>OX387715.1:0-4800000 GCA_947577245.1 Andrena bucephala
AACCCAACACTAACCCAACACTAACCCAACACTAACCCAACACTAACCCAACACTAACCCAACACTAACCCAACACTAACCCAACACTAACCCAACACTAACCCAACACTAACCCAACACTAACCCAACCCAACACTAACCCAACACTAACCCAACACTAACCCACACTAACCCAACACTAACCCCAACACTAACCCAACACTAACCCAACACTAACCCAACACTAACCCAACACTAACCCAACACTAACCCAACACTAACCCAACACTAACCCAACACTAACCCAACACTAACCCAACACTAACCCAACACTAACCCAACACTAACCCAACACTAACCCAACACTAACCCAACACTAACCCACACTAACCCAACAACTAACCCAACACTAACCCAACACTAACCCAACACTAACCCAACACTAACCCAACACTAACCCAACACTAACCCAACACTAACCCAACACTAACCCAACACTAACCCAACACTAACCCAACACTAACCCCAACACTAACCCAACACAAACCCAACACTAACCCAACACTAACCCAACCCAACACTAACCCAACACTAACCCAACACTAACCCAACACTAACCCAACACTAACCCAACACTAACCCAACACTAACCCAACACTAACCCAACACTAACCCAACACTAACCCAACACTAACCCAACACTAACCCAACCCCAACACTAACCCAACACTAACCCAACACTAACCCAACACTAACCCAACACTAACCCACACCCAACACTAACCCAACACTAACCCCACACTAACCCAACACTAACCCAACACTAACCCAACACTAACCCAACACTAACCCAACACTAACCCAACACTAACCCAACACTAACCCAACACTAACCCAACACTAACCCACCACACTAACCCAACACTAACCCAACACTAACCCAACACTAACCCAACACTAACCCAACACTAACCCAACACTAACCCAACACAACCCAACACTAACCCCAACACTAACCCCAACCCAACACTAACCCAACACTAACCCCACACTAACCCCAACACTAACCCAACACTAACCCAACACTAACCCAACACTAACCCAACACTAACCCAACACAACCCAACACTAACCCAACACTAACCAACACTAACCCAACACTAACCCCAACACTAACCCAACACTAACCCAACACTAACCCAACACTAACCCAACACTAACCCAACACTAACCCAACACTAACCCCCCCCAACACTAACCCAACACTAACCCAACACTAACCCAACACTAACCAACACTAACCCAACACTAACCCAACACTAACCCAACACTAACCCAACACTAACCCAACACTACCCAACACTAACCCACACTACCCAACACTAACCCAACACTAACCCAACACTAACCCAACACTAACCCAACACTAACCCAACACTAACCCAACACTAACCCAACACTAACCCAACACTAACCCAACACTAACCCAACACTAAACCCAACACTAACCCAACACTAACCCAACACTAACCCAACACTAACCCAACACTAACCCAACACTAACCCAACACTAACCCAACACTAACCCAACACTAACCCAACACTAACCCAACACTAACCCAACACTAACCCAACACTAACCCAACACTAACCCAACACTAACCCAACACTAACCCAACACTAACCCAACACTAACCCAACACTAACCCAACACTAACCCAACACTAACCCAACACTAACCCAACACTAACCCAACACTAACCCAACACTAACCCAACACTAACCCAACACTAACCCAACACTAACCCAACACTAACCCAACACTAACCCAACACTAACCCAACACTAACCCAACACTAACCCAACACTAACCCAACACTAACCCAACACTAACCCAACACTAACCCAACACTAACCCAACACTAACCCAACACTAACCCAACCCAACACAACCCAACACAACCCCAACACTAACCCAACACTAACCCAACACTAACCCAACACTAACCCAACACTAACCCAACACTAACCCCAACACTAACCCAACACTAACCCAACACTAACCCAACCCAACACTAACCCAACACTAACCCAACACTAACCCAACACAACCCAACACTAACCCAACACTAACCCAACACCCAACACTAACCCAACACTAACCCAACACTAACCCAACACTAACCCAACACTAACCCCAACACTAACCCAACACTAACCCAACACTAACCCAACACTAACCCCCACCCAACACTAACCCAACACTAACCCAACACTAACCCAACACTAACCCAACACTAACCCAACACTAACCCAACACTAACCCAACACTAACCCAACACTAACCCAACACAAACCCAACACTAACCCAACACTAACCCAACACTAACCCAACACTAACCCAACACTAACCCAACACTAACCCAACCCAACACTAACCCAACACTAACCCAACACTAACCCAACCCAACACTAACCCAACCCAACACTAACCCAACACTAACCCAACACTAACCCAACCCAACACTAACCCAACACTAACCCAACACTAACCCAACACTAACCCAACACTAACCCAACACTAACCCAACACTAACCCAACACTAACCCAACACTAACCCAACACTAACCCAACACTAACCCAACACTAACCCAACACTAACCCAACACTAACCCAACACTAACCCAACACTAACCCAACACTAACCCAACACTAACCCAACACTAACCCAACACTAACCCAACCCAACACTAACCCAACACTAACCCAACCCAACACTAACCCAACACTAACCCAACACTAACCCAACACTAACCCAACACTAACCCAACACTAACCCAACACTAACCCAACACTAACCCAACACTAACCCAACACTAACCCAACACTAACCCAACACTAACCCAACACTAACCCAACACTAACCCAACACTAACCCAACACTAACCCAACACTAACCCAACACTAACCCAACACTAACCCAACACTAACCCAACACTAACCCAACACTAACCCAACACTAACCCAACACTAACCCAACACTAACCCAACCCAACACTAACCCAACACTAACCCAACCCAACACTAACCCAACACTAACCCAACACTAACCCAACACTAACCCAACACTAACCCAACACTAACCCAACACTAACCCAACACTAACCCAACACTAACCCAACACTAACCCAACACTAACCCAACACTAACCCAACACTAACCCAACACTAACCCAACACTAACCCAACACTAACCCAACACTAACCCAACACTAACCCAACACTAACCCAACACTAACCCAACACTAACCCAACACTAACCCAACACTAACCCAACACTAACCCAACACTAACCCAACACTAACCCAACACTAACCCAACACTTTTTTTTTTTTTTTTTTTTTTTTTTTTTTTTTTTTTTTTTTTGGAGAGGGGGAAAATGCTTTACGCATACCCCGACATTTGTTGTCGGGGTTATGTGGGACTCCCCGCCTATAAAATAGGCGGGATACCCACTAAAAACCCCCTCTGGTGGTCTCCACCAGGGGCCTCATGGCGGCGCCCGGAACTTCTGGTGTAGTCCGTCGGGCGCCGCTATCATGAATGATGAGGCCCCGCTAAAAAACCCCCCCACTCCCAAAGTAAACATTGGGGGGGGGGGGAACCACCGAAATGGGACGCCACCCGGATGACCGGATGGGCGGCCCCATCTCCCAACGCAGCACTCCGTTACCCGGAGGTGCTGTCCCGCAATTAAACGTATTAAAACTTAAAACTACGATAAAAACGCGATAAAACTTAAACACTAAGACCCGCTAAAACACACGCGGCACCCCATATACAGGGGCCGCCGCCAGAGGGGGTCAACCCCTCCCACCGCTCAACGGGGGCCTACCCTCTTTCTCTTCCTCGCCAAACGGCCTCGCAGACGGGCCCTATTGGCCGCGGCCTCCTGGGCCATCCGGGCCCGCTCGGCCCGCAGGAGGCGGTCAGCCTCCATCTCGGCCGTCTGGCGAGCTCCCATCACCCCCGCCGCGAACTCGCGGAAAGCAGCCCACCTCTCCGAGGAGGAAATGGCAAGGGGCACCAAGGTGGAGACTTCCACGGGCGCCCCAAGGCTGGCGGCCAGCACCTCGCGCTGGGGGGCGAACTCCGGGCACGCAATGAGCACATGCTCTGCGTCATCCCGGGCCGCCCCGCAGTCCAAACACGCCTCGGAGGGTGCCTTCCCGATTCGATGACGGAACCGTTGGAAGGACCCGTGCCCACTCAGCAGTTGCATGGACCAATAGTCCGCAACAACTGAGGGGCCCGAGGCGTCGACGAAGGTGCCGACCGCGGGGATAAGGCGCCTCACCCAACCTGTGGGCGGGGACCTATCCCATTCCGCCTGCCATTCCTCCATAGCGGCTGTTAACGCAGCCGCTTTGTGGAGGTGAGCCCGCGCTTTTAAAATCGACGGATCGCCGCCAAGGGTGGGGTCATCCCTGTCTTGCGCCTTTGCGCAATAAATTGCGCGCCCCATTCTGGCCTTGAAGTACAGCGGCATTCGCCCTGCTAAAACGCAGAGCGAGGCAAAGGACACAGTCCTGTATGCCGCTGTACTTCGGATCAGGGCCGTGCGCTGAGAACGACGGAGAATAGTGCACGCACCCTCCGTAGTCAGCGCCACGGCCCAGACCGGCGATCCGTATAAAATCACGGACTCCCACACCGAGTAGTAAAGTCTCCGGGAATGGGCGGATGGGCCCCTGGTGTTCGGGAGGAGCGCAGAAAGCGCTCCCGTGACCCTATCCGCCCTAACTGAGACCTCCCCCAAATGGGCCCGATAATTCCGGAGGCAGTCAAAAACTACCCCCAAATACCGGACCCTGGCCGCCGTGATGACGTCGGCATCCAGGATCCGAAGACTGACTGTCTTCTGGATCCTGTGGCCAGTCAGGAGGATGGCCTCCGTTTTTTCTGCTGCCAAGGAAAGGCCTGTTTTACGAAACCAGGCTCCAATCCTCGGCAGCACGGCTGCCATCTGCATCCTGACCTGGGAGAGGTCCTTACCCGAAAACAAAAGGGCGAGGTCGTCGGCGTACGCAATCGCACGCCCCGCCCCGCCCATATCCAACTCGGTGAGGAGTCCGTCGTAAACGGCGTTCCACAGGAACGGCCCTAAAACAGACCCCTGTGGAACGCCCGCGTAAATATCACGGACCACGGTGCCCTCATATGAGTGCACCGTGATCCCGCGGTTATTAAAATAATCCCCGAGGAGTACCCGAACACGTCGATCCACCCCTCTCCTCCTCATCTCGTCCAAAACAACATCCCACCGAAGGGTGTTGAATGCGTTCTGGACGTCGAATGAGAGGAGGAGGCAGATCCGGTTTCTGGCCCTGGAGTCCTCGGCGAACCGAGCAACCTCGGTCGCCGCCTCCATGGTGCCGACACCACGGCGAAAACCAAACTGGTTGCGGTGGAAGGGGTCCCTGCCGAGCTGGGATTCCAGGATCTCCTTGATAACATACTCCCATACCTTTGACAAGGCTGGGAGTACGGAGATCGGCCTATAGGCCCTCGGACTTAGGGGATCCTTCCCCGGCTTCGGGATCAAGATGACTCTGGCCATCTTCCACGAAGCCGGGATTCCACCGCGCACCAATGTGTCGGCAACCATCTCGCGTATCATATCCGGAAAAGCCCGGGCCACACAGGCCACGACCCCCGACGGGACTCGGTCGAGTCCGGGGGCCTTGTTGGGCTTGATACGCGAGAGGGCCCTCTCGACCTGCTCGGGTAATACCTCGGAGACCCCCCTCCAATACGAAGGGAGGGGGCGCATCGCGAGGGGTCGCAATGAGGGGGCGTGCGCACGCGCTGGCCCAACCGATGGCGTGGGGGAAGGAGGAGGAAGGGGGGGGAGCGGAGCGGTGGCAAACAGGGTATCAACTACCCTGCCCACCTGCTCCCGCGTCAAAACCGTATTCGGTTTTCGCCCCCCCAACCTAGCCATAACGATCTTATATGGCTTCCCCCACGGATCGCCGTCCACCGTGCCGTACAACTCCCTCCAGAGCTTCTCCTTGGAGCGCCAGATCAGAACCTGAACTGAACGCCTAGCCAAGGAGAAGTCCCGCCTCAGTTGTTCGAGGCGGGGGGAGGAAGGATCGAGTCTCCTCCGACTTCTCTGGAGGAGTCTCCGGGCACGGTGCATCGCCTTTCTAGACTCGGCGATATCCGCGTTCCACCATCGGTTGGGCTTCCGGGTCCCCCGTGGAAGACACCTCTTCCTGAGGACCCGGGCACTAACCCCCTCGAGGAGGCGTTGCAGACCCTCCGCTCGCGGAACCTCGTCCGTAAAACCGGACGGTTCCCGCAGAGGGGGAGGGGCCACCACGCCCACAGGCGTGACCAGCGAGGTGGGCGGAGTCGGGAGGGTGTCCCGTAGGACACGGAAACCCTCCAAAATCGACTCCGGGGAGACGTCCCTCATCACGTATGGAGTCCAGCCGTCGCCTGGTGGTCGGCGAGCCACACCCTGTTTTGCCAGGGTGTGGCGGACATAGAAGTGGTCGGAGGCAGTGTAGTGCCGAAGCACCTCACTCCTCCGAACCCTCCCGGCCAGACTTCTGTCAACAGACAGTACGTCGATGAAGGACGACCCCCTGCCCCCCCGGAACGTAAACCGGTCCCGGAGTCGGATGGGCACAAGGCCCAACCTCGCCAGCAAGGCCATACAGGCATGGCCCCTCCTATCTGCAACCCTCCCCCCCCAGGCAGGGGACTTGGCGTTCAAGTCCCCCGCGAGGATGACCCCTCGCCCCGGGGTTAAAAGATTTAAAACTATGTCCTCCAGCTCGTCGAGGAACTGCAGGAATGCAGGCCCTTTCCTGCTCGGTCGGCAGTAACAGCTCACCACGACCGTGTTATCCACGATCGCGGTGGCTATTCCTTCGGCAGCGGCGGGGGGGGTAAGGGAGGCAAACCTGCCCTTAAACCCGGTCACCCAGATCGCCGCGTCCCCCGTGGCATCCCCGATCCATTCAGGTAAAATCCTGTAAGGTTCGGAGATGACCACGAGGTCAACCCCAAGCAGGCTGGCATTATGGATCATAAGATCCTGCGCCAGCCTGCATCTATTGAGGTTGATTTGTAAGATCTGGGTCATTAACCGGGTCTACCTGGTCTTGGCCCCCCCGCTGCCGAATTCGCCCTTATGGCTGGGCAGGCCAGCGACGCAGTGACATGCGCCGCTTTCTGGCCCGGAACCCCTGCCGCCGAACAGATGAGGCACCGAGCCACGCCCTTGCACGTCGCAATGACGTGGTCGGAGGCCCCGCATCTCCTGCATAACTCCTTGCCCTTGGGGACCGTGGGGCATGACGCTGCCAGGTGCCCCAGCTGATGGCACGCGAAACATCGCGTGCTCCTAACCAGGGGCCTGGCCCGCACCACGGTCAAACCCGTTCTAAAACGAACGGGTTCCGCGCCCTTAGGGAGGGCGGTGGTGGCAACCTCCACCACCGCGGTCTGCGTCCCGCTGAGGACGGACTGCCTCAGCGACCGGACCACCAGACATGTCCCCTCCACCTTAAGGCCGCGCCCAAGTCCTCGACGAGCTGGGGGGCACCGACCATCGGGTCGATGTCCCTCACCTCCAGAACCGTACGGTCCTGAAGGGACGCGCACGTCACTTTTCCCGGCCGTAAGCTTGACCAGCTCCGCCGCCACCGCCGCCGCACTGACCCTAGGCCCCACCTCCAGGAGGACGTGCCCCAGGCGCGTGCGTTTCACGGCCCTGACATCAGTCAAGGCCGCACGCCCCAGGGTCACCGTCAACCTGTATGTTTCGAGGTATGACCCCCCCTCCGGCACCCTGACCAGCACCGCCTCTGGGCGTGTCCTGGCCGGCCTACTTTTCTTCGCAGGCCCGGTGGCCTGCGCCCGAAGGACCGCCCCCGACGGCAGGCGAGCCCCACTGGGAGATAGGAGTGGAGGAGGGGGTGGTCCCGCCTTCGGGGGTACCACAGGCACCCCCGGGTCAGCCGGCCCCTTCCCCCTTCTTCTTCCTCTTCTTCTTTCTGGTGACCTCCACAAATGGGAGGTCACCACGGCCCGCAGCTTCTGCGGGGGGGGGTGGAGGTCCACCCCCGACCTTCCCAGAAGGCAACGTCTCCTTACTAACAGGGGGGGGAGGGGAGTGGACCAACCTTGGACCCATAGGCGTGCCGGCGGCGGTCGAGGACAATGCCTCGGAGAATAGTCTCTTCTTCGACGCCGCCGACACCACCTCACTGGGGGAGGTCCTCATTCTCTCCCCCTTCCCCTTCCCCTTGGGCGGAGGGGTTTTGCCCCCCTTCACAGAAGGGGGGACCTTAACGCCCCTCCCGCCCTCCGCACTGGTACCCGGCACAACGGGCGGAGGTGGACCCACCACCTCCTCCGTTTGAGTCGCCACCTCCACAGTCTTTACAACAAGACTGGGAGGGGCGGGGGCGGAGGCCCACAGCCGCGACTGGGTAATCTTACCCTCCGCCGGCTTACCCTTAGCCAACGAGGCGGCGACGTCGTGGTAGGCCAAGGCCTCCACCACGGCTTCAGAAGCCGCCTCGCACCTCCCGACAATGCCTTCCGCAAGGGTAGTCACCCTACCCTTGGTGGCATTGCCGGAGGCGACCGTGGCCTTGAGATCGCGGCACTCAGTTACTAGAGCCCTGAGAAGGGCCCCTACCTCCTCAAGGCGGGCCTCCAGCTTCTGCTCCGCGGTCTGCTTTTTCGACCGCGGCCGGCTCCCCGAGCCAGACGCAGAGCACGACGGGGGAGGGGGACTAGGGACACTGGACCCCGATACGGGACCCCCCCCATCCCCCCCTTTCCCACCCAAAACCTCTATACTTTTAATCTTGGGGACGCCCTTACGCGCCCCCCGAGGCCCTGAAAAGGGCCGTTTCACGGGGTCATTCCCCGCCCCATCACCCTTAGGGTGGGAGCTCCCCCCTCCCTCCACACACAGCCCAAGCTGCAGCCCCGGCGCTGCAGCAGCCCCAATGCTGACGAGGCCCTCCGATTGAGCTCTACGCTCCGGAGGGGTCCTCGCCAGCGTCCTACCCCTCATGATCCCAGTTGCAGCCGGGGTCGTGGGGGTCTCCGGGATGACTCTTACGTCACCCCCACTTATTAAGGATGGGGGGGGGGTCAAAGTTACCCCCGCCGCAGCGAGCAGCGCCACCCTATGGCGCCACTCCTGTCCCTTCCCCACCTCTTTTCCAGTCTCATGCTCGACCTCCGGGGATTCGGTCGAATCCCCCCCTAGCACCACGAGGGGGGGAGACCCCTCGGACGAGGCATGAGTCCCAACGGTAACCAAATCGTAGTCCTGAGAAAAGCCAAGTCTTGCCGCTGTAACTTCTTCCCCGGGGTGCAATGGCGGTGCTTCAACACCGCCACCCGGGGTGGCACCGGCCCGCCGCATCGGCACGGTGTCATCGGGCTTATTTCCGTTACCCTGGTGGCTGCCGACAAGGCCTCCAGGGGCTGACCCTATGTCAGTGCCTGCCGAGTGAACATCCGAGGCTCGGCTTGGTATTGACATTTAATCATGTAAGTCTTAAAGGGCGACGGCCCCACCGCCCGGCGGATTTCACCAACTCGTGGCCCGGTGTTACGGCCACACGCAGCAATCCCGAAAAAACGGAGGGACCCGTAGCTGCCGGTCCTAGTCCGGAAAACCAGACACAGGGACCCCCATTAGCCGATGTTGTACTAATGGGGGCCCCCCAACCCCCCCTTATAACTACACACCACACCTCGATGCGCGCCCCGTATGCAGATCTAAGCATACCATCACGGGGTCGGTTGGGGCTACCCAGCCCCAAACGAATCCCCGTGGTACCCCACTAGCTATATCTTTCCTTTTCCAGGCGTCCAAAAGCCAAGGAACGTGGGAACAAGGGCGCGCACCGGCTCACAAGCCCAGGAGCCCCCGGGACGAGCGGGCAAAGCCCCCCTCTACCGCGCATACCCTCCGACCATACGCCCCCCCCTATAGATGTTTTAGGGCGAGGCCCGGGTCACCCTGTTCAGGGCCACCCAGCGACCCCGCCACACGGGGGGGACGTCAGATGGGCACCGACCGGCCGCCCGCTAACCTCTCCCTGGGGGATCGGTTATTTTTAAAAATTTTCTCCTTTTTTTTTTAGGACTCTCACGGAGGGGTGGTCAACCCTTAGCCAGGAAGGCAGCATCCCCCATCCGGCCCCTAGGAAGGAATAAATTCCTCACCCAGGACCCGAAGGGGAACATAGCCGCTTTCCCAGAGCTCCCCCACCACGCTCAAGGTGGTTGACCCTGGGGGGAGAACACTAACCCAACACTAACCCAACACTAACCCAACACTAACCCAACACTAACCCAACACTAACCCAACACTAACCCAACACTAACCCAACACTAACCCAACACTAACCCAACACTAACCCAACACTAACCCAACACTAACCCAACACTAACCCAACACTAACCCAACCCAACACTAACCCAACACTAACCCAACCCAACACTAACCCAACACTAACCCAACACTTTTTTTTTTTTTTTTTTTTTTGGAGAGGGGGAAAATGCTTTACGCATACCCCGACATTTGTTGTCGGGGTTATGTGGGACTCCCCGCCTATAAAATAGGCGGGATACCCACTAAAAACCCCCTCTGGTGGTCTCCACCAGGGGCCTCATGGCGGCGCCCGGAACTTCTGGTGTAGTCCGTCGGGCGCCGCTATCATGAATGATGAGGCCCCGCTAAAAAACCCCCCCACTCCCAAAGTAAACATTGGGGGGGGGGGAACCCCCGAAATGGGACGCCACCCGGATGACCGGATGGGCGGCCCCATCTCCCAACGCAGCACTCCGTTACCCGGAGGTGCTGTCCCGCAATTAAACGTACTAAAACTTAAAACTACGATAAAAACGCGATAAAACTTAAACACTAAGACCCACTAAAACACACGCGACACCCCATATACTGGGGCCGCCGCCAGAGGGGGTCAACCCCTCCCACCGCTCAACGGGGGCCTACCCTCTTTCTCTTCCTCGCCAAACGGCCTCTAAGACGGGCCCTATTGGCCGCGGCCTCCTGGGCCATCCGGGCCCGCTCGGCCCGCAGGAGGCGGTCAGCCTCCATCTCGGCCGTCTGGCGAGCTCCCATCACCCCCGCCGCGAACTCGCGGAAAGCAGCCCACCTCTCCGAGGAGGAAATGGCAAGGGGCACCAAGGTGGAGACTTCCACAGGCGCCCCAAGGCTGGCGGCCAGCACCTCGCGCTGGGGGGCGAACTCCGGGCACGCAATGAGCACATGCTCTGCGTCATCCCGGGCCGCCCCGCAGTCCAAACACGCCTCGGAGGGTGCCTTCCCGATTCGATGACGGAACCGTTGGAAGGACCCGTGCCCACTCAGCAGTTGCATGGACCAATAGTCCGCAACAACTGAGGGGCCCGAGGCGTCGACGAAGGTGCCGACCGCGGGGATAAGGCGCCTCACCCAACCTGTGGGCGGGGACCTATCCCATTCCGCCTGCCATTCCTCCATAGCGGCTGTTAACGCAGCCGCTTTGTGGAGGTGAGCCCGCGCTTTTAAAATCGACGGATCGCCGCCAAGGGTGGGGTCAACCCTGTCTTGCGCCTTTGCGCAATAAATTGCGCGCCCCATTCTGGCCTTGAAGTACAGCGGCATTCGCCCTGCTAAAACGCAGAGCGAGGCAAAGGACACAGTCCTGTATGCCGCTGTACTTCGGATCAGGGCCGTGCGCTGAGAACGACGGAGAATAGTGCGCGCACCCTCCGTAGTCAGCGCCACGGCCCAGACCGGCGATCCGTATAAAATCACGGACTCCCACACCGAGTAGTAAAGTCTCCGGGAATGGGCGGATGGGCCCCTGGTGTTCGGGAGGAGCGCAGAAAGCGCTCCCGTGACCCTATCCGCCCTAACTGAGACCTCCCCCAAATGGGCCCGATAATTCCGGAGGCAGTCAAAAACTACCCCCAAATACCGGACCCTGGCCGCCGTGATGACGTCGGCATCCAGGATCCGAAGACTGACTGTCTTCTGGATCCTGTGGCCAGTCAGGAGGATGGCCTCCGTTTTTTCTGCTGCCAAGGAAAGGCCTGTTTTACGAAACCAGGCTCCAATCCTCGGCAGCACGGCTGCCATCTGCATCCTGACCTGGGAGAGGTCCTTACCCGAAAACAAAAGGGCGAGGTCGTCGGCGTACGCAATCGCACGCCCCGCCCCGCCCATATCCAACTCGGTGAGGAGTCCGTCGTAAACGGCGTTCCACAGGAACGGCCCTAAAACAGACCCCTGTGGAACGCCCGCGTAAATATCACGGACCACGGTGCCCTCATATGAGTGCACCGTGATCCCGCGGTTATTAAAATAATCCCCGAGGAGTACCCGAACACGTCGATCCACCCCTCTCCTCCTCATCTCGTCCAAAACAACATCCCACCGAAGGGTGTTGAATGCGTTCTGGACGTCGAATGAGAGGAGGAGGCAGATCCGGTTTCTGGCCCTGGAGTCCTCGGCGAACCGAGCAACCTCGGTCGCCGCCTCCATGGTGCCGACACCACGGCGAAAACCAAACTGGTTGCGGTGGAAGGGGTCCCTGCCGAGCTGGGATTCCAGGATCTCCTTGATAACATACTCCCATACCTTTGACAAGGCTGGGAGTACGGAGATCGGCCTATAGGCCCTCGGACTTAGGGGATCCTTCCCCGGCTTCGGGATCAAGATGACTCTGGCCATCTTCCACGAAGCCGGGATTCCACCGCGCACCAATGTGTCGGCAACCATCTCGCGTATCATATCCGGAAAAGCCCGGGCCACACAGGCCACGACCCCCGACGGGACTCGGTCGAGTCCGGGGGCCTTGTTGGGCTTGACACGCGAGAGGGCCCTCTCGACCTGCTCGGGTAATACCTCGGAGACCCCCCTCCAATACGAAGGGAGGGGGCGCATCGCGAGGGGTCGCAATGAGGGGGCGTGCGCACGCGCTGGCCCAACCGATGGCGTGGGGGAAGGAGGAGGAAGGGGGGGGAGCGGGGCGGTGGCAAACAGGGTATCAACTACCCTGCCCACCTGCTCCCGCGTCAAAACCGTATTCGGTTTTCGCCCCCCCAGCCTAGCCATAACGATCTTATATGGCTTCCCCCACGGATCGCCGTCCACCGTGCCGTACAACTCCCTCCAGAGCTTCTCCTTGGAGCGCCAGATCAGAACCTGAACTGAACGCCTAGCCAAGGAGAAGTCCCACCTCAGTTGTTCGAGGCGGGGGGAGGAAGGATCGAGTCTCCTCCGACTTCTCTGGAGGAGTCTCCGGGCACGGTGCATCGCCTTTCTAGACTCGGCGATATCCGCGTTCCACCATCGGTTGGGCTTCCGGGTCCCCCGTGGAAGACACCTCTTCCTGAGGACCCGGGCACTAACCCCCTCGAGGAGGCGCTGCAGACCCTCCGCTCGCGGAACCTCGTCCGTAAAACCGGACGGTTCCCGCAGAGGGGGAGGGGCCACCACGCCCACAGGCGTGACCAGCGAGGTGGGCGGAGTCGGGAGGGTGTCCCGTAGGACACGGAAACCCTCCAAAATCGACTCCGGGGAGACGTCCCTCATCACGTATGGAGTCCAGCCGTCGCCTGGTGGTCGGCGAGCCACACCCTGTTTTGCCAGGGTGTGGCGGACATAGAAGTGGTCGGAGGCAGTGTAGTGCCGAAGCACCTCACTCCTCCGAACCCTCCCGGCCAGACTTCTGTCAACAGACAGTACGTCGATGAAGGACGACCCCCTGCCCCCCCGGAACGTAAACCGGTCCCGGAGTCGGATGGGCACAAGGCCCAACCTCGCCAGCAAGGCCATACAGGCATGGCCCCTCCTATCTGCAACCCTCCCCCCCCAGGCAGGGGACTTGGCGTTCAAGTCCCCCGCGAGGATGACCCCTCGCCCCGGGGTTAAAAGATTTAAAACTATGTCCTCCAGCTCGTCGAGGAACTGCAGGAATGCAGGCCCTTTCCTGCTCGGTCGGCAGTAACAGCTCACCACGACCGTGTTATCCACGATCGCGGTGGCTATTCCTTCGGCAGCGGCGGGGGGGGTAAGGGAGGCAAACCTGCCCTTAAACCCGGTCACCCAGATCGCCGCGTCCCCCGTGGCATCCCCGATCCATTCAGGTAAAATCCTGTAAGGTTCGGAGATGACCACGAGGTCAACCCCAAGCAGGCTGGCATTATGGATCATAAGATCCTGCGCCAGCCTGCATCTATTGAGGTTGATTTGTAAGATCTGGGTCATTAACCGGGTCTACCTGGTCTTGGCCCCCCCGCTGCCGAATTCGCCCTTATGGCTGGGCAGGCCAGCGACGCAGTGACATGCGCCGCTTTCTGGCCCGTAACCCCTGCCGCCGAACAGATGAGGCACCGAGCCACGCCCTTGCACGTCGCAATGACGTGGTCGGAGGCCCCGCATCTCCTGCATAACTCCTTGCCCTTGGGGACCGTGGGGCATGACGCTGCCAGGTGCCCCAGCTGATGGCACGCGAAACATCGCGTGCTCCTAACCAGGGGCCTGGCCCGCACCACGGTCAAACCCGTTCTAAAACGAACGGGTTCCGCGCCCTTAGGGAGGGCGGTGGTGGGAACCTCCACCACCGCGGTCTGCGTCCCGCTGAGGACGGACTGCCTCAGCGACCGGACCACCAGACATGTCCCCTCCACCTTAAGGGCCGCGCCCAAGTCCTCGACGAGCTGGGGGGCACCGACCATCGGGTCGATGTCCCTCACCTCCAGAACCGTACGGTCCTGAAGGGACGCGCACGTCACTTTCCCGGCCGTAAGCTTGACCAGCTCCGCCGCCACCGCCGCCGCACTGACCCTAGGCCCCACCTCCAGGAGGACGTGCCCCAGGCGCGTGCGTTTCACGGCCCTGACATCAGTCAAGGCCGCACGCCCCAGGGTCACCGTCAACCTGTATGTTTCGAGGTATGACCCCCCCTCCGGCACCCTGACCAGCACCGCCTCTGGGCGTGTCCTGGCCGGCCTCCTTTTCTTCGCAGGCCCGGTGGCCTGCGCCCGAAGGACCGCCCCCGACGGCAGGCGAGCCCCACTGGGAGATAGGAGTGGAGGAGGGGGTGGTCCCGCCTTCGGGGGTACCACAGGCACCCCCGGGTCAGCCGGCCCCTTCCCCTTCTTCTTCCTCTTCTTCTTTCTGGTGACCTCCACAAATGGTAGGTCACCACGGCCCGCAGCTTCTGCGGGGGGGGGTGGAGGTCCACCCCCGACCTTCCCAGAAGGCAACGTCTCCTTACTAACAGGGGGGGGAGGGGAGTGGACCAACCTTGGACCCATAGGCGTGCCGGCGGCGGTCGAGGACAATGCCTCGGAGAATAATCTCTTCTTCGACGCCGCCGACACCACCTCACTGGGGGAGGTCCTCATTCTCTTCCCCTTCCCCTTCCCCTTGGGCGGAGGGGTTTTGCCCCCCTTCACAGAAGGGGGGACCTTAACGCCCCTCCCGCCCTCCGCACTGGTACCCGGCACAACGGGCGGAGGTGGACCCACCACCTCCTCCGTTTGAGTCGCCACCTCCACAGTCTTTACAACAAGACTGGGAGGGGCGGGGGCGGAGGCCCACAGCCGCGACTGGGTAATCTTACCCTCCGCCGGCTTACCCTTAGCCAACGAGGCGGCGACGTCGTGGTAGGCCAAGGCCTCCACCACGGCTTCGGAAGCCGCCTCGCACCTCCCGACAATGCCTTCCGCAAGGGTAGTCACCCTACCCTTGGTGGCATTGCCGGAGGCGACCGTGGCCTTGAGATCGCGGCACTCAGTTACTAGAGCCCTGAGAAGGGCCCCTACCTCCTCAAGGCGGGCCTCCAGCTTCTGCTCCGCGGTCTGCTTTTTCGACCGCGGCCGGCTCCCCGAGCCAGACGCAGAGCACGACGGGGGAGGGGGACTAGGGACACTGGACCCCGATACGGGACCCCCCCCATCCCCCCCTTTCCCCCCCAAAACCTCTATACTTTTAATCTTGGGGACGCCCTTACGCGCCCCCCGAGGCCCTGAAAAGGGCCGTTTCACGGGGTCATTCCCCGCCCCATCACCCTTAGGGTGGGAGCTCCCCCCTCCCTCCACACACAGCCCAAGCTGCAGCCCCGGCGCTGCAGCAGCCCCAATGCTGACGAGGCCCTCCGATTGAGCTCTACGCTCCGGAGGGGTCCTCGCCAGCGTCCTACCCCTCATGATCCCAGTCGCAGCCGGGGTCGTGGGGGTCTCCGGGATGACTTTTACGTCACCCCCGCTTATTAAGGATGGGGGGGGGGTCAAAGTTACCCCCGCCGCAGCGAGCAGCACCACCCTATGGCGCCACTCCTGTCCCTTCCCCACCTCTTTTCCGGTCTCATGCTCGACCTCCGGGGATTCGGTCGAATCCCCCCCTAGCACCACGAGGGGGGGAGACTCCTCGGACGAGGCATGAGTCCCAACAGTAACCAAATCGTAGTCCTGAGAAAAGCCAAGTCTTGCCGCTGTAACTTCTTCCCCAGGGTGCAATGGCGGTGCTTCAACACCGCCACCCGGGGTGGCACCGGCCCGCCGCATCGGCACGGTGTCATCGGGCTTATTTCCGTTACCCTGGTGGCTGCCGACAAGGCCTCCAGGGGCTGACCCTATGTCAGTGCCTGCCGAGTGAACATCCGAGGCTCGGCTTGGTATTGACATTTAATCATATAAGTCTTAAAGGGCGACGGCCCCACCGCCCGGCGGATTTCACCAACTCGTGGCCCGGTGTTACGGCCACACGCAGCAATCCCGAAAAAACGGAGGGACCCGTAGCTGCCGGTCCTAGTCCGGAAAACCAGACTCAGGGACCCCCATTAGCCGATGTTGTACTAATGGGGGCCCCCCAACCCCCCCTTATAACTACACACCACACCTCGATGCGCGCCCCGTATGCAGATCTAAGCATACCATCACGGGGTCGGTTGGGGCTACCCAGCCCCAAACGAATCCCCGTGGTACCCCACTAGCTATATCTTTCCTTTTCCAGGCGTCCAAAAGCCAAGGAACGTGGGAACAAGGGCGCGCACCGGCTCACAAGCCCAGGAGCCCCCGGGACGAGCGGGCAAAGCCCCCCTCTACCGCGCATACCCTCCGACCATACGCCCCCCCTATAGATGTTTTAGGGCGCGGCCCGGGTCACCCTGTTCAGGGCCACCCAGCGACCCCGCCACACGGGGGGGACGTCAGATGGGCACCGACCGGCCGCCCGCTAACCTCTCCCTGGGGGATCGGTTATTTTTAAAAATGTTCTCCTTTTTTTTAGGACTCTCACGGAGGGGTGGTCAACCCTTAGCCAGGAAGGCAGCATCCCCCATCCGGCCCCTAGGAAGGAATAAATTCCTCACCCAGGACCCGAAGGGGAACATAGCCGCTTTCCCAGAGCTCCCCCACCACGCTCAAGGTGGTTGACCCTGGGGGGAGAACACTAACCCAACACTAACCCAACACTAACCCAACACTAACCCAACACTAACCCAACACTAACCCAACACTAACCCAACACTAACCCAACACTAACCCAACACTAACCCAACACTAACCCAACACTAACCCAACACTAACCCAACACTAACCCAACACTAACCCAACACTAACCCAACACTAACCCAACACTAACCCAACACTAACCCAACACTAACCCAACACTAACCCAACACTAACCCAACACTAACCCAACACTAACCCAACACTAACCCAACACTAACCCAACACTAACCCAACACTAACCCAACACTTTTTTTTTTTTTTTTTTTTTTTTTTTTTTTTTTTTTTTTTTTTTTTTTTTTTTTTTTTTTGGAGAGGGGGAAAATGCTTTACGCATACCCCGACATTTGTTGTCGGGGTTATGTGGGACTCCCCGCCTATAAAATAGGCGGGATACCCACTAAAAACCCCCTCTGGTGGTCTCCACCAGGGGCCTCATGGCGGCGCCCGGAACTTCTGGTGTAGTCCGTCGGGCGCCGCTATCATGAATGATGAGGCCCCGCTAAAAAACCCCCCCACTCCCAAAGTAAACATTGGGGGGGGGGGAACCACCGAAATGGGACGCCACCCGGATGACCGGATGGGCGGCCCCATCTCCCAACGCAGCACTCCGTTACCCGGAGGTGCTGTCCCGCAATTAAACGTATTAAAACTTAAAACTACGATAAAAACGCGATAAAACTTAAACACTAAGACCCGCTAAAACACACGCGACACCCCATATACTGGGGCCGCCGCCAGAGGGGGTCAACCCCTCCCACCGCTCAACGGGGGCCTACCCTCTTTCTCTTCCTCGCCAAACGGCCTCTAAGACGGGCCCTATTGGCCGCGGCCTCCTGGGCCATCCGGGCCCGCTCGGCCCGCAGGAGGCGGTCAGCCTCCATCTCGGCCGTCTGGCGAGCTCCCATCACCCCCGCCGCGAACTCGCGGAAAGCAGCCCACCTCTCCGAGGAGGAAATGGCAAGGAGCACCAAGGTGGAGACTTCCACAGGCGCCCCAAGGCTGGCGGCCAGCACCTCGCGCTGGGGGGCGAACTCCGGGCACGCAATGAGCACATGCTCTGCGTCATCCCGGGCCGCCCCGCAGTCCAAACACGCCTCGGAGGGTGCCTTCCCGATTCGATGACGGAACCGTTGGAAGGACCCGTGCCCACTCAGCAGTTGCATGGACCAATAGTCCGCAACAACTGAGGGGCCCGAGGCGTCGACGAAGGTGCCGACCGCGGGGATAAGGCGCCTCACCCAACCTGTGGGCGGGGACCTATCCCATTCCGCCTGCCATTCCTCCATAGCGGCTGTTAACGCAGCCGCTTTGTGGAGGTGAGCCCGCGCTTTTAAAATCGACGGATCGCCGCCAAGGGTGGGGTCATCCCTGTCTTGCGCCTTTGCGCAATAAATTGCGCGCCCCATTCTGGCCTTGAAGTACAGCGGCATTCGCCCTGCTAAAACGCAGAGCGAGGCAAAGGACACAGTCCTGTATGCCGCTGTACTTCGGATCAGGGCCGTGCGCTGAGAACGACGGAGAATAGTGCACGCACCCTCCGTAGTCAGCGCCACGGCCCAGACCGGCGATCCGTATAAAATCACGGACTCCCACACCGAGTAGTAAAGTCTCCGGGAATGGGCGGATGGGCCCCTGGTGTTCGGGAGGAGCGCAGAAAGCGCTCCCGTGACCCTATCCGCCCTAACTGAGACCTCCCCCAAATGGGCCCGATAATTCCGGAGGCAGTCAAAAACTACCCCCAAATACCGGACCCTGGCCGCCGTGATGACGTCGGCATCCAGGATCCGAAGACTGACTGTCTTCTGGATCCTGTGGCCAGTCAGGAGGATGGCCTCCGTTTTTTCTGCTGCCAAGGAAAGGCCTGTTTTACGAAACCAGGCTCCAATCCTCGGCAGCACGGCTGCCATCTGCATCCTGACCTGGGAGAGGTCCTTACCCGAAAACAAAAGGGCGAGGTCGTCGGCGTACGCAATCGCACGCCCCGCCCCGCCCATATCCAACTCGGTGAGGAGTCCGTCGTAAACGGCGTTCCACAGGAACGGCCCTAAAACAGACCCCTGTGGAACGCCCGCGTAAATATCACGGACCACGGTGCCCTCATATGAGTGCACCGTGATCCCGCGGTTATTAAAATAATCCCCGAGGAGTACCCGAACACGTCGATCCACCCCTCTCCTCCTCATCTCGTCCAAAACAACATCCCACCGAAGGGTGTTGAATGCGTTCTGGACGTCGAATGAGAGGAGGAGGCAGATCCGGTTTCTGGCCCTGGAGTCCTCGGCGAACCGAGCAACCTCGGTCGCCGCCTCCATGGTGCCGACACCACGGCGAAAACCAAACTGGTTGCGGTGGAAGGGGTCCCTGCCGAGCTGGGATTCCAGGATCTCCTTGATAACATACTCCCATACCTTTGACAAGGCTGGGAGTACGGAGATCGGCCTATAGGCCCTCGGACTTAGGGGATCCTTCCCCGGCTTCGGGATCAAGATGACTCTGGCCATCTTCCACGAAGCCGGGATTCCACCGCGCACCAATGTGTCGGCAACCATCTCGCGTATCATATCCGGAAAAGCCCGGGCCACACAGGCCACGACCCCCGACGGGACTCGGTCGAGTCCGGGGGCCTTGTTGGGCTTGATACGCGAGAGGGCCCTCTCGACCTGCTCGGGTAATACCTCGGAGACCCCCCTCCAATACGAAGGGAGGGGGCGCATCGCGAGGGGTCGCAATGAGGGGGCGTGCGCACGCGCTGGCCCAACCGATGGCGTGGGGGAAGGAGGAGGAAGGGGGGGGAGCGGGGCGGTGGCAAACAGGGTATCAACTACCCTGCCCACCTGCTCCCGCGTCAAAACCGTATTCGGTTTTCGCCCCCCCAACCTAGCCATAACGATCTTATATGGCTTCCCCCACGGATCGCCGTCCACCGTGCCGTACAACTCCCTCCAGAGCTTCTCCTTGGAGCGCCAGATCAGAACCTGAACTGAACGCCTAGCCAAGGAGAAGTCCCGCCTCAGTTGTTCGAGGCGGGGGGAGGAAGGATCGAGTCTCCTCCGACTTCTCTGGAGGAGTCTCCGGGCACGGTGCATCGCCTTTCTAGACTCGGCGATATCCGCGTTCCACCATCGGTTGGGCTTCCGGGTCCCCCGTGGAAGACACCTCTTCCTGAGGACCCGGGCACTAACCCCCTCGAGGAGGCGTTGCAGACCCTCCGCTCGCGGAACCCCGTCCGTAAAACCGGACGGTTCCCGCAGAGGGGGAGGGGCCACCACGCCCACAGGCGTGACCAGCGAGGTGGGCGGAGTCGGGAGGGTGTCCCGTAGGACACGGAAACCCTCCAAAATCGACTCCGGGGAGACGTCCCTCATCACGTATGGAGTCCAGCCGTCGCCTGGTGGTCGGCGAGCCACACCCTGATTTGCCAGGGTGTGGCGGACATAGAAGTGGTCGGAGGCAGTGTAGTGCCGAAGCACCTCACTCCTCCGAACCCTCCCGGCCAGACTTCTGTCAACAGACAGTACGTCGATGAAGGACGACCCCCTGCCCCCCCGGAACGTAAACCGGTCCCGGAGTCGGATGGGCACAAGGCCCAACCTCGCCAGCAAGGCCATACAGGCATGGCCCCTCCTATCTGCAACCCTCCCCCCCCAGGCAGGGGACTTGGCGTTCAAGTCCCCCGCGAGGATGACCCCTCGCCCCGGGGTTAAAAGATTTAAAACTATGTCCTCCAGCTCGTCGAGGAACTGCAGGAATGCAGGCCCTTTCCTGCTCGGTCGGCAGTAACAGCTCACCACGACCGTGTTATCCACGATCGCGGTGGCTATTCCTTCGGCAGCGGCGGGGGGGGTAAGGGAGGCAAACCTGCCCTTAAACCCGGTCACCCAGATCGCCGCGTCCCCCGTGGCATCCCCGATCCATTCAGGTAAAATCCTGTAAGGTTCGGAGATGACCACGAGGTCAACCCCAAGCAGGCTGGCATTATGGATCATAAGATCCTGCGCCAGCCTGCATCTATTGAGGTTGATTTGTAAGATCTGGGTCATTAACCGGGTCTACCTGGTCTTGGCCCCCCCGCTGCCGAATTCGCCCTTATGGCTGGGCAGGCCAGCGACGCAGTGACATGCGCCGCTTTCTGGCCCGTAACCCCTGCCGCCGAACAGATGAGGCACCGAGCCACGCCCTTGCACGTCGCAATGACGTGGTCGGAGGCCCCGCATCTCCTGCATAACTCCTTGCCCTTGGGGACCGTGGGGCATGACGCTGCCAGGTGCCCCAGTTGATGGCACGCGAAGCATCGCGTGCTCCTAACCAGGGGCCTGGCCCGCACCACGGTCAAACCCGTTCTAAAACGAACGGGTTCCACGCCCTTAGGGAGGGCGGTGGTGGGAACCTCCACCACCGCGGTCTGTGTCCCGCTGAGGACGGACTGCCTCAGCGACCGGACCACCAGACATGTCCCCTCCACCTTAAGGGCCGCGCCCAAGTCCTCGACGAGCTGGGGGGCACCGACCATCGGGTCGATGTCCCTCACCTCCAGAACCGTACGGTCCTGAAGGGACGCGCACGTAACTTTCCCGGCCGTAAGCTTGACCAGCTCCGCCGCCACCGCCGCCGCACTGACCCTAGGCCCCACCTCCAGGAGGACGTGCCCCAGGCGCGTGCGTTTCACGGCCCTGACATCAGTCAAGGCCGCACGCCCCAGGGTCACCGTCAACCTATATGTATCGAGGTATGACCCCCCCTCCGGCACCCTGACCAGCACCGCCTCTGGGCGTGTCCTGGCCGGCCTCCTTTTCTTCGCAGGCCCGGTGGCCTGCGCCCGAAGGACCGCCCCCGACGGCAGGCGAGCCCCACTGGGAGATAGGAGTGGAGGAGGGGGTGGTCCCGCCTTCGGGGGTACCACAGGCACCCCCGGGTCAGCCGGCCCCTTCCCCTTCTTCTTCCTCTTCTTCTTTCTGGTGACCTCCACAAATGGGAGGTCACCACGGCCCGCAGCTTCTGCGGGGGGGGGTGGAGGTCCACCCCGACCTTCCCAGAAGGCAACGTCTCCTTACTAACAGGGGGGGGAGGGGAGTGGACCAACCTTGGACCCATAGGCGTGCCGGCGGCGGTCGAGGACAATGCCTCGGAGAATAGTCTCTTCTTCGACGCCGCCGACACCACCTCACTGGGGGAGGTCCTCATTCTCTTCCCCTTCCCCTTCCCCTTGGGCGGAGGGGTTTTGCCCCCCTTCACAGAAGGGGGGACCTTAACGCCCCTCCCGCCCTCCGCACTGGTACCCGGCACAACGGGCGGAGGTGGACCCACCACCTCCTCCGTTTGAGTCGCCACCTCCACAGTCTTTACAACAAGACTGGGAGGGGCGGGGGCGGAGGCCCACAGCCGCGACTGGGTAATCTTACCCTCCGCCGGCTTACCCTTAGCCAACGAGGCGGCGACGTCGTGGTAGGCCAAGGCCTCCACCACGGCTTCAGAAGCCGCCTCGCACCTCCCGACAATGCCTTCCGCAAGGGTAGTCACCCTACCCTTGGTGGCATTGCCGGAGGCGACCGTGGCCTTGAGATCGCGGCACTCAGTTACTAGAGCCCTGAGAAGGGCCCCTACCTCCTCAAGGCGGGCCTCCAGCTTCTGCTCCGCGGTCTGCTTTTTCGACCGCGGCCGGCTCCCCGAGCCAGACGCAGAGCACGACGGGGGAGGGGGACTAGGGACACTGGACCCCGATACGGGACCCCCCCCAACCCCCCCTTTCCCACCCAAAACCTCTATACTTTTAATCTTGGGGACGCCCTTACGCGCCCCCCGAGGCCCTGAAAAGGGCCGTTTCACGGGGTCATTCCCCGCCCCATCACCCTTAGGGTGGGAGCTCCCCCCTCCCTCCACACACAGCCCAAGCTGCAGCCCCGGCGCTGCAGCAGCCCCAATGCTGACGAGGCCCTCCGATTGAGCTCTACGCTCCGGAGGGGTCCTCGCCAGCGTCCTACCCCTCATGATCCCAGTCGCAGCCGGGGTCGTGGGGGTCTCCGGGATGACTTTTACGTCACCCCCGCTTATTAAGGATGGGGGGGGGGTCAAAGTTACCCCCGCCGCAGCGAGCAGCGCCACCCTATTGCGCCACTCCTGTCCCTTCCCCACCTCTTTTCCGGTCTCATGCTCGACCTCCGGGGATTCGGTCGAATCCCCCCCTAGCACCACGAGGGGGGGAGACCCCTCGGACGAAGCATGAGTCCCAACAGTAACCAAATCGTAGTCCTGAGAAAAGCCAAGTCTTGCCGCTGTAACTTCTTCCCCAGGGTGCAATGGCGGTGCTTCAACACCGCCACCCGGGGTGGCACCGGCCCGCCGCATCGGCACGGTGTCATCGGGCTTATTTCCGTTACCCTGGTGGCTGCCGACAAGGCCTCCAGGGGCTGACCCTATGTCAGTGCCTGCCGAGTGAACATCCGAGGCTCGGCTTGGTATTGACATTTAATCATATAAGTCTTAAAGGGCGACGGCCCCACCGCCCGGCGGATTTCACCAACTCGTGGCCCGGTGTTACGGCCACACGCAGCAATCCCGAAAAAACGGAGGGACCCGTAGCTGCCGGTCCTAGTCCGGAAAACCAAACACAGGGACCCCCATTAGCCGATGTTGTACTAATGGGGGCCCCCCAACCCCCCCTTATAACTACACACCACACCTCGATGCGCGCCCCGTATGCAGATCTAAGCATACCATCACGGGGTCGGTTGGGGCTACCCAGCCCCAAACGAATCCCCGTGGTACCCCACTAGCTATATCTTTCCTTTTCCAGGCGTCCAAAAGCCAAGGAACGTGGGAACAAGGGCGCGCACCGGCTCACAAGCCCAGGAGCCCCCGGGACGAGCGGGCAAAGCCCCCCTCTACCGCGCATACCCTCCGACCATACGCCCCCCCTATAGATGTTTTAGGGCGAGGCCCGGGTCACCCTGTTCAGGGCCACCCAGCGACCCCGCCACACGGGGGGGACGTCAGATGGGCACCAACCGGCCGCCCGCTAACCTCTCCCTGGGGGATCGGTTATTTTTAAAAATTTTCTCCTTTTTTTTTTTAGGACTCTCACGGAGGGGTGGTCTACCCTTAGCCAGGAAGGCAGCATCCCCCATCCGGCCCCTAGGAAGGAATAAATTCCTCACCCAGGACCCGAAGGGGAACATAGCCGCCTTCCCAGAGCTCCCCCACCACGCTCAAGGTGGTTGACCCTGGGGGGAGAACACTAACCCAACACTAACCCAACACTAACCCAACACTAACCCAACACTAACCCAACACTAACCCAACACTAACCCAACACTTTTTTTTTTTTTTTTTTTTTTTTTTTTTTTTTTTTTTTTTTTGGAGAGGGGGAAAATGCTTTACGCATACCCCGACATTTGTTGTCGGGGTTATGTGGGACTCCCCGCCTATAAAATAGGCGGGATACCCACTAAAAACCCCCTCTGGTGGTCTCCACCAGGGGCCTCATGGCGGCGCCCGGAACTTCTGGTGTAGTCCGTCGGGCGCCGCTATCATGAATGATGAGGCCCCGCTAAAAAACCCCCCCACTCCCAAAGTAAACATTGGGGGGGGGGAAACCACCGAAATGGGACGCCACCCGGATGACCGGTTGGGCGGCCCCATCTCCCGACGCAACCCTCCGTTAACCCGGAGGTGCCGTCCCGCAATTAAACGTACTAAAACTTAAAACTACGGTAAAAACGCGATAAAACTTAAATACTAAGACCCGCTAAAACACACGCGGCACCCCATATACAGGGGCCGCCGCCAGAGGGGGTCAACCCCTCCCACCGCTCAACGGGGGCCTACCCTCTTTCTCTTCCTCGCCAAACGGCCTCGCAGACGGGCCCTATTGGCCGCGGCCTCCTGGGCCATCCGGGCCCGCTCGGCCCGCAGGAGGCGGTCAGCCTCCATCTCGGCCGTCTGGCGAGCTCCCATCACCCCCGCCGCGAACTCGCGGAAAGCAGCCCACCTCTCCGAGGAGGAAATGGCAAGGGGCACCAAGGTGGAGACTTCCACAGGCGCCCCAAGGCTGGCGGCCAGCACCTCGCGCTGGGGGGCGAACTCCGGGCACGCAATGAGCACATGCTCTGCGTCATCCCGGGCCGCCCCGCAGTCCAAACACGCCTCGGAGGGTGCCTTCCCGATTCGATGACGGAACCGTTGGAAGGACCCGTGCCCACTCAGCAGTTGCATGGACCAATAGTCCGCAACAACTGAGGGGCCCGAGGCGTCGACGAAGGTGCCGACCGCGGGGATAAGGCGCCTCACCCAACCTGTGGGCGGGGACCTATCCCATTCCGCCTGCCATTCCTCCATAGCGGCTGCTGACGCAGCCGCTTTGTAACACTAACCCAACACTAACCCAACACTAACCCAACACTAACCCAACACTAACCCAACACTAACCCAACACTAACCCAACACTAACCCAACACTAACCCAACACTAACCCAACACTAACCCAACACTAACCCAACACTAACCCAACACTAACCCAACACTAACCCAACACTAACCCAACACTAACCCAACACTAACCCAACACTAACCCAACACTAACCCAACACCAACCCAACACTAACCCAACACTAACCCAACACTAACCCAACACTAACCCAACACTAACCCAACACTAACCCAACACTAACCCAACACTAACCCAACACTAACCCAACCCAACACTAACCCAACACTAACCCAACACTAACCCAACACTAACCCAACACTAACCCAACACTAACCCAACACTAACCCAACACTAACCCAACACTAACCCAACACTAACCCAACCCAACACTAACCCAACACTAACCCAACACTAACCCAACACTAACCCAACACTAACCCAACACTAACCCAACACTAACCCAACACTAACCCAACACTAACCCAACACTAACCCAACACTAACCCAACACTAACCCAACACTAACCCAACACTAACCCAACACTAACCCAACACTAACCCAACACTAACCCAACACTAACCCAACACTAACCCAACACTAACCCAACACTAACCCAACACTTTTTTTTTTTTTTTTTTTTTTTTTTTTTGGAGAGGGGGAAAATGCTTTACGCATACCCCGACATTTGTTGTCGGGGTTATGTGGGACTCCCCGCCTATAAAATAGGCGGGATACCCACTAAAAACCCCCTCTGGTGGTCTCCACCAGGGGCCTCATGGCGGCGCCCGGAACTTCTGGTGTAGTCCGTCGGGCGCCGCTATCATGAATGATGAGGCCCCGCTAAAAAACCCCCCCACTCCCAAAGTAAACATTGGGGGGGGGGAACCACCGAAATGGGACGCCACCCGGATGACCGGATGGGCGGCCCCATCTCCCAACGCAGCACTCCGTTACCCGGAGGTGCTGTCCCGCAATTAAACGTATTAAAACTTAAAACTACGATAAAAACGCGATAAAACTTAAACACTAAGACCCGCTAAAACACACGCGACACCCCATATACTGGGGCCGCCGCCAGAGGGGGTCAACCCCTCCCACCGCTCAACGGGGGCCTACCCTCTTTCTCTTCCTCGCCAAACGGCCTCTAAGACGGGCCCTATTGGCCGCGGCCTCCTGGGCCATCCGGGCCCGCTCGGCCCGCAGGAGGCGGTCAGCCTCCATCTCGGCCGTCTGGCGAGCTCCCATCACCCCCGCCGCGAACTCGCGGAAAGCAGCCCACCTCTCCGAGGAGGAAATGGCAAGGGGCACCAAGGTGGAGACTTCCACAGGCGCCCCAAGGCTGGCGGCCAGCACCTCGCGCTGGGGGGCGAACTCCGGGCACGCAATGAGCACATGCTCTGCGTCATCCCGGGCCGCCCCGCAGTCCAAACACGCCTCGGAGGGTGCCTTCCCGATTCGATGACGGAACCGTTGGAAGGACCCGTGCCCACTCAGCAGTTGCATGGACCAATAGTCCGCAACAACTGAGGGGCCCGAGGCGTCGACGAAGGTGCCGACCGCGGGGATAAGGCGCCTCACCCAACCTGTGGGCGGGGACCTATCCCATTCCGCCTGCCATTCCTCCATAGCGGCTGTTAACGCAGCCGCTTTGTGGAGGTGAGCCCGCGCTTTTAAAATCGACGGATCGCCGCCAAGGGTGGGGTCATCCCTGTCTTGCGCCTTTGCGCAATAAATTGCGCGCCCCATTCTGGCCTTGAAGTACAGCGGCATTCGCCCTGCTAAAACGCAGAGCGAGGCAAAGGACACAGTCCTGTATGCCGCTGTACTTCGGATCAGGGCCGTGCGCTGAGAACGACGGAGAATAGTGCGCGCACCCTCCGTAGTCAGCGCCACGGCCCAGACCGGCGATCCGTATAAAATCACGGACTCCCACACCGAGTAGTAAAGTCTCCGGGAATGGGCGGATGGGCCCCTGGTGTTCGGGAGGAGCGCAGAAAGCGCTCCCGTGACCCTATCCGCCCTAACTGAGACCTCCCCCAAATGGGCCCGATAATTCCGGAGGCAGTCAAAAACTACCCCCAAATACCGGACCCTGGCCGCCGTGATGACGTCGGCATCCAGGATCCGAAGACTGACTGTCTTCTGGATCCTGTGGCCAGTCAGGAGGATGGCCTCCGTTTTTTCTGCTGCCAAGGAAAGGCCTGTTTTACGAAACCAGGCTCCAATCCTCGGCAGCACGGCTGCCATCTGCATCCTGACCTGGGAGAGGTCCTTACCCGAAAACAAAAGGGCGAGGTCGTCGGCGTACGCAATCGCACGCCCCGCCCCGCCCATATCCAACTCGGTGAGGAGTCCGTCGTAAACGGCGTTCCACAGGAACGGCCCTAAAACAGACCCCTGTGGAACGCCCGCGTAAATATCACGGACCACGGTGCCCTCATATGAGTGCACCGTGATCCCGCGGTTATTAAAATAATCCCCGAGGAGTACCCGAACACGTCGATCCACCCCTCTCCTCCTCATCTCGTCCAAAACAACATCCCACCGAAGGGTGTTGAATGCGTTCTGGACGTCGAATGAGAGGAGGAGGCAGATCCGGTTTCTGGCCCTGGAGTCCTCGGCGAACCGAGCAACCTCGGTCGCCGCCTCCATGGTGCCGACACCACGGCGAAAACCAAACTGGTTGCGGTGGAAGGGGTCCCTGCCGAGCTGGGATTCCAGGATCTCCTTGATAACATACTCCCATACCTTTGACAAGGCTGGGAGTACGGAGATCGGCCTATAGGCCCTCGGACTTAGGGGATCCTTCCCCGGCTTCGGGATCAAGATGACTCTGGCCATCTTCCACGAAGCCGGGATTCCACCGCGCACCAATGTGTCGGCAACCATCTCGCGTATCATATCCGGAAAAGCCCGGGCCACACAGGCCACGACCCCCGACGGGACTCGGTCGAGTCCGGGGGCCTTGTTGGGCTTGATACGCGAGAGGGCCCTCTCGACCTGCTCGGGTAATACCTCGGAGACCCCCCTCCAATACGAAGGGAGGGGGCGCATCGCGAGGGGTCGCAATGAGGGGGCGTGCGCACGCGCTGGCCCAACCGATGGCGTGGGGGAAGGAGGAGGAAGGGGGGGGAGCGGGGCGGTGGCAAACAGGGTATCAACTACCCTGCCCACCTGCTCCCGCGTCAAAACCGTATTCGGTTTTCGCCCCCCCAACCTAGCCATAACGATCTTATATGGCTTCCCCCACGGATCGCCGTCCACCGTGCCGTACAACTCCCTCCAGAGCTTCTCCTTGGAGCGCCAGATCAGAACCTGAACTGAACGCCTAGCCAAGGAGAAGTCCCGCCTCAGTTGTTCGAGGCGGGGGGAGGAAGGATCGAGTCTCCTCCGACTTCTCTGGAGGAGTCTCCGGGCACGGTGCATCGCCTTTCTAGACTCGGCGATATCCGCGTTCCACCATCGGTTGGGCTTCCGGGTCCCCCGTGGAAGACACCTCTTCCTGAGGACCCGGGCACTAACCCCCTCGAGGAGGCGTTGCAGACCCTCCGCTCGCGGAACCCCGTCCGTAAAACCGGACGGTTCCCGCAGAGGGGGAGGGGCCACCACGCCCACAGGCGTGACCAGCGAGGTGGGCGGAGTCGGGAGGGTGTCCCGTAGGACACGGAAACCCTCCAAAATCGACTCCGGGGAGACGTCCCTCATCACGTATGGAGTCCAGCCGTCGCCTGGTGGTCGGCGAGCCACACCCTGATTTGCCAGGGTGTGGCGGACATAGAAGTGGTCGGAGGCAGTGTAGTGCCGAAGCACCTCACTCCTCCGAACCCTCCCGGCCAGACTTCTGTCAACAGACAGTACGTCGATGAAGGACGACCCCCTGCCCCCCCGGAACGTAAACCGGTCCCGGAGTCGGATGGGCACAAGGCCCAACCTCGCCAGCAAGGCCATACAGGCATGGCCCCTCCTATCTGCAACCCTCCCCCCCCAGGCAGGGGACTTGGCGTTCAAGTCCCCCGCGAGGATGACCCCTCGCCCCGGGGTTAAAAGATTTAAAACTATGTCCTCCAGCTCGTCGAGGAACTGCAGGAATGCAGGCCCTTTCCTGCTCGGTCGGCAGTAACAGCTCACCACGACCGTGTTATCCACGATCGCGGTGGCTATTCCTTCGGCAGCGGCGGGGGGGGTAAGGGAGGCAAACCTGCCCTTAAACCCGGTCACCCAGATCGCCGCGTCCCCCGTGGCATCCCCGATCCATTCAGGTAAAATCCTGTAAGGTTCGGAGATGACCACGAGGTCAACCCCAAGCAGGCTGGCATTATGGATCATAAGATCCTGCGCCAGCCTGCATCTATTGAGGTTGATTTGTAAGATCTGGGTCATTAACCGGGTCTACCTGGTCTTGGCCCCCCCGCTGCCGAATTCGCCCTTATGGCTGGGCAGGCCAGCGACGCAGTGACATGCGCCGCTTTCTGGCCCGTAACCCCTGCCGCCGAACAGATGAGGCACCGAGCCACGCCCTTGCACGTCGCAATGACGTGGTCGGAGGCCCCGCATCTCCTGCATAACTCCTTGCCCTTGGGGACCGTGGGGCATGACGCTGCCAGGTGCCCCAGTTGATGGCACGCGAAGCATCGCGTGCTCCTAACCAGGGGCCTGGCCCGCACCACGGTCAAACCCGTTCTAAAACGAACGGGTTCCACGCCCTTAGGGAGGGCGGTGGTGGGAACCTCCACCACCGCGGTCTGTGTCCCGCTGAGGACGGACTGCCTCAGCGACCGGACCACCAGACATGTCCCCTCCACCTTAAGGGCCGCGCCCAAGTCCTCGACGAGCTGGGGGGCACCGACCATCGGGTCGATGTCCCTCACCTCCAGAACCGTACGGTCCTGAAGGGACGCGCACGTAACTTTCCCGGCCGTAAGCTTGACCAGCTCCGCCGCCACCGCCGCCGCACTGACCCTAGGCCCCACCTCCAGGAGGACGTGCCCCAGGCGCGTGCGTTTCACGGCCCTGACATCAGTCAAGGCCGCACGCCCCAGGGTCACCGTCAACCTATATGTATCGAGGTATGACCCCCCCTCCGGCACCCTGACCAGCACCGCCTCTGGGCGTGTCCTGGCCGGCCTCCTTTTCTTCGCAGGCCCGGTGGCCTGCGCCCGAAGGACCGCCCCCGACGGCAGGCGAGCCCCACTGGGAGATAGGAGTGGAGGAGGGGGTGGTCCCGCCTTCGGGGGTACCACAGGCACCCCCGGGTCAGCCGGCCCCTTCCCCTTCTTCTTCCTCTTCTTCTTTCTGGTGACCTCCACAAATGGGAGGTCACCACGGCCCGCAGCTTCTGCGGGGGGGGGTGGAGGTCCACCCCCGACCTTCCCAGAAGGCAACGTCTCCTTACTAACAGGGGGGGGAGGGGAGTGGACCAACCTTGGACCCATAGGCGTGCCGGCGGCGGTCGAGGACAATGCCTCGGAGAATAGTCTCTTCTTCGACGCCGCCGACACCACCTCACTGGGGGAGGTCCTCATTCTCTTCCCCTTCCCCTTCCCCTTGGGCGGAGGGGTTTTGCCCCCCTTCACAGAAGGGGGGACCTTAACGCCCCTCCCGCCCTCCGCACTGGTACCCGGCACAACGGGCGGAGGTGGACCCACCACCTCCTCCGTTTGAGTCGCCACCTCCACAGTCTTTACAACAAGACTGGGAGGGGCGGGGGCGGAGGCCCACAGCCGCGACTGGGTAATCTTACCCTCCGCCGGCTTACCCTTAGCCAACGAGGCGGCGACGTCGTGGTAGGCCAAGGCCTCCACCACGGCTTCAGAAGCCGCCTCGCACCTCCCGACAATGCCTTCCGCAAGGGTAGTCACCCTACCCTTGGTGGCATTGCCGGAGGCGACCGTGGCCTTGAGATCGCGGCACTCAGTTACTAGAGCCCTGAGAAGGGCCCCTACCTCCTCAAGGCGGGCCTCCAGCTTCTGCTCCGCGGTCTGCTTTTTCGACCGCGGCCGGCTCCCCGAGCCAGACGCAGAGCACGACGGGGGAGGGGGACTAGGGACACTGGACCCCGATACGGGACCCCCCCCAACCCCCCCTTTCCCACCCAAAACCTCTATACTTTTAATCTTGGGGACGCCCTTACGCGCCCCCCGAGGCCCTGAAAAGGGCCGTTTCACGGGGTCATTCCCCGCCCCATCACCCTTAGGGTGGGAGCTCCCCCCTCCCTCCACACACAGCCCAAGCTGCAGCCCCGGCGCTGCAGCAGCCCCAATGCTGACGAGGCCCTCCGATTGAGCTCTACGCTCCGGAGGGGTCCTCGCCAGCGTCCTACCCCTCATGATCCCAGTCGCAGCCGGGGTCGTGGGGGTCTCCGGGATGACTTTTACGTCACCCCCGCTTATTAAGGATGGGGGGGGGGTCAAAGTTACCCCCGCCGCAGCGAGCAGCGCCACCCTATTGCGCCACTCCTGTCCCTTCCCCACCTCTTTTCCGGTCTCATGCTCGACCTCCGGGGATTCGGTCGAATCCCCCCCTAGCACCACGAGGGGGGGAGACCCCTCGGACGAAGCATGAGTCCCAACAGTAACCAAATCGTAGTCCTGAGAAAAGCCAAGTCTTGCCGCTGTAACTTCTTCCCCAGGGTGCAATGGCGGTGCTTCAACACCGCCACCCGGGGTGGCACCGGCCCGCCGCATCGGCACGGTGTCATCGGGCTTATTTCCGTTACCCTGGTGGCTGCCGACAAGGCCTCCAGGGGCTGACCCTATGTCAGTGCCTGCCGAGTGAACATCCGAGGCTCGGCTTGGTATTGACATTTAATCATATAAGTCTTAAAGGGCGACGGCCCCACCGCCCGGCGGATTTCACCAACTCGTGGCCCGGTGTTACGGCCACACGCAGCAATCCCGAAAAAACGGAGGGACCCGTAGCTGCCGGTCCTAGTCCGGAAAACCAAACACAGGGACCCCCATTAGCCGATGTTGTACTAATGGGGGCCCCCCAACCCCCCCTTATAACTACACACCACACCTCGATGCGCGCCCCGTATGCAGATCTAAGCATACCATCACGGGGTCGGTTGGGGCTACCCAGCCCCAAACGAATCCCCGTGGTACCCCACTAGCTATATCTTTCCTTTTCCAGGCGTCCAAAAGCCAAGGAACGTGGGAACAAGGGCGCGCACCGGCTCACAAGCCCAGGAGCCCCCGGGACGAGCGGGCAAAGCCCCCCTCTACCGCGCATACCCTCCGACCATACGCCCCCCCTATAGATGTTTTAGGGCGAGGCCCGGGTCACCCTGTTCAGGGCCACCCAGCGACCCCGCCACACGGGGGGGACGTCAGATGGGCACCAACCGGCCGCCCGCTAACCTCTCCCTGGGGGATCGGTTATTTTTAAAAATTTTCTCCTTTTTTTTTTTAGGACTCTCACGGAGGGGTGGTCTACCCTTAGCCAGGAAGGCAGCATCCCCCATCCGGCCCCTAGGAAGGAATAAATTCCTCACCCAGGACCCGAAGGGGAACATAGCCGCCTTCCCAGAGCTCCCCCACCACGCTCAAGGTGGTTGACCCTGGGGGGAGAACACTAACCCAACACTAACCCAACACTAACCCAACACTAACCCAACACTAACCCAACACTAACCCAACACTAACCCAACACTAACCCAACACTAACCCAACACTAACCCAACACTAACCCAACACTAACCCAACACTTTTTTTTTTTTTTTTTTTTTGGAGAGGGGGAAAATGCTTTACGCATACCCCGACATTTGTTGTCGGGGTTATGTGGGACTCCCCGCCTATAAAATAGGCGGGATACCCACTAAAAACCCCCTCTGGTGGTCTCCACCAGGGGCCTCATGGCGGCGCCCGGAACTTCTGGTGTAGTCCGTCGGGCGCCGCTATCATGAATGATGAGGCCCCGCTAAAAAACCCCCCCACTCCCAAAGTAAACATTGGGGGGGGGGAACCACCGAAATGGGACGCCACCCGGATGACCGGATGGGCGGCCCCATCTCCCAACGCAGCACTCCGTTACCCGGAGGTGCTGTCCCGCAATTAAACGTATTAAAACTTAAAACTACGATAAAAACGCGATAAAACTTAAACACTAAGACCCGCTAAAACACACGCGACACCCCATATACTGGGGCCGCCGCCAGAGGGGGTCAACCCCTCCCACCGCTCAACGGGGGCCTACCCTCTTTCTCTTCCTCGCCAAACGGCCTCTAAGACGGGCCCTATTGGCCGCGGCCTCCTGGGCCATCCGGGCCCGCTCGGCCCGCAGGAGGCGGTCAGCCTCCATCTCGGCCGTCTGGCGAGCTCCCATCACCCCCGCCGCGAACTCGCGGAAAGCAGCCCACCTCTCCGAGGAGGAAATGGCAAGGGGCACCAAGGTGGAGACTTCCACAGGCGCCCCAAGGCTGGCGGCCAGCACCTCGCGCTGGGGGGCGAACTCCGGGCACGCAATGAGCACATGCTCTGCGTCATCCCGGGCCGCCCCGCAGTCCAAACACGCCTCGGAGGGTGCCTTCCCGATTCGATGACGGAACCGTTGGAAGGACCCGTGCCCACTCAGCAGTTGCATGGACCAATAGTCCGCAACAACTGAGGGGCCCGAGGCGTCGACGAAGGTGCCGACCGCGGGGATAAGGCGCCTCACCCAACCTGTGGGCGGGGACCTATCCCATTCCGCCTGCCATTCCTCCATAGCGGCTGTTAACGCAGCCGCTTTGTGGAGGTGAGCCCGCGCTTTTAAAATCGACGGATCGCCGCCAAGGGTGGGGTCATCCCTGTCTTGCGCCTTTGCGCAATAAATTGCGCGCCCCATTCTGGCCTTGAAGTACAGCGGCATTCGCCCTGCTAAAACGCAGAGCGAGGCAAAGGACACAGTCCTGTATGCCGCTGTACTTCGGATCAGGGCCGTGCGCTGAGAACGACGGAGAATAGTGCGCGCACCCTCCGTAGTCAGCGCCACGGCCCAGACCGGCGATCCGTATAAAATCACGGACTCCCACACCGAGTAGTAAAGTCTCCGGGAATGGGCGGATGGGCCCCTGGTGTTCGGGAGGAGCGCAGAAAGCGCTCCCGTGACCCTATCCGCCCTAACTGAGACCTCCCCCAAATGGGCCCGATAATTCCGGAGGCAGTCAAAAACTACCCCCAAATACCGGACCCTGGCCGCCGTGATGACGTCGGCATCCAGGATCCGAAGACTGACTGTCTTCTGGATCCTGTGGCCAGTCAGGAGGATGGCCTCCGTTTTTTCTGCTGCCAAGGAAAGGCCTGTTTTACGAAACCAGGCTCCAATCCTCGGCAGCACGGCTGCCATCTGCATCCTGACCTGGGAGAGGTCCTTACCCGAAAACAAAAGGGCGAGGTCGTCGGCGTACGCAATCGCACGCCCCGCCCCGCCCATATCCAACTCGGTGAGGAGTCCGTCGTAAACGGCGTTCCACAGGAACGGCCCTAAAACAGACCCCTGTGGAACGCCCGCGTAAATATCACGGACCACGGTGCCCTCATATGAGTGCACCGTGATCCCGCGGTTATTAAAATAATCCCCGAGGAGTACCCGAACACGTCGATCCACCCCTCTCCTCCTCATCTCGTCCAAAACAACATCCCACCGAAGGGTGTTGAATGCGTTCTGGACGTCGAATGAGAGGAGGAGGCAGATCCGGTTTCTGGCCCTGGAGTCCTCGGCGAACCGAGCAACCTCGGTCGCCGCCTCCATGGTGCCGACACCACGGCGAAAACCAAACTGGTTGCGGTGGAAGGGGTCCCTGCCGAGCTGGGATTCCAGGATCTCCTTGATAACATACTCCCATACCTTTGACAAGGCTGGGAGTACGGAGATCGGCCTATAGGCCCTCGGACTTAGGGGATCCTTCCCCGGCTTCGGGATCAAGATGACTCTGGCCATCTTCCACGAAGCCGGGATTCCACCGCGCACCAATGTGTCGGCAACCATCTCGCGTATCATATCCGGAAAAGCCCGGGCCACACAGGCCACGACCCCCGACGGGACTCGGTCGAGTCCGGGGGCCTTGTTGGGCTTGATACGCGAGAGGGCCCTCTCGACCTGCTCGGGTAATACCTCGGAGACCCCCCTCCAATACGAAGGGAGGGGGCGCATCGCGAGGGGTCGCAATGAGGGGGCGTGCGCACGCGCTGGCCCAACCGATGGCGTGGGGGAAGGAGGAGGAAGGGGGGGGAGCGGGGCGGTGGCAAACAGGGTATCAACTACCCTGCCCACCTGCTCCCGCGTCAAAACCGTATTCGGTTTTCGCCCCCCCAACCTAGCCATAACGATCTTATATGGCTTCCCCCACGGATCGCCGTCCACCGTGCCGTACAACTCCCTCCAGAGCTTCTCCTTGGAGCGCCAGATCAGAACCTGAACTGAACGCCTAGCCAAGGAGAAGTCCCGCCTCAGTTGTTCGAGGCGGGGGGAGGAAGGATCGAGTCTCCTCCGACTTCTCTGGAGGAGTCTCCGGGCACGGTGCATCGCCTTTCTAGACTCGGCGATATCCGCGTTCCACCATCGGTTGGGCTTCCGGGTCCCCCGTGGAAGACACCTCTTCCTGAGGACCCGGGCACTAACCCCCTCGAGGAGGCGTTGCAGACCCTCCGCTCGCGGAACCCCGTCCGTAAAACCGGACGGTTCCCGCAGAGGGGGAGGGGCCACCACGCCCACAGGCGTGACCAGCGAGGTGGGCGGAGTCGGGAGGGTGTCCCGTAGGACACGGAAACCCTCCAAAATCGACTCCGGGGAGACGTCCCTCATCACGTATGGAGTCCAGCCGTCGCCTGGTGGTCGGCGAGCCACACCCTGATTTGCCAGGGTGTGGCGGACATAGAAGTGGTCGGAGGCAGTGTAGTGCCGAAGCACCTCACTCCTCCGAACCCTCCCGGCCAGACTTCTGTCAACAGACAGTACGTCGATGAAGGACGACCCCCTGCCCCCCCGGAACGTAAACCGGTCCCGGAGTCGGATGGGCACAAGGCCCAACCTCGCCAGCAAGGCCATACAGGCATGGCCCCTCCTATCTGCAACCCTCCCCCCCCAGGCAGGGGACTTGGCGTTCAAGTCCCCCGCGAGGATGACCCCTCGCCCCGGGGTTAAAAGATTTAAAACTATGTCCTCCAGCTCGTCGAGGAACTGCAGGAATGCAGGCCCTTTCCTGCTCGGTCGGCAGTAACAGCTCACCACGACCGTGTTATCCACGATCGCGGTGGCTATTCCTTCGGCAGCGGCGGGGGGGGTAAGGGAGGCAAACCTGCCCTTAAACCCGGTCACCCAGATCGCCGCGTCCCCCGTGGCATCCCCGATCCATTCAGGTAAAATCCTGTAAGGTTCGGAGATGACCACGAGGTCAACCCCAAGCAGGCTGGCATTATGGATCATAAGATCCTGCGCCAGCCTGCATCTATTGAGGTTGATTTGTAAGATCTGGGTCATTAACCGGGTCTACCTGGTCTTGGCCCCCCCGCTGCCGAATTCGCCCTTATGGCTGGGCAGGCCAGCGACGCAGTGACATGCGCCGCTTTCTGGCCCGTAACCCCTGCCGCCGAACAGATGAGGCACCGAGCCACGCCCTTGCACGTCGCAATGACGTGGTCGGAGGCCCCGCATCTCCTGCATAACTCCTTGCCCTTGGGGACCGTGGGGCATGACGCTGCCAGGTGCCCCAGTTGATGGCACGCGAAGCATCGCGTGCTCCTAACCAGGGGCCTGGCCCGCACCACGGTCAAACCCGTTCTAAAACGAACGGGTTCCACGCCCTTAGGGAGGGCGGTGGTGGGAACCTCCACCACCGCGGTCTGTGTCCCGCTGAGGACGGACTGCCTCAGCGACCGGACCACCAGACATGTCCCCTCCACCTTAAGGGCCGCGCCCAAGTCCTCGACGAGCTGGGGGGCACCGACCATCGGGTCGATGTCCCTCACCTCCAGAACCGTACGGTCCTGAAGGGACGCGCACGTAACTTTCCCGGCCGTAAGCTTGACCAGCTCCGCCGCCACCGCCGCCGCACTGACCCTAGGCCCCACCTCCAGGAGGACGTGCCCCAGGCGCGTGCGTTTCACGGCCCTGACATCAGTCAAGGCCGCACGCCCCAGGGTCACCGTCAACCTATATGTATCGAGGTATGACCCCCCCTCCGGCACCCTGACCAGCACCGCCTCTGGGCGTGTCCTGGCCGGCCTCCTTTTCTTCGCAGGCCCGGTGGCCTGCGCCCGAAGGACCGCCCCCGACGGCAGGCGAGCCCCACTGGGAGATAGGAGTGGAGGAGGAGGTGGTCCCGCCTTCGGGGGTACCACAGGCACCCCCGGGTCAGCCGGCCCCTTCCCCTTCTTATTCCTTTTCTTCTTTCTGGTGACCTCCACAAATGGGAGGTCACCACGGCCCGCAGCTTCTGCGGGGGGGGTGGAGGTCCACCCCCGACCTTCCCAGAAGGCAACGTGTCCTTACTAACAGGGGGGGGAGGGGAGTGGACCAACCTTGGACCCATAGGCGTGCCGGCGGCGGTCGAGGACAATGCCTCGGAGAATAGTCTCTTCTTCGACGCCGCCGACACCACCTCACTGGGGGAGGTCCTCATTCTCTTCCCCTTCCCCTTCCCCTTGGGCGGAGGGGTTTTGCCCCCCTTCACAGAAGGGGGGACCTTAACGCCCCTCCCGCCCTCCGCACTGGTACCCGGCACAACGGGCGGAGGTGGACCCACCACCTCCTCCGTTTGAGTCGCCACCTCCACAGTCTTTACAACAAGACTGGGAGGGGCGGGGGCGGAGGCCCACAGCCGCGACTGGGTAAGCTCCTTAATCTTACCCTCCGCCGGCTTACCCTTAGCCAACGAGGCGGCGACGTCGTGGTAGGCCAAGGCCTCCACCACGGCTTCAGAAGCCGCCTCGCACCTCCCGACAATGCCTTCCGCAAGGGTAGTCACCCTACCCTTGGTGGCATTGCCGGAGGCGACCGTGGCCTTGAGATCGCGGCACTCAGTTACTAGAGCCCTGAGAAGGGCCCCTACCTCCTCAAGGCGGGCCTCCAGCTTCTGCTCCGCGGTCTGCTTTTTCGACCGCGGCCGGCTCCCCGAGCCAGACGCAGAGCACGACGGGGGAGGGGGACTAGGGACACTGGACCCCGATACGGGACCCCCCCCAACCCCCCCTTTCCCACCCAAAACCTCTATACTTTTAATCTTGGGGACGCCCTTACGCGCCCCCCGAGGCCCTGAAAAGGGCCGTTTCACGGGGTCATTCCCCGCCCCATCACCCTTAGGGTGGGAGCTCCCCCCTCCCTCCACACACAGCCCAAGCTGCAGCCCCGGCGCTGCAGCAGCCCCAATGCTGACGAGGCCCTCCGATTGAGCTCTACGCTCCGGAGGGGTCCTCGCCAGCGTCCTACCCCTCATGATCCCAGTCGCAGCCGGGGTCGTGGGGGTCTCCGGGATGACTTTTACGTCACCCCCGCTTATTAAGGATGGGGGGGGGGTCAAAGTTACCCCCGCCGCAGCGAGCAGCGCCACCCTATTGCGCCACTCCTGTCCCTTCCCCACCTCTTTTCCGGTCTCATGCTCGACCTCCGGGGATTCGGTCGAATCCCCCCCTAGCACCACGAGGGGGGGAGACCCCTCGGACGAAGCATGAGTCCCAACAGTAACCAAATCGTAGTCCTGAGAAAAGCCAAGTCTTGCCGCTGTAACTTCTTCCCCAGGGTGCAATGGCGGTGCTTCAACACCGCCACCCGGGGTGGCACCGGCCCGCCGCATCGGCACGGTGTCATCGGGCTTATTTCCGTTACCCTGGTGGCTGCCGACAAGGCCTCCAGGGGCTGACCCTATGTCAGTGCCTGCCGAGTGAACATCCGAGGCTCGGCTTGGTATTGACATTTAATCATATAAGTCTTAAAGGGCGACGGCCCCACCGCCCGGCGGATTTCACCAACTCGTGGCCCGGTGTTACGGCCACACGCAGCAATCCCGAAAAAACGGAGGGACCCGTAGCTGCCGGTCCTAGTCCGGAAAACCAAACACAGGGACCCCCATTAGCCGATGTTGTACTAATGGGGGCCCCCCAACCCCCCCTTATAACTACACACCACACCTCGATGCGCGCCCCGTATGCAGATCTAAGCATACCATCACGGGGTCGGTTGGGGCTACCCAGCCCCAAACGAATCCCCGTGGTACCCCACTAGCTATATCTTTCCTTTTCCAGGCGTCCAAAAGCCAAGGAACGTGGGAACAAGGGCGCGCACCGGCTCACAAGCCCAGGAGCCCCCGGGACGAGCGGGCAAAGCCCCCCTCTACCGCGCATACCCTCCGACCATACGCCCCCCCTATAGATGTTTTAGGGCGAGGCCCGGGTCACCCTGTTCAGGGCCACCCAGCGACCCCGCCACACGGGGGGGACGTCAGATGGGCACCAACCGGCCGCCCGCTAACCTCTCCCTGGGGGATCGGTTATTTTTAAAAATTTTCTCCTTTTTTTTTTTAGGACTCTCACGGAGGGGTGGTCTACCCTTAGCCAGGAAGGCAGCATCCCCCATCCGGCCCCTAGGAAGGAATAAATTCCTCACCCAGGACCCGAAGGGGAACATAGCCGCCTTCCCAGAGCTCCCCCACCACGCTCAAGGTGGTTGACCCTGGGGGGAGAACACTAACCCAACACTAACCCAACACTAACCCAACACTAACCCAACACTAACCCAACACTAACCCAACACTAACCCAACACTAACCCAACACTAACCCAACACTAACCCAACACTAACCCAACACTAACCCAACACTTTTTTTTTTTTTTTTTTTTTGGAGAGGGGGAAAATGCTTTACGCATACCCCGACATTTGTTGTCGGGGTTATGTGGGACTCCCCGCCTATAAAATAGGCGGGATACCCACTAAAAACCCCCTCTGGTGGTCTCCACCAGGGGCCTCATGGCGGCGCCCGGAACTTCTGGTGTAGTCCGTCGGGCGCCGCTATCATGAATGATGAGGCCCCGCTAAAAAACCCCCCCACTCCCAAAGTAAACATTGGGGGGGGGGAACCACCGAAATGGGACGCCACCCGGATGACCGGATGGGCGGCCCCATCTCCCAACGCAGCACTCCGTTACCCGGAGGTGCTGTCCCGCAATTAAACGTATTAAAACTTAAAACTACGATAAAAACGCGATAAAACTTAAACACTAAGACCCGCTAAAACACACGCGACACCCCATATACTGGGGCCGCCGCCAGAGGGGGTCAACCCCTCCCACCGTTCAACGGGGGCCTACCCTCTTTCTCTTCCTCGCCAAACGGCCTCTAAGACGGGCCCTATTGGCCGCGGCCTCCTGGGCCATCCGGGCCCGCTCGGCCCGCAGGAGGCGGTCAGCCTCCATCTCGGCCGTCTGGCGAGCTCCCATCACCCCCGCCGCGAACTCGCGGAAAGCAGCCCACCTCTCCGAGGAGGAAATGGCAAGGGGCACCAAGGTGGAGACTTCCACAGGCGCCCCAAGGCTGGCGGCCAGCACCTCGCGCTGGGGGGCGAACTCCGGGCACGCAATGAGCACATGCTCTGCGTCATCCCGGGCCGCCCCGCAGTCCAAACACGCCTCGGAGGGTGCCTTCCCGATTCGATGACGGAACCGTTGGAAGGACCCGTGCCCACTCAGCAGTTGCATGGACCAATAGTCCGCAACAACTGAGGGGCCCGAGGCGTCAACGAAGGTGCCGACCGCGGGGATAAGGCGCCTCACCCAACCTGTGGGCGGGGACCTATCCCATTCCGCCTGCCATTCCTCCATAGCGGCTGTTAACGCAGCCGCTTTGTGGAGGTGAGCCCGCGCTTTTAAAATCGACGGATCGCCGCCAAGGGTGGGGTCATCCCTGTCTTGCGCCTTTGCGCAATAAATTGCGCGCCCCATTCTGGCCTTGAAGTACAGCGGCATTCGCCCTGCTAAAACGCAGAGCGAGGCAAAGGACACAGTCCTGTATGCCGCTGTACTTCGGATCAGGGCCGTGCGCTGAGAACGACGGAGAATAGTGCACGCACCCTCCGTAGTCAGCGCCACGGCCCAGACCGGCGATCCGTATAAAATCACGGACTCCCACACCGAGTAGTAAAGTCTCCGGGAATGGGCGGATGGGCCCCTGGTGTTCGGGAGGAGCGCAGAAAGCGCTCCCGTGACCCTATCCGCCCTAACTGAGACCTCCCCCAAATGGGCCCGATAATTCCGGAGGCAGTCAAAAACTACCCCCAAATACCGGACCCTGGCCGCCGTGATGACGTCGGCATCCAGGATCCGTAGACTGACTGTCTTCTGGATCCTGTGGCCAGTCAGGAGGATGGCCTCCGTTTTTTCTGCTGCCAAGGAAAGGCCTGTTTTACGAAACCAGGCTCCAATCCTCGGCAGCACGGCTGCCATCTGCATCCTGACCTGGGAGAGGTCCTTACCCGAAAACAAAAGGGCGAGGTCGTCGGCGTACGCAATCGCACGCCCCGCCCCGCCCATATCCAACTCGGTGAGGAGTCCGTCGTAAACGGCGTTCCACAGGAACGGCCCTAAAACAGACCCCTGTGGAACGCCCGCGTAAATATCACGGACCACGGTGCCCTCATATGAGTGCACCGTGATCCCGCGGTTATTAAAATAATCCCCGAGGAGTACCCGAACACGTCGATCCACCCCTCTCCTCCTCATCTCGTCCAAAACAACATCCCACCGAAGGGTGTTGAATGCGTTCTGGACGTCGAATGAGAGGAGGAGGCAGATCCGGTTTCTGGCCCTGGAGTCCTCGGCGAACCGAGCAACCTCGGTCGCCGCCTCCATGGTGCCGACACCACGGCGAAAACCAAACTGGTTGCGGTGGAAGGGGTCCCTGCCGAGCTGGGATTCCAGGATCTCCTTGATAACATACTCCCATACCTTTGACAAGGCTGGGAGTACGGAGATCGGCCTATAGGCCCTCGGACTTAGGGGATCCTTCCCCGGCTTCGGGATCAAGATGACTCTGGCCATCTTCCACGAAGCCGGGATTCCACCGCGCACCAATGTGTCGGCAACCATCTCGCGTATCATATCCGGAAAAGCCCGGGCCACACAGGCCACGACCCCCGACGGGACTCGGTCGAGTCCGGGGGCCTTGTTGGGCTTGATACGCGAGAGGGCCCTCTCGACCTGCTCGGGTAATACCTCGGAGACCCCCCTCCAATACGAAGGGAGGGGGCGCATCGCGAGGGGTCGCAATGAGGGGGCGTGCGCACGCGCTGGCCCAACCGATGGCGTGGGGGAAGGAGGAGGAAGGGGGGGGAGCGGGGCGGTGGCAAACAGGGTATCAACTACCCTGCCCACCTGCTCCCGCGTCAAAACCGTATTCGGTTTTCGCCCCCCCAACCTAGCCATAACGATCTTATATGGCTTCCCCCACGGATCGCCGTCCACCGTGCCGTACAACTCCCTCCAGAGCTTCTCCTTGGAGCGCCAGATCAGAACCTGAACTGAACGCCTAGCCAAGGAGAAGTCCCGCCTCAGTTGTTCGAGGCGGGGGGAGGAAGGATCGAGTCTCCTCCGACTTCTCTGGAGGAGTCTCCGGGCACGGTGCATCGCCTTTCTAGACTCGGCGATATCCGCGTTCCACCATCGGTTGGGCTTCCGGGTCCCCCGTGGAAGACACCTCTTCCTGAGGACCCGGGCACTAACCCCCTCGAGGAGGCGTTGCAGACCCTCCGCTCGCGGAACCCCGTCCGTAAAACCGGACGGTTCCCGCAGAGGGGGAGGGGCCACCACGCCCACAGGCGTGACCAGCGAGGTGGGCGGAGTCGGGAGGGTGTCCCGTAGGACACGGAAACCCTCCAAAATCGACTCCGGGGAGACGTCCCTCATCACGTATGGAGTCCAGCCGTCGCCTGGTGGTCGGCGAGCCACACCCTGATTTGCCAGGGTGTGGCGGACATAGAAGTGGTCGGAGGCAGTGTAGTGCCGAAGCACCTCACTCCTCCGAACCCTCCCGGCCAGACTTCTGTCAACAGACAGTACGTCGATGAAGGACGACCCCCTGCCCCCCCGGAACGTAAACCGGTCCCGGAGTCGGATGGGCACAAGGCCCAACCTCGCCAGCAAGGCCATACAGGCATGGCCCCTCCTATCTGCAACCCTCCCCCCCCAGGCAGGGGACTTGGCGTTCAAGTCCCCCGCGAGGATGACCCCTCGCCCCGGGGTTAAAAGATTTAAAACTATGTCCTCCAGCTCGTCGAGGAACTGCAGGAATGCAGGCCCTTTCCTGCTCGGTCGGCAGTAACAGCTCACCACGACCGTGTTATCCACGATCGCGGTGGCTATTCCTTCGGCAGCGGCGGGGGGGGTAAGGGAGGCAAACCTGCCCTTAAACCCGGTCACCCAGATCGCCGCGTCCCCCGTGGCATCCCCGATCCATTCAGGTAAAATCCTGTAAGGTTCGGAGATGACCACGAGGTCAACCCCAAGCAGGCTGGCATTATGGATCATAAGATCCTGCGCCAGCCTGCATCTATTGAGGTTGATTTGTAAGATCTGGGTCATTAACCGGGTCTACCTGGTCTTGGCCCCCCCGCTGCCGAATTCGCCCTTATGGCTGGGCAGGCCAGCGACGCAGTGACATGCGCCGCTTTCTGGCCCGTAACCCCTGCCGCCGAACAGATGAGGCACCGAGCCACGCCCTTGCACGTCGCAATGACGTGGTCGGAGGCCCCGCATCTCCTGCATAACTCCTTGCCCTTGGGGACCGTGGGGCATGACGCTGCCAGGTGCCCCAGTTGATGGCACGCGAAGCATCGCGTGCTCCTAACCAGGGGCCTGGCCCGCACCACGGTCAAACCCGTTCTAAAACGAACGGGTTCCACGCCCTTAGGGAGGGCGGTGGTGGGAACCTCCACCACCGCGGTCTGTGTCCCGCTGAGGACGGACTGCCTCAGCGACCGGACCACCAGACATGTCCCCTCCACCTTAAGGGCCGCGCCCAAGTCCTCGACGAGCTGGGGGGCACCGACCATCGGGTCGATGTCCCTCACCTCCAGAACCGTACGGTCCTGAAGGGACGCGCACGTAACTTTCCCGGCCGTAAGCTTGACCAGCTCCGCCGCCACCGCCGCCGCACTGACCCTAGGCCCCACCTCCAGGAGGACGTGCCCCAGGCGCGTGCGTTTCACGGCCCTGACATCAGTCAAGGCCGCACGCCCCAGGGTCACCGTCAACCTATATGTATCGAGGTATGACCCCCCCTCCGGCACCCTGACCAGCACCGCCTCTGGGCGTGTCCTGGCCGGCCTCCTTTTCTTCGCAGGCCCGGTGGCCTGCGCCCGAAGGACCGCCCCCGACGGCAGGCGAGCCCCACTGGGAGATAGGAGTGGAGGAGGAGGTGGTCCCGCCTTCGGGGGTACCACAGGCACCCCCGGGTCAGCCGGCCCCTTCCCCTTCTTATTCCTTTTCTTCTTTCTGGTGACCTCCACAAATGGGAGGTCACCACGGCCCGCAGCTTCTGCGGGGGGGGGTGGAGGTCCACCCCCGACCTTCCCAGAAGGCAACGTGTCCTTACTAACAGGGGGGGGAGGGGAGTGGACCAACCTTGGACCCATAGGCGTGCCGGCGGCGGTCGAGGACAATGCCTCGGAGAATAGTCTCTTCTTCGACGCCGCCGACACCACCTCACTGGGGGAGGTCCTCATTCTCTTCCCCTTCCCCTTCCCCTTGGGCGGAGGGGTTTTGCCCCCCTTCACAGAAGGGGGGACCTTAACGCCCCTCCCGCCCTCCGCACTGGTACCCGGCACAACGGGCGGAGGTGGACCCACCACCTCCTCCGTTTGAGTCGCCACCTCCACAGTCTTTACAACAAGACTGGGAGGGGCGGGGGCGGAGGCCCACAGCCGCGACTGGGTAAGCTCCTTAATCTTACCCTCCGCCGGCTTACCCTTAGCCAACGAGGCGGCGACGTCGTGGTAGGCCAAGGCCTCCACCACGGCTTCAGAAGCCGCCTCGCACCTCCCGACAATGCCTTCCGCAAGGGTAGTCACCCTACCCTTGGTGGCATTGCCGGAGGCGACCGTGGCCTTGAGATCGCGGCACTCAGTTACTAGAGCCCTGAGAAGGGCCCCTACCTCCTCAAGGCGGGCCTCCAGCTTCTGCTCCGCGGTCTGCTTTTTCGACCGCGGCCGGCTCCCCGAGCCAGACGCAGAGCACGACGGGGGAGGGGGACTAGGGACACTGGACCCCGATACGGGACCCCCCCCATCCCCCCCTTTCCCACCCAAAACCTCTATACTTTTAATCTTGGGGACGCCCTTACGCGCCCCCCGAGGCCCTGAAAAGGGCCGTTTCACGGGGTCATTCCCCGCCCCATCACCCTTAGGGTGGGAGCTCCCCCCTCCCTCCACACACAGCCCAAGCTGCAGCCCCGGCGCTGCAGCAGCCCCAATGCTGACGAGGCCCTCCGATTGAGCTCTACGCTCCGGAGGGGTCCTCGCCAGCGTCCTACCCCTCATGATCCCAGTCGCAGCCGGGGTCGTGGGGGTCTCCGGGATGACTCTTACGTCACCCCCGCTTATTAAGGATGGGGGGGGGGTCAAAGTTACCCCCGCCGCAGCGAGCAGCGCCACCCTATGGCGCCACTCCTGTCCCTTCCCCACCTCTTTTCCGGTCTCATGCTCGACCTCCGGGGATTCGGTCGAATCCCCCCCTAGCACCACGAGGGGGGGAGACCCCTCGGACGAGGCATGAGTCCCAACGGTAACCAAATCGTAGTCCTGAGAAAAGCCAAGTCTTGCCGCTGTAACTTCTTCCCCAGGGTGCAATGGCGGTGCTTCAACACCGCCACCCGGGGTGGCACCGGCCCGCCGCATCGGCACGGTGTCATCGGGCTTATTTCCGTTACCCTGGTGGCTGCCGACAAGGCCTCCAGGGGCTGACCCTATGTCAGTGCCTGCCGAGTGAACATCCGAGGCTCGGCTTGGTATTGACATTTAATCATATAAGTCTTAAAGGGCGACGGCCCCACCGCCCGGCGGATTTCACCAACTCGTGGCCCGGTGTTACGGCCACACGCAGCAATCCCGAAAAAACGGAGGGACCCGTAGCTGCCGGTCCTAGTCCGGAAAACCAGACACAGGGACCCCCATTAGCCGATGTTGTACTAATGGGGGCCCCCCAACCCCCCCTTATAACTACACACCACACCTCGATGCGCGCCCCGTATGCAGATCTAAGCATACCATCACGGGGTCGGTTGGGGCTACCCAGCCCCAAACGAATCCCCGTGGTACCCCACTAGCTATATCTTTCCTTTTCCAGGCGTCCAAAAGCCAAGGAACGTGGGAACAAGGGCGCGCACCGGCTCACAAGCCCAGGAGCCCCCGGGACGAGCGGGCAAAGCCCCCCTCTACCGCGCATACCCTCCGACCATACGCCCCCCCTATAGATGTTTTAGGGCGCGGCCCGGGTCACCCTGTTCAGGGCCACCCAGCGACCCCGCCACACGGGGGGGACGTCAGATGGGCACCGACCGGCCGCCCGCTAACCTCTCCCTGGGGGATCGGTTATTTTTAAAAATGTTCTCCTTTTTTTTAGGACTCTCACGGAGGGGTGGTCAACCCTTAGCCAGGAAGGCAGCATCCCCCATCCGGCCCCTAGGAAGGAATAAATTCCTCACCCAGGACCCGAAGGGGAACATAGCCGCTTTCCCAGAGCTCCCCCACCACGCTCAAGGTGGTTGACCCTGGGGGGAGAACACTAACCCAACACTAACCCAACACTAACCCAACACTAACCCAACACTAACCCAACACTAACCCAACACTAACCCAACACTAACCCAACACTAACCCAACACTTTTTTTTTTTTTTGTTTTTTTTTTTTTTTTTTTTTTTTTTTTTTTTTTTTTTTTTTTTTTTTTTTTTGGAGAGGGGGAAAATGCTTTACGCATACCCCGACATTTGTTGTCGGGGTTATGTGGGACTCCCCGCCTATAAAATAGGCGGGATACCCACTAAAAACCCCCTCTGGTGGTCTCCACCAGGGGCCTCATGGCGGCGCCCGGAACTTCTGGTGTAGTCCGTCGGGCGCCGCTATCATGAATGATGAGGCCCCGCTAAAAAACCCCCCCACTCCCAAAGTAAACATTGGGGGGGGGGAACCACCGAAATGGGACGCCACCCGGATGACCGGATGGGCGGCCCCATCTCCCAACGCAGCACTCCGTTACCCGGAGGTGCTGTCCCGCAATTAAACGTATTAAAACTTAAAACTACGATAAAAACGCGATAAAACTTAAACACTAAGACCCGCTAAAACACACGCGACACCCCATATACTGGGGCCGCCGCCAGAGGGGGTCAACCCCTCCCACCGTTCAACGGGGGCCTACCCTCTTTCTCTTCCTCGCCAAACGGCCTCTAAGACGGGCCCTATTGGCCGCGGCCTCCTGGGCCATCCGGGCCCGCTCGGCCCGCAGGAGGCGGTCAGCCTCCATCTCGGCCGTCTGGCGAGCTCCCATCACCCCCGCCGCGAACTCGCGGAAAGCAGCCCACCTCTCCGAGGAGGAAATGGCAAGGGGCACCAAGGTGGAGACTTCCACAGGCGCCCCAAGGCTGGCGGCCAGCACCTCGCGCTGGGGGGCGAACTCCGGGCACGCAATGAGCACATGCTCTGCGTCATCCCGGGCCGCCCCGCAGTCCAAACACGCCTCGGAGGGTGCCTTCCCGATTCGATGACGGAACCGTTGGAAGGACCCGTGCCCACTCAGCAGTTGCATGGACCAATAGTCCGCAACAACTGAGGGGCCCGAGGCGTCAACGAAGGTGCCGACCGCGGGGATAAGGCGCCTCACCCAACCTGTGGGCGGGGACCTATCCCATTCCGCCTGCCATTCCTCCATAGCGGCTGTTAACGCAGCCGCTTTGTGGAGGTGAGCCCGCGCTTTTAAAATCGACGGATCGCCGCCAAGGGTGGGGTCATCCCTGTCTTGCGCCTTTGCGCAATAAATTGCGCGCCCCATTCTGGCCTTGAAGTACAGCGGCATTCGCCCTGCTAAAACGCAGAGCGAGGCAAAGGACACAGTCCTGTATGCCGCTGTACTTCGGATCAGGGCCGTGCGCTGAGAACGACGGAGAATAGTGCACGCACCCTCCGTAGTCAGCGCCACGGCCCAGACCGGCGATCCGTATAAAATCACGGACTCCCACACCGAGTAGTAAAGTCTCCGGGAATGGGCGGATGGGCCCCTGGTGTTCGGGAGGAGCGCAGAAAGCGCTCCCGTGACCCTATCCGCCCTAACTGAGACCTCCCCCAAATGGGCCCGATAATTCCGGAGGCAGTCAAAAACTACCCCCAAATACCGGACCCTGGCCGCCGTGATGACGTCGGCATCCAGGATCCGAAGACTGACTGTCTTCTGGATCCTGTGGCCAGTCAGGAGGATGGCCTCCGTTTTTTCTGCTGCCAAGGAAAGGCCTGTTTTACGAAACCAGGCTCCAATCCTCGGCAGCACGGCTGCCATCTGCATCCTGACCTGGGAGAGGTCCTTACCCGAAAACAAAAGGGCGAGGTCGTCGGCGTACGCAATCGCACGCCCCGCCCCGCCCATATCCAACTCGGTGAGGAGTCCGTCGTAAACGGCGTTCCACAGGAACGGCCCTAAAACAGACCCCTGTGGAACGCCCGCGTAAATATCACGGACCACGGTGCCCACATATGAGTGCACCGTGATCCCGCGGTTATTAAAATAATCCCCGAGGAGTACCCGAACACGTCGATCCACCCCTCTCCTCCTCATCTCGTCCAAAACAACATCCCACCGAAGGGTGTTGAATGCGTTCTGGACGTCGAATGAGAGGAGGAGGCAGATCCGGTTTCTGGCCCTGGAGTCCTCGGCGAACCGAGCAACCTCGGTCGCCGCCTCCATGGTGCCGACACCACGGCGAAAACCAAACTGGTTGCGGTGGAAGGGGTCCCTGCCGAGCTGGGATTCCAGGATCTCCTTGATAACATACTCCCATACCTTTGACAAGGCTGGGAGTACGGAGATCGGCCTATAGGCCCTCGGACTTAGGGGATCCTTCCCCGGCTTCGGGATCAAGATGACTCTGGCCATCTTCCACGAAGCCGGGATTCCACCGCGCACCAATGTGTCGGCAACCATCTCGCGTATCATATCCGGAAAAGCCCGGGCCACACAGGCCACGACCCCCGACGGGACTCGGTCGAGTCCGGGGGCCTTGTTGGGCTTGATACGCGAGAGGGCCCTCTCGACCTGCTCGGGTAATACCTCGGAGACCCCCCTCCAATACGAAGGGAGGGGGCGCATCGCGAGGGGTCGCAATGAGGGGGCGTGCGCACGCGCTGGCCCAACCGATGGCGTGGGGGAAGGAGGAGGAAGGGGGGGGAGCGGGGCGGTGGCAAACAGGGTATCAACTACCCTGCCCACCTGCTCCCGCGTCAAAACCGTATTCGGTTTTCGCCCCCCCAACCTAGCCATAACGATCTTATATGGCTTCCCCCACGGATCGCCGTCCACCGTGCCGTACAACTCCCTCCAGAGCTTCTCCTTGGAGCGCCAGATCAGAACCTGAACTGAACGCCTAGCCAAGGAGAAGTCCCGCCTCAGTTGTTCGAGGCGGGGGGAGGAAGGATCGAGTCTCCTCCGACTTCTCTGGAGGAGTCTCCGGGCACGGTGCATCGCCTTTCTAGACTCGGCGATATCCGCGTTCCACCATCGGTTGGGCTTCCGGGTCCCCCGTGGAAGACACCTCTTCCTGAGGACCCGGGCACTAACCCCCTCGAGGAGGCGTTGCAGACCCTCCGCTCGCGGAACCCCGTCCGTAAAACCGGACGGTTCCCGCAGAGGGGGAGGGGCCACCACGCCCACAGGCGTGACCAGCGAGGTGGGCGGAGTCGGGAGGGTGTCCCGTAGGACACGGAAACCCTCCAAAATCGACTCCGGGGAGACGTCCCTCATCACGTATGGAGTCCAGCCGTCGCCTGGTGGTCGGCGAGCCACACCCTGATTTGCCAGGGTGTGGCGGACATAGAAGTGGTCGGAGGCAGTGTAGTGCCGAAGCACCTCACTCCTCCGAACCCTCCCGGCCAGACTTCTGTCAACAGACAGTACGTCGATGAAGGACGACCCCCTGCCCCCCCGGAACGTAAACCGGTCCCGGAGTCGGATGGGCACAAGGCCCAACCTCGCCAGCAAGGCCATACAGGCATGGCCCCTCCTATCTGCAACCCTCCCCCCCCAGGCAGGGGACTTGGCGTTCAAGTCCCCCGCGAGGATGACCCCTCGCCCCGGGGTTAAAAGATTTAAAACTATGTCCTCCAGCTCGTCGAGGAACTGCAGGAATGCAGGCCCTTTCCTGCTCGGTCGGCAGTAACAGCTCACCACGACCGTGTTATCCACGATCGCGGTGGCTATTCCTTCGGCAGCGGCGGGGGGGGTAAGGGAGGCAAACCTGCCCTTAAACCCGGTCACCCAGATCGCCGCGTCCCCCGTGGCATCCCCGATCCATTCAGGTAAAATCCTGTAAGGTTCGGAGATGACCACGAGGTCAACCCCAAGCAGGCTGGCATTATGGATCATAAGATCCTGCGCCAGCCTGCATCTATTGAGGTTGATTTGTAAGATCTGGGTCATTAACCGGGTCTACCTGGTCTTGGCCCCCCCGCTGCCGAATTCGCCCTTATGGCTGGGCAGGCCAGCGACGCAGTGACATGCGCCGCTTTCTGGCCCGTAACCCCTGCCGCCGAACAGATGAGGCACCGAGCCACGCCCTTGCACGTCGCAATGACGTGGTCGGAGGCCCCGCATCTCCTGCATAACTCCTTGCCCTTGGGGACCGTGGGGCATGACGCTGCCAGGTGCCCCAGCTGATGGCACGCGAAACATCGCGTGCTCCTAACCAGGGGCCTTGCCCGCACCACGGTCAAACCCGTTCTAAAACGAACGGGTTCCGCGCCCTTAGGGAGGGCGGTGGTGGGAACCTCCACCACCGCGGTCTGCGTCCCGCTGAGGACGGACTGCCTCAGCGACCGGACCACCAGACATGTCCCCTCCACCTTAAGGGCCGCGCCCAAGTCCTCGACGAGCTGGGGGGCACCGACCATCGGGTCGATGTCCCTCACCTCCAGAACCGTACGGTCCTGAAGGGACGCGCACGTCACTTTCCCGGCCGTAAGCTGGACCAGCTCCGCCGCCGCCGCCGCCGCACTGACCCTAGGCCCCACCTCCAGGAGGACGTGCCCCAGGCGCGTGCGTTTCACGGCCCTGACATCAGTCAAGGCCGCACGCCCCAGGGTCACCGTCAACCTGTATGTTTCGAGGTATGACCCCCCCTCCGGCACCCTGACCAGCACCGCCTCTGGGCGTGTCCTGGCCGGCCTCCTTTTCTTCGCAGGCCCGGTGGCCTGCGCCCGAAGGACCGCCCCCGACGGCAGGCGAGCCCCACTGGGAGATAGGAGTGGAGGAGGGGGTGGTCCCGCCTTCGGGGGTACCACAGGCACCCCCGGGTCAGCCGGCCCCTTCCCCTTCTTCTTCCTCTTCTTCTTTCTGGTGACCTCCACAAATGGGAGGTCACCACGGCCCGCAGCTTCTGCGGGGGGGGGTGGAGGTCCACCCCCGACCTTCCGAGAAGGCAACGTCTCCTTACTAACAGGGGGGGGAGGGGAGTGGACCAACCTTGGACCCATAGGCGTGCCGGCGGCGGTCGAGGACAATGCCTCGGAGAATAATCTCTTCTTCGACGCCGCCGACACCACCTCACTGGGGGAGGTCCTCATTCTCTTCCCCTTCCCCTTCCCCTTGGGCGGAGGGGTTTTGCCCCCCTTCACAGAAGGGGGGACCTTAACGCCCCTCCCGCCCTCCGCACTGGTACCCGGCACAACGGGCGGAGGTGGACCCACCACCTCCTCCGTTTGAGTCGCCACCTCCACAGTCTTTACAACAAGACTGGGAGGGGCGGGGGCGGAGGCCCACAGCCGCGACTGGGTAAGCTCCTTCATCTTACCCTCCGCCGGCTTACCCTTAGCCAACGAGGCGGCGACGTCGTGGTAGGCCAAGGCCTCCACCACGGCTTCAGAAGCCGCCTCGCACCTCCCGACAATGCCTTCCGCAAGGGTAGTCACCCTACCCTTGGTGGCATTGCCGGAGGCGACCGTGGCCTTGAGATCGCGGCACTCAGTTACTAGAGCCCTGAGAAGGGCCCCTACCTCCTCAAGGCGGGCCTCCAGCTTCTGCTCCGCGGTCTGCTTTTTCGACCGCGGCCGGCTCCCCGAGCCAGACGCAGAGCACGACGGGGGAGGGGGACTAGGGACACTGGACCCCGATACGGGACCCCCCCCATCCCCCCCTTTCCCACCCAAAACCTCTATACTTTTAATCTTGGGGACGCCCTTACGCGCCCCCCGAGGCCCTGAAAAGGGCCGTTTCACGGGGTCATTCCCCGCCCCATCACCCTTAGGGTGGGAGCTCCCCCCTCCCTCCACACACAGCCCAAGCTGCAGCCCCGGCGCTGCAGCAGCCCCAATGCTGACGAGGCCCTCCGATTGAGCTCTACGCTCCGGAGGGGTCCTCGCCAGCGTCCTACCCCTCATGATCCCAGTCGCAGCCGGGGTCGTGGGGGTCTCCGGGATGACTTTTACGTCACCCCCGCTTATTAAGGATGGGGGGGGGGTCAAAGTTACCCCCGCCGCAGCGAGCAGCGCCACCCTATTGCGCCACTCCTGTCCCTTCCCCACCTCTTTTCCGGTCTCATGCTCGACCTCCGGGGATTCGGTCGAATCCCCCCCTAGCACCACGAGGGGGGGAGACCCCTCGGACGAGGCATGAGTCCCAACAGTAACCAAATCGTAGTCCTGAGAAAAGCCAAGTCTTGCCGCTGTAACTTCTTCCCCAGGGTGCAATGGCGGTGCTTCAACACCGCCACCCGGGGTGGCACCGGCCCGCCGCATCGGCACGGTGTCATCGGGCTTATTTCCGTTACCCTGGTGGCTGCCGACAAGGCCTCCAGGGGCTGACCCTATGTCAGTGCCTGCCGAGTGAACATCCGAGGCTCGGCTTGGTATTGACATTTAATCATATAAGTCTTAAAGGGCGACGGCCCCACCGCCCGGCGGATTTCACCAACTCGTGGCCCGGTGTTACGGCCACACGCAGCAATCCCGAAAAAACGGAGGGACCCGTAGCTGCCGGTCCTAGTCCGGAAAACCAGACACAGGGACCCCCATTAGCCGATGTTGTACTAATGGGGGCCCCCCAACCCCCCCTTATAACTACACACCACACCTCGATGCGCGCCCCGTATGCAGATCTAAGCATACCATCACGGGGTCGGTTGGGGCTACCCAGCCCCAAACGAATCCCCGTGGTACCCCACTAGCTATATCTTTCCTTTTCCAGGCGTCCAAAAGCCAAGGAACGTGGGAACAAGGGCGCGCACCGGCTCACAAGCCCAGGAGCCCCCGGGACGAGCGGGCAAAGCCCCCCTCTACCGCGCATACCCTCCGACCATACGCCCCCCCTATAGATGTTTTAGGGCGAGGCCCGGGTCACCCTGTTCAGGGCCACCCAGCGACCCCGCCACACGGGGGGGACGTCAGATGGGCACCGACCGGCCGCCCGCTAACCTCTCCCTGGGGGATCGGTTATTTTTAAAAAATTTCTCCTTATTTTTTTTTAGGACTCTCACGGAGGGGTGGTCAACCCTTAGCCAGGAAGGCAGCGTCCCCCATCCGGCCCCTAGGAAGGAATAAATTCCTCACCCAGGACCCGAAGGGGAACATAGCCGCCTTCCCAGAGCTCCCCCACCACGCTCAAGGTGGTTGACCCTGGGGGGAGACACTAACCCAACACTAACCCAACACTAACCCAACACTAACCCAACACTTTTTTTTTTTTTTTTTTTTGGAGAGGGGGAAAATGCTTTACGCATACCCCGACATTTGTTGTCGGGGTTATGTGGGACTCCCCGCCTATAAAATAGGCGGGATACCCACTAAAAACCCCCTCTGGTGGTCTCCACCAGGGGCCTCATGGCGGCACCCGGAACTTCTGGTGTAGTCCGTCGGGCGCCGCTATCATGAATGATGAGGCCCCGCTAAAAAAAACCCCCCACTCCCAAAGTAAACATTGGGGGGGGGGGAAACCACCGAAATGGGACGCCACCCGGATGACCGGATGGGCGGCCCCATCTCCCGATGCAGCACTCCGTTAACCCGGAGGTGCTGTCCCGCAATTAAACTTACTAAAACTTAAAACTACGGTAAAAACGCGATAAAACTTAAATACTTAGACCCGCTAAAACACACGCGGCACCCCATATACAGGGGCCGCCGCCAGAGGGGGTCAACCCCTCCCACCGCTTAACGGGGGCCTACCCTCTTTCTCTTCCTCGCCAAACGGCCTCGCAGACGGGCCCTATTGGCCGCGGCCTCCTGGGCCATCCGGGCCCGCTCGGCCCGCAGGATGCGGTCAGCCTCCATCTCGGCCGTCTGGCGAGCCCCCATAACCCCCGCCGCGAACTCGCGGAAAGCAGCCCACCTCTCCGAGGAGGAAATGGCAAGGGGCACCAAGGTGGAGACTTCCACAGGCGCCCCGAGGCTGGCGGCCAGCACCTCGCGCTGGGGGGCGAACTCCGGGCACGCAATGAGCACATGCTCTGCGTCATCCCGGGCCGCCCCGCAGTCCAGACACGCCTCGGAGGGTGCCTTCCCGATTCGATGACGGAACCGTTGGAAGGACCCGTGCCCACTCAGCAGTTGCATGGACCAATAGTCCGCAACAACTGAGGGGCCCGAGGCGTCGACGAAGGTGCCGACCGCGGGGATAAGGCGCCTCACCCAACCTGTGGGCGGGGACCTATCCCATTCCGCCTGCCATTCCTCCATAGCGGCTGTTAACGCAGCCGCTTTGTGGAGGTGAGCCCGCGCTTTTAAAATCGACGGATCGCCGCCAAGGGTGGGGTCATCCCTATCTTGCGCCTTTGCGCAATAAATTGCGCGCCCCATTCTGGCCTTGAAGTACAGCGGCATTCGCCCTGCTAAAACGCAGAGCGAGGCAAAGGACACAGTCCTGTATGCCGCTGTACTTCGGATCAGGGCCGTGCGCTGAGAACGACGGAGAATAGTGCACGCACCCTCCGTAGTCAGCGCCACGGCCCAGACCGGCGATCCGTATAAAATCACGGACTCCCACACCGAGTAGTAAAGTCTCCGGGAATGGGCGGATGGGCCCCTGGTGTTCGGGAGGAGCGCAGAAAGCGCTCCCGTGACCCTATCCGCCCTAACTGAGACCTCCCCCAAATGGGCCCGATAATTCCGGAGGCAGTCAAAAACTACCCCCAAATACCGGACCCTGGCCGCCGTGATGACGTCGGCATCCAGGATCCGTAGACTGACTGTCTTCTGGATCCTGTGGCCAGTCAGGAGGATGGCCTCCGTTTTTTCTGCTGCCAAGGAAAGGCCTGTTTTACGAAACCAGGCTCCAATCCTCGGCAGCACGGCTGCCATCTGCATCCTGACCTGGGAGAGGTCCTTACCCGAAAACAAAAGGGCGAGGTCGTCGGCGTACGCAATCGCACGCCCCGCCCCGCCCATATCCAACTCGGTGAGGAGTCCGTCGTAAACGGCGTTCCACAGGAACGGCCCTAAAACAGACCCCTGTGGAACGCCCGCGTAAATATCACGGACCACGGTGCCCTCATATGAGTGCACCGTGATCCCGCGGTTATTAAAATAGTCCCCGAGGAGTACCCGAACACGTCGATCCACCCCTCTCCTCCTCATCTCGTCCAAAACAACATCCCAACGAAGGGTGTTGAATGCGTTCTGGACGTCGAATGAGAGGAGGAGGCAGATCCGGTTTCTGGCCCTGGAGTCCTCAGCGAACCGAGCAACCTCGGTCGGCGCCTCCATGGTGCCGACACCACGGCGAAAACCAAACTGGTTGCGGTGGAAGGGGTCCCTGCCGAGCTGGGATTCCAGGATCTCCTTGATAACATACTCCCATACCTTTGACAAGGCTGGGAGTACGGAGATCGGCCTATAGGCCCTCGGACTTAGGGGATCCTTCCCCGGCTTCGGGATCAAGATGACTCTGGCCATCTTCCACGAAGCCGGGATTCCACCGCGCACCAATGTGTCGGCAACCATCTCGCGTATCATATCCGGAAAAGCCCCGGCCACACAGGCCACGACCCCCGACGGGACTCGATCGAGTCCGGGGGTCTTGTTGGGCTTGATACGCGAGAGGGCCCTCTCGACCTGCTCGGGTAACACTAACCCAACACTAACCCAACACTAACCCAACACTAACCCAACACTAACCCACATAACCCCGACAACAAATGTCGGGGTATGCGTAAAGCATTTTCCCCCTCTCCAAAAAAAAAAAAAAAAAAAAAAAAAAAAAGTGTTGAGTTAGTGTTGAGTTAGTGTTGAGTTGGTGTTGAGTTGTGTTGAGTTAGTGTTGAGTTAGTGTTGAGTTAGTGTTGAGTTAGTGTTGAGTTAGTGTTGAGTTAGTGTTGAGTTAGTGTTGAGTTAGTGTTGAGTTAGTGTTGAGTTAGTGTTGAGTTAGTGTTGTCGTGTGATAACGCTTCTGTCATGACAGGGTGTCACTCGTCACTCAAGACCAAACTTGCAGAAATTCGCGGTGAAAATTTTTTCACCATGCCGTGTCCATGTCACTCCTCTGCATTGGTAGTGCATGCAGCATGCGCTACCATTCCCGAGGTCTGCGAGGAATTATTACGGAAAGTCGCAACATTCATTTATAGCAGTCCCAAACGTTCGGCCATTTTTCGCGAATTTCAGCAATGTTTTCTATCTACTGACCGCAAAATTTAAAAATTGTGTACTACGCGATGGTTATCGCGTTACTCATCCGTAGTTACACTTTTAGAAAATTGGGACAGTGTGTTGCACTTTCTGCAAGAATTGGTCGTAAGTGAGAAAACAAAGTCTGGGGATCATCTGCTTATCATCATGCAAAATCCAGAAGCGAAAGCATATCTTCTGTTTTTGAAATACGTTCTAGAGTATTTTAATGACTTTAGTTTATTCTTTCAGTTGCAACAAACAAGGATCCATTTGCTTCAAAATACTGCCAAAACTCTTTTGTACGATATTTTACGTCATTTTTTGAAACCGCAGCTTTTGAAGCACATGGATTCAGTAAAATTAATAGATTTTTCAAGAGGCGATAATCAAATCGCATTAGATAGTATTCATTTAGGTCCGGATTGTGACACTTTTCTTTGTCAATTAGTTGCAGAAGGCAAACCCGATGTTGTCCAAACCGTTCGAGAAAATTGTATTAAGTTTTACATAACGGCTGCAAACGAAATTCGTAATCGATTGCCAATCGATGACGAATTTCTGAGCAAGTTACATGTTTTTGAGCCTCATTTGGCATTAGTAGTTTCGACGAAGACGGTTTGCAAAAAGAATGGTCAACATTGCACCTGAATTTTGCAGATGCAGTCAAGCTTTGTACATTAGCTTTTGATGATGTATGGAAAACGGTGTTGTTAACGCGAAACGATCAAGGCTCGTATAAATATCCATGTTTGCAGGAATTATTAAATTCCATTAGAAGTCTTCCAAATTCAAACGCCGATGCTGAAAGATCATTTTCCATGCTTCCCGACATAAAGAACAAGAAATGAAACCGACTTTGTTCGACCATCGTCAATGCCATTTGCGTAACGAAATCGCCCATTAAAGGCACACGGGGAAACAGCTCAGAGCATGGAGGTAGATGACAAACATCTATCTCTCATGTCATCTGAGAATTTATATGCAACTTTTGCGAAGAAGCAAAAGAATAGTTTACGTTTACATGCCGTTGATGACCTCGCGGATTTTCCTTCTACGTCGGGTAATGCAAATTGGTGATGTCCAGAATATTATCAATTTCATCCATTTTCTATTTCATTCGATTTTTGGACATCGCGAATATGTAAATAGTTGTTCGATTTACCTCACGCAATTCTTGTTCTATCCTTGCAATAAATTCGCTTGCTTGCTGTACATATGATTAATAGAGAGAACTTCGAGATAATTGTACAAATAAATGTGTATTCTTAATTATATTCATTTTATATGTAACAATTATCTCGAAATTCTGTCGCATGTATTATAGTAAATTCCTTTGCTTGCTTTCATTCCTTTGGAAATGTAAACAATTGTAGCATTATTTCAGTCTTACATCTCGTCAATATATCGAACCCAATTGATATATTTACGTGCTGCCTTTCTTTTCTATTTTTGTAATGTTTTTGTACATTTTAGTGTACAACATGTATCGCGATGTTAGCTTTGCATAACCAATTGTTTACATTTCCCTCCCGATGGAAGAGACCACCACTTTCCCGTAGTTTCCATCGAGCGGTAACGTGCACGCTGCGCGTAATTAATTTGTAAAGGTTGTCCTCGCCACGGGGTACCAGGCCGCATCTCTTTAACGGGCGTTGCTCCAGAATTACCCTGTATCTGTTTAGAAAATAAAATAATTCTTTATTCATTATCGTATGGATATGGAAGTGTCGCCGATGGATTCCTTGGGGTTTTCTGATGAAAATCATACCAAATGTCGTGTAAATGGGACAACTTTTACATAGGGAATAGAAATAGCTTGTGTCAAAGTAGTCCGATTTGCATGATATTTGGTATGATTTTCATCAGAAAAACATAAGGAATCCATTCGCGTCACTTCCCTTTCGACACGATGAAGAAAAGAATTTCTTAATACGCTGTAATGGATATTTCACCAATCCAGCTTGCATCCCTCCCAAAAGAACCGGCCATCCGAGCGTAGAAGCAAGTGCGAAATAAAAGTAACGGTGCGCTTCTCGATTCCGCAGATGTATAATACCTACCTAAGTAGCATTTCTGACGGAAAAGAATTGTCCAGCCTTTGGGCCTGCCATTCCTGGCGTAGACCTTTGGCAGGTAAGTATCTATTTCAACAGGCAGTGCCACCCGTGGCGCCAGTAAGACCGCCCCGATCCTTGCTATTCCAGAGGGTTTTCTTCCAGTGAAAATCAGTAAATTTGCAAGCGCAATATCTTAAAAACCAGTGGAAATAAAGTGTATAAAAAAAAACAAAAAAAAGACAAAGAAACATGAAACAGTCAAGGACGAATAAAGTATAATTATCAAATAAATATAATCACATAAATAAAAATAAAAAATATAATTACAATATAAAAAAAGATGTGAAATCAAAATGAGCTGCAAGTACATCACAAGAAAAAGAAAATAATATAATCACACAAAAAAAGAAAATAATGTAATCACACAAAAAAGAAAATAACATAATTACAATATAAAAAAAGATGTGAAATCAAAATGAGCTGCAAGTACATCACAAAAAAAAGAAAATAGTATAATCACAAAAAAAGAAAATAATATAATTACAATATAAAAAAAAAAGTGAAATCAAAATGAGCTGCAAGTACATAAAGGTGCTTTCCAACTGCGCTTAAGGGGGTAGACACGTCACGTGACCTGGCCGATTCGGCAGGTCGGTATTACAGCAGGTTTTTTCTGCACAGAAATGGTAATACCGATAGATCGACGATTGCCCGGTAAACGTGAGAGGGAGCTGTTTGCTATTTCCGTATTCTATTCTGAATAAGGAAATAAATTCTCAGCTGTTGCGTTGTACTTATAAAAATTTAAACGGAAAGACGGCTGGTACTGCAAACGTAGAAAATTGATTGTACATTTTAATTACTTGAAATGTGCTTATGCTACAATATTCTACGTTAGCAGTAAGGAATTATAAGTGAAAAGGGAAAATAGATGAGGGGATGACCCCAGAAAATGAAGTTTGTTAGGTTAGACATTTTTTTACTAGCAAAGCACCGAAACAGAACATGAAATACACTTATTACGCGTCCTATGCAGAAAGCAGTTATGAACAAACATTATATATAAAATTGTAAGGAATCGATTGACGTCACTTTTGCAAAGATCTGATTACAAATTGCAGAACTTCAGATTCGTCACTGCTTAGCGTGCAACATTGTATAGTCCCGCTGGTTTCGAGCGTCGAAGCCCACGAAACTCAGCGAGACACATGATTGTTGGCGAGCATCGCGTTTGACGATTCTAGCTACAGCAGGCCTGCCCCATCGGGTGCAAATACCTCCTGAATTTCTGGGACCCGGGTAACAGCCGAGAGCGGGACTGTTCCATTGCTACCCGTTGCGAAATTTGGGAGAGAACTGCATGAGTGTGCGTCCATGTAGAAGAGGTCTTCGGATCCAAGCAATAGACTCGTGGTACGAGCCTACATGGACAGCCGCACACTCATGCAGTTCTCCCGCAACCCATGCTGTGGTTAGCAACGTAACCAGTCCCGCGCTCGACTGTTGCCCGGGTCCCAGAAATTCAGGAGGTATTTGCACCCGATGGGGCAGGCCTGAGCTACAGAATCACCCCGTATAAATGCTAAGAAACGATAGTGTGAAGCGGCGTGCGTTTCAACTGCACATTGACAATATCGTAGATTCTAGGGCCTAGAAGATTAGCTCCGTATTACGATGTTCTTCACCAGAGCACTGCATTACTGATGAAAATGATGCCAAACATGGAGCAATTCGGTCTATTTTTAGTGAACGTAGTGTGTGTGTCCTAATCATGTATTCATAAGAAAAAATAGACCGAATTGCTTCGCGTCTCGACTCATTTTCGTGGACATAAACTCACGAATCCATCGGTGGTAACACTCTTATCAAGGTGTAGTGAGAAATATGAACAATTTCATATTCAGTACTGAATGACTCAAGTCGCCGTCGACCGAGGGCCCTAATAAATGTGCATTTATTTGAGAAACCAAAGCCGCGTCACTCGTGACACCTACTCGCGAACAGATACATATATGTATGTACGAGAAGAAGCAATGCAATTTCCCGATGACTTGAAGCAACATTTCAATACGTAAATGCATGAAACTCTGGGATCAGGAATTCCCAACCAAGTGATGCATATGTAAGAACTGGCGAAATTCAACAATAGTTTGTCGTCTAAATTTTACAATTAAAGTATTTATTTGACGCGAATATACATATGTAAAGTTTGTCAGCAAAGTCTTTCTCGATTTGAGTTCTAGAGAAGGCTGACTTTCTTTCGCCATGCAAAGTCCTCTCTTGTCCTTCACGCTAGCAATCATGCAACTCGCTGAGTTTCGTGGGTTTCGACGCTCGAATCCAGCGGGGCCATACAATGTTACGCACTAAGCAGTGACAAATCTTCAGTTCTGCATTTCTAATCAGATCTTTGCGAAAGTGACGTGAATCTATTCGTCATGTTTTCTCGATCAAATTGGCCCCAAAAATGATATTATTCGGATCATAATTAAGGAAATTACGTGAAAATTTGTTTGCAGAATTGGAAGCCCGTTTCGTTAAAAATAGTCTGATTTAAATTATTTTCTGTCAATTTAATCGGGAGAATGCCAGGAATCCATTTGTGTCACTTTCATATTGATACGATGAAAAAAAAAAACAAATTCTGTTTCTATATAATCGATGACACATCGCCGAGCAACGGCGATCTCGTGCGGCTCGGGCCACAAAGGTTCTCGTCAGTTATTCGAGCATCTAAGATCGTTACGGGCTCTGTTTGGTGTACACGATACGGACTTTTCGCTATCCCCACCACTTCTGTCTCACTCTTGTCCGGCGAAGGCGAGAGCGAGATGGAAAGAGAGCGAGCGAGGACAGTACGAGACAGACGACGCGTTGATATTTTGTCTCGCTCCGTCTTTCGGACGCCTGACACTCCGTCCTTTGTGTGCGCGACGGGCGTGCGCGATGGTCGCAAGTGCTTACGGTGAGCACGGGAACCGCTTCGCAAAAACTTTTTTGCGCCCTAAGCGAACTTGTTAAATTGCGCCCTTTATTATATTACATTTATTTGAGATTATTTATGACTATACTCTGCCAAATTAGGCAACTGCTAGGGCGTAAGGTTGACAAGAAGTGCAAAATGGCCTTTTCATTGTTGGCATTGTTGAAAATAAATTTTTAAATGAAATACTACAAATTATACTACAACGGTTTTAAACTACAAGTAGAGTAAGGTCATGAAGAAGCTCAATTAAATGTATTATAATAAATGGCGGAATTTGGCAAGCTCGCTTATGGCGCAAAAAAGACTCGTGCCGTGCCTGGCTATATGACCGTGGCGCGGATGCAGGAGGTGGAAACTGAATAGGGAACTTCCGGGATAGCATTTAGACCGGAAGGAGGGGCTTTCACAATGTAGATGGCGTTAGTGTCGCGGTATAGTTGTTTTGTGTCTGTACATACACGATCGGTTGAGACCTACACTGTCTTATAAGTGAAAAGAAGTAAAACGTGAGTGAAACGCTAGTTTTTACTTGTGTTTACTGTTTAACTTAAAATGAATGTGCAAAAGTGTGGAGCAACTGCAAAGAGGGTGACAGGTAAAGGCGGGATCTCCTACCCGCGATTGGTCGCTGCGATTGGTCGCAGCGATTTGACCCAGCGACTGGCCCTAGGCTGAATCTCCTTGCCTGCGACCAGAGGTGTGCTCGGGACGGGCCGGAAACTTTCGGGCGGGATCGAGCGGGGTCCCGAGACTCGATTCGGGCTACAAGCATAGCCGCCATGAGCGGGCAATTTGATTTCAGGTCGGCTCGGCAAAACTCGGACGCGATCGGACGATATCGTTACCAGTAATAGATCAAAATTATTACCCGAGAACATAGAAAAGTTATGTTTCTTACACGTTAATTTGAAATAATAAAATATTCGCCTTCCTGTATATTGTTGTTACTATGAAACATCCAGGAACTATTCCTTTCTGTATGCTTATAGTTGTTCGTACGTTTTCTATTTTAAATCTGAACCTATCCCATAAGAACATCTTCTTCTTTTGGTAATTGTGCGGACCTTAAAATTAATTTTCGTCACGGTCAACGTTCCGACCATACCTTTTATTCTTTTATACTGTAGCGAAACACGGTTTATTGCCTGCCGAGCGTAGAGGAATTAGCTTGTAGCAATTGGGGATTAATCCTAAAAATTGTTCCGCTGTTCTGCAAGTTACTTGGCAGATGTTTCCTAATTACTTTATATCGTGTAGGGGGCCGAAGGTCTAGTGTCATAAAGCTGTAGTAAACCGTGGCCCGCTAACAATCCGTTTAGGGCATCACTCATCACGCTACATCATGGAACTTCGCGCGTGTGTCGATAGGAACACTGCACTTTCCATGGCATATTTATCAAATTCTTGTAGTTTTATTGGAACTATTGATGCTAAATCATGACGAATTGACGTTATTTTCTTAAATAACGTCAAACTTATATATTAACACGTTTAGTATCAATTTCCTTAATAATGTTCGGCATTTTTAAATTGCAAAATACAGGATGTTGCATTTTTTCCCATTTTTGGGGATTTGCCCCCACTGTGCGACATAGAATACACGTATTTAATCCATAACTGCCAAATATTCGCGAATGCTTTTTCCGCAGTAGCAAGGTCTAGATTATGTTGATTAGAAAACAAACAAAAAAATTTTTCAGAAGTTCCCGGAAGTGGAACTAAAAAAGGGATGATTGCTGACAATTTTTTGGGACACCCTGTAGAACTCGTCGGTTCCTGCTTGGGGTGAAATCCGGCTACGATGTCGACAGTATACTGCCCATAGGACATTCCCCTGACGTCTGCGTGCCACTCAAGCACCTACGATGCACGCGTATTTAGGTAAAATTCAAAGTCAATTTTCTCGAAAACGAAGCCTCTACAGCAAATTCGTCACTCTGAATTTTCGACTTATATTTGCCTGTAGAATCATCCCCCGAAGTATTGACCATAGGTAGAGGAACACCATGTATATGGAGGTCGCGTACGAAGAAATACATATATGTACATAAATTAACAATGTAATATAAGTAATTAATATAATTACCTAGCACTATAGCGTTTAAGCAAACTGTTAAACTTAATATATGGAACATTTTTCAAAGAAAAATCTGAGCCACTCACTAATCCTTACCTCTACTTGTATTTTTTACAATTAAGTATCTTATACAAAATGTAGGGTAAGAGATACATTTGTTGGCATTATCAGTTATTGTTGGCAAAATAATGTCCAATTATGCCAATAATCACTGAAAAAATGAGGAAGGTTTAGATAAGAAACTTCAGGTGAATGTGAAATATTTAATTAAATTCAGTTACTGCAAATTTAATTAAATATTTTTCTCTAACACCTGAATTTCATATCCAAATCTTCTTAACGTGTCAACAAATGTATTTCTTATTCTACATATTACAGTATGCAGATTCTGAGTATATTTAATTTTCCCGGCACGTGCCGCCATATTGAATTTTAGTTCAAACCAAATCTCTCACAATGTAGATGACGTGCAAATACTAAACCAAAAGTTTTGCTTGAGTTTCTGCCCCCTGACCACCCCTGACTTAGTCCGCGAGGAAAATGTCGGCCCTCACGAAAGCCGTACAAATTTCGAAAAGTATAAATAGCGTGACAAAGCTGTTCACGAATTTGTCTCTGAACCATAATGTTAGCCCCATCTCCATTCCTCTATACGTTCGGAGGTTAGTCATTTATGTCTCCTCTTATTTATCTATTTACTTAAGCAAATATTCATCATTTTCAGTGGTCACACATTTCGCACATTTCCGTTTTTATTTATCGATTAATGCGCATAAAGAAATATTTTCATATATTCCGCGAATATCCTTGCGAAGCACAGTAAATTATTTTACGACGACCCAAATTTCACTATTGCCATATTCCGTACTTACGATTTGAGGTTATATATGTGAATTAATTGTTTACTTATAACCAGCGAAAGTAACACTCGAGTTTACGATCTAGGCTACCAATGCTCCAATGTACCCTCATACACACTACGCCCAAGCAGAACGATTTAATGGAATTCTTTGACGACCCGAACAATTGGGGAAAGAAGGAAGTGAAAGTCGGGCGATCCTGGCGGAAAGAAGAGCTGAGGCTGAAAAGCAGCCAAGACCTCCATAAGCTATGGTACGTTCGTGGTGCGATCCTGATGTTTAAACTACCACAAATGCGATTACACTCGACATATTCAGGTTCGTGTTATTGAAAGAGCGCAACATGCTTCTGACCATGGAAGAAGCTTATAAAGAGAAGTTCGAGTACTTTCCTAATCCCGAGAGGCTCGATAAAGTCGAAGACAGTATGTGCAACTTGGAGACGGTGGTTCGCGAAAGGAACAAAGCCTATCACTTATTAGAAACTGGAACTACTGGCGAGAGACCCGTGAAATTGGCATATAACGCCATTGGTAATGCGCTGCATGTATTTCATAAGTATTAAGGGGATATTCTGGTCTGACGAGGCGTTTTCGTCGCGTCATAAATTTGATTATTATTTAGTTTGTTGTTACATGTTTGTTGATATTTGAACTATCTTTACAAATTTTGTCAAAAGAAAAAAATTAAAATCAAACGCAGTTGACTGCTTTAAAGTAATGGTGAAAAAAAAAACAATGGGGTCACTGCCATCATGATTAGGCTCGTTCTAGTGATCTGAAACAAAAAATGTAAAGAGATTCTTTATTTGTATCCCTTTGGCTATTGTCCCTACAAGAATGATATAAAAATATTGAAAATTAAGTAAATGGCAGTGGTTTGAAAATTAAATTTCGATTCTCGCACATTTTTTCAATTTTAAAGGTCTGTGAAAGTTTTAAAACAAAATATTTTATCGTAATTCTGATAGGGACGATAGCCAAAGGCATACAGCATGTAGCAATAAACAATTTATTGAATAAACTAAATAGTAATTAAATTTATGGGTTCTTTGTAAACAAATTCCGAAATAACGCGACGAAAACGCCTCGTCAGACCAGAATACCCCCTTAAGGGGTCTACCTACTTTGACGGACGAAAAATGATGCGAAATTTGGGAATTTTTTAAAACAAACCATTAAATATGTTTACTTCCAGCTTTGTGGCTTCTTTTGTCAGTCTTTAGAGAATATGAACAAAAAATTGTATGAAAAAATAGTGGTTATAGCTGGAGTTATAGTGGTTCAAATAGAGCGCCTTACAAAAATCATATGTGCATTGTTGGCATAAAATCAGCCGTTGTAGTTGTCTGAAATAGAAAGTTTAATAATTTGTGTAATCTGTATGAGTGTGGCTATCGTCTGAAGCAGATTAAATGAGAAATACTGATAATTAAAAAAAAAAATGGCAGCGTCTAAAACAGACATCGATTTTTGCAAAAAAATTCGCTGGTTTTTTAAGTCGTGAAATTCTAATTTTGCAAAAACCGAGTTAGTTTTAGTACCAAAGAGAATGGGACATCTACTGAAGATATATGCTAAGTGTGAAGTAAATCGGGTGATTGGTTTTTGAGATATCATGCTAACCAATTCGAAAAACATGGTTTTGAGAAAAACGCGTTTAATGTTTTAGGTAGGGTTTTTTAATTGAATTTTTTTTTAAATGTTGTCTGAATATGTACAAATATAGGTATAAAGTTTTTAATTAATCTAATTTGAGGGTTTCTCTTTAAAAACAATCACAAGTAAGGCATTTGTTTCCGGCCGTGAAGGTAGGGAGACCGCTTAAGGGGAGGTTCCCATAAAAATAGGTGATCTGTAGGAATTAATTAAAGGAAAACTACTATATATAATTTAATGGATCTTCTTGCATCGCATTAAGGATGTCTTAAATTATAGAAATATTGCAGACGGCACTGGGGAGTCGTTAAAGTCGAGACGTCAAAAAATTCATCCAAATCGGTGGGACCTGTATCTCCAAAAGTTATTATCCGATTGGACTGAAACATTTTTTATTTTGAAGAATACACTTCTGGCCAGGAAGGAAACCAGAAAAAATTACAAAAATGTATTTTTTTTTTTAGAAAATAACGACCCTTGAAGTTTGAAATCACTTTTTCCCTATATCTTTCGTCCTTTCAACGCCTTTCAAAATGATAAATTTTCAATTTTTTTTTGTAATTTTTTCTGATTTCCCCCCTAGTCAGAAGTATATTCTTCAAAATAAAAAAAGTTTCAGTCGAATCGGATAATAACTTTCGGAGATTCAGGTCCCACCGATTTTGGGAACACTGTTTCGAGAAAAACGCGGTTAAACTTTTACGTGAGTGCCGAGTGGCTGGTTGATACCCATGCATTTGCCGCTACTCAAATGCTTATAACTTCGGGAATTTTACGAATTTCAACAAATCCTTATAAACACGTATTCCTAACAGGTTGAACATTTGAAAAATGATATAAAAAAATCGATTTATAGACAGGAACCTCCCCTTAAGAAGCATGCAACGATCGTTCTAAATACCGCTTTTCGATTCCATTTTACAGGTATACGTTCCCTCTATCGAATGTGCCAGTACCATATACCGAAGTTCATGAATAGCAGATGGCACAAGCGACACACGTTTAGTTACGGCGGATACGCAGTGCACAAATTCCTGCGACTTTACAGAGAGAAACTTTGGAACGAGAAACGCCAACGGCGCAAGTTCGTATTATTCCCTTTTTGTCGGTGTGTGTTGAAATGCCGTCGCTCTAACACATTTCGAATTGCAGTCGCGAGAGAAACCGTGCCGGTGTTCTGCTGAGAATGTTCCCGAATCTTGATGTCGAAGCTCTGAAGGAGCAGTATCCGTCAGTGGACATAGCCAAGCTGAAGAACAGTAAAAAAGTAGCTGGACACTTTACGAGCGACTAAATGCATGCTCTTTTCCTTTAGGTATTGTTTAAGATCATCGGCGAATCCAGCTTCGATGAAAGCAGAATTTGAGATAAGTAGACGCTCGCTATACTTGGTAAAATTACCACGATATTAACAGCGAGTGCTATTGACTATTTCTTAGTCGTCAGCCCCAATTAATCAGTAAATATCCCACGTATTGTCTTACTCTGTGTCCAGTCTACTTCCGCTTAAACATTCTTTAGTACTATAGAGTTTCGAAGATGTCACCCAGTCCAGTAGCAGGTTGTACGAAGTATATCCACCTTAATGTTATAGTAGAGCGTGTAATAACTGTACATAAAAAGAAATTATATTAGCAGTAACATTACGTAGTGAATTGTATATCTTACCGTCGCTTCACTGATTTTTTAGGCCCGGCGCAGACGAGCGACGCATCGTCGTTGCGATTTCGCAGCGGTGCCGCTGTGCGATTCGGCGGGTTAAGGGTAGAGCTCTTACTTTTTGACCCGTCGGGTACCCGGACATTACCCGGGATAACTTGAAGCAATTGAATATAGTATTGTCTCTGATTGTCTGTGGTAAAGTATGATGTTGGCCAAATATGATCGAACAATATCACATGCAATGGCTTGAAGTTGTTTCGGGTAGACGGGTATGTACCCGCCGGGTCAAAAAGTAAGAGCTCTAGTTAACCCCGTCACGACCGTGGACGAGATATCTCGCTACACGGTATCTGTCGTACGATGCCACGGACGAGTTATCCCGCGAAATTATGTCGTTCGTGCGATGCACACGAGCGTTGTTTTGACGGACGTTACGACAATACATTGCAGTACAGGGTGTCCGCGGGAAAGCTAAACAGCCGGCTTCCTCCTAAACTATTGGAGATAAAAATATAAAAAAAATAGGGAATTGCATGGTTCGAGGGGGCCAATTAATTAGCGCGAACGAATTTTTTTATCGATTATTATTTTAAAAGATACGATGGTCAAGTTCGGTTTTTCAAATGGAACTATTTTTTTTGAACACCTGAGTTGATAGTGCGTTCCAAGACAAATTCGATAAGCTTTAATGTATACACTTTATTTTCACTGGTTTTTAAGATATTGCGCTTGCAAATTTACTGATTTTCACTGGAAGAAAACTGTCTGGTATAGCACGGACCGGGGACGGTCTTACTGGATCCACGGGTGGCACTGCCTTTTGAAATAGATACCTACCTGCCAAAGGTCTACGCCAGGCCCAAAGGCTGGACAATTTTTTTCCGTCAGAAATGCTACTTAGGTAGGTACATCTGCGGTATATTTATTTCGCACTTGTTTCTACGCTCGGATGGCCGGTTCTTTTGGGAGGGATGCAAGTTCGATTGGTTAGGTTAGGAGGAGTGAAAGTTGCTAGACTAAATTTCAATCACAGGGAGCAGATTGTATCAGAACCATTCGGAGTTGCATTCCTCACAAACGGCTGCTCTCTTGAAGAGGCCCTCTTTCACAGCAATGCCCACCTTCTCTCGCACGGAATACGTTAACGCTTGCTTTTGTTCTGATATTGAAGCTCGTGTTTATACTCGAGAGGACCACGCGTCGACAGCGGGCTACCCCTTTTCTTCCTGTGTCTCTCCACGAGCCGTGTTGACGGTGGATTGTAGGAGCGTAGATATCTGGATGCCAGTTATTGAATTCGGGAGACGATAGAAACATTTTATTACAAAACACACATGTACCATAATTAAAGTAAATCGTATTCCTCTCGGGCAGCAGTACTGATAATGATCGAACTTGCGCCCCACTTCGCGCAGACCAATTACACGGAGGGTAGTCGGGTCACACACTGCCCAAATGATACAGGGTAATTCTGGAGCAACGCCCGTCAAGGAGATGCGCTTGCACCCCGTGGCGAGGACAGACCTTCGCTGTGCCTCACCCGATTTTTATGGTTTTTTTTCCGGAAAAAGGTACGAATCCTGGGCCGAACGTAGCGAATTGAGGTCGAGCCCCCGCAGTCGAGGGTGAAATATCCATTTGAGCGTATTAAGAAATTCTTTTCTTCGTCGTATCGAAAGGGAAGTGGTGCCAATGGATTCCTTATGTTTTTATGACGAAAATCATACCAAATGTCATGCAAATCGGACTAGTTTGACACAAGCAATTTGTATTCCCTATGTAAAAGTTGTCCGATTTACACGACATTTGTAATGATTTTCATCGGAAAACCCCAAGGAATCCATCGGCGACCTACCTAAGTAGCATTTCTGACGGAAAAAAATTGTCCAGCCTTTGGGCCTGGCGTAGACCTTTGGCAGGTAGGTATCTATTTCAAAAGGCAGTGCCACCCGTGGATCCAGTAAGACCGTCCCCGGTCCGTGCTATACCAGACAGTTTTCTTCCAGTGAAAATCAGTAAATTTGCAAGCGCAATATCTTAAAAACCAGTGAAAATAAAGTGTATACATTAAAGCTTATCGAATTTGTCTTGGAACGCACTATCAACTCAGGTGTTCAAAAAAAATAGTTCCATTTGAAAAACCGAACTTGACCATCGTATCTTTTAAAATAATAATCGATAAAAAAATTCGTTCGCGCTAATTAATTGGCCCCCTCGAACCATGTAATTCCCTATTTTTTTTATATTTTTATCTCCAATAGTTTAGGAGGAAGCCGGCTGTTTAGCTTTCCCGCGGACACCCTGTATATTAGACTTATGCTAGTGTGCGATGTATACACACACGTCCGCCAAAATTGACATCCGTCGCGACGGACGTCGAAAAAAACGCTCGTGTGCCCCCAGCCTAAGAGCTCCCACAGACCAACGCGAATATTCGCGGCGCGGAGCCCGTAAGCCGCCACGTATAAAAAACTACTGAATCGCGACGGATCCGCTGCCGCCGCAGAATATTTGCGTTGGTTTGGGGGAGCCTTTATCTGCTACCGCGTTGGATCCGCTCCGCGCCGCGAATATCTGCGTTAGGGCTCCTCCAAACCAACAAATTTCTTCGATTCGCTTCGCCGCGATTCGCCAAAATGCGCGACGACATTTAAGGGCTCCCACAGACTAAAGGCTCCCCCAAACCAACGCGAATATGGCGGCGCGGATCAGATAAGGCTGCCCATAAGCCGCCACGTATAAAAAAACTGCTGAACCGCGGCGGATCCACTGCCGCCGCGAATATTCGCGTTGGTTTGGGGGAGCGTTAAAGCTGCCCATAAGCTGCCACGTATAAAAATCTGCTACCAGCGGCCGTGGCCGTGATGGAAAACACCGATTCTCGTTAGATCACCGAAGTTAAGCATCACGGGGCGGGTACTGGGGGAAAGATGGGAGAACCACCTTTTTCCCGGTGCGCCGCTGAGGGGTCGTACTTAAATTACGTAAGGTTTTTTTGGTTCGCGAATTTCTTATGTTTTCTTACAAGGGGGACGGGGGTGTAAGGTAGCGTATTACATAATATTTTTTATCCTAATTGTCAATAAATACAAATTTTATCATTAATGTTCCAGAAAAGTTGTTTTCGTTTGAATTTCCCGAAACCGAGTTAAATGAATGATTTAAACCTTTAAAAGAATTTTAATAACTGAAAAAATTCAATGTAAAAAATACTACGTAAGAAGGTGGTTGTAATATAAAATCTTACGAATTCTTATACTGGGGGAGGGAGGGGGGCAAGAAATCGCCAAAATTACCCGTACGTAATTTAAGGACGGCCCTCTGCTGCTGGGACCCGAGGGAGAGAGAGGGGGAAAAAGGTTTGACTATAGTTCGTTGGGCAATATAAATAAACGATAAGCTTGAAACACCATCCTGCTTAAAACACAGGAAAAAACATTACACAATACAATACAATACAATACAATAAAAATCTGCTGCCGCCGCGAATATTCGCGTTGGTTTGGAGGAGCCTTTAGTGTGTGGGAGCCCTTAAATATCGTCGGCAAAGCGAATCGAAGAAATTAATAATAATTAATTAATTGTTGCCTCGCTTCGGTAATGAATTGTTTATTTTACCATTCTCTTCGTGTCGCCGCGCTTTGCTAAAATGCGCGACGGCCTTTAAATTTCTATAGACGCAATGCACACGAGCAATCCCGCTACGAAATCGCCGCGTCGTTCGTCTGCACCGGGCCTTAACGTCTTCAATCGCGGCGTTTGCGAGCCTGGTGGAATTCTACGGTAGAGCAATCTGATATGCGAAGAAGTTGGACGTTGCGTGGAAGAGCTTGCAAACGATAGAAGCGAAATGAGGAACGCATGGTGTTGTATCTCATCGAAGATGTAATTAAAAATCAAGTGGACCGATACATCGTATCACAGAACGGGAAGGAACGAGACACGCCTTCCATACTTATTCTGTTGACTAGTCATAATTTTATTTCTACTCAGTTTGTTTTATAACTTTGAAGGTCATGTACGGCGGCGTTGACAATTGTGCAAAAATTCCGTGGCCATAGTACGTTTAACAAGCATGCCCGCGCGCGAATGATCCTCGCTGGAAACTAACGCAGGGAACGTATATGATCGAAACGAAAGGCACGCGCCCGCTCGCTCGTGGATCTCGCGAGCCGCATAAATTAATAACACCTTAATTCGAAACGCTTCAACGTATAAATGCTTTATCACAATCATTTCGCGGCTACATGGAACGATGCGCGCGGCGCGTTCCACTCGCGCCTACATAGAATACACGCGGCACCTATCCACGCAGTCTCTGGTAACGTAAAAATTATGACCTTAAAAACCCAAGGAAAGCATAGAAAGTTCGCGCGTCGAAAGAACCCCCTTTGGCGCAGAAAATCGCCCGTGTCCACAAGACACGGCTGACGTTTAAGAAAGATAAGAAAGACATTGTGTATCTAGCGAACTAAACGAAGCTAATCCCACCCTAACGTTTCCTCGACACATTTACCTTGACGATCTCCCGGATCTCGATGCCGCGCAAGGGAATACAAGGGAACTGGATCGTCAATTTAATATGCGCGTCGAGCGAATGAAAAGAAAGCACTAAGATCGATATTTAATTATATACCACGATTACCTTGTCGTACCTGTACAATTGGAAACGAAACTATTAATATACATAGCTCTAACTAAGACTTACAACCTCGAAGCGATAAGACGCGTATATATATATTTAAAAAGAGAAGTTATTAAAAATAAAATTAGAAAGCTGCGTTCGTCGTTAAAATTACTGTCATCATCGGTATCAACTATTAGGAATGTTTCGTACGTCGTACACTTGCTCCCAAAGCAATCTCGTCGAGTATTTGTCGTCGAAGCTGCTCTAACTGCCCATTTAGCGTCGTTCTCCGTTTCGCTCGCCTCTTTTTAAGAATATTTTCATTCAATATCGATAGTGCATTCTCGAATGCAGATATAATTCTTATAGTAAACGTGGTTACAGATATATATATATATTTTTCAAATCATCCATGGTAACTGGTAGAATGATCTCGCTCAATGGACCATCGCATTGCCATGACGGGATCGTTCCGTGGCGACACTTACGCTATTAGAAAGATATTGCACCATTTTATTGAATCAGCACATCGATATTAAGGTATCGCTAGGTACCTAGACTCGCACTGGTTTCGCCTTCTCGCCCGACCAGAGGAACATGAGATGCCGGTTTCGAGGGCGGATCGTCGCCCCGATGCTTAGCGAGCTACTTTAGCCGTTGCGTACAGTTTTATCGTATCGCTGCTTACGGGGTGGGACGCGAGTCGCGGTGCAACCGAGAGGGCTGATGATTCTACGTGCGAAGACGAGTCTAAAGTGGAGAATAAAAGTTTTGGGAAACGAAGCTTCGCTAAGAAGGGAAGATCCCGAAACTGAAAATTCAAAAACTTCTGAAACTTCGTGAATATGTAAGGGATTTCCTCCTGATTACAACGCAATTTTTGTCTGCTGCCCAAATTCAATCGGTGGGGGGTGGAATTGACCCCCGAAAATTCGGTTAGTTTCCGATTGTTTGTTATAACTCGTGAACTGTAAAATATTTTTTTTACCAAATGATAGATCTACTTAAAAGAAGTAACTTTTGTCGTGAAACTTTTTTATGATCCCTTACAGTTCGCGAGTTATAACACAAAATCGGAAAATAGCCGAACTTTCAGGGGTCGAACAAAAATTGCGTTGTAATCAGAAGGAAATTCCTTACATATTCACAGTTTCAGAATATTTTTAATTTTCGGGTTCGGGATCTTCCCTTGTAAGAACCGCTCCAAACAGATTTCTCGATTGGTGTCTACAGATCTAGTGCGTTGCTCTCCAACGCTACGGTCTATTTTGATTTCCAAACACGAACTTTTTGTTTCTATTGATCTATTGGCGCAGCGATAATTGTGGGTGCGTTAAGCGGGCACGCATCGGAACTTATAACTCTTCGAAAGTCAACGCGGTGCTGTGTACCTCTGAGTTACTTATTCGTGTAGAATCGCCAGCTTTCTGATTGTACTGCCAGTCACGTGTCACCCTTATGTTTATAGTGACGGTCGAGAGAAAGTTTAATGATACCGTTAATGGCGAACTGTATTTTATTTCTGTTCCTGTCACTGGGCGATTCTAAAGAATCATCTTAACTGCGTGAAAAGGACAGAGATATGCTTCCGAAACTGATGTATTTGTCCGCTTTTTAAACTCTCTTTCGGCCTGCACTTTATTTCTATTAAAGATTATGACGACGTCATGACTATTGTCTATAACTTATGCTATTTAATCGATCTCCGACGGTAACAAGTATCGCCATGCGAGCTCCAGCTCTTTGCTGGCGTCCGAGCAACGGCGGTGGAGCTTGTCTTCGGGGGGAAGCGTTACCATAGGGAACTCACCCTGCAAAGCCAAGAAGCGGTTAACCCTTGGAGGGCGGATGATAGATTAATTGAGCCGTTCACAGGCTAAATCGATTAACTCCACTTTTTGAAATATTTTAAATTTAAGTGTCAAAGCACTTGGTTCGGTCATAACTTTTTTATTTATAATAAATTTCCCGAATAATACCGATTAACACCATTAAAGAATTTTTTTTTCGTCGCCGAATAATAAATAATCCGTACTCTAATGCAGTGGTGAGCAACCCGCGGCCCACATTTGGCCCGCCAGCCGCTGACCTACGGCCCGCCCGAACATTGGCATAAATTAAAATTCTTGGATTAGTTATATTTATGTATTTAATATTGCGGCCCGCGTAGCGTAGTAGGTTTTCACTTGTGGCCCACTTCGGACAAAATGTTGCCCACCACTGCTCTAATGTAAATCGTTGGAATAATGAAACCCGCGTTCTCAAGATATTATCAAAACCAACAGAAAGAAATGAGGACCATCTAATGTAATTTAAATGACTCATAAGGATTTTGTCTCAACAAAGCCTTTAGAGCAGGCCTGCCCCAACGGGTGCAAATACCTCCTGAATTTCTGGGACCCGGGTAACAGCCGAGCGCGGGACTGTTCCATTGCTACCCGTTGCGAAATTTGTGAGAGAACTGCATGAGTGTGCGTCCATGTCGAAGAGGTTTCGGATCCAAGCAACAGACTCGTGGTACGAGCCTACATGGACAGCCGCACACTCATACAGTTCTCCCGCAACCCATGCTGTGGTTAGCAACGTAACCAGTCCCGCGCTCGGCTGTTGCCCGGGTCCCAGAAATTCAGGAGGTATTTGCACCCGATGGGGCAGGCCTGCTTTAGAGGATTCTATCATTAACAGAAAAAAAAAGATCAAAACCCCACGTCATACAATTCAAATATGACTTTAATCAAGATTCAGAATTTAGTGGCATAAATATAAAAAAAATCTGGAGCCGGTAGACCACTAGGTCTGAAAAATAATAGACCAGCCTTTGCTATATTCTATAGGTAGAACTGTGACCAGAGAAAAGAGGAAAGATATTATGATGGATCTGTTAAAATTCCTTCCTTCTATTAACCATAATTATTACAAAAACTTGAGAACAAATCGATATGACGGGGCCTCAAATACAGCTGACGAAGAAGACATCATTTATATTGTTGATGAATCAATATCAAATAATGATTTTTCATTTTTGCGAAAAATCTTTTAGAAAATGTAAAATAATTAACTTTTTCTGCAATAAAAAATATAATTTGGAGACTGATTTTGATGTTACCTATTACTTTTTTTTTTTCACTTGACAAATCGATTAACTCGCTTACAAGGGAAGGTCCCGAACCCGGAAATTCAAAAAATTCTGAAACTTTGTCAATATGTAGGGGATTTCCTCCTGATTACAACGCAATTTTTGTTTACTGCCCAAATTCACTCGAGGGGATTGAAATTGAGCCCTGGAAATTCGGTTATTTTCTGATTTTATGTTATAATTCGCGAACTGTAAGAGATAGAAAAAAAGTTTCAAGACAAAAGTTACGTTTTTTAATGAGATCTATCATGTGGTAAAGAATTATTTTGCAGTTCACGAGTTATAACAGAAAATCGGAAAATAACCGGATTTTCAGGGGTCAATTACACCCCCTTAGAGTGAATTTGTGCAGCAAATAAAAATTGCGTTTTAATCAGGAGGAAATCTCCTACACATTCACAAAGTTTCAGAATTTTTTGAATTTCTGGTTTCGGGATGTTCCCTTGTTAGTCACCGAAAAGTTGTGATTTTAATAACGATTACACCAAGACTATTAATATCTTATTCATTCTACATGTATTTATATGAAAGCTACATCTGTATTTATGCATTATACAATGTTTATTTCAATTTTTATTTTAAAGGGAATTTTGAAAAACAATGTACATCATTTCATCACATTTCTCCACTTTCTGTTTTATGGAGTTAATCGACTTGGCCTGTGAGCGGCTCAATTATACGTTGCGTTCGGGGTCCATATTGACCCGTGTGTCACTCATCCGCATCTCGGAATAAGCTTTGACATTACGATCTAAAATCCATATATCCTCTACTTAAGTAATATTAATCAGTGACACGCGTAGTTAAATCTTTAGCGTGGGGGGAAATAGACTCTGCGCCCACAGCACCTTCGAGGTACCTTTTCGGCATATTAAGCCGGGTCCAGACCTGAATGCGTATACGCTGAGCAGGCTGAGCGCGCACGAATATTCTGATGTGGACGGGTGAAACGGTAGCCAGGGCCACATGCTTTTACGTCAGAAAGGGTGAGCGTGAACGCATATGCTAGTGTGGATGGGTCATTCGTAGTGGCTCGGCGCATGCGACCCGACTCGCGAATGCCGGCGAAGGCACATGGCCTGAGCCGACCGTTGTCGGTTTTCTTCCACACATCAAAGGGGGTTTGGAGTGCATTGCGTTCGGCGTGGAAGATAGAGGCAGATGTGATACTTTTCTAAAATCCTCGATGTCTCGGATTTTCATGATATTGAAATACATATATGGTAGTCCATATGAAATTAGGGAGAGTTAAGTCCTCATTTTTGCAGATTCGAAATTGTTTAAAAAATACAAATCTTCAAAGTTCCCTGCTTTCGGTGATTTTTACGAAACGCCTACAGAAATTAATTTTAATGACTTAAATTATTGAAGGCATAGACTGAATAATTTTAATCCATTGCTAATATTGACATAAACATATAATCAAAAATTTAAAATTTACATTTTGAATAATAATAATGCAGTTAACATATGATAGTCAATAATTTGTCTTTCTTTTCTTCACTACACCCTGCATTGTTCTTAATTCATTCAGCCAGGCCGACACGCTGTTGTGTTAAAAGGATCGTTTGAAGGATCGAAACCCATAAAATTCGGTGAGGCACTGCAAGGGGTTGTCCTAGTTACGGGGTACCAGGTGGCAACTCTTTGACAGGCGTCGGTGGACAATCACCCTGTATTGGTAAACAGGATGACTCGGAGGGTTGAGCTGTTTATTTAGCTATGTATCACACCATCTTTACGACTGCGGAGTGGGCTAAGTTAAGCACAGAAGTTGGTGAAGAAAGACACAATGGCACTTTCGACCCCTCCGCATGCGTCATTCGTGCGCGCTCAGCCTGCTCAGCGTATACGCATTCAGGTCTGGACCCGGCTTTAGGTTGGTGCATATGTTGCACAATTACTGTTTGAACGAAAATATTTTTTGCTTTTTAATCGCTTTATTTATTCTATTTCTTTGAGTTTCTGTGACATTTCTCGAGTCGTGCGCTCAGGATTTAAGGCTCCCTCATACCAATGCGAAACATTTCCGCTGCGACTAAGCCCCCGCGTATAGTAAACTGCTGCGAATCCATCGCGGCGAAATATTCGCGACCGCCGCGAATCATGGCGGTTGTTTGGGGCAGAGGTGGGCAAAATTTTTATTTAAATAAAATTACGGGCGGATGAAAGTTAACAAAATTATTCGCCATTCGTACGTTAATAATTTTTCTAACTTCCACTCGTTATTCGAAATTTTATAAATAAAAATTTTACCCATCTCTTTGGGGGAGCCGAATTGAACGGATAAAAATACTTCTAATGCAAATTCACTAAAATTCATTAAGCGATTATCAAAATTTATTTAAAGAATTTAAAGAATAAAATCCAGTTTTCTTTTCTCCTTACAAAGCCCCTTCTTTGGGGGCTGCCAGGGCCCCTTGCGCCCCCCTCTGGGTGCGCCACTGATCCCCACCACAAACTAAGAAACTCATCCTATCCCCGATGAGGAATTTCATACCTACAAACCCATTACCTTCAATTTTAAAACTTACCAAACTGGAATCAGCCCAGAGCGTCTCCAGCACCTCTCTGAAGGTGCAAAGTTCGGTATAATTAGTAAAATATATCACCCAGTCGCCGCTGCTCTCGTGCACTTCCCTGCACGCGAATTCCTGCGAGCAAACAAGACAGCAAGGTAAGCTTGACACCGAGCCTTATATCGAAATTCGCCGAGCTACTCACCAATATGCACCAAGACTGTTGCGTAAGAGGTACCCTGAAGGCGGTCAGGTCTTCCATAGAGGCGCAGGAGAGGGTTTGCCCGCGTTGCTTGCCAGGGAACACCTCCTTCATCGCTACTAAGTGCTTAGTGGTGGTGATAAGGCTACACGGCAGAGGCTCCCTCTTCTCAGAGACATCGAACAACCCGGAGGCGCTCTGCACGAAGCTCTGCAGCCACTCGGAGGCGACGTACTCGTCCGGCGCGGCGAACTGAAAGGCCTTGTTCGGCTTCAATAAGATCTCGAAGGTGTGCGGACGATGGGAGTTTGGGATCCGCCTGCACCCTTGGCAAAGGCCGCCTTTCAACGGGATCGCTCGCTTCGGGAGGCGCTGATTCGCGTCCGTGAACATGTAAACCACCCCGCCTTTCAGGACAAAGTATCCAGCCTCCCATGGATTTGTAGGAGCGTTCGAATGAAACTGCTGATACGTGTGGGGCCTGTACATGAGGTCGCCCTCCTTCGTGGGCCCGCAGGGTGTGCTCGGAGGCGACATGTACTCGTCCTCTATGTAAATCAAATTGTAGTGCTCGATCTTCTCGTCCTGAAACGTTCCATTGCCTTTAGCTTCGAGCAATTGCCGACGCGTGGTCATAAACTGTTTTAAAGGGGCGATAGCTACAGTAGTGGTCAAAAGAAAATTAAAACTGCGGATGGTAAGAGAAATAACGTAGCATTGGGTCGCTTCCTCTGACCACCCAGTAGCATCGATTCCTAATCGCAGAGTTAGTATATCGCTTCGATCTCTGCTCTAACGATCACGTACAGGGTGCACGGCGGTGTCGCAGAGAATCGAGTGTCTCAGAATGTGCATGTCCTCGTAGTTGAGCTCCTTAACCGCCGGGAGCCTCGGCTTCGTAGGTGACCGCCTCATCGCCATCTCCAAATGCGCGATCAGCTCCGAGGTGGTCTGAGAGCTGCCAGTGGAGAAGAGATACTGCATCTCGTAGTCGGCGTTGGATAACAATATCGTTTGTGCATTTGGTCCGATCTGGAAAGCACCGTTCCCCGTGAAGCGCGATTATTAAAACCAGGGCTTGAAAACCGTTATAATATCGATTTTGCTTCTCCAAACGGTTACGAAGAACCTTTATTCTGAATAACTGTTATGAACAACCGAAATTTCCACCTATTACACTGTCCAACAGCCATTCTGGTTTGTTACAATCAATAGCCGTGTTTTTATAGATTTTCGTGCGCAACCCGTTTGTCGCCATCCTAACCCTCAGTTTTCGAGAAATTCGATTTTGAAGAAAAAAAATGCAAATTTTCAACTTTCAACACCTTTTGTGTTTAAACAGTAATAGTTATTCGGTTGTTTATTCCGTCGAATTATTCTAGAAACCCTCGCGAACACAATGATATAAGTTATCCCATATAAACCTTCAAAAAAGTAAAAAAATTACGCCAAGTACATGAAATCAAATAAATCACAAAAAATAAAAGATAATAATAATTAGGAAATAAAAGAAAATATGAGAAATCAAAATGAGCTGCAAGTACATAATGGTGCTTTCCAACTACCCTTAAGATGACCCAACTATATACATATACACAGCAAAAATGCTGTGTTCATACATTAAATTACTCGTATCGTGGACATTTTAATAATATGCAGATAAAATGTAACATCAAGACCAGGCCTGTTCAGGGATTTGCTCGCACGAGCAGCCGCGAGTTGCTCTTCGCTCTCAGCGGCACCGAGCCAGGCCCAAGAGCTTCTTGGTGGGGGGAATCCGTGAACGCGCCACTATCCCCACTCATTTACGGCTGCCGCTCTTGCCTTCGCTCGTAACCACCCGCGGTTGCTCTTCGAGGGCAAGAGCAAAAGTTGGACAGGCCTGATCTAGACATTTGCCTAGATGTCCGCGCTCCGCGGCCTGGAAGTCAAATACTTGGCGTGGCCAGGCAAGGTATTCTCAAATCATCAATACCCATACCTTTCCCCACGCAGGCTTTCAGATAATTTGTCCATTTAAAACTCACACAATATGAGTACATTTTTATTATATTGCGTTTTAAAATAATTGTAAGATCATTCATCGACACCGATATATTTCCTCTCACAAGCTTTCATCAGATAATTTGTCAATTTAAAACTCTGACAATATGAGTACACTTACATTATTTTGTGTTTTTAAATAATTCTTATTTATCGACACCTCGACCTTTCCTGGCCACGCCAAGTATTTGACTTCCAGGCCGCGGGGCGCGGACATCTAGGCAAATGTCTAGATGTTATATTTTATCTGCATATTATTAAAATGTCCACGATATGAGTAATTGAATATATGAACACAGCATTTTTGCTGTGTAGGTATATGTAGTTGGGTCATGCTAAGGGTAGTTGGAAAGCACCATTATGTAGTACTGGCAGCTCATTTTGATTTCTCATCTTTTTTTTATTTTGTAATTATTACTATCTTTTATTTTTTGTGATTTATTTGATTTCGTGTACTTGGCGTAATTTTTTAAATTTTTTAAAGTTTTTTATGGGTCTACATACACATAAAATTCTCAGTTTATATAGTTACAAATAAAAAACACCCTGATAACCATCTGTCTCCAGTCTGACATCAGATTGGTAGCAGGGTCTGGCGCTGGCATGAGAGCGCAGAGTCTGACGTCAGAACCATAGCAGACGGCAGAATCTGCACCTCAGAACGCAGCCAAATGCGGACACAGACGACTACGGTTCTGATGTCAGATTCTGCTGCCAGATCTGGTTATCAGGGCAGTTTGATGATATTACAAAATTGCGCAATTCAAATTTCGGCAACTTACCTTGTGTTTGAGACTGCATTTTTGTTGCAATTCAATGGTACAACGATACATATTTGTAAAAACACGTGGCAACTCAAATTATGACAACTTACCTTATTTCACACTCGCCAGGTTATAATCTGACTGTAAGCTGTCAAAAATTGGAATCGATTGCATAGTGAAGATAGCGATTGACGAACGAAACATGTATGAGAATGTATCGCAAACGAAACTCGGTCCAGGGGGGCCAAACCGTCATTGTTTGGCCGAAGTTCCCGTTTAGTTAGCACCAAGTAGGTAGGAGGCGCTAGATACATCACACACACATACCTAGGTGTATCAGTGAGCACGACACACAACCTTTCGACGTTGGTGAAATGTTACCATGACCGTCGTCATTTTCAATTGTTTGGCGCAATTTGGCGCAGACACGAGGAAGGTAAATCGGAGGAAGTACGGACGTGATTCAAAGCAGAGATGGGCATTATTTAAATAAAAAATTATCTAAATAACTTTTTAAATAAAGGAGACATTATATGTATGTGTCATAAATAAAAATCACCCAGAATTATTTATTATTTGAAGCACCATAAATAAAATTTGCAATCGACGGGAATTTATCCGAAGATCCATAAATAAAATTTGCAATCGACGGGAATTCATCCGAAGCGCATAAATAAAATTTTCAATCGGCAGGAATTCATCCGTAGCTTCGGCCAATTTTCTCACTTTCATTTATATTTGTAGCGGAGAAGCTTAAATAACTCTGGGCGTGGCTTGGAAGCCCTCGGGCCTCAAGTGCCTTTGCTCGAAGCCGCCGGGCCCTCGGGGCGAGCGAGTTGCTCGGCGACGTGTCATCGATTATACAGAAACGAAATTTCTTTATTTTTCATCCTATCAATATGAAAGTGACACCAATGGATTCCTTGCATTCTCCCGATTAAATTGATAAAAAAATATTTAAATTGGGCTAGTTTTAACGAAACGGGCTTTCAATCCTGCAAATTAATTTTATGCGTAATATCGTTAATTGAGGCAGTGAGAGCAAACAACGGACTAACCCACATTCTTTTCGAAATTGAGTTAGTAGCAATAACGTATTCCAATAGGCTCTACTAATCATATAAAATAGGCAAAAAAAATTTTTTTTAATGTGGATTGAACATCGCAATACGGAGCAAATATTCTAGACCGTAGAATCGCCGGTATTGTCAATATTGCAGTTGTAAGTATAGACACGCATACCTGACCGTGTTAAGATCTGGGACGATATTACGCATAAAATTAATTTGCAGGATTGGAAGCCCGTTTCGTTAAAACTGGCCCGATTTAAATATTTTTTTATCAATTTAATAGGGAGAATGCAAGGAATCCATTGGCGTCACTTTCATATTGATACGATGAAAAATAAAGAAATTTCGTTTCTGTATAATCGATGACACGTCGCCGAGCAACTCCGCGCTGTGGATTAGGCGGGTGAACGATACAATGTCGCTCGCCCCGAGGGCCCGGCGGCTTCGAGCAAAGGCGCTTGAGGCCCGAGGGCTTCCAAGCCACGCCCAGAGTTATTTAAGCTTCTCCGCTACAAATATAAATGAAAGTGAGAAAATTGGCCGAAGCTACGGATGAATTCCTGTCGATTGAAAATTTTATTTATGCGCTTCGGATGAATTCCCGTCGATTGAAAATTTTATTTATGGATCTTCGGATAAATTCCCGTCGATTCCAAATTTTATTTATGGTGCTTCAAATAATAAATAATTCTGGGTGATTTTTATTTGCTGAGTTTCGAATAAATTTTTTGCCTTTTATTCGAACACAATTTTTTATTTAAAATAATTTTTTGCCCATCTCTGATTCAAAGGACCCCTGTCATTTCTAAAATAAAATTTAAAAGATTAAATTTTGGAATGACCAGAAATCCTTCAAATGGCGTCCTCACTTTCCCTGGTTTACCTTTTCTAAGGCCGTCTGACCATGGATCGTCGCGTCAGTGACGCGTATGCAGCAGATAGAAGGATATACAAAGAAATTGAATATATTTTCTTTTCCTAAGAAAAGAAGAAATATTCAATTTCAATGTTTATCCTTCTATCTGCTGCACACGTGTCGCTGGCGCGACGATCCGTGGACAGGTTTTAAAGTAAGCGGTGCATTACACGTATACACATACAAATACGTCCCGATTCACACATTCACAGTTTAGTACGCACCTAATAGGTAGGAGGCGCTACAAACTCTGCTTCAACTTTCGTAAGAGGGAAGCTTGGCCCCCCTGACTCGGTCGAGGTGGCGCTCTGATCGGAGGGTGCAAGATGGCGTCTGAGCGTGCGCGTGATGACGCTGTGACGTCAAATCAATCAATGCCAAGATGAGCTTGGCCTTGCGCTTGCGTCGATTTGCGCCCAGATGAACTTGGCTATGCGCTTGCGTCGATTCGTTTATAGTGTTTATTACTATAACCTTCATTAACGTTCCGTTAATGATGCAGTGCTGCGTAGTTGATTGTAAAAAAAGGTCTAATTTTATATTTCCGAAAGATGAAATTCTTAAAAAAAATGGCTTGAGGCTATTAAAAGGCCTGATTTCAAACCAAATAAGTACCATGGTTTGTGCGTGCATCATTTCAAATCGGATCAAATTATCAGAGAAAGTGTGATTGCAGGTAAGCAAACATTAATTTTTTCATATACATATATGTATTCTATATGTTAGGAAAAAGTAAACATATAGAATACACTGAGAATGTTAATTTTGCAGCTTATAAACTTGAAAGATTAAGGTTAGTAACGAATCGACGCAAGCGCACAGCCAAGTTCATCTGGGCGCAAATCGACGCAAGCGCAAAGCCAAGCTCATCTTGGCGTTGATTGATTTGACGTCACAGCGCCATCACGCGCACGCTCAGACGCCATCTGGCACACTCCGATCAGAGCGCCACCTCGACCGAGTTTCGTTTGCGATACATTCTCATTAGTTCGTTTTGGCTGAAGGTGTGCGTGTAACGCGTAGTATACGTATTATGTTGACGAAAATTTTCTTGGAGAAGAAGGAGAAAAAGAATATTTTACCGTTTCTGACAAATCCATGAGACGATATAGTGCTCGACACTATTTTTCGCCGATCCGTCACACAACAAGTTAAAAGAAATTCATGTAAAGTAAATAGTGTATCATCTGATACATAGATGGAATTGTTGTATATTATCAGTTACCAGTTAGAAGAAGATGGCGTATTGATTCAAATTTAAGAATGAGTAAACAAGTGACTATTCAATGCGACATATTTTTTTGCCGATAGTTCCCTGTTCAACAGCCGTCTGGACTTGTAACATTCAATACCCGTTTCTTATAGATAGATCACCCATCACCCTCAGTTTTTGAGAAATTCGATTTTGAAAAAAAAATGCAAATTTTCAACTTTGAACATTTTTTTAGTTCAAACAGTAATTGTTACTCAATTGGTTGTTCCGCCAAATTATTCTATGAACCATCCCGAATACAACGATGTAAGTTATTATGGCATTATGAACATTTAAATATGTTTAAACAACGATCGACGGGAAAAGGACACCCGAAATACACCAAGTTTTCAGATATCTTTCAATTTATTTAAAAAAAATAAGGGTCTAGGAGAAAATCTGACGGCTCCACGCGATGCAGCAGACATTTTTACTCCGGAAAACATCAACAGAATTCGTAAGTCACGTTTTGTTTTTAATACAGAAACGAAATAGGCAGTGGTACTCGACGGCGGCGGACGTATCCATTGCCGCTCAGCGTAACAGTCGGCACCGCACGTTTCGCCAAACCATTTCGTTTCTGTATTGAAAACAAAACGTGGTTTACGATTGCTGTTGATGTTTTCCTGGGGAAAAATGTCTGCTGTATCGCGTCTTAGAGCATATACACATGGAGGTATACACATTGCCTTAGAGTGACTGCCTCGAAACTGTCGGGCAACATCACGCGAGAGAGAAAGAGAGAAGTATATGTCCTATTCGACCGTAATGCGCAAGCGCCGATATCGTGAAATTGGCTGCACGCGGTATGGTTTGAAGTGATACGCGGTGCATGCTTTCATCATTTATTTATTTTCGGAAACGAAGCAGATGGAAGCAGGAAAATGGTGAAACATATGGAAAACGTAAGTATTATATTGTAAACTATTATACAGTGTGATTGTTTCGCTATAGTCCTCAAAGGCGATGACGCTAATAAGCCGCGCCTCGTTGAGTTACGTTGATTTCGACGCTCGAGACCAGGGAGGCCTTAGAATGTTTCCAAACAAGCCGGGCGAAGATGAAACGTCACCGCGCGGTCGGCTTATTGGTCGCATCGCCTTTGAGGACTCTAGCGAAACAATCACCCTGCATGTTCATTGAATCGACTTATTTGATAAATTAAAAAACAATAATTATTTCATTCCCAGATGCAAATAGCTTTAAAAGAAGCTGCGTGGGACGAGGAGGAGGAAGAGGAGGAGGAGAAGGAGGAGGAGAGGGCGAATAATACACACAAGGAGGGAGTGGCGGACATAATTAAAGAATTGAAAAGTGTAATTATATAGAATGTGATTTATAATGTGTTTTTAATATATAGGGGAGACCGGGAAAATAGACAAACTATCCCCGGTCCTCCCCTACATATATATGTACGGGTAGAAGTAGAAAATAATGAAATTTCACTTTAATGTTTCAGCTCAAGAAACAATTTAAAAATTGTAAATATCAGTCTCGAAGCAACGCAAGCTGGGAAGGTCAGCAGCCCCGTGGAAGCTGGGAAGCTCAGCAGCCCCGTGGAAGCTGGGAAGCTCAGCAGCCCCGTGGAAGCTGGCAAGGCCGCCCCCGCGGAAGCAGGGGAAACGCGGCATGGGAAGGTCGCTCCCACGCAAGCGTAATAGAGTTTACGCATACCATTAAATTATAATTAAATAATATTATATCGTACCAAAAATTAACCTGAATTTATCACATACTTGTGTGCACGACATACTTTAATTAATTTAATTTATTAAATATTATATATATTTACTTACGAGTAATAGGAAGCCGATTTATCTCGGTTACCGCACAACAAGCAATATCGACATGGCATTTTTTAATTTCAACTCGATACATATAACCGTTTTTCAAAAGGTACGTACGAGCGTAAACAACGATATTCATAGTAACCGCGGTGCATGCGCATTACGGTTGATTATGACAAATACTTCTCTCGTTCGCAAGATGTGTTTCTCTCTCGCACGATATCGGCGCTTGCGCATTACGGTCGAATAGGACATATACTTCTCTCTCTCGCACCATGTTGGCGACAGTTTCAAGCTTTCAATGAGACCTCCATAGTATGTGCTCTAAGTATCGCGTAGAGCAGTCAGATTTTCTCCTAGACCCTTAGTTTTTTAAATAAATTGAAAGATATCTGAAAAATTGGTGTATTTCTGGTGTCCTTTTCCCTTTGATCGTTGTTTAAACATATTAAAATGTTCATAATGATATAATAAATTATATCGTTGTTTTCGGAATGGTTCATAGAATAATTTGGCGGAACAACCAATTGAGTAACTATTACTGTTTGAACTAAAAAAATGTCCAAAGTTGAAAATTTGCATTTTTTTCAAAATCGAATTTCTCAAAAACTGAGGGTGATGGCGATGAAACAGTTCGCGGATTCGTATTCAGCGCACAAAAATCTATAAGAAACGGGTATTGATTGTTACAAGTCCAGATGGCTGTTGAACAGGGAACTATCGGCAAAAAAATATGTCGCTTTGAATAGTCACTTGTTTACTCATTCTTAAATTTGAATCAATACGCCATCTTCTTCTAACTCATAACTGATAATTCACAACAATGCTATCTATGCATCAGATGATACACTATTTACTTTACATGAATTTCTTCTATCTTGTCGCGTGACGGATCGGCAGAAAATAGTGTCGGGCACTATGTATATTACGATATCTCTGTCATGCGTGGACCGATTTTATTGAATTTGGTCTTATTCGAAAGCTGATATGCGGTTTACATGAGAAAAATGTATTTAAATTTAGAAAATATTACAGGCGTGATGAGATATTAATGAAATAATTTTCAGGTAAGGTTGGATTAGCCGGGCGACGAGTAAATGATAGCGGTAGCGACAGTCGACATATACAGGGTGTCGAAACATGTACTTGGCGTCGAGCCACTACCGCGTCTCTAGATTATTGAATTATAAATATTTAAATATGTTTAAACAACGATCAAATGGAAAAGGACACCCGAAATGCACCAGTTTTTGCAGATATCTTTCAATTTATTTCCAAAAGTAAGGGTCCAGGGAAAAATCTGACAACTCCACGCGATGCAGCAGACATTTTTCCTCTGGAAACCATGAGCAGAAGTAGTAAAACACCATTTGTTTATAATCCGGAAACAGAAGAGTTTGGCAAAATGTGCGGCGCGGACAGTGGCTACCACTGTCGGCGCCGCACGTTTTGCCAAACTCTTTCGTTTCTGGTTTGAAAACAAAAGGTGTTTTACTACTTCTGCTCATGGTTTCTGGAGGAAAAATGTCTGCTACATCGCGTGGAGTAGTTAGATTTTCTCGTACACCCTTAGTTTTTGAAATATATGTATAGAAACATATATGCAAAAACTAGTGCACGAGTGTCCTTTCCCATTTGATCGTTGTTTAAACATATTTAAATGTTTATAATTTAATAATAACTTATAGCGTTGTGTTCGTAAGTGTTCATAGAATAATTTGGCGGAACAAGCAACCGAATAACTATTACTGTTTAAACACAAAAGGTGTTCAAAGTTTTTTCAAAATCGAATTTCTCGAAAACTGAGGGTTAGGATGGCGACAAACGGTTTGTGGATTCGTTTTCGAAATCACGTGCACGAAAATCTATAAGAAACGGCTATTGAATGTTACAGAACAGAAAAAAAGTTCACTTTTGTTGGACAGTTATCTGTTTCGGTTACGGTTCCTATTTTCCTCCTCATATCGGTTCCATAACTGTTATTTTTTCGGTTCTATATCGGTTCCGAAACGGTTTCCGAGTGAATTCTTGTATCGACTTTTCCCTTATTGTAGCTGCAGGTTACTGTATATGTGCATATTTTTTACACAATCCATATACATAGAAAAAGGAGAAACATTTATGCATATCATTGATTTCTAATAAAGCGTTGAAATAAATAAATCAGTTACATAGTTTTTACATTCACACACACTATATTACTCAGAATAAGAAATTAAAAGTTTCTCCTCTTTCTATAGGGATTTTGTAATAAAATATGCACATATACAGTAATCTGCAGCTATAATAATTAATGATATCAATTTGGGAAAAGTCGATATAAGAATTGAAGTCTGGAACCGTTTCGGAACAGATATAGAACCGAAAAAATACCAGTTATGGGACCGATATGAGGAGGGAAATGGGAACCGTAATCGAAACAAATAATCATTGAAAATTTCGGTTCTTCGTGACAATTATTCGAAATAAAGTTTCTCTATTAGGGCCGGGACTATACGAATATTTTACAAGTATTCGAATGCTACGAATAAACTTCGAATATTTGAGTCTTCGAATATTATTATTCGAATACTGATGTATTCGAATTATATTCGCCAAATAATTGAGTAACTGAAGTATTCGAATACCGAAAATTTCGACAAATAGTTCCACCCCTATTCTCTATATTCTCTATAACCGTTTTAATCAGAACCATTATATAAGAGTTTTAAACAGTTATTTTCGGAACAGTTTCAAGCCCTGATTAAAACCTCCTCGTGCAAACTTACCATGATCACGTCCAGCTCGTTGTAAGGGATGACGAATTGATTGCTGTAAGTGTGGTTCATCTTCGAGCCGGTCAAGTACAGCGTCTTGTCCGTCAACAAAGCTATCATAGGTCTGCTCTCCCCGTTCGTCATGTACGAGCTCCTGACTTTGTATACTTTGTACAGCTCCTCCGTCTTGTCCCTGTAGATGTGCTTCTTGAACAGCTCGCGCAGCTTCAGGCTCACCTTCTCCCCGCTGAACTCCCGCTTCCCCGCGGCCACATTCTCCTGTATCTCCCTGTCGAGGTTGTCGTTGAAGTCCTTGAAGGAGTCGTAGCTGGCCTTCGCGCCCTTGATGTACAGAGGGTTCGCCTTCTGCGGCTTCTTGCCCCGCTTGATCTCGAACTTCCTCTCCGTGATGGACTTGAGGAATCTGCTCAGCAAAGAGGCTTTGGAAGACGCCTGCCTGAGGGAGGGCGGCGACAGCAGCTTGCTGCTGCTCTCCCCGGTCAGTATCGACGTCATGTTGCGCTTCTTCGACGGTGAGGCCAAGTGTCTGCTGTTCCTGCGCTCGTCCGCGTCCGACACGGTGCTGTCCACGTCGGACCAGTCGCTGGAGCTGTTGTACTTCTTGGAGCCAGACGGGCAAGGCATCTGAGCTTTCGCCGGTGGGTCCTCGACGATGTTCCCGCAGGCTTTCTCCACCACGTACGCCTCTCGCGCCTCGTTCTCCTCCAGCTCGATCTCCATCCTCGGTCTCAAACCCTTTCCCGGATCCTCCTGTCCCTCCGGCACCCCTCTTTCGGACAGAGACATCCCGCAAGCGCACTTGCAGCTGCTCTGGCACACCGATTGCCCGCAGCTCTTCGGCGACGCTTTCTTCTCCGTGTCGCTGTCGAACACACTCGAGGAAGAGGAGTACGAATAGTAATCAGAGTGCGCGTTTCTTGTATTCACGTTCTTCTGGACGTACGGGGAATCCCCATGGGCGCACCAGCTGTATCTCCCCTTCTGCGCGTCCTTCTTCTGCACCGAGTTCGGCGCGACGAAGCTCATCGAGAAGTCCGCGAAATTCTCGTCGTCATCCAGCTTCATAGTCTTCAGGATATCCTCGTGGAAGCTCACGCGCTTCTTGCTCTCCCCTCGCTTCTTCTTGCGCTGCCTGCGCTGCACCAGCGCCTCGGAGCTGGACGACGATAAGATACTCGCGTCCGTCATGTTGATCGTGTTCAGGATACCGTACGGGGCTTCCATATTGTCGCAGTCGGAGATGGTCATGCTCAGCTCCAGCAGGTTCGTGTCGTTGTTGATCACGTAGGAGTTTCGAGGATCAAGGTTCCTCTTGAAGCTGTAGCTACCGTCGCTGTAGTAGGTGCTCCTTTTATTCAGCTCTTTCACCGCGTTGTCGATCTTGTTTTTCGTCTTTGACTCGTCCAGGCTCTTGCTGTAGAAGTCGTAGTCCTTCAACGTGTCCAGGCTGGAACAGTTCAGCTCGTTGTCGTCCAGCTTCCTCGTCAGATTCTGGTTCGCTATGTCGCTCTTCGTCACCGTCGACGTCTGAAACTTCGCCACCATCCCCGGCGACTGCGTCGGCGTCTTTCCGTCCTCGCTGGAGTCGCTCGAACTGAAGTTCTTGTTGTCCTCCATGCAATTGTTCAGCATCGTCTTGTACCTATTGTTCCGGTACTTCGGTATCTCCACGAGATTAAAGTCTTCCTGAGAAAGCAAATGGATCCTCTGGTTTACGCTGGTTAACTCTAGCTGATTTCCTTGTGGAAGATCTTACCTCTTTGTAGCTACTGGCGTCTGTCTCATTCGCAAGGTCCATGTCGCTGTCGAAGGCCACTCCACTGTCACCAGGCGAAGCTAGGCTCGAGGAGACACTGGAAGATCTAAGGTGCAACGATAATATGGTTCCGGAGGGGATTACGCTCATAGGCCTCTGGGGCATATAGTTGCAGATGTCCAGATACGTTACATCCTAAACAACAAAAAGCTCTTCTGTTAAATTCTTTCGGTCCTTTCTAAAGTAGTTCTGTATTTATCACTGTAAAAAATCGAAAAAGTCGATTTTTCTTTTTCACATTTTTTGAAACACATACGTTTCAAGAATGCTCTCTCCAAATTTTTGAAGAAATTCGTCAAATTGACGGAGATGTAGTATTTTCCGCGAAGCGGTGTGAAACGCGCGATTGACAAGGGAAAATTCCGAACCCGAAAATTTAAAAAATTCTGAAACTTTGTGAATATGTAGAGGATTTCCTTCTCATTACAACGCAATTTTTGTTAGCTGCCCAAATTCACCCGAAGGAGTTGAAATTAACCCCTGAAAATTCGGCCATTTTCCGATTTTGTGTTATAATTCGCGAACTGTAAGAGGTAGAAAAAAAGTTTCAAGACAAAAGTTAAGTACTTCTTTTAATTAGATTTATCATTTGGTAAAAAAAATTATTTTACAGTTCAGGAGTTATAACACAAAATCGAAAAATAACCAAATTTTCAAGGGTCAATTACACCACCTTAGAGTGAATTTGGACAGCAAACAAAAATTGCGTTGTAATCAGGAGGAAATTCCCTATATAGGTATTCACAAAGTTTCAGAATTTTTTGAATTTCCGGGTTCGGGATGTTCCCTTGTGAGTTTTCCTCAGAATTACATTTTTCAACCGCGTTGACAGCCTACAGAGAAAACTATACATCCAATTGACATGAGCATGGGCATTTATTGTACGAAAAACCCGTCGCTACTATATACATGACGATCAGTTTTTTTCAATCAACGACCTGCTTCTATTTTTTTTTTCATCAACATTTCGCCAATTTTGTACCCCGAAAACATGTTTTTTTTTCAGTGGTCCGCCAATTTATTATTTTTTTGCGATTTTGACTTTTTTTTATCTTCATGTAATAGAGGTAGGCTTATAGTTTCTGAATATTTTTGTCTTTCTGAATTCGGATTAACCATATGGCCTGGACACTGTCAACGCGACAAGCACGATTCTGCCGCAGCGCAAATTTTGACGAAGAGTATACAGGAAACGGATTTATTAATTTGATTGAAAAAAATGTTTTCTTACCCTTCGATATGTACATTATTAACTATACTAAGCAATACATTGATTTACTTGCGTTGTTCGGTTGAAATAAATTCCCGAAAACACCCTTACATTTCGTACCGTTACAGTGGTCGGCCCCCTTAAAGACGCGCATAGAATACAGCAGTTGTAAATTGATGCCGTTCGGCGAATAAGCGACTGCTAATTGCTCATAAAGGATTTTCCATGAGCAAACAAAGAAGGTGATATATAATAAATGAAAAATAGGTGTACACAGGCGATAACTTATTGCCCCTTAAATTCATAAAAACAGATTCATCTCGTCACGCAACTCTTACTACGTGACAGACCGTTATTTATCATCGAGATAATTGTAACCAGGGGGTGATACTGATATCAGCATGGGGGAAACGAAATAAAAAAAACTCGCAAAACACGTTAATGCAAAACGCCGACGACTGCGCAGATATCGTCGCTGTAACTCTCTAAGATAAAAAAGGAAGAGAACAGATGCCCGTTGCGTGCGATATGGGCTATCGGGAGCTTCCAATGGAACTTTGTTAAATACATCTGGCCAAGGAATAGCGACCAAATCTTCCTACGCACAATGCAGATATTTAAAAATAGAACGAGACACATTTAGCTACTCGCTACTGTACCACGTTAATATTTCGCAAGCTTAACGGAGTAGTTCTACGTACCAGTTGCAGCGTGAAGGACACATTTTCTAGACCGGCGAGTAGATTAACTAGCTGGTTGGTCTTATCGGCGTCCCGAACCAGTGCATGCGTGAGGTACTGTTTCTTCAGCGTCTTCGTGTCCCGTAACAAGCAAGCCAAGTAACTTTCGAAACTGCCCTCGCTAAGGGTGTGGTAAAGCCATGCTCGACCTAGAAAACAGTACAATACAATTTTTTCTGCTCGAAGGGCAATGCTTCGATCTGACGTTCTACGAGAGCAAAAATGAAGAACTCGTAAGCGAATTAAACTGTGAAAACTGAGAATGATAATAGGTGAATTGCTCCGCGACGGATAGAAAATGGGTGAAAATTAATATTCTACTCGAATAGATCTCGACGAGTTGGCTATGGGTTCTCAACGATTACGCGTTGGAACGCACCTTTCCCGATGGAAGTCAGTACACTCTGGAGAGCATGGATTACTACAACCGTGTCCTGATGACTGAGTTCACGAGCTGTGCCCCAATATCCGTGGCGTTCTATACGCAAGCCATGGCGCAGGGCTCGATCCAGCCAGTAGACCAACCAAGAATCTCCATCTAAGACCACCGTGCCGTACAGACTCTGAGCGAACACCTGGTGAAAGAAACAAGCGTTACTTATACAGTTAATCTCGCGAAATAATCCATCGAATTTTCCCTAACCAAGCTTCGTGTATTGTTACACTCGTAACTATTAAAAGAAAGGGAAGAAAAGAGGAAGCAGAGGTACCAAAGGCTCGCTTAACAGCTGAAATATTTACACACACTTGATCCTGCGACTCGTTACCGTCATCGCGGACCGCGCTAGAAAAATTCAACGACCCTCGCGACGAAAGGGAAAATCAGCCTCGAGATAAAGAGCGCATTTCCAATACAACAGCGTCGCGGGAGAAACGGAAGGTGATTCAAGGAGTGACGAAACGGACTGATCGATCCGCGTGAATCGCAATGTGCAGCGGCCGAGAGTCCGAGACGTCACAGTCGACCACAGTCGACTGACAGGTGCACAGATAAACAGCCAGGGGTTGGGGGAAACTCGCGCGGCGGCAGGAGTCGCGTGAAACAGCGTGAAACGAGCCACAGCGAGGGCCCGAAAACCGTGACCAACCGTGACGGCGGTGACGGCCGTGCCACGCGCCTCGTTGGAAAACGAACAGAGGCGATAATAAAAAGGGGGTTGAGAAGCTTACGTTGCACGGCGGACGCACCGAGGCGCGTGTGTGCGTGCGCCAAGCTCCGCTCCAGTCTCCACTCCGCTCTCTCGTGGCCGGAGATATCCGCGAGCTCGTTGTTACCGACCGAGGGACCAAGAATCTTTGACCTGGTCGAAAAATCGATAGCGAGATCCGTGGCGTCGCGAGAACGGAGTGGTGGGGACTGGTGGGGACCGTGGAACGTCTGTCTGGCGCATTTAAATCCACCGTTATGCGCGTGTATAGGTATAGGTGCACGGCCTTGGTACGCCGTCCCTGCGGTCGAAGCAGAGAGACCACTCACCAATTTCACGGCTTTCGTCAGCTCCTGGAGGATTCGCGACTTGGACAGTACCTTGTCGGTACAGAGGTCCATGTCTTCTTGGCTCGGCATCGCGGCGTCTGATATTACATGTTTCTTATAACGCGAGGAACACCGAGAACCGGGCAGCGACGCGAGAAACACCGGGGTACAGGGAAGAACGTAGCGGCGAGTCTGACGCGACGTCGCCGGGAGTCGCACTGACACACTCGCCGGGTGGGCTCATTGATTTTAGCTGGGCGCAGGCCGCGCGCCAATATCAAACTCCCCTTGCAAATTCAGTCCCCCCCCCCCCTCCCACCCTCCTTCTTCGACGCTACTTTTCTTTGTTTATCTTTATTAGAAGCGCACAGGCCTCGGTGGTCCCTTCTGCTTGATTATCGTCTTCCTCCAGCTATTTCTCAACGTATCGATGAAGTAAACAAGTCCGCGCTTACGGGCGAACAATGGGTGGCTCTTTTTATTAATAGCGGAAAGTGACTGGTTTGTATTATTTGGTTTAATACTGACTTCCTGCTCGCTGTATGCAGAAACTAAATGAGTTGAGTGAGTGTGGTTGGACGCTTCATAGGTAGTATCTGTTTTTGATTTTAGGAGGCTTTTTATGGAATTCGCGGGGATGCGTATTTTTCAGTTTTGTTGGGGAATAAATGAGGAAATTGCTTCGTTACCGACTGAGCTCTTGGGGTGCTTTGAATTTGAATGTTTAAATTTGAGGAGTTGAATTGGTAAATTATGTAAGTCTCAATGAGATGTAGAAATATTCTTTTATTGGGAAAGGATGTAGATTCGCGTTGTATCTGCGCATGAAACTGATTTATGCCACGAAATTTGATTTGAAATATTCCATTCCATTTATTAGAAAATTTGCTTGCTCGGGCAAGTGCGGTGACATTATCGACCGACTCGAAGAAAAAAAAGAAACACGATACGGGTCGATAAGTTGCAAGCCATTTTGTTGCTGCATGGTGTTCCTACTGAGTCGATAATCATTTTTGATTATTAAGAGATAAGTTGATTTTGCATTTTGCAAAATTGTGCTTGGTTAAGTTTTCAAAATGAATTGCCCGCTTTGTTACAGAATCGAAATTTACTTATTTATACGAATATTGCGATGGTATCAGCTAGGGCTGGGACTATTTGAATAATTTAATATTCGAATATTTCACAAGTATACGAATGCTACGAATAAACTTCGAATATCTGAGTATTCGAATGTTATTATTCGAATACTATTCGAATACTGATGTATTTGAATGGTATGGTGTGAAGTGAGTCAAAATTAGCTTACAAGATTTCACCTTGACAAATGAACCTAAAGAATTTGATTTATAATTCACAGTTCACACCATACTATTCTAATACTTATATATTCGAATAGTAATCGAATACTTAAATATTCGAATAGTATTCGAATACTTAAATATTCGAATAATATTCGAGTACTCGGATATTCGAATTATATTCGCCAAATAATTGAGCAACTGAAGTATTCGAATATTCGGATACCGAAAAATTCAATAAATAGTCTCAGCCCTAGTATCAGCTGACTGCGTTAATAGAGAGTAAAATAATTTTGCCATTGTAACTTACCTACCGTACTATGTGGTTCTGTCCACTTATGTGACAGATAAGGCATTGATTTATTACGCAGGCGAGTAGAACAGCTCTTTTGCAGCGTGATAAACGGTACGATTTTAATGGATCAGTGCAACTCATCGGGGGAGGTCAACTCCCTTATCGCAGTGAAATGACATGAGTTTTTTTTAAACGTGCGCGTATATATATATATATATATATATATATATATATATATATATATTGCCTCTCTTGGCGCTAATTTATGCTATATTTAAACTCGACACGTGTATCGGTGAATTGCCTGAGCGACAGGGGATGTCGAACATATATAATTGTTTGAAATGATAATTAAGAAAGTACATATACGGTATGGCAAACATTAGATGGGATCTATTTTGTTAAGCAAGAAACTGAAGAATAATTAGTCATATAGTTCGTTGTTTTTCTACTTAGGCATGAGTGATACAGTATAAATTTATTACGTAATTAACGTAGCTTAAATCAAGAATTATGGAATATAAAATGAGATTATAATTTGAAAATAATTTACCGATCGTCGGTAAAGAAATCTAACTGTCGTTATCGATCGGGGAAGCTGAGTTTTTGAAATTCGTATTCAGATCAGTGTTATTTTATGTAATTTAGATTTCTGTATTTCGGAGTGTAAAGTGGCACGAGGTTTTATTACAGTTTAAGTGAAAAGTAGGGATGGATTTCTCGAAGTTTCGAAACCTCGAAGCCCAAGAGAATTTCGAGTTTCGAGAATTCGGAATTTTGCATTTTTTCGGGATTCGAAACTCAAGCAAGATATTCCACTTACAAAACAGAATCAGCACTTTATGTTTCGAGAGTTACGAGTTTCGAAAAAGTTTCGAGCTCCGAAAGCTACGAATTTCAAAAGTTTCGAATTCCAAAGCTTTCGAGTTCCAAAAGCTTCGAGTTCCGAAAGCTTCGAATTCCAAAAGATTTGAATTTCAAAAGTTTCGAGTTCCGAAAGCTTCGAATCCCAAAAGATTGGAATTCCAAAAGTTTCGAGTTCCGAAAATTTCCAGGTCCAAAAATTTCGAGTTCCGAAAGTTTCGAGAGTTTCAAAGCGTTGCAAACAGAAATTATCTTCGAACCCACCTCTACTAAAAGCTACACGATTAATAATTGACGTAGCTAAGCCTATTCAAACTTCGTCCGCTGCCATCTGTCAACAACTCAATCCAATACAGTTGCGATCTGCAGCCACCTAGCATTAAAAAAGTAAATGAAATAAACCACAGAAGAAAGTACACTAAAATTACAACTTCAGAATTTGAAATTATATATATACACTTGGTTAATAATCAAATTCCCGCAGTGATAATTACATTATTAAACCGAAGTATGACAATGTCGCCAACGATACTTAGCTCGCTAACACCAAACACATAAAATAGCTTCGCAGGCTCGAGACGGTATTTTGATCCAGTATAGCGTCATTCAACGTTAATGTCAAATTAAGAAGCACAGAAACCGGCACAGTTATTTATCATTAATTGAACAATCATTTTATCTCCGTTCCCGGTTATGCAATTTTCCTTACGCCGTCCCTTATCCCCGTATATAAAAATTTCATTTCACCGTTCTTCAACCGTCACTGCAGTTCCTTTGCAATTCCTATGTACAGTTGAAAAGCTATAATGTCAGAACCCGGATTCTCATTCGACGAAGAGACAATTTCGCCGGACATCTTCAACGACGTAGTAGAAAATGCGACGAGTAACCCCGAAAATTCAGACGACTGTAAGCCATTCTGCATTTAATCTCGCCAGATTGATATTCACGAAAAGTACAACTGCACGTATATTACCTTTATAACATGTTTTACTTTTCCCCTCAAATTTTTTTATCCAATCGTATTTGACTTCACGAAGCAAGCTCAATGTCCATTGATGTTAACGAACCAGAGCCAGTGGACGACATACCCGAATGGAAAGGCGTGAGCATGGATGAGATTCACAAAGGTTTCGGCGCGTTCGATCGTCGAGAGCTGCCTCCTATTTCCCCATCCGCGTCTCATGTTGTATTAGTATCGGTGGGTATTGGATCAACCAGAAGCATCCCAGTAACACGTTCAGATTTTAATTGGAGAATTCTTTGGACAGTTACCGTTACCAGCGCACGGATCGCCGAAGCCTTATCCTACGCACCAAGTGGATAAATGGTGCCAGGGCTATGTAAGAATGCCGCATTCCAAGCACAGCTTGTACCCGATGGACCAGGCACGTGGCGACGATTAGAATTAATATTCTCTGTGTTTTACGAACGACTCAATTATTAAACTTGTGTGTCCTCGTAGAATGGGACTCGTCGTTGCAGAAACCGATGGGAAGTAATACAAGAGTCTCTGCTTCAAAATTTCGTCTCCACGCAGCAGATGGAAAGCGCGATACTTTCGTATAATCACATATACGCGCAGCGCTGGGACTTTGCTGCGCTACACCATTTCTTCTGCGAGGTAGTCGCAATTCTGATGTGTCTTAATTGAAATCTATGTATTAAATATTCTGATTGCGCGATAATTTTAAATTCAAGGTAGTTGACGAAGAAGAGAGAACTATTTTCTTCGAGACGCTGATGCCCAAGATGGTTCAACTCGCTTTGCAACTCCCCGTTCTGGTGACCGGACCAGTGCCTCTTCTGAAGCGTCACACTAATGGAACGATCAGTCTTAGCCAATTGCAAATAGCCTCTCTGTTAGCTAACGCGTTCTTCTGTACATTCCCAAGGCGCAACTCGACTAATCCGCAGTCTGAATATGGAATGTATCCGTACATCAATTTCAACAGGTATTTTGTCACAAGATTAAGGTTCTTCTTAAGCTTCAGTAAAGTAAACACTGTTGGAAAGAGTAATTGTAGATAGTTTAAGTAATTACGAGCTCATGCTTTAATCTGTACACTCGTGCAGATTGTTTTCAGCGTATAAAGAGGAGAAGTGGAACAGGTGCGAGTCAGTAATGGAGAAGATGAAGTGTATATTTCATTACTTCAGGAGGGTAACGTCTAAAGGTGGGTACGTTAAGATATTAAGGAGAGGTTCCGGTCTAAAAGTCGATTTTTATTTTATTTCATCTTTCGAATGTCGAACCTTTCAGGAATACGTGTTTAAAAGGATTTGTTGAAATTCGTAAAATTCCCGAAGTTATAGGCATTTGGGTAGCGGCAAATCGCCGCTCGCGTAAAACTTTAATAAATGCGTTTTTCTCGAAACAGTGTTCCCAAAATCGGTGGGACCTGTATCTCCAAAAGTTATTATCCGATTTGACTGAAACTTTTTTTATTTTGAAGAATATACTTCTGGCTAGAGGGGAAATCAGAAAAAATTACAAAAAAATTGAAAATTTATAATTTTGAAAGGCGTTGAAAGGACGAAAGATATAGGGGAAAAGTGATTTCAAACTTCAAGTGTCATTATTTTCTAAAAAAATGTTATTTTTGTACTTTTTTCTGGTTTCCTCCCTAGCCAGAAGTGTATTCATTCTTCAAAATAAAAACGTTTCAGCCGAATCGGAGAATAACTTTTGGAGATACAGGATACAGGTCCCACCGATTTGGTTGAATTTTTTCACGCCTTGACTTTAACGACTCCCCAGTGCCGTCTGCAATGATTGATTATAAAACAAAATATATATTTCCATAATCTAAGACATCCTTAATACAATGCAACAAGTCCCATTAAATTATATATTGTAGTTTTCCTTTAATTAATTCCTAAAGATCATCTGTCTTTTGGGACTCTGGACCGGAACCTTCCCTTAAGTTCGATCAGCTGAGTTCTATTCAATTTCAACTGTACCACAATCTTTCCATAGAGCAGCCCCGGAAGGTGTGATAACGATTCAACGACGTTACATTCCGAAATCAGATTGCCCGAAATGGGACGAACAGGTACAAAAGCTGCCACCGTTGCACATCACGTGTAAAGGGACCATAGAAACAGAGGGAGCCGGACTGTTACAAGTGGACTTCGCCAACAAGTAATCCCTGAACGCAGTATTACACAAAATTAGAGCTGTGACTATTTGTCGAACTTTCGGTATTCGAATATTCGAATACTTCAGTTGCTCAGTTATTTGGCGAATATAATTCGAATATCCATGTATCCAAATATTATTCGAATATCCAAGTATCCAAATACTATTCGAATATCCAAGTATCCAAATACTATTCGAATATTTAAGTATTCGAATACTATTCGCAGTATATAGTACTTATATACTGTTTCAGTTGTAAGTTCGTTAGTTTGTCAGGGTGAATCTTGTATGTAAGTTAATTTTGACCCACTTCAACATATCCAATCGACTTGAAACTTTGCACACATACATAGTTCCGACGACAATACAATACTTTCACTATACAGCATGAAATACTTTATATGTAGAAATTTTTTTTCTTAAAAATAAGATTTTATTAAAATGTACTAAAAAGGAACCAGTAACTTTGATACCGGCCCAGATGATTGCCTGAGAAGAATTCTCTCATATGACTAAAAGTAAACGTGTGAAAATATTTAAATATTTAGTATTCGAATACTTAATACTCGAATATATAGTATTCGAATAATAACATTCGAATACTGAAATATTCCAAGTTTATTCGTAGCATTCGAATACCTGTAGAATATTCGAATATTAAATTATTCGAATTGGCTCAGCCCTACACAAAATCTAGCTATATCGTCCTTCTAAATGTTTAAAATGCTTTCAGATACATAGGTGGCGGTGTCCTCGGTTTAGGCTGCGTACAAGAAGAGATAAGATTCGTGATCTGCCCTGAATTAATGGTGACGATGCTTGTCACGGAAGAACTGGACGACACAGAAGCGTTAGTTGTCAGTGGTATAGAACGATACAGTGCGTACAAAGGCTACAGCAACACTTTCAAATGGGTGGGAGACTTCATCGACGAGACACCCAGAGACAGCAGTGGAAGGCGACTAACATCCATCGTCGCCATCGATGCACTTTATTTTAAGCAGTCGCAGGCGCAATTCAGTATAAGCAACATAACGAGAGAACTTAACAAGGTCCACACTATTAAATGCCATCGCAATAATTGGTTCGCTGATCATGCAGAGTATGATAATCTTATTCTACGCAGGCCTACGTTGGATTCATTGGTTGTGAAAGCAATAAGAACAATCTCCCAGCTATTGCCACTGGAAACTGGGGGTGTGGAGCTTTCCGTGGAAACCCAAAATTGAAAGTACTACTGCAGCTGATGGCCGCGGCTGTAGCGGGTCGATCCGTGGTTTATTTCACTTTCGGAGACACGAGCCTGCGGGACAATGTCGCTGAGATGTACTCGCACTTTGTGAAGCACGAGACAAACATAGGTATTAAAATCAGAATCATTTCTGAAAGATTAGAACTAAGGTTTATACAGAAACAGACTTTTGAAAGAAAAAAAAACGGTTTCCGAATTCCACTGTTCCTAAAAAACCGGTTCAACCGGTTTTAGAATTTTCACAAACAAATATAATTAAATTAGAAAATAAATATCTGTACTTAGTTTAAAATTTTTCAGTTCTTTTAACATTTATGTAATTACAAAAATATAACAATATAAAATATAGTCTATCTATAAAAAACCAAATAAATATAAAAAAAAATTAAAATAACTAAAATCCGTACAAAATATAAATTATAAATCTTCATTTAATTTATATAGTATTTTTCGTCCGAAAATATGCACTCATGAAGATTAGTTTTACAGTAAACTGTTACCTACTGCAATTTGCTTGTGTCCGAAGCGATTTCAAGTGAAAATGTTAACGTTTTTAATTAAATAATTCATTCATTTTTACATATTAATTCTAGTACATAAAACCGTTTTGGAATTTTACAAATTTATGAACAAACGACGGTTTTTAGACTCGGTTTTTAAAACCCGACAAACCCTAATTAGAACTGATCGTATTGTTCTCCTTTTAGCGCACATTTTCTCCTTGTTACTACAATACCAAGAGTTCGCGGCCGAGGACTCGGATTTTTACCGTTTCTTGTGTAACCGCAGCAAGATGAAACCGCTGTCGCAGTATTTGAAAGCGCATTTTCAAACGAAGATCCCAACGTCCAAGGAAGTTGTATTTCGGAGGAGTAAAAGCGTTAGCATCGATGACAAGCGATCTTTCCACTCGGACGTTAAGCACCATGATGCGGAAGAGGAGAGAATACAAGGGTGGCTAGCTAATTACAACGAAGGAGTGAACGAGAAGACAACAGAGGTCGCAACGGAGGAGAGTATAGAAGTGAAAGTTGTCGCGGGGAAGGAACGAAGCCAAAGGGAAGATAGCGCACAGAGGAAAGAAGAAGAGGTTCAAGATAAGGACAGCGCGCAGAAAAAAAGGAAGCCGTCACTGTGGAAGATTTTAGAAGACACAGCGCAGACGAAAGCTGTTCAGGAGAATCGATTATCTGGCCTTGAATTGTTGGACGCGAAGCAGGAGCTTATTTCTCATCAAACCAGCAATGATTGTAATACATTGACGAAAGAAGAAGAACATCGATCGGTGCTGATATCCACGGAACTGTGCGCTGCGCCTGAACTGGTTCAAATCTCGGACGAAAATTCCGCAGTACCCCCGAAACGCGAGTCGCCGGCGAAGAAAACGGGACAGAGAAAGATCTCGGACTTCTTTCAGCGGACGTCTTGAAAGCTTTAGGATATTTAGAACTCTCTTTGATCAGATACGCTTCAACAAAAGACTCTCCAATCACGCGTAATTTGTACATAGCAGAACATTAGCGAATGAAGAAGTATAATTGTAAATAATTTTGCAAACATCCTCTTTTCTTTAATTGGAGCCACACCAGCGATTGGATATAACTACAAATGTATATGTATAAGATAATAAAATACTGTGAAAGTTGTGTAATCATTAATAGCTTTATAATCGAACAGCGAAATATTTATATTTTATTACTACAACTTTATTTCAGATACTATGGCGCGCCGCCTCCATGGCGCGGCGGTCCATGGTGAACAATTACTAAACACGAAATAGACATTGAAATAAATTAAATAATATCCCAAGTACCTATAAGCCCCTGAACACAATAATGAATAATAATACAGTAAACTTCAGTTGTACTTTGTTAAACCTCAGTTAAGTGAACTTTTTCGAGATCGGTTCCAAAATTGTGCGGGCCCAAAAAAACGCATTTCTATTTACTTGGAAATTTTATAATAATAAATATCTATGCATAGGGCTCCGCAAAATTTACGATGGACTTTTCGTGGACCGCGGGGCCTTTTAAAGAAATTTTATAGAAATAAATATCTATGCATAGGGCCCCGCAAAATTCAGGATGACCATTTCGTGAACAGCGAGCCTTTTAAAGAAATTTTATAATAATAAATATGCATAGAGCCCCGCAAAATATATGATGAACTCTTCGTGGACCGCGAGGCCTTCTAAAGAAATTTTATAGAAATAAATATCTATGCAAAGGGCCCCGCAAAATTTACGAAGAGCTTTTCGTGGACCGCTGGGCCTTTTGAAGAAATTTTATAATAATAAATATCTAAATATGCATAGGGCCCCGCAAAATTTACGAAGAGCTTTCCATGAACCGCGGGGCCGGGATCCGGGTTCCGGGGAACCGCCTCGCGTCGGTTCTGCACAGTGGGACCGATACCAAAGAGATTTCTTTGCTGCTACTATATACAGTCCGAAACACTGGCCCCGGCAGCAACTGATTGCACCGCCCGCGGTGCAATCAGTCTAAAAAATATTGTAATTTGCAACGTTCCTGTAACCGGACTTGAAGGATATTTGAAATAGGAATGGCTCTATATAATAGGATTATTAGCAGTCACGTGACGGTTATCGACGTATCGCGGCCGGCCGTGGACCGAAGAAATCGGTCGGGCACGAAGATGGCCGCCGTCACTGAAATATTAAATACTCCCGTCGAAAGAGCGATCTCTCGAAAGAAAATGTAGAATATCCCCGGCTTGGGACGCGTTTCAGGTAATGATCGATCAGCTATCAGCGTGTCTGACAGTGTCTGACAGTGTCTGACGTGCGTGCCGCGCCGCGCGCGACGATGCCCGTGCGGTTTGCGGCTCGGTGGGAATCGTGGGCGGTTACGGGCAGCCCCGCGCGCTTCTCAGCCAGCCGTCTACGCCGTCTACGCCGTCTACTTAGCTTTGACATTTCGACAGCCGACGCAGACGTAAATATTGAGCCGAGCGGTCCGCTCGGGCGGCCAGTGTCACCGAACAGGGTGGATCAGGGGGCCGCGAAATGCGAATCGCCTCTCGTTGCACGCGCACGGGAGATTCAAGATTGATCGCCGCGCTGAATGGATAGGGAAACAACGGTCCGCGATCGTCGCGATGTGCCATTTTCACACGCTCACACGTCCGCCGATATGTCCAGCAGCATAAGTGCATATAAACGGATGACAGCGCGATAAGCGCTCGCTGACGTTTACTCGATCCGCACAGCTTCTCATTTCCAACTGCCGTGCATGCTCGGTCGAGTATGTAAGGTACACAGCGGCGCACGGGATATCTCAGGCCTCTTAATATCCGTCGCGGTGTCGACTTACATTTAACATCATTATACATTTGTGTGTAGGACTTTAATGTACAACAGTACAACACTGTGGATTAGTGGCTCCGGCTTGGATCCAGCGAGGGCCACTGTCTACCATCGAATAAAACTTCCGAACGACACGGTTGACAACCAGAGTTAATGGAACTTGAATCTATATTTCGTATAGCTTACGCAGGAATATGTAATTTCAAATGGGGGACGAGCGTAGGGTGGTCCGAGTTGGCGGAGTTTAGTATGAATTCATTACCCCGTGTCGTCATTCCGTCATCTTGTAAACGCCTCTCCTACGACACCTGAGAACTCACAATCTTAGCGCATTGCGTCGTCATGTCTCATGAACGCCATCGGTGTGGTAAAAATGTAAGAGTCGATTCGCGTGACGCGTAAAATGTAAAGATTCTAATCTGTGTTATATCCATCCTAACATGGATAACGTAAGTTACAAATATATTAGCATTGTACGCTTCGTTTGTTGGTATCGGAGAGTTTGTATTCGACGTTGCGAGTGACGCGTGTATTTATGCTCCTTTTTAGCAAGTATTAAGTATGAATATAATGCGTAAATTACGAGGGGGCACCAGCGTCGGAGGCATGGGTTCCAGCAGTACGAGCGGCTCGGACGATCCCGCCGGAAGTACAAATCCTCAGCACACCGCTCTGGGGCTTATGCACCTTAAGAAACTCTTCTCCGAGTACACCCATCCTCCGCATCCCCCCTCGAACACCGAGCGCGACGATAAGTTGTATAATATGTTGCCATTATTTTGCAAAGTGAGTTTCTACGGTTTGAGAGAGCGTGGGGGACTTTACGCCGAGTAAACGTGCGCTGTGCTTGCAGGTATTTGGATCAAGTCCAGCGGGAGATATGAGCGAGAAGTTCTGGGACATCTTGGCGTTTACACAACAAGTGTCTAAATTAATGGTGTTTGAGATCAGGAGGAGAGCGAGTAACCAAAGCACCGAGACGGCGAGCTGTGCCATTGTAAAGTTTTTAGAAATTGAGAATAGCGAAGAGTCGAGTAACGGCTGGATGTTGTTGTCCGCGCTGAATTTACTCGCTGCGGGCGATACCTCCCTGATACAGGTACAGGCGGTGCGCTTACACTGTTTCGTCGAGCCGGGTGCATTTTTTATGATTGTTATGTTTTAATAGGCAATGACCACCGCGTCTGTTCCATCGACGTTGGTGAAATGTTTGTACCTGTTCTTCGATCTGCCTGAAATGGTCGAGGACGAAGCTGAGGTTACAGACGTGGCTAGTGAATTTACTCCGAAGCAGCGTAGGATACTGTTACAGAAGATATTTGTTCAAGTACGTGTTTTGAATTCTCTGTGAATTTTCGGTGAAGCTTCAGCGAACACTTTATTTAAAAAATTAATACACGTTAACCCATAGTTGTTGGTGAGATTGTGCAGCCATCCTTATCCACCAGAGGAGCTCGCACGCAAGGATGACCTCTCGTTACTATTCTCAGCGATAACCTGCTGGTGCCCTCACTACAATGTGATGTGGCGCAAGAGCGCAGCGGAAGTATTAATGACTCTATCTCGACACGGACTTACCCAGAATGTAGTGAGCTACATCCATAGTAAGCGTCACTCGAACATCCTTGTGGTGATTCTACAGACAAGGGAAGATCCCGAATCAGATCCGGCGATTCAACAAATTCTGAAGCTTCGCTGCCCAAATTCACTCGAAGGGGGTGAAATTACCCCCTGAATATTCGAGAGAAAAAGTTTCGAGACAAAAGTTACTTCTTTTAATTAGATCTATCATTTGGTGAAAAAATTATTTTACAGTTCACCAGTTACAACACAAAATCGGAAAATAACCGGATTTTCAGGGGTCAATTCCACCCCCTCAGAGTGAATTGGGGCAGGAAACAAAAATTGCGTTGTAATCACGAGGAAATTCCCTACATATTCACCAAGTTTCAGAATTTTTTTCAGTTCCCGGCTTCGGAATGTTCCCTTGTGAGTGCGGAGGTTTCTAATTTAACTCAATTGCAGACAAAGGGTGCATAGCGCTTTGTGTGGATAATATGCAACGTGTACCTGAGCTGGCACCATTGGAAGTAGTGGAAATGTTTGTCACAGTATTCTGTTTCTTAAAAGACTCCAGCGAAGTGTCTCAGACGCTCCTGGACGACTTTCGCTCTTGTCAAGGATATATCTTTCTATCGGAATTCTTATTGAAGTAAGAAACAAGGATGATTCGCTCGCTCCAAGTTCTGTTCATCCTTATACATTCTTGCGTCTTTACAGACACGCTCCGTCGAGATTAGAACAAGACAGCAGAGCGGAGGCACAGGATGCCATTCGGAATCTAGTTCTAATGCTGGCGTCTTTGACCATGTGTGGTCACACAGAATTGAAGCCGAGCCAAGCTAGCATGGGATCCTTGTTTCAGATGCTCGGCTTCACTTTACCTCAACCAAGTAACAGAGGTATGAATGTTACGATGTGCGAGCATCGTTTCATCACTTTTTAAGGGGGGAGCCCTATTTAGAACGGCTAGGAATAAGGTGATTCTTGGGAATTTTCTTTCTAAGAAACTGTTAAGCGGATCTTTTCCAAACTTTCAGGGTATATTGTTGAGTTGTTCACATTCAAACAATAAAAATTTAATTTTTACGTTACAAAGTGTTCGGTAGAAAGGGAGATATATGAACACGTTCGTTCGTTGGGGACCCGCGCGCCGGAGTTGCAAACTGGCGATTGTAATGGTGGCCCCATTTCTTCTCTGAAATAAATAAAAAAAACAAGGATTTTCTTATTTCTAGTATAATTACATTGTCGATGAACCTAACAAACGAAATAAAAGTTAAAAGTTGACAAATTGGTGGGACTTCAAAGGAAAAGTTACGATTCTGCCCCAAGATATTTCGTACTATTAGTATTTATGGAAAAAGAGTTGTTCAATTCAATTTATTTATCAATGTCTTAGGTTCATCGACAATGTAATTATACTAGAAATAAGAAAATCCTTGGTTTTTCTATTTCAGGGAAGAAATGGGGCCACCATTACAATCGCCAATTTGCAACTCCGGCGCGCGAGTCCTAACGCACGTGTTCATATATCTCCATTTCTACCGAACACTTTGTAACGTAAAAATTAATTTTTATTGTTTGAATGTGAACTAAAATACCCCGAAAGTTTGGAAAAGATGCGCTTAAAATTTTTTGCGATTTTCAGGCAAAACCTTTCTCAGTCTCAAATCAGGGCGCTTCATCTTCTTCAAAAGGCTGCCATTTTAAAAATTTTTTATTTTTCTTAATGCATCTACTACCAGACATAGCCGCATTCGTATAATTTAAGAATCTCTTTTCCTTCTTGTGTTTCGGATAACCCTTACAGTACTTTTCGTCAACGCAAGAGCCATTCGATTATTTTTCAACTCTTCCTCTGTATCTGCCATGTTTTTTTTTTCACTGTCATACAAAAATTCAGAACAATAGTTCAAGATACAATAAAACAGTCTGCCAAACCTCAAATTAATTTGTCGGACCCTTTTTCAACAAAAAATTCATAAAGAATTACCTACTTTTTGACCCAACAAGGCGCAATCCCCCCTTAAATATAAGCGTACTTTTCTGATCAGCCAATTCTATCAAGCATCGTTGTTCTTGCAGGAGGAAGCGTTCGAAATATTCAAGCGTTCCAAGTATTACAGTCTGTATTCGTAAAGTCTAACTCGCCGCTGTTGTGTTGCACGATTCTCGACGCGATATCCAGCGTGTACCACAGCGACAATGCCAATTATTTTATACTCGAAGGGCAGAACACGTTGTCCCAATTCGCGGAGAAGATTCACTTGAAGAACCGCGAGATACAGGAGAAGTTCTTTCAGCTACTGGAATTTATAGTGTTTCAACTTAATTTTGTGCCTTGCAAGGAACTTATATCTCTATCCATACTACTCAAAACAAATAATTCAACTAGCTGCAGTATCTTGTGCATGGAAACGCTCCTCAATATACTCAGGTAACGCGCAGTCTTCTCCACAGACTTCCTTGCAAACAGATTCATGTACCGACTTCTCCACTGAGTTTAACGCGTTCTTTCAGACATAATAATATATTTAAAGACGTGTACAGAGAAGTAGGTATGTTAGAGGTGTTCGTTACGTGTCTCCACCGCTACGCAACTCTGCTTAAAGATAAGCAAGCTGCGCACGATCAAGGAATAGGTAAGATTAATATTTCCAAAGCTTTCCACCAAAAAATCGTTGTACTCTGTATATAAGACGAATAAATACTTTCTCCAGAATACAAAATATGCCCGGAGGACGAACGATTGGGTGCCTTAGTAATGGAAGCCTTGACCACGTTATTAGCAGGCAACGTTCAGAACGCAAACGTCTTCAGGGAGTGCGGCGGAGCGCGTTGCGCTCACAATCTCGTACCGTACATGGATTGCCGGTACCAGGCGCTCGGAATCGTCAGGGAATTGATACTTAGTGCGGGGGGGGACGACGACATGGCCACGCTGCTTGGCGTCATGCATTCGGCACCTTCTAATGCCTTAGTCTTGAAGACGCATATATTGAAAGTTCGTTTCTGGATAATACGTCTGTAGCTCGAGGCTTGAACACTGTTGTGAGATATTGTTGTTCCTTCTAGTCCTTACTGGCTTGCTTGCGAGAATCTCACAGGACCAGGACTGTCTTTCGGAAGGTGGGAGGCTTTGTCTACGTTATGTCTGTTCTGGTGTCTCTGGAGGGGCAACTAGGCTTGCAGAGATCAGAGGGCGTAGAGCCTTGCAATGATATAGTGAAGAGAACGCCGCAGGAAGAAGCGCAGCTACTGACCCTTCTGCACGTTGTATTTCATACGATCAGCACAGCCATGAGATTCGAGCCAGCGAATGCGAAATTCTTTCACCTGGAGGTGCGTATTACGCGCACTGCTTCTAGTGATGGGATATATATATATATATGACGAATATATATATATATATATATATATATATATGTCGAAAACTTCGAAGCTGAAAAGGTGCAATTTCATGTGGACGCTCGACGCTCGTTGTGAGCGTTAAAACTAATCACGTGACCGACGCTCAACCAACGAACCAGCGAGTCAGAGAACAAGCGTCAAGCGGAAAAACTAAACCGAGTTTAGCTTTTCCGCTTGATGCTGAAAGTCCCGTGGACCGATCACGTGACTGGTTTTGACGCTCAAAACTAGCGTCGAGCGTCAACATGAAATTGCACCTTAAAACTCTTGAAAGTCTTGACACTGTTGCTTCGAAGTCTCCTCCAGCGACGCCTGTCAAAGAGATGCCGCCTGGTACCCTGTGGCGAGGACACACACACACAGACACACACCCCGCAGTGCCTCACCGAATTTTATGGCTTTCGACCCTCGAAGGAGTTTGAATATTATTAAAAAATTGAGAAATGTGCAGGATTTCTGCATTTCTCATTAGATATTTGCGAAAAACGACGTCAATCGATTCCTTATGTTTCGCCGATGAAGCTAACACCAAGAACGACGTAATTCGGACCATAATGAAGGAAATCACATGAAAAATTGATTTGTATCATTTGAAACTGACTTCGTTAAAAATAGTACGATTTACGTGAAATTTCGTATGATTTTCATCGGAAAGACATAAGGAATCCATCGGTGTCACTTCTATATCGATACGATAAAGAATAAAGAACTATTTTATTTCTGAAACAGGTATGAATCCTCGGCCGACCGCAGCGATTCCAGGTCGGCGCCACGGTTTCGAGGGTGAAAATGTGAAATATTCATTTCAGCGTATTAAGAAATTCTTTAACGTATCGATATGGAAGTGACACCGATGGATTCCTTATGTTTTCTCCAATGAAAATCATACCAAATTTCATGTAACTCGGACTATTTTTAACGAAGTCAGCTTCAAATGATATTGGTAATTCGATTTGTTCATGGAATTTCCTTCATTATGGTCCGAATTACGTCGTTCTCGGTGTTAGTTTCATCGGCGAAACATAAGGAATCGATGGGCGTCGTTTTCGCAAAGATCTGATGAGAAATTTGGAAATTCTGGACATTTCTGACATTTTAAGGGGTCATTCTGGTCAGCGCGCCGATAAATTTAGCGATTTTCAGGAGTTCATTGCGAAGACAGGGATTATAGTAATGGAATAAAACTTTTTTCTATTGATTAAACTACATTTCTACAGTAAATGAAACATATAAAAGTGATAAAATTATTGCTTTTAAAATGGTTTTGAAAGCGATTTTCATGACATGTTTAAAAATTCATGCCTCGCTCGTGCAGGTGATTTCAGCAGTTGGACTTGTCTGAAACTAAAAATACAAACAGATTCTTGATCAGTATGACTGTCCCTATGGCCGGAACTAGAATAAATGATTTATCCTTAGAATTAACAAAATGGCAAGCAAAATACAAAAATCAATGTATTTTGGCTGGGTTTTCTCTGCTATTTTCGATTTTAAAAGTAGGATAGACTCAACAGAAATACTTGGTTGTAGTCCCAGCCAGAGGCATAGGTGTGCAGAATAAGCAGTTCAATTTATAAAGCAGTCGGTTCGATAGATCTTGAGATTTTACCTACACCATTTGAAAAAATGACGTTTCGAGAAAAACGCATTCAAACGCACTCCCTACAATATACCTATGTAGAAGCTAAAATAATTGGATTTTTTCAATGAAAATTTAACAGTACATTGTTGAGGATATGTACTTTCGAAAAATGTTTTAAAAAATCGATTTTTTCAAACCGTCTAACCAGAATGACCCCTTAATGGTATTCAAACACCTTCGAGGGTCGAAAGCCATACAATTCGGTGAGGCACTGGGGAGTGTTGTCTTCGCCACGAGGTACCAGGCGGCATCCAGTACATACGGGTTCGAAACCTACCAAGGCTTCGAACCAAGAGTTTCAAGACTTCGAAGACGATCAAGATTTTCAAGAGTTTTAAGCTTCGAATCATGTTCGAAGTGCTTCGAAGTAGTCATCTGATATTCAAGACAGATTCGAAGCGCTTCGAGTCCCATCACTAACAGCTTCTAATCCTTGTAGTTTTTATAAACGTAACTCACTGGCGTAACAACTTGTACAGATATGCCAGTCGAGTTTGTGCGACACTTTGCGGCTTCTTGGATGTTTCTCATCGGAGACAAAGCTTACGGAAATAGACCTAATACCAACCACAAACTATCACAACATGTTGCTGTCGCTCTTTACTGGAAGCGTATTAGAACCTGTGTTCCCAGATGCTATGCCAAAGACGCTAGCATACGCATGTGTGCTACTGCGACTACTGTACGACGTAGCGCTGGACTCTTTCGATAAGCCAAACTTGGCGGGCCTGGGAATGAGGTCACCGAGCCACAAGCAAAACAGTGTGGAGGTGACTTGCGATTTATATTTCATAATACAGAACTGGCGCAATTAACTCGTTAAACCTAAATTAATTTCAGCACCAGAAGTCTTTCGACTCCCCTGGAAGTGGAAAGCGAAGTATTATTAACTCGTTAAATCTGAGCCCTCCTACCCCCGAGGCAATAGTAGTTCATCCAGGCATAGTCGTCGGGATGCTGCACTTGCTCCCGTCGATCTCAGAAACATCCAATCCGCAGGTGGCTCTCGCTTTGCAATTATACGTGGCTGAGATTGTTAAAAGCCTGGTGCGCTCGGAGAGAAATCAGCAAATAATGTGTGACGCTGGGATGGCGGGTGAATTACTATTAGTGGGTAGAATTGCTCTGCAAGACGAAACGCATCCCTTGCATCAGCCTTTGCAGTACATCATAGAGAGACTCGCAGCGCAGTCTCTAGAGCCGCGTGACTTACGGTAGGATGGGAATTAAATTCGTTAAGGGGGCAGACCACTGTAACGGTACGAAATGTAAGGGTGTTTTCCGGAATTTATTTCAACCGAACAACGCAAGTAAATCAATGTATTGCTTAGTATAGTTAATAATGTACATATCGAAGGGTAAGAAAACATTTTTTTTCAATCAAATTCATAAATCCGTTTCCTGTATACTCTCTTCGTCAAAATTTGCGCTGCGGTAAAATCGTGCTTGTCGCGTTAACAGTGTCCAGGTCATATGGTTAATTCGAATTCCAAAAGACAAAAATATTTAGAAACTAGAAGCCTACCTCTATTACACGACGATAAAAAAAAATAAAAATCGCAAAAACATTACAAAATGGCGGACCAGTTGAATAAAAAGGAGGTCGTTGTTAATTGAAAAAACTGATCGTCATGTAATAGCGACGGGTTTTTCGTACAATAAATGGCCTTGCTCATGTCAATTGGATGTATAGTTTTCTCTGTAGACTTTTAACGCGGTTGAAAAATCTCATTCGGAGGAAAACGCGTTCAAAGTTCCGCTCGGCTCAGTCGCGCGCTTGACACCGCTTCACGGAAAAAATACTACCTATCTCTCCGTCAATTTTACGAATTTCTTCATAAAATTTGGAGAGAGCTGTCTTGAAACCGTATGTCTTTCAGAAAATGTGAAAAAGAAAAATCGACTTTTCCGATTTTTTTACAGTGGTCGGCCCTTAATGGGACATTCTACTCTCTTGGTCGAAAAATCCGCCACTTTTCGGTGATGGTTTTTATAATGAAATACACACTAAACGTTTTCGAATTTCGGGGGGTATATTGTACCACTCTTGAAATACAAGAAAAGATCGTTGTTGTTTGTTTATTTTACTTGTTTACTTAAATATTTCGCAATGAAGTGGGCGTTTTCAGAATTTGACCACTTGTTGGCGGTTGAAATTTCGGACGACTGGATAATCGGAAATAAAAAACCAAACATATTTTTAATTTGCAAGAGTATGGCTATCTCGCTAACCACAAATATCTTAAGATTTCTAATATTTTCCCACATTTTATATGAATTAAATATAGAAACGAACTTTCAACTTTGATCGACCGGCATTTTAATAATTTTCGTCTAAAATTGTTCTTTCGTGAAAAGCGAGATAACCATACTCCTGCGAATTAGAAATATGTTTGGTTTTTTTATTTCCGATGATCCAGTCGTCCGAAATTTCAACCGTCAGCAAGGAGCCAAATTCTGAAACCGCCAACTTCACTGCGAAATATTTATGTAAACAAATTAAATAAACAAGCAACAAAGATTTTTTCTTGTATTTCAATAGTGGTAGAATATACCCCCAGAAATTCGAAAACGTCAAGTGATTTTTTCATTATTTTTTCGGCCGAGAGAGTAGAATGTCCCCTTAAGGGGTCATTCTGGTAATCACGCCGCAAAATTCGGCAACATTCAGGGTTTCTTTCTTAATGAATACAATTAATAACAATGTCAAACTTTCTTTTCATTTATTAAGCTACTTATAACGTATACGGAACGATTTTTTAAATACACTTTCAATTGTGTTTTGTCGATATTACCTGGAGTTAAAAATCGCGACTTTGAACAGAAATACCTCCCTGGCGGAAGTGATTTAATTTCACAGACTCATCTGAAACAAAGAAACCAAACTTATGAGTGATTATGAGTATCGCTGTCGCAGGTGCCAGATTTAGCCACGTAAGTGAAAATTTAACAAAACTCCGCGCATTCAAACTTCAAGTCTCGAAATTTTCAATTTTTACTTGAAGTTTGAATGCGCCGAATTTGGTTAAATTTGACTTACGTGGCTAATTCTGGCACCCGCGATGGCGGTACTCATAATGATTAAGAATCAGTTTGATTTTTTTGTTTCAGATGAGTCTCTGAGCTGAAATCACTCCCGCCGTCTTTTCAAAGGCGCGATTTTTAACCCCAGATCACATCTAACAAAACACAATTAAAAGTGTATTTAAAAAATTGTTCCGTATACATTATAAGGAGCTTAATAAATGAAGAAAAAAAAGTTTGACATTGTTATCCATTGTATTCACTGAGAAAAAAACGGCGCGATTACCAGAATGACCCCTTAAAGAAGGACGCATGTACAGTTTGTTATATACAAGCTCTTTGATTCCAGAGAATTCCTACGATTAGGCGACCCATTATGTTGCATTTCGCTGGATGACATCGAGCCAAATAAACCTCGAGGTGGACCAGTGCCGCTGACGCGTATTAAAACTTTGGTATCGATGACCACGCCGAAGGACTTTCGAGCGCACGGGTCCTGCACGTTGCCGCCCTTTGTAGAGCTTGACATGAGCGCAGAAGGGTTCGCATGCTTGTATTTACCCAGCGTCGCACCACAAAGCACAACTCCACCCACGGTGGTAGCTGCGGACAGTAGCGTGCTCGGTGGAATTGGGTCAGGCAAGTCTTAGGTCTTCGAAACACAAGCTTCTCGCTGTAGATTCGATAAAGCAAGTCATCGTAAAAATTATTTCCAGGCGATAGATTATTCCCACCTCAAACTGGATTAACGTACAGCACATGGATATGCGTTGATAAATTCAGCGATCCCAGAACCGATCCTCACTGCGTACGATTACTGACGCTAGTGCGTACTCCGCAGTCGATGAGAGACTTGATATGCCTGACTGCTGTCCTCAGCGCCAGAGATAAGGCTATTATTGTGTCCACGCAGGAAACACCAATGCCCCAAAGTAAATTTCATCAGCGTATAGATATGTATCACTTACACACACAGGATGGAGCAATTTTTGTAGATTGGCCTCTGCCGAGGTCATTCTAATAAACGAAGTTGTTATTTAGATGTAGGTGAGTGGGAGCCAGAAGTGACTGGTGAATGCGGCGCGAGAGTCTGGTGTCCCGATCTGCTCCACGAGGGACAGTGGCATCATATAGCTATTGTACTGAACCGCGCTGTTTTGAAGAACTCGAGCTTCTCGTTGTATTTGGATGGCCAGCATATTCACAGTCAGAAGCTTCATTATATTACGCAAGTCCCTGGGGGAGGCGCAGCGAACTTGACAGTGGCCTCGCCTGTGTATGGGTACATTGGCACGCCACCTTGCTGGCGGAGATATTCTAGGCTCACGTGGAAGCAGGGGCCGTGTCACCTGGTGGAAGAAGTATTCAACGCGCAGAGTATAGCGACACTTTTTAAATTGGGGCCGCATTACATGGGGAGCCTGCAGGCTCCGCAATTGTCAGGTATCTGTGGAACATTTTAGGTGTCTTTTTACTATGTTTATTTTGGGTATATGTGTTAATTATAATTAATGATATTTATCTTTTCATTTAAGTACAAGAACCTTTAATACCTCTCGTCGCAGAGGAGAAGGTTGTGTTTGGACTAAACGCCAAGGCAATGTCTCAGTTAACGTTAGCTAAAATTAGGAAAGTTTATAGCCGGGCTGACAATAAATCCATTGCTAAACAAGTACGCACAAGTTTTTCTGTCAAATAGTGCTGGGTATTATTTGAATAAATTTTTATTCGAATGATCTCGAATATGAATTGCGAATGAAATGAAGTTATTCGAGAATATCGAATTAAAAATAAATAATTAGTAAATAATTCCTGAACAAGTCCTGACTGGCTAACTCATAAACGCCCGGCTCAAATTGTTTTCATAACGTAGGCACCCACTAAGGAAGGATTTTTGGAAATTCCCTCCCCAAATTGGTAAAAAGGGGTAAAATGTATTTTCTTGAATTCCATAACATCTCTTAGGCTCGATTAGATATCAACTGGGTTCCTACTCATAAAGATTGCCCACACATATGCGTAAAAACCAATTGCAGGATGTTGCGCTAATCAACCTCTAAGGGGATGAAAAGGGATAAACTGTGTTTTCACGGACTTTTCAATACATATTTACTCTTAGGCCCGATTAGATCTCAACTTGGTCTTTGCATACAAAGGTTTCCCATGCAAATCCCTAAAAATCACTTTCAGGATTTTGCACTAATCAACCCCTAAGGGGATGAAAAGGGGGTGAAATGTATTTTCACAGATTCTTCAAAATCTTAGGCCCGATTAGATATCAACTTGGTTTTTTTACTTTGAAAGGTTACCCACATAAATGCACAAAAACCAATTTCAGGATTTTGCCCTGATCAACCTCTAAGGGGGTGGTGAAAAGAGGTGAAATTTGTTTTCATGGAGTCCTTAATATCTCTTATGCCCGAAGCGAAGCGCAGGTATATTTTGCTAGTTACTAAATAATACTTAAATAATAATAAATAATAAACGACTAAGAATTTATTCGAATAATACCCAACTCTGCTATCACATAGATACATCTTGCAAGGAAGGATCCCGAACCCGGAAATTCAAAAAATTCTGAGACTTTGTGAATATGTAGAGGATTTCCTCCTGATTACAATGCAATTTTTGTTTGCCGCCCAAATTCATTCTAAGGGGGTGAAATGAACCCCTTAAATTTCGGCTATTTTCCGATTTTGTGTTATAACTCGCGAACTGTAAGAACTATAAGTTACTAATTAAAAGAAGTGTCTTTTGCCTCGAAACTTTTTTCTATCTCTTACAGATTGTGAGTTACAGAATAAAATCCGTAAATAGCCGAATTTTCAGGTGTTAATTTCACCCCCTCATAGTGAATTTCGGCAGCAAACAAAAATTGCATTTTAATCTGGAGGAAATCCCCTGCATATTCACAAAGTTTCAGATTTTTTTGAAGTTTCGGGTTCGGGATCTTCCCTTGTTAGAAGTAATGTTTCTATACATAATTGAACCCCCTATTTTTTAACAGCTTGGTATGTCGTCCCATGAAAATGCCACACCTATCAGAGTTCTCCACAATTCAGCGGGGCATTTGAGCGGACCAGCAAGAGCGCTGGGTGGCGTAGTCGTCGGCTATCTTGGCGTTAGAGTTTTCAATCCTCGACCTGTAGCTACGATGATTGACAATGTGGGAGGATGTTCAGTGTTATTAGGTAATTCTTTGAAAATAACACTTATACGAATGAAACTGGTTATGAGCGACCACTCAAACTGATGATTTACACTTTAATCGACAGGTTTAATAGCCATGGCTCAAGACGTAGAGTCTCTTTACGCGGCTGTTAAAGCATTGGTCTGTGTCGTGAGATCCAATCAGGCAGCCCAGCAGGAAATGGACCGTCGAAGAGGATACCAAACCTTGGCAATGCTGCTGCGAAGGAAATGCCCTCTCTTGAACAGTCACATCTTGCATCTGACGTTCAGTCTTGTCGGTACAGTCGACAGCGGTCGAGAAACTAGTGCAATACCTAACGTTACGGCTTTCCAAGATCTCCTGTGCGACTTGCAAGTATGGCTACTCCTCTTCCCTAAAAATTATCTTATTTAGTCCAGTGAAATTAGGATCTCTCTTCGGAATAATTCCCACCAAGCTAAATTTTGGTATGAGGCTTTTTTTTTTTGGTCGTTTTAAACAATATGTCAAAGGTCACCCATCGATCCGACCGCCGCTAAAAATTTTACAAAGGGTTGAAAAAACAACAACTGTTTTTCGCGAATATCTCCTTACCTAGCAGTTTCGCGACACAAATAGTTATTATACAATTTATAGCTTAGGAAATTCTCTACGAAAAAAGTTCTATGAGTTTTTTTCGTAGGAGTAACCATTTTTATGTATGTCGGCTTACTAAGTTTCAACCTCCATACTTTTGACAAGGGAAGATCCCGAACCCGGAATTTCAAAAAATTATGAAACTCTGTAAATATGTAGGGGAAGTCCTCCTGAGTACAACGCAATTTCGATTGCTGCCCAAATTCGCTCCTAGAGGGTACAATTGACCCCTGAAATATTTTTTATTTTGTATTATTACTCGCGAACTGTGGGAGATAGAAAAAGATTGTTCAGGAAAAAGTTACTTCTTTTAATTAAGACTATCATTTGGTAAATTGTAGTTCTTACAGTTCTTATGGTGCGCGAGTTGTAACACAAAATCGAAAAAACAACCGATTTTTAGGGGTCAGGTGCAAACAAAATTACGATGTACTCAGGAGGACATCCCCTACATCTTTACAATGTTACATAATTTTTTCAATTTTCGGGTTCGGGATCTTCCCTTGCCAAAACTATGAGGGTTGAAACTTGGTAACCCGACATACAAGAAAATGATTACTCCTACAAAAAAACTCATATCACCTTTTTCGTAGAGAATTTCCTAAGCTATAAATTTCATAATCACTATTTTTGTCGCAAAATAGTTTTATTTAACCATCTGTAAAATTTTTAGCGACGGTCGGATCGATTTTGACTTTTGGCATATTGTTTAAAGCGACCAAATAAAGGCCCATACCAAAATTTAGCTTGATGGGAATTATTCCGTAGATTGGGCAGATTTCCGTCGAATTTCACTGGACTATATTCTGGTAATAAACACTATGAAAGAGCACTGCATTGCTTTCAGGTTTGGCACGAGGCACCAGGAGAACTGTTAAGATCGCTTCTAGAACATTTGTACGAATTGATAGCTGAGTCGAGCGAGAAAAGGACAAATTTACGGTTGATGAGGGATTTGCAATTGGTGCACAGGCTGCTGCACATCTTGAGTGATGTGAAACAAAGCAGCACGCGCCAGATTCTGCTTGCGTTACTCAGTATTCTGTTGAGTCAGCCGAGACAAGCTGATTTACTTTGGTAATTTGTTGTATTTAGTACATCGTATATTGTCTCATTATGTGACAATATTTTTAATCGTAACAGTATTTCTTTCTACAGGTTCGGACAATTTATTGTAGCTACGTTACCCCAGAGCTCAGAGAAGCATTTGATCCTTCGAGAAAGCGAAGGGAACAAAGAAGGGGAAGGGGAGCATATACTTTTACGTAACCGTTGTCTACAACTTTTGCACTCCTTGCTGTTTAATGGCCCCAAAGTGAATGCAAAGTAAGGAGTCGTTCGAAGTAGCTTAAGGGGAGGTTCCGGTACACAAGTCGATTATTTTTTTTATTTCATTTTTCGAATGTTTGATTTGTTATAATTCGTGAAATTCCCGAAGTTATAGGCATTTGAGTAGCGGCAAATGCATGGGCAACAACCGGTCACTCGGCGCTCACGTAAAACTAAACGCGTTTTTCTCGAAACAGCGTTATCAAAATCGGCGGGACATGTATCTCCAAAAGTTATTAAACTTTTTTATTTTGAAGAATATACTTCTGGCTAGGGGGAAACAAGAAAAAATTACACAAAATTGAAAATTTATAATTTTCAAAGGCGTTGAAAGGACGAAAAATGTAGGGGAAAAGTGATTTCAAACATCAAGTGTCGTTATTTTCTAAAAATGTGTCATTTTTGTAATTTTTTCTGGTTCCCCCCTAGTCAGAAGTATATTCTTCAAAATAAAAAAAGGTTTCAGTCGAATCGGATAATAACTGTTCGAGGTACAGGTTCCATCTGCAATGATTAATTATAAAAGAAAAAATATATTTCTATAATCTAAGACATCCTTAATACATTGATATAAGTCCCATTAAATTATATTTTGTTGGATTCTGGACCGGAACCTCCCCTCAAGGGGACTAGGCAGTCGAAAAATCGATTATTTTATTGCATTTTCCGAAAGTATTCGAAAGCATTTTCTGAATAAAATGCCGCTTGGTTTATAGTAAAATTCTCAAAAATTGTAGATTTATTCAGAAAAGATAGTACTTTCGGAAAATGCAATGAGAAATGGATTTTTCGACTGCCTAGACCACTTCAAGTAAGCTGAAATAGAAAACTAATAGGTTACCTATTTATGTGTATTTAAATTCAACGATACTTTTCAGTATGTGCGAGGAATTGTCCAAAGTATTGGGTTTAGATTGGACACTACTGTTCCTTCAATCCGGTCTGCATAGCACGACAGTGATATGGGGGCTACGAATTTTAGTGGCCGTTTGTTCCGTGCAACCAATACTACAGAAATTTAAAGAGGGAACCAGCAACGGTGGCTGGCTACGCCACACAGACCACAATAAAATGGCCTTGGCACTAGGTACGTTTGTGAAGAACATCCGATTAAATCTGCGGCAAAATCATTTCTTACGGTTCGTAATTCTCCGCAGGTTGTCATCAGCAAATGTCAGGCGGCGAGAGTAAACCATCGAGTCTTCACGTACCAGGATTTCAACACTTGGGATGGTTGTTACCGCAGCACGTAGACCTTGTTCCAGAGCTGTACTTTCTCTTCATCGCTCTCATGATGGGACAGCCCGTGAAATTATTGCCCACTGATTCAAAAGTCATTTTAAAAGTTCGGTTTTTGAAGAGTATCCTCGTATCCTATTTTATTCTATCGACAGTTGAAGTAAACGTAAATGTAACGCGTGTTTTCATATTTACAGCTCGACTTGGACAACGTATGGAACTTCTTGTTCGGCGTCCCAGCGAATCATACGCTGTCCTCCTTCGCGAGCAGGATCAATCTCTGCCCCGAAGCTGTGGTTACTCTGCTAGCCATGGTGCGAACAATGCTGAACAATTACTTCATCAAGTGAGCTCTAAATCTAAGTTACTTAACCCGACACGGGTCGCGGACCAAATGTCACGTAAGAGGTCGCACACGGAGGTTTCCTCCGGGTTTCAATTTGAGTAGTAATGCATATGTACATTAACGCAGATCTTTAGTTTGAAATGTTCAAAATCACAATTTTGGATGTTGAGATTAATATTTCAGTGTATATTTTCTAAGAAATATTTATAAATTTTTTAACTAAAAATACGTTTTTAATCTTATACATACATATCGCAGAAGAAGATACAAGTTTTCGTTATTAGATAATGCCGACATAAATCTTGCGAATTAATGCTGCTCCCTTATTATTTAATGATATATACGACACCCGGTGGTTTCCTCCGGGTGCGACTTCTTACGGGTTAACGTTGCCTTGAAATTGTGTTTGCGAGAAGTAACGCGTTTTCATTTAACAGCCCTGAATCATTGCCCGACTGGCTAAGCGATTATCCAGTGACAATAATACAGTTCCTGTTCTTCCTTTACCACAATTTCACTGACTTCATGCAAGTGTTCATGTCCGCGGAAGTGTTGGGCGCACTGGCTGGCACTTTGTTTCCGAAGCCCGCCAGCTCCAGCCAAGATAGCAGCGGAGCCAGTACTCCGGCTGATGAGGTGAGATTTTTGCAGATCGGTAAGAGGCTTGAGAGTAGAATCAGTTGCTACGATAGGGTTTCGTTATTTCAGCAAGAGCCAGTTTTAGTGAGGTCTCCGTCAAAGGATGTTAGCTTGACGAACCATCCGGCGAAAAAGTTTGTTATGGACTTTTTACGAGTTATAGTAGTAGACTCCCTTTCGCTGCCAGTCACTGCTAAATCTCCACCAGCCATCGATCTGGTTCTGGAGGCATGGCCAGAGCATGCGTCTACGGGGCAGCAGACGCGCTACCAAACAGAAGTATTGTCTATTTTAATGGAGCATCTGTTGGCTGCGGATGTTCTGATCGGAGAGCAAGCTGCGTTGCCCGTAGTCCCTGGCGGATCGGTCAACAATATAACTAACAATGTGTGCTACGTCGCAGCCAGGATAGTGGACAAATTGTGGCAAGGTGAGTTGACTAATGTCGGGGCCAGATATATCGATCGTGAAGAAATTAGCCACCACCACCTGACGATCGTGGATTTGTCAATTGGAGTTGCGTGGTCCCCGAAGGGTTCGTAATAGTTGTGTGTAACTTACGAAGTTATGCGTAAACCAAACCAATACGAGATGAAGATATCGAGAAAGAATCAATCTGCTGACCAATAAAACTCCTGACTTCTTTCGGAGCTAACGCACACCTATTCTGATGTATGTTATTTCTACGCTAAGAACTCGGTGTAACCTACACGTCAGGAGCTTGGCGCTATCCCCACCACTTCTGACTCACTCTTGTTCTCCGAAGACGAGAGCGAGTCAGAAAATGTTGAGAAAAGGAACACCGAGGCAGGCCCTCGCAATACTCACCGGCCAATATATCTGGCTCCGACCTTAAATGCATATTAGGTATTGCAAATTTACCGACTTCTTCAATTACCGGTAATTCGGTAAAATTTTCAATCAAAACCGGTTTACCGCTAATTTCCCGGTAATTTTTCAAGGTATTGAAAATATAAGAGTAAACATTACAAAAAAAATTTAACTCTAATCGAGCATTATATAACACAAAATCGATATATTTGTATAACATATTTTCATAATACTTATTAATATGGATCTTCACCACGAATATTTTTTATTCAACAATTCTTTTTAACAAATAAGCACGCAAGAAAGCATAATAATTTGCCAAAACTTTGGTCTCCCGATAAAGCGCTCTCAGATTTTACACTTGTTGCTCGGGTACAATTCATTAAGAAATCATGTCCCGTTTGTAGATTTTTTACTCTTTACTTCTACTTGAAAATACGTCTATTTTTTGATGGCTTGATTTAGATTTTTAACTTTCTTTTAGATCAAGGCTGGTTCTTCATGAGATACGTCGGTTTTCGTCTCTAGACGGAATTAATTAAACGCATATATGCGCTACATTGCTATGCGTAATTTATCGAATTACCGGTGAAAATTTCAGGGTATTTCGCGCGATTTACCAAAAAAATCGGTGTACCGGTATTGCAATCCCTAATGCATATCCTTAATTACCAATTTCTTGGCGCAACGTTTGTCATTTTCATCGTCATGCGTAGGTGCTTTGACGAAGGACCCGCACGAGGTGTTTGACTTCATCGTGAAGTTGATCGGGCAGGCGAAACGAAGACCTGGTGTCGTCAGTATGGAGGGTCTCCACCACTGTTTAAATCGAACGATTCTGTTCTTGCTGTCTAGGGCAACAGACTCGATAGCCGATCAAATGGGTGTACTAGAAGCATTGCACAAGCTGACGACTCACAGGTACAGTCGGCGCTGTTTGCTATCAAAGAAACTAATGATGTTGCAGATTCTGTGGTAAATCGGTTAATTCTTCGCAGGCTGCTAGTCTTCGGTGCTGGCAATCACGAGTTAGACTTCATCGGCTGTTTGACTTACTGCCTACTGCAGCTGACAGCAGACGTAAAGATCATGCTCGATACTAACTTGAAGACGATGTGGCATGTCAATCCGCAAGTGGAAGCCAGCGATGATAGGCTAACGTCTCATCAAGGCCATAATTTAATGGCTGTCGCTGCAACCAGAGTTTGGGAGGAGTTGTATGCGTGTAAGAAGCCTGCTATAGAGGAAGTGTTTAAAATCACGCTTCCAGCGCCCATCGGTCATGAACGAGCTCCTGAGTTGTCGCTGGTCAGAGACAACGTGCACGAAGCTGCTACCAGGCTCTGGTTGAATTATGTTGTTATAGAGAGGAAGGCTTCGTATAGAGTCCCTTGGGAACTGCACAACCAGATACAATCGGCAAGTATTCCAATTAGTCATCGTAGCCTAACTAGTAATCCAAGACAGTGCTTCGTAAGCTTTTCTCACCCTCGGTCAGAAAATTTTTATCCGAATCATCTCGAATAAGAAATGCGAATAAAATGAAGCTATTCGAGGATGAAGAATAATTTTTTTTCCGAATCATCTCGAATAAGATTTGCGAATAAAACGAGGTTATTCGAAAATAACGAATATTTTTATTGTGTAGTTATTCGAAAATAACGAATAATTTTATTGTGAAGTTATTCGAAAATAACGAATAATTTGATTGTGAAATTATTCGAAAATAACGAATAATTTGATTGTGAAATTATTCGAAAATAACGAATAATATTATTGTGAAGTTATTCGAAAATAACGAATAATTTTACTGTGAAGTTATTCGAAAATAACGAATAACTTTATTGTCAACTTATTCGAAAATAACTAAACCCTTATTCGCAGCTTCGAATATATTTTTAATATAAAATATTCACTCTCATAATCATTCTCGTATAAAAATTTATTCGTTAATCTCGAAAAAAATTATTCATTATTCTCGAATAACAATTTATTCGTTATTCCCGAATAACTTGATTTTGGAAAACTTTATTTGAAAAAAAAACTTGTGCTTTTTCTCCTCTTGGAAGCATTGCGTCGCGGCACACCGTTTGCGGAGCACTGATCAAAGCAAACCAGAATACGAAAATACCTAATTTCAACTACTCCACCTTCTCTAAACTGTTCCATTACTTTCCAGAAGATACAAAAGGTAACAGGGGGCCTAACAAGACTGGCCAGCCGAACGAAGGTCAGAAAAGAGGAATCGGTGCGCGTGAGGCTGAGACTGCACCAGAACACAGTGGCGCAGTGGACGGAGCAGCACGTTGCGCTGGTGCGCGAGCTGGCTGCGGCGAAGCGGCTGCAGTACATACAGACCAACCAGCACACGCAGCGATACGTGTACCAGGAGTGGCTGCAAACAGAGACCGAGCTGACCAGGGAGCGAGGTTTGTGGGGGCCGCCGACGCCCACCAGACTGGACAAGTGGATGCTGGACATGACGGAGGGTCCCTGCAGGATGCGAAAGAAGATGATGAAGAACGAACTGTTCTACATACATTACCCCTACCGACCCGAGCTAGAACACCCCGACAACAAGCAGCTCAAGTACAAAGTGGCGACCAGCACCGACAGCAAAGAGTACTACCTGAAGCAGCTCGGTAACTCTTCGGGAATGTTCGAGCGAGAGCGCGACCCTGTCATCGACGACACTCCGCTGAACGTGAACGAGACTTCCACGGACAGCGAACCCCCCATGGTGCCGTGCACCCTGGAGCGCCACGCCAGCGAGCCGGACGAGGCGCCGGAGGACAACGAGCAGGAGGAGGAGAATAACCAGACTGTTCCAGACAATCAAACTTTGATACGACTATTAGAGGAGCACGAGAAGGTTTGTTCATTTCCTTCGTTGGAAGTTACTCGCGGAGTAGTGATTTAATGGTTTAATGGTTTAATGGTTTAACACGCTTTCCAGATCAGCCACATGTTCAGATGCGCCAGGATTCAGGGACTGGATACGACCGAAGGCTTGCTGTTGTTTGGGAAGGAACACTTCTACGTGATCGATGGGTTCACGCTGCTCAAGTCCAGGGAAATTAGAGACATCGAAAGCTTGCCGGAAGCTTACGAACCGATCCTGCCGTCGCCGGGGTCGCCTAGGAGGTCCAGGGCGATGAGGCAGTGCTCCAAGTTTAATTATGAAGATATCAGGTTCGTTAAATGTTCGTTCAGCGTAGAAGGTTTATACACTCCGCGTCAAAATTAAGGGAACGCTATAATTTCCCGAAAATTTTAGTCATTTTCAAATGGCTATATGTTTGCAAAAATGGTCGAAAAAATTATTTAAAATACACATTTTAACGCTTGAAGTTTCTAGTTTTTGAATCAGGGACTCAATTTTTGTTGTCTATTATGATATTGTTTTATCAAGATGAAGCGCAACAAACGAAGTTTCAGAAATTTTTGCCCAGTTTGAACGTACGCAAAAAAAAATTTCCCGGTAAATCCAATGAAAAGCTCTTATAGATCAAACACTCCTCTTTAATTTCGTTTTTTTTTTTGTTTTGTTGTATGATTTTTATTGACCGCGTTATTCGCGATCAAAGCAAAATGTGGTACTTTTCACTTTGAACACCTATAACTTGCGAACTCATGATCGTAGACAAATTTTCACGATTGTTTTGGAAAGCTAAGACAGTTTCCTTTCAGAACCTTTAATTGCCCATTTAATGAGATTTTTTTTTAATCGTAGTAAATCCATTTTAAAATGACCCAAAAAATTGCATATTTACCATTTTTTAGAAAACATGATGCCACTTCAAGGAAAATCATTCAAGTGTCCACGTTTTTTACGAGTTAAAGCTACCCTTGAACATTGTGCAAAAGGGCGGCCCGATTAGATTTTTCTTTCTGTATACCCTCGATGGTCAAACATGCGATATCGCCTGAAAAATTGAACGATCACCTGCTTTAAGTTATGTCTCTCTTCAAAACCCTCTTTTTTGTTCCCGCGGCTTTTGGACGATTGTTGCACGTTTCTTTTTGTTAGTTCAGTGTCATTTTACTAATAATTTTTTTTTCAAGTGGCATCACGTTTTGTAAAAAATGGTAAATATGCCATTTTTGAGATCATTTTAAAATGGATTTTATACGATTAAAGAAAATCTCGTTAAATTGGCAACTAAAGGTTCTGAAAGGAAACTGTCTTAGTTTTCCAAAATAATCATGGAAATTTGTCTACGATCATGAGTTCGCAGGTTATAGATGTTCAAAGTGAAAAGTACCTTTTTTGCTTTGATCGCGAATAACTTCGTCAACAAAAATCATAAAACAAAACCAAAAAAACGAAATTAAAGAGAAATGTTTGCTCTATAAGAGCTTTTCATTGGATTTAGCGGGAAATTTTTTTTTTCGACCCGTGCGCACATTCAAAGTGGGCAAAAATTTCTGAACCTTAGTTTCCTGCGCTTCATCTTGATAAAAAAAAGCTTGTAACAGTATCATAATGGACGAAAAAAAATTAATCCTTGATTCAAAAACTAGAAACTTCGAGCGTTAAAATGCGTATTTTAAATATTTTTTTTACCATTTTTCGCAGAGATACAGCCATTTGAAAATGACCAAAATTTTAGGTTTATAGTGTTCATTTAATTTTGACGCGGAGTGTAGCTGCAGGGGAATAACAGCTCTAATTTGGATCCTGTTTCGCAGGGAGGTGCATAAAAGGAGATACCTGTTGCAGCCGATGGCATTAGAAGTGTTTAGCGGAGACGGTAGAAACTATTTGCTAGCATTCCCGCGTAAAGTGCGGAACAAAGTTTATCAGAGGTTTATGACGTTTGCAACGGCGATCGCTGACAGTGCGCAACAGTCTGTGGCTGGTCAGAAGAGAACCGCGAACGTGGAGCAGGCTACAGGCTTGCTTTCGAACCTGATCGGCGAGACTTCGGTCACTCAACGATGGGTGGTTGGTATTTCATGCGATATTGGATGCCCTACTGTTGTGCCCTGCGTGATGAGTTGCAAGGCTGGTACGGGATTTGGCGTGGTTCGGATCGTAGGTTCGGGAGTGAACAGAAGTTTAGGATCTACTGGGTGAACTACACCAAGTTCGATTAAACTCAGAGACTAAGTCTTTATTCAGACTTTAACTAAACTAGACTGAGATGTACAAGAGTTTTAGCCGTGTTAACAGGTCGAGAGTCGGGTCTAGAATCCGTCCATTAGCGGTGCCGAATTGGTTTTATATCCCTCCTGGGGGTGGTACGCGTTACCATGCCCGGTCGCAGCGATGCGTCTTAGCTTGGAAACGTCTTGAACGTTTCGTAACGAACGTAATATAATATGTACAATGTATAGCGGTGACACGTGTGCTTGGGCGTTGCCTGGGCACAACACTAACAACGTTTAACGTAGCATGTTCCGGTTATATTTGTTATTTATGATTCACGAGGCCAATGAATCATTTTTCAGAGAGGAGAGATATCCAACTTCCAATACTTGATGCATCTTAACACTCTAGCAGGCCGTAGTTACAATGACTTGATGCAGTACCCGATATTCCCGTGGATCTTGGCTGACTACGACAGCGAGGAGCTGGATCTCACCGATCCAGTAACGTTCAGAGACTTCAGCAAGCCTATGGGCGCGCAGAGCCCCGAACGATTGTTGCAGTTCAAGAAGAGGTACGCGAGATTCGTTAACAGGTCGCAAGTGAGTAACTGGACGATCTAAATTCTCATTTTTATTCTAATTAGGTACAAAGAATGGGACGATCCACATGGGGAGACGCCTCCTTATCACTACGGAACGCACTATTCCTCTGCGATGATAGTGTGCTCCTATTTGGTCAGGATGGAGCCATTTACGCAACACTTTCTTAGGCTACAGGTTTGTAGATGCCGTATTACACTAGTTTACAGCCATTTTGCGCAGCAGATGCGACTATTTTTTTCTTATGTAAAATGGGCCGCTGGTTTAGAAAATAGGTCTAAAAAAAATTCTATGGATACGTTTTTACCTGTCTATCAAAAAGGTTAACCCTTAGTATCATAGTGTAACGAACCGTGTTACACGAATTGAAAAAATCGTGCGCGCCATTTGGGGGCTTTTTCATAAACTTTAAAGCGTTACTTTACTATTACCATATGTAACAAGTGTTCATAGGGCAGAAATAGATTCGTAGAAATTCTACTGTGATACACTGTCTCGTATTGTTGATTACACCTCTTAATTTCGCCAGGACCACTGAAAGTACCAAGTAAATGCTGTAATCTGTTCTCTCAATTATTTCGATTTTTCTTTTTGATTAAATCTGATGTCGAACATAATAATGTATGTAACACTAGTGTAACATTCTGCAGAAACGAGCACGGGCTTAACATTATAATACATAGGTACCTTTATGCATGGTTTAACAGTGGTGTTATATCCACATTTTTTCATTTATATAAAAAACTGTTGCGCTAGGAATTTGTTTGCTTATTTTTACGATGAAGTGTGGGCAAAAATACAACGATAAGTATTTTTCTGAATGAAATAAAAAATACATGATACTAAGGGTTAATTGCGAATATCTCGTGTTGCGAATGACCGATATGGTCGAAAATTATCTCAAATTAAAGATAATTGAATCACCAACAAATTTACCTTACAACATTTTCAAATTCGTTCAGTAGTTCGGGCGAAATTCATGGAAATATGTGAAAAAAGTCATTTTTTTCGACCGAAATTGACATCGACAATTCATTTAATCATCTGGGAAAAATCGAAATCATAAAAATGGGCCCAGTTTTTCATTTATCACGTTCAGTCTGCACTTTCACGAAGAAAATAAGGTGCTACGGAAGAAAATCTATGGATAAACACCAAAGCTAGAGACAATTGTGTGAAAACACTGAAATTTTATTTTTTCTCGGTTTTTGTGTTTTTTTTATATTTATTTTATAGTTTTATTTCAATTTTAATTCATTCCGTACATTTTTCAAGTATTTCGTTAATATATGTGTGTTTTAGAAATAGTTCTGGCTCTTTTCTTGTCTTTTGCTCGCTTTGGTCAATTTCAACGGTGTTTTCTCACTTTAAATAAAATCGTGGAGCAGGATGTTTCATGACAGAATATGAATCAATTTAATCAAGCATCAAGCATCAAGCGTCGAAATAAATTTATTGTCAGATATTCTGCACCACACTTTTACTTAAAATGAAAAAACACCATCGAAATTGCAGTACAAGAAAATAATTATTTTTTTTTGTTTTTATTGCATTTTTAATAAAATTATATATATATATATATATATATATATATATATTCTGATCGTAGTTCATTTTCTATTTATGGTTTTCATTCTTTTTTATTTTCTCAACAGCCGTAAATATGTCTAAAGATTCATTTCTTGTATTCTCACTGGATTTTTTTTGGCGGAAAATCTTGGTGATGTAAATGTCGAACACGAGAGAGAGATTCCATCAGGATATGAAGGGTATTGAGCGCCGGTCTCATGAATTTTGGGATGCGACAACGATGGGAGAATATATTTGGTTCTTCATAAGAGAAACGAATCCCAAAAAGAACACAAGACAAAATAAGAGCCAGAACTATTTCTAAAACACACATATATTAACAAAATACTTGAAAAATTGTACAGAATGAATTAGAATTAAAATAACACAATAAAATGGAAAAAACACAAAAGCCGAGAAAAAATGAAATTTGAGTGTTTTCACACAATTATCTCTAGCTTCGGTGTTTACCCATAGATTTTCTTCCGTAGCGCCTTACATTCTTCGTAAAAGTGCAGATTCAACGTAAGAAATGAGAAACTGGGCCCATTTTTGTGATTTCGATTTTTCCCAGATGATTAAATGAACTGTCGATGTCAATTTTGATAAAAAAAATGCCATTTTTCACATATTTCCATCGATAACGCCCGAACTGCTGAACCAATTTCAAAATGTTGAAAGATAGATTTGTTGGTGATTCAATTATCTTTAATTTGAGATAATTTTCGACTACATCCACCGTTTTGATAAACAGGTAAAAAGTACACCTGTCGATATCCCGAAAACGTATCCATAGAAAAAATTTTAGACCTTATTTTCGGGATCAGCGGTCCATTTCACACAAGAGAAAAATAGTGGCATCTGCTGCGCAATTTTTCTTTTATTTTGTAAACTATATAGTGTTATTTAATCATCCAAGCGGAGCCATTTATTAATTCCCGGTTTCTGAAATTATTCAGGGCGGGCACTTCGATCTGGCGGACAGAATGTTCAACAGCATAAAGGAAGCTTGGCTGTCTGCCTCTAAACACAACATGGCTGACGTAAAAGAGCTGATACCGGAATTCTTTTATCTCCCAGAGTTTCTCGTCAACTCCAATCACTTTGACCTAGGTAAATGTCGCGTAATTATTCTTTACCCTGTTATTTGTAGAATTCTCTAGGTTTACGCTATAAATTCTCGCCTCAGGCTCCAAGCAAAGCGGTGTGCAATTGGGAGACATCGTACTGCCGCCGTGGGCGAAGCAGGACACACGAGAATTCATACGCGCGCACCGACTCGCCTTGGAGTGCGACTATGTGTCCCAGCATCTTCATCAGTGGATCGATCTGATATTCGGTTGCAAGCAAAACGGCCCCGCCGCTGTCGAAGCGGTCAACGTGTTCCACCATCTGTTTTACGAAGGGAACGTTGACATTTACAAGTAACAATTCCATTCCATCGATCTATCCTTAGTAATTACTCCTCGGCCAACTCTAATCGCGATGTGAATCCTTGCAGCATCGACGATCCGCTGAAGAAGAATGCTACTATTGGGTTCATCAACAATTTCGGTCAAATACCGAAGCAACTGTTTAAGAAGCCGCATCCGGCTAAGAAGATGACGCAGAGGACCAGCGTCATCGATCCTGGGCCGATTACCCCGGGCCTGAGCATCACCACGTCCGACAAATTGTTCTTCCATAATCTTGACAATTTGAAACCTTCGCTTCAGCCTATCAAAGGTTCGTCACCTTGCACATTCGTCATCTCCTGCTCGATCTTGTTACATGAAAATGTATGGACTTTGCAGAGCTGAAAGGCCCCGTCGGGCAAATACTTCACGTGGACAAAGCGGTGCTGGCCGTGGAGCAGAATAAAACCCTGATCCCCCCTACGTACAACAAGTACGTGGCGTGGGGCTTCGCGGACCACTCTCTCCGAATAGGGAACTACGACAGCGACAAAGCGATATTCGTCTGCGAGGCCATGATGCAGAGTAGCGGGGAGATAGTCGCCTGTGTTTGCCCGTCTTCCAAATCGATAGTGACTGCTGGCACGAGCTCCGTAAGTGAACGCTTATAATAAACTTTCTTAATAAAAAGTAGGAAACCGACTTCAAAGGTGCGCTTCGATCCTCTGTTTGTTTGTGTCGTTCAAACCTGGCAACTCAATTTTAACCCACATCCAACTATCCAATTATCTTGAAACGTTGCAGGCGTGCGTAGTTTGGATGACAATACAATATTTGAAAGAAAAAAAATTAACCCCGAGCGGGTGAAAAAATTAATATTATTATTATTATTAAACGTCTTTATTACTTCAGTAAAAGGCGAGGTGCAGCAATATGATGTTACTGTACCTAACCTTAAATTACTCAGTCATTAATAAATATAACCCATAACCACAAATCCAAACGACTTAAAATCCAAACGACTTAAGACTCGCGTTCTTTATGAAAACGACAAAAAGCCGCTGCGTTCTGGTCGCTAGTCGCAAAGCGGTTTGAAATTCAATTAAAAACACTACAATTTCGATGGTGTTTTTTCACTTTAAATAAAATCGTGGAGCAGAGTACCTATCTCGCAACAAATTCATTTCGACGCTTGATGCTGTATTAAATTGATTCATATTCTAATATGAGAAACATCCTACTCCACGATTTTATTTAAAGTGAAAAAACACCACCGAAATTGTAGTACAAAAAAAGAATTATTTTTTTAGTTTTTAGTGCATTTTTAATAAAATCGTTTAACATAAAATTTTTTTTTATATACTTTTTCTTAAATCGGTGCCAAAATAGGAACAAAATTTAATCGGCTGGACGCGTAACGTCCCACTAAATTTTTGCGCGCTCTAATTCGGGTGTTAGTGTTCTAAGGGACTATAATTTATTGCTAAAGGTTTAGAAATCGATTTAATTTTGTTTCTATTTTGGCACCGATTTCAAAAGAAGATTATTTTATCCTTTTTAGCGCGCCTTTGAAGTCGGCTTTTTACTTCTTTTTTTTTTTAAAGTAATATTATTTAATTTTTCGTTACCTTTGTTTGAAGTTGGTTAAAAAACATTTATCGTGGAACCAATTGGGGAACATACTCCATATAACAACGAAAGAATCATCCAAATCGGTTCACGCGTTACAAAGTTATGCGCGAACATACATTAAACTTGGAATTCTAGATAACTCTAGAGTATATAGATAAAAATACAAACAATTAACATGGTACCGTCGGCTCTTCATACTCTTTCAAATAAAAAAAGTATCGTCGAAATCGGTGCACCTATGCGGAAGTTATGCGTGAACATACAAATATAATGAAATATACATGACGAATTGAGTAGACCTCCTCTTTTTGAGGTCGGTTAAAAATTAGGGGGCCCAGTGGAAACAGGCCCACCATTTTATGATTTCTTTACACTACATCGCCGGGACGAATAAAGGCCATTGGGTATTTTGGCGAAGCGCGGCGAAGCGAATCGAAGAAAATAATAATAGTAGTCTTTTCATTGTTCCCCTCAAGGCTACAATTCCTTTACAATTACACCATTTCGCAAAACAATTCTTACGCCTACAATTCCCTTAATCTACGTCTCTTACACTACTTACTAATCATTGCTCAATCTAAACCTCGCCACCCTTTTCTGCCTACTTTCGCCGTCCCTTCTTTAGGTATCCAGACACCCCTACTCCCTTTACCACCCCATACCATTTGTTATATTTCGACTCCCTTATCCTCTTCCACCTTTACTCGTGCTGCATTTCGAAGAAATTAATATTAATTAATTAATTAGACTCCGGCTCCATGAGAATCGATACTTTTCTCTTCGTATCGCCGCGCATCGCCAAAACACGCGGTAGCCTTAAATGAGTGCAAAGAGACGAAAATTAATGAATAAGCAACGTATGCCGTATGCCTGCTTTCCTCTGACAAGGGAACATCCCGAACTCGGAAATTCCAAAATTTCTGAAACTGTGAATATGTAGGGGATTTCCTTATGATTTTCCAAATTCACTGTAAAGAGATGTAATTAACCCCTGAAAACCCGGTTATTTTCCGATTTTGTGTTATTTTGTGTTATAACTCGTGAAGTGTAAAATAATTTTTTTTACCAAATGATAGACCTAATTAAAAGAAGTAACTTTTGTCTTGAAACTTTTTTCACTACCTCTTACAGTTCACGAGTTATAACACAAAATGGGAAAATAGCCAAATTCTCATGGGTTAATTTCACCCCCTTCGGGTTAATTTGGGCAGCAAAGAAAAATTGCGTTGTAATGAAATCAGGAGGGAATCCCCTACATCAAGGGTGTCGAACTTGCCTACTCCGAGAGCCGCAGGAATCGGGCCCCCCACTTATTTTCTCCAGGCGTTGCACGAGACCCGGCAGGGAGAGAATGCGACACCCGGAGGAGAGATTCGTCAGAGTGAATTAGGTGTGGTGGGGGTCCTCCGCGGTCCTCCTACGGCCGTAACGGCTCTTGCGGCTCGCGAGCTGCTAGTTCGACACCCCTGCCCTACATATTCACAAAGTTTCAGAATTTGTGTGTGCGGGCTACTTTTTAACTACAAAACCGTCGCAACAGGTCGTGACCGTTTGGGAGTACACCAAGAGGCAGCTTTCCATTAAACAGTGCCTGTACGGCCACACCGACGCTGTCACTTGCCTGTCATCCAGTCCAGCGTATAATGTGATCGTATCGGGATCCAGAGACGGTACAGCGATTATATGGGATCTGTCTCGGTGCCTGTTCGTTCGCCAGCTCAGAGGACACGCGGGACCTGTGGCTGCGGTTGCTATAAACGAATTAACGGTGGGTTTCAACTTACAAAAGCGTGGCGACAGTCGCGAGGTTTAATGTAGGGCTGGGACTATTTGTCGAATTTTTCGATATCCGAATACTATTCGAATATTTAAGTATTCGAATAGTATGGTGTGAATTATAAATCAAGTTCTTTGGATTCATTTTTTTACAAGCTTTTATATAGTTTCAGTTGTGAGTTCGTTAGTTTGTCAGGGTGAAATTTTGTAAGCTACTAACATGATTTATAATTCACACCATACTATTCGAATACTAAAATATTCGAGTAGTATTCGAATACTGAAATATTCGAGTAGTATTCGAATACTTAAATACTCGAATAATAACATTCGGATACTGAAATATTCCAAGTTTATTCGCTGCATTCGAATACTTGTAAAATATTCGAATATGAAATTATTCGAATAGTCCCAGCCCTAGTTTGAAGTATGAAAATGTGTGATAGGAAGGTCACAAGTCCCCAACTTCTTATTTTCTGATTAAGGGAGTATTATCGTCTATATGGACACTCGTTTTCGAAGGTGATATTTGGAAATTAATTCTGAGAAACCTATCGCACCTGCAAGGCAGGGGTTTTGCACACATATTTAGTAGTGTTTGAACTATCAACCGAAATTTTTGCAATGCATTATATTGAAAATTGTACAAGTTACACGCTGAAGCGCAGGTCATGTCATCAAACACCGCCCCCATCCGGCGCACGAATTGCGGCTGTCTTAGTCATCTGAAACGAAAGTACCAAAGATTGTTTTAATCTATATGAGTGTAGTTATCGCCCGTAGCAGATGTAACCAAGTCCGGACAAAAATTTATATTTGAGTTTTTCGACTTTTTTTTAGCTAAAACAAGGTGTGGGGGAGGTTGTATTGAAACTATTCATATAATTCTTCTACGGTCAGTAGGTACACATTCACTTTGAATATGTGTAAAATTTTAGCTGAATCGGTCCAGTTGTTTTTTGAGAAAAATGCGCGCCCGATCTAAAAAATTTGTTTCGAGAAAAACGCGTTTAAAGTTTTTATGCAGTTACGACCTATACGACTGAAGTCACGGTAGATAACGACCAATTTCTGTAACCTACCCCTAATCTGCTATACCAGGACCGTAGAGGAAACCTTCCTCAGCTTAATAAAAATCATGTTGGACATCTCTCTTCTCTGCTGGCAGTCCTCTTTAGATACAAGGGTCGAGCGAACGATTACGTGTCACGCTGCGGCCTTAAGCCCCTATAACTCTGGGAGTTTTACGAATTTCACCTTAATATTTTAGGGACATATTTTCGAAACCCTAAACTATTAGAAAATCAAAAAGAAAATATCGAATTTTTGGGTACAATATCCCCTTAAATGAAAGAAAGAAGCCCACGATGTGGTGTTTAAAAATGTAACGATGTAACGTAACTTCTCTCTGCAGGGAGACATAGCTACTTGCGCGGCCACGTGGCTGCACGTGTGGAGCATAAATGGCGAGGAACTTGCGAGCGTTAACACATGCGTCGGTCGAGCTGACAGGATGCAGCAGATTCTGTGCGTTGCCTTCAGCCAAACTCACGAATGGGACTCGCAAAATGTCATCATGACTGGGTCCACCGATGGCGTGGCTCGGGTAAGAATGTCCAGAGCCTTTCCTGGAGGGGGTTTCCCCGGGAGACAAAACCTAGGGGCGGCTGCAGGCCGTTTATTACATATGAGAATCATAATCATAACTTTCATGATGATTATTAATGATATCATATATTTTATCATTTAATTTTGTTTTAAATTATCTAACGCTGGTTTTCGAGGTAAACATTCATAAGTACAACCCATTTTCACGAAAATAGGCAAAAATCGAAAGATTCTAGGCCCTGCATATTTTAAACAAATTCGAAATCGACAGAATGATGGCTTAAACCTCCCCCAATTTCACGAGGACTAAAACAGAATTAAATTAAGGGGAGGTTCCGGTGTAGAACCCATAAAAATAGGCGATCTTTAGGAATTAATTAAAGGAAAACTACTATATATAATTTAATGGGACTTTTTGCGTTCTATTAAGGATGTCTTAATTTATAGAAATATATTTTTTGTTTTGGCACTGGAGAGTCGTTAAAGTCGAGGCGTCAAAAAAAATCATCCAATTCGATGGGACCTTTTTTTATTTTGAAGAATGTACTTCTTGGCGGTGTGCCAGAAAATAGTACAAAAATAACATTTTTTTAGAAAATAATCACACTTGAAGTTTGAAATCACTTTTTCCCTATATTTTTCGTCCTATCAACGCCTTTGAAAATGAAAATTTTCAATTTTTTGTAATTTTTTCTAGTTTCCCCCTAGCCAGTAGTATATTCTTGAAAATAAAAAAGTTTCAGTCGAATCGGATAAGAACTTTTGGAGATACAGGTTCCACCATTTTGAGAACACTGTTTCGAGAAAATGCGTTTAAAATTTGACGTGAGTGCCGAGTGCCGAGTGCCGAGTGGCCCGTTGTTGCCCGTGCATTTGCCGTTACTCAAATGCCTATAACTTCGGAAATTTTAAAAGGTTGAGATGAAAAAAATCGACTTTTAGACCGGGACCTCCCCTTAATATCTCATACTGTATTATATTGAATGGTAACAGAGAATTGTGGATGAATAAGAGACGAACGGTTCGCAGATGTGGTCGATGGATTACGTGCAAGTGCCTGCAGAGGAAGACAAGCCGGAGGAAGTAACCGTGGCCAAGGAGAAGAATACGAAGTTACACAGTAGAAATAGCGAGGAGCAAACCGAAAGTACGAAGAAACGAGTACACGAGCTGGTGAAGCAAATGAGCATTTCTGCCGAGGGATCAGGTACATTAGAAATAATGTCACTATACTCGTACAGGTTCATTTACTTGTCATTCTTCGCAGCCATGCTCGCGAAGAGCGGTTCGGAGAGCAGTCTATCGGAGACCGAGAATTCTAAAGAGGCATCGAGGCTGCACGAAGAGAAGGAAGAGTGCTCGGACAATGAATCGAGCAATGGCTCTAGTAGCAAACCATCGCCGCAGAACAACAACACGCATGCTGTCGTGCTCCGAAGGAAAAGTCGCGGGAATCCGATGTTTAGGAAGAGCGAAGGTGGTGGACGCGCGGACAGCGAGGGTACTCAAACGAGGTAGCGTAATCTTTTCTAGTCTTGAGTATACTGGGTGAAAGAATTTATTTTCTACACAAAATGTGGACCTAAGAAATGTGGTCCTTTGAATTTTAACGCGGCACCTCTTCCAGTCAGTATACTTTCTGATTTAAAGGGTCATTTTCGGGAATTTTTTGCAAAAAATTTTATGTATGATTCTTACAACTATTTCCTTATTTTAGAAGTACATATATTTAGCAACCCTCAGGGATTTTGTTATAGGAAATTATTAAATAATGAAGGAATAACAGCCACTCTCGCGGAAGCTGTTTTTATAATGGCGCTGCGCGGTGAGCACGATTTCTCCGAAACGGATCTGAAATCAGAAAGTGAAGAAGATTCTGTTAGTATACGAGTTTATCTGGTTCGTGAACGAAGGATTTTTACAAAAAAATTATTTCAGACCAAATGGCGGCCGTTTAACGCAAAATCATGATTTTTCGATGTCTGAATTGTTCGTTTTGCGTGAATTAAAAATAGAGTTTTCACCGAAAACAAATATCCTTCGTTAACGAACTATGTAGATAAACTCATATACTAACAGAATCTTCTTCACTGTTCGATTTCAGATGATCCGGCTCGGAGAAATCGTGCTCACCGCTAGAAAAAAATAGCTTCATTTTTTAATATTTTCCTATAACAAAATTACTGAGCGTTGCTGAATATATGTATGTACTTTTAAAATATGCAAATAGTTGTAAAAAATATACATTAGATTTTCCACAAAAAATCACGTGTTTTTCGCCTGCCAACTAGGCCATGACCCCTTAAACAAATGTTGGCGTTTTTGTGACGGTGAATGATCCCTTAGCGAGTCGTCCAACAATCCTGGGGACTCTGAAGGAGCACTACGAGCCAGTAAAAGCGACACGAGCTTAACAGATAGCTTTGTCATGGTCACTGAAGCTGATACAAAGCCTAAGAGGATCAATCCGCAGAATATCCTAAGGGACGGTTTCAAGTGGCAACGGCAGTTAGTGTTTAGAAGCAAATTAACAATGCACACCGCGTACGACCGGAAGGACAACGCGGAACCGGCTTCTATAACAGCCCTAGCAGTGTCAAGGTAGAGTTCTCAGCAGGTTTTATTTCGTAGAAATTCGCTGGAGGAATTGGGGGAGGTGAAGTGATAAATGATGCAAGTGCCAGAAACGGAAATTTACAGTATTTTCCAGGGGCGAATTTATTAAGTAGGCTGCAGCATAGGGCGGCAAATTTGGAAGTGAGAATTTTTGGGGAGCGACATATTTTGGAGAACGATAAATTTTGGGGAGCGACAAATTTTGGGAAGCAATACATTTTCGGGAGTAAATTTTGAGGAGACATATTTTGGAGAACGATACATTTTGGAGGGCATCAAATTTTGGGGAGCGATAAATTTTGGAAGCGATAAATTTTCGGCAGCGCTAATTTTGGGGAACGTCAAATTTTGGAGAGCACCAAATTTTGAGGAGCGGTCAATTTTGGGGAGCGATAAATTTTAAGGCTCAGAAAATGTTGGGGAGTGGCAAATTTTGAGCGAAAGAAATTGGGAAAACTTTAAACACAGAGGCTTGAAGCAACTTTAAGAAGAATTCAGTCTTCTTCGTATAGAAAATTAGCAACAACTCACTCTCACATCTATCTTGCGACAATCCTAAAAAGTGAAATAAATTATCCTAGCACTTACAGCGTTTACCATTTCAACTCCTCAATGGAGCCAATTTCTGCAAGTTATTTAAATTGTAGAAGAATAGCTCTTGAAGAGCTTTCCTCCAGAACTTCCGATTCCCAAACTAGAATAGCAGAGCTAGTAGATTATCGGGAAGAGGAAGTAAAGAAACTTATTCAGTTGAAGAAACAGAAGGAAAGTAGCACACTACTGATTAAATTTCAGGGATCACAGAACAGTATACGTAGGAGACACGAGGGGAAGGGTGTTCTCGTGGAGCGTTTGCGAGCAGCCAGGACGCACGGTCGCCGATCACTGGCTTAAGGACGAGGGAGCGGATACCTGTGTCGGTTGTGGAGTTAGGTTTAACCTTTACGAAAGGAGGCACCATTGTCGCAATTGTGGACAAGTATTCTGTTCAAAGTAAGCCTCTACAGTGTCATGAAGACCCTGTGTTATTCAGGGTGTTCCTCTATCTATAGTGAATACTCTAGGGGGTGATTATACAAGCGAAAATTAACAGTGACGAAAATGCGGTAAAGACTTTGTTTTCGAGAAAATTGACTTTCAGCTAAATGCTCAGCTAAATTTAAGAGTTCTCGTAAACTCCTATTATTTCTATTGCATTTTATCTTATTCCTTTTGTTAGTACTCTATGTTGGCACTATTTTATTTTCGCTTTAGGTGTTCTTTTTTTGTGTTTCTACTTTTATGTACTGCTCCTCTACTGATATTTTCTATTCTGTATGTACCAAAGGGTTTGCCCGTATATAAATAAATAAAAAATAAAAATAAAAAATAAATTTAGCTGAAAGTCAATTATCTCGAAAACGAAGCCTTTACCGCAATTACGCCACTCTTTATTTTCGCTTGTATAAGCTTTTGTAAAGACTTCGTTTTCAAGAAAATTGACTTTCAGCTAAATGCTCAGCTAAATTTAGCTGAAAGTCAATTTTCTCGAAAACGAAGCCTTTACCGCAATTTCGTTACTCTTGATTTTTGCTTATACATATAAGCTTTGTAAAGGCTTCGTTTTCGAGAAAATTGACTTTCAGCTAAATGCTCAGCGAAAACGAAGCCTTTACAGAAGCTTATACAAGCGAAAATCAAGAGTGAAGAAATTGCGGTAAAGCTTCGTTTTCGAAAAAATTGACTTGCAGATCAATTTAGCTCAGCATTTAGCTGAAATCTCATTCTCTCTGAATCAGCCCCTAAAGTATCTTATACTATAAAGCAGAAAGTGTATCGTATGTTTGTGTTTGTCTGTCGCCTAAAACCTTCCGAACTGTAAACTCTGGAATCACGAAATATACCTCAGCTCATTTTGCCTGGCTAATCCCGATAAATGTGACTATCTTCACCAAAAAAAACTAAAAAAAAAAATTTTCTTTTATAAAATCAGGATCTAAATTTCGGGCGAAGCCGAGTAGTAAAGCTAATTGACTGTAGTGACTCCATCACTCTATATAGGATTCAATTCTATTTGACTATGTTCCTCCACTCTAATACAGCGACACATGTTTCTAGGAACTTCAAGTATTTCTTTTGAGTACTCAATTGAAGCCTAAACTGATTTCTCCTCAATAAAGGAACACTTTCTGTATATAATCCCATTGTGTACTAGAGCTGTTCGAGTACTCAGAACAAGCGTGCCGGGATATACTCGGTTCGAATAACCGAGCCGAGCCGAGCCGAGCCGAGCGTTCGAAAGAACCGAGCGGCTCAATTAAAGCGAACGGCTGGAAACAATCGGGTGGCACTTGTAAAAACACGTGGCATCTCAAATTTTGACAGCTTACCTTATTTGACACTCGTCAGGTTATAACCTGACTGTAAGCTGTCAAAATTTGGAGTAGATTGCATAGTGAAGGTAGCGATTGACGAACGAAACACGTGGATCGTTCGAGCCACCCGATTGTTTCCAGCTGCTCGCTTTAATCGAGTCGTTCGCTTCATTCGAGCACTCGGCTCGGCTCGGAAACCGAGTCCCGGCTCGCCTCGAATATTCAAGTACTCGAACAGCTCTATTGTTTACTACCCGAACCAAACTGGCCAACTCCGTAGAATAGAAAATAGAAGAAATTCACACATTTAGCATTAACATATTTTCGAGCACTATAGCTGACAAATTTACAAAAACTAGAGAGTTGACTAGTTCGACTTATACGAAGCTCACTTGAATAACACACGGACATCACACATCCCGCTAACGCTTTTACACATTTCTAACCAGATGCAGCCGCTTCGAGTCGAAAATATCGAGGCTGGGGATCCTGAAGCCCGTCAGAGTTTGCCAGGGCTGTTACTCGTCACTACGCTCTCAACATTCCGCCGAGAGCAGCACTTAATATAACAGGATACACGGTTTCTTATAAGTGATCGTTTCGAGGGTGGGTACAGCTGGAATGTACATAATCACCGGTACCACATCTACGTACATCTTTCACCCTTGAATCTTCGTGCGACGAGAAACGAAAGCGTGCATTCCCTTTCCTTTCCCGTTTACTTAGCTGAAGGCACCTCGTCTCGTATAAGGATCCTTGCATTTGCACGAGCGAGGCAGACGGACTGGCTGCTGGCATTTCGACTGTTTTCTTTTTTTCTTTTTTTTTAGTAGAACCGTGGATCTTTTCAATTACTTGGAGCGAATTTACTCCACGCGTGTTTCCTTCTTTCGTTTCTTAGACGCTTCGAGCTAAAGCGTATTCCTGTCGATCGGGGCATCCCCTAAGAAATATCGGCCTGCTCCATCGACAGGCTTGCGCGCGAATAGGATTTTAAACTGGCGCTCGAACATTTGCATTACAATTTCGAGAGTGGCAACACCTCGCGAAACGTTCTTCGCTTTTTTATTAATATCCGAATCTGGACCGTTCTCCGATACTTTTCTACGTCATGTGTGTGTTTGTACTCGAGAACGATGTGTACAGTCGACCTTACGCGTCTCTTCTTTTTGTACATTTCCTTTACACGCGCTGCGCACTTCCCTTTCCTTTTTAACGATCACGACGGGACTTCTATATATATGTACGTACGTAAAGAATCATTCGTAGCAGAATTTATTTAATATACACTTAAATCTGTGATTTCGTTTCTCCTAATTTAATTTAATGAATTTCTCTAAGGTGATCATTGACGATTATATATTGTATAATGTTGGTACTATGTACGCGATTGATTTCCCGGGTCGGACCCGTTCACGCCGTTCCCCCCGGCGTCCGACGTATATATTAGAAAAATATTGTTAATATTTATTTTAAATTATAGTAGAATAGTATATGCGAGATGTCAATATTGTTAATGGAAAAATATAAGATTTAATATAATATTTATCAGATTTACCAAAAGAAATTCTATCTATACCGTGTATTATTTGTACTGCTCTCTTTTTGTATTCCGTTTTACCTGATTGCCGTTCGACGACGCCCCATTTCTCTCCTTTCGCGGCAGACGTACGTGTACATAATGCAGCGGTAATGCGCGTTGCAATTGATTCTAAGGGTTGTCGACGGCGTAATAATTTATTACCGTACCATGAGAGAACACGTCTTTTATTTTTCCATTTGGTAGAATCGAATGCATTAAGGAAACCAAGGGCCTTTTCAGATGGGACACTGCTGGCTCTGGGTATCAGAGTCGCGCACTTTCCTCTGCATTCAAGCGGGAATAGCGACGGACACGGTGATTAGTGTCTTGATTACTAATAAGGGAGCAGTACAAAGTATCCTTCGCGATACTGTTTTGCGAGAATAGATGGATATCAGTGGAAGGCAACGATTCTCCCGCGGAGTGAAAGGGAGACGAGACACGGCGGCTTAGCCTGAATGGAGGCATTAATGCGTTGCCCTATTAAGTGTCTCATCTGATACGAGCCTAACATAGTCTGGGAAACACAGGAATATATGTGTACTAACAATTGAAAACAGAGAAAGACACGCGGTCAAGCAGTGCACCCTTTGTGAACCGCTGCCTCTGCAGTAAAAACTACTCGTAAACTTTATAATAGACAATACCTTGACTACGTAAAAGTGTTATTAACTGTAAGACGGTTAAATGGAAAAGCCATAGACTCTAAAACCAGCAGTAATGTATCGTAAGCAATGTCGTAAATGTGGAATACCGCTCGTTTCTTCACAAATTACTATTGTATCTCGTGTCTGTAAAATTAATCGTGGAGAACAGAAGTGAATTTAGAAACACGAGAGAGCGCATTTGCCCAGGCAGAACAGAGTTCATCTAACTGGCTTGGAAAGAGTCCACGAACGCTGACGAGAGACATACGGGATTTGTATAAACGCGAGGCTCGCGATATTGATGGAGCAAGTGACCGTCTCCCTAGTCCCTGTACGAGTGACAACAAATTCTACCATTTGTATTCTATCGATACACTTCCATTTTTCTAAAGGCACAAATTTTATAAAGAACGATGGCTAGCGCGATGACTAAAAGCTGAGAAGCAGGCGAACGCAGATTGAACACGTTGCAGGGTGTTGTCGTATGTTTGACGAGCATTCTTTCGGAAAGGATGCGTTCGATACGAAGGTGAAAATAGATAACGCTGGTAAAATGTTGTGGACGAACTGACAATTATGAGACGGAGCGGGAGTCACCACGTATCTTATGCGAATAGTATCTGTGTGTCATTATTACATGCCAGTTCTAATAAAACATTGCCAATTATCTTTACTTTTGTACTCCTACTTATATACGAATGAGAAAAAGATTATACTGAGTTCTACCAGAGCTGGGCGTTATTCGAATAAATTTTTACTACGAATCAATTTTATTCGAAATTATTATTATTCCGTATAAATGTTATTCGAAATTATTATTATTCGGATAAATTTTTATTCCGAATAAATCTTATTCGAATAAATTTTTATTCCAAATAAATCTTATCCGAATAAATTTTTATTACAAATAAATCTTATTCGAATAAAAAATCTATTCTCATAATACCCACCTCCGAGTTCTACGATGGAATTGGACGGCTTGCGATTAATTCTATGTGATATGTGAAAAATGTGTACGTTCGTTTCACGAAGGGGTATACCTCGCTAATAATTTTCTCTCTGAAGTAAGCCAAAGTGATTTACAAAGATCATTTCTAGGGGCAGGATGAACTTGATTACAAGAAAATGCAATATTTTATTAAGAAGAATTGTAATGTAGACGAGTATATGTAATTCGAACGAAGTGATCGTTTCATTACGTAGAAGAATAAGCATTATTTCTAGTCAGGTGTATAATCTGGTGCCTTTTACGTTCACTTTGACCTCGACGGAACCTGATTTTATGATTTTAAGCAGTATTATTTGTAACCGTATCGAAACGCATCGGTGTCTGTGTACCACCTGTATTATAAAATAGATCTTTACATACAAGTAACTGTGTACTTTATTACAAGCAATAACAGCAATGCTATATTTTGAAATGTATTCCAAACTGCGCTGTTGTTATGCTGCGTAATATCTGAAACGGGAGGAGCGAGGTGCTAAGCTCGCAATATGTATTCGCATAAACATATAACTCGTACATATTAGTTTCATTTCAACACTTATTTAATGTCACGATGTTTCGGACAATGTCACGTTTCTCTTATGTATGTACAATCCTTTAATTTTATATAATTTAACTTAACCTGCCTTTCTTTACTTCCACTATCGTACCAACTTCAATTAACCGCTATAACAATCGTACAACTTCTCGAGAGACTGTGGAATTGTATTTTCTTCAGTGTTAGACGAGAAAGCTGGGGAGCTGGTATTAATTTCTTAGTGTCGCGTATCGGTGTTCGCGTAGCTCAGATAGATCGAAAAAGCTGTTCGCGCGTTGCATAATTTCACCCCAAATTGTACATACATAAAGGTGTAAAAAAAAAAAAAAAAACACAAAAGCAAACATTGAAAAGTATTAACCGCGTAGAGGTGTACGATAACTAGAACCTAGGAGAAGAAAACTATATGGAATATCCTAATAACCAGTGTCGAGTACAGGGTTGTGCATGGGTTCGCGCGTGTGGTTCCGTGCATATTGGCGAGTACAAGTGTCCCACTCGCACGCATACGCACCATCATCATGTATACATACATTGTACGTATATAGGTAGTTCTATTGTACTGTTAGTTGGATATCCGAGAGACACTGTATAGTAGATTCCGATCGATACAATTATATTGAATGGGCCAAAGTTAAAACGAGCTTATTTTATTTTGGAACCTGTCCACAGATATAAAAGTACTGTACAAAAATATAAAAGCATCATGTTCTAAAACTTAGCCGATTACGAATACAACGGGAAAACCGAAGGCGCTTCTCGAGCTCGCAGCTGTTACAGCTTTTTGCAGCAAGCCTGGTGCTTCGCGATTCTAAAAGAATGAAACTTCCTCTTGCATTTCTTGCACGCGACCAGCTGGGACTGGTGTTCGTGCCAGTTCACTTCCGGTTGGCTGAGCCCTGGTGGAACGAGATTGGGGTGATTACTTCGCCGTGAATTGGGGACAGTGGAAATTTTAAGTACTTTGGTAGCGTACCTGGCGGAATCGGGAGTTCCTGCATTTTTATCGTGAACACCGGTGTGAGCGGCAGTATATCAGAAGTGTTACCAGAACTTGAGTCGCTGTTCTGTGCTGGCGTTCTTGTTAATTCGTGTTGCGGTTTCATTGGATTAAAGTCATAGTCCTGGAAGAATAAAACAGATGTACTCCAATCCGACGAATCCTCGTTTCGATGTCACTTTAACCCTTTCGGCCCCCTTGGGACACATATGTCCCAGTGAATGTTTATGATTATCTGTGGAACAATACGTGCCACATATGTGCATTGTTTTATTCTTTTTTAGTTCATGAGGAGAAGTAACGTAGTAACGTGCTAGATAAGTTTTATTTTAGCAAGGTGTGTGGCTGCAGAGTCGCATTTTCTGATTTCTTTTCACATAGCCTTTCAGTTTATAGTATGATATAACTGTTTTGCTAAAAAGTTTTTACATTATTATGTTTTTATTTATCTTATTGAGCATATAGAAGTGCCTATACGTTTCCGGGACGCACATGTCCCATTAGGTATTTTCATACTTTGTTCTTGTTTCTTTATCACAAGCAGTAAGATGCAATAATGTTATAAATACGTTCATAGTATGTATATATAATATATCTATATATAATAAAAATACATTATATAACAATCCCACAGAAGATTGGAAGTTAAAAACCCTGTTTAATTTTTCCAGGTCACATATGTCTCACTGAAAAAAACTGTTGGGACACATGTGTCCTAATTTTTAAAATTAACATTCAACTGTCAAATTTGATCAGTACCTATCCGCCACTTACAAGGAGAGTATTTTAGGTGTCCGCCTCCGATCATTTTGATTTTTGGATATGTTATAGAGGACCGAAAAATAAGAAATACGTGTTTTTTTATTTTTCCCCGTTTTCATATTTGGGGGGTGAAAACTGCGTTCAAAGTTAGGGTTGAGAAATCATTTTTGTGGAAAAAATGGACTTTTTGAAAATCTGGTGAGTCAGTCATATTTCGCATTCAAAGACACAAAATTCGTCCATTGACACTATTCCCCTATCTCTAATAGTTCTCGAGATATTCCACAAAAATGATTTTTCAACCCTAACTTTGAACGCAGTTTTCACCCCCAAATATGAAAACGGGGAAAAATAAAAAAACACGTATTTCTTATTTTCCGGTCCTCTATAACATATCCAAAAATCGAAATGATCGGAGGCGGACACCTAAAATACTCTCCATGTTAGTATAATCGATTTCTGCAAGAAAATATAATAAAATCCTGATAGAAAAATGTCGGGTCGAAAGGGTTAAATGACTAATGTATGTTACTTGAATTACATCGCTGGATCCACTTTCGTGAAGGTCAGGTGATAGAGGAGAAGCCGTTTGCTCTTGATCAAGTGATGTAGAAGCCTGGACTGCCGCATCTTGTGACGCTAATGTTGCGTTGTCTCCGACGGGAGCAGGGCTGGTTTCTTTTAGAAATTGTTTCAATTAGATGATTAAAATATACGATTTCGGCGCACTAGTTCGGTCTAGTTAAAAACAATAAAAACAAGCTATTTAGCAATTATAATTATATCAGCTTCCGACGTTTCGATCTTGGTTTAGATCATCTTCAGGAAAGTTTAGAAACAATATAAAATACTGCTTTTGCTATTGAAATTGAGTCACAGTGCTCTGGCACTACGTGTGACCCCCGAGTCGGTTGGAATAAGACTAACGTATACCGTGAACAAAACATCTGCTTATAGAAGGTGAAAACAAGGTAAATACCCTTGACAGTTCAAAACATATTTAAACTCCCTGAAATTCAAAATTAAAGGAAATACCGTTTGCAGTAACCAAACATTCTTGCTCATATGGTGTGTTATACACTCAAAAGGTGTTAACGAGCATCCCATGCAACACAAGGTAGGATTAATTAAAGGACTAATTGATCGTGCGATTTTACTTTCGAATCCGAAATTCCGACCAGCTAATTTGCTTCTTTTAAAAAACACCTTGAAACGTAATGGGTATCCTATAGAAATAGTTTCTTCTATTATTAAGGAGCGTACTTTTGAAATTTACCATCCATTGTTAACAGAAAGACGGAAAGAATTAAGGAAAAATGAAGTAGGACCGATTAGTTGGAAGAACACCGTTGTATTACCGTTTTGTAATAATATCTCTAATGACATAAGAAGAATCCTTAGAAAAGCCGGAATTCACACTATTTTTAAATTACCGTTTTACACGAAACAGTTGTTCCCTTTAACCCAGGAGTAGGCGCATGTTGGTCTTTTCGACCGATGATTTCGTATGTTTTGAAACATGATCCATAGCGTTCGACTGTTTACTTTTTCCGTGAAGCTATTCGCATTTGAAGGAGGTCTCGACTTGTTTATGTTGTGAAGCGACACTTAGGGCACTCGTGTAGGTTTTAAAACATACATTGTAATGCGTCGGTCTTTTCGACCATAGCGCGCCTGCTAACGTTAGTCTCGTTTCGTCTGCCGCATACAACGCGTAACTGTGTGGCAATCATCGCTAATACTGATTTCCGAGATTTCTTATTGAATGAAAACATTGAAGACGAGGTCAGTGATTCCGCAGAAGATTCCGATTATGTTATACAATCCGATCACGATACAGATTCGGAAATTGATTATGCGGATATAGAGATATCAGCTGTAGAGGAGAAATGTACTTTGGGTGAAGGAAACGTAGGTTTCTTTATTTTCAAGATGCAGCTTCTAATCTGAGGAAAATATAAAAATTTAATACGTTTATAAAATCATAAATTTATAAGTATATTTTTTTAAAAACCAAAATTGAAAAACAAATATAAATATAAAATATATTGGATAATTGCTATTATGAAAACTTAAAAATCAAGTGATAAATTCAAATTAATATATAGAAAATATAATTTTATATTTTGCATTCGCACAAATTTTTATATAAAAAATAGAAAAAGGGGAAAACGTTGTACTAAATGTAACGCATTCATTTGTAATGAACATACACTGTACTTTTGTAACGAATGTTGTAATGATGCGAGCGACTCTAGCTTATCAAGCGAGGAATAATTAGTTATTTATTTCATTGACAGTTAATTAAATTTATTTACTTTATATTTTATGTTTTATTTTCTTTCATTTATTATTATGTGTTTCGTTAACAGATTATAATTTATTTTATCATAAAAATGAAAATCATTTATGTATGACTATTCTGAAATAAGTAAAATACAATGTTATACATTATTTGTAGTATTTTAGTCATTGTATTAATTTATTTCTCATTGCATTATCATCGGTCGAAATGACCGACGCGCGCCCACTAACGTAAGTTATTTGGCGCGCCTACTCCCGGGTTAATTAAAGACAAAATACCTCTTTTAAAACATTCTAACATCGTATATTCAATTCCTTGCTTGGGTTGTAATCAGGTTTATATCGGACAAACATCTAGACTTTTAGAAAGACGAGTATATGAACATAAAAGAAATATTTTTTTATCTCCCTTACAACATACTGCTTTAACCAGGCATTCGTTGGAGTTTGATCATAGGTTTGATTTTGACAATGTTAAGATTGTTGATAAAGAAACTAATTTAAATCAGAGAATTCTTTTGGAGACAATTCACATGATTAAACAGCCTAGCGTAAATCTTAGGTATGAAACACCTAAAATACAAGAATATTACGCAACATTACTAAAGAAGTAATGTCTTATGATGTTTTTGCTCCATAGAGTTTTATATGATCGAACTAATTTTTTCTACATATCAGTTGATTGGTATGTAACTGTTTATTTGCTCGTTAACACCTTTTGAGTGTATAACACACCATATGAGCAAGAATGTTTGGTTACTGCAAACGGTATTTCCTTTAATTTTGAATTTCAGGGAGTTTAAATATGTTTTGAACTGTCAAGGGTATTTACCTTGTTTTCACCTTCTATAAGCAGATGTTTTGTTCACGGTATACGTTAGTCTTATTCCAACCGACTCGGGGGTCACACGTAGTGCCAGAGCACTGTGACTCAATTTCAATAGCAAAAGCAGTATTTTATATTGTTTCTAAACTTTCCTGAAGATGATCTAAACCAAGATCGAAACGTCGGAAGCTGATATAATTATAATTGCTAAATAGCTTGTTCTTATTGTTTTTAAATAGACCGAACTAGTGCGCCGAAATCATATATTTTAATTATTACGGTCGAAAATAAATTTATAAATAACTATTAGATGATTAAGTACAGTCGTTGTCTGGGCACTCTAATTAAATTGCTGGTAATTATTAGTTTAGGGTTTCACCACCGATTTTCATGAAAGGAGAACGGTAGAAATTAAAGTTTTTAACATGTTTAATATGTTTCTCCGGCTCTTAAGGAGACCAGGTAATCGAAAAATCGATTTTTTTATTTCGTTTTCCGAAAGCAATATCTTTTCTAAATAAAATGCCGTTTGGTTTATAATAAAATTCGCAAAATTGTTGATTTGGCAGCTAAAAACGTCAAGCCGCAACCCAGAAACTTGAAACGCGTTGCCTTTGCCCAGAAGCTTGAAACGCGTTTTTACAAGCTTTTATTAGCTTCACTTGTGAGTTTGTTCGTTAGTTTGTCAGGATGAACTCTTGTAAACTAATTTTCACCCACTTCCACATGTCCGATCGACTTGAAATTTTGCACACATGCGTAGTTCTGATGACAATACAATATTACCATGTATCTTTCATGTAAAGCTTGCTTTTAAAACAAAATTTATTGGTTTATTCTCGAATATTTTTTTCTCCTCATTTTTTCCTGATTGCGAACGAATGGAGGTTCAGTCCGGTTCAGTTCAGTTTCCAAGTCATCGACTTGGAAAAAATTACAGGATGTGTAAAACGTGTGCCATTTCGCCTCAGACCTCTGATACGGTCCGTAAAAATTCGAGATTTTTATAAAAAAAAATCAAGAAGTCACTGGATTTTAATAGCGCATAAGCAAGAACGAATTTTTCTCGGAAAAATCACATCCTACAAACCAGAATCTCACCTTTGAAATTGGATTAGGTCACATTTTAAGACCGATATTAAGACAACACGACAGAAAAACGTTAAAATGAAAAAACAAGAATCTCTGTTTGTGCGCTACCAAAATCCGGTGACATCTTAATTTTTTTTATAACATTTTAACGTTTGTCTGTCGTGTTGCCTTAATATCTGTCTTAAAATGTGAGCATCCGATTTAAAAAAAAAACGGAAAAAACTTTACCCGTCTGCAGCGCCATTTTTAAAGCACATATATATTTCTTACCAATTTTTTTTCAATCTGCATGGTAGTAATAAACATTTGGTAAAAGGATACATCTGGATGTGCTTTCATTTTTCTACAAATAAATAAAGGACAGAGTCTCTTTCTCACGAAAAACGACTGCCTGGTCCCCTTAAGGAATCCGAAATGCATAATTGTTTACCCTGGAGACGATGGGAGCCATAAAAAATAAGCGTAAAGTTCGGAATGTCGTCGTTATTGAAACACCGTTGGTAAAAATAATCCCAATAGCAGACAATATTTGCCAGAAAAACAATAATAATGTTAGGAAACACCGTTTGAGTTAGAGTGACCGTACCTAATATAGCACGTGTTCCTAATATCACCACTCGCTATATCTCGCAAAGTAAGCACTAAAATTTATCGGTTATGCACTGAATTAATACCTAAACATATGTAGAAAGGCATACTGTAATTGCAGCGTCATGTGATCAACAATTACAGAAAGAGAAGTATTTTAGTGAATCTTAATAGTGTAAAAATTTATTGGACTGCCACAATTTTACATCACATTCGGAGAAGCTAAGTCGAATAATTTCATAAATGCAGGAATATCTACTAGAAAAACCTAATTAATGATGTACTTAAGGGGGTATACCCGTTTGAACCCTCGGAAAATGTGTACGTTTTGTGGATTTTTTTTACAAATCAACGGCTTGATGAAGATTTCCCGTTTTTTTTTACTATCTTTACACAGTATTATAAACTACTTGAAAAAAAAGTTTCAGTTAAAAAACTATTGTTTTTCGGGAGTTATGCATACATATCCCAAAGTCTCTCGATTTTACACGGCTAAACGGTGAGCCTAAAAACTCGCGCTACGTTCAACCAATTCACTTCCAATGTTGCATGCAGGATCGTAATAAGATTCCACATCGTCCAACGAGGGCTTTTTTTACCCCGATTCCCCGTTTATTATTTATAATTAAAAAAGGTGCCCTTTTCTATTAAAAAGATGTAACTTTACCTTTGATCTCACACCATTTCTCTATTTTTCAAAATGTTTCGATGTAATGTTTGTTACGGGCGGGGCTCACGAGGGTAAAGAAACTGGACCCACTCAGAGAGGGATACAAAAACCGAAAGGGCGACATGGGAAACGAGAGACCCTGCCCAGCCCCTGATCCCCTCGTCCCCAAACCACTGGAGACATAAGAATTTAGACCGAGAGCAGACGAAATAGATGACCTAGATGGTAGTAATAGACGTAACTAGCAAAGAAAAGAAGACACGAAGCCGACACGAACTGTAATGCCAGTAGGACCAAGGACGACACCTGACCACAACAGACGTAACAAAGAGAAACACAAAGACTGATCGGTACTTAACATACAAGACAACCGAGACACTGATAGGAGAACTAGAAGACGGTAGGAAATTACCATAATCCAGCCACCTGATACACGGGCCACTCCAAAGAACAATGGGGAGGGCCCGCGTGACATACCCTCACATAAACTCCCGCTACCACCTATTCCTGCTTGGTGCCCCAGCTAGAATATCCCCTCCCGCATGCAACACCCACGCTTCTCACGATTCCTCCCCTTACCAGGGTAATAACAACAGTAGTAACAGGGGATAGATTCCAAGAGAGGGTCCGACCGAGTCTGGTGGCTCCACGCGGAGTGTGGCACAAAACGTGGAGACGGGGAGACGGGACGGACCCTCCAAGGAACGAGACTAACAAAGGCTCACACTAGAATGTAAATAGATAGATACACGACAGTAAAACATGACTTTCAGAGGGAAAAAAAATGGAGAAAAAAAATATTCGCGAGGTGGCGAAGGCACGCCGACGCCTCAACAAAGCGCTTAGAGATGTGGCTAGGTTGGACCCAAAATACCTGAAGGAGGTCATAACAGAATACAAGGAGGAGTTAGCAAGGGACAATATACTTGGAGAAGGGTCAAATAGGACACAAAATAAGTCACCAGAGAAGACAGGGGTACTGGGGACAGAGGAGGAAACAGGAGAGCGGAAGGAATCAGAGGAATCAGTAGAAATGGGGGAGATATCATGCGAACCGGAAGGATCCGATACACCGGGAATAAGTGAGCACCCAGAAGAACCATACGTGTCTGACGTCTCTGAGGCCAGCACAATACCTCTGGGGGAAGGAGGGCTACCATACTCAGGGGCGGATACAGACTCGGAGTTAGAATGCGTCTTTGACGCCCGGAACCCAGGGTTAAATGGAGTGGGGGAAAACGGGGACACGGTACCGGCCGCACTGAGAGACACAATCTCGGGGGGAGGAACAGTGGTGTGGTCGGAAGGGAGAGAGAGGGCGGTATTGGAGGGCTTCGAGGGGGGGACAATAATTTTAGAAAAGCCCCTGGAGCCCCTTCCGGGACCGATAAGGGCATCATTTAGACTGGGAGAAATGGAGGAGGGAGACGACTGGGAGGATGTCCCCATAATCACTACTACTATGACATATGAATAAACATATCCTCAAAACACTACAGACCTTACTTGTATTAATCTACCCTATGAGCGAAACATGCGAACCCACGAGGCAAGAGACACCCCCTAGATACACACAAACAATCCCAAACATCAAAACAATCTAAACAACCCACTGAAATATCCAGAAACCTAATAGAAAAGTAAGATGATAGCCATTCTCCCCCTCCCTCTCCCCTAATCACCCGAACAGGAGCAGCAGGAACCACCAAATAAACCACAACACTATTACAGACAAACTAAGACGCACGCGTTTTGCCCCCAACCAAAACCAAATCAAACCCGAATACAGGCTCCACCTTACCAAACACATCTACATCAAAGGACAACAGCAGCACGAACCACCCGGGAGGCCCGCTCGGGGCCCCCCCCTCCCTTTTTTTTCTTTTCTGTCACAGATATCACGATACCCCACGCCGAGGGACAAGGTGTCAGGGGACTGCCACCGTGGCTCAGATGCGGACCCGGATCCCCCGAATGTGCCACAATAGCGTGGTGGTCCGCGGCGGGGCGCGGAAATACGTTGAACCGCCCCGTTAAACTCTTCCGGGAGGATCCCGGCAGAATCACGGGACGAAGCCCCGGTGCGATGGACACCAGGGGTCCCCGGGAAGGGTGGACAGCAAACGGGAAATGGTGCCTCCTGTCACCGGGCGGATACGGAACACAGTAACGTGGATCGGTCGGGGGGGGGGGGGGGGGGGGGCATCGCGGAAAAGGGACCATTGATGACCGCACCGGGACGGTCCCCTGAAACAGCATCATCAAGAAAGGAAGAGGATTGGGGCCATCAAAGAGGGAAGGTCACTTACAAAGAAAGGCAGGAGAAGAAACAGAAGAAACTATCAAAGAAGCAGAGAAGAGAAACAGACACCCACATATCCAGAGATCTACGAGGGGGGGGGGGGGGGGGGGGAGCGAAATGGACGGGGGCGGAAACCCGCTGACGGGGTCATGATTTGCACTGACCATCCGCCGGTGGGGACCTGCTCCCTCCCAAAGGAGGGGGGAAAAAAAGGGTGGGAGACAAAAACACATACACCACACGAAATATATTAACTTTAACAATAGCATTAACACCTAAGCAAACAAGAATCGGGGGGATATAAACTTACAAGGTCACAGATAACAATCAGACGTAGGGAAGGGGGGAAACCGAAAACCCGCTACCAAACAAATAAGATGAATGAATAACGGATCTCTCTCGGGGGAATTACCCCCCCCCCCTTCTCTTTCCAACAGGACACCTAGACAACAAAATGACAGGGCTTACGGGGAGGAGTAGCGGAATATGAATCAGATGACTCGAGTATTATAGACCTAGGACAACGACCAAAAGATAGTAGAAGGTCAGGGGCAGAAAGCGAGACAGCAGCAAGAGCGAAAGAGTCGCCCACAACGGCCTCGACCTCAACCTTGGTGTCAGATTCAGGCACTGAAGCAGATCGTGACACAGACCAAGAAACAATAATCATAACACCAATAGGATACCCAGGGGAGGAACTCAGCAGGAAACAGGCGGACAAAACTTTCGGAAGAATTCTGGACCAAGCCTCGCAGACAAACATAGATATCAGAATCCCAAGGAAAGGATGGATGAACGGCGGCCTGATACTTACCCTGGAAGGAGCCAGCACGGTCAAATGGATAAAGGAAGAGATAGACGGTGGTAGACAAACGAGCGAAGGAAGAAGACTAAAAATAGGGAACAAAGGGGAAGTGGAAAAGAAATTCAGGATCATAATGGCAATCACGGAGGAAACAGTAAGCGCTTCCACAATTGTAGGACAGATACAAAAGGAACACCCACGCAGCAAGGCAACAGAATGGGAGATAAAGGAAACAGGACCCAGACAAGAGAGAGGTAGGGAATATGTCATCAGAATGAACAGCAGGGAATTGGCCTACATACGACGCCAAGGAATGACACTCAAACTATGGGGAGGATCAGTAGAAGCTAGACTCTGGCCAAGAAGGGAATAAAACTTTCTTTCTCTCTTTCTATCGTTATTTTATTACTTGTCAGTTTGTTAGATAATAGGTTAGGTAAGGTAAAGTAAACATCACACTAGTAATAACCCATCAAAAAGAATCCCATTTAAAAACATTGTCGTAAATTAATAGCTTTACAAAATTAATGATATACAAAAATTGCGCCAATCATAACAATGGTATGCGTAATCATAACAAAGAAAAAAATGTATTAAATAATATTAAGCAGATATATTTTTATACAAATAAATATTTTAATACGAATAAATATTTTATTCAAAATACTTGGCGCTGCTCCCCGAATTGGTGTTGCTAAACTGAATAAATATGTATACATTGCATTAATCTTTTTTTCTTTCTTTCTTTCTTGTGCGTGCGTTCGTGAATGTGCGTATGTGTGCGTGTGCACATGCTACGTATGATATTAGAGTTAAATATATGTACAATAAATCTGACTGTGTTTCTAATATGTATATGTATAATATGTATATGTTTATGTATTTTAGATTGTAAGGGAGTTATTGTAAATTATTAAGATTAAGTCAATTAACATTTTTTCGGTTGCGTAGCGCCAAGTATTTTGAATAAAATATTTATTCGTATTAAAATATTTATTTGTATATAAATATATCTGCTTAATATTATTTAATACATTTTTTTCTTTGTATAAATAGCCATTGTTATGATTGGCGCAATTTTTGTATATCATTAATTTTGTAAAGCTATTAATTTACGACAATGTTTTTAAATGGGATTCTTTTTGATGGGTATTATTTAATACATTTTTTTCTTTGTATAAATAGGCATTGTTATAATTGGCGCAATTTTTGTATATCATTAATTTTATAAAGCTATTAATTTACGACAATGTTTTTAAATGGGATTCTTTTTGATGGGTTAATTAAAATGTCCGCGATATGAGTAATGGAATAACACAGCATTTTAGCTGTGTATATGTAGTTGTGTCATCTTAAGCGCAGTTGGAAAGCACCTTTATGTACTTGCAGCTCATTTTGATTTCACATCTTTTTTATATTGTAATTATATTATTTTCTTTTTTTGTGTGATTATACTATTTTCTTTTATTTGTGATGTACTTGCAGCTCATTTTGATTTCACATCTTTTTTTATATTGTAATTATATTTTTTATTTTTATTTATGTGATTATAATTATTTGATAATTATACTTTATTCGTCCTTGACTGTTTCATGTTTCTTTGTCTTTTTTTTGTGTTTTTTTTATATTTATTTTTTGATAATACTCTTTTTCTTCCTCGACTTTTTCATGTATACTATTTTCTTTTTTTTTTGTGATTCTTGATAATACTCTTTTTTGTCCTCGACATTTTCATGTACTTGGCGTATTTTTTACTTTTTTAAAGTTTTTTATGGGGATCTCACTTCTTTTTACAAAGATAATTCATGTACTTGGCGTCTTTTTTTTTTACTTTTTTGAAGTTTTTTATGGGGATTCTGAATTTCAGCTTCTTCTTTTTTACAAATTTTTCACTGACACGGGTACTAAAAGTAAGGATAAAGTTAGGAAATCCCAATAAGTTATAAATTCTGATCTATCTTCGTTACACGTCCACGCGTTTACGGCGCACTGCAGCCTATCGAGTGATGTTAGAAGATAAAGCGCGTTTGTAGCCAGTAAAGCTTACACGGAATACTCGAAATAGCGCAAAGCAGCTCAGCAAGTATACTTTTATTATTTTTTGATTAAGGATAAATTCTACGTAAGTTTAACACCTACGCAAAAAAAACATGTGCACTGCATTGCCGATCTATATGTATTATATGAATGTATAGTACTTTGTGTGCAGTACATAGTGCGCGAAGCAGCTTAATAATGTGGTTATTTCATTTCCTCATGCGGCAGGGTTACTTTCACTTTCAGCTGTTGAAATAATTCTCTTCGTCTGCATCGTTAACTGAAAAATAGGACACATTTACTAATTATTTATAAATTATCACACGTGCTCATATGTCAAGATCATTGCATCATTGAATGAACAATTGCGTATGCAAAACCCTACCTGAAAATTTGTGCGTTCATAGTCTGACGTAGATCACACTGCATCATCTTCTGCTTTGATTATCGGTAGATATATAAAGCCACATTTTAATTATATACAACTTAGCGTAGAACTTATTATTTATAGAAATAGAGTGTCCTTTTGCTATAGTGAGTGTAGAGACTAAATAATGTGTCCAAAGGAGGTGAGAGCGTATGGCTGAAACTCTTGTTGCAGGAAATTTAAATGCTAATGGTAATAATTCAGCGAAAATGAACGAGAAGATCCAATATTTTTAATACACAATTTATTGGTGTTGGAATAAAACTAATTTAGTATGTTTATTGGTGAATTGAAATAATGGGAATCTAAAAAATTAATGAATTAATGAATAGCGTGGCAACTACTGTGGATTTTATTATTATTTAAAGTATTACGAATGTCTTTCACAAAAGATTGAAAAGCATCAAGGGAGATGTGTTTTCAGCGTACTTTCTTCACTAATGTGACTTGCTTTACATTGCAAGCAGTCCACCATAATCTATTTTCTTAATAATTCTTAATGCTATGTCGTTTGACAAATTTTGAAGATTTACCTTATTTGACAAATTTCTAGAAACTTGTGCGAAACAAGATGCTCTGTCTATCTATCTAATCGTCTCCGGACAACCTCCAAGCCTGTGCGTCCCCTTCATTTTTATCCAAGTCCTGTGCGTCCCCTTCATTTCTATAAGCTTTACATAAAAACTCTAAATTAAAAATAATTTTCTGGTATAATAAAAATATCTGTCAATTTGAATGCAATGCAATTTGTTATAATATATATTTTGTACATGCATGGTACAAATTTCCAGAAACTTATGCGATAGAAGATGCTTCTGTGTCGAACCTTCTCCGGACAACTTCCAAGTCTGCGACTCTACATAAAAAATCTATTAAAAAATTTTGGCGACCCACCTTGTTAATTGAGACAATAATTCAGTCTCCCATGTAGTGTAAAAACTCGTGACATTTCAAATTTGGACAACTTACCTTATTCGACACTTGGCAGGTTATGAGGAATTGACACTTGGTAGGTTATAAAACGATGACACTTGGTAGGTTATCTAATTCAATAGTATATACATAGGTATATGTACAATGACGGACGCCGATCCCTGCCGAATGATCCCGAGAGTCGACGAACGAAACATACACTAGTTTCTTTTGGCTGAAGGTGTGCGTGTAACGCGTGTATACGTATTATGTTGACGAAAAATTTCTTGGAGAAGGAGAAGAAGAAGAAAATCTTACCGTTTTCGACAGATCCATGAGACGATATTACGATATCTCTATCATGCGTGGACCGATTTTATTGAAATTGGTCTCATTCGAAAGCTTATATGCGGTTTACATAAGAAAAATGCCTTTAAATTTAGAAAATATTGCAAGCGTGATGAGATATTAATGAAATAAGTTTCAGGTTAGGTTGGAATAGAGTCGTAGAAACGAAACGAACAGTGGCGAGTCGCGAGTTCTCTATTAAGTGCATTAGAAACGTTTAACATCATCGGTACGGTCAGTGATTAGACAATATCACGCGAGTTTACCAAGTGGTAGCAGAGGAAGCGAACCCCCGAACACGAACGGTGACGAGGCGCGGAGATTCGTCGAACCCATCGAAACAAGGACACCTAGACAACAAAATGACAGGGCTTACGGGGTACCAAAGGGAGGAGGTAGTGGAATATGAATCAGACGACTCGAGTATAGACCTAGGACAACGACCAAAAGATAGTATAAGGTCAAGGGCAGAAGGCGAGACAGCAGTAAGAACGAAAGAGTCACCCACAACGGCCTCGACCTCAACCTCGGTGTCAGACTCAGGCACCGACGCAGATCGAGACACAGACCAAGAAACAATAGTCATAACACCAATAGGATACCCAGGGGAGGAACTCAGCAGGAAACAGGCGGACAAAACTTTCGGAAGAATTCTGGACCAAGCCTCACAGACAAACATAGATATCAGAATCCCAAGGAAAGGATGGATGAACGGCGGCCTGATACTTACCCTGGAAGGAGCCAGCACGGTCAAATGGATAAAGGAAGAGATAGACGGTGGTAGACAAACGAGCGAAGGAAGAAGACTAAAAATAGGGAACAAAGGGGAAGTGGAAAAGAAATTCAGGATCATAATGGCAATCACGGAAGGGGCAATAAGCGCTTCCACAATTTTAAGACAGATACAAAAGGAACACCCACGCAGCAAGGCAACAGGATGGAAGATAAAGCAAACAGGGCCCAGACAAGAGAGAGGTAGGGAATATGTCATCAGAATGAACAGCAGAGAATTGGCCTACATACGAAGCCAAGGAATGAGACTCATACTATGGGGAGGATCAGTAGAAGCAAGACTCTGGCCAAGAAGGGAATAAAACTTTCTTTTCTTTTCTTTCTTTTTTTTTCTCTTTTTCTCTTTCTCTCTTTAGCTTATTACTTGTCTGTTTGTTAGATAATAAGTTAGGTAAGGTAAGGTAAACACCACACTAGTAATAATATAAAATACAATAAGATACCTAGCATATAAGAAGGATGACACCTTTTGGTAAAATCCGTGGAACCTAGGTTAAGTTTAATTTCACCCCCGAGATCCCGAGAGGGCGGAGGATCCAACGGTATAAGATACGCGCGGGGAATAGGTCCAAGGGACCAGAAGGAAGGGATCCACGAGAGGGGGCGAGGAGGGGCCCCCCTCCCAGGGCCTAACTGGGACCCGCGGGATCGAGGGATGAAAAGGGGAGAGGTCCGAGACAAAAGGGAGCGGGGACCGAAAGGAACAGAGAATATGGGGGGATAAAACTGAATTAAACATTCGGGGGGGACACCGACAATAGTCACACCTAAACACAAGCAGGGAACCACAAGCAGGGAACAAGCACGAACACAAACAACGACGAGCAGAGACAACGAAACACACGAAAACACACCACCCAAACAGAGAAGATGGATAACCCTGGACCCATATGTTCACAGCATGACCCTGACGGTGGTCCAAATAAATCTCCATCATTCGGCAGCAGCCACCAAAACACTGGTGCGGCTGATGGCAACGCGAGGGGTGGACGTCGCGCTCATACAGGAGCCCTGGATCGCACACGGGGCTCCAAGGGGACTAGCAGAAATAGGAAGGACATACGCGCTCGTAACAAATAAGAGAACAAGAGCATGCATAGCAACGAGAAAGGGCATTACAGCTACATTCCTACCCCAACTAAGTAATGAAGATGTGGCCACTGTTAGCACAAAAAGAAGAGGGATCGGAAATTCGGGAGACAAAGGCATCATTCTAACATCAGCTTATATCCCGTGGAGCGGTAACGAAACACCCCCGGGCGAGAAATGCAAAGAAATAGTCGAATGGTGCGAGGACAGACAAATCGGAGGAGTAATAGGCATGGATGCCAATGCCAGGAACGAAATGTGGGGCAGTACGGATACAAATCGAAGAGGGGAGCAAATGGCAGATTTTATAATAGAGAATGGACTGACCTGCCTGAACACAGGGAACGAATACACATATGTCACGGCTGACAGAGAAGAAGTCCTAGATATTACACTGATCACAGAAGAGCTAAGAGGCGAAACAAGAGGATGGACGGTCCTAAGAAAGGATAGCGCCTCGGACCATCGATACATATGGTTCCAAATAAACGAAACCGAACAGGCAGAAACGGTTTGGAAAATAAATCCCAGGAAAACGGACTGGAAACTGTACGCCGAGAGACTGGATGCTAATAAGGAAGAGCTTCCGATAAGCGAAAGTAGAAACCAAGAAGAGGTGAACGGAGCGAACGACAGACTGATCAAGTGCATGACCAAAGCATGGGAGGAAGCCACGGAGGCAAAAGAGACAAAGGACAAAATACACACACCATGGTGGAACCGAGATTTAGCGGAGCTACAAAGACAGGCTAAAAGAGCACTGAACTTGGCCCGAAGAGCAAGAAATCGCACAAGAAGGAAAGCGACACTACGTGCCCGGGCCAACACGGCGCGCAAGATATATACAAAGGCTGTACTGAAAGCGAAGGACAAAGTCTGGAAGGACTACTGTGCAAATATCAGGAGAATACCGGAAATAGCTAGGCTCACCAGAATACTGGAGAGGAACCCTCAAGAAATGCTGGGAGCACTCAAAAAACAAGATGGCAGCTACACCGAAACCGACAAAGAAATACTGGTGATGCTACTGGAGGAGCACTTTCCGGGCATCCAAAGAGGCACAGACACAAACACAAACGGTAACGGAAACAGCAACAACGACGGAACAGCTATAGATATGGAAACACCAAACAGGACCAACCCGGACGAGAGGACGAACGACGGAGGCACCAATACAGGTAACAATACAGCAAATAGATATCATCACAGCAACACGGACAGAGAAGAAGCAAACAAGATAATCAACAAGGACAGACTAGAATGGGCAATAGGATCATTCGAACCCTACAAAGCCCCGGGCGTGGACGGTATTTATCCGAAAACACTGAAGATAGCGATACCGTATATAACAGAGGCTACGGTCGAACTAATGAGAAACAGCCTGGAAATGGGACTCATACCAGACACCTGGGAAATAACGAAAGTGATCTTCATACCAAAACCAGGCAAGAAAGAATACACCACGCCGAAATCATTCAGACCCATCAGCCTCCTGTCAAATGTATTAAAGACAATGGAACGCATGATAGACAGATACATCAAGGATGTATACCTGACTGCGAAGCCGCTGCACCGATGCCAACACGCCTTCAGGGCAGGCCACTCGGTGGAGGTGGCGGTGCACGACTTCGTACGACGCGTGGAAACAGCGAAGGAGGACAAAAAGGTAACCCTGGCATGCTTCATAGATATAGAAGGGGCCTTCAACCGCACACCCACGGACGTCATCACTGGAGCACTAAGGAGATTCGGAGTAAGCACACTCATAATCAACTGGATAAGGAGAATACTAACAAACAGAACCATTAGAGTGGACAGAGGAGAAGCCACAGCCGAAGGGAAAGCGAACAGAGGCTGCCCGCAAGGAGGCATATTATCGCCACTCCTATGGAGCCTAGCGGTAGACGACCTAATATACGACCTGGAGGACGGCAAGGTTACCGCATCAGCATACGCAGACGACGTGGTCTTCATGACCTCAAGCAGAAGCATGGAACGAGCAGAGGCAAGGATACAAAGAGCTCTACGCACACTGGAGAACTGGTGCGAAAAAACAGGTTTATCGGTAAACCCGGGGAGGTTATAAGAATAGCGAACGTGAACAGAAGACCGGCATACGGCGGACTGACATACCAAGGACAGATACTACCACTATCCAGAAAAGTCAGATACCTAGGCATAACGGTGAACGACACACTAACATGGAGAGAGCACGCCTTTCAGCAAATCCGCAGAGCAATAATAGCCAATATGAACATGGTTTGCAGAATGGTAGGACCGACATGGGGACTCACACCGGCAGTAGTCAAATGGATTTACGAGGCTATAATTACCCCTCGTCTAACGTTTGGAGCAGGGATATGGTAGAGAGCGGCAAACCTGGTAACGACACGTGAGAAATTAGACACTGTACAGGGCACAGCGTTAAGAAGGATCTTCGGGGCGATGAGGACCACCCCCACCAGAGCATTAGAGATAATAGCGAACATCCCACCGCTACATATACGAGTGAAGGAGCTGGCAATGAGAACTATGCTCAGACTGCAGACATGGGGACACTGGAGAGAAGGAAACCTCACAAGTCACAGCTGGATCCTCGAAGAGGAAGGAGGAGACGAGTTGAACGAGATAAAAACACTACCACGAGACTTGATAGTGAAGAAACACATATTCGACAAACACTTCGTAACGGAAATATCAACGAGAGAGGATTGGAACGAAACGACGACGATAAACAGCAGACACGACACAGTATGGTATACGGACGGTTCCAAGGCACAGACAGAGCTCGCCGGAGCAGGATGGTACGAAGACAACGGAGGAAATAGACAAGGATACAAAAGCTTGGGTAAATACGCCACGGTATTCCAGGCGGAGATAGTGGCCATAATGGAATGCACACGATGCATCGAAGAGGAGCTAGACTTAGCCGAAGAACAAGACAGAGACTGGAGAAGAACGACAGGCGGCAGATCACCGATACCATCGACCAGCAAAGAAGACGCAACAGGAACAACGAACACACACGGCAACATCAGGGAGAATAGAAACAAAAGAATAGCGATATGCACAGACAGTCAGGCAGCCATCAAGGCACTAGGCGGATATACGTTTCTATCCAGGACAGCGCTAGACTGCAGACAGGCACTGAACGAGGTAGGCAGACGAGTACACACGCTTCGCATCTGCTGGGTACCTGGACACACGGGAATCATAGGAAACGAGAGAGCCGACAGACTAGCAAAGGAAGGAGCCAGTCGAGAACAGGCAAACAGGGACGATATACCCCCGATAGCCACGGTGACGTTTAACAAGATTCTACGCGAATGGAGAGACACAGAAAGAACAAAGGTATGGGAACAAACGACCGACTGTGCAACATCAAGAGAATTACTAGGCATGGAACCAAACAGGGACAGAGCAAGAATCATACTCAACATGAAAAGGAAACAAGCGAGAGAAGTGACAGGCACACTGTGCGGCCACGCACCTCTGAACGACCACCTATTCAAAATAGGCGAGACTTGGACGGAGATGTGCTCATTATGCGAAGAAGCCAGAGAAACTACCAAACACGTACTATGCGAGTGCCCGAGAACTATGATGAAAAGAAAGAGATGGTTAGAGGAAGAGATAATAGACCCAAGAAACGTAAAAAGACTATGCGTCAAGAAAATCGCGTGCTTCCTGGGGGAGGTGAACCCATGGAAATCCGCCTAAGGTTCGCCGCCCACAGAAGGAGAGGACCTTAGCATACATACCCTCGTTGAGACCACACCGGCAAGGGCCTGACATAACTCGGGCTAGCCGGAGTGGACGCACCGAGGATCACGGTATCGAATCACATGGGAGTGACGCCCCACGGCGAGGTCCATCGGAGGGGGCGATGGCAGGGGCCCCCTTCCCTACCTATAAAATATACATACAGGCAAAGGTAACAACAAGAAGCTGGAGATGCCCAAGGGACCGACGACATCCCCCGAAGAGGTAGCCCCGCGGCAGACGGGTACAACACAAGCTACCTGGGATTCCCCGTCGGACCCCACACACAAACACACGGAAGAAACCCAGACGCGCTTTAAAGAGACACGAACATAACGAAGACGATCAATCACAGAACAACGGACGCAAGACGACGCGGGCCAGATCGTACCGTGGGACATAACACGGACCGTGGCGCCCACGGGCGGTCTGACCCTGATCTGGAGCCATGGAGGGAGAATACGATCGACCGACGGAATTCAGGAGCGGAGGGTCCCTTGGCCTTCAGCGGGGGCCACCCCCGTCCCGAGCGCATCCCGGCAAGTCACGGGGGTAACACCGGTTTGGATGGGACACCCCCCCCCCCCTCGTTTCCGCTACTGGCCCGTCCCGGAAGCAAGGTACACCAGAGCGAGGAAAGCACAAAGAACAGCAAGGGCAAGCCAATCGGCAGCAAAAGGGAGCGAGTCACGATAGAACGTAAGAGAGCCTTTATGGCAGGCAAGGTAGCGACCACCGTTGCGGGCGCCATGGGGCTGAAAACCTAGTGGCGCGAGCAACGACGGGTCGCAAGAAAAGGAACAAGGGTGATGGACGCACCAAGCGTCGCAACGAATACCGGCGTACCGGTCGAACGCATACCGTTGCGGATAAAAAGTGGGAAGGACCGGGTTCCTTCCTGGGACGAATCGCACCCCGCTATTGGACCAACGCACTTTTCCTACACAAGGCAAAAAAAAGGGAAGGGAAGGGGGGAAGGGAATCATACGGGGAAATAGAAGGAAAAACAAAACAGGGATAGAATAGAATAGATCACCTGTGGGACAAACGTAGTAGATCGAGGGGGTGGGACGGGGGAAAACAGATGGGACGCGCAAACAGCAAATAGATAGATAGCCGGGGAGGGAGTCAAGCGACAGGAAGGGGTAACAGAGTAAAATCACGGGGTTAGGGGAAACGGGCTTAGGAGGGTGGGAACGTAGCCAGTCTACACGGGCAATGGGAACACAATCCAGACCCTCGCGTACCCAAGCAGCACCGAAACCGGCACGCCGGAACGGTCGGTGGTAATCGCAAGGGACTGAGAAAGGACACCGGCAGCCCGGGCCAGGACATCGAGTAAATTCAAGCTCAAGGGGTGGATAGGAGGTCCGATAGTACGGCGTCGGGGTGCGATCCGATACACCGCGGCAAACAATTAGCGACGGGCTGGTACCCGCCGGTTGGAGGGGACGGCTAGCGCAACGAACAAAAACTCCAGCACACCAAGGTGTGCGATAGGCAGGGATCGCCCGTCCCCAATGAATACCACCCTCGCGAAGTACGGTGCGTCCGTAAGCTGGCCCGGGCCTATAAAAAACGGAAGTCACCCGAAAAACGAGGTAGAACGACTACGGGTTATAGCGTACCTCGAGGAGGGCGGCCCCATAGCCATCAGTCCGACGACCTAGGCAGTCGCGGGACATCGGACGCTCGGCCTAACGCGCCGGATGGCACAGTTGCGCCCTCCCATAACAGGGAGGTCCCCCGGACCCTCTGTTGATCATCGCATTGGGGAAAGGGTGCGGTTCAATGACCGAGCGGCGTGGTCCGCCCTGGGGACCAACCGTCCCTCCTCCTGTTTGAACGCTCAAAGGCCAACTGGCCAGAGCGACGCCTGGGACCCGCGGCACGTGCCGTCACGCTCCCCCCGTACATTGTCGAAACTAAAGGACTACAGGCGGGGTCACGAAATGTGCCGAGGAACCGAGATAAACTTTACTTGTCCAATATGTACATCGGAACGTAAAATGTAAAATATTTTAAAAATCTATATTTTTCTAATAAAAATAAAATCAAAGATGGATAAAAAAACATTTATAGAGCAAGAAATAATACAAGCAGATGTGAAAATGACTTTAAAAACTGATATATATATATATATATATATATATTAATCAAATTATATATATAAATTAATCAATATTTCTTGAGTAGGCGATATTAGGTACACTATTTCAGGACCGAAATTTTGCATGCCTTTCGTTTTTTAATTCCTGATTCAAAATTTGTGGGTTTGAACGATTCTAACTTATACTACATGAAAGATGAATAATTTCTCTTTACTTTGAAACGAATTGCATGGAAAAATATAAATTATTATTCAATTGACAGCGATTTAACTTTTGCTAAGCGATATTAGGTACGGTCACCCTAATGTTTCATTGTGTAATGTCATAATGACCGAATACATTTCGATCGAGTTGCATTTCTCATTCTTCACTAACTGTAAAAAAACTTTCCGCGCCAACCAGGTCGAAAATCAAGCAATTTCTACACCTCTCCTTTCATCAAAATAAATAATTACCAAATTCCTTACCTTGCGTATCAGTATCTGCAACATTTTTCGTTCTTTCTTTAACAGAATCTTTTTCCATTTTCTGCCTTCGTCGCAGAGGTACAATACCATCAGCTATGCTCCAATTCTCTATCTTCTCCAGCTCCTCAGACGATAGAACTTTTAGTTCACTGGAGCTGCATCTCCTCAATGTTTGCATGTCGACGCCCGTGTTATTCCCCTTCTCTTCATTCGAGCTAGACCTAAGCTTCCGAGTGTGCTCAAAGTTCACTTCGAGATGATTTCCTCTTACCCTAGGTCTTTTCACTCTTCTAACTCGGTCCAATCGATTAACTCCGTCAACGTTCAAATTTTTCACCGCTTTCCTTTTATCACTTTTGTCTTCCTCTTTTTCTTCTTCATCGAGCTCAAACGTTAGCTTCTTAGGGCTGGCAAAGTATATACTCAAGGGCCTAGATGGTTCTAACGTAGGAGTCGAATGCAGCGTGCCGTCGGGGCTAAAGATGCTTTTGTGCGCAGTTACATTCGCCAATGGTTTGTTCGTTATTTTCTCAGGTTCTACAAGCGTTCGTTCATTACTTTCCTCGTTTTCTTTATTTCCCTCCGTACCTCTTTCCTCCTGAAACACGGTGTATATCTTTGAATCCTTTCGAAGCGAACCGAAGGCGCGCAGAGCAAATCTCATCGGCAATAATTGCGACGAACTTCAATTCTATCAGAAGTCAGTGAATTTCGATTGGAAAAAAATGCAAAGCGCAAATGTGTATTATTATGTATCAAACTCTGCCGTCGCGATTGTATATTTAATATTTATATACAACAAAAATTTCGTACAATTGTAAAAGCACGAGAAGGTTATTTACCTGATTTTGGCAAAGGGTATTATTGCAACGACAGAATTCTCCGCACTGCGTGTCCTTTTTCACGCAGCCGCATATTCTGTTCGAACAATTTCCTTTGCAGTTACAACCCCGCCCTGTAACTTTGCCGTTCTTTGCTGCTTTGTTCTTTAATTGTGCAGTCCGCTGCTTCGATCCTCCTGTCGATGGAGTGTCCGCCACATCAGAACTCATTGGCGTTGCTGGTTTTAAAGGCCGATTTTCGGTGATGTGCTTTCGTAAATGATCATTCTCGATTGTTAGAAGGGTCACTTGCTCTTGCAAGCGCGCGATTTCTAACATGGAATCGAGGTGGCCTGTTTGAGTTTCAGAATTTTTCTTCACACTGTAACGGAGGAATGAAAATAAAGTAAATAAAATTCATTGATTTTATTTGTTTCATCATTTCTCTGTTCCTTTAAACATCAAGAAGGCTCTTTTCTTCTAGTTCTATTAGGTGTAGTATTATGTTGGCCGGTATACTTGATTAATATTCGAGTAAAAGTTATTTATTTGGACTGTAAACATGTACAGAAAGGGGAGTTATCATATCTGAAGCGATCTAAGAAATTACGATTATAACAAGTAAAACATTCACTTATAGGGAATGGGGTTTCCCGATTTGGAATATATATTTTTCAAGTACTCATAGTAACTAAGAAATCCTGAAAATTATATCTGCAATGGACCTAGTTTACTGATGTTATCAATAACATTCAATGTAGCCTCAAGGCATATGCGAAAAATGGCAAAATCCTCTTATTTAAGAATAATTGGCTAAAACCTGGCGTCCGTAGGGGAAAGGTGGGATAGTTGATCATCGGGGATACACGATCACGTCAGTTTTCTAATTACTATATTGGCAATTTGTGCCCACTGTCACGTTATCGTGGTAATGTTTGCAATGTTTGCATTATCGCAACACTTTATGTTGCAGTTTTCTTTCGGGAGCATAGAATAATGTAGTTAGTAGCTTCGATCTTATTTGCAGCCAAGAAGTAAATATTTCCATCACCTTGATCTTCCTCCTTTTCGACTGAATTTAGCATTTTCAACGATTTAAAATATATTAAGTAAAAACAGCTATTTCTGGTCTATTAATGCTGTTTATTGATTGATCTAAATATTTAAGGTAAGTTTAGTTTTTCACCTTTTTCAAAGCGAGTGCATTGAGGGATACTTGGTCAGTATGTGAGGTGGGATACTTGAGCGGGTGAAAAAGCCCCAGAAAAAACCATAGAACGGCTAATGAAACAGAAAAATACAGCAAAGAAAGTGAGAAGGAAAATCTTTTCTTTGTCATCATCTGAATTAGATGATATCTAACAATAAGTGAAATGTATTTTAAGAATGCATTTTATGTTGTTTTATGTCGGAGTTTTATGTCATTCTTCGGTTTTATTTTTTCAGTAATTCATTCAAGTTAGTTATAGTTTACTTTCCATTTATGATGTTCCCTTTATTTCATGTTACTGACTGACAAGGGAACACCGCGAACCCGGACTCACTGATTGGAACGCAACGTTGGGGGTTTTTAGAGGGACTCAAAATTTGGGCCCAGAGACTCCAGGTTTTGAAGCAAATCTCCGGGCTCCGGTTTAACTGGAAAAAATGAGATAATAAGAAATTGTGGTATTATATAATGGTATCAATTTTATGTATAATAAAAGTTGTTAATTAAAAAAACAGAAACTTTTAAATATCTGAATTGTTTGAGCTTAAAAGAATTGCACATCTGTTTTCATAACGTCACTGCCGGAAAATGTTAAAATTCAGTCATTAAAATTAGTTTTCACCTCTCAAATTTATACAAGTATATTGAGAATACTCTAAGAATCGCAACTTAAGTAATTAAATAGAAACAAAGCATTATTATTGTTTTAAAAAAATGGCAAAACTGTGAACAACTATCCCACCTTTCCCCTATTTTTTTTGCGGTGCTGAATCCAAATATGACGTTATTGTTTGTGTAATAAAAATTCCCAAGGTAGTTCTCTTAAGGGGGTAGTGGACTATAGGATACGTAAAATTGTTAGTTTCTTTGACGCTAAATTACTTTGATACCAGACAATCGTTACAGTCGTGCTTTTGACAATCTATTGTGGGCACGTTTGCGAGTATTTACAAAAAAAAATCGTCGCAATGTATAAAATTGTCGAAGTTATTAATCGTTGAAGATAGTCCTGCGCTGCACGCCGATGCAGGTGGTGTAAATCGATTCAGGTGAACCAATCATCTGAAAGCGAAATGCTTTGAGATGATTATTCTATAGACAAATATCTACAGTGTGGAAACTTGCCGATGAATTTGAACAAAAATTGTGGAGGTTGCACACAAATAAATTTTTTTTCCACATTTTTAGGGGAAGAAATCATCTTTAATCAGTTACAAAATGTTTTACCAACATCCTATGTTGATGTGGAAATTCTACACGATAAAGAATGGAATTTTACAGGTCCAGTTAAAATTTTAAGTGAAAATATTCATTGGTTCAAGAGTTATTCAAAGTTAACTGCCCTATGCCAATACAACTCTGCGAGGCCGTTACTCGACGGTGCACTCAATTACGTTCGCTGCTATAACTTGGACAATTATTTGAATTTCTTCGTGAAATTTTGTTCAAAATTTTCATAAAGGATAAGACTTTCAAAATCAGTAAAAAAAAGTAATCGATTTTCTGAAGCTGAAATAGTCCACTACCCGCTTAATAAAAAATCGGTTTTTTGGAGATAATTCAAAAAGGAAAGGCCGGAGAATTTTTTAAAATAGACGACTTCATAGTTAACATGGGGAAACACAATGAAAACACTTACAATTTTATTCGAACACGGTGGAGCAGTCAATGTGAGTTTAACAAGGATTTTGAAGTGAATTGGGGCGAGGAATCCGAAAAAAATATTTGAAATATTCTTCAGCCTTTCCTTTTTGAGTTATTTCCAGAAAACCGATTTTTTATTAGGAGAACTAAGGTAAATGACTAACCAGCTAAGGCCATCAGAAGAATATATTGCCAATATCACGGAAAAAACTAATGCTATCCTAAGCTTTTTTGTATTTAATAGGTAGATTGGATCTTTCTTTATTTAAAAAAAATTGTTATGCATTCATTTTTATATTTCTGGCATATAAAAAAATTAAAAATTCAATGACTACATTTGTACCAATACATGACCAGTAAAAAGGCGATTGGCCCAGTGTTTAGATTTCACTGTCCCAGTACATAGCCATAACTTTTCTAACCCGTCAGAAATTATTGTAATACCAAAAGAATTGCTATTTATTCTAAAGGTGGTTAAGAAAATAAGAAGAAGGTCGTACTATATAAAAAAAAAGTTGTAGAGGTTAATGAAACGTTAACAGATTAATAGTTTAGATGAGAGAATAAATGGCTTGAAAACTTTTTGTATAAGAAAATATTTTTTTAATATATATTAAAATATATATATAATTAAGTACTTTGTAAAATAAGTAAAATACTTTGTATTTTATAGGTGCCTCACGTGTACTCATACCATTTGAGTATACTAAATCTCGACTTGCCCTATACATGGACGCTTGGTTAGTAATTGGATCAGCCACGAATATTATGTACCGATATATAGCCACGTATTTTTTACATAAAATACAGTCTAAATGCGTAATACCGCGTTAATTACTTGCTTTAAATACTATTAGGATTCCATTAGTTATTCGTTCATATAAAGAAACCCAATATTACAACAATTATTTGCTTAACAAACATCGCTTTCTCCTTAGCAAATTCTGAAGAATCTAGCAAAATTCGTCACGCGCCTTTACTGTGAGATTTCAAACAATTGTTTAAGTGTTTTAAACATAATAGTTATCAAAATCATTTTTAGGGTATGAAGTTTAGGGATTATCTAACACAAATTAATCAATATATTGTGTTTGATTGATATACATAGCTTAATAATAATTAATATCTGCATCAGTGGTCATGCATTGGTACATGGTTAGTCATTGGTACATTTACCTTACCTTAGGAATTTTTTCTACACAAACAATAACGTCATATTCAGATTCAGCACCACAAAAAACATAGACGCCAGGTTTTAGCCAAATATTCTTAAATAAGAGGATTTTGCCGTTTTTCGCAGACGCCTCAATAACATGAGTAAAATAGGTCCATTGCAGATATAATTTTCAGGATTTTTTAGTTACTATGAGTTCTTTAAAAATATATATTCCAAATCGGGAAACTCCATTGCCGGTAAGTGAATGTTTACTTGTAAGATGAGAAGCTCCGACAAAGCGAGTGCCGAGGCAGAAGAGAAATGTTATTTCGAGGGTTTATGGATGTTTTTGAGGATTCCTGATTTATTACATACCGTTTGGTCCTCGTTGACATTTTGCGACGTTCGGAATCGATCGAGGAAGAACATTAAACCGCAATGCACCGCAATGCACCGCAATGGGCTCCGAATTCCAAACTGTTGCAAACCGGCGAGTGCTGGCGAGTGACGGTTAACTTAACAGTTTCTTGGCGTTCAAATTTCAGACCCTGGAGGTAGGGGTGGAAGTGCCGCCATTCCGCTTGTCATGGTGGTCTTTTTCCACCAATCAGCATTCACTTTTCTGCGGGTAAACAATGAATCGCCGTGCCTCGACATTGAGGGCAACTGAGACGTTGCGTTTTGACAATTTGTACGTTTCTTTAAATTCGCTCGCAACTTTGCGCGTTCACGCAGTATTTCGAAGTACGTTTCGTTAGAGCTGAAGACACCATATAGCGAGAGTTTACTGTAAACAGTTTTGGTTCGTGTCAGTGCTAACGTTCAACCACCTAGCGGCGAAACCCAGGAGTCAATGAGGCCTATTCAATGTATATCACTTTTCAAAACTTATTAAAAAGATTTTTTTAATAATAAAGGTGCGATTTCATGCTGACGGTCGACGCTCGTTTTGGGCGTCAAAACCTGTCACGTGATCGGTCCACGTGACTTTTAGCGTCGACGCTCATTTTGAGCGTCAATACCTGTCACGTGACCGACGCTCAAACAACGAACGAGCGAGTCAGAGCCAGTCAGAGGCCGGTATTGTCAGTCGCTACTTATTCGTAAGCAAATGCTTAAGCATGCGGCATCCTCTACTAACCTAGTAGCTAGTAAAGGATGCCGAATGCTTAAGCATTAGCTTAAGAATAAGTAGCGACTGAGAATACACGGAAAGACCTCAGCACCGTAAAATCCCGTGCTAAGGCCCATTCAATGCGGTCAGGGGTGGTCCACTTACATAGGAGCACTGTTAACACGGATTTAGTAGCTATCCAAGCCGCATGAGGTCTCTGAAAGCAGTATTAATTCTCGGATTTTGTACTAGGTGGCACTCACAGCGTTATTCTGTGGAAAACACTGTCTCCTCCTCCCGAGACCGAAGAGTGGGGAACTCTCTCGCGAACCAAGCTAAGATAGACGCGTGCAAGAGTCTAACCTCAAATACATTTATACTTTTTATTGTTAACCAAGAGTGATCATTGTCCATCTCAATCTTTGGTGTACATCGTGCACATCACCTGCAGGAGTAGGACCTGCTATAATTACTAATATGCCGGTAATCCTTATAATGCAGTGGGGATAGTATCATAAATCATATCCTGTTTCTGAAATTTTGCGAGACGCTTGAGGACACTTGCTCTCCATCGCTCTCTTCTTTTCTGGACATCGTTAAGTGTACATCGTGTGATGCAAATTGTAATTTAATATTTTCCAAACAAATTGTAATTTAATATTTCCCAAATAAATTGTAATGTAATATTATATAAATATATTGTATTTTATACGTGTATGCAATTGGAAATTTTTAATTCTCAAAATATAATTTGAAAGCGGTGTCAGTCAAAAATTTAAAAAATTGAATTTATTACTTATTTTGTAATATAACATAAAGTAAGTGATGAATTAAATTTTTTTTAATTTTTGACTAACACCACTTTCATAATCACCGGCACATTTAGTCATAAGTAAGGGATACATTGAATTCAAAGTTTGAAATGCCCGCCATTAGTAATATAGTGCATATCCAACCCGCTAGAGGGTATTAATGCTGTGCTAACAAAATAATACCCGTAGTGGACCACCCCTGAATGCGGTGCTTAAAACCAAACGCATTCACAATCTGTGATTGGTGCAAATTTGGTGCACCGTTCGCAACCCCAGATAGCACACCTCGTCTTACGCCCAATTTCTTCATCTCTGGACAAAGTCCCGGTTAGCTAGCGACCAGCTAGATGCTATCTGCCAGATGGCAGTAGCGCGTGTTTCTTCACGCTTATGGATCCTATGGTAATGTGCATGGAACATCCTCGACAGCTTCTGGCTGTGTTCCAGCTCACTGTGTACGATTCCGTAGAATTTCTCTCACTTACCACCAATGCGATGCCACTTCCGGTGCAGCGAGCGGAGCAGTGACTGCTTCTCCTTTGAATTTCTGCGATTGCTGCACCGCTCGCTGCACCGGAAGTGGCATCGTATTGGTGGCAAGTGAGAGAAATTCTAGGGAATCGTACGATGCCACCAATACGGTGCCACCAATTTCATGCGCAGTATGCGTGAATTGGAACACAGCCTCTGGCTTGTGATAAAAAAATTAAGAAAAAAAATTAAAACAGACTCCAAAATAATAAAAATCCACTAAAAAGTAAAAAATAATTTTTTCCCTTATTTAATCTACGACTCTCATCTTTTTAAGTCGGCGCCTCATCCATAAAAAATGAGAGTTGCAGAATAAAGAAGGGAAACAATTATTTTTTACTTTTTTGTGCATTTTTATTATTTTGAAGTCGGTTTTAATTTTTTTTATTTCTAAGTTTTTAGTTTTATATATATTGACACAACATGCTGAGCAGATATGCGCGTACGTATATAAAATAATAATTAAGTGACAATAGTATTTATATTATTAACCAGAACTGGCAAAATATTGGGCCAATGTTGATATAGTCTAGGATGGGACCACCAGGGCATCGCCCTCTTTCGAATAAAAAAAAGATCATTAAAATCGGTCCATATGCTGAGGAGTTATGCGGGGACAAACAGAAAAAGAAATACATACGGGTCGAATCTATAACCTCCTCCTCTTTGAAGTCTGCTAAGAAATATTAATCGAGGATATTCTCTATCCGCGAAAAGAGCAGCCGGTCGCAGCTCGTGCACCGAATTAATTTGTGTGAATCTATCAGGAACGCGTCCCGTTCGTTCGCGTGTTTCAGATTAGGGCACATGAGCATCAATCAAGCGGCTCTTTGCATGTACTTGGGTACGAATCTTCGTATCTTCTTCCGATGAATTGTCGTACACACATAGTAGGGCAAGAGTGAAGGCCCTATGAGATGAAAAATGGAAAACGGGCAAAACCACCAAACTGCACCTGACCAGGAAGGATATCTTTCAAAGAAATGGAATCTGGCTAGAAAATCGGAAAGACCAAGTGACACTCTACTGAGAAGCGGTCACACTCGCTTGACCCATTCCCATCTCATTACCAAGAACGAACCAGCAGAATGTGATGTCTGCAAAGTACCTGTCTCCATCCAGCACATACTGACAGAATGCGTCAAGTACACAATAAATCGAAATCAACATAAAATTGGCACCGACCTGAAACAGATGCTCACCGATCCGGATATTTTCAACAATGTGCTCACCTTCCTTGAAGACATTGGAATCCAACAACTGATTTAACATCTGTGCCTACCAGTCTCTGAGATGTCTGAGCCCCAGGAACATTTCCCTTTTTTTTTCTTCTTTTTCCTTGTTTCACAAATTCACATGATGACTAATTAATCTTATGCATCCAATGTAGTCGCTAATGACCATAGAAGTAGATGCGACTTAAAACGCTTAATTAATAAAAAATAGTAGGGCATGGAAGTAAGGACATTAGACAGAAATGGTAAATTAAATAAATATAAAAGATACGTTTCGACTTTATTAAAATATTGTTCTTCGATCACTGAGAAAGCGTGTCGCATTTCAAGGATGTGTGCGACAAACACGGAAAGATTACAAATAAAACGCGCAAGTACTATTAAACCGCGAGGGAAGATTTCGAGGAAAAAAGTTGACGAAAAACCACAACACTAACAACCTGGGCGGAGAAGTACTCCTGTTAACAGTGCTTAACACGGTACTATACGCATCACTGCGTTTTCTCCCAATGAATATTCTCCGCTCATGTACAAAAAGCGACATGTACATATCATGTACTCGAGTAAACACACACACGCACACGCACACGCATCGCAATGAAGAATACATTCAGCTGATTAACGTTAAACGTACAAATATCCTATTCAAATAGTAATCCTACTAATCATCCAGTCCAGGTACAAGGAAATCATAATTATGTACAAATCGGCTATACTTGCTACACATATACTCGCGTACGTACGCAGGCACGCGCGTACATGTACACAAAACACAGCAGAGCCAACACGAGCGTACGTACAGAAGTGCATGGCTATATGTACACGCATAATACACATATGTATACATATGAGATACGTATGAATATGCATGCTGTATACGCGCGTATACAGCATGCGTATTCAAGTAGGTACTATGTATGTGAATGCACACACACACACACACACACATATATATATATATATATATATATACATACACTATGTATTAATATGCTTATAAATGGTAGGAATATCCAATGCCAACGACTCTAATACTCGGCTAAGAATACCAGTAGTCTGACTTAGAAATTGAGCAGCATTTCCCTGAAAAGTTTACGGTGTGAAAACACTATCGTACACCTATTCGCCTATACTTATCCTATATCACATTTTTAATTCGTAAAGCATCGTTCTTCCCTTTCTTTTCCCGCTCTCCTCTGTTCCTCCCAACCCTATTGCATTCGTTCCCCTCATCCTCCCGCCCCATCCACATCCCTCGGTTTCTCCTCTTCTCCCCTCTTCAGAGGTATAAAACGTGTGTCGCAATATTTATTGACGACGTAGTGATTCGTCGGAATACTTTGACAGGATAATCACGAGCACATGGAAATGTAGCGGACAAGCTACTCGTTGTCACGTCACAAAAGGAATCGTTTCAGGCTGTGGTAACAGTCGGACACCCGCGTTCCTTTCAATCGACAACGATTTTGGTTTTGTTGGTACGGTCATCGTCTATCGTCGGTGGGCCAGACACCATGATTTTCTCCTTCAAGTACTGATAGTTTTTTAATCTAGAAACTGCATAATCCTGTAACGAGAATTACGTTGCGATGAAGATCGGGACCGAAGCTGGTACAGTAAATCCTCGTTATAAGCCCGTTTCTACCATGCGTTGTACGTCCGGCGACTATCCCCACCATTTCTTGGAATCCTTCGGTCGGGAGTGAGAGAACCCGAGAACGAGAGAGTCGATGGCTCTTGGGTTTTCTCACTCGTGGCATTGGCCGCGCGGAACAGTGTCCGGACTACGGTCCGTAACGCATGCGCAATGACGTCAAACCAATCAACGCCAAGACGGAATAGTGTCCGCGACGCGTTGTACGCCCGCCGCCAGCCCCCTTAGTCGTATTTAATACGAGTGTTTACTGTGTTAACGTACGTTGTACGCGCTGCTTACCCAGTAACCGAACGGAATTTCTGATAGTTTAGCGTTGACGATGCTCCACAGGCCCCAGAACAAGTGACTAGCCAGAGAGAATATCTTGATCTCCATCATGACACGCTCCTCTTCCGACGGCCCTTCTTTGCCGACCGTCTTCAAGTAACTTTTAATGAAATTGAGCTGCGAAAGAAAGCAAGTCGGTTACACGTGCGATACGATTTTGCATCGAGTGTGATTAAACGATAGGGGGGAATAACAAGTAGCATACATACATACGCATGCATACATACACATCAATACGTGCGTGTAAACCAGTGTAAAACTTCGTTGATTCCTAAAAGAAGCAGGCACGCGTGTATATGTATAACGTATATATGTATGCACGTGTACATTTATTTATGAAAAAATTGGTAGAGTTTTCAAAGAAACTTGATCTGAAAACGAAGAGCATAGAAATAGTACGCGGTAAATGGTACGTAAATAGCACCTGTCGGTCGGAAAGAATTCAGTGAATTGTGTAATCGGAATTACTACGCGTTCGTAGGGATATTATATTTTAATACGTCAAAACGGACATTTGAATGTGTTGAGTCAAGTGTCTTAATTGGAAATAACGCGGTTTACCACCCATAAGACACTGTACATTTTTATCAAGCAATTGTAGATTATGGATCGACTATCGAGAATGCATGTGGAGGTGTACTCTATAATCGTAGATGCGCAGGTACGGGACTGATGTTGCAAAGGTGAGTGGTGGCACCGGTTGTTCTGGTTCCACAACGTATGGTGCGAGACAGGATCCATCGCACTGGCAGATCAACATGCCTCCCGTTATTCCGATTAGTCGATCGCAGGCATCAGCCTTGTCTCACCGAATCGTGGTCCTGTGAAACTAATATATACACACGCAGCACACGCCAAGTAGTCCTCGATCTGCTGTCGATAACTCTCGTAATCGCTCAACCGATCAACCGATCGCGTATAGGTACATACGCGCGTTTTCGTGTACCGCATGCAATCGAACTTGGTCTTGCGCTTGTAATTTTATACTTTTCTGGGGATGGAGGAGATGCAGAGAGGGAGAGAGATTTTTCAGTGGTAGTGTTAGTGGTAGTGGTAGTGATAATATGTGGGGGCAGGGGGGCGTAGACATTCCCGTTCGGAAAAACATTCTCCCAGCGAGCCGCGAGAATTTCAAGTACAGGGTCAGCATTTTATCTTGCAACCCACGCCCGCACGAACAGGTAAACTGGCAACAGCGCCTCACGGACGCATTCCACCGCAACCATGCACCGGCCCGACGTTCGGAGAGCTGCCAGCGACCACTGGACAGTAGTGATGCCCGACCTTCGAAAATTTTAGGATGGTCTCTTTCAAATTAACGTCTCAAAGAGCTATTCGGAATTTCCCGGCCAGGGTTGAACTTTTTATCTATAAAAGATATCGGAATGCAAAAAATTATTCCCTCTCAATGATGGATAATTTAACATATTTTACGTTTACTTAATTTTTCTTTTATCAATTTTTTAACCATAATTGTTGTGAAAAGCTTTTGCAAACTGTTTATTTGATACTGTATTTAATGCTCTTTTTAAAATTCGTGGTGTTGATAAACAATAGGCTAGTTGTTTCTGTATCACTACTTTCATAAACTGAGAAATTAATTTTTTATTCAATTATGTGTTAGTTTTGCAGACTTCAGAATCTATTGTTCTCGTTTTCTTTTTTTATAATTTTATCCTTAATGCAGTGCATGCATAGATCGGACGTAAGGGGTAACTAATATTAGAATTTTTGTGTCTGAATGTTTTAACCTTTTAGGAACGATGCGCCATTATTGTGGCTTTTACACGCAGGTGGCGAAAAATCTCTCTGTACAGGGGTATAGCGTCGCGGTCAGCCCTGTCATAGCTACAAAATTTTAAATTCAGACGGGTACGCGCCCAGTCGACATTGTTTTCAAACCTCACTACAGTAATCTGGGGTGCGAGCGATAAATCGATGATAAAAGCGAAGCGCGCGGCTGGATTACCTGGGTCGGGAAATTCCCAACATCTCTTTGCGACGTTAATTTGAAAGGGACCAACCTAAAATTCTCGAAGCTCGCGCGTCACAGCTGTCCAGCGCGATCGCTGGCAGCTCTCCGAACGCCGGGCGGCTGCGTGGTTGCGGTGGCATGCGTCCGTGAGGCGCTGTCGCCACCCTACCTGCCCGCGCGAGCGCGGGTTGCAAGATAAAATACTGACCTAGTACTTGTGTAACCGTCTCTCCGAGACTAGAAAGTAGAATAACGAAGCAGCGAAAACTACGAAAGTTGAACTGATGGATTTTCTGATGATATAATGCGCAACTTTTTTCCATAACCGTATAAAGTTGTTTAATCTTTTCGCCATCAGCCGGAGAGAGGCCCAAGCGGTTTTAGGTCGTTTATTTTTTCGTAGTGAAAGCTTCGATCGCGTTTCAGAACGCGTCTAATACGCGCATGTTCCTCGATTAGAATGGAATTCTATCGCCCGCTGAATTGGGCGATGGCACGCAAGGGCAAGTCGAGCGATACTCCAACATATATGTAAACATAATGGACAGGATAATAAAACGCGATACCTTACCCGTGTTGAAATTTCTACGAATGTTTTGAGAGTCAGAGTCGGAGACCAAGTTCTCCGAAACTTACCTTCTGCTCTTTTGTAGATCCAGACCCTGGGCGCTCATGAAAGAATGGATATTCCGCTGCCGTGTAATCGTACTGCCATTCCACAAAGTGATTCGCTATATCGAATCCTCGGTAGTTGTAAGAACAGTATTCAAAATCGATAAGGACCAATTCCGGTTTCCGCGTGTTTTGTCGTAACAATATATTACCTTCCTGCATATCGTTGTGACAAAATACAACCGGATATTTCTGTTGCGTGGCGAGAGACCTAGAAATAACCGCACGGATCTCTTATCGTTAGAGATGGAGTGCAAAATCACTAACAGTGATTTATCACAGTGATCGCAGATTCACGATCACGGTCGTGATTTAACTTCAATCACGACAGTGATTGTGATTTTTTTAACTTGAGTGAATTGTGTACTGTGATCGTAATTCTTGATCTTGATTGAATTATTTTTTATATAATACTTTCATAGAGCTTGTGTTACAGTCAAAGCGTGCTAATTCAGCGAATATATAGAATATTCATTCATAAATAGTCAATGTATGCACGCACTGATTTGATTGGTTAAAGTATTCACATATACATTATACGTTTTAACTAAAGTGAAGAAATATTCGTTAATTTAAATAGATCGAGAATGATTACATTGGTTCAAAATATTCAACTGAGATTCTATAAGAACAGTGAGGACTTGCGAATGTTTCGAGAGGAAGTAGAAATTGGGGTTATGTGGCGCGTGCAAAGAGCAGTTATGCTCTCCACCAATCAGAAGCGATCACTATTCTGCCTGCACCAATCAGAGGCGATCACGGATCACCGTTCTGCCAGCACCAATCAGAAGCGATCATGGATCACTGTTCTGCCTGCACCAATCACATACGATCATGAAAATCACGGATCACTGTGAAAAATCACCGTGATTGGGAACGAACGTGATCGAATCACTCGTGATTCACAAATCACGGTTCTAGCCAACACTACTTATCGTGCATTACCATGAATCGAAATCGCGCGCGCGCGCGAGAGTAAAGCGGCCCCTACACGAGGAGACTTGCCTCGAGACTGGTCTCTCTCTTTCCTTCTCTCCAGCAGCGGCGTACGCAGGGGGGGGGGGGGGGGCAGGAGGCCCTGCCTGAAAGACGGAGCGAGACGAAGTATCAACGAGTCGCGCGTCGTCTGTCTCACCCCCCCCCCGCCCCTCCCCAAATAAAATTCTGGGTGCGCCACTGAGAGTCTTCAGCTCGAAGCAGCGAAAACTGACCAGCACGAGCATGAGACCTCGTCTCGAGACATATCTCAACGTGTAGGGCAGGCTTAACAACTTACCTGAACCAATTGATCTCGTGATTTAGGTCAATCGTCCGTATCGCGTTCACGTTCTTCAATTGGCGGGCGTCCACATCTTCGATGTTCTCTAAAATGTCCGTGGCTGTGTCCAACCACTTGGCCATAGTGTCCCAAAGCCAAGTAGGCTCTTTGCTTATTGGAACTTGCATCAAATGAATCTGACCCATCTTCTCGGCGATCATAGTACTCAAGATAGGATCAGCCAATTCTTTGGTAAGCAACGGTCTAGCCGGTATATATTCCTCTATACGACCTCCGGGGAATATGCCGTGCAACTTGGGCCCAAGTCGCCTTTCCGACAGCAGCGTAAAAATCACCGACTCGGTGATCAGACCTTCCAAAGCTCTCTCCCCGTGTACTTGGCCGTATAATCGTAACAGAACCTGCCTCGGTTCGCCACGAACCGGAACAGTTCCGTCCGGTAACTGAACGTTGTACAGCCAATTACTCAGCCCGCCACTACGAATTACAATGAAACCCAGTTATATATGTACATATTTTTCTTTAGCGATTGCAACTTGCAAGCAACTATTGAACTTGTTGTTGTTGTTGGCTCGGAACGAAAGGAAAACCCACAACGATGAATTTCCAATTTTCAATTACAATAGTTTACAGTCATTTTGCGCAGCAGATGTCACTATTTTTTTCTTGTGTAAAATGGCCCGCTGATTCGAAAATAAGGTTCATAAAAATTTCTATGAATACGTTTTGGAGATATCGACAGGTGAATTTTTTACCTGTTTGTCAAAAAGGTGGTCCCAGTTAATTGCGAATATCTCGTGTTGCGAATGACCGATATGGTCGGAAATGATCTCAAATTAGAGATAATTGAATCACCAACAAAGCTACCTGACAAAATTTTCAAATCGGTTCAGGAGTTCCGGTGAAATCGATGGAAGTATGTGAAAAATGTCATTTTTTCGACCGAAATTGACATCGACAATTCATTTAATCATCTGGGAAAAATCGAAATCGCAAAAATGGGCCCAGTTCCTCATTTCTTACGTTGAGTCTGTGCTTTCATTTACGAAAAAAATAAGGTGCTACTGAAGAAAATCTATGGATAAACACCCAAGCTAGAGACAATTGTGTGAAAACACTCAAACTTCATGTTTTTTTTGCTCGGATTTTGTGTTTTTTTTCATTTTATTGTGTTATTCCAATTTTAATTAATTCTGTACAATTTTTCCAGTATTTTGTTAATGCATGTGCAGTAAATGCAGTCAAAATGCAGTAAATGTATTTAAAAACAAAAATAATAAACCAACTGGCACAAGCATCATAGGATTCTTGAAACATAGCACGATCGCGTGGAGGGAATGTTTGTCTTACCGAGACGTAATGAAGGAAATACGCAGATCGGTGAACGGAGTTCAAAAAGCGCGCCCGTTCGAGGGTTAAATAAAATCATGGAGTAGGATATTTCATAACAAAATATGGATCAATTTAATACAGCATCAAGCGTCGAAATGAATTTCTTGTGAGATATCCTGCGCCACGATTTTATTTAAAATGAAAAACCCCATCGAAACTGTAGTACAAGAAAATAATTATTTGTTAGTTTTTAATGCATTTTTAATAAAATCGTTTAATATATTTTTTTACACATATATATTTCTGCTCGTAGTTCATTTTCCATTGTATGGCTTTCATTTTTTCTTTTTTTTACAACAGGCGTAAATATGTCTCTGAAGATTCATTTCTTGTATTCTCACTTGAATTTTTCCCCGGAGAATCTTGATGACGTAAATGACGAACACAGAGAGAGATTCCATCCGGATATGAAGAGTATTGAGCGGCGGTATCATGGATTTTGGGATGAGACAATGATGAGAGATTATATTTGGTTCCTCATAAGAGAAACGAATCCCAAAACGAACAAAAGACAAAATAAGGGCCAGAACTATTTCTAAAACACACATATATTAACAAAATACTTGAAAAAAAATTACAGAATGAATTAAAATTATATAGGTGTTCTTTTTTTGTGTTTCTACTTTTATGTACTACTCCTCTACTGATCTTTTATATTCTGTATGTACCAAAGGGTTTTCCCGTATATAAATAAATAAATAAAATAAAATAAACTTGAAATCTTAATATATAAAGCAGAAAGCTTCTATATTTGTATGTTTATCTGTCGTCTAAAAACTTTTAAGCGATAAACTGTGGGATCACGAAATGTGCCTCAGTTCATTATGCCTCACTAATCCAGATGAGTGACTATTTTCGCAAAAAAAATAAAAGAAATTTTTTTTCTAAAATCAGAATCTAAATTTCGGACGAAGCCGAGTAGTTAAGCTAGTAACACAACGAAATGAAAAAAAAAAGAGGGGAAAAAATGAAATTTTAGTGTTTTCACACAATTGTCTCTAGCTTCGGTGTTTATCCATAATTTTCTTCAGTAGCACCTTGTTTTCTTCGTAAAAGTGCAGACTCAACGTAAGAAATGAGACACTGGGCCCATTTTTGCAATTTCGATTTTTCCCAGATGATTAAATGAATTGTCGATGTCAATTTCGGTCGAAAAAAATGACTTCTTTCACATACTTCCATCGATTTCACCGGAACTACTGAACCGATTTGAAAATTTTGTCAGGTAGATTTGTTGGTGATTCAATTATCTTTAATTTGAGATAATTTTCAACCATATCGGTAATTCGCAATTAAGTGGGACCGCCTTTTTAACGGACAGGTAAAAAATTCACCTATAGATATGTCGAAAACGTAATCATAAAATTTTTTTAGGCCTTATTTTCGGAATCAGCGGGCCATTTTACATAAGAAAAAAATAGTGGCATCTGCTTCGCAATTTTTTTTTTTATTTTGTAAACTATTGTTATTGGTGAAAAAAGATTTTGCAGCAGCCAACGGAATTTCGTTTAAAAGCAACCCCTTGGTAGAGTCGAGTATTATTCGCAGATCCCGACTTGTCATTTGAATTCCACGAAAAAGGATGCGAAGGTAAAAAGAGTGTACTAACCTGATACGTTTTAGCGCGATATTATCCGCGGTAACACGCTTCCAGACACCGTGAAGGTAATCGCGACATATACGCGCTGCCATTTCCCGCATCTCTGGATTCTCCTCTGACATCTAGTGTACAAAGTATACACACAATACCAATTTAATAAATCTGAATAATACACGTATAAGCGCAACGAATGCAGAGAACACGAAAGATCGAGAATACTCGAAAGCTTTATTCGCCGTGCTACTTGTCGCTCGATCGGTTTTACCTTTCGATCGTTCGTGTTCGCCGGTGGCCGGCATCGCATTGCACTTGTAACCGGCGAAGTTAAAGTTGCGATGCATGTACTCTCACCAATATCGATCTTACAGAAGTTTGCGAAACCCGAGGATTTCGGAAAGCGGTAATGAACGCGCTTACTTGCATCCAGGGTTACATACGGTAGGTGGTATCGGTGTTTAAATTAGGAAAAGGAAATTCGCCCGTTCACGAATCTGTGTTTCATAACCACTATCGAGCGCGACGCATTGCGAATAGGTATACACATATAATTATGTACTGTACAGAGGGCTAGCCGCGGTGGTGGTTTCATTACAGTGTTAATTCTCTTCGTTCACTGTACGCAACACCTATCGCGTCTCTCCTTTGCTGTTCTGCTGTGCAACGGGCGCGTTTCGTCAAACATGTAATACAAGCACACATTACGTTTCACGGTAGAAACGGTTCGACGCGCGGTGCTGCGGTAGAGTATACTTGGCCTTCAAAACGTACATGAACGGGAGCGCTCGATCGCCGGGAGTATAAGTACGCGCCGTCGCCGCCGCCGCCGCCACTACGCGACCAGTTGTGTTGAGATTGCGCGAAAATAACGATCGATATTTCGTCCTGCGTACTACAATCATTCCTCATTCCGCGCATTCCTTTGCATGGCGGTCCCGCTTACAAGTGATGAACACGTGAAACATGAAACGCTGAAACTGCTATCGCGAGTAAATATCCAAGTACATATGTATGTATCTCGTATGTATGGGCTCGAATGGTCGGGAGTTTCCATCGCTTAATCGTACGATATTTTGATAAGCATACTCTTTCAATATTCCTTCTTCCTCGTGCGTATCCTGTATAGCTACACTCTCTCTCCCTCTCTCTCTCTTTCTCTCTCCCCTCTGTCGCTCTGTTTGAACATGCCGCTTATCGACGTGACAAAGCGACGAGAAATCTTGACGATGCATTTGCCAAATTATTCAACAAGTCCCCCAGTTTCCTTTCAAATCCCCTATTCCGACAAGGTCGAGTAAATTTCTACGCACAATGCGTCGGTAGGTATCATCGTAGGTCTTGCGGTTTTTTCGGTCTGCATCTATTATTTCTCTTTTGTGTTTACTGCGTGGCATAAGTGTGTCACGGTCATTGTTGAACGAATCGCTGGCTTCGTCACAAGGATGCGCGCACCAGTCACCACAAGGATACGACAAGAGCATTCGGATCTCGTAAATAATGCACCGTTCCTTCGTTTATACGTAAAGCGCATTTTCCAAGCACAACTAACGAAACGCTTGTTTAGCCGTGTACACTGTATATAGGGGAAAGGTGTCTAAAACGATCCCCTTAAGGCGTAATTCATATAAAGAATGCAAATGCACATTATTTCAATAAAAGTAAAGTAGATTTTGTAAGTTAGTTTATCTACCTTACTATTGGCTTACAAAGGAATATCCCGAATCCGGAGATTCAAAAAATTCTGAAGCTTTGTGAATTTGTAGGGGATTTCCTCCTGATTACAACTCAATTTTTGTTTGCTGCCCAAACTCACTCGAAGGGGGTGAAATTAACCCCTGAAAATTCAGCTATTTTCCGATTTTGTATTATAACTCGCGAACTGTAGGAGGTGGAAAAAAAGTTTCAAGACAAAAGTTACTTCTTTTAATTAGATCTATCATTTGGTAAAAAAATTATTTTACAGTTCACGAGGTGTAACTCAAAATCGGAAAATAACCGGATTTTCAGGGGTCAATTACACCCCCTTCGAGTGAATTGCGCAGCAAACAAAAATTGCGTTGTAGTCAGGAGAAAGTCCCCTACATATTCACAAAGGTTCAGAATTTTTTGAATTTTCGGGTTCGGCATCTTCCCTTGTTACATCAAATTTACCTACCTGATCAATTATATTTTTTATTCGCAATTTTGTGAAGGCATACTAAAGGATCATTTTGTCCACCTATGCGTATAAAACGATCCCTACGTAGGATCCCTAGAAAAATGACTTCTAGGATCATTTCATACCTACTGATAATAAATAAGACGAACATTAAAAAGCAATGATTTATTTAAATGAAAACAGAAATTAAACTCACAATCAGTCACAAACTATGCGAACATAATAGATAAAAACAATTTTTAAAAAAAATTAAAATCTTAGATAATTTTTGGAACATAATCAATGAATAGAAATACTTAAAATCAACTAACAAACATAAGAAAATCAGATCAGCTTCGCAGATTCAAATTTTTTCACGCGCCCCCAGGGATCATTTTACCCTACTAGAGAGGAATCATATGACCCCAACATCCAACTCACATTCAGTGGTTGAATATAACGTTAAATTATTACATTCGGTAACGAAACATATAATAAATTATTGTTGAATTGTCATTAAATTTGCGAAAAAAACAGCTGTCATACTAAGCCACTTATGACAAAAGTTACACAACATTAAAAAAGACCTTACCTTAGATGAAAGGCAGTCATTTTTATCTTTTTTCTTGTTTATAACGCACACAGCCCTGACATTTACATGGCAGTTCGTGCGACACTTGACGACGTACGGGCTGAACTTTTGTACATCGATATTAAGAAATAGCAGTAATAATAGCCGCAGAACAGCCAGGAATCATTTTACCTTGTGGGATCGTTTTAGACATATTTTCCCTACATATGTATCTGCTACGATGTATGAGAAATTGCATGAGAACGATTTGTCAGCAATCATACATGCTACGGATACGCTTTACCTAATGCGAAAGTAGGCATTAGAGAGTAGAGACGCCAGTTTTAAACGTCTACCGAATCAAGTTTGCACACTCGTTTGTTATCTTATTTGCGTTGCATAGTAACCACCTTTTCTATCTCATCTTGCGAGTAACGAAGAACGTTGGATTTGGCATTGGTTTACGCGCCTGAGCAATGACGTTATCGCTCGCTGTATAAACGCAATTAGCAGTTTTCAAATTGTACGGTCGATAAACGCGCCTGGCAAGCGAGTAAGCTCTGAGCTTAAATAAATTGTTCACTGCGATTGTAGAGTAACGCGACAATTCTGATTACGGTATGTACATACTCGTGTATATGTAGATATGTACATATAATTGTGCACCACTTAAGAATTAGACGCGAAACTTCAGAACATCCGTTACAGAACCAAGTTTTGCGAACTGTAAAACTTTAAAACATAATCCACTCGAGAAGCAACATGATATTACGGATAACAGCATATAAAGGTATTTTAAAAAAAATTAAAACCGACTTAAAAAAAAATAAAACTGTACTAAAAAGTAAACAATAATTGTTTCCCTTATTTATTCTACAACTCTTACATTTTTTAAGTCGGCGCCAGATTTACACAGTGCAAATGATGAGGCACCGACTTAAAAACATATGAGAGTTGTAGATTAAATAAGGGAAAAAATTATTTTTTACTTTTTAGTGCATTTTTATTTATTTTTTTTAAGTCGGGTTTAATTTTTTTATTTTTCACTTTTTAGTTTTATTATATAGGCGTTATGCGCGTGAGTGGTGTCTCAAATTATGACGCTCACGTTCGCCCGAAATTAGAAAGACCATTCTAGTGTTCATTGATAAAATATCTAAAATGCAGCGTACCGATTTGAGAAAAAAAAATGTATTGTACAAATGAGAGCAAGATGAAAATTCGTATTATTTTTCGTATTATCAGGTAACAAGGCGGAAGTAAAACATTTACTATAAACAAATGGGTTATCAAAAAAGTCGTATGCTACATTTTAGATATTTTATCTACGGACAATAAAATCATGATCTTTCTAATTTCGAGCGAACCTGGGCGTCATAATTTGATACACTGCTCACGCGGAGGGGCTTCGCGGGACAACGCAATATTTATGATATATTCATTAATACATAAAAAAAAGTGTATAGAAATAATTTTCAACCTCGTAGTATCATGAAAAAAAATCGTGAAATTTCACGCTGGCTTCGAACGTCTTGGTGGTGGCGGGGAGAGGAAACAGTAGCCACCGATTCTTGACTCTTGAGTGGCTTTTACAGTTTTACACACTCTAATTTTTGTGTAAACTTTAACAATTTTTTGCGTCGAAACTTTTTTCCTTCTCATGTACACTGATCCAGAGGTGTAAATACACCCCTGAAAGCAGGGGTGTATTTCCATACACCCCTAAAAGCAGAGGTGTATTTCTATACACTCCGACCATGTTTATTTGAATATCAAAGGGAGCAACGCATAGGTACACATGATACAAGTGTAAGTACTACTTGTGTGTTGTAGTCGAGTAATTTTTACAAAGTCCTCCGGTACATTGTTTGGTTCACCTTGAGCTTGAGAAGGAAAATACCAATGGAATTTCAATCATCCACGACGCAATCGCCTCGATTCTTGACACGAATTCCAATTGTGAGTCACGCAGAAAAAGAAACAAGTGACAATTGCTTGGGACGAAAAGCTTGCGCAAATCCATTACCCTCGACGAGATAAAATGTACACGTAGTATGTAAATACACGGCGAGCCTTAGATACTTTTAAACTATATGTACATACATGTGTACTCGTTGCGTAAAATTCGGAGGACGTTTAGTAAAATAAAAACAAAGGCAAAAGTTAGAAAATCGCATCCTCGACGAAGCACATGGGTAGAAGGAGAAAAGTCTATATACACACCTTATTTCCCAGACCCATCTTGGGATATATGAGCAGAAAAATCTGCAGCGCCGATAGATCTTGCGGAAATTCTCAACTTGCAGCAGTCTCCTATAGATGTCTTCTTAGCAGCTTCGATGGTAAGCTCTCGTTTCTACCAGCGTTCCGCGCACGTAGATACGTATATAGGTGTAGGTATGTATAATGGGTAAACAAGGTTAGGATCGCCACACGCGTTTGTGCGTATTAATAAATTTTAAATAGAAAAGGGAGTGCGTCTCGTGGGCGCGGAACCAACTATTGTATGGAAACAAATTCACTGGTGATTCTTGTAGAGATCCTTGTTTGATATCGATGGTTCGTGAGTCACCGTCATTTATTCCCACGTACGGGATATCTGCTCGACGGTCGGTCTCGGTCTCGGTTTCGGTTTCGGTCGTTGTTTCGGTCTCAGTTTCCCTTCAATTTAATCGCGACCCGTCACGTTTTCAAAGAAACTGCCAAGAATTATCACTGTTCTAAAAGTCATGAGTTGTCCCCAAGATTCACCACTATTGCACAGAAATGTAATGCCAAGTTCCGCGGAACAGAAGCCAACAAATCGTTATTCTTACTTTTGGCTTTCTTTATTTATTTATTTATTCATATACACTGTTTATGCGATTCTAAATGAAAATACGTTTGGACACACAGTCACAAAGTAGGGACGGAACGTGTATGCGTACGCACGCAACTTCTCGTGCACAAATCGACACAAATATGCTAAGCAATCTGCAGAAGAGTTGTGACACGTAACGCGTGTTAACCAATAAACGTCCAAGTTTGCCCCTACTCTTTGTTCGTACTGTAGCGACGATGGCGCCACTACGGTTAATATCGTTACTTCGTTACCATTCCTCGCGACATAAACTAAAACCACCCACTGGAACAGCAACTGGCACTACTGGCACTGTTTACCGCTTACGACCTTACGTGCATGTATGCACACAATGCATACTTGCATACACGTAGTACGTCACTGGCGTCGTCATGTAGGAAATAAATTTCGTAAACATGTTTGTCGTATAATTAGGTTATTTGCAGCACTCGAGTCCATTTATCGAGTTGTCGTTTAAAGCAGCTCATACTCTGAAAATCATCTTTTCCTAAAATCGATAGTCTCTGTCGTTTTTTCCAAGTTTTAAATAACCTTGGTTTCAACGGATGCAAAATGGGAAATTTGTGTGCGTGTGAAGCGCCGCGTGTTTTCCTTCGCGAACACAGAGGTGCGGGAATATGACGAGACCCGGCGGCGACAGTGTCGAACAGTGTTAAGAATACTTACATGGTGTTACATGTGCATGTACGACGCTGCAGTATTGATAGCAACTTAGTATATACATAGTACTTGTGTACCTACTTACATACGTTTTTTAGAAACTAATCGCACTATTTACATACTATTCAGAGATTAACCTTCAATTAGTGACGTGGCGTGACGTGAGTGACGTCAAAGGTACATAACTATATATGTCAATACGAGGATTGAACTATGTACATATTCTTCTTTTTAGTGGATAGGTATTTATAATGTACAAATTATATTAAGTTTGGAAAGTATTATAATATAACAAAATTACATAATAAATAAAAACATGACAACATTAAAATAACTATATAAATACATAATTAAGATAAACCTGTATTTCAAATGCATTCGAGTGGACATCACGCACGTCGCCACTCACCATTAGTGGTAGTAAAAACGGACATCACCAGTTGAAGGTTAATCCTTTTTCGAAATTACACAGCACACAGTATCGGATATTTAACAATGTATATATGTACTTGTACATTACAGTGGCTCTTATTTACACTTGGTAAATTTTTTTTTTTTAATTTTCTTCGGGGCACCCTCCAGAATAGTTCCAATTAATAAAAAAAAAATTGTGTAAAGTTTGAGCCCGATCGGATAACGGGAAAAGGTGCCCCTGGGCCTTTAAACATTTAAATAATTATTTAACACCTCACGAAGTCGATTTTCTATAATATCCTCCAAGTTATTGATTGAATAAAAAAATATGTCAAACAAAAGTTGTAGATCCGGACGAGGAGCATATTTTATGTTTTGTTACCTTTTCTCGTGCGACGACCGGTTTCCGAAAAAAATCCGAAGAAATAAAAAAAAAAACTTTTTTCCCCTCAAATTTTGAAAGTTTAAATTCTTCTCGATCACTTTTATGAAGGCGATAAAAAAAATTGAATTTTTATTTTTGAGGACTATTTTATAAACCTTTAAGGGGGCCATTTCATATACCGAAATATGCCAAAAAAATAAAAATAATTATTTTTCCAGATTTTCAGTGTTTGATATGTCATGAATGTTTCCTGAAAATTTGGGACTGAAATTCGCAAACATATCGAAGATATTAGACATCATGATTTCGAGAAAAATGCATTTGAATACCTCACTTCTGATGTCTATATCTTCGATATTTTGGTGAATTTCGGTCCCAAATTTTCAGGAAACAATCATGATATATCAAACACTGAAAATATGGGGAAAAAATTTATCTTTTTGGCATATTACGGTATATGCCCCCCTTAAATGTTTAAAAAATAGTCCTCAAAAATAAAGATTCCATTTTTTTTTATCGTCTTCATAAATAAAATGTGACCGAGAAGCATTTAAACTTTCAAAATTTGAGGGATAAAAAGTTTTTTGTTTAGTTTTTCAGACTTTTTTCGATAACCGTTTGTGGCACGAGAAAAAGTAATACAACATAAAAGATGCTCCTTCTCCGGATCTACAACTTTTGTTTGACATATTTTTTTATTTAAGAAAATCTACTTTGTGAGCTGTTAAATAATTATTTAAATGTTTAAGGGCCAGGGGCACCTTTTCCCCTTTATCCGATCAGGCTCAAACTTTACATAGAGTTTTTTTTATTATTTGGAACTATTCTGGAGGGTAACCCGAAGAAAATTCAAAAGTCGAATATAAGAGCCACCCTATTGTACATACATGTATAGGATATACATAGTGCCTACGTAAATATACGTATCCAAACATGTGGAATCAAGACAAAAGAAAGTATATGTACAACTTGTTATCTTGAGTAGCAAGTTAACGACGAGGTCATTCGAGACGACGAACCACGATAGCGAGTTGTTGTCATTAATTGTGCTCGATAGATTGAACGAGTAATATATGTATTTCATTCTTGTTTACTTCAGTGATTGATGTTCCTTCAGCAAACTTTCTTCCATGTTGGAAGAATATGCACAATGTATAACGAACAAAATGGGATATCGTATTCTTCGATCATTCTTCACTCTGTGTAGAATATACTTTAAAATCGCGTAAATGGGAGAAATTCTTGTTGAACGATATCGGGGACGCGATATACGATCGGTATTTCGCGTAATGGATAAAAGAGATTAGATAGGTTATTTTCTTCATAAATATGGGCCACGCTGCGCCAACGTTACGAAAAATAATACAGTTATATGAACGATATGGCTCGTTGCGTGATTTACATTTCGTGAGTTTGATGAAACTCGTTTTTTTTATTGGTTCTCTGTTTAAATTGATTTTAGAATATTTCCCCTGATATGTGAGAAGCATACCTATGTACATACATAATTTTGGCACCCATCGTATCGATTGAGGTTGAGGGATGTGAGCGAGAGATGAATACTTGAATGTTGAATATTGTGTTCTCTTCTCCCCGGCGAGATTCAACCGAGATTGGATTTAAAAAAAAACACACCCAATTAGCGCGCGCGCGCTGATGCCAACGACCGAAGGACGAGACGAGGCGAGACGAGACGAGACGAGACGAGACGAGACGTTCAAACTTTCGCTTTCAGCATACCAACATATTGGTACCTACATATGTAGTAGATTCATTGTTCAGCTGCGTCGCGTCGTCAACATGGTCAACAACGCGCATCTCCCCGGTATAGCGGTAATAGTTCTACATTTGTTCGGGTAAGGTTAGCTGGCGTTTCACTCCATACAACTTCATTACCTTCATAGATAAAAGCAAAGTGTGTGCCGTGTTTGTGGAAAATATTTTCTAATGCTGCGTATTACGTTCCGTTTACAAAGTATCAATTACCTATATATATGTACATGTATATTTCGAAATCGTTTACATCAGTTTCGCAATACGCATGCCTCATTACGGAAGATAACATTGGCGTAACTAGGATTTTTTTTCGGGGGGGGGCCAGGTCCCATTCCTCCCCTCCCTCTCGCTCTCTCTCTTTTATATAGGTAGAGTTACCCACATATACCTACATTTAGCAGCTTAATTCTAACAGTTTTAATTCATAATTTAACGTAATAAGAACATTATTGTTTTTTTTATTTAGTTCCCCTGCATCGATAGCATTTCGGTCCAAATATTTGTTTCTTTGCAGATAGGATTTTACGAACAGACTTATTTCGATAGTTTCTAGAGTGAGGCCATTCCGCGTTTTGGGGGGGCCAATCCGCATTTTGGGGGGGGGGGGGGCCACCCGGCCCCCTAACTATTTACGCCAATGCGCGTTAATATGACATCGATAGCAGAGTTGATACTGTTCTCAATTGTGATTACACCTATATAACGTAACAGGGACAATAATAATGACAAAATGACGACGACGGTGAAAACGTTATGTACTTACATAGTGTACACTATAAATCACAGTGGATTATAAGATCACCGATGCGGGCCGTTTGTCCCCGATCGTAATAGATCATTCAAGTTGCGAATGCTTCTGCTGATATAGTATGTATGCACTTGTGTATGTCATACATTAGCACATACTATACTTACCATACTTACCTAGACTACACATATGTCTACCTACACAAGTACATACTTCGATTTCTGCAACCTTTGACTTGATTGGGTATTTATCATACGATTTAAAGATATGGTCAAACGATTACGATATCGCCTAAAAGCCGTAGTTTTGTTAAATTCTGCGCCACACGAGTTTTACCGCAGTCGAGGTAATATACATGGAATAGTCTGATGTGTCGTCGGGGCCCAATCTAGCTCTCATATATTTAACTATAAATAATTATTTTAATATACAATTTTTGACAGTGAGTGAAATTCCTCGTAGGTATTTGTTGAATAACAAAAGCCTTTTGCTTAAAAAAAATTAATATTCATAAAAAGAAACAGCAACAAAGTAAAATAAAATATATATAGGTAGGAGGTAAATATGTATCCAAGTATCTATATTTTAAATCTAAAAAAGAACAAGTCTTATAAAATATTTTTAAAAAAATCGATAAAAAACAACGTAAACACTTTTATTAATTTTAATTTCCTCTTTCCACCAATTTTTCCGTCCCGAAATTCGCCGCTCTGATAAATTGCTTGCCCCCCCCCCCCCTACCCAGGGGGACTACTCTTATATACAGTGCGTGCCGTCTGTGGTTTCATACGATATCATACCTGCGAAATAATGCGTTTCACGTCTCTCATCTGACGCGCATTTCACCATTCTGAACTGAATCATTCGTTTCGCAACGTTTAGATCGATCATGGATTCGAGCGGTGCGGAATCAATAATAATGGAGAAATGGGGATCTATCGATGGACGATGCATAGAAAAGTACACATTAAAAAACAAAGCTGGTCAAGAGGTGGATATTGTAACATACGGCGCGACGATAACGTCCATTAGAACACCAGATAAACAGGGTAGAATAGCAGACATCGTTCTAGGCTTCGATAACGTCCAAGGTATTGTATTATAGAATTTTTCCAAAACAATTTGCACTCTGTCGGCATATCTTGTAAGTTATAGTATAGATAAATATATGAGACGTAATTACTCGGGAGGTAGTCGAGTACAGTCTAGGGCCGGTATTCATAGTCGCTACTTATTCTTAAGCAAATGCTTAAGCATGCGGCATCCTCTACTAACCTACTTAGTAGCTAGTAAAGGATGCCGAATGCTTAAGCATTTGCTTAAGAATAAGTAGCGACTATGAATACCGGCCTAGGGGGCCGTCCTTAAATTACGTAAGAGTAATTTTGGCGATTTCTTATCCCCACCCTCTCCCAGTAAAAGAATTCGTAAGATTTGATATTCCAACCTCCTCCTTACGTAATATTTTTTGCATTGAATATTTTCAATGTTTATTAAAATTGTTTTAAAGGTTTATATAATTCGTTTAACTCGGTTTCGGGAACTTTTAAACTAGAACTACTTTTCTGGAACATTAATGATAGAATTTGTATTTATTGAAAATTAGGTTAGAGAATATTACGCAAGATAGGGCTGCCATCCGTCCGGGTTACTCCGGATTTGTGGTCTTTTTTAGGGCGTCCGTGGGGATTTTTTGTAGTAATCCGGGTTCTTCGATGCTGCTCGCTCAAAAAGTCATAAATATTTTATCCTTATTTCTTGATTGCGGTTAGAATTTATAATTTACAGATATACTTGTCATGGGATATCGTACCTAATATGAGGCAAGGAGAGCGACAACGGAACAACCCACATTACATTTTTTTTCCTATTTTATATGATTAGTAGATCCTATTGGAATACGTTCCCTGATAACCAGATCTGGCAGCAGAATCTGACATCAGAACCGTAGTCGTCTGTGTCCGCATTTGGCTGCGTTCTGAGGTGCAGATTCTGCCGTTGCTATGGTTCTGACGTCAGACTCTGCGCTCTCATGCCAGCGCCAGACCCTGCTACCAATCTGATGTCAGACTGGAGACAGATGGTTATCAGGGTTATTGTTACTAACTCAATTTCGAAAAAATGTGGGTTAGTCCGCCATTGCTCTCACTGTCTCATATAAGAAATAGTTCAAAGTGTCCGGGTTTCAAGTGGAAATGTCCGGGATTTTAATGCTCTCTGTCCTAGATTAATGATTTTACGAATGGCAGCCCTACGCAAGACGCTACCCCCCCCCCCCCCTTTGTAAGAAAACGTAAGAAATTCACGACCCCCTCCCCCCAAAAAGCCTTACGTAATTTAAGCATGACCCCTAGCCGCGCAGAGGCGAATTCAGGAGCCTTTCTTGGAGGAGGTAAAATATGTAAAAGTACATAAGTACATTTTTGAACCCTCTTTGACAAGATTTAAAATTTCCTCGTAACTTATATTTTAATATCTCTATCTGATACTATAGCCGAAATAATTAAATTCACATTAATTATTTATACAGAATAATACACAATGTCATAATATTTTTCTATTTTATTACTCTTGGGGGAGGCGATCGCCCCTATCGCCCCCCTCTGGATCCGCCCTTGTAGACGCGAAGCACCGTCCCTCGCAAATCGAATCTATAGACTCGATGATTCGCACACAATACAAGTACCTACCTATATATAGTTTTGTTTCAATCAACACAGCAGTATTCGCTTGAAACAACGTATACACAAGTAGGGTACATACCTGCAAGTGCATCCAGTACTGAATCGTTTTTCCAGGGTACACGGATGCGAACAATCCGTATTTCGGCGCGACGATAGGGCGAGTTGCGAACCGTATTGGTAAAGGTGAATTTATTTTAAACGGAATTAAGTATCAAGTGTCCAGGAACAAAGGGCAGAACAGTCTTCACGGTGGTGTGAAGGGTTGGAATTCGAAAATATGGAACGCCACTGTTCGAAACGACTGGCTCGTATTGTCGCTATTAAGCGAAGACGGCGACGAAGGTTATCCAGGGGCTGCTATAGCTTCTGCAGCTTTTAAGCTAACCGCTGACGGCGAGTTGCGTGTCGTTATGAAAGTTTTCGTTACCAAAGCTACCCCGATCAACTTGACTAATCACAGCTACTTCAACTTGGCTGGCCATGTTCGTAAATCAATTCTTATTCGTCTTTCAGGGCATATATGAGGCAGTCAGAGCAACAACGGACTAAACCACATTTTTTTCGAAATTGAATTAGTAGCAATAACGTATTCCAATAGGCTCTACTAACCATATAAAATGGGAGAAATTTTTTTTTTTTAATGTGGGTTGGTCCGTTGTTGCTCTGACTGCCTCATATGTAAATATCTATTTATGTAGAAACCATGGGCGCCGGAGGGGGGTGCAAAAGGGGCAGTTGCAGTTCCTTGGCTTTTGAGAAAAAATCGCTGATTTTTAAAAACTGATCTTTATTAATTTTATATCTACTAAAAAAGTGAATATTTCTACATTTCTGATTGAAATTTTTAATTAAATTGGCACTACAAAATGAGTTCAAAAAGCAAGCGGGTTACACGGTTTTTCATTACTATATTTTTCTTCGTCATCACCCACAAATTGCCCCCTCCTAGAAAAAAATCTGCGGACGCCTTTGGTAGAAACTACGAGATTTGGTAGTTTTTACAAGAATTCCTTCCTCCCGTGTCTCGGATACGCGGGAGAAATCGTATTATTCGATCGCACGAATTTCTCGTCGTTCATCTTTCCATTGCCGTCCCGGTAAAACTTCTGATTATACATGTTTCAGGAAAGTAATGCTACCGAACTATATAAACATCGAGTCACATTAAATGCGAATAGTTGGACCGTTACCGACGCCGAAAGTATTCCCACTGGTGAAATTCGATCGGTTGAGAATACTATAATGGATTTGAGAAACTCGACGACACTCGGGGATGTTATCGATAAAGTTTCTGGAGGTGGTTACGATCATAATTTTTGCATCACGGCGAATAACGCCGCGAACGATACAGAATTTGTTGCTAGAGTATTACATCCGACTTCTGGAAGATTCTTGGAGATTTATTCCAATCAACCGGGCGTTCAATTTTATACATCTAATTTCCTGCCCGAACAAGGAAGCCCGGGTATTCGAGGAAAGAATAACAGTGAATATTTTAAACACGGAGCATTCTGCTTGGAAACACAGAATTATCCAGATGCTGTGAATCATGTGGGTATAGCGATGGGTCATTCAATTTGGGTTTGACCAGCAGGTAGCATCCCCATTGTATTTAATACACAAATCCTATTAACATTTGCAGAAAAACTTTCCCAACAGTATACTCGAACCTGGAGAGATCTATTGTCATACTGTTACTTATAAATTTGGAATAATAGCTTGAACCGAGCCTACGCCATTCTTGGAAAACAAGTTGCTGTCCGTGTTCGCTAAAAGTATATTGTAATAATTAAATGTTACACTTGCTCCACCAGCAAGCGGTGATAAAATGATGTTTTCGCTTGTGCATTCTAGTGTCTGAAGGCAAATATTGCTCTTCCGATATATTTTATTGTATGCCTAAACACTCTCCCTATAATACTTAAGTATGGTTATACAGATAACGAAGGAGGTAGATTAACTTCCAGTGGACGGTGTCGTTGCTTCCCGGGCATAGAATCAATTTCCTCTAATAGCCTATCGTCGCGTTGTTGCGTTATCGATGCGGTCGCGGGTGTATAACGATCAGACATCAATCCTTCTAAATGATATCCAAGAAAGCCGATAACGCAAACGATCGGGAGTTGTATAGAAGTGCCAAATTTAGTGAAAATTCTGCCCAACAGTGGCCACATCTTCTGAAATCAAACGACCACGAATACGTATTTTACTCTCTTTCCTTTTCACTTGGTACATTTACAATTTGCCCCACGATTCTTCAGGGTAATACTAATCAAGTTTTGATATCAACAAGGAATATTAAGTAGAAAAGGTTTCAAGTTTTAACGTTCAGTTGAATCGCGTTCCTCTACGGTTTAATTTTTACTGTTCACTAGGCGATTCTTTCACATTTCATTTCACGCATTCCATCCGTTCCACAGAATTCACCGAAATATGTACATGTGTATTTGATTCGTGAAATTCCGTACGATCTGATGGAAGATGGGTTAGGTCGGAATTAAGGTGGTCCAGCGTATCGGGAAATTTTTATAAATCGAATTTGCTCCGACCGAGATGCCATTCACAAAATTTAATTCTAACTAAATCACTGATATCTGTTTTGCTTACATAAATTGTTTTAATCGTTTCCACAAAATATTTCTGCGTGGGTATCAGATCGTGAAGGTACATACAACATACACACGGTGAATCACGGTCAACGGTGGTCAACTGACTAAATAGATTTCGAATGATTTGAGATGCAAGAATCACCGATCCATGGTTTCACTTTCATCTTATTCTGATTAGTGCGTTTCACTTGAGTGAGTTGAAATATGATGCGATTGGCAGTAGTGAACAATATAGATTTTTACGCTACCGCTTGAACGTGGCTGGGGAATTGTATGTAATCGATATGTATATAGAGTACAGATCGCGCATTATAACTTTGCCTCTGAGCAGTGCCAGCTCGCTCCAAATGAACGGGCTATGTCGAGGAAGTCATAAATTTCCTTCAAGGATTGTTTTCTCGATCTTCGGAGCAGAGCCTAATACTTTCTCTTCCCACGTGCGCACCCCGCTGTGTAACGGAAAAGCGCGTTTCCACCATAGCCATATATAGACGGAGCAGAAGCTGGGACTATCGGCAAGGGGAAGGTAAGCTTGGAGGGGAAAAGGCAGAGGTTCAGATACAGCCTGTCATACAGGCACGTCGGTTAGCTTCGGAAGCATTCGGCATGCATAACCACTGCGTTACCGGATTTGCCGCCCGATTATCGCTCCCCTTACCGCGAATCTTGCAACCCCCCTCAGTTACGCTCCGTCTATATATGTCTATTGTTTCCACGGTTTCCACCGAGTTCCCACCACCACCCGAAGACCGAGGGAAAGATGGACGCCGATTCGTGGAGGCGGAGGAACTCTCAAGTCCCAATGGACGACCTACCGCTTGGATCAAATGCAGCCTTTATCCTGATTGGACTACAAGGATCTATGGGAAGACCAGGAGGATCCTGTCGTCGACTTGGTCGACGAGCTCTGAGCTGATTCTGTAACGCTACTTACATTTTGTCGCTAACCAGCTACCTGAACAGTTCGAATAAACTTCAAAGTTTAATTTACAAATAGTTTCCTTGTACATACTCTGTTTTATTTGAAACACCCGCACTCCGACGAGCAGGCGGTTCAGCACTCCACGGGCACCAACCCGCGACCGCATCTCAATATCCCCACAAAAATACGTAACAAGATTATGGCCGGTATTCATAGTCGCTACTTATTCTTAAGCAAATGCTTAAGCATTCGGCATCCTTTACTAGCTGCTAGGTTAGTAGAGGATGCCGTATGCTTAAGCATTTGCTTAAAAATAAGTAGCGACTATGAATACCGGCCATAGTCGCTACTTATTCTTAAGCAAATGCTTAAGTATTCGGCATCCTTTACTAGCTACTAGGTTAGTAGAGGATGCCGCATGCTTAAGCATTTGCTTAAGAATAAGTGGCGACTGAGAATACCGGCCAATGGAAGGAATATTCTGTTTCGAGATGTGTAATAATACGAATATAAAAACACGAAATTATTCGCAAGTAGGTGCTCCGTGCGCATAGTACATACTATGTACACTAGGCGCCAGAATCGGCTTCCCTCCGGAAATTTGGCAACGTTGCATGTCACTAGGCATAGCTCAGTGGTTCTAGTGACATGCAACGTTGCCAAATTTCCGAAGGGAAGCCGATTCTGGCATCTAGTGTACATACAGTGGCGGATGAAAAAAATTGACATCTTTTAAAATCGCATAAACTTTTTTAGAAGTGGTCCAAACAGGTTTTTTTTTAGAAGCTGAAAGGATTAGTTTGCTAAGTGACGTGTTTCGTCATTTTGAAAAAGATACAATTGGTCGGAGTAGCAACAAACACATTAAAGGTCGTTTTTTAAACTTTTTTTGTGAGCCTGTAATGCAAATTCAACAAACCCGATTGTAGATTGAAGTAAATTGAATACATGACTAAAATTTTATCAAAATTTATTAATGTTGCTCTGAGTTATAAACGCTAAAGATCGAAGAATAAGGCCGAAAATCGCGAAATTCCCGCAATCAGCGTTTGTAGCTAAGAGCAATGTTAACAGATTTTGATGAAATTTTCAGCATGTATACAACTTACTTAAATCTACAAATGCTTTTTTTGAATTTTCATTACAGGCTCAGAAAAAAACATTTACTTTTTTTTAACCGACTTCAAAAAGGAGGAGATTATAGATTCGACCCGTTTGTACTTTTTTTTTATGTTTGTCCCCGCATAACTCCTCCGCAAATGGCGGTGGTCCCATCCTACACTGCATCAACATTGGCCTAATATTTTGCCAGTTCTGGTAAATAATAAAGACTATTGTCACCTAATAATTATTATTTTATTTACGTATGCGCATATCTCCTCAGCCAGTGATGCCAGATTCGGGACGGGAGCGCTCGAGAATTTCCCCCACCTCGCATGCACACTAGGCCGGAGCTGCGTGTGTACATGCGCCGAGCTCGCGGGCACGCAGCTACGGCATAGTGTGCATGCGAGGTGGGGGAAATTCTCGAGCGCTCCCGTCCCGAATCTGGCATCACTGTCCTCAGCATGTTGTGTCAATATATGAGGCAGTCAGAGCCTGTGATGCCAGATCGGGGACGGGTTCCCTCGAGAATTTCCCCCACCTCGCGCATACTACGCCGAAGCAGCGTGTCCGTGAGCTCGGCGCTTCGGAGTCCAACTCACGGACACGCAGCATCGGCGTAGCGTGCGCGAGGTGGGGGAAATTCTCGAGGGAACCCGTCCCCGATCTGGCATCACAGGTCAGAGCAACAACGGACCAACCTACATTAAAAAAAAAAAAATTTTCCCTATTTTATATGGTTAGTAGAGCTCATTGGAATATGTTATTGCTACTAATTCAATTTCGAAAAAAATGTGGGTTAGTCCGTTGTTGCTCTGACTGCCTCATATATGAAACTAAAATGTTCAAAATAAAACAAAAATTTTAAAAAATCAAAACCAACTCCAGAAAAATAAAATTGTACTAAAAATTAAAAAATAATTTTTTCCCTATTTAATCTACGAATCTCATATTTTTTAAGTCGATGCCAGATTTACACAGTGCAAATGACGAGGCACTGACTTGAAAAAGATGAGAGTCGTAGATTAAATAAGGAAAAAAATTATTTTTTACTTTGTAGTGCAATTTTATTTTTTTGAAGTCAATTTTAATTTTAAAATTTTTTTTTGTTATTCCGACCAATTGCAATTTCTTTCTAAACGACGAAACACGTCACTTAGCAAACTAATCCTTCTAGCTTCTCAAAAAAACTCAAGTTGTTTGGACCAATTTTAAAAATGTTATGCGATTTTAAATGTATGTACGATTATGGCTGTGAGCTACTGTACATATATATAGTTGGCGGTGATCCCAGATCCGAAATGTTCCTAGACCAAACATGTGGGTCAAGAAGTATGTAAATACATGTAGCGTCAATACAGACAATGCGGTCAATGCTGTCTCGACCACGGCGTAAAAACTGGTGAAAACACCTTGATGTGATTTTCATTAAGCTAAGTTTCCCTGTACGCGACTGGACGCATCGTCAAGAATTTCAAAGTCGATTTTCTCGAAAATGATACGCGATATGAAAAAAAGTTACTCTTTCTTTTCGATTTATAACAAATAAATAAGTCGAGAAAAAGGAATACCATTTTCTGATATTGCGCTTCATTTTCGAGAAAATCGACTTCGAAATTGTTGACGATGCGTCCAGTCGCGTATAAGGAGACTTACCCTAATGAAAGTCACGGGCGATTTGGGCGTAAGTGGAATTCGCCCAATATAGTTTCGTAAGTATGATCCTTTGGAATTGATCGAGACCCGTTACCTTATAAACACTGCGAATTAATAGCGTACTAATGAGTGCTAATGAGAACAATCTCTATTTATATACTTTCGAAAACAAAACACTTTTTCTTTATTTTCGTGAAGGTGCGATCTTTTAAAGTGAATCATACGAGTATACTATGATGCCTTCTGATTATAAACCTATGTAAATTTAAAATTATAGGAGACACGTCGAATGAGCTGTATTATGCGTGTTTGTTTACATTCAAACGTACATTTGATCTTCGATTACAGATCCATTACCGACATACACCAAATTTTACACGCTCGCGCGCTCGTTTGCCCGCACATTATAATTCGCGTAACGCCCGCATAAAAAACCTGGCGGAATATTCAGTTTTGAGAAACAGGCGCGCGCGTGGGGGACGAGTGTGTTTGTTGATATACACAGATTCATAAACACTTGTAGACTCATATCAGTCTATTGTTTGCAGCGTCTACGACGATAACTCGGTGTTTTTCTTCGCTCGTTCATTCTGCACATCTTTTTTATATTACGAAATAGTTTTCGCAATGTCAACTTAAAGCTACTTCACCGTATCAATAACACGTCGTTTCGATCATTGCACAAAATAAACCCTTAACTACTTTGTACAAGTACAATATGTATTACTCTATGCGCAAATTTGGTTTCAGTAATAGGATACTAGAGGATTCTACTTGACTAGTTTTATGCATCACTAGATTTCTTTCGACTGCGGGTTCGTAATTGTTTGGAAAAATCACGTTACCGGGAGGTGCAAGACAAATACGCGTGATTATGTGTATCCTATTTGCAGCTCGCGTCGAGCACTGGATCATTTGCTGAAATCCTGATGACGATAACATCTTTTTTTTTTCGTTGCACATGCATGCATCGTAATCCGCGTACTTGGTCAAACTCATATCTCTCTCTCTCTCTCTCTCTCTCTCTCTCTCTCTCTCTCTCTCTTCCATCCTCGCTCCTGACAGCTTTAGTACATACAATCGATTCTCAAATACATACGCGATATATCCGCAACACGATAATTCAGCCAATATAATTATCCTTAAAAATTAAACTAATAATTTTTCCATTACAAGTTTCGTCGATATTATTGTTGCTGCACCTTCTTGTTAACGATAACGGCGTGGCTCTTCGAATAGATTTCTTATCATTCTCATTCAGTACTATTTCCCCGAAACTCGTGTTCGAGACTCTACAATATACATAGAACGCAACAAAGTATGCTATCCTATGCTCTTGATACCGATTCTGCATTCAGGAATTTGTACGTTCTACTCGCTTCTTTGTTAGTTTTATATAAAAAAGAGGAGGCGGAGCAGGAGAAGAAGAAGAAGAAGAAGAAGAAGAAGAAGAATAAGAATAAGAATAAGAATAAGTAGGAGGAGGAGGAGGAGAATTTCTACAGAAAATACTGAAACATGTCCCGGACATTTGTTTATACACGAAACAAGAGTAATAATATCATAATTCTTTCGCCTATATCCATTTTATTTTTACCGAAAAGAAAGAAGAAAGGAAACTAAATTGCAGTGTACGTAATTCGTTATATACGTAGCCAATAAAATTTCGATACCTTCAATGGCAAAGGAAAAGAAGCTATTTAAAGTTTCAGGCAACAGAGAGCTGAGAGAGATGCAGAGAAAAATGTTGGGGAAAAATGTTCTCTCACATTGTTAACGGATCTTTCCCGACAACATTCACGCGATAATAGCACGCTTGACCGCTCGCAAGCTTGTAAGCTCAGAACACGAACGATGTAAACATTCAATAATATTTATCGTATCGTCTGATATACATTTATGGACTAGGAAGTGTAATCTTTGAAGCACCACCAATTCGGATAGCCAGTTTTTATATAATAAAGCTCTGCATCGGAAATAAATATGCGCGCGTGGAAACGGTGCGTCACGCGTACCCAAGTTTTTCCAAAACGTCTGACCTCTGAACCGTAATCGTTTTCGACCAGAAGAAGCAACGGTCTTCCACGTATCAAGAGACTTTGCATACTTCCCTCGGACGAAAGTCTTGAGAAATGTTACGCGGCTTCGACCCCAACGGCCGACAGAATGTTACTTTTTCTTCCGCCTACGTAGAAAGAAGGGCTTCGGTACATTCGAACGAGCGGGTTACGAAGCTCTGCTGATCGTGATGCAAGCAAAAACTTGTTTTCCTTCTCGTAAATGCTGTACCTCACGATTCTCTGCTGGCTATTGTCGCGTCTGGTATGGGGCGAAATCTACGGCATCTGTAATCGATAGCCGTGGGTTAATTCGGCTGGATAGCGATCGACGGATTGTACAATAATAATTATACGAGGTAAATAATACCTGGCGTTGTTTTCCGCGATATGAGGTGGTAAAGACGTAGGAGGTGGTGGAGGTTGAGCATTTTGCGGGCCGGTGCTATCGGAGTCATTGTCACTGCTCTCTTCGGTTTGCTTGGCCGCTATTCCCAAAAGATGCAGAGGTATGCCTCTGCGGGAAAGTCTAGACAACACTTCGGAATTCGGTCTACTTCTGCGCTGCGGTCTTTGGAATCGCAGATTTAGTTGGCTAACATCCGTTACGTATTTCTCGCTTTGCCGTCGACGACGTAACGCAGGCGTGCATCCGGTTAAATTTTCATCTTCTGTCGAATTAGCCGACGATAAAGGTGAAAAGATTGGCCGTGCGTCGGGCAAAGTCGCGCAGCGTCGTAGTGCCAGCGGCTCCAAGTGCACTGTCAAGGGTTTGCCTTTAATAGCTAAAATTTGGCAATATTAGTATCGCTAGGTCGCTATATTTATCATTGATTGCGACAAATCAGCTTCCAAAATATCATAAATATAGACTACCGAAGCGCGGAGTTTCCTCTCCATTCCATCTCACCCCCTTCGCCCTCCCTTTTTTTTTTTAAACTTTCTGTTTCCTTGTCAAGGTATACGTATATGTATACAATTGTAACGATTCTACGTATATAGTACTCTTTAGCGAGCAACGACTGCACGAGAGACTCGAGCAAGAAAAGTTAACCGAACAGTCTACAGTTGGCGAATAGCGAAACGTTACGTTAAAACGTCTCCGACAGGGCAATCTTCGATTAGCTGAAGAAAAAAAGAGAAGGGTGTGCGATGTTTTGAACGTGACGCGACGCGACGCGACGCTACGTGATTTCTTACCACGAATCGGACGGAATTATGGTTATATTTCGTGTATAATGCTATCGTTATTACTTGTTACTCTCTCGTAGGAATTTTGTTTTGTTAAAGCCGCGATTTACGGAGGTGTGTTGTAGCAGAGGCAGGCGCGAAATAGTCGAGTCCGAACCATTCTCGTACTGTTCAGACACTTGATATATGTATGTACGTACGTATGCAGTAAGGATTTCGAGTAATGAGCATCGGGATAGAGGATAAAACCGTGTTACGGTTGGTTCGAGTAATTTCGTTAGCCCCGAAAGAGTTGAATCGACGGGTGTCGTTAAACAGAAAACGTACAATGTTAAACGTCGCCACAAGGATTCAAGGAGAATCGTAAAAGTACCGTTTAAGCAAAAAAAAAAGTCTTACTAACTAGTATCTTTTTCCCTGGTTATAGCCACTGGCGTGGACGATTTTTCTATTTCGTTTCCAACGGCAGTCCTGGTATTCTGAGTATTGGTTTCTGGAGTTGATTCTGATAGCGAACATCTAGGACTCTTAACCGGAATCGGTATTTTACTGACAGTGTTATATGTCCTGCAAGGAGCTTCTTTTTCTTTATTGTCCTTATATTCACGAAGCGGTACTATATTCGGTATAGCGGTCGAGGCAGTGGTAGTACTGTTCTCCTTCTGCGCGGCAGTGTCGACAGGTGCCCGATTTTCAACAGCATCATCGTATATGGATGGCTCTTCCAGTCCTAGATTAGGACTAGCTGGACTATCCGCCGTACCGTTTATCATTTTCCCTAGCAAATTACATTAGTTTTCCTCGTTATCATGATAAAGCTTTCCGCAAAGAAGAAGAGAAACGGGAAGCGAAGCGAGAGAAGGGAGCATTCGACGAGACACGAGGAGCTCTTCGCTTCTCGTCTCGTGCAGATCGATAACGGATAGAATACGTGAAGAACATGAAGAACGTGAAGAACGTGAAGAGAATGATCAAGTCGGACGGGGGCGGGTGGACGGGCAGCCGAGTTGTACCGGGCTGTTCGCACTTACTTTGCAACGGTTCTCTGTCGGCGGTGGTTTGCACAACGGTGGCGCCGCCGGTCGCATCTACCACCCTGATCTCCAATCTTCCTGCCACCGCCGCTTCCTCTTCTTCGTCTCCTCCGGGTGTACTGGGCGTCGTGTTGGCTGGCGAGAAGGCAACTGCGGGCACGCTCGCTCGTCGCGGCGGGGGGCTCTGCCTCGGTTCGTCGTGGCGCGTTGCGATATTTCTCATTACATCAACTTCGTACAACAAATCGTCGAACGCGGCTTGCTGAACCTGTTGAAGAACCAGCGAAGAATCCCTTAGATCCAGTTGGATTTAGTTAAATTCCGGTGGATTAAGGCGGGAGCCTGGTGTAGCGTGAGCGAAGGAACCGATTTTTTTTTCCATAAATAATAGTTGAATATCATGATAATATGTTCCCAATGCCGCAAAACGAAAATAGAAAAATTAAAGCGGTTATAGCCGGCTTTTAAATGTATTTTTTTCTGGAAACGACAATTTTACAATTGGCGGGCAATGTAACTTAAAAAATATTCAACCAATCGACTTGACCCTGTGCACGGATAGTTGTCAACATTTTCTTCACAGAGCTTAGCTATGGGTATAATGATATTGTTTACAGTCGCGTCGGAAAATAAGTTGACACTCTTTAAAATCGCATAACTTTTTTAAAATTGGTCCAAACGACTTGAGTCTTTTTTTAGAAGCTAGCGGAATTAGTTTTCTAGGTGACGTGTTTCGTCGGTTTGAAAAAAATGCACTTGGTGGTCTGCATAGTAAAAAAAAATTAGTAAAGGTCGTTTTTTAAAACTTTTTTGTGAGCCTGAAATGAAAATTCAAAAAACCCGTTTGCAGATTGAAGTAAGTTGTATACATGCTGAAAATTTCATCTAAATCGGTTAACGTTGCTCTGAGCTACACACGTTTAAAGATCGCAGAATAAGGCCGAAAATCGCTGATTTGGGGCCGTCCTTAAATTACGTAAGGGTAATTTTGACGATTTCTTACCCCCCCCCCCCCCCCAGTATAAGAATTCGTAAGATTTGATATTCCAACCTCCTCGTCACGTAATATTTCTTACACTTAATTTTTTCAGTTATTAGAATTCTTTTAAAGGTTTCTATAATTCGTTTAACTCTGTTTCAGGAAATTTATATTAAAACTACTTTTAAATTTGTATTTATTGAAAATTAAGATAAAAAATATTACTTAAAACGCTACCTGCCTCCCCTCCCTGTGTAAGAAAACGTAAGAAATTCTCGCCCCCCCCCCCCCCCCAAAAAGCCTTACGTAATTTAAGGATCACCCCTTTCCGGGAATTTCACGATTTTCGACCTTATTCTGCGATCTTTAAGCGTTTATAGCTCAGAGCAACGTTAACTGATTTCTATGAAATTTCAGGCATGTATACAACTTATCTCAATCTACAAACGGGATTTTTGAATTTTCATTACAGGCTCACAAAAAAAGGTTAAAAAACGACCTTTACTATTTTTTTTGCTATTCAGGCAAACACGTCACCTAGAAAGCTAATTCCGCTGGCATCTAAAAAAAACTCAAGTCGTTTGGACCAATTTTAAAAAAGTTATGCGATTACAAAGAGTGTCAACTTATTTTCCAAAACGACTGTAAATAAATAACTTTTTTTTACACATGTAAGGCAAAATTTCGTTGGAAAAAGTGAACTTTTTTTTCAAGAGACCACCATTTGTTCAATTTTGCATCTTTTAAGTTATGAATTTATGCGATTTGTGCGTGCACTCATAAACTAATACAAAATTCTTGAATTTTTGGTTCCAGACGAATACAGTAGACATTCAATTAGACAACAATTGCGTCGCCAACGGACTGGACATAAGCCCTTATAACGCTATGTCCTAATTAAATGTCGCACAGCGACAAAATCGTTGTCGGCCAACCGACCGATTTCAGTCGGTCGTACGACAATGCAACAGTGTCCATATACGGCCGGCTGTAGAGTACTATTTGCAACCAACTTTTGCGGTTAGTTTACAAGATGTCTTTGTCAAATCCATTGCTTTTTTGGGACGTCGTGCGTGCGATACGACAAAAAAACAAACTGGTTTGAAATTCAAACAAAACGACCGACATATACGAAGTTGCCGCATCGCATGCATTGCCCATAGAAAATCCTTTGTTTGTTTATAGTCGTGTTGGTCGGTCGGTTGGCCGACAACGATTTTGTCGCTGTGCGACATTTAATTAGGACATAGCGTAACTCTGTTATTTGCCGCTCTTTTTTAATATTTTTTTTTTTATATCTGCCTTAAGCTGACAATACAATATCCTGAAAGATTCAGAAAGCTCGATTAAATGCTTCCCTTAAAAAAAAATCCCGAACAATGCCTCGATATTCAGCTACTTACACCAGGCTTCCCCCTTAAAAATATGGATTTACGGACCAACGGTGCTTCGAGGTAAGCGCGGACATGCGGCGCCAAGGCCGGAACACTCCAAGCGCGTGGAAGCGCTCCTTGAAGATCCGGGTACTTTTCGATACCGGCAATGTTCAAACACCTGTGATGAGCGGCCGGTTTCGGAGAGTCTTCGCTTATTCGAGATAGGGCAGTCGGTATTATGGTATGGTGATGAGACACGACCGAAGAGGCCGATTGAGCCATCGCCGTTTTCGCATCGACGGACGCAGGCACTGAGGTTGCGGCTGATGTCACAGCATCACTCACAACTGTCGACTGTATAGAGAATTTTTTGTGTATCAAAAGCCGCCCGTACTGCGTACCCGCCGTGGGCGTTCGCCATTCAAGTCAGACGTACGGGGAAGATGTAGGAGAAATCGACGAACCTACTGATTAAACACGCACACAACCGTTTCGTCCGGTTTCTAGTATATTTCTTCTTGGTTTTATTCCCATACAGCCTAGTAGTCAAGCATGCATCACTACCAACTACGACAGAGGATAGAAAGAAATCGCGTTCTCCAAGGAACGAGCGCGCCTCTCCACAAGCTTCCATACTGAAGTTTGAAAGTTTTACAAGGTCCGGAGACGGCGATTCAGAACTCTAATCTCTATTCGAAAAGTCAACTCAAAAGGTGGGACGAAAATGAACATTTCACAGAGCAAAGAGTAACGCGGCAAACGTGGTAAAAAAACAACAATACAGAGTAGAGAAAAATGTGTAAAGCTCGTAACGACGGTGGAGAAAGAGGTCGGTTTCGTTTCTGTGGCAGGTAACTGGCGCATCGAACGAGGACATCGGTCAGTATGTGGCCAGATGCGGCTGGAATGTCAAACATATCCTAAAAATTCTCTGCATCGCGACGAATCGAGATAATTTCTCGCAGTAATTTCTCATTCGTTTACCACGCGTCACGGACAATCGAGCGAAGCCGAGTTCTTTAAAACAGCATGTGTGTCTCTCGTAAATTTCGCGAATATGTCGTTTCCAAAATAACTTAAACGTCGCGACGCGCCGCACAGTGGTCGGAATAGGGGTAGTAGGTGGCATTCGGCCAAAAAATGAATTTTCCCCTATCGAAATCTACCGAATGTAGGGTAAATCCGGGAGACGCGGTCGACCTAATATAAAATAGCTATTAAAGCTAATATATAAATTACTTATTTTATCAGAAGAAACCTAATATGTTCAGAATTGTATGCTGATTCAGAAAAACTGGTCGATATTTGCTTTAAGACAATATTTACTGTAAATCGGGTTGAAAACTGAAGTCACGACAATCTGACCACCTCTCCCGAGGTCCCGGGAGAAATGGTTTTCGTCGTTGGCAGAGACCACTCACATAATTATTCATGGAAAATTAACAAAGGATAAAGCAAAATTATTTATCAGTGAATACAACTACAGATTTATAGCTTATAAATCTAGAAAAACACAGAAGGAAGCGAAATGACGCTATTCATTCAACTGTTTGGCTTCTTGAGAAGTAATTGGTCTGCACTTTAACGCGTTTTTACGTATAGAGTCTGAAATATAGCGACTGGACCAACTCTCCGGTCTACCTCGTCTCCCGGATTTACCCTATACTACTTCCTAAATGTCCAACAGTCCCGAAACTGAAAATATTAATAAAATTTAATAAAAATTGTAATTGGGACGAACACTTAAAGTTGGACATTTTAAAGATAGCAGTTTTCACTAGAAAAAACTGCTTCCTTCTTAGAAATTCCATGACGACCCCGTTTAATATTTTCTCTCCATTTTTTTTTTCTAGAATTCTAGTAACGCTCAATGAAATAAAGAAAATTGTCAAAGTTCTTTACAATTGACAAGGAATATCTTTCAAGTTCCCTCGAGTTCCACGTTCTAACCAATTGGAATATTTTCAGTACACCTTCTTCTAGAGAATCATGCAAAAATCATTTCCCCGGCAGCCCACTCGTCAAATTATTAATGTTTAAAACTGTCAGCGTTACGTCATTTTACCTATATACGTTCGTATCCGTCGTATTCTTATTGTATTACAAAGGGTTTTTACAAATATTTTTGTTTATTGGGCTCTAGTCCGTCGAATAAATTAATAATAAATGAATAACAATGTTTAACTAAACTGTAGATTTCGTCACAATTTCTCATAGTACTATTTGATTTTTCGTTATAACTCGGAAACAAATATTTTCCCCAACATGCGATTCAAACCACTTAAAGAGCATTAAATGAGGTACCAAATAAACAAAATTATTTGTTTATCACAAATAAGTTGAAAAAAAAGAAAAATTAATAAATAAATTTTAAAAAAATTAAATTATACATCATTAGGAAGGGATAATTTTGTCCTGATTTTAGGCGCAAATTTTATTCCAATAGCTGTTATAGTTTATAAAAAATATATAAAAAAAAAATTTATGTTAAACAATTTTATTAAAAAAAAAATTTTAAAAATGCACTAAAAAATAAAAAATCAATTTTCTTGTACTACAATTTGGATGATGTTATAAACCCAAAACTAATTCCCCTCTTGCACTACAATTTCGACGGTGTTAATATCACTTAATTTAAATAATTCACTTTAAATAAAATCGTGGGGCACCATGTGCAACCAGAAGTTGCAGAATCGGTTGGCAAGTGGAACATCATCAACTACAGTTTATCAATTTTATGTCACATTACAATCTGTATCCCGCAATTAAAATATTTTGATTCATTAATGCGAATGAAAACTTTCTAACAACAAATTCATTTCGACGTTTGCTTCTGTATTAAGGTGATTCATATCCTGTTACGAAACATCGTACCCACGATTTTATTTAAAGTGTTATTAATACCATCGAAATTGTAGTGCAAGTTTTGGATTTATAACATCATCCAAATTGTAGTACAGGAAAGAATTATTTTTTATTTTTTAGTGCATTTTTAAATTTTTTTTAATAAAATCGTTTAACATAAAATTTTTTTGTTATATATTTTTATTTTCTAGTTTTTAGTGTTTGTGGATTTTTAAACGCTTTTTTTTTAAATTTAATTTCAAATCGCGACGCGACTAGCGACCAAAACGCATCAGCTTTTTGTCGTTTTCGTAAAGATCTCGAGTGGCTGGCTGATTTCAAGTCGTTCGGATTTGTGGTTATGGGTTATATTTATTGATGACTGGGTAATTTCTTCACCCGCTCGGGGTTAATCTATTTTTTTAAATATTGTATTGCCATCCAAACTACGCACGCCTGCAAAGTTTCAAGACAATTGGATAGTTGGAAGTGGGTTAAATTTGAGTTACCAGATTTGAACCATACATGTATACAAACAAAGAAACAGAGAATCGAAGCTGAATAAAATCGTTTAAAAAATTATACACGAATGTCCCCGATTACCCCTACTCCGACCACTGTGCGCCGCGTCGTTGGATATGGTAACAACAATTATCTCATTAAACGCGTACCTGCGGAACTATAGTTGGCAAGGTGGTGGTCCCTTTGTGCTCGGGACTCTGCAGGTTCTCCCCTTTCCATTCATTGTCGGTCTCTTCGGAATCATCGAATTGTGATTTCCACTGAGAGGCCAGTGTCAAGCCACCCCCACCTTTGGTCACCTGTTGCAACGCCGATACATTGTCGTCGTCTATCTGCGCGAACTGAGTGATGGAGCAATCTCTAATCGCGGCACGACTGGCTCTTGTCTGCTGCCGGCCGTCCGATCTTCGCCGTGGCTCCCGTTTCAGTGGTTCTCGCTGTTCCGTGACCTGACATGTCAGATAAAAATCACCGCTTGCGATTAAAATATCCCACATACACATACATATACATGAAATGGATTCGCCGAACCGAATCCAATTTCCCTACGTACAGGACTCTGATTGCCGAGGTATTTTGGATTAGTGACGTCGTAGGAACAGTAAGAAGCGTCAACTTCAGTCTGTACTCGAGGACTGGGTGGTTCGCCGGCCGTTGTTTCGGACGCGGGCGTAACGCGCAATCGAGCAAACGTTGCGCCGCTTGCCGATTTCCTCAACGGCGCCGCCGCGTTTGCTCCGATTTTATTGCGAGGAACTTCCGACGCCGAACGGGCCGATGCCATCAATGCATCCCCTTCGTTGTCCACCGGCTTCTCCATTGCTACCACGCCCGTCTGCGGCTCCGCGGCCATCGAGACTGCGCGCCTCTTTTTAGGCGAACCTGTGCAGATAATAAGGAATTAAAAATGCGCTTTAAAATGAATTAAGGGGAACGTCCGCTATAAAAATCGATTTTTTTTTATTTGATTTTTGGAATGTTCAAGCCGTTAGGAATATGTATTTTAAAGGATTCTTTGCAATTCGTAAAAGTCCCGAAGTTATAGGCATTTGAGTAGCGGCAAATGCGTGGGTAAACCCGGCCAGTTGGGACTCACGTAAAACTTTAAACTCGTTTTTCTCGAGTCATGATTTTTCCGGACGGTAGACAGCATATCAAATGAAATTAATAACCGATTCCAAAAAACTTGATGGCATTTTCTTTGGAATTGAATTCACTATCGCATCAACCTTTGACCATCAATTTTAGAGGTCATAGTTCTTCGTTATTAACATTTTTAGGCGCAGAATTACCCCCTTTTTCGCATGTTTGTGTTCAAACGTGTACCAAACATCGCCATTTTGCTTTATTTGTCATCTTAAAGGCTGATGCGATAGTGATTGATACAACCTATAAGAATATCTTTGGTTTTTTCATTTCAGACAATCCTACGTCGAGTTCTACTGTCTACCGTTTGTGCGCCACGTAAAATTCGAACCATTATAGGAAAATGAAGAAAAAAAAGTTTTTATATCCTTGAAGAACGAATAAAGAAAAGCCATAAACTTTTTTTACTGCAAGATGTATACTTTTTTGAAAAAAAAATCCTAAAGATCAACGATTTTTCGAGCGTTTTGACCGGACGGTCCCCTTAAACGTAATGTTGTAAAATATTATTGATTTAAACTGAAGTTAAGGAAGCGGGTAAGGCCTACTAACCTTGAGTGGTGGGTGGAACGACAGTCTGCTGTCCGGTTTGTTGGTGAGTATTGTCCATCGTAGGTATCGTAGCGTTGCAGTTCTTATCTCGGCCATGATTGCTGATAGTCGACGTAAACGGCACCGGGGATCCCTCCACTCCGCGTTGTTTGTTTCTTCTAAATATGCTTTCGTAATCCATTTGTGCCTGTGAAGGAAACATACGTGATCTATCTATCTTCTATATAAATCTTAAATCTATTTATATAAATAAAAATGTAAATGTTCGTTTGTTCAAAATCTGAAATCTCCGAAAGTTCTTCACCGATTGCTTTGAAATTTTTACACAACGTTACATTCGAATATGCGCGTGTTTTTATATACCTAATATTATGCAGATGTCACGCCTGTGACAGGTAAAAACATATTGTGAAATTAAACATATTAGAAACGTGCGCTTTCTCTTTTCTTTCTTTTCCATTTAACCAGACTGAGCCACAGCGACGCGTACCCGGGTGCAGCTAGTAAATAATAAATACGTGCAGCGTAAAACTGCCGGCACGTTTCGATCTTACGTCCAATTCCTTCCTGTTGTCGGGTTCGACGTTCTCTTGGTTGTTCGTGTCGACGTTCGGTGTGACCGGTGGCTGATTGATCGTAGTTGCGGTGGTCAATACCGGAGGAATAGTGACCGTGGGTAGAGACTTGGTGGTCGGCAAACTTTCGTTCACCATCAATGGCCTTTCCCAGTCATAAGGATCGGTGGTTTTCACGCCCCTGCGTTTCATACATCGCTCGAACAAGCCAGCAAGCATCACGTAGTCCGGTTTATCCGCGTACTCCAAACTCTGTAAAGAATCTACTTTTTATAGGCGGTCGCTATTTGGAATAAGCGCGACACTTTAATGCATAGTGTTTTCAAGTAATTGTAAATCGCGCACACCTGAATATGTTCCAGAAATACTCGAAGGTCCGATGGAAGGTGCTTTAAGAGTAACCGGTGGTCGTATTTCTCTTTCATCAGACCCACCTGCGGCAGAATCAATCAATGCACTATCATTCGCGTGAATGTTTCTCCAAAACCAAGGTGGATGCCAGTAAAATCACAGAGATTATAATACGAGCTTGTAATAAATGCATACCTGCTCTTTATCCTTTATTTTCCGCCACGGAAGTTGGCCATTGACAAATTCTACCAGCATGTAAAACAGTGACCACAAATCATCGTGTCTGCCCATTTCTTTGTTTTTGTGTGCATTCACGGATGCGTACCGGACGGTTCCTCTGAATCCTGCTGCACTGCGAGGCGGTCTAACGTCGCCGGTGAGCGTGGTAAATTGACGAGCTAGACCGAAGTCCAGCATGTACACCAGCCTCGAGTTGTGCGGAAGTCGACCGATCGAGAAATTTGACTGCAAACATAATATTGTTTCTGAAACGAGGCGTAACCAGATACACGATTAATCTCCGCGTGTCTTATATCATAACGAGGAATACAAGACTCGATATGGCGAACAACAGCTCGGCAAATACTGACGCGACAGTAACGGTGGTACAGTTGGTAATAATTTCATAAGCAAATATCTTCTAGGTGTTAGTTAAGGGGAGCTTCCGGTCTAAAGCCCCGAAAAATAGGTGATCTTTAGGAATTAATTAAAGGAAAAGTACTATATATAATTTAATGGGACTTTTTGCATTGTATTAAGGATGTGTTAAATTATAGAAATATATTTTTTCTTTTATAATTAATCATTGCAGACGGAACTGGGGAGTCGTTAAAGTCGGGGCGTCAGAAAATTCATCCAAATCGGTGGGACTTGTATCTCCAAAAGTTATTATCCGATTCGACTGAAACTTTTTATTATTTTAAAGAATACACTTCTGGTTGGGGGAGGGGGGGGGGCTGAAAAAAATACAAAAATGACATTTTTTTAAGAAAATAACGGCACTTGAAGTTTGAAATCACTTTTTCCCCATATTTTCCGTCCTTTCAACGCCGTAAAAAATTATAAATTTTCAAATTTTTGTATTTTTTTCTGTTTTCACCCCCAGCCAGAAGTATGTATATTCTTCAAAATAAAAATGTTTCAGTCGAATCGGATAATATCTTTTGGAGATACAGGTCCCACCGATTTTGAGAACAGTGTTTCGAGAAAAACACGTTTAACCCTTAACTACTATACTGTTTTTTTTCAATCTTAACTGGTATCTTTGGGTCGTGGCAGACCCCAAATTAAAAAGGACACATAAATTTGTAAAGTCGACACTAGGTCAACCTCTATTAATATTTTATTCTTAGATAATGTTTAAAATAATAGAAACGTAGAAAGTTAAACTATTATTATAAAATTAATTAGAAATTCAGTTCACAAACTTAAACAACCAAAAATTTTGCAGCGAACTTTGCGTGCTTGGGGTCATGACTGCCCCAGGATACCAGTTAAGGGTTAAAGTTTTACGTGAGCGCTGAGTGGCCGGTTGTTTTGCCGATGCATTTGCCGCTACTCAAATGCTTACAACTTCGGAAATTTTACGAATTTCAACAACTCCTTTTAAACACTTATACCTAAAAAATTGAACATTCGAAAAATGAAATAAAAAAAATCAACTTTCACACCGGAACCTCCCCATAATACAGAGATAGAAAAATTATAAAAAATATAGGTAAACTTACCGGTTTAATGTCTCTGTGAAGGAAGCCTACTTGATGAATACTCTCTATCGCTCTAAGTATCTGCAATCCTAAACGGAGCGTAGTAGACAAAGAAAAAGCACCTCGCGGCTGAGCACGTCGCAACTCGGCCAAATTTTTCCCTTGCAACTGCATTACAACGTAATTAAATCGATCGTTACGACCGCAACCGATAAACCTGCACACATGTTCCTTCCCTAAAAGTAACAAGAATACAGCTGTTGGAAAGCAGACACAATCTCTTACTTGATAATTTCGCATGTCAAAAAAGCTTGCATACGCTATATATATATATCGAAACTAGCATACATATATATATATATAGCTCGGAGATACCTTGAAGCTTCTTCAACACCGCTACTTCCATCTTGAGAACTTGCTTCGGTTGACGAGCAGATTCAACTTTCAACGCGACTTGTTCCCTGGTCATTAAATCTAGGCCTTCGTAAATCTCGCCGAATCCGCCGCCTCCTATTTTTTTTACCTACAAAAGTAACAACATTTCATAGCAGCGTTAAGACAAACAAGATTACCAATTACTATTGGCATTATGCTACTTAGTTCGTTCTCCAAAAAAGCGGGAAATAATGTGAAAGAAGAAATGGTTGGTCGACTCACAACTTTCCAGCGTTCTTTGACCACATGGCCAGGCTGTAGCAGATCCTCGCTCGACATGGTTATATTATTATTCTGATCCGTACTTTCGTCGCCTACATTCCTCGGCAACAAACTGGCGGAATGATCGGGATGCCTGAAAAGCGCGTGCGATCCGTTGAATGAGGTTTGTCGAGAGATATTTAAAGGGAAGTTGAAGGGAGCATGCTGAATGTTTCGGGGTGTTTGCTGGCCTTTGCCCGGTAGTCCCGGTACGCGGCTACGCGGCTACGCGACTACGCTGCTACATGACTACGCGAGAAACGACGAAGGGTGCGATCAATCGAGTGGAGATAGAAAGGCGAAAGAATAATCGCCGCGATAAATGGACACGGTGATGATAAATAGCACGAGGAGCGCGGCCCGATAGGACGACTTTCTAGCTGTCAACGTGAAACAAGCGACACGCCCCGAGGCTAGGACAGGTTAGGTTTTTAACCTAAAGCGGTGTTACGGTAGAAAATTGGTCGATACTGGGCGCCCTGTGTTAGGCAGCCATGATTGCGTGCAAGCAAAGGGTGCAGTGGGTACAAAGGGGATTGTCTGCTCTGCCCATCATTCACAACCACGTTCGATCCGTCACCAAGTGTCACATTCCCTTTCCTCTTTCTCCTCCATCATTCTCATTCAGTATAGTCTCTCTCCTTGATATTCCAAACTTTCCGACCCTTCGAGGGAGCTCGCTCGAGTCGCTAACCTGCGCCAACTCGCGTCAATTGTAAATCGTAATAAACACAACCGAGGAGCATCGAGCCGAGCGATTATAGGAAAAATTTAAGTACAGCTAGAAAAAGTGGAGATAGCTATGCTCTTTTCATTTCGATCCTCATCCTCGTTGTGATTTCTCGTTATATGGTACAGTTGCTTGCAGACGTCGTGACGCGCGCGCACCAACCGATCCAAATTCCAAATATGTAGGTATAATAGTATTTTTATTTTTACTAACAATGTCGTCTGCTAATCGTTGATGGCGTTCCTTTACGATCCCAACTTTTATTCCCTCGGGCAGCGCGCAAGTTCCTTCACGATCGCGCACTTTCCGCTCGCGCTCGCGCTCGCGCTCGCATCTCTCCTTTTCCCCTTTTTCTCCAATACTTGGTATCACTATCCTTTCCCCTTCCAGTTAGTTTAACGCCATCTTCACCTCACCCTTTCGCCTTCCGTTCACTCCTTCGCACTCCTTTGCTCACCCTCCTCCACTAGCACCCACTAGCACCCCACCCCGCCCGGTGGTAACTGGTAACTGGTAACTGGTAACTGGTAACTGGTAACTCTCCACAACTCCCGCAACTCTCCTTTTACTCTCTTGCACGCTACCTAGTGCTACCTAGGTAGTCGATCGCTCGCTACTTTGCATTTCTCCCTTTCGATCCCCGCGGATCCCATCTACTTGTCCGATTGCCTTCCGCCTCGCGAATAAAACGTATCAGATGCATCCGTGCCAGCCGTATGTATATGTATCAACTATTTAACCGAGTAGTGCCCATCAAACATCGATAGAACGGCCATTTTTCGATTCCGTGCACGGCACTCGTAATGCTTGTGAACGCCGCAAGATGGCGACCTGAATGCTGGATCGATCTCCACGCAATCCACCTTCATCTCTATTCTCACCATCATTTCACAAACATATCACGGCCTAATCAGTTACATTTAGGTGCATTCAGGTATGTGCGACTATTACATTACAAATTTTCAGAAATTACACAAGCTACAACGCCGACTGAACGCAACTGAACGTTACACGTACAACCGAATTAACTGAATACAACTAAACTCAGCGTGATGTGCATGTACACGCGGTAGGTGGCTATTCTTCCTTTGTGTAAGTATTTCATGTTTATCAAGCACTTGTAAAAGATGTAATGTTGAGCGAGAATTCGCGGATTCGCGCGGATTTACGTACGACAGACTCCACACACATACGCGCTCTTGTTATCCATTTTCACTCGCGATTTCAAGTTTTGCACACGTGTGTATGTTTTATACATATGTATGTATATACATATCAATTCATAAATACAAATATATACTTTTGGGCATCCTTCAACCGGCGGCATCAAAGAAATCGTAAAGTGCGCAGTAAAGTGGCGATATGAAAATCAATTAAATATAATAAAACATTACCGGTTTCCAACGAAACCGGAGGAATCGATAAGACGGAGTAAACCGTTATAGGACATATGCATGCATATATGTATGTACTTTCTTAAAAGATTGAGGTTATATGCATATTGAATTCTATTTTGCATTTATTCAAATTTAAAATCGTTACAGTTGGAATCAACTCTTACATTTAAAAAATAATACATGATTATGTATGTAGAAAAGCGATACATATATATATATATATATATATATATATATATATTATGTATGTAAATACATATATTTTAAATATTAAATCCACATTACGGGTGATCTTAAAAGCAGGGATCGAAAAAGTTCTCGAACCCTCGTTTTTAAAAAAATTCTGTTAGAACTTATGTTTAGTTTCAGAAAATATCTGTTCCTGTGGAATTTTTATTGAAAAAAAAAATGTAACTTTTAGGAACTTCTTTAAAAAGTGTTCTCATGGAACAGATATTTTAGAACCTATATAATAAAAGTTCCATGGAAACAAGTTACATCAGAAAATTTATTAAAAAAGTTTTCGTAAGATAAAGAAAAGTACTAAACTATTAGGCACTAGTTTTATTTAATAATATAATATCATATTCTTCATATGTTTATTTAATAAAAGGTATGAAAATCATAACATAAGTAATTAATGGTTTCATAAGAAGTATTGAACAGAAAAGAGAACTTGTCAAGAATAATACCTAAATAACAATTTTTTTTATAATTTACATGAACCGAAATACATAGAAATTCTATAATATAATATATAATATTTATATTTCAATAATAGAATATATGAATATACATCTACGTATCATTATATACGTAATTATTTAATATTGTTGTAGTACTATCCATCGAAGAGTATTCAGTATTTGTTACAACGATTCAGAACTTTTTTAATATTGTTGAACAAAATATCTGTTCCTGTTATAGAAAATTTTTTATTTTTATATTTTTTACGTTTCATTCCAACTAAAACTTTTATTTTCAACAACTTTTATTTTATCGGTTCTCCTGGGAACTTATAATGTGAGAACATTTTTAAAACAGTTCTGCGGTCCATGTTTTAAATGGAACCTATTGAAAAGTTCCAGAATTTTTTCGATCCCTGCTTAAAAGATCTTTGGTCCTTTGTTTTTTTCACATTCAACGTATAGTTTTATAAATTTCATTCTTCTCAAGAATCGAGAAATTAAAAGACAATTGAGGGAGTAGGCCCATTTTTGCGACAATAGGTGTATACAATATATGTACATATATATGTATACATACAGGCGTTGCCAGAGTTGTCTTTAACGTATCTAAAGTGATGGACAAGTTTCATTTGTCTACTCGACCTATTGTTTTCATAAATGCGCTTGTTCGACCGAGTAAAATGCAAAATTTTACGTAAAACGCAAATGGTTTTGCCTTTCATTTTAAGAAATCTTTTAGCCTAAAGGTATGGAAAGCCGTATGTTTACTCGTACAATCATTTCCATGGATGGCTCGCGCGGTTGCAAGGAATGATTCGCAGCTGCCACTTTTTCTAATGTCGAAGCGTTACTCTTCGTTATCCTTGTATGTAGAGTGTTATATATACATAGAATGCGTGTACTCCGAGTTTGCTTGATTCTCGGAGACCAACCGCGCTTACGCAGAGTTAAAGAGCCTGTCGGTACATCTCCCCCTTCCGTAGTGGCACGCCGAGGAGAAGTTTACTCTTTGCCTGTACAAGCACGAGCACAGTTTGTTCTCCAAGAATCAACTGGACTCGGTCTGTACATCGAGAGTCCCGATGATCGTTTCTGTCGAGCGCGCGCGTATGAACGTCGAAGGTGCCCCTTCCTATAGTTCCTAGGTGTCTTTCAACCGAAGGAAAAGAGAGCACGGAGGGAGCAAGAAAGGGACGCCTATTCAACGTGTATACGTATATCTTAAGGGGAGATTCTGGTCTAAGGATCGATTTTTTTTTATTTCATTTTTCGAATGTTCAACCTTTTAGGAATACGTGTTTAAAAGGATTTGTTGCAATTAGTAAAATTTCCGAAGTTGTAGGCATTTGAGTAGCGGCAAATGCACGGGCAACAACCGGCCACTCGGCGCTCGCGTAAAACTTTAAACGCGTTTTGCTCGAAACAGTGTTCTCAAAATCGGGACCTGTATCTCCAAAAATTATTCTCCGATTCGACTGAAACGTTTTTTATTTTAAAGAATATACTTCTGGCTAGGGGGGAAATCAGAAAATACAAAAAATAAATACAAAATACAAAAAAATTGAAAATTTATTTCAAAGGCGTTGAAAGGACGAAAAATATAGGGAAAATGTATTTCAAACTTCAAGTGTCGTTATTTTTTTAAAAAAATGTCATTTTTGTATTTTATTCTGATTTCGCCCCCTAGCCAAAAGTATATTCTTCAAAATAAAAAAGTTTCAGTCGAATCGGATAATAACATTTGGAGATACTAGGTCCCACCGACTTGGATGAATTTTTTTACGCCCCGACTTTAACGACTCTCCTGTGCCATCTGCAATGATTAATTATAAAAGAAAAAATATATTTCTATAATCCTTAATACAATGCGACATCCTTAATACAATGCAAAAAGTCCCATTAAATTATATATAGTAGTTTTCCTTTAATTAATTCCTAAAAATCATTCCTAGACCGGAACCTCCGCTTAATATATAAAGCAGAAAGCGTTTGTGTGTTTGTCTGTCGCTTAAAAACTTTCGAACGGTAAACTCAAGGATCACGAAATGTGTCCCAGCTCATTACACCTACCTAATCCAAACGAACGTGGCTATTTTCACAAAAAAAATAAATAAATGAAAAACAATTTTTTTTATAAAATCAGATTCTTAATTTCGGGTGAAGCTGAGTAGCAAAGCTAGTATATATATGTATATGCACCTACATCTGGTCGACCAGATCGAATCAACGGGACGTCGCGTGGGTGCGGATCCGCATCGCGGTTAATATACATATTGTATCTACGTAGCGTGTAAGCGTGGGATTTGCGGTTTTCGGAACCTGACTCTAAAATTTCCCCATTTCAACAAACTAAAAGTATTTATAATAGTAGATGCCTATTGTATCATCGCTTGCTACAAAGCGGTAGAGACAAGATGTACGCGTATACATTAGAGTGGCTCTTATTTATACGCGGCCAAATTTTTTTTTTTTTATTACTTTGCTCTCACCCCCTTGAACGGTGTCATTTGCTAAAAAAATAGTCCCTGAAAAAGTTTATTGCAATCGGACGGCAGGAAAGGGTGTCGACCAGGCCTTAAAGTATAGAATTCATCAATGGTTTGAATTTAAAGAATTTCTCAAAAATGGTAAGCCTTATCGAAATTTTGTTCAAATGATATTAAAAGAGCATTCAATTTTCTACAATTACTGTATATATAATTTTTTTGTGCTTCCAACCATTTTTCAAATAATAGCGTTTAAATACAGAGAGGTCCGCACTGCGCGCGTATAGACAATAAGTCACGCCGTACAGGTGGGATGCGCGAAGTGCGGACCTCTCTAGATTCAAACGATATTATTTAAAAAATGGTTGGAAGCACGAAAAAATTATATATACAGTAATTGTAGAGAATTTAATGCTCTTATAATATTATTTTAACAAAATTTCGATAGGGTTTACCATTTTTGAGAAATTTTTCAAATTCAAACCATTGATGAATTCTAAACTTTACCTTCTGCGAAGTTATAGTACTTCGAATCTACTGGGGGAAGTGCATCATATCGATGGCTTATTGTTAGTGCAATAATATTGTATGCCCACTTTTAGAGTTTTCGAGAAAAACGACTTTAACCCTTCGAGGTCACACCGGAGTGTATCGCACTCCAGGAAATATTTTTTTGCTTTCCCAATATGTATTTCTGTAAATTTTTAGACCTTAATATTGAAATTTAAAAATTTCGTGAATTTTAACAAAAAATCGTCTTTTTCCACAGCTATTTTTTCAACTGCATATTTCATCATGTCAAAATTTACATTTCTAAAAAAATACTATTAGAGCATGAATGTAAAATTATCACTCAAAAATTAAAATATTCAAAAATACAAAAATGCTAACTGAAAAACGACGCCGCGGTGCAATGAACCCCATGTGATCAATTTGTGATTATAAGAAGGTGTGACCGCGAAGGATTAATGTCTACTGGTGCGTTAAAGAATTATTATTATTATTATTAAGTTCACTAATTTTTAGCAATGCCTAGAGACACTTGTGCAAGTAAAATAGGGGTCTTCTGGCTACTGACTTTTACACCCTTTCCTGTCGCCCGATTACAATAATCTTTTTCAGGGACTATTTTTTTTTTTTATTATGAAATGAAAACATATTAGGGCGTGAGAGTAAAAGAAATCGTAGGTTGAAAGTAAGGGCCACCCTAGCATACATATACATATGCATGTGCGTGATAAAATATTATCATATAGCTGTACAATTGCGCATACTGTATGGAAAAGGAGTCTGCACTAAACGTGATCGATCGCCCTGTGCACTGCGTCTGTACAGACCATCGTTTAAATTAATTGAACATTTTCAACGAGGTAGTCGATGGTCTTGTAAAGTCACAAATCATTCTTCCTCGCTCGGAAAAAATTATAATCACGCGTAACACGCGCGAGCCAAGTTTTATTCAGAATGCAGAACTCGTTAATAAATTAACTCTGATCATTTAATACTTGATGACCACCTCAAAGAAGATGTGTAGGGGAGAGTCATACAGTACCGGGCAGCATACAGTACCGGCCAAAGCTAGATCTCGCTTTTAATGTTAGTTAACTGTACTATTGATGGAGAAATAAATAAATACTAGAGTCCGTAACAACATATTCTGGCGACGTTCTTTTTCTTTCAGTATTACCAGAGTTCTAAGCATTTATCGTTTACGCTAGTGTTTCGGACGACAAAAGTTATTTTTGTTCGCTGCGAATTACAACTTTTTTAATCCAGCGAATTATTAATCTTTATGATAAAATTCAATAAAAACAATTTATCCTCTTTTATTAAGCACAATTTGTACTGCAAATTACTTTTTTGAAATTTGATTTTTACCATCAACAGCCCAAGTTATAGTATAAAAAACTTAGAGTGGCCGGTACTGGATGACAATTTTGCGTTGGCTGCAAATTACAACTTTTTTATTCCTGCGAATTATTAATCTTTACGATAAAATTTGTGAAAAACGATTCGTCTCCTCTTATTAAGCACTATTTGCAGTACAAATTACTTCTTTGAAACTTGATTTTTACGAACAGTAGCGCAAGTTACAGTACAAAAACTGAAAACGGCCGGTACTGTATGACTCTCCCCTAAGTAAACGTAATTGTAACTTCACTTTGGAACATCATGTGTGGTTGTGATAATAGATAGATACATGGTTGTAATGTAGAAATTGGGAAATTTCGATACATGAGGTGTCGAGGGACGCGACGTTACCGAAACGCATGCAGTTCAGAATCTGTTAATCACACGAGAGTATTTTCTCAAGTGTTTCAAGGTAAGTGTTAGTCTAATCGGATTTATCGATCTGCCCTTTAATTACATGTTTAACCACCATCAGAAGAGATCAAACTTGGTTGTACGCAGGAGCACAATTTTTATTTACGCGCTGTACGTGCATGTGCATTGTGAATTTTGGAAAAAATAATATTTATGAAATCCAGGAATTGAAAAAATGAAAAATGAACTTGACGAGAATGGAGTGAAATGCTGATCGTATACAGTAGAGCGTCAATTATCCGAAACAGGGCTGCATCATCACTATCCCCACCACTGCTTCGAACCAGTGTAGCGGTATCGATTGATTGATTGACTTTTGCGTAATATAAATTAACACAGTAGTACTCTTGTATTTACTATTTAAGGGCATCCGCCGGTGAAATCGCACGAAAACATAGTTGACTTTTATGATTTTTTCTAGAAAAAAGTACGCAATGTACGAGTCTACAACTTTTTGCACTTTACTCTGCTATAAATGTAGAGTATAAAACAATTTTTTAATTTCATTTTTGCCCACCCCTGCTTCTGATATGCATTTTGTGCTGCATCGTTGTAAAAAACTGGCCTGCACTGGCGTCACGATAACTTTAGAGAGGGTCATCCAAAATCAAAAAACCAAAGATATTCCTTAAGTACACATGTGTCATGTGTCGTTATCGCGCTACCCTCAGACAGTGTTAAGAAACAACTGGGCGATGATTGCCAAATGTTTAAACCGTAGGGTCCTCGAAACATGGGTTTTTTCGCACAAAAATGTTTCGTAAAAAAAATTGAGTGTATGAAAATTCGCAATAGAGGGTAGCGCAGAAGCCAGTGTAATTACGAGTAGAATCCCGTTTGAATTTTTAGATTCGGTCAAGAATTGCATTTTTTATCGTGACACCAGTGCGTGAAAAATTGTTTCGAAAAAATGTACTTAAAGTTTGGCGCCGAGCGCGTTCGTCTAGTGTCGGGGACTTGCCACTGAGGGCCCTATTTTCCATGCGTTTATTCGATTAAAAAAAATTTATTCTTTTTTTAGATCAATAAATGTATTATGAATTAAAAGAAAAATCACATTTCTGTCTATTATAGGTACCTGCTTCACAATCCATTTTCAAAAAACATCTATTTAAAGGCCGTCACACTGGTGATCCCCACGAAGTGCCTATAAAATCTGTACCGTTAGGAATTTAGATCCAAAATTTTAACTGGACATTTTTGAGATGTTGAATGAAAATATGCAAACAAAATTTTATCGATTTCTTGACCGGCGGATGCCCTTAATAAGTAATTTTAGGTGTAACTCCTATAGTTATAAACTGTGTAAAGTACATGCATGCTTCATTTTCCGAACCATTCACCTCGGTCCCAAGCAGTTCGGATAATTGACGCTCTACTGTATACACATTTGCCGCGGAGTGACCTAAACTATGAATTTCGATTGTTTCGAGTTGTAAACGTTTGTTGTAACAACACTGATAACAGAACAATTATAGAAGAGACAAGTAGGAACAGAAAAATCCTTGCCACGACGCTCTTAACCAGGGTACAATCTACTTTAAAAGGTTCCGGTAACGTTTTCAACTAGCATTAAAAGACTCTCCGCTATGCGGCAATAATTGTACTCCTGTATTCGTTGGAAACAGTGTTTCCGTTTCTGTTATTTTTGCTTATACACTCGGTAAGAAGGGGAACAAGTGGCTAATGAAATTTCGAAATGCTTAAATTACCAACTCCATTCGCCAGAGGGCATAATTTAAGTTTAAACATCTATTTTTAAACGACCCCACTCTGTATGAGTATATGATACGCAAAGTAGCATCTTTCTCTGCACCAAGGTAGCTCTACCAAGTAGCTGCGTTACTCACACGTTTTAGCAATTGAATTCATATTAGATTGTCAATTCTCTGTATGTATAAAGTAAGAAAACTACACACATGTGAATAAACTTGCTTAGGAAAAGAGAAAGAAAGAAATGATGGGAGGTCGAATCATGAATTTGAAAAAGTCTCGAAATAGATGGTCACGTACCACTTCATGGCTCCGAACAAGAGAGGGACCGGACGACAAGTAAAGGCAATGACAAGATTGTGCTCGGTAGGAAGGTGGTTACACGAAGATGACGTTGCGTAGAATGATTACGGTGGCGGTGATGGTAGTAGTAGCAAAAGATGGTAGTAGTTGTAGTAGAAGAGTAGTAGTGTATTGTGGTGGTGTTGGTGGTGGTGGTGGTGGTGGTGGTGGTGGTGGTGGTGGTGGTGGTGGTGGTGGTGGTGGTGGTGGTGGCGGTGGTGGTGGTGGTGGTGGTGTTGGTGGTGGTGGTGGTAGTGGTAGAGGTAGTGGTAGTGGTAGTGGTAGGGTAGCGGTGGTGGTGGTGGTAAAGGCAGCAGCAGCAGCGGTGATGATGGTGGACGGTAGCAGCTGGTAGCAGCGGCGGCGGCAACGGTGACGGCGACGATGACGGTGGCGGTGGCGGTGACGGTGGTAAATCGACGGGTCGATCAAGATTAAACACAAGGAACGAATTTGTAAAGGGTTTGTGATAAGCCGGAGGAAATTGCCACGGGTGTAGTACCGCGGACAGTCCTACGGTCTCACCCGTGCAGAGCACAAGAAACGGTGATTGAGTAAAATTCGTCGCGCGACCCAAAGGCGAGCACCGAGTGTGTTGGTTAGCGAACAGGGTGACCGTAAGTTTTCTCGAGCCGAGCCAGAGCTAGAACTGGCTAGAACGCGACACACGACCCGTCGCGTTCCACTGGCATTGGACTGACACGAGTCGTGTACTATATAATGTTCCTTTTCTTCCATCGCCTCCTTCTCTTCTCGATCCTTCCTCCCTCCACTAGTAGTCAACCCGGTTGAACCGAGCCGATCGCGGACACTGCTTCGCGTGTACTTGGAACAGACCTTGGCTCTTACCTACCACACTATTATACGTACAACAGACGTTGTGGTATTGCGTGGGCTTTTTCAGACAATCGCCTCCACGTTTGTGCGAGGCGTTGGTAGGTACATCTAAAATTCAATTTCTTCTTTAGGACAGGGACGGGCTGCTTGATCGTATTCGTCTGTTATTTCGCGTGCGCACGCGGGTTCCGAGTTAATGGATATAAGTACCTATATGTACTTATATATTGGGGAATCGCATACTCGTTCTATTTTTTTAGTGATAGGTACTTATCTATCCAATTTTCCACTTCAACGCTTTCAATGAATTCTTCAAATGTTGGATTGCGATTTCGTTGAATTACACTATTACACGTGAACGTCTACACACGTTTGCTACACTCATGAATGTTGCATCCGTCATTTGAGGCGCATAACTCGCCAAGTGTATGTACAAACTACGTCAATGTAGTAGTAAAAATGGAAAATGTTTATGCTAAATTTGAATGAGTTAAAGAGGTGATGGAATTACGCTACGTTGAAAGAAAAATTTATGTACATGTGGCATGTGTTTGTTTTCAACTGAGCCCTTCGATTGCTGGTGTAATTTTTCGCGTGTTCTTCGGGTAGGTAAATATTATGCGATTCTAGTCGGAGGCGATTAAAACTGGAGTTCTAAAAGTACGGTTGTCTCGAAATTCTCCGCGAGAAAATATATGTGCATGGATACATGGATATTTTGTGTATCCTACGTTCGTGTTCGGGAAAGTTGTTATTTTGGTACCGCATTGGTTAAAGTTCAAGCCTAGCATATTCGCGTGGCCCGCGTGATTTCAGAGTTTCCCGACAAAGGTGATTAACAATAAAATATCAGAATCGAGTGCAGAGAGAAGAATGAAGAAGACGGGAATATGTACGTGTATAGGTTACCGACATTTTACACTGACAACCATGGGCATCCGGTGGGGGGTGCAAAAGGGGCAGTTGCCCCCCCCCCCCTGGCTTTTGAGAAAAAATCACTTATTTTTAAAATCTGGTCTTTATTAAGTTTATACTAAGAAAGTGAATAATTCTAAATTTCGGATTAAAATTTTTAATGACATTGGCACTACAAAATGAGTTCAAAAAAGCAAGCGGGCTACTCGTTTTTTCATTACTATATTTTTCATCACCGTCACCTCAAAGTTGCCGCCTCCTGGAAAAAAGTCTACGGACGCCCTTGCTGACAACTATGAAAAAATAATTCTAATGATACCTGTTCAACCACCGATTGTTTCACCATAGCTTTAGGACTAGATAAACGGACGCGCGACTGTGTTCTACTATGCCAGAATCGAGAATAGCATCGGTCAAACGGAATACCGGAATAATACCAGACGTTAATTGGATACAGGCTATGGAAAATAGTTGATAACATGTATGTGCATTGATGGTGACACATGACATGTGCCCGACTAACGTTAAGCTCGTGTCGAACGGTTTGGTTAAATAAGAATCTACGAGATACGCACATACATGTACATGTATACTTTGTATAGTAACAACTTTGAAATCTGATTCGGGTCAGAGACATGGTAATGGCTAACCCCTAACGGAATTCCTTTAGCCCATATATATCTACACTCCATTCCATATAAGAGCGGAGTTACGTGGCCCCTACCGATTTGCAACCGATCTGCGCAGCTCCCACGGATCTGACACGTGATTGGTCGTAGCACTTTTGCGATTGGCCGTAGCATTTTCCCTGCCGGTTTCCTACCAATCAACAGTGTATCCCTGCGCGAAACGAGTCCGCTCTAAAGTGGAATGCAGTGTAGAAGAGATCGCCGGATCTTACGCATGCGACCCGCGTGTACACACTTGAGAGCATTTTTCTCCCCGATTGTCACAGTGTTTTTCTACAGGCCCTTCCCTGAATAGGTATTAAAAAAAGTAACGAAGGCATCTGATATTGCGCAAAGTCGATTTGCTTTGTTCATTGATAAGATTTTAAGACTAGTTATTTCAAATATTTTTGGTGCAACCGGCGCGGCGACGGCGACGGCGACGGCGCGCGCCGGCCGGCGATCCGATGCGATGAATATTTGTGTTATCGTGTGTAATATAGACACACGCGCGCATAATACATATACGTAGGTATGTATTTTGTAAATATTAATGCAAAAGAATATGAAATCGATATACCCAGGTACCTTTTAGATTCGGCTGCGTTAATAAATTAATACATACGTATGTACACAAGTGCGGGTAAAAAAAACTCTTTGCAGACGAAGAGGCAGGAACGAAACTAGGTTGTAAGCGCCCGGAGCAAGGATTCTGTGGGATGCCCCTCCCACCCAACATTTTACCCCTTTGTATTACCCACCTTAGGTGGTTGAGTACACACTTTAGATAAAAAAGACATAATAAACGTGTTTATTAATTCGTTTCAAACATATTGCAGGTACCCTAATTTGTTTGCTGTTTGTTAACAGATAAATATATTTTGTCTATTCGGTTCTTCATTACTTTTCCATAAAATGTGTATCTCCTTTATTCCTAATGGAATAACATAATATATAAGTTTAAATAAAGTCATTGATGTTGCTTTTCCAAAATTATATCTTTTCTCTACAAAGATTTCTCATTTGACGCCACCCGCAAATCGGCGTCCAGGGCAAAAACACCCGCTGCCCCCTCCTAGTTTCGTCGCTGCGAAGAGGCCTGCAGGATTTGTATCATATAAGATGAATCCTTACGTATAAGTAATGTAAATTGAAATAAAGTTTAAAGTGTTTCAATTTCTACTCGACGATTATAAATAGTCATAATTCGAAATTCCACTTAATCAACGACAAGCACCAACCTATATTTTAAGGCTTTCTAATTATGTTATATATTATTCAAGTACAATATAACGAAGTATATAGGGGAGACCGGGGCTAAGTCGCCACTTTTAAATATCTCCGAATCTATACATCCTATGATCTCGCGGTCGTTAATCTAGATCTTCAATCAGATTTCAATGCGACCGATAGAGTATGGTGAATTTAGGTACTAAATTGTAATTTTTATTTCGTTAAACGTGTTGGTTGCTATGAAAAGTGGCCGAAAGAGAATTTGTTTTCGCAACGAAAAATACCGATTTGCACCTTCGCACTCATCGCGGAAAATCTGAAGGTAAGTGATTCTTAGAGAATTAAGCATGCCAAACACGATTTTGATATGAAACCTTTCATTTTCTTTTATCTAAAATATTTTCTGAGCGACCGAAGTTGTGACTGGCGCTCGGGGCTGAGTCGCCACGAAGCCATTGGGGTTATGTCGCCACATTCTTAATTGTCACTTAGTCGAATTCACTCTATCTTTAATTGTAAACGCCTCAGTTAATTGTTTCGCCTCACGCCGAAATTCGAAAATCTCTCGAGAAAAATGTTCCACGGAAAAGAGGGCGGCCTAGGAAAAATGCTGAGACTGAACGATAAAATAACAAATAAAATAATAAAATAAAATAATAAAAAAAAATAACACATCTTTGAGTGTTTTCCCTCAAACAATTTTCATTTTCTACTAACAATTTGGTACGAAAAAAAGGTGGCGACTTAGCCCCAGGGGGGTGGCGCCTTAGCCCCGGCGATTTTGACATTTCAGAAAATACACCAACGTCAATTTTTCGATTTCTTCATTACACTATGCCAGATAAACATTATATCGTATAGTAATTTTGTAGCTCAGGCTTTACTCTTTCCAACAGTATAAATATGTTCGGTAAAATTATTTATTTTATTGCCGAAAATTGGCACCGCCAAAAAAGTGGCGGCTTAGCCCCAGTCTCCCCTACTTATTAAATAAAAAAATGTACCACAAGATTGACCTTCACCTTGAAATTCAGGGCTGACATTTTTTAACCGGCTTCAAAAAAGAGGAGGTTATATGTAGATTCGACCCGTTTGTATTTTTTTTTTTAATGTTTGTCCCCGCATAACTCCTCAGCATATGGACTGATTTTGATGATCTTTTTTTTATTCGAAAGAGGACAATGTTCTATCCTACACTGCATCAATATTGGACCAATATTTTCCCAGTTCTGGTTAATAATAAAGACTATTGTCACCCAATTATTATTATTTTATGTACGTACGCGCATATCTCCTCAGCATGTTGTGTCAATATATATAAAACTAAGAAGTTAAAAAATAAAATTGCACTAAAAAGTAAAAAATAATTTTTTCTCTTATTTAATCTACGACTCCCATATTTTTTAAGTCGGTACCTCATCATTTGCACTGTGTAAATCTGGCGCCGACTTAAAATATATGAGAGTCATAGATTAAATAAGGGAAAAAATTATTTTTTATTGCGCAATTTTATTTCTTTGAAGTCGGTTTTATTTTATCTTCTAAAAATCTAACGTGTTTCACTTACTAAAACGAGAAACCGTGTGACACGAAGATCATTTTTCCGGTAGATTCTTTTATTTAACAGATCTCCGTCGATCCAGAATCCAGTGTAGAATCACCTGTGTGAATCATGACATGTAATATTTTTACACCCTGTGCATACAGACGTAAGTACTATATATGCACGTTTGCTGCATGTACATACGTGAAATACATGCGCGCGTGCGCACATTACGGCGGACAGCTGTGTGGTTGCGCGCGGCTCGAAAATTCATGCACAGGAGGTCGCTACGTTCGCCGACCTTCCTTTGACTTTGTGGACTTTGTCGAGTCGATCCGTGTTGCGAATAAAAGATCCTCAAGAGTAGCAGAGAATTGTGCGAGAAGTTGGTTTACTCAGCTTACTGTATCAACTTGGAGAAATTCGGAAAACCTTGCCAATACACCGCGAATCAACCATAAAATCGTAGCAGCGACATCACAATCAAAGACCGGAGCAATGACGACGCTAAACAAACTCAGCATCGATAAGGTTGACCTTACGGGGAAAAGGGTTCTTATACGGTATATATATATATTTTTTTAATTATACCTCCCGCAATTTTAAACGAACTTTCGAACTTTCAAGAATTTTCAAACGATACGATATAACGGAAAAACTATGAAAAGAAAAAGCCGGTTATTTATTATCTTTCTAATTAACCTATAAAGATGCAAACCTAATCGTGAGAATCGTAAATGTAGCTATTACGCGTAGCATTCGTATTACGTGTTAAACGGTAGCCGCATTGACGTTGCAGCGTCGACTTCAACGTCCCGTTGAAGGATGGAAAAATAACGAATAACCAGAGAATTGTAGCTGCATTGGACACGATCAAATATGCCCTCGAGAAGAAAGCGAAGTCTATTGTTTTGATGTCGCACTTGGGCCGTCCAGATGGGAATCCAAACACGAAATACACCATGAAACCTGTTGCCGACGAATTGAAATCTTTGTTAGGAAAGGAGATTCTGTTTTTAAACGACTGCGTAGGACCGGAGGTCGAAGCCGCTTGTGCTGATCCAGCGCCTGGAACGATTATCTTGCTTGAGAATCTCAGGTTTCATGTAGAAGAAGAAGGCAAAGGAATCGGACCCGACGGAAGTAAAGTAAGCTAAGCGCAGTTAGGTTTATAGATGATAAGGTACCCATGTTGAAAATTTAATCTCATATTAACTGGAAACTCCCTTAAAGGTAAAAGCGGACAAAGAAAATGTCGCAAAATTCAGGAGTTCGTTGAGAAAGCTAGGCGACATTTACATCAACGACGCGTTTGGCACGGCCCATCGTGCTCACAGTTCTATGGTTGGAGAGGGTTTCGAAACGAGAGCGAGTGGTTTTCTTCTGAAAAAGGAACTGGACTATTTTGCCAAAGTATTGGACAATCCGCAAAGACCATTCCTGGCAATATTAGGAGGTGCGAAAGTCGCGGATAAAATACAACTGATCAATAATCTGCTCGATAAAGTTAACGAAATGATCATCGGCGGTGGAATGGCGTACACTTTCTTGAAAGTATCCAAGAATATGAAGGTAAATATTACACCCGCTCAGAAATAGGCAAACTTCTTATTTAAATAAAATTTCGAATAACGAATAAAAGTTAAAAGAATTATTTGTCATTCGTTCGTTGACCCGAGTTAGCTTTATTCGACACGTGACGAATAATTTTTTTTAACTTTTATTCGTTATAAATTTTGCCCATCTCTGTGCCCGCCGTCGCTCTAAAACTTCACACTACACCTACAATGTTTTTTTACCATCTTAGATCGGTAATTCACTGTTCGACGAAGAAGGTGCGAAAATCGTTAATGATTTACTAGCAAAAGCAGAAAAAAATAAGGTTCAAATACACCTACCCATTGATTTCGTTACCGCGGAGAAATTCGCGGAAGACGCAACCCCTGGCTCGGCGGATTTAGAAACCGGCATCCCTGACGGTTGGATGGGTCTTGATGTTGGACCAAAATCAAGAGAATTATTCAGCAGTAAGTGCGAGCTTTTTCCCCGCCCGTGAACATGCTTTTCGAATATTCAGCTTAATTTACGATTTATAGAACCGATCGAGAGAGCAAAAACAATTGTATGGAATGGTCCAGCAGGCGTTTTCGAGTTCGCGAATTTTAGCAAAGGCACGAGTAGCCTTATGGACAATGTTGTGGCAGCAACGTCGAAAGGTGCTATTACTATAATCGGAGGCGGCGATACAGCCACTTGTGCTGCTAAATGGAAAACGGAAGATAAAGTGAGCCACGTAAGCACCGGTGGCGGTGCGAGCTTGGAACTTCTTGAAGGGAAACTTTTGCCGGGAGTCGAGGCTCTTTCTTCGGTGTAGAAACAGATTCGTTGGGCAAACGTTTACATCCGCTGTACGATGCAGTTGCTATTTGGATTTTAAATGCATCGATCCTACCACCGATACAACACACCGGCAATGGATAGAATGAATATAATGTAAAATAGTCTTGTTCCTATGTAACTAGATTCCTTTATGCGGGAAAATGTGCCAGAGTTCAGTCGGGCACGCAAAATCTGCGCAAAATGCATCCAGTACACTAGGTAGAAGATGCGTCTAAATGGTATCGAGGTAACGTTTCGATACGAGTTACTACGGTTTAGCCGCCGATTAACCGTCTCCAGCGACAAATATTTCGCATTAAGGGGAAGCCCTATCTGGGACGCTAGGAATAAGGTGATTCTTGGGAATTTTTTTTCTCAGAAACTGTTAAGCGGATCTTTTCCAAACTTTCAGGGTATTTTAGTTCACATGCGAACAATAAAAATGAATTTTTACGTTAGAAAGTGTTCGGTAGAAGTGAAGATATATGAACACGTTCGTTGGAACTCGCGCGCCGGAGCTGCAAATTGGAGATTATAATGGTGGCCCCATTTCTTTTCTGAAATAAAAAACCCAAGGATTTTCTTATTTCTAGTATAATTACATTGACGATGAACCCAAAACATTCATAAATAAATTGAATTGAACAACTCTTCTTCCATAAATAGTACGAAATATCATTGGGCAGAATCGTAACTTTTTCTTTCAAGTCCCACCAATTTGCCAACTTTTAATTTTTTTTTTCGTTTGTTAGGTTCATCGACAATGTAATTATACTAGAAATACGAAAATCCTTTGGTTTTTTATTTCATGGAAGAAATGGGGCCACCATAACAATTCCCAATTTGCAACTCCCACGCGCGAGTCCTAACGAACGTGTTCAAATATCTCCATTTCTACCGAACACTTCCTAATGTAAAAATTAATTTGTATTGTTTGAATGTGAATTAAAATACCCTGAAAGTTTGGAAAAGATCCGCTCAACAGTTTCTTAGAAAAAAAATTCCCAAGAATCGCCTTATTCCTAGCGTCCTAAATGGGGCTCCCCCCTTAACAGTTGAAAGCGTTGTACAACTCGACCGCTTTTGCCACTACAATAGAGGAGATCATAAAGCCGGGAATACCCGCAACCGTACATAAAACATATATTTGAGTAGAAACAATGTAAACATACCCTCTGTAATAAAACATCTAACGTTAAACTACTTGAAAACAACAATTCATGTATTAGATTTTTCTCATCTATATAAACGTCATTTAAAATCAACGGAATGTCATCTTGCACAAGCCCGGTGGCACTCTACATTGCGTTTGAACGTACGCGTACAAAAAGTTGATCTAAAAATAATTTTATTCCAACATGCGTGCGTGCGTAAACATATTTCTATTTACAAATACGATCTCTCTCCCTGGTAATAGCATTATCGAGAACAATAAATTCTATGTACACATCTAAAGTATCAGCGTGTTATCGTTATCTCGATTTTTCCCATAAGTTAGATAATTACGATCGCTAATTTACATCAAAGAACAATTTTGCGGTGACTGTTCCATGCCACGAAGTAATACTGGCATAATCTGATCACTTTCGCCGTCGATTTGGAAAGGCATTGCCTGATCTCCTACGAGCTCCTCTGGCAATTGGCCGCATCCTTGCACTTCTTGCATAAGCGACATTACCGCGTCGAAACGTTCCTTTTTAATCGTTTCTGTATCCTCGTCCTTTTCTTTTTCGAGCTCGGTGCACACCTGAGGCAAACGGACAACGCGCGTGTGTATCGATATTGTTAATACCATCGATTCTAGAACAGAAATTTTGACCGTTACTAACTTGTCGCATTAATTCCAACTGTTTGGTAAACCTCTGTAGATCGCCGGATGATATTCTCGTCTTTCTTTCTTCCAGCCATTCGGGATATTTATCTACCAATTCCTTCAACGACGGATACAAAATTTCCTTTGACAGCAAATGCTGTAGCATTCCTTGCATAACAGGTAGAATTGCGCTAGGACCATCTTCCAGAGATGCTTGTCCAAGCATTTCAGATAAATCAGCTTCGCTCTATGTGTTCGTAGAAGAACGTTTGCATTTCAAGATATAGAAAACGAAAGTAAAGAAAGATCCGTATAATTTCTCGAACACAACTACCTGTAAATTCTCGGATGTTGCGGATAAATCGTTTAGTGCTTGAGCAATGGCAGATTGAAAGTCTGTACTCGCGCTGTCCTTTTCATTCTTGTCTTCATCTGTTATTGCGCTCGCAATTGATTGTGCTAATTTTTGGAAAGATGCTCCTAGTTCACTGTCTGTCCCTAACACAGAAATTTTTAAATCAACAGGCCATTTTTTATGATTCTTATGAAACGCTTCTACCGAGTTACCATTTTTAATTAAATTCTGTAGATTCTCCTCGAATTGGTCTGCTGCTTCTTTAATGAAATCTTTGGTCCATGCATCATCTGAAGTTTCAACAATATCCTTATCCGTTGTTAATTCCAAAGCGTCCGCTTTCCAATTGTCCTCCTTATCCGACTCTTGTTCCTTGTTGAAATCTTTTAAAGCACCTGAAAAATTCGATATGTGCGAATGATAAATACATGTCTGTCGTTTAATGTCAGCTTTCTCTAACTTTCGGCGGCTAATCGGTTAAATTTTCGCCGGTTATGTAACATGCCTACAAAGACACAAGTGTGTGGCTACATAAATAGTTGTATGCGAGTTATCAACGTTTGCTAGTAAAACCACATGAAATAGATTGCTTTCTCCTTATTTTCGCTCGCTAGCCATGAAACCGCGCGAAACATGTTTAATAGATAAATAAATCGTGAAAAGAAATTTCTACCCACAAGTTCAAGTTTAAGGTTAGGATTAGCGTAGTATGTTTGTTTATTAGTGAATCTGTTGATAAAATAGTTCCTTACTGTCCAATAAATCATTTAATTCTTCATCTTCTACTTGATTCACAACTTTTTCGTCAGACATGTCTATCGTCTAATCGTCTTCTTCTTTCAACTTTCAACAGTAGTAGTAGTGGTGGTATAGTAATATCGGGATGAGAGTGCACAAGGTACTTGAATACATATATATCGATATATGTGTGGATATGTGGCATCGAAACCCTACATAATGCCACAGACGAGGTATAGGATAGACCTATCACCTTATGGAAGTTCGTGTCGCCACCCAAACTGTGTTACCGACCCATAATTTCAGAACTGAATGTAGTGGCATCTGCTTATGAACAGCGTCCAGCTCAGCAACTACACTGAAATGTGGTGAGATGCTGAAAGGTGTGTGCGTGCCTGTATACGTGTGATTTTATGACAATTTTTAAAGTCCTCTCTGCTTCAGCACCTTATTGTATTATACTAAGTTACAATTCCTTTGCGAGGTATCCCACGTTGCATCATGAAAGCATATCTTCCACAACTAATGTTGTTGTTTATATATATTTTTATGTTAAATAAATTTATTTTGCGTTAAATACACTTGAATAGGATAGCAAGGTTAAAAGGCGTATGTGTTCTTGTTGTGATCCTTTTTTCTCTGTCGTTGCACGGAATACGTTTGTAAAACGATCTTTACATTGTTACTCTATGAGAATCATTTGTAAATCGCGGGTTTCGAATGTCCTATTTTTAATTTCTAATTCATACCACACGTAGCGTTATAATCTTATTTTAGACTGAATCGATAACGTTGGGTGTGACACGAAAATGGTAAGGGGGCTCGCGAGCCCCCCGAGCGTGTGACACAAAATTACATTGGGTGATAGGTCTATCCTATACTTCGTCGATGATAATGCGTTTATCAGCGCATGGCTACACTTGTTCGTGCATTATCCATTGGCGGAACCAGAGGGGGGCGATCGCCCCACCCCCAAGAATAATAAAATATATATAAAGATAATATATATATATGTATATATATATATATGAATATATATGTGTAGTTATGTATTTATCACGTTCCGCCCCCCCCCCCCCCCAAGAAAGACTCCTGGATCCGCCACTGGCATTATCAAACTATGTACATAGGTATATAATTAGTATAGGTATCTATGCATGTGTGTAATACATAGTAATTGGTATGGGCGTCCGCAGGGGAGGAGGCAAAAGGGGCTGTTCCCCCCCTGGTTTTTGAGAAAAAATTGCTTATTTTTCAAAACTGATCTTTATTAAGTTTATACTATAAAAGGGAATATTTTTTAATTTTTAAAATTTTTAATTAAATTATCACTATAAAATGGGTTTAAAAACCAAGAGGGGTATATTTTTCTTTACCATCATCTCAAAGTTGCCCCCCTCTAGAAAAAAGTCTCCGGACGCCCCTGGTAATTGGTACTGGGTACGTACTGTGCCCCGATGAAAAGAAGTCAGTCGAAATGTTACTGAGGCAAGAGGGGTTCTTCGCTCGCATTGGCTCCCGCCGCCCGTGTCCCGTTTGCTAAGGGTCGTCCTTCAAGTACGTCAGACTTTTGGGGGCAGGAGAGGGTCGCGAATTTGTTACGTTTTCTTACGGGGGGGGGGGGGGGGGGGGGGGAGTTAGGTTGCGTCTTACGTAATATTTTTAAAATACAAATTCTATCATTAAAGTTCCAGAAAAGTAGTTTTAGTTTAAATTTCCCGAAACCGAGTTAAATGAATTATATAGGCCAGTATTCATAAACGTGTCTTAAGATTAAGCAAATGCTAAAACAAATTGTGCTATAAATGTTTTGAGCTAGGAATAAAAATTTGGGTCGAGGTCATCGAAAAGCTCGAATAAATGTATTATAAATAAAGAGCATTAGAGATATAAAAAATTTCGAGCCGTAGAGATACAAAAAAAAAATTTTTTAAATTAAAACCGACTTCAAAAAAATAAAATTGCGCAATAAAAAGTAAAAAAAATTTTTTCCCTTATTTAATCTACGATTCTCATATTTTTTAAGTCGGCGCCAGATTTACATAGTGCAAATGATGAGGCACCGATTTAAAAAATATGAGAGTTGTAGATTCCCAGATAGCACACGACGTCTATAAGCCGTCTTTAAGACGTCTTGACAGTCTGAAAGATGTATTAAAGACGGCTGATAGACGTCGTGTACTATCTGGGTTAAATAAGTCGGTTTTAATTTTTAAAACTTTTTTATTTTTAACTTTTTAGTTTTATATATATTGACACAACATGCTGAGGAGATACGCGCGAACGTACATAAAATAATAATAATTAAGGTCGGTATCATATATATTGGCCGGTGAGTTTCGTGAGGGGTATTCTCCTATCACACAGTTTGCCTGCCTCGGTGCTCCTTTTCTCAACGTTTTCTGACTCGCTCTCGTTCCATCTCGCTCTCGCCTTCGCAGAACAAGAGTGAGCCAGAAATGGTGGGGATAGTGCCAAGCTTCTGGGGTGTAGACCAAACCGAGCTGTCAGCGTAGAAATACACACATCAGAATAGGTGTGCGTTAGCTACGAAAAAATTCAGGAGCTTTATTGGTCAGAACATTGATACTTTCTCGATAGCTTCATCTCGTATTGGTCTACGCATAGCTTCGTAACGTACACAACTATTACGCTAAGAATAAATAACAGCCAAACGGCTAGGTTCAGACGGAGCCGAGCAGCGTTCCCGTTACCCCACCATACCCTGCGAGGATCCCGCAACCCCAACTGACAAATCCACGATCGTCAGATGGTGGTGGCTGATTTCTCCTCGATCGCTGTTCCCGGAAACGAATTCACCGGCCAATATATTTGATACCGACCTTAGGTAACAATAGTCTTTATTATTAACCAGAACTGGCAAAATATTGGGCCAATGTTGATGCAGTGTAGGATGGGACCACCGGGGCATCGCCCTCTTTCGAATAAAAAAAAAGATTATCAAAATCGGTCCATATGCTGAGGAGTTATGCGGGGACAAGCAGAAAAAAAAATACAAACGGGTTGAATCTACAACCCCCTACTTTTTGAAGTCGGTTAATCACATGCCTATAGCTAGGGTTGCCATAATTGCCAAGCATTGATACGGGACGTTTAAGTACTAAATAAATAAAACATGAAAAAAGTGGGTAGGTAGTGACTTATTTTTGGGCTTGCCATACTTGCCAATCATTGATACGGAACGTTTAAGTGATAAATAAATAAAACATGAAAGAAGTGGGTAGGTAATGATTTATTTTACTCTGTAAAATATTTCACGGGAACAGTGAAATAAGGGACAGTCCCGTATATACGGGACGTATGGCAACTCTACCTATAGCTGCAGTAGCGATGAGGCGTTTAGTTTACCGTTAACCGTTTTTACCTAATCATACAAAGGCTATTACTGTATATGTATATATGTATATGCAATAGTTTTTTCTTATCTTCTATCACTATTAAATCCTTACATCGCGAACGAGTAATATCGATCGGCAGGGTTAAAACCGGATTTTTAATGTAGCAATTTATTTAATCAATGCTATTATTATTGACGCGTTAATATTTATTATGATGAGTACTATATATTACGGCGCTTGTTGTTTTAAACATTTAGTTGAAGATGTTGTATAATTTTAAGTGGTACTTACACATGTAGTACTTGCGTACGTAGTCCAACTTTGAATTTAGTTGCGCATGCACGTCCACACACACACGCGCGCGCGCATATCCTCGAAACGCTACAAATGATTCAGCGGAGGTGTAAAATATACGGTAATTGTTTTCCTTCTCCGGTTAATTTTCTACGTACGTTTCTCAATGGATTCGCGGTGCCTGATTTTTCAAAAACTGCAGTGCCCCTTCCATTTTCCAACCCGACCAACGACCAAAGACAATGACAGACAAAATGAAAGGGTGTAAAACATTGTATAAATAAAATAAGTATATTTGGCTTTATTAAGAATAATAATAGATGATGCGCAAACTGAAGAAAGCCAGTCTCCACTATTGCAAAATACAATTATCTATTTTGATTTATATCTTGCTCAGAGAAGACTTTGCTCAACACTAGGCAACACACATCTATCTGATCTAGGCTCTCCTCTTGTTTCAACTCTTTGATACAACGTTCCAATGTGGATTGTAAACAAAGTTCTGGCCGTTGACACTCTTTTAAAGCGGGGGGAAAATTATTATTCGTCAAGCCATTGAGAATGTTCAACAGTTGGTCTCTGAAACGATGAATTACGTTTCATTTCGTTCGATTATTTATACAGATGTAGACGAGTCAAGTTGAAATGGGAATAAAATGATACCTAATCTCCGGAAGTAGATCAGCGGTGGCCAGGGAAGCTGCTGCCTGCTCGATCAAACCCATATTTACTAGCGTCAGCTTCAAATCATCCGCATCTTCCTTATTACAGAGGGAGGACAATAGGAAGGCTGATTTAATTTGTAACTTCTTAACTGAACTTTGCATAGCTCTCAAAAGAACAGAGTAGCCATCATTGATATTCATGTATTCCAAAGATATCGGATGCTCGCGAACTATACCTGTATTCAATTTATAAATTCCGTATAGATTCCTTCGAACTTTAAGGGGTTAGGCCACCTTGGACGGAGCAAAATTGCAGTCATTTTCGGCATTTTCTTTTAGGAAGATAATGAATTAAACAGAAAGTTCAATACGAAGCTTGATATTGTACAACTCTCGCCGGAAAAAATACGATTTTTTTCCTACAAAATGGCGACGGTAGAGCCGTGATACGCAAGATCTTGAGGAGCGACGTTTTCCACTGTATTCAATCTCACGGCTATACCGTTTAACTTAGAACAAAAAACCAAAAAGTTTTATTTTCTACATGCCTAAAACTAGAGAAGTACATATGAGTTTTTCGATATCTTGAACATATTCTTTGCAGTTGACACTTTTATATAAAAAAAAATGCACTTTTTCTCCGCATGTTTACCATTTCGAGACAAATGAATATTTATCGATTTCCATATGTACTTTTTAGTTTTAGGCATGTAGAAAATAAAACTTTTTGGATTTTTGTTCTAACAAGGGAACACCGTGAACCCGGACTCACCGATTGGAACGCAACTTTGTGGGTTTTTAGCGTGACTCAAAACAAGAACCACGGTGTGTTTCATTCGGGCCCTATCGCCTTTTAAGGGGGTGAAACCTAAACTCAAAGTTAAATTGGCACTTCCACTTTTTCGCGTATAACTCTCAAAGTACAACAGAAGGAAAAAAATGTTTCAAACAAAAGTTTAATGCTGCAACAAGCGCTGCAAACTTGCGTTAACAAAATTTTGAAAAAAGTTTTTTTTGGTTCAGGGTATTTTTTTTAAACTCTTCAAAATTACAATAACAGGCTTCATATTGAATTTTCGGTTTATTTCATTATGTTCCTAAAAAAAAATGCCGAAAATGACTGTAATTTTGCTTCATCCAAGGTGTCCTAACCCCTTAAGGGGGTAAGTCATCTTCGCTAGCCCTAAAACAGGTTTTTTTTCAAACGCAAATTGTAAAGTGATAAATAACAATAGAGACAACGTTATTTTTTCTAGTTTTAATCGTTATTCTATGAGCTATAACACAAAGAAAGAAAAATCTAAATATCTCTATGTACACAAAAGTTGTGAGTAAAAACGTGAAGGCGCGTACACGATGCACCGTTTGATGGTGAACATAAAATCTCGAAAACCGCTGCAATGATTTGGATGAAAATTTAATGAGATGCAAAAAACCATTCTCTACGATTTTCGAGAAAAAAATAATACAATTTTCATGTTGAAAAATACGATTTTATCGATTTCTTGTACGAAAAATATTTTTTATCTCTTTTTTTAAAGAATTTATCTCGAAATTCTGTTCCCGAAACATTGTTGTCTGTATTGTTATTTATCACTTTACAATTTGCGTTTGAAAAAAAAAGCTGTTTTAGGGCTAGCGAGGGTGACCTACCCCCTTAAGCAAACACAACTGTTATTTGATGGTGAGAAATCTCTCTACTTACAAGATACAGCGTACAAAGCCTTGATTTTTGCAGTGTCCGCCGGGTCTGTGTCTATCATGTTCAACAAGATGGGGAACAGACCAGTCTCTAGAAATTTCTCTTGGCAGAATGGATTATTCTGCGCTAATTCGGCTATCACATCCGCTGCTCTCCATCTGATGCAACTATGCGGGGAGTTCAAACAGGGACCAAATATCGAAAAGCCACCTATTTTATAAAAGTCATTAGCGGTGTCTATATTATCTACATAATCCTTAATCCTCTCCAAGGCAGATTCGTGTTGCGAAGTATCGTCTTCTGGTCGAACGTCGACTATATTTGATAAAATCTTTATAGCCTTTTGTAACTCTTCTATGACGTTGCACGACAGAGAGGAAATTGTTTGCTTCAGGAATTCTTGCCTCTGTAAATATGCAGCTACTATAACTTAACGTAACGCGAACGTAACATTCAATTGTAAAGATGACACTTACTTCTGCATCCATCGGATGGAACTGTGTATCGCTGGTAGTACCTTGGGAATCGCTTGCTTCCATGGCATATCTAAGTAGTCCCTGCAGACTCGTCGCAGGTCTAGGCTGAGGCATGCGTGATTCTGTGTTGTTCACGACGGGGGGCGATCCTTGGATGGATAGAGGCCTAGCGCTGCTACTTGCGCACGGTTGTTGTTCTTGGAGATTGGTACGCCGAGAGCTGAAATAATGCAGCGAATGCCAGTAATATTTGTGCAAACTTACGCTCCTTGATTGTGGAAGAAAAATCTCATACTTTTCCATTTTGCCTATATGCGCTGCACCCATTAATCAGATACTTATTCTGTGTCTCAAGAAAATATTATTCCGATATAGTTCTGAGAATAACGCATTATGAGGTGGAACGCGTAGACGTTTGGTTATCTACCTAACCCCTATTACCACTTTTACTTCGATAGATCCTTGAAATGGAATGGAATATGAGGGAAACGAAGAAAATTTTGATTAAGACATTCGCGTTCGCTCTCACACAACCATCGGACTTGAAAGCGTTAAAAGCCTTGAAACCAATTGAAACAGTTGTGTGTAGCAGTTTTATGCATGTGCAAAGTGTGTATGAACATGTATGTACTTAACTATACAAATGATTTTACCGCACGCGTGCGCATGCAGGTTACTTATTGTAACCTTCAAAAATGCAAGTTTAGATCTCCATGGATCTCGACCAATCTCGACACGATTTCGTCGAGGATCCATAAACGCTAATGTTATCAAATACTATAATCTAAATAACCAACAGCGCTGATTAATAAAACAAATTCTGCGCTTCGATGGTGTAAAATTTTATTTCGGGATGCAAACCAATCGGGGCAAGTCGGAGAAAATACTCGTCTGAGGATATTGAATATTGGGTTTTTAGCAGGGTTCGAAAGAGTTCTGGAACTTTTCAATGGGTTCTATTTGAAACATGGACCGTGGAACTTTTTTAAAAATGTTCTCACATATATATAAGTTTCCATGAGAACTGATGAAGTAACAGTTCTTGAAAATAAAAGTTGTAGTTGGAATGGAACTTGTTATGATTTTCATAAATAAACACGAAGAATATGATATTATATTGTTAAATAAAACTACTACCTAATAGTTTAGTACTTATCTTTATCTTATGGAAGTTTTTTTAATAAATGTGCTAATACAACTGTTTCCATGGAACTTTTATTATATAGGTAGGTTCTAAAATATCTGTTTCATGAGAACACTGTCTAAAGAAGTTCCTAAAGGTAACATTTCTTTCAATAAAAATTCCACAGGAACAGATATTTTCTTAAATGAAACATATAAGTTCTAACAGAATTTTTTAAAAGAGTTTCAGAACCTTTTTGATTCCTGGTTTTTAGTCGCATGCATATTAACGGTTATACCAAATGTGTATATTGAAACATACTGCTTTATTATGTCCACTTTTCCTTCATAACATATTCCTTGCAGATATTTATTTTACATTTACATCGTTTGAAAATATTCACAATTGCTTTGAGTGTTTATTCTGTCCACCTGTGAGAGCAGTGTTGATTAGTACAAACATAATATAACCTCATTTCTTCTTCTGCTCGTCTGGTCTGTGCCTGGAAAAATACTGCTTCTCTGTGGTTACACTTTGGACATGGATGTTCTTCGGTCCTTGGTAAAGTGGGATCTGAGATAACATCCGCTACTATATGCGTCAGTTCGCTGAAATCATTTTACCATTCGGGCTGTAAATGCTGTATTTCCTATACCAATTCGGTCGAGTGAATCGATAAGTATATGATGGTTCTACTTACTCGATTTCGTGCATAATTTTGTTCACGTAGATACAATTACTATCAGCCAGTTGCTTGAAATCACAATTTCTACACTGAAAAGTACATGTACCCGAATGTGCGATCGTTGGGAATTATGCTTTAATACTAAAAGAAAGCGCGAAACCATTTCCAATACTTACAGCATACATCAGTACTTTGTTTTCTTTGTCTTCTTTAGGGTACAACATATTGTTGCATTCCTGACAGAATCTAATACCAACAAACCCTGGTCCATCGTCGTGAGTATCGTAACCAGTTATCTTTGACATATTTCACTCGTAAGTTGTAACAGCGGCGGTGGCCATGATGGAAACTGATGGAAACACCGGTTCTCATTAGATCACAGAAGTTAAGCATCACGGGGCGGGTACTGGGGAAAGATGGGAGACGGACGACTACCTTTCTCCCGGTGCGCCGCTTGCTGCTGGGACCTGAAGGAGGAGCGAGAGAGAGAGGGAGAGAGAGAGGAGGGAAAAGATATGACTTTATAGTTCGTTACGCAATATTAAACGAGAATAAGCTTTGAAACATCATCGTGTTTAAACACAGGAAAAAACCATATACAATACAATATTTCACTCGTATTAATTTCTTTCAAGTCAAACAATAAATCTCGCGTACGCTAGCCAATAATTACCGTGCTTTGACGCCCGACTTGCTCACGAAGGAATTAATTAATTACTGACTGCTATTACTTTAATTTTGCTTGGTGAAAATGTATACTGGTGTTTTGAACATTTCTCTTTATTCAGGCATATTTTCGGGTTGAAAATGTTAATTTTTCATATTTTTTAAATTGAAATAAAAATACATGTTTTGTCCCAATTACCGTGCCCTGAAAAATGCGTTGTTCCTATTCCCGTGCCCTTTTTTGAATACCGTTCCCGTGGTTAGGATATGTCTTTCAACTTTGAACTGTTCAAAACATTTTTGTGCGCTACGAGAGGTGTTTTTATGTCATTTTAATATGACCTTTTCATTACAAAAGCAAAATATGCAAATATAAATTTCTGTTCACCCGTTTTGTGAAACGAAAGTGAGGTTAGGTTTAGCAGTTACAGAGGGAGCCAGTGGGCACGGTAATAGGGACAAGCGTTAAATTCCAGTCCCTATTACCATATTCACTTTAAAAATACGACATCGTTTCAAAAGTGCTCATTTTACTATTTTTTCATAAAATTGGAATCTTTTATGATATAATAAACACATTACATAAGTGCGAATCATGATAATTATCAATTTATTCACTTCTGTAAAGTACGTGTTCCTTACCGTTTCCGGTAAGGATTTAGGTAAATCCATCGAAATCTTCATATGCATTTTTGATTTTTTTTTTACTATGCTTTAATTGTTTAAAAATGCAACCTTCTCATTTGTAACACATACATTAATAGTTCAACTGAATTAAAAAATTCTTTTCTTATTTATTTATGCGAGTTTTTTTGTACGGCTTCTTTAAGTATAAAGGCACGGTAATAGGGGCAGGGCACGGTAATTGGGACACCTACCCTGTATACATACACACGCGCGCAAGTATGCAGTAGCCTACATACTTGAGCGCTGCGCTTTCTCTTTACGAGACCGTGCCGATCATTTCCAACAATTCTTAATCACTGGATTGAAAAGATTGTTTACAAAGTTTAGTTGCTTCGGACCAATCACGCGTAGGGCATGAACCAAATGAAATCTTTTTTATTGGTTACCAACCATGGACGTTAGGTATGGTTAGGTATGGATCCATGTTACGAACGAACCTTGTATTCTTGTAATATCTTGTAATTTCAGGCACATGGCACACTCCACCAATTATGCATATCGGTATATTTACACGTATGTACAAAGGCATACAATTTCACATGGAAGGGACTATTTCGATTAAACGTTATTTCAAAATTTTCCAATCTTCATTTGTGAATGTTTTTAAGGCGTAGATTGGTGGATGAATAGTAACTAAACTAACCTATCAAACCTTTTGGCGCATTCTCATGAAATGGCGCGAATTTACACAATACGAATATGATCGTTACACGCTTCGTAGTTAAAATAGAGATAATTGGGAGTGACAATGATTCGTATTAATTACCGCATGAACGGTGAACGTGTGTGTTACGTATGTACGTACATACTTCGTTACTCTAATTGTGGAAATAGTGAAAACGAAATTTCAAATGAAACGCCAAGCAACGTATACGATTCGATCGTATGTATGCATTTACGTATGTTTCTTGTAAAACATTGTGTAATATACGAAGAAAATAGATGGGCAGATATGATATTGGTATATAGGTAGTATAGATCGAAAGGTTGCGAAGGGTTGTGGGCAGACAAGTTCGGGGAGTTTAACGTTCGTAAGAGTTTTCAGGAAAGAGCATGTGGTGCGCTAGTGTTCCATTAAGCTACCCCCAGCCTTACTACCCCCACCCTTCCATTCGAGCTCCCCTAGCTAGTGCAAATCTCGGCGGATGAATGTTTTCTTAAGGGATTCTTCCCGAAAAGCGACGCGAAAATCTGAGAGGAGTAGACGGAGCTAAAAATTTGTGAGTGAAACCATTTATCGTAAAACCCCGTCTCATTCTTCCATTCCCGGAATCTCGAAGTTCGTAGGATTCGGTTTCGTAAACTAAGAAGAAAGACCAAACTTGTGTTCAAGGCGTTCCTGGGGGGTGATGGCACTCACGCCGACAGCGTCTCCCACAAAGATTTCACCATTTTTCTATTGACAAAAAAATTTTCAAAGTACTTCTCCGGATACCTCGGATATTTTTTGGTTAACCTGTCGGCTAGTACGCTTTGAACACGTGATTACGATAAACGCCGCGTAACTAGAGTTTATATTCCAACATTTTTCTCCCAACATTCCTCTTATAGACTACCAACGAAAAATTTGTTTTCTTCCACCTTTGCTTCCGGACAATGCTATGAATATTCTTTGAAAATTTTCCGTTCTCGATCTTTTTCTTTATAGTCCCGCACTCAACTACAATATATTTACCGATTCCATCATTCCATCATTCAGGTGTATCTTTTGTATTTCACAACTACGATATATCTGCGCGCATACGCGAATACATAATTTCAATAATAATAATAACCGCGACAACAATAAAAATAATAATATTAATAATAATAATAATATCAAATTTTCGTTGACAACACATTCACAGTGTAAATTACTTTAAGCAAATCTTTACGTATATTGGTAATCAACTTTTCATTCCCCGTGTATAATCCGAGGTTTTCATAATTCTCTTTCCATTACTTACTCGTTAATTAGTCTCATAGACGATTCTACCCCGGCTTATTGGAAATTAGATACAGAAAGTTTGCAGGTTGATTTGATGTGTTCAACGAGCTTACCTATTTCGTGTCGATCTATCGATGGAGTAACGAACAATTCGTCTTTGACGATTTACTAGTAATTGCCAGGCAGATATATATATGTTCAAAAATTTGGTAGCAGACACGGATAAAGAATAGTTTCCGTCGCGTTTCAACTTAACACATTGTCGCGCGTAATACCAAAAATGACGACACTGATGAGTTCAATACTTCTCCAGCTTTCTTTCTCTCTTCTCCGAGTGTCTCTACAGATTTTAATTTCCATTCTGCTGAAACGTAATTGAAGAATGTGTTGATACCAACAGGGAAATTGTTCTAAAACGGTACTATAATGGAGAGCGGAAGTAACTTGCACACCCCCGCTAATTATCCTGGCGGGGATCGCCAGCAGTTCTGCGTTTCTTGGAACTCCCATCAGTCGAATATGCACAGCGCATTTCCAAAGCTTTTAAGTTCAGAGCAGTTTGTCGACGTGACTTTGGCCTGCGACGGTGGTTCGATCAAGTGTCACAAAGTGGTGTTGTCGGCTTGTAGCGATTACTTGGAACGTTTACTGCTAGAGATACCGTGCAGCCATCCTATTATCTTTCTGAGAGACATGAGAATGTGGGAACTTCAGGCTTTGGTCGAGTTTATGTATCGCGGCGAAGTGTACGTAGAGCGGCAGCAACTTGCCAAATTAATGCAGGCTGCTGAAGTGTTGCAGGTAAGAAACTAATAAGGGAACTGTTATGCCTCTCTATCGCTCCACAGGTCGCTGTAAATACCGTACGTGTATTATAGTTGTAAATGGATTCTCACAACAGCAATTTCATCGGCAGGTTCGTGGTTTGTCCACTCAAGGAAATGATAATTCTTCAAATGAAAGCAACTCGCAACAGTGCGACTCTAATACTCCCATCGTTCCATCGACGACAACGCAGCAAGATGGATCTAGTTACCAAGGCGAGGAGACTCCGTCCAATGACGGAGTATCGAACGCCCACTTTCTGGAGACTAAACAGGTCGTGGCGTCTGGCACGGCGTGCGCTCCGTCGCATAGCACCACGCCGGTGTCGCAGAATCCCAGTTCTTCGAGTTTTATGAACATGGAGCACAGCGAAGCGCTGCAACACTTGGAGAAAGCGCTCAGCGCTTGCGAGGCAACTCTAACGGAAACTCAGGGAATGGTTAAAATGGAACCGGACGAGCAGTTTACTCAGCAACACGATGTGAAGCCTTACTCCATGAGTATGGTTCCGAGCAGTAATTGTAACCCCAGTAGTCCATTTCCTGCGATCGAAGGTGAGCAAAAAAATTAGCGAGGAGGAGTGGGTGAACGGGAGGAAGAGCGAGTCAGAATGCTATTTTCTTTTGTTCTTGTTTATTCGCCGCGGTGAAATTCGTTGGTTTTTCGAGTATTCGGTGATTATTAATTAATGTCCCATTAGATGAACCTTAAACGATATGATTTTCATAGCGAAACGAGCGAAACGGGCTTTCTTTTCACCATTTCGTTGGTTGCTCGATTTCAGGTTACCAGAGACGGCAAAGACGCTCGGAAGAAGAGTTGAAGCAAGCTTCAGATATGGTGGCCCGTGGCATGACGTTTCAAGTTGCTTCGGAAAAGTACAAAATTCCGATAAGTACGATTCGATTCTACATGGTTAGAAAAGGTATATTGCAAAGGCGAAAACGCGGTCGCGGTTCGAGTAATCTTGGGATGAATAGTCAGCCAGGAAGCCCCGCAAGCCCGCCATATCATATGATGAATTACCGTTTGCCAGAGAGCCTAAACTCCAGCCTACCGTAGTGCTGTACGAAAAGTAGCGAGTTTTTAGACTTGAGTTGAATCGAACAAATTTTTTATTGCCGCATCGGAGCTGTTCCAGACTGTCATTAATTCCCATCCTTATTGACTCACACTGAGTTATCCGTTCTTCGTTTATCATTCACGAGACGCGACCACGCATATCCGCTGCGAGTGCGTTTTCGCCAGACTACTCGTTCGTTACGCCACACCACACACATTTATTGCATTTACAGAAATTAGTAATTTAATAGAGAGTAATTGACAATGTGTACGTATCGTACACGGTAGACGCGATTTTAGTCTCGAACAGCTCGGCTCCGTGTACATAAACGCCATACGCAAGCTTTCGGACGCAGCATCGAGGCAGGGGAATGAAAATCAACGGGGAAACAAAATGGAACAAACTTGTCGCGATGATTTCGAGGCTTTTCGGCCAATATATAGGGAGACCATCTCTTTCTGTCACGGTGTCGTTTCGTCTCCTCCCGTTTACGGTTTCGTTTCGTTTAGTGGAGAAAGTTTGTACAGCTTTCGTTTCGCTTCTTTCTGGCCTCGATGTAGGGAAACAAGACGGGTGTATCCGTGAGAAAAGTGTCGATGCAGCGCTCGAGGGCCGCTCGCTCGTACGGTTCAGTTTCGAGCCGCGTTACGTTCTTCTACTTGGTGACACATACACCTTGCGTACATGGATAGCGTAAGAGGTATTTTTCAGAGTCCTATACACAGATTGATACAACAGATTTACAAAACACAGTTCATAGAGAAGATTGAACGCGTCACGCGAAGGATATTTTTACGACCGCTCGAAAATCTTTTGATAATACGTATCCGTAGGATAGGTTCTTTTTTTATTGCGTCGTATTTATATGTATATATATATATATATATATGTATGTATACACACAGAAACACACGCACACACGTATATATGTGTGTACATAATGTCAAGTGGCTCGTTTTTTGAATCAGTGACGTAACCCGCAATCAATTCTATATTCCGAGCATCGAATTTTGATTCTTCCTCGGTGTAATTAAGTAGAGAGATAAAGGGCGAATTCCACTTACGCCCAAATCGCCCACGACCGTAGGATTTTTCCGTTTTTGTAATGAAATGAATATCATAGATTATGTGTTCCTGTTTTCGAGCCGTAATTTATAGTTAAAAAAAACCTGTATTTTTCGATAATGACTCTTTCGCAGATTTCTCTTTCATATCTCAAAAGAGATTCATAAGTTTCGGAATGTTAACCACGAGCGTTGCGGGCGATTTAGGCGTAATTCGCCCATAATTTTGATCTTTTGACAGAATGTTTAGTTGCTTTTATCCAACATAAAATCATCGGAGAGAACAGAACGGAATCGAAGCTCACGGTTCGACGGCACACTGTAATCTACGGTGTGTGCGGTCGTAGGCTTCGTTCGCGAACGAACGAATATTAGTCATCATGTTCAAGACTGGTAACACACGTGGGTGACTCGCAACCGCGTCGTTCTTATTATACTTCAAATCTGGATCTATAACACAGATATTTTTTTTAGACACCGCTTGGTGTCTTCTTTCTGCTTATACATATATATATATATATATATTTATATGTGTGTGTACGTGTGATCCTAACCTCCCCGCCTCCCAAACCCCATTCATCCTGCATATGTATATATATAAAACGCGCGCATATACATATATAATACGCGTATACATATGATTCTATGAGTTGCCAAGTTATCGATGTATATACATGCACATAAATGTCATATGCATGCATACGTACATGCGTGTGTATAAACATTTATATACCGGTAATTGCAATAGTCGGCACTCAAAGAGCCGGTACTCGTTCGAACAGTTTACGATTTAGCTTCGTCAGAAACGTCACGGAGAAGAAATGATCATGACGTGTGGTAGCATAACGCTTTTTACATGCTAGTGTACAAATAACATTTATAATTGATCGTCAAAATCCACCAGTTTTTGTAAAAACGATCAAAATACGGCCTTGGGTCATTTTATGAATACTGGATATGCCTTTTCAAAAGATTATATAATTATACATTGAGAACTCTAGCGTATACACACACACACACAGACGCACACACACTTGTGCGCATGACAGACAAAAGATGCATACATAACCAAGTATATACTCGCGCGCACATAAATGAGAACACATACGCGCGCGCACACACATTAAAACAAACAAACGTAACCGTACAGTGTATTGCCTTTGTTAAATAGCATTCGGATAAAGCCATATTTTTCCATGCAATGCAATAATCCAGCAAAGTAAATTACCGTAAATGTGAAACAGCCTAAAAATAGAGCAGAGTGCAAGATATAGAGAAGGGAAGAAGAGAAAGAGAGATATAAGTGACAACGGTGGAGGAGGAAGGGAAGTAAGGAGAAGGAGAAGAGAAAGCATAAGAAGAATAATAAAGAGGAGAAGGTGAAGAAAGAGCGGTAAAGATGGATAGAATAAGGAGCGTAGTCGATGTAAAGCGCTGTACAGACGATTTCCTACCACTTGGAACGTGTCTGCCTTTTATTCCGGACTGACGTCAAGTCCTGACTTTCTTTGTATGCGACAATATACGACATACCACGTAGAGGAACAACTAAATTAGGTTAGGAAATTTTTATAAACTTTTCGTTTCTCGCGTTAGGGGCAGTGGGATCTAGAAATGCTGAAACTCGCGCGCGCGCGAATCCCAGTCGGTGACAGATCGGAAGAGTACAATCTCAAACGTATTTTCTGACACTTTGTTTAATCTGTCTATAGTTGCATAGATTCTTCAAATACCTCTTGCCGCACGATTTCGTTACTTCTCCCCCTTTTTCCTCTCCCGCATTTTCTCGTTACCGTACCCTCTGTGTCTGCTTATTCCTCCACGAGCCCGGTTCCTTTTCGTCCTCGCTCTTCTTCCGTATTGTTTTCGTATGCATCGTTTGGTCGTCGAGATTCGGTTCGTCAAGATCTTGGAGAAAGCTAGGTGAGAGAGAGAGAGAGAGAGAGAGAGAGAGAGAGATCACAGGGAAGTGTGAGAAGATGGACGTAAAGAAGAGGAGGGGGAAGAAGAGGACGAAGAAATAGTAGAAGAAGAATAGCATGTACAAGCGTTGTGCGGTTATACATATAGATTCGCCGTGAATCAAGTGACGAATACGTGACGAGGTAGTAGATTTCTGTTGTATCTACAATGGCGTTGCTGCTTGAGAAGTTGTATCGCCGCGAATCGTCGTTCAAAGAGTTCCAGTTGACAAAGGTTTTATACAAATCTATTAAAAACCAGTATTTCAAACCAATGAAGAATAATTAGTTTTCTAATAATAACGATACGTTTTACGTGAACTTAGTACAGTGCTTAAGTCTGTAATGCTCAGCGTATCTAAACAAATATTTTTAGTGGAAATCCGTGTCATACTCACGTGTATTATAATGCCCTTAAAATATATAACTAAAGAAAAATCAAAGATGCATGGACGATACTTGACGACTGTATGATTATTACTATAGCCGTTTTCTTACAAGTACGTAGACCATAGCCATTTCGAGGCAGTTTATGTTATGTGTATGTCTACATACACGTATATATATATATATATATATGTACGTATACATACATTTAATTAGGTTATCGCTTCGGACAACACTTTTTACGGCGGTATTATTAATTTGTAGATAGAATTCGCGATTATATGTATTACAGTGATCGGTCGACACTTTTAATTAAGATTTCTTTTTACAGTTACCGAGATGTATCAGTGTCCCCACAAATAACATGGAACACGATCGATTGGTCTTTTTACGCTTTTCCCTCTCTCCTACGTGGTTTTCCAGCTTTGCTAAGTAGTGTTCTATTTTTTTTTCTACCGTTCGATAGATTCTGTAAAGTAGACGAGTTTTGCCTGAACTTGTTTCGGAATAGTGTGGCGATTGCTGTACCTTGTGCGACGCATATTTACTTAACGAGAGAGAGAGAGAGAGAGAGAGAATGAGGAGGATAACGATAGGGTGTTGGACCGTGCGGAGAACTGGTCGATTCGGCGCTGATACTCCCCGTCGATCTTCCGATCTCGTAGTAATTGACCGACCGATCGGGATCCTTGCTCCAAGTAGAATCGTAAAGTACGTTCAACAAATATTTTTTGACGAAATCACAAACCTATGAAAAGTCCAATTTTCTAAATGTAGGTCCCCTTAAGCTAACAAGTTTAAATAGTGCGACTATTAAGGCGACGTTGCGTGTATATACGAACTATGTAATATCGGTTCGAGCGAGACGCGTCTCTCGTTACTGCCTGGATTCGGAACGATCGAATTCATGGTGTCGCGTGGACGCGCGGAGTGCGGCTCTTGGAGAACGGCACCGCGGTCGACGCGCGATACACGTTGAGAACAAGGTTGAGATGCACGCGCGATCGAAATGCGCGTAAGTAGGTACACGCCGCAAATGAAAGGATGAATCTAACGGCCCGCGCTACTCAGTTGAATCGTGCGTTATCGCGAGCCCGTGTTGGGATGATAATCATCGAGAGCCGTGTCACGAATTGAAATAGAAAAGAAGAAGAATGTGTCGAATTGTATTTCTTCCTTTTTTTCTTTCTTTTTCGTTTATGTATGATTTTGTTATTTCTTGCGAGCCTCGGAAGGAATAGCCGCGGAACCGAAAGCGTAAGCAAAGGTAAATACGGGATCCAAGGTGGAGAGGAAATTCACGGTCATCCATAGTGTAGCTATAATACTTATACTGATCCTTGGCCAGGATTTTCTTGCGCGTGCCTGCAATACCCGGCAACCCGACAGGAGCGTCAGATCCGATCACGAACGCTACAGCAACAGTAATGTAAAGTTTAAAGTCTCTTCGAGTCGCAATACACACGCACTTCTGTACAGATCTTTTCGTAGGCTGCGAAGGTTTCCATAAAAGAATCTGCACTTGTCGGCTTCGCGGAGCTAAAGTATTGTTGTTTGATTTATGTATAAGGTGTACGTTAAGGAAAAAATGCTTATAATTTTAGGGTCGTGTAACGTGTGTTAGCGGAGCATGCTTCTAAGTAGGAAGATAGGACAATGCTATAACAATAATTATTATAATTAAAATGAATTAAGGAAATAAGGCATTTAATAAGTGCAAAGTATTTCTTAATAAAAGTACTTCCGAAAAAAAAACAAACACGAGATTACGTATAGTTCCTGCCCTTTGTAAACGTCGCGTCAGCTACGTTTGCGCGTCAACGACGGCAACGGAGAGACTTACTTTCGACGTAGTAGCAGTCACAATCCAGTCGATAGTTGATTCAGATTGAGATTTTTATAATATGTTTTGGGGCATAAGGGGTCGTCCTTAAATTACGTAAGGCTTTTTGGGGGGGGGGGTCCCGAATATCTTACGTTTTCTTACGGGGGGGGGAGTCAGGTAGCGTCTTACGTAATATTTTTAACCCAATTTTCAATAAATACAAATTCTATCATTAATGTTCCAGAGAAGTTGTTATAGTTTAAATTTCCCGAAACCGAGTTAAATGAATTATATAAACTTTTAAAAGAATTTTAATCACTGAAAAAATTCAATGTAAAAAATATTACGTAAGAAGGGGGTTGTAATATCAAATCTTACGTATTCTTATACTGGGGGAAGGAGGGGGTAAGAAATTGCAAAAATTACCCTTACGTAATTTATGGACGGCCCCTAACGTGCATAGATACAGTTTGCTTTTCTATATTTTTTACGTATTTTTTTATGGATATGTTAGCGTCACTGAATTTAAAGGTGAGGTCAAGGGCGGATGGCCCACGTTGTTAGGGTTTATACAAAACCTGATCTTTGAAAAAACCGGTTTTCGAATTCCACTATTCCCCAAAAAACCGGTTAAACTGGTTTGCGAATTTTCACAAGAAATATATAATTAATACAAAAAATTAGTATTTCTAACCTACTTATTTTAAAAATTGTCAGTTTCTTTAATATTTATGAATTACAAAAATATAACAAAATAAAATATAGGCAGGTACTCTATATATACAAAACCAAATAAATTAAAAAAATTAAATTAACTAAAATCCGTACAATTTGTAGTTCATTTAATATTTATGGATCTACAAAAATATAACACAATAAAATAGACTGCATATAAAACCAAATGAAAAAAAACTAAAACAACTAAAATCAGAACAAAATATAAATCTTTTACAGTGGTACGAAATTATAAATCTTTATTCCATTCAGTATTTTTCTTCAGAAAATATGAACTCGTGAAGATAAGTTTTACAGTAAACTGTTACCTACAATATGCTTGTGTCCGAGACGATATCAAGTCAAAATGTTAACGCTTTTATTAAATAATTAATTCATTTTTGCATATTCTATGTAATATGTAAAACCGGTTTTTTAATTTTACAACCAGGTCTTCGAATTTTACAAATTTATGAATAAAAACCGGTTTTTAAACTCTGTTTTTAAAAACCGACAAACTCTATTTACACGCTGTCCTGCCTTCGAGGATTTTATGGCGGGAACTTAGCCTGCGCGCGGTCCTGACAGAGAGTGTGCATGAGACTAAACAGTCCTGGCGACCGCTTTGGGTCTTCCAACTATCGGGTGTCGAAGGATTGATTGTTTAAAGTGAGATAGAGAATATGGTTATGGCAAGCGGCCTGACGCCGTATTGCCCAAGAATAGGGACTCTGTTCCTAGAGGATCTGGCCACGGAGTGGGGAAGGCCATGCCTTCTGGTATGCGAACTCTGATGAACCAGTGAACGTGTGTCTCCTCGCGACGGGATTTTTCTATCATTTTTCGAGTTAACCTTATGTTGAAGGTCAACGGACAGGCGGTACGGCAGTCGGGTCCGGGGACAGGGCCCGAGGGCACGCCCTCGAACATGTCAAGTTTGGGGGCGTCCCCGGCTCATCGCGACAAGGCTGAAACTCCCGCCATTAATCAACAACTTAATACAAAATAAGAAAATCACAGTATAGCAGCGCTCCGTGGGATCGTAGTGGTCTGGCAGAAACATGGCCTAAACATGTTTAAAAAAAAAAATTTTATTCACAGGGACGAGGCTGAAATTTGGTGGAATAATTGTTTATCTTGTAAAACCAATACAAATAATAGAGTGGCGAGCCTAGGTATAAGCGGTGATAAGATCTTTGCCAGACGTTTACAGATGAATCTAGCGTGTAGTCAAATCTTTCATCGCGACATTGAATTTTATATTAACTTTTATAAAAGATCGACGTGAAATATGAATTATGAGAAGGATATGATTGCTTTACAATTTTATTATATTATAATAATACAAAATTTATTAATGAACTATTTTACAGTAACATAAATTAAAATTAAAAAATTCCATTACGACGTCGTTTCACAGTCTGAACTTTCGTAATTGTAATTGTCGAATTAAGTTTCATCTTGTTCAGTGTCAGAATCATTATCTAAATTATGATATATTTCATTCCTGAAGTCACTGTTATCTGTAAGATCTTCCGTGTCAATCAAAACTTCACTTACGAAAGTTGGCAGTTGGTCACCTTCAAACCAAGTGAACTGTTATTTACTATAAACTTCTTCCCAGCCATGTTCGATTCGAGATAAATCGGTAGGTTATTTTAAATGGACGTTTCTCCAAATACTTGTAATATACGAAGCCCTTAAGATGTTGAGGGGTGGTTTCACCTTCTGAACATGCAAATAGGCCAAAATAAAGAGACACCTGTTTCTTCTTTTTCGGTCCCCTAAAACATATCCAAAAACCAAAGCAATCGGAGACGAACATCTGAAAATCTTATAACTTTGAGGGGTGGTTTCACCCTCTAAAAATGAAAACGGGCCCCTATAAAAAACATGTATATCATATTTTTCGGTTCTCTAACACATATCCAAAAATCAAAGCAATCGGATGCGGACACCTGGGATACTTTCCTTGTAAGTAGTTCAAATAATATGTAGGTACTCTCTTGTATAATATATACTACAGTATGTTCCTCCCTTTAGTCATTTTGTCAAAATGGACCGTGATCTTCTATTTCATTGATGGTCCTAATACCTTCATAAGGAGGGTCGACCAAAGCGTTTGGATAAAATTGAACAAAAGAAGCCCTACAATGGACCACGCGTAGTAAATTATTTTAACCCTTCGTTGACACTCTGGGTGTGAGCCACCCATAAACTGATTTTGACGCTCTGTACCTTCTATATGCAAAATAAATACCTTTTTTCCAAAGCCGACTTACAAACTATTTTTTGTCACAAAATATTATATTTAAACAACAACTCCGTAGATTGTTAGCTTCTGATATTGAAATTTGTAAAAGTTACAATTTTTTAAAAAATTTGTTTCTTTTTTTCTCGACATATGATAATCTAGATTTTCTTTAAAAAAAGCTGTGATAAAATTTCAATAAAAAAATCTATTGGAATACATTCTAGAGACCTTGAAATTTGCCCATGACTTTTTTCATTACGATTGGATTTTTTAAATGAGAATGGCAGTCGTTCAAAAATTGCTCTGGGTGTGAGCCACCCAGGTATGTCAAAGTTGATCGAAAAAAGAGGTCTGTCAACGAAGAGTTAAAGGAAAAGATGTTACACCTATTGAATATATCCCACCAATTCATCATTCCTTTTTCACTGGTATTAGGACCTCCAATGAAATCGAAGATCACGGTCCATTTTGACAAAATGACGAAAGGGGGGAACATATTATAGTACATATCATTTTAACTGCTTAGTAATGTTATTTTCGTAAAACTGTATTCATTAAATCCACCAATTAAATGCTTCTAAACATAATAGTGTATAATTCCTTCCTAGATTCCATGAAACTTCTTTTTAAGTATACACATATTTATAATGGTAGTATTGTGAGCCTTTAGATGTGTCCCCATAACTACAATCTATCCGTACAGTTTTTTATAACACAAAACATTACTTTACGCGGAACACCGCGTGAGTGACTTATACCACTATGAATCTCGCCCCCCCCCCCCCCCCCCCGTCCTCCATACGTATACACGTACGTATGTATGAATAGTTTTCAACCTTGGAGTTGTTTCTCGTCTCTTTGCACGGTCATTCACCACGTGCGGCACGTGAAAAACGCGTGGGGCAACGAAAACGGCCGATAGGTAAGTATTTATGAATCTACGTATGTAGTGGTAGGATGTGTGGAAATCCGGAAGGAGGTGAAGGAGAAGAGGAGGAGAAGTAGGTAGGTACTAGTGATGGGATGAAGTATATTGGAAGTAGGCTCGAATCTGAGTGGATACTTTCGAACACTTCATGAGTACTTCGAAAAAGAAAACCAATACTTTTAAGTAGACTCGAACCTCGACGACGTAGGTTTGAACTCTCTATAAGTACTTTGAGAAACGTTAGCGATACTTTCAGGTATAATCGAACCCTGACTAATTGTAAGTAAATTCGAACCTTTTATGAGTACTTTAACCAAGAGTTTTCTATTCGATGCAATTGTGTAATTTGACTGATTTGTGGTTTGTTTTTCAGGGTTCGAATAAGGTAATTGCCTCAGTTGTCGATCAAGTCCCAGTTCTCGATCATTTTCACAAATATTATGATAGCCATAAAAGGTGTTCAAAATAATATTAAACAACCTTTAGAAAAGAATAAATAATAAGATGGAAATTAAGCATACCTTATTATTGTTATTTATTAGTAATTTAAAAGTTTGTGTTGAACATGTTTTGTATGTTTATACAAGTATTTTACAAAAAAAATATTTTTTGTACTTAAGTATTTAATAAATATTGAATTATTAAAATTTATAAGATAATTTAATGAGATAAATTATTTATAAATGTTTCGGAAGGATTTTTTCCAGTTTTCGTATATTAAGTTTTCTTTATAAACTCCCTTTTCTTGATCGACTACTAGAGCAATTACTGATCGACTACTAGTTCCGACCGTAATTCAGTGATCGACATTTTTTATCTCAATTATAATTTCCACATTTAAATATATATAGATTATAATCTGTTACTTTGTTATTATCTATATTAATGTTAAAATTAACTGCTAAAAGACAAAAATTTAAGTTTGGTCCATTTACATAAATTTTTTCATTAAAAACATTTCGACCTCCTACTAACTGATCGACAACTGAGGCAATTACCTTACTACTTTTACGAGATTCATTTCTTTCATATGTCAAAGTACTTACAAGGACATTCTCGAACTCTTCAGGTACTCCTTCTGAGGTTCGAAACCGGCTTCTATAACCCAAGTACTTTGGAAGTACATAGAATGAAACGCCAGCTCTTATGAGTACTTAGTATTCGAATCCCATGAAGTGAAACTTTTGTATTGGAATTGACTCAGATTCACGAGTACATATTGAACTTGATCCCATCCCTAGTAGGTACCTACTACTTACTACTTGGTAGGACTACATAAACAGTTAAACACGGTTACAAAATGTATCGTTAAATCGTTCTCCATAGTATTTAGGGTGACCGTACCTAAAATCGCCCATGTTCCTAATATCGCCACTCGCTATATCTCGCAAAGTAAGCACTATAATTAATCGGTTATGCACGGAATTAGTACCTAAACATATGTAGGAAGACATACTGTAATTGCAGCATAGACGGATTCAGAGGGGGGTGATAGGGGCAATCGCCCCCCCCCCCACGAATTATAAAATATATATATAGATAATATATATATATATTTATATATTTATATACATATATATGTGTAGTTATGTATTTTCACGTTTCGCCCCCCTCCCCCAAGATGTGATCAACAATTACAGAAAGGGAAGAATTTTAGAGAATCTTAACAGTGTAAAAATTTATTGGACTGCCACAATTTGACATCACATTCGGAGAAGGTAAGTCTAATAATTCCGCGAATGCAAGAATATCTACTAGAAATACCTAATTAATGATGATGAAATCGATTAAAATATTTTCCGTAATGAGAATAGTGTTTTCTTTTAGCAGTATGCGTGTTCTCAATACCGCCTACCGGAGAACAATGGTTTCGATGTAATGTTTGTTAGAGGTGGGGTTACGAAATGTGCCGAGCAACCGAAATAAACTTTATTTGTCTAACATGTACATCGGAACGTAAAAATTAAAATATTTAAAAAATTTCTACAATTTTCTAATATAAAATCTAATTATGAAATCCAAGATGGATAAAAATACATTTATAGAGCAATAAATAATAAACCCACATGTGAACATTACTTTAAAAACTCATATATACATGAATTAATCAATATTTCTTGAGTAGACGATATTAGGTACACTTTTTTCAGGACCGGATTTTTGCATGTCTTGCGTTTTTTAATTCCTAATTCAAAATTTGTGGGTTTCAACGATTCTAACTTATACTACATGAGAGATGAATAATTTCTCTTTACTTTGAAACGAATTGCATGGAAAAATATCAATTATTATTCAATTGACAGCGATTTAACTTTTGCTAGGCGATATTAAGTAGGTACAGTCACCCTACCACCTATGTGTATCATCACGTATGTTACATTTTTCCTTTCCGAGAAATTCTACGATAGGTACTTGGCATTGCGCAGATGCGCATTAACGTTAACAGCTGCATTATTTACAATTTACAGGGATCGGAGGAAAAGTTTGCAAAGTAAAGATCGCGATGCGTGTAATAGCGTTTACGCGATGGTGAAAGTTTATGTGAAACGGAGGCTTGGTGGAGTTGCGGCTGATGCGCCGGTAAACGAATAATCTGTTTCGAGGCCTTAAAGGTTGGTTTAATTGCGGATGAATACACGGGGGAGGGGGGAGGGGGGAAGTTCTAGGTCCGAGTCCGCAGCAGAGAAATGATGAAAACTTAAAGTGTGAAACGGTTGACAGGCGAGCGGGAAATTCTGGTGGGAAGGGTATAAGAAACGTGTTGCTCGAGAGAAGCAGAAGTAAGTAGGCAGAGATACCCACTCTCGCCTCGAATCGAGTTGTTCGAAGCGAAAATTACGCAGTTGTCGCTAGTGGGTGACTTGCTGCGCACACTCCCGCGCGTTCCCTTTGTGTTATTTTCGGGCGGAATCACTGTTCGAAGCTTTAAATAGGACCAAGTTTCCGACGAAGAAGACAGTCCACAACACCGGTTCTATATGCTGGAGCATCGTAGAATATTTGCTGTGAGTAAACAACGACCAAACAGCGAATCGAGGCGCACGTGAAGTGTCGAGTTTTCCGGTCCCTCGCGGACAAAAGTGCGAGGGCTCTAAAATCTTTTCGAAGCGAGATTACGACGGCGATGGCGATGGCGAGTTGGCAGTTATGCTCGCGACCGGGATTCAATCGTACGCTAGCTTTCCGTACCTTTGAAATTCCAGCGGATCTTGGGTCTTGGGTATAGTAGCGAACTAAAAGAAAAGAAAAGAGAAGATAGATAGGGACAATAGGCAAAGCGGAGGATAGATGGGTCAAAACGATGGTGCTCGTTCGCTCTGGGACTGGCGGGCATCATCGCCAAAATTGTGTTGCTATCTTGGCAGTGTTTCGTGGTTCGAATCGAGATCTCGACTGTTCGATTGAAATTGAACGTGCCGCGCCGTACGCGCCGCGCCGCGTCGCGTCGATGATGCGCGCGAAACTCAAACGGCTCCGTGTTTCACTGGGAATAAAACGAAAGTCGCGTATGTTTTTATATCTCTTTGACTTTGAATCGAAGCAAACGGAGAAACTCGCTGGCAGTTTGACGAATGGCAGGGGAGAGAATGGTGGGAGAGAGAAGAAGGAAGTGCAAATCAACAGAGAGTAGGGCGACTGTACATAATATCGCCTAGCAAAAGTTAAATCGCTGTCAGTTGAATAATTATTTATATTTTTCCATGCAATTCGTTTCAAAGTAAAGAGAAATTATTCATCTTTCATGTAGTATAAGTTAGAATCGTTCAAACCCACAAATTTTGAATTAGGAATTAAAAAACGTAAGACATGCAAAAATCCGGTCCTGAAAAAAGTGTACCTAATATCGCCTACTCAAGAAATATTGATTAATTTATGTATATTTGAGTTTTTAAAGTCATTTTCACATGCGCTTTTATTATTTTTTGCTCTATAAATGTTTTTTTTATCCATCTTTGATTTTATTTTTATTAGAAAAATGTAGAAATTTAAAGATATAGATTTTTTAAATATTTTATTTCTTACGTTCCGATGTACATATTGGACAAATAAAGTTTATTTCGGTTCCTCCGCACATTTTGTGACCCCACCTGTAACAAACATTACATCGAAACCATTGTTCTCCGGTAGGCGGTATTGAGAACACGCATACTGCTAAAAAAAAAACACTATTTTCATTACGAAAAATATTTGAATCGATTTCATTCCTTAAGTACATCATTAATTAGGTATTTCTAGTAAATATTCTTGCATTCACGGAATTATTAGACTTACCTTCTCCGAATGTGATGTAAAATTGTGGCAGTCGAATAAATTTTTACACTATTAACACGTCGTGGTCACACGGGGTGTATTGTACGCCAAGAATAATTTTCGAGTTAAAATGTCACGCCTTTACGACTTCCAAAGGGGATTTATCGCAAAAAAATAATGAAGAAAAAATTAAAACGCTTTTTTCCCACAACCGTGGAAAATCGCTCATTTTCATCTAGAAATTTTATCATATCAAAATTTACATTTCTAGAAAAATACTATTAGACCATGATTGTATAAGTATTACGAATGTAGAATTGTCACTGAAAAGTTAAAAGATTCAAAAATACGAAAATGGTAACTGAAAAAATGACGTCGGAGTACAGTGAACCTCGTGTGACCAACTTGTGATTATAAGAAGGTGTGACCACGAAGGGTTAAGATTCTCTAAAATCCTTCCCCTTCTGTAACTATTGATCACATGACGCTGCAATTACAGTATGTCTTCCTACTTGCTAAAATATGTTTAGGTACTAATTCAGTGGATAACCGATAAATTTTACTGCTTACTTCGCGAGATATAGCGAGTGGCGATATTAGGAACATGGGCGATATTAGGTACGGTCACCCTATCAATTAAAAAAATCTGTTTTCCTTTTTCGCCGGTCACGACGTTTAGATGCCTTCCGAATGCATCGCGAACCCGTTGCAACGAGAGCTGGCCGATTCCATAATACGTTTGCAGCCGCTCGACGAGATTCGAATCCTTCTGGCTTGCGGGGCAAAGGCGAACGAGCCGGTGACACAGGGTCTGAGGCCGTTGCATTACGCGGTGTGGCAGAGATACACCGAGGCCGCACAGCTGCTGTTGGTGCGCGGCGCGGATATCGATGCAACCGATGAATGCGGATATTCGGCGTTGCATTTGGCCGCGGAGCATGGTTACTTGGATTTGGTGAAGCTGCTGATCGAGCACGGTGCCAATGTTGACCATCGGCCAGACACTGGAGAGCTTTTCCCGAGGTAGGTAAGGTAAATGTCCCAATACCTGGACACGTCCCAATACTTGATAATACTGATTATTACATTTAACATTCACTTCATCTATGAAATAACTATTTTATTCAATTACTCAAATATTTAATAAGACATATTTTTCTTAGCGAACTTGTAACACTCGTAATAAAAATAAATTTTCTTGAACTCTTCAGTTTATACCATTTTAGTATTGCTCTTATCTGATTTGCTAAATAGTCTCCACTTTTTCTTAAGCGAATATTATTAACCGTTCGTGGTCACACGGGGTGTATTGCACCCCAAGAGCAATTTTCGATTTGAAATGTCGCACCTTTACGTCTTCCAAAGGGGATTTATCGCAAAAAATATAATAAATTTTTTTTTAAAAAATCGGTTTTTTCCCACAACCATGGAAAATCGCTCATTTTCAACTACAAATTTTATCATATCAAAATTTACATTTGTCGAAAAAGACTATTAGACCATGACTGTACAAGTATTACGAATGTAGAAGTATCACTGAAAAGTTAAATGATTCAAAAATACGAAAATGGTAACTCAAAAAATGACGCTGAGGTACAGTGAACCCCGTGTGACCAATTTGTTATTATAAAAAAGTGTGACCACGAAGGGTTAATATTGTTTAGTATATTGATACAACTATGATACAGTTTTAGAAAAATGGTACCTCGTAATATTATTTTTTGATTGGAAGATTCAAATTAAAGTTCGTATTAGTTTTTTATTCGCGTGCCTATCTACTGGTACAATGAAATCCCGGCACGACCCTAAACCTGACCATGTGTGCAAACTGTGAATTAGTAAGCGTTATTGTTGACACAATAATAAAATAATTATTTAACACTTTAACAATTATTACTTTGTATTCTTGTTATCTTGTTTTAATGATAATATTTAATTCATGTGTAAAATTCGTGTGACACACACGAATACACATAACCTTAAAATTAGTCATTCAATAGTTGATTCTTTTTACTCAAGTTTGTTTACCGATTTGAATAAACTACTTATGCAGAAGAAAGATGCCAAAAGAAAAAACTATTGTGTTTTTTTTATTTAATTTTCCTAGAAACCATCCAAATTTCATCATGTGTCCAGGTAATAGTACACAGGGGCGTCCGCTGACTTTTTTCCGGGGGGGGGGGGGCAACTTTGGGATGATGGCAAAGAAAAATATACCCCTCTTGCTTTTTTAACCCATTTTATAATGCTAATTTAATTAAAAAATTAAAAATATTCCCTTCTTTTAGTATAAAACTTAATAAAGATCAGTTTTGAAAAATAAGCTGTTTTTTCTCAAAAGCCAGGGGGGGGGGCAACTGCCCTTTTGCCCCCTCCCGCGGACGCCCATGATGTGACAGTAAAATCGGGACACCGGGACATACTAGTTAAGCTGTCCAGGTATTGGGCCATTGTAAGGACTTTCAATATTTTATTTTATTTTATTTTCAATATTCTACAAAATTATTCAATCCTACCATATGTTATTTTTTTTAATGATAAAGTACACACGATGCCCCATGTAATTGCAAAATCGTTTTTACATAAATCGATTTCTATAACTGAAAAATTCTCAAACCTGTTTCCGCCGTACCTTAAATGTCCAGGTATCGGGAATTCACCTTACCCTTAACATTTATTTCAAGTTCACGCACTGTTTAATAGCGAGTGCGGCGGAAGGAGGCATCCTTGGAGAGAGGATGGCACCTCTCCGTAGAGCTGGTATAAAGACGTAGGGAACTACTTGTGTAACAGATTGACGGTATGCGCAGGACGACGTTGTGCGACGAACCGCTGCGACTCGCCCTGAGAAATCGGCACGTGGACGTGGCTAGAATTCTGCTGGAAGCTGGCGCGAATCCGAATAAAAGGTACTTCTTCGGATCGGAGATCAATTTGGTGTCTCCGTTGGATCTGCAGTGCATGGAGCTGTTGCTAGCGTTCGGGGCTCAACCGAACACCAGGGACCGTGCGGGGCTCACGCCGTTGATGAAGGCTGCGAGATTGCCGCAGGTAAATTTTTACTCATTCCCCTTCGTCGTCCGGGTAATATTTACCGGTGAGAGAACGTTCGTTAGGGGATAGCTTCGGTGCTGCTTTTGCTCAGCTACGGAGCGGACGTTAATTCGATGGCTGATGCGAGACACGACTACCGAACTGTCTTACATTACGCGATCCTCGGCGGTGATCCGACGGTAATCGATCTGCTGCTAAAGCAAGGTGCTCGCCTCGATCTCGGCTCGGAGTATCAAAAGCCTACGGCTCTCGACCTGGCCATCTTAAAGGGGGACCCTTCGATCGTACAGATGCTATTGAAATCGGGTGAGTTGCTGTTCGCTACCAATTTATTATACCTACGTATGTCGAAGCAACGACCGCGCGGCAAGCCTCTATTCACCAGGAGTAGTACTGAGGTCCATGAGTGACTTGCAATTAGTGGAGCACGCGCAGTTCTTTAGCAATTTGGGGCCGTCCTTAAATTACGTGAGGGTAATTTTGGCGATTTCTTACCCCCTCCCTCCCCAAGTATAAGAATTCGTAAGATTTGATATTGTAACCCCCTTCTTACGTAATATTTTTTACATTGAATTTTTTCAGTTATTAAAATTCTTTTGAAGGTTTATATAATTCATTTAACTCGGTTTCGGGAAATTTAAACTAAAACTTCTTTTCTGGAATATTAATGATAGAATTTGTATTTATTGAAAATTAGGTTAAAAATATTAAGTAAGACCCTACCTGCCCCCCCCCCCCGCTTGTAAGAAAACGTAAGAAATTCGCGACCCCCTCCTGCCCCCCGAAGCCTTACGTAATTTAACCCTTCGTTGACACACCTCTTTCTTCGATCAACTTTGACGTACTGGGTGGCTCGCAGCCAGAGCAATTTTTGAACGACTGCCATTCTCATCTGAAGAATCCCATCGTTATGAAAAAAAATCATGGATCAATTTCAAGGACTCTAGAATGTATTCCAATAGTTTTTTAATTGAGATGTTGCCACAGTTTTTGTAGAAAAATTCTAGATTGCCATTTGTCGAGAAAAAACGAAGAAAATGTTCAAAAAATTGTAACTATCACAAATTTCAATATTAAAAGCTAAAAATCTACAGAGTTGTTGTTCAGATATAATATTTTGAGAGAAAAAATAGTTTGTAAGTCAGCTTTGGAAAAAAGGTATTTATTTTGCATAGGTATATAATGTAGGCTATTTGGGTAATTGAGAAAATATAGATATTCCACGAATATCCTCGATATTCTACGTAGAATCTCCGTATTGGAAAAGGTACAGAGCGTAAAAATCATCTTATGGGTGGCTCACACCCAGAGTGTCAGCGAAGGGTTAACGACCCCTTGCGCGGTCGTTGCTTGTCACAACTCACAACCACTCTTTCTCTCTCTGTGGAATTTAGGAGCCGACGTGAATGCTACCTCGCCGATCATCGGTTCGCCGCTTCACGTTGCCTGCGCGGACAACATACCAAACAGACTTGAGATTCTGTCGATGCTGTTGGAACGAGGCGCGGACCCGAACTTGGTGATACGCAGCGACGAAGGTCCCGCGCTGCGTCCGGTTCTCGCCGAGTATGTAGCCTCGAACGAAAACCCGTCGGTCCAAGTGGTGGCCCTTTTGCTCAAGTACGGCGCACGAGTTGTGATTAAGACGCAGTTTCGCGATCCACACGGTATACTGAACTCCCTACAAAACACGGCGAATAAGCCACGACTGCTGAAAGCCTTGCTAGAAGCAGCGGAGAGCTTCGATCCTTGCATGATACGAAGATCCAGCAGCCTGACGGACGCGCAGAGAGCGCTGGTAATGGAGGTGGCAAGGACTCCGTTGCCCTTGACTCATCAAGCCAGGTTAATAGTCCGGAAGCTGTGTGGCACCAACTTGCCGAAAATCGTTTGCAAACTGCAGTTGCCTCAGTCGTTGCATCGTTACCTCCTTTACGACTTCCACTAACGTCTCGTCGCCTTTCATCCTCCGGAACAGAGGCCTGTCTATATAAACCAGCACCGAGGCCCGAATCTCGCACAACGAATCGAGGATATTGCTTGCCTCCGTTGCGTACTTGGCCGTACAACTATCGTCCCGAACGATACTTGCCCCGCGCCGGTAAACATCCACCCACGTCAACGATACACGCTTTTTGTACCTTTACATCTGTCCTCGCAGGTACAATTCAAGTATACAGTGGCTCACAGCCATAATGGTACACTCTTTAAAATCGCATAACATTTTTAAAATTGGTCCAAACGACTTGAGTTTTTTTGAGAATCTAGAGAGATTAGTTTGCTAAGTGACGTGTTTCGTCGTTTTGAAAAAAGATGCAATTGGTCGGAATAGCAAAAAAAAATAGTAAAGTTCCTTTTTTTCAACTTTTTTTTCTGAGCCTGTAATGAAAATTCAAAAAACCCGTTTGTAGATTTAAGTAAGTTGTATACATGCTGAAAATGTCATCAAAATCGGTTAACGTTGCTCTGAGCTACAAACGTTTAAAGATCGCAGAATAAAGTCGAAAATCGCTGATTTCGGGAAAGTTGAAAAAACGAACTTTACTATTTTTTTTGTTATTCCAACCAGTTGCAATTTTTTTCAAAACGATGAAACACCACTTAGCAAACTGATCTTTCTAGATTCTGAAAAAAAACTCAAGTTGTTTAAAAATGTTATGCGATTTTAAAGAGGGTACAATTATGGCTGTGAGCCACTGTACCTAAGTAGCTGCATCGCACACTAAAAACTAAATATGTACTATACGTAATACATAGGTATACATATGTATAGACATTTTTACTTACTACCGTGCCGAATAAGCAGAAGCTAAATAAATAAGCATTATTGGATCGAATGAAAACAGTTGTTTTTATACAGTAAGCTGGTCAAAGGTGGTTCCACTTGATTCCCTTTATGCTTTTGGCGTTCGCATAAATCCCGCAAGTCCGATATAGCGACGAATAAAGGAACAGAGGGTGTCAGAGTTGGTGGATAAGTTAACGCAGATTAGTTGTATAGTTGCGCTTGGAGAATACAGCGAGCGACATTTTAGTTGACACAGCTCACGCAATTCTCGAAATAGCAGCCTCGATACGGTGACCTGCGTCAAATCATTGGCAATCGTTGTAGTCGTGAGGAAATTCTAAATACATATGTACTTCGCAATCGCGTACGTAAGTAGTAGAACATACATACGTACACGTAGTTGCGGTTGCCTATGCCAATTTCAAAACTATCATTCGATCGATGACGTAAAATATAAAACATCCAAAATTGTATGTATATATATATATATATATATACATCTACAATATATACGTAGGTACATACGTTCTTGGCGACCAACTGTACTGTTCAACGATAAATCCTTGCGTTTATGCCGGTTCGCCGTTGTTAATAATAGAATTTTTTGTCCACGTACCGATGCGACGTGAAACCAATAATTGCTAATAACTACATATCTCTGGTAAATATTACGAAAAAAATTAAAACCGACTTTAAAAATATAAAAATACACTAAAAAGTAAAAAATAATTTTTTCTTTATTTAATCTATGACTTTCATATTTGGTAAGTCAGCGCCAGATTTATACAGTGCGAATGATGAGGCGCCGACTGAAAAAATATGAGAGTCGTAGATTAAATAAGGGAGAAAATTATTTTTTACTTTTTAGTGCAATTTTATTTTTTTGAAGTCGATTTTAAGTTTATTTATAAATTTTTTATTTTTAACTTTTTAGTTTTATAGATATTGACACAGCGTGCTAGGGAGACATGCGCGTACGTACATAAAATAATAATAATTAGGTGACAGTAATCTTTGTTATTAACCAGAAACATATTGGGCCAATGTTGATGCAGTATAGGATGGGCCCTCTTTCGAATAAAGAAAAAGATCATTAAAATCGGTCCATATCCTGACGAGTTATGCGGGGAAAAACACAAAAATAAATAAAATAATACGTACGGGTCGAATCTCTAATCTCTTCCTTTTTGAAGTCGGTTAAAAAGTCGGGCAAGGGCGTCCGGAGACCTTTTTCTAGAGGATAGCAACATTGGGATGATGGTAAAGAAAAATATACCCCTCTTGCTTTTTTTAACTCATTTTATAGGGGCAATGTAATTAAAAATTTAAAACCGAAATTTAAAAATATTCCCTTTTTTCGTATAAACTTAATAAGTATAACAGGGAGGATGTCCTTGACGAAAATCATAATATAGTGAACTAAAACACAAAACCTTATATTAATCGATTGTCTACGTTTCTTATTATCGTCGTCTAAAAATCGTCTGCTTTCTTGGCCCGTTACTGTGTCCTAACCCCTTAAGTTTATACTAAAAAAGGGAAAAATTTTAAATTTCGATTTCAAATTTTTAATTAAATTGGCACTATAAAATGGGTTAAAAAAAGCAAGAGGGGTATATTGTTCTTTACCATCATCCCAAAGTTGCCCCCTCTGGAAAAAAGTCTCCGGACGCCCATGTTAAGAAATTCATTATTCTTTATCGTATCGATATGGAAGGATTACTGATCCACCGATGGATTCCTTATGTTTTTCCGATGAAGATCGTATCAAATTTCATGTAAATCGGACTATTATTAACGAAGTCAACTTGAAATGATATAAATCGATTTTTCATGGAATTTCCTTCATTATGATCCGAATTGCATCGTTCTTGGTGTCAGTTTCATCGGCGAAACACGAGGAATCGATTGGCGCCGTTTTCGCAAAGATCTGATGAGAAATGCGGAAGTCGAATATTTCTTACTTCGGTAATTTCGGGAATTTCGCGATATTCGACCTTATTCTCCGATCTTTATGCGTTTATAACTCAGAGCAAGGTTAACCGTTTTTTATGACATTTTAGACATTTATACAAATTATTTCAATCTACAAACAGGTTTTTTGAATTTTCATTACAGGCTCACAAAAAATGTTTAGGAAACGACCTGTACTATTTTTTTTGCTGTTCCGACCAAGTGCATTTTTTTCAAAACGATGAATCACGTCACTTAGCAAACTAATCCTTCTAGCTGCTAAAAAAAAAACTCGAGTCGTTTGGATTGATTTTAAAAAAGTTATGCAATTTTAAAAAGTGTCCGAATATTTTCGTAACTCACGGTATATACGTGACCGGTCTGTTGGATGTGCAATGTGTATTCTATGCATATAAGGGCGAATTCCACTTACGCCCAAATCGCCCGTGATTTTCATACGCGACTGAACGCAACTTCAAGAATTTCCAAGTCGATTTTCTCGAAAATGTAGAGCAATATCAAAAAAATTTATTCCTTTTTCTCGACTTATATACTTATTATAAATAGAAAAGAAAGAGTAACTTTTTTTTATATCGCGCTCCATTTTCGAGAAAATCGACTTTGAAACTCTTAACGTTGCGTTCAGTCGCGTATAGGAAAATCCACCTTAAAGTAAATCACGGGCGATTTGGACGTAAGTGGAATTCGCCCTAAATAGGTTATAAGAGTAGGTGTAGTGAAAGATCGATACGCAAGGTAACGCAAGAGGGCGCGGATGTCGGAGCAGTGAACAGCAGTGATACAGGAAAAAGTAACGAGCAAAGTGTTGTTTCCCAAACAGTCATCAGCTGCTTGTTATTAATAATAAGAATACAAGATCAGTAAGAGAACCGGTAAGGAGAGGAGAGGGGGAAGGCGTTTTACAGAGAGGATCGTGCGGCTGCCGACGCACGTAACCAGTACTTGGCGCAGCCGGACGATTGACGAAACAACCTCTGATCGTCCATGATGGCCGCCAGAGCGTTGATGTCCGTTCTACGATCCGGGAGAGGATACGTAGGATTATGGAACGAGAAAGGACTGGTTGCTGCCGGCAGAGCAGGGACTCCGTTAGGCATCGGAAGGTGATGTTAACGTACCGAGTATCGGAGCTATAAAATGTAATTGCGCGACGTAGACAGTTTGTGGTTATGTAATCGTGTTCCTAACCTAGAAAAGGCGGCTGCATAGATTAGCTTCGAATGTATGTAAATGCTACGAACGTTACAGTCAGCAGCAGCGCGATGGGCATCAATGGGCGCCGGATAAAGAGTACATACAGGAGTGGTACAAAGAGTGTAAAGTACTTTACTCGGACTCCCCGCAAGAATGGGAACCCCCGCTCACGTACAGGGATCAAGAGGTCAGGCAACCGGGACTTAAAAACATAGCTGTCAATTTCGGTCCGCAACATCCGGCTGCCCATGGAGTGTTACGGTTGATCGTCGAATTGGCCGGCGAGAAAGTCGCTCGCGCCGATCCTCACATAGGCCTTCTGCACCGCGGTACCGAAAAGTTGATAGAATATAAAACGTACATGCAAGCTCTACCTTACTTCGATCGGTTAGACTACGTTTCTATGATGTGTAACGAACAATGCTTCTCGATGGCCATCGAGAAATTACTCAACATAGACGTACCCCTGCGAGGGAAATACATTAGAAGTAAGCGTTACCTTCGATCGGCGATCGCTCGGAACAGCCAGTGGCGCACGCAGGCTCCCTCCCCCAAACAAAAAGAGAAACACGGGAAAAGGAACGGAGTTGTATCAAGCGCCTGAAAAACGGAGCGAGACAAAGTATCAACGAGTCGCGCGTCGTCGGTCTCGCCCCCCCCCCCCCCCCCCCCAAATACAATTCTGTGTGTGCCACTGGGAACAGCGGTCACGGGTCTCGCGGCTTCTCCGGTTTCGTTAATCGGTGCTTTAATTTTTCCAGCTCTTTTCGCCGAGCTTACGAGGATCTTGAATCATATCATGGGAATCGGAACGCACGCGCTCGATATAGGTGCTCTGACGCCGTTTTTCTGGTTGTTCGAGGAGCGGGAGAAATTGATGGAATTTTACGAACGCGTGAGCGGCGCGCGAATGCACGCTGCTTACGTACGGCCTGGTGGTGTCTCCCTGGACATGCCGTTGGGTTTAATGGACGACATATATGAATGGGCTTCGAAATACGCCGAACGACTGGACGAAGTCGAGGACATGTTGACGTCGAACAGAGTTTGGATTGGACGGACGGAAAACATTGGAGTCGTAACGGCTGAGCAGGCGTTGGAGTGGGGTTTCAGCGGTGTGATGTTACGAGGTTCGGGGATTAAATGGGATTTGAGAAAAACGGCTCCGTACGACGCGTACGATCTTGTCGAGTTCGACGTGCCAATTGGAAAAAACGGGGACTGCTACGACAGGTGAGCTGATGCATCCTTCCTTCTCTTCGTCTTTCCGTTTCGGCGATTTAGCGACAGTTTATTCAATCGGTCCGGTTGGCGCGTTTTTGCTCTTTTCTAGGTATCTTTGCCGTATAGAGGAGATGCGACAGTCTTTGCGCATCATTTATCAGTGTTTAAATCAGATGCCGCCGGGCGAAGTGAGGATAGACGATGCGAAAATAGTGCCCCCGAGACGGGAGGAAATGAAGACCAGCATGGAGGCATTGATTCATCATTTCAAGTTGTATACGCAAGGCTTCCAAGTACCACCCGGCGCCACGTACACCGCGATAGAGGCGCCGAAGGGAGAATTCGGAGTTTATCTCGTAAGCGACGGTAGTAGCAAACCTTACAGGTGTAAGATCAAAGCGCCCGGCTTCGCCCATCTGTCCGCCTTGCGCCATATGGGTCCAGGTTGCATGCTGGCCGATATCGTAGCGATTATTGGTACTCTGGATGTCGTGTTCGGTGAAATCGATAGATAAAGATAATTGCTTGCCCAGTGTCCCCCGAGTGATCCTTGGGCGTATTGTTAGTATCTCCGACGAGCTTTCCACCTTTCATTTCCGTTCGTGTACGACGGCAAGAGTATGATGACGAGAAAGAGAGAAATAAAGTGGATCTGTTGCTCTGTGGTAAACCTGCATTTACTTTTCACCTGTACCTACTGTGCCCCGATGAAAAGAAGTCGGTCGAAATGTCACAGGGGCAACGAAATACGCCGGGGTTCTTCGCTCGCATTGGCTCCCGCCGCGTTTGCTTCCTTTGTATTCGTCGACGTTGTCGCGCCAGCCAATAGGGATATACTATTCGGACCCTAGAGTTTTTCAACTGACTTCTTTCCATCGGAGAATAGTACCTACGCATCGTCACGAAGTGGCCGAGTCTCTTGTGTAACACTGTAACCCTTACACATTAATTGCGAACATGATTTCAGTGTGGGGAGGCGAAAAGGACGATGTTAAGTCGCAGAGGGGATTAGTGACCTATGAGCCTGCAGCGTATGTTATACACCGTTGGAAAGATCTCGCCAAGACGAATCGATTGATACTAGAGCTGAGACTATTCGAATAATTTAATATTCGAATAGTATTCGAATACTTAAATTTTCGAATAGTATTCGAATACTTAAATATTCGAATTATATTCGCCAAATAATTGAGCAACTGAAGTATTCGAATATTCGAATACCGAAAAATTCGACAAATAGTCCCAGCCTTAATTGATACCATTTTTACCTTTGAAATCAGATGGGATCACCTCGAAAAATGCCCTCAAAATTCAAGATTTTGCGGTTTTGAACAAAAGAAACCGGTAGTAAAATCCTAACCTGCCCGACGGACCTCGGGTAGGCACCTGAGGAAAAACTGTGGGATGTAAGCGATACTCTAGCAGGCTGGAGCGGCAAATATGCCTCATGACCTTCATTTCAGGGCCGTGTTGGGCCTGCGTTTCCTTCATGGGCTAATCTAATCCAGTGGCGATTTTGTACTGGGCATTAGGAAAGGGCAAACGCAGGCCCAACACGGCCCTGAAATGAAGGTCATGAGGCACATTTGCCGCTCCAGCCTGCTAGAGTATCGCTTACATCCCTCGATTTTTCCTCAGGTGCCTACTCGAGCTCCGTCGGTGCCGGTTGGGATTTTACTACCGGTTTCTTTTATTCGAAACCGCAAAATCTCGAATTTTTCGGCCATTTTTTCGAGGTGATCCCATCTGATTTCGAAGTTAAAAATGGTATCAATCGATTCGTCTTGGCGAGATCTTTTCAACGGTGTATAGCATTCGCTGTAGGCTCGTCGTAGGTCACTAATCCCCTCTGCGACTTAACATTGTCCTTTCTCTGCTTAACTGATATCATTGGAAACTTGTTTGTCTTTGTATTTGTTTTTATTAGCTAAATCCTTACTTAATCACAGCTTTGTTATTGGCACAAGATTCAGCTAGAAGGAGCCATTGCGTAGTAGGCAGGATTTTTCCCACCGTTAATTGTGCAATATATTCTGCAAACACCAGGCAGTGCTGATTTTCTCCGATGAATCGTTAGAATTTTTCGAATGTCGTGTCATTCATTTGTAATAGCTACCAACGACGAGTTAGACCAGTTTTCGCTCCTACCTAGCCAGTCATTAATAATATCCTTCCCAAAGACGACAGAATTAAACGCGGCTCGTTGCGTAATGTTTGAACAAGCAGAAATCTACGAATACATATTTTAATACCACCGCAGGTGGACCCGCAGTCTGTCCAAGTTGTCTGGATATGCCTTCTTGTGACACGAACAGCATAGGGATTAGCTTCCAATTAAGGGTTCAAGGCTCTTGTTAGCCGTAATTTTGTGTTTCAAGCAAGGGCAGGACATTCGTCGCACGTTACACAATTATCCGACGGTAATTATGCGCTGGTTCGCACCAACGAACGCGTTATTTCGCTCTGCCTTCACCGAAATCGCTCGTCACTGCGTCGCGCTGCGTGCGGTTTGTTACATAGCCTAAATCCTTTACGGTCGCTTGTTACTTTTCCCATTATTCGTTTTCGAGATTTCACAGTGCTTTGTAGGTATGTATGTATGTATACTTACTACCTAGTACCACGGCGTTCAACACGTTGACTGTTGATCGGAGGGTCGTTTGTTTTGCTATTTCATTAATTTGCAGATTTTCAAAAGTTAAACCAATTAAGGTACTTAACACGTTGACCGCCGATGGAATCGGACGATGCTTTCCTCGACGCCGAAAACGCCCCGATTGGAGTGTACTGTTGGCCACAGAACGCAAATCACGCCGATCGGTGTGATCGGCAGTCAACGTGTTAACGTATTTCTGTTATTGGCCGAAACTGTCACATCCACCGATGTCGGGAGAGTCAAATAACCCACAGATGAAATTAGGCGGAGCGAACCAGAGTTCACCATCCCTTCTTTGAACAGTACGCTTCGATCGAGTCGTTTTCGGCATCGAGGAAAGCACCGCCGGCAGTCAAGTCAACCTGTTAAAAATACCTGAGTTTCTTGTTATCCTGTACGCTTGTATTTCCATTTTTCTTTCGCATTGGATTGTCGCGTTAAAAGTTTCCGAAAGAGAGGCGGAGGAAGAATGTTGTTGGAAGCAGTTGGAAAAATACGTGACGTTCGTGACACACGGATTCGCCTTCGTTGCGAGAAATGAGGGACGAAGGGGCAACTTGACTCGCGTCAATAGGTAAACGAGTTAATGAATGTATGGAACCGGTGATTGCAGAGCATGGCTCTGACAAACCGTGTAAAGCAACGAAGAGAGAGAGAGAGAGAGAGAGGGGAAGACAAAGAGGTGAGGCGAGGGGCTGGGGGATTGGTGACAAGTAGGTAAACGGTAGGGATGGCTGAGAGAGAGAGAGAGAGAGAGAGAGAGAGAGAGGGGGGGGGGCAGCGCGACAGTGGCAGGTATTTACTGGTGACGACTCTGGTGGCAGAATGAGAAAGAAAACGAGAATGAGAACGGTTAGCGTTGGTTGGAAAAGAGGAGCGGGAGGAGGAGGATAGAGAAGTGGCAACTGTAAGAGGAAGATAGAGAAAAGTTTTGTGGGGAGCCGATAGGTGGTGTAGGGCATAGATAACTGTGTAGGGTAGCCATGGAACGTGGAAGGTACGAAAGAGGGACGAGGCGAAAACGGTGGTGTGAACAGGATGGAAGGAAGGAACGGTGGAGGAACGAAGGAACGGCGGACTGGAGAAGGAGCGGAGTGGAAAAGAACGAGTGGGGGTAAAAATAAATCGTTCACCTGAACCGCATGCTCGCCGTTCACGATGCAGTCGAGCGGGAAGAGAGTAACGTTCATTTGGTGTTTCGCGCAGTGTTTCGGCTGACCTCGTAGCGATCGTTTCGCTCCGCTCTTATTCGTCTTATTCTCTCTCTGCGATCCGCTTTCGCTCGCGTTCCTTCGCTGCTTTGCTCGCCGTTCCTCGCGCCGAGTGACTGTCATCCTCGCCGTTCCTTGGCCGAAATCAAAGGTGAATCGGGGAATACCTACGAATTACCTACGAACCGCACGCGACCGGTTTCGCTCGACGATTCGGAGGTTGGGAGATTATCGGTCCCTCGGATCGAAGTTTGCGATCAGTGTCGACGGCGTGCGCGCACGCGCTTGTGCTCGCGCTCGCCGAACCCTTCGACCAGAATTTGACTGGCGCGTAGGTATATACCGCTCGGCTTCTGGATTCTAAGCGGTTCAGAACTACCGCAAAAGCTGCTGCTCTGGAGAAAGGTAAATCATTTGGACGTACTAGCCTGTGTGCCTCGGCGTAGATCGCGCACCTACCTTGCATCGGCCGTGTATCGTCCGTTGGTCGTGGACGCATCGCCAGTGGCACACTTGCCGCTTGGAAAGGAGAATAGACTTTCTCCTTTTCGTCGTTCCTCGCATCACAGCCGCCTTTCGTCTCGTTCTTCCGCGGGAATAAACGCGCTCGGCGGCCACGACACCCGCGACATTAACGAGAACAAAACCGAAGACGAGGACGGTGACGAGGACAAGGATTAGGTCCGAGGACGAGAAGTGGCACGAGGACGATCGCGAAATAATCGAACACGGCGACACGGCCGTTGACAAGAGTGGCGAGCACAGCGGTGAAGCGAACACGAGGAGCGAACAGAGTGGGACGTGATTCGTTGATCCCAGGAGTGAAGGGAATATACAGTGGTCCCCGCGCTATCGGCATTCTGGAGAATCTTACGCAGGCGAAACTAGAGCAACCCCTGAAGCCACAGATAAGGGGATAGCAGGGAACAGAAAGAGAAAGGGAAAGAGAGAAGGAGAAGGAGGGAGGCGGAGCGTTCGGCCATTTACGAGGAAGAAGGAAACGCGCGCCGAAGGGAACAACGGACGTACAAGTAGCGAAAATAGTGGGCCGGCGTGTATACACGGTGACCGGATCAAGATGAGGGTACATCGTGGGATTTGCGCGAAATTGCAAGGAGGCTTTCTCAGGCGATGGTGTAAGTAAGCGGTACAATGGTCGCGATGGATAGCACGCGTAGTCTGCTACTTTGCTGGCACGATCGCGCAACGTCCTCTCGTTCGAGGGTACATTAACGATCTCGTTAACGCCGTTACCGGCGCCACAAGTGTCACGCTGAGTGCGCTCTTAATTCGATTCGACCAACATGTCATCTTGTATGCTCGGTCGATGAATCATCTCGTTACGTCTGCTCGTAATAGACCGCCAGCTACAAGTCGTTCTCCCCGTCGTTTTCATTTCCATTTCCATTTCCGTTCGACGTTTCCGCCCTACTCGAAGAAAACTCTGGACGCACCGGCGATCCTGTGTCTCTCTTACTTTCACTTCGAGTTTACGAGACACGAGCGCGCATCGCAGCAACTTTTCTTTTTAACGTAGGTAAAGATACCCGACGCGACGCGACGCGCCGTCGCATCGGTTACCGAGAATGAGAGTCGTTCTTTCTATCCCCCAAACGCGGCTGGCAGGGTTTACATTTAAATTCTCGCAGAATTCACGAGACGAGACCGAAAACGAGGAAATAATCGGATCGCGTGATGTAAGGGAAACGTGGAATGATTGAAATTACGGCAAAAAAATTAATGCCACGCGTTCTAGGATACTGAATATCGCGCACGCGTAATTACATAGCCTCCGGATATTATTCGCGCGTCGGGAAGTGAACTTTGATACCATTATGAGAAACGATCGAGCGGGAAGATACCTGTGATTCTGGAATTATTATGTATTTTTTCTGCCGTCAGTCGGCTCGTTATGCAACTTTCACGCAGGTTAATGCGGAGATATCGAAAAGTCGCGACAGGTTTTTTTATCGCGTTGTGTCGTTACTTGGCCCTTGGGTTTTCGAGAACGACAGCAACAAGGACGATGACCACGGCCACGACCACGACCACAACTTTTCAGATCCGAGACATACATTGACGGAAAGCGGGAACAGAGTTGCCGGCGAGAGGGGTCGGGAACAGATCGCCCGGACTGGTTCAAACCGAGCCCGGCCGTTGCGTCGATGCCGTTTCGTTAGGTAGGCGCGAAACCTTCCGAGTAAGAGCAGGAAGCGTAGCCTTATATAACAGGGAGTAATTGGCGGCAAGTACGCGTAGGTAGGTATGTAGGTTCAGCCTTTCGGAATCGAAGCTTGAAACGCGTGTTTCAGCCAACGATGACACTCGGCCGATTCGAAGCTTTCGCTGAGCGATTCAACTCTGCAGTTAGCGGTTTCGGTGTTGCTTTCGTTGTTCGGCATTTAATTCTTGTGCCACGGAACGCCGCGTTGTACGAAGAAGAGATGGGGTGGTAGAGGAAAAAAAGAGATGGAAAGGAGGAGGTGAATGAATGGGAAAGGAAAGGAAAGGAAAGGAAAGGAAGGGAAGAGAAAGAGTACGATTACGTGGTATTGCGGTAAACCGCTGCGACAGGTTTTCGTTCTAGCAAGCTCGTTCCACGTTGCACGCGCCAAACCACGATAGAGGGGCTATCGAACGAGCGTTGCATTCCTTTTGAATTTAACAGCAATTAGCCGACTGTCGACAGGGTAAACGCAACATAGTAATCGTTGAACGGGGTTCCTCTGGCGCGTTGCGTCCAACAAGTCGGATCCTGCGCCGCGGCACGACGAAATGGTCGAAACTATTCGCGAACGCGGGGCCCTGGAATCGTTGATAAGACCACATCTTTTCCACCGTTCCCCATCAAGTGGAAACGAATGTAGGAACGGTTAGCACCGTCGATAATTCCCCGGCTGTGTTGCGTCAAAGGTGAACCGCACTGGTGGAACGCGGCATACGAAATTCCATTCTCGCCGAGATTTCACGCACGCTCACGCGTACTGGCACGGGCATACACACGTACGTTCCTTCACTGTTTCGTTCACTGTTCGTTCTGTACTCTATCGCGCCATCGCGGTCGTAGGTCTTGGCCGTTGCTCTGCTCAATTGCGCTTTCACCTAGGTATTCGTAGTTTCTTTCGTACACGAGCCTAGCCTCGTCCATAAAGATAATCGGAGCGGCGAAAAGTCCGGAGTGTAGTCAGATCTCGAGAGAGGAAGAGAAAAACGGTTCTGGTAACGGTTACACGGTCGGGCGAGTTAACGACGAATGAACAAACTGACGCATCAACGATCGCGTACAACGACTTCGATAGGAAGCTAAAGCAATCGGCACGGGAAACGTATGCGTGCAGGAGGATTTGAGAAAAAAAATAGCGCGGTGTATGTAAATACATATGTATAGTAGAGTTTTCGCGTGGTCGGGGCAGCCGTACGATACGATCGGACTCGGTTGCGCGACCAGCCAGCTATGTAATCGACGGGACTCGCGGAAGGGAGGGAATAGCTCGTTGGGACAACTGTGAGAACGGGAACGCGTTGAAAGTACGCCGGATTTCAGTGCGAAACCCGCCGCAGAGTTTCTTTCGAATTAGGTACTACCTACGAATCCAACACCCCCCTCGCTCCACTCCAACTCGGATCCATCTACGAGCAACGGTGCAGACATATTTCTTGCTCTTCATGGAATATCAATCAGGGGCTGCTTCTTTCGCGCTATACTTTGGCTAATCACATTTATCACACTTGGAGTTTGGAACGCGTGATCATCGTTGCGACCTTCGTTAGCAGCCTCTGTGTTTTCCCACCACCCAGGGGCGGATTTGGGGTTTTCGGGAGGGGGGAGGCGTAGATTCGATAAATAAACCAAGGGACCTTTCCGATTTTTTCTGCTAAATTTTTTAGTAAATTTAGCAGAAAATAAATTTTTTTTCCCTCATATTGCTAAGTTAAAATAAGTATTTTGCAAATTAAAATAAGTATTTTTTGCTTGAGGGCGGGGGCGCGCGCCCCTCCTCTGTCTAAATCCGCCACTGTCACCACCGCAGTATCATCGCGTCCAATATTTTTTTTTTTTGAAACTCGCTCGCTCCTTACATCCTGCGAATCGTCTAACAATGCACTATGTAAGACGAACACGGGACACACGCACCGTTACTCGAATGCGCGGTGACACGCGTCTTGTTACGATCATCTGGCACGACCTCCGGCATAATAATATCATGGACAATTACGAGCAACGTGTATGTACATGAGCGACCGTTTTTTCTTCCCCCGACTCGATTGTATTCGATGACTGATCGGATGGCATAATATCGTATGTAAAGCTACGAGTGCATACCTACACACCTGCTTACGTTCGCCGTTGGTCGGCCGCAGCGCCGCTGTGTTGACGACAGGGTGGCATGTACATAGGTATGTACATACAGGGGGGGGGGGGTAGCAGAAGAAGGGGAACGAATTGAGTGAGAAGGTGTGAGCGACGAAAATTCGCCGAGCGATCGCAGGAAATCGTAATTGGCCCACCCCTCTTCCGAATTTCCACATCGGCTGACGACGCATCGACCTGTACGACGTTTGCATAGCCGTCGTTGGCGACCCCCCCCCCCCCCCCGCTCCGCTCGCATTCCTTGCGCATTTCAAAAATACCGAACGTTTCGAAATCGCTCTAGCAGTTGAGCGGAGTTTTTCTTGCCGTTGTCGTTATTCGGTGATGGATACCTAACAGCGTTTTTATTATAGAGACACAAAACTGCCCGGACTGTTTGGCCGTGCGTTGCGCTGGCCTGGAAAGTTCGCGTCTCGAGGTCGCGACATCAGCCTAAAAGATTTCGTAAGGTCGAGAGCGTCACGTCCGCGACTCGGCAAATCGTGTCTCGCATTCTGGATGCGCGATCATCACGAACGTCACGCGTCGGCATCGTCGCCGTCGCCGTCGTCGTCGTCGTCGTCGTCGTCGCGCTACCGAGACGTTCGCGTGCAAGTTTTCCGCTGGAAATATTCCCTCGGCCGAGACCCCGAGGATTCGCGTAACCGCGCGCCGTCAAACGGATCGCTCGAAAGCCGAACGACTAGGCGTTCCAGGTTACGGCGCCGAGTCTCCGCGGACTATGGAATGGTAGAACCACTCGTTGCCGAAGGTCGACTAGTACGATGCCGTCGCGTACGTGCGTTTAAGCTCAAACTACGTGACTGAAAACTTAACCGGTCGACCGGATCATCGTTGGACCTCGCCTGGCTCGCGTCGATTGCCTCGATGTGTGTATATAGCTTGATTCCATCGCGACTGATCGCATCGGCGAGGTTAGAGGACGATTGAACGGTTCTCGCTGTTGGTCGTTTATCGTTTGTCAATAGGTACATGCTCGGTGGTTGCGAGACTCCACTCGACCACGAGTCACGACAACTGAGAGAGAGAGAGAGAGAGAGAGAGAGAGAGAGAGAGAGAGAGAGAGACGAATCGATCCATCGACGCATCGCGATCTTGAAACCGCTCGAAGCGGAACGTTGCGACGCGTTGGAAAGTTCGCACGATTCACAATTGCTCGCCCGTATATTCGTATTCCCAATCGGCATGGGTGGTAAGAAACGAGTTAGTCGATGGTAGTTGGATCCCCCTGAAACGAATTGACCTCGCGAGATGGAAATCCGTCAGGAGGTTGTCTCGATTACAAGCTCGTCCACGGCAGACCAAACCGCTCAGGTTAAAGTTTGCCCCGCAATCGTGGCTGTTCGACATGGGGCGAATTCCACTTACGCCAAAATCGCCCGTGAGTTTCCTTAGGGTAGGTTTCCTTATACGCGACTGGACGCATCGTCAAGAATTTCAAAGCCGATTTTCTCGAAAATGAAGCGCGATATCAAAAAATTTTATTCCTTTTTCTCGACTTATTTATTTGTTATAAGTCGAGAAGCAAGAGTGACTTTTTCTCATATCGCGCTTCATTTTCGAGAAAATCGACTTTGAAACTCCCGACGATGCGTCCGGTCGCGTACAGGAGAACCGAGCTTAATGAAAATCACGGGCGATTTGGGCGTAAGTGGAACTCGTCCATGGACAATTAGTAAACTCTGTGTCTACTTAATAGGTGGCGGAGAATACGTGCGGCAGAGGGATAGCTAGCGGAAAGAAAATGACGGAATGCGAGGATTCTTCCGGTAACTGGTAAACGCGACACGATAGAAAGCAAAGGCGACCCACGATAGCAACGCGACCAACTTTCTTTCGTTGGTTCACGCGTGAGCAGACGGCCGCGCGCTCTGTTTCGTTTCGTTTCAATTCGATCACAACACGGTCGGCGAATGAGAAACGTTACTCGAGAACATGGAGATAAGAAGTGATCGGAGACTGTCGCGAATGGGGGAAGAAACGGGAAATAGGTCTGCGCAGTCATCTCCAACGCGATTTTTATTATTATTATTATTATTATTATTGAAAATAAACGGGCATTGCCCAATACAAGGCACAGTTACAACGACGTGATAGGGTTTTCCAGACACAATAGTCTGAATAGCTTCCCCCTAAAAGAGGAAGTACTACCGGAAAAGAAGTCGACATGGTCTATGTAGGAGCTAGAATTGATCATTACGCGATTCATTGGGTCAAGTGACCCATATTTTGATTTGAATTTGCGGGATACGAAAGGCTTTTTCCTGACGCATCTGCTAGGAGCATGTAGTTCAACGAGTTCCAGTAGTGCAGAACAATTAATTTCGCTATTAATGATCTTAACCCTTTACTGCTATACTGTTTTTTTTCAAACGTAACTGGTATCTTGGGGTCGTGGCAGACCCCAAATAAATAAGGACACAGAAATTTGTAAACTCGACACTAGATCAACCTCTGTGAATATTTTGTTCTTAGGTAACGTATAAAATAGGGTCTGTCGGTTTTTAAAAACCGGGTTTAAAAACCGGATTTAAAAACCGTTTTTTTTTTTGTATAAATTTGTAAAATTCGAAAACCGGTTTTTACATTTAAACAGCCGGTTTTATTTACTAGAATTAATATGCAGAAATGAATGAATTATTGAATTAAAAAACATTAACATTTTTACTTGAAATCGCTTTGGACACAAGGATATTGTAGTTAGTAGTAGGTAACAGTTTAATGTAAATCTAATCTCCATGAATTCATATTTTCAGAAGAAAGTACTAAATGGAATAAAGATTTATAATTTGGTACCACCTTTTAGAAGATTTAAAATTTGGACGGATTTAAAATTTGGACGGATTTTAGTTATTTTAGATTTTTTCATTGTTTTGTATGTAGTCTACTTTATTGTGTTATATTTTTGTAGATCCATAAATATTAAATGATCTAAAAAATTGTACGTATTGTTACGGATTCTGGTTATTTAAAATTTTTTTTTATTTGGTTTTGTATAGATAGAGTATATTTTATTTTGTTATATTTTTGTAATTCCATAATCTTAAGGAAACTGAACATTTTTAAAATAAGTACAAATATTTATTTACTATTTTAATTATATTTTTTTTGTGAAAAATCGAAAACCGGTTTAACCGGTTTTTTGGGAATAGTGAAAAACTCGAAAGCCGGTTTTTTCAAAAGACGGTTAAAATAATGGAAACGTAGAAAGTTAAACGTATTATTATAAAATTAATTAGAAATCCAGTTTACAAACTTCGACAACCAAAAATTTTGCAGCGAACTTTGCGTACTTGCGTACAGGATACCAGTTAAGGGTTAAAAAGAAAGGACATGTTAGTTACAGTTCATATTTCGTTTAACAAGCATCGTCATATTTAGTTTAACAAGCATCGATGCAAAATCATCCCAGACAGGCCTGTGAATGTGTAATTTATATTCTGCAAACCGCAGAAACCTATGCTGCACCCTTTCCAGTTGAGTATTGTAAATTAATTGAATTGGGCGACCATGTAACGGATGCGTGCTCTAAATGAGGCCTGACTAAGGATATGTACAATAACTTTATAGTACTTATATTTACAATGTCAGCAGAAATTTTCCCCTTTAGCCCCTCTAGGCCTAAGCAAATTTGGGCAAAATGTAATCTAATTACAATTTACAAATTACGATTAAAATGTAATTGAGTAGTTGATTACACATTATTTTCTGTAATCGTTAATTTAGGTAGTTGACCACAATTTTGTCAACTACTTAAATTCACGATTGCAGAAAACAATGTGTAATCAAGTACACAATTATATTTTAATAGTAATTTGTGATTTGTAATTAGATTACATTTTGACCAAGTCTGGGCCCAAGTGGGTCGAATCGAAACACACACGTCGACCGATGGCCAAGGGGTCGTCCTTAAATTACGTAAGGGGGTAAACTTTTTAAATAACATGCAAAAATAACAATTTTGAGTTTAGGAATCTATTCAGTGAAAAGTTATTAAGTAAAAGGGACTGTGAAATTTTGACGTATATTCTGACCCCTAATGTGACCAACTGTGCTTCTATTTGAATGGATACTTTTTTTAACCAATACTATACAACGTAGGGCACGGGCCTGGCACGGTCGCATTGGTGAGTATAATCACAGAACCTCAGATACTAAAAACGCACCATCTTCCTACTTTTCATCGGAGAAAAATTATTTTAGGTTATGCCCAACCTCACATCGGTTCGCTACCATGCTTTACACGCCCGCAAGCGGGCGCGCGCCCCCCCTCCCTAATCTAACCCAACCAATACAGGTACCCTGGACAAAGTGGAAAGTGGAATGCGTTTTTTCGGAATAAGTCAACGGAAATACTGTACAGAGTAGAGGGAGTGCAGTATTTAAGTATATAACAAAAAGACAAAACACATACACTCCTTACACCCTCTATTTTAGAAACACCCTAAGTATTTCAGGCTGTCGAAATCCCTCAGTATAACCGTTTCGAAAAACAAAGAAACTACATACTCCTACCCCTCCAACCTAAAACAACGAATCATACACGACACCACTGTAACTGTCACAATAAGGTTAGAAAATCTGTCAAAATTTCGCAACTTTGTCGCCTCATAACTTTTCAACGAACAGATTCCTAAACTCAAAATTGTGATTTTTGCATGTTATTTGATACGTGCTTTCGATCCATACCAATTTCAGATAAAAAAAAAGGTTTCCCAGAGGTAAAGTTCACATAGGTAGGGTCTTACGTAATTTTTTTTAACCTAATTTTCAATAAATACAAATTCTATCATTAATGTTCCAGAAAAGTAGTTTTAGTTTAAATTTCCCGACATCGAGTTAAATGAATTATATAAACCTTTAAAAAAATTTTAATAACTGAAAAAATTAAATGTAGAAAATATTACGTAAGGAGGCGGTTGGAATATCAAATCTCACGAATTCTTATACTGGAGGAGGGAGGGGGTAAGAATTTGCCAAAATAACCCTTAGGAAATTTAAAGACAGCCCCCAACTGTTCTGATGTGGTTTCAGGGGCTGCAGTGGCCGTCGGGGCGCTACTGATTATCGTGGCCGCAATTCTGGCGGCGGTGTTTCCGAAATTGGTGGACGTTCTGCTGAACAGAGAGATCGCCCTCCGAGATGGCGGCCGTACGTTCGATTGGTGGAGAGAGCCTCCGGTGTCGCCTCAGCTCAGCGTCTACATTTACAACGTAACGAATGCTGATGAATTTTTGAACGACGGCGAGAAACCTGTGCTACAAGAACTCGGCCCTTACGTGTATCTGCAGCACTGGGAAAAGGTCGAGGTGAAGTTCAACGAGAACGATACGGTGTCCTACAAAGTGAAGAAACAATTTGTTTTTTCGCCGGTAAGAATCTCTGCGTTTCCTTGTCCGTTCGACAGACCGTGTGATTCAAGGTCGCGTTCGCGCATTGATTCTATAGTCGATTCGTGACTCTCTCGGAGATTTATTGTATTTTTATCTCCTCCCTTCCCCCTCTTCCCTCCTCTCCTCTCCTTCCCGCCCCTCTCCTCACGCAAATATGAACAGTTACCTTTTCGATGGTTCTGAAACCTTCGATTCTCCTTTTCTCACGGCCCATTGACGGTTGTGTGGCCAAAACAAAAACGAACGATACGCAGCGGTAGGAGGAGCGGGAGAAAGAAGTGGGGAAAGTAAAGAATGGAAAATTTTTCGTAAAAACGACGAGAGTAACTTTGACCGCGCACAAACACAAACACGCGCGCGCGTGACGTAATGCTAGTAAGCAACTATAATGTAGTTGAGTCGAATCGAGTCGAGTCGAGTCGAGTCGAGTAAGATGCAGGGTTGCCAATTTGGCTTTTCTGACGCCAAATTCCAGAAATCTGGCTTTTTTCCAACTTGGTTGGCGTTGGAAAATTCATTTGGCTTTTTCTTACAATCCTTTCCCTACAACTTTATTTTTTAAATAATTTCAAACGGAGCAGTTTTGGATTGGTATATTTCAGCATCGGGGATTTAAGGAGCTTGCTACATTTGTCCTAACTTGCCTAATAACTCCTGTAAGCAATGCTGTAGTTGAGAGGATCTTTTCTCTCGTATCCTCCGTTAAAACAAAGGCAAGAAACAGAATACAGCTTCTGCTTTTGCTTCTTGATGCCATTATAAGAATTAGAGCAGAACTGGTGCTCTCAAACAAATGTTGCAATGATTTTAGGGTATCTCAACAAATGCTTCAAAATTTAACAACGAGAAATATTTATGATTCCAGCGAAGAGAATCTGGATCTCGAACTTTTATTGTGATTTAATTAGTACGAACATTCTTTAAACATATTTGACTTTTTTCCGGCTTTTGTTTAGTATTATTTGACTTAACCGTAAGATTTCAAGTTGGCAACCCTGGTAAGATGGTAGAAGCGGAGCAACGCGCTTCCGTAAATTAAAAGCAAAGGTGTAGGATAGCGACTACTTAGTATTTGGCCAGCGTGTTCTCCGAGAGACGCGCGATACCTCGATTCCCAGTATTGTTCCTCGGAACAATGTAGGTCGAGTGAACGCGAACGATCGTGTACAATATCATCGTTCGTATAGATGAATATATATATACCTCGTGTACGCGCGCACTACTTGGAACCGCGTCTTCTTCCGAACGACGGATGGTTTGGGGGGCGGGGGAAGGGGAGGCGCGAAAGGCACGAGACGAGAAAGGACGGAATAATACACAATCTATAGGCTATACATGGATGTTGGCCCGCGAAAACAACCGATGACCGGTTACTCGACTAATCGGAAGGGGGTATCCGTTACACTTGCAGGAGAAGTCAACCGGCTCAGAGGAAGATTTAGTCGTGGTCCCTAACGTGCCGATGCTTTCGGCGACCAGTCAGTCGAAGCACGCGGCGCGTTTCCTTCGACTAGCCATGGCATCGATTATGGACATTTTGCGAATAAAGCCGTTCGTCGAAGTGTCGGTCGGACAGTTGCTGTGGGGTTACGAGGACCCGTTGCTGAAATTGGCCAAGGATGTCGTGCCGAAAGAGCAAAAGTTGCCGTACGATCAGTTCGGCTTGCTGTACGGTAAAAATGCCACGATGCCCGATTGGTTTACAATCTTCACCGGTCAGAAGGACATTTCCAAGTACGGAATTCTTGACAAATGGAACGGGAAGGGTAGCTTCGGCCACTGGACCAGCCCAGAGTGCGACAGTGTCGCCGGCAGCGACGGGAGCATCTTTCCTCCGCGCATTACCAAACACACCGTGTTGAAAGTCTTCGACAAGGATCTCTGCAGGGCCTTGCCTTTGGCGTTTAAGGTAATCAATCCTAATCTGTGAAACTTGCTTGTGCATCTCGACAACCTTTCCCGGAGTGTGGCCGGATAGTAGCTGGGCAAAGTTTGATTTCAGGAGGAGGTGACTACCGTCGGTCAAATACCCGGCTACAGGTTCGTGCCCACCAAGGACGCTTTCGCCTCGGCCAGTAGAGTGGAGTCGCAGCGATGCTTCTGCCCGGCGGGACCGCCGTGTGCCCCAGAGGGGACCTTTAACGCCTCCCTATGCCAATACGAGTCTCCAGTTTTGCTCAGCTTTCCGCATTTTTATCTGGGTAAGATCTCGCGTGCGCGCGCGTGTTTGTTTGTCCCCAAATATTGTTCGGCCGGCTGACTGGAGAACGCGTTTCACGGTGTTCCACGCTGCAAACTTTTTAGCAACTCTGTTATGCTCAACACTTTCAGCCCTCTAATGCTGTAGCGCTCTGAGAACATTTCTAGGCGAATCTTGCTATCGCGAGGCAACGACGCACAGTGGTGCGTAATGACATTTTTTGTTCAAATCACCCTACAGATCGTAATTTTTCAGTAAACTTGACAATTTTTTTTTTTAATTCTTCGCAATTAAATTCTCTATCGATCTGTCCCGCCGGAATTTAAATTTTCGTTACTGATTTTTTTATATTTAGCGAAATATACAGCGCTTTTAGGAGATCAGTATCTGTGGGCTTTTTTGGCCGCCGGGTCCGAATTTAAAGTCAGATTTTCGAAATGGAAGATTGCGAATCCAAATAGGTTGATGCGAAATTTCATAAAATGGGCTTATTCGGAAGAAACTTACGAGGGAACACCGCGAACCCGGACTCACCGATTGGAACGCAACTTTGTGGGCTTTTAGAGTGACCCAAAACAAGAACAACGGAGTGTTTCATTTGGGCCCTTTAAGGGGGTGAAAGTTAACCTCAAAGTCAAATTGGCACTTCCACTTTTTCCGGTATAACTCTCAAAGTACAACAGACAGAAAAAAATGTTTCAAACAAAAGTTTAATGGTGCAATAAGCGCTACAAACTTGCGTTAACAAAATTTTGAAAACAGTTATAAAAAAATATCTGAACGAAAAAAGCTTTTTTCAAAATTTTCTTAACGACAGTTTGCAGCGCTTATTGCACCATTAAACTTTTGTTTTAAACTTTTTCTCTGTCTATTGTACTTTGGGAGTTATACGCGAAAAAGTGGAAGTGCCAATTTGACTTTGAGGTTAGTTTTAACTCCCTTAAAGGGCGATAGGGCCCAAATGGAACACATCGTTGTTCTTGTTTTGAGTCTCTCTAAAAACCCACAAAATTGCGTTCCAATCGGTGAGTCCGGTTTCGCGGTGTTCCCTTGTTAGTGCGTATAGATTTTCGGAGACGCTGAGTACGTATAGGAGGTAAGTATTATAAAGATCAAAATTTTAATTTGTACCACAAATCTAAAACTGTCGATCAAATTATAAAATTTACAATGGCGGATTTACATTCGTGTTTTTATAAATTTTCAGGCATCTCATAAACGTGAACGTGATTTTGCATATTTAAGCGTGTTCGTCTGTGTTCATACCCGTTCCTAGAGTTGACTGTTCTGATTCAATATTGATGAGCAAGATTTTGAATGTTTGATATCTTTAGAAGACCTGATTTACTTAACGTTTTATCCTAGTTGCCTTTAGAAATTCGATTTTATTATGTGCAATCTTGTTTGAGGAACAAGATTTGTGCTTCTGCAAGCAAATCTTTGATTTTATATTTGTGTACGTGTCTAAAAATATGAAACACTAAAAATCTTGCTCATCAATATTGAATCAGAAAAGGTCACCTATATTCGACATAATCTGACTTTCAATTCGGACCCGACGGCCACAAAAGTTCACAGATATACTGATCTCCTAAAAGTGCTGTATGCTTTGCTGAATATAAAAAAAATCAGCAACGAAATTTAAAATTCCGGCCGGACAGATCGATAGAGAATTTAATTGCGTAGAATTTAAAAAAGAAGCTTCAAGTTTACTAAAAATTTACGACCTGTAGGGTGATTTGAAGAAAAAATGGCACTGTGCGAGAGGCGAACATTCTCCGTCATGCCCGAACACGGAAACGGAACGTTTGATTCGATTAAAAACATTTCAGCGGATCCTGCGCTCCGGGAGGCTGTCAGCGGTATATCGGCGCCTATCGAGGATAAGCATCAATTCTACATCGATATCCAGCCGATGATGGGCACCGCTTTGAGAGCCAAGGCGAGAATTCAGATAAATCTGGCGGTGAGCCAAGTGCGGGACATCAAGCAGGTCACCTCGTTCCCGGACATAGTGTTTCCCATCATTTGGTTCGAAGACGTGAGTATGCGTGCATTCCATCATCCCTTGCTTCCCTCTAAAACTTTCTACTCGCGCGTGCTCTTCGATCCGTGTGAATCCGCTGCGATGCAGTCTCGTAACTCTATCGTGACCGGCGAGCGCGCGGATGGAAATCGAGAGACAAAACTAGTGGACAGAAACGACGGCGGTACCCGCGATGTTTACCGTGCACGTAGGTAATTGAGGAGGGGGAGAGAGGGACACCGCGTGATTCGACGCCTCGGCGGGTGATTCATTTCGATGGAATGAACGATCGCGCGGATAATTCACCGAGGACGCACGCTCGCGCTCGCGCTCCGCGCCCACACCTCACAGTAATCACTTTTGCTTCGCGTCGTATTAACGCGTAAACTTAATTGCAGGGCATCGACGAGCTACCCGCGGAGATGCGCAGTCTGATGAAGATGGCCGTTGATGTGCCGCCGATAGCTCGCGCGGCGGTGTCCGGAGCCCTGGCTGCCATCGGGGCGATCGTACTGATCGGAGCGCTCGTGTGCTTGGCACGCGCCGCTAAACGCCAAGAGAAACTTCATCTCAGCAATCCGTTACCGTCCAACACCGGCTCCGGCAAAACCGGTCAGCTGAACCCGGCTTTCCAGAATTCCTCCGGTTCGAAGTAGAGCGATCGACCTGCCAGCCGATCTCTCACACCTTCCAGTCGCGAACGCGAGTCTCTGCTTTGCGTACACCGATACCACCTTCGAATATCGCAACGAACAACAGATTTATTATAGTTTCCTGTATTTTTACCATCGCTCCCATCCCCCATTTTATTTTGTTCCTGTTCCTGTTCCTGTTCCTGTTCCTGTTCCTGTTGCTGTTTCGATTCCTCTTCCTGTTCCACTTCCCCTTCCACTTCTCCTCTTTCTCGCTTCGGAGGGATTGAGAATGAATGAATGGCTGAGGTTCGAGCGGGTGGTGGAGAACGCAAAACTCGTGGATCGTCGTTCGGTCTGGATTTGCGCTTGCAAGTATGATCAGCGCGTTAGAATTTCAAGGCCGCGGGAAAGACGCAAGGGCCACTTTAGGGTATACTTTACGGTGTAACGATAACTAAAGCACATTTTTCGGGATCCCTTTTAATTTTAATTTCGGTATCGCGTATAACGAAGGATCTCTGCACGAAGCGATGGTGCACGAATCCGATAGATGGAAGAAGGGTTGTAAGGGTGTCGGCGAACCTGGGACAGGGAGACCAGAAACTAACGAGGGAGTTGTAAAGAATGCCGATAATGTGCGCGGTACGCGCCAACAAAAACTAACAAAATCATTCCGTCCAACAGACGCACACACAGAGACACGCACACACACGTACACGTACACATACATATAGGTATGTATATATTGGATTGCGCGTGTGAGATTAGACACGAGCCAAGTCGCCGGGCTCGGACTTCTCAATGAACCCGACGATCGGCGACGGAGACTCTATTGTTACTCATTATCCGTTTATGTACATGAGATAGATTACGGTTAGGTTTTTAGACGAATTTAGTTTTCTACGATGGAGGAGACCGAGGAGACAATAAAATAGCCAAATAGCATGGAAATCGGATCGATTCCAGTCGACTTGAGACAATTCTATGGAAATGAATAAAAGCGTATAGCAGGTATATATCAGAGTTGGAGAGAGATCGCTGACGCGATCAAGAGCTGACTTTTTATTCCCGTGGTCCAGTACGAGCGGAGTTTACAAGATAGGCCGCAGCGGGAAACTCGTTGCCACGCGTTGCCCGGCGATAAGCGGAAGAAAAAGGGGATTCGGTTATCTTTACTTCTACGAAGATGTCGTTGGACGTGACCCAGGTTATCAGTCTCTGTAGAAAAGCATCGCGAAACGTACTCGTCCATGCAACGATGCGCTCGCTAGTGTTGGATCGACCGCGTCAATAGATTTCTGGCGAATTTTTCGCAACTGTATCGCGCGTGTACGTTCTCATCTGCCGTTATCGCGATTCCGACACGATCGACGGAGGAATTTACGCTGCAAAGATCGCGCGATCGGGTTCTCGCTGCTCTGACGTATAATGTACAGTGTACGGCGTTGCGAGGGCAATCGTTCGATTCGACCGAGTGATTTTTTTTTAAGATTTCCGTACCACCGGGGGCGAGGAACCGGTGGAGATCGTGATGTCGGTGGCGTTGATAGAAGTCTCGCGGGGAATGAAGCTCGGGATGGCCGACAAACCGATCCGGTCGTGGTCTCGATCCGAGCCACGTTTTCCATCGAGCCTCTTCTGGTTCTTGAACGCGACAATCAGGCCTCCGATAGACAGGAACACGCCAACCAGGCTGCACCACTGGCAGCCAGCTTCGATAGCGTTTGCGAGGTAGTGGGCACGATAAAATTTTTGCTGCATCGAATCCGGTAGCTGCTCTATTCCAGAATCTATCCAGATTAAAGGCAGGATCGTGCCGTCCTCCAAGGTGCCGGCGAAAGGCACGCCAACCGCCTTTCGCACCTCCAAGTTCAATTGAAGCTTGATGCGGGTGGCCACGGTGACGCCCAATCTCTGTAATTGACACGAACAGGAATAAGGCACGACGATTCGGTTTTTTTTTATTTATATAAGGGGTCATTATGGTAACCACGCCACAAAATTTTTTAAAAACACTTTTAATTGTGTTTTTTCAATGTTATCTGGAGTTAAAAATCGCGCCTTTGTAAAGACGGCGGGAGTGATTTCAGCTCACAGACTTATCTCAAACAAAAATACAAAACTGATTCTTAATCATTATGAGTACCGCAATCGTAGGTGCCAGAATTAGCCACGTAAGACAAAATTTAACAAAATTGCGCGTATTTAAACTTCAAGTCTCGAAATTTTCCATTTTTACTTGAAGTTTGAATGCGCGCAATTGTGTTAAATTTTGACTTACGTGGCTAATTCTGGCACTTGCAATAGCGGTACTCATAATGATTAAGAATTAATTTTGTTTTTTTTTTTGTTTCAGAAGAGTTAATAAATGAAAAAGAAGTTTGAAATTGTTATTCATTGTATTCACTGAGAAAAAAAAGCTTAAATGTTGTCGAATTTTGCGGCGTGATTACCAGAATGACCCCTTAAGTATATCAACGGGATAAACTCCTTGTTATAAGAAGTGCAAATCGCAGTCACACAAGCATAGAACAAACAATTAGGAAGTACAAAAGAAAAATAATTAAAAGAAACAGAAGCAGAGAATTAAGCGCAAAAGAACCATTAATGATAGTGACAAAATAGATGCGGATTCGCGTTTTGTGCGTTTGATTTCGAATTTGCTGGATAACATACCGGATGGAGATCGATGTAGCTCTCGTGGTGTTCTCGTCGAGGAGTCAGCCCGTCGATTCTTTGGAACAGCGACTCGTCGCCCAAGTAAAAGTGGGGGAAAGAGAGGATCAACGGTGCGCCGAATTTACAGGCAGAGACGTTGAACGTTCCAGCCGGAGGACACGTTCTGCGAGCGGAGTCGTTGGATTCCTTGGAGCAGAAACACGACTCTTGTTCGGGGGTGGACGTAAAAGCGTTGCTCGGTATTTTGTACCTATGGTCGGATCGGATCGATGATTCGTACGAAGCGTCTTGAACGAAAAGAAAATACTTTCGCCTCTAGATCGGTGTAGATTTTTCTTTTTTCGTCCCGAAGGAGGGTGTGAACTGTGACGGGGAAAGTGGGTGGAAGGAAGTAAAGGGCGGTATGACGACACCAAGGAAGGCTAGAGGACTGTTTGAAAGAAAACAGTCAGAGGTATCGGCGAATGACGCATAGGTACCTTAAGGTGGGAATGCCGTAAGCAAAGTCACGACGCTCGTAACGAAAAGGCATCGATCTGCAGACATCTTTCGCGTAGATGTAAAGGGTTTCGTTGGGCTGTTGGATCCAGTGCGGCGGGAATACGCTGCCATCGGTGCCGTACACTCTGTCGCATTTCTCGTCTCCCCAGATCTTTCGATCGTCGAGTCCGTTAACTCGGTCAATCAGCCCGAGGTTTCCAAGACTGTCGACCCCCGTGTGCATTGTGATACGATCCGCGCTCACGCCGTTTATCTGAAATCGATCAAGGATCACGGATCACGGATTACGATTCGTACGGATTTGGCGGGCGAACGATCGTAGGTATCACTGTCCAACAAAATTCAACTTTTTTTTCTGTTTTATAACATTCAATAGCCGTTTCTTATAGTTTTTTGTGCGCTGAAAACGAAGCCGCAAACCGTTTGTCGCCATCACCCTCTGTTCGCGACAAAATTTGATTTTGAAAAAAAAATGCAAAATTTCAACTTTGAAGAACTTTCGTGTTCAAACAGTAATAGTTATTCGGTTGCATGTTCCGTCAAATTATTATTATGATTATTATTATTATTTATTTATATGAACGGGAAACCCATGGAAATACAAAATAGGGGTTACAATAACTCGAATCAGAAACTTTTAACGTTAAAGTGATCGAAATTATATGTCACAACGGGCACAAAAATGTAAATTAAAGATGCTTCCAAAAACTGGTCTGACCTTGAAAAATCAACGAAGGTGGAACAGGGGAAAGAAGACAAATGAGAGAAAGAGAATGACAAAACCGTCTGTTGAAATTTAATTATCTCTATTATACGAAAATACATTATATTAAATGAATGATAATAGATTAATGATAGATAACAATTAGAAAAAATTAATGATAATAAATCAAATTAATGGTAATACTATTGAAATCACAACAGTGGGTAATTAACCATTGCATTTATCAGAATCTTGTCGACAAGAAGGTTTAAAAAAGTGATTGATGCAATAATAATTTTTACAATTATTGTGAAATATAAATTGTCACAAAAATCTGCGCGATACCATCATCAACTGAATAGTGTTCCTAGTGAGATAGCTCCCTATCCATGATAGCAGGGGGAAGCGAACACCCACGGATGTTAATTTCCGCAGTAACAAATGGTGATTTACGGTATCGAAGGCTTTTTGAAAGTCTGTGTATAAACCGTATCTATCTGGACATTCTCGTTCAGTGTCGCGGATACAAAACTCTGGTACACGGCTAAGTTGGTTGAAGTGGATCGCTCTGCGACGAAGCCGTGCTGTTCATTATTATTCTATATTAATTATTCTATGAACCCTCGCGAACACAACAATATAAGTTAGTATTGAATTATAAACATTTAAATATGTTTAAATAACGACCAAAGGGAAATAATAGGCACCTGAAACGCAAAAATTTTTGCAGATATCTTTCTATATATTTTAAAAACTAAGGGTCTAGGAGAAAATCTGACTACTTCACGCGATGCAGCAGACATTTGTCCATCGGAAACCATTAACAGAAGTGGTAAAACGCCTGTTGCTTTCACTACAGAAACGAAAGAGTTTGGCAAAACGTGCGGCGCGGACAGTGGTAGGTAGTCATGCGCGTTACGCGATTCTGTTACGCTGAGCGGCAGCGGATCGCGCGCCGCCGTTGACTACTACTGTCGACGCCGCACGTTTTGCCAAACTATTTTGCTTGTGTATTGAAAACAAATGTGACTTACTACTTCTGTTGATGTTTTCCGAAGCAAAAATGTCTGCCACATCGTGTGGAGTAGTCAGATTTTCTCCTAGACCCTTAGTTTTAGAAATAAATTTAAAGACATCTGCAAAAGTGGGTGCATTTCGAGTGTTCTTTTTTCTTTGATCGTTGTTTAAACATATTTAAATGTTCATAATGCACCAATAACTTATATCGTTGTATTCGGGAGGGTTTATAGAATAATTTGACGCCAAAAGCAACGGAATAACTATTACTGTTTCGACACAAAAGAGGTTCAAAGCTGAAAATTTGCCTTTTTTTCAAAATCGAATTTCTCAAAAACCGAGGGTGATGCCGACAAACGGTTTGCGGATTCGTTTTCAGCGCACAAGAATCTATAAGAAACGGTTATTAAATGTTACAGACCAAAATGGCTGTTGGACAGTGTAGTTAGGTAGTTAGGTAGTTAGGTAGTTAGGTTTACGATTACTTTAAATTTCTACCTAGTTGGTGGAGCTAAATTTTTCGTAAATTTTGTTGAAATTAAATTCTATTTTAACTGATTACATTAGAATTTCTAATTGGGGGAGCAAAATTTTTCGTAAATTTTGTTGAAATTAAATTCTATTTTAATTCATTTCCTTAACAATTCTACGTACGAATGCGAGAAGTCCAAATTTATCGTAGGGTAGATGATGCTTCAGCTCGGCAAACGGTTTGATCATTTGAAAGAACTTGTCCTCGTAACCCCAGAGGTACTCCCCGGCGGATAGTTCGAGAAACGGTTTCGCGCTGAAACCCGACAGAATCATGGTTAGAACAAGTTGCATCGCGTACGGCAGGTTTCGAGAGAACGCGAGCGCCGACATGAGGAGCACGTTGGGCACGACAACCCTGTCGTCCTCCAGCTTGCCAGAGATCCATTTGAAGCTTCGTTTCTCCTGGTACGTAACCGTTTCGTTCTCGTGCAGCTCGACGTTCACCCGGTTTAGAGTCTCCTGGTACACGTACGGGCCGACCTCCTGCACCTGCAACTTGCTCGCGTTCCCGCTCTCGAACTCCCCGAGGTTTGTGTAGTTGAAAACGTAGATCTTGACCGTAAGACCGACCGGCGGCCGTTGCCACAACTGAAAAGCCGCGGTGCCGTTTCTCAGCTCCAGATTTGACAGAATCGCGTCGCGGAACACATTCGTAAACCAAAATACCACGAACACACTGATGCTCGTCAATGCGGCCAGCCCGTAGAACCAGCGCTCCCGGCTTCTTCTCGCTTCGTCCAAACTTTTCCCAAACGCTCGCGCCAATTTCTTCTTTTTCTCCATGTTAGGTAGGCACTTTTAGTTTATACCGTGTGAGCGCCAACGCAAATCCTCCACCAGACGCGGTCTTCACAAGTCCTCTGGACACCAGTAATCCCACCCCCGTTGAACGCGCGCGCGATCCTTGTCCGATCGTCCGGTGCGATCGCCTTTTCGCTGGCCTACTGAGTTCCTTCGAATACATCCACGCTGTATAAAAATCTCCCCACCTTCCTCCGATTCATCGATAACCTCGCCGCGGCGATGACCCTCTCGTTTGTTACCAAACTTAGGACAGCTTGGAATCCCGTCGTTGCTCCATTTCTCTTCTATTACCTACCTATCCATTGCCATCCTTCCAGTCGTCCCTGCATCCTTCGTCACATTTCTTATTTCCTCTTGTAAACCGGCGCCCATCGCCGTTTAAGTTTTCCCATTCTCCAGAGATTAGGCACACTGCACAAGTTTCCGTCAACCCTCTTCGAACCGTTTGCGGGCTCATCTCAAGGCACCGCAGCCAATGGGCCCCGAAACCGTTGACACTCCTGGACTCTTAGTCGAAAACGAGACCTTCGCAGCCGACCGCTTATCATCCGCAGACGAAAAAATAGCTCGAACGATCGATAACAGTGGCTTCTCGTCTTTCGCGCTCCCAACTCTACGAGCTTTCGTTTCTTTGCGATAAGCTGTACTCGCATCGGCGAGAACGCTTCGCGTCTCCAGCTGGCCGAAATTTCAGAAGGCGCGAGTAGACCGGAGACTAAACTATTCGGAAAGGCATCACTGATTCCCGTTCAACTGCTCGTTCGTGGAAATTCGGAGATTTGAAAACGGGCACAGTTTCGGACATTTGCGATTCCCGCCGCGTAACCCCGCGTCGCGACGCGTCGGGAAATCGGATGCGCTTCGACACCAGCGATTCGATTTTATCGAGACTGACCGCTTGCTGTTGTGACTGGCAGACGATGCCCTTTTCACCCGTTCCTTCTGCGCTGTCTCGTCGCGCGTTATTTAGTATTTGTTTGTGTTTTGCACGCAACCGCAAGACGTAACGGCTCGTACGATAGATACGATGCTCGGGTAGTTACTTACCAGCAGCTTTCGCATCTTATCTCGCCTTCTCTCCAGTTCTCTGCGCCGCGCCACACGAACGCGTCATTTCATTTGCCTCGCAGAGAAAATTCAATTCCAATTCATACATCACGTAACCACGCACGCTGTATGAAACAGACCTCTAACATCTCATCAGAGATTGTGTCTCGTGACACGTGTCACGTGTCACGTGAACTGATATATCTACTTTGTGAAAATTCAATGATTCTGCCGCGCACGCTGCGCCAAACAACAGTTAATCGGGGGATTATATTCAATTCAATTACACAAGTCAGTGAAGTAATAAATAAAGATTAAACAATATCTAAAAGAAAAGTCTTGTGTACTACAATTACGATAGTGATATGTCACTTTAAATAAAATTTTATACAGAATCGAGCGTCGAAATGAGCGATAAGAAGCGATGGAATGCTCAGAAAGACCCTTATGGTCACATCATATAAATATTTACATGGATACCTAGATACAGTGGCATGCAAAAGTATTCGGCCACCCCTTAAAACAGAATAACTTGTTTAAAATTGGTCGAAATGACTTGAGTTTTTTTAGAAGCTAGAAGGATTAGTTTCCTAACATGGGAACATTTCGATTCCGGAGATTCAAAAAATTCTGAAACTTCGTGAATATGTAGGGGATTCATTCTAACGGGTTAATTTCACCCCCTTCGAATGAATTTGGGTAGCAAGCAAAAATTGCGTTGTAATCAGGAGGAAATCCCCTACATATTCAGTTTCAGAATTTTTTGAATTTTCGGGTTCGGGATTTTCCCTTGTCAGATCGTTGATATATTCAAAACGACTGTTTTGAAAAAAATTGTAATTAGTCGAAATAGCGAAAAAAATAGTAAATATCGTGTTTTTCAACTTTTTTGTTTGTGCTTGTAATGAAAATTTAAAAAATACCTTTTGCAGATCTAAGTAAGTTGTATGCGTGCTGAAAATTTCATCAAAATCGGTTTCGAAAACTGTCGAAACGTGTGATTTTCTCCATCTTTAAATGTTTGCAGCTCATAGCTGCGTTAATCGATTTTGATGAAATTTTCAGCACGCATACAACATACTTAAATCTACAAAAAGCATTTATCAAATTTTCATTTCAAGCTCAGACAAAAAAGTTGAAAAACACGACATTTACTATTTTTTCCGCTACTCCGACCAATTGCAATTTTTTTAAAAACGACGAATCACGTCACTTAGCAAACTAATCCTTCTAGCTTCTCAACAAATTCAAATCGTTTGGACGAATTTTAAACAAGTTATTCTGTTTTAAAGGGTGACCGAATACTTTTGCACGCCACAGTATGTAGCCCGCGCAGAAGCAGGGGCCTCCGGAGACTTTTTTCGAGGGGGGGGGGGGGGGGGGGGGACTTTGGTATGATAGTAAAGAAAAATATACCCCTCTTACTTTTATTCAACCCATTTTATAGTATCAATTTAATTAAAAATTTAAAACCGAAATTTAAAAATATTCCCTTTTTTAACTATAAACTTAATAATGATCATTTTTGAAAAATAAGCGACTTTTCTCAAAAGCCAGGGGGGACAACTGTTCCTTTTGCCTCACCCCCCTCCCCCCTGCGGACGCCCATGCGTAGGAGGTGGCCCCTATCTACATATATACCCTCCAACTACGTATATTACCTATGTAGGTATGTATGTACATGCTACAAATTATTTCCACACGACTTCTTTTCTCTAGATGCATTCATGATGCATTCAGACTTGATTCAACGAGAGATAACAATATGAAACAGTATCATTTGAAGATGCAATGAAATATTTCAAATCAAATTTCCTGGGATAAATCAGTTTCATGCGCACTCTACAGGCCGCGACTGCGACTGCGCAGTGCCTGCCGCTCGTCCGTGTATTCTACTACTACTACTACTACTCCTACTACACTACTTACTAAATTGTAAGGTAATAAGTTTCAGGTAACATGTACTGGATCATGTTTTGCATGCGGCAATTCAAGCAATTCCGCCATCGTTGCTGATGGTGAAAACTTTGCAAATATCTCTGTCGGTTTTTTGGCAAAGCCCCCTCGAATGGTGTTGAATAGTGGCGTTGTAGTGTAAACTGTGAAGTACGGTAAGCGAGGGTTTGATCGGCATAAACGAGCTTGAACGAGCTCGCGGGCCATGCAGTGATAGTTCAGGTAACCTCAAAGTTGGCGTTTAAAATCGTACGCGTATTGTAAGAATTGTACAGGTGAACGAAGAGCCTCTGTCTCTCGAGAAGATCTAGGTAAAACGATTAGATTCAGAACGAGAAATTACTTGGAAATCTGGTGAGGTCGCGACGAAGAAGGATGAGATCCCAGCAGAGCCCAGCGACGTTACAGTCGGCGGTTGATCGCGAGAAAGTGTACGCGTGGATAATCGAGCTGTCGAATTCCGAGACGAGGGAGAACGCGTTGCAGGAGCTGAGCAAGAAGCGCGAGGTGGTGCCCGATCTGGCGCCTATGCTTTGGCACTCGTTCGGGACGATCGCGTCGTTGCTGCAAGAGATCATAAACATCTATCCGGCGATCAATCCAGCCACGCTGACCGCGTATCAAAGTAACCGAGTGTGCAACGCGTTGGCGCTGTTGCAGTGCGTCGCCAGCCACCCAGAAACTAGGTCATCTTTTCTACAAGTAAGAAGGAACCTGTGAGTTTTCAACGTTGCAAAAGGGATCGCAGCGTCACTCTTTTCACTAATTCTCTATCATTCTCTTTCAGGCCCATGTCCCACTGTTTCTGTACCCCTTTCTGCACACCGTCAGCAAGACGCGTCCGTTCGAATATCTCAGGTTGACCAGCCTGGGAGTGATAGGTGCGTTGGTTAAAACCGACGAGCAGGAGGTAATCACATTCTTACTCACCACCGAGATAATTCCACTCTGTTTGAGAATCATGGAAAGCGGTTCAGAGTTGAGCAAGACAGTGGCCACGTTCATCTTGCAAAAGATTCTACTGGACGACAGCGGCCTGTCTTATATATGTCAGACTTACGACAGATTTAGCCACGTCGCTATGATTTTGGGAAAAATGGTGCTGTCCTTGGCCAAAGACCCCTCCGCTAGACTATTGAAGCACGTGGTGAGGTGTTATTTGAGACTGTCGGACAATCCAAGGTAAGCGGAGCTCGATGGAATATCAGCGACGGCTCGACCACAACGATCTTACCTTTCACCGTAGTTAACGAGTTGATTTTGGGTTCCCTAACAGAGCGTTGCTGGCGCTTAGACAATGCTTGCCGGATCAACTGAGGGACAACACGTTCGCGACTTGTCTGCAGGAGGACACGTCGACGAAACACTGGTTAAATCAGCTTTTGAAGAACTTGGAAGCCGGCCCCCAGCTCGGACCCACGGCGCAGCCGGGTCAGCAGGATCCTAGAGCGATCGGCATGTCGCCGCTCACCTCTTAAATTCCGTCGTGTCGTGAACGACTGAAAGTTGACCGATCTCGACGTACCTTCGTGCAACTCGGGGCATAAGTTGCTGCTCGGAGCACTAGCGAATTCTTAACAGCTAGCTACGGAACGGAACGGTGCGGAAACGGCGGTGTCCCTTTAATACGAGGCGTTTACCCGAGAAGGTGTTGCGCGTCGCAATTGCGTTAGCCACGCGCGCGAACAGGGTGATGTTTCTTTGGTCACAGGACCATACCGGCATTGAATATCAACGCGGTGCTTCAACGCGTCCAACCGAGATAGAGGATTTCTGCTGGATGAAATAAATGTGCACGCAATAAAGAATTTTACACGATAGCACCGCGTCTATTTTCTTCTCGTTTAGATTGTCTTTCGCTTCGTCTCTATTTTTATCGGTTTCGTAAGCGCTTATATTGTTCAGACGCAGGCCATCTCTCCGTTTTTCTTCTCCGTCTGGCTGTGTGAAGGGTTCGCGCGAGCATCGGATCGGAATAGGTAGTTGATCGTTACGGATCGGTTGGCATTTTCTCGAGTTCCGCGCTCTCCTGCGAACCGAACGAAATGGACACGGTTGGATAAGGTATGGGCGAGAAAAACAGAGTCTGATACACGTACTTGCTGTTCCGCGTTGACCTTGGTGCTTAAAAGACCGCGTATCACAGGCGTGTACAGGTTCTCGTCCCCGGGTTTACGCTTGTTCGCCCCGGTAATCCAAGAGACCACCAGACCGATCAGAATGGCGGTTAAAAATCCGACCCACGTGTACCAGAGATACGACATTTTGTAGAGGAAGAAGGGTTGCTCCCTGGAAACGCGCAAGAGAACCCGGATAAGTTGATTTAGGAATAGGGCGAATGAAGCGGCTGGAATCGAGAATCGAGCTTGTTCTCCGCTCACCTTATCGCCGTTTCGACGATAACTGTGAGATTGGTGGCGCGCATCTTGAGCGATTCCGGGCATCCATCGACGGACACTGGTTTTACGGGGAAATTGATGTTTCCGCTAGAAATGGCCGCCTGAGTGCCGAATGAGATCCAGGCGACGAGATTCAAGCTGACTAGACCGCCGACCAGAGCACCCTGTCCCGCGGTCGGATGACATCGGGATGGGGGAGCCGAAATGCAGGTGGATGGCGGGAAATAAGCAAAGCACACGTCAAGGATTCATTAAGAATCGCGTACACGTTGTTAGAGAGAAATGAGTAGGTTCTCTCTGGCAACGTGGACTGGACGCCCGCGTGAACGAGTCGGGTCTATTACCGTGGAGTTTGCGATCGGAAAGAACATGCCGAGCGTGAATATCCCGAGGAGCGGTCCCGCCGTTATCCCCGACAAACTTTTGCCAGCCTGTGGGATCAGACCAGACGATCGTTGAAATTGCCTGCCGCGAATCGCACGGAGAGATAAAAAGTGTAAGTGGGAGCCGGAGGAGCGGAGAGCCAGTCACCTGGATCAATCCGCTGAGTTTCTCCACTAGGAAAACCAGGGCCACGCAAATAATGCCGGCGACCACGACTATGGCTTTCATCGTTCGACTGGCTGCTACTTGCGAAACGGGAGGACGTATCCAGGGCTTGATCATGTCCTCGTAGATCACTCCAGCCATAGAGTTGAGGCCGGTGGACATGGTGCTGTGGCAAGAGGAAAGGACTATCGACACAGCACGCGCCAACATGTCTGTAGTGATCGGACTCGAACCGCTTCGAATCTGTCTTGAATATCAGGCGACTACTTCGAAGCACTTCGAACATGATTCGAAGCTTAAAACTCTTGAAAGTCTTGATCGTCTTCGAAGTCTTGAAACTCTTGGTTCGAAGCCTTGGTTGGTTTCGCACCTGTAAGTACAGGATGCCGCCTGGTACCCCGTGGCGAGGACAACACTCCCCAGTGCCTCATCAAATTTTGTGGCTTTCGACCCTCGAAGGGGTTTGAATCCCATTAAAAAGTGGGAAATTTCCAGGATTGCGGAATTTCTCATAAGATCTTTGCGAAATCGACGCCAATCGATTCCTTATGTTTCGCCGATGAAATTACAGCAAGAACGACGTAATTCGGACCATAATGAAGGAAATTCCTTGAAAAATTGATTTCTATCATTTGCAACCGACTTCGTTAAAAATAGTCCGATTTACATGAAATTTGGTATGATTTTCATCGGAAAAACGTAAGGAATCCATTCGTGTTACTTTCACATCGATACGTTAAAGAATGCAGAATTTCTTAATACCTACGCTGAAATGAATATTTCACATTTTCACTCTCGACAGCGGGGCGCCGACCTGGAATTGCTGCGGTCGGCCCAGGATTCATACCTGTTTCAGAAATAAAATAATTCTTTATTCTTTACCGATTGATTTCTTATGTTTTTCCGATGAAAATCATACCAATTTACATAGAAATCGGACAATTTTTAACGAAGTCAACTTCAAATGATATAAATCAATTTTTCATGGAACTTCCTTCATTGTGGTACGAATTACGTATTTCTTGGTGTTACTTTTATTAACGAAACATAAGGAATCGATTGGCGTCGTTTTCGCAAATATTTGATGAGAAATGCGAAAATCCTGGACATTTCTCACTTTTTAATAGTATTCAAACCCCTTCGGGCGTCGAAAGCCACAAAATCTCGGTGTAGCACTGGGGAGGGGGGGGGGGGGGGTTGTCCTGGCGATGGGGTACCAGGCGGCATCTCTTTGACAGGCGTCGCTAAAAAAGACTTCGAAGCAAGAGTGTCAAGACTTCTAAAGGTGGAATCAAACGGAACGTGGCTCGACGATCTTTGCGCGTGAATCGCAGATCCACGCGCCGTCTGATCGGTCATCGCTTGCCAAGCCGAATCGCCGAACCTGGGCGAGCCGAGCAAGCTCGCCGATACACGTACCGTCTGATTCCACCTTAAGACGATCAAGACTTTCAAGAGTTTTAAGCTTCGAATCATGTTCGAAGCACTTTGAAGTTTTCGTCATATATATAGATTCGAAGCGCTTCAGATCCACTCGCTACCTATCGAGTATCGGTTTACCTGAGCGCGGCGCTAAACACTCCGGCGACAAATAGTCCGGGCAATCCTGGGATCGAGTCGGCCATCTCCATCACGAAGAATGGCAGCAGTTGGTCCGGTTTCGTTATTTGCTAGAATCAGTCGAATCGGATTAGGTGGATCGAGTGGAGTCGGCTGATGTTGAACGGGGCCGTTCGTTACCTTGGTCGTGAGTGGATCGCAGTCGTGAAAGGCTGCAAAGATAACGATACCGGTGTAACAGCTCAAAGAAACGATGGATATTATGCCGACGGCCATTATCGCGATCGTTCTGAAAAAAGGAGCTCGTTTTAGAAGAAAAGATTTCGCATAATCAGCTGTGGGATAGATGGGAGGGGAGAAAGCGAGGGCGACTTACACGTTGGCCCTCTTTAAATTAGCCATCGCCAGGCATCGTTGCACCATCGCTTGATTCACCGAGCATGTCGCCAACCAGTTCAAATAATTGCCAACGACTACGGTCCAAAAGGTGTGCCGCGCCGTTGGATCTGGATCCATACTGCCGATTAGAAAAATACGGAAATTTCAAGGAAAACGTCGGCCGTTGCTGGAGGATCTTTGATCTCTCAGACGCTTCCGTAGGGGTAATTCCCTTACTCAAAAAACTCGATTCTGCCAGTGTCTTGATTTCTTTTCCACACTTGATCGAATCCACCCACTCGATTGGTCCCGAGAATCGCGACAACCAGTACTCCTCCGAACATGACGATCGTCTGAATGGCGTCGGTCCAAACCACCGCTTTCAGGCCACCCTGCAAGGTAGCTGTTAAGTAGGCATCTACTTTCTTTTGGATTTCGCATTTCTCTCACCAACGTTGTGTAAAATATGCAGACAGCGCAGACGAGCAGGGCGATCGCGTGCAGGTTTAATCCCGTGACTTGATTGAACGCTAACGCGGGAACGTATATGACGAGAGGAATGTAGAGTAGCTGCAACAAGAAATAACCGATTGGAGTGAGAGAGAGTGTTATTCGGCTCGTAGGTAGGGTGACCGTACCTAATATCGCCACTCGCTATATCTCGCAAAGTAAGCACTAAAATTTATCGATTATGCACTGAATTAAGTACTAGTACCTAAACATATGTAGGAAGATATACTGTAATTGCGGCGTCATGTGATCAACAATTACAGAAAGGGAAGTATTTTAAAGAATCTTAATAGTGTAAAAATGTATTGGACTGCCACAATTTTAAATCCCATTCGGAGAAGGTAAGTCTAATAATTCCGTGAATGCAAGAATATCTACTAGAAATACCTAATTAATGATGTACTTAAGGAATGAAATCGATTCAAATATTTTTCGTAATGAAAATAGTGTTTTTCTTTTAGCAGTATGCGTGTTCTCAATACCGCCTACCAGAGAACAATGGTTTCGATGTAATGTTTGTTACAGGTGGGGCTACGAAATGTGCCGAGCAACCGAAATAAACTTTATTTGTCGCCTATGTACATTGGAACGTAAAAAATAAAATATTTTAAAAATCTATATTTTTAAATTTCTATATTTTTCTAATAAAAATAAAATCAAAGATGAATAAAAAAGCATTTATAAAGCAAGAAATAATAAAAGCACACGTGAAAATGACATTAACAACTCATATATACATAAATTTATCAATATTTCTTGAGCAGGTGATATTAGTTACACTTTTTTCAGGACCGGATTTTTGCATGTCTTGCGTTTTTTAATTAAAAATTTGTAGGGTTCAACGATTCTAACTTATGCTACATGAAAGATAAATAATTTCTCTTTTCTTTGAAACGAATTGCATGCAAATATATAAATTATTATTGAATTTTACTAGGCGATATTAGGTACAGTCACCCTATATACCTACTTAGGTACGCATACGATGCACGATACGCTCCCTTACCATCTTTATCAAGAATATCACGATACCCATCAGTCGAACGGCGTTGTTGAACCTCAGCTTTAGGTACTAAAAGCGGGTGAATCGAAAAGATGGATATATCTACGTCGTAGGAACGAGGAGAAGAAGCATCCGCGTACCTCGTAAGAAGAAGTGATCCCCAGGCCGTAAAACACGGGCAAATAGACAACGGCCATCGTCAAGGAGACGAACGAGTCGGCGATCACCACGGACCAGAATTGCGTCCCGTACACGTACATTTCGGCGGGTAACCCGAGGATCGCGATCCCGGATATATAGCTGAAAATTATAAATTATAGCTGAAATATAGCTGTAAATTATTAACTTTGTGTATTGCTGTTTGAAGAGTTTATTTATATATTATTCTTAAAATATTTCAGTTGAATAATAATTCAAGTCAAAATGCGGGTTATTATAGATTGTATGAATTACAATAAATTAAATTTTTGGATAAATTTTTTTAATATAATTTTGAAATTGGATTTAAAGGTGAATTTATTGAATTCAATTTATCAAAGATAATTTCATTTAGTGTACAAATTGCCCGTCATTCTCATTATAAGTGCGGAAAGTCGTAACATAGTAAATGTACTGGAAAGTGTATTTTGTGGAAAATTTTAGTTTAATAAGACTTTTACACTGACATAATTAAATTAATTTTTGAAATTTTAATTTAATATTTGTGGTTTTGTGTTTGAACAATATTTATTTTAAGAAAAGTAATTTAAGTTGGGAGTGTTTTAGTAAATATTATGAATAAATTTATTTACATATAATGATGTAGTATTGTAAAAGAATAATTTTTTATTTAATTAAGTAAATTAAGTTTTTACCTTTTGTATCAGGGTTTGTTAAATAATTAATATAAATTGTATTAATCTCGAAATTAAAAGAGCTAATTATAAATTATTTTTTATGTAGAATAATAATTATAAATTTATGGTTAAGGGTGAAATGTTATTCGATTTTATTGATATCTAGTTTGTTTTTTAAATGAATTTTAATTTTTTAATTCATATATTTAATTACGAAAAGTATTTTTTATTTTTGTTAAATATAAAAAAGTTATGGGTTAGTCTATAGATTTATATTATTATTGATTGACATATTTACGAATTGCAATTTTAAAATTTATTTTCATTAAAGATAATTTAATAATTTATTTAATTGATAAAACTTTAAGAATTTTGATGTCATTTTTTAAAATAAATTATATATAAATGAGTTATATGTAGATATAATGATAAAATTAGTAACTAATTTAGTGAATATATTTTTTACATAAAAAAAAAAACTAAAGGAATTCGGCAAGTTAAAAATATTCACCTGTTTATCAAAAACATGTCTTTTTGTTTGATAATTTAAAGTCTGCTCTGCCCAATGAATTATTTTTAAATGGCTGCAGTATATTGACTGTACAAAGGTAGCATAATAATTAGTCTTTTTATTGAAGGCTTGAATGAACGAGTTGATGAAATATTTATCTCTCGAGTGAAAAATCCTTGGAAAAGTCTTGTCACTGATTCTAATTGTGTAAGTATTTAGTTTCACATCCGCAACTACCTATAGGTACATACGTGCGATCGTTGGAACGACAAGAAATGGTCCGATTACCTGGCAATCAGAGACATGCTTATAGGAAAGATCGGCATATTTTGTCCGCCCACTAAGTACTCTCGAACCGCGTCCGTGTTTTTTCTCGCTTTGTACGCTTGGTAGACACCGACGACAGCCGAAATTCCCAGCATCACTGCCAATACTATACAGTCGATCACATTGAACGAGGTTTGCGTGGGATTCTTGCTCTCGTCCATGTTTCGCTACTTTGTCCGAGCTGTGCCGCGCTCCGCTTCCGTCGGTGTTGGGTCGTCGGTCGGTCCTTCCGCCGAATGCGATGAAGAATCGAAGGGAACGACGCTGGTCGCACGATGGTGTCCCGTTGTCCGTCGTCTCGCTTGGAAACGATGCGTTTCTGAGTCGCAAAATCGTATACGGTATACGGCCGCGACGCTTAAACGAACCGACTCTGAGAGACGATTGAATAATTGGAGATTCCAACGTTATCGTTCCCACTCTGCTTCTTCCGTTATCTCTGTCAATCTCCTCCTCCCCCTGCTCTTGCTCCTCCTCCTCTTCTCTTTCCCTTGCTCGTCCTTGTCCTTGTCCTCGATGTCCTCGATGTCCTCGATGTCCTTCTGGTTTTCAGCCGTCGCTGCTGCCTTCCTAGTTGCTCGCTGCTCTCATGGCGGAGGGGGGTTCGTCGCTGCTACCGTGCTTACGTATTACGTAAGTAGTTGAAATCCCCGGTCGAGGGATCAGTGATCGATGCTAGCTGGTACCGCCGGAGCAATGAAACGCGATCGGGCATTTAAGAAAATTGCTATTACCTGCCTCTGTTTACACGTCCAATCCGTTTACCTTGTGTCGTTTGTCGCTCGACTCCCGCCTCCGCCTTGCAACCCTGTCAACAAATGGATCTTTCAGCGATCGATCTCCGCTTTTCCATCTATTAGTCGCCGCTCTCTCGACGGGAACTGGAATCGGCCACTCCTTGGAGATCCCGGTGGGCTTTCAGCTGGGCTCTTCGCTTCCTTCCGCGTCTTGGCCACACGCATAGTACGCTTCCGACCTTTTGCAGCGATCGTTCGCTCGCGGGTGCGTTCCGTGTTCCGTGTTCCGTCCGCGTATACTCGCAACTACGAGATTCCTCGCGAGAACGGTGGGAACGACGCGGAGAAGCACCGCGACCAGCCTCCAAAGGAAGCGGCCAATTTAGAATCGTCGGAACGAAACGGTTGCCTCGTTTCAGTTATCGTCCACGAGCGGGAACCCTTCGTTCCGAGCGGGGTTGCGAGGAACAATGATTCGTTCGCTTCTCGAGATTGCGCTCGCGCTGGTACTCGGATTCGGGCTGGCGGGTAAACGGACCAACAGCGAAAGTCCAACGACGTATGCGAACGTGACGGGCGATATTGTTTTGGGCGGTTTATTCCCAATTCATCGAAGAGGCCGCGGGGGTGAGAGTTGCGGCGAGATTCAGGTATGTGCGCCGCGGCGGAGGCGGTGGTCCCGCGATACGGCTGAAGGAAAAAGGATGATACACGCGTTTAGGTAGAGGATGGAATTCAGCCGTTGGAAGCTATGCTGTATACTGTTGGACGCATCAACGACGATCCGACAATCCTTCCGGGGATACGGCTTGGTGCACTGGCATTCGACACCTGCGACAATCCCAGCTACGCTCTCGAACAAGCGTTCTACTTTGTAAAAGGTAACGGGGCTGGAGTTTCCTGGATTCCCCTTGAGTCTCCCGCGAGTTACCCGTTTCCCCGTTTCGTCCGGTAGGATTCATTGCACGCGGCAGCCAGCTGGCCGGCGGGGGATATCGATGCGAAGATCGAACCTCGCCAAAGTTTCTCGACGGAGGATTTGACGACGTGGTGGCGGTTCTCGGCGCCCAGTCCAGCTCGGTTACCATTCAGGTGAGATCTCGGCCCGTTTCGTCGAATATACTACTATTCTCCGACAGGATAGTGTCGGTTTATACAAAAGTCCAACTGATGCGCTGCGCCTCAGAGTTTCCTCTATAGCATTCCCAGCGAAGAACCACGGGGAAGGGCGAAACGCAGCTTAGGAAATTTGAAAGACCACGCTTGGATTCGATGGGATCACCGTAAGGAATTTTGCTATAGAGTAGGCCTTGAGAGGTCACGAATTATATAACATTCGCAACCGAGGGATGCCTGTAGGGTGCCAGCAGCAAGCGGCGTACCAGAAGAAAAACGGGTCACCCATCTTTCCCCAGTACCCGCCCCGTGATGCTTAACTTCGGTGATCGAAACTAGAGTTTATACAAAAACCGACTTTTACCACTATTCCCAAACAATCAGTTTTCGAATTTTCACATAAAATATAATTAAAATAGTAAATAAATATTTCTATTCATTTAAAAAAAAATCAGTTTCCTCAATATTATGGAATTTCAAAAATATAATAAAATAAAACATACTGCATCTATCTATGTATACAAAACCAAATAAAAAAATTAAAATAACTAAAATCCGTACAAATACCATACAAATTTTTGAGTTCATTTAATATTTATGGATCTGGAAAAATATAACACGATAAAATAGACTGCATACAAAACCAAATGGGGAAAAAAACTAAAATAACTAAAATCCGTATTTTAAAAGGTGGTACCAAATTATAAATCTTTATTCCATTTAGTATTTTTTTCTGAAAATATGAACTCATGACGATTAGTTTTACAGTAAACTGTTACCTACTGCAATATGTTTGTGGCCGAGGCGATTTCAAGTCAAAATGTTAAAGTTTTTAATCAACTAATTAATTCATTTCTTCATAGGTATTAATTGCATTACAATTTAAAAAATTTAAAAACCGGTTTTCGAATTTTACAAATTTATAAGTAGAAACCGGTTCTTAAACGCGGTTTTTAAAAACCGACAAACCCTAATCAAAACTATTTTCCGACTTGCTGATTTGGTTGGCAGGTGGCCTCGGTACTGGCATTATTCCCGGTCCCGCAGATTTCCTACATGGCCACGTCGCCGTTTCTCAGCAGCAAGGAAAAGTTTCCACATTTCTTTCGCACAGTGCCCAATGACGTGAACCAGGCCCGCGCCATGCTAGAGATTCTCCGGTGAGTAGGCCTGCGCCCTACACAGGGAACAAATATACATTTACGTGTATTTTGCGAACCGTGGTGCGGGCTGCTAGGCAATTCGGCTGGTCGTACGTGTCCGTGGTTTACTCGGACTCGGAGTACGGTGACCATGGCTACGACACGTTGGTGTCCCTTGCTGGCGAATACAACGTCTGCTTTAGTGCCCCGCACAGAATCAACCAGTACCGGTTCACAGAGGAACACTACAACAACGTCGTTCGCACGATTGCCCAGAAGACGGACGTTCGAGGTGAAGTATATATTTTGCTAATGACGAGAGAAAGTAGGAGCGAATAATCGTGGTAATGATATTGTACGGCGAGTTTCAGTGGTGGTGCTGTTTGCGGAGAAATCGACAACTCTACGTGTATTGGAAGCGGCGAGGCGAGTGGGCGTCGGCTCGCGATTCGTTTGGTTGGGCAGCGATTCGTGGCCGGATCAAGGTCAGACCGAGAACGCGGAGACGATCGTGCTGGAGGGTGCGCTCGCGGTTCAACCCTTGTACACGCCGCTCTCAGGCTTCGACCAATACTTTACGGGACTGACTCTCGAGCATGAGAAAGTGAATCCTTGGTTCCGGGAATTCTGGCGAAAGTATCACAGCTGCGAAGACGACTGGGTAGGCGACTGGGTCGCGACTCATGTTGGCCGCCGCACAGTGGTACATAATGACATTTTTTGTTCAAATCACCCTACAGGTCGTAATTTTTCAGCAAACTTGACGATTTTTTTTTTAAATTCTTCGCAATTAAATTCTCTATTGATTTGTCTGGCGAGAATTTTAAATTTCGTTATGGATTTTTTGTATTTAGCGAAATATACAGCACATTTAGGAGATCAGTATCTGTGGGCTTTTTTGGCCGCCGCACAGTGATACAAAATTACACTTTTTGTTCAAATCACCCTACAGGTTGTAAATTTTCAGTAAACTTAACGATTTTTTTTTTAAATTCTTCGCAATTAAATTCTCTATTGATTTGTCTGGCGAGAATTTTAAATTTCGTTATTGATTTTTTATATTTAGCGAAATATACAGCACTTTTAGGAGATCAGAATCTGTGGGCTTTTTTGGCCGCCGGTTCCGAATTTAAAATCAGATTTTCGAAATTGAAGATTGCGAATCCAAACATGTTGAAGCGAAATTTCAGAAAATGGGCTTATTCGGAAGAAACTTAGTGCGTATAAATTTTCGGAGACGCTGAGTACGTATATGAGGTAAATATTATAAAGATCAAAATTTTAATTTGTACCACAAATCTAAAACTGTCGATCAAATTATAAAATTTACAATGGCGGATTTACATTCGTGTTTTTATAAATTTTCAGGCATCTCATAAACGTGAACGTGATTTTGCATATTTAAGCGTGTTCGTCTGTGTTCATACCCGTTCTTAGAGTTGACTGTTCTGATTCAATATTGATGAGCAAGATTTTGAATGTTTGATATCTTTAGAAGACCTGATTTACTTAACGTTTTATCCTAGTTGCCTTTAGAAATTCGATTTTATTATGTGCAATCTTGTTTGAGGGACAAGATTGGTGCTTCTGCAAGCAAATCTTTGATTTTATATTTGTGTACGTGTCTAAAAATATGAAACATTAAAAATATTGCTCATCAATATTGAATCAGAAAAGTCGGCTATATTCGACATAATGGATTCGCCCTCTTGAATTTCGAAAATCTGACTTTCCATTCGGAACCGGCGGCCAAAAAAGCCCACAGATACTGATCTCCTAAAAGTGCTGTATATTTCGTGAAATATAAAAAAATCAGCAACGAAATTTAAAATTTCAGCCGGACAGATCGATAGAGAATTTAATTGCAAAGAATTTAAAAAAAATCGTCAACATTTCTGACAAATTACGACCTGTAGGATGATTTGAACAAAAAATGTCATTATGTACCACTGTGCGGCGGGCGTAATCACCGATCAGATTCGCTTTCAGTTGCAAGGGAGTTGCGCGGATCCGAAGCTGAGTATCAACCGGAGCAACGGCTACAAACAACGAAGATTTCTGCATTTCGTCCGTGACGCGGTGTACGCGGTCGCGTACGCCCTTCGCGACATGCAAGTGGACATCTGCGGGGAAGGTTACACCGGTATTTGCGAGCAGATGCGACCCGTCGACGAACGAATGTTCTCCCGATACCTGGCCAAGGTGTCGTTTAAAGGTGGGTGGCGGAAACGCGATCAACTAGCTGCACGCAAAGTCCTGCCGCATCCGCAATTAGTCTTATCCGTGCGGGACGCGCGCCGCGCCGTTTCAGACGAAGCGGGAAACAGATTCGGTTTCGCCAACGAGGTAGACGGGCCGCCGAGATACTCGATTCTGAATTACCAGCGTAGAGGGAACGCGTCGTACCAGTGGGTGGTCGTTGGAAATTACACGCGTAAGCAATCGAATCTCTCTTGTTTTTGGCGATGAAGCGTAACAAGGCGGAAGAGCAGAGAAGCTTGTGTGTTGTGTGCGTGTGTGCGTATATGTGTGCATGCTGGTCCGATGGCTAGTCGACGGGCACGGAAGAGCGGTGCTTCGACTGGATCGGGAGGATATGAGGTTCCGAGGCGGGCCGACCAGCGAATTCCCTACTTCCTCCTGCGCCCGGCCCTGCGGTCCCGATCGCATTCTAGTCCGAGCGAAGGAAGATCCGTGCTGCTGGAGGTGCCAGAGTTGCGGGCTCTACGGGTACAAGGTGGACGAGCAGAGGTGCGGCGAGTGCGAATGGGGTACCAGGCCGACCAGCAACGGCACCGGCTGCGAGACAATCCCCGAACAATTCATCGACCACTCGAATCCATGGGCCATCGCGGCGATGGCGATCGCCGTATCCGGTAACGCGTTTAACCGCTCACAATAGGGTGGGCTGAAAAAATCCAATTTTGCGAAACACGAAACAGCCTAATGCGGAAAAGTTGCGTCTGGAGAAGACAAACGGAGTCAAATTTTTTTTTTTGAAATCGGTCAATATTTGTCCGGACCCAGACGGGGTCAAAGTTTTTAATTTTTTACCAAATTTGGTGACATCTGTATATTTTCATAAAATTTTCATATTTCATTGTTGAGCATCAGAAAATATTATTTAAGCAGATAAACACGTGAAATAGTGTTTTATATATTGTGGCGAAGCGGAGTATCTATGTGTTTCTATTTTTGAATGTACCGCGGTTGTAGTGAAAGAGGAACATATTTTATTGGTTCAACAGCCATTTTGATCTGTCACATTTCTTATAGATTTCTGTGCGCTGAACACTAACCCGCAAACCGTTTGTCGCCATCACCCTCCGTTTCCGAGAAATTCGATTTTGAAAAAAAAATGTAAATTTTCAACTTTGGACATTTTTTTAGTTCAAACAGTAATAGTTATTCGGTTGCTTGTTCCGTCAAATTGTTCTATGAAATCTCGCGAATACAACGATATAAGTTATTATTGCATTATTAACATTTAAATATATTCAAACCAGGATCAAATGGAAAAGGACACCCGAAATGCACCAATTTTTGCCGATATCTCTCTATATATATCAAAAACTTAACGTCTAGGGGGAAATCTGACACCTCCATGCGATGCAGCAGACATTTTTCCCTCGGAAAACACCAACAAATGTGGTAAGTCGCGATTTGTTTTCAATACCGTAGCGAAAGAGTTTGGCAAAACGTGCGGCGCCGACAGTGGTAGTGGCTATCGCTGAGCGGCAGTGGGCACGCCCGCCGCTGTTGGCTTCTGTATTGAGAACAAAACGTGTCTTACCACTTCTGTTGATGGTTTTCTGAGGAAAATGTCTGCTGCGTCGCGTGGAGTAGTCAGATTTTCTCCTAGACCCTTAGTTTTTGGAATATATAGGAAGATATCTGCAAAAACTGGTGCATTTTGGGTGTCCTTTTCCCTTTGTTCGTTGTTTAAACACATTTAAATGTTCATAATTCAATAATAACTTATATCGTTTTGTTCGCGAGGGTTCATAGATTAATTTGGCGGAACAAGCAACCGAATAACTATTACTGTTTGAACTCAAAAGATGTTCAAAGTTGAAAATTTGCAATTTTTTTCAAAATCGAATTTCTTGAAAACCGAGAGTGATGGCGGCAAACGGTTTGCGGGTTTGTTTTCAGCGTACAAAAATCTATAAGAAATGGCTATTGAATGTTACAGATCAAAATGGCTATTGAATGTTACAGATCAAAATGGCTGTTGGACCGGGTCTTGAATCAATGAGATTGTATTCCTTTTCACTACAACCGCGTTACATTTAAGAATAGAAACACTGATACTCCGCTTCGCCACAATATATAAAACACTATTTAACGTGTTTATGTGCTTAAATAATATTTTCTGATGGTCAACAGTGAAATATGAAAATTGTATGAAAATATACAAAAGTTGCCAAACTTGGTAAAAAACTAAAAACTTTGACCCCGTTTAGGCCCGGTCAAATATTGACCGATTTAAAAAAAAAAAATAGCCTCTATTTGCCTTCCCCAGGCGCAACTTTTCCGCACTAGGCTGTTTCGCGTTTCGAAAATTTGATTTTCTCGGCCCACCCTAGCTCACAATCAGTCGTTTCACACGTCTCTCGCCTTCCTACTTACCCATCTTTAGGCATATCACTGACGGGGTTTGTCTGTTGGGTGTTTTGGAGCTACCGAGACACACCGATGATCAAAGCATCCGGCCGCGAGCTCTCCTTTCTGTTACTGCTCGGCACCTTTGGTTGCTTCTCCATGACATTCGCCGTAGTCGCGAAGCCCACCGCCCAGAGCTGCGCCATCGTACGGTTCGGCATCGGATTCTGCTATACACTGTGCTACGCCGCGCTTGCCACCAAGATCAACAGGATCCACAGGATATTCAACGATCCAGGGCGCAGCCCCCGGAAACGACGTTATACAAGCCCGCGATCGCAGCTGATGATCGCGTCGATGCTCACGTTGGCTGAGATCGCGTGCGACGCGGTTTGGTTGATCAAGCAACCACCTACCGTGACGCGCTCCCACCCTACCAGGGAGGCGAATATCAGGGTTTGTCGAGGTTCCGAGGATGGCTCTTACGTGATCGGTCTGCTGTATCCGTTCCTGCTGACCGGTGAGTGGATGCCCTAGTAGCATTTATTTCTTGGGAGTTTGTTGGGACAATGACGTGTTATCCGTTGACCAAGTGTTGAAGGGTCGCGCTATTTTCAAATGGGCCAACGATTGTAACCAACGCAGGCCCAACGTCGCTTAACATAAAGGCTCAACTGAAGGTTTCTTTCCAAAAGACGTCTTACAAACGTCCAGAACGCGTCTTAAAGAATTTCAAAAGACGTCGTAAAAACGTCTTCTTCGGGTCTGGTTTAGGAAAAAAAAAGAATTTCTAGGTGAAGAGGAGAATCGAACCCAAACTTTCCGCTTAGGGGTCGTCCTTAAATTACGTAAGCCCTTATAGGGGAGAGGGGGTCGCGAATTTCTTAAGTTTTTTTACAAGGGGAAGGGGGTCAGGTAGGGTCTTACGTAATATTTATTAACCTAATTTTCAATAATTACAAATTCTATCATTAATATTCCAGAAAAGTAGTTTTAGTTTAAATTTTCCGAAATCGAGTTAAATGAATTATATAGACCTTTAAAAGAATTTTAATAACTGAAAAAATTAAATGTAGAAAATATTACGTAAGGTGGAGGTTGGAATATCGAATCTTACGAATTCTTATATTGGGGGTGGAAGGGGTGAAGAATTTGCCAAAATAACCCGTATGTAATTTAAGGACGGCCCCTTACGAAGCAACCGCTGTTCGCAACTACCCATCACCCTTGCTTGTAAACACTTCTAATTTCTAGTTACATAACTATTACTTAGTATTAATTGTTTACACAAACTGCGCCGTGACTACAAAATATCATCATTCGACCCTAAGACACATTCCTTAAAATTTCACATTCGTCTTAAGTCAGACGTTCTCATTACGTATTTATAAAAAAGAGAAGAAAACTCATAACTTGGAATATAATAACAGGTTTTTGGATGCAGCAAATTTTCTGACGTTTGTAAGACGACATTTAATCATTGTCGTAACTTTTTGTTCATTTTCCAAAAATAGTAATTGTAGGCCCAACATTGAATATTCGTAGACAAACTGTTGTAACTTTTTGTTAATTAACCAACCATAATAATTGTAGGCTCAACATTGAATATTCGTAGGCAAACTTGCCGCAGGCCCTATGTTGGGAATTTGTCGGGGATAATACTAACTATATCCCAAATAATTTCCAACCGTTGGCTGCTGTTGGCCAGCTAAAAACACTAAATCCGGGAGACGCGGTCGGGCCGGAGAGTTGGTCGAGTCGCTATATTTCAGACTTTCTACGAAAAAATGCGTTAAAGTGCAGGCCAATTACTTCTCTAGAAGCCAAACAGTAGAATTAATAGCGTAATTTCGTTTCCTTCTGTGTTTTTCTGGATTTATAAGCTTTAAAAGTTAAATTGAGGTTACATTTAATTTCTTTTGTCAAACAGCGGTGTACAAAATATACTTCTAAATTCATTTTCGTTTAATGTTTGGGATAATAAGATAGTAGAGATATTGAGGGACAATACAGCCAAAGTATTTGGCCATATTAACTCTTCCTCTCAAAGCTAACGAGAAGACCACCTCTCGCTGCAGAAAGGAGAGATGATCGAGTTATGAGTTTTTATTATTATTTTTTTATTTTTTATTATTATTCGATTATTATTTTAGTTTATTTATTTTATTTATTCACTTTTGTATTAATTTGCCTTGCTAATCGCCAGTAGGTAGTTCTCTTTTTCTTTGATGTGTTCTTTACTTGTTTAGCGTAAACAAATTAAATATCAATGAATCTGTAGTTGTATTCACTGATAAATAATTTTGCTTCATCCTTTGTTAATTTTCCATGAATAATTATGTGAGTGGTCTCTGCCAACGACGAAAACCATTTCATGTCAGATGTCATCACTTCAGTTTTCAACCCGATTTACAGTAAATATTGTCTTCAAGCAAATATCGACCAGTTTCTCTGAATCAGCATAAAATTCTGAACATACAGGTTTATTCCTATAAAATAAGTAATTTCTATATTAGTTTTAATAGCCATTTTATATTAGGTCGACCGCGTCTCCCGGATTTACCCTACTAGGGTGCCGGCTAGCAGCTTGCAGCAAACAGATTTACAGCAAAACGCATTCCAACAGTTTCTGTTCTTTCAATCTTCCAGTCGCGTCTACATTCTACGCGGTCAAGACCAGAAAATGTCCCGAGGGGTTCAACGAGACTCGCCGCATCGCCTTCTCGAATTACGCAACGATGATTCTGTGGCTGGCCTTTGTGCCCCTCTATCTAGCTTCGACCAGCAATGCCGTCAGGGTAATCACGCTGGCGCTCTCCCTGACTATGAATGGGTTCGTCCAACTGCTTTGCCTGTTCCTTCCCAAGGTCTACGTGGTGCTAATCAAACCGGAAAAGAATACGAGAGAACTGGTGATGGCTAGACACGCCAGCGCCGGCACCGCTTCCGCTTCCGCTCATCCACCTGCGTCAGTTGTGCCGGTTACGGTTACGGTTACAGTCACGGCACCCCCCTCGCGGTCACTTTCACCCACCCACCTCCGGGCATCCACCAAAACTCTGTCGCCTGCCGCTCTAATCTCGCTCCCGCGCCCTTCTTTATTCTCTTCCAGTCCATACTAACATACAGCTAAACTTTTTCTGTTCCCTTCTTCTATTTTCCACGTCCCCGAGGTTAAGGAGAATACAATCCATCGCGTATCGTGCGACCGGTAAGCGAGAGTATTGTGTATTTATTTTTCTTCATGTACAAACGATGATACCTACGATCGATAACGAAAAACGTCTTAAAATTAAAAATACCTGCAGCAGGTTAACCAACGATAAAAAACAATTTCATTTTGTCAAACTCATCCTGCCTACAGTCTGTAAAATTCTCGAGCCTCTCGTGCACTACCTTGGGAAATGCCTGTGAATCCTGCGATATCTTTGCGTGTGGAAGACATCGATCGATCGATGGACGAGTAGGCTAAACAATCTAAATGTAAATTACGATCACTGTGCACATCTCGGGTTATGAGTGCCATACTGATCGTGAGACGCGCTATCCCGATTATTGCAACGCGAATAGCTGGCTATGCTTTCAGTGCAAACTCGTGTTTATATACTATCTACGCGACTTATCCTAAGGACAGCGAGGTGCACACGGACCAGCCTTCGCTTCGTCGAGGAGAGAACCGCGGACGGATCTTTAAGTTGTAGGGATCAGGATAAGGAGGAGGGGGAGGAACACGTGGCATTCCGAAAGACGCGAGGAGGTTAACGTTAGTAATGATTGAGCAGTCGAATTGAGCTTGGCACGCGTTCCTCCTTGGATTCTAGATAGGCCACTTCTAGCAAGAGGATTATCGATCTCCCGTTGACGTCGCGTGTACCGTCGCTGACCTATGCAAAGCGCAGTCTCGTTGTCGAGGAGACGTCGCTTCGCTCGAAAGGCCTTTCATGGACGGAATGGCTGATAAGGATCTGTAAAGCGTAACGCGGTGTCGCGTGCGCGATTAAGTATTTAAAATTACGTTATGTACAAAACGGGGCTGACTCGAGCGCCAACTAACCCGTACACTGTTTCAGTTCAGAAGGAACTCTCGCGGTTTGTCCTGAGCTGAACTGCTTCAGGACTCGGAGTCATCGCCGGATTGTCGTACGCGTAGTCGAGGGTTGTGTCTTCGCTCGGATGCCTCCTCGACAGAGACGTGATGGTAGTGTTTGGAGTGTTGTTGGCGATCCCGCTCGCGCTGCCACTGCCACTGCGACTACCGCTGCTGTTTCCGCTAACGTTTCCACTGTCGTTTCGCGACGGAGCTACGCTCGCGCTAATCGTCGGCATCATCAGTATTAATCCGTTCTGCTTAGTCGCACCCATCTCGGCGTCGTTCTGCGTTTCACGATGGCGGTGGCTGTTGTTGTTGTTGTTGTTGTTGTTGCTGTTGTTGTTAACAGTAGCGGTGCTAGTCCTCTGAAAATTCTATTAATTAGCAACAGTGACGAACCCGACAAAGACCGTTGGAAAACTCTACTCACCTTCATCCAGTTACCGGTGAAAGCTCGATGAAACGGGCCGTGCAACTTGTTCCATCGTGCAAAGCGCTTGGCGAACAGCCACAGCATTCCCAGCAACGATAGACAGGCAATAGCGATAGCTATAGTGACGAGAGTCCACAACCTTTGGAGATCCCCTGCAGATTCGGAGGTCACTTTAAGGGCGAACACCACTGTGACGGCCGGAAAAGTAAGCCGTTTTTAAGAATTTATTTCAGGAATAATTTACAGTTTTCATAGACAATTTTTATTATCTATCTTTAGTAAAATGTCTTAGGGGGACGTTCCGGTCTAGAGCTCATAAAAATAGGTGATCTTTAGGAATTAATTAAAGGAAAACTACTATATATAATTTAATGGGACTTTTTGCATTGTATTAAGGATGTCTTAAATCAGGGTTGACTAACTGGTGACTCGCGAGCCATCGAGGGCCCCTCCGCTTTGCTGCCACGCTGAACGGCCCCCTCCATACCTACATTACCTACCAGACTCTGACGATCGCAGTCGAAAAGAGAAAGAAAGAAACAGGAATCGACTGCGATCGTCAGAGTGTGGTCGATATGGAGGGGGGCCGTTCAGCGTGGCAGCAAGGCGGAGGGGCTCCTGGTGGCTCGCGAGCCACCAGTTAGTCAACCCTATCTTAAATTATAGAAATATATTTTTTGTTTTATATTTAATGATTGCAGGCGGCACTGGGGAATCGTTAAAATTGAGGCGTCAAAAAATTCATCCAAAAGTAATAACTTTTAATCAATAATAATCCGATTATTATGAAACTTTTTTATTTTGAAGAATATACTTCTGGCTTGGGGGGAAACCAGAAAAAATTACAAAATTACATTTTTTTTTAGAAAATAACGACACTTGAAGTTTGAAATCACTTTTTCCCTACATTTTTCGTCGTTTCAACACCTTTAACAATTAAAAATTTTCAATTTTTTTGTAATTTTTCTGCCCCCCCCCCCCCCCCCCCCTAGCCAGAAGTATATTCTTAGAAGAAAAAAAGATTCAGTCGAATCGGATAATAATTTTTGGAGATACAGGTCCCACCGATTTCGAGAAAAACGCGTTTAAAGTTTTTCGTAAGTGCCGAGTGGCCGGGTGTTACCCAATACCCATACATTTGCCGTTACTCATTGTCAGATGCCTACAACTTCGGGAGTTTTACGAATATCAACAAATCCTTTTAAACACATATTCCACAAAGTTTGAACATTCGAAAAATGAAAAAAAAATCGATTTTTAGACCAGCACCTCCCCTTAAGAGACTATAGAAAAAAAAATAAGAAAACATGCATAAATTTTAATATATTAATTAATTAATCTTCTAGACATCCACGCGCGCTGATCGAATGTGTAACTGTGGAACAGCGGGTCCGAAATCAAAGTCAATTTTCTTTTATAAACTATGTGAGTGTAGTTTCCGTTGTACGTACCGATTTCTTAAACAAATTATTTTTGTAAAAATGCTGCTCTTTAGAAGAAAAGTTTCGAAAATCCGCGAATAAGATGGACCAAGCTTTTCAAGCGTATTTAAAAAAATTTGTTTTCAATCAAAAAATTTGCACGTGCAACGGAAACTATATACACTTAGGTATATAGTTCATAAAAAAAATGAAATTTGATTTCGATTTGATTTGATTTTAGAAGATTAATCAATATATTAAAATTTATGCATGTTTTCCTATTTATTTATTTTTTGTACAGTCTCTTAAAAAAGTGCACTAAAGGTAAACAATAAAAATTTTCTATGAAAACTGTAAATTATTTATGAAAAAAAATTCTTAAAAATGGCTTACTTTTCCGGCCGTCAGAGTGGTGTTCCCCCGTTAAGTTTTCGTGACGATGATGAACTTCATCGAGGCTCAACAGAACAGGAGACGATAGAGCGGATAGAGCATGTAATGGTGGCGCGTGCAGGTTTAGGTTCGCCTACCGCGATTCACCAGCAGCTCTCGCGTCTCCGTTCGATCGCTCGCATCCTTTCACTTACCTCGGAACTCCTTGTACTCTTCCTGAAGCATGTGGCGCACGTATCCTGGAATCGAATGCGATCGTTAATGTGAATCAGGTCCGTTGACGATCGGTCGAGCTTCTCGCTCTCCTTCGGAAAAGAAGGGAAAGGGACAGGAACGGCGAGAACGTTTCCTGCAACAAGGGGGCACGGTTGCGCGGCTTTCTTTTTTTCTTGGATCTTTAAGTCAGAGTTGACATATGTAGATGGAAGCGCCGTGTAAAAGGTGACAGCGAGAGGAACGAGGCTGACGGGACGAACGCAGGCAGGCAAGCAGGTAGGTAGGTAGGTAGGTAGGTAGGTCTAGGTAGGTAGACAGGCAGGCAGGCAAGCAGTTGGATGAGTCATCGAGAACGCGCTGGTGTGTGGGAAGTGGTTGGAGGGACGGTGGTCAGGTGCAGAGTCAACGGACTTGAACCCAAGCAACTCCTGTTGAGCCACACGAGTTGGGGAAACGATTGGCCTACTACCTGCGCTGTCCTTCGATCGATTTCATAACGCGAACACTATTATCGGACCGCTTCGCGCGGCGCGGAAGTTGGAGAAAAAACAAATATATAAGGTAATTGCCCCAGTTGTCGATGAGTTAGTAGGAGGTCGAACTGTTTTTAATGAAAAAATTTATGTAAACGAACCAAAATTATTTTTTTTTCTTTTAGCAGTTAATTTTAACATTAATATAGATAATAGCAAAGTAAAAAATTAGAATCTATATATATATTTAAATGTGGAAATTATAATTGAGATAAAAAATGTCGATCACTAAATTACGGTCAGAACTATATCTATAGTTGTCGATCAGTAATTGCTCTATATATATATATACATAGTGGTCGATCAAGAAAAGAGAGGTTATAAAAAAAACTTAAAGTACGAAAACGGGTAAAAAATCCTTCCGAAACATTTATAAATAATTTATCTCATTAAATTATCTTATAAATTTTAATAATTCAACATTTATTAGATACTTAAGTACAAGAAATAATTTTTTTTATAAAATACTTGTATAAACATACAAAACATGTTCAGCACAAACATTTAAATTACTAATAAATAGCAATAATAAAGTATGCTTAATTTCCATCTTATTATTTATTCTTTTCTAAAGGTTGTTTAATATTATTTTGAACACTTTTTATAGCTATCATAATATTTGTGAAAATGATCGAGAACTGGGACTTGATCGACAACTGGGGCAATTACCTTAGCTTCTTAATTTTATATGGTCCTGCCCCCAACAGAAAGGAAAAGATGCCGAGGAAAGGTATTGGGAAAAAACACGAGGAGAGGTATTCGGATTTTCTTATTGCCGCTACGCGACCTGGTGGCGAAAATTAAAGCAGTTAAATCGGGTTAGCTGTCACAAGTAATAGAACAGTATTAGAAATTTCGACTGTTTGATGATCGATTTTGTAAAATTTAACAGACTATTTAAAGACAAAAACATTAATGTACTATTTCGATACTTGTGTGTTTACTGAAGTAAATGGCGCTCTCACAGTATTTCCCAATAAGGTAAACTAACCAGTAATTTACCGCATATCAGTGAACGACCATTAGGCAAAGAAATGTCAATTATAAATTTAAAAATATTATATGTTTATAAATGGAGTGTAGTTGCACTTTTAATATCTCATATTTTTAGTTACGCGTATTAAGCAAACATTAATAAGTACAATTCTTATTAAAAGTATGCGGTCATTTACTGGACTTCTACACGTTTTGCATTTTATAATAGTTTTTTTTTTAAATTACGACAAGAATAAGTAATTGTTTTTATAGAAATTTCAAGAAAAATAAATTTAAATGCAATTTCAACAGTTGTTTTGTTGTTATACATAAATATATTCAAGTATTAATTTCAAAGGTCCATAAATTCAACAATTACCCTAGGAAGAAGAAGAAGGAAAGGGTGGAGGTTACAGTACAGGATGGTCGAGAAGATTTGGTCGCGAAAATTTCCCTTTACGCGAGCACTTGTGTAAAATCACGAACCACGGTTTCGAAAATTCCTCACCTTGACACTTGCCGTTGCATACTTCCTCCTGATAGTTGCTACCGGTTTCGTCACAAACGGAGGAACATGGTTCACATTGGTTGTAATAGTCGTTGCAGTGCTCGAAGGTAGAGCATTGAACTTCCAAGCATTTTGCACCCTTCGAATTCACCCCTGATGCACGGACAACGATCAGCAATCCCAAAGCGAGTTGTACCAATGTTCTCATATTCCTCCGAGATTCCAGGCTTTCCGACCACGGATTATAGCAGCCTGATCCAACATTCGTTTTCCCGTCTGCTCCGACGACGTTCTGAACGAACAATAAGGAAAATATTGCGGGACAATTAAAGGGCGATAAGGAGAAAATTTCCGAGCTGGGCAACGAAAGGACAAGTAGGTAACAGAAGTAGAGGTAGCGAACAAGCTCGAGAAGCCATGACGAGAGCAACGGCGCCGGTGACGGCCGCCGCGCCGGGAACGCGACGTGACTCACCGATGCGATGGTTGTATCGCGCGCCGCCAACAAGTTCGAACGAATTGCAGCTTGACAATCCTGTTTCGATCGCATTGCCAACGCGTTTTATCCTGCTAGTCGAAGGTGTGAAATATTTGAAATATCTATTTCAAATAATTCTTTGCCCATGTCTATATTTGATCAAAGGAAACTTTTATAGAGGAAACACCCGCGCGTCACAACGCAGATGCGTGCCGCGACGGATAGTAGAAGGTGAAACGTGTCCGCGTAATTCTCAATGATCGTTTCAGAACTCAAAAGTACATAGTTTTCTCACTTCCTCGCTTCCTTGTTTCTTCCTTAAACAGCGGTGTATCGCGATTTACGGGTGGCGAAAGCGGTCGGCGACCATAAAGCGATACCAATCGACGGAAGAGGCATAAATTAAAATGGATAAATAGGTGGACAGGTACGTGCGCACGCGCGTGTATACACTCGGAGAAACGGTATGCGAGCGAGAGAGAGAGAGAGAGAAAGAAAGGAAGGGAAGATGAAAGGATGACGGAGAGGAAGCGGTGGTGGTCGTACCTGGTACCGTAAAGTGCCAGGTGGACGCGATCGTGACGTCGTTGGGCGGTTGTGCCAGATCAACCAGCAGAAACGTGAAAATCGTGCGAGTCGTAAAGGCATTTCCGCGATACATGACCGGGGAATTTGGAGAAAATTAGGAAACAGGGAACTGGTTACTTCCCGAAAGCGGATAGATCGTAGCCGCGTGACCGATCGACAGGAATGTTGCCCAACCGGTTTCGACGACGCGACGGGTCCCGAGCGTGCGCTATACTTAAGTTGCGGCAGCAACCGAATGTTTCGAAGTGACGCCGGTGCGCGTTATTCATTTATGTTGATGGTTCCGCGGTGTACGATCCATGTCCAACCAGAGGATGGTCCGACGCGAGACACGCGAAACCCACGAACGAAAGGACCCGGCCCGGCTCGGCCGCTCCATTGTTCTTTCGTCACGGATGATTGACTCTGTCTAAGTGTCTACTGTCTTGCGACGGCGAACGCTCGATTCGCGCGCGTGCAACGCGTTACGATATTTCCACAGGTTCTTTGGATAATTATTTAATCTTCCATCGCGAGGAATCCTTCGTCACGCGAGGACCGAACTGTGTGTGTTTTGGCAGATATTGATCGCGAAATCACGGGTCACGCGATCGCGAACAAAGTGACCTTAAAACGTGGAATTTGGATTCGAATTACCTAGTTTCAACATAGTTTGAGCATCGCTTTAACTGCGCCCGCGGAGTTCCTAGTGTTCTTACTTGTGAGGAAATGGCGGGATCGTTGAATCCGGGAGCGTTGGCGAGTATCCTTGTGCTGCGGACGAATACAATGGACTCACATATCGCCGAGTTCGACCCACGCAAACATTCGAAAGAAACACCTCGTCGTGTCGACTTGCCGCGCTACACTGCCGGTTACCCCGCACTCTACTCTACTCTACTCTATACCACCCAACCGTTGCCTCTATCGGCGCCTTTCCACCTCAAGCATGCCACGCACCTGAATTCCACCTCTTCGCCAACGTCGATGGATCTTCCCCCACCTACTACTGCCCTGCCGGCCCTGTCGCTGTTCCCTGCTCTCTCTTCCTTCACTCCTCTTCTTTTAACCATGCGTTGGTGCACGCTGCTCCCCCTACTGCCGTTACCTGGTCGATGGCAAAGCCCGTTCCCCGCTCCCCCTCCCGTCTGCCCGCCGCACAGTTTTACCTGTTGCGACCAGATCGCATCTTACACCTCTCAATCCTCTCATGGACTCGCGCGCGAGTGACATCGATAAGAAGGTAAATGACCCAGTACTTAAGGGGTTATGCCCACCTGCAAAATCCGGAAAAATGGATTTTGGGGTTTTGGCATTTTCTTAAAGTACAGCATCTCGAAAGTATTGTGTGAAAGTTTCAATTTCATCCGACCAAAATTGGCGGATCTGTGCGAGTTTTAGTATAGGTATGTCCTGGAGGATGTAAACTGTAACTTAAAATTTTAAACGCGTTTTTTTCGAAACTACATTTTCAGAAACGGTGACCAAAATATCTCGAGAACCGCTGCATCGAATGAATTCAGCTGTTGTAGGCTTATTCTATATATAAAAATCTTGTCCTTAATCGTGGCTTTTTCATTTCCGTTGCGTAGTTTTTATTTTACAGATGAAAAATTAGCGATTTTCGTGGCGAAAATCGATATTTTAATTTGAACAGCCGCCATTTTGTAGCAAATTAATTTTTCGGGATAATGAACTTTTAAGGACAAGATAATTTAATATACTAACTAAATTCCTTCGAATTTTTTATTTCAGATAAATCAGGTCAAAATTAGAGTGGTCGCCGCAAACTCCTGAAAAAAAATCGCTGCCGGGAGATCACTGATATTTCTTTTATTTATTTATATTTTTCATTGGAATAATTACTACAAGTAGTATAATATGTACACTTACGTATACGTAAAGGTTTCTTTAAAAAAGCTTTTTTAGACCTCACAGGTGGGCATAACCCCTTAAACAAGGCCCAATAATTAAAAATTAAGAAGAAATTTTATTAATAATAACAGTTTTACTAATTTGCAACGTTTGAACCGTTCGAAATATAATTGCAAAATGTATTAGCTTTATATAGATACAATTATAAGCTTACATAACTGAACGGTTATATCATGCAAAAATATTATTGTACAGTAAAGCTTCAACAGTTGCAATCTCGCTTCTTACCTAATGGGCTCGAGCAAGCGAGAGAATATTTTTGTTAAGGTTGTAATTATTATTTTATAATTTTTTAAATAGTACAGTTGTTTTGGATTTATTATATATTGAAGAATTGAAAATTAATTGTATCTCTTAATAATTTTTTGTTTTTAATATTAAAATTGTTGCGTTTATCCACTAGTACACGATAACATGTCACGGACCAGTTATTAAACGCGTGTTTAATGGTTATTTAAATACTGGTACAGACGCCAGTATTCAGTGAAGTTTTAAAATTATTAACATTTATTGTACCAAAGTATTTTTTTGTATCCTATATATTTACGTTAATAATAACTAGACAAAAATATAATACTGTTTAAGAATTATTAGGATAATTAATCTTAAACTCGTCATAATATTAACCTAACCTAAAATTTTATAATATACTTTTAATCATTTTTCATGCCGAAGATTTAACATAAATTTATTATAAATAAAATGTTTTTATTACTCCAAAATATTACCATATTGATTTATTTTCATTAACTGATAGAACTAGTTAAATTAAATATATATTCAATAATTGGGCCACTGATAATTAATGACTGGGACATGCTATGAATTTCTTTTTATTACTGGGCCATATGAACCAGGGTTCACAGCGATTAAGCGCAGTGAATGGAGGGGAAACACATACAGGTGGTAATGTGTGCCTGAACTGCGCCTGCATCAGTTCAGGCACACATTACCACCACTCCTGTAGGTGTTTCCCCCTCCACTCACTGCGCTTAATCGCTGTGAAGTCTGATATGAACAGTTTCATATTTTAATTAATTTAAAACTTGTCCATTAACAAATGTAGATTCTTGTTACGTTATCTGAAAGTAGAAATTTTACGCTTTCGAGTAATTATATTTAGTTATAATTTTATACTATTTAAATATAAAAGAAATTGCAATTATCACAACTGCTTCTTTAACTGTTTCACCACTGGGCCATTTACCTGACTCCGTTCACTTCGATCCGTGCGACCGTTCGGTAGAAACCGTATTCTAGTTGGGAAAAAAAGGAAATCGACCGTGTGCGCGTGCTTACGTGTTTTATTGCGTATTAAATATTCATACAAAGGTATAAGAATGTTACAGGCGGAGCTTTACGGACACTCCCATTATCACGAATCGTCTACAAAGAAACGTCGTTCAAGATGTACCGATGGCATGATGGACCGAAAGGAACTTTCCCCGAAGGAAATCCCTTTCGATCAAAAGGCGAGGCATACTGATGAATGAATGAATGAAGGAATGACGATGGCCAGGAAAAAGAAATGAAAGACGGAGGCACTGACGTTTCGTTATATTTTTCTGTTTTATCGCTTTCAAGGGACGTCGACCACGCCGCGGTTGGAAATCGGTCTTGCGGATCGTGTGTCGATTTCTCTCTCTACGTTCGTACAAAATATATGTTTTATATTGTAGCGATCTCTGACTGGACCGTCTAACAGTGGGACGCGCCACGACGAAAGACGGGAGAGATCACCACCTTAGAAAAGGAAAGAGAAGAGCGTTTTTCGTCGCGCTGGTTATCAGGTCTGGGACAGAAACTCGTATATATACTATCGGGAGGGACAGCGACCAGAAGCGAGAATACAATAGCCGTCGGCTAACACGTCCCAGCGGAAACGAGAGGAACCAAGCGTCTAACAAGCCGCGATATCGCAGGTTATGTTTACCTTTACCTTTACGTTTACGTATACGCATGCGCGTGTTTGTTCAACGGGAATTGTTTGCTGCACACGAATTAGAGGGACCCACGGAAACATTTCTCCACAGAAACGAAACACTCCGTTCTCTAAGTACCTAATTCTCCTCGCGGGTCGCCGGATCCAGCGATTTATATCCAAAGGGGGGATGCGTCGAAACGTTAAGCAACGGGAAGCAAAGAATATAGGTAGGTACGTACCTATGTTAAGGGCGGAAGGAGGGTTTTTGCGAAACACGCATGCCGTGAAAGCGCATTAGGTACTGTTAAGACATCCGTCGTGGGGACGAGCCACGAACCACGATATTGTGGGGTCCGTAGTGGTTACCGACGCTCCACCAGAGGGCCACGCGGCGCGAGGAGATATTCTCGCTTCTGGTCGCTGTCCCTCCCGATAGTATATTATACGAGTTTCTGTCCCAGTCCTGATACCCAGCGTGTCTAAGGCAGGGTCCCGCCAGGTAGCCTTACTGATGAGTCCTCTGGCGGGCCCGGAACGAAAAACGCTCTTCTCCTTTCCTTTTCTAAGGTGGTGACCTCCCGTCTTTCGTCGTGGCGCGTCCCACTGTTAGACGGTCCAGTCAGATCGCTACACTTATACTCGGTCTGGAGACGCATTCACCTTCGCGCAGCGAACCAACCGACGGTAATGCCACGCTAAAAGTTGCAGTTGCTGTGGCTGCAGAGGCACAAACTCCAGCAGCCCGATCGCGCGTCGCGAGCGTCCACGTCGCGTGTCCGAGCTTTGGTCGAACCGTGATCGATTGAGTAGCAGCAGCAGCCGGTCACAGCGAGACGTTGGCCAACGCTCGCGGGCTGCTGATATGCCTATCCTCAAATGCTTCTGTGGCTCGAGCAGTTTGTGTTATTTACGATGACGGTAGGGATGGCGGAGAAACGGACGCAGGGCTCTGAGGGGGAGGGGGACGTCCCGCCGTCTTCCAGTCTGGGCGGGGGTGCCGCGATGCCGTTCTGAACGTAGTGGGTGAGCCTGGTAGGCAGGCAGCCCGCGTTCAGCTGGTAGAATACGATCAGCTGCAGCAGATCGTAGAACTTGGTTATGCCCTTGTCGATAGTGTATAACCAGCAATTGCATCGCTCGTCGAACACCTGAAACGAGGGTGTCCTCCACAATTCCGAATGGGATCATAGAGATGATAACGGGATCAAAGGGAATTATTTCTTACCGGCTGTATTTGCGCGTGAAACACTTTGTCGCTGAATTTGTAGGTCAATACGTATGCGCCCACGTTGCTCTTGCTGTCTCGAACCAGGAACACGCTGAAACGGTGGGCGAGCGGATTAAGGCTACCTGTCTGCGTAGAGAACTCCTTAGAGCAGCGATGCCCCGATGGGCGGTCCGAGGACGCGAGCATCCATAGCGGTCTCTACGAGCCGGCTACAAACCGGCAGGCATGCACGGATAGGGAAAACTCTAGTAGTGTGCGTGTGGGCTTGTACCCTTAAGTTGAAGTTCCACGGCACGTGCCTCGCCGACTCGCGCTCGCCAAGCCGACTTGCCGAACCTGGGCGAGCCGAGCCGACTCGCCGAGCCGCGCGCTGTGGAACTTCACCTTTAAGCCTAATTTACATTAGTCAAGTAACTCGGCCTAGCGAACTGACTGGGCCCAGTGCTCGGCCCAGCTACTATGGGTTTTTTACCATGGACTTTTTTACTCGACCAACTGTTTACACTGGTCGAGTTAGATATGCTTTTTCACACTCGCCACTCTACTGTACCGTTTACTTGACTAATGTAAACTAGGCTCTGGGCCTAACTGGGCACACTAGGGTAGATGTCCCAATTACCGTGCCTTTGTACTTAACCTTTAACTACCGACGTGTGGTCTGACAGACACTTTGAGAGTTCGAAAAGTCTAGTTACATTTGTTAGCGAAGACGTATCCCCCGCGCTTCTCTCTACCCCTCGGACAGTCGCGCGGCAGCGTTCGTTTTGTTTTACTTATACAATAACTAGATATATTAACAATACATAGAAACTTTTTTTTTAGAAGAATATCAGGAAACATAAAAGTTTTCGTTAGTAAAGCTATGGTGGTCTAGCAGACGTCACGTCGGTACTTATGTAACTAAAATAGCACGTCGGTACTCAAAGGTTAAAGAAGCCGTACCAAAAAACTCGCATAAATAAATAAGGAAAGAAAATTTTGTAATTAAATTAAACTATTAATGTATGCGTTACAAATGAGAAGGTTGCATTTTTAAACAACTGAAGCATAATAAAAACAATTTCAAGAATGCATATGAAAATTTCGATGAATTTACCTAAATCCTTACCGGAAACGGTAAGGAACACGTACTTTACAGAAGTGAATAAATTGATAATTATCATGATTTGCACTTATGTAAAGTGTTTATTATATCATAAAAGGTTCAAATTTTACGAAAAAATAGCAAAATGAGCACTTTTGAAACGTTTTCGTATTTTTAAAGTGAATACGGTAATTAGGACAGGAATTTAACGCTTGTCCCTATTACCGTGCCCCTCGGTGCCCACTGGCTCCCTCTGTAACTGCTAAACCTAACCTTACTTTCGTTTCTCAGAACGGGTGAACAGAAATTTATATTTCCATATTTTGCTTTTGTAATGAAAAGGTCATATTAAAATTACATAAAAACACCTCTCGTAGAGCAAAAAAATGTTTTGAACAGTTCAAAGTTGAAAGACATAACCTAACCGCGGGAACGCTACTCAAAAAAGGGCACGGTAATTGGGGGCACGGGAATAGGGACAACGCATTTTTTAGGGCACTGTAACTGGGACAAAAACATGTATTTTTCTTTCAATTAACAAAATACGAAAAATTAACATTTTCAACCCGAAAAAAATGCCTTAATAAAGAGAAAAGCTCAAAATACCAATATAAATTTTCACCAAGCAAATGTAAAGTAAAAGATGTCAGTAATTAATTCCTTCGTGAGCAAGTCGGCGTCAAAGCACGGTAATTGGGACATTTACCCTACTATACATATAGAGTTTTCCCTATCCGTTGCATGCCCGCCGCTTCATTGGCTTCGAGCAACCCCTTCCGCTCATTTCCTAGAAAACGCTATGGATGCTTGCGTCTTCGGACCGCCCATCGCTGCCTTAGAGAATCATGCCCCGATTTTACTTACCCGTCCACGGAACCGTGATCCCTTATGATCCCAGCGGCGATGTCTCTCTTCAGTCCCCTGTGGAACCAGGGCTCCAAAACGTGAACACCGTCGTCGAGTCCGTGGAACCTAACCATTCCGCAGCTCGGCGGCGCGGCCGGTCTCGAGAATGGCCTCCACGTTCGACGCCAATTCATGCCCTCGCTCTCGGCGATGTCCTTTGCCTCCTTTGGATCCTCCACGATCCTCCCGACGCTTCCAGTAAAGTCCATTGCCACGCGAGACCGTATCGGTTCCTGACAACAGCGTTCAGTATTCAATAATACATACCCCCACCCGGGCCTTCTTATTTCTTTATTTTCCGCGTTCACTTCTCTGTCTACTGGATCGTTCCGCTTTTGCGATTAAATATTCTCACGCAGAAGCGACAGGTGGCGAAGCGAGAGAACTATAATAAATGCTCATGAACCGTGACAAGTATTTGTCTGCCGATAGTTCCGGTAGCGTGATCCCAACGAAGCATTATTTATCCGCCCGCGATTGTCGAAGGGAGATGTGAGAATCGTGGCTCTCGTCCAACGCACTTGCACCGAACGGAACGCACTGACCGCAGACGTAGTGGGAGATCGGTGTAAGGCACTTGGACATCGAGCACCCTAGAGCTTATTGAGAAACTTAGGTCGGTATTCATAGTCGCTACTTATTCTTAAGATCGTCTTAAGCATGCAGCATCCTCTACTAACCTAGTAGACTAGTAGATGATGCCGAATGCTTAAGACGATCTTAGTCTTAAGCAACGACTATGCTCTTAGTAGAGGCGTGGCTTAGATTTCAGCGCTGTGGTGGTAAGTTGGCAAAGTATTGACAGTAGGTCCGCAATTCACCAAATATTCCGAATAAGTATTTATTAATCGAATAAGTATTTATTAATCGAATAAGTAAAAATTTAGTGTTCAAAAAAATTGAAAAACACTTGTTTTTCACAACATGTCTATTTAAACACTGATAATTATATGGACTTCGGCGGATTTCGACCTACTCTCAGTAGTTCAATTTTCTGTCACTAGTTGGCGTACCGAAATTCTTGGTTTCCCAATACCGAGTCGTAGTAAGTAAGTAAACAAGTAGTGTATACTCCCGCGCGCTGCATCTTCTACTCTCGATTGCTAGACAGTGTTACCGGACTCGATCGAAAGATATTCATTGAACCAGACACGACGGAAATTCAACTGCACGAGCCAGTTCTTAGGGACAGAGTCACTGCCGATATCATCGATTCGAACGCCAACGATATAATATGTCTGAGGTATGAAGGATTTCAGAGACTACTGAAGGGAAACCAAACCGTCCTCGGAAAGGAGAGGGGGGTGGGGGGGTAAGCAAGGAACCGAGTGCGACGCACCTCTTCCATGTCCGTCCGGAACGGTGAGACGCTTCGAATGAATAGGAGAGGACCAACGGCAGAGATAACTCGTTCAATGTCAAGGTTCTAGGTGCGCAGGCGCGCGGTGGCCATCTAGGTACGCGCGTATACGTATACATACTGACCTATGTAAGTATATAAGCTGCGCAGTGTGCACTGCGCACGGCCGATCGAGAACGTCCGCGACCTCAACAATGCGAAGAAATCGTCTGGACGAGTGGGCAGACAGTGCAGCGGAACGAGAAAGAAGAATCGCTCGCGCAAGTGCGTGTTACGGTTCCGTTCGAATCCGTGATACAACAGTTGGCGAGGGTTAGAAAGGAGTTGATTGATTTGTTCGTGAGAAGCACGGGTCGTCGACGAAACCGGGGAAATGATGGGTGACGTGTATTTTGAAGCGAAATCGTACGGTCACAGCGACAACTCGATCAAATGTGGTTTGCTGGCGCTGGTATATACGCACACGATGATTATACATATAACAATAGTCGACCGCCTCAGAGTTTTTGCACGATTTTCCAAAGTTTAGACCCACGTGTTTTCACGGCACCACGACGCGAAAGACGTGCTCGCGGTGAGAGGGGAAGGTCGACGATGATTGCGAGAATGTACGATCGTCAGAAGACGAGAAAATCCTGTGCGATGTCTTTTTTTTGTCCATAAAACTCACGTTGTGAACGTTGGCGTATTGTTCCGTCTGCTGTTCTCTGTTGGTTTTCTCGCACTGCCGGTTCTTGAACGCTTTGTAGTTTTCTCTGAGTTGCTTGCCATACTGTGACAAAGAGAAATTGCTCGATTACCGGTCATCGCGGGCTGTTATGCTACGTTTTAAGATACTTCGATTTGCAGTGTTCGCGCGCATGCAAGGTGTGTAGGCACGGACAGAATAGCGTCAAGCTTGTTCGCAAAGAGAGAAATATGTAGAAGACATAGTAGCAAAATGGACAAGGTCGGAAATCGAAATAGAATGCTTTAGGCTAGGCACTGTTAGCAGTAGCGAAAAGAGGCGTGAGAGACTAGCGCAGGCGCATGATGGGAACGAGTTGGACATCGAGATCACGACCACTGTCCACTGCGTATGACAAATGCGTAACCGGTGTAAAAACGCCAATACGGCAATATCGTGAGAAACGCGATGCACCGTCGGACGGGAAAGAAAAAACGATGCGTCGATATATGTAGACGGGTAATTTCTGGTTACCTTGGCGAGACGCATGGCCGTCAGCCAGAAGACGTAAGACTTTTCAGTGTGGAAAGTGACGATCTTGAGGCCGGATTCGCCAGGCACTGTGTTTTCGGCTCCCGTGTTGCAGGACCGCCTCAGGCAGATGCCCCACTCGAACGGTAGGTTGAATCGGCTTTTCGCGGTCGTGATCCTGTACAACTCGTAATCCGACAAGTGAGCGAACGCAATCAGTTGATCATCTCTCTGAAATCATCGAATCGTCCACCGGATTCGCTACGTTTAGTCGTTATTAAAACCGATGGAACAGAAGGGGAGTCGATTCGACGATTCTCGTGTCTGAACGCTGTGTTTATAAGTAGCCTTTGTTAAATCTCCACTTTCCGTACCATCGGCATGACAATATTTCAAAGACCACCTACGTAAGTAAGTAGGTATCTTGTGTAATGTAACGACGAACGATCTAATCTGTTTGCTAGTTTGTTCGAATCGTTAATCGGAAATTTCTCAACGGACGATTCGAACGACGAGCTCCCGTGACGGCCGATAATATTCTACATGGCGACAAATGAGACGTCGCGTCGCGTCGAGTAGTACCTATTCCAAGGATTGCATCGTGCCAGTTCTCCCGTACCATCCTTTCAAATAAAAATGATAAATCGCAAAGAATTAAAAATACAAGAATCCCCTTGAATCGCTTGAAAAAAATGGGACGAATGCCTGGTGTCGGAGGCGCCGCACCGCGCCGGAACCGTTCGCCGTTCTCGAGTAGAGGTATATGTATAGTTACGTTACGTTGTTGATATGGCCGGAACAGGAACCGGTTTTGAGTGATTTCAGAAGCACGGGCTGCACACACAAATCGCAGCTCGAAGAGATACGGTAGGTACTTGTGTGGATGATTTGGTGTGAAATTTTTGTGGATATAAGCTGGACTCGTGGAGGTGTACGTAGTGTCTGAACGAACCTTGCAGAGAACTGGAAAAAACTGGAGTTCGTTCGCAAAATGGAATCGGTACGAAACGAATCGTACTACTAATTAACTACAATGAGACCGCGACCCCCAAATTGAACCTCACAAATGACAGAAGAAGGAAGAGTGTGGGCGGAGGGGCTGATCACGAGCTTGTTTCTTTCGCAAGTGAATCGAAATAGTAGAAATCGTTATATGGGCCACGGTGTGCTCAGTGCTACGAATACGAGAACATAATATGATGGACTTTGGTGACAGGGCAAGCAGCGGAACCAGGAGAGATGTCCACGTGCCAAATGGGTGGACGAAGTAGAGGAGAAAAAAGAAGAAGAGAAATAGAGAAGGTGGTCCCCCGATTTCCGAAGTTAGTGTCAACTACTTAGAAAGCCTGCGTACATATGTGGGTAAATACCCAAGTGCGTGCGAATGCAACGAGATATAGGTATACACCGAACGAGTCTTTTCAATGTTTCGATTCGTTGAAACAGCCTTAACCTTTAGAGGCCGGGCTGGCCACTATAGTGGCCACCTAAGAATTTGGATACTTTGCAGGCCATTTTGGTGGTATATATGCATACATTTTAAGTAAATAAAACTTACAATTTCAATGAAAAAATCCCGGCCCTCTAAAGGTTAAGGGGGAACACCACTGTGACGGCCGGAAAAGTACGCCATTTTTAAGAATTTTATTCAGGAATAATTTACAGTTTTCATAGAAAATTTGTATTACCTACCTTTAGTACGCTGTCTTAAGAGAATATATAAAAAAAAATAGAAAAACATCTATAATTTTTAATATATTAATTAATTAATCTTCTAGACCCCCACACGCGAGCTGGTCAAATGTGTAAAAACTATGGAACAGCTGGTCCAAAATCAAATTTCATCTTTTTTTTATAAACTATATGAGTGTAGTTTCCGTTGTATGTACGGATTTTTTGATTGAACACAAACATTTAGAAATAAGCTGGAGAAACTGTCCATCTTATTCGCGGATTTTCGAAACTTTTCTTCTAAAGCGCACGATTTTTACAAAAATAATTTGTTTAAGAAATCGGTACGCACAACGAAAACTACACTCATATAGTTTATAAAAAAAATGAAATTTGATTTCGGACCTGCTGTTCCGTAGTTACACATTTGACCAGCTCACGTGGGGGGTTCCAGAAGACTAATTAATATATTAAAATTTATGAATGTTTTTCTATTTATTTATTTTTTGTATAGGCTCTTAAAACAGCGTACTAAAGCAAGGTAATACAATTTTTCTATGAAAGCTGTAAATTATTCCCGGAAAAATTCTTAAAAATGTTTTTCCGACCATCACAGTGGTGTCCCCCTTTAAGGGGGGATTCTCGTCTAGAAAACCAATTTTTTGCCTTTCTTTAGGGGCTTGTTTGAGGTTAGTTTAAAACACAATTTTACACCGATGAGCATTATCCACACGAATTTATTAACATTTAACTTATTTGTAAAAAAATTTCAGCCATATATAATAATAATTAATGGAAATATGGGTCATCTCGTAAAGCGTGTGCAAAAAAAAAGTTGCCTCATGGTTCGCATGATTCCCGCTTTCTCGTTGATCCAAAACGAAAAAACTAAACGGATTCTTAATCAGTAAGAGTGTGGCTATAGTCGGTAGCAAATTTATGAAAATAAATTAAAAATTCACAAAATGGCGGGACTTTGAATTTAAAACTCATCTTTTCTGTATTTTTTTTGTCTTTAAACGGCCGTAAACTTGTGGAAAAAAAATATTTCGCCTTGACTCTGCAACTGACTAAAATTACATGTTTTCTGAAGGTGTACGAAAAAGTTGTACCAGATTGTTGAGATATCTGGAAGTTGAGATATCGTATGTACCGTCATGAAAAACACCGTTTTGAGAAAAACCCATATCTGTATTGATTATTATTATATATGACTGAATTCTTTTACATGTTACTGAAATGTTGGTATAATACGAGTGGATAATGCTTATCGGTAAAAATTGCGTAATTTTTTGTGGGTCGTCCCTAAAGAGAATAGAGGATCTCGACCCTCTAGACGAGAATACTCCGTTCAAGGGTTATACCTAGTCAGGAGGCCGAAAAGAAGCGAAAGTTTGTGAATTTTTTTTTAAATAGCGGAAGCATATATTTTTACAGAACTTTTTGCACTTAAAAGAACAACATTTAAAGAACATTTGGTAATTTTTTTGTAGAAAAATATTTAAGTTTAGAATAAAAATACGACGTCCAAGAAGCCTTTTTAAAAACGGTGAGCAAGATATCTCAAAAACTACTGCACCAATCTTTTTGAAATTTTGTGGGCTTATTTTTTATATAAAAATCTACTGAATGTCGGGAGGTTTTTTTTCAATGTACAGTTCCGATTTTATCAACGAAAAACGGCCGATTTTCGCGCAAAAATCAGGACTTCAACTTTAAAAACCCGCAATTGTGTTGTAAATTAGTATTTCGAAAATTCCTCCCGTTAATCAGGCGGATACATGAATATACCAACGAAATCTTTTTTGTTTTTTGATTTTAAATAATCTGGTTCCGAATGGCAGTGCTCACCGCAAAACCACTTTTTAAAAACGCTTCGCGGATGTTGGTTGTAATTTTATAATAAACGTAAATATTTTTCCACAAAAAAATTACCAAATGTTCTTCAAATATTGCTCTTTTAAGTGCAAAAAGTTCTGTAAATATATATGCTTCCGCTTTTTCAAAAAAAAATCACAAACATTCGCCTCTTTTCGGCCCCCTGACTAGGTACAACCCCTTAAACGGATATTGTGTCTCAACAGAGACGCTTCCGGTCGACTGGAACAGCGTTAGATTTTTACCGAAATTCTTTATATGAAAGAATCAATCGTTGCTCGGAACTCGTCGCGTGTAGAAACGCGATCACGTATCGAAAAGCATAGCGGAGGCAAATCCCTGACGATCCAGCCATGCCGAGTACGGGAGAGGAACGCACGGCGAAACGAGGAAATGCTTTGGACTGGGTATTGTTGGCGTAGCACCCTACTCACCGTGCTTTACATAACGTTACAAAAACGGCCGAACGAATTCGCCGGGGGGATGTTGATCGCTCCAAACCACGACGACGACGACGACGATGGCGATGGCGATGGCGATGTTGATGTTGATGCCGATGTCAATACCGATCCCGCTGCCAATATCGATGCCGAAGCCAATGAACGTCGAGGGAATATCCAAACTAGAGAGAAAGAGAGAAGATAGACAGGCAGATACATAGAAAGACAGTCAGATAAGCAAGTAGACAAAGCGAGCGTTTAACGACTATGTTGATAGCATTGATAAGAAATGGGGGGAGGGGGAGGTTCTGGTGTTGGTATGACAAAGAAAGCGAGGGAAAAAGCCAGTGCGAGCGGAATGGAATGATTGCCTTCGGCGAATACCGTGAAATCCGAAGGTAAGAAAGAATACGCAGCACATTGTTCGCACCAGGATACTCTAAACCACCTGGCATCTCGTCGGAAATCATATTCCTTTGGTAGGAGACTCGATCGACCTGCTGCCTGAGAATCGACTAAATAAACGAATAAAGAAAGGATGCGTTAGTCACGGCTGGATCGGCTACGGATTGCGCAACATTTACAAGGTCTGCGATGCTGGTCGAGTTTCGTTTTTCCCCAAATCGCGGAAATATTTACCTACACGTATGTTAAATCGGATGACTGCCATGCTCTCGTGTCAACGGCGGTTGGTTGGTTCGTTCGTTAAATTTCATTTCACGCCTTAAAGATTCATGCGCCAAAGTATTTTGAAAATTCGTCGAAATTAAAGTCGAAGCAAACTTTCCTCTAGTTGACAGACATTTCCCTTTCCCACTGCTTAGCAAATCGTATCGAACGATTCGTAGACTACTCGCTCGCGATCCACCCGCGCGCCCACGACCCGAACAAGCTGGACACCGACAGAATTTCTCCGAGCTCGATCAGTTTTCTCGACGAATGAACTGCCTTCCCAGCGGTAGGTATTTCCACTCTTCCCTTCAAAACATGCTTCCGATCGCGTCGATACCGTTTACTGTCAGCCGAAAAGGATATTTCCCCTTTGAAGAGTGAAAGACAACTTCCCGCATGTTTGTCAACAGCAATCTCGAAGGCACTGGGATTCCTCGTACGTGCGAGACCTTAATGCGATAGATACTCGACGTTGTTGCTCGTTAACAAGATTAGAACTCCTTGGACGCGAAGCCGATCAGAGAAAAAAGAGGAGAGAGAGGAAAGAGCTCGTTTGCGGCAAAGCAGAATGTTTCGGGCATTTGGCGGAACAGTTACGAGCCATCGAAACCTGCAACTTTCTACCGGAAGAAACAGGTTGGCTGGATTCGATTCGATTTATTTCGACTTCGTATGGGGAAGCACGTGTGTATACTTATAGTCACTTGGCCAGGCGAAATACACTTCCACTTACCACGAGAATCTCGAGCCCCGCGCGAAGCGTGTCCTGCAGCGTTTTAGCTTTCTCGTTCGAAATCACTGGCCGAATTCATGAGCTTCGGTGGCTCAAGTTGCTGGCGTAAATCGACAAGTTCTTGGCGGTCTCGGTACATGTACAGCGCGTACAACGCGAAACAGCTAGCCGTTTCGCGACACCAGCGTAATTTCTCCTCTCGGGAGCAATACCGACGTATCGTTGCGGGCGGATTTCATCGCGTTCCCTTTCTTTCCGTCCCTACTGCTCCTCTTTCGCGGAAAACTTATGCCCGTTGCTGCAAGCGCGAGCACAACGTCGACACGAATTGGAACGGGAAGGAGCGCTCCACCACCGACAGCTGCAACGTTCTCGTTTTAATGCCCATCTTCTCGCTTCAGCACGATTCCGCTTCTCACCGATGTGCCGATGTTTCTTGCGTCGGTTCCCTCGTTGCACCACGACGTCGACAACGAGCAGGAGGAGAGTAAAGAGTGGGCAAAATCGGGTATGGCGGTGGAACGGCGAAGAGAGAGAGAGGGGGGGGGGTGTGGCAGGGGAGGGTTAGGAGAGGAGAGGTGGAGGAGGAAGAGAGGTGGAGGAAGAAGAGAGACGCGGCGATGACCCAATAGAAAGAGACGAGCTGCCGGTAGCGGCGACACTTTCGGTTTTCCTTCTTTTTCTTGCCTTCTTTTCCTTCAGTCGAGGAGACCGTAAATCCCCGGAGGTCAGGTTTCACGGACCGACGACGCGACGCGTAGGCAGGACGGTCGATTCGAGTGGAAACGGAGGTAACCGATGACAACTGTAGAAAGGAGTAAGAGAGAAGCGAGCGGGGACGCGTACATCGCATCCTACGATGTCGGGACAACTGACGGAACGTAACTCGCAGCTGTGATGCCAGATCGGGGACGGGTTCCCTCGAGAATTTCCCCCACCTCGCGCATACTACGCCGCAGCAGCGTGTCCGTGAGCTCGGCGCTTCGGAGCCCAACTCACGGACACGCAGCTCCGGCGTAGTGTGCGCGAGGTGGGGGAAATTCTCGAGGGAACCCGTCCCCGATCTGGCATCACAGACTCGCAGCTCGGCAGTTCGGTACTCGGTGCTCGTAGCTCGCAGCTCACCGGTGCTCTCATGTATATACATATATATATACAACGCCGGACAAAGATCCGAGGACTGCCGAATCACCAGGCGAAAACAGCCGAGCCAACCAGTCAGCTGGTTTTCCGGCGGCGCGGCGACAGACTGCATCGGTTCTACGCCACCACTGCGCCGCGTCGCCCCGCCCCGCCCCTCCCGCACCGCAGTATCCACTCCCAAGCAGCGATTACGGTCGCTCTCCAACTTTCCCGAATCAGCTGGCAAACCACTCTCTTCTACTGTTCCCTTCCGCTGCGCTTCGCTAATTCGATTCTACCTAATTATGAGATCGTAAATAGGCTCTCCGGGTTTTCCAGTTCCTCCACTCTCTCCGCTCATTTCTCTCCCGTGCTTTACCATCTCGCTAGTCACCCCCAACCACGTTACAATGGAGTTTCGGCAGTGAAGCACATTGACTGAGTTATGGAAGAAAAGCGGTAGGCTTTGATGCGAAGAGGTGTGGATCTCAAAGAGCGATCGAATTCCTTTCGGTTCTATTACTTGCGATTTTTCTGTCGGTCCGGTCGCCGGGAACGACTGGACGATTGAAAGAGTTGCAAAGAAAGCTTGAACCCTCTGATCCTGTCCTCACACCAAACGGATCGAGAGAGAGAGAGAGAGAAAAAAGGTTTCAGTGATTCTTGAATCCGGGGTTCGAGGCAACAGCTGAAAACGGATTCGATCTGCCCATCTGCGTGCTTTCTCTGAGTGGTCGCTGAACGCTCCAAACCAACTTGCCCGACTATATCAAATGCCGCGAGTTGGCTAGCGAGGACTACAATTATGTATGTGCACTAGGATGGCTCTTATTTACCCTTCGTAAAATTTTTTTTCATGATTTTCTTCGGGGCACCCTTCAGAATAGTTCCAAATAATTTTAAAAAAATCTGTTTAAAAATTATGCCCGATCGGATAACGGGGAAAGGTGCCCCCGGGCCCTTAAACATTTAAATCATTATTTAACAACTCACAAAGTCCATTGTATATAATATCCTCCAAGTTATTGATTAAAAAAAATATATGTCAAACAATAGTTGTAGATCTGGACAAGGAGCATCTTTTATGTGCTATTACTTTTTCCCGTGCGACAAACAGTTTTCGAAAAAAGTCGGAAAAACTAAAAAAAAACTTGATTTTCTCAAATTTGGAAAGTTTAAATGCAGGCGCACAAAAAAAAGGAATTTTTATTTTCGAGGACTATTTTTTAAATATTTAAGGGGTGGGACAAAAACTGAAATATGCGAGAAAGATAAAAAAAATTGTTTTCCTTATTTTCCGTATTTGATATGTCATGAATGTTTCCAGAAAATTTCGGTCCCAAATTCGAGTCTATATTTTCGATATTTTTGCGAATTTCGGTCCCCAATTTTCAGGAAACATTCATAACATATCAAACACTGAAAATAAGAAAAAATTTATTTATTATTTTTTATTCATCTTTTTGACATATTTCAGTATATGAATGTTTAAAAAATAGTTCTCGAAAATAAAACTTCCATTTCTTTCGTTTGCCTTCATAAATAAAAAATGTTCGAGAAGCATTTAAACTTTCAAAATTTGAGAGAAAAAAAGTTTCTTTTTTCAGGTTGTCGGACTTTTTTCGAAAACCGTTTGTCGCACGAGAAAAAGTAATACAGCATAAAAAATGATCCTTGTCCAGATCTACAACTTTTGTTTGACATATTTTTTTATTTAATCAATAACTTGGAGGATATTATATAAAAACGACATTGTGTGCTGTTAAATAATGATTTAAATGTTTAAGGACCCAGGGTCACCTTATCCCGTTATCCGATCAGGCTCAAACTTTACACAGATTTTTAATTATTTGGAACTATTCTGAAGGGTGTCCCGAAGAAAATTCAAAAATCGAAGACGCGCCGACGTGCGTAGGCACTTAGGCAGTAAACAGGGAAGCGAAACGAGCCTATCGCGTATGGGACGTTTACGTAGGTATTTCAGCCTGTAGCACTAAAAGCAGCGGTTACGTATTCGGAAAATCCGCATCTTTTGGCCCCGCGCCAGCAAGCGGCAACGTGCATCCTACTCCAAATACTCTAGCCCGGCAAATCTAATCGATTCTAGAAACGTTTCTGTGGAAAAGAAACATTCGGCTCACAACGTCCATTCCTCTGGGACCGCCCCAGTTCGGAATGAAGTGCGCGATTCCTCGCGAAGTGAACTTGATACGCTTCATTCGCACTTCTATCGCATGTTTGCTCGTTTCGAACGGATGAGGAATGCGAACCGCGGGGGGTCGATGGAGTTGAAAGCACACACGATCGATCGACACACGCCCCCCGCATAAACAAAATCCCTGAGTCGGTTATTCGCGGTTCGGCCCGTTCGACTTCGGTCAAACTCGCGCAGCTGCCCCCACGGAACGTGTCATAAATGGAAGAGAAATGGGAGAAATCGGATTCTGTATCGGGAGGAGAGAAATCAGAGTACCTATGTAACGAAAGTTTTCGTTTTCATTTTCTGTGGATTTTGCGAAGCAGCCAGCAGCTGGAAACAGAGGGACGTGAGAAGGGAAAATGGAAGAAAGGGCAAACCGCATCAGCGTATGCACAGCTGAACGATTCATGGCAGACTCTAACCGATCTCTACTCGAGAAAGCCGCGATGTGATCGTGAAAGACGAAAGAGATGTTTGTTACGCTCTGTAAAACGACGCGGCGATAAAGATTTATCAAGCAATTTCGTAACGCTGCGCGTACCTAAGTAGATAGATGCATCTGAAGGAACGGAATATGTGCCTACTCGTTAATGTCAGTCGAAAGACAAACAATCGAGTGCCTTTAAACGTATCTGCAACTTACTCGCATGTCGACGATAATCGCAATGGTTACGCTCAAATTATTCTAAGATCAACATGATTACTCACCGGTGGCCGTTTTGGTATACTCCCGTGCACCTGAAATAAAATAAGGTCAAAATCAATGTACGTAATTGTAACAGAGCAGGGCAAAAATCGTTTTTCTAAATAGTTTGAACTACTGTATAGTACTTAGGTACAGTGGCGGACGAAAGAAAGTTTACAACTTTTAAAATCGCATAATTTTTTTAGAATTGGTCCAAACGACATGAGTTTTTCTTCAGAAGCTAGAAGGATTAAATAGTTTGCTAAGTGACGTGTTTCGTCGTTTAAAAATAAGTGCAATTGGTCGGAATAGCAAAAAAAAATAGTAAAGGAGAGTGGGGAAATTGCGAACGTGGGGTAAACCCGAATACCGTGATATTCGCTGAATTCGCTTGTATTGTTACAAGATGTAATTAGCTATATTTAGTATTAAGGGGGAACCCTATTTAGGACGGATAGGAATAAGGTGATTCTTGGGAATTTTTTTCTAAGAAACTGTTAAGCGGATCTTTTCCAAACTTTCGGGGTATTTTAGTTCACATTAAAACAATAAAAAATAATTTTTACGTTGGAAAGTATTCGGTAGAAATGGAGATATATGAACATGTTTGTTAGGACTCGCGCGCCGGAGTTGCAAATTGGCCATTGTAATGGTGGCCCCATTTCTTCCCTGAAATAAAAAACCAAGGATTTTCTTATTTCTAGTATAATTATATTATCGATGAACCTAACAGACGAAAAAAAAGTTAAAAGTTGGCAAATTGGTGGGACTTGAAAGAAAAAGTTACGATTATGCCCCAAGATATTTCGTACTATTTATGGAAAAAGAGTTGTTCAATTCAATTTATTTACCAATGTCTTAGGTTCGTCGACAATGTAATTATATTAGAAATAAGAAAATCCTTGGTTTTTCTATTTCAGGGAAGAAATGGGGCCACCATTACAATCGCCAATTTGCAACTCCGGCGCGCGAGTCCTAATGAACGTGTTCGTATATCTTCATTTCTACCGAACACTTTGTAACGTAAAAATTAATTTTTATTGTTTGAATGTGAACTAAAATATCCTGAAAGATTGGAAAGGATCCGCTTAACAGTTTCTTAGAAAAAATTCCCAAGTATCACCATATTCCTAGCGTCTTAAGGAGGTATAAACCGTTTGAAAGTGTCAAAAATCGTTTTTTTTTCTTTTTACATATTTTCATAGATTGATGTTTTAGGAATATTATAAATCAAGTTCGATGTAAAAATTCGGAAGACAGACAAAGTTATAGAGGCATTTGAATGGAACATCCCAGGTAGCAAGGGGCGGCGCGGTGCGGCGACTCGACCGGTCGCGGCGGAAATATATTTTTCATTTCACTTCCAAGACATACAGCTGTTTTCAGGGCCACCGTTTAGTCGTCGAAAATCGAAAGACTTTCGGATATGTATCCATAACTTCCGAAAAACAATAATTTTTTAACTGAAACTTTTTTTTTAAGTAGTTCATAATACCATTTAAAGATAGTAAAAAACGGGAAATCTTCAACAAGCGGTTGACTTGTAAAGAAATCCACAAAATGTACACATTTTCCGACGGTTCAAACAGGTATACCCCCTTAAATAGGGCTCCCCCTTAAGGATGTATCGGACGTACAATATCAGACAAAAGTATATGAAATTTGAAATACTTGAATATATGAATACTTGAATATGTCTTACGCATAGTAAATCTAGATGTAAGGAATTCGAATGACAGTTGGAGTCTTATTTTTTATCCTAGGAAAGTATTTTTCACTTTACAAATGCTTTCTCAAGCATTATTTGCTAAACTTTTGGCAGTGAAAATGCCCAGAATTCACAATTTGCTCAAGTTATAATTTATTTCTTTAAAACGGTGCAGTGAAAATAATTGAAACTCGGCAGATATTTTCATCTACCCACATACTGCATGTACAAAAAAATTGAAAACATTGGCACTATTTCTTCAACAATTTTTCAGATGGTTTATCCGCCAAGAAAAGTCTCTTTCCATAAGAGTACGTGTAAAATCAGTGAAAATAAAAATCGTTATAACTCAGTAACCGTTTAGTGAATTCGTTTAAAATTTTTGGAGCACATGAGGAAGATTAAAAAGAACAATCTCACAAATTTTCATCAACTTGGCACTATTTTGAAAATAGGTCCAATACATCCGTAAGGAGGTTCGGTACCGGAGAAAAAATAATGAGAAATCTTTGAAAAGTGTTTAATCTAATGTTCAAAGTGTGTCCGCCTTGTGTCAAAATTTCAAGTCGATTGACCGCACGGTTTTTGAAAAAATTGAAATCAGAGTTGCGCTCTTATACACAGGCTGTTATGGGAGAAGCAATAAAATTTCTATAAAATATTACACAGAATCCTTAAAAATAGTGAGAAAGTCCTAAAAAATGTTGCAATGAAAAGCTTAAGTATTCCTATGAAATTCAAAAAAAGAACATCAGTCATGTACCGTACGGTTTATTAGATAATCTGATAATTGAATAAATAGACAGCAATGTGCTCGTATTTTTGGAACTGGCTGAAGGAACTGTTTGAAACGTGGCAACACTGTACGCCACGTAGTCATCTATACAATGTATACTTGTACAAAGCATACAGTAAAAATTGCTAAAAACACTATCAAGCTGTAAAAACATGTATTTAGTAATTTGTTGCAAACCGATACGAACGCGCAAAAGGACGCCACAAGTGTGAAATGGAAAGAGAAAAAAGATGGACGCAAAGCAACGTTGCCGCATTTCACTCACATATTTTACGCTAGTTTTAATGAAAATACTGTGTTTCTAGCTGCATTAAACATACTTTTTGTTTAATTGAATTCCAAAACAATCTGTGTAGTAATAATTTTACTAGGACTAGACATGTAAATAACATTTTTGTCTACATAATTTTTTTTTATCTAGGATTGGTATCACTGCAGGGCTCCCATGTATAAGCATAGGCTTACCCTTCTCACCGCCTGCCCCGCAACGCAGGTATCGAACCTCCTTAAGGAAACTGTCACGACAGAAGGCTGCGTGCAACCGCGAAGATGATGGTCGTGAAATATTTTCGTAGCTATTCTTACAATTTTACGCTGGAGTATTTTGATTAAACCTATACTACTCAACAAAGCATAATTTTTTCGTAGTTCCGTTACTTGATTCTAAATAAAATCACGGGATCATTTTTTATATATACATGTTCGGATTTGTTTTATTCGAAACTTCTTAACATCTGGTTCATTTGGGGTAATTAGGAACAGCGTATATGGGACTATTAGGGACGATGGCATTTATCTTTTTCTCTTAATATTTCCAAGGTTTTTATGTATCCAGTACCTCGGAATTATATTAGGAAGAATATACGTATACATATATTTGTTGAAAGATCTTGAGATATCCGTGAAAGATATCCATCCGTCAGGCAGCAAATAAATATTCAATCCCACGAGCAATCAAAATTCGGTCAAACAAGAAGAAAGACTGTGTCAGACCCACAGTGTGGAAAAAAACAGTGTTTAGTAAAGATCAAGATTTTTAAGCAGCCGTTCGTATTTACCCCGCTAGGTACGAGTAATTCCAGACAGAAAGGGTTTTGTTTTTCTTTAAAAAAATGATGTGTTTATTAAAGTATCCATAATTCTTTGTGTTGCCTTTGTAGATAATTAACCAAAGTTCAATTATCTATAAAGTAAATCTGATTAGAGTCAATACTTTTGTTTCAATTTAACTTTTCTCTTAAGTGTTCGTAATTCCCCTACTCACCCCTAAATGTCGTTTTTTAAAGAAAATTAAGATCGATTTTTTAAAAATTTGTTGCAGGAGTGAATTATATTTCATCGGTCTTCAAGCAATTTCAGTACAAATGTTTAATGTTTTGTAGATGCCGAAACGAAAACAGTGGAGTAAGGCGTTCATTTTCCGCGATTGCTAGCACACATACACTATAAAATCATTTGTATGAATAAAAAAATTAATTTTTCAATTTATATCCTGTCTCACAAACATTTTCTTGGGGGACGAAGTTAGGAACACTTTTTTCAGATCTCACATTTTGCACGTTTTCTCATTTTGTTTATTATCTCGTATTGACATGACATAATTACATTTTGCGATTCGTAGATCATAGAGAAACGTTCAAAGAAAATTCATGCCAAGTGCCAGCTCATTCTAACATTTTATACACCCTCCAGAAGGTGAAATACAAATGGGGGGGGGGGGGGGCGTAATTTGGGCCCTTTGGGGTTCGTTCATAAATTACTTAAGGCTTTTTGAGAGTGTCGCGAATTTCTTACGTTTTCTTACACGGGAGAAACGGGAGTTCGGTAGCGTCTTCCGTAATATTTTTTTAACGTAATTTTCAATATAAGTAGCATAAAAAACGACGTTTCATGGTACACGCGTTAGACAATTTTGTTTTAAATCGTGAAAAAAATATTATGTGAGGAAGGAAGGGGGAGGGGGTTGGAACATAAAATCTTACGAATTCTTATAATTGGGGAGGGAGGGGATAAAAAATCGTCCAAATTATCCTTACGTAATTTAAGGACGGCCCCTTACACCATGTACTTAGGTAGCCTAACGATACAGTGGCGGCTTACCTTGTTGGAGACGTAAAGCTTCCGATCGCGTAACAGCAAGTAGACTTTCCTCCACATGTCGTAGTATCCGTTCCGTACCCAGGCCAAACTAAATATTCCCGGGCATTCGACATCGTCGTGCAGCAGATTGGTCTGGAATGTTACGAAGCAATCGCTTTCGGAATCTTTTCGCGATCGAAACCCTTTATATCCAAGTATGATCGAAGGAAATCGATTACCGATGTTTCTTACTCACTCGTAAAGCACTTTCGGCATCGATCAGCTTTCCTCCGGTTTCTCCTGGACCGTTAACGGCAGAGGTGACCGTGTTCTCGGCAATGAATTCCTGCTGTAATGCAAACGTAGGTAGATACGATATATCGTCCATTTATTCTAGATCTGACACCGCGTTCTGTGATTACTGATTAGTAAATCATTATTTGTAGATTCTGTCAATTCATCTACTAATATTTTGATGAAATTGAAATCCAACCCACTATCCAGACCAATTATCTGGATCAATTTTTTTGATATTCCCAACAGATATACACAAATGTTGTTCAGCAGATATTGATCACTGATCACTGGTGACCTCGCAACCGTTGTCTCACCGGTTTTGTCGGCTGAACGCAGCCATTGTGTTGTAGTTTCGACCACATTTCTTCACTTGGATTTAGAAAATTTATAACAGCAAGAACACCGTAGGATTATATAGTCCTTCAGCTACATTTTGACGTTTTACCCAGTTCTTTACCACACGCTGAAGGGTAAATATTAAATTTTTATAAAATTACCGCATGTGGGGCAAAGCGGAACACTTTTGTGTGGGATAAAACGGAACGCCTATTTAACCCACTTCCACCAATCCAAGTGTCTTGAAACTTTGCAGGCGTGCGTAGTTATGACGACAATACAAAAGTATGGAAAAAAACCGGGAGGGTGAAAAAATTACCCAGTCATCAATAAATATAACGCATAACCACAAATTCAAATGACATAAAATAGCCTGTAACCACAAATCAAACCAATTCAATCGACATGAAATCACCATATAACCACAAATCAAAACTAAAAAGCAAATAATAAAAAAATATACAAAAAAATTTTTTTAAGTTAAATAATTTTATTTAAAATGCATTAAAAACTAAAAAAAAATCCTGCACGTGTTGATATTCATTATTCATGTAAAAATCCATGTGTATTTGATTATTTTCAGCAATTTTTATGTTATCTGGTAAAATATTTTTTCTTATGTGTATAATATATATTTTTGTTATATTTTATTTGTAACAGTGATACCTAAAACATATATTTATAGTTTTTTCATAAATGAATACTTTTCAAATAATAAAAATAAAGATTTTGCACGTTTACATGGTCTTCAAGTCGGTGTTCCGATTTATCCAGCACTTGAGCGAGGCGAAGATTTCAATACCTCCGGTAAATCTCATTTTCCTTTGTTGCCAAATATTTTTCTCAACAAAGGCTTTGATTTTCTTATAGTCTAAGGCAGGGGTGCACACCAAGTCTGCCCTAGGGCAGTCGGTGCGCCCTCGAGCTCGACCGTGATATGCTCACTCCCCACTCTTCGGTATAAGGTCTCGTGGTGGAGAACTCTACATATGTATAACTACAGAGGCCGTATGCCCATTTTGTTTTCTCCAAGGAAAATATGGTATTGTCTTGAGCTTCACATTGTTGTTCCAATACGATCACCGGAAAGGCCCAGTTTATGCTTTTATGACACCCCCCCCCCCTCCCCCCCCACAGCTAAATGGTCGCTTGGCCGCGACTGACATACACAGCTCCGTCACTGTGGGCGTCAGTAATCTCAAGCGGTGGGTTAAAATTGACTCAGGCACAGGATACGGAGGGTTAATTGAGATTTGAAAAATGTTTAAATTTTTATATGTAGTAATAATAATTTTGTTTAAAGTTAAAATGATAGCAGTAAGAAGGGTTTAAAGAAGTTTGTTGCTGGCGAAGATGATTCTGGCTGTCGTAGTCATCGGAAACAAAAAGCGCAAAATTTGTCTTAATCTATATGAGTGTGGTTATCGTGTGAACTAGAATGAAGTAATTATTTGCAAAAATCCAATTTTACAACACAGAAACCTAACAAATGCTTTTCCAAAAAAATTAATGTTTTCATTTGAAATACAACCATTTTTGTGCGTTTTCACATTATTCGTTCAACATGAACTAAAGTTCATACGATAACCACACTCACATAGATTAAGAAAAATTATACGTTTTCTGTTTCAGATGCTTACGACAGCCAAAATCATGCTCGTCAGCAACAAACTTTTTTTCAAACCCCTGTTACTACTACCATTATAACTTTCAACCAAATTACTATTATTGCATACAAAAATTTGAACACATTTTTCAAATTTCAGTTAATAAAAGTACAGAGATTGGAATTATAATACTCAATACTTTTCTTTAAAAAATTCCACAAAATGTGCCTTATTTTCGGAGCGTCAAGCTCTGGAAACCAGTGATGCCAGATTCGGGACGGGAGCGCTCGAGAATTTCCCCCACCTCGCATGCACACTAGGCCGGAGCTGCGAGTGTGCATGCGCCGAGCTCGCGGGCACGCAGCTACGGCGTAGTGTGCATGCGAGGTGGGGGAAATTCTCGAGCGCTCCCGTCCCGAATCTGGCATCACTGCTGGAAACCCCTGCGGCAGCCTGTGACGCTCCGCTCCCACTACTCCAGCCGCTCCCCACTCCGTTGGCGGACTCGCTTGTCTTGCACGAGCTCGAATGTGCGCTCGCGCCCGGAATTGGGGGTCCTGTGCATGCCTGGTCTAATTGAAGTCCCGTGTCTTTTTTTCCTTCCGATTTTATGTTATCACCCTCCAAAATTAAGCGTTCCATTTTACCCTACTCTCCCCTAAATTAGTCAACCGTTCATGTGTCTGCTATTGCGGTTAAGAAGTAAAGCGAAATACCGTTCGCGGAAATCTCGCCGAGTTATCGATCGAATCCACGATCGCTCGATATTATGTATGTATGTATGTAGTACTTAGGGTCATTTCGGGGGAGATGCACCACTTCCTGTTCCGGCCACACTACATAAGTGGCAGCATTGTTTCAACCGTTAAGACGCGTGTTCTTGTCTACAAACATAACTGTATTAAACGAATCACATCGATCGAAATTGAAAAAACTTTTCATTGTGTTGGATTTCAGACGAAAAATTTGTGCGAACGGTGAGTATATTTTTTATTACCTTGTTATCGCTAGCTTTAACTATTATTATTGGTTTATATAGGGGCAGTAGTTTCTTCTCTCGCTATAACAACGTGTTTTAACATCTCCCCCGAGTCTGAAGTGCATCTCTCCTTTAGGTATGGGGTTAAATGCACTATTTCGATGTTTTTTAAAAAGCGTATTCTAACATCAAAATAAAGTTTTTATATATTTAATGTGTTATTTTGTAGAAGAAATTTATATAAATAATCAAATTACATTTCCCTAAATTTTCAGTTGTATTTATTTAAGACTTTATAAGCAATCGAAAAAAAGTGGTGCGTCTCCCCTGAAATGACTCTGGGTACCTATTTGGCGAAACGACAGTGGTAATAGAAAAGACTGATATAATGGGCGGACGTATCTACGCGAGCAAACTTGGAGCTTCTGCCACGGTATGATTTCTCCCACTTTGTTCTTATTACATTAATTAATTATTTAATCCCTCGGTAATACCATTATCGGGGAGAGGGGACCGACTGGGCTGGACATCAGTCACAATCAGGCGAAGTGTGATGGGACAACACTTGACTGCTATTAAGTATCTACCTACAATTATTTGTACCGTCTATAGATTTCTTTACTCACCCTATGCTTACGGAAGAGTTGATACTTGAGTAAATCCGCTCGGAAGATGAATTTTCTTACATGCCGCGACGTAAATAGTTTCATTTCCTTGTGCACAGCCAGAACGTCTTCGTGATCTTCCAAAGTACGTTCTATGAAATGAGTCCGGAACATATAACATCGATTTGTCGTTATAGGTTGGATACGCGGCAAACTACAATTATTATTGTTAAGAGAATGGCTGCACTCACCGATACCCAGCTCTGGCCACGTTTCCATGATCGACCAAGAGCTTCCGCTCACGTTTCTTTTCACTGTAAGTAGCTGACACAAATCGATGGCGCGGAGATTCTTTTCGACCAGTAAGCTGTTGCAAGTGTCGTCGTCAAAGTAGAAACGCAATTCCTCTGGCTAAACGAGAAATCCATTAATCTGTATTCTGTGACCTTTCCTTTCGCGTGTATGGCGAATGTCAACAAGGAACTTACATGCTGCGCGTCGTCGTCAGCGGTTTCGTCGTAATACTCGTCCGTGTCGTCGTCGTAACTTGTCCCGGGTGTCCGCTGCTGCCGATGGAACCCCGAGTCGTTTGGTCTAGACCCGAGTCGTTGGTAATTTCCTACTCGTGCGGCGGCTCGGCCAGAAAACGCGGGATTGCTCTCCACGCAAGAACACATCTTTGGCATCCAATCTGCGAGCGCGCAACAAACGGAATAACTTACAATTTACGTGTAACGAGTATGTACTTATAGCAAAGTCGTGAATTCAGCCCAAGGAGTCTTTGGATATTATTCAGTATCAAGGCCTTGGGCATGTCAACGTAAAAATAGATGCGTTAAATCTGGGAGGTAACTGTAACGAGTGACGAGATTCATTCACAAGAGTACACAAGTGCCTATATCGCTTTAAAGCGGGTGCGATGACATGCCTCCGCGGGCAATGGTTTCTCGTGATGGTTTCCGATGATATTCTACATATCATATCAGGTCCCCCACTCCTTATTTATCGCTGTCGACAGCAGGCAGGGTAGGGTGGGGCTAAAAGTCCCGAATTCAAAATCTCTATTCCTCAACAATGTATTGAGTTTCGCAGTAGGGTAAAGACAGGTAATATGGAACGGCATTTAATATGGAACTTCGTAAAATTTCGATAAAGAAATAACGAATTCTTCAGGCAATCGTGTATATTAAATAGATCCCTAGACACAATAGACGATGATACTGACAATTGAGCATCAGTTGGGGATCCATCATTGAAAGAGAAACGTTTATATTTTTCGTGGGGTGTAAAAATTTCTGAAAAGTGCATCAAACAGTTAAATATTGTAGTGAAGGTATGTTACAAAGTATTATTTTGATATAATTTATCATTAAATATGTGTGTTCTTGATTATTCAACAATAGTTTACCAATTAAGTTACTTTCTTCTTAGTATAATTCTTAATTTCTTGTCGGAACATGTGTATGGAACATACCGAGTAAAATAGAGGAAGTTGATAATGACGATGACGACGATGATGCGGAATGCTTATTTTGCAATGGTAATTATAAATATAATGATAGTGAAAAGTAGACCCAAAGTATTCGCTGCATTCAGTGGGCACACGAAGCATGTGGGGCTTCCGACGTATTATTCACGTGTCCAACATGTAGGAGACGCAGAAACCACAAATAAATTCCAAAAATGATGAATATTTATTTATTTGTATCTTCTACTTAATAAATCTTCATTTTTATTAAAAAAAAAGTAAAGATTTTTCCTAGGTGTTCCCTGTTAAGACACATTTTTTCGAACGGCCGATTTTCACACGTTTCGGTTTTTTTACTATAATTGCAAAACAATTGGATTTTTTTACATTTGACTATGTAAATATGATTATGCATTAAATAGTTCCTTCATCCCCACATGTCAGTTTTATTAAAAAAAAAAACAAATTTCTTTCAAACTACTTTTGACAAGTTTTTGAAATCAGATGTTCCATATTACCTGCTTTTACCCTATAGTATACCAATTGAGAGTCGTAGAGTAAATAAGAGAAAAAATTATTTTCTACTTTTTAGTGCAATTTCATTTCTTTGAAGTAGGTTTTAATTTTCTTTAATTTTTTTTACATGGTATACGGACTATACCGTGTAAAAAAATTAAAACCTACTTCACAAAAATGAAATTGCACTAAAAAATAAAAAATAATTTTTTCCCTTATTTAATCTACGAATCTCAATTTTTTTAAGTCGGCGCCAGATTTACACAGTGCAAATGAATAATGAATATGAGAGTCGTAGATTAAATAAGGGAAAAAATTATTTTTTTTCTTTTTAGTGCGATTTTGATTTATTTGATGTCGGTTTTAATTTTTAAAATTTTTTTTATTTTTTACATTTTAGTTTTATATATATTGAGCAGAGCATGCTGAGGAGATATGCGCGTACGCACATAAAATAATAATAATTAGGTGACAATATTCTTTATTATTAAACAAAACTGACAAAATGTTGGACCAATGTTGATGCAGTGTAGGATGGGGGGTCATCGCCCTCTTTCGAATAAAAAAAAGATCATCAAAATCGGTCCATACAAACATATAAAAAAAAAATACATACGTGTCGAATTTATAACCTTCCCCCTTTTAAAGTCGGTTAAAAAGAATATAAAAAGGCGAGAAGACACGGAGGTGATCACAGAGTCGCCAGTCACGCCTGGACGTTCGTGCGAATTACACGACGCCTTCGGTATTTTATGAATCGAAAACTAAAAGAAACACGTCGTCTTTATTGTTTTATACGAAGTAAACCACAGTTTAAAACTGTATCAGCCAAGTACGTTAAGATTGTATGTTCCTTTAGCAATGTGTGCATGATATTGTTTATTGCTGAATGATAATATTTTCTAACGTATATATCGCAGAAACTATAGAGATACCATTGGGGCAAAAAGTCCCTCAAACTGAAAATATATATTTTATTATTTGTATTTATAATAAGATGGTCAAAGTATAAAGAAATGATGCCAAAGTCTTTAGACAGTGTTTCTGTTTTAGTTGAGCGATTTTTTTTAGTTTTTAGTTCAAAGTGTGCCTCTGACTTATATTATTATTTTATTGGTAAAGAAGTCGTGCTTTCCTTTCAATATTGTATACCAAAAAGAATTGGTTTAATAAGTATTCGTTGATTTGAAAAAGAGTTTTTTACTTATTTAGTTTAATATTACGCGAAAAGACATTAGGGACTTTCTACCCATTTTGCATTGACAAACATTTTGTCCTATAACTCAATAGAAAATAACAATACCAACAAACGAACTGCGTGAACGTAAAGCATAATAGTTATAGTTTATACAAAATAACACCAGATATCTCTAGATTGTTAGTACTAAATTTTACATAGGTTTATACGAAACACGCGACTTTTAGCCCCACAATACTTTACCCATGTCCCCTCCTACTTACAATTAGAGCGCCACACCGCTCTATATTGATAATGTCTTCGCAACACATTCGCAATACAAACAGAAAAATTGTAGGTAACAGGATTCTAGGAATGCGCATTTAGCATAATGAGGCTAAGATTAGCCCCCACATTTTTCAATAAATATTATACAACAGTTAAATTGAACGTGCCAGTTTGAAACCCAAACTCCAAACACTTTCTGGGAATGTCTTTCTTTCTAAACAAAATATTCCCCGCTTTCGACTCTACTCAGCGACTGATAATAATTTTTTCAAAGATGCCGACCTTTTCGACTTGTGCGCGCGATCTTTTAAGTACTTGAGCGCTTGGTGTGGCGCAGCCGCCAGTGCAAAAAAGATACATACCTACTACATAGGAACAAGAACGAAAAAAAAGTGTACGAAGGGGGGGGGGGGGAGGGAAGTGTTATGGGCGCTACGTGACCTGTGCATAGTACATAAGTATACATATAGTACATAGAGTACTTAGCAGGACACGCTAGGGGTCTGGGATGCCTGGGACAACAGTGGCATTCCCCTACACTCATGTGCGTCCGCAGAGGGGGGGGGGGGGGGAGCATAAGGGGCAGTTGCCCCCCTGGCTTTTAAGAAAAAATCGCTTATTTTTCAAAACTGATCTTTATTAAGTTTTATACTAAAAAAGGGAATATTTTTAAATTTCGGTTTTAAATTTGTAATTAAATTGGCACTATAAAATGGGTTAAAAAAAGCAAGGATATACTACGGTATGACCCAACCAACGGAATGAACTGAAATTTTGAGGGGTTGGGCGGGAGGGGGAGAGAACCTCTAATATAAAATTTCAGCTGCGGGTATTTGTTAGTTTCTGAGATATTAATAAAAAACTTTCGGCATAATACATTGAAATCTACCTATGTATACAGACGTTACTAACACAACCATCTTCTTCGTTTCACAGTCGACGATACAATGTACGATATTGACCTCATCGCGCGATGCTTGTAACTGCATCAGTTTTTATTCCCAATACAGTATAGTAATACTAGAGTATTTCCAAAGTCACATCGGTTCGGCACCATGCTTTACGCGCCCGCAAGCGGGCGCCCCCGCCCCCCCGCCCCTCTATCTAACCCAAACCAATACTAATACCCGAGAGAAATTGGAAAGTCGAATGCGTTGTCTCGGAATAAGTCAACAGCAATAATGTATGAGTTCGTACACAAAACCTAACTGAAAAGTAAATCTGACAGATTTTGGAAATGATCGACACGTTTTGATTAACATACATTTATTTATAAACTTGGCTTGCGTCCAGTTTCTGTTACCGTATCCCTATATATTGTATCGTCGACTGCGAAACAATCGACGGCGACGAGAAGATGGTTGTGTTAGTAACGTCTGTATAGGTAAATTTCAATGTACTTTGCGAAAGTTTTTTATTAATATCTCAGAAACTAACAAATACCCGCAGCTGAAATTTTATATTAGACGTTCTCTCCCCCTCCCGCCCAACCCCTCAAAATTTCAGTTCATTCCGTTGGTTGGGTCATACCGTAGTACAGCCAAAAGCAAGAGGAGTATATTTTTCTTTACCATCATCCCAAAGTTGCCCCCCCCCCCCCCATTGGCGTAGCTAGGATTTTTGTCTGGGGTGGGCCAGGCTCCATCCCCCCCCCTCTCGAGCTCTCTCTTCTTTTTATAGGTAGAAATCTTTATATACATACACGTTTTATAATAATCATTTACCTACATATTTATTTAACACAAAAACAAAGAGTAAACAGAATAAAAAATTATTTATTATTTAATCTCGGGAAATGTAAACAAAATTAAAAAAAAAAGAAAGAAATACAGTAGAAAAAATAAATTATGATTTATTAAAAGCCAGAGCATATCATGTATACCTATAGTTAAAATTTATTCAAGCTTTAATTTGCGGTGTTTTTGTACAAAAATATTTAGGACCTGTTGTGCGGTTACATTGGTTTTGATCATTTCGTTTTCGATGTTTAGGAGTGCCATATTCGAAAACCTCTCCTGGAGCATAATTGTTCTTAATACGTTTTCTACTTTATACGTTTTAACGCGACGCATAGTGGAAAAGCTCCTTTCACAGCCGGCCGTTACTGGATTGTGTTTTGTACGCGCGGCGGACAAATGTGCCGGCCTAATTCTAACAATTTTAATTCATAGTTTAACGTAATAAGAACATTATTGTATTTTTTTTATTTAGTTACACTGCATATAGCATTTCAGCCCAAATATTTGTTTCTTTTAAGATAGGATTTTACGATCAGACGAATGTTTTTTACTTATTTCGATAGTTTCTAGGGAGTGGCCATTCTGCGTTTTGAGGGGGCCAATCCGCATTTTGGAGGGGCCAGGCCCACCCGGCCCCCTACCTAGCTACGCCAATGCCCCCCCCCCCCCTGGAAAAAAGTCTGCGGACGCCCCTGCCTACGCTCTAACTATATACACTTCTATAGAACCCGCGCGAAATAAAGCGGAACGAAAGAAAGATAGACGAAATGCTACTAACAATAGGTATCCTACTTTTTCGAACGGGAGTTGTTCGTCTTTCGACGCTACATCGGTCGATCTCAGCCCCTTTCGCAACAAATTTGCCTCCTTCCCCGTGGGTTAGACCTGCTTTCCGTTGCGACGAATGCTGATATCTAGATTCTAGAATACCTATACCGACATTATCGTGTGAAAAGGTTCTCGTCGATTTTCTACGTTACCGGCTTTTACCATGCCGAAAAGGCGGCGAAGCTTGTATCTCTGTGGATACTGTGGATACATACGATTAAACGTGGCAACAATGGATCAAACGCATTTACGATTGGATAATCATTCTCACGGAAGAATCGAATGGCAGAACGACAGAAATGTGAAATATTTAATTACCTGAATAAGCGTGGTAGGGAACCGCCGTACTATTACTACCTTGCTGAACACGTTGCGGATTAATTTGGCGAGCAGCATGCGGAATACGATAAGGAGCGCCATGTGGAGTTGATCCGTGAGAGCTGTCCTGGATACATCGCGATTGATTCTTCGAAACGACGATCTACCACGGAAACGTACGCGGCATTGGTGTGTGCGTCGTACGAGAGGCAACAACTTCCGTCGTGTTTGGAGATTAAATTCGCTACGATCGCATCGCGTTGAAATTGAAGGATAGTCGTGACCGCGACCGTGACCGTGACCCTGACCGCGACCGTGATCGCGACCGCGACCGCACTGCACTCGTGACTCTGTATCCGGGAGAAGCAGCCGTTGCACGACCATGCATGACTATACACAGGACCATCTGCTCCATTGACAAATGCAAAGAGCACATGAAACATCCCGCGCGTGCGATACGACAACCTGCTGCCCGGCTCGGGTCGACTCGGTTCGGCTCGGTTCAGCTCGATTCAACTTGCCTCGATTTTACTCGCAATTAGTTCTCGAGAGCGACAGCGGTGCCGCTTGCATCGCGCAACGTGCATGCGTACAACCCTTTAAATCGATCGAACTTAGTTTATTGCGTGTGGATACTCACGCGACTGCAAACGCATAATTGTACTTTGCTTTCCTCGATTCTATGCTTTCAATAAAGGTAATTACATGGGTCGTCGACTAAAGGATGAATACACTAGCGGAACCAGAAGAATAGAATTTACATTCTTTGGTAAAAAAACGACGTACCTACCGTGGCGTTCAAAGTTCGGTTAAGCTGCTTTCGCGTAGGTACATATTTTAATTTGTCCTTCAGGCATTTTTACAGAATACTGGTCAGACGAAAAAGTAATCCTTTATGTTTAATAATCCTTTAAAGTCGTACCCTCGAAAAGCAAGAATGTAAAGAAAGAAAGAAATGTTTGTACAGAAAAGAAGGAACGCGATGATGAAGAGAAGAGTGCATGAATGCGCGTTGGGTTATAGGTTATAGGTGATAGGTCTGTAAGGCCACCCAACGGTAGGCAAGGAAAGCTGAAACTATTCAACAGAAGCTCGCGTAGGTTTCGTTGTGCTTACACTCCAGGGGGTTTGCAGGTGGAAATGTCCAAAGAGGAGCTGCGGGTCCGCTATTTTCGTCAACCTTTTTTCGCATGGTTGATCGCGTGAAGATGATTGACAATAAAATTATACATAGTCTCATAGCTTTGTTCGTTCTATTTTTCTCGACTAGGTACGGTTTTCTGTGGACGCTTTCGAGCAGGTAGAAAAGTGGCAGGCCAATTCCTTCCCTCAAACGGATGCACAGAATTAGGGATTGCAATACTCGCAATAATTGCGGTAAACCGGTTTACCGGGAAATCGCGAGAAAAACCCTAAAAATTTTTCCGGTAATTCGCCAAATTTTTACCGGTAATTCGATAAATTATATGTAGCAATGTAGCGCATATATGCGTTCGTTAATTCCGTCGATATCTACTACGTTATCAGTGAAAAAACTTCAATTAATAATAGAGACGAAAACCAAAGTGTCTCATGAAGATAACAAGTTTGATCCAAAAGAAAACTAAAAATCTAAATCAAGCCATCAAAGAATAGACGTATTTTCAAGTAGAAAAAGTAAAAAGAAAATATCTACAAATGGCATATGATTTCTTAATGAATTGTACCCGAGCAACAAGTGTGTAATCTAAGAGCGCTTTATCAGGAGACCAAAGTTTGGACAAATTATGTTTTTTTGCGTGCTTATTTGTTAAAAAGAATTGTTAAATAAAAAATATTTAATTATGTATATAAGTTAAGATTCATTTCATTGTTTTCGTGGTGAATATCCATATTAATAAGTAATGTCAATATAGTTATACAAATATATCTATTTTGTGTTATATCATTTTATATTTTATGTTCAGAACAGTTTTATTTGCATATGTTTTTTATAATGCTCGATTAGAGTTCAAAAAATTTTTTTTTGTAATGTTTACTTTTATATTTTCAATACCTTAAAAAATTACCGGTAATCCGTTTTTAAAATGAAAATTTTACCGAATTACCGGTAATTGAAAAAATCGGTAAATTTGCAATCCCTACACGGAATTGGTATGTGCTTTTGGTTTCGTTACATTCTTTACCAACTGTTTCTGATTACCGTCGCTTGCTCGCATCCACCCTAGTTATTTTGCTCAACTTAGCCCATACATCTGCCGATCTGCGGACGACAGGGGATCACGCGCTGATTTTGTAATTTGTATAGCGTGTCGTTGAAATTTTCCTCCGAAAATATGCTTTAATGTACGAAGGAAAACTAAATTGTAGCTCATTTAGCGGAAAATTCTAAAGCAAATATAGGCGGAGTACAATGTACTTGGAACTTGGAGCAGAAAATCGAAAACCGAAAACCCAGCTGAGGTGAGGTTTAGAGTAATCCGTATTGTGGCCGTTTTGTTCAGTCTCTCCCTAGATTCGAGAAATCCTCTTCTCGGTTATTATCTGTCTGATCGCGGTGCGAGTCACACGGAAGAGCGATTCGTTTAAAATTCACCGTAGTAGCGTAACTCGTGTAACTTGTTAGGTACCTAAGTCACTGAACGAAACTTCCTGCCTCGAGTAGATATTTATTTAAAGTTCGTACATCGACGCGTACCGCGTACGCGACTGTCAGAGCTGAAAATTAGAAGCGCATATCGGTTATCCGAATCCGATACCGAAACCGAAGAACGCACAGGATGCATGATCACGCCGATCGATGGTTTACGTCAGTGTAATCGTACGTCTGGAAATCTGACGCGGAGTACACATTGACGACACGTGGCATAATTACACGGATTCCACCCCCGGTAAAAATGCTACGGTAGTAACGATAATGCCACCTTATTCCGAACGATTAATATTATTTATAAGCGATCGCAAGGGCATCGATTAATAAATTATAGATATTACTATTGTGGGATTCAGGAACCTTCGCGATATAAGAGGGGGCCTGAAGTAAAGGACCACGCAGAGTCGGCGTAGCGGTGGTGGTTAAACTGCTGATCAGTTCTGTCCTACTCATGGCGTCCCATTAGGGTTTCTTTGTACATGGTACTACTTGTAAGTCTCTAGTTTATAAGCTTTAGTTTGTAAGTTTTCTTTTTTATTCTGAGATTGTTACAGGGGTTTTTGTTGTGACTTTCCCCACGCTTCCCATTCGCCCTGCGAGCTTGACTGTGCATGTGTTGTATATATGTTTCTTCTCCCCCTCTGGCGGGGGCTGCGCACTGTTGTGTGTGTATTTGTCTATGTGTGTTCATAACCGAGTGTTGGTCCGGAAGTCCTTTATGGCTATCGAGCAACCGGGCATTCATGCTGAGTATCTGGGGCTTTTTCTTCAGTTTATTGAGCTCTATTTTATTCCTTAATTGTACATACGCTTTTCAATAAACTTCATGCTTTAAAAAAAAAAAAAAAAAAACTGTTGATCAGTACGCGGGCGACTCGGGTTCGATTCCCGGCGCCGTGGCATTCTTTTTCCGAGGTTCCCTAAAGCGTAGGAAAATTACGTCACCTATACCGATTCCTACACTATTATTACTGCAACATGGTTGCATCGCACATAACAACTCGTCACAATCGACGTTTTACACTTTTGGAGAATTCCTGTGCGAGCTTGCGTGAATAATAACGAGCAAGGAATAATTATCTAGCGGTGCGACTGACTGTTTGGGATCACGGGGATAAAGTTTTAGAACTTACTGCGAATGTTCAAGCAGCGTCGACGAACCTGAGAGAGCCAGGTTGCCACAGAGATGGTTTCCTTTTCGCGAGTAGAAGTGCTGTAACTCCCGAGTTCAGCGCGATTTGTAAGAAACGCCACGCTGTAAGATCTTCGATCGGCTATCGCATCCACGTGCTGATTCTCCTGCATCGTCGTCGTCGTCGTTGTCGCTATTGTTGTCGGTACCGTTAGGTTGTTTGAGATGATACCTTCAGCCGTCTGCGATTCTATCGCATCGGAGGAGGTAGCCTCCTGTGAGCAAACGAGGTAGGCTTGGCTCGGAGACTGGTCCTCAACTGTTTTCGTATGATCCGCATTGACATCTTCGAACGTAGTCGTAGTCGTGGTCATAAACGTAAATTTTCCCACCATATCCACGGTTCTGAAACAAACAGATTGCTTAACGTTGCTCTCGTCACCATCCGAGTGAACGAAACTCGCGAGAACACTAACGCGTCGTCTTTCAGAAGTATCGCAAGCCCTCCACTAACCGAATCCTGAAATCTTTAACACAGAACTGCTCTAGAGATCACGACGACTACCTAAATAGAGGGGAGCAAAAGCTTCGCGAAACTTGTGTTGGTATCCCGCGTTCTTTCGGACTCGATCAGGCAACAACTCTTCGGATTTGTGAATGACAAAGGGAACGGTGGAGGCATCTTTGTAGCTCTCTATGAGAATTTCGGTGGCCCTTGTATTCCCATAATCCTGTTTCTTCAAAATTTCAATCCTTTTTAGAAACATTCCTGGAGCAGAAACAACAAAACTGGCAAACTTTGTCCGTGTCTAATAGTGGGTATAACGGGCTTGGACAATTTCCTCGCACAAGCTCGCCCATTCATATAAAATACACTGAATTCCGGTTCGTCGTAGAGATCGAAAAATAAGATTCGAAAGAAAGAGAAAGAGAGGGAGAGAGACTCGGTTTCACTGGAAGGTCGTTGTACGATTTAGGTGTTACGCAAGCTTATTACGTTTGCTCGATTGCTGCTCACACATTCGCGTTTTTTACTCCGTTCGTCGTCTGTTCTAACTAGGGATAGGATCAAGTTCAATATGTACTCACGAATCCGAGTAAATTCCAATACAAAAGTTTCACTTCTTGGGATTCGAATAAGTACTAATCATAAGAGGTGACGTTTCATTCTATATACTTGCAAAGTACTTGGGTTATACAAGCTGGTTTCGAACCTCGGAAAGAGTACCTGAAAAGTTCGAGAATGTCCTTGTAAGTACTTTGACATTTGAAAGAATCGAATCTCGTAAAAGTAGTATTCGAACTCTGAAATAGGGCTGGGACTATTCGAATAATTTAATATTCGTATATTTTACAAGTATTCGAATGCTACGAATAAACTTCGAATATTTCAGTATTCGAATGTTATTATTCGAATACTGATATATTCGAATACTTTTCAAATACTGATGTATTCGAATAGTATGGTGTGAAGTGGGTGAAAATTAGCTTACAAGATTTCATCCTGACAAACTAACGAATTCACAACTGAAACTAAATACATCAGTATTCGAATACTTAAATAATCGAATAGTATTCGAATACTTGGATATTCGAATTATATTCGCCAAATAATTGAGCAACTCAAGTATTCGAATATTCGAATATTCGAATACCGAAAAATTCGACAAATAGTCCCAGCCCTACTCTGAAAGACATAGCACATAATACACAATTGCACAGAATAGAAAACTCCTGTTTAAGTACTCATAAAAGGGTCGAATCTACTTGGTGAGGGTTCGATTATACTTGAAAATATCGCGAACGTTTCTCAAAGTATGTACTTACGGAGAGTTGAAACCTACGTCGTCGAGGTTCGAGTCAATTTAAAAGTATTGTCTTCCCTTTTCGAAGTACTCATTAAGTGTTCGCAAGTATCCAGTCAGATTCGAGTCTACTTCCAATATACTTCATCCCATCACTACTTAGTTCCAGCTATTGGCCACTGTATCTACCTACTCCTACTTTCTCTCCGAATCGTGTAAATGTGTCCCGACGAATTCGAGCAATTCCTTGTCGGCGTAACCGGATTCGCGTATCCTTGTCGAAGATTATCGTGCACTGTTAATGAGAATCAAGCAACTCACATGTATGTATGCATGAAGATATGCACATACATATATGGAGTGATCTATGCGTCGGACGTTTAACTTTCGTCTTTACTCAGGGGGAAAAAGTGTCGATTCGTAGTTTGGTTAGCGCTGCGCACACGTACGATTATCACGGATAGTTGGGCCGTTTGATCGAGCGATGAACATCGGTACGACGAACGATAAGTACGATAATCACGAGCGAAAGTACCGCCATGAAGAACAGACTCGCAAGAGATCGATCGAGCTTGGCTCGGTCTGCGTTGGGAGATATGCCCCGAGATTTCTTTCTCATCGGTCAGTTTTTTAAACGATTACTAAGACGTGGTAAGGCTAATGAAGGTTAACTCGGCTTTAAATTGATGGCGCGTGTCTAAATTGGTCGCGTGAAGCTACCTACATACGTGCAACTGGCCCCGCGTGTCTCCGCGTGTGCCCGCGTTGCGCTCCCTGTCGCGGCAAATTTATTTATTTATTTATTTATTTATTTATTTATTTATTCGTGGATTAATGGATTGTAATGTGACTCGTCGCCATTCAGGCGATAGAAATTCTTGGACGATTATTTTTCGATTTTGCTTCTACGACGCCGAGTGTTGGAATCCGTCCTCGCTGCACATGACGAAACGTTATCTTCGAGGATGAACGTTCTTGATAGCGCAGCGAGAGTTCCATCTCTTCTATTCGGGTAGAGCCGCATTTCACCGCGATCCTATCGCTGTAAAATGTATTCGATTGCTCGGCGCAACGGAACGCGTATTAAAACGCAAGTAATGATGGATAGGAAATGCAAGCCGAAGACCGAGTGAATCACGCTCGTCGGTGCCACTGCTAAGTAATGCCGACGCGATAGCTCTCGGCGTTTGTTTAGATTCCGAGATCTCTCTCTCTCTCTCTCTCTCGAGGACAAGAATAAGAAGAAGAAGACTCGAAGGGGCTGTGAGGAATAGGGTGAGGCGTGAAGCATCTGGTTGACCGGTGGATCGCGGTCTAGCGAATCATTTCAATTACCGCGCGCCTCGCGGGAACTCAGTTTCATTGGCTAGCGAGGGGACGGCGATACCGCGGCTCGTGTCGTGGACTTACGTCACTCGCCTTTTTTCTTTGTCGTTATCACGGTTCCCACGATTTATCGAGCAAGTAGTCCTACGCGATAGTGCCGCGGTATTTACGGCCGTAATTCTCCTTTGCCCGTTCCTTTGACCTTCCCTTTCTAATCGAGAATCACCGGGAATCGGGAACGCCAACCGAAGCTCGGGAAACCTTTGATGTGGATGACCGCGAACGCGAACGCGAACGCGGACACGGCGGCGCGTCGCGCCGCGTCGCGTCGGTAAATCGTGGCCCGCAAAAGGTGCGCACTACGCACTGCCCGCGATCTCTCACGCAGAACTGAGAAGATTGCGGCTGATCGGCCAAGCGAAACGGACCGTGCCCGTGTCACGCGCTAACCCACGACTACGCGTCACGCCGACGCCGACGCCGACGCCGACGCCGACGACGATGCCGGTCGCGTGTATGTAACGTGACGTCAGTGTCGACGTTACTACGAGACACTTGGGTGCCAACGAAGCCACTGCTTGGCACCTTGTTATTTTTTTTTTAATTTCTTCTATGTGCTAGAATGACAAATAATGTTCCTATAACACAGGACCACAAAACTTTTTTTTTTTAATTGAAACACACTAGACCACGTGTCCTATATATGTATTTTGAGTTGCTGAAGTCGATTCCGTCGCGCGTTTTAGCCCATCACGTCTATGTTTTCGGTAAATTGCAAAAAACTGTTGTGAACCCGTAAAATATCATATAAACACAAGGGAGAGAGGGGAGAGAGGGGCAAAGTGGACTTCGGGGTAAAATGAGCTTTCTTAATTTATTCTTTAACAGTAGAATATATTTACAAATTTTGGTTTCAAATTCATTTGAAAAATTAAAAATGAAGTTTTAGAGCTTCCAATTGGTTTTCTTTTCAATTTAACTTTTTGGATAAATGAGTCTTAAGTGTGTTATTTTAACTCCAATTTTTTTCTGCGTGTTTATAACAAGCTTATAAAAAAATATTATAACAAGCTTATAAATAATTAATTTTCCACTGAGTACATATACGGGGCAGAATGACCGGGGTAAACTGAGCTGTAAAGAAAAGATGCGCGACTGATATGCGCATTATTTTTATGTGAAACCTGAGTGCCAAAAATTATTGAAGCCCATTTGAATAAAAATATGTGATAGAAAAATATATAATGCTTTTGTTAAAAAAATTATTTAGATAGTATAAGTACGTATTTTATTAATAATTATGTATGTATTTGGTTTAGTAATAATATGGCAGACTGTTCATGTAAACAAAGTTCATTTAAAAACTTATTTTCAGAAGAATATTTGTTTGCACAAAGTACAAAGTACAAATTATTAACGTTAAACTTGTATTAATGAAATATATCTTTATAAAAATAATTTAAATAGTTTAAAAGTTCTAATAAAGTTAATTTTATAATTATATCCTTCATTAAATCTCGTATTTTATTTCAGCTCACTTTACCCCATATACAGTGGCGTGCAAAAGTATTCAGCCACCCTTTAAATTCGCATAACTTTTTTAAAATTAATCCAAACGACTTGAGTTTTTTGAGAAGCTAGAGGGATTAGTTTGCTAACTGATGTGATCCGTCGATTTGAAAAAAATGCACTTGGTCGGAATAGCAAAAAAAAATAGTAAGGATGGGGCGTTTGTATCTCAAATCCGGAAATAAATATTTTCAAATTTGCTCAATCTTCGAACTCGTATAACTTCGTTAAAATTCATCCAACGTTGATAAAACAAAGACCATCTTAAAGTTTGAACTTTCGACTTTTCGATGCTTTAAAGCACTTTTATCGAAATAGGTATCCATTGGGTAAAATCCGTCCTTAAAGAGAAGTGTGCCAAACTGTAAAAATTTCTTAATGTTTGTCAAGTACTACGGAGTGCGAACAATATTTTTTGCAGTTTCTATATCGTCTATCGGAAAGTGTGAGCCTTTGTCCTTAAGGTAAGCCAAACCTCATCGAAAAAGGGTGGTTTTTAACAAAGACACAGCTATTTAAAAAAATACTGCTAAAATCGTACGACCTAAAATCATAGGACGTCTTTAGGGCGGACGATTCGGTGAACCAAAAAGTTACAAGAAGTTATCTTCCTTTTTCTATGTGAAATTACTTCAATACCTTGAATTCTAATTGCAAAAAAGTTGTTTTCGCAAAAAGAAGAATTTCCGAAAATGACTATTCCTGACCTCTTTCTGGAAACGAGAAATTCATTCTAGACTTTCAAGAGGAGCCCCTAAGGAACAAAAAATTGTCTCATCACTTTCCCGAAAAACGATGCGAAAATCGTCAAAACTAAGTTCGATCACTTTCATTTTCTCATATTTGCACTGATTTTTGACAAATTTCCCCTCGTTTTTTGCGAGAAGTGATAAGGATATTTTTTGATCCTTAAGGGGGTAGGTTACCCTAAAAAATTTCGAAAATTGGTTTTTAGGATGTTTGCATATTCCGCTAGCTACACCTTTTCCACGTATTTTAAGCGTAACCGGGCTCCGAAATTCAAACAATTGAAGGAATTACAGTAAGAAATGTACGAGCTTGCACATAAGATCAGATAACGATGTCCAACTTTAAACGCGATTTCCCAGAAACTACGTTTTCCAAAACGGTGAACATAAAATCTCGAAAACCGCTCCAACGATTTGAATAATAATTTATAGGGAGCTGCAGGAAACTATTCCCTTCCGCGTATTGGGAGCACATTTTCAATATAAATTCTTAAAAAAAAGATAAAAAATATTTTTCTTACAAAAAAAAGATAGAATCAGGAACATCAACATAAAAATTGTATTAATTTGTTTATCAAAATTGTACTTCCTGCATAAGATGGAGACTGTCTTACAGATTATAAAAATGCCTTTACTTTGTGTTTTAGGTAATTCACCGGTCCGGAATCGTGTTCACCATCAAACGGTGCATCGCGTACACGCTTTCACATTTATATTTATAACTTTTTTCCTGTAAATATATTTAAAAATTTCTTTTTGCGCATTAAAGTCAACGAAATGGCGCGTAAAAATTTCAACAAAAATTATCTCTATACTCATTTATTACTTCAGAATATGAGTTTGAAAAAGGGCCTGATTTTGGGCTGTTGCGAGTAACCTACCCTCTTAAGAGGTATTCTTACAGATCCTGCATGAATTTTTCGTGCCTATAGTGGGTTTGTGGGGATATGTGTAAATACGGTTTTTGGGTTTAGAGGGTTCACGAAATATGGGATGAGAGGTTTTGTGGTCTTGGGGTTACTAGGTTAGAGAGTTTGACGTTATAAGTTTGTGGAAATAGGATATGTTGTGTTAATATGACATTTTACACCTATACAACAGTTTTTTGCAATTTACCGAAAATATAGACGTGCTGGGCCTAAACGGACAACGGATTCGACTTCAGCAACCCTAAATACGCATAGGACACGTGGTCTAGTTTGTGTCAATTAAAAAATAAGTTTCGTGGTTCTGTGTAATCGGCGAACAACAATCTTTACCATTCTCATTTTCAGCTAATCACCAATCGTAATAACAAACGTGTTCGGTTTCCAATCGAATTCGTCTCTCGAAACCTTGGTATATTTTTAAACGATTTTATTCAGCTTCGATCCTCTGTTTGTTTGTATGTATATGTATGGTTCAAATCTGGCAACTCAAATTTAACCCACTTCCAACTATCTAATTGTCTTGAAACTTTGCAGGCGTGCGTAGTTTGGATGACAATGCGATATTTAAAAAAAAAATTAATCCCGAGCGGGTGAAAAAATTACCCAGTCATCAATAAATATAACTCATAACCACAAATCCAAACGACTTGAAATCAGCCACTCGCGTCCTTTACGAAAACGACAAAAAACCGCGGCGTTGGGTCGCTAGTCGCATCGCGATTTGAAATTAAATAAAAGATATTTCTAAAGAAGTCTGAGCTGCGAAATGTAAATCCATAAACACTGAAAACTAGAAAATAAAAAATATATAAAAAAAAAATGTATGTTAAACGATTTTATTGAAAATGCACTAAAAACTAAAAAATAATTCTTTTCTTGTACTGCAATTTCGATGGTGTTTTTTCACTTTAAATAAAATCGTGGAGCAGAATTTTTCATAACAGAATATGAATCAATTTAATACAGCATCAAGCGTCGAAATGAATTTGTTGTGAGATACCCTGCTCCACGATTTTATTTCAAATGAAAAAACACCATCGAAATTGCAGTACAAGAAAGGAATTATTTGTTAGCTTTTAGTGCATTTTTAATAAAATCGTTAAACATAAAAAAAAAATTTTTTATATATTTTTTTCACCTTTACACTTGGATGTTAAGTCTATCGATCGGTCGCGAAACAAAAGATGAACGGTTAGCTGTTGGTTGAATAGACGATGCGTGGCAATAAGAAAAGTACATAGTTGGGAGGGAAAAGAAATACGGAACAGCTGGAACGCGGACGTACGAGCGGATTACGCGTCGTGGACACGAGGCTTTACTTTACAGGAGTAACAGGAGCGAGGCGCGAGGAGTCCAGACGAAAATAGAACGGCGAGTTTCGTCTAAAATTATTTGACCGGCTAGGAACGGTCGGAGGTGATCGTCGCAGACGGACCGCGGACGCGGCTTATCGTTTCTATTCGCTTTAATTCCGCCAATCAATTGCCCCGGGCAAATTGAATTTCGCCAGGTTGCCGTTGCTTTCACGCATCGCGAGAAACGAGCGCGTACTTATCAACGACTTAAAGGGCGCTCCGAGAGTCGCGTAGGCCGAGATGGAACGTTCGGAGGAATTTTACAGAACCCTGTGCTCGTTGGAGACGCTGCGATCCGGGAAGAAGGGATTCTTCCGAGACTTGAGCGAGTGCGTGACGGAAATTGCCGGCGAGCAATGGATCGCGAAAGTGTTCGGGCGGCTGACCAACGACGAGGATCGGATTCGAACGATCTTCACGGACGGCAAGACAAAGGCCGCGGTGATGGAAACGTTGAGCAGAGTGAAGCCGTTGTACAGGGACAAGGACGCGGGCGCGTCCAGAGCCAAGAGACTCGAGGGCTTCGAGGCCGCCACCGCTGGCGAACGGGAGCGAGCTCTGTTGCTCTTCAGCCAAGCTGTTCTTCGGGCACCAGCCCCAGGCGGGTTATTCCCCTTTCCCTATAAACGCCACGCGTTCTCCATTTTCGTTACCGCTCTGGCAATCCTCCAGCGAGATCTCCAAACTGACACTCCGCTCGAATTGCAGGAAAATGCGAGGCGGTCGATCGAGGATTTTCACTGGCGCTCGCGTTGCTTGGAAGAGCCGGGGTGTTCGTTGCCTCGAACGAGCATTCGCTCGCCTTGGAAGACTTGAATTTAGCTGCGGAGCTGGATCTTCCGGATCAATTGAGGCAAGTTTCGTAGGTGTCATTCTGGGGGATATACTGAGCTGGACCGAATCGCACGGGCTATCCCTTAACCCTTTAGCGCCCAGTGTGACGTATACGTCACATCATTTTAAGACGTAGGGTAAATCCGGGAGACGCGGTCGGGCCGTAGAGTTGGTCGAGTCGCTATATTTCACACTCTCTACGTAAAAATGCGTTAAAGTGCAGACCAATTACTTCTCTAGAAGCCAAACAGTTGAATGAATAGCGTAATTTCGCTTCCTTCTGTGTCTTACTGGATTTATAGGCTTTAAAATGTAAATTGAAGTTACATTTAACATCTTTTGTCAAACAGCGGTGTACAGAATCGGATTTAAAATATACTTCTAAGTTTATTTTCGTTTAATGTTTGGTATAATAAGATTGCAAAAATTGTGCATTTCGGGTGTCCTTTTCCCTTTGATCGTTGTTTAAACATATTTAAATGTTCATACTGCAATAATAACTTATATCGCTGTATTCGGGAGGGTTCATAGAATAATTTGACGTAACGAACAATCGAATAACTATTACCGTTTCCACAAAAATTTTCAAAATCGATTTTCTCAAAAACTGAGGGTGATGGCGACAAACGGGTTGCGGATTCGTTTTCAGGGCACGAAAACCTATAAGAAACGGCTATTGAATGTTACAAGTCCAGATGGCTGTTGTACTGTGTTATTGTGACGTTGTGTATGGTCCTCGTCCATCTGCCGGTCTTGCCTCCCGTGTTGAACTCGTTCAGAACTCCTGCCTCCGCCTCCCGTTTTGTGCCCGTAAATTTCACCACATCTCGCCTCTCCCGGAAAAATCCGCCTGGCTCCCGATGAGACAGAGATGGATTCTCCATCTCTGTTGCATCATATACAAGATCATACGCTCCCGCTTCCCACCTTACCTGTTTAACCTTCTCCCTGCCAATGCTTCATTTCACACAGCTCACTCTACTCGTTCGCAAGACATGTTTTCCATCCCTTGTCATCGTACAAATTACCTTCGCGCTTCCTTCTCCTACGTCGCTCCCCATTATTACAATTCTCTTCCTTCTGAAATCCGCGCACTTCCTACTCTCTCCTCTTCCAGATGATCTTGTAAATTTTCTCTGCTGCTTCATCCGTTATACTGCTGCATATCCCACTTTGCGGTCTGGTCAGTATGTCCTGTCTTCTTTTCTTTTATTAATTTTCTTGTATTAATTTAAGCCTAAGTAGGTTAAATTATCGTCTTAGGTTAAGTTGAAAATTAGTCCCTGACTGAACTTCGCCTTTGCTTTTGACTTTGTTTAGTTTCTTCTCGTTGTTTTCTGCTTGTGTTGTGCAGTAAAGACGTTTAATAATAATAATAATAATAATAATAATAATAATAATAATAATAATCCACTTCCTCCTCGACCTGACACCTTCCGCAAATACCCACCACACGGATAAAGCGGACGGTTCTCTTTCAGGATGGAACTCGATTCGAAGAAGGAAGAGTGCGAAAGATTTCTGCGAGCAAACGAGATGAGTATCGTTCCTGTTAAGAGTTCTATAGAGCGGAGCAAAGGGTCGCCCTCCTTTGAAAGTAAACGTACGTTTCTGCTCGCCTGTTTGTGACTTGACTCGTGACGACTTGTTGGTTTAATTTCGTTTGTTGGTTGTTGGGGATGTTTGTCACGCGACGCGATGCGATGCGTTTGGCTGGCAGCGTTGCCTGCTCTGTTGAGCGGAGGGGAAAACCCCTGGCTGCCGGGCGCGTCGGCTCTACTGGAAATCCAAGAGACTGCAGCTGCGGGGAAACGAGCGATCGCGAGACAGGAAATCGAAGCTGGTGACATCCTGGTGGTGGAGCCGCCCCTCGCGGCCTGCCTCCTGCCAGAATATTTCGGCACACACTGTCAACACTGCTTCTCGAGGTGGGTGTGCCTCGTTCTAATCCAGTGAAATTAGACGGAAATCTGCCCAATCTGCGGAATAAATCCCAGTAAGCTCAATTTTGGTGTGGGCCTTTAGTTTGTCGTTTTAAACAATATGTCAAATGTTCTGATCGATCCGACCGTAGCTAAAAAATTTACAGAGGGTTGAAAAATAATAACGGTTTTTCGCGAATATCTCGTTATCTAGCGGTTTTACGACAAAAATAGTAATTCTGAAATTTGTAGCTTAGGACTTTCTCTATAAAAAAGGTCCTATGAGTTTTTTTGTGGGTTTAACCATTTTCATGTATGTCGGGTTACCAGGTTTCAACCCCCATACTTTTGACAAAGGAAGATCCCGCACCCGGGAATTCAAAAAATTATGAAATTCTGTAAATATGTAGGAGATGTTCCCCTGACTACAACACAATTATGGTTGCTGCCCGCATTCACTTCAAGAGGGTGCAATTTACCCCCGAAAATTGTTTTATTTTGTATTATTACTCGCGAACTGTAGGAGCTAGAAAAAAAGTGTTCAGGAAAAAGTTATTTCTTTTAATTAGGACTATCATTTGGTAAATTATAGTTCTTACAGTTCTGACGGTTCGCGAGTTATAACACAAAATCGACAAAAAAATGTATTTTCAGGGCTCAATTTCACCCCCTTACAGTAAATTTGGGCAGCAATCAAAATTGCGTTGTACTCAGGAGGACATCCCCTACATATTTATAGTTTCATAATTTTTTGAATTTCCGGGTTCGGGATATTCCCTTGTCAAAACTCAAAAGTATAGGGGTTGAAACTCGATAACCCGACATCCATGAAAATGGTTACTCCTACGAAAAAGGTCATACGACCTTTTTTGTAGAGAATTTACTAAGCTATAAATGTCATAACAACTATTTTTGTCGTAAAACGGCTAGATAACGAGATATTCGCGAAAAACAGTTTTTTTTAACCCTCTGTAAAATTTTTAACGATGGTCGGATCGATGGGGACTTTTGACATTTTGTTAAAACGACCAAATAAAGCCCATACCAAAATTTAGCTTGCTGGAATTTATTCCGAAGACAAATCCTAATTTCCCTGACTATTCTCTCTCTCTTTCTTTCTCACGATCGGTACAGGCGCGACACACGAACTGTTTCAGATTCAGAGGCCCGATCGGATGCCCGGATTGCAGCAGCGTGGCGTTCTGCGGCAGAAGGTGCAGAGACGTGGCGATGGCGAGCTATCACAAGTACGAGTGCAAGATCCTGGCGCTGCTGATAGGTAACGCGGAGAAGGTCTCTCCTTCGAAATCCTTTGAGCGATCAGGGGGCAGAAAGGGAGAGAGCTTTAAGGATGCATCGGACCTATCCCCAAAGTGCTACCAAGTTGATGAAAATTTCTGAGATTGTTCTTTTTAATCTTCCTGGTGTGCTCCAAAAATTTTAAACGAATTCACTACACGGTTGCTGAGTTGCAACGATTTTAATTTTCACTGATTTCACGTGTACTCTTATGGAAAGAGACAATTTTGACAGATAAAACAACTAAAAAAATATTGAAGAAATGGCACCAATGTCTTCAATTTTTTTCTTTTGTACATGCAGCATATGGATAGATGAAAATATCTGCCGAGTTTCAATTGTTTTCACCACACCGTTTTAAAGAAATAAATTATAACTTGAGAAAATTGTGAATTCAGGGCACTTTCACTGCCAACAGTTTAGCAAATACCTAGTGCTTGAAAAAGCATTTGTAAAGTGAATAATACCTTTCTAGGAGTAAAAATAAGACTCCAACTGTCGTTCGAGTTCCTTACATCTAGATTTACTATGCGTAAGACGTAGATATTCAAGTATTTCAAATTTCATATACTTATGTCTAATATTGTACGTCCGATACATCCTTAAAGGTAATATGTATATCCCATTGACAGGCTCGGGGATGAGCGTTTTGAGCATGCTCGCTCTGCGAATGGTCACGCAGATCGGCCGGAGAAAGTGTTTGAAGGTTTGTGAGGCGTTGAGCCAGCGGCAGCGGAGTGCCGCGGCCGAAGCCCAAACGAACGGGAGCCCGGCGAAATTGTCGACGGGCCTGACTAATGCAGTCCCAGAGCCGCTCCCGCAAGCAAAGCTGAGCAAGTCAGCGAAACGACGCACGAGGAAGAAGTTGCTCGAATTAAAATACCGGGAGAAGTCCGACTCGTCTACCCCGGACAGAGAGGAGGGGAAAATCAAAAGCGAGGATCACGACGGCTCGATCGACATGAGAGCTTACGATTTGGTTACGCACGAGAAAAGGAGAACGGCTAAGGATTTTTTCGAGAGATCTCTGATGGCGGCGTTTCTCCTCAAGTGCTTGCAGAGAGTCGATTTCTTCGAGAACCCTGCGCAGGACGATGGTATGAAACTATGTGCCTACTTACACAATTATCGCACTGCGAAACTAACTTTCGCATCGGCCAACGAATCGCGTTGGTCCTCTGTGTTTTGAAAAAACATTCGCTCGTCGTTCCCTTTCAGAACCGCCGAACGAACAGGAAATCGCCGTGGGCGGTCTGCTGCTGAAACACCTGCAGGTGCTGCAATTCAACGCTCACGAATTTTTCGAGACTCGGCTAGGAACGGATCATCGGTTTCGCGGTACAAAGCCCGTTTACCTCGGGGTAGCCATTTACCCGACCGTCGCGCGTTTCAACCACGACTGTTACCCGGCGGTAACCAGGTAAGCAGTTAGGGGGTAGGGTACCCTCGATAGCCCTGAAACAGGCCTTTTTTCAAACGCAAATTGTAAAGTGATAAATAACAGATTTTCGAAAAAAAAAATAATACAATTTTTATATTGAAAAATACGATTTCATCGATTTCTTGTATAAAAAATATTTGTTCTTTTTTTTTAAGAATTTATCTCGAAAATCTGCTCCCGATTCATCATAGGGAATGGTTTTCTGCATCTTTCACTAAATTTTCATCCAAATCGTTGGAGCGGTTTTCGAGATTTTATGTTCACCATGAAACGGTGCACTGCGTACAGGCCTTTACAATTTTGCTCACAACTTTTATGTACATAGAGATATTTAGACTTCTCTTTTTTTGTGTTAAAGCTCGTAGAATAACGATTGAAACTAAAAAAAAACCATTCTCTCTATTGTTATTTATCACTTTAGAATTTGCGTTTGAAAAAAGGCCTGTTTTACTGTTGGAGAAACCTGGCCACGATTCGTTTGCGCAGGTACTTCGTCGGCCGAAGCATCGTGATTAGAGCGATTCGCAGCCTGCGACTAGGGGACGTGGTAGCCGAGAATTACGGGCCGATATTCACGAAAAGAAAGTTAGAGGAGCGTCGCAGAAGTCTGGCCGGCAGGTATTGGTTCCGGTGCGAGTGCACGGCCTGCCGCGAAGACTGGCCTCACTTCGACACTCTGACCAACGACGCCGTTCGCCTACGGTGAGCAATTCAGCGTTAACGATTGTAGGGCGACAAGAGCGCGCAGCCCTCTGTCCCGGAGGAAAGAAAGAAAGCGCCGCGCAGTATTAGTATGCGATAGTAAACGGAGGCTGCCGGAGGTTATCGGACGCGTTTTTTAAAGGCCACTGGTGATTGCCACTATGCTACGGGAAAAGAACCTCGCGTGCAGCTTTATGCGCTTTTTCCGTGAAGTTTCCGATATCCGTTGTTCCGTTTTCACTCGACTCGACTCGATCCACTTGCATTCGCGTATCGGACCGTTTTAAGATATGCCCTGGAGTCCCCGACGCACAGTGGTACATAATGACATTTTTTGTTCAAATCACTCTACAGGTCGTAAATTTTCTGTAAACTTGACGATTTTTTTTTAAATTCTTCGCAATTAAATTCTCTATGGATCTGTCTGGCCGGAATTTTAAATTTCGTTGCTCGTTTTTTTATATTTAGCGAAATATACAGCACTTTTAGGAGATCAGTATCTGGGGGCTTTTTTACCCACCGGTGCCGAATTTAAAGTCAGATTTTCGAAATTGAAGAGGGCGAATCGATTATGTCGAATATACTTGACTTTTCTGATTGAATATTGATGAGCAAGATTTTTAATGTTTCATATTTTTAGACACGTACACAAATAAAAAATCAAAGATTTGCTTCCACAAGCAGAAACCTTGCTCCTCAAACAAGATATAAAACGTTAAGTAAATCAGGTCTTCTAAAGATAAGAAACATTAAAAATCTTGCTCATCAATACTGAACCGGAAGAGTGAATTCTAAGAACGGGTATGAACACAGACGGACACACTTAACTAACAAGAGCAGAGCGTTTCGAAACATACTGGTGTAAGCCACTCGCGCGATGTGCCGCGTAAAGTAATGTTTAGCGTTTTTCGTTATAAAAATCTCTACGTAGCTGTGAGAACACATGTAGAGTCTCAAAATACTACCATTATAAATATGTATATACTTAAAAAGAAGTTTCATACAATCTCGGAAGGAATTATACATTATTATGTTTATAAGTATTTAATTTGTGGACTTAATGAATACAGTTTTACGAAAATAACATTACTAACAAAGGAAGACCGCGAACCCGCACTCACCGATTGGAACCCAACTTTGTGGGTTTATAGAGTGACTCAAGGCAAGAACAACGGTGTTTCATTCGGGCCCTATCGCCCTTTAACGGGGTGAAAACTAACCTCAAAGTCAAATAGGCACTTGCACTTTTACGCGTATAACTCCCAAACTACAACAGACAGAAAAAAATGTTTCAAACAAAAGTTTAATGGTGAAATGAGCATTGCAAACTTGTGTTAACAAAACTTTGAAAAAAGCTTTTTTTTGTTCGGGTACTTTTTTTTAAAACTCTTTTCAAAATTTTGTTAACTCAAGTTTGCAGTGCTCATTGCACCATTAAACTTTTGTTTGAAACATTTTTTTCTGTCTGTTGTAGTTTGGGAGTTATACGCGAAAAAGTGCAAGTGCCTATTTGACTTTGAGGTTAGTTTTCACCTCCTTAAAGGACGATAAGGCCTGAATGAAATACACCGTTGTTCTTGTCTTGAGTCACTCTATAAACCCAAAAAGTTGCGTTCCAATCGGTGAATACGGGTACGCGGTGTTCCCTTGTAAGTAGTTAAGGATGTATCGCACGTACAATATTAGACAAAAGTATATGAAATTTAAAATACTTGAATATCTACGTCTTGCGCATAGTAAATCTAGATGTAAGGAATTCGAACGACAGTTGGAGTCTTATTTTTACTCCTAGAAAGGTATTATTCACTTTACAAATGCTTCTTCAAGCACTAGGTATTTGCTAAACTGTTGGCAGTGAAAGTGCCCTGAATTCACAATTTTCTCAAGTTATAATTTATTTCTTTAAAACGGTGTAGTGAAAACAATTGAGACTCGGCAGATATTTTCATCTATCCATATACTGCATGTACAAAAAAATTGAAAACATTCGTACTATTCCTTTTTCACTGGTATTAGATTACGGTCCATTTTGACAAAATTACGAAAGAGGGGAACATATTACAGTACATATTATTCAACAGAGTACATACCATTTTAACTACTTACAAGGGAACATCCCGAACCCGGAAATTCAAAAAATTCTGAAACTGTGAATATGCAGGGAATTTATCTCCTGATTGCAACGCAATTTTTGTTTACTGCCCAAAATCATTCTAAGGGGGTGTAATTGACCCCTGAAAATCCGGTTATTTTCCGCTTTTGTGTTATAACTCGTGAACTGTAAAATAATTTTTCATACCAAATGATAATTAAAAGAAGTAACTTTTGTCTCGAAACTTTTTTTCTATCTCTTACAGTTCGCGACAAAAGTTACTTCTTTTAATTAGATCTATCATTTGGTAAAAAAATTATTTTGCAGTTCACGAGTTATAACACAAAATCGGAAAATAGCCGAATTTTCAGGGGTTAATTTCTTTCGAGTGAATTTGGGCAGCAAAGAAAAATTGCGTTGTAATCAGGAGGAAATCCCCTGCATACTCAGTACTCACAAAGTTTCAGAATTTTTTGAATTTTCGGGTTCCAGAAAAGTTCTTCCCTTGTTAGTAATGTTATTTTCGTAAATCTGTATTCGTAAAGTCCTGAAATTAAATGCTTCTAAACATAATACTGTATAATTCCTTCCTAGATTGTATGAAACTTCTTTTCAAGTATATACATATTTATAATGATAATATTTTGAGCCTTTAAATGTGTTCCCACAGCTGTAATATATACGTAGAGTTTATTACAACAGAAAACGCAACACATTACTTTGCGCGGCGCACCGCGCGAGTGACTTATACCACTACGATTCTCAGCCCCCCCATATGTAGAGTAATGAATTCTCGCGATAAGCGCGGGATGGCACAGCGACGGATCTACAGTAGTTCCACCGGGGAAGGGGACAAGATTTATCGGTTGTCCTTGGAGGCCTGGTATTTTGCGCGGCGCACGGAAATTGCGAGGAAATGCGACGACCCCGTACGACCTTTCGTTCGCCTACGTACAGATACGATTAGGAATCTATGCGAATAACCATTGTACGCGGAGAAAGAAGAATCAACAGACGCAAACTGACGAATGTTTGCTGCCGCAGCTTTCATAGTGGATTGTGTCGTAGGTGTCCGACAGAGGGATGTGACACGCTTCATCGGCGACCACGGGACACGGATACAAGCAGGCCCATCGAGTGCTCCAATTGTCGGCGAAAGGTGAATTTACGAGGACCGATGAACGGGCTGCGGAAATCCGAGCAGCTGTACGCTGATGGATTCGCGGCGATGGACGAGGAGCAGCCAGCGAAAGCCTTGGAGGCCTTCGTCGAGGCGGCGAAAACGTTTCACAGAGTGGCGGTTCCGCCGCACAAGGACACGCACTTGGCCGAAATCGCGGCTAGCGCGTGCATGGCCGATGCCGGCAACACCTGGAATCCGCAGAGTCCTCTTTGACACCAGTCTACCCCCTCTTCGTTTCATTTCACGCCCCTTTCGCTCTACGTACTTGGCCTGCTTAGGCATTTCTTTCTTCTAAGGGATATGTATTTATGTGCAACGACTCGTTTCGCAAACTGTCTCCGAACGCGGTATTACTAAAACAACGCTGAAGCGAAGGCTCTTACCTACCTCCGGCACGCACTTAGTCTCTGGTCCGCGAGCATCCCCTTTGGTTTTCTCGGCTGCGCGATCACCAGAACCAATTTAAACGGTCGAGCTACCGCCACGCGTCTCACACCCAACTTGCGAGTTCGAGCAACCACGCGCGTCTAACGCCTAGCCGCGCAGTGTTATCGTTTCCGCGCGAAAACTTCCAGCTCCTCCAGATCGTCTCTCCCTTCGCACGAATCATTTCCCGCTGCGTTTCCTCCACGCGCGATGGATATCGCGCGTGCCCGACAAGATTCCTTAAGCAACTCCGGTAATCGTACAGTGTTGTATGAAAATGTTACTTGGTCAATAATAAAGACGTACTTACAATTAGAATTTCGAATACCCAAAAGCTTTCACGCGAACCGCAATGAATTCTACTTATTTTTGTTACGTGTTGCGATTCCCCGGCATTTTCGGCCGAGATGGAAAATAAAGAATTCGGATGATGGGTGGAAACGAAAGATAGTCGGAGTTCGGTTCGTGACTTTTGCGATTTTTTTGGCATTTATTTTTTATAATGCACATGTTTCGTGAAAAAATTAAATTCCGTATATGAAATTAGCTTTTCGAAGTTTCGCGTTTCGGTACAAAATTCACTGGGTTAAGGGGTTAGGCGAGGGCGAAGAGTGGGGTTGAGGAAAGGGTTAGGGATGGGGGAATAGGATGGGACAAGGTGAGGGTGGTGTTGTGGTGTGGTGTTTCCGAGAGTGGGCGTCACAAGACGCTACGCGACGCAACGCATCTATCGCGTCGCGTCCAGCTCGCGGCCGCCGAGATCTCTCATCGAGGAATCAGCATCTCCTCGATTCTTTCCTTTCTTTTTTTCTCCCCTCTTCCTTTTTGCTTCTTCTTGCCGGACCTGACCCGTAGTAACCCAGAACGGGCTAAGCTATCGAGATCCATCTCGTAAATAACAGAATTCCAACTAACACACTGTCGAAAAGACTTCGGGCGCGTTGCGTCGAGTCGCGTCCCGTCGCGCCGCCATCGTGTTTCGTACGCGTCCCTCCGGAGATCGCGATTCGCCGCCAGAATATTCGGAGCAAAATACGTTTACTCTCCAACGATTCACGAGCGAATAGCGAACGCAAGCTCCAAAAAGTGTCGCTTCGGCGAACTTTCGTGCAAGCTCGGCCGCTGACTGATACGCCGACGGTCTCCTCGTCGCGACGAACGCGCCTCAGTCTGCGATCGCGGTCGTGCGTAGCGCGCTCAAAGATCGACGATCGATCGATCAAGGAGCACGCGAGCAAGGTCGACGTGCGACCGCGAACCATGGCCGTAATTGATCCGAGGCGATCTCGAATACCGCGTTACATGTATTGCGCGCGTACGTTAGTCCACTCGATTCTTCTTGCTCGTACAATTTTCTTTTACGCTTTTTTGTTTGCTTAAACTCCGATATTCACTTTCAACATATGCATTGTTCTTTTTTCGCATTCAATTACAATGTTTGCCTCCTAGGCATTACTCTCCCCCTCCCCCTTCCTCCCCCCCCCCCCTCCCCGCCCCGTACACTCACGCTCTTGCTCGGTTTCACACTTCTTCCTCGTCAGCAACTCTCCAACTCTTAAATCTCTTTCCCCGTTCCGTCTATTTTGTACTTGGTGCGAGCGCACGATCACGCTCAGAAAATTCGCCGGAGAGACCGGAGAATTACAGCCGAGAGGCGGCGGATTCGCTGTTCACGTCTGCCCAGTTCAACAGACGTGTATTATCGACAAATTTTTCTTTAACTATTTCAACTTCTGTGTCCAATCGACCACGGAGAAACGTGATCGTGCGTCACATTTTCCCACTTGGCACTACAATCGTGAGCCCCATCCTGCACCCCCCTCTCTCTCTCTCTTTCTCTCTCACACGCTCTCTTCCCCTCTGCCTCTTCTTCCTTTTCCACCATTTCCTCCTGTACTTTCCAGCGTTTAGATTCCTACCGCGAGGGGCCAAATCACGGCCAAAAACGCAATTTTTTTTCGTATCATGGACCGCAAAGTATCTTTGAGAAGACGATTATTGAAACGATAGTAGCGAGGGACGACCACGGTGACAGCGACGAATACGACGGCGACGAAGAAAACAAAAAAGGAAAAGATAAAAAAAAAACAGTAGAGACTTTATACGCTCTCAACAATAAAAAAAAAAAACAAAAACAAGAACAACTTGCTGCAAACAAGCTGCGTGTAAATTTTGAAACATTTGGAAAGAAATTTGTATACTTTATTTTCCGACGATAAGACTACAAACTAAAATTTAAAAAAGTCGTTTCGTTTCCATGCAAAATCATATAAACCTCTCTCTCTCTCTCTCTCTCTCCCCCCTCTCTCTCTCTTGTTTCTCTCTCACTCCACTGACAAACTGCAGGTTTAAATTGCCAATCGAGCTGTACAAGGAAGTCTGCGATATCGAAAAATCGACACGACCGACGTGCATAAACGTTCGCAATGCCCGTGTATCCGTCAGACGTGGATGATTCGGAAACCGCAGAGAGATCAAACCGATTCACGGTTAAGTAGCCGTCGATTAATTCGTACCGTTTGATAGAAGGATCGGACCCGCCAGGGGCACCGGTTACGGTATCGCTACGATCGATCGTCGAAGTGTCGCAGGAACGGTGCACCGCTGGAACGATCGAACAGAGAATTTTACTGGACCGTCCGTGGGTCGAAAGCCTCGGTTGTTGCCGAGTCGTCGATACGCGGATCGGAAAGATAATATGATCAGTGATTTGCGAAACGAAACGAAGCGAAATCAGTCGAGTCGAGTCCAATGGAATGGAATGGAAGTTTGTGTTCACGGAAACCGAGGAATTTCGAGAGAAAGTGGAACGAAAAAAGCCGGTACCGCACGCGTAGACGCGGCCGACTTTGTAACTCGAATAGTTTCACGCGTTTGCCGATCACGCGTCCGGATAAGAGAAAAACCCCACGGTTATCGGACTAAACTTAAAGACGTGTACACGTAAAACGATCGAATCCGCCTCGTCGAAGAAAAATCAAAACATATGAAACAATGAATACGGAAAAAAAACAAGAACAAAAATACCACTCTCGCCTATTCGAATTCGAATTCGGATCGTATCCCATCACCGTGTCTATTCTTCCTTCCCTTCGCGACTTTCGTATTTCCTTCCATCCGTCGACATCCTACGGTTGTTGCGCGCTCGCCGCCGTTTCGCCCCGAATCGCAGAATCGAACGAGACGCGCCAACGCACTGTTCTCCCTTCTCGCCTTCGCGAATCACATCTAACCTTGCGATCCATACGAACCGGGCCTACGCCGAGATTTTTGTACAATGCGCGATACTCGGATTACGTCAAGCTCGAGGTGCTTGTCGGCGTGATCGCGCGGTCGTTGCCCGTTCCAGCGCTGGCCGCTCTCTTTCCTCCTCGCGATAAGACCTTCCGAAGTGTTTCCTCTCCGAGACGATTTTCCTCTCTTCTTGGGGAGAGTGTGCAGTGGTGTTTGTTGACTTCTTTTTTTTTTTTTTTGGGTTTTTCAATTGTTATGTTATATTGTTGTTGCTTTGCTGTGGCTGCTGCTGTTGTTGTCCTTGCCGTTGCTGCTGCTGCTGCTTCGTGTATAACGGGTGTTGGTGTTATATAGTTAAAGGAGTGGTTTTGTCGTAGTGGTACCGATACTTTTGGTTAAGCGGTGCTTTCGGTGGTGGTATTCTCGACAGGCTGACTCTCCTGCAAAACACATCAATAACGTTATAAGGCTAGTCTTTAATTCACCACTGTCTCGCTTTAGACAAAATCGATTGGACCCCAGAAAGAGAGTGCATTAGGCACGCGTTTTATAAAAAAAATTACATTTTACATGTTTCCCATATCAATATTTACACGAATTCAGTACACTCTGCTTGTGGGGTCCTGCCAAACCTCAATATATAAAATATGCGTGTATAAACTATAAAGTAGGGCTGGGACTATTCGAATAATTTAATATCCGAATATTTTAAAAGTATTCAAATGCTACGAATAAATTTCGAATATTTTACAAATATTCGAATGCTACGAATAAATTTCGAATATTTTACAAATATTCGAAAGCTACGAATAAACTTCGAATATTTGAGTATTCGAATGTTATTATTTGAATATTTAAGTATTCGAATACTATTCGAATATTTAAGTATTCGAATACTACTCGAATACTGATATATTTGAATAGTATGGTTTGAATTATATATCAAGTTATTAGCTTACATATTTTCACCCTGACAAACTAACGAACTCACAACTGAAACTAAATAAAAGCTAGTAAAAAAATGAACCTAAAGAACTTGATTTATAATTCGCACCATACTATTCGAATACATCAGTATTCGAATACTTAAATATTCGAATAGTTCTCGAATATTTAAATATTCGAATACTCAAGGGGGGATTGCGCCTTGTTGGGCCGAAAAATAGGTAATTGTTTGTGAATTTTTTCTACAAAAACAGTTCGACAAATTAATTTGAGGTTTGGCAGGCTATTTTATTGTATCTCGAACTATTGTTCTGAATTTTTATGTGACAGTGAAAAAAAACATGGCAGATACAAAAAGAGCGTTGAAAAATAATCGGGTTGTCCTGGCGTTGACGAAAAGTACTGTAAGGTTTATCCGAAACACAAAAAAGAAAAGAGATTCTTAATCTATACGAATGTGGCTATCGATGGTAGGAGATTTATTGCCGTATCTGTTATAGTTCATTTTTCATTTAAAAACGTTTTCTCAATTTTGGGGCAAAACCTGTTTCAGACTCAAATCAGGACGCTTCGCCTTTTCAAAAGGCCACCATTGTAACATGTTTTTATTTTTCGTAATGCATCTACTACCACCGATAGCCACATTCATATAGATTAAGAATCTCTTTTCCTGTTTATGTTTCGGATAACCCTTACAGTACTTTTCGTCAACGCCAGCACCACCCGATTATTTTTCAACGCTCTCTTTGTATCTTCATGTTTTTTTTTCACTGTCACACCAAAATTCAGAACAATAGTTCAAGATTCCGTGAAACAGCCTGCCAAACCTCAAATTAATTTGTCGAACCGTTTTTGTACAAAAAATTCACAAAGAATTACCTATTTTTCAGCCCAACAAGCCGCAATCCTCCATTAACTATTCAAATAGTATCCGAATACTTAAATATTCGAATTATATTCGCCAAATAATTGAGCAACTGAAGTATTCGAATATTCGAATACCGAAAAATTCACCAAATAATTGAGCAACTGAAGTATACGAATATTCTAATACCGAAAAATTCGCCAAATAATTGAGCAACTGCAGTATTCGAATATTCGAATACCGAAAAATTTGAAAAATAGTCTCAGCCCTAGTTTATGGTATATGTGTGTACATGAACGGCATTCGATTGCGCGTTCGAAATGCGAGGCCGGGGAAGGTAAATTAAGGCGACCAGGGAATATACTTGGACGTTTAGCTTAGAGGGCGTAGCTCGTGATTAGGACACGTGTGAAAGCAACGACTCGCGTGAAAATAGATGGAATACGTGAAGAAACAGGCCAGATGTAGATAGGTAGGAGAGAAACTATTACCAAAGCATAAAGTAGGCCGAATAGAGGCGACCAATAAGATTTCGGGAAAATCTCGTTGAGAAGGAACAGAAGGAAACGAAGAAAAAATAAAAGCCACGTTACCTGTGGAGCAGGGGCAGCGGCAGGTGCATCCTTATCTTTAGGTGCATCCGACTTCTGCTCCGACTGAAAAGAGTACAAAAAGATACGTGCAATAGTGTGTGCCAAGCGCTACGCCACTTTATAGATAGTTCGTCAACGGACCGGACACTCGCGACTGTCCAGTCGGTTTAACCCTTAACTGCTATACTGTTTTTTTCAAATGTAATTGGTATCTTGGGGTCGTGGCAGACCCAAAATAAAAAGGGACACAGAAATTTGTAAAGTCGACACTAGATCAACGTCAATGAATATTTTGTTCTTAAGTAATGTGTTCTAAAATAATAGAAACGTAGAAAGTCAAACTATTATTATAAAATTAATTAGAAGGATACCAGTTAAGGGTTAATTTCAAGGCCGATGATTGAAGAATGGGCGCGTATGAGTACGATTCGGAAGAAGAAACGGGTCCTGTGTGCGATCCGTTGATGAAAGGACAAGTATTTACAAGTATATTGTACAAGGGGGAACCAAGGATTCGAAAAATGGATGATAAAAAAAACTCCGGGCCAGCGCGCGTTCTGATTCGAACCACTTTTTCGGCGGCGAAAATAGTTGCAACGACCGACAAGTGATTCCTGTTGTTGCTATCATCGTCGACGACGTCAGGAAGTAATCGATTGTCAGGAGAGGAACGATTAAATACGGTTGGACTACCTTGACAAGTAAATCGGAAGCTTCGGGAAACGTCTTGGTGACCGGGACTCGTGGACGTGGAGAATCAGGAACGGGACTAGGTTTGTTGGTCGCGTATCGTTGATTGGGTCTGTTGATCATCTGCTGGCTACTGGTTGGACGGGGTTGTCGCAGTACTCCTCGCCGCTTGTACCGCGGTCGAGGCGGTCTTTGCAGACCGTCGACCATCGACTCACCGCCACCATCTCCTTCCTCGTCGGTGACCTAAGTTTGTCACGATTCGCGAAGGTGAGATACACTACCGCGCGGACCAGTCGAGCCGGTCGACCGGGTGGAAAGGGTGAACGGAAGTTTGCAACACATGGAACGAAGACATTGACAAAAGGGCAGAAAATGTGATGGAGGAATAAGAAGAAAGAAGTGTAGGTGGTCGAACGGTGCCGTGGACGTGAGAGTAGCATATACGGAGAAGAGAAGCGTAAATTATAAGAGAATGTAAAACGTTACGGACTTTTACTTGGCCGTCCTGGCTGCGAGGACGACGCGGTGGACCGCCGCCTCTTCCTCCACGGAAATTGCGTCGTAGGAATCGGCGCGAGGGTCCGCCACGGCCGCGTCCGCCGCCGCGCGGCACGCCACCGACGCCGACACCGACGCCGCCCTCGACACCGGTACCCTCGCCTCCAGGCTCGCCACCTTCCCCGGAGTTGTCACCCTGCTGTTGCGCCGACAGACCAGACCGCCGTGATCCACGATAATATCCGTCGTACTGTCGTCGAATTCTGTAACGTCGCTGTGGACCGCCACCGTCGCCGATATTCGCTTCGTCACCGGACTTGCCCTCCCCTGCGAAACGAGTTCCGATCGGTGAAATCGATCATAACAATTCCATAGGGAATAGAGCGCGTAAGATTATTTTACAAACCGGCTTCGTAACCCTCTTGACCTTCTCGAGGTCTGCGCTGAGTCCGAGCGTTTCCACGTCTCTGATTGCTGTACCAGTGAGCTGCGCGATACCCGCGTCGCTTATCGGCAGCGTAAGGCGAACCCTTTACCGCTTCCCCGGATGGACCGGTTACGTTGGCCGCTTCGTGACCCTTCTCGCCTATTACCACGTCAAATTCGACCACCTCTCCATCGCCGACGCTGCGAACGGCCTTTCTTGGGTTGTTCTTCACAATAGCAGACTACGGGCGCACCAATTACCATCAGGGATCTTTCCATTGTTAATCCACAGAAATATTAAATACAAACGACTGTGAATATACTTACTTGGTGGACAAACACATCCTCCTTGGTGTCGTTTCTGAAACAAATGAAGCGAATCGATAATGAACAATTTCACAATTAAAACATTAACAATTAAAATCTTCCCAAAGTTCTACTACACTTGTTTCCTTCAACCCCTGCCCCGTATCGGTTCCCTTCCTGTCGCCACAGATCGCCGCAGATCGCCACGGACAAACGAAAGCGCGCGCGCGCGCACGGTCTGATGGATTCGTAGATACATGGTTGCGAGCGCGAACAGAAATCGCAAAGCCACGGAGGAAAGAATGGGAGTTGAAAGGGCGTCGAACCCTAGTCGTCTGCCACGGGAGGAGAGAACCGCCTGTGCGCTAAACACATCCGCCCGCCCCCGAGTCCGACCATCCACCACCTCCCTTTGCCATCCCTGCCCCGAGGGCTCTTGTTCAGCCGGAGCGCAATCCCGCGCTACTGCGACTGCGAGCGTGTCCCGCGCGTCTTTCCGCGAATCCAGCAAACAGAAAGGATCGCGAGAGATTTGTTCGTCTCGGAACATAGATCGTTCGGAGAATACTTCGAAACACGATCCAATGGGTGTCCAGACGAATCTTTAATCTACCACCGTCAACCGGATTTCGTCGTATGCGCAGAAATCGCGCGAAACAACGGTGCGAATATACGGTGGAATTTCGCATTCGAAAGAAGAAAGTTGATTCAAAATTAAGACCACCTATTAGTAGACGCGATATATTATATGTTGTCCTACGCCAGCGTGTACGGCTTCTCGCCTTGCCTAGCCGCGCTGAACCTTGCCTCACCTCGCCACGACTCGACTCGACACGCCTCGCCTACTTTCAGCAGCAATCTCTATGGTTTCGACCGCTGACTGAATCGTTCCGAATATCACGATTAAATTATGTTTACTGCTTTTAAATTGTAGAGATCGGCGAGGTTTTACGTTAACCTAAACAAGTGTTTCGTTTCGATCGGGCTAAGCTACGCACACGGTGCAATGCAACGAGAATCGTGATCATTCGAAACAAATGCTTTGGCAAGTAGCCAAACGCGTAGATGGAGAGATCTAGAAATAGCCAAGAATCAGGAGACGCTGAACGAATTCTACGCGATGGCTGTAGATTGGATGGTGTACGTACCGACCGGAGCTTCTATTTCATCAACGACCAACCACGACGGCTAGATCTTCCGCACGAACTTCAAACATTAAGCTTCGTTTATCGCGTCTCCATTTTTTTTCAATTCCCGTCCAATGTTCTAGCCCCTATCGAATCAAATGTCTGCGATAGTAACGTACCGTAACTCAACGTTCCTGTTTTTTTATCTGTACAATGTAATCTATATTACTGGTGTATTGAAAACGACTTGGCCAGTTTGTAACGATAACGTAAATGGTGGTGATGGCATTTAGTTATAATAAATACGCCGGTATCTCGAAATATCGAAGTTGGTGGAAAAGGAGAATTTTGGCTAAAAGGCGAAAATGATAACGCGGTACTGTAATAATATATCGCGATACCTCGCGATATTGTGGTGATAGCGGTAGTGGCTGCGTCGGCAACCGACACGCTGCGTAACGGAGACAGTAAATGTAACAGCGTAGAGAGGCCGCCAAGCAACCGCCAAAAATCATTCTTACTAACCTGTTAATAAATCCGTATCCACTCTTTACGTTGAACCACTTCACAGTCCCGGTCACTTTGTTAGCTGAAACCCAACAAAAGCGGAACAACTCTAATTAGATATGTTATTTACCTTACAACGTTGCGATACATTGTATGGTAAATTAGTGTCGAGCTCGATTCAGAGAACCCAGCAGAGAGGAACGCTAGAAAATTCTTATGCATCGAGAGATCGCGAAATTCAACTTATCAATACTTGGACTGATGGTCACGCAATCATTAGCTAAATGTAGCCTTCTTTCCTACGGGCGTGTGGAACATATTTCTTTGAGAATAATTTCGAAAGGTGTGCCTGCCGTAGTAACTTCACTGAAAAGCGAGACGATGCAGCTACGTACGTATATAGAACGTGTTTAGTTTCGAAACGTAATGTTTACGACTAGCAGCGTTTGAAACGGTTCCGTATTTACGAATCTACGCGTCCATGATTGAGACCGAACGAACAATTAAGGTCGTCGACGTGTGTTTACATGCTGCTCGTGGATACACCAAACGACATTCGCAAGGTAACATAAACGCGCCAATTGCAAAAGCTCCACACTCGTTAACACCTTTTCAAATGATCCTTCCTTAACGGCAAGCACCATAATTCCTCTCTGCATGCTTCGAACAAACGATCTTGCTTAAGAATTCGTCGTCAGAAACTGAAAAGAAACGCGAGAACCCGCGGACAGCTACGAAACGTGTAGAATGTCGAATTTCAGAAGTACAGAAGAGAAGCAAAGAAAGTCAGAGAGCTAAACAATTGTTTTCCTGCCTTCGATCGAGTTATTACGGTCGTTTAATATTCTCCGAGAAATCGTTGATCTTGATCGTAAACCTTTGAAAATGTAACATAACGAGTGGACTAAAGCTGGAGCGGTCTGTGTGGCTGGTTCTCGAAAAGCCGAAAACTTACGTAACGCGGTCATGCAAAAACGCGACGGAGAACGTTGTTGAAAGGAAGCCGGCAATAAATTTTAAGAAAACACGCGCACGCGGTATTTAATGATGTAAGCCGAACGCTTGAGATTATAGCTTCCGTTCGATTTCATATTAGCGACGCATTTCAATCGGGGACGGAGGAAATAAAGAGAGAAACATCGAGGGGTTTAGATCGGAGAAGCGGCCGTGGCTTTCGTCGCGACTCGGTCAGCCCTAGATTACTTACAATTAGCTGAGGTGTAGCGCGCTCGAAACAGCCAAGGGAATAGAAGCGAACGGAATATACCTAGGCTGAAGAGAAGAGATTGGAAACGCAGAAATCGGCCACCGAGATGGGAGAAATTGACAGCGACAGCGGAATAGGGCCGGACAGCCACGCTTCATAGGTTACACACTTTGTACACTTTGTAGAGCTTGTAGGCGGTATGATCGTGTGGCACGCCGACATGCCGACACGCCGACACGCCGGCCTCATGCCACATGGCCGTACGTCTGCTGCCCCTAGACGCCATTACTCGCGGACGATCCCGCAGAGGCGAGTTCGCTCGCTCGCTCGGTCGCTCTCTCTTTCTGCTCTATTTTTTCGCGGCCGAGTTGCACGCGGTGAGGCTATATCGACGAGTAAATAGGCTACAAGGGTTCGCTCACCGATGACCAGCTTCTGCTGTACAGCCTTTGGTTGTTCGGGCTGTTTTTCCGGGTCAGCCATGGTGGTGGTGTTAAGGTGTTAAGACACGCCGCTGCCGAACCTAGATGTTCCCGTCTTTCTGGTCGTGGTGTTGGTTCCCTTCTAATGTTCCCAACATGGCTGCGCCTCCAGGCGACCGTGCAAACATTCTTCCCGTCTAACGAGCCCCGCGATTGGTCGCCCAACGAAACAGTCCGTCCACTCGGCCAATCCCACCTAGAGTTTCACGGAACAAGCGTGACGTAATTCGCGCGTTACTTCCTCGCTTTCTTGCTCGATCGCTCGTTCGTTTCCTCGCTCGACCGCGCGACTTCTCGCTTCTCATCACTTCTCATCCGAATACAGCTGCGTATTCTCACTTTTCTCCTGATACCGCGGCAAAGTAAATTTCCATTTCATCGCTGATGCTACATTTGTCCGTGTCATTTTCGCACGCACTTTAGTTACTAATTTTTAACAATTTAAATAATGCCAGGAGAATTCGTATCGGGAACGTTCCCCGTTTCGTTTCCCGCGGCTTAAGGCGGTAGTTCAAACGGCGATCCGGGGTTCCAGATCCAGTTGCCATTTTATTATCAATACTTTGTGATTTTCATGGAAGGACTGTTGTATTTATGGAATGTGTCAGATAGATTGCGCGTATCTGGGTTCAGTGATGCCAGATTCGTGGGTTTTCGCAATTTTAACACGGGCCATTTACCCTCTCTCGACGACCAAGCGTATTCCCCTCCTCGGCTCAAACGATTGTGGCCGATCGAGATTCGATTGTGGCATTGGCATAGCTTACCATGGTTGGCTTTTTTTTGTCGCTAAGATTCTACTGCATTTCAATCGCGTGTGTCAGATCCGTGGGAGCTGCGCAGATCGGTCGCAAATCGGTAGAGGCGTCGGTATGCTCTTATATGGAACGCAATTTACATATAGGCCGGTATTCATAGTCGCTACTTATTCTTAAGCAAATGCTTAAGCATGCGGCATCCTCTACTAACCTAGTAGCTAGTAAAGGATGCCGAATGCTTAAGCATTTGCTTCAGAATAAGTAGCGACTATGAATACCGGCCATAAACACACAGCATGGTCTAGTCTAGTGAGTTATTTGAACTCGCCAGTGTTGCGAGTTGCGATCCTCGCTCTAGCGGCGTTTAACGCAAGCTCTTAAAGCGCGAAGTTTGAAGTAAATAAATTGAATTTATTAGAAACGAGTTAAGGATGAACTTTGCAATATTAGATATTAGTCTTCGCCTCCTCCCTAAATGCTCGAAAACATAAAACATTTTTATTTTATAAAAAGAGGAACGTACGAAGGAGCTTGTTTCTTCGCCTCGCATTCAATCACCGACGTTGTTACGCTCTTGACGTGTCTCAATAAAATCCAGCTCTGATCAATCTTAAAATATCTTCGTCCTGTTTCTTGTTCCTAATAGTTCCGAATCGTTTGACAATTTAATCAGTTTAATCCAGTTTAGTTTAGCAAGTTTTATTGAGTTCTAACCCAGATAGCACAACGTCTGGTAAAGTCTTAAAGACGTCCAAAAGGCGTCTTAAAGACATCTTAAAGACGTCTTGTTACAAATCAAGACGTTCAGACCTAAAATGGACATAAATTAGACGTCTCTAAGACGAGGTGTGCTATCTGGGTGCCCGCCAAAGGATTAATATTGCCTAGGGTTTTTAGTCCTAAATAACGCGAGCGGCAGGAGTGTAACTTGTCAATAATATCGTTTGATAACGTTTACACACTGAATTGTACTGAATTTCGTTTAACCGGCATTAACCGCCATCCGCCATTGACCGCCAAATATTAAGAATGCTCGTGTATGTCATGCAGCAAACTACCTATTACTTCTAACTTGTAATACATCTATCACTGTCGCAACACCTTTCTTCTGCGCTTTCCTTTCACATCGCTAACAAAAGGATGTCTCCGAATCATGTACGGCGAGGTATGTTCAATTAAAATTCAAATTCTATCGCATACACCATCATATAATATTGAAAAACTATAATCAACAGACTTCTTGTTTCCATACACCATACAGAATCATCTCATTCGTTTCTTTTCATTTAGTCAAACTGAAAAATCATGAAAGATTCATTCAAGTAGATTAAGGAATCCCCATCTGTCTCATTTATCATTTCATATTTCACTTGTCCACTGTTTCTCTGTTATTATGTAGTTATTCTTACTCGCACGTGTGAACATTTAATTTCTAGAATACAAAACACGTTCATCTATCAACACTACAGCCGAAAAGAAGAGACCATCTTCTATTATGGATAATGATGATCATTTCATTCAAAAGAGAAGGAAGAAAAATATTTCGTTGATAGATACAGGACATACGGAGGAAATTAGTTTTAATAAAGATGAAAATACGAATACTGTCAAACGAGTTAGAAAGTTAGACGAAGCACGCCCTATAGAGCATAAATCGTATACCCTTCGTAACAGGAATATAAAGGATCACGACGAAGAGATCGATTCTTCGTTCGACCCCATAAGCTCGAATAAAACATTGGAGAAAATACAAATGCCAAAGGAGGAGACAAACAATTCCTATATTCGCAAGTTTATGGATACTCCTATTCCACGAGTGCGCAACCGTACGCAGCGTAAATCACCTAAATCGCCTGAAAGATCATCAGAGAATTTGTATACCCCACAGAAACGTTCAGTCAGCCCTCCGAAATTGTTGAGAGCACCAGTCAAGTGGAATTCGCTAATAGAGTCTCCGACAGAATCACAAAGGAAGGATGTATCGGTTAAGAAAAACAGGTTTAGTTTATCGAAACACGATATACCAACACGTTTGAAGTCACCTTCAGAGACCAAGAAAAAAACTAAGAACACATCTCTGAGCGTGAAGCAGGGCTTGAGAAGATTTTCAAAGTCCCCGAAGATCGTTTTCAAGTTTACAAAACCAAAATTAAAATCGAAGAAGGCAAGTCCGGTGAAATTGATGAAAACTGGAGGTAGCAAAAGTTCTACTGACAGCAGCAGTGAAACTGTGGTACAGTCGGAAGAAAGAAAAAAAATTGCATCTAGAAAACGTTCTGTTGTTAAGCAAAACGCCACGAATTGGACTATCACTACGACTGCAAGAACGGCGACAGACGTAGCTTTACAGATGTTAAAAACACCGGTAGTTGTACTGGAGAGACTTTCACATATTACGCCATTCGTTGCACCCCCATTGCCACTATCGGTATCCTTGGTAGAGACACGCATTAGTAGTCGATTAAACGCTAGCAATAAAAATTCCTCTGAGAAAATGTTCAACTCTACGGCTGGTCGTTCGCTAAGATTATCAAAGTCTAACGAAACAAGGCATCTTACGGCTGAACATAATGACATAAATACTTTTGTAACACCGGACAAATTGCAAGGAATTGGTAAAACGGCAGTTAGTTCTTTAAAAACATCCATACCAACTATTAGGATTACGCATCCTTTAATGTCTTCTACGCCAAGGGACAAAAAGCAACAGAATGAAAGCAATGAGAAACGCGAAATGGTTGAAACCTCTGGGACCTGCGACACTGATCTGGAATCGAGTAAACTGAAAGTGTACTCGTCAAGTGCTCACCAAGAAACAACTGTAAACGTAGAAAACGGAGAGAACGGAGAGGAGGAATTAAAAGACAAAGATGGAACCTATGAACTTGCCGAGCCTAAAACTCCAAATTTACGAAAGAAACTGCAAAAGCAGCAAAGTTCTAAGAAAACGGGTTCGAACGAGAAGAAGCTGGCAAAAGAAAGCTTGAAAGTACGTTTCACGAGCCTTTCGCCGGATACAATTGGAAATTCACCCTATGGTTCACGATTAGATATATCTCGTAATAAGAAGGAGGCAATGAATGATTCTAGAAACATTATGACTAGAGCGACCCCTAACAAGAATATGTTAAAATCACCAGCCAATGGTTTTCGCACAAGAATGAACTTTGAAAACAGGGGAGCAACCAGTCCTATCGTCGTACTGCGACGTACTACTGCCATCTCTTCTCAAAAACGTAGTAAAACTAGAACTGTCCCGAATGCAAATGTTACTTCGCCCCGTCTTGGGTTCGTCCCTTCTGTTAAACAGCCAGGTACTCCCTGTTATGACCGAAACCTACTGGTGTACATAATGTCGGAAAGATTAATGCGAGCATAATTTAAATTTTCAGATCCAAAGTATTCATCGACGAAGAAAATTCCAAACTTTATGAAAATTCATAGGCGAATGTTCGCCAAATCGGAATCCGTCATAGATGCAAAAAAGCGATTAGAGGAAAGGCACACGACGTTGAGTAAGCATTGTCGCAACGTTATTATTAACGTTAATTATTCGATGTTGTTTATTTTAACGTATACACATACATTTGTTCCACCAAGTTTTATTAAGGGGGTATACTCGTTTGAACCCTCGGAAAATGTGTACATTTTGTGGATTTTTTTACAAATCAACGGCTTCATGAAGATTTCCCGTTTTTTTACTATCTTTACATAGTATTATGAACTACTTAAAAAAAAAGTTTCAATTAAAAAACTATTGTTTTTCAGAAGTTATGTATACATATCCGAAAGTCTCTCGATTTTAGAAGGCTAACCGGTGGGCCTAAAAACTCGCGTTACGTTCAACCAATTCACTTCCAATTTTGCATGCAGGATCGTAATAAGATTCCACATCGTCCATCGAGGGTTTTTTTTATTCCGATACCCCGTTTATTATTTATAAAAAAAAGATGACATTTTCTCTTAGAAAAATGTAACTTTACCTTTGATCTCTCACCATTTCTTTATTTTTCAAAATTTTCGTAATCGGCCCCGATGGACGATAGCTATTGACATACTTTATAAGAAGATTTTATTGTTTTTTAATTCAGACACGACATATAGCTGTTTTTACGCCCACCGTTTAGGCGTCTAAAATCGAGAGACTTTCGGATATGTATCCATAACTTCCGAAAAACAATAGTTTTTTAATTGAAACTTTTTTTTTAAGTAGTTCATAATACTATGTAAACATTAAAAAACGAGAAATCTTCATCAAGCCGTTAACTTGTAAAAAAATCCAGAAAATGTATACATTTTCCGAGGGTTCAAACGGGTATACCCCCTTAAGGGGGGTTGTTCTGCCTTGTGGGACCAAAAAAGTAGGTGATATTGGTTGAATGGATTTATTTGAAATTTGACAAGTTATTTTATTGTACTTTTAAGTATTATAACAAATTTTTATGAGGCTGTACAAAAAAAATGTGCGTGTGTAGAGCGTCGATTGCAGGACGTTGAAAAAAAGCGGCCCGAGCTGGCGTTGAAGGAAAGTAATCCTATGGTTTATATGAGAATACAAGAAGGAAAAGGGATTCTTAATCTGCATGAACATGGCTATCTATGGAACTAGAACAATTCAGAAAAATGAAAAATTGTTAAAATGGCAGCCTTTTGAAAAAGAGATCGAGTTTCGTCCAAAAATCGCAAGGAATTATTTAAATAAAAATAGAACGGTAACAGATACAGCCATAATCCTAGTTCCATATATAGACTGACGTTTGCCGGACATGTATGTGCAAGGTCGGTCCAATAGCTTCATTGGACTTCGAGATTTCTTCAACGCCATGTCGAAAAATGTTGTTTCGTGAAAAACGAGTTTAAAGTTTCATGTTAAATTGGTATAAAAGTATAACTACTTACAATATTTAGAATCCTCCATGGCGATATAGTAGTTCTTCCACTTCTTCATACAAGGTCCAAATATTTTGAGAAATACAAAAAAGAAAAATCTATTTTTTCGGTTCCACAAGGCAGAACCCCTCCTTAACCGACTTCAAAAAGAGGAAGTTACTCAATTCGTCACGTATATTTCATTATGTTTGTATGTTCACTCATAACTTCCGCATAGGTGCACCGATTTCGATGATTTTTTTTTATTTGAAAGATTATGAAGAGCCGGTGGTACCATGTTAATTTTTTATATTATCTAGATACTCTAGAGTTATCTAGAATTCCAGTTTTAATATATATTCGCGCATAACTTTGTAACGCGTGAACCAATTTCGAAGATTCTTTCGTTGTTATATGGAGTATGTTCTCTAATTGCTACCATGATAAATGCTTTTTAATCGACTTCAAACAAAGGTCACTAAAAATTAAAAAATAAAAAACGTTTTAAAAAAAAAAGTAAAAAAACCGACTTCAAAGGCGCGCTAAAAAGTAAAAAATAATTTTTTCCCTTATTTAATCTACAACTCTCGTATTTTTTAAGTCGGTGTCTCGTCATGTGCACTGTGTAAATCTGGCGCCGACTTAAAAAATATGAGAGTCGTAGATTAAATATGGGAAAAAATTATTTTTTACTTTTCAGCGCGCCTTTGAAGTCGGTTTTTTTTTACTTTTTTAAAAAAGTGTTTTGTTAATCACTCGAACCTCGTGTACCTATACTACCTATTTTTCAGCCGCGTTGAAAGTGAACAAGTCCGTTACATCCAAGATTACCTCAAAAGATGGAAATCGGTTACCTCTCGAGCCAACTAGCAGTGGTTCTTATACTCGATTTGGATTCAAAATAAGAAAAAATGATGCTATCAATTGCATTATGAGAAACAACAACGTACGTTCGATAAGGTAAAGTAACAAATACGTTGGAAAATTTGGAATTTCAGAATAATGTACTAACATTTCTCTCTCCCTTAATCACTTGTAGAGATAAGCAACAGCAAGAGACTAGAGCGATTATAAAGGGCGTAAGAACAAATCGACGTTTCGAACTTCAAATGCAAGCCAGGAATAAAAATTATTAAGACTTGTACAATTTCCTTATAAAGCATTTATCGTATCGTAGCATTAGTATGTACTTATGTACTCGTATAGTTTATGTTTATCCCGTTTATCTTATGTTCTCCAGAGAAGTATATATATATACGCACATACATATACATAATTTCTCCTATTTAGTGTATTCATTCTTTCTGTTCACGCCTTTCCCTTTGCCATTTCGTTTAATTGTTTCCACCAACCCGTATTCTATTCCAAAATCTAAATTAATACCTGCCTTCGTTCATCTATATATATATATATATATATTTAGATATATATAGATGAATATATATATATATATAGATGATATATATATATATATATATATATATATATATATATATAAAAGAAGTCCTGACCAGGGCTTGAAACGGTCCCGAAAATAACTGTTTAAAACTCTTATATAAAGGTTCTGATTAAAACGGTTATAGAAAACGTTTATTTGGAATAACTGTTATGAAGAACCGAAATTTCCAACTATTATCTGTTTTGGTTGCGGTTCCCATTTCCCTCTTCATATCGGTTCTATAACCGTTATTTTTTCGGTTCTATATCTATTCCGAAACGGTTCCAGAATTCAATTCTTGTATCGACTTTTCCCAAATTGACATCATTAATTATTATAGAAATCCTTAGATATCCTTATAGAAAGAGGAGACACTTCTAACTTCCTATTCTGAATAATATAGTGTGCGTGCGAATGTAAAAAATATGTAACTGATTTATTTATTTCAACGCTTTATTAGAAATCAATGATATACATAAATGTTTTTCCTTTTTCTATATGGATTTTGTAAAAAATATGCACATATACAGTAATCTGCAGCTACAATAATAATTAATGATATCAATTAGGAAAAAGTCGATACAAGAATTGATTCTGGATCCGTTTCGGAACCGATATAGAACCGAAAAAATAACAGTTATGGAACCAATATGAGGTTGGAAATAGGCACCGTAACCGAAACAGATAACAGGTGGAAATTTCGGTTCTTCATAACCGTTTGGAGAACCGAAATCCTGACTGACTGACTCATCAACGCTCAGCTCAAACCGTTTGACCTAGGAACGTGAAGTTTGGAAGGTACATTGTTTTCATGACGTAGCCGCCCACAAAGAAAGGATTTTTGGAAATTCCATCCCCAAAGGGGTGAAAAGGGGAAATATGTATTTTCTCGGACCCCTTAATATCTGTTAAACCCGATTAGATATCAACTTGGTTCCTACTCATAAAGATTACCCACACAAATGCCTAAAAACCAATTTCGGGATTTTTACCTAACCAACCCCTAAGGGGATGAAAAGGGGTAAACTGTGTTTTCACGGACTTCTCAATATATCTTACGCCCGATTAAATATCAACCTGGTTTTTACATACAAAGGTTTCCCACACAAATCTCTAAAAATCAATTTCAGTATTTTGCACTAATCAACCCCTATGGGGGTGAAAAGGGGTAAACTTAGTTTTTATGGAGTCCTTAATATCTCGTAGGCCCAAAGCAGAGCGCGAGGTATTTTGCTAGTATCTAATAAAATTGCTATCACACGAAATACGAATGGGAAGAAACACTTAGTGTAAACGCACCAATGAACGAACACTTAAGGCTAATGAATGAACACTATTATAAAATTATCTTTGCAGCGCGATTAATTCCACGTGCTGCAAAAATGGTTTGGATATGGAGTAAGAAATTAAAAGAAGTCTCTAATTAATTAGTTGCTTATTTTAACAACTTATTTTACGCATTTTAATAAAAATGGTCCATTCTCTGGTATGTGTTCATTTACTGGCACATCTACCCTACGTTTAAGAACCGATTTCTTGTAGTTACTGCAGAAGATGCAGAAACATGTGTATATTATTAGTGTATATAATCGCATCTAGTGTATCAAAACAGAAGGAAATTCAATAAGAGTTATTAAATACTATATTGTACATATCAGAGACCCCAAACGGAACCGAAACGGAAACGATAAACGAAAAGAACGAAATATTTTTCCGGAACAGAAATAGAAACGAAACGAAATTCTTAATCCTATTGCAGGAGTGAAAACGATATAACTGAAATAAAATTCTCGATTAATAACGTTATTATTTTGATTTCGATGTACACTTTATGTTAAAAAATTTAAATTGAGTGCGCCCTTTATTTTCATCATGAACCTATTTGTGCCTGAATATGAACACTAGATATATTCTGTGATTTCAGATTTTTATTTTGTATAATTTATTTATTTATATAATTTATATTGTTCGAGGCTTTTGCTTGTAAGCCTCAGAACTCTATTTTTTATAATACACAATATATATAATATATAACAATTTATAATATTTTATAATACAACTATCAAATTCAATAAAATTGTTAAAAATAAGTGCATATTAGTTTTTTTATAAATATATTAAATAACCGGTTCGGAACAAAATTTTTTTTTCGTTCCAATGAAAACAAAATACATAACGATATTATTATTATCGAAACTGAACCGAAACGAAAAAAAAAAATTTCGTTCCAGGTCCCTGGTACATATACATGTACATACGATTGAACAAAAGTAGATGAGTCCGAGTTTTGAAAAAGATAAGTGATTTTTTTTTTTCATATTTTTGGTATTCGGAAGTACAATACTGTACATTTAATGAAACAACAGTTATTGCAAGGTGAATGTTTGAATTTTATATATTTATGAGTTTTCTTGGGAGAATCAGGGACCTTGCGCGTGCGCGCTTTCAATACCCGTCCGTTCTGTATTTCTACATACAATAACGACTGTGCTGTATGTAGGTAAAAGCATGCAAGTCATTTTTACATCTCTACTGTACCAGGCTGGGTCCTAAATCTCGCCGCATTTGCTAACGAACAATCCGCGATGCACAACACGATTTTTATATTTGAAACGCACCGCGGTACACATCGTTGCACTTCGCTGTACATAAGGGTGATACAGGGCCATGGTTGGGGGTCTCAAGTTTTCGCACCTGTTTTCTATTAATATGTTTAATATGTTTTGCTTTTACGGAGTACAAAAAAAAAGAGAATTACCTACATTTAAATTTTGTTTGTGTGGGAGTTGAATTCCTTTATTCACCTTTGTTATTAAGCGTGCGATATAGTTTCCCAGTGCCCCCTTCAGCTGGCGCCCTTGCGCGGCGCATAGCATAGGTAACTTGCGTAATGGTTCCGCTGGCCCTGCCGCTGTAGTTCCGTTCAGTTCTGTTTCCATCTATTTCTGGGATGCTCAAATAGAACACGAACGCGTATAGTTTGAAAATATGATTTATTTCTTTCCAAATTTACCACAATTATCGTACCGTTTTGTTAAATGTGTATCGTAAATAAGGCTTCGACATTCGCGATACACAGACGCCAGTGACGACTTCGATCGACTACATAGTATTTCGCATCTTAACGTTACATACCGAGAGGTGAATATCAGCAACGTGTAGCGTAACCGATCTAATAGCGGCCAATAAAAACAATATATCGATTAGAATTGGTCCAACTGCTTGGAATGCATGAAACAAAATTTATACACACGCACAAGCTTTAATAAATATCCACGTCTACTGAATTATTTTAGACGTGAAGGTTCTAAAGTAATTTGCGGAAGTGGATTGCAGTGACCAAGAAAACAAATGAATAAAAATGTTGCACACATCGATTGGGAGTGGAAGAATGTTGATGGGTGATCCTCCTAATGTCATGTCTTAAATTTTACGATTGTACTTCGGGAATACATGTGTCTTGTTGAAACGTAAAAAGAGAAGTGAGTATGATTTATAATATGCTCCGATCAATCGCATTGATCGCCCGTTCGTTCGCTTTAATAATCTCAACGCGCCTCTGGTTCTTCTCGACCCACAACACAATTATGTACGCTTTCTTTACAATCTCACTACCCCTACACTCGGCCTCGGCCCCCGCGAGGAATTCCGGCGCTTCTTCTTGTCCGGCAGGACGAAACGAGTACTCGTATGTAACTTGCACGCGATCTCGTAAATGTAGTGGAAAGTATGTTTATTTTTTTTTAATCTGTAGCCAGTGTATGATACGAAAAATAGAAAACCCAAGAGTTTTGCTGGCATTAATTTTAGTTATATAAAGGAAGCGCATAGTCCGAGCTGATTGTGAGCATTGTGCTCCTCGATCCAACATTGCCAACTATCGGTATGTTACTTTTCGAAGAGCCGAGAATCAGCAGAAAGGGGCAGCATCTACTTTTCCGTACGTCTAATCAAAGCGCTAACGAACAATTGTAAACATAAATTTACCGTGTCTATGTCGCTCCGTCGAATAATACCAAACACTCTTAATCTTTCTGAACAGAAATGATCGATTTCAGCATTTCCCGATTCGTCTCCATGGAAAAATGAATTTTATTAACAGAAATCAACATTAATTTTAATTTTCAGCGATATCGAACAGAACGTTAAAAGTCAAACGATGCTCCGCAAATGGACACCTTTATTAAGTTATCCCGGATCTCTTATCGGTAAAACGGTCACGTGTCTTATGGCTCCTTTTTCTGTCATACATCTCTATGACAATGTAACTTAAGCAGACTTTTAAAATAGTAGTAGATAAAAATCTGCCTTAACGTTTTTATATGTATGTACAAGGTGGATACATTTAACAATGGCGAGAAATGTATTTTTAAAACGACAACCTATCCTTGGGCGAGTAGGTGCATCGGTTTGAAAATCTCATGCTCGTGGCATCGCTTCTCGTCCTCGAAATCACGCGTCAGAGTCGGTACGATTGCTAGCTGATCGTCGATCACGACCCGACTATCAAATCGAATATCCCACGAATCGTGTATTCTTGAACGGAGAACGATCCATAGGAAGCTAGCGATATTTACATTCTCCATCATCTTGGTTTTCTGCTCCGAACGTTTCTGGATCGTGGCGCGGTGGAGCCGCTTCCGATATTGAACATGCCGGGCGCCGCTGCGTTAAACGGAGGCGAGCTCGTTGGCCCAAAGTTGATGGATGGGGTGGTCGTTGGAGTGGAGAAATTGAATCCTGCAGCTGTTTATAAATTAATGGTCTAATGTTAATAACCCTGGTCATTATGCAAGATACGTGAATAACAGAACGGTAATGTATGTAAAAAGAGAACTGGAAATCGTAACCTGGTTTCGGAGTTGTTGCGCCGAATTGAAAGGGTGTGGAAGTAGACCCAGCTGCGTTGTTGTTGGTGTTGTTGTTGTTGTTATTGTTGTTGTTGTTGTTATTAGTGTTGCTGCTGGTGTTGTTATTATTTGTACTGGAATTGCTGCCGAAGGAGAACGTAGTGGTATTTTGCTGCGGTGGCTTCTGGTTTGCTCCGAAAGTGAATATGTTGTTGGTGTTGTTGGTTGCGGTGGTCGCATTGGTGGTACCAAAGGTAGGAGCAGGGGCGGCAGGCGTTCCAAAAGCAGAAGCTTGAGGTGCAAAGGGTGAGGGCTTATTGTCGCCGAATGCGACCAGACTCTTCGGGGCACCGAAAGTAAGACTCGTCGCGTTCTGTCCGCCAAAGGTGGAACTCGACACGGGAGGATTGAAAGGGCCGTTGCCAGTGGAAGTGCCAAATACAGGAGTAGAAAGATTCTCGGTGCCGAACATGGAACTGCTGCTACTACCAAAAGCTGGGTTATTTTGCGGTCCAAAGGCAGAAGGCCCCGTACTCGTCGGTCCAAATGTGGGAACGGTCACGTTGCTAGAAGCATTCGTAGAGCCAAAAGTGGTCGCGGCGTTGCTCGAAACGTTTGTACCGCCGAACACAGGTGCGGTCGTTGTGGTTGTCGCTTGCGATCCGAACAACGACCCAGTATTGTTTCCAAATACTTCTGTGGCGCTTTTGAAATTCGCAGCTGGTGATTTGGCTTGTCCGAAAATGCTGCCCGCTGGTCGGAAGCTGGACGCCGAAGTTGTGGAGGTGACCGGGGTGGTCGGGTTCGCGTTGGAGAATAAACTGCCCGTCGCTCCGATTACCCCCGGAGCGGATGTCATCGGTATAGAGCCAAATATTGGCGTAGAAGTCGTGGCAGATATACCCAAAGACGATCCACCGGTGGTAGTCGAGAAAACTGTCGGTGAACTCGTGGACTTCGATCCTGCGAAAGTTGTAGCAGCATTCGAGCCGAAACCCGGCGCGACTACGCTCTTCGGAGGAACGGCGGCGAAGGAGGCAGTGGTCGTGCTCACGGTCGAAGGAACACCAACAGCTGGCTGACTGTTTGCCGTTCCGAAAATTGATGGGCCGGATGACGCGTTGCCGAATATCGAAGTAGCAGTTGGCCGAAATTGCGCAGCGGTGTTATCCGGCGATGTTACGAATGTCGAGCTTGGGTGATTCTTTTCACTACCGAACACGGTTGTATTGGAGGTTCCTGTTAACGGGTTCGTCGTGCTGGTTGTAGTACCGAAGGGGAATCCAGGTCTACCATTAGGGGATGCGGAATGAGTAGATGTGCCAAAGCTGAAGGAGGTTGTGGCCGATCCGAACGGTGACACCGTGGCTTTCGCGTTCAACGCGAACGTACTGCTAATCGCGGCATTCGGCGGACCACTATTTTGCGAGAATGTAGCATTCTTATTTGCTATTGCGTTGCCAGTCGTCGATGCCTGGGAATTCGTTAAACTCTCAAACGCATTGGTACTCTGCGAAGCATTTCCTGCCGAACCAAATGCAAACGGCTCGGGTTTAGAAGCTTGCGAGCTGCTGCTTTTGTTTCCAAATGAGAACGAGGGGGCCGCCGATGTATTAGCAGGTGTAATTGTCGAGAAACTGGAGGAGCCGACATTTGCGGTGCTCTTGAATGGTATCGCGCTAGTGATCGGGCTCGCGTTCGCGCTCACGCTGGCACTCAAGTTGCTATTAACGGACGCAATTCCACTATACTGTCCTGTGTTTTCTATAACAGACGTTATGATCGGCGTTACGGCATTTACGTTCGCCGAACAGACCGTCACGTTCCCGCCTCCAAAAGTTCCGAGGCTTGAACTCGAGGAAACATTCCCAGCCGGTAGCAATGGAATCGGCGAGTTGTTTCGATTAACTTCGCTCTTTGCATCGATCAGACCAGAAGTGATTAGACCCGGCGAGATTTTTACCATCGAACCAGTAACGCTGCCAAAAAGATCGGTGCTCGTTGAAGTAGTAAGCTGAGGAGCAGTAGACGTTGTAGTTTTCTCGTTGGATGATACGGCACGGAACGTGAACGTTCCACTGGACGAAGTGTTTGCCACCGTAGTTGAAGCTGCCTTGCCAAAGTCGACGTTTGGTACGTTTAAATTCGAGCTTGTGGTAACTGGGATCGGAGCTGATGGAACGGGGGCGATTCCAGATGCAGTTGTAGATGTAATTGCAGATTTGATGGGTGTGGAATCTGGTTTAGGAACAGAAAGGGCTTCGGTTCTTGTCCCAGAAACGTTCGAATTCGACGAAATTTCTTTGGCCGGTAAGGTGAAGGCTACGTGTTTCGGAGATTTAGTGTCGGATTTGTTGGTGCCGGTGGGACTAGGAGCCACGGCCGATGTGGAAATAGGGGTGGTATTAGCGTTCGTCGTAATCGTCGAAGAATTAAGAGTGACACATGTGGCGGGAGACGAAACGGATTTAACCGCGTTCAGTTCTTCTGCTTGAATCACAACGTCTGGATTAATTCTGCTAGTTGCTGTAAATACGTACGAATAGTTATTGTTATTAGTTAGAAATTGTAACGTAAGTACTATGTATTGTAGGCAGGGCTTGAAAATTGTAGTAATATAGATTTCGGTTCTCCAAACGGTTATGAAGAACCATTATTCTGAATAACTGTTATGAAGAACCGAAATTTCCAACTATTACCTGTTTCGGTTGCGGTTCCTATTTAAGGCTGAGACTATTTGTCGAATTTTTCGGTATTCGGATATTCGAATACTTCAGTTGCTCAAGTATTTGGCGAATATAATTCGAATATCCAAGTATTCGAATACTATTCGAATATTTGAGTATTCGAGTACTATTTGAATATTTAAGTATTTGAATTCTGATGTATTCGAATAATATGGTGTGAATTATAAATCAAGTTCTTTAGGTTCATTTGTCAGGGTGATATGTTGTAAGCTAATTTTGACCCACTTCACACCATACCATTCGAATACATCAGTATTCGAATACTCAAATATTCGAAGTTTATTCGTAGCATTCGAATACTTGTGAAATATTCAAATATTAATTTATTCGAATAGTCCCAGCCCTATTCCTATTTCCGTCCTCATATCGGTTCTATAATTGTTATTTTTTCAGTTCTATATCGGTCCCGAAACGGTTCCAGAATTAATTCTTGTATCGACTTTTCCCTAATTGATATTATTAATTATTATTGTAGCTGCAGATTACTATATATGTGCATATTTTTTACAAAATCCATATAGAAAAAGGAGAAACATTTATGCATATCATTGATTTCTAATAAAGCGTTGAAATAAATAAATCAGTTACATATTTTTTACATTCGCACGCACACTATATTATTCAGAATAGGAAGTTAGAAGTTTCTCCTGTTTCTATAAGGATTCTGCAAAAAATATGCACATATACAGTAATCTGCAGCTACAATAATTAATGATATCAATTAGGGAAAAGTTGATACAAGAATTGATTCAGGAACCGTTTCGGAACCGATATAGAACCGAAAAAATAACGGTTATGGAACCGATATGAGGAGGGAAATAGGAACCGTAACCGAAACAGATAATATGTAGTGGGAAATTTCGGTTCTTCATAACAGTTATTTGGAATAAAGGTTCTCCATAACTGTTTTAATCAGAACCTTTATATAACAGTTTTAACCCTTAGTATCATATTGTAACACCCGAGTTCCACGAATTAAAAAAATCGTGCGCGCAATTTGGGGGCTTTTTCATGAACTTTAAAGCGTCTTTACTATTACCATATGTAACACGTGTCCTTAGGGCAGAAATACATCCGCAGAAATATAGCTGTGATACACTGCCTCGTATTGTGGATTACAAGTCTTAATTTCGCCGGGATCACTGAAAATACCAGATAAATGCTAATTTTTCTCTCAATTATTTCAGATTTCCTTTATAAATAAATTTGATGTCGAACATAATAATGTATGTAACACTAGTGTCAAATTCTACAAAACTGAGCATGGGCTTAACATTATAATACATAGGTACCTTTATGCATGGTTTAACATTGGTGTTAAATCCATATATTTTCATATATATAAAAGATTGTTACACTATTAATTTTTTGCTTATTTTGACGATGAAGTGTGGACAAAAATGGAACGATAAGAATTTTTCTGAGTAAAATCAAAAAATCATGATACTAAGGGTTAAAAAGTTATTTTCCGAACGATTTCAAGCCCTGATCAGAGGTCTGGTTGGGCTGATGCCTGTCGTACTTACCTCTCCCAGATATGGCGTCGAACATACTCTGGAGCCTCGCCTTCATGCTGGTTTGCCTCATATCAGCTATGTCTTCTTTTTTAATCTCATCTACGTCGTCCGTAGTGAATTTCGCTCTAATGTTACCCTGCTCTTCAACCAGCATTCGCAGTTTCTGGTTTCTTTCCGGTTCAGCTCTCATAAATAACTTATTCGTTAATTTCGCTGATTCGTCGGCAGTGGACGCGACAGACTCCGTGGATTGATCGTTCTCGTTACACGCTTCCGCGAGCTTGGCATTAACGTCATTGTCCGTCTCCCGCGAGCTACTCTCTGGGCTCTTGTTGCTCGTCTTCAAAATTCCCTTTAACGGCGAATGTTGCTGTGCTACATCAGGAGAGTTTCGTACAACCGAGTTGCTCTTTTCCATTACATCGGGACTCCAATATTTGGCAGTTACGTTCCGCGTTTCTGGTGAGGTTTGTAACCTGGTACTTTGCACGCACTCCAGAGACTTGAAATGCTTCTCAAAATCTGGTGTTCCGCTTCGTGAAAAGTCTCCTGAGGAAAGTACGTGAAAAAGCATTGAAGGCGACGTAACGTGAAAAGTGACGCGACGGCGGCGCACAGTGGGACGAGAATGCCTTTTTTATTTAAACATCGGCCAAATTTGAAGCGTCGAAATTCTGTTCTACAGCTTCATTAAATCTTTATTAAATGTTCGTACCATTAGAAAATACAAAGAAATAAACTTTATATTCACCTGACCTGTATGAAAATTTCAGTCATTTTGTCTTTCAGTTGCACCACTTTAAACAATTATTGCCCAAATCCTATTACTTCATAAGTTCTCAATATTTTACATATTACTGAGTATCTTATTATTAATGATTTTGTACAAAAAACATTCTGAATTAACTTGGATTTCATCGCTAAACAACTGTATAAAATAAAACTGCGTTGCACTCGATACTATAATAATTCAACTAGTGACTTAAAGTTTTGCTCAAAGTCGCCCAAGGTCTAAAATACCTGAATTTAATCCTTTAATGGTAAGGTTTTAAAAAGTAGAAAAATTACCTGCTACTAGCTGCGATTAATAAAATAAATCTAATGCAAACATTTCAGTTTAAACAGATATTGATGTAAATGTAAAAGAAGAGGAAACTGTAATGAACATTAACACATAATCAATTTTTAAATGTATATTTTTCTGTTCATATTTTTAATAAAATTTTTATATTTAATACTGAATCGCGACTATAAGTTGCACCTAAAAATTTTGGTACAAGGTAAGATCCCGAACCCGAAAATTCAAAGAATTCTGAAGCTTTGTAAATATATTCGGGATTTCCTCCTGATTACAACGCAATTTTTGTTTGCTGCCCAAATTCACTCGAACGGGGTGAATTTAACCCCTGAAAATTCGGCTATTTTCCGATTTTGTGTTATAACTAGGGAATACAATCCCGGGATCCCGAGATCCTGGCTGTTTTTTGGATTCTAAAAATCCCGAGATTTGATGTAACTAATCCCGAGAATTTCGGGATTTTTTTAAAAATGTGAATTACTATATGAACACCCGAAAAATATAAAAATAAACAGAATAAAGAAACCTAGTCGTTTCATAATAATAATGATTTATTTAAATAATAATGATTTATTTAAATAATAATATTAAGTCGCATAGAACTAACTGAACTATATTTATTTTTACAATGGTATTCTCATTTTTCACTATTTCGAAATCACGCGAGTTGCAAATCGCAACTTGTCTGAACATGTAAAGTCGAAACATTGTAGATATGTACAAACTTTGTTGTTTCTTCGTTCGCATTTTCAAAAATCTTCATAATGGTTTATTGATATTATCTACTTATGAGACGTTATTATTCTTCATTACTGTTTTTATTGTGAAAAATGATTTTAGTTTTTGTTTCAGACTAATGATAGAAAGTAAGTTTGTTTACATTAAATAATGATTTAGAATTTTAGCACATAATAAATCATTTCAATTACTGAAATTTTCTATTATCCACTCCCGAAATAGACTTTAAAAAATCCCGCACCCCAGGATTGTAAATAATGGCCTGGATTGTATTCCCTAGTTATAACTCGCGAACTGTAAGAGATAGAAAAACAGTTTCAAGACAAAAATTTACTTCTTTTAATTAAATCTATCATTTGGTAAAAAAAATTTTTTACAGTTCATACGTTATAACACAAAATCACACGCCCTTAGAGTGAATTTGGAATTTATCAAACAAAAATTGCGTTGTAATCAGGAGGAAATTTCCTACATATTCACAGTTTCAGAATTTTTTAAACTTCCGGTTTCAGGATGTTCCCTCGTTATTTGTAGGAAGCTCCAGAAGGATTGCAATTTTTTTCTTCTAAATCTGTTATTTTACTTAACACAAATTGAAAGTGTGCAAACTTTTACAATGAAAGTCCAAACCGTTTGTTAGTAATTGCCAGGTGCAGTTATTATCGTTACGTCGTTCCACTGTGCGGCGACCACTCAATTCATCCTTATACTTACTAGCTTTCCGCTTAACGCCGGATACTACATGTTTACTCGAACTAAGCGAATTTAAGATGTCGTAGCAGGACGGTGTCTTGGTCCGTTTCATGGGCCTGGCAGTCTTATTCTGTGGAGAGATATCTTCCTCGGATTTCGAAGACTCCCTGCTCCTCTTCTGTTTCGTTTCATCCTGAGCCTCGAGTTCCTTATTAACGATACTATCCGTCCGCTGCTTTTTCGCTAAGTCAGAAGCGACGTCTTCCCGCGACGCGTGTCTCTTTAACGACAGCTCTCTAGAATCTAGGGCGAGCAGAGGCGAGTCGCACGCACCTTCGACGATATATAAATCAGACAAAAATCTCTGCCTCTCCGGCGGAGCCACTCTAACGGTGACCGGCATTCTCGTCCTCGCAGACTTCGCATTTATCAACGGTACTGGACTAGCTTGAAGATTAACTTTCGGAAATTGACCTACACGATACTGAGATTGATGAGTTAACTTGTTGCTGGCTTCTGTCGCGTATTTTGTTAATCGTGCCGTAAGTCCCGGAGAAGTGACATCGTTGTATACTCTGCAATTAAATTAAAATAGTTTAAAGTCGAGGAAAAATAATGGCGCTTGTTACAAAGGAAATTGGTTGAGAAAAATATGGAAAATACAATTACTTCTGATCGATGTTGTATCTGTTCGATGTGAGTAACGGTCCGCTAACTGTTTGCGCAGCCTTCGCTTCGCTCATTTTTGGATGTACTTTGGGACTTATGCTAGTGCCCCACGGCGATCCTTCAACCGCAAAATATGTAGCGTTCTCACCTCGCGTCAGTGTGTGATTTCTTATATAACTGGCGGATATTCCTTTCGGCGGAGTTCGATCGGATGGTAATAATTTGCCTGGTTGATTTTCAAGGTCGTCCTTGTTCCATTGAAACATTGGTGTAGAGGTGTGTTTATTGAAAGGGCTGCGATCGTATAACGAATGCTCGGAACTGTGGTAGAATTTATTCTCAGACTTGACGTCGTTGGCATCGAGCCTTCGCGAGGTGTCTGGAATTGGGCTGAGGTGTGTGATCGAAGAAAATCCCGGAGAGTTCTTTCGAGGTGAATAAGGGTTGGCGCTAATCTGGTAACGTGCCCCGCGGTGCTGATCCATCCTGGTTTGGGTTAACGATATTTCCCGAAACCGACGATGCGCTGTCTCCCAAACTACGCGAGTGTATCGATAAACGTTGTCAACAACACTCTCCAAGCTCCGGCGGACTTTGAGAGAAACGTGTTTGGAATAATGAAGTAGATGGAACGCGTGCGGCGACAATAGGCTGTCGTTGATGATCAGCGAATAGCACGCGTAAATAGTGAGGAACAGTGAGATTGTAAGAATGAGAATCGTTCCCCAAACGTTGTAAAGGAACACACACCCACTCAGCACACTTACTAACGCGACAACAGCCCGGTGTCCTAAATCCCACATATTATTTCAAACAAATAACCTCTCCATGTTTGAAAAGAGCACACTCACGGAATCACCGGAACCTTGCTGCGTTAAGATCAACGACATTATCGACGTAGCAACTACTACGTGCGCGTATGTAGTACCAAGGATTGTCTTCAGACTTGCGAGCACTTTTTCAAAATTACCATCAAAATGTTTCCATCGAAATTCTACATTCTGTCGGTAATTAACGGATATGCAATGAATTCCCGCGAAATTTTTTGCAAACTTCACCGCGATTTACCGTTCCATCGCTGTGAAACGGCATTCACAGCATTGAATCGAACCAAAATGGAACAGAATGGATATGGAATGGCAGGGAATGGCAGTCGCTCTACTACCACGCTCTACCACGCTTTACACTCTATATACATTGCTACCAATTGCTACGTGCCTCGGCGCGAATTAAAACGTCTAGAGCGCCATCCGTCGTTTCGTCGCTTCAACCATTCTTTCGTTACATACTTTTTCAAATTCAAATCCTATATAATGCGATAACAGTTCGGAAGAACGGAAAAATTTATTATTAAATTTACAAATGAAATTTCGATTAATCACTGAATCGTTGTGGTAAAGGACAAGTTTCTTTCTTTTCAAATTGCTCTGTATGTTCGAATCGGCACTCGGAGTTTTTATTCATATTCTGAAACGCTTGATAATTGAACGGTCAACGTGGAATAGGAATTATTTTACGAAATGGACTATCAGAGTTTTGTCCCATTTATCGGGGCTAAGGTACTGCGCGAATTTCGTGGCAGCTACATTTGTTTATATAAATATGTACTTGGGCAGTATGCACATAAATATACATAAATATACATAAATATACTTTCGAGCGACAGTCGCGTGCGTATTATCATCGACGAAGTATAGGATAGACCTATCACCCAATGTAATTTTGTGTCACACGCTCGGGGGGCTCGCGAGCCCCCTTACCATTTTCGTGTCACACCCAACGTTATCGATTCAGTCTAAAATAAGATTATAACGCTACGCGTGGTATGAATTAGAAATTAAAAATAGGACATTCGAAACCCGCGATTTACAAATGATTCTCATAGAGTAACAATGTAAAGATCGTTTTACAAACGTATTCCGTGCAACGACAGAGAAAAAAGGATCACAACAAGAACACATACGCCTTTTAACCTTGCTATCCTATTCAAGTGTATTTAACGCAAAATAAATTTATTTAACATAAAAATATATATAAACAACAACATTTAATCGGTCCACGCATGACAGAGATATCGTAATATCGTCTCATGGATCAGTCGGAAACGGTAAGATTTTTCTTCTGATTCTTCTGTTATGACTGAACGATGCCAGCTTTAGAAGTCACCTCTGTTCAGACGGTTCGGCCACGAGACGCGATATATACGTCACTCGCCGTGCAATAACCGACCGATATTCCAACACTTCGTAAATACGTACGCGTGTATTCTCTCGCGAGGCCTGCTTGCCGCTTGGTCTCCCCCCACCAAAGCCCATATTCGCCGAGGTACATTGGCGGGGCGCGGGGGTCATTTTTATAAATTTTCAACATTCCTTTGCATTAATCAAAATTTATATTGATAGTAAATTTTCAATATTAACGCGTGCTCGTTGTTGCTACTTTCTGTATGAAAGTAATTTCGATTACTGTGCAGTAAAGTGCAATTATTCCAATCTTCAACATTTGCATAAATGTTTTTGATTACCTATTGTATATTATGATTGATTGTCGAGTCATTGATACATAAACTTTGAAGATGCCAATTAATGAGAAATTACAAGGAAATTATTTTGTTGATGTAACAGAGCACCCAATGTGCTTAATATTATGAATATCAATTACTTCGGAATGAAATGTAATATGATTAGTAGCTTCTTTTTCATGAATTGCTAAAGTATTGCTAAAGGTTGATTGCCTACTTTGTCTGCTGATAATGAAGCAGTATTTTTTAATCTTTTCCTTCTTTCATTTTATTACCGCATCGATATTCCATATTGAGTTTTAAACTGTAGCTTCAAATGTGATATTTCAATATTTCGGCAATAGCGATTCAATGAAAAGACTATATCTGTTGAAATTACATTACTTAATCGAGATTGATTGTAAGTACTAATTCATTGAGAAAGTTTCTGTTGCAGAGTATTATGTGTGAAGAATATTGCAAAAATAGGATTTCAGGTTCATCATCCTTGAGAAACGAAACCTCAAGGAATTTTTATTAATACTTCTGAGAATGTTTCAGGTAACATCGTGGCTGTCCATCGAGGGAAGTAAGAAACACATGACAATTTCAGATTTTTATTAGGCAGGTCATTATTTAAATTTAAGTAGATATGTATATGGTTAGGTAAGGTGTTTAGTGGCCACATAGAATTAAGTAGTTTTTAAGGAATAAGATAAACACTGCAGTGTTTAACTAAATATAAGTAGCAATTATTAAATACGAGCGCTCGTATCTGTAGGAATTATTAGTATTTAAGTAGCCATAGCAAATATGCACTGGCATATTTCCTATTAATGAGTAGAACATTTCAATTATTCACTAATTGAGAAATATTCCCCCTTTTTTCTTTGTTTCATTCCCAATTAATGAATAATTATCATGGTAGAAATATACCAGAAAATTCTTCAAATTTTAAATGAAAGAAACAAAGAAATGTTTTAAATTCTGCTTTAGTTTCATCGCGGTAGCTTTTTACAGAAGGACTCCTTCTGTTGCCCGGTTGTGGAGCGAGCGAGGATCGTTTTACAACCGTGCATCAGGGAGATCTATGGAAATGAAAATAAAATTTTGCATAAAAGGAGGGTGGATGGGCCGCGGTTAGGGCGGGTCTCCACTCGCAGCGCCTCCACGTGATGAAACCTGGGCAATCTGTATTATTTGAAGTATAATTACTAATCGTATCGCAAGTAACATTGTAATACAATTATTAATTACGTGACAAGTAATAAGAGCCGATTGGCTGCGATCATCTATCTTCGTCAATCTCTATTCCATCCTCAAACACAAGTTAAGTTGCCGAAATTTGAATTGCGACATGTTTAAATATCATCAAACTGTTTTTTATTTGTAACTAAACTCAGGATTTTATTTATTTATATATAGATAATCGAAGCGTAAAATGATGCTGGGATTGAATTTATCCTGAATTCTGTCCCGTGATAATTTGTTAATATAAATCACAAAAAATAGAAAATAATCATATAATATTAAAAATTATCTGAAGTCATTCCCTATGCAAATTATCTTTGCAAAAAGATAAAAAACTGCATCTTTGGATTTCACACTGATTAATGATTTTTTGTAATCTCGAAATTTTGCGTTAAGTAAATTATTCAGCAATGTCTTTCGAGTTGGAATTTTATAAGCTGGATTCAATTTATAAACAAATTTCCTAAAGTGGTCGGATTCAATAATATTAAATGGAATGTTACATACAAAGAAATAATCTGCTAAAGCTTTATCAATTACTTCAGAACCCACGTTGATACGTGTAAAAATTCGAGTATCTTTTGCACACTAAAGATATGAAATTTACTAAAAAATTTTAAATTATTTACAATTTTTATAATTACATTCCAATCTTTATTTTTAAAGTAATTAAAAATATTGTGTAGTAAAATTCAATGCAATAGGTAGATGTCAAAAGTTTGTATTTGAATTTTTGACATTTTCTACATTTTATACAATTACCTATTTACATTTTTTACGCGTGTCGCGTAATAAATTCGATGTGTATGGGCTTCGGGGCAAAACTCATAAATTCTGAACTAATCAGTTTTTGACCTAAGCTCCCTAATACTTTTTTAAAGAGAATATAAAGATGCATCGACAGGTGTATACAAAATATGCAGTTCCATTAAAAAAAAATGAGGTGATCTTGACATTTTAATGAATAAAAAGTTTTTTATTAATTTTTACTTTTGCAATTTGTTATCAACTGAATACTGACTCACTTTTGTTGGAATTTTTTTTTCATCAGTTTCGCCGAAATACTTGAAAACCGTTGCGGTCGTTTTACATATATGGATTTGGGAGACAAATATCATAACTCTGTACACATTCAAAAATTTTCTTGTATTTGGTTTGTAATTTTCATTACGTAGTACGTAAAACGTAAAAAATAATATAAAAATGAAAACATTAATAAAAAAATTAAATAACAATGTAAATAATAATAAAATGGAAAAATTTGTTTGTCATATTAAATCAGAATCGGACTCGGAACATGTGTCTGGGTTTGTATCTAACGATTCGCAATAATTTGAATCATCTACTATCAAGTATTTTATTATGTCCGCCGGGCGTAGCACGCGCATGAGCGGTGAAAGTCTTAAAGATTTCGGTTATTTTTTCCTTTTCGGGCAAATTCGGACAGTCGAAATTGACGTTAATATAAAGTTGAATGTTCCCTCAATTAATATACAAAAAATCACGGAGGTATTTTGGTATTTTTTTTAAAACTCAGGTCAAAGATGATAAACATTTAACATAAAAAATTGGGATAAATTGTTGATATTGCAAAAAAGTTTTTTGGCAGCTGGGAAGGTCATATAACACTAAACATAACTTATAAAAATCAAATTAATCAGATAAACATTCGGCAAATAGCACGTGTTTAAAGAAACGCACCGAAAATTGGAATAAATTTCAAGCATGATTTTTGCCAACAAATTGGTAAATTCGGCAAAAGTTACGGGTAACATTAAAACCTACGTTCCTTTATTAACATTTTAAGATACAAGAATTTGTGGATCAGACACTACAGATTCTCGACTTTTGTGCATTACGCCAAACACTGTGCACTGGCCACAAGTACTGATGTTCCGTTGTTCAAGAAAGAAGATGCCCGGTCCGTTCCGCGTTCCAGTCGTTTCGATTTTCATAGCATTGGCCAGCGTTGGCGTTGGCGCACGTGAGCGGTGAGACGTGAGCGACGCGAGAGTATCTCGCGGCGGTAAGAGTCCGAGTAAGCAAGAGTAAGAGTGAGGAGAAGCGAGAAGAGACGCGCGTTCTGTCTGCCGGTTATATTATTTTAAGACAAGACTGCACTATGTCGTGGCTTTTTGGATATCGTAACGCACAACCGCAAGACTTTTCGCAGTTCGTCCAAGCACCGGCGATGGGCAACGCGGCTGGCGACGGAGATGTTCCTCGCACGCCGACTACAAAGTCTCAAATGGATGCTTACCGATTCGATTCGAGTGCCCTCGAGCGAGCGGCTGCAGCTGCCAAGGACCTCGAAAGATCCCGTACGATTCATAATTTTTCATTAAATTCTATTCCTCCGATAGTAACCTAACGCCAGGTTACGTAAGCGGGAAATGATTTTTTGGGTTAACAGCCTCGTGTTCCCTTCGTGTCACGTTGCTCTCGGCCCGAACATCGTAATGATGCAACAGTCCATTATCGCTTGCACTTTTGCAAAAATCGGCTTCACGAACGAAAATAACGACGAACCGGTAAAAACTGAGACCGTTAATTCGATCTCATAGTAATTTTAATAATCAAGTAGAAGAGCTCATCGCCTGTCCCTCCGGAACGTAAAATCATTACTTCGTTAATATTTACCAGAAGAAAATTCTAAGGATTCTCTTTGTTTTCTTCCGCAGACCATGCCAAAGAAGCATTGGAACTTTCCAAGCTGCAGGAGGGGACCAAACAGGTCGAAATGCAAACAGAACTGAAGAAGTACGAGGCCAGCATAGAGCAAATGAAGACAGAGCAAAAGCGTATCGAGGGCGACGAGAGGAGGAAAACCATGCAGGAAGAGACTAAGCAGCATCAGATGAGAGCACAGTATCAGGATCAACTGGCGAGAAAGCGCTACGACGATCAGTTGATACAGCAGCAGAGAATGAACGATGAGAATTTAAAGAGGCAGGAGGAGTCTGTCGCGAAGCAGGAAGCGATGAGGAAAGCTACGATAGAGCACGAAATGGAGCTGAGGCACAAAAACGAGATGAAAAAGTTGGACGCGGAGCTGAAGGCTAAGGCAAAGATCGATAGAGAGAATCAGGACCTGAATTTAGAACAAATCCGACTAAAAGCGTCTGAAAAGAGGATCACGGTTCTGGAGTCTATAAAGTAAGTTGGAGGGTGTATTGGGGCGTAGCGCTTGCCAGCCTATTAGGGTGTTTCAATTTTCCAAGGGTGCTGTTTTCATGGAACTTGGCTCGCCCCCTGGGTTCTATTCATCTAAGTGATCTGTATGCCAAATTTTAGACAAATTTAATCATATTTAGGGGTTCCACAGTTTTATCAATAGGGTAGGTCTGAGGCGGTAGTAACACTTTGATTTGGGAATACGATTATGCAGGAACTATTACATTTACAACAGTAACTCTTATACGGAAATGTTACTTAATTATCTGATGTTATTGAGTCACAACAGTCTCATTGTATGTCAAGTAATATTCAAGTTATTAATAAGAAATGAGAAGCGGAGTGTTATAGCCCTAATGGTACAGTGTAAAGTGTTGCAACCGTCTCTGACCCTGGGTTGGTTGTAACACTGCATGGATTCTACGCAAACAAGACAATATTATTCGTCTTCTTTGGCACTATTCGGTTCTGCTGCGGTACAACCGACCCCGACTGCCGATGTTACAATCGCCCCCGACCATGCTTTTGAACTTCAATTATAAATTGTGACTAACGAGACCATAGACATATATAGACGGAGCAGAAGCTGGGACTATCGGCGAGGGGAACGTAGGCTTGGAGGGGGAGAGGCAGAGGTTCAGATACAGGCTCTTCGGTTAGCTTCGGATGCATTCGGCATGCATAACCACTGAGTTACCCGATTTACTCGTATCGCTTCCCTTACCGCGAAACTTGCCTCGCCTCTCAGCTTACGCTCTGTCTATATATGTCTATGAACGGGATACTTAAAAGTGCAAAGTAACGATCAGTATTACTTTTAAAAAAAGTCAAATTACAGATTAACCCGCCCGCGGGCGCGCCTAGAAGTTTTACACGAGCGGACGCGTCGTGCACTCCGTACATGGGGGTCTGTTTTGGCTGAAAAACCGTTTTACCGTAATGTATTCTACCCAGAACCCCTATGTATTCTTCTAGCGGACATTTTTGCATTATGCTGCGTACTTGTCAGGATCAAATTCAGTTTGGAAGTGTCTCTAATTGAATGAAAACGAAAGTATGCCGCGTATTCTGCCGGCGAGCGCGCCCGTGTACTCACAAGTTGCCCAGGTGTCCGCCTCCGATTGCTTTGGTTTTTGGATATGTTTTAGAGGACAGAAAAATAAGAAACACGTGTCTTTTTATTTTGGCCTGTTTGCATGTATAGGGGGTGAAATCACACCTCAAAGTTAGAAGGTCTTCAGGTGTTCGTCTCCGATTGCTTTGGTTTTTTAAATTCTTATGAAATTTGAGAAGTGGTTTCACCCCCTAAACATGCAAACAGGCCAAAATAAAAAGACACGTGTTTCTTATTTTTCTGTCCTCTAAAACATATCCAAAAACCACAGCAATCGGAGGCGGACACCTGAGAAACTTGTGAAGTACACGGGCGCGCCAGCAGGATACGCGGCATACTTTCGTTTTCATTCAATCAGAGACACTTCCAATCTGAATTTGAACCTGACAAGTACGTAGCATTATGCAAAAATGTGCTGGTTACAATAGATTACGGTAAAACGATTTTTTTCAGCCAAAAACTGACCTCTGTGTACTGAGTACACGCGTTCGCCTGCCGGCGGGTTAATACAAAGCACATACTTGCAAAGGGAGTGTTTACATTACATTCATAAGTCAGTAAGAAAAAGTTACTTTAGGGTATTGAAAAGTTATTTTGTTCACTATCCATGTCTATTGCGTATCTATACTGCTAGGACATGGATGTGTGTATTCCAAATGTTATTGTTTATCATATGTATATCTATAATTGGTGTTAACCTACATATTTTCGCTTCTTCAGGTTTTAAAAATGTGGGTAAAATAATAAGGTACAGAATTTTTATAGGTGTGAACAATAATAATAATAATAAAATATAAATCCATCTAAGTCTAAGTCTTCTTTGAAATTTAATTTTTTTTTTAAGGACTTGAGAATAAAAATAATTATTATTAGAAATCGTGTTTCCTTTAGGGCTGGGACTATTCGAATAATTTAATATTCGAATATTTTATAAGTATTCGAATGCTACGAATAAACTTCGAATATTTGAGTATTCGAATACTACTGTATTCGAATAGTATGGTGTGAATTAAAAATCAAGTTCTTTAGGTTCATTTTTCAGGGTGAAATCTTGTAAGTTAATTTTGACCCACTTCACACCATACTATTCGAATACATCACTACTGATGTATTCGAATACTTAAATATTCTAATAGTATTCGAATAGTATTCGAATACTTGGATATTCGAATTATATTCACCAAATAATGAACAACTGAAGTATTCGAATATCGAAAAATTCGAAAAATAGTCCCAGCCCTACTTTCCTTAGCCTACTACATATTATTTAGTGTACAAAATGTGCAACCTCCAAATATTACTCAATCTTCCTAAAATTGATCATATATTCTTTTTATATTAATAGGAATCAGGGCATGAGCAAAGTAAAAAGAAAATGTAATATTTTAATTTCAACCCTATAATATGAAACACCCTACAGCCTATAAACCTATAAACCTTGGTCGTGAGTATCAAAATATATGTATGGAATGTTTCAGAACCGCGGGTTCGGTGTTGGGCTCCGGCGCGACGGCCCTTCTGCAGGACTGGGATAAAATCGTAGCTGCTGCTGGAGGCTTGTCTCTGTTAGCTTTCGGAGTATATACCGCAAAGGGTACGACTGGCGTGGCGGCGCGGTATATCGAGTCGCGTTTAGGTAAACCATCGTTAGTTCGAGAAACTTCTCGATTCACGGTACTAGACACGGTGCGGCATCCTATTCAAGCGATTAAGAAACTGAAAGACAAGCACACCGACGCGCTGTCCGGTGTTGTTCTGGCGCCGAAACTCGAGGAAAGATTGCGCGACGTCGCGATCGCTACGAAAAACACGAAGCAGAATCGCGGAATGTACAGAAACATATTGATGCACGGCCCGCCTGGAACCGGTAAGACTATGTTCGCCAAGAAATTAGCGGAACATTCGGGTATGGACTACGCGATCGTGACTGGCGGAGATTTGGCACCGTTGGGCCGGGACGGCGTCACTGCCATTCATAAAGTCTTCGACTGGGCAACGACGTCTAGGAAAGGTCTCTTGCTTTTCATCGACGAGGCGGATGCCTTCTTAAGGAAACGATCCAGCGAACATATCTCGGAAGATCTGAGAGCGATGTTGAATGCCTTTCTGTACAGGACGGGTGAGCAGAGTAACAAATTCATGTTGGTTCTTGCCTCGAATACACCGGAACAATTCGATTGGGCCGTAAACGACAGATTAGACGAGATGGTAGAATTCCGTCTGCCAGGACTAGAAGAACGCGAACGCTTAGTCCGCCTTTATTTTGATAAATTCGTCCTTCAGCCGGCGATCGAGGGCAATAAAAGATTGAAGATCGCGCAATTCGATTACAGCGCTCTTTGCACTAGAATGGCCGCGATGACCGAGGGAATGTCCGGAAGAGAATTGTCCAAGTTGGGCGTCGCGTGGCAGGCGGCGGCTTACGCGTCCGAAGACGGAGTGTTGACCGAGCAAATGGTCATTGCCAGGTGTGACGAGGCTATCAAGCAACACAAGCAGAAGGTGATTAACCATTTATCGAACAACAGCGATTCGTTAAGCGCTCCAGTCGACGAGATTTTCATTTTGCACTTTTTCTTTCGCAGGTTCAATGGCAAAGCGAGCAAGAGAAGCAGGACTCGAAATCCATCTACGCCACCGAAGAAATCGAGGCAGCGCCGACGAAACCGATAGCTATGAGTGAACCAGCGCCAACCACGACAATTGCAACGGCATAGTTAATAAGCGTAGTCGCGTTAAATGCAACGAGCCATATTTTACCGGGAAAAAGAAGAATAATAATAATAAACGAATTAGTGCTAAGTGGAAATGAAAATGGTACAAATGACGTTGTTAAGAGGACGAATTTAATGTACAGTTCTTGTTTTCTAAGTAAAGCGCTCGTGTATAAATATGTATTGTAAAGTAATAGTGCATTTATTAGAAATATCAATTCCTAGCTTGGTTAAAAAATTCAATTTAAACACACACATACCCGTAGGAGTTGTCAGTTAAAATTCCAAGCGGGAGGATGTAAACTGTAAAGAATATAAGAGACTCGCAAGATTTCAAGTGCCGAGCCACGATCTATCGCTCTTCCGTTTATCTTCGCGTTTGATCGGTAAGTTTCAACGCGGAAACTAATCGTCGTATGTACGGTATACCAAAAAATTGTAACTCTGTATTCTACTGCCTTGATGTATGTTACAGAGATTCCCGGGTTACACGTAGTAGCAGTAAAACGCTCAGGGATAATGAGTGACGAGTAACAGATTGTAAATCGATAGTAAAGTGTCACGTGTAAAGTATCTGAGGAACGAGTTATGATTCCCAGCCAATTCTGTATCTACATACCTTCTTTTAACTCTGAGCATCCTTCTCCTGTTTTTCAACATGTTCCTCGATAATAATCCTACATCCACGGGAACCACAATAATTCTACAAACATATTTCAAATACTTTTTTATTGTACACTCAAATGATTTAATAAATATGTAAATTTTGTTATTGTTATTTATTAAACAATTCGAATTCATTGCCTAATAGCTAAATGATAAACGGATCAATAGCTACATTCTATCGGGATGTTAATAATTAACAGTGCTAAGGTCTTTATCTTTTTATACAACGTGTATATGCAATTATAATCACCTTCCACCCTGATTGGTACGATTTGTGAAGGTGAAAAATAACGAATCTTTGCCACCAATATCGGTGTTCTTAGGAGGAATCGCAAGCGATACAAATTGATCTAGGACGAAAAATTTCATAGAAACGTAATACGTATGTATCTATCTATCGCTTATTACAATACATTATAATATAATGCATAAAATGGAAAACATTGATTACAGTTCACACAGCCCCGCCAGGTAGATGAATCGTGTACTCGTAGAGTATTCTGCCGTAAAGGTACATACTTGCAATCTTTTCTCGCGGATTTACGGGAAATTTGATAAACCGTTTACATCTGACCAGTCGGTGTTCTCTGAATTTTAATTTCATAGAATGGAATCGCAATAAACGATTAAGTACGCAAAGTAGCGTTAAGGGCAGCCCTATTTCGGATTTTTTTCTAAGAAACTGTTAAGTGGATCTTTTCCAAACTTTCAGGGTATTTTAGTTCACATTCAAACAATAGAAATTAATTTTTACGTTACAAAGTGTGAGGTAGAAATGAAGATATATGAACACGTTCATTAGGACGCGCGCCGGAGTTGCAAATTGGCGATTGTAATGGTGGCCCCATTTCTTCCCTGAAATAAAAAATCCAAGGATTCTCTTATTTCTAGTATAATTACATTGTCGACGAACCTAATAAACGGAAAAAAAAAAGTTAAAAGTTGGCAAATTGATGGGGCTTTAAAGAAATAGTTACGATTCTGCCCAAAGATATTTCGTACTATTTATGGAAAAAGAATTGTTCAATTCAATTTATTTATCAATTTCTTAGGTTCATCGATAATGTAATTATACTAGAAATAAGAATATCCTTGGTTTTTTTATTTCTGAGAAGAAATGGGGCCACCGTTACAATGGCCAATTTGCAACTCCGGCGCGCGAGTCTTACCGAATGTGTTCATATATCTCCATTTCTACCGAACACTTTGTAACGTAAAAATTAATTTTTATTGTTTGAATGTGAACTAAAATACCCTGAAAGTTTGGAAAAGATCCGGTTAGCAGTTTCTTAGAAAAAAATTCCCAAGAATCACCTTATTCCTAGCGTCCTAAATAGGGCTCCCCCCCCCCCCCCCCAACGATCCGAATCTGATGACTTCGTTAGAGCGAAAGTGCCGGTCGTTCTGACATTCATCGCTAATCCGTATACGTATTAACAAGTATCTACTTGCTACTTATTACAAATGATCTAAATGCCTTTTGATTAAGACTGACAATAAGAAGAAAGAATAGCGTGCAAAATTTACATTTCATTCGTTCATTTAGTTTTAATTCAACAGCACCGTAAAATCAGTCTCTCGATAAGAAGGCACTTTGTGAAAAAGCACAATATATTACGTACAATTCCAGTTTCACTTTGGTTTCCACTCGATCTTTAGCATTCTAATTTCTACAAAAGTACATCGCCGCGCGTATTTCAATCTCTAACGCGAAGCCCCCAGATACTAGTCCTTCGGACACCAACCGTCGGTCTGGCGACGGAACTATATAGGAACTTATTAACCTGAGTTTCACCACAGGTAACTTGTAGAGTCTTCAGTATTGGTTCGGATATCAAGCCGAAGACGTCCAAATACAGCAGAGAGGGCATGTACGTTAGTGTTAAGTACGTCGACGGAGGTATTCCATAACAACGATTCAGCGACAGATGTTCTAATTTCGAGAAATCTAGCAAGTTACGAACAGTGTTCATTGTGAGCATCGTGCAATCGCTTAAGTCCAATTCTATCATATCTGGACAGCATTTCACTAAATCCTTGATATCTGGAATTGAAAGAAAAGGAAAAGTGCATTAGTGACAATGGTAGATGATTGAAACTAGGGCTGGGACTGTTCGAATAATTTAATATTCGAATATTTTACAAGTATTCGAATGCTACGAATAAACTTCGAATATCCGAGTATTCGAGTATTTAAGTATTCAAATACTACTCGAATATTTAAGTATTCGAATACTACTCGAATATTTCAGTATTCGAATACCACTCGAATATTTCAGTATTCGAATACTACTCGAATATTTCAGTATTCGAATACTACTCGAATATTTAAGTATTCAAGTAGTATTCGAATATTTAAGTATTCGAATACTACTTGAATATTTCAGTATTCGAATACTACTCGAATATTCCAGTATTCGAATAGTATGGTGTGAATTATAAATCATGTTATCAGCTTACACGATTTCACCCTGACAAACTAACGAACTCACAACTGAAACTATATAAAAGCTTGTAAAAAATGAACCTAAAGAACTTGATTTATAATACACACCATACTATTCGAATACATCAGTATTCGAATAGTATTTGAATACATAAATATTCGAATAGCATTCGAATACTTGGATATTCGAATTATATTCGCCAAATAATTGAGCAACTCAAGTATTCGAATACCGAAAAATTCGACAAATAGTCCCAGCCCTAATTGAAACTTGTAATCGACAATCGATACAAATTTAGCAGCTATCGAGCATGATTGTGCTTACTGTCATCTGTCATTGTTTTCCTACAACCGGCTACGTTTAAACGCGCAACAGACGAAGGTAGAGATTTGCAAAGTAACGTCATCGACTCGACATTCAAACCGCACCAGGCCAAATTTATGGCATTCAAGCTGGCAAAATGAATAAATAACATTAGAATCGATCGATTTTATTTGTATAGTAAACGCATTAATAAATCTACTTCTCTTACGCCTTAAGTTTCATTAAATCCTTGATACACTCGACATCCATACCCTCGCACATCGTTAAATTCAAAACTTCTAGATAGCTATTCTCACTGATAGCTTTGCAACACGATTTGTTCATCGCGCATTTTTCTAAAGATAACTTTTTCAGGTATTTACATTTGGATAACAACATGGCCAATCCATCTGGAGAAATCACCGCCATCGATAGATCAAAATATTGTAATTTACTAATATAGCCGTCTGTAAGAACTTGGCTGTTTTCCAAAAACACTGGATCTGCAATTTCTGCTTGAGCAAGTCGAAGTATTTGAACCCCCCTTGGCAATATGTGCCCTAATGTGCCTTCATTTAATACTTTACCGCCCAGGTCCAACCTGCTCCATAATGCTTCGTCTCGCGCTATCTGGCACCATCGCTTACAAACTAACATAGAACGTACCTGCAAAAATTAACAGTTATAACACCATATCACCCCGTTTAAAACTATCGCCCAGTTTCCTCCTCTTCTTTACATCGATAATCTTACCAAACATTTCTTGGGAAGTAATTTTAGTATCATTAAAATCATCTCATCTGACAGATTGTTAAACTTGTCCTCGCCCATGATCGAAGGTTTTCTTTTTCTTCTATAGAGGTAGAATTGATCGAGACTATTTTCTTCGGGGGAAGTATTCAGCCCATCTTTACAAAAACTCTCTTTCGTATCGATAAAATTGTCTATCTCCATCCTAGATGAATAACCAGATTCGTTCCCAACCGTGGAATAAGCAGCTGGCTCCTCCAACTCGTACGGATCTGGCTCCAGTCTAAGATATACGTTAAAAAATTACAAAATCGGTTGGAGCGAAACGCCGCTAAGCCCAACATACCTATCTATATTCACAGTTTCGAAGCTGGAGCTTCTATAAACGTTTTCCTGGCGCTCGAAGCTGTTGACTGTTTTACACTGCCTCTTGCTGTCTAAACTAAGCGGTGAAGTCGCCAGCTCCTGGCATTGAGACTTTCGACTACTTCCGCACGACACTTGGTCCTCTAACATGCTAACGCCCATATCTTCCAAGATCTCTGGTTCCACAACATTCCCATCGCTGGAGCACGACCATTTCCCGTTTCTTTTCGACACGCTGTTCAGAGTGCTGTTTAAATTGTTATTGCAGCTGTCATCCAAACGGAGCCGCTTACTATGAAACAGAAGTACATGGACGAGTATGAAATACAAGATGTACAGCCTTAGGAATATGCTGATTATATCGGGCGCTTGAGTATCAAGAACAACCTGTTCCACCAGGGCGAAGAGGGTGATTCCGCGGACATGGTGGTTCCAAGATTTCACCGTAAATCGATAAGCTCTGCCTTGTTAAGGGCTAAGAATTTATACGTGGACCGCTCAGAGGTTGGAAGTAAACACGGAGCACTGGTGAATACAGTAGCACACAAGTCTGATCGAAAACAGTTCTGTGTTTACACGACAAAGGTCATTGCCAATGCGTAATCAAGTAAATTTATAGTTCCGAAGGACTAAGATAGAGGACACTTCTATTATTACGAGAGAGAATAAGAGAAACAATTCAATCTATACAAACAAATGTAAACATTGTTAACTACGACGTAGATACTCCGATTTTCGATAGGAAGTTTTAATAAAAATTTAAATAATTCTAAGGATAACAATGGAGTCGAGATAAACTTTTAATTATAATTTCTAAGCGAAATGAGTGTAATTTAATTGTTCGTTATAAGCATTGGTAAAACGATGGAATGAATTTAAAAGCGCAGGATGGACGGCCGCTTGTTCAACCTTCCGAAAAAAATTCTCGAGGATATGGAGTAAAATGGTTCTCCAAGTCATCCTATGTTAATCTTTTATAGAAAAGAAAAATCGTTTTTCCTTTCCTTTCCTTTCCTTTCCTTTCGTTTCGAAGCGTATTGTAATGAATCGACCGAGTCCTCGGAGAACGCTTTTGCCAAATCGCTTGGCTTTCGTTCTGCCGCAATGGAAAATTTATCACTGATAATTCTTGTGGGCTTTTGCCCGATTGACGTAGAAAACGATAGGGAACACAGTGAATAAGAAGAACCGATTTAAGTAGGCAGATATAGGAATCGACGATCGACGATAGTGCACTGGCAAAGGTTCTTAACCTTACCTGAGCGCGCGAGAATATGCACCTGCATCAGTCGGAGCAACAGGTAAGAGAATTGCACGCGACGATTACCAAAACTTGGGAGCTTCTTCTAAAAGAGGGAGGCACCCTAGAAACCGACTCACCTTTCGGGCGGCGAGAATTCCTGGGTATTCTCTAGGCAATCCTCGCCGAGTCTCGTATGCTCCGCCACGCCGGAATTCATTTTTGGCGGAATACTGTCACAGTACCCTTTTTTCAATCGCCACTGGTCGTATGTACAGCTGGAAAACAATCGCTAGTGGCGCGTTCCAATTTCTCGGACCGCTCGCGAGGCGCGATCATTCGAGCCATTCCCTTAGACTCGCTTACGATTGGTCGATCGTCGGAGGCTTTCGAAATGGCGGGAAACCGAGAAATAGATCGCGCGTAGCGGCAACTACGCCCGACGCCGGCGTAGTAGAGATAATGACCAGCGAGTAGCGACCGGCAGCCAACTATCAGCCACTAGAATCGCCGGTCACTAAGTACCTACCTGAAACAGCCTGAAACTTAAAACCCCCCGATCGGTTCTGGTATGCTTTCCCACTTCCCAGAAGGGTGCGCATTGTGTTCTGTCGAATCGCTATGCGATAACGAGAAATTGATTCTAAGCGAAACATGTACAAGTATGTAAATTTCATTTGCTTCCTGGGTTTATTGAAAGTGGTCCTTTCGCTACACACCCCTGACACTTTTTAGAGGTAAACCTAGCGTAGGTATATCTATAGAACAACGCTCTTCGATGCTTCTTGCTTTTTTTTATATAATATTTCCTTATTCGTTCGAGTTGATCCGCAAAGACTTTTACGCGTTGATAAAGACTCTTAATGTTTCCGGCCTTTAAGTCTCTGATCTTCCACGTATATCTTCAATTGGAAATTCACCAAATCCGAAGTTTTTTTGCGAAAGTTGAAGCGAGACTCTTTCGGCTGTATTCCCCGTTCGTGCCACCAACCGTAGCTGTAAAAGAAAAGGTTATCGCGTATGTTAAGGGACCGTGTGCGGAATATTTTCGTGTTCACTTTTACCTGACAAATATCGAGAGCTGTCGGAACGAAGGAAAAATAGATCGTGACCGCTTAGCTTTTAAGATACAGCGATAGATGTGCCGTAAGTTAAGGTATTTAGACCAATTTAGACGCGTGCGCTGCGTCGCTCGTCATACTGATTGTGAGTAATATACATAGGTGAGTATACATATACTTACATACGTAGGGGAAATCCGGGAGACGCGGTCGACCTAATATAAAATGGCTATTAAAACTAATATAGAAATTATTTATTTTATCAGAATAAAGCTATATGTTCAGAATTTTATGCTGATTCAGAATAACTGGTCGATATTTGCTTTAAGACAATATTTACTGTAAATCGGGTTGAAAACTAAAATCATGACATCTGACCACCTCTCCCGAGGTGACGGGAAAAATGGTTTTCGTCGTTGGCAGAGACCACTCACATAATTATTCATGGAAAATTAACAAAGGATAAAGCAAAATTATTTACGAGTGAATAATACAACTACAGATTCATTGATATTTAATTTGTTTAATGAGCGGGCAACCTGAATACAAAAGTGAATAAATGAACTAAATAAACAAAATTAATAATAAAATAATAATAAAAAATAAAAAATAAACAAAAATAATAAAAAAATCATAACTCGACCATCTCTCCTTTCTGCAGCGAGAGATGGTCTTCTCGTTAGCTTTGAGAGGAAGAGTTAATATGGCCAAATACTTTGGCTGCATTGTCCCTCAATATCTCTCTACTATCTTATTATCCCAAACATTAAACGAAACTAAATCTTGATGTATATTTTAAATACGATTTTGTACACTGACAAAAGAGGTTAAATGTAACCTCAATTTACCTTTTAAACCCTATAAATCCAGAAAAACGCAGAAGGAAGCGAAATGACGCTATTCATTCAACTGTTTGGCTTCTAGAGAAATAATTGGTCTGCACTTTAACGCATTTTTACGTAGAGAGTCTGAAATATAGCGACTCGTCCAACTCTCCGGCCCGACCGCGTCTCCCGGATTTACCCTATACACCTATGCCGGCGATCCCAAATAACTCGGCACTCCTGTACCTCGGAAAAACTAAGCTGTTACGTACTCGCATTTGCTCAAGAAATAGCAGATAAAATACTCTGGCACAGAAGAAGAATAGAGATGGAGATTACGCGCGGCTGGTGAGCAAAGGCCAACGATGAACATCTTCGGTGATGTGTCTCTCTTGGTTCGGATTGCTCGGAACTTGCTCGAGCGTCTCGCTTGCGTTCAGATGATTCAGATAGCTCGTGTCCGCATATTCTTTCGAGTAGAATTTCGGCGTGATCGGATCATCTGCGATAGGATCGAGACTGCAATGAATCGTCGCACAGACGCGGCGACCACGGGTAAGGAAAGTTAAAGGAAAAGAAAGGCGTAGTAACTAAGTATGGGTAAGTAGTTGTGTACCTACTACCTACCGTCAGTTTTCGCGGCGCAAACGTTCGATTTGCCGGGCAGTCGATCCTTGGAGAAGCAAAGCTTGAACGGTGGTTTTTGCTCGGTTCTTTTCGTAGTGGGTGATCTCGAACCGCGAGAACTAGTTCGATCCATAGGGTACCTACTTGATAACTTGACTGCTTGCTGTTCATCAACAACGAATACTTAACGATGCGATGGGATGGTCGGCTAACGTTCTGCGTACGCTTCCTCTCGATTACCTACTTACACGATAGCGCGTCTCAACGGGGAGACACTCTCCACGGGGATGGCATACCAACATATTTGATCGATACTGTCCGAGCATTCTAGAAATAAATACAAACACAAAGGACATCTCTCCGTGCGTGGAACGTGTCTCGCCCCCCACCCCCTTTCGTCCACCAGTTTCCTTTGATCCAAACGAAACGCTACACATCTATGTATGTGTATGTGTATGTATGTATTTATTCTACGCTACCATAAACCGCTTTAGACGAAAACTTTAACTCTGTACTTAGGTAGAGTTTTCGAGGAAATACTAAGTAGTGATGTAAAGGTTAGAAAGATCGCGAGTGATTCTATCGGTCGAGAGAGGACGCATGACGGGAAATAAGATACGATTGTGCTTCTTGTTTCTGTTGGAAAATAATTTTAATATTTGATCGGTGATTAAAAAAACAGAGGGCGTGTCGAGTCCGCGTACGCTATACGTTTGCTGCACGTAAGAACAGTCGCGCATTCGATCCTCAGGCCGACTATGATACAAACGATCACGGTTTCTTAAACTTTCGGCCGATGTAATTGTCTCAGCGACACACAATTTCACCGTTCTGTACGCTCGCGTTGCTAGACTCGCACGTTTCACGCGTATGAATGAAAGGGTGACACGCGTGTTTCAATAATCTTTGACGATCAAAGATGTTTAATGTTATTTGTTATTTCCTTGACGAAACGTTGCAACGCGCCATCCGTAGGCTAGCCACGTCGTATGTAAGTATGTATGCAATATGATTTCACAGAATCAAAGGAATACAGGTCGTGGTAATCCAAGCTTCGCAGCCTTTACTTTTTCAAGGATCGGTTACAACGACAAAACCAAGAGTTTTCATGAGCAGACAATCTCGAATGAGAGAAGCGTATGTATAAGGAGAGCTCGGGAAATGCAACAATAAAATAACTTGGCAAATGGGTAGTTAGCTGACAATGTGTGATTCACCGAGAACATATGAACGCTATCCGAAACTGGTAGCTATTACATTTTTCTCCTCTATATGGTAGACGTCCCTCAAATGTTACCTCGCGAAAATGCGAGAACTGTAAATCGAAATCGAGATCGGTCCGGTAGGTATATGGAATTTTTGAGTTCGCACGAACACGAAGGAGCTCGGGGCATGGAAAAGTTTTATGCATCAGAGTTCGTTAGGTTATGGATGGACCCTCGAAGCAACGCGATAATGCTTTTGCACCGTGGCTCCACGCGAAGTGTTAAAAGTCATCATGTTTGTTCCGAAAATCTGTATTACGGAGCACCGATGGCTACAGTATACACTCGTTATAAGCTCGACGGACGGGGCTGGCGGTGGGCATATAACGCGTTGTAGACATTATTCCGCGCGGCCAATGGCGCGTGTGGGAAAATCCAAGAGCGAGCGATAGGAAACGAAAGAGCCTCTCGCTCGTTCTCGGGTTCTCTCACTCTCGTCCGAAGGATACCAAGAAATGGTGGGGATAGTCGCCGGGCATATAACGCACGGTAGAAACGGGCTTATAACGAGTGCGTAGTGTATTATCATCACACTTCACGGATAGACGTGTTTAGAACCGTTGCATCATCAAGAGCGACAGGATGCAAGTATATAACAACTCTCCTGCTTCGAATAGTTTCGATTAAATGCTATTTTATTAGGAAGCTTACAAAGTTTTCGTAAGACTCGCTGACTTTTACACGAAAAAAAACGATGCCGTTTACGACTCTCGGATGAATCCTTGATCCGAAAATGTCTCTCTTTCGTTTCTACATTCCGAATGGAAACCAGAGGCACCTCGCGAGAGGCACGTATACATACATACTCGGATATCGATCGTTTTCTATTGGTACGATCGAAAAGCCGCTCGCAGCAAAGTTACCGTTACCGTTAACATTCACGTTAACGCTACGCCATAGGCAGAGCTCTCGGTAACATTGAATGCACCGCGCACTCTTCTCTCTCCCAGTTTGTCTCTCGCTCGCTTGCTCTTCACACGAAAGAGGATGTTTCTATAGATTTACGTCTGTTTTTCACGGAAAAAATGAATGGGCATCGTTCTCGTTGGTAATCGATCGGTGAAACTCGACCTGATGTCGCCCCCCGTCAAATCATCCGAAAATCGATGAAGTAACGGATGGAGTTTGTCGTGAACGTTCACGATATACATAGGTAAGATAATATAAATTCTTGACTCGCACGCCTCCGATCCCGAATAGTGAGTGAAAAAGCAAAGAGAAAAGAACATTGCGTTTGGTTAAAAGATGTTCGTGACGTTTCCTTTTCTTCTTTTGTACTCGTTTTCAAAGATATCTTTCTCTTTGTTTTTCTCATAGATCTTTTTCGTTTATAAAAAAAAAAAAAAAACGTAACGAAAATGCTGCTTTCCGGGGTGCGCAACACGTTCTCGATCGTTTTCCGCTCAGCTTTGTTTTTTCGCCGTGAACGAATCGTTATAGTCTCTTTTGGATTCGAGGACGGAAACGCAAGAATAACGGCACGCTCCACGCGGAACGAGACTACGATTCGACGGCGCAAGTTTGCAACGGTGTATTTTTCGCGTACCACTAACGCCCCTCTCGATTTACCGAGTGCAGCTCGAGAGATGGTCGCCGATGGATGTGTAATTGTGTATCCATTGGCATTAGACCTCTTCGACATGAGTGGATCTCGCGCGCGTACCATTTCTCGCACACCCTTTACGATCTTCGACGGAGAACAAATGAAAATAAATTATTTGCATTCGCGTGTACATAGTGAAGCAAAGAGATGAAATGATTCGTAGATGATGTAGGAAGTTTTGTCGGTGTAGCGTAGCGGTACCATAGCACGAAATCTTAGAAACCTATACGTAGGTATTTACTTTTCCCTTTAATCTTTCCGCTTAAACGCTAGTATTGTTTTCCTCGTTCGAGCACACGTCGCGCGTACTCGCGCACCCCATATCTCTCTCTCTCTCTCTCTCTCTCTCTCTCTCTCTCTCTCTCTCTCTCTCTCTCTCTCTCTCTCTCGCACGCGTACACGCACACATCACACACACGCGCGCCACACTATACATCTATATTATGGCCGTAGATTGTTCCTTCACGTATTCTCTAATCCTTCTCTTAGTGCTTGCTCTTTGCTTTACCAATCGTCTCTGTTTACGTTCGAAAGATTCTCTCGAGAAAGCACTTATCTGCACTCGAGTCGTTAACGAACCGACGTATTATTCGTCGTGCAATACACCCTTGATCGATATCGATTACGGTGCAATGAGATGCTTCCGTTCGAAAGTGACATTCGGCCGGAATCGTGACGATGCGAGTTTAATGAAACTCTGTGAAATTTCATTCGCAGAGCGTGTATGTATGTATGTAATGTCTGTATGTATGTATGTATGTATGTATGTATGTATGTATATCGATCGAGAGTGCATTCGGAGTTTCCTTATGAAACTATCGCGCCACATTTTGCAGCGTAATGCAAAATAACTACTTAGGACATGTTGTTGAAAATAGCAGATAAAATAGCAGGCAGGCAGAGAAAAAAGGAGTAAGAGAAATTTTGATAAAGTGCAACATTATAACGGAGAAAACGTCTAAAGATACAGCGACGGAAAGGACACTTAAATATTGTGGTCGTCGTCGTCGGTCGTCCTCGTCATCGTAACCGTAATCATAGTCGTAATCATCGTATCTTTGGTCCTACGAAAAAGAGACCAGCAATCGCGGTAACCGCGTTTCAATGCCTTTCATAATGTGAAAGGTCCACGCGTGTATATAGTATAATGCTTTTTTCGTCTCTACGCCGCAAGCTTGCAGGCTTATCTTCGACACTATAAATCGTAGCGCTCTTTTCGTTTTCGAGCGTTCAAATTTTTCAGAGAATTACCTCGCGCTTCCCCCCCCCCCCCCCCTCTTTTCCTCGCACAAGTTTTAACAATCCCCTGAAAACTGTGAACGCTCGAAACTAATTGCTGGGATAGCCGCCAGTCTGCCGAAAGATCGATTACGTTGTCTCGCCTCTGCCAGATGATATCAGTCAAGTACAAACAAAAAAAGGAGAGAAAAAAGAAAGAAAGCGTGACAAAAGACTTGAAGAAACGACTGTGAGGAAACTTGTGCCACTACCCACGCGGATGTATTAGTAATTAGGCATGCAGCCTATCGCACAAATCGTTAAACGAAACTTTTCTTCAGGGTTACGCTGCAGGAAGGAAGAACCAGTAAAGACGTGTGACCTTAACCCTGAACGGACTCTGACCGTCGAATAGACATTATACCTATCAGCTCTTTCTCCTCGACTTTCTTTAAATGCGATAGCTTGCAATTCGTAAGAAATTTACGCAGTCTGTTGTGTAACTGCCCTGAGTAAAAAACCTTTCCCGCCACACCGCACAGTTCGAACGCGAACGAAATACAAGAAACTGAAAGCGCACGTTTGCCGAGGAAACAGGGATGATCTATTTCGGCTCAGGCGTGCGACTTTATTCATCTCTCCGGCCTTTGCCGCACCAGTTTGCCATTCACGTCAGTCATAGACGACACGACAGTCAGGAAAAAACAGACAGCCAGACCGCGAACAAAGAGCCGTCCTTCGAACGGAGGATTCGGCGCAGCTTTCAAGCTCGTTACCTTCTATTTCGTTGAATATTCTAAGAATACCAACGGAATAGAAGACAGAGCCAAGTGTTGGGAAATTCGATCGCACTGTACCGTCGAAACGATCGTACTATTATAGGATTATTTACGAAGAGCAAGGTTACTGCACGGACAGAAATGAATGGATAAACCGATCGCATAACGGTGTTGCGACTGTGGGCGGGCAGATGATAAAAAGCGTCGTTTCGTCGATAAAACTCTACAAAAATACGTAACAGTAATTAATAGATAATTCCGTGTACTCTAGGTTGGTCGAGAAAGTTTTCCCGCTAACGCGCTTTCTTGCCTTTTTAATTCATATCTCGATCTCTATGTACTTCTTCCCTCTCCCTTTCGCTTTTTACACTTATATTCACTTACGACGCAGGTACAATTTTTTTTTCTGTAAACTTTTTTTTTTGTTTTTTCTTCTTTTTCTTTGTAAACTAATTTTTTTTTTTATCTTGCTTACATGCTAACTCTCTACAAAGATACTTAAGAGACATTTACAAAAAGAAAAAAGAAATGGCCGTAATTGTCGCTTCTTCCTTGTTGACGTTCACATCCGTCCCTCCCCTCACCCCGGTGTTCCTTTCTTGGATATATGTTATTCGCGACATTATCGAACTTACACCCTACTACGTCCTTAAACACCTACTGAGCAAACTATCCGCGTAACATGCACCGGCACGCGCTTTACTCATCGGCGCTACTCGCTATTTGTGACTCGAGAACGCGCCGCGCCGCGCCGCCGTCACCACACCTCGGCGACATGCGATCGGGAAAGAAAGAAGAGAAACACGTGGACGTTTTGACCGTTCGCTCTATCCGCGGCCGCGACGCACTCTAAATGATTACCGGAAGATTACCGTTCGCCGGGAACATAAGTGTTGATGGTCGGGTACGTTAATCCTTCCTAAAGTCGTAAACGAAATTTCGAAAACGAGTTGCTTCTCTTCCTTTCGTATCCGTCCGTACATCGGTCTCAGCAAATCGACACGGACGAGCATATACATACTTGCTACGCACTATGATAGTAGAAGTACAGAAAGATTATCTATCGTTACTCGCGCCGTCTTTACGTTAATCTACTTACTCTTAAATCTTTACGGCGAAATTCGCGTTGAAGGCTGTTACGCCCGGAACTAAAGACAACTGTCGATTTCAACGCGGGTATTTTTATAGATTTGCCGAAATGTTCGTTAATGCGATTCAAAGACTGCGCGGTGAAACGACCGTGGGTAACGAGGGGCTGGCCAGATTGTCGTAAACGTTGGCGAAAGGAACAAATAAACATCGGGTGGAGAAATGTTTTGCGGAGGAATACGCGGCACGAGACATACGCGATGCTTCATGATACGAGTGAGTACTTAGGTACTTTAAGAGTACGATAAAGTCTACGCGTTGCTGCTTAACGGTTACTAGTAGTGTGCACTGTGTAATCGTGATTGTCGCGACGTGTCCGTTAAACTTGCTGGTTGTTTGCAACGTGATCAGCCAATTATTAGAAATCTCTTGAATTGCCGCCGTTACCCTCTTTTAAGCCGCCCCGTCGATAGATAATATTGCTGTACACGCCAGTTTTTTTTTTTTACGATTTCGTATCCCTATATGCAGACGTGTAAATACGAATGATAGGCTAACACCAAGAAAGGAGATTTGACGCGAGGAAAGATATACGAGGGGGCCAGCTTCAGCCACTCGGGGACGCAATGACTGCTTTGTTGGTTTGACGTTCGAGTAGATCCGAGCGCGCCTTTAAACGACGCTGCATCAAGCGGCTCTCGCTAGGCGGCGACAGGCCGAACAGCTGATGCAGCGACGAGTCCTTTCCGAGCAGATGATTCTTCCCGATCGCCTTTGAATCGGAGAGATCGATGCTCGAGCGGACCGAGCATGACTTCGGCCGTGAGTTGGAACTCGTGTCGAACTCACTGGAGGAATGAGTGGCGCAAAGCTTACTATGCTCGGACAGCTCGCTGCTCGAATCGGACATGTGCCCGTACGGATGATTGTCCTCGTCGGTGGACGAAGTCGATAATCTCGCCTCTCTGTTGTCCGTCAACTCGTCCAGATTGACAGAAAAGTGTTGAAGTACTACGCGATTCACAGCCATTGCGGATTCGGCAAACGCCGAGAGTTCCCTCGCGGAATTGTTCTTCCTAGAATTTCGAGAGGAAGAGGAAATTTAACGATCGTCTCGACAATCTTGATACTAGGCTTTGCCGATCTTAAAAACCGGCTTTAAAAACAGTTTTTTATTTATGAATTTGTAAAATTCAAAAACTGGTTTTTAAATTTAAAAAAAAAACGGTTTTATATACTAGAATTAATATGTAAAAATGAATTAAATTATTTAATTAAACACGTTAATATTTTGACTTGAAATCGCTTCGGACACAAGCAAATTGTAGTAAAACTAATCAGTTTATAGTAAAAGTAATCTTCAAGAGTTCATATTTTCGGAAGAAAAATACTAAATGAAATAAAGAGTTATAATTTACATTTTGTAGGTTTTTAGTTTTTTTTTTCGTGTGGTTTTGTATGCAGTGTATTTGAAGCAGTGAGAGCAAAAACTGAACCCACATTAAAAAAAAAAATTTCTCCTAATTTATATGATTAGTAAAGCCAATTTGAATGCATTATTACTACTAACTCAATTTCGAAAAAATGTGGGTTAGCCGGTTTTTGTTTTCACTGCCTCATTTTATTGTGGTATATTTGTGTAGATCCATACATATTAAATGAACTAAAAAATTGTAGAGATTTGCACGTATTTTAGTTATTTTAATTTTATTATTTATACTTCTATTTTTGTAATTTCGTAAATATTAAAAAAACTGAAATTTTTCAAATAAGCACACATATTTATTTTCTATATTAATTATATTTTTTGTGAAAATTCGAAAATCGGTTTAATCGGCTATTTGCGAATAGTGGAATTCGAAAACCGTTTTTTTTTTCTTTCAAAAGTCGGTTTTTGTATAAACCCTACTTGAGACTGATAAACTGGCCGAGCCGAGCTGAAACGAACCTGATAATGTGTGGAGTGGTAAGAGACTTGTCGGTGTTTTCAACCGAACTCGGTCCTGGATTGATCCACTGATGTTTCAGGATACCCTCGGCGCTGAGCCTTCGGTGGGCTTCCTTGACCAGCAGGCCTCTGATCAAGTCCTTTGCATCCTCCGAAATGCACCTCCATTCGTTGTCTGGGAACTCGTACCTGCCCTCTTGAATACTGGTAAACAAAAGCTCCTGGCAAGCCTGACAGTTTTCACCCCTCTCCCAGCCGCAGTCGGTGCCGCAATTCCCGTAGAAAGGCGGATATCCGCATAGAAGAATGTACATGATCACGCCCAGGCTCCATAGGTCGCAGCGTTTGTCGTAATAATTTGCTTCGCCGATGAAAGCCTCCACTACTTCCGGAGCCATGAAATCGGCGCTTCCCACTGGCGTGAGAAGCTGCGGCGTCGCTACGGGGCTGGACAGTGAGTTGTTGAACTTGATGCCCGAGCCAAGATCGAAGTCGCACACTTTGATCGGAATCAACTTGTCGGGATACACGCACAAGATGTTCTCGGGTTTCAGGTCCCTGTGGGCGATTCCTGGTGGCACGGACAACGCACGCGTGTTAACTTAAATCGTAACTACTAAAACCTACAGTGCAGCCGCATTAATATTCGGACACAGTGGTACGGAGTTAGTGCTTTTTTTTATGATTTAGTACGCTTATTCTAGTTGCTAAAAACGTAAGATTCTTTTATTTAATTTATACACTTCTCTTGTTAATCAATGGTAAACGAAATAATGCCGAATTTTGACGTCGCAAAAATATTCGGACATCACGTATGCTTCACGTCATCCTGTTAAGTCAGTTAAGTTGCAGGGTGGCAATGGTTTTAAACACAAGATGTAAGCACTACCTTGTAGACTCAGTTTCTTTTCAACATTCATTCATACCGCACGTATTTTCTTTTGAAAATGGTACGTAAAGTTAACAATACGTCGTTCGATACACGCCAACTCGTTATTCATAATCGGAAAGTACTTTTCATCAACGCCAGGGCCACCCGATTATTTTTGAACGCTCTCTCTGTATCTGCCATGCTTTTTATTCGTTGTCACATCAAAATTCAGAACAACAGTTCAAGATACAATGAAACAGCCTGCCAAATCTCAAATTAATTTGTCGAACCGTTTTTGTAGAAAAACTCAGAAAGAATTACCTATTTTTCAGCCCAACAAGGCGCATCCCCCCTTAAAAGTGCTATCAATATGAACATTCGTAACAGTTTTAAATTTTATTAGGACAATGACCTCAGACTCAAATCACGTATAGTTCAAGAATATTTACTGTATAATTGTCCAATGGTGTTGCACCCTCCTCCACTGTCACCAGATTTAAATCCAATCGAAAATTTATGGGATTCCTTAGATCGTCGAATCAGAATAACACCGAACAATGGTCAAGTATTCCGTTAGAATACTTGAATAAAATTATTTCTAGTATGGCCAAACGTTTAAACCGTGTAGATATTAAAACAAAAGGGCAATCCAACAAAATATTAAAATTGATGTAATTTTGTTAAAGTATATGTATATTTTACAATAAAAGCATTATGCTTTGCAGAGTGTCCGAATATTTTTGCGACGTCAAAATTATGTATTATTTCGTTTACCATTGATTAACAAGAATAGTGTATAAATCAAATAAAAAAAAAAAAACGTTTTTAAGCAACTAGAAGAAGTGTACTAAATCATAAAAAAAACAACGAATCCCTTATTTCCAGAATTACTACAGATACACAACAATATATTTCCAAGTACCACTGTGTCCAAATATTAATGCAGCTCACTGTATCATCAATGTGCTCCGTTCATCGGCATTCCGGTTAAAAGACAGTTTACCTTTCTTGTGAAGAAAATTTAATGCGCTGGCGATCTCCCTGACTATCTGACTCGCCTCCCGTTCGCTGAAGTGGATCCGTTCTTGAATTCGGCTGAGTAGCTGGCCACCGTTAACCTTCTCGAATACGAGATAAAATTTCTCTTCGTCTTCGAAGAACTCAATCAACTGAATGATATTTGGATGTCCCTGACAATGGTGGAACGTCTCGACTTCCTTGAATACTCGGGCACGCGCGTGGCCAGGAATCTTGTCGATTATTTTAACGGCGTACTCCAGGTCCGTGTAAAGCGACCTACAAGTCTGAACCGAGGCGTAAGCACCCTCTCCAAGAACTTCGCCAGTCAATCTGTACAATTCTGAAACAAACGATTTTATTTCTTAAGACAGGGTAAAAACTCGGGTAAGTTCGTGGTACAGGTTACTCCGCGATACTTTTTCATTTATCTGTAAAGGCTGGAACAGACACGTCCAGTAATTTAGTCGAGTAGAGAGTACACGACTAAATTTTGGTGTCCACACGCGAAAAATTACTGAATTATTTGCTACTCGACTAAACTACTGGACGTGTCTGAACCAGCCTTAACTCGAAATTGTCTGACTCAATTTAGATGGAACAAAAACTAACAGACAGCGTTGATCTTCTCTAGTTTATGTTGCGGTAAAATAATTAGTCAATTGAAATTAGTGTGACAGAGTGAGAGAGCATTTTGTTCCAGCAGCGCATTATTCGTGAAATTTTTCGTGCTAGTTGTGGACGTTTATGTATTATATGTGCTTTAGAAGATAAATGGAAAGTTCAAACTGCAGGTAAGTGATGGTAAAATGACACATTAACAAGTCTTACTCTTGAAATTATTATATAATAAGGCATCACCCGACCCTGCGTTTCTGATTGTGCTGTTCGAGAAATTCTGATGGCAAATACCAGATACCATGTTTCGTTACGTCTCAGACATCTAACGATCATGAAACGATTGATTATACACAAAATAACAATAATATAAAATAATATAAAATAATTTGAAATAATTTGAAATAATTTGAAATAATTTGAAATAATGTAAATTAATGTAAAATAATATAAAATAATATAAAAAAGTAGCTGAACTATCACGGAGTTACCAGAGTACTATCACGAAGTAACCAGAGTATGTCATGTCAACTTAATTTTGTATATTTTCAATTAAATATACTTAGTAAATTTTTGCTAACCTATTATTTGTTTCTCTGCTGTCTGAACTATCATTATATCCTAGACTCACTTTCAGAATATGTAAATATTAGCAGTTAATAGACAAATTCTAAAACTATCACGGACTTACCCGAGTTTAGCCTACATCGCAAGCAACGGGCAACGTCCATCAGATCGACTGGCAATAAAATTTTATTTGTCTCAATTTAAAAACCTACCAACTAATCATTTATGAATACTGTAAACGAACGCGAAGGGGACTTTAAACCCAAAGGAATCGTGGTATCGTCGCAGGTCACGCGCGCGAATATGTATGTACTTTTTCTATTATCCATACTTGGCGATATCTCCGCACCGATATTACAGACCATCGTGTCTTAAAACAAATATCTATTACGCTGGGTGAAATTTACATCACTCAGCGCGTTCTGCGTCCACCGCGATCAATGTGAAGGTCAAAGGGGTAACGCGTCGAAAGCATTCTCAAACTACTGCGCACAAAACGTTGGCGCTCTCGCTCTCTCTCTCTTTCTCTCTCACTGCTCCTTCCCCTTCCTCGACCGCCACCCTATCTCGCTCGCTTTACTAGGTCTTTAACTTCTCATTCCCTCTTGCTCTACCCCCACTACATCACAACGCGACAACTTCCGTTCCGTTCCGTTTCATTCTGTTCCACTCTATCCACTGGTTTCGTTCGTTCCCTCGTCCAACGTTGCAACTATTGCGACGCTGGTATCAATTCTCTTTTTACCGTCCCTTCTGTCTCCTAACCTCTCGTTTACTCCCCCTTTTAACTCTCCCACCACCGCCCTGCCACTTTGTCTTCGCCAAAGATACGATTTCAGCTTGGCAACACCGCGGAATACCTAGCAACCCGAAGCTGGATAATACGCGCTCCTACTTTTACGCGCTTCCTACGTTCTCTAAATCGCCGGCAGCATAACCGATTGCATCAATCAACTCGAACGCAATGTATCATCGAAAATTAGAATTCAAAGATCCCTACACGCCCCTTGTCGCCAATGACTAATAGCTGTGACCTGACCGGTAATCAGTAAGATGATCGTACAGTCCGATTTGCAGGGTGCGATAATCGTGAGTCATCAGACTCGACACGTAACATTCGCGGTGTTGTTTTTAACGGCCGTCTCATTGTAATATATTATGTACATGTACGATTCCACGAAGCGCCATTTACGTTCGCTGATTATAATATATTTGTGTCATTCATGTGTGCCTTTACGCCAATTTGCTCTTCAACGACGGTCGTTTTCAGATATTAGCATACATAATGACTCGGTCCATTGTTCCATGGTCAAGTTTCTAGCGAATTCCAGGTTAATTTCCAATCGTTGCACTCAAGCTGTTATACGTGTATCTATCCTCGAAATGTCAATACGACGGACGTTGAAAACTAATAAGGGAACATCCCGAACCCGGAAATTCAAAAAATTCTGAAACTTTGTAAATATGTAGGGAATTTCCCCCTGATTACAACGCAATTTTTGTTTGCTGCCCAAATTCACTCTAAGGTGGTGTAATTGAGCCCTGAAAGTCCGGTTATTTTCAGATTTTGTGTTATAAGTTATAACTCGTGAACTGTAAAATATTTCTTTTACCAAATGATAGATCAAATTAAAAGAAGTAACTTGCGTCGTGAAACTTTTTTTCTATCTCTTACAGTTCGCGAGTTATAACACAAAATTGGAAAATACCCGAATTTTCAGGGGTTAATTTCACCCCCAAATTGCGATGTAATCAGAATATTCACAGTCTCAGAATTTTATTAATTTTCGGATTCTGGATCTTCCCTTGTAAGCTGCAAGTATTTTATTGGACTCGAAGAAATATTGCGAGCCGCGTGTCGAGTTTCGCTGATTACGCTCGGAGGCGTAAACGCGAAACGAAAATCTTTCGTCCTTAGGTCACTTGGCAGCGAGCATTACCTACATACCCCCGATTTAGATCGAGTTACACGAGAAGAATTTCAGATGGTTCGTGCAGATACTGCGGGCACGCTACGCCACGAAAAGCAGACGATAAGAAGCATTGCGTTTCTATAATTAGAGAAAGGCATTTTTTACCGATGCAAAGAGTTCTGAAACGTCGCGAATGAAAATCTGACGGACACACACAGCCGCGCACGCAAGTGTAGGTATACGACGCGTCACCCGTGCCCCAGATTTTAGTGTATACGGGCGCGCTCTCGTGCCTAGGTTACCCGGCGCTAGAATATATGTATGTATATATATACGCGAGTGCGCCCCGTGGAAGCTTCTCGAATGCGAAACTCTTGCTTTACCGATCGATCCGCGCGGTGATGTAACCGGCCGAGGCAGTGAACTCGCTTAATGTTTTTGGAAAACTCACTACCCTGTCCCCTACATTTACCAGCGAGAGGATACGCCTCTAGCAATGTCCTCGGTTCTCTAATATTTCTATTTCAATTTAATCTACACCGATAAAAGAGTGTAATCGACGGCTGACGCGAAATGAGAGCGCTGCGTCAATCAGAATCCTTAAAAGTTCCAATTCACACACGCATCCTGCAAACTGCAAAGACGTCGATCATTGCGACGAAAGCAAAAGTCGAGTTTGCGCGCGCGGTCGATTCTCGTGCCGTCGCGCATGAGTTTCTCAAACGTTCTGAACTTGTGCAAGGTCAGACACCTAAGCGTCAATGACAGAAGAACGCATCACGGCGAGCCTGCAGTGGCAAGTAAAAATGTAGTTGACGCATAATCCCGTTTCTATATATGTGCACATAACTTACTACTTTATAGCCAGAAACTCGATAAACGGGCGATAGTGGTATCGGACTCTTTGAAATTATCTACTACTACGCAAGTATACACCTACTGGCTATATTTGGCGCTAATTAGTTATTGCTCAGATACGCCAAGTTCCGATGCATCGTTCAGGGCGATTGCATGATTCGCGGCGGAGAAGGTGCCCCTTGCAACTTCCAGGTCGTCTTCCAACCAACGAGAAAGAGAGCACAGAGAAAGCGAGAAATGTGTGGCTTATCGTCTGCAGCGTTACATTACATTCGTTTAACGTTGAACGGTGCACCCATCTCTTCAGATATTCCAGCAACATAAACACGGTAATTTAATGCGGGGCCGAGAATTACAATAAAATTGTCGATCGATTTACGGCGACAAGGCGCGCTCGGCTGTGTTCTCGCAGTTCGTACGTTAAGGAACTATTTAGTTCTTGATCAGGCACTAATTTTTAATCAGTTCGTGAAATAAATCGTTGTTTTAAGATTATGTCAATAAATAATTGTTTGAAATAAGTACTAACATAAAAATTGATAATTCAAAAATATATGTGTTGTCTGTGAAAGCAGTTAGTATTGTTAGTTTTCGTGAAAATAAATGTGGAAGAAAGCCCTCTGTTCAACGGCCATCTCTTACTGTTCGAAGTAAGAGATCACCATCACCGTCAATTTTTTTGCTGGTTGTTGCGGTATTAAAGGTTATTTTCATACATTTTGCTTTAAAATGTAGCGCAAGAATTTCAGTATTATATGTATTCTGATTAAAAAAATAATTCCCATGTATTTTAGATAATCAAAAACTAATTCCTGACTTGATAAAAAATTAGTTCCCATGTATTTTAGATGATCAAAAACTAGTTACAAGTCACCTTATTATTCCGTACCTTATAAATAATTAAATTATACTTATTTTCAACTTCTTAAAATTTTTCCGTAAAGTTTAAACATTAATTCATCTTTTAGTATAAAAAAAAAGTGTATGGTTTAAAGTTTTATTAGGTTAAAAATAAATATTAAAGCGAGAAGGCCGCTAAACTCATCAGAAACTATAGTTCCTTTACTATCGTAAATTTTATTATCCCATGGATTGAGAATTTTTACCTTGGAAGCAAGAAGACATCAAGGACGAGCCGGAACGTTTCTTCCTGCGCCTTTTACGCCTGGCTTCTTCTTGTCGAGCTTGCACCGCGCTCATCGATTCTCCCGTTGTATTCACCGTGTCTCTGCAACCTGCATCCTCTGAAACAAGCATTGCGAGCGCGCATTCGTTTAATCGGCACGGCATGCGAAGGGATTGAAGGGAAAACTCGTCGTTCGTGTGAACTGTAAACGTATCCTTCGCGAGAAAGAACAGAAACGCTCTTTTTTCGCCTCGGCCAATTTAACGCTTCCGTCGATTGTAAGTATTTTTAAATTTGACAAATACAATAAATTTCATGCCCGAAACGTTAGATCGTTCCGGAGTCTGCTGCGAATACGAAATTAGAATTAAACTTCTGGAGGATTGACCGTAGTCCGGGCGACGCGTCGCGACGACGACGATGAGAACAAAGTTACGTAACGTCTGCTTATTTAAAAATTCTCGGGAATCCATCGCGCGATCAGTCGCGGTTGGCAGCAGCACCAGCAGATACGTGCATGTGCGTGACACACCCGTCATGCCACGCCACTTTTGTTATCATCGTTATACTTATGATGGGTACTATTTATTGCCAAGCGAGTTTATCTCCAACGATTCGAGCGCGGCGAAGGCAAGGTCATTAGTCATCGTTCGTTTCAAACTTATTAATAATATTTACATTATCGGTGGTCCTGACAGGTATATTTACGCGTTCGATTCGTTCCTGTAACTGTCAATGGTTGCGCAATTTCGCTAGCGATTTGAAGTCTAAGTAGAATTTGTTGTATGTACAGCGTCTCGGGAATTACTGTCCAATTACTGTCCAATTATTCTCGAGGCTGATGCGCGATATCGTGCATCTACAGGGGCAGAAAAACCGAGTCGCTCCCGTTGCTTCTGTCAACGACAATACGACTACTTTAGGTGTCCGTTAGTTAGCCGCTCGACCAAGAAATATACTTATCGTTACGCTCAACGCCAGCTCATCTTCCGCAAAGGCTACAAACGCAATTTAATTTAAGGGATCGGGAATACTATTAAAGCAATAAAAAAAAAATATTTAAACCTGTGAAACAATTGTTGGAACGGTAAATTTTTGGCATAGCTCGGGTTGTTAAGGTAGGTAACGGAGGTAAAATAAATCGTACAGCCAAGTATTAGGAATTATGCGAGTGCCACACTGCCACTCCTTCTAGTCGAAAGTGTACGAGTTCGCGTGGGTCGAGGAGAAACCAGCGGAGTCGATGGGACGACAGCAGGCAATCATGAAAGTATAACGAGCAAGTATTTTCATCGCTGTCTTTGTTGCAACGCGTTTCCAAAACCTTTGGCAGCGTAATTCTTACCAAGATTGAGAGTGACGTGAAGGTAAATTTTCGAAGGAAAATAAATAAAAAAAAGACGCAAGCTGAGAGATTCCCACCTCGAACGATATAATATATAATATCTGCTGTGCAAATGTTGCGTTACAGAAAGTGCCGATCTTTCAACTTCGTTCAAAAACCCCGGATTAACATAAATTACTTCCTCGAGACAAGATTAAATTGGTACGCCTCCGTCTGCAAGTACACGCACGAATGTCTTACGGGCAAGAGTTCATTTTTACAGCGACAACCGCGCAAAAAAAAAACCGCCCTTGTCGCAAAAGAAATGGTCGAGCAATATTATTAATCTATACACGAGGGTAATTTATTCTGTAGCGAGTAGGTAGATTGTTGTTTGCAAGGCCGGATGAAAAGCAACAAAGTGCACAGCCGACGCCACAGACGCCACCGACCACCCAGAGTTCAATGACTGGCACGGAAAAGGAACGCCGCCATCTTACGCGAGATATGCACGTACGATACTGTCGCTGCATCCGCCAAACCCACGACAATGCAAAAGCCCATATCTACAGTGCCCAAGTTGATAACACCTTACGATTTATTTATACCAGTTTGCTAGTCTTTTGTTACTTGCCACTTTGCAATTTATTTTCGCCCAACCAAGCAACTGCCTGATTAGAAAAGTAATCGGCAAAAAAAATACGTACTACATACATGTGCATCAACGATTATTGAAACGGATGCTCGATCGCCAGGCCCTCGAGCATCAATTTTTGCGAAATCAAATTCAACTCCACACAACACAATCACAGCGTTCATTACCGCGCGGCGTTAGAACGTATAAACATTACAGAGATTGTATTTTCACGATCTTACTTCGACCAGTTTCGTAATTTTCATGCTTATTTGTACAAATTCATCACGTAGGGATAGATTCTGCGAATTTTTTCTCAATGAAGGTGTAAATTTGAAATTACGTGTCGAAGAAGCGCGAAGCTATTCGGCAGATTTTCAAAATCAATCCGTTTGAAAAGAGAAAACTGTTCTTTTTATTTTTACAATGAGAATTGCCTTGCTTCAGATCGTAGCAAGTTTTTCCGGAGTAAGTTTTATATGTGCTACATAAAACGCAGAAATCCCATTGCCCTTCGGAACGAGGCTCTTCCCTTTAAACGAAGGGGAGCCACGAATCAGACATGCGCAAGGGCTCCCCCACTCCACCTTCCACGGGACGTGTTCTTTGTTTGGGTTGCCCTTACTGACGCCCTTCGCGATACGCGTCCAACTCGAACAAGCCGACTAACCCACTTAGGCCCTCGAAAATAATTCAACGACGCGCGTAGCGTCGCGTCGACTCTCTAATTCAGCGTATTCACCGCCATTCGCGCCCCACTGCGTTTCCAACCCCGCGACAACTGTTCGAACAACGATTTTTACTCGAAATACTCCGAAATTTTCACCAAAAACCATTGAGTTCGAAACATGAAAAACAATTTTAATATATTTTTTCTTTGATTATTATTCTCTTCGTGCAACTACAATCGTTCGAATCTGCCAGCGAATTCGAAAAAGCTACCCCCCCCCCCCCCCCGTTCATTGAACTAGCAAATCCGGCAAATCCACAAGTATATGCCGTGAAATTTGTATGAAATAGGAGAAAGATGCGAATTTGTTTTCGACAAAGTTCAGAGGGTAACGCTGCAATGGCTATCGCGTTATATACATATTTCGATCATTGCGAGCTTATTTTCTGCGAAAGAAGAGTATATAGAATAATATCCGTCGCTAACAATAAGAAGACGTTGCCTTTCGATAGTTGGTCGGGTCGAAGTGATCAGAGTACATATTGAAAGAAACTAATACATCGAGAGGTATGATTTGTAAATCAATTTCAAGGCGAAAGCGGTTAAACGGTTAAACAGCGAAACGCGGAGCGAGGAACGTTGGCAACGGAATGGGTGTAGGTACCGGTTTCGAGAAAGTTCTGTCAAGCAGTTTTGATCGTCTCGTTCTCTGGCCTCCCATCGCGGCAAATCTTGAAAACAGTAGCAGATTTCGCGGTTGGCTGAAACTACATGTATATCGTTTAACGTACGCGCGAGTCAAGCCTGCTCGATGTACAACGCGTGAACGTTAAGAGCAAAAGGTTAGATCGAAAGAAACGAGCGGCCACCGAATTGTTTTGAACCATCAACCGTGCCGGCCGCGAAGCGTAAACATAAAAATGGCTGTGAACAGGCTTAGAAGTGCTCGTAGTTCTAGTGGCGCATATATGTATATATTATGTATCACACACATCATACTACTTCGCGTACCACTGCCCAATATCGGTTTCTTCGAACAGAAACGATAGATTGGCATGGCATTAGATCGAAGAAACTACAAAAACTTATACATAGTTTTAATATTTTCTTACCTCTTCCCGCCTCCTGGCACCCGTCCTCCCGTTCTTCCAGAATTTTCTCCACCATCTTCGCTCGCGACAATGTCACTTGTGGTAGCGTTCAGAAAAAGAGTGAAAAAGAAAGTTGTCTTTTTCGATACGAAGGTTCTTCTGTTCTCGCCTCGTTGGCTTTTCTTTCTTGTCCCTCTTCTCTTCTCGTCCAACCAGCAATAACGGAACACTCGCTTACTTAACCCGATATCAATAATTGTAAAAAAAGAGTCAGTCGTATATACAAAAACACCTATATCCACTAAGATACTGATATAATCTTCCTTCCCAATTGCTCCTCTATCGTCGCTTCGGTATACGCACAACGTACGCTACGTTACGTTACCTCTTCTACGGTACGCATGTCTTTCTTCTTTTTCTCCCTCTACCGACTCACTCCCTCGGGATAGATCGATGTATATCAGTGTCGGTATCACAGATATAAATAAATATATAAAGGCTATATTCTACTCGTTTTGCTCCCCTGGCTCCCGCGATCTCTCCGAACAGAACGACAAAAGATGCTGCTGCTGCCGCTGTTGTCGATGGTACGTGTCGTAATTTGGATCTTTTCAATAAATACTATCACAGACTTTGACACTGCGCTTCTTCTTTTGTTCCTTCTGTTTGCTAGCTTGCGTGCTTATTTGCTCATAGCTGAGTTTCTCCTTTCCACTTGCAGAGCGGCATACGCGTACGTATCACGCGATAAAGTTCTTCGGTTTCCACTGCCCTGGTTGAATCCGATGACGTCCCCAGTGGATAAGCCAGCCGCAGCCTGCTCTTCAATCGCGAGGCAACGCCAGAAACCAATTTCCCGACTCGTCGCAACCGCCGAGAAAAACTCTGCCGCCTCTACCTTCGCTCCTTCGACTTCCCTCCTCCTCCGCCGCCTCCTCCTCCTCCTCCTCCTCCTCCTTTCCTACTCTGAGACTTTTCGCCGGATAAACCGGGGTTTCTCCGTATGCGAAGATCCCGCGATGGATGCTGCTCCGTCGACGCTATCGCACAGCCTCTCGCACGTAGCGGTAACCGGGCTTGGAAGCGCATTAAAAATCCTTCGGCTAACACATCAGGTCACTTCGTTCACCTTCCCTCACTGCTCGGCAGTTGGTTTCCGACTGAACTCGCAAGATGGCCGCTAGCCGCTCCGCTTACCAACATCCCTACCGCTACACGTTCCACGCTAGCCCGTCCACGTATATCCCCACCGCCCGTTCCCCAGCCGCCTTTCCGTTGCTTCCACGTTGGATCGGACGACTTCGTTGACGCCCTCTGAGACAGCGCCGCGCCGCGTCACGTAGCTCCCTATCAGGGGCTCTCTTCCCGAGGAGACGCGCACCGATCGTGCACCACTGCGCCGCGCGGTCCTTCACCAAACCCGTCCCGTATGATGCAACCTTTTCGCCCCTTGCAAGTATCTGTCTACTTCGGATCGATTCGCGGCAATTATATAGTCAGCCGATACTCCGTAACTTTGCGTCATCGAACGAAGTTCGTTAAAAAATCTGGCCCAGACCAAAACAAGATGTACCGAATGACCGATACGAAACACGTTAACCCCCGGGCTATCGTTTTCAGATTTTCCGCTTCTTCTTCCTTGTATTACTTTTTTCTACAAACTTTTTCTCAGCTATGTACCTTGATCCCGAGATTCACGGTTCGCAAATATTTCCACAGTGCTCTACCGACGCGTGAGAGTCACTGGTCGTTCTCGCGCGTTTGGAACTGGCTTGCCAGTAATAACGCCATTCTATGCGAACGTTTCTCATCAACGTTTTCGCGAAACTTGACCGAGACGTGTTCACCGGCTCGGTCTTCGGTCTAGGCACTCGAGTTGTTTACAACTGGCATCATTTATACTCCGCGTTAGCGAGGACAGAGCCAGATAAATATACGGGAAATGACGCCGGTAGCGAGCCGTGCGTTGTTTTGGGAATGGATGCGCGCGCACAGTGGTCACACCGCGCCACGTATACAACATCGCGCGATGTAGGCAAGAAGGAAGGATCGAGCGCGAGAATCCGCTCCTGATCTGTGTGTCTGTGTGTGTGCTCACGCGCTCGTACCCACGCCCGCATCCCCGAGCCCGAACCCGAGAATAATACTCTGTATTGAGTGTATTGAATGTAAGCGGACAAAGCACGTATTGCAGGGGAAAGAGAAAAAGAGAGAGAGCGAGAGAAACGAAAAGGGGCGGGTGGCATCACTCGAGCTTCTGTAGCGTGATCGCACGAGGAGAACCTATTACACGTACATGGTACGTGTGCACACGTCTGTATATGCATGTATGCGTAGAATATTCGTATAGTTCGTACACTATGCGCAGGCGTGAGTCGGCCATCGTGGTTTGTTTTCAATCGCTCGACATCGCGTGAACTTGTTGCCCGTATAATCGCTACGGTATTGCGTCGTAAGTTTATCAGCCGTATTATTATTACGTAAGGTTATACGGTCGTTTGTTTACCTACACGTTCCACGAGTACCTTCCTATTTGTTCTACGATATAGATCAATATTCCGTTTCAACAACATTTTGTCAAAATTATATCGTATTTAGCCTCTAAGGCTTACCAATAGCAAATACATTAGATGAAATTTCACTTTTCTCCCTCGTTTCTCTTGCAATCATGTTTTTCAATTTCGTACGCTACGTAGACGTCGCGACTGCGTAGAGGACGAAAATTGTTCGTGACACTGCCATCCGCTGTTGCATCAGTAATGCGATAATCGCTCGCGCGCGCGCGCGCGTGCCCGTGCACTTCGACGATTACAATAACTTCTCGAATTAACGGTACTAAATTCACGTCCTTTGTTTATCAAGCGTTTTCGGGCGGTTCACTGTTTCAGAATAGCAAGATATTACTTTGCTCTCCGAAAGTAATGTATTGTCGATGTATTGTCCGAAAGTAATGTCGATGTATTGGGTATGTACATATGTGCACGAATCAGAAATCTGAACTGTCGCCCTAAACATTTAAGGAATCGGAGAATGTTTAAAGGGGTAGGTAACTCTAGAATTGTGAAAAAATCGATTTTTTTGGGGCTTAAACAATAGTTTAAAGTCTTAAAACATTATGTAGAAGGTCCCAGGAATGACAGATTAGCAGTAAGCTAAAAAAATTCAAGATAACATATACAAATTACATTTTCAAACTTTAAATACGTTTTTCTTATAACCGTGTTTTTCAAAACAGTGTGCGGGATTGCTCGAGTTCTATTTGATCAATCACTTTGAAAATTTACAGTTATCCTTGCGATTACATTTATTAAGCATTGGCGATCCGTTTTTTTACTTTTCTAATTGTTTTGCGAAACAACGAATAAATTGACTCATGTTTCGTCGAAATTCGAACCTTAAATTTGAAATACCCGCCATTTTGTTAATTTTTACAAACATTGAAATGTTTGATCGTCAATGCTTAGGAATTTATCATAATAAATGAAATCTTGTCTGTTTTTGTTGCAAGTAATAGCCGTTCTGCCGAAATCCTGCACACCAGTTGAGAATTAAAAAAAAGGTGTTCCGGGAAATGGCGTTGTACGGACTTAGTTATAAACATTTTTTAAATATTGCAGCGTTTTTTTTAAACACTTATTATACTTAAATAAAGTACAAAGTTTCGTATTAATCGGTTGTTTACATTTGTTTTACTACCACTTACAAATTGCCTAGTTTTCCCCATCGCTAGAGTGACCTAACCCCTTAATCTCGGTAACAACCCAACAGTTTGAACAATGATTCGAATCAGTTTTACCCCAAATTGTAGCCGATCAATCGGATCAACGTTCTTGCCGTGAGAACTACTGTAGAGGTTTGTTGGTTGGACAGAAAATTTAGAGGACAGTGCTCGGTCGCGTAAAATAACAGCGGGAACCGGTTTCTGCACGTGGCAGCGGTTGGGCGATCGTACCGGCGAAACCAACACCCGCCTATTTACAGTACCACCGATTCACGTAACCTTCTTACGCTTTCGAGACATTCCCCTCTTGCCTATTCCTGCGCCTTATCACGAGAACGATGCAACATATTAAAGGTAGATATTATTAGAAATAACCGAGGTTACAACGCAGCCAACTTGAAACAATATAGCTATATAGATACTATGTAAATGGGACGGATAGTTGGGAAGTCGCCCCAAAATGCGAGGTGGAAACCGATGGGAAAGGTACACGTGTACCTACAGTCTATATATCTATACCTATACATACTCGCTACAAAAAGAAGAAAAGAGAAAAAGGTAATTGCGGTGTAGCGTTTTCGTGGTAATCCGTAGAACGTGGCTGGTGGTGGCGATACACCTGTAGCGACAAGAGGGACGCGTAGTTTAGGATGTCGGGTATCGATGAAAGGGCGCCGGGGAAGGTGGTTGGAACTGTTGGACGGTAAAGAAGTGGAGGGAACCTAGGAGTTTTGCTGCGCAAAATATCGTAACACGTGGGGCGTCTGTTTGGACTTGCGGGAGGCGTGGTTGTTTCGAGACATTCGTTATCTATTCCTATACGACTACATACTTACATATGCCTACAATTTTTCCGCGTCGTTCGCTGTTCGATCGGGACAAACCGAGAATTACTCGAGCACCATTCGGGTAGGTATCATTCGAAGAATTTAAACGTTACACCGTTTGAGCGGCGATGCGATCTGCCGTTTTCCAGTCGCACTTCTTTGGTTAATCGTCCTCTATCCCGTTTCGTTTTCGTACAGAATAACATCTACGTAATAGAAGAAAAAATAGAAGAGCGCTAGTAGTATTATTCGTGATATTCAAAAGAGGACGGGCTCGGAGAAGCGCAACGTAAAAATACGTCTGGCTAATTGGGATAACTTGTATGCGAGCCAGACAAAAGCGTCGAATTCATTAATTTTAACGAGCTTTGTCGTTCTCCAGTTACCAGTGACTCATTCGATCGCTATTATCGCCTTACTCGATCTCTAGCTGTTCCGTAAACTTACACTGTACAGCTGTACACTGCATAGGTCATAGTACATACATACGAGAACGCGCGTTGCGTAAATTTCTGTCGTGAGTTCGCTTATCACGAAAACAGGGTCCACTTTGGGCGAGCGTCCGTGGCGATGGTGTGCGTGATAAATGAATAGAATTAATAACTCGCAACTCCAAGTCCGGATTTCCGTGAAAGGAAGGACTTCCGTGTGGTCGAAAAGTAGGATGAAATTAAAAGAGAACGATCGCGCCACGCCGCGCTGCGCTGCGTTCTTACGTAATTCTGCGATTCGAGTTCCTCTTACCGCTTAGCATCTCTTGTTCCGTTCTCCTTTTATTTTCCAATATTTTTTCAACACAAACCCGCTCTTTTTACTTATGTAGATACAGTTTATTTATCGAGAGCTATATAAGTCAGCTAAGCACCTAAGTATCAAGCACGAGTTGGAGGTAAATGCACTCTAACGGTGTCCTTCGGTGTCATGATTCCTTAAATGTATTCGTTATGTATACATATACATACATACTGTTCGTTGATGCATCAGAGGAAGAAGTAAGAATGCTGGCTGACATTGGTTAAACTTAATTGGTTAGATTAAGATATTTTGTATTTCTCGAGATTTCCCTATTACACGGCGAACAAATTTTCGAGGTCGTACTCGAAGTTAGGTACTAGAGTACGGTGATAAATACTTGTTTGCTATTTAAGCGGAAACGATAGATTCGGTGCGGAAATAGAAATCAAGTCTGAGGTTATTCTCGTTTCTTTAACAGCCAGGCATAAAGTCGAGCGGATTTTCTGGTTCGCGGCATTCTTGCGGCAGCACGAGCTTCTTCTCATTCAGAGATAAAACCGCGATATTTTCGAACTGAAATCGGAGAAATAAATTTTTTCACGAGTCCGTTTTCACGGCTATCGAAGATAAAAGAAACGAGAGTTCCGCCCGATCGTCGAATACGCGCACGTGGATCCACGGTTCAAGGTCAAAAAATAGGATGCGCAAAAGTTTCTCCTTGCTCCAAGGTCTTCCGCATGGTGTTTAGCTTTGACCAGCTCTTTTCTTTTAGCGTGCGTGAGTTTCGTTCAAGACCACCGACGCCGACGTCGTCCATGCGTGCTGGCCTCTACGTCCAAAAATGACCAAAAAACGGCATAAACGGAACTCATTTAGGGTATAAAAGGTGATTGACCAACGATGCAGCGCGTTTAAATGACTGTTACATGACGTTTGATATTTTTAACGTACCTATCTACCCCACGATTCTTCGAAACTTCGTTCCATTTTCAATTGGAAGTAAAACGGACCACTTGTTGTTAAGAGTAAACTACACACATATACATATTATACATATTATGTGGTGTGCATTAGGGTGGCTCTTACTTAATCCTGGTAAAATTATTTTTCAAGTTTTTTTTCAGGGTACTCTCCACAATAGTTTCAAATAATTAAAAAAAATCTGCAAAGTTTGAGCCCGATCGGATAACGGGAAAAGACAAAAAAGCCAGAACTATTTCTAAAACACACATATATTTACCAAATACTTGAAAAAATCTACAGAATGAATTAAAATTGAAAAACACAATAAAATGAGAAAAAAACAAAAACCGAGAAAAAGCGAAATTTTAAAAGTGCAGACTCAACGTAAGAAATGGGAAACTGGGCCCATTTTTGCGAATTCGATTTTTTCCAGATGATCAAATGAATCGTCGATGTCAACTTCAGTCGAAAAAAATGACTTTTTTGACATATTTTCATCGATTTCACCCGAACTACGGAACCGATTTGAAAATGTTGTAAGCTAGATTTGTTGGTACATTTGGTAGATCTGTCATATCGGTCATTCGCAACATGAGATATTCGCAATTATAAAGTTCACCTGTCGATATCTCGAAAACGTATCAATAGAAAATTTTTTAGACCTTATTTTCGGAATCAGCGGGCCATTTTACATAAGAAAAAAACAACTGTAAACTAGTTAACACTGTAAACTAGTGTTATTTAACAGCTCAAAAAGTCGATTTTATATAATATCTTCCAAGTTATTCCTTATATAAAAAAATATGTCAAACAAAAGTTGTAGGTCCCAAATTTTCAGGAAACATTCATGACATCAAACACTGAAAATAAGAAAAAATAATTTTGATCTTTTTGGCATATTTCGGTATATGCCCCCCCTAAATGTTTAAAAAATAGTCCTCGAAAATAAAAATTCCATTTCATTCATTCGCCTTCATAAATAAAAAGTGTTTGAGAAGCATTTAAACTTTCAAAATTTGAGGAAAAAAATTTTTTTTTTAGATTTTCGGACTTTTTCCGAAAATCGTTTGTCGCACGAGAAAAAGTAATACAACATAAAAGATGCTCCTTGTTCGGATCTACAGCTTTTGTTTGACGTATTTTTGGATTTAATCAATAACTTGGAGGATATTATATAAAATCGACTTCGCGAGCTGTTAAATAATTATTTAAATATTCAAGGCCCCAGGGACACCTTTTCCCGTTATCCGACCGGGCTCAAACTTTACACAGATTTTTATTATTATTATTTGGATCTATTCTGAAGGATGCCCCGCAGAATATTCAAAAGTCGAAAATAAAAGCCACGTGTATACATGTTCCACGATATTTTCTGCCCTGAGATTGACCTCCGAAAGTTGGCGCTATTATAATACGAAGGCAACTATACATATGTGAATTCTAAACATGCCGTGTGTTTCCGACCATAATTAAACCGTTTTTCCCCTGTCCTGCCGGTTGTGTAGTACTTTTAATTACTAATTACCACAGTTTGCATACATAGTAAGGCCGCGTTAAAAACAGCCCGAAGTGGTACGTAATTCGCAGTTTACAAAGCAGCAGGCGGAGGAGGGGGGCGGTGGAAGGAATGTATCATCCGACATCGTAACAACATACATACATACATACAACAGTATTTAAATACACGTGTGTATCACAACGGTAGAGGAGCAAGATAACGCACACTTCTAGAGAACCGCAGGCATAGGAATTTTGTAAAAAGGAGAAAGCCTTCGATAAGTTTGCGTCACATGGTGTCGTACGATAAACGCGAGATTGCCAGCGCTTGAAAACACGTTCTTATCACAGATTCTAACGTTTACTATCGCTCGGCCAGCTCGATCCCTTTTATTTGTCGCCACGACGGGCAGATAACTTTGTTTTCGTCTCGCGACGTAAACTATGTTCGTCAGCGGAATTAATTAGAAATTCAAGCGGCGAAGTCAGGGCGTGAATCCGTGGAGGTCATCGACCGACGTACACCGACCTCTCCAGAATTTGTCCACCACACTTATTTCTGGATGTCGTTAAAGCTACTTCCCGATGCGCTTGCCCGGCGCAGAGAGAAACACAGAGAGAGAGAGAGAGAGAGAGAGAGAGAGAGAGAGAGAGAGAGAGGGAGAGAGAGAGGGGGAGAAAAAGAGAGGGAGAGAGCGAGGGGGGGGGGAGAGAGAGAGAAAGGGATTCAATTTCGTGTTATATCAAGGGCAACTGAACCTTTGCGAATCCACGGCAAATTCAGAGAACCGATTTATCGAGGATTGTGCTCGACGAACACATTCACGGCATTATCGATTCATGTAGTGTTAGAAATATTGAGGCACCACCCCATAAAAGGGGCTGCAAGGGTGAGCCTAAACAGATGTGGACAACGTGATGTATACAACGACTATGGGCCCGACAGCGCGACGCCAAAGACATCGTAAATTTGAATCGGGGTCCTTGGGAGTTTTCCTAAAGGACAGCAGGGGACTTTTCACGGGACGGAAAGGGAGCCTTCTCCAGACCTTGAATCGAGGAAGACCTTCCAGCATTATTTCTCGTTCGCCATCTTTAAGGGCTCATAGCTCAGAGCAACGTTAACGGATTTTGATTAAATTTTAGACACGTATATAACTTACTTAAATCTACAAACGGGTTTTTTGAATTTTCATTACAGGCTCACAAAAAAAAGTTTAGAAAACGACCTTTACTATTTTTTTTTTTTGCTACTCCGATCAAGTGCATTTTTTTCAAAACGACGAATCACATCATTCAGCAAACTAATCCCCCTAGCTTCTCAAAAAAACTCAAGCCGTTTGGATTAATTTTAAAAAAGTTACAATACATTTGCACGCCATTGTGTATAACGTATAATTTAAACAGCGAGTTTATTCTTCAACTTTTAGACATTCTTACAGTAGGTAATCACATTCCTTTGAATATGTCTTCTTTCCAGAACACTGGAATGTACGGTGCGTGGTGTGCCCGTTGAAACAATTATAAATATTAATGAAATTAAAAATCTCATAAAAATAATACTTCAATATTCAGCTATAAAAGTTAATGTAAATCCACCTCTAAAATATTCAGTATTAAAACCAGACACTAATTCTAATTCTCCCTCCACTAAATCAAAAGGTGTCCGATTTAATTCAATTAATAAACTGACTAAAAATATTAAATAAATTGGAATTAATATTAAAATAAATTTAATATTGTATTGAAATTTATATAAATCTAATAATGAATAACTTTCTATTAACAAAATAACAGAAAATATTGTTAAAAATAATAAGAAAGTGATTGTGAAATTGATCGAATGGCTCCCAATATAGAATAATTAGAATTTGAAGCTCAACTACCAATCATTACAGGATAAACTCCTCTTTTTCCTCAGGATAAACTCTTCTGACCAATTCATATCGGGCTCCCCGAATACACGAGGAATTACTGAAAAAATCGACGCCGCCCGGAGAAAAGGGATTGCTGGATTGCGCAACGTGGCGCTTGCTACATACATACACCTAACAAGTTTTTATGACTCATCGCGACGCGTGTGTTTCTACCTCGCCGGCAATAAATTACGCCAACTAGAAAAATAAAAAGTGTGTTGTTTTCGCGTAACGATCGCATCGCTAATATTCCTGATTGCTCGGTATGTCCAGGGCAGGGATGATTCATCCTTGTAGAATGTAGACGGTTAGCAGAAAGAGTATTTGGCATCCTTCGCGCAGCTCGACGATTTGTTGCTTGGCCGCGTAACAAATTCTACCTAAAGCTAATGAAAAATGAGACGACGAGCATACTTGGAGCTTTCACTTTTGCTTTCGGTCAGATTACATGCACGGATGCAATCTACATATATTTCGAGCCGTGGTGAAGTTGGAATGTAGCGATACCGAGCGCAGGAAACGATTTCGAAGATGGGGAATGATTCGTAGAGTTGATGGCTGTCGCACAATAGCGGTCACGCGGTTGTCGCGTGACGCAAAAGTGAAACTGTCGCGGATGGACAGGGTCACCCGTGAACTTGCTCTAGACTCTGGACAGAAGATTCGTAGTTCTAATTGCTGGAGTTGGACTGGAACGGTGACGTGGATTGTAACGGAGCGCGTTCGCGAGCAGACCAGGCCATCCTGCGGAAAAGAGCCAACGAACTTGCTTGACCCGTCACCCGAGAGCAGGGGTGGTACATCGACCACTTTGAATTGCTTCCCACTTTCCGCCCAATTCTTCACATTATCCAACTTCGCCTCACTTTACCGCTGCTCGCTGTATTTTGCCCAACTGCTTGAAATAAGTCTACCGAATTGGCACCGAGAACCACGCCATTAATCTCTCTTTTTAACCGACTTCAAAAAAGAGGAGGGTATAGATTCGACCCGTTTGTATCTTTTTTTTTATTTTTGTCTCCGCATAACTCCTCAGCATATGGAACGATTTCGATGATCTTTTTTTTATTCGACAGAGGGCGATGCCCCGGTGGTCCCATCTTACACTGAATCAATATTGGCCCAATATTTTGCCAGTTCTGGTTAAGGGGTCGTCCTTAAAATACGTAAGGCTTTTTTTGGGGGGGGGGTCGCGAATTTCTTATGTTTTCTTACAAGGGGGGGGGGGGTCAGGTAGCGTCTTACGTAATATTTTTTAACCTAATTTTCAATAAATACAAATTCTATCATTCATATTCCAGAACAGTTGTTTTAGTTTGATTATTCCTGAAACCGAGTTAAATGAATTATATAAACCATTAAAAGAATTTTAATAACTGAAAAAATTCAATGTAAAAAATATTACGTAAGAAGGGGGTTGCAATATCAAATCTTACGAATTCTTATACTGGAGGAGGGAGGGGTAAGAAATCGCCAAAATTACCCTTACTTAATTTAAGGATGGTCCCTAAGGGGTCATTCTGGTAAATACGCCGCAAAATTCGGCAACATTCAGGATTTTTTTTCTCAGCGAATACATCGAATAACAATGTCATACTTTTTTTTCATTTATTAGGCTACTTATAATGTATACGGAACAATTTTTTAAATACACTTTTAATTGTGTTTTTCAATGTTATCTGGAGTTAAAAATCGCGCCTTTGAAAACACGGTGGGAGTGATTTCAGCTCACCGATTCATCTGAAACAAAAATAAACAAACAGATTCTTAATCATTATCAGTACCGCTATCGCAGGTGCCAGAATTAGCCACGTAAGTCAAAATTTAACAAAATTGCGCGCACCCATACTTCAAGTAAAAATGGAAAATTTCGATACTTGAAGTTTAAACTTACGTGACTAATTCTGGCACCTGCAATAGCGGTGCTCATAATGATTAAGAATCAGTTTGGTTTTTTTGTTTCAGATCAATCTGTGAACTGAAATCACTCCCGCTGTATTTTCAAAGGCGCAATTTTTAACTCCAGATAATATTGAAAAAACACAATTAAAAGTGTATTTAAAAAATTGTTCCGTATACATTATAAGTAGCTTAATAAATTAAAAATAGTTTGACGTTGTTATTCATTGTATTCACTGAGAAAAAAAATCCTGAATGTTGCCGAATTTTGCGGCGTGATTACCACAATGATCACTTAATAATAAAGACTATTGTCACCTAATTATTATTATTTTATCGCCTCAGCATGTTGTGTCAATATATATAAAACTAAAAAGTTAAAAATAAAAAAAAATTTTAAAAAACTAAAACCGACTTCAAAAAAATAAAATTGCAGTAAAAAGTAAAAAATAATTTTTTCCCTTATTTAATCTACGACTTTCATATTTTTGAAATCGGTGCCTCGTCATTTGCACTGTGTAAATCTGGCGCCGACTTAAAAAAATATGAGAGTCGTAGATTAAATAAGGGAAAAAATTATTTTTTACTTTTTACTGCAATTTTATTTTTTTGAAGTCGGTTTTAATTTTTTTAAAAATTTTTTTAGGGAGAGTTACATTCTCGCATAAGACATAGGTTGAAAGAGATATGTAGGGAATTGGTAAAGTCAGTCAGCCATAACCGTATATGTATATCTACCTAATCATGTGCCGAACAGCTTGAAAGAAATGAATAGTATGTGTGGAAAGATAAGGTATCAGGCCTTGCTCAGGATCGTACGATGTATGTATACATAGGCACTTCACCCTCGCCTTTCCCATACCATGGCCAGATCCTTAAGGAACAAAGTCCCTATTCTTTAGCAATACGGCACGGCTTCGGGCCGCTTGCCATCTCGAAACTCTCTCTTCATTGAAATTGAAAGAAGCAATCCTTCGGTGTAGGTATACCTGATAGCTGGTTGACCCAACACGGTCATCAGCCATCGCCCGCCGTTTGGCTGGTGCTGTTTAGTCTCACTCACCCTCTCCCAAGACCTTAGGGCCCTTGCGCAGCCCAAGTCCCTGCCATAAAACCCTGGATTGCAGAACAGCACGAGGCTCCACTGAAAAACACATTGACGCATACGTGTATATACCTCGACTTTGATTTAGTTGCGGGTACAAAATCTCATTTCAGGCTACGGTGCACCCTAAAAATGGAATGTTGTAGATATGGCTACGGATACGGCTGTAGGTATTTCTGTCCCGATCAGTGCTGTCACTTATATAACCGCCGAATTTACGACCGCTTTATCTCTACCACGGATATCTAACCGTTATCAGATTTACTCTGCAAGATGATCTTGACAATACGTGGGTGGACATTGGTACACCTTGGTTTCTACGAGTCGTTGCGCAGTTTGGCTAGAAACCACATGGCTCAGGGTATGGTAATGATAATGAAGAACGGAAAAGAGCCAATTACGCATCGAGGATGCTCGCAACGTGTGTAGGTACATGTGACACGGGTTCTACATATGTACTACTTAGGATCCGCTGTCGCGAACCAACTCGGTCCATATGGTATAAAAATGGTAAACATTTTTCATCCTCCAGATCGTGAGATGAGATGAAATCGATGGTACAGTGCGCTTGGGACTGTTCACCATCGTTGTATAACTCCAAAGCGACGTTGCTGGTATGAATAGGATAGAAGGGTGCCAGGATGCCACTGGGAGTGGCTTTCAAATTATCGCGGTTTATTCCGGAATATTCGGTCGTCTAATTGTAAGTAGTTTTCGCGAAGAATTTATCTTAAGGGGAGGTTCTAGAGCCCATAAAAATAGGTGATCTTTAGGAATTAAGTAAAGGAAAACTACTATATATAATTTAATAGAAGTTTTTGTATTGTATTAAGGATGTCTTAAATTATAGAAATATATTTTTTGTTTTATAATTAATCATTGCAGACGGTACTGGGGAGTCGTTAAAGTAGAGGGGTAAAAAAATTCATCCAAATCGGTGGGACCTGTATCTACAAAAGTTATTATTCGATTCGCTGAAACTTTTTTTATTTTGAAGAATATACTTCTGGCTAGGGGGAAACCAGAAAAAAATACAAAAATGACATTTTTTTAGAAAATAACGACACTTGAAGTTTAAAATCACTTTCTCCCTATATTTTTCGTCCTTTCAACGCCTTTAAAAATGATAAATTTTCAATTTTTTTGTAATTTTTTCTGGTTTCCCCCTAGCCAGAAGTATATTCTTCAAAATAAAAAAGTTTCTGTCGAGTCCCACCGATTTTGAGAACACTGTTTCGAGAAAAACGCGTTTAAAGTTTTACGTCAGTGCCGAGTGGCTCTATTGCTTATAACTTCTGGAATTTTAAGAATTTCAACAAATCCTTTTAAACACGTATTCTTAAAGGGTTGAACATTCGAAAAATGAATAAAAAACATTTTTAGGCCGGAACCTTTGCTTAATATATAAAGCAGAAAGCTTCTAATATGTTTGTGTGTTTGTCTGTCGCCTAAAAACTTTCGAACGATAAACTCTGGCATCACGAAATGTGCCTCAGCTCGTTATGCTTGATTAATACAGAGGAAAATTTGAAAAAAAAAATTATTTATAAAATCATTTTCGTATCAAAGCTAGTTAAGTACATATAAGGTAGGTATTCTTACACAAACTGTTACAGTGAAATTTAGAGTTGCACGATAAATGAACCTATACCAGAAACCGAAAAGTGAAAGTTCTGTCTTATGGCTGCGAGGGTGGTCTCTTCTGGCGGTCAGAAATAACGGCAAGGGTGACGCAGTGACGACGACAACGAAGCAAGTCTTGAGTGGTGAGGTCGTTCTCTCCAAACGACACTGCAATGGGATTAAGAATGTATTGGACGTACAATATTAGATAAAAGTATACGAAATTTGAAATACTTGAATATCTACGTCTTACGCACAGTAAATCTAGATGTAAGGAACTTGAACGACAGTTGGAGTGTTATTTCTACTCCTAAAAAGTTATTTGTCACTTTATAAATGCTTTGTCAAGCATTATTTGCTAAACTTTTGGCAGTGAAAATGCCCTGAATTCTCAATTTTCTCAAGTTATAATTTATTTCTTTAAAACGGTGTAGTGAAAATAATTGAAACTCGGCAGATATTTTCATTTATCCATATACTACATATAAAAAAAAAATTGAAAACATTGGTACCATTTCTTCAACATTTTCTCAGCTGTTTTATCTGTCAAGATCGTCTCTTTCCATAAGAGTACGTGTAAAATCTATAAAAATTAAAATCGTTTTAACTCAGTAATTAAATCGTTAATTTAAATCGTTTAGTGAATTCGTTTAAATTTTTTGGAGCCCATCTGGAAGATTAAAAAGGACAATCTCACAATTTTTCATCAACTTGGTACCATTATGAAGATAGGTCCGATACATCCTTAAATAGGTACATAGTTCGTTGAAGATGATTGTCGATCGATTGTTGATCTTTTTCATCCTACACAAAGCATAACGGACCGTTTAGAAAGCAAACATGAGTTACATACGTGCGTGTTCGAGAAAATACACAGGTATGCTAATTTCTGACATGCGCCATGGGACGAATTAGCCAGTAGGTAATACCCAAAAAATACACATTTCGATTTTCAAAGGTAAACATTATCGTCACTTTTAGTTAACAAAACCGGTTAACGAAGAAAATGACGCGACGCTGATGACTTCAAACAGTAATATTTTGAGAAATGGGACGAAGTCGGAAGTGATTCTTGCATGATTGTATAGAGGAAAGTGCACCGAAGAGATTTCATCCTGTTAAAATACGGAACTCCTTGGGACTTGAAAGATATTCCTTGTCAATTTTAAAAAATGTCGCAAGTTTCCTGACTGTATTCAGAATTATTTTTTAATAGATTATTTACATTAATTATTAATAGAAGATGATGTTTAGCGCAAAAGATTGGCCTATAATTTAAACAAAACGATATTTAGCAGCATTCCTTTATTTTTCGACTTTTCCTTATAACTTGGAAACGACAAATTTCCCGGACATTCGATTTAAACCACTGAAAAGGGCATTAAATGAAGTACCAAATGAACAGTTTTCAATTTTTTTTATCACAATTAAGTTAAAAAAATTGAAAAATAAATAAATGTAGAAAATACTAAATTATACATCATTAGAAAAGAATATATTTATCCTATTTTTTTGCGTCAATTTCATTCCGATATCTTAAAAAGGAGACTCAAATGGCGCCAAATAAGTGAATCCGGCCCACTGCGCAACGTGACGGAAACGAAGCCGTGGATTTAGTGCTGTCGAAGAAGTGGTCAGGGAAAACCGTTCGACTCCATTAGCCGTGTTTTACCGCAAGAAACGTTACACTCGCCATTATAGTCTATATTCGTTTTATATCGCTTTCATTTCCGCAACAACTGCATATGTATTGGTTCTTAATGTTTTGCTCATAATGTGCGGAGAGTTCGTGACGGTTCACGATTCGTTTCATCAGGATGATCATCGGAATCGTAACGCAAATCGCGTTATTAAACATACTACCCGGACGATCGTTATCGAAAGTTGATTCTCACGGCTGTTAAATTGCTGCGAAGAAATAAGCATGTAATTTCTCGGTCGTCCCCGGTGTAGGTCGTTGCGATACGTGCCGACTTCGACTGCACGCTGCGCGCGCAGCCTATCGTACCATGACGAATTACACATGCGGTTTAAAGTCCTGCCGAGTAAAGCGCCTAACGAGGGAACACGGGAATACGGCTAAGGTCGTGGCTGGTTGGGTCGCTCCGTAGTTCGTATACTGAACAGGACGGAAAGTGGAAACGTTTTGAAACTCTGAAAGGATAGCCTCAAGCCTGCCATCGATCGAAATAAATATTTAAAATAGTTGTCGATGGTAATTGCGCGTGTTCCAAACAAGCCAAGTAGGAGCAGGAGCAATCCTATCTGTATTCTGTACAATGACATTTCATGTGCACGTTCGATCGCGCGCGTACAACTAAGAAGGGAACATCCCGAACCCGGAAATTCAAAAAATTCTGAAACTTTGTGAATATGTAGGGAATTTCCTCCTGATTACAACGCAATTTTTGTTTGCTCACCAAAATCACTCTAAGGGGGTGTAATTGACCCCTGAAAATCCGGTTATTTTCCGATTTTGTGTTATAACTCGTGAACTGTAAAATAATTTTTTACCAAATGATTGATCTAATTAAAAGAAGTAACTTTTGTCGTGAAACTTTTTTTCTATCTCTTACAGTTTGCGAGTTATAACACGAAATTGGAAAATAGCCGAATTTTCAAGGGTTAATTTCACCTCTTTTGAGCGAATTTGGGCAGCAAATAAAAATTCCGTTGTAATCAGGAGGAAATCTCCTGCTTACTCACAAAGTTTCAGAATTTTTTGAATTTTCGGGTTCGGGATCTTCCCTTGTAAGCAGACGGAAGACGGAATACGTATTTATATGTAGGGTAAAGGCAGGTAATATGGAACATCTGATTTCGAAAGCTTGTCAATTTTATTGTAGGGGAATTTGTTTTTTTTTAATACAACTAACACGAGGGGACGAAGGAACTAATGCATAATCATATTTACATAGTCAAATGTAAAAAAATCCAATTGTTTTGTAATTATACACTTAGCGTCAAAATTAAAGGAACACTATAATTTCCCGAAAATTTTGGTAATTTTCAAATGGCTGTATCTTTGCGAAAAATGGTCGAAAAAATATTTAAAAAACGCATTTTAACGCTTGAAGTTTCTAGTTTTTGAATCAAGGATTGTTTTTTTTCCGTCCATTATGATACGAAGTTTAAGGAAACGAAGACTAAGATTAAGGAAACGAAGTTTAAATTTTTTTTCCGGTAAATCCAACGAAGAACTCTTATATGTAGATCAATCATTTCTCTTTAACTTCGTTTTTTTAGTTTTATTGACCGACTTAAAAAAAAAAGTGCAAGGATCGTGCAAAGGCCGCGAGAACAAAAAAAGGGTTTCGAAAAGAGACATAACGTACAACAGGTGATCGTTCAATTTTTCAGACCATATCGCATGTTTGATCATCGAGGGCATACAGAAAAAAAAATCTGATCGGTTCGGCCTTTTGCACAGTGCTTAAGGGTAATTTTAACTCGCAAACAACGTAGACACTTGAATGATTCCATGATTTTCCTGGAAGTGGCATCATATTTTCTAAAAAATGGTAAATATGCAATTTTTGGGATCATTTTAAAATGGATTTAATACGATTAAAAAATATCTCATTAAATTGGCAACTGAAGGTTCTGAAAGGAATCTTTCATAGCTCTCCAAAACAATCCTGAAAATTTGTTTACGATCATGAGTTCGCAAGTTTAGCGTGTTCAAATCGAAAAGTACCCTTTTTGCTTTGATCGCGAATTTCTCGGCCAATAAAAATCATACAACAAAACGAAAAAAAACGAAATTAAAGAGAAATGTTTGCTCTATAAGAGCTCTTCGTTGGATTTACCGAAAAAAATTCTTTTGGCCCGTGCATACGTTCAAACTAGGCAAAAATTTCTGAAGCTTCGTTTCCTGCGCTTCATCTTAATAAAACAGTATCATAATCGATGGAAAAAAAATGAGTTCTTGATTCAAAAACTAGAAACTTCAAGCGTTAAAATGCGTTTTTAAATATTTTTTGCGATCATTTTTCGCAAACATACCGAAATTTGAAAATGACCAAAATTTTCCTTTAATTTTGACGCGGAGTGTAGTGAAAAAACTGAAGAGTGAAAATCGGCCGTTCGAAAAAATGGATCCGAATATGGAGCACCTAGGAAATTTGTAAAGAAAACTCCAAAATCTTTACTTTTTTTATACTAAAAATAAAGATTTATTAAATAGAAGATACAAATGAATAAACATACATCATTTTTGGAACTTATTCCTGCTTTCTGCGTCTGCTACACGTTGGGCACATGAATAATACGTCGGAAGCCCCACATTCTTCGTGTGCCCACTGAATGGAGCGAATACATTGGGTCTACTTTTCATTGTCATTATTTTTATAATTACCATCGCAAAATAAGCATTCCGCATCATCGTCGTCATCGTCATTATCAACTTCCTCTATGTTACTCGGTAACTTTTCATCTAACTTTCCCTGAGAATGGTCATAATCATTGACCGAAATATTGTAATTTGATAAAAATTCTCAAAATTGCAAAATAGCTTTCATTTAATTATTTAATAGACCGAACCAGTGCGCCGAAATCATCTCTTCTAATTAGTACAATTTTTACGGTCGAAATTCAATTTATTTTATTGTTAATCGGTATGTTCCACATTACGTACACACATGTTCCGACAAGAAATGAAGAATTATACTAATTGTAAGAAAGTAACTTTATTGGTAAACTATTGTTGAATAATCAAGAACACACATATTTAATGATAAATAATACTTTGTAACATACCTTCACTACAATATTTAACTGTTCGATGCACTTTTCTAAAACTTTTACACCCCACGAAAAATATAATCGTTTCTCTTTCAATGATGGATGCCCGACTGATGCTCAATTGTCAGTATCATCGTCTATTGGGTGCGTTCAACCGGCACAACCGGTGAGCAACCGGTGAGTGATTTCCCTAGATTTTACTCTGAACGCAACCACTCTCTTACCACCTACTCAACATGTTTAGAAACCGGTCGTCATTTTTTGTACCGGAAATAAACTACGATACATTTGGGATCAGGGATCAGTTCAATGGTTTTTCAAGATGTCGGGACCCGTTCAAAATAATACAAGTACAAATAATATAGGTTATATATTTTATCTTCTGTATTTTAAAACTACCACTCGATTAAAAAATGTATACTTACTTCAAAACTTATGCGTGACATTCGAAAATGTTCTTTAAACAAATTATTAGTATATAGGGGAACTATAACTTCTGCATAATTTGCATTTCTAGATCTAACGCCGCGTTCTGTGATTAGTAAATCATTATTTGTAGGTTCTGTCAATTCATCTACTAATACATTGATTAAATTGACATCCAACCCTCTATCCAGACCAATTAATAATACTGGATCCATTTTTTTGGTATTCCCACCAGATATACACAAATGTCGTTCAGCAGATTGTAGCAGATACTGATCACTGATCACTGGTGACCTCGCAACCGTTGGCTCACCGGTTTTGTCCGCTGATCGCAGCCATTGTGTTTAGGGATCTAGTACACACGATTGCCGGAAGAGTTCGTTCTTTCTTTAACGAAATTTTACGAAGTTCCATATTGCATGCCGCTCCATATTATCTGCCTTTACCCTGCCTACGTCCTACGTCTATGCAGTATGTATGTACTTGCCGAATAATCTTGATATTCGAAACGTCATTTCCTCACGGTTCGTTCGCACCAGCTAACGAGAAATCGATCGTCCCCGTTGTTTGCGTTTCGCGTTATTCCTCGCCGCATGCTCGAGCTTCGCAGACGTTCGTTGGCACGCTTATACCTATGTACACGTACGTGTATAACTACATGCTTCTGTGAATCGTATCGAAGGAACAACAAGACTGTTCGTTCGGTGCAACATCTCATAGGTATTATATCGCGCCGAAAATTCGTGACGAGAACGAGAGCTAAGCTAACGTGCAAGATATTTATAACGATACGTTAAATGCTGGATCCGTGCCAGACGCAAAAGAGCGATTTGGATCCATTTCGTGAACGAAAATGACAATTTACCGCACCCTGTTATAAAAGTCTTTCTATTTTCTGATCGTAGAAACACTATTTTCTACTCTTGCCAGCCGTTTTTGTCTTTCACCGCAGTTCCCTCAATTTCGATAAATCTTTACTGACACGAGGTGCATCGATCTCGATCGTAATTCGGTACTTAACTAACGACAGCGCTTTCTGACTTCAGTTTACATACCTACTCACCATTCTTGGTCTACCATTATCGTACAGTACCTACGTTAATTTAGCGGCTCGAGGAAAAGTGGACCACGAAAAAACATTTCGAGTTTTCTAAAAGAAAAAGGTTGTGTGGTATAGTCGCAGGCAAGGAGCAGTTTGAACGAACGATAGGCCGATCGGTCGATCACGCCACGTTACTTGAAATCCGTCGTAGTAGCCTGGGGCCATAAACACATTTGGATAGTTATTTCGAGACGCGAATTCGACGCTTTTCTGCCTCTATTCGTGGGAAAAGAAACATAGTCGCGCTTACGATAAAAGACCATGGTGGGGGCGTGGAAGCACGGAACACCGATGCCAATGGAATAATGCGACTCGGAGAGAGTAAACGGTACCGCAACTCTCAACTCTCAAGGGTCCAACTCGGTCGCCAGTCCAAGCCAGAATCGAGGCTTACGACGAGACATTCTCGACAACGAGACGACACGTTGGAGAATGTTTGCCGGTGTACCTGTGCCTGTAGATAGGCGCTTGGCGCAGTTAATGGCTTGTACGATCTTGCTGTAGATGCCTACGTACAAATAGTATGTGTATCTCTACATTTGTGCCTGTAGAAACGCTTCGTTATCCGCGCGCATAATATCGTATACGCGGCAGGATGTATAATTTATGCATCGTGGATACCTCTTTGTTTACTAAAGGCGAACGTGCCAGCCGGCTAGGCGGCTGCCGATTTGTCCCTTCGTCCTTCCGTCCGTCTATAAGTATTTACGTATGTATGTAGAAAGGTAGGCATATACTGTAGTATATAACGCACGCATATAACCGCTCGAAATTACGTCTCGGAGAGCTCGCCATCCGCGCCTTTACTTCGCTCTCGACCTAATTAGCGAAATGTACGCGAGCGAAGTACATACGGCGGAACGTTGCCCCTTTTTCCTCCGTCGATGCACGTATGTACGATATAAGACGAAAAAATTCCACTGGACTTTGGAAATTGACGGATTTACCAAGCTTAGGGATAGGGACCGACGTGACCCCACGCGCGATTCTGCAAAAACGTTTCAACATTTTTCATTTGGCAAAGTTGAACGGTCAACTGCGAACTGGAAACTTCGATTTATAAAGGGTACGAATGGTTGGAAGTTGGAATTCCTCGCAAGTTGGAGGATTTCCCTGGAAGGTTATTGGCTCGGTGAATGACGTGATCGGGTCCGCGTATCGATCGACCCAACGACAGACCGATGAATCAACCGATCACCTCGCTAATATTTTAGTGAGGCATTCGTCGTTGGTATATAGGGGAGAGTCATACAGTACCGGCCGTTTTCAGTTTTTGTACTGTAACTTGGGCTACTGTTGGTAAAAATCAAGTTTCAAAGAAGTAATTTGTACTGCAAATAGTGCTTAATAAGAGGAGACGAATCGTTTTTCACAAATTTTATCGTAAAGATTAATAATTCGCAGGAATAAAAAAGTTGTAATTCGCAGCCAACGCAAAATTGTCATCCTGTACCGGCCACTCTAAGTTTTTTGTACTATAACTTGGGCTGTTGTTGGTAAAAATCTAATTTCAAAAAAGTAATTTGCAGTACAAATTGTGCTTAATAAAAGAGGATAAATTGTTTTTATTGAATTTTATCATAAAGATTAATAATTCTCTGGATTAAAAAAGTTGCAATTCGCAGCGAACAAAAATAACTTTTGTCGTCCGAAACACTAGCGTAAACGATAAATGCTTAGAACTTTGATAATACTGAAAGAAAAAGAACGTCGCCGGAATATGTTGCTACGGACTCTAGTATTTATTTATTTCTCCATCAATAGTACAGTTAACTAACATTAAAAACGAGATCTAGCTTTGGCCGGTACTGTATGCTGTCCGGTACTGTATGACTCTCCCCTAGTATATGTATAAATTAGGGTGGCTGTTATTTACTCTTGGTAAAAAAATTTTTCATGATTTTCTTCGGGGCACCCTTTCAGAATAGTTTCGAATAATTAAAAAAAAAATCTGTGTAAAGTTTGAGCTCGATCGGATAACGGGAAAAGGTGTCCCTGGGCCATCAAACATTTAAATCATTATTTAACAGCTCACAAAGTCGATTTTATATAATATCTTCCAAGTTATTGATTATATAAAAAAATGGGTCAAACAAAAGTTGTAGATCCGGACAAAGAGCATCTTTTATGTTTTATTACTTTTTCTCGTACGACAAACGGTTTTCGAAAAAAGTCGGAAAAAAAACTAAAAAAAAAGTTTTGTTTTTCTCAAATTTTAAAAGTTTAAATGCTTCTCGAGCACTTCTTATTTATGAAAACGAAGAAAAAAATGGAATTTTTATTTTAGAGGCCTATTTTTTAAACATTTAAGGGGGCATATACCGAAATATGCGAAAAAGATAAAAAAAAATTCCTTATTTTCACTGTTTGATATGTCAAGTATGTTTCCTGAAAATTTGGGACCGATATTCACAAAAATATCGAGGATATAAACTCAAATTTGGGACCGAAAGTTGCTGGTAAAATTCATGACATATCAAACACTGAAAATAAGGAAAACAAATTTTTATCTTTTTCACATATTTCGGTATATGCCCTTCCCTTAACTGTTTAAAAAATAGTCCTTGAAAATAAAAATTCCATTTTTTTTGTTCGCCTTCATAAATAAACAGTGTTCGAGAAGCATTTAAACTTTCAAAATTTGAGAAAAACAAAAGTTTTTTTTAGTTTTTCCGACTTTTTTCCAAAACTGTCGCAGGAGAAAAAGTAATAGTACAACATAAACAATGCTCCTTGTCCGGATATACAACTTTTGTTTGGCATATTTCTTGATTTAATCAATAACTTGGAGAATATTATATAAAATCGACTTTGTGAGCTGTTAAATAATGATATCAATGTTTAAGATCTTAGGGGCACCTTTCCCGTTATCCGATCAAGCTCAAACTTTACACAGATTTTTTTTAATCATTTGAAATTATTCTGGGGGTGCCCCGAAGAAAATTCAAAAGTCGAAAATAAGAGTCACCCTAACTTACATACATATGGATACGCAGTGTCTTTCAAACAGGAAGAAACGAGCAAGGACGGCCAGAGACGAGATGTATGCATCTCTTTCCAGATCAGATACTGGGCATATATGTATAATTCTCTTTCCGGCATACGCAGCATTAGGTTATCAGCGGAGGCACTGATTATAACTCGGCCATGATTAGCTTATAGAGTATACTCTACGGTCTTCTTCGAGCAGAAGAACCGTCTGGCGCGGAGGCCAACGCGAACAGCTAAACTGCTAAACTGCTAAACGCACGATGCAAGGATTGGCTCGATTACAGATTCCGTGCAACGTGCAACGCATTGCGTTGCCCCCAAGCTACTGGTTCCCCCTCTCACGATCAGTATGAGCGAACGAGCGAACGTTCGTTCGATTGTTCCACGCTGCTCACGTCCTCGGGAGTCACGCGAGTCATCGCGTCGATGCATTCTTTGCTTTGCGTTGCATTCGGGATTTCATTCAACCACGTTTCTACGAAAAACAAGCGATACATACCTACCGATCGCGAAGAAACGCGTGTTCTTTTCATTCGAAACAGATCTGTGTATTGAGTATTCGATCGACCTTTTAAATGCTTCTAAAAAATATTTGGTCGCCAAGATTTCTTTGCTCCGTGGTCGGATTCGGTAACTTGTTTTCGTTGCGAGCTCCGCGTTGACTGTTGACTGTTTACTACTGGTAGGTCGTTTCGGCATTCAGCGTACAGCAGTACTAGAATCTCGCGCAAACATTTGATAAATAATCAGCGAATAGGGAACATTTGCCTACGTCGCTAGATACACACACGAAGCTGCTCGCCGAATGCCTTCCGAATGTGCTTCCGCTTTTATGGCCTATACTTACGTAGGAAAGTCAGACCATGGTTTTCCAACTTTTTAAACGTACAGGCTACAGGGGACACGTGTCCGCCAGACCCGGCTAGGTTTACAAGCCGACCTTTTTCGACTCATTTCGAGCCGGGCAACCGTCCCCTCCCGGATAACGTTCTCTATGAACACGTTTCTGCCACTCGTCGCGCTTTTCAAATTCTCAAGGGCTTTTCTTTTGTTGCTTTCCGTTGTGAATTGTTCCGAGGTACAGCTGACCCCGGCGTGCTCGGCAAATGTGTCGTTCCTACTTGTAACTTTCGATGATAGTCGTAAGTTTTCAAACGACTAACAGTATAGTATAGGTACTATGCATGTCGTGCAAATCATTTAATAACTTCGAAGCCTTGGAAACCGTGAGGTGTGAGAAAAACAAAGTGCATACATCTTCGCTGCGTCTTGTCGTTTCATTGTTTATTCGTTTTTACTGTTTTTAGTGTAGTGTGCAAGCGGAACGGTTCTATCACGGGGATCGAGTTTCGCGCAATTCGTCGCTTCTACATATATGACGACTGCTGACGCATGCTAATCTCCGCTCGCTATTACATATCTTCAAGTCGGTTAAGTCGGTTTACGAGTTCTTAACGATCTAACGTTTCCTTCGAAATATCCGAGATGGATAAATACCCTACCCGTTGTTGAACGTAATTTGTTTGCTATTTATCTTAACGCCACCCGAAGAATTAAAAGGCAAAACTTTAGATTTACGTCAAGGATTTTTCAAGCCCTGCAACCACGATCGTAGAGCTAGGCGCGCCTACAAAAAAGTATTTGGACGCTTTTTAAAATCGCATAACTTTTTTAAAATGGGTCCAAACGACCTGAGTTTTTTTGAGAATCTAGAAGGATTAGTTTGCTAAGTGAAGTGTTTCCAAGTTTTGAAAAAAAAATGCAATTGATCGGAATAGTAAAAAAAATAATAAGATGAAATTTTAGACATGTATACAACTTACTTAAATCTACAAACGGGTTTTTCGAATTTTCATTACAGGCTTACAAAAAATAATTTAAAAACCACCTTTACTATTCTTTTTGCTATTCCGACCAATTGCATTTTTTTTTCAAAACGACGAAACACGTCACTAAGCAAACTAATCCTTCTAGTTTCTAAAAAAAACTCATGTCGTTTGGACCAATTCTAAAAAACTTATGCGATTTTAAATAGTGTCGCAAATACTTTTTTTACTAACTCTTGATACTCTTGAGAAATGCGAATGACTGGAAGTATTCGAACTCGAAGCCGTGTCATTTCGATGCTACCGTTAAATTTTCGCGGGTTTAAAACTCAAGATCGAATGAAACCGTTAAAATTGTCAATTACTTACGAAATGACAGTAGTTTTTGCAAGAGAACAGTTATATGTACAATTAATGTGTATTCACTGAAACTTTTATTCCTTACATCTTTGCATAAATAGGAAAATTTTATTTTCTTAGAGGTAGCACAAAGTTGCAGGTTGAATATGGACATTTATTCTGCTTGAAAAAAGTGAAAGTTGTTGCAAGCAGATTTTCCGTTATGGCGTAGATACATACAGCAGGTATGTAGGTTTGAACTTTGAAGTTGAAACCTTGAACCGTTCGGCCAAGTTCTATTTGCAGTTTGTACATGTGCAAATATTTGTAAGGATAATGCTTGTCTTAAAGTTAACAAAAAATGTGTTAACAAATAATTATAACTTTTCATGTTTTACTTTAAAATATCTGTTAAAGTTAAAACTGAACTTTTACAACCATGGGCGTCCGCAGGGGGGGGGGGGCAAAAGGGCAGTTGCCCTCTCCCTGGCTTTTGAGAAAAAATCGCTTGTTTTTCAAAACTGATCTTTTATATATAAGTTTAATATAAGTTTAATATAAAAAGAGAATATTTTTAAATTTCAGTTTCAAATTTTTAATTAAATTGGCACTATAAAATGGGTTAAAAAAAGCAAGAGGGGTATATTTTTCTTTACCATTATCCCAAAGTTGCTCCCCCTGGAAAAAATTCTCCGAACGCCCCTGTTTACAACAGATTTAAAGTGTTAATGTGAAAAGTTAGATTAAAACAGGGAAGAAATGATTAGGGAGTTAAAAGTTGAGTAAATTAGTTTTATTTATAAAAATTAACAGTTTCATTCGAGCTCTGTTGAAAAAAATTGACATTGAAGAATTCAGTAAAGTCACGGTTCATCGGTACATAAGTATACGGATTTAATTGACGTGAGCGGTTTGTCGGTCGTTGGCAACTAACGACACTCTTCTGACCATCCGCAATATTTTCTCGGTTGACGTGCGATTCTCCACGCTCTCCACCTCCACTTCCAACTCCTCCACCCTCCTCACCCCGCACCCCTATTACCGTCCTAGACCACTCCTCTTCATATTGTACTCTGCTTGGAATAACAACAGCACGTACCGTGCAGCTTTATCTATGTATGGGTACAACTACTTACCTACCAACTAAACACTGTCTATGCATGTATATGTACCTACACGATGCATCCAACAGTCAACACATGCAGATGCGTGTGCTTTGGCATGTGGAAACGACCGCGCGGAGCCGCGTCGCGTCGCGCTGCGCGATGTCTCGATCCGCTTTCGCATACTCGCTTTCTGTCATCTCAATTCTCTTCTCCATCTATTCACGTGCTCGCGGGTGTAATCAGTCATAACAGTGGGCATATAATATTTAAAAAATTTATATCGTATATTATAGTCTTCCAAGTAGTTACTACTTCGACGCAATCGAGGCTAAATTACAATTCGGAAAGAGACCGGACACTGGAGCGTATAATACCGTGGGGGCTTGGTCTACCATCTACGTACCGCATAGAGCGTAGAACATCGATCGATGGTAACATAGTAAAAGAACAAAGAACCAGCCGGTGTAATTTCAGCGACAATGAATTGTGTAAATATGTAGTGTGCCGCTACTCGCTTCTACGAGGCGAATAGCAGCGAAATGACTGCCACGTTTTATTAAGAATTCGATTGGAAAGTCTCCGTAGCGTACAAAGAAGAATCACAGATATGTACACGCGATTCGCATCGGTTGCATGTACATATGTCTTTCAAGTTTCAAGGGAACGCGTTCTATAAATATGCTTGCGCGTTGGAAAAGGAAGATCGTGTACGGAAAATATGAAAATATGTTTCAACGACCTCATGCCCTACGCTACAGGCAACTCTTTGGTCGTGATGTCGTGATCGCGAATTCGCGATAGTGGAGTGAATGCGAATGATTCGAAGGGGAACGTGACCTTATATTATCCTATTTTTTTTTCTCCTATTCAATCAACAGCGGGGAAGCGCATGTAGACATAAAATAAATCGCACGCAGCTGACATCAGTTAAGCTCGTTGGGATTACATACACGTATGTATAGTGTATGTACATCGTACATATACGCCGCTAATCACGTAGATATGTACGTGTACATTTTCTTGATAACTATTTCTATGCTTTATCTACGTGAATCCACCTTGAATTATTTTGCCGTGAAACCGACCGTTCGTAATCCTAGTATCATCATTTTTTTGTCCGATCCTTGTGCGTTATTTAAACGATAAATTAACGTGAACAACGGAAACTCTATTGTTAGTCATAACCAAGCTAATCTAAATTTAAATAGACTCCGTAAACTGTACGCGTTTTGAATATTCCAATGAATTTTACGTAAGTAGGAGTAGAGGAATAAAAAGTTCGTGCTAGTTTCGATAAGTGAATTTATTATTAGCAGTCGGCTAAAACAGCTTATAGGGCAAGCTGATGTCAGCTGCGTGCATATGTATATTTTTATATACATATATCTGCTTGAAATTTTCTGACTTATTTCAGTGTTGTTGCATGGCGAGACAAACATGCACCCAGTCACGTAGCACAAGTTAATTGTCCGAGGAACCTTCAAAACAAGACTGTCGAGAATAAAAACGACAGCATCGGGGAGGCGGCATCTGGCAGTGTGTTGCATCATGTTGCATGGCCTGGAGTGGCGTGGTATGGCATGGTGTGGTGTGGCGTGGTGTGGGGTGCTGTGGGGTGACGTGGTGTGGCATGCTCCGTCGCGGCACGGCACGGCGGCGCGCGACGCGGCACGGCGTACGTGCCGCCGTTCAGGTACATACTATCTATGTACTTACATACATACATATTCAGCCCTGACCGACTTTCGTGTCTTCGACCGATACGGATTCTACTATGCTCCTGCCCCATCCTTCCTCTTGCGCTCCCTTATTTTCTCACTACTTCGTTCAATCACGCGCTTTTCATTTACACCAACGAGATACATTTCTCATCGGAAACAGCGAATGGTAAATAACCTGTAAGAATACGAGACTTCGGCCGTCCCTCGAAGTGTTTCTCAAAGGTTGTTTATTTAACTGTTGTCAACGCGAAGCTTGGAAAGGGAGAGTGATCGACACTTGGGGATGTGATAAATTAGGCCTTTCCGGGGACTGCGTCGGAGCCAGAATGAGGGAGGCTTTTGGCCGTTCGTCGACTGCGACGCAGGGAGGCATTCGTAAATACATACATGCATATGTATGTAGCTGTAGATATATGCACAGAGTAGAGAAAATGCAAGAACCAGGGGCGTCCGGAGACTTTTTTCCAGGGGGGGGGGCAACTTTGGGATGATGGTAAAGAAAAATATACCCCTCTTGCTTTTTTAACCCATTTTATAGTGCCAATTTAATTAAAAATTTAAAACCGAAATTTAAAAATATTCGTTTTTTTTAGTAAAAACTTATACTAAACTTATATATAAAAGATCAGTTTTGAAAAATAAGCGATTTTTTATCGAAAGTCAGAGGGGCCCCCCAGAGTTGGGCAAAATGTAATCTAATTACACATTATTTTCAGTAATCGTTAATTTAGGTGGTTGACCACAATTTTGTCAACTACCTATATTCACGATTACAGAAAATAATGTGTAATCAATTACACAATTACATTTTAATCGTAATTTGTAAGTTGTAATTAGATTAAATTTTGCCTAGTGATCCTCTAGGGTGTGATCGGAACAACGTGTATCGTCGCTGATTGTTTGCCGCCTTTACTGGCAAAAGCGGAAGTAGACAGAGAAAGAAACTGTAAAAAAGAAAGAGACAGAAATACGGATAGAAAGAGATAGATAAACAATCAGCTTGGAAAGCAGACGATTTATCGAATGTTTAGGTTATGTTATTTCCGGTTTTGCCACAAATGGCTACGGTTATACCGATCATTCCCAGGAGGATCACTAATTTTGCCCAACTCTGGGGCCCCTCCTGCGGACGCCCATGGCAAGAACATATATTTTCTTTCACGTAGTACATTTCTCTCGTACGTTTCTTTTTAACTTTACAAACTGTCGGCAGATAACGTCTGATTATCGAACATGAAAAATGAATGCATTACTTAAATGTATTTAGACGATATTCGAGCCTTTATCTGTATCTATCGCGTAGCGCATCGATTCGTTCGGCCACTTTTACTTACTGCATCGAAGCTAAACATGTGACGACTTATCGATATAGTAAACGACCAGAACGACGAACGTGTTTATCGACCAAGCGAGTCAAAAGAAGTGTCATTGAATTTTTTCAACTGGAAATGATATAATGTATCATAATGATAAATGGCGTTAGTGCGCCATTTGCACTTAACCGCGAAGCAAACATATTTCTTTCGAATAATAGTCTCTAACTAATTTTAGAACGTGTATCAATAGTCAACAGTTCAACACAGTTCTGTATCGATAGTTTCGATGCGTTCGATTCGTAATTCTCGCCAACGTCACGTGTGTACTTTTACGTGTACATTATGTATAGGTTAACTGTACGTCGAAACGACGATATTTTTAAGTCCCGACTGTTTATTTCACGCGTGACTCATGCGCACATGAATTTTCCGCGACATAATTTATGTAATTTTTTCCAGCTCAACACCATGTCATTGAAATAACACGCATATTTTGTTCGAATTATTACACGCTAATGGACTGCAGATAAAACAATCGTACGCTCGTAAAGATATAGTCAAGCGTCTGTGCACTGTTACCTTTGCGATTATATGATTCGCCATGCAAACATCAAGATTTAGATTTCGCTTGTTGCAACTCGGTGTTCGGAGTATTAATCGCTGCTCGGAATCGTACTGTTCCAAGCAAAATGTTTTACACAGAAGCATGCACTTTAAAACGGATCCAAAAGTTGCCGCGCTGCGAGACAAATTATTGTACTGCGATTATTTGGATTTCGAACAGCTAAAGATGTTAGGTACGAAGCGCCGATATAAGCAAATGCAACAGCTCCGGTATAAAGAAATAATGATGAAGAAGAAGCAAATGGGCGACGCCGCGCTCAGCGTCCTGTTAGATGATGCTGTTCAGAAGAGAAATATATCGTTTCAGGGAAATCAGGAAGAATCTGAGAAGGCGAGGGCAGAAAATGGGAAGCCTATACACATGCCATATGCGAGGGTAGATTCGTACGAAACTACCCAAGATGAGAAAGATAGTACCTCGCCTTTGTTAAACGAAGAGTATAAAAACTTGTACGAAAAATACTTGGAGGCAAAGAAAAACATATCTGGAAACAAAGATCATCTTTCCTTCGAAGATTTCGTAGAAGTTAATTCGAGCAATTTAGTAGCAAAAGCAGAGTGGTGGAAAATTCCACCGACTTGGTTGTCTGATTTTGAACAATACAACGATGCTTTAATGAAAACGGAGAACTATGACTCTTACGGAACACCGCATCCTCTGTCGAGGGTTAGTTCTGTTCCATGCGGCGGATGCGGAGCTTTGTTGCATTGCAAGGACCCGAGGGTCGGTGGTTACGTACCGTCGGAACTGTTTTTACGGGGGAACAACGAAGAATTGACATTTCTCACTTGCCAGAGGTGCCACTTTCTGAAAGTTTACAATGCGTCGCTAGAAGTTAAAGTAGCGGTGGAAGATTATCCGGAGCTGTTAAGCGTAATAAAGAGAAGGAAATGCGCGATTCTCTTGCTGGTCGATTTAACCGACTTTCCTTGTAGCATTTGGCCGAATTTGAAGAGCATTATGCATCCTTTTACGCCTGTTTTCCTGGTCGGAAATAAAGTCGACTTGCTACCCAGGGATTGTCCTCATTTTTTTGACAATATCAAGAAGCAATTGGTAGATACTGTAGTGGACGTTACGGGAATAAAAAGAGAGAACATTACACACGTCGCGCTCACTTCTGCAAAAACTGGATACGGAATAGAAGAACTGATAAATAAATTGCAATTCAAATGGGGATATAATGGTATACAAATTATGCTTCTGTTAAATAGCTTTAATCTAGATGTTGGTCAGTTCTTTAGCAACTGAAAATTGTCGTTTTAACTAAATTGAAACATTTAGTTACGAACGATGAGAGCGCGTAATTTTCGAATGCTTGATATTTCAGTCGTGTATCGTTTAGAATTTATGTGTTCTGCTTTGAATAGTTATGTGAAGGTTGTTTAAACCATAAATAATTAGCAAGTTATTGAAATTTCAGGGGACGTTTATTTAATCGGATGTACAAATGTTGGAAAGTCATCCATGTTTAATGCATTATTGCAATCCGATTACTGTAAAGTGCAAGCCGTTGATTTGGTGCCTCGCGCAACGATATCTTCTTGGCCAGGAACAACGTTGAATTTACTGAAATTCCCTATTTTAAATCCAAACACTAAGAAACGGACGTTGAGGATGAAAAGGTTACAAGAAGAACAAGTTGCTAAAATGTCGGAGTCACAGTACAGAGATCATCAGCTTAAAGTGACGAAGAATATGAAATACGCGATCCTAGAAGGTGGTAGAGAGTCAACTAAGTAAATGTACATTAGGGTGGTGCTTATTTACTCTTGGTAAATAATTTTTTCAAGATTTTCTTCAGGGCACACTTTAGAATAGTTCCAAATAATTAAAAAAAGTCTGTGTGAAATTTGAGCCCGATCGGATAGCGGGAAAAGGTGCCCCTGGGGCCTTGGACATTTAAATAATTATTTAACAGCTCAAGAAGTCGATTTTATAAAAAAATGGGTGAAACAAAATTTGTAGATCCGGACAAGGACAAGGATCTTTTATGTTCTATTACTTTTTCCCGTGCGACGAACGGTTTTCGAAAAAAGTCCGAAACGCTGAAAAAAAAATTCTCAAGTTTTAAAATTTTAAATGCTTCTCGAACACTTTTTGTTATATATGAAGGCGAATAAAAAAATGGAATTTTTATTTTCGAGGACTATTTTTTAAACATTTAAGGGAGAGGCATATACCGAAATATGCCAAGAAGATACAATTTTTCCCCCCTTATTTTCAGTGTTGATATGTCATGAATGTTTCCTGAAAATTTTTGACCGAAATTCGCAAAAAATATCGATGATACAGACATTAGAAGTGAAGTATACTCATTGGTGACAGAGACGTAACAGCATTAACCTTTAGGATTGAAAATAAAAAATACAGATTTCTTTTAGTCTTCGTAAGTAAGAAATGTTCGAGATACATTTCAATTTTCAAAATTTAAAAAAAAAATCGGACATGAAATCTTGCACTTTTTGGGCAATAAAAAAGAAACTATGAATCAAATAAAAAACCCGCGCTGTCAAAAACCTGAGTAATAGTGTATCATATAGCCATGCAAAATTTGAAGTAAATCGGTTGAATAGTTTTTGAGTAATCATGGGTAACATTTTTGAAAATCATGATTTCTGATGTCTAGATCTTCGATATTTTTGCACATTTCGGTCCCAAATTTGCAGGAAACATTCATGACATATTAAACACTGAAAATAAAGGAATTTTTTTTATCTTAGCATATTTCGGTATATGCTCCACCCCCCTAAATGTTTAAAAATAGTCCCCGAAAATAAAAATTCCATTTGTTTTGTTTACCTTCATAAATAAAAAGTGTTCGGAAGCATTTAAATTTTCAAAATTTGAGGAAGAAATAGATTTTTTTTTCAGTTTTTCGGACTTTTTCCGAGAACCGTTTGTCGCACGAGAAAAGGTAATAGACCATAAAAGATGCTCCTTGTCCGGATCTACAACTTTTGTTGGACACATGTTTTTACATAATCAATTGGAGCATATTATATAAAATCGACTTTGTGAGCTGTTAAATAATGATTTAAATGTTCAAGGGCCCAGGGGCACCTTTTCCCGTTATTCGATCGGGCCTAAACTTTATATACACAGATTTTCTTTTTATTATTTGTAACTATTCCGGAGGGTGCCCCGAAGAAATTTCAAAAGTCGAAAATAAGAGCCGCCCTAATGTACATACACACGTATATATTTTTTAAATGCAAAGTTTCTTACACACATGTTTTTGTAGGCTCTATCGGTAGAACGTTTACCGGTAGGTCAGATGAGGATGTTAACTCCGATCCTTTCTCGGAAATGTCGCACTCGGCCATGATGAGAAAAGTTGGCCTCGACGAATCTGACCCCGAGTATAGGCAGAGTCGTTGGTGTTACGATACTCCGGGCACCCTCCAGCAGGATCAAATACTGGATTTGTTAACGACCGACGAGCTAATGGTAACATTACCGGAAGGAATAATATCACCAAGAACGTTCATTCTTAGACCGTCAGAAACCGTGTTCGTGGCTGGCATGGGCAGACTGGACTTTGTGGAAGGAGGAGATCTTTACATCCGGTATTTCATTCGTCTTACCGCATCTGAACAGGCCCTAAACGTTTCGAAACGACAATACTATCCAAATCGCTTGAAAATTCGCCGTTTCTTCGCTTGAACTTCGAAGAGTTCCGAGTTCACATTCAATTTCCGTACGAAATATCCTTAGCAGCGTAACCCCGAATTTTCTTAGCATTAAACATTCCATTTCCAACAATTGCCTTTTATTTTGAAATAGGTGCACGCTATTTACAAGCAAAGAGCTACCAATCACGATTTGTTACACCGCCGACGCGGACGATCTTTACGGTCAGTTGATAAACACCGAGGCGTTCGTTGTGCCGGCCAATGATCCAGAGCGATTAAAAGTATGGCCGAGACTGGAGTCGAAGGAAGTGAAGGTGACCGGCGTCAACAGGAACGTATCCGCCGCTGATGTCGTGCTGTCTAGCATAGGTAAATTTCGCAGTAATCTCGCGGGAAACGCAGAGCCAAATTGCGCGTTGATATACGTGTATACAATTGTACAGGTTGGATCGCGATCACACCTCACGAACAGCAGACGGTTACTCTGAGGGCTTGGACTCCCCAGGGCCGCGGTATATATCTACGGACTCCGGCGTTACTGAAGAAGTCGGTAGCTCTCCGTGGCTTCAAACTGCAAGGAACTCCGTTGTACACGTTGGGATACCAAGTCTACGTTAAATAAAGCGCACTTCAAACTTTTCTACGTATGTAACAAGTACATTTGTTTCTGCAAAAGAAATCGATAAGCTTGATTTATCTGTAATGGTCGCTGCCCGGTGAAAACGTCGAGATGTATTTATTTCGAGGATTTTTTTTTTTAGACAATTCACGTTACGACGACAATCACTCACGGAACATTTCTACGATTACGGTATCAATCATATGCTTCCTTTGCACGAAGTTTCGCCTGTTTGTACATTCGTTTGTAGAATCGTTGGAGATTCTTGTAAAAGCCTTGCTTCGCTTCGTTTTCACCTCGCGGGCAAAGAGTATCGCACCCTGAAACACTAAAGTTTCGGTTTAAACGTTTCAACTGTTCCCCTTCGCTTTACCAACAGTTCACAGACTCTATTACAGGACATACGCCTTTGCTTTGCAGTCTTTGTCCGTGCAATAGAATTTTTCCCGAAGGTATCGGGCCTCTCTTTGCATTCTGCGAAAGTGTAAAGGCGAGTTAATTGATAACGTTTGAGGGATGATGGAAATTCTGCGTTCGACTTACGTGGCACAGGTGCAACAGCGACAGTTATCCAGCGAGTGTCCGGTGGGATCCGCGGATTCCACGTCTTCCAAGTACTCGTCGCGCGGATCAAGGTCGCGATCGATTGGTCGCTCGTTATTTAATAGACTGCACTCGCAGGAAAAGTAGCATTTATACTTGGAGCAAACGGGGCAACTGTCAAAGATATGCGTGTCCTGGCAAGTGGATGGTATTGGGTAGTGATCTTGTTTCGCGTTAATATCGCGGAGACACTTTGGCCTCGGTTTCGACGGATGATAGCAGACTTTAAGTCGAGAGTGTGGGCCTGGAGACGAGTTTTCTACGTTGCACCGATATCTCGTGCTGAAAATGCAGACAATTGGTCCCGACACTGCCGCGCGTCACCACCTTTACTTACGGTCGGCAGATTTGAACTCGGGGCTTTGCTCGACTGTGGCAAACTCTTCTTTGCCTGATGATACCCTGAACGGGTCGCCGCCTTTCAGCGCAGGGTGTTCGCTAGAAAGAAAGCATTGCTTACCCTCTAATAGCACTAGTTTACAGTCATTTTCCGCAGCAGATGCCACTTTTTTTTTCTTATGCAAAATGGCCCGCTGATTCCGAAACTAAGGTCCAACAATTTTTCTATGGATACGTTTTCGAGATATCGACAGGTGAACTTTTCACCTGTCTGTCAAAAAGGTGGTCCCACTTAATTGCGAATATCTCGTGTTACTTGAAAAACTGTACAGAATGAATTAAAATTGAAATAACACTATGAAATTTAAAAAAACACAAAAACCAAGAAAAAAATTAAATTTTAGTGTTTTCACACAATTTTCTCTAATTTCGGTATTTACCCATAGATTTTCTTCAGTAGCAGCTTGTTTTCTTCGCAAAAATGCAGACTCAACGTAAGAAATGAGAAACTCGGCCCATTTTTGCGATTTCGATTTTTCCCACACGATTAAATGAATTGTCGATTTCAATTTCAGTAAAAAAAATGACCTATTTCACATATTTCCATCGATTTCACCCGAACTACTGAACCGATTTGAGGTACATGTGTTGGTGATTCAATTATCTTCAATTTAATATAATGTTCGACCATATCGGTCATTCGCAACACGAGATATTCGCAATTAAGTGGGTCCACCTTTTTAACAGACAGGTAAAAAGTTCACCTGTCGATATCTCGAAAACGTATCCATAGAAAAATTGTTGGACCATATTTTCGGGATCAGACGATCGTTATACATAAGAAAAAAATAGTGGCATCTGCTACGCAATTTTTTTTTTTATTTTGTAAACTAGTGTAGTTATTGCCTACTCTAATTACTTACTCTCTTACCTGAGAGTTGATTGTCTTCGGATTGATCACTTTCTCCGCGCAAACGCCCACTACCTCCTCTATCACCGTTTTGGTTGAGATTTCGATTTTAGGCGCTATAATACCCTGAAACGGTTGGCCAATTGCCAGTCGATTAGCAAGGAAACAGGATGGTGCAGAAACGTTAGGTACTAACAGGAAAATATTTGCTGGGGTCCATAAGCAGGTCTACGTCCACTCCGGCCAATAAACCTTTGTAATTGGGCACCGGGTACAGCACGTCCGCCAAGTTGGTTTCGAACGAAGCCAACACGATAGCCCGGTTGGTAGGGCTCAGCCACTGTATCAATTCCGCGCAGAGAAACTCTTGCTCCAAACTCCGTTGCAACTCTGTCAAACCACCAGCCAGCCGTGTGAACGTTTTCTTAAAGGTAAACTGGTTGTGAAATAATAGTGGAAAAATCGGTGATACTCTGTGAGATTCTAGGGTGGAGCCAAGGCTGGTCATTCGCAGCGCTACTTTCCCGTTAGGACACAGCCATACTCCGGGACACGTAACCTGAAACATGGTTTAATCAAAGATGATAGATCATCGATCGGCCGGCGATCGTCGTCCGCAGTTCAACACGTACGGCGTGCAGGTCCAGTTGCACCTTCACCCTGAAACCTCGCCCTGCCATGACTGTCGCCGCCAGTTGTCACAACACGCCACACTATCTTCTCGGCGGTATCATTCTCTTGGTTTCGCCCATTTAGTAAACCTTCGCTGGCACGACCAAGCGAACAGCAGTGCGAATAACCGACTCTTTAATTTCTCCAGTAGAGACGCGCCGATCACTCTGCTGAGAGATCCCAGACTCTGTTCGAAAAGCTCTCCTCGGATGAACGTGGACGCGCGGTTTGCGAGCCTATGCCATCTTGAAGTGGGACCACAGAACCGTTGCGCTCGTTGCCAGGGAACGGGAATGCCACAACATCGATATTGAATTTCACCGACGCCAGTGCGACGATCGCTTCAGTGTGCTTCGGCGGACGCCGCGCCGGACGGAGGAGGTGTATCGCGCGCGCACCCACTGCCCACTATTCACTTTCTTTCCGCGGAGACGTGGAAGTTTGGGATGGCTTGAAGGTCGAAGGTGAAACGCGACAGGACGTTAAAGCTTGAACGGCAGTCCGATGAACTTCTCCACTGGTAAACCTCTGTTAATGTGACGGATTCGCAGCTCAGCCGCGATAAAGTCCGCCTGTGTCCTGGGGAAACGGAGCCTCCGATCTTTCGTCGGAGGTATCAAGGGCTCCGAGAACCAGCCGTATCTAGCGACGGAACGCGTGAACATTCGTTAGAAATGGAAGGGCGTTGCGTGCTCGAGCATAGTTACCAACTATGCTCGCCAGTGGTCGTACTCCATGTTAACCGTAGGTGGCCTGAAGGTGTAAATATCCGTGGGCAGCAAGACGGTGCGTCTCGCGATCAAATCAACGTAGTCCTGGCGAACTTCGGACAGGGGGATCACCTCGTGCTTCGCGTAAAACTTACCGGTCGGAGGTACCGTTCGCCCGATGGGCACGAACTTTTCTTGCAGCTTTATGTATCTTTTCTCCTTCTCGAACACCTCGTTGTAAAACCGCAGCTTTATAGGATTCATGATGCCAGCTAGGTTTCCGCGAACGAGTCGACAGAGTCGGCGTGAATGAACTTTAATTTAGAACGTGTCGCTGAAATTTTGTTAGCCGCGGAAAGAAGCGAGGATTGCTTCAATTGCTTGCCGGAATACGTGAGAATTTCGCGTGCACGAAAAATACGAATGTCGACTGGAGTGATCGTAAAAGTTTGAGACGCGATGAGCGCGAGTGCCACGGATTGGTAATTGGTACGCAGGGATCGAAAAAGTTCTCGAGTCCTCGTTTTTAAAAAAATTCTGTTAGGACTTATATGTTTCGTTTAAGAAAATATCTGTTCCTGTGGAATGTTTATTGAGAAAAATGTTACCTTTAGGAACTTCTTTAAAAAGTGTTCTAATGGAACAGATATTTTAGAACTTATATAATAAAAGTTCCATGGAAACAAGTTACATTGGAACATTTATTAAAAAAAGTTTTCGTAAAATAAAGAAAAGTACTAAACTATTAGGCACTATGCTGTTTTATTTAACAATATAATATCATATTCTTCATATGTTTATTTAATAAAAGGTATGAAAATCATAATATAAGTAATTGAAGGGTCGGATGTAATACGGGGACTAGCGCTTGGAAATTTGAAAAATGGTTGTCCAAACGCTAAGAAAGATTGGAAAATTAAATGGTATTAAACTGAATTTGAAAAATATAGTGTTGTAAAGCTCGTCAGCACACACATTTTTCTATTTACAGTTTGTTTATCCAATTATTACTATTCGAGCTAAAAATTATAAACTAAAAATTTTTCATCGTCCAAAATCATTATTTCTTTAAACATAAATTGCGATAACTTGAGTAAATATTAACGGATCGTTATGAGACTTCAGAAAACTCTAGCGAAGCCGTAAAATGTATGCACAAAACCGTTATGTTAAAAAATGTAATAATATAAGGAAGATTTTCACGTATTTTCACACTGATTAATGAATAATTGTAGAAGATATGGCGATATATATAAATCTCGCGCGCCACCAACAGTCAGCAGCCGCGTATAAGGGGTCTTCCTTAAATTACGTAAGGCTTTTTTTTGGGGGGTGGCGGTCGCGAATTTCTTACGTTTCCTTACAAGGGAGAGGGGGGAGTCAGATAACGTCTTACGTAATATTTTTTAACCTAATTTTCAATAAATACAAATTCTATCATTAATGTTCGAGAAAAATTGTTTTAGTTTAAATTTCCCGCAACCGAGTTAAATGAATTATATAAACCTTTAAAAAAATTTAATAACTGAAAAATTTCAATGTTAAAAATATTACGTAAGAGGGGGGTTGCAATATCAAATCTTATGAATTCTTATACTAGGGGAGGGAGGGGGTAAGAAATCGCCAAAATTACCCTTACATAATTTAAGGACGGCCCCTAATGCGCTACTTAGTGGTTTTAGCACTCGTGTTGACTGATGGTGCCGCGCGGAATTTATACATATCACCATATCTTCTACAATTATTTATTAATCAGTGTGAAAATTTGCGAAAATCTTGTTTATATATTAAGGAAAAACTTTGTCGCTGCAAGTTATATGTACCTCAAAATTGCCTCGATACTTTTTAACGGCGAACGTTGAAAAACATGGGTTATATCCAGTATTACTTTTTAATTAAATATTATTACATTTTTTAACACAAGGGTTTTGTGCATACATTTTACGGCTTCGCTAGAGTTTTTTGAAGTTATGTTTTAAGTCTCATAACGATCCCTTAATATTTACTCAAGTTCTCGCAACTTATGTTGAAAGAAATAATGATTTTGGACGATGAAAAATTTTTAATTTATAATTTTTGGCTCGAATAGTAATGATTGGATAAACAAACTGTAAATAGAAGAAATGTGTGCTGTAACAAGCTTTACAACACTATGTTTTTTAAAATTCAGTTTAATAACATTTAATTTTCCAATCTTTCTTAGCGTTTGGACAATAATTTTTCCAATTTCCAAGCGTTAGTCCCCTTATTGCATCCGACCATTCAATTAATGGTTTCATAAGAAGTATTGAACAGAAAAGAGAACTTGTCAAGAATAATACCTAAATAACATTTTTTTTTATAACTTACATGAACCGAAATACATAGAAATTCTATGATATAATATATATTTGTATTTCAATAATAGAATATATGAATATACATCTACGTATTATTATATACGTAATTATTTAATATTGTTGTAGTACTATCCATTGAATAATATTCAGTATTTTTTACAACGGTTGAGAACTTTTTTAATATTGGCGAACAAAATATCTGTTCCTGTTATAGAAAATTTTTTATTTTTACATTTTATAAGCTCCATTCCAACTAGAACCTTTATTTTCAAGAACTTTTATTTTATCGGTTTTCCTGAGAACATTTTTAAAAAAGCTCCGCGGTCCATGTTTTAAACGGAACCTACTGAAAAGTTCCAGAACTTTTTCGATATTCACCAATTTGGTAGTACATAGGGAACTTCCAACTCGAATCGATCATGTCCCAGCAAACTTGCTGCGAGGGGTAAAGGTTGAAAGAGGGTAATCACACCGTTTGAGTATCGATGTTTATTTTAAAATACGTATATGAATAGAAAACGCATACATAACATGATAACAAGCGGAAGACCGTGGCTGATCAGTCAGTGGGTTCCCATAGCTGCAACATCTCGCAACATCTCCAACGATTCGAAATTAAGACGAAAGATCGGATGTTCGGTTGCGAGTAGGTACCTACTGGACGCATCGTCGACGTGGCGAGGAATCGAAATAGCCTTCACTTTTCCCTTTCAGTTTCTAGTGCGCGCTGGAAACGCGGTGCTCGATGATTTCGGAGGCGGCGATCCTCGGTCAGCATCCTCGTCCCTGCAGCGCGATAGCCGGTAGCACGGTGTAATAGACAGGTGTTCCGATTCAACACCTTTACCCCAGCGATTTTGTGTGCCGATTTCTGTGAGGTTCCTTTGACCGTCGCGAGAGGCGTCGTGATAAGAAATCCATGTTACGCATGAATTATTGTGATTGTAGTAGTAGAGCCTTTTCTCTTTGAGCGCCAATCTAGCGGCCGCCAGAAGAACTAGGACGAAAAAGTCACCAGGGGTGTACGGGTACCCGCCTTTTCGGCCTCGGGACGGGTCGGCAACTATCGGGCGGGATCGGGCAGGGTCCCGATACTTTTGTATTGCTCGAGATCCCGACAGTTTCGGGATCCCGAAACTCGATTCGGGCTACAAGCATAGCCGCCATGAGCGGACAATTGATTTCAGGTCGGCTCGGCAAAACCCGGACGCGATCGGACGATATCGTTACCAGTAATAGATTAAAATTATTACCTGAGAACATAGAACAATTATGTTTCTTACACATTAATTTGAAATAATAAAATATTCGCCTCCTGTATATTGTTGTTACTATGAAACATCCAGGAAATATTCCTTTTTGTATGCTTATAGTTGTTCGTACGTTTTCTATTTTAAATCTGAACCTATCCCGAAAAAGATAATACCTTATATATTCCCTTTACATAAAGTACTAAGTATGAAGTATATTTTATTAAGATTTTAAAATATTGTCGATATAAAAATAGTCTTCTTCCAAAGTTCTGAACATGGTATTTATTTAAGTATGTATGTGGACATATTCAGTATTCACAGACTATTTGGTAGCAATGCAAATACATATATAGGTAAATAAATAATAAGATACAAATTATGATTCAACAAGAGACAGAAAGGTAAAAACTTATCACTCTGGTATCGATATAAATGATATACATAATTCTTTCCGTCTCGGTCCCCTCGTAATAGCTGGCTTTCGAGCCGATCGCGTCCGTGTTTTGCCGAGCCGACCTGAAATCAAATTGCCCACTCATGGCGGTCATGCTAGTAGCCCGAATCGAGTCTCGGGATTCCGAAACTGTCGGGATCGCGAGCAATACGAAAGTATCGGGACCCCGCCCGATTCCGCGCGAAATTTTCCGACCTGTCCCGAGGGCAGGGAACCCGAGCCCCGGGACGATCCGCACACTCCTAAAAGTCACACATTCTGAACAGGAGCCGAACACATATCTATAACACCGTGGCCGGTAGCGCCTACGACTTGGCCTGCTCGCTACACTCGCCACCAGATGTCGCACTTGGTGAAAATCCAGTGGCCAGTGTAATCTGCTGCGATACTTTTACTTATATCTCTATAAATACTGGAGCCAAGATCATTCTACGAACATTTGCGCGTTTCACGGTCGGAGGAGAGAGAAAAACGGACACACGGTAGGCTCGCGACTGCACGCATACGCAAATATGCGCGCACGGAGAATCGGTTCGGTTCGGATCGGAAGTACATACATCCAGTGAATGTGGCTCGCACTAGCCACAAGTAGACACCTTCTCGAAACAGCGGTTTCTCAAAAAGAACAATTTAAGTGGCTACTTTTACAAGACACACTTCTACGTAACACAGAAATAATAATATTAATAATAGTAGTAGTAGTAATGATAACAGTAATAATAATGGTAATAGTAGTAGTAGTAGCAGCGGATAATAATAATAATAATAATAATAGTAATGATAACGATAAAGGTAGTAGCTGTAATGATAAAAAAAAACAACGATTGCAATCGCGTAGTTGTTGGATTCATGAAAAAAAAACTCTGCAATGGTAAACGATAGTTTAACGACAACAACGATCGTTCCTGCAAATCTACCTAGGTATTTAGTAGATTGTAACGGGAGCAAGCGGTAGTCGGTAGACGAATGTCTCGTCAATGTCGAGGAAAGGCAATGAAGTCGTTTAGGCTGTTTACTCGATGCGTCCACCGTTAGGAATTCATTTACAGTCGCTTTCCGAAAAACATCGCTGGTAACAGACGGTACAACACTGGCGAACTAGGCGCGGTATAAAATCTTTGGTAAGGTTACAGTTGCGACGTTATCGACGACGTCGACGCGACCACAGCTGGTATCGACTAAATTAACAGACTAGAATAAAGTCGGCGTAATCGTTTAAAGACCAACATCTTCAATAGTAGGTTTTATATTCGTAAGTTACTTTATTCTAAGGCGGCACGGAGTCGAATTCGGTAGTCTCGTTGCGTATCAGTCGACGCGGAAAATAAATAATCGACTCGTCCCGTGTATCGTTGCAGTTCTCATCAATGGTAGATTGACGTTTTGTTTTCTGGCTCGATAGGTTCGACTCTAATTGCACGCGAATCTAAGTGGCCCGGATCAACGGACGAATGCTCGCGCACCCGCGGCCTTCACGCGGTAAAGTAGGTATCCGGCCGCGATTAAGTTTACAGCCGACTTAACTATAATCGGTGGCGGCGGTGCATGTCGGTTCCGCGGAAGTCGATGGCAAGTGTTTAGTCTCGCTGTTGCTCCTGAAAGTGGAAGAAAAATTACGTTCGAGGAGAAAACGGCGGACTGGTGTTTCCGTAAGTTGGAAGGGCGATTCGATAAAGCCAGCTTTACCTTCTCTGTTCGCTGGATCCAGATCCGTGTTGGTCGGACTGCTCAGTGAGCTCGGAACTTGCACTGCTCTCCGCGTAAGCTTTGCGTTTGCTTCCATTGAAATGGTGATCCACCACGTTCCCGTTGAAGTATCCGTTCTCGCCCCTGTTCAGGTACTCGCTGGAAATTGGTGATCTCCTAACCGGCAAGTAGTCCGAGCAGGTCGGAGCCAGCAGCTCCTCGTAGTATTCGACGGTCTTGGGCTCCGACACGGTGGTGCTCCCGTATTTTCTCGGTAACGTGGACGAGGGAAATGCGGCGGCGTGGCTCTCGACCGCGGTGTCGTTGAGCAAGCTCGAGAGAGGAGTCCTGTAGCTTCCGTAGCTTCCTAGATCGCTGTCCACGCTGAAGTCGGCGCTGTGATATTTCGCCCTGGACGCGGAGAGGTCGAACGTGGGAGACCTGAGGTACCTCCTCAGCGGATCGTACGAGGAGGAGAGTGGAGGTAGATGCTCGGTCGGCGACTTTAGGTCGGTGACGTACGGTACGGAGGTGGTCGCGTCGGAGTACAGCTTACAATTAGGTCTCTCGAGGGACCTATTACGGCCGATTCTTACGTTTTCGTCGCCGTACAAGTTGTAACCTCTGTCTCCGTGGCTGGTCTTGGATGCGGCTGCTAAGCCGTAGCCGGCCCCGTACTTGCTGCGATCGCGGTTCTCTCGGTGTCCACTGAAGCTATATTTCCGCGGCAATGTGGTGCTGGCGGTCAGCCCGAGGCCCGGCGGAGGGGCGGTCAACGACGGTCGTCTCCTGTCGTTGAACCTCGAGTAGAAGCTCCGTCGGCGGATTCGGTCGATCACGGAGTCCGAGTTGTCGGACCTGGCGAAAAGGGCATGGGACGGGGACGTGGGCGAGTGCAAGTCGGGCCGCGCGTGATTCAACTCCGCCGAGCTCACCGACCACGAGTCGAAGCTGTTCGGCTCGTCGACGGGCGAGAACGGCTCGTTTGCGTAGTCGACCGGAGATCCTTTAGAACTTTTGGCGGTGGTCTCGGTGGAGCTGGCTCTGTCTACCGGCGGCGGTGGCAGTGGTGGTCGTTCCTCCACCTTCTCTTCCGATGCCTCCCGCACACCTATGTCGGCCAGCCGTTGGGCCGTCCGGGTGGCCGCGTCGTTGTTCGAGGACTCCGCGTGGCTCTCGATCATTCGAGCGCACTCGGTTACCTCTCTCTTGAGTTCGGCCACGTCTTTGGCGCGCAACGGCTTGTCGATGATTATCTTGTTCCCAGTGATGCTGGCGCGGTGCGTTACTTTCGACAGGCACTCCATCAGCTTGTCGGGAACGTCCTCTTTCGCGGCTGTCTTTGGAGATTCGACGGCCGACTTGGATCCGTCAGATTCGGATTTTGGCGAGTCCTTCTTGGCCGTGTTGTTCCTGAACGAGTGATGGGGTATCTTGGACAGGTCTAGCTTCAAGTTGCTTCGATTGGCGCGCTGCGACTCCAGATGGTTCTTCGTATCCGCCGCGGCTGGTTCCTCTACGGATCTCCCTGGACTCGGCTTCTTCGACAAGCAGTTGCCGAGGGCTTTCGCGGCGGGCCTCGCGTTCTGCTCCACCTCCGCAAGCTTCGCCTCGGTGTGGCCAGGGCGCGCCGACGACGACGACCGTCCAGCGAGCGGCTGCGAGCCGACGCCGTTCTTGGCGACGAGGCTGGAACCGGCCGGTTCGGGACTCCTCTTGGTCGCCGGGGCTTTCCCCGATTTCCCTTTCTCCTCTGTTTTGCTCTCGGAGCTGTCGGAAGACTTCTTCACCACCTTCTTCACTACTCGCACTATCTTCTTCTTCTTCTTCTTCGCTCCATCAGCGTCGCTACTCTCCGCAGTCTCGGTTGGCTTCACCGGTTTCTTCGGTACAGTCGGTTTCTCCGGCTCGTCGCGTCTAGTCGTGTCCATGCTCGAGCTGCTCTCTGCCAGCGACCGATTCCTTTTCGTTTTCAGCTGCTTCTTGTCCATGGCAGCGTCGCCTGACAAACCCTCCGTTTGCTTGCCCGCAGGTTCTTCCAACGTGTCTCTTCCCTCGTTCGATATCTCGCGCGAGTCTGCCGGCACTCTCTTCGTCTCTTTGGAGTCCTTCTCGTTCGACGGTCTCCTCTCTTTCGCGCTAATCGCAGATTTCTCCTGCTTCGGCTGCTCCTTGGACGGAGATCGTTTCGGAGATTCTCGTCCGAGCTTCTCCGCGGTAGCCGGCTGCTTTCTCGCCTCCCCGAGCTTCTTTGCCGACTTGGCATCGGTCTTGGCGAACTTGGTCGGTATCTTGCTGCTGGTGGAGGGTGCCTCATCGACGGAGGACGCGTCCGGTCGGGCGTTCTTCGGCGGGCTCTTCTTTAACCTGCTTAGAAACGCGTTTTGCGTCCGTGTCCCTGCGTTCGCGGCCTGTTTCGCGTCCGCGCTCCTAAACAACCCTAACACCGAGGACACTCGGCTCTTCGCCGAACTCTGACGCTCGGTCGGCCGTGGCTTCTTCGAGGACAGATCCTCCACGCTGATGGCCTTCTTGATAGTGTCGCTGGACTCGCCGGTGGACGGAACCGCGGCCGGAGGCGCCGAGTGCTCGCGCACGGCCTCGTTCGTCACCGAACCGTTGGCCACCGGTTTCGCGACCGTCTCCTCGCCCGATCCAAGTTTCTCCAGCTTCTTCTCCAACGAGTGGAGGAAGCTTTTCCGGGACTCCTGCCGCTCGACTCTCGTGTCCCGACATTCCTCCGGCGAGTCTCCCCTAGACTTCTCCTCCGAACGATCTTCCGAGCGGCGATCCTTTCTCAGAGAGTTGATCTCGTTTTTCAGCTCCTTGTCACGCTTCTCCAGCTCGGCCACGTTCTCCTGGGACTTCTTCTCGTTCTTCCTCTTTATGAACCGGGACTTGCGCCGCTCGTTTTCCGCCGCCTTTTGCTCCTCCTTCTCCTTCACGTAGCGGCTCTCCTCCCTGGGAGTATCGAAAAAGTCTGGTCGCAGAAATCGCGATATCCGGTGTTGCTTGGACTTCTGCGGCTTCTCCTTCTCCTTCTCCTTGTCCCTCGAGTCGCTTTCCCGGTTGCCGCTGGCTTTGAACAACTTGCTCAGGAGTGATTTCTCGGGGCTGGCGGCGCGCGAGCCGAGGCTGCGGTCCTGCGAATCCGCGAATGATTTTCGTCGATCGCTGAGCAGGCTGGGGTCTCTTGTGAGCGACCCGGAGCGCAGTCGCAGGCTGGGGATGCAGGTCCGCCGCTTCGAGATCCCCGAGGAGCCAGTCGCCTCGGCGATTGAGATCAACGACTGTTTCTCGCATTTGTCGGTGTCCCGGTAGCTGGAGGTTAAGTTCGGGTTGAACTTGCTCGGTCCTAGGTTCTTCAGCTTCGACTCCTTGATCAGATTCTCCGCGGCGAGCAGCCTGTTCTCGAAGTTCCTGGAGAGATGGTCGGACCTGGCATAGATGGACTTGTAGTCGATCGGATTTGAGGAAGACTCGGTGGGCGAGGTTTCGTACGACTTGGCTGACAAGCTGGACGTCGCGTCTTGCAGGTTCGTGTTCGAGGTGCAGACAGAGACCGAGGTGCACTCGGAGGTGGATCCGTTGTCCGTCCCGTTGTTCTCGAGGTTGTCAGCGTCGGTCGTCTCTTCCTGTATCTTCTCCGTTCTGTACGGGTGGAAGTTCTCCCGCCGAAGCTTGCCCGTGGCCGATTTTCCGGACGCATCCTTGTACTTTCTGCCGAGGGTCATCACTTGCCCGGGAAACGGCGGCAAGGACCTGTCGTAGCCGTTACTCTCGTCGACGTCCGCGTCGTCGTCGTTCTCGTCGTTCTGCCGATGGCCTTCGTTGGCGTCGTAGTCGTCGTCGAACAGGCTGACGCTTCGCCTCGGTGACCTGCGCGACCTGTCTCTGTCCCTGTCTCTGCTGGCCGTCTCGAGGAGACTGTTGGTCCTTCGGATAGACCTGTTGGCCGGTCGTTGCTTGTACTCGGTCTGATCGGAGATGGTAGACACGGACCGATCTCCGGCCTCGGACGTGTCCAGCAAGCTGACCGTCTCGCGGCTGGGCGACCGGTACCGTGTCTCGTACGGCAAGGACTGTCTGGTTTGCTCGATGAACGTTCTGCTCAGCCGTCTGGCCAAGCTCGGCGTAAAGCTTTGCTCTAACGACTCCTGCGCCTCTTTCGTCACTTGCGTCGGCTCCGCCTCTATGTCTTCGCGTTCTACTTTATCTGAAAAAAACAGCGAGATAATGTCTAGACGAATTTAAAAAAAAAAAAGAACAACCGTGACGCTCGGATGTTACGGGATGCAAGCGGACAAAATACTCTCGTTTCCTCGGTATTTACACTCCTTTATTTCTACATACATGAAACGTGTTGCTTCTGGTATATAAAATTTCAGGGGAATTAATAAATAAATCTAATCGAAAGACTCGGCGAAAGAAACATTGCTCGCGCGGTACAACTACGCCGCACGATGAATATTTTCAAGTTTAATCGCCGATCGATTTCGCCGATCAATGCTTCCTCCGACCTAACGGTTAATCTATTCCGTCGACCCTTTGGCATAAAGTTTCGTTCCGCAAGGAAAAAGAATCGTCTACGCGATTGCCCGAATGTCGCTCGGAAGGTAACCCGAAGCTTGGCTCTTCGCACTTTTCTACGTATAATAGGTGATTGTAGATCGGAGAAAGAAACGAACGGAGATAGGGATGGGGATTAACAACTAGAAACTATCGCCAACTGTACTGTTGTTCCGAAAATACTGGCGCAGCTGAATCGAACGGCCGAAAGAAGCGCGACGAGTGCGAAGAGCCAATGCGCGGCAAACGTGTCGGCGACATTCTCAGCCCTAATTGTAAGTACGACATTCAACATTCAACTAGCCGACGCTATCTTTTGCAATCTTTCATCTTCTTTTTTTTTTGCCTAGGATCTGCTTTACGCTTCGGATAATTTTCATTCGAACGCTACGGAACAGGCAAAGGTGTCGGTAGTAAGGCTGGGACTATTCGAATAATTTAATATTCGAATATTTTACAAGTATTCGAATGCTACGAATAAACTTCGAATAAAATTCGAAAACTATTAGAATATTTCAGTATTCGAATACTATTCGAATATTTCAGTACTCGAATAGTATCGTGTGAATTATAAATCAAGTTATTAGCTTACAAGATTTCACCCTGACAAACTAACGAACTCACAACTGAAACTAAATAAAAGCTTGTAAAAAAATGAACCTAAAGAACTTGATTTATAGTTCACACCATACTCTTCGAATACATTAGTATTCGAATACTTAAATATTCGAATAGTATTCGAATACTTGGACATTCGAATTATATTCGCCAAATAATTGAGCAACTGAAGTATTCGAATATTCGAATACCGAAAAATTCGACAAATAGTCCCAGCCCTAGTCGGTAGTCCCACCGATTCTGGCACTTTGAGGGACAAAAGCTAATCGTCACGTAAACACGTACTGCTGCAGCGACGCTGTTGTTTTGAAAAATATACAGACATCGACGGAAAATCAACGACACATGACACATCCATCGTACACATATATACACACGTACACGTGTATCTGCAGGTATTAATGCAAGAAATGATTAAGTGTAAATCGATATACTCGTCGAACGGTTACATGCAGATAAGAGAGGCTTGCTATATGCGTATGCGTACGACAAGTTGTTATAGATTCATTGCGGATCTGAACGAAGAAGAATACGGTATTTGCGAGACGCAAAGGCTCACTTTCCAATCCCGTGCACGTGCTGCTCGTACCGCACGTCCAATCCCGTGTTGCTCGCGATCGTAGAAGGAGCTCGCGTGCGCGTCGGTAAGAATTCCCGAGTCGAGCGGGTCTGAAAAGTTCGCCCTCGTGGCTGCGTAACATCGAAATAAATACCTTAATCGTCTTACAATTAGGCGTCTAAATCACAACACGCCAACTGTGTAAACGTAAGTCGAGATAGATGCAGTGTACAACATTAAATACAGTATAGTAGCATTATCAAAGCATGCCGAGACAATGTAAAGTAATGAAACGCTGTTATTTAAACTCTTAAAAACACAACAAATATCAGCCATCTCAAACAAGGGTTAGTTCGTTCGCCTTGTAGTATACGACTTCTCCAAGTCTCGAGGTACCTTATCTCAACAGTGTAAAAATCTCTTCTCTTGTGCAACGGGTTTAAATCTTTCTTAAAGGAAACGCGACAACAAGTGGCGTGTTCGCCGATGTGTTTTGCTTTCGTTCCGTTTCGTTTCGTTTCGTTGATACATATCGGGGACCGAGCGCGATTCGTTTCCATGAGTATTATGTGCCTACATATGTATATCGTATCACATTTCGCAGCGACAGATCGCTGTGCCTGTGCTCGTCGCTTTTTCTACTTCATTCTCGCGACCTTGTCCGCTCGCGCCTCTTCCGACGGAACAAGACTAACAGGAAGAAGCACGCTCGCGGACTGGTGTTCGGCAGAACGCGGACAGATGGATAAATCGTATTGGGGGTAACCTGATCCGTCCAACGATCTCGACAGCTCGCCTATGTAGGGGGTTTTCTAATTTCTCGCGCGTCGTACGATCATCTTGCTCTACGTTTATCTTGAAATCCCTGCTCTTCTTTGCCGTGTTCTTGTTGGAGTGTTTCCCGGACGATCGTCGAAAGAACGCGCTCGAAGCCACGCGCGCGATAATAATAAATGCCTCGGGAAGGTTGGATAGCTTATTCGAACGCGCCATGTAAAACTACAGTGAGGGACAAAAGTATGTGGACACCCTTTAAAATCGTATAACTTGTTTAAAATTGGTCCCAACGACTTGAGTTTGTTTGAGAAGCTAGAAGGATTAGTTTGCTGTGTAACGTGTTGCGTCGTTTTGAATAAAAAATTAATTGGTCGGAATAGCAAAAACAAATAGGAAAGATCATTTTTTCAACTTTTTTGTCTGTGCTCGTAATGAAAATTTAAAAAATGCCTTTTGTAGATTGAAGTAAGTTGTATATACGCCTAAAATTTCATCAAAATTGGTTAACGTTGCTCTGAGTTATACACGCTTAAAGATCGCAAAATAAGGTCGAAAATCGTGAAATTCCCGAAATCAGCGATCTTTAAGCGTTTATAGCTCAGAGCAACGTTAACCGTTTTTAACGAAATTTTAGGCGTGTATACAAACTTACTTCAATCTACAATCGGGATTTTTGAATTTTCATTACAGGCTCACAAAAAAAAGTTGAAAAAACGACGAAACAACGTCACTTAGCAAACTAATCTTTCTAGCTTCTCAAAAAAACTCAAGTTGTTTGGACCAATTTTGAATAAGTTAAACGATTTTAAAGGGTGTCCACATACTTTTGTCCCCCACTGTATATATCGGGTGTGTTCCAATCGATGCGATGCGATGGTTCGAAATCGCTTTAACCCCCTCGAATCTAACTCCAGATCCTTATCCTTATCCCACAAAGAATCGTAGCGCACGCACATGCATACAATACGTAGTGAGTAAAAAAATAAAATAAGAGAAATGAGAAGAAAAGAATAGAAAGTGCAAACCATTGCGCTAACGTGTTTCTTTATTCGCTTTTATTTCATACTACAAACAAAACCTGATGGATTTATAAATAAATAATAATAATGTACTTGGTAAACTTTGGATTTAGAAAAGATTAACCACGAGCGGAAAAGAAAAGAAAATAAATTGATCGCGTAAACAGGGAAGGAAGGTAGAAGAGGTTAAAGGTGATATTGCCGATATGCCTCCGACGATCGGTAACCGAAAGTGGTCGAGTGTATGTTGTCATGATGTCATGTTGTCGTCGTTCACGCGCGTTGTAGGTCGTGTCAGCTGGACGACGGGATTGGCGAGCTCCGCTCCGTGCGCCGCGAAACATTTCGCAGGTGCTGCGATCGCTGCGAATCAGCCGAATTCCAGCAAGCGTGAGTGCGGACGATTAAAGCGCGATAAACGGAGGCAGATGGGTTCGAGGCTTCGTCCACGAGCTGACGTTCGCTAGATAGAAAGTGTAGCATAGTACCTAACTTGATTTGCGTTTTGCCTACTGGGGATTACCGTCTGCCCGCCTACGTAGAGTCACTCGTACGGTCGCTGCAACAACCGTCAGAAAAGACCGTCAATTACACGTGCCACAAAACCAATCCACTGCGATTCTTTCAGATTTCAGACTATATTTTCGATCGTCGTGCTTTACGCACCGATCTGCTCTGCTGTCGAGCGCGACAAGAACGATGCCATGGCATTTCCCATGCAAAACCGGACACGGTAGGAACGGTAATGTAAATAGAACGGAACAGATAAGAAACTCACTCGCGCTTGGCATTCGCTGAAAACCACTTACGCTTCCAGAGAATCTAGACAGTGCGCGGAGGTGATCGATACTTATGTATTCGTTATTCAGAAATATTAATTAGCAGAAATAAAACTTTGATAACTTGAATTTTCCATAAAAAAAAATATCTAATAGCGGTGAGTAGCTTCTGGCATCTTTCTTTCGATCGAAACGTGTCTTTTCGTTCTTTTCAGCTTGGACATAACGACGTGTCAAACTATTTAGCAAACCTTGTTCGTATTCGTTCGCATCTAGTTGCAATAAATTACTGACCCGATCGTATATACCGTTACTTCTATCAGAAAGGTTTGTTCAAACATACGTATTACTTTACCTTACTTTCCCTTCCGTAGAATCGAATAAAGTTACATCGGTACACACATACAGTTACTCACAAAATTGAGCGTACATCTAGGTTGGTAACGAAAATTGGCGGGAAAATGAATACAAACACACATATTCAAAAATGAAAATATATATTTTATTCGTATATTGTACCAAATAATACGTAAAAAAAATTCTAAATAAAATGAACTATTGGTCTATATTTAACAGAAATGGTAAAAGTACACCTATTTTAGTGACACGAAATTGAGCGCACACCTTGTTAAAATAATATTTACAAACTTATACTATATCGTTTTATTTATTAATACTTCGTCGCATATCCCCTGGCATCAATAAAATTACGGCTTGTAACCGACGTGGCATAGAATAAATTAGGTGATTTATTAAAGAAGGATGAATGTTTTCCCATTCTTTTCCCAATTTTCGTTTGAAATTTTCTATATTCGTAAAATTGTTATTTGCCATCCTGGATTTTATTTCTCCCCAGACATTCTCGATGGGATTGAGGTCAGGTGACTGCGGAGGTGTTTTTAGCATCTTTGGGATATCATACAGCAACCATAATTGAACTATATACGATAAATGCTTTGGGTCATTATCTTGTTGAAAGTAATACACCCGCGGCATTTTTAATTTTTCTGTTGAATCTTTTAGATTCTTTTTTAATATATTTAAGTACTTAATTTTGTTCATTATGCTATCTACACTGCGTTCCATATAAGAGTGTACCAACGCCCCTACCGATTTGCAACCGATCTGCGCAGCTCCCACGGATCTGACACACGTGATTGGTGGTAGCACTTTCCTTGCCGGTTTACTACCAATCAACAGTGTATCCCTGCGCGAAAGGAGTACGCTCTAATGTGGAACACAGTGTATGTATTTCGCGGGACTTCCTCTTCAATAGTACCAACATTTAACCAATACAGACCTGCGTAATGTGAAAATTCCTACGTGTACGCTCAATTTTGTGTCACTAAAATACGTGTACTTTTACCATTTCTGTTAAATATAGACAAATAGGCAGTTTTATTTAGAATTTTTTTACGAATTATTTAGTAAAATATACGAATAAAATATATATTGTGTTTTCATTTTTGAATATGTATGTTTGTATTCATTTTTTCGTCAATTTTAATTACCAACCCAGGTGAACGCACAATTTTGTGAGTAACTGTACGTATCTACTGACATTACGACATTACCGACTGTGTCCGCGGCGAACGAGCGAAACAAGCGAAAGTCTCGATCGGACGAGTCTTGGATACCGAAAGTATAACCTCTCGAATATTATCGGTCAGCAGTGGCAAAGAATCAATTACTCGCTTGATCGCTGATTGAAGAGTCGACGATAGACGTGAAGTAGATGCATGAATTTTGATTAAAGATGGATTCTGTCTTGGATAGCGTACAACTGAATTACCTCGTGTGTGTTCGTGTGTTCGTGTGTATGGATACGTGTGCGATCATGCTGTAAACTTTAGTATACACTTAATAAATTAAAGAAGAAAAATGAATTACGGCTACTCGTGTTAGTAGGATAGTATACAAGTCAACAACAACATTGCAACTTGCTGCTACTGCGTATTACGAGGTTCTATGTCAGGCAAAGTATGAGTCATGTCTGTGAGTAATGCTCAAACACCTGTGCGCTTCTTGTCCCGAAACAAACAGTACGATTAATCATCTCGAGATATTAAATTGCGAATGCTACCGGTCGTGTTTTTCCGAATCGCGAGATCGCGAACAACAGGCAGGTACTTTTCGCGAGGAGCATCGTGCAGACATGCGCTTAAAAAAGTATATCGTCCAAAAGTCTAACAATAGACGCGGAAAAAGAAATCGGAAACGAAAAAGCAACGCGTTTGCTCGTTGTTGGTGCGTCGTTGGCACGACACGGTACCGCGAGCAACGTATAAATAATTTCTCCAAACTTCATTCTCCTATTACGTTCGTTTCGTTCAGAATCTTTGGAACGTTTACCCACCTGTGCCAAACATGAACCGTATATTTCTTCTAAGTGTTAGTACGCAAAAGTTGCAAAAACCATCGCGCAGGCAATAAAAAATAAAATCGGAAGAAATAACTTGTAGGAGAGAGGGAGAAGAGAAGAGAGAGAGAGAGAGAGAGAGAGAGAGAGAGAGAGAGAGAGAAATATAGATACTAAGAGACGGTAGGTAAAAGTAAAGAAAAAAGATGTGCTCTGTCTATCAACGACTCGACAACAGCTAGTAGGTACTAGGAGATGCATACTGAATACCATCCAGCATTTTCTCGCATGGCTTGCGATTTCAACCAGTGACAAAATATGTAGTAATGATCGTGACCCATCGCGTCTTGGCAGAAGCTCGCTTCGATCGGTAAGAGGCCGTTGATCGTCGTCCTCTTTTTAACCGACTTCAAAAGGAGGAGGTTACTCAATTCGTCACGCATTATGTTTGTATGTTCACGCATAACTTCGGCATAGGTGCACCGATTTCGATGATTTTTTTTATTTGAAAGAGTGTAAATAGACGGTGGTACCATGTTATTTTTTTATTATTATTTAAATATTCTAGAATTATCTAGAATTCCAGTTTTAATGTATTTTCGCGTCTAATTTTGTCACGCGTGGATCAATTTGGATGATTCTTTCGTTGTTATATGGAGTATGTTCCCCAATTTATATCACGATAAATGTTTTTTTAACCGACTTCAAACGAAGGTAACTAAAAATTGAAAAATAAAATACTTTTTTAAAAAAAGGTAAAAAACCGCCTTCAAAGGCGCGCTAAAAAGTAAAAAATATTTTTTTCCTTATTTAATCTACGACTCTCGTATTTTTTAAGTCGGTGCCTCATCATTTGCACTGTGTAACTCTGGCGCCGACTTAAAAAATATCAGAGTCGCAGATTAAGTAAGGGAAAAAATTATTTTTTACTTTTTAGCGTGCCTTTGAAGTCGTTTTTTTTTACTTTTTTTTAAAAAGTTTTTTATAAACGGATCAAACAGCCTCTAGCGAGTCGATCGCCTTTGCGTTTCGCAACAGTAACAGTTCCAATGGATCTCAAAGTAATCTCGGGGAGATCTTAACTTCTGCGAAGACGCGCATTAAACGTGTACTTACAACGTGAAACATGAAACATGAAACATGAAAGTTTAAACACGTCTTCGATTGTACCGTTCGCGGTGGATGACTGCCTCTGCCTGCTGTAAGTAATCGGCAGCTTGTTTCAGCGAGACATGGAAGAAAATTTTGCCACTGGATCGAATTCCGAGCGTTAACCCTTTGCGCTCTATTTCACTCTATTCCACGCTGGTCTCGCGTTATCAATATTAATTGCGAGAAAGACTGTATTTTCTTGAACGGTTGATAGACGCGAGTGGAAGAGAGCGCAGAACGCAAAGGGGTAACTTCCACTGAATATCGGTGGTTCGTTTTGTAGTTTGACACGGTTTCACGGTGAATTCGTAGAAGAATCGTTGAGCACTCCCTTACCTCTTGGTAATGTGTTGCTGCCGATATCGAACACGGTTTCCCTCGACGGCGTGCTGGCACTTTGCGATCCTGGGCTGTTGGGAGTGCCGGGATTCGACGAGTTCACCGAATCTTTTCTCGCGAATATGTCTCCTTCTCGGCTGAGAGAATGCCGGAACGGAGACTCCGTCAACCGCCTAAGTTCGCACACAAAGAAAACCATCGTCATTCTCGTGATTGCGCGGTGAACGTTACATCCACGCACTCCACGTTATCTGTCTTGTAGGGTAAATCCGGGAGACGCGGTCGACCTAATATGAAATGGCTATTAAAACTAATATAGAAATTACTTATTTTATCAGAACAAACCTATATGTTCAGAATTTTATGCTGATTCAGAAAAGCTGGTCGATATTTGCTTTAAGACAATATTTACTGTAAATCGGGTTGAAAACTGAAGTCATGACGTCTGACCACCTCTCCCGAGATGCCGCGAGAAATGGTTTTCGTCGTTGGCAGAGACCACTCACATAATTATTCATGGAAAATTAACAAAGGATAAAACAAAATTATTTATGAGTGAATACAACTACAGATTCATTGATATTTAATTTGTTTACGCTAAGCAAGTAAAGAACACATCAAAGAAAAAGTGAACTACCTACTGGCGATTAGCAAAGCAAATGAATACAAAAGTGAATAAATAAACTAAATAAACAAAAATAATAATAAAATAATAATAAAAAATAAAAAAATTAACAAAAATAATAAAAAAATCAACTCGACCATCTCACCTTTCTGCAGCGAGAGATGGTCTCTTCGTTAGCTTTGAGAGGAAGAGTTAATATGGCCAACTAATACTTTGTAAACTAATAGTTCATATGACCAGTAAATACTTCGGCTGCATTGTCCCTCAATATCTCTACTACCTTATTATCCCAAACATTAAACGAAAATAAAGCTAGAAGTATATTTTAAATACGATTCTGTACACCGCTGTTTGACAAAGAGGTTAAATATAACCTCAATTTACCTCTCAAAGCCTATAAATCCAAAAAAAACACAGAAGGAAGCGAAATTACGCTATTCATTCAACTGTTTGGCTTCTACAGAAGTAATTGGTCTGCACTTTAACGCATTTTTACGTAGAGAGTCTGAAATATAGCGACTCTACTAACTCTCCGGCCCGACCGCGTCTCCCGGATTTACCCTAAGTGCGATGAACTTTTCAAGTGTCGGAGCAACTTGATGATGCTCACGATGATTCCATCTCAAAGAGCCGACCGTGCGAAAACAGGTGAGTCCGAATCGATACTGGCCAGAAGATAGGTACTACACCTACCTACTTTCAGCCAGGTTATTTTTATTAAACTGATCTCGTTGCTCGCTCGGGTATCGGTCGTTTGAAACAGTAAAGAATGTTTTTTTTTTCAGAGACGTCGGATGCGTGAAGTGTGCGCGATCGGTTTTAAAGAAAGTGAATAAATTCGAAAGATTACTTGTGACATTTCTGCACTACCTTCTAAAATAATCGGCATACACTACATTGTTCTAAAGTTGTTGTAACAATTGGACTCACGTAGTCACGGTCCTCGTTTCGACATATGTCTGGTAGCTTGCACAAACAAGCGTCGAACCGTTATCATTAGATCCCAAAGCTTGTTCGAAGGAGGTAAGCGGAGGATAAGGGAGGAAAGATAGGTAGTCGCGAGTTCTTACTCGAAGAGAGAGAGAGAGAAAGAGAGAGAGAGAGAGGAACGGGCACGGTATACGAAAAGCTTGGTAGTACGCGTAAAGAACGGGGCTTTAACGAATTACCTCGTTAATGGTTTATTGAGACCCCAAAAAGCTTGGGACGAATTGGATCCTAATCTTCCGAAGAGCCGGGAGCTCGGGAAGCCGGCGCCCCTGTTGTCGTCAACGTTCAGCCTTTGCGTCAAGCTTCGGACCCTGGACAATAGCGTGGAGAAGAGATTCTCGGCGGTGAGTAATTCAAAGCCGTCGTCGTCGTCGTCCTCGCCGGAAGACAAGCTGTCCGCGTGTTCCGGTGGCTGCCTCGACGGCCGAGAGCTTCTCAGCCGATGCATATGTCTCTGCAATAGGTCCTCGCTATCCCTGAAACGCGTGGCAAACGGAATGCCGATTCTCGATTAGTCGAGGTGTCGTTGGAGATCTGTAAACGAAACGGGATGAGAGACGATGCGAGTAGGTAAGGTACCTGTGCAACGAAGAGAACGGAGATTCGTCCTCGCTGGCATCCGACAGAAGAGAGCTCATCCTTCGAGGCCTGCCGAACCTCGACCTTGGGGCGTTCGTGCTGGTCGGCGTGCTGGTTTTGGTCTCGGGCTCTACGCTACCTGATCTGGGAGTAACGTAACCACCGCCTTCTACGGCGATCGGAATTATGTACTCCCTGGGGCTTTTTCTGATCGGTTCCGGCCCGACCGTCGAGCCCAGAGCACTGTCGGTGTCGGAGTCCGCGGTCGACTGACGAGAGAGCGATCCCGATCGCTGAGAGACCGATCTCTGAGGCATCGGTGGCTTCGGTGGCGGCGTAGTTGAGAACATCGACTGCTGGCTCTCCCCTTCTACCTGCAATCGTAATCGCGGCCACGTTCAACGGAGTTAATTCTTTTTAAATTTAATTACAATAGACGGGTTAGACAATCCTTTGGCACAATTTATTACAAAAATGAGACAGAGAAGCGGACGCATATTAAGAAATACAGACACAGAGAAAAAGAAAGAAAGAAGAAGAAAAGGAAAAAAGAAAAGCATGAATATACAATATGAAACATTCAGCGCAACAGATCTTATCTAATGAGTCAGAGAAAAAATCAAGTTGATCGTGATAAGAATTAGCAATGCTACATATACGGTCGATAGAATTGTTTGCCATAAAGGGTTCGCTGAGTTTTTACATAAAAAAGATTACGATGCTTTAGGCTTTTAGCGGTTGCATTGAAATTGAGTTGATTTAGTGTGGGTTCTCGCGAAAGCAACTGAAACGATCGCGATCGGTTTGAACATTTCTGATTTACCTGAATCGGTATTATCCTCTCCTTCGGAGTGACACCCTTCGGTCTGCAATCCGGCTCCAAGCTCGAGCTTCGATTCGCGTGCGGCACAACAGCTGCAACGGGGAATGCTACTTCGGACCTCTGGGTTCGCAGCTTCTGCGGTTGGAACGCGTCGATCTTGGCCGCTACTTCGGACCTAAATGCCATGGTTTCTGGGGACTTGATCTCCGCCAACGATATCTCCGCTTTGCTTGTCTTTCGCGGTCTAGGTAAGGTCGCACTCTTCAGAGTAATCTCCATTTTGCTGGACATTTTCGGCTCTTCTGGTGGCAAGTCGTCGTCGTCGTCGTCGTTCGCCACCTCGGACGTAGAGATCTGAAAGCACAAGCCATAAGTGATGGAACGCGCCGGTGTTCGGAATAGGGCTGGGACTATTTGTCGAATTTTTCGGTAATCGAATACTTGAATATTCGAATACTTGATTTGCTCAATTATTTGGCGAATATAATTCGAATATCCAAGTATTCGAATACCATTCGAATACTATTCGAATATTTAAGTATTCGAATACTGATGTATTCGAATAGTATGGCGTGCATTATAAATCACGTTCTTTAGGTTCATTTTTTTACAAGCTCTTATTTAGTTTCAGTTGTGAGTTCGTTAGTTTGTCAGGGTGAAATCTTGTAAGCTAATAACTTGATTTATAATTCACACCATATTATTCGAATACATCAGTATTCGAATAGTACATATTCGAATACTGAAATATTCGAGTAGCAGTATTCGAATAGTATTCGAATACTTAAATATTCAAATAATAACATTCGAATACTCAAATATTCGAATAGTATTCGAATACTTAAATATTCGAATAATAACATTCGAATAATCAAATATTCGAAATTTATTCGTAGCATTCGAATACTTGTAAAATATTCGAATATTAAATTATTCGAATAGTCCCAGTCCTATTTCGGAAGGTGTGGCTATTACCGTTGCCTGGCGTTTGGCGTCGGAGTCTGTGGATTTGCCGTCGAATGAGAAGTTTGTATCGACGGGCGTGGAAATGGATACCGTGGCGGTTCGCAAATCATTCGTCCCGACCGGTATCTTGAACGGAAGCCTCTTGGGTTCTTGACCTGGCGGCGACATTGGCGGAGATCCATTTGCCCTCCTCTGCACAGGCGGCTTTCCAATCGCCCCGGTTATTATATCGACGGCTCGCTTCTTTGCCTCGTCTCGCTTCGACTCCTCAACCCCCTCGTTCCCCTCCTTATCCTCCTCCGCGTGCTGAGTCGGTTTCGACTTGTCGATCGATTTCTCGGCCTTTTTGTCCGCGGGCACGTCGATGATCACTTTGGACGCGCTAGGCTTCGCGGGCGGGGGTGTGACGATAGAGGACAGGCTAGCTTTCCTCTCGAACACGCGTTTCGCTCCGTCCACGTTCACCCCAGGAATAAAGATCTTCTTAGGTTTCTCGTTCTCCACGTTCGACGCCATTTGATTGAATTTCTCCGCGGTCTCGAATATCTTGGAGCGCCTCCTCTCGAACGTTTTCGCGGGAACATCTCTGGCGTCGTTATACAGATCGGAGTCGAGGGAAAGCGCCTTCTCTTTGAGTTTCTTAAACTCCCGTTGAGTGGCCTCGAGATTAATCGCATCCTGACTAGCAGACATCTCGTCTCTGATTCTCGCATCGGCCTGGTTCGAGGTTTCGGACTTTGCGGCAGGACCTTGCATCCGATCGCCGGTCGATCCATCGTTCGTCAGGTTGTTGACGGTCTTTGTGCTCTCGGAGGATTTTAACGAATCTTCGTGAAAGCCTCTGTTGTCGAAAGATTTCGCGCGCTCATCCCGCAAACGTTTCTCCTTACTCTCGTCCCGATCCTCAACGGTGTAGTCCCTTTTAACGCTCTCTATGGACGCGTCTGCGGGTGGCGGTTCCTGTCCCATGATTATCGGCGTTTTACTCCGCTCCTTGCTGGGCGATCTTTCGCTGCACTCTTGAATCAGCTCTAAGCAAGCTGCCGTGGACTCAATCGTATTCAAATCAACAGTCTTACTGGTAGGAACTGTTACGATAGGATCTACTTCCATAGCTTCCTCCGTAATCGAGTTTGGAATCGGTGCCGAGTGATGCCTAGATGAATTACGAAATTACGAATTGTTAAGCGACAGTACGCGATAGTAGGGGAGACCGGGGCTAGTTGACTAATTTTTAACATTTCTAATTTTTATAAATAGACCATTGGTATTTTCTTGACTTGCTGCATGCCAAAAGTTTACAAATTTCATTAGGTATACAGGCTTAATTTTGAAAATCGTTTTAATTGAGTCTAGGTTGTAGTTTTTATTGCATTTAGAGCAGTGAGGCGAATAAGTCAACAAACCCCGGCTGCGGGGTTAGTTTACTTCACATTTACTTTTTAGTTTAAACCCTTTGCCTGCGAAAGGCGTTGTATACCCGCTGTCACAGTTGAATCAATATAGTATACGAAACGCGTACATATGTATACTACGATCAATAAATTTTTTAAAAAAAAATTTTCACTCCTTCACAGTGTTATTTTTTTTATTAATTATCATGGTGTTAGATTAAGGCCTGAGAGTTTGAAGGGGGGATAGGCTGTAAAACAGGTAGGAGTGAGTTTGGAAGGATTTGTGGTAGGGGAATTGGACTTGAGCAGCTAAACTCTTTGCCTCGACAGTATCTTGAGGATAAAAAATGCAATTTTTAGTGGTATGTATTCCTATGCTTATTGTTAGTCAAGTAACCCCGTCCGACATTGTAAACATGTTAAGGGCCGGGTAAAATAAAATACCGTAAATTATAGTCAATGTATCACGTTTCCACAAAATATTCATGAAAAACATCAGGCAGTACTTAGTGGACAAAAATTCATAAATGGTCGAAAAAAAATATTTACATCCCGCCAACCTTTTTAGATTTTTCATTCTCACACTTAGAACACGCAAGTTTTTGTCACGGCGACACATTAAATGGCAAGCTGGTCATTCATATTGTTCAATATGGCGAATCACAGCATAATTTGTTCCATAATACAACAATTAAACAGAATTATTATTATTATTATTATTATTATTATTATTATTATTATTATTAATTAAGGAGTCAACTAGCCCCGGTCTCCCCTACGGGTTCGCGGAACGTTCAACGTTTTAGAGCGTAGAGCGATGAAACGAGAATGGTAAGAGTAGGTAATTTACCTGGACGTGGATCTGTACGGTCTGGGTTCCCTCTCGTCCTGGCCCCTCTCCTTCTTCCTCGACCGCTCTTTTCTTTTGACACCAGCAGCGGCCGTCTCGTCCATCGACGGCGTCGTCTCCAATTTCCTCTTGGCGTCACCGCTGGCGGCGGCTCTCGGCTCCTCCTCCAGCAATTCCCTTATCCTCCTATCGGAATTATTCTGATCCAATTCCATTAAGCTACCGACCGAGTGACACCTGGTGGGTGCCAGAGTCTCGGAGGACATGTTATTCGGTACATCCCCGACCGGCTGCTGATCACCCACGACTAACTTCTCCGCGCTGGCGGACTGGGGTACCAAAGAGAGCAACAAATCCAGCCGCACAGGAGTCTGGGCGGCTAGGTCTTCCGCGATGTCCAGACAATTCTGATCGTAACCTTCGTTCACCCACCAATGGGTGCAAATCTTCTCGATGTCGGCACGCTTTCCCGGGCACACGGTCAACATATCTTTTATCAGGGGAGAAGCGGCTGCAACGAAAGCATCTCGCGTTAACGCTACGCGCTACATCGATATAGAACCTTGTCTCAAGGGGTAGGTTGACTAATTGTTAATAACTTTGCACCGACATATGCTCTACTGCTTAGAGCATATAAACATGGAGGAAGCATGCAATAGGCAAAAATGTAGACGGCGATAGAAAGAGAAAGATATACGTGAGGGACACCCCCTCTCTTTCTAGCGCCAGGGGTGGCAGTGTTTTTTTTTTATGTTAGAAAGAGAGGGGGTGTCCCTCACGTATATATATCTTTCTCTTTCTATCGCCGTCTACATTTTCGTCTATTACATGCTTCCTCCATGTTTATATGCTCTAAGCTCTACTGCGGAAAGATTCACTGTAGAAAAAGGCACTTCTACTATGCCGTGCATTTATGTCCGACTCCGCGATCGCACGTTTTTTAACAGTTATCAGCATTTGTCGAAAAATTGACTACGTAAGTAAATATTTTTTCTTAAAGATTTTATTTTCTCGCGCTCTGTATAGTCACAATAGAATAAATGTCAAGGGGTTATGCCAGCGCCGTCCAACTTGGCTCTTGAGAGACAAAACCTGTTCCCCCACCACCGTCCGCCGTCACCATGGCGCGAACTCGCGGCCGAGTCAAAATAACTATATAATTCAATCGCTTCCCGCTTGAATACAATTGTTGTCTTTTGTTTTGCGACTCATGTCTGTGTTTCCTTGTCTACGGAACTGTCACGGTCTCCTTTTTAGCGTCGCGAGGTTTCCTTGACAAGTCACGCTGCTCGAAAGAAAGGTTGGAAGGGGAAGCAGGCGCGTGAGGGGCCCCTACGTTGGACAGCGCTGGGTTATGCCTAACAAGAGAAGATCCCGAACCCGAAAATTCAAAAAATTCTGAAACTTTGTGAATATGTAGGGGATTTCCTCCTGATTACAACGCAATTTTTGTTTGCTGCCCAAATTCACTCGAAGGGGGTGAAATTAACCCCTGAATATTCGGCTATTTTCCGATTTTGTGTTATAACTCGCGAACTGTAAGAGATAGAAAAAAAGTTTCAAGGCAAAAGTCGCTTCTTTTAATTAAATTTATCATTTGGTAAAGAAATTATTTTACAGTTCACGAGTTATAACACAAAATCGGAAAATAACCGGATTTTTTGGGGTCAATTACACCCCCTTAGAGTTAATTTGGGAAGCAAACAAAAATTGCGTTGTAATCAGGAGGAAACTATCTACATATTCACAAAGTTTCAGAATTTTTTGTATTTCCGGGTTCGGGATGTTCCCTTGTAAGTAGTCAGCTTTCGAAAAAGAACGCGATATTCGGGAATTTTTTGTGGAATATATACTGTATATTTTTTTACAACTATTCGCTTACTGTAAATGTACATATATGTAGCAACTCTCAGTAATTTTATTATAGAAAACATTAAAAAATGAACGAATTACAGCCATTCTCGCGGAAGCTGTTTTTGATAAAGGCGCTGTGGTGAGCAAGTTTTCTCAGAGGCGGATCATCCAAAATTAAAAACTCAAAAACATTCTGTTATTATATGGTTGAATTCAGCAGATGAACGAAGGTTTTTTCAAAAAGTCGATTTTTGACAATATGGCGACCGTTTAGTGCAAAACCACGCTTTTTCGATGTCTGAGTTGTTACTTTTTCGTTAATTAAAACTATAGTTTTTGTTACAACAAAAGAACCCTTCGTTCATCTACCAATCTTTGGTATATAAACGAAATCTGCAAAAGTTTAGGTCAATTAATACAGTGGTTTCCGAAATATCCTGCTTACTGATATTAACACAGCTTCCACTAAAATGACTGTTATTCGTTCATTTTTTAATGTTTTTCTATAACAAAATTACTGAGAGTTGCTACATATATGTTCTTTTAAAATAAGCGAATAGTTGTAAAAAAATATACAGTAGATATTCCACAAAAAATTCCCGAAAATCGCGTTCTTTTTCGAAAGCTGACAAGGTATAACCCCTCAAGGGACTATTTTAAAATTTGTTTATTAGACGATCTATTGACATAGTATTTTTGTTTATACATAAATAATTGAAGGTTATATGGATCATTGAAGTCAAAATGATTTAAATTGTTATTTTGTTATTCATAAAGCGATTTTTATTTTTTTGTTTAACCCTTCGTGGTGTATTGCACCCCAAGAGCAATTTTCGATTTGAAATGTCGCACCTTTACGTCTTCCAAAGGGGGTTGATCGCAAAAAATAATATAAAAAAATTTAATATCGGTCTTTTCCCACAACCATGGAAAATCGCTCATTTTCAACTACAAATTTTATCATATCAAAATTGACATTTCTAGAAAAAGACTATTAGACCGTGACTGTATAAGTATTACGAATGTACAATCATCACTGAAAAGTTAAAAGATTCAAAAATACGAAAATGGTAACTCAAAAAATGACGCTGGGGTACAGTGAACCCCGTGTGAACAATTTGTGATTATAAGAAGGTGTGACCACGAAGGGTTAAATTTCACTATGTTATAGATACATTATAATTAATGTTTAACCCTTTAGCGCCCGCACCTAGATCGCGTTGAAAGAAAAATATCCCGTTTTGTTTTTATCGTTAAAAATGGTCTGAATTTATATATTTTTATACAACAAATTTTTTTACTTTTTTAATTTATTTTTTTCAGAGATCAAAATGCATAAAACCAAAGAATACAGGGTTCAGGTAGTTCCAACTTTCTTCAGTGAATAAAACTACGCTAAACATGGATCACTTAAACTGTTGCAAACAGTGAAATATGAATGCAAACGGCGAAACGGCAAAAAAAGGAATGTATCATATATGATACGTTTGACGCTAAAGGGTTAAGTTGAAAAAATTTTCACCTTATTATTAAAATATGAAAGAAAGAAATTAATATTTTATAATGAAACAACTCTAGTGACATTGTGTTATTTTATTACCACTGAGATAAGTTACTAATAACATTTTCTTAACTGATTGTACCTACATATAGTCAACCTACCCCATACTGTAAGTCAACCAACCCCGATCATGAGGCTGGTTGACCAGCATGGAAGGTGTTAGAAAAACATTAAATATCCTTAATTGTTGTCACATTGTGTCAACATTAATAATTTAATCAGATAACCAAATGTATGACCTATTAAATACCTATACTAACCGGTTTAATGATATTTCGCCCACATAATTGATTAAAAATCAGAAACTGAAAAACTGGCCTACCAGCCCCGGTCTCCCCTACCTAGATCAATATCTATAAGTATTGTATAAAGAGAAACTCACGCGATGACTTTTTCGGCTCAAAGTAGTCGGACTGCAGAATCTGTTTGACTAGTCGCTTAAAGTTAGACCCGTCGAAGGGCATGGCACCGTAGACCAATGTGTAGAGAAGCACGCCCAAGCTCCAGCAGTCTACCTCGGGTCCGTGGTAAGGGGTACCCAGCACGATCTCGGGACTGGCGTACAAAGGACTGCCGCAGAACGTGTTCAACAGCCTCTGCTCGTCGAACACGTTCGACAATCCAAAGTCCGCTATCTTGGCGTTGCCGACTTGATCCAGCAGAATGTTCTCGAGCTTCAAGTCTCTGTGGCAAATTTTGTGCTTGTGACAGTAGAACACCGCTGTGGCTATCTGCCGGAATATTCTGCGAGCCTCCTGCTCCGTCAAAACTTTACGCTCGCTCAAGTAGTCGTAGAGTTCACCGCCAGCCGCGTACTCCATCACCAGCACCATCTTCTCTCTGTTTTCGAACACTGCAAAAGAGACAAGTGCATCGAATCGTCCCAGCTCCCTCTCTATTCCTCTCGTCGCTATCGTCTACTCTACCTTCGTAGATGTGGATAATGTTCGGATGCTGAACGCTCGACATTATTTGAATCTCCCTTCGTATCCTAATCAGATCGGCCTCGGTCTCTATTTTACATTTCTTTATTGTTTTGATCGCCACTTCTTGACCGGTCTCCTTGTTTATTCCTAGCTGAACTTTCCCGTAAGTACCTTGACCGAGCTTCTTGATGATGTCGAACCTGGATGAAAGAAAGTGCTTGGGCCACGATTAATCTCCCGTGCTTGTCTTCCATTTATCTACAATTATTCAAAATAGACCATCTTTGCAGACGTACCTCTGCTTCAATTTCCGCTTGTGATTGTGAAGACGCACCCCGCCGGTGCTCTCCATGCCTCCCATTATATTGTGTATGCTCGCCTCGCCGACCACCATTTTTCTTAATTTTAGCTGAAACGTAAACGTTCTAGTGTAGCGCACTAATACATATGTAGATTGAACACGATTCTGGCGGAAACCTACAAAACAGCAAGATGGTTCAACGTTCCATATTCACGGCCGTTTTAATCCAGCCCCGAGGATTGTTCCTTTCGAAGGGCAATTGTAAAATACTACACGCGAAGGGAAACATTTCCTTTGCGACGCGGCGAAATTTCAGTGACGAGCTTGAACAGTTGTCGCGTTTAATCGCGATGGAATATGGGTTGGTAGCGTGGGTAGAAATTCCAAGTATTCGTAGGAAGAAGAACGTATATATGTAGAGGGAGCGATGAAGGAAGGATCGCAAAGAGGTTGAAAGTGTGGGAAGGAAATGCCAAGGCGCGGGAGGTGGCGGTGTGATTGTTTTTCCGAAAGTGGCCGGTCGACCCCCAAGGTAGAAATTCGATGCGTTGGATCGTCGATTCGTGTTGGAGGTGGTGCTCGTGATCGAGGATAACAGTGACGACGGGATGCGAGGGTTATTGGGCTTATGGTCGGGCGAAGAAGGAAGGACAGAGAGGCGAAATGCGGTAAGTTTATTTTGGGTGTCGAGACGCCGCGCCGGTGTGCGTCGCTCCCGCCGATGGACGTCTCGTCCCCGTGTCGCTCGCCTCCTCGACGAAATGCTCCGCGGAACTGAACCGAGCCGATTCAACCCGCACCATTACCATACCACGCGATACAATATGCCTCGGACATGCGTGTACACGGTACAGATCGAATCTGAAATGGCTCCTCGGCGCAGTAGAATTTGCTATTGCTCGCAGAAGCAACCTCCGAACAGCAGGTCTGTGTTACAAAACGCGAGGAGCATTACGCGACCGATAAGCCTGGCGCTGCGATGTTAAAGGGAACATTGTCTTGGGCCAAGAAATTTATCTATCGCTGGTGATGGAAAGCACGACGACCTCGAGTGCAGAACGCATCGACGGTTTTGCGGAAAGCGGTTGTTGCGAGCAATGCTATCGGTGCTGGACGAATTTGCCGAAACGATTACATCATTTCCTTCCTTGAAGCAGCGCAGCCGTTGTGTTTACAAATATACCTTACAAGTGACCGTGTCCTTCGACTATTTCTTTGAACTTCCAACAGTATAGGTCTTTTTTTCTTTATCGCGGAAACATACTTTCTCCGTGCCGTTAAATGATCGTAGAAGCTGCGTTTTATTTTCGAGCGATAATTCAGTTTGCCTTTCGATGGTAGAAGGCTATTAAAGGGACAGTTTCAATCGAGAGATTTCAAGTTTCAAAGAGAGAAAGAGAGATTTTGGTGTGGGTGAAGTTAAGTTGTACTTTGGATGAATGTGCGAATCGCGAGACTCGAGAGATTGGAAAGAAGGCAGATCCGAAGGCGTAAAGGTAGAAATAGATAAAGAAATGGTTGGCTAGCGGCATCGAGTTGGTCCAAGGTCCAGCGAAAGAAATATGTATGTATGTATATAATTGTAACGGAGCGGACACGATGTATGACTATGGCGGTGTTGATGGTGTAGTACGGGAGGCGATAGCTCGTCGGAGGCGGCTATTAATGCCTCGCAATATGGATAACGGCTGGTTGGCTGTTCCTTTTGAGCTTTCGGGGGCGACTTTCTGCCTCGACTTGATGTAGCCGGCCGCCTCTGCTTTGCTCTACGCGACGACCGCACGGAGCAGCTCTCGCTCGACATCAGACACCACTGCTAGTGTTCCTTCTCGAGAATTCTTTCTCGAGAATATTTCTCGAGAAATTTTATAATTTCTTATTTCTCATTTCTCGAGAAATTACCGTGTTTCTCCAGAAATGTTCTCAGTGTAGGAAAATTATTATAAATTCCATTTGTTTTCAGAAATGAATTTTCATTTAGCTCAAATTGTGTGTTAATCGTGAACATATAAACACATCTACAATCAGTAATAAATGTTAGCAATATATACGAAGAATTGCGCGCTTGTTTATAAACATTTCTCTTCGTATCGCCGATGCTCTATATACAATTAAACCAACATCCACTCAAAGTGAAAGAAATTTTTCTACAGCCGCAGATTTTGTCACAAAAAAAAAGTAGATTGGCTGACACATTAGACGCATTGTGCTTTTGAAAAAACTAGTTTAAAACAAAAAAGTAATGTTTCGCCTTGCTCACATTTTATATTAAATGAATAAATTTGTCAATTATATTTAATATCTTTTTTTTTTTCATTTACACAAGTTTTGTCTAAGTTGGACACGAATAAAAATTTAGATAAATATTATCAACATTATTCCAAAAATATAAATTTTGCAATATTTTTTTTAATTTCTTGAGAATTCTCGAGAAATATAATCTGGTTTCTCATTTCTCGAGATGCGAAAAATATCGAGAAATCAGGAACACGCATACGCTTTGCCTAAATCGTAACTAAGTAGTGTTCCTTCGCGAGAATTTCTCGAGAAATTTTATAATTGCTTATTTCTTATTTCTCGAGAAATACTGTTATTCTCGAGAAACTAAAGTCTTGGAAATCGCGAACGTATAAACACATCTACAATTTATAATAAATCTTATTAGTAACATTAGAACCTATATGAATTACAATAGAAAATCTTAGTAGAGAAGATTCGACATTACTGACTGGTGAAAGTGCTCTTGAATTCTTATTTAACAATTTTAGAAAAATGGTATGCCTACTGAAATAAATAATGAGTTTCTGGTGGTTATTGAAGAAGAAATATCGAAAAGAAGAGACAAAACTATTGTATCCTTTATAAAATGTTTGCATAGGTAATCCAGAATCTCTTAAAAAAGATTCAAAAAACGCGTTTTTTCATTTAATATCCAAAACAGATATGTATAAAACGGCAAAACAAATTCTACTTAAGTAGCTAGACTTTTCGGAAAATATAACAGTGACCATGATTCTCCTGAATATACCGACTGAAAAAACTTACAGATCCTCGGAATGAAGCATTACCATTAAGAAAACAAATTAGAGTTAAAAATTTCATTTCATTAAATCAGCCAAGAAGAAAATAAATTCCGGACTTTAACAAAGGAATTTCATATTTTTCAGTCCACTGGAAAAAGGATACCCAATTTACCATAACTTTTACACAATCTACACATAACGAAATAAATTTTTCTACAGCTACAGGTTTTAGTCACAAAAAAAGAAAGAAAAGGAACAGATTAAAAACCTATTTTAAAACAAGAAAGAAATGTTTCGTTTTGCACAAATTTTGTATTAAATAAATAATTTTATCAATTATATTTAATATCTGTTTTTTCATTTATACAAGTTTTGTGCAAATTAGACAGGAATGAACAATTAGTTAAAGTTTTCTTGTGCTTGTGATATATATTGTCAACATTATTCCAAAAGTATAAATTTTGTAATTTTTTGTCAATTCCTCGAGAATTCTCAAGAAGTATGCTCTGATCTCTCATTTCTCGAGAAAGAAAAAATATCGAGAAATCAGGAACACTAATCGTAACTAACGCAGGAACCGCGCCCTCAGCAGAGATGCGCAAAAAATTATTTGAAATAAAAATTTGCGTACAAAATTTATATTTCAAATAAATTCTTGCCCATCTCTGGCTCTCAGAGCCTTTACCGCAGTGTATGCACCTACCTATGTACAATTGATATTTGCCAACCAGATTCCCGATCTAGCTCTTCCGCCACTGTGGGCAAAAATAATTTCTGCCGCCCTTTACATATTTAACTATAAAGTTTCATATTAAATTCAAGCATATATTATGTACTGTTTTACAGCCTTCTTCAAAAAGTTTCACTCTTATTATTGGTTTTCATTGACTGTAATTTTCTCTTTCTGTCAATTTTGCCGCTCACAAAATTTGCCGCATCGGGCAGTTGCCCTGCTTGCGTCCCCCCAGATCGGACTCTGTTGCCAACGATTCGGCACACAGTTTCCCGAACGCGAATGGCTTATTTCACGCCGACGATTTTATAATACTTTCCAAAGTGAATTCCATCGAACCATGCCAGAATGTTATACAGTCCGATTTAAAGTTACACTCGGAACTTGCAACGTGGCGCGAATGCAACAGGCTTATACTCTAAATATTGCCAAATGTCAGGCGTCACGAGATTTTCGCGTTCGCGTAGCACACTTAATTTCACTTGCTCGCTTAGCCGCAACATTCATTCACCTATTAATAGTAGGTACCTTGGCATGAGGTTTAACTGCTTTTTCTACTGTGCTGGATGTGTCGATAATACGTATCGTCGGTACTAGGTAGATTTTGACGACTGTGTGTTACCAACAGTCACGCATATACCGAGATTCACAATAAAGAATCCGCTGCCGTATAAGACGACGACGACGACGACGACGACGACGAGGCGATTCTCGGTTTGGTATCGCGTTGCACGGGGAAGGGTAATCCAGTCGCGTTACGAGTGCCTTTATTCCTTTCCCGCCACCTCGTTCACCTAAATCGATTCTGACCGGTCCCGTTTACGAATCTCACGAATTTCACGACTTCCCTGAAAGCTCGGTGGTTTCGATCGCGACAACGACCAACTCGATCACGACGAGGTGAAACATGAACCGTGAAACGTCGCATCGCCGGCACCGACCGAGTCTCGGGAGAGGTATGTATACATATTGGATGTCTGTTTAACCACAACATCTCCCGGACTCAATCAAGGACGGAGTTTGTTGGTTTGTTGGAGGAACGCGCTGGCAAGAGTGAACGTTTGGCTGCCTGTTAGCATCGGAGAGCCGACTAATCGCGCATCGACTCGATCGCGAGGGGAAAGTCGAGCGGCGAAAGCAGCGAGGATTTCGCGATCTTTTTTGTCATCGTCGTCGTCGCGCCGATTGCCAGGACGACTATCAAGCGGAACACGTGCGCACTGTGCATACTGTCTCGTTCCCGTTCTCGCTTTCGATACTCGATCGGTGCGTACCGATATTTTTAGCGGGCGCTTCAGGGCTGCTGCCCTAATGACTTCCATTTCCTCGCGCATTTCTAGCCATTTCAATCGGACGTGGCTTCTCTCGTCCTTGGAATGACCGTGCGGTTTGTGCGGTCGAGATGAACACTAAAACTTACGTAGAACCGAGGAAACTGACATCGTTCAAGAGCGATCCTAACCGGAAAGTAAAAGCTTGGATTACTTGCTGGTCGGATAGTTCTCCCGTAGGAATCAGCCCGGATTGCGAGAATTTTTAAGTGATCCAGTTCGACGCAACATAGGAGTACGTCTCTCGAACGTAACTTGCTCGCTAAACAATTTCGATGCAAATGCCTCTAGGTACGAACTACGAAGTAGCCAGGTCACGGTAATTTTTACTCGGTATTTTTAGACCGAGTCGAAAATACTACTGTCAACGCGAACAAGTGTGAAAGAAGGCGGGATAAATTCGACTGGCCAATTAGAAATAAAGGCACGATCATGCGGGCCGGTTACGTAGTTCAATTGCACCGCACTAATTATAAATTCCGCCGGATTCTCGTATCGCTGACGTTTCAGGAGATCTGCAGGTTCCAACAAAGAAGGAGGAAGTGCGCGCAAAGCTATCGGCCATTGGGTCAATGGATGAAGGCGCCGCCGCGCCGCCTTTGGCAACGATCTGGCTTCCAAAAATCTGCCAGGACAGATTTACTTTTGCGCCCTTGAATTATTAACGATCGACGGCTGCCGCGTCCTTCTAGCTCTCTTGTAGAGCTTCCGCGCCGGACTTGCTCGAACGGAACGGAAGTGAATCGCGTTGAAACCGACGATGTTTCATTGCACGTTACATGTATACCTAAGCAGGCGGTCGAGCGGGATTGAAATTTCTACATCGCTCGCAGTCGATACATTGCTCTGCTGAATGAGTAGACTCGAAAAGGAAATGCGTTTTGAAAGCGTTGAGCACCCCTACTTCCTGCCGTTTCAATTAAAAAAAGTTTCGGACGCGAACGCTCGAGAAAGCAGCGCGAAAGTGTTTTCTCGCGGCTGAGCTTGCCCGCCGCGTTGAACGTTTATCGGGCTGGTTAGGTTGATGTCCATGTTGGACGGGAACGTGACGTCATCGACAGATTTTACGGTATCCAGTGATTCACGTATTATTATTAAAAGCCATCTTATCCCTCTGTACGGCTCGCCTTGCATATATGAATGAATTGAACGCTATACCTTGATTGCGGGTGATTGTACGCGTGGATCGCAATTTCTCGCGACAAAAGTTTGAGTCACGAGGAATTAATAGATCGCTACGCTCGGCGAATTTCCTTCTCTCGCATCCGGCCATCTAAGCTACTTCGTCGATCCCATAAACCTGTCACAGGTCACAGGTGACAGCCTGTCGCCGGATTCGTCCAACAGCCGCCTCGTCACGGGTCCAGAAAATACCTTGGGGAAAATACTCGGCGAGTACGCGAAGTATGGAAAGTGTTACATGTGCCGTGCGAGTCTGTGCTGCGAGCCGCACGGAGACGATAATGATATCGACGGCGTCTAATAATAATCGAGCGTGGTAATATAAATGAAGAAAATTTCGCAAGTTATGGTTATTATCGTTATTATCGTTGCTATTACGAGATCGCAGGGTTTGATTGGAGGATGGCGGGAACGCGAGGTGGGTCGGGATGAACCGCCCGAAGTAATCGGTGTATCGATGTTCGAGGTTTGATTGTTCGCGAGTGAACCGAGCAGGATGAAACTCGACGTAAATATTGGCGGTAAAATCAAGGGGCTCGGGGGCAGCTCGGGACGGAGGAAATGCTTGATTGCGAAATCGATGGATTCGTTTGCTGATTACGCGCGGAATCTTTTGTCCTGCTAAAACCTTTTGATCCTCCTATCAATTGGGTTAAATAAAATGTGTGTCAGAATGTGCGTGCACGTATCGGTGCACCGTATGCAACTGAAACGCGTACCGCGGTATGTAGGTTCCTGATGATAAAAATAGCATTCTGATATTTCGAAGGGATCTTTCGGAACATCCGCTAATTGTCTCTCGAACGGTCTGCTCCAAGATACCTTCTCGATTAAAAGGAAACAAGCTTCGCGTCGGCGTTGCTTCGTAATAACGCGATAATTTCAGAAGCGACGACGACGTGGACGTGGACGTCGACGACGATGACGACGGCACCGACGACAGCAGCAGCCGTTTCTCGCGCATTATTGGGTAATCGAAAACGCCCACGAAAGAAAATCGACGACGCTCCCGCAACGATCTTTTATTAAAGGATAGACCGTCCCGTTCTCGGTTCCTCGTACCTCGCAGCCGCCGATGGAACGAACGGACGCTCTGAATGAGAATCGACACTCGGGTAGAGTCTAAAAATAGCGAGAATTTGTACCTTACAGTGAACTCTGGAGCCAAATTATCCTCTTTTTGCGGCTGCTATCCGCTCCTCGGTATATATAGGGGGGAGAAAAGCACTATTTACACTGTGATTAGCGTCTCTACGGTCGAGCCGGTCACTAAGTCTCTGCAGCTTTCGAATTTTTCTGAAAGATCGCGAACCTTCTCCGTTTCCATTTCATTTTACCAGACATTTTTCGCGTGACGATACGGCACACGGCTCACGCGCTGCCACCATCTTTATTTACTAATTTTGGACTTGAACGCTGAGAACGGGGAACGGATAGATTATACCGACTCTAGCGACACCTCTCGACGTCACTTTATACGCCGACAATGAGCGGATCGCGGATCGCACATCTCCCCGTCCTTTCAATCCCATTTTCACCTGATCTCGCTTGAATTTCTTAGGGCGAATTCCACTTACGCTCAAATCGCCCGTGATTTTCATTAAGGTAGGTTTTCCTACACGCGACTGGGCGCAACGTTAAGAGTTTTAAACTCGATTTTCTCGAAAACTAAGCACGATATGAAAAAAAGTTACTCTTTCTTTTCTGCTTATAACAAGTAAATAAGTCGAGAAAAAGGAATAAAATTTTTCGATATTGCGCTTCATTTTCGAGAAAATCGACTTGGAAGTTCTTGACGTTGCGTTCAGTCGCGTATGGGAAAACCTATCTTCATGAAAATCACGGGCGATTTGGGCGTAAGTGAAATTCACCCTTAATTAGCTATCACCCACTCTTCCGTTATTACTAACGTCTCGTTATTTCGTAAATTTGATTTTATTGCACACATACCGATGCAGTTTCTTAGCTCTATTTAAACGGGAAGTAACTGTATTCGGTTAACAGACCAATAAGAATATGTTAAAAACAATGTTACGAGCATGTAAAGTACGAGAAAGACGTTTAAGATTAATAACTTGCGAAAGTATGAGCTGCAATAAATAGAATTCATCCATAGTTTGGTCAAGCCTAATGTTTACGCTTACGCGTCGTCCGTCGAAGCCGTGTTCGTGTCCGATTCGTGTTTCTGCGCTGGTGTACACATATCAGTGCATGTGTAGCAGCCAGGGCCGTTTTAACAAATTTGAGCGCCCTGGTCTAAAAACTTTTGGCACCCTAGCCCCCAAAAGTGCAATTTCTTCGCAATCAGTACAAGCCAATATATCACAACAGAGATGGGCAAAATTTGTATTTAAATAAGATTTCGAATAACGAATAAAAGTTCAATCAAAATCGACATTCGTTCGTTAACCCGAGTTAAATTTATTCGACACATGGAGTATAATTTTTGTTAACTTTTAAGCGATATTCGAAATTTTATTTAAATAAAAATGTTCCCCATCTCTGCATCACAACCCCGGGTCTCCACCAAGGGTAAACACGAACAAAACCAATGTCCGCGAACAAAATTTTTGTCTCCAAAATTGAAGAGAAAAGAGCATTTCAACATATTTGATTCTTAAGCGCCCTTGGATCACGGGCGGCCCTGGTAGCAGCACATATGTATAAGACATAGTAGGAGGTAAGTAGTAGTACGCAGCGTGGAGGGTATAGGTTACGTTCGCCGAGGAACGTAGTAGAATGTAATTTTCATCGGTTGTTTTGCACTACCGTGTGATTATTAACGAAAGCAACACTATTTAGACTCGAGAATTCTTGATTAGCGACATGGATCCCACGGAAGATTGGACTGGCAATCGCCAGCCGTCGTTAGACGAAGAAATCCCCGAAAACCAAGTCCAGGAAGTTAACCAAATCATACCAGGATTTGATAATTTTGACGATTACGTTCAGGTACAATTAAATTAACATCACGATAAGTGTCTAAAATCCTATGTTGATCTCAGGGGCGTCCGGAGACTTTTTTCCAGCGGGCGGGGGGGGGGGGCAACTTTGAGATGATGGTAAAGAAAAATAGACCCCTCTTGCTTTTTTAACCCATTTTATAATGCGAATTTAATTAAAAATTGAAATAAAAACCGAAATTTAAAAGTATTCCCGTTTTTAGTATAAACTAAAAAAAAAATCAGTTTTGAAAAACACGATTTTTTTCAAAAACCAGAGGGGTCAACTGCCCCTTTTGCCCCCCCCCCCCCTCCGCGGACGCCCATGGTTGGTCTAAACGCTATCTGTACATCTTAAATAATTCTTCATTTTAGAGAGTATTCGATGCTGTAAGAGCTGGGATTAAGGCTTCCAATAACCTGCCCATCGGATCCAATCACAACTATTATTCCTGTTTTCCCAGTTTTCTCGCCGCCAAGGATGCAAATATAAACATGTTATTAAACATTATGCAGAATGCATTAGGAGCGGCGGGTATTAAGAATAAGATTAAGAACCGCGATATCGAAGAGAAATTTGACCTTTTATTGGAAGCAAATGACATACTTTTGGATCGTGCTGTAAGTTCCCTTAAAAATTGCTCATACAAATATTCATTACATAAATTTCGATTAAAGTAAACGCAAGATATTCTTTGTCATAGAATGCTCTAATGGACGAGGAATCTGGTATCACTAAAGGTTCTGAGGTAGAATTGATCGTAACGCATGCGAAGAAGCAGGCGATTAATGGTAGTTGGAACAAGCAAACTTCTCAGCCGGCCGAAGCTTCTCGCGCCACTCAATCCGTGCGGTTACTCGCCGGCAGGAATGTTCACAGGCCGCAGCTCTCGTTTAAGGACAAAATTGAGAATGGTTCGAAGCCTTGGTGCCCCAGGATTAAGGACAAACCGAATTCCTTGAAACCGTTGGCTATTTATTTAGAAGAGGGTGAGAACGGGGAAATGTTTAATCACCCTTACGAATACGAATTGGATATGTTTGTGCTGCCCGAGGAGCAATTAAAGAAATCTGAACCCACAAAGTATAAATCTTTAGAAGAAACGCCATTAATAATGATCGAAAGTCCATCGGACTTGAAGTCACTATTAGAAGATTTGAGAAACTACAAGGAAATTGCTATAGATTTGGAGCACCATTCCTACAGAAGTTTTCAAGGCATAACTTGCTTAATGCAAATCTCAACGGGCGACACAGATTATTTGATAGATACGTTGTCCCTGCGGTCCGAACTACACGAACTGAACGAGATCTTCACGAAGCGCACGATTTTGAAAGTGTTTCACGGGGCCGATTTAGATATTCAATGGCTCCAAAGAGATTTATCTCTCTACATAGTAAACATGTTTGATACGCACCAGGCCGCTAAACAACTGAACCTGCCGTATCTGAGTTTGGCCTACTTGTTGAAACAGTATTGTAACATAGATCCGAACAAACACTTCCAACTGGCCGATTGGCGCATAAGGCCTTTGCCGGAAGAACTTCAGAAATACGCTAGGGAAGACACGCATTATTTATTGCACATAAAGGACGTTCTAAGAAATGCTTTAATAGACGTTGCTAACGGACAGACCAATATCTTGAAAGCTGTTTACGACAGAAGCACGGAAATATGTAGAAAAACGTACGTAAAGCCAGTGTGGACGGACGAGAGCTGCATGAGTATCTACAGAAAGAGTCAAAAGATGTTTAATAATAAGCAGCTCTATGCGCTGAGAGAGTTGCACAAGTGGAGGGACGCGTCTGCCAGGCAGGAGGACGATAGTACTTCTTACGTCCTGCCAAATCACATGCTCTTGAATATAGCTGAAACGTTGCCTCGCGAAATGCAGGGAATTCTGGCGTGCTGTAACCCGATACCGCCCTTGGTCAGGCAAAATTTATTAAAGCTGCATAAAATCGTACTGAAAGCTAGGGAACAACCACTTATCAAACCAGTCCTCGAAGATATCAGGCAGAGATTAACTCAGCGTAATAACATTACGAATTCGGAGGCGTGGATGTATTCTCCTCACGATATCCCGAGCGGCACAGAAGCAAGAGCTGATTTACCATGCTTGTTGGATAAGGCTAGTGCGTTAAAAACGCCAATCTCGAATACCACTGTAAATCATACAGTGACGGTGTTCGACAGTCCGGCTACATCAGAGGTGAATCGTCAAGTATATTATGTTACATTATAATGATCATACTATTTTTCAGATTTGTGAATTGAATCAGGGCCGCCTTTACCAATGGGTTAAATGGGCTATAACCCAGGGGCGCCCGTGATCCAAGGGCGTTTAAGGGGGTATACCCGTTTGAACCCTCGGGAAATGTGTACATTTTGTGGATTTTTTTACAAGTCAACGGCTTGATGCAGATTTCCCGTTTTTTTTTTACTATCTTTACATAGTATTATGAACTACTTGAAAAAAAAGTTTCAGTTAAAAAACTATTGTTTTTCGGAAGTTATGGATACATATCCGAAAGTCTTTCGATTTTAGACGGCTAAACGGTGGCCCCTAAAAAAGCTATATGTCGTGTCTGAAATCAAAAACAACAACACTTATAAAATATGTTAATAGCTATCGTCCTACGGGGCCGATTTTGAAAATTTTGAAAAATAAAGACATGGTGAGAAATGAAAGGTAAAGTTAGATTTTTCTAAGAGAAGAGTCCATGTTTTTTCTTTATAAATAATAATCGGGGAATCAGAATAAAAAAATAACCCTCGTAGGACGATGTGGAATCTTATTACGATTCTGCATGCAAAATTGGAAGTGAATTGGTTGAACGTAGCGCGAGTTTTTAGGGCCACCGTAATGAAAAATATAGTTCCGCTGCGATCGGTCGAGTCGCCGCTCCGTGCTACCTGGGATGTTTCACTCAAATGCCTATAACTTTGTCAATTTTCCGAATTTTTACATCGGACTTGATTTATAATATTCCTAAAACATCAATCTATGAAAATATGTAAAAAGAAAAAATCCGATTTTTTACACTTTCAAACGGTTATACCCCCTTAAGAATCAAATATGTTGAAATGCTTTTTTCTCTTCAATTTTGGAGACAAAAATCTGGATCTCTTCTACCCTGGTCTCCACCAGGGCGAGCACGAGCGGGGGCATTGTTCGCGGGCGTTTTCGTCTGTTCTTGCCACGTACACACCGCCGCAAACTTAACAAGACGTTCACACACGTTCATGTTTGCGGCGGTGTGGAGGCGGGGGCGTTCGCGGGCATTATTTTTGTTCGTGTTTGCCTTGGCGGAGACCCGGGTTTGTGATATACTGCCTTGCACTGATTGCGAAGAAATTGCACCCTTGGGAGCTAGGGCGCGAAAATTTTTTAGCCCAACGCGCTCAAATTTGTTAAGACGGCCTTAGATAGAATTGTAATAGTTAAATCTATAATTTGTGTCTTATCGCAGGACGACGAAGCGGCCGGGAACGAGCAGAAAAGTGTTAGAAAGAAAAAGTTTGTCTTTGTCAGTCCATTTGAACGGTACAAGCGCGTTATACCCATGGTAGCAGAGGAAGAGGCGCAAGAGAGAGAGAGGCAAAGGCAGGAAGAAGATCGTCTAAATAAAGTCCAGAAAGAAGAAGAAAAAGAAGAAGATGCAGAAGATGAAATATCTAAAAGTAAAAATCGAGTTTTCCAACATTTCAAACAAGTCGCTGAAGTAGCAGGAGGAGGAATTGTGGTGACTCCAAAGAAGAGGAAAAAGGGTAAGAGGCGTGCTTTTCAGTAATCGTGCCCCAAACAGGGCTTGAAACGGTTCGTATAAAACTGTTATATGAAGGTTCTGATTAAAACAGTTATAGAGAACCATTATTCCAAATAACTGTTATGAAAAACCGAAATTTCCAACTATTATCTGTTTCGGTTACGGTCCTTATTTCCCTTCAACATGTCGGTTCCATAACCGTTATTTTTTCGGTTCTATATCGGTTCCGAAACGGTTCGAGAATCAATTCTTGTATCGACTTTTTCCTAATTGATATCATTAATTATTGTAGCTGCAGATTACTGTATATGTGCATAATTGTTACAAAATTTTTATAGAAACAGGAGACACTTTTAGCTTCCTATTCTGAATAATATAGTGTGTGAATGTAAAAAATATGTAGCTGATTTATTTATTTCAACGCTTTATTAGAATTCATTGATATGTATAAATGTTTCTCCTTTTTCTATAAGGATTTTGTAAAAAATATGCACATCTTATACTATAAAGCAGAAAGTGTATCGTATGTTTGTGTGTTTGTCTGTCGCCTAAAAACATTCGAACGGTAAACTCTGCGGTCACAAAATGTACCTCAGCTCATTATGCCTGGCTAATGCAGATAAATGTGACTATTTTCACAAAAAAACTATAAAAAAAAATTTTCTTCTATAAAATCAGAATCTTAATTTCGGGCGAAGCCGAGTAGTGAAGCTAGTATACAATAATCTGCAGCCACGATAATAATTAATGATATCAATGAAGGAAAAGTCGATACAAAAATTGATTCTAGAACCGTTTCGGAACAGATGTAGAACCGAAGAAAAGAACGGTTAAGGAACCGATATGAGGAGCGAAATAGGAACCGTAACCGAAACAGATAATAGTTGGAAATTTCAGTTATTCAGAATAAAGGTTCTTCATAACCGTTTGGAGAACCGAAATCGATATTATAACAGTTTTCAAGCCCTGGCCCCAAGCTGTACTACCGGTGCAAGCGTACTCGGCTAGAGTTGAGAACGAATTTTCTCGAAAACCAAGCGCGATATCAAGAAATTTTATTCTATATTGTCGATTTATTCTTTCATGTAGAAATACATTTACTGTATTGATTAATTTTCGAGTTAATCCATTGTTTAATTCTTTGTCTTTACTGTAAAATTGTTCTATTCCAGGCTCTTCGGAGAGTCCACCAAAGAAACCATCGCAAGTACCTTTGGGCCAAATGCAGGGACGAAAGAGGAAACGAGATTCGAATATCAGCAAACAAAATGACGCGCGGGAAAGAAATAACGAGAGTTTCCTAACACCAGTCCCACTGTTAGACATTAAAACATCCCAAGGTGTAAAGAAAGAATCGGACGAACCGGAATGTTTAATATACGAACAGAAGACACAATACGCAAGAATACAAGAGCCAGCTTCAGATAACGATCTCAAATCAATGCGGTGAGAGTACTAACAATTAAAATACAAAACAATTTCGATGAAAGGCAGAGTAATAACTGATAGTCGACTATCACATAAATTCAAAATGTTTAAAAATCCGTCTCTAGGGCCAGGAAAAAAGGAGAGAGAAAACGTGCAATTAACGAGCTATCAAAGAAGGGTTTGATGCCATCGAACGCGTTTGATTATAAAGCAGTAGACTTCAGTAGTTTTCAAGGCGGTAGTAAAAAAACGTCGAACCAAGTAAACTTCGAACAGACAATGGTAAGAAACTATTCGTGTTTCATTTCACGTGTTTAACAAGCAACCAACATAGATACTAGCGTATTATTCTGTTTTATTTGTAGGAAAAACGAAAGGAGAAGAAACGGAAAAAGAAGAAGCAAAAATTGAGTATATAAATTGGAAGAAACCTGAATTACAGTTCTATAACATCTATGTAAAAACAACTTACAGTTTTATACTATACAGGCGGAAGTAATAAATACTTTTTATGCATTTTCTTTTGCATTTGTATCATATACAAATGACGTAACGAAATTAAACATTTGGATCATTCATTGTTACTTAATATTTTAGAGATAAATAAATTAGTTACTTGAGTGTAAATTGCAAATATTTTGTTAGTATATGTATAGAAATCTAGTATATTTCGTTACCATATATTCACATAATATATATTTATACATTCAAATAAAGTTACATGATTCTTTGATATTTAATATATTTCTTGTATTCGTATTAGATGAGTATGGAATGAATAAATAGCCTATGAAAAGCGTTTAAAAATTAAAATAGGTAGATTATAATTTATAGTTTCACTTGAAATTGGTGATGTAATCTGTATTATCGCTGTCTCATAGCTTCAACTTTTTTTGTTATTGAATATTGACACATCTGAATTATTTGAAGGTCACGCGTAATGTTGTTTCCAACACTAACCAGAAATTTCGTCAGCGAACAGAAACATGGCATCTTATGTATTGATATTAATTAACTTCGCTTTACTTTCGGCTGCACACGATCGTGCTTGTAAAAATTGTGCAAATACAAACAGACGTTTGGTGCATGTTGGTGAAAATTCATTGCCTTCTCAGTCTAGCAGCAATTTGACGGACTTTATCTTTACACTTTCAAATTCTTCGAGCTTCGTGGACTTTCGTATCAAGTCAAAATCAACGCAAGTCGACTGTTTCGGCTTAGGAAAGACATTAGCCGCAACTTTGGAGTGGTTTTTCATGAGCAAACCGAATGGAACGGATGCTTTGGGCGTTGAATTTTTGCTGTCTTCGAGAAAACAGCCGCAACGTGTACATGTTATGCTTGGTAAACAGTTTGGGTTGGAGTGGACAGACTTCCAAATTTATCGCAAAACGATCATAATTGTCCATGGATTTTTATCGCATGGTCGCGAACCCTGGATTAGCGACATGGAAAAATCGTTTCTTCAATGGGTTGGTCGAAGTTTCTTTTACTGTGAGTAAATTTTTTTTGTAGTAACGAGTAAATAAACCGTGCTCTTTTACCTTTACAGAACGATGTTAATATTGTAATTGTGGACTGGGGAACTGGCGGCAATACTTGGAATTACTACAAAGCAGCAGTGAACACGAAAGTGGTGGGATATCAAATTGCAAGGTCTACTTTCTATCGCTTCACGAGTGTCGCGAGGCCATGCAAATATTTCACGGAATTTATTCTTTTGTGAAGACTTTTAGAGCATATAGAGAATGCAACAAGTGCTCTAAACACATCTGATCCCAATAGTTGGGGATCTTTGCATTTAGTGGGCCACAGTCTTGGAGCGCATATTTGTGGGTTTGCTGCAAAGGAGTTGAGAAGAAGACAGAGTAAATGGGAGATTGAACGAATAACAGGACTGGATCCTGCGCAACCATGCTTCAAGAATGCAGATTCGTCTATGAAGCTTCATAAGACTGATGCATTGTTTGTCGATATCATTCATACTAATGGCAGGTTGCTTTCTGAGATTGGTTTAGGTTTACCAGAGCCTATAGGTGAGTTACGTTTCATCTACAGTTCATGTTTCTTTTATGTGACTTTAAGGGAGAACACCACTGTGATGACCGGAAAAGTAAGCCATTTTTAAGAATTTTATTTAGGACTAATTTACAGTTTTCATAGAAAAATTTGATTATCTACCTTTAGTACGCTGTCTTAAGAGGTTGCACAAAAAAATAAATAGAAAACATCCATAAATTTGAATATATTAATTAATCTTCTAGACCCGCTCACGCTAGCTGATCGAATGTATAATTATGGAACAGCTGGTCCGAAATCAAATTTCATTTTTTTTTTTATAAACTATATGAGTGTAGTTTCTGTTATGCGTACGGATTTTTTGATTGACAACAAACTTTTTGAAATACGCTCGAAAAACTGTCCGAAAAACAGCGCACCATTTTTACGAAAATAATTTGTTTAAAAAATCGGTACGCACAACGGAAACTACACTCATATAGTTTATAAAGAAAAAAATGAAATTTCATTTCGGACCTGCTGTTACATAGTTACACATTCGACCAGCTCGCGTGGGGGGGTCTAGAAGATTAATTAATATATCAAAATTTATGGATCTTTTCCTATTATTTTTTTGGGGTATAGTCTCTTAAGACAGCGTACTAAAGGTACGTAATAAACAATTTCGATGAAAACTATAAATTATTTCTGAAAAAAAATTCTTAAAAATGGCTTACTTTTCGGTGGTGTTCCCCCGTAAGGGGGGAACCCTATTTAGGACGCTAGAAATAATGTAATACTTAAGAATTTTTTCGAAGGAACTGTTAAGCGGATCTTTTCCAAACTTTGAGGGTAGTTTAGTTCACATTCAAATATTAGAAATTAATTTTTACGTTAGAAAGTGTTCGGTAGAAATGGAGATATATGAACACGCTCGTTAGGACTCGTGCGCCGGAGTTACAAATTGACGATTGTAATGGTGGCCGCGTTTCTTCCCTGAAATAAAACAAACAAGGATTTTCTTATTTCTAGTATAATTACATTGTCGATGAACCTAACAAATGAAACAAAAGTTAAAAGTTGGCAAATTGGTGGGGCTTCAAAGAAAAGTTACGATTCTGCCCCAAGATATTTCGTACTATTTATAGAAAAAGAGTTGTTCAATTCAATTTTTTTATCAATGTCTTAGGTTCATCGACAAAGTAATTATATTCGAAATAAGAAAATCCTTGGTTTTTTTTATTTCAGGGAAGATATGGGGCCACCATTACAATCTCCAATTTTCAACTCCGGCGTGCGACTCCTAACGAACGTGTACATTTATCTTCATTTCTACCGAACACTTTGTATCGTAAAAATTAATTTTTATTGTCTGAATGTGAACTAAAATACCCTGAAAGTTTGGAAAAGATCCGCATAACAGTTTCTTAGGAAAAAAAATCCCAAGAATCACCTTATTCCTAGCGTCCTAAATAGGGCTTCCCCCTTAAGAGTATCCCTTCTGTCAGGTCACGTTGACTTCTATCCCAACGGCGGCAGAATCCAACCAGGTTGCATAGGAATAGATTTTTCGTATTTCGAATATTTACCAATTCCCCTTCGAGGTTGGTATGTGCCAAGTATCAGTCGTAAATTTATCATTATAATTTCCTGTTTTGACGACACAACAATTCGCTTTCAGCAATTAATCAGTCTATATGCAGTCACGGACGTTCGTATATTTATTTGACGGAGTCTTTGATATCTGATGTCAAACGTAATTGCACCTTTTGGGCACACCACTGGGATTTATCGTATCGAAATGTAATACAAGCAGCAGCGGAGCCTTGCAATAAAAGTATTTGTACCGAAATGGGCATAAATGCAATAAATCATCCTCAACGTGGAACATTTTTCGTTGCTACCGCCAACAGTGTACCATTTTGTAGTAAGTTATTAAGAGTTAGATAAAGATCCTACATTTCGATCTACAGTAGGGGACAAAAGTATGTGGACATTTTTAACCCTTCGTTGACACTCTGGGTGTGAACCACCCATAAGCTGATTCTGACTCTCTGTACATTCTATATACAAAATAAAAAAATTTTCTTCAAAGCTGACTTACAAACTACTTTTTCTCTCAAAATATTATATCCGAGCAACAACTCTGTAGATTTTTAGCTTCTAATATTCAAATTTGTAAGAGTTACAATTTTTTAAAGATTTTCTTCGTTTTTTCTTGACATGTGGTAATCTAGAATTCTTTTACAAAAACTGTGATAAAATTTAAATCAATAGACTATTGAAATACATTTTAGAGACCTTGAAATTGACCCATGATTATTTTCATAATAATTGGATTCTTTAGATGAGAATGGCAGTCGTTCAGAAATTGCTCTGGGTGTGAACCACCTATGTCAAAGTTGATTGAAAAAGGAGGTGTGTCAACGAAGGATTAAAATCGTATAACTTGTTCAAAATTGGTCCAAACAACTTGAGTTTTTTTAGAAGCTAGAAGGATTAGTTTGCTAAGTGACGTGTTTCGTCGTTTTGAAAAAAGTTACAATTTGTCGGAATAGCAAACAAAAATAGGAAAGATCATTTTCTCAACTTTTTTGTCTGTGCTCGTAATGAAAATTTAAAAAATGCCTTTTGTAGATTGAAGTAAGTTGTATACACGCCTAAAATTTTATCAAAATCGGTTAACGTTGCTCTGAGCTATAAACTCTTAAAGATCGCAGAACAAGGTCGAAAATCGCGAAATTCCCGAAATCAGCGATCTTTAAGTGTTTATAGTTTAGAGCAACGTTAACCAATTTTGATGAAATTTTAGGCATGTATACAACTTACTTCAATCTACAAAAAGCATTTTTTAAATTTTCATTACGAGCACAGACAAAAAAGTTGAAAAAAATGATCTTTCCTATTTTCTTTGCTATTTCGACCAATTGCAATTTTTTTCAAAACGACGAAACACGTCACTTACCAAACTAATCCGTGTAGCTTCTAAAAAAACTCAAGTTGTTTGGGTCAATTTTGAATAAATTATACGATTTTAAAAGTGTCCACATACTTTTGTCCCCCACTGTATGTTTAACTATCGCTGAGCTTGTTATCACTGAAAATAATTGTTAATCACGCGGGTGCTGTGGAATGTATTCTTACAGTATCACTGATCTTTCCTCTTTCAGTTAACAACACTCGCATCGTCGACGAAGTAATCACTCAGTTGGAAATAGATCATGCGAGCGCACTTAACGATTGAGACGTATCGATGAATTAATAGGACATGTATTATTGGTTTATAAATAAATGCTCTTTACTTTAGATTGCAATTACACGCGATACTTAAATTATTCGCTATTCCTAAAATGCTATGTACAATTGGAGTTTCGACGGTTAAACGAGTTATGTACATTTTGTAATATTTAATTTTATACAATTTCATACTCTTTTTGTTTCCAGTTAACCGTTCCATATTCTTCAGTAATATCGTAGTGACTTCGATGCAATTGTTCCTAAGAATAAAGAAGCTAGTGTGATACATATATGATATCGCAGTATTCTAACTTGTACCTCTATTATAAATTAGATATAAATTAGAAGACGTAGATCTCTAGAAGAAACAGGAAACAACAGTTCGTTGTATTAATATATTTCGGATTATTAATTATTATTCACCGCTGTATCGAGTACATGAACTTTCACTTATACCTGTGTTAATATGCTGTGGCTGTGCGTTCCGCATAATTTTTACATATGCTATTATTGGCACTTTAACGAGATAAACAAATATCCGTTTACTGGCTGCCTTGTCAAGAAAACAATTAAACTTGTGCAAATGCCTAAGAAAGTTAATATTTAAAAACATCTCGCACTCGAGATTCAAGTGTGATAGGTACGGTGTACGGTAGCTGGTAGACCGACTTAAGCAGAGGTCCCGGTCCAAAAGTCGATTTTTTTTGTTTCACTTTTCGAATGTTCAACCTTTTAGGAATACGTGTTTAAAAGGACTTGTTGAAATTCGTAAAATTCCCGAAGTTATAGGCATTTGAGTAACCGGCCACCCGGCGCGCACGTAAAACTTTAAACGCGTTTTTCTCGAAACAGTGTTCTCAAAACGGTGGGACCTGTATCTCCGAAATTTTTTTTATTTTGAAGAATATACTTCTGACTAGGGGGGAAACCAGAAAAAATACAAAAAATTGAAAATTTATAATTTTCAAAGGCGTTGAAAGGACGAAAAATATAGAGAAAAAGTGATTTCAAACTTCAAGTGTCGTTATTTTCTAAAAAAAATGTCATTTTTGTAATTTTTTTCTGGTTTCCCTCCTAGCCAGAAGTATACTCTTCATAATAAAATACGTTTCAGTCGAATTGGATAATAACTTTCGGAGTACAGGCCCCCCCTCCCCCGATTTGGATGAATTTTTTGACGCCTCGACTTTAACGACTCCCCAGTGCCGTTTGCAATGAATAATTATAAAACAAAAAATATATTTCTACAATTTAAGACATCCTTAATACAATGCAAAAAGTTCCATTAAATTATATACAGTACTTTTCCTTTAATTAATTCCTAAAGATCGCCTATTTTTTTGGGCTCTAGACCGGAACCTCCCCTTAATCATAATCCTCGATGGTCATTCAGTTGTTACGTTCCGATTGCGATTCTATGGCTTTGATTTCAATTGTAACTCTCATCATTTCTGTCTTTCATTTTAATAAAAAAAGTACTTAGGTACATTTACTGAAGATAAAAGCAACAAGCACATTTAAGGAATCAAAGTATGACTTGTACGTAAGTGGCTGGAAATATTCCAGTTCGCCCCCTACACTCTCCAATCCACCAACCATCCGGCTGCTTCTGGTGCACCGTTATTAAGTCTCCAGGGCTTAGACTAAGTTCGTCGTTTAGATTCGCCGAATACTGATAGATCGCCCTACACTGTTCCGTCCCATCGGGCTTGCTCGCTGTATCGGCAGCATCAACGTCTTGATTGTTATTATCTTCGGAATGACTGCTGAATTCATCGAAATCGCTGAAGTCATCTTCGTCGGGTGGATTCTCAGAGTTACCATCGCCGGCTGTTCGATCAGCCCAGTGACGACTCTCGGTCTCGTGATCCTTTGTAAGATGCACTTCTATTTCATCCTCGTCGTCTTGAAACTCAAACGATTCGTTCTTTGCCCAAGAAGGAATCTGAAGGAAAGGTGATAAATAATATCTGTTTACCTCGAAAATAAATCAGTTTCGAAATTACATTACACATATATTTTCAGGCTCGTACCTTAAGAACACTTTGCTGTAAGCCCTGCTTGTCCCTCGAAACTAAAATATGTTCGGCTAACGGATGCTTGCTACGTTTGCTGCCTTCTACTTCCGCCAACGTCCCCCCGACTTTATACCTTGCTGCCTCTAGGTACAACAGCATGGAGCGCATCTGGAGGAAATAAAAAGGGCGTGAGAGAAACGATCGTGTTGTATCAGAAGCACCACTCGGCGCGGCAAACAGAGAAAGTGATCGAACGTACATGGTGCAATTTTTCCGTCACGTTCTGCGTACTCTCGTCGGCCGCAAACGCTGGCGTTGCTACGAAAGCCCTGTGAAGCGTCTCCAGACCCTCTCTGCCGCGTCTTTCGCGTTCCAGGTCTTGCCTGATCAGATGAAGAACTCTGACCAACGATTGTTTCCGGCGCTCCCTGTTCATCGCCAGAGTAACGTGCTCGGCGTAAAAGTCTGGCAGTAGTTGCTCCGCGTTGCAGCCGTCGTTGCTCTCTACTCTACGTATAAGATTCTTCAAGATCTCAATATCTTGGGACACATTGCAGTTGCGCACGGGCGCTGCCAAACGGTCCGCGCTCTAGAAAACGAAACGACTTATCGTTAGCAGGCTTAAGGGGTGTTTGCGCCTGGTTGGGCCGAAAAATGGGTAATTTTTTGTGAATTATTTGTACATAAACGGTTCGGCAAATTAATTTCAGGTTTGGCAGGCTGTTTTATTGTATCTTGAACTATTGTTCTGAATTTTTGTGTGACAGTGAAAAAAAACATGGCAGATACAAAAAGAGCGTTGAAACATGATCGGGTGGTCCTGGCGTTGACGAAAAGTACTGTAAGGTTTATCCGAAACACAAAAAAGAAAATAGATTCTTCATCTATATGAATGTGGCTATCGGTGGTAGTAGATTTATTGCCGTATCTGTTACCGTTCCTTTTTTATTTAAAGAAGTTTTCCCGATTTTGCGGCAAAACCTGTTTCAGACTCAAATCAGGACGCTTCGCCTTCTTCAAAAGGCTGCCATTTTAACATTTATTTATATTTATTAATAAATCTACTACCACCAATAGCCAAATTCATATAGATTAAGAATATATTTTCTTTTTTGTGTTTCGGATAAACCTTACAGTACTTTTCGTCAACGCTAGGACCACCCGATTATTTTTCAACATCCTTTTTGTATCTGCCATGTTTTTTTTTTCACTATCACACAAAAATTCAGAACAATAGTTCAAGATACAATAAAACAGCCTGCCAAACCTCAAATTAATTTGTCGAACCGTTTTTGTAGAAAAAATTCACAAAGAATTACCTATTTTTCGGCCCAACAAGGCACCAACCCCCCTTAAGCCGGGAATCCACCGGGATGCTAAGCTATGCTATACGATGCTATGCTATGCCGGGCTACGTTTTAAAAAATTAGCTTCAATACATTCTTATGGAACCGTTTCCACCGCAAGCTAAGCTAAAAAATAGCATCGCATAGCATAGCTTAATTTAGCTTCCCGGTGGATTCCCGGCTTTATTGTTAGTCGTTGGAAAAGCGCGTTACCTGCTGGAGACGAGGAGCAAGCGCTTGCAAGTGCGCCAAGTAAACGTTGGCGAGATCCTTCAGGGCGCTTAATCGTTCCTCTTCGAGAAGCTCCATCTGTTTGGCCCCTTTCCTCACGGTGCTCTCGTACTCGAGCCTGGCTCTCTCGGCTCTCACGCTCACCGTGTAAAACTCCGTGTCCGCCCTACGGGACGAGTCCTCGGCCTTTCTCCTCCTCGCCTCGAGCTTGCTCGCCTCCTTCTCCGTCATATGATGGCTCGACGATTTGTTATTGCTCTGCTGGCTCTGGCTGATCGATTGTAACCTCGCCAAGTCTTGCAGCCTCTCGTTCTCTCGCGCGCTAGAGAAACTTTGCTTTTTACTTTTCATCGCGATGTTACGCCACTCGTGAAGAGACTTTCCAGCTTTGTCAACGGAATTCTCGATGGATTTTCTCGAACGTCCTTGAGCCTCTGCTACTCCTATCTGCGGACAGGCGGACGCCTCCTTCATTAACCGCTTTAACGCCTCTCGTTGTTAGTTACCACTTCGAATAGCACGTGTAATAAAATAGACGAAAGGTATTCAACGCATCGCGGCATTTTCTATTTCCTTTACGCGCGTTACAGATATGTGTACACACATGTATATGATAATGCTAACCGGCGGTAGTAGGCAATTAACGATAGATAGCAGGCAACAGCGTCTAAATCTGTATAAACTCGTGCTATATTACACTGTCCAACCAAATTCAACATGTTTTCTGTTCTGTAATATTCAATAACCGTTTTTTTTAAATAGATTTTTTATTTTCTAGTTTTTTTTATTTAATTTCAAATCGCGATGCGACTAGCGACCCGAACGCAGTGACTTTTTGTCGTTTTCAAGTTGTTTGGATTTCTGGTTATGAGTTATATTTATTGAAGACTGGGTAATTTTTTCACCCGTTCGGGGTTAATTTTTTTTTTTAAATATTGTATTGTCATCCAAACTACGCACGCCTCCAAAGTTTCAAGACAATTGGATAGTTGGAAGTGGGTTAAATTTGAGTTGCCAGATTTGAACCATACATACAAACAAACAGAGGATCGAAGCTGATTAAAATCGTTTAAAAAAAAGCAAATTTTCAATTTGAATATCTTTTGTGTTCAAACAGTAATAGTTATTCGGTTGCTTGTTCCGTCAAATTATTCTATGAACCCTCGAGAACACTACGAGATAAGTTATTATTGAATTATGAACATTTAAACGTGTTTAAACAATGATCAAAGGGAAAAGCACACCCGAAATGCACCAATTTATGCAGATATATTTCTATATATTTCAAAAACTATGGGTGTAGGTGAAAATCTGACTACTCCACGTGATGCAGCAGACATTTCCCCCCCGCAAACCATCAACAGAAGTGGTAAAACACCTTTTGTTTACAATACAGAAACGAAAGAGTTTGGCAAAACGTGCGGCGCGGGCAGTGGTAGTCACGCACGTTATGCGATTCTGTGACGCTGAGCAGCAGTGGACGCACCCACCGCCATTGACTACCATTGTCGGCGCCGCACGTGTTGCCAAACTCTTTCGTTTCTGTATTGTAAACAAAAGGTGTTTTACCACTTCTGTTGATGGTTTCCGGGGGAAAAATGTCTGCTGCATCTCGTGGAGTAGTCAGATTTTCCCCTAGACCCTTAGTTTTTGAAATATATAGAAAGATATTTGCAAAAATTGGTGCATTTCGGGTGACCTTTTCCCTTTGATCGTTGTTTAAACACATTTAAATGTTCATAATTCAATTATAACTTATATCGTAGTGTTCTCGAGGGTTCATGGAATAATTTGACGGAACAAGCAACCGAATAACTATTACTGTTTGCACGCAAAACATGTTCAAAGTTGAAAATTTGCATTTTTTTTTTCAAAATCGAATTTCTCGAAAACTGAGGGTGATGGCGACAAACGGTTTGCGGATTCGTTTTCAGCGCATAAAAATCTATAGGGAGCGGTTATTTTATGTTACAGATCAAAATGGCTGTTGGACAGTGTTATCGACAGAGAATCGGAACGAATGTAACTTACTCTAAGCGGTTTTGCGAGTTGTTCGCCAAGCGTTATACCCCATACTCTGTGGGCTTCCGCGGCAGCCTCCATTTCCTCGCCGACGCATCTCCATGCCTCGTTTACACCTCCGTTACTATTGCCACCTGTATTGCGAAACATGTGCTTTGCATATTAAATCGGACATCAGAATTTTCCTCTGCTAACAACATTTTAATAGTAGAGAGAAATATGAGCGATAAACGCGTAGATTAATAACTGCCGAGATACCTTGGTCTTTCGCGCACGCCTTCGTCAATTTATTGCTCAGTTTACTGAGCCCTTTGGCATAAGTTGCTTCCAGCTCCGCTCTGAAATAAAGGAGAGCACGATATGTATCTTTACAGCAGTCCATATCAGGGATCGGAAGAGTTCTGGAACTTTTCAATAACTTCTAATTGAAACATGGACCGTGGAACTTTTTTAAAAATGTTCTCACTTTATAAATTTCCAAGAGAATAAATTATAAAGTAAATATTCTTGAAAATAAAAGTTTTACTTGGAATTGAACTTATAAAATATAAAAATAAAAATTTCTCTAAAACAGAAACAGATGTTTTGTTCATCAGTATTAAAAAAGTTCTCAATCGTTGTAACAAATACTGAATACTATTCAATGAATAGTACTACAACAATAATAAATAATTATTTCAGTTAAATGGATATTCTGAATGTGTTGTTTATTTTTAATATTTAGCTACGTTGATCATTTCTACGCAGTTATTATAGAATTTTTGTTTTGAATGTAGAATTTTGTTTTGATTTTTAACGAAAGTCGCGAAATTCCCGAAATCAGCGATTTTCGCCCTTATTCTGCGATCTTTAAACGTGTGTAACTCAGAGCAACGTTAACCGATTTAGATAAAATTTTCAGCATGTATACAACTTACTTCAATCTACAAACGCGTTTTTTTTTTAATTTTCATTACAGGCTCACAAAAAAAAGTTAAAAAACGACCTTTACTATTTTTTTTTTGCTATTCCGACCAAGTGCATTTTTTCAAAACGACGAAACACGTCACCTAGAAAACTAATTCTGCTAGCATCTAAAAAAAAACTTAAGTCGTTTCGACCAATTTTAAAAAAGTTATGCGATTTCAAAGAGTGTCAACTTAGTTTCCGATGCGACTGTAGTTTAGTACTTTTCTTTATCTCATGGAACATTTTTTAATAAATGTTCTAATATAACTGTTTCCATAGAACTTTTATTATACAGGTTCTAAAATATCTGTTCCAAGAGAACCCTTTCTAAATGAGTTCCTAAGTGTAACAATTCCTTCAATAAAAATTCCACAGGTACAGATATTTTCTTAAACGAAATATATAAGTTCTAACAGAATTTTTTTTTAAAAATAAGAGTCCCAGAACTTTTTCGATCCCTGGTCCATATCGCGACTAGGAACTACAGTATTTTATATTCACACGAAGGGAATACCTTTCGTGGAGGATCGACGCTAACTCCTTACAGAAATCCCCGCCCTGCTTCACGTATCTCCGGACATCTTCGAATCCGCCTTGTCCTCCCTGCAAGCGGAAAGTACCATGTATTAATTCTTCTTTCGCTACTTTGGACAGGAAAATGATGGAGGTATCTCGTTCTACGGTTGAATAATCCCGGTACTTAAGGGGAACGCAGAAACTAGCGGTAACCACGCATCGTAGCTCACGAGATGCAACATTTCTAATGTCCCGCCAGTGAATTATGACGATTTCTTTAACCAGCGCGTTCCCGCTGGCTTCAGCTTCCGGGCTGCGGGGAAAAAAGAAATTTACGGTGGATACGCTTCCGTTTCACTTCTGCACTTTTCTATATCTCCCCGCTTTGTTTCCACCGACTGTGGCGCAGATTTATGAGCGCCGAATCGATTTATAGCATTGCTTGATCCTCGCGCTGGGAAAAGAGAAGTCAATCTTTCGAATGTACGTGCACGCTGGCAAAAGGAAAGGCATCAATGACATCGACATCGTATTAATCTCCTCGATTCTAAAGGCCCGAACGGAAATGCTTCAGCTTCCGAACATTTGGAATTCAACAACGCGATATAAACAGTTGAAATAAATACCACAAATCACTCACTCCGTATGTAAGTATACTATGGTGCAAGCTCGAATGGATTGATCGATTCTTCATCGCACCGAAACTACTAAACCAGCTAACGGAATCAATTTCCAACGATAATGTGAATCTTCCTATGCGTGCAACCGATTCTTTAACGAACGACACACTTTCTCGAACGCGATTTATTTCCTTCCGTAGCCTCGAAAGTTGCAAGAAAGCATAGCTGAGTTTCCGATTCGACAACATTCGTGAGCTTGCCTATCGGTAACTAACAACACAGTAATGTCGATAAATAATGAACATTAGAGAAACCAACATCGTTATTTAGGGATTTAAGGGAGGAGTCCTATTTAGGACGCTAGGAATAAGGTGATTCTTGGGAATTTTTTTCTAAGAAACTGTTAAGCGGATCTTTTCCAAACTTTCAGGGTATTTTAGCTCACATTCAAACAATGAAAATTAATTTTTACGTTACAAAGTGTTCGGTAGAAATGGAGATATATGAACACGTTCGTTGGGACTCGCGCGCCAGAGTTGCAAATTGGCGATTGTATTGGTGGCCCCGTTTCTTCCCTGAAATAAAAAAACCAAGGATTTTCTTATTTCTAGTATAATTACATTGTCGATGAAGCTGACAAACGAAAGAAAAAGTTAAAAGTTGACAAATTGGTGGGACTTCAAAGAAAAAGTTACGATTCTGCCCCAAGATATTTCGTACTATTTATGGAAACAGTGTTGTTCAATTAAATTTATTCATCAATGTCTTTATCTCCGTTTATATCGAACACTTTGTAACGTAAAAATTAATTTCTATTGTTTGAATGTGAACTAAAATACCCTGAAAGTTTGGAAAAGATCCGCTTAACAGTTTCTTAGGAAAAAATTCCCAAGGATCACCTTATTCCTAGCCGTCCTAAATAAGGCTTCCCCCTTAACATCGCTTCATATAGCAAACACTACTGTACATTTTCAAACGTTCCCTATGCTTGTGAATTTACACCTACAACCTGCATTAGATATTGCTTCTATCGCGTATTAGGCAAGTGGTATTTGTGTGCCCGTACGCGAGATTTTCTCACTTCGATACCAAAGTTACTACGTGAGAATATTGTGATTGTGCTTCTGTTACACTAACGTGTACCTAATGTGGCTTGAAATCACAGTGAAAGATGCAGGCAGTTCTTTTCTAAAATCCAGAGAGCTGCTAAAGATTTTCACTCGGTTTGACTGAAACGCAAAATACATAGGTATGTATGTAGATAAATCTGCAATAAGCAAGTAACTGTAATAAAGTTGTGATAATGGTAATTGTTCTCTGTGATGCTACTGGCGAGAGATCGCATAGTCGATGCAGTGAAGTACCGGAGGTTATTAATATTAGAAAGTATCCTTAAAAATCTTTCACCGGCTACCGTACAATTATTATGTAGGTGTATGGAGATGCTTCTGTTTAAGCGGAATTTTTAAGTTCGTAATCATGAGATTTCTAGTAGAATATACAGTAGCGGACAAAAAGTTACCACTTTTTCGATTCACCCTATTATTTTTTAACACCAACTCAAAACTGCAGCATGTGCACGATATATCTACTTATTCTGATAGAGAATTGAAAATTATATAAAACCCAGTTAAAGTTGAATTTATTTAACTAATAAACAAAATCCCCACATAATATTAAACACGACAACACCCTTTTAAAGCTATTAAAAAAGTTACCATTTTTAAAATGTAATAAAAAAGATGATATTTCATGAGGGCACCTTCTGCTTTTAGGGCGGCCTAAAAGAATACCAAAAGTGGTAAAGTCCTTTGTTGGCCCCAAAAATGTGTTATCCCATTCAATGTCATAAAATTTTTTTTTTTAGTTACACAAATTCAATTTGAACTGAGTTTTATACAGCTTTAAATTATCAATCCGAATATGTATATTAAACACATACCACAGATCCAAGTTGATGTTACAAAATAAAAAAATAAAGCAAATCGAAAAGGTGGTAACTATTTTGTCCGCTACTGCAGGTATACAGAAAGTCGAATATTATAGTATCTATTTGCTTAAAGGAAATCGAATGCAGAAATATCGCTGTGACATTCTAAACAGGCATCCGTCGATCGAAATGTTAATCGTAAATACGTAAGACGAAAATCGAAACCGGTATTCTTGGCAAATAAGCCGGCCACCCGGTAGGCGTGAAATTTTTCAATTTTATATCTTGCCGGGTATACCAGATCTGGATTTTCCTGTACGTTACGTGCCGTCTTGTATCTGAAAACTTTTTTCCCCCGATAATAACCGGATCGAAGGAAAAGAATTATCGAAAATATCATTTACGGCTGTATTCCAGTGTTACGCCTGAATCAACGTTCCGAGTAGCTTTCGTAAAGTTCTAGCTGGACGGCTTTCTATGCGGCGTGTAAAATTATTTTTCCAACGTTCTCATTTGCTGCCAGCGGTCGAGCTAAATTTCGGTCTGCGTCTTTTACGCGGTAGACGTCGCATTTATTGTAAGTCAGCATCCTTGCAATTTTCATCCAGGACGTAACGCAATAACGCTCGTTTACTCCCCTGGGCCGAGTAGAACGATTAAAATGAATAATTGCCACATTGTAGGTTAATAGGAGGCGTGGAGAAATACAGCCAAAGTAATTAAGGGGTCATTCTACTTTGAACCGCCGAAAAGTTAAGCTATTTTTAAAGATATTTTTCTGAGTAAATGCAACATATAATGAAGTAAATCGTTTTGGTATTTATTAAGCTACTCTTGCATTATACAAAAAAAAATTAAAAAGAATTTTTGCAATTTGTTTTAATTGTATTTTTAAAGTGTCAATATGGCACATAAAAAATGAGTTATGTTCACGGTGTAGGTAATTTCCCGGCTCAGGCTAATCCGAAACAAAAGATTCGAAAAGATTCTTAATCTGTATGAGTGTCGCTTTAGCCCCTAGCTCAATTAAGAATTTTTGTTGAAAAGTAACAAAATGGCGCCGGTTTGAAAAAAAGTTTGACGAAACACCCAAAATGATGTATTCTCCTGTGTTCCACGAGAAAAATCTCGGTTATTTCTCGACAAAAATTGTTAATTGTGCTAGGGGCTGCAGCGACATTCATACAGATTAAGAATCTTTTGGAAGTTTTTGTTTCGAATAAGCCTGAGCCGGGAAATCATCTACGCCATGAACATATTTATTTTTATTAGGTGCCACATTGACGCTGTAAATAAAAACAATAAAACAAACTACATCAATTATTTTTAATTTTTTTTCTATTATATACGAGTAGCGTAATAAGCACTAAAAAGATTTATTTAACTATATGTTGTATTTACTGAGAAAAAAATCTTTACAAATAGCTTAATTTTTCGGCGGTTCAAAGTAGAATGACCCCTTGAGTCTTACGTGGAGCTCCATCATTACTTCTCCCTAACAAATATTATCGTTTGTGTGATTGAGAGAAAAATTTGGTTGACAAAGCGGTGATGTAAATGTGCTTTTTATCTTCGCACTGAATATTCGATCGTAAAAGTAGCCTGAATATTTCTCTGCCTTTTCTACGATATACCTACTAAATACATAGCGTGTCCGCTATCGCGAGAGAAAGATCGACTTTCTTACGACCCATCTCCATTCGTTTAGATCCAGGCATCGAATAAGCGCTCTCCGATAAACGTGGAATCGTCTCGTATGAAACTTGCATCGAAAGAAATTTATTCGCGCTCGGCGATACCGAACGCTTGGACTAAACCATATTAACGGTGCGTGGATGGCGAAACCTTTGGAAGTAAAAGGTTAATTGATACGTCAGCTTAGATATTATAATACCACGGTCGCAGAACAAATGGGCTAGCAGCTAGTGTGCAACAGGTGGTGAACGGTTATATAGAGCTTCCTAGTTACTGTCGCGTCGTTGCGTCGACACTCGATACCTTTTAAAACGTACAGGAACACGTGCATCCAGAGCGCAAGTTTTTTAACAGAGATAATCGCAGACACTGTTTTCCCGTTACGGCGATATAATGTAAAGTTATAAAGTATATTAAGGGGGTATTCCACTTTGAACGATCGAAAAATTAAGCTATTTGTAAAGATTTTTTTCTCAGTAAATACAACATATAATGAAATAAATCTTTTGGGGATTTATTAAGCTACTCTTATATTAATACTAAAAAAATTAAAAAGAGTATTTTTAATTTGTTTTACTTGTTTTTTTACAGCGTCAATATGGCACCTAAACAAAAGCTTAGGCTTATCTAAAATAAAAAATCCGAAAAGATTCTTAATCTGTATGAGTGTCGCTATCGCCCGTAGCTCAATTAACAATTATTGTTTAGAAATAACTAAACGGCGCCATTTATTAAAGAAAAAGTTCTCCAAAATGGTGTTCTCTCGAATGTTCCCCGAGAAAATTCTCGGTTATTTTTCGAAAAAAATTGTTAATTGAGCTACGGGTGATAGCGACACTCATACAGATTAAGAATCTTTTCGAATTCTTTATTTCAGGTAAGCCTAAGCAGGGAAATCACTTGCACCACAAACATACCGTTTTTGTTTAGGTGCCATATTGACGCTGTAAAAAAAAACAAGTAACACAAATTAAAAATATTCTTTTTAATTATTTTTTTTGAATAATATAAGAGTAGCTTAATAAATTCCAAAAAGATTTATTTCATTGAATGTTGTATTTACTGAGAAAAAAATCTTTAAAAATAGCTTAATTTTTCGACCGTTCAAAGTGGAATACCACCTTAAAGTACGCCGGAAGTAAGAATTATTGAAAAGTTTGGGAACCACTGCTATGAGCGACCGATCTAAACTTGAACTTTCTGTTTTAAGGACAGGAGTACAGGAGTGTGTAAAATGTTTTGAAAATGTTCAAGTCGTGCTCCAACTTTTTAAGGTCATCGCTGAGACAAGCTAGTTTGAAACGCCCGGATTTTCAAGTACTGCCTACGAAAAAGTAAACCGGCGACGAATCAGGTATTCGGTCGTTTTCAAACTTAAAGCTGTATTACCTTGAGGGTGCAGAGTAATACACGCGAGCTTCGCATGAAAACTGTACGGTCACCGGAGACTAAGTAGTAGAATCCGTTAAATAAATTAACTGCCCTCCTTACAAGGGAAGATCCTAAAACCGAAAATTCAAAAAAATCTGAAACTTTGTGAATATGCAGGGGATTTCCTCCTGATTACAACGCAAATTTTGTTTGCTGCTCAAATTCACTCGAAGGGGGTGAAATTAACCCCTGAAAATTCGACTATTTTCCGATTTTGTGTTATAACTCGCGAACTGTAAGAGATCGAAAGAAAGTTTCAAGACAAAAGTTACTTCTTTTAATTAGATCTATCATTTGGTAAAAAATTATGTTACAGTTCACGAGTTATAACACAACATCGGAAAATAACCGGTTTTCAGGAGTCAATTACACCCCCCTAGAATGAATTTGGGCAGCAAACAAAAATTTCGTTGTAATCAGGAAGAAATTCCCTACATATTCACAAAGTTTCAGAATATTTTGAATTTTCGGGTTCGGAACATTCCCTTGTTAGTTAAACTGTCCTATCATTTTTTTCATTTTTTGAGATATGTTGAAATATTTGAAGTTCCACACGTCTTTTACCTTTTCAGTAAAGTTAGAAAACTCTACGTGCTTCGTAAAGATTTATAAACAGTCTAATGTATTTAACCTAACTTCTTTCAAAATGGTTAAAATATCTTATCTAAAACAATTAATTAATTGGTACGTTAATAATAATCCATTTCCTACTGGTACACCTATTACAAAAAAATATATTAGGCTATTACGAAATAATGACAACATATTTTAATTTGAATGAAGGAAAATAAGGATGGTAGGTAGGTATAAATATAAAGTAAACAATAAAACTGAAGTTTTCTCGGTTATTTCAAAATGCTAGTTTACCCGGTAAATCAACCAGTAATTGACCGCATACCAGTGAATGCCCATTAGGCAAAGAAATGTAAATTATAAATTCAAAAATATTATATGTTTATAAATGGAGTGTAGTTGCACTTTTAATATCCCATATTTTTAGTTACGCGTATTAAGCAAACATTAATAAGTAGAATTCTTATTAAAAGTATGCGCTCATTTACTGGACTCCTACACGTTTTGCATTTTATAATCGTTTTTTTTTTTAAATTACGATAAGAATAAGTAATCATTTTTATCGCAATTTCAAGAAAAGTAAATTTAAATGCAATTTCAACAGTTGTTTTGTTGTTATACATAAATATATTCAAGTATTAATCTCAAAGGTCCATAAATTCAACAATTCGGTCATTCACTGGTTGGTTTACCCTAGTATATTTTAACTAAAGAGTGCAAAATAGCACTGGAATTGGTAGGAATGATATCAAGGACTGTTCTGAGATGCGCCGTGGTTGAAGAACGCGTCAGTGTTTAAAGGAAAAAAGAAGAAAGTAAATTCTGTCGCTCATCCGAGGTTGCTTGCAATGAAAATTTCAAACGATTAGAGATCGCTGGTGGTGTATGCGGTTCCTTTCCCTTTTACCTTCGAGACTTCCTTGACTCAGGTTCACGTGGCACGGTGAAATCGCGGAGGTCGCAGATACTATCGTCCCTGCCGCAGAGACTACATACGTATGTGCATAAGCTCTCGACGCTCGCACGCACGTAAATTCTCCTCTACGAGAAGAGGCATCCTTGCCTCTGCTTTCCTTCGCTTTCCTTTGCTTTCCTCGGCACGCTCAATTTTCCACGCGCTCCTGCAATTTCTACGACTCGGTATCTGGCATGTTTCGCGCGTACACGAGTCCTGATACGCGTCGCGTCGGAGAAAACAAACGGCAATGACACAGCATGAATTCGTTGCTTCCCCGCAGATTAGCGATGGGAACGATGTTCTCGCGTATGGTGCTGTATGTAATTATGTATATATCAAAGCGTCAGAAAATCTATCCAGCTCTCTGGCATCGATAGAAAGCATCGCATATTTTGCTTTCCCACCATGTCGTTTCGTTCGAAATGGAAAGTTTCACGAGGAGATAGGTGGCATTTTGTTTGGGCGGCATTCGTTTGTGTAAGTGGGACAAAACGTGACGATCACGTGGAAGACGTCTGTCTGGATAGGAAACCCGTCGTATTATGCTACTGGTGACAAACCGGTAGGAAGTCGTTTCATTCTAACATAACCAAAGCATATCGTTACATCATCGTAACGTCCCTTCCTCTCGCAGGATGCTTCCCCAAAGTGACTCAGCAGATACGACGGTTTTTCAATGAGAAACCACTAAGCTCGCGTAACGTATACGTGTTCGACACGAAGGTGGAATTAATCCCATCGCTGGCATGGATTCCCGAACCTTTCGGAAGCAGATTAACTCGGGTGGAGAGATAAACGAGACCTTGCCGCAATATTATTTTCAAAACGGGTCTAAGGTGGTAGGAATCTCGGTGGCATTCTGTTTTCTACGCTCGGAACGTGTTTATCGAGGTGTCTTTTTTTTTTTGTTAACGGAGGATCGTCCCACTGTGGAATATTTACTGAGATGGGAGGCGAAACACACCTTTACGTGTCGATAGAATCTGCCCGCGAGAAATTCATCGGCATTTCCCGCGGCACGTAGGTATCGTGGGCTTATGCGTGTCTCCTCTATTGCCAAACGTTGACGTACGTTTAATGCAAGTGCGCAGAAAGGAACAAGTACGCTTGGACGAGTGTGTACGCGAAACAAAGTCGGTTATTTTCTCCGCCCAGCTTTCCCACACTTTCCACGCTTTGATAGCTGCTCCGAACAGTATTTATATTTTACTGTCTGTGTTTGCGGTATCTATGGTAGTTTGCTCGAATAGTTATCTAGATATTCATATACCTGCTACGAATGCATAAGAAGAGCGCCAAAGGCTGTTCGCGACCTTAACGGTCGATTGGAATCGGAATCGATTGTATCGCGTCGTTCTATACACTTGTGCGTGCGTACTTTGCTGGCGTAACAGCTGTGAGGCGCATTAAGAAATGCATAATAGGAAATTGAATAGCAAGTTGAATCTGTGAAAGGAAATTGATAAAGTGTCTCGGCGCTCTTGGCCAAAATCGAGTGGACGTGTAAGCTGGGACACGAGTCATTCCTTTGGGGTAAACCAAATAGTAATTGACCGCATACCAGTGAATGACCATTAGGCAAAGAAATGTCAATTATAAATTTAAAAATATTATATGATTGTAAATGGAGTGTAGTTGCACTTTTAATATCCCATATTTTTAGTTACGCGTATACCCGTTTGAACCCCCGGAAAATGTGTTCATTTTGTGGATTTTTTTACAAGTCAACGGCTTGATGAAGATTTCCAGTTTTTTAACTATGTTTACATAGTACTATGAACTACTTAAAAAAAAAGTTTTATTTAAAAAACTGTTATTTTTCGGAAGTTATGCATACATATCCGAAAGTCTCTCGATTTTAGACGGCTAAACGGTGGGCCTAAAAACTCGCGCTACGATCAACCAATTCACTTCCAATTTTGCATGCAGGATCGTAATAAGATTCCACATCGTTCAACGACGGTTTTTTTTATTCCGATTCCCCGTTTATTATTTATAAAGAAAAAAGGTGGCCTTTTTTCTTAGAAAAATGTAACTTTACCATTGATCTTTCACCATTTCTTTATTTTTCAAAATTTTCAAAATCGGCCCCGTTAGGACGATAGCTATTGACATATTTTATAAGAAGATTTTATTGTTTTTGATTTCAGATACGACATACCCACCGTTCAGGCGTCTAAAATCGAGAGACTTTCGGATATGTATGCATAGCTTCCGAAAAACAATATTTTTTAAACTGAAACTTTTTTTTAAGTAGTTCATAATACTATGTAAAGATAGTAAAAAAACGGAAAATATTCATCAAGCCGTTGATGTGTAAAAAAATCCACAAAATGTACACATTTTCCGGGGGTTCAAACGGGTATACCCCCTTAAGCAAACATTAATAAGTACAATTCTTATTAAAAGTATGCGGTCATTTACTGGACTTCTACACGTTTTGCATTTTATAATCTTTTTTTTTTTAAATTACGATAAAAATAAGTAATTATTTTTACAGAAATTTCAAGAAAAATAAATTTAAATGCAATTTCAACAGTTGTTTTGTTGTTATACATAAATATATTCAAGTATTAATCTCAAAGGTCCATAAATTCAACAATTCGGTCATTCACTGGTTGGTTTACCCTACCTATCGATGTGGATGATGGATTATATTGATGTGCGTTACAATAAGTAGCATATTTCATTTGTCTTACGAAGACTAGCACTCTGCTCATTCTGACCACGAAGAGCAGAATGTTTCGATTTTGTTGTCGAAAAGTAGGTAGTGTTTTCATTCATCGCCACGAAGAATAGCATGCTATGCTCTTTCGCGACGAAACGTAGCGCGTTTCGGTACTTTGCTGAGAAAAATAGCACGGTTTGCCTTTAGCCGCGAAAAATATCACGTTTCATAGATTGCCTGGTATTCTACTGCAAAAATTAAAAGATAAAGACTTTTTAAGGGAAAGAAACGTTTTTCTATAAGAGTTGGACGAGGCATATTACAACTTTTCCAGCACTTAGAATCTGTAATTGTTTCATTCATTTAGCTAAATTCGTTTAAGGGGACTACTTAGGCACTGGAATTTTTTTTTTTATTGCATTTTCCGACAGTACTATTTTTTCTGAATAAAATGCCGCTTGGTTTATATTAAAATTTGCAAAATTGTAGATTTAAAAATTATAGCGTCGCCTTTGCCCAGAAACTTTAAACGCGTTTTTCACGAATCTTTTTTTCCCTTGATTTTTTCCTGATTGCGAACGAATGGAAGTTCAGATTGACTTGAAAAAATTACAGGTTGTATAAAACATGTGCCATTCCACGTATAACCTCTGATATAGTTGATAAAAATTCGAGATTTTGATAAAAAAATTAAAAACTCACTGGTTTTTAGTAGCGCACAAACAAGAACGAATTTTTCTCGGAAAAATCGCCGTTTATCAGCCACCAATCGCATAATTTTGATTTAATTTTTGTTTTTATAGGTTCCCCCGGAAACTATGAATCCAACAAATAAGAATTACACCTTTGAAATCGGATTACGTTACATTTTAAGACCGATATTAAGGCAAAACCATAGAAAACGTTAAAAAACGTTAAAATGTCTGCATCGCCCATTTTAAAGCACATATATATTTCATACCAATTATTTTTCAATCTGTATGGTAGTCATAAACATTGGGTAAAAGGATACATCTGGAGTAGCTTTCAATATTTTACAAATAAATAAAGGACAGAGTCTCTATCTCACGAAAAACGATTACCTAGTCCCCTTAAATAAGCAAAGATGTTTTCAAGTTTTATCAATTTACTACGTAGTGCTGTACTTACAATCATCGTCTTCGCTATTAAACATTGTAATCTAGTCACTTTCTTGCACACTAAATGAGCAACAAACGACAATACAGGCAACTGGCAGTCACAGAAGATCAACGTCGACTATGAACCGTTTGGAAACCAAAATATTCTACTCTTCGGAAAACGAATGAAACGTTCTACTTTTCGCTGCAGCGTTTGAAATGTGCCATTGCTCGTGGCGAAATGTGAATCGTGCTTGTTCTCGTGGTATATTCGAAACATCCTTGTTATCGGCAGAAATATTGAAACGTGCTTCTTCTCGTGATGGATTGAAATGTGTTACTTTTCGTAACGCACATCGATATGTAACATTATAAAGTTTTCCAGCAAACGGACCTATCCAGATTAGACGAATCTCTATTCAACCGCGACGAGGACGGCGACGAGCAACGAATCGTTGTCGTTTCAGACGTTCCGTGCAATTACGCGTGTCTTGTGTAACGAAAGAAGCGGTCGCGACGAATGAAATAGAACGATATACCTCTTCAGTCTCGTGAACGTTCAGTAGATGAGTGGAGGCCATTAACCCTCTGATTGACCCTAGCATTCTCCTCTTAATCAGTCCAGCTTTTCGAGCATGATCCTTGGTCTCGATCTCGCCAGTCGCATTGTCGGCCTCCTCGTTTTCCGTGTCGGAGCACAGCTTGTCCATGCTGAAAGAGACCGGGGCCACTCTTTTCTTCTCGCTCTGCTTCTCGAAAATGTTGTCCGAGCTGCCAACTATCATTCTGAAATCGGTCTGGTCGCCCTTCAAATCTTCCGCGGCGTTTCTCATGAAAATCCCTAGAGTTTCGGGAGTGGAGGTGACGTTCTCCTCCGAGACGGAGGCAAGCCCGAACTCTTCCACTCTGGTGATAGATCCTAGCTCCTGCGTCCTAGCTTTGGTGAGATCGTACGAGGCGCTCTGACTCTTGGAGATTTTCGCGAGCTGGGTCTCGCCGGAAATGGCGCCGACAGCCTGCAACCTAGCGTGTTTGTTTACAACCTCGTTGATCCGAGAGGTTTCGTCGCGCAGCCAGCATCGCATTTTCTCCCATGCTTTCCCCAGCCGATGTTTCTGCAACTTTTCAGACAGCCGTAGACACGGGATCTTCCGGTGGATCGTTTTGCGATCGAGCGCGAAGAAAACGCCAGGCCAATCGGTGATCAGACGTGGCGATAAACCTTTGCTTCCTTTCTTCTATTCTGTAATTTTCAAGGAAATTGAAAGCCTCAAGTTAGTTGGGCAATCGGAAGCGTTTTATCGTTATCGCCAGGTCTGATTCAACCGCGTCCGCGTTTTACGTCGCGAGGATTGGCGTGCACAGGTACGCGTGTATATTAGGGCGGACCTTATTTTTTGACTTTCAAATTTTTTTCGGTACAAGGATTGTGCCATTGGGAGAAAAAATAATGTGTGTAGAATTTGAAATCGATCGGAGAACGGGAAAACGTGCCCCATTGCAATTGAAATTTGTATATTTTTGTAACTCGTTTTTCTCCATTGTAGTATATCGTTAATATACATTGTTATATATCGTTAAAATTGTCTTTTTATGCTCTGTGATAATATAGAATCAAAGTATAATATCACTTTTAAAAAAACATCATGACCTTGAAATCTCAAAAATTAACCATCAAAAAATACTTCTTTTCGTTGGCATTATATTTACGTTGTCAAACAGTATAACTTTCGTCTAAAAATTTTTTTCATATAATTATAAATAACAGATTAAAGGGAAAAGTACCTACACCCGAAATGCAGCAATTGTTGCAGATATTTTTCAAATTATTTTAAAAACTAGGGCTCTAGAAGAAAATCTGACTACTCCACGCGATGCAGCAGACATTTCTCCTCCGGAAAATACCAAGGAAAGTGGTAAGTCACGTTTTGTTTTCAATACAGAAGACAACAGTGGCGGGCGTATAATCCATTGCAGCTCAGCGACAGAATTGCTTACACGTGCGCGACTACCGCTGCCGGGGCGCCGCACGTTTTGCCAAACTACTTCGCTCTGATATGGAAAACGAAACGTGACCTACCACTTTTGTTGGTGTTTTCCGAAGGAAAATTTTCTGCTGCATCGCGTGGAGTAGTCAGATTTTCTTCTAGACCCTTAGTTTTTGAAATAAATTGAAATATGTCTGCACAAATTGGTGCGTTTCGGGTGCTTTTTCCCTTTGATCGTTGTTTAAATATATTTAAATGGTAATAATGCTATAATAACTTATATCGTTGTATTTCGGAGGGTTGATAGAATACTTTGACGGTACAAGCAACCGAAAGACTATTACTGTTTGAACACGAAAGATGTTCAAAGTCGACAATTTGAAATTTAAAAAAAAAAAACAATTTTTCGAAAACTTAGGGTGATGGCGAAAAACAGTTTGCGAATTCGTTTTCGACGCACAAAAATCTATAAGAAACGGGTATTGAATGTTACAAGTCCAGATGGCTGTTGAATAGTTACAATTAAACTCTTGCATGAGTTTGACTGCTCGTTCGGCCGAATCGTTTACTGCTAAATTATTTGCTATATTTAATCCAATATTATAATTGGGATCATTTTCCCATTCTAGAGAATGCATATTTATAAAATCTGTTGGAACAGTGCACTCTTAATGAAAGTATCAGTTATTTCATTAAAATTTTGAAATCTGTTATTTATAAATATATGAAAAATTTTCTTAGACAAAAGTTGTACTGTTTGACAAGGTAAAAATAATGCCAACGAAAAATGTATTTTTCTGAAGGTAAATTTGAGATTTCACGGTCATGATGTTTTTTTTTTAAGTGATCTTTTACTTTGATTCTATATTATTACAGAGCGTAAAAAGGCAAATTTAACGATATATAAAAATGTATATTAACGATATACTACAATGGAGAAAAACGAGTTACAAAAATAAAAAAAATTCAAATGCGATAAGGCACGGTTTCCTGTTCTCCAATCAATTTCTTTTGCACACATTATTTTTTCTCCCAATGGCACAATCCTGGGGGCGTCCCCGTCAAAAATCTCAAAGTTAGTTTTCGACAAGAGTGACTAAGGTCCACCCTAGTGTATATACCTTTGGAAATCCGCTGTGACGAGAGACGCCGAAGCCGGCGTCGTTCGAGCATTCCGGGTCCGAATAGGAGCCCGACATCGCGCCGGGTCCGTCGCGCTCCGACGTGTTGTAACTTTTCCTTCCAGATTTCAGTGACCTCGAGGATCGTTTCGCCCGATCGTACCGCGCCTTTCTTTCGGCCGGTAGTACGTCGATTTTCATTGCCGTCGATTCGTCCGCTTTCTCTCGCACAATTTCTTCGTCGTCCGTGTCGCATGGTTTTTTCGACGGATCCTCTACGACTTCGTCCACTTGGTCCGCTTCGTTCCGAACAGCTGCAGCTACCATGTCGAATTCCGTCGGGATCGTGCCGTGAATTTCGTTACCGTCGGCCACCGCTTCGCGTCGACTTTCTACGACTTTCTCGGTTTCGGTTTCGACTTCGATTTCGGTTTCGCCGGGGACGTACGAATTTCTGGGAAAGTCGTACAGCTGATTCTGCGAGGCGGCCTGTTGATCGTTCGTTGCCACCGGCGCCACGTCCTCCGCGGCCGCTACGAGTTTCTCGTCCGCCTGCAAGAAGCTGAAGCTGATAGTCGGCAGCCCGTCCTCGTCGGTTTTCACAGACGTGACCGCGGTCAGTTCCACGGTGCTCCTGTGCCGCTTTTCCCGCGTGCTCTCTTCGCTCTTCTCCGAGCTCGCGTTATCGTTCGACAGGCACTTCAGCATCTCCTCGTTGTTCTGATACAATTGCTCCTCGCCGGCGGAGGCGGAGGCGTTTACCACCGCGTCGGTGGATCGTTCGTCTGTTACCTTGAGCATGTCAGCCTCGATTACGTCGGTGAACGCGTGACAGTGTATTATCACCGGCACGGGAACGTCGTACCAGATAGTCGTAGGACTGTCGTTGTTACCGTTGCCGTTCGAGGACGATAATTTTCTGACCGACTTTAAAGAAGCCCACGCGTGTCTCACTTCTTCCATATTTCACGATAGGCTCAAAACGCACCTCTGCGGGCCATCATGCTCCTTCAATTAGAGCTAACGGCGTGTTTGGAAACAGTCGAGCCAGGCATGTTTCACTTTACACTGGAAATCCATCTGCTCGCGACACAAACGCGTCGCGCTGCAAACGCTCGATGACATTCCCACCTTCTCGTAAATATTTGGTGATGACACGCCTACCGGACCAGCTACCGGCACGATCCTCCTTCAATTTCGATCAAAGTTTCCCCGTGTGCGTCGTAGGACATTTTCAACGGTTCTCTGATTTATCCGCGTTCGATCTGGAATCGACTCGGATCCGTCAAGATTCCTTGGCAAATTCCCAGAAAACACGCTACAGTTGGAAAGTACGTGCTTCGCGGCCGGTCGAGAGCGAGTCTCGGCTAAATTCACCGAACGACGCAAGGTGCACGCTCGCTCGTATCGAATTCCAAGGTGTCGGGTAACGTTGATGTGTACGTTTGACGAATCGACTCGAAAATTCGATTGGACGCCGTTAGACGTTAAATGTATCGGCGCGATTCGTACGTGTGGCGCGAATACATGCACACGAGTGGAAGCGTGCGACGTGTGACTAGCTCGGGCAGATGGGGCCGTTTCGGGAGCGGTCGCACTCTTACGTAAACAATTCACTGGTTGCCATCGTTGAACTTGTGTGTCCCAATATCGGCAATTATCGCCTTTCCACCGTTTATCCTTCTTCTCCGCGTCTCCCCTTCGCTTCTTCGCCACAGCAGTTGGATTCGCCCGGCAAGTAGTACACACACGCCTCCGGCGAACCGCGTAATGGAATTGCACCGTGCGATTCCTACATCTTACGTATTTTATGGAACATCGTATTGCTTCAGCGCGGTCACTTTACTTGTTTCGCGCGCAGTAGTTAGCCTCCTCTTGTTTTACAGTTTGAAATTGGTCCGGTTAAGAGTAGAAAATTCCAGCGTATCGTGCACGAAATGTCGGAATTTCACTTATTCGGGAAGTTCGTTTAATGGCGATTAGATTCGTGCGTATAGGCAAGATACGCGGCGAGGTAAGGCAACGAGCACGTGACCGCCGGCCTGCTCTCCGCTAATAGACTAAATATAGACACACCGGCTCTGTCACCAGCAAATATTCGCGAATTATTAGTCCGGTGGTTGTGATCGGTAAACACGACGCGTCGGCAGAAAGGCGCGTGTAAAGTCGCGTGACGCGGTAGCCGGTGCAGGCGAATTGCAAACGGATACGCGTTCTTATTCCAAGGTTAATTATCTAACTATGTAGGCTCGCGATGCACCATTCGGTAGCCGGGTAGGCCATATGTAGTTGGACTCGCGAACCGAAAGTACGATTCCCGGTGATCGTGATGTTCGCGCGACGACGTTCCGGTCGTGACTGGATTCACGCTGGAAGCCGTATTATACAACAGCGTCAAACAATTATATCCGTATTATGTTGCGTACACACATATTGCACAACCGGGCAAACGGTGCACCGTACCGTACCGTACTCTACCGTGTCTCCACGAAAATAACACACCACCTAGTCGCGTGAAAATTTCATCGCATCAATGGTACCGTTCGTTCTAACAGTAGCTTGTAAATCTAATAGATCTTTCTTGCGAAACCGTCGCTTAACTATAATTACATACTGTTTTTTTTTTTTCCGCAAAGTCCGAAAGAAGTATCGCGCGTGCTACCTATACCTTGAAACTTGTAAACCGGCGACATTATTTCGGTGAAAGCGATACCTACTCCCGAGATAAATTAATCAACGCAGGACAGGAAAATGGCAAAAGCTCGATGCGAGAATGAATCATTTCCACCGCCGCTGAGGTCTGTTTTTCTTTCGCTGTTACTCCGCGGTAAGTCGATCGACGTCTTCGATAGAACTACGATCGATCGTTCTGTACTTCGAACGGTCGCGAAAGATATGATTCATGAGAAATGTTGACAGGTTGAGTCACGTGGTGGCTTGCATAAACGAGCAAATGATTATTTTTTACCTGACGCGACCGTTGCCGTACCTACGTTTCTGTGAAACGCTCGAATGCCACGCAAAAGTATTTGATTCACGGTTCAGCCGGTTCGCCGGATTCGCGCCTACCTACCGATCACAATTATGCCAGTATCGAGCAGATGTTTCATTGCGAGTTTCAGATACAATCGACGGATAAAACGTAGGAGATTCACTGGAAAAATTCGCGGCGACGCGACACTGAAGTGAAAATTGGACCTCGCGTGGTCCTCGGGAGAGGATATTACGATTAACGCGACTGTTCGTAACAACGTGCACTACTGCGCGGGGAAACTCGAACAGGGAGAAGAAGAGTGCATCGGGAGGAAACGCACTACGGCTACCAGTTGCGCTACGAGTTGCACTGCTCGCGGACAGATACGTAATGCACGTTGGAGCGTAACGTTGCACGCCCCGAAACTAAACGAATGCGACCACGACTAGATAGTTTAAGCGAGTAACGTGCTTCTAGGCGGGAGGTTATTCGTTTTCTTTCTGGATTATATTTAGCTTCCTTCCGCGCGCGACACTCGCGTTACTGAAACATGCTGTACACGTGCGGCTCGCGTAATGCAACGACGATTCTTACTCGACCGTATGCAATCCTGCCGGCCGGCGCACAGTGGTACAAAATGACATCTTTTGTTCAAATTAACCTGCAGGTCGTAATTTTTCAGTTAACTTGACGATTTTTTTTTTAATTCTTCGCAATTAAATTCTCTATCGATTTGTCCGGCCGGAATTTTAAATTTCGTTGCTGATCTTTTTATATTTAGCAAAATATGCAGCACTTTTAGGCGATCAGTATCTGTGGGCTCTGTTGGCCGGCGCATAGTGGTACAAAATGACATTTTTTGTTCAAATCACCCTACAGGTCGTAATTTTTTAGTAAACTTGACGAATTTTTTTTTAAATTCTTCACAATTAAATTCTCTATCGATCCGTTCGGCCGGAATTTTGAATTTCATTGCTGATTTTTTTTATATTTAGAGAAATATACAGCACTTTTAGGAGATCAGTATCTGTGGCCTTTTTTGGCCGTCGGTTCCGAATTTAAAGTCAGATTTTCGAAATTGAAGATTGTGAATCGAAATATGTTGAAGTGAAATTTTAAAAAAAGGGCTTATTCCGAGGAAACATAGTGCGTCTAGATTTTCCGAGACGCTGATTACGAATATGAGGTAATTATAATAAAGATCAAATTTTTTATTTGTACCACAAATCTAATACTGTAGATTAAATTGTATAATTTAAAATGGCGGATGGACATTCGTATTTTTACAGATTTTTAGGCATCTCATAAATGTGTTCGTCTGTGTTCATATGCGTTCTTATAGTTGACTTTTCGAATTCAATATTGATGAGCAAGATTTTGAATGTTTGATACTTTTAGAAGGCCTGATTCACTTAACGTTTTATCCCAGTTGCCTTTAGAAATCCGATTTTATTATGTGCAATCTTGCTTGAGGAGCAGGATTTGTGCTTCTGGAAGCAAATCTCTGAAATTTTGTTTATGTACGTATCTAAAAGTATCAAACATTAAAAATCCTGCTCATTAATATCGAGTCAGAAAAGTCAACTATATTCGGCATATTGGATTCACCACCTTCACTTTCGAAAATCTGAATTTATAATTCGGAACTGGCGGCCAAAAAAGCCCACAGATACTGATCTTCAAAACGTGCTATATAATTCGCTAAATATAAAAAAATCAGCAACGAAATTCAAAATTTCGGCCGGACAGATCGATAGAGAATTTAATTGTGAAGAATTTTAAAAAAATTGTCAAGTCTACTGAAAATTTACGACCTGTAGGGTGATTTGAACAAAATATGTCATTATGTACCACTGTGCGGCGTGACGCCCCGGTTCTACCAACCATCCTCAATTATGAATTATTACAATTTTTCGAGTCCACGTTTTCTCGCTTCTTTTTTCTACACTCTAGACTTGCACTCTAGAGTTGTCGAACGATTGGCCGATTAGCGACGATCATAAACGAACAGACAGACGTTCGGCAATAAAATTCTATGCCAACTTAAATCGTGTGCACTGTGCATCTACTTTCTCGAATAATTCAATTTTTTCACCCGACCATCTAGTTCTTAGAACGAAATTTCCCCGACTTTCTCGAGCACGTTGATATTATCGAAACAGTAAACATTCACAGCCGTGTCGAGCAATTTCATCCTATCGACCGTGCACGATCCGTCGCGCGTCAATCTCAGGCTACAAAGAACAAACAGTGACCCTTGTTTTTTTTGGTGATACGACGCAACGACGACTTTACGCATTCCTCGTTTTTCGACAAACATGCAATTTGAGGATCGTAAATTTCCGAATTGTTGGCTTTTGCCATGTTTGCAACGTAAAATACAATCGTCTAGCGATAACGACGTTTGCGTTTTATGTACCAGTCTCCTTATCGTTTAGCGAAAGAAGCGTTATTTCGAGCTGGCCCTTCTTATTACGCTACTTAGGTAATAAGAGACGTAATGAGTGTGAATCACAGTGAAGCGAAACTATCGAATTACTCGGAAGAAAATATTACGTATTCGTCTAGTTCCGTGTGTGTCGAGATACGCGTGCAGCAGTGCACGGTGACACAACGGCTACGAGCAATCGAGTGGAAATGGAAAGCACCATTTCTCAATACCCGCAACCGTTTGCAAATTCAGAGGCTGCGGGATACGCCGATATCGCTGGGTGCTAACGTTCTGTAATTAAACTAAAACCCAACAATCTACTAAAAGCAAAAATCCTGACGCGAAACTTGTCTCGCTTGAAAAGCCAACGATCAAAGAAATGAATAGGAAAGGAAGCGGTGCATTAGGCGTAGAAACCGCAGGGATTACGCATAGGTATAGACTCGTTCGAGAAGAAGTATGGTTCTACTCGGGTGTAGGTGTAGCTACGGATGAAAAGTGGTGAAGCCGAACTCCTTGAAGAAAGAACAGAAGGGAAGATAGGAGGAAGGATGAGAAAAGGAAGTCGAGTCGACGGAAGTAAATGTACGCTTATACATAGGGTGACCGTACCTAATATCGCCCATGTTCCTAATATCGCCAATTCGTTATATCTCGCAATGTAAGCACTAAAATTGATCAGTTATACACTGAATTACTACCTAAACATATGTAGGAAGACATACTGTAATTACAGCCTCATGTGATCAACAATTACAGAAAGAGAAGTATTTTAATGAATCTTAATCGTGTAAAAACATTCGGAGAAGGTAAGTCTAATAATTCTGTGAATGCAAGAATATCCAATAGAAATACCTAATTAATGATGTACTTAAGGAATGAAATCGATTCAAATATTTTTCTTAATGAAAATAGTGTTTTTCAAAATGCACTAAAAACTAAGAAATAATTCTTTTCTCGTACTACAATTTCAATGGTGTTTTTTTTTTCACTTTAAATAAAATCGTGGAGCAGGATATGTCAAAACGGAATATAAATCAATCTAATACAGAATCAAGCGTCGAAATGAATTGGTGTGACATACATAAATATCCTGCTCCACGATTTTATTTCAAGTGAAAAAAAAAAACACCATTGAAATTGTAGTACGAGAAAAGAATTATTTATTATTAATTATTAATTATTAAATAATTATTTTTTAGTTTTTATTGCATTTTAAATAAAATCGTTTAACTTAAACATTTTCTTTTATATACTTTTTTTAGCATTTGCACTTGAAACGTTCCACGTTAATCCGACAATGGCTATTTTGATCGGACACCAGATTATGTTTACATAATATAGGTGAAGACTAACAAAGTAATCGATAAAAGAATTGATAAAAAATTCACCTGTCTGAATGCAAAGCCGGTAACGCTACTGTGCATACCTACTGCGTATTACCTAATATCTCGATTACTCGATTATTTGAGGAATCGTTTGATAACAAGTCGGCAAACATCCCAAGAAGAAAGGTTAATCACTCGATTATTTGAGGAATCGTTTGATAACAAGTCGACAAACATCCCAAGAAGCATAACTAGCACAAGGTATTTTTTCTTGTTCTAGTAGTACTTTATTCTAAAGTTCAAAGATTACATTATGGTTATCGGCTTTCGATTAGGAAGCTCTACTCCGACTTCAATGAATCTGCTAAAAATCCCACTATTTATTATTTCTCGTATTTTATTATAAAACGCGTCAAGTGCGTGAAATTTTAACGCGATCTGCCTGAGGATTAGTCAGAGATGAGAAGGCGGATTATGAAGAGACTATCGATGACTCAGAGAATTCGAGCACGTGTTTCATATCCGGCAGGTCCTGGTCCGCGAGAGAAGCAACACTTCTTGCCGAGGAGAAGACGTTAGGCGATATCCGGTTACGTACAGTAGCGGACAAAAGAGTTACCAGTTTTTCAAACCACCCTACTTCTATTACTTTTCAATATCAACTCAAAACTGCAGTATGTCCCTAATATACATATTCTGAAAGAGAATTAAAAGCTGTGTAAAACCCAGTTACAGTTGAATTTATTTAACTAACGAACAAAAACCCTACATAACATTAAATAAGAAAACACACTTTTAAAGCCAACAAAAAGTTATAACTTTTGAACATTAATAAAAAAAATCTAATATTTTGTGGGGACACTTTTTGCTTTTAGGACAATCTAAAAAGTTACTAAACGTGGTAACTTCTTTGTCAGAACAAAAAATGTGTTACTCCGTTCAATGCCATATAACACTTTTGTTTGTCAGTTAAATAAAGTCGACTTTAACTGGCAAGGGAAGATCCCGAACACGGAAATTCAAAAAATTCTGAAACTTTGTGAATATGTAGGCGATTTCCCCTTGATTACAACGCACTTTTTGTTTGCTGCCCAAAATCACTCGAAGGGGGTGAAATTAAACCCTGAAAATTCGACTATTTTCCGATTTTGTGTTATAACTAGCGAACTGTAAGAGATAGAAAAAAAGTTTCAAGACAAAAGTTACTTCTTTTAATTAGATCTATCATTTGGTAAAAAAAATATTTTACAGTTCACGCGTTTACCACAAAAACGGTAAATAACCAGATAATCAGGAGGAAATTCCTTAAATATTTACAAAGTTTCAGAATTCATTGAATTTCCTAGGTTCGGGATCTTTCCATATGCTAAAAAATTACAAAAATAGAACAAATCGAAAAAGTGGTAACTTTTTTGTCCGCTAGTGTACTTATATCGTACTTACATTAACATCTCGAACGCCCGCGCCCTTTGGACGAACGCGAACGCGGCCAGAAAGCCAGTGACAGCAGCGACATTTGGCACGCATCCTACTGTGATCACCTTTTTCTCTATTTCTTTCACCGCGCTTACACTTTTGTAGAACTTTAACGTTTAAATCGCGCGTCGCGCATCGTCGTTTTAAAACAATTTCGCGCCCACTGTAAACATCTGTTCGTGCCGTCTATCTCGGGTTAAGTGTATCGAGGCGCAAAAAATGTCTCAAAGCGCTTAATGAATGTTGCAAGAGATACAGCAGAGTACTGAAACGCGTCCGCAGGAAAGAATTGGAACGAAATATCTACAACTGATAATATAACAGACATTCATCGTGAAAGCATGTCCCCGCTTATCGGACGATCCATTCCGGCATATCCGATGTGACGTTTTTCCAAAGCGAAATTGCGAAATATTGTAAATCGATTAGGTCTGGAGGCACAATATCTTGGCTAAATCTCTATGACACATTCGCGTAAAGGTATTAATGGGTGTGAAAAACCGGATACGCGTTGCTTGGCCATGCAAGTCTGTATAATACCGACCGTTGTTCCAAAGTACATACTCGTGTGGTCTCGATATCTTTTTATCTTTACTTTTAGTTTGTCCACGCGCGGAACCTTTAGTACCGCCAACACTGCCGACAAAGTGCCTGAAATTTGTCCAGCACATTTCGTAAGAAGACTCGCGCGCGCTTGGAGAATTTCCTTGCAAGTGCTCCCGATTGAATGGAAATTGAAAGCGAACTACAAGTGCTGTTAAAACGATGCTCGCACCGTTGTTTCGCTAACAAAGTTAATTACCAATTACCTATTACTTTCTCTTCTAGTTGCCGCAAAGAAATGCGCAAAGCTGGCTGCAAATAGCAGGCGAATCGTTAAATAGAGGTGATGGAAACGACAAATTTCTTTAAATGATACGTAATGATAGATAATACGACGCTACGACTTTGGATTTGTTTAAACGGAAGGCTATCTGTACGTAGAAAGGTCACGATCTTTTTCTCTTCTTTTGTTTCTACCGCCGTTGTTACTCCGATTTCAAAAGATTGTACGGAACCAGCGAAGAGTGGCCCCTTCGTCTAATGATACGTTGCAAACTTTGCGTGTATACGTAAATATACGTTACAAGTTACGCGTAATATTTTTCTATGGGTGTGTCGCAGAATGCCGCCTCTGAATACTTTCGAGAACAAGTCTTCGTTTACTTCTTGCATCATACGTGACTCCTTCTGCTTGAATCTTTCGCTTGTGTCATTAATATTAGTTTCTCGAATTACAATCGCCTGTGCAGGTACGAAAATATCGTTGTTATAAAAAGGATGACATGCTTCTAAATGTACTTATATTGTAATTTCGACTGCGCACTGTGATGCAATACCATCGATATCACTAATAATTTACGAACTGATCGGTCGTGGCAATTTGCACAGATTTATTAAACAGTTTTGCGTCGCGATCAGGCTGAATTGGGAATAATTGGCGATGCGAACAAGGGGGTGGGACACGAAGAAGAAAAGTAGAAAATGGTGTGGGATAAGCAAGATTATAATCGGTAAAAGAAACATTAGAAGTGCTCAAGTAAAAAAATTGAAACCGACTTCAAAAAAATAAAAATGCACTAAGAAGTAAAAAATAATTTTTTCCCTTATTTAATCTACGACTCTTATATTTTTTAAGTCGGCGCCTCATCATTTGCACTGCGTAAATCTGGCGCCGACTTAAAAAATATGATAGTCGTAGATTAAATAAGGGAAAAAATAATTTTTTTACTTTTAAGTGCATTTTTCTTTTTTGAAGTGGGTTTGAATTTTTAAAATTTTTCTTATTTTTAACTTTTTAGTATATATATATATATATATATATATATATATATATATATATATATATATATATATATATATATTGACACAACATGCTGAGGAGATATGCGCGTACGTATATAAAATAATAATAATTAGGTGACAATATTCTTTATTATTAACCAGAACTGGCAAAATATTGGGCTAATGTTGATGCAGTGTAGGATGAGACCACCCCTATCGCCCTCTTTCGAATAAAAAAAAGATCATCAAAATCGGTCCATATGCTGAGGAGTTATGCGAGGACATTTAAAAAAAACGTGTCAAATCAATAAACTCCTTCTTTTTGAAGTCGGTTAAAAAGACGATGAGAAAATTAAAAAAAAAATTAAAATCGACTTCAAAAAAATAAAAATGCGCTAAAAAGTAAAAAATAAATTAGTTCGGCGCCTCAGCATTTGCACTGTGTAAATCTGGCGCAGACTTAAAAAATTGAGAGTCGTAGTTTAAATATGGAACAAAATTATTTTTTACTTTTTAACGCATTTTTATTTGTTTTGAAGTCGGTTTTTATTTTTGTTTTAATTTTTTTATTGAAGTCGATTAAAAAGAAGAGACGCGACGCGCAACAGGCGACGAGCACATCCCGTAACATCGCGAACCGTATATGGTAGGTACCTACGGTAGGAATATAATCAGAATCAGCAGTGATACGCGATTCGTGTAGGAATCGATACGGGTTCAACGTAAGTATTATGTAGCGATGAACGGACTCGTAATGATACGGCCGCGGCACGGCGACGAGAGTCAACCGGAAACGACTCGTCAACCGGAACGAGATTCGTCCACGACACACTCAAGCTATGAGCATCGGAAATCGCAACATAACGCGGCCCTAACCAATTTTCCTACGCACAAGGACTAGTGCAAGCACAGTCATGCGAAAAAATTATTTTTCTATCCGCACTTTAAGAGGTACCTTGGAATTTTTAACTGTATAAAGCAACAGAATCGCGGAATGAATTTCAACGAACGTTACCTTCGAAGGAACAATGCGGCATATGCACAACTTTCCAAAGCGGTATTACGGTTCGAAAAGTATATTATTATCGTTCCACAGAAGCAAAACAAAAATGGAGTTGCATAATGAAAACGAGGAGAGTAAGTACCTACATATACAGGTAGGTACGCGTTAGTCTCGAGTACCCGAAGATTCCATTTCGAATCAATGTCTCGTAATGCAGTCTGCATTGTCGAGCAATATCGTTTTTTGATGCTGAGCGGCGTGCAAGCGTGACCCCAGCGGTTGTAGAAACGAAAGGGAAAACCGCTTGCGAATCGCGTAACTTAAACGACGAGCGAGCTCGTCGCGTCGATCGCGGAAGCATTGTTCAAAGAACTCGGTAACAGGTTAAACTTTCTGACAGGTGTCAGAGAGGAGCGAAACGGAACGGAACGGAACAGAACGGGACGGAACGGAACGGAACGGAACGGAACGAGGAATAATAGGAGTACGTATAACCCGAGAGCAAAGCGCACTCGTTTTTACACTTCCCGTGGGTGTAGAACCCGTTTCGTCGTTGCGTGAGTCGTACGGTTGTCCAGCATAATAAGATGCATGTCTCTGACGTAAGACTTTCACCCCCGAGGGTCCCTCTGCCGCTCGGCCAAACCATTCGCCACGTCCCTCTTCAAACCTAAACGCATTATTATATTATACCTGTACACACGGGCACCGACCAACCCGCCGCTACTCTCAACTTATCCCTCTTTCAGCACCACTGTTCCACCTCCTCCTCCTCCATCTTCCATTTCTCTCTCCGACTCCATCGATAATTACGTAACGGAATACAAAAGTTTGTACCAAGATCCGTGGGCGATGCACCACCGAAGTCGAGTACCGTTCAGGTTACCTCGTCAATCTTCCGATATCCCCTCCTTCGCCCCCGAAAATCATACCAACTTCCCCTCATCGCCAGAGCCTAACATATTAGTCTTTATTCTTCGCCATTATCCATATTTCCAACTAACTATATATGTATCGTTCATTTTTTAACGATCACCTTGTACTAGATAAAGCGGCTTGTAAATGACTTTTTCAGTGAGAACACACCTATCAGTGTGTACGATAAGACTTACGTACCGTATAAAATCAAGGCTAAGGATAACTCGAACAATGCGTTTTAACGTTCACTCGGTAAACAAACGCCAATGTCGTTCGGCGATCGTCTTCGCTGCGTTTCGTTAGCTCCTCGTGCGCCAGCTTGTAAGTCTTGTAACCTCCAAGCGATCTTTCAAGCCGGAACAAGACTGCAACGCCAAGTTAAATTTCCCCGCGAAATGCTAATCTGACCAGGTAAACGAGATGAACGTAAAACGTCCAACGGAATTAATGGAAATTCTAAGAGAGGAGTAGGGGAAAAAAGAGAAACTTGTAATCCGATTCGACGTGGTTTATTTGTTTTTTAAACTGCCAGATAGCCATCGACCATACACTTGGATGATTTTAGAGTGAGATAGACGTTTGCGAAGAATCGCCGCGTTACCGTTAAACGAAGATCAGTCTCGGTTGTGCGCGTTCACAGGTAAACTCGAACGGGGTGGGAGTAGAAATTTCATAAAGAGTCTTCGAGAGAAGGAGAAAAACTCATCGATGAGGCAGACGCGAAAACAACCTTGTAACGAATTTCCTTTTATACTTTGCTCTCCACTTTTGCGCCTCCCGAACATCGCAATTGTCGACTCGCGTTAGGTTGGAACAAACGTCCCACAGTCATTGTTCATCAATAACTATAGCGTCATTCCAGGTCAATTAGGTATTCCGTGACGAGAGAAAAACGCATCATCGACGGAAATCTCGCGTGTACAGCGTTTTTATGTTTCACAAATCGTGCGAGAAGCTTTAATTACGGTTAGAATACGTGAAACTTTAGATGGTTTTTCTCTGAATCTTGTCACGACGAAGCAGACGCAAGGCGCGTGAAGGCGTGTCTCTTCGAAATAGCAACACTACTAATCCCAATTTGAGGTGTTATACCTAGTCAGGCCGCCGAAAAGGGGCGAATGTTTGTGAATTTTTTTTAAAAAACGGAAGCATATATTTTTACAGAACTTTTGCATTTAAAAGAACAACATTTAAAGAGCATTTCATAATTATTTAATGATAATTTTTATATTAATTTAAAACAAAATGGCGGCTATTTGAAGTTGAAGAGGTGATTTTTTTCAAGTATTTTCGCACGAAAACATCAAGATTTCAACTTTAAATAGCCGTCATTTTGTTTTAAATTAATATTTCCGAATTTCCCACCGGTAATCGGAGGATACATTAATATACTAACGAAATCTTTTTTGTTTTTTGATTTTAGATAATCTGGTTCCGAATGGCAGTGCTCCCCGCAAAACCAAATTTTTAAAAAGGCTTGTTGGATGTCGGTTGTTACTTTATTATAAACGTAAATAATTTTCTACGAGAAAATTACCAAATGCTCTTTAAATATTGTTTTTTTAAGTACAAAAAGTTCTGTAAAAATATATGCTTCCGCTTTTTAAAAAAAAATCACAAACCTCTTAAGAAGAATACTCAAGAAAATTCTACACAAAATTCAATCGATTCAAACGATTGAATCGAAGAAGCGTATGAAACCAGTAAATATCTATGTGTAGATACGCGTACGTGGTGATTTTTACGAAACTGGGTCGAGCTTCCGATATCTCGTGAAGAATAAAAAGCTAACATCCGTGATAAACAGATAGGTACGTGTGCTGCGTTGTATGCACGCGATTAAAATGATGTCTCTACGAGACTCCATTAAGAGTCTCCGTTATATACTTCCTGTATCATCGCGCTATATTATAAAACATTATTAATTCCCATTACTAATTTAATTGACGATAAAAGAGAATTGTTTCATGACTCGTGTGACTGAGTACGATATCCCACACTCAGCAAAATATTATACAGCAATTTATTACCTATCGGATCGGAATGGAAAAAAGAAGGAATAAAAAATAAAGGTGTTAGAACTGTTAGAATAAAAAACACAAAGGAAGCGGAGAGCGATTGACAGAAGAAGGCGCGCGAGGCAGACGGTGCTTTCCGAAATGCATGAATCCAGAAAGGTCGGAGGAAGGTTGGTATGCAGTTGGTACTCACCGCGTACTTGTCCTTGTAAAAAAGCGAACTGGTCGACATGTCGTTAATCCGAAAGGAACAAGTTGCAGAAAACCGCGTCAGCTCACGGTTTCATCGCTGTTCCTCGTTATTCCGATTGCAACTTTACGCGATATCCATTGACTGTTGGACACACACGTGGACGCAGACGCAGAAGCGAGCGCGACGCACACGCACACGCGCACGCGAGCACTTGGGTATCTTGCCGCGGTAAACGCAAAAAGCCACACTGGGTAGTCCAGAGGAAGAGTCGGTGATTCTCGGTGATCCGAGTGTTGACAGCGTATTGAAGTTTAGATCTACGCGGAAAGAACCAAGTGCATGACTGGCGAGCGGATCAGAGCGGATTGGTACGATCGTGACGGATTCGGATGAAACGATGCAATACGATACGATACGATACGAAACAGGAAGGGACAAAACAGGAGGGGACGGGACGGGGTGGAACGGAACGGAACGGATCGACGCACGCTGCGAAAGAAAGAGACTGATACACCGTGTGTATGTCCTGTTAGTTTATGGCCACGGTTACGGCAAGAAAGGTAGAGTCCTCCCCTCTACCGACACACCACGCTGACCTACAATCTAACGCAAAGGCTCTCTCTTTTCGCTCTCTTTCCCCCCTCCATGTATCTCTCTTCCCCTCTCTTTCTTTCTCTCTTTTCATTTATATGCTATAATTTATATGCTCATGTATTTTACAACTCGCTGGTACCATCTACAACACTCTTTGTTGCTCAAGCGAATGCCGTTTCAATGTTTCCAACCATCTGATTATTAGATAAAGTTATCCGAACGGTTGTCTCTAATTGTAAGATTTAAATAGATCGTATAGATAAAAAGCGTGAGGTTCGGAAAGGGATATTTTACGGCACGAATCATTATTTTTAAGGTGGAAACGTCGATGTCACCTCAAGGTCAGTTTTGTTTTCCTTTAAATGCCATGTCGCGAGTGTCGCTGTAATGCAGAAAGGAGAACATGCTTGAAAGATGGAGAGCGTCTGGCCTGCAGGTTAGTGCCCTCTGTCTTTTAAACGTCATTTACTTTTCAACCTTATCAATAATATTATAGTACATGATCAAGCTCGTCTCGTTTCATACCATGTTTCTATCTACATACGTACCTATTTTAAATTGAAATGTAAACTCCGTTACGATGATATTACACGATCTTAGGCCGGTATTCATAGAAGCATGCGGCATCCTCTACTAACCTAGTAGCTAGTAAAGGATGCTGTATGCTTAAACATTTGCTTAAGAATAAGTAGCGACTATGAATACCGGCCTTAAAGCCCTTTGAATCGAACATCTTTCAATGGATATAAACATGTTAGAAATTACTCTGTTGTCCAGTTTATAAGAATTACCTTGTATGTGTACATATGTCACGCAAACGCTCCCTCCTATTTTTCATGTCTCGAAACATGGTCATTGAATGTGAGTTTTAATGTATTATGTCGTTATAAAATACTTAAATATGGAACGAAGTATAAAAAAAATATGTGAAACAAGTTTCGAAGTCGAATCATCTACGGAGATTAATTCTGCGATTTATATTTATACTAGTTGCTTAATACAGGCAAAAGTGTATTTTGACTTCACGCGTGGTTTCTACCGTTTGAAGTGTCCAGAGTGATAGCATCGATTTTGGTTTAAACGTTCGAAATCGTAACTCGCGAAACGTGCGAATATAATTTTCAAAAGTTCGATTCCGGAAACAAGAGAAGTCGACATCGATGACGGCAACCAATCGCCATCTTGTTTGGTCGATAGTTGAATCTCGAAGCACTCTCGAATCAGAGGTCTACGGCGCGATACGTAAGTGCTCTGTGTTTGTTTGCTTCTTGCGGAACGGAGCTCTCGAAATATGACTCAAGAAGGCCAGTAAGTATATTTGAATTCACATAAAATTTCCTTCGAATATATTCCTCGATTCTCAAAGTGCATCCGTTCGGTATTACTATGAGAAGAGCAACAGACGATTGTGAAAAGAACTCGAATGCCGCCCCGTGGCTTTCGAAACACCGCCATGTTGTAAGACGGCTTTATTGATTCTCGAATTTTCCAGAAAAGAATCACGAGAAATTCTCTCGTGCTCGGCTCTTTCTCCAAATCGCGATACTCCGCCCTTCCGTTTCTGATAGCCAGCTACTTAGTCGACGAGAAATTCACAAATTTCTCTATCCTATTTCTTAAATCAGCAAATATTGGATAACGAAGCATCGATGCACTTCCTTTTAATAGCTCGCATCTCCAACCGTGTATCGATATATTTTAGAAGAATGATATGCCTTAGTTCTCTACACGTTTTATCGAGACGCGCAAAATAATATAACATTATGTGCCTCTACTTTCCTCGATCCTTTGCTAATAACGATGCATCAGTTTTGCTGTAGTGACTAGCGATTTTTGTCGGAATCCATACAGTTTCCTTCCTAACCTTTACCTACGTTTCATAATTACGGTGTTCTTGTATTTCTATAACTAGCTATTTTTCGGATTATAATAGTCAACGATGCGTTATGTTACGTTCACCTAATTCAAATAAAACGATCATTCCACATATTTTAATATTAATTACGGAGGAAACGAAATTCTGATATGTAATCTACATACATACTCGCGTGTCGCCACGGAACCTGTGGCCGTGTGATACGCATATATGCATGTGTTTACGCACATCCGTATAACGCATTACGAACACACGTGCACGAGTCGCGTATATTTCGCAGTATTTCAAAGAAACATTGTTTATCCGACTAACAACGACTAAATTACACGAATATTAACTATCGCGATGTCCTGTAGACAATAGCCTCACTTTGTGGATTCATCGTCATTCATTACTCTTCAAACGTATTTTTTTTATAATAACCAAGATGGATGAATAATGTTATTATTCTTATAATAAAATTAAATTCTTGGTCTTTTTTTCGACATACCTATATTTAATTAAAAATTCATAACTATTGTAATTCTATTCTAAATAATTAAATAGAACGGATGTTTTCTTATGCCGTTGAAAAACATTAATTCATTGAAATTGTTTAGATTGCCTCCCCCGCCTGTTATGTGGGCCCAAAGGAGAGATGTTTTATTCGTTACCATCTGTCTGGAAGATTGCAAAGATCCAGTTATTAAGACCGAACCAGAAATGATATATTTTAAAGGAGTAGGTGGAACAGAACAAAAGATGCACGAAATAACGATTAACTTGTATAACAAAGTTGTTCCAAACAAAACAGTTCAAAGCTTAAGGGGAAGGACTATCGAGTTAGTTCTCCCCAAAGAAACTGATGCCCCGTATTGGCCGAGATTAACAAAAGAGAAAACGAAAGCTCATTGGTTAAAAACTGATTTCAATAAGTGGAAGGATGAAGTTTATAGCGACGATGATAGTAACATGAAGGACGGTAAAGAATTGGAAGAGGTAACGACATATTGTTTTTAACAGGGTGAAAATACCGTTATAATAATCAGCGGTCGATCAGTTTGGCGTAAATGTTATAGCTAAATCTTTGTTTCGACTCTGAGTATACAGAACGAATATGAATTCTAACTTATTTGTACTTGAATGTTTTCTACTAACGCTTGCAGATGATGAGACAGATGGGCGGCTTAGGAGGTTCAGTAGACAGTAAGCCAGACTTCCCTGATTTAAATATGGATGATGAAGATGAAGGCGAAGGGATGGATAGCGATGACGATGATTTACCTGACCTGTATTGATCGAAATAATATTGATGCTACTTTAAAATAATCTTCATTAAGAAAATAAAAAATAAAAAACAAATGGCGACCTAAGTATAGTACACCACCAGGCGATTTTTCAGTAGGCCATGCTATTTGTATTTTCAGTTGCAAATAACCTTTGCAAAAAATATACTAAAGGCCCAGGTTGCAGTAGCAAACAGGCGGGTAACGGTGCGCGAGAAGCTGTCGATATAAAACAAGAGTACAGTGGTCGACATAACAAACAGAAACACTTTCTAAAGGTTCTCTAATCCTTCTTTAGTCGGTAGCTCATATACTAAGTTATAATGGACAAGCTTCTTTTTTTTTTTTTTTTAATGATTGTGTAAAATACAAAGGTGATGAAATAATGAAAATGAATTGAATTATCTGTGGAATTTATTTCAGGATATCCCGCTAAACAAATTTTAAAGGTGAAACATGTATAAATGATTTTACATTGGTAGTTACGTAATATTAATGCAAACAATTTCACCTTGTCTCGTTACGAACTTAGTATATTTTTCGTTTACATTTACACGATACATCGTACATAATTAGTACAGTTAAAACGGTACATACTGGTTCATTTGAAAGGGGCAAATAAGTGGAACGTGGGCAAAAGATTCGTGTTGTTTATTGTCCGAATGTAAGAAATTGATAAGGAGTAAAATTATCGGTTCATTTATCCAACGATACTGGAGGCGCCGCGTAACGCTAGATATCCAGCAGTTATATCCATTGGTAGACTTCGGACTGTTGCAAATTCCTCGGCAGTTGCATAATATAATTTAGTCTGTGGATCTGTATATCGTGCCTGTAAAATAAATGTAATTTATATATCTATTTACATATTAATGATGTAACCGGTTGTACAATGATGCTGGAGATTATCACTTACGGGCAGCCCAGAGATATCTGAATATTTCTTTGCTGGTCTAAAGCTTGGCGGTGCATTAATCGAACTGTCTGAAATTTTTATAAATCGGCAATAATATTCATCATTGATTAACATTCGCCACATACAATTCCGAAATATTATGCGTTGTGTACTCGGTAATTTGATATTTTAATAGGAGAAGAGTTAACAGTGTTTTTTTTGCTTAATTGTTGGTGTTTCTTAAGCTAGACTGTTTTTATTACACTTCCAATCATTCGAATGATTTTGAGATCTATTAGAGTAAGATTATTTCTTACAATGCACTACTTCCCCAGGCCATGGTAGAGTACGTTCCTGAGCCAAGACTTGCTTCAGAGATCGCCACGTTCGTTTCTTTCCAGTCGTACTAGTGGGTCGAAATTTCTGTTGGAAAATCGAATTCTTAAAAACTGGTTGCGGCTTCTTGTTAAATTCGATCACTTCCTCGCTCACCATTTTTCCATTTTACCTATAACTAGAAGTTGTAAGTGTTTTATATAAAGCTAGTAATCGATGTCAGCGCGATATATGAGAGCAGTTTAATTAATAGAAATAATCATTAACATTTATTAAGATCAACTCTACATCAGTTACTCGTATTGTATAATAAACTATCGTTTAAAAAGATTTACGCCCAATTTGTTACGCTACAGATACGCTGAAAAAATGTCTTTATTACAAAGTTACATTAAGTTACGATTAAATGATTTATGATAAATTTTCTTCCGGATTATATAAAACTAGTATCTTTTGTACATCGCATCCCAATACACCAGAGATCGTACGCATCATGGTTGTATCGATATGTTTGACAAACACTTTGGCCCATGGACTCAAAATAAGTAAAGCGGTATAGCAGTCCTGCGAATCTCTAAAAAGAATGTTCAATCTACTGAGACTTGCATCGCTTATACATATATGTATATATGTATTATTTTTCTCTTTTAATAAAATACCTCTGGAATTCAAATTGATATTTATATCCTTGCGATACATATCTTTGAATAACGATCGATAAACTATCTTCGAACAAGACAAAAGCCCTTTTGCTCGGATCGATCAGACATAAGATTGCATGACGACAGAGAATTTCGTTGTAGTTTACTCGATCTTTCGTACCATTGTTATAACATTCTTTCTGCATAATAAGTACTAAGTAAACATTAAAATGTATTTGAACACCTCGACAGAATAAAGATAATGCAGTTGTATGACCTTTGCTATATGAAGAGTAATTTCAACGTTCCTCTTTATACATTTTATGCGCTCTATACACAGTCGTAAAATGTTTTTAGAAATTTCTACCTCCTTAGCCGCAATGCTCGTTATATTGCTCGCCAAATTAGGCTCGCCCGAAGCTTTTCCATTGCAATCCTTCACGTTTAAGGTGTCGACATCTTTGCAATTATTAAGCGTACGTACACCGTGGCAAGATAAGTTACAAGCTTCAAGCGTAGAAGCTTTTTTACATTTACTTTTATTATAATTATGTAAGGTAGCGTGCTTTTCTCTGCACGTCGTGGACGATAAACTTCTCTTTGACTCGTTCAACTTATTCCCTAAATTTGTTCTTAGATTCCTTTTGCAAGTTTGGTTCTTACTCGATATTTTAGGCTCCAGATTTTTTATACTTTCGATACTTCTCCTCCTCGCTCTAACCTTCTGAAGAATCTTTGTGTTAATGTTTTTTAAATGAGATGTCAATATCCTTGTATTGCTCAAAGAATTGAATTTATCGAAGAAACTAGCATGCTTCTCTATAAAGTATCGTATGTTCTCTTGGTTGGAGAAATCCAAGTTCTGCTGCATATTAATATCTTTGACTTTCTCTAAGGTGTGAAGTAATTGCTGCTCGATCCTATGGGCTTTGTCTATGTACGGCATGAAATTGATCTTGCTAAAATTTTTACAAGCGGGAGATTTTATCCTTAAACCTAAACTTTGAATGAATGTGTGTACAAATTTATCCACGTCGAACATTGGTCCTTCAAACATATTTCAAATCACTGCATCACAATGTTATGTACCTTATGACACAGAATGGATATTATGCGTGCAAACGTTTTAAAGTACCGCGCATAGAAAAACATTAAAAAATAGTAATTTACTTGTTACGAAAAAGTTGACAACGCATCGTATAAACAAGCCTTTGCAATTGTTTCCTCGTCCAACTTCATAACAGTAGGGTAAACCAACCATTAATTGACGGCATACCAGTGAATGACCATTAGGCAAAAAAATGTCAATTATAAATTTTAAAATATTATATGTTTATAAATGGAGTGTAGTTCCACTTTTAATATCACATATGTTTAGTTACGCGTATTAAGCAAATATTAATAAGTACAATTCTTATTAAAAGTATGCGGTCATTTACTGGATTTCTACACCTTTTGCATTTTATAATTGTTTTTTTTTTTTAAATTACGATAAGAATAAGTAATTATTTTTATAGAAATTTCAAGAAAAATAAATTTAAATGCAATTTCAACAGTTGTTTTGTTGTTGTACATAAATATTTTCAAAGGTTCATAAATTCAACAATTCGGTCATTTACTGGTTGGTTTACCCTATAGGATGCAATATACTTTCAAATCATTTATATTTTGCCGTCAAGATGTACTTTAAACAATGACGTGCCAATCATTCGTTACTGTTGCAATAACCTTTTTAATGTAATTTAGAAAAACGCTATACATAATGAATTTGTCAATTGTAAGTATATTGTATATACAATATGTTTTGCTCAACGATAATGTATAATAATTATAAGATGTTGGTAATACATCATTTCCTAACCTCTGACACTAACAGTTTCTAAAGTATATTTTGAGTAACATTCTTACAAACTTTTTGTAAACTGTTTATGTGAGTAGTCAATATCATATGTAGTATTCAGTCTTACCCAGTCTTACCTGTGCATACGTATAATATGATTATTATGGATTATTATGAACATAGAATTTTTGATACTACTCAGTATCGATAGATCGAACATTACTAAGAATAAGTACTTACGTGTACTTAAATGCGTGTGCTTTTCAATTGATAATATTATAAAATTTTAAATAATAAGTGATGATCTTTGAAATTGAATATTACTACGTAAACTTATTAAGAGCATCCGCCGGTCAAAAAATCGAATTTTGGTTTGCATATTTTCATTCAACAACATCTCAAAAATGTGCAGTTAAAATTTTGGATCGAAATTCCCAACGGTACAGATTTTATAGGCAGTTCAGGGGGATCACCAGTGTGACGGCCTTTAAATAGGTGTTTGTCGTTCCAATCGGTGAGTCCGGGTTCGCGGTGATCCCTTGTAAGATAAATCCGAGCTAAGTTTCTTTTAAATTTGAAATATGTTTGACTGAAATCTGTATATACGTGTGAAAATGAAATAAGTACCGAATTCGCTCGTATAGACTTATAGAGCAATAGAGAAAGGTTGATTAATGTTACCGAATAAAACAATTCCTTTTGAATTATCCGCTTGAACCGCGAGAGCCAGGTGGGAAACAAGCAATAGCTCGCGAGAATAGTGGGGGTAACGTGAAATGAGGTTGAGAAGAACGTGACAAATTCACCTTCCGCTCTGTTGAAGGTCAGAAGCAGAGTATTTTCGAAATTTCTTCCAGCTTCGCAAATAAAGTGGAATTTCATTTCTATCTACACTCCAAGCGAGGCAATACACTGTAAAACCATGGGTCGGAAATTTTTTGTCGGTGGTAATTGGAAGATGAACGGTAATAAGTCTGAAATAGACAAGATCGTTGCTTTTTTAAAAGCCGGTCCACTCGATCCAAATGTGGGTACGTTTCTCTTATGTATTATATTTTAGAATTTCTGCTTTCCGATTTTTAAGTGACACCAATAAATATGTTACGTAACAGTTTCACTCTCGATTCAATATAAAGATACAAGATATTAATCGATTTTTAACACCATAACTATATTAGAGGTTGTCGTTGGGGTGCCATCGATATATTTGACATACGCCAAGAGCATATTACCCGCCAACGTTGACATCAGTGCGCAAAACACGTACAAAGTTCCAAGCGGAGCCTTCACTGGTGAAATTAGCCCCGCTATGCTTGTGGACAATGGAATTCCATGGGTGATTCTTGGTCATTCCGAACGTAGAAATGTGTTCGGTGAATCCGATGAATTAGTTGCGGACAAGGTAGCTCATGCTTTGGACGCCGGAGTGAAGGTAGCCATAACTTTTACACAGACAATAATAGATAAGTTTTGCGTGTTTTGTTGCAAACTGACGAATATCTTCATTCGAAATAAAGGTAATCGCATGTATCGGGGAGAAATTGGAGGAGCGCGAAGCTGGAAAAACGGAGGAAGTGGTGTTCAGGCAGACCAAAGCTATTGCGAGTAAAATAAAATCTTGGGACAACGTAGTCCTTGCTTACGAACCGGTATGGGCGATTGGAACGGGCAAGACAGCCACACCTCAGCAGGCTCAAGAAGTCCACGATAAGCTAAGAGAATGGTTCTCTAAGAATGCCACTCCAGCTGTCGCGGAAACTCTTAGAATTATTTACGGAGGGTCAGTGACGGCAGGAAACGCAAAAGAGTTAGCGAAAGAAAAAGACATCGATGGATTCTTAGTTGGAGGAGCATCTTTAAAGCCTGACTTTGTACAAATTGTTAATGCCAAACAGTGAAATGAAATATTCTGGAATGGCACAAAATTTGTTTGCTTATTAATTCATACATGCTATAGACATGTATATTTTAAGCAATATAAAGATTTAACTTATATATTTCTTCGTGTTTGTTGTATAGAAAAATATCGAGATCATGTTACTGCAATGACAAGTTATCCTACGGTAATTAGGAATGGATCGTTAATAACACAATAAATATCGCACTAAACTGTAAATGTCAATGTTTATTTGGCAATAATCCTTCCATTTTATTTATCAACTAATTCATGAACCATGACGCTTTCAGGCATGGGAGTGTCAGCGACTTCTTTGACTCCTCCTAATTTTGTTTTCGCGCAGGCGATATCGGACAAACATTTAAATGTTCTTGGTTCCCACACAGCCAAATTAGCTAGGGACTTACGGTTAAGAAAGATATTACATCTACTTAATCCTTCGAACAATGTCTTCAGAGTAATACCATGTTCGGTTGTGGCGGCGTTTATCCTAGTTTCCCAAAGCTAGGATACAATGTAATTTATTAAATAATTCTAGTGCTATAGAAGTAAAGGAACAGTTATTTCTTACCTCTTTCATATCTTCCTTTTTAAGTTGTCTCCCTTTTGTAGACTTTAACAATGCTCTATGCACACTTCTAATAGCTAAACTGTAACAATTCCTTCTCCTTCCGTAATAATGCTGAAAGTAGTTTTATTGAAAATAGAAATTACTCTAATTCATGATTTCGGAAACTATGCAAAATGCATTTACTAACCGCAGCTAATTTAAATATTTGTCGCTTTCGCCAGAATTCGTCGGGACCTCGAGATCTCACGAATAATTGCAAACTTAAAAATACCATGTTCTCTGAGTAACTGTTTGAAAGTCAATTAAGAAAATTCTTTCCTTTTACTTCGGTAAATTTTAGCCGGGCGAAGAAGAATAATTGATTTGAGGTTATTTGAAGTTACAAATATGCCGGAAAAGAGGTAGAAAGTAAATATAGCCAAACGGTTCGATTCTTTTCGATTTCGACCTCTACTACAAATGCACGATGAGGAACGCTGCAACTTCACGTGGCTGGTATGCAGTCGGGTTTCCGCGTTTATTTGGTCTATTTCTCGAGAAAATAGTATGTAGATTAGGATTTTCGTAATAATACGGATTGATACTGGGCTTTAATCCTCAAACTACAGTGGGTACGTTCACTAATAGATTATATTTGCTGTAGTCGGTATTGTATGCATGTATGAATGTGTTTACACGCATACGAAAAATTAAGCTATATATGATATCATTTTTCTGGCGGTTGTTTTAAAAGGTTCACGTGTGTATTAAGGGGAGGTTCCGGTCTAGAGCCTAAAAAAATAGGTGATTTTAGGAATTAATTAAAGGAAAACTACTATATATAATTTAATGGGACTTTTTGCATTGTATTAAGGATGTTGTAAATTATAGAAATATATTTTTTGTTTTATAATTATTCATTGCAGACGACAGTGGGGAGTCGTTAAAGTCGAGGCGTCAAAAAATTCATCCAAATCGGTGGGACCTGTATTTCCAAAAGTTATTATCCCATTCGACTGAAACTTTTTTATTTTGAAGAATATACTTCTGGCTAGGGGGGAAACCAGAAGAAAATACAAAAATGACATTTTTTTAAGAAAATAATGACACTTGAATTTTTAATTCACTTTTTCCCTATATTTTTTGTCCTTTCAACGCCTTTAAAAATTGTGAATTTTCAATTTTTTGTATTTTTTCTGGTTTCCTCCAAGCCAGAACTATATTCTTCAAAATAAAAAAAGTTTCAGTCGAATCGGATAATAACTTTTGGAGATACAGGTCCCACCATTTTGAGAACACTGTTTCGAGAAAAACACGTTTAAAGTTTTACGTGAGCGCCGAGTGGCCGGTTGTTGCCTATGCATTTGCCACTACTCAAATGCCTATAACTTGGGGAATTTTACAAATTTCAACAAATTCTTTTAAACACGTATACCTAAAAGTTTGAACATTCGAAAAAAAATCGACTTTTAAACCGGAACCTCCCTTTAAAGAAAAATAGATTTCATCAATAGGATTACTTTTAAATACTGATATGTTGTATTTTAGGTGATTCGTAGATAATTCTGACGATTCGTATACCCTTGCTGTGGGTGGCAAAATAATTATCTAGACATCTGTGGAGTACATTTTTGAGGTTAGGTGGATTTGTATAGTCGTGCACAGGGAACGGAGAAAATATTATACGCCTTTGAGTAATTAGCGGTGGGGGAACGTCGAGCCAATCAAGCGTCACTTGGCTTGGCTTGACGGTGGCGCCGTTTCGTTGACCATCTTGGCGTTGATTGGTTTGACGTCATCGCGCACATGGCCTCCTTAACCAGTGGGCTAAATGGACTATAGCCCAGGGGCGCCAGTGATCTAAGAGCGTTTAAAAATCAAGTATGTGGAAATGCTCTTTTTTTCAATTTTTTATGAGGAGAGACACCGCAACCGTTAAGTCCATACGATGTACCGCTTTGCACCGATTGGGAAAAAGCTGTAGTCTGTACGGTGTGTAGAGTTGGTACGTGAAAGGTTAGGGCGCCAAATCTTTTTAGCCCAGGGCGCTCAAATTTGTTAAGACGGCCCTGATCGCGCATGCGTTACGGAACGTAATCCGGACTCGGGAAGACATTTCCCGTGGACACTGTAGTCAAGTGTGATCACGTGTCAAACATTCTCCAGTGGATAAACGAATTTTATTATAATTTCCACATAGCTTTCAAATAAACTTTCAATATGAAGAACAAGAAAAGGTAAAGCATTTCTTAATAATATTGCGGTATAAAAAGTAATGAAATTCAAATTTATTTGGAAAATCTTTTTAGCAAGAAGTGTCAAAAGAGTTTAAGGGGTATCACTCCAATTAATGGAATTATTAATTTTCTAATTTTGATTCCGTATAAAATATATTCAATGTCTCGTTATTATATCTGTACGTTTCTTATTTTAATAAACATCTTTTTGATAGAACGAAAAGACCCGAAGTGAACAAAGGAGCAGAGGATTTGGAGGATGTAGATATGAATGAGATCACAGATTCGGAAGAAGAATATTCAGAAAGTGAGCGTAAATTGCTCCAAAAAGTACGAACCAGACAGCCTTCTGAAAGTTACGATAGCGATTACGAGGTTTACGGTATACGTGACAAAAATGACGAGGATCGAGATGACACGGAGGAAGACGAGCAGGCAGATTCCATGGAGTCTGATATCGAAGGACTGAAAGAAGAATTTGACTTACCGAATGAGAAAGCTTGGGGCAAAAAGAAGAAGATTTATTATTCTACAGACTATGTAGATCCTGATTATGCTACTGCTAGTCAGAAAGACATAGCCGAGGCTGAAATAGAAGAGGAAGAGGCCAGAAATATCCAAAAACGGCTAGCGGAACAACTAGACGATGCTGATTTTGGATTAGAATTCATACAACAAACGAAAAGCGATACTCGAGAAGTTTCCAAGGCTGCCGAGCAGTTCGTAAAAACAGATCTGAGCAAGCTCAGCAAAAGGCAGAAACAAGTAATGGTTCTTAAAGAAAGTCCTGAATTTATGGCCCTTGTAAATGACTTTAAAGGTACTTGGTATATGTATGCAATATTAATACTTTAAGATTATCAAATCTTGTTTCCTGAATAAAGTTATAATAATAAGTCTTAAATTTACTTTTCGATTTACATATTTTTGATGCGTATTATCTATGATTTAGATCGCATGACAGAGGCAAGAGATGTACTAGCACCATTCTTGAAGTTAATTAAAAACAGCACATCCTCTAACAGTCCTAGTGTTTCCTTCGTAAAGACAAAATACCATCTTTCATTGAACTATTGCATCAATATTTGTTTTTATTTGATGCTGAAAGCCAAAAGATTGCCTGTAAATTCACATCCAGTCGTAAAGCGTTTGGCACAATACCGTCAATTACTGAATCAACTGGAATCAGGGCAGGGCAGTTTGGTACAAGAAATTCAAGAGATACTAAAAGCTAAAGAGCTGGGCAAGCCATTGTATAACGTAGCAGACGGTACTGAAGTAACCACGGGTAAAAGGAAAGCGACGAGTCGATTCAAGGAGAAACTGAAGCATTTAAGAAAATCCACGAAAGAAAACGTTGTGGACACGCAGGCGTTGCCTGAATCCGAATCTGAATCAGAAAAGACAGAATTGACGGACGAAGAAAAGGACTTGGAGAATGATATGTCTATGGAGAAAGAAGAGGAAATAGAAGACGCTGGTATAGCAGAGCCTGTAATTGAAAACAAAGGGAAGAGGGCGATTACGTATCAAATGGCAAAGAATAAGGGTTTAACACCGCATCGTAAAAAGGAGCAACGCAATCCTAGAGTAAAACACAGGAATAAATATCGCAAAGCTAAAATTCGAAGGAAGGGTGCTGTACGTATCCGTATACTTTAGATATCTAAAATACCTTCGACGTATCTTTACCTTGAAAGTAATCATTTTTTTATTTTCTAGGTAAGAGAAGTGAGAAAAGAAGTCACTCGCTACGCTGGAGAAATATCTGGAATTAAATCTACCGTGAAAAAAAGTATAAAGATAAAATAGGGGGCAATAGCGAAAACAAAGTTGTACGAAAATTAAATTACCACATTCAAAATTGTAAAATTAGTTTATTTTCTATTACGATACATGGCTGATTTTGTATGCGAGATAAGGAAGAACATAGTACATTAAACAATTTTATCACACATTTCGACAACATTAACACGCTTTATTCTGCTCTTTCTCATTATGATACAGATAATCCAGGTTAGAAAAGAAACAAAACGAGAAATGATTTAGAACGCGATAATTGTACAAACATAATGAATAAATGTTTTATTTCGTTTTATATATATGAAATCATGACACTTATATTATCAGACTCGCAAAGGAATTCAGTAATTTTACGATTCAACAAGAAACACTGAACTATACATAAAGTTAACATATACATCATTGTTTCATTGCTCCTTGATCTTTTGGAAAACAGTTTGCAGCGTTTGGAAAATGACAAACCTAAAGTTCAATGAAATCTTAAACATCCAACTTCGCTAATATGTCAGCCTCGCGGAATAAATGCAACTCCTTATTGTCTTCGAGCTCTACTTTAGTTCCACCATATTCTGGCAATAAAACGACATCGCCAACTTTGACGCTCAATGGAATGTGTTGCCCTTTCTAGAAGAAAAAACACCCGATAATTATTACCGTCGTAATGTTATCGATACGCTCGCTGTTTTCGTAAACGTCGAATAGTTTTTTCTATGTACATCGTTTCTCTGTCCAGGTCCTATTGCCACAACTGTTCCTTGCAGAACTTTCGCTTGAGCTTTTTCTGGTAGAACAATGCCTCCTTTCGTTTTCGTCACAGCTTCGGCCCTTTGTATAAGGACTCTGTCGAAAAGGGGCACGAGTCTTTTGATCGCATTAGCTGCAGCCTAAAAATATTAAAATAGAGAATATATAGTAAAACTTCCATAGATTACCGATACAATGTGGGAAATATATATTATATACTAGCTTTACTACACGGCTTCTCCCAAAATTTAGATCCTGAATTTATAAAAAAAAATTTTTTTTAGTTTCTTTTTTGTGAAAATGTCACATTAATTTGGATTAGGCAGGCATAATGAACTAAGGCACATTTCATGATTCTAGAGTTTATCGTTCGAAAGTTTTTAGGCGACAGACAAACACACAAACATATAGAAGCTTTCTGCTTTATATATTTATATAAATATATGGAAATATATACTTTAAGGTCTTGCATGGTGCAATTCTGGGCAGCTATTCGTAATGCTTAAAATTCTATGAATACTTGAATTTGACCAAAAGTTACGAGAACGTGTATAATTAGCCAATAATCGGAATGCAATTTTATAAAGTCGTAGCGATTATTCATCAATAGCTTCGTAACGAAGTTTGCAACGTTAACTCGCCTAGGTAAATAACAAAATTCTTTTGTTTCATCGATAGTTCGATAGTCATTTGTTCGTTTTCCCTACGTTCAAAAGGAAACATTTGATACCGGCCACGCAATGAAGGTAAAGAACAGAACCATCGAATTACTATGCAAAACAAAAAAGCAACGTGCCATAAATATTTAAAATTATACGTTCACTTATGTGCGACAAATGTACTTCCGAAGCAAGAGAAGCTTTTTTCATAAGAAATGTATCTATTCAGTTATTGATTTGAAGGTTATCTTGAAAATTACGGAAGAAAGTGTTACGAGGCAAGCTGTTATTCTGTATATTGAATTACGTACAACTCAATGAAAACATTACAGAATTGTAATTCTTACCATTGTTAATGTAATGTATATTGAAAGTTATAAGTTCGAACACTTCAGCCGGCAACCACGCTCGTGCACGTTGTGTAACCTATGCGATTCAGCCGAACAAATCCTGCCGATTTTCTCGAAGTTTCCAGTCTCCCCTCCACCATTCTTGCCCCCCACTATGCGTTCATTGATTCGCGGTCCACGGAGGAGCCCAATATATACATATATATATATATATCTGCCTGTTACGTAACTGTGTATGGACCTATGTTACCTATGCACGGTAGAAAATCTACCGCGAGATAGCGTGCGACTACGATTCACCACGTGGACCAACGTGGGCAATGCCGTACTTAAATAGATATTCCGTACGAATATCGTTCTGCAAAACTGTTCGATAGATATGAGAAATCGCACTGGAGATCCATGCGACAAAAGATTATCTATATAAGATCATTCTCATGCCCTTGTACATTTAATTAAACACTATAATCTATTCGCTGAAATAAGTAGAATATATATTTGCTATTCAAAATGGCTATACAAGTATTTTCTTTCTACCAAGAAACAAAAGAAAGTGGAATATTAGAGCAAAATGCAGCTGTTATTAATTGCAAGAAAATTACTCCTTTGTATTCCAATAGTCGATAACATATCGGCTTAACGCGTCAGTTAGACTACTTAAAATATAGCAAACCATTATTTTAAAATACTGTTTATAAATAACTGTAGGTAATGAAGAAGTATTATCCACTCGCCAGTTCAAACTTACACATTTCTTTACGTAAATGAATATTTTCTATTTCGTATTTTGATATTTTTAGAATACTTCGAGTAAGCGGTACGCGGTATGCGTAAATTAGATCTCTCAGAGAAATATACGGTATAAAGTTACGCATTTTAAGTGATAAATTGGAGAAAAAAATTTTATTGGTCGGTCAGTAACGATTTGAAGATTGAAAAACCCACAAAGAATGATTTGCTGGTCTATCGACGAAAGTGATTGGCGAAGTGTGGCGAACGTTGGGCGATTGCATCACACGGGTTCTCGTACGTTCTAGAAACTTGTGTTTGCCTAGAAAAAAAGCGACGATAAGACCGATAGTCTGAACGAAATCGATGCGTCGAATGTCACTGAAAAAAGCCACAATTAATTGCATGATTTCGATTTCGTTTAAATTCTTTTTCACCCACATTTAATAAGAATTTTTCTGGATTTTTAATCGGATATAGTGGGGTTAGGTTAGATTATCGAGCAGAGGGGCAAGGGGAAGGAGGGAGGGGCGCAGTCGCAAACCCATGTGGATAGGGCCAAGCTCTTTACACGCATCTCATTCCACTGGAGAGACAACGTGCGGTCACGCTGCGACGATTTTCAATTACTTTTCCAACCACGATCTATTAACCAACGGTTTTTCTCCTTACGTTAGATCAAGGTAACACCAAACAAGCCTCTTTCCACAAAGCTTTCATTGTTCTATACTTCTAGAGCGTGGTGCACGTTAACGCTCAACGATATTAACCGGCCTAAAGTAATTTATTTCTTTGATATCAGCTTCATACTTTTATTTCTCTTATCACTACGCCTTCGAATCGCTTTCAGCACCGCAGTTTTATTTCCTTCAAGCTTGTCGATTCAATGAACGAAAACGTTGTTAGATGCAGTCGAAGACGTTACGCTTTTTAGTGAGATAACCAAAACTGTACAGTACAAAGAAATTCGTTAAACACGCATGTTTTGTATATGTAATAGAAACACCCTTCGATCACCTTAGTTTCTCTAAATTATTTCCTGCCTCTTTTACGAGCAGTAATTTCCAGTTCTTTGTTCTTTAAATCTGTTTTTCTCAATAAAGCCGGCCGGGCTTTTGTGCGCTTTGCATGGCATATCGTAGATCGGGATAACGGAAAGAAGATTTGCACGAAGAAAAAACAGAATACCCGATTTGTTAATTGCAAACCATTCGGCGCAACGAATTTTCATAGATTCTCAGAAAATTAATTTGCATCGGAGAATATCGTGCTCCGTATCCACGCGGCAGTTTACATAACCACATTTTTTCTTTTAAAAAGTTATTACATTTTCAATCGTTTATATTACACAGAGAGAATGTTTTATGGATGCAAAACTGTCGAATTTATTCGTAGATTGTTTTAGCCCAAGTTAAAAAAATATGTAAAAATATTAATTTTATATAATTCGTGACGCCACGAAATAAAGCTATATAAAAGTGAGTAGCGAGTGAGTCTATTCTTGTTTCTCTTCTTCAGATGCACAGATTACCAAGAGTGTTGCGCGGCGCTGCTCTGCGCCAATTACAGACTCGTGCATACGCTAAGGATGTACGGTTTGGCGCAGAAGTTAGGGCGCTCATGTTGCAAGGAGTGGACATTCTAGCGGACGCTGTCGCGGTAACGATGGGTCCGAAAGGTCGCAATGTTATCCTGGAGCAAAGCTGGGGTAGCCCGAAAATTACAAAGGACGGCGTGACGGTGGCTAAAGGCGTGGAATTGAAGGATAAGTTTCAGAATATTGGAGCAAAGTTGGTGCAGGATGTAGCAAACAATACGAACGAAGAAGCAGGCGACGGAACAACTACGGCCACAGTTTTAGCTAGAGCCATCGCTAAGGAAGGTTTCGAGAAGATTAGCAAAGGCGCCAATCCCGTAGAAATCAGAAGGGGTAAGTAAAAATGTTGCGGAGAGGATTATAAAATTCATTATACAGTCTTCCTCGGATGATTGAAATGCTTTTTCCCTTGGATTATCGGGAATGACCTACACAGTTTTGCTTCCTTGCTGCGAGCGAGGGCCTGCGGTCTCGGATAGACCGCCTGTTAACTCAGAGCAATAAAACCATTGGGCCAGGTAACATACCCAGTACAGAAAAATAAAATGTTCATGTTTTTGATGAATCTTCATGAAAGTATTACCAATGGATTTTTGAAGGTTTCTCGATGATAATGAGTTCAAACGCGAAGCAATTCGGTCAATTTTTAGCGAACGTCGCTACGATCACTAAATGTTGTAATTCACACACTGGACAGTGATTTCTTGCCGTTACGCACTATGTAATACTGCAAAAGAGAATTTAAATGGAGAATATCAGCGACTTCACCAAATTGTAAAGTGTCTGCTGAAGATTGCCTAAATGTAGCCTTCAGGAGAAATTGCTGGGACGTTTAGCACATATTTGGTATTACGAGGATTAGCAAATTACTTTGATAATTGCAGGAGAAATGTTGTGAGTGAATCACCAGAAGCGTGCTTTCCCCTTAAACCGGGGAACTGGAATTCTAATCGTGTTTTCATAATAAAAAATAAACCGAATTGCTTCGTGTTTGGACTCATTTTTGTCGACATGTAATCGACAGGTGTAATCAGTAACATGAAAATTTTCATATTCAATACTGAATGACTCAATTCGCCGTCGATCGAGGGTCTCCCGCTGGTGCGCTATTTCACTCACTCTCGGTTTACGTCGTTCAGTCTCCTTGTCAGACGGTTCGTGCGAGGGCCCTGACAAGGCGCAGTTTATTAGCTGCTAACTACTTCCCCTGCCTCGGTTTATGGAGAATTCCCCGGTCCCGAATCTTTCTTGATAATCCGGGGAAGACTGTACTCTCTGATTAGAAAACAGCAGTGATGAATTAATATTAGAGATCTCTATTTCACGTGTATTAAACGTATCCGCACCTCAATCCGTGTATCTTTTAGTACACGGGTACCCGTGCACTATTTCACGTGTATTTATAAATACACGTATATTAACGACTCCGTATTTTGATTTGTCTAATTTTTAATATCTATGAATATCCTCAGAACTCGGAGGGATTGAGAAATTAATAAAATAATTATTGTATTTGAATATACTTACTAGAATAATATGCGGAAAATATGGTGTTACAAATTTTCAAATTGTAACTATTAACACAATAATAAAATTAACAAGATTTACTTAATCGATTACCTATTTTGATACAAAAAATTAAGACATTACTGATAATAATTCGTAAGCAAGTTTCTTTTTAGACGCAACGATAAAGTGAAAGTTGAAAACTATATTCGACGCTGAAATTGTAACACTCGGCGAATAAAAAAATTAACTTTATTCGTCGAATAATCTAAAGTTAAATAACTTTTATTCGATCCGTTATTTAAGTAATTTTTTATTTAGTTAATGCCCAATTCTGATTAAAATACACGGATACGTTAATACACGTGCATTTACATACACGCACTGTTTAACGTGTATTTACATGTAATTTAAATACACGTGAAATAGTGCACGGGTACCCGTGTAGTAAAAGATACACGGATTGTGGTACGGACATATGTAATACACGCGTACACGTGTGTTTTTAATACACGTACTATACCATAGGTCTCTAATTAATATGCATATCATAGGTGTTATGATAGCGGTTGACAAGGTAAAAGACGAGTTGAAGGCTTTAAGCAAACCGGTAACAACCCCAGAAGAAATTGCTCAAGTAGCAACTATTTCGGCTAACGGCGACAAAGCCATTGGTAACCTTATATCCGATGCAATGAAGAAAGTTGGAAAAGAAGGTGTGATCACAGTGAAGGACGGCAAAACGCTCAACGATGAGCTTGAAGTTATAGAAGGAATGAAGTTCGACAGGGGTTACATATCCCCTTACTTTATAAACTCGAGCAAAGGAGCTAAAGTTGAGTTCCAAGACGCGCTTTTACTCTTCAGCGAGAAGAAGATATCGTCGGTGCAGTCTATAATCCCAGCATTAGAGCTGGCAAATTCACAACGAAAGCCGCTGGTTATTATAGCCGAAGATGTCGACGGCGAGGCTCTGTCGACCCTCGTAGTCAACAGATTGAAAATTGGCTTGCAAGTCGCTGCGGTTAAGGCGCCTGGTTTCGGGGACAATAGGAAAGCGACGCTCCAGGATATGGCTATCCTGACTGGAGGAATTGTATTCGGAGACGACGCGAATCTTGTCAAGTTAGAGAACGTACAGTCGTGCGATTTGGGCGAAGTAGGCGAGGTTATAATTACGAAGGACGACACGCTTATCCTTAAGGGAAAAGGAAAGAAGAGCGACATTGACCACAGAGCAGATGTAATAAGAGATCAAATTGCCAATACAACTTCCGACTATGAGAAGGAGAAGTTACAAGAGCGTTTGGCAAGGTTAGCGTCTGGAGTTGCGGTTTTGAGAGTCGGTGGAAGCAGCGAAGTTGAAGTGAATGAAAAGAAGGACCGCGTTCACGATGCTCTTAACGCTACCCGGGCTGCTGTCGAGGAAGGCATTGTTCCTGGAGGTAAACACAATCCCCGCCCTCCGAATTGCGCTCTACAAATTTATTCAAAAGTCGAAGTTCTTATTTCATTGACTGTTCTCGTTTTATAGGTGGCACCGCGCTTCTCAGATGTATTCCGGCCCTACGAAATTTAAAAGCACTGAACACCGACCAAGAAACTGGGATCAAAATAGTGGCAAACGCGCTGCGTATGCCGTGCTTGCAAATCGCTCAGAACGCAGGCGTAGATGCTAGTTTGGTAGTGGCGAAAGTTAGTGAAAGTACCCTCGGTTACGACGCGTTGAATGACGAATATGTTGATATGATCGAGAAGGGTATCATCGATCCGACGAAAGTAGTGCGTACCGCGCTTACCGATGCTGCTGGCGTGGCATCGCTGCTTACAACGGCGGAGGCAGTAGTCACAGAGTTACCGAAAGAGGAACCTCCGATGCCAATGGGTGGTGGCATGGGAGGAATGGGCGGTATGGGTGGTATGGGAGGCATGGGCATGTAATTAAGTGAATTCCCGTACAAAGACTGAATTTCGTATTCTACTTAAGGTTTGGCAACGATTGCAATTCAGTCGCGATACCGACATTTCCCTTATAAATTGCGATTAGAGTGGAAGGTGTAGGAATATGATTGTCTGATCGAGTAGCCAAATGGCCGAACGTTTTGGGACAATTGTAGTTTAACAAGGAGGATATAAAGGCACATAGAAAGCTAGTGTTTTGTTGCCTACATGTTGGAATATTCGTTCTATAATCATTCGTTCTAGTTTTGCATTTGTAAAAATTGATCGTTCTACTGGAACCACGCGTGTTTCTTAGTGTCGACTCATTTCTCACTCGAACTAACAAGTATTCGTCTTGGTAATGTATTAAAAGTAACGAAATTCGTTCAGTTGTAAGTAAATGCTTAGATTATTATCGAAATAATGTTTGAAAATTCAATGAATATGTACTTGCAGCGTAATAGCTTTTCTTCGGGAGAGAGACAATTTATTTGTATTATGTCAGAATGAATGTTTACGAAATCGCTCGTGTGGAACATCGTGTTTGTTCGATTGGTGAGAAATCGTCGTCGCTAAATAAAATATATTCGGTTCAGGAATTATAAGAAAGTTCGAAATAAGGATATCCTCTGATGCATTTTATATAATTTTTCATCCATGTGGATAAATGAGGATGCATGTGTACAAACGTGTGTATTGCAATAGGATAAAAAACGCCGCAAGTTCTCTCGTACTTTTTTTAAATGTTACAATTTATTTTCCATTTTTTAGTCTCAATAAATGTATGTTTAAATTAAGCTATTGTTGTCTTTCAAACAGATATTCCCGTGCACTGCGGAAAGGTTATCGTGCGTTCTTTATGAAATTTAGCGAGTAGAAAAGTTTCACTTGGAAAGAAATTTGGAACTATAAAACATGAATTACCGCTAACAAAAACTTGAATTATTACGATATAAAGTACTTGATTTGTATTCGTGCAAAATTTTATCAAGGTAAATTGTTTTGTAATTAATGCCACAAGCCTATACTTAGTAAAAATGTTTCTCTGAAATTTTATTCCATGCATATAGCACTTGCTTGTGAATAAATTTAAAAGGAATAATTGTTCTCTAACGATGGTATGAAATATTTCACGTAATTGCTACGCGATATTCGTTCTATATTTAACACATTTGTATAATTTATCATGATCCACGGACAACGAAGATTTTATAATACGTGGATGAACATAGAGATTTTAATGGAATAGTTGCCTCGCTAGTCAGGAGCTTAACTAGAAAATTAACCAGCATTGCTCGTATTGTACAAAATATAAATCGTGATAGCATTACTACTACATACGCATCGTTTCAATGTTTCCTTCGAACAAGTATATATGTGGGATAGATCATGCTAGCGTAAAAGTTGAAGAAATATGAAAGTTAACGGCCTATCGTGAAGCGAGCGTTCGTTTCTCTTTTACGAAAACCCAAAGAACTAACAATAAGACAGTACATTTCCTGGCTCAAATGATCACTTTATCATACAACATATAAAAATATACCTTTATTATGTTTTTAAATATCCTCTGAATTTTGTAATATTCCTGATCCAATTGCCATATTTTAATATGGTATGAAAAAATCGAGACTATAAAATTATGGTGAAAAAAAATAAAGATATGAAACTTATCGATGCGTAATAACTAATATGTGCTATTGGAAAAGAAATATACAAAGAATTGATATTAAGAGTACAAAGGTCTATTTTTGTTTTCTGGAAGTATTACAATATATCTACGTACATTTGATAAAAAGCATAATTGTATTCCCTTACGTATTAACCTAGGCTCCAATTTTCTCTATCTCGTCCGCATCGTCTGCGTCGAGGTAATGTATCTTCTTCCCGAAATGTTTCTCTATGTTTTTACACAGCTGCATCGCGTGCGACGAGTCTATTAAATTAATGGCAATTCCAGATTTACCAAATCGTCCTGTTCGTCCAATTCTGTGTAAGTATGTTTCGCAGTCTGCTTCCCGATTTTGATCCATTGGTAGGTCGAAGTTTACTACTATCGTTACTTGTTCAACGTCGATGCCTATAAGCGATACATTTTTAAGTAGCTAAACCGTTTGAACGTAAGAATTATAATGTTACGTTACGAAACACGTTCCTAACGTTTGTAGCGTTTGAAATTCATTTATTAATTACCTCTGGCTAAAACGTTCGTCGTGATTAGAACTTTTTCGAGGCCAGCTCTAAATCGATCCAAAACAGATATTCTCTGTTCTACGGTCAGTTCTCCGGATAATACAGCCACAGCATGGCCATCTTTCGTCATTTTCTCTGCCAACCAGTTAGCTGTTCTCCGAGTCTATACATAAATATAACGTACCGTTTATATTTCTACAGAAAATATTATTGCGTGCAATAGTGGGCGAATTCCACTTACGCCCAAATCGCCCGTGATTTTCATTAACCCCTTCGCGACCGTGGACGAGATATCTCGCTACACGGTATCTGTCGTACGATGCTACGAGTTATCCCGCGACACAATATGGTTCGCACGACGCCACGGACGAGATATAGACGTCCCGACTCGTCCGTGACATCGCACGAACGACATAATGTCGCGGGATAACTCGCCCGTGGTATCGTACGACAGATACCGTGTAGCGAGATATCTCGTCCACGGTCGCGAAGGAGTTAAGCTGGCTTTTCCCGCACGCGACTAAACGCAACGTCAAGAATTTCAAAGTCGATTTTCTCGAAAATGACGCGCGATATAAAAAAAAGTTACTCTTTATTTTCGATTTATAACAAGTAAATAAGTTGATAGAAACGAATAAAATTTTTTGTTATTTCGCTTCATTTTCGAGAAAATCGACTTTGAAATTCTTGACGATGCGTCCAGTCGCGTACGGGGAAACCTAGCTTAATGAAATAACGAGCGATTTGGGCGTAAGTGGAATTCGCCCAGTATTGTATGTATCGATGTAAACATTTGGGATATCCTACATGACAGAAGATAATCGCTTGTCCTATTGTTATTACACCGTAGATATTGGTAATAGCCGCATACTTTTCATCCAAGTCTTTGCACTTAACGTAATATTGTTTAATGTTGTCCAGGCTTTCTTCCTTCTTCAATAATCGAATTATTAACGGATTATTGACTATAATTTCCGCAAACTCCATTACTTCCGGCTCGTAAGTTGCAGAAAAGAACATCATTTGGCAGGTGCGCGAGAGTTGCCTGTGCGTGTGTAAAAGTATAAAAAATATAGACACAGAAACTACTACGGTATGTTCGTAAAAATAATTATTAAAATAATTACTTGTGAATACGAATACACTGATCTTGATGACCTTGCGTCGCAATCATCACGTCCGCTTCATCCAAGACGAAGACCGATATTTGGTTCAAATTAAAGAACTTAAACTTAATAGCCCAGTCTAAAACCTTTCCTGGTGTTCCTATAATGATGTGTTCGGTGATTTTTGACCCACGACTTACTGGAATAAGTAAAAATATCGAGGGAAATTATCCATGATGCGTATAACTATACAAAGAGAGAGTGAGAGAGAGATGATTTATAATATGTATTACTTTCTTCTCCTCTAACAGCATATTTGATTTTTATTTCATTACAGAACGCAGACATCTTCGCTGCTACCTCGCCCGTTTGTATAGCTAATTCATAAGTTGGAGACAAACAAAGTACCTGGGGATAATTCTTAGTAATATCTACACGGCTGAGCATCGCCAATACAAACGCAGCCGTTTTACCAGTTCCAGATTGCGACTGAGCAATCATATTCTGAGGTCTACAAATAATGCAACAAATTTTACATTTGTTGGAGATGTGTTTGGCGAAATACCTTCACGGAGAAAACAGACTTACGGGTCGGCGAGTAACGTAGGTAATGCAGTTCCCTGGATCTTTGACGGAGCATTAAATCCCATTGCATATACTCCTTTTAATAAAGCCGGTTTACTGTAACGTACACGATGAAATAGAATCTTTTTAAAATTGCACAAAAGCAGGCGGATTAAGAATTAAAAATACCAACAGAGGAAGAGCCTCGAAAGATTTGACGCTGTGTAAAGGTGAGGATGGATCTTTTCTCTGAATTTCTAAGTCTGTCGTCGTCTCCACCAAACCTTTACGTATGATCTTTTGCAGTAAAGATTTGTCTGCAGGTGAGATATGTTCGTCCGATCCATCGTCGCTCTTAGAATCTGGTGCAGCGGTCGTCGTCGTTGTGTTTTCTTTCACTTGTTTGTCAATATTTAAATCAGACACCTGTTAATAATTGTTAATCAGAATATGAACAAAAGACATTAGCCAGTTTAATAGGACGCGAACGTCTGAATAAACGAAGCATTGTCGAGATAGTTTATTAAAAAGGGGGTTAAGGTGTTGAATATTGTATACTACTTAATTGTCCTACACAATATACGAGTAGTTATTTTCGTAGTTCATTTGGATTAATATATAGATATAGATGGCGAAGAAATGGACAATGCAAAACACGCGCGAAAGATGGTTTTCAATGACAAATGTGTATCAACAGATGTAGGAGGGGGGCAAGCCGGTGTGACACTGTATACAATAAGAATATTACCTTCGCGGATAGTGTTTCCTGCTCGGCCACATATTTACCCCAATCAATTTTAATCGAAGCCATGTTATCATCGGTTCAATTGCGATAATTCAAAGGACAATTCGGCTTCAGTCAGAACGCGAAATCAACGCACTTGCTCATCGAATCCTTTTCTTTGATGAAGTATGATGAAGTATAAACTTGTGTAGCGTAAGTTGGAGTAACGTAAGTAGTGTAGACTTCCAGAACTCCTCACCCCACAATTCGTAGCGTCACTACACGGCGCAAGCGATAACTAACGAGTGGATTCTTTGCGCGGCACTATTAAAAGTAAACGTGTGCGATATAAAAAATTATCAAGTAAAACGAGGTTTTGTTACTGATTTATGTATGAAAGAATATATATGGGCAATTTTAAGTAAAATTATGTAGAGAGAATTCTACTATTTTCAGGTATTTATAGTTTTTTCGAAGAAAAGAAATGGGGAAAACATTCTATTTAACGGAGTTAAGGGGAGGTTCCGGTCTAAAAGTCGATTTTTGTATTATTTTTTTTCTTCGAATGTTCAATCTTTTAGGAATACGTGTTTAAAAGGATTTGTTGATATTCGTAAAATTCCCGAAGTTATACGCATTTGAGTAGCGACAAATGTAGCGGCGCTCACGTAAAACTTTAAACACGTTTTTCCCGAAACAGTGTTCTCAAAATCGGTGGGACCTGTATCTCCAACAGTTATTATCCGATTTGACTTAAACTTTTTTAATTTGAAGAATATACTTCTAGCTAGAAGGGAAATCCGAAAAAATTTAAAAAAAATGAAAATGTATCATTTTCCAAGGCGTTGGAAGGACGAAAAGATAGGGAAAAAGTGATTTCAAACTTCAAGTGCCATTATTTTCTAAAAAAAAGTCATTTTTGTATTTTTTTTCTGGGTTTCCCCTAGGCAGAAGTATATTCTTCAAAATAAAAAAAGTTTCAGCGAATCGGATAATAACTTTTGTAGATATAGGTCCCACCGATTTGCATGAATTTTTTTACGCCTCGACTTTAACGACTCCCCAGTGCCGTCTGCAATGATTAATTATAAAACAAAAAATATATTTCTATAATTTAAGACCTCCTTAATACAATGCAGAAAGTCCCATTAAATTATATATAGTAGTTTTCCTTTAATTAATTCCTAAAGATCACCTATTTTTGGGGGCTCTAGACCGGAACCTCCCCTTAAGGGGGCAAACCACTGTAACGGTCCGAAATGTAGGGTGTATTCGGGAATTTATTTCAACCAAACAACGCAAGTAAATCAATGTATTGCTTAGTATAGTTAATAATGTTCATATCGAAGGGTAAGAATTTTTTTTCCAATCAAATTGTGCGCTGCGACAAAATCGTGCTTGTCGCGTTGACAGTGCCCAGGCCATATGGTTAATCCGAATTCAAAAAGACAAAAACATTTGGAAACTAGAAGCCTACCTCTATTACATGACGATAAAAAAAGTCAAAATCGCAAAAAATTACAAAATGGCGGACCACTGAAAAAAATCATGTTTTCGGGGTACAAAATTGGGGAAATGTTGATAAAAAAAAATAGAAGCAAGTCGTTAATTGATAAAAAAAACTGATCGTCATGTAATAGCGTCGGGTTTTTCGTACAATAAATGCCCTTGCTCATGTCAATTGGATATACAGTTTTCTCTGTAGGCTTTCAACGTGGTTGAAAAATGTAATTCTGAGGAACACGCGTTCAAAGTTCCGCTCGGCTCACAAGGGAAAATCCCGAACCCGGAAATTCAAAAAAATCTTAAACTTTGTCAATATGTAGGGGATTTCCTCCTGATTACAAGGCAATTTTTGTTTGCTGCCCAAATTCACTCTAAGGGGACGAAATTAACCCCTGAAAATTCAGCTATTTTCCGATTTTATTTTGTAACTCGCAATCTGTAAGAGATAAAAAAAAAGTTTCAAGACAAAAGTTACTTCATTTAATGGGGGCTATCATTTGGTAACTTACAGTTCGAGAGTTATAACACAAAATCGGAAAAAACCCGGAATTTAAGGGGTCAATTTCACCCCTTAGAGTAAAAAGTTAGGCAGCAAAAAAAATTGCGTTGTAATCAGGAGAAAATCCTCTACATATCCACAAAGTTTCAGATTTTTTTGAATTTCCGGGTTCGGGATCTTCCCCTGTCAGTCGCACGCTTGACACCGCCTCACGGAAAATACTATATCTCCGTCAATTTTCCGAATTTCTTCATAACATTTGGAGAGAGCATTCTCGAAACATACGTCTTTCAGAAAATGTGAAAAAGAAAAAATCGATTTTTCCGATTTGTTACAGTGGTCTTAAGGTAGTTCCTGAATAATCTACTAAATTCAAGAATTCATTCAAATTTCGTTCAAAACTAATTTGGAATACAAGAAACCCTTGTACAAAGTTTAAAATCGATTTACCACATAGTTATCGAGAAATTGTTAATTAAAGTTGATGCATTTTATCACAGTGGCATATGGCAGAGTCGAAAAAAGAGGATTATAGTTTCAGTTTTTCTGCTGAAACAGGAAAACTATATTCAAGAAGTGTAGCAAAATTGGCACCAAAGTAGATCGAAATGTCACGAAATGAATTTATTTATTTCAGCGAAACTGACCACATGGTTTCTTCGCCAAGACTTTTAACAAGTTTTCGCGAATATACAATTGGAATATACGTCGGCTATACACGATTCCATTTGAACGGTCCAAGGAACGCCACTGGTTCGGTGGTAATTCAGTAAAATTATTATACACCACCAATTTGTAAGTGTGATTTGTGTTTTATTTAATGACACGTTTATGTTCTTGCGCTTAAAACTATAAATTCATCGACTTAGCGTGTACGCTACGTGATAAATTGTAGCTTTTAAATGCACAGCATGTTATTAGATCTACTACGTATTTTTTTTCTTTTTATGAAATATACATTGCATTTGATATATATATGTACAAATTAAATCGTTAAGACATTCTACCTTCGTTCGTAAAGGTATAATTATTAAATTCATTTGCAGCCAAAAATATGTTTCTTCCCTAGCCTTTGCGTTATGATAGATTCCAACTAGTCGCAAGGAGTATGTAAAATATTAAATGCACGTCGAGTCATGCACAGGCTGCTTCAATGAAAATGGATTATCGTTACTTCGAAACACAAATAATGACTACACTATTGTATTCTTTGTTGTCGTGGCTGAAATATGCTAGATCAGATGCACTTGGCATTCCCGTTAAGAAAGTTTCGCAACCGTAGCCGTGGTCTTAGCTCCGCTTGATTGCGGTACAAGGCGAACGGTTATCAGCGATAGATCTAGCATTTTACGCTGGTATTTCTTGTGAAACACCGTGGCAGCGGACTGCGTCTTAAACACAATCGTTGCGCTACGCTCCCCCATTTGTATGCTCTATAACACGAATAATATCAACAAATAATTATTAAATTACGAAATAAAGTGTTTATTTAAAAAAGCCAGTATAATAAATATATTACAAGGACCGAGTAGATTCGTAACAATACAGTGAATGATACAAGTGTAGCTTTCTTGCATAGTGACTTGTATCAATTAAAATAAACATTGTGATATTCAAAGTGCAAATTAAAACATTCACGTTCTATGCTTATTGCCTAGCGTAAATTATACGCTGCAAACACACACGCACACACATATACACACTCACACACGCATCCATGTATAATGTACCTATTTAATGTATCATTTTTTTTTATTAAAAATACAAAGTATCCTGTTGATTGTCAAAATAGGATTGTTGTATACGTGATGTAGAAAAATATATTTAAACATAAACTTGACATCAACAGTTTATTGACACCGGTGTACATTAAAATGTACATGAAGAAAGTGAAATAATATAATAATGTGTAAGTATCGAATATAAAGCAAACATTCCGTGAAATGGAAACTCCAATGTGCGTAGAACTATCATGCATAGATCTAGAAGTCTAGTTACAGCGATCAATTTGAAGTCTTCCTCGGAATCGAAATCATTCAAATAATATTTTTGCTCGAGTAAATTTAGGTGATTTAATGTTAATCGTGTCGATCAAGTTGCATTATTAGATACATATACTTTGGTAAGAAACTTGCAGGTACTTTTCTTTGAATTCCTCGAATTCTTTAACAACAAAGGAGTAGCTTTAGCCAAGAAATAAATCATACCTCTTGAAATTTTCGTGAGAAAGTTTTAGTGGAACTTAAGATATCAAAAGCATAATTAGAAAACAAATTAATATATTTGTTCTATAAAAGAAACTTGAAAGTTAGAACCAGCAATTTCGAAGGGAAAATAAAAATATTTGGAAAAGAGAAGCAAAGCTTATGATCGAAGCTTTACAAATATGCAATAAACACTACTATTCTGATATGTTTTCATGCAAAGATATTCACCTCGATTGCTCCGATGCCTTGACACATACGTCTAATTTGTGCCTCGGACGTGCTTGCTGCTAAGTTCTCTACTTTCACCGTATTCGTCTTTATCTCCAGCAACTTTTTCTGCTGCACTGGTGATTTCTGAAGCAGAACTCTTTGATTACTCTGCGTGTTGAGAACAACCTTTTGCGGATTGGCGTTTGCCACCTCTTGCACATTGATCACAGTTTTCTGTAGATTTCCCGGTGACCTCTGCTTAACGATTCTCTGCGAATTACCAGCAACCTTTTGCCCGCTAGTAGTAAACTTCTGCAGTGTATCCAGCTGATTTTGCCCAGCTCTCGGAGCTGTACACGACGCCGCGATAGCTACTTTATTCTGCACTATTAGCTGACCTTTCTGTAAATTCGATACAGTTTTTTGTATAGTGGTGGCAATCTTCTGCGTGTTCGACAACGACTTTTGAATCACGATTCTTCGTGTCCCAGTTTGAACATTCAACACTTTCGCATGATCATTGGTTTGGCCCACCATGAGTCCCGAGTCTTTTCCGGGATCTACTGAATCGTTGGATTGCATCGTCGTCTGTATTGTCCGGACAATTCGCACGAGCGGTGGTTTCTCTGCAGCCTACAACAAAGACAACAACAAAAACACTTCAGTTTATGAACTTCTCCTACTATATGACAATTAGATTTATCAACCAAGGTACTTAGGATGCACGTTAGTATTGCTAGATAAAGCATTTTCTTTCAACATTTCCACTAAGTCAACTACTATCGCCAATTAAACATTTCAACGGAATACAGTTTTATCGGAATAACTAAAAATTTGGAGGAAATGAAAGGGAACAAAAAGTATTTAAAAAATATATTTTATTCAAACACAAATAAAAAATGTACAGTATAAATCTAACCGACACGTGCATATTTTTTCTGATTAATTCATATTCCATTTGAAATATATACATATTGCCACTTTGGTAGTGATGAACATTTAAAAACGTTAAAGATGTCTTTTGCTCTCGTTAACGTACAGAGAATGTAACATCACATCGTAATAAGTGATAATAAGAATTTTGAACTTCTGGGTATATCAATGATTATATGTATACAGTTATACACGATTAGTATAATACGTATAATTATAGACGTGCAAATATTTATGTACAATATACTCGAATGATGAATGTAATTTTAACGCGGTACGAACAAGCGAAACTTTAAACAGGCATGAGTATGCCTTATGCATACGATTTGTGTCAGGTATTAAGCATGAGTTGCTTGTTTTTTTTTTCTAAAAAAACACTCATATAGAAACAAAGATCGTTCATCTTACTCAACTTTTTACTATGTAGGTTACATATTGAAAAAAAGCGTTGTGCCTTTCTCGCGTTTCTCGTATCTCTAGTAATTAGAAAAATACGATATTTTTATTGTTGTACCTCTGTTACTTGTGTATTGATAGGACGACCACGCCCTCTGCCAATACTGGTATGACCCTTGTTCACGGAAACATCTTTCACAACTCCCATGAGCGCCGATACGGGCTTTGTATCCTGTGTATTTTCACTGGCTGGAAAAGCATTACACGTAACGCATTATGCATATGTTAAGAAGATATGTCCAGTGGGGGGCAAAAGTATGTGGAAACTTTTGAAATCGTATAACTTGTTCAAAATTGGTCCAAACAACTTGAGTTTTTTTGAGAAGCTAGAAGGATTAGTTTGCTGAGTGACGTGTTTCGTCGTTTTGAAAAAAGTTGCAATTGGTTGGAATAGCAGAAATAATAGGAAAGATCACTTTTTCAACTTTTTTTGTCTGTGCTCGTAATGAAAGTTTAAAAAATCCCTTCTGTAGATTGAAGTAAGTTGTATACACGCCTAAAATTTCATCAAAATCGGTTAACGTTGCTCTGAGCTACAGTGGCGTGCAAAAGTATTCGGCCACCCTTTAAAATTGCATAACTTTTTTCAAATTAATCCAAACGACTGATTTTTTTGGAGGAGCTTAAGGGATTAGTTTGCTAAATGATGTGATTCGTCGGTTTGAAAAAAATGCACTTGGTCGGACACATCATTTAGCAAACTAATTCCTCTAGCTTCTCAACAAAACTCAAGTCGTTTGGATTAATTTTAAAAAAGTTATGCGAATTTAAAGGGTGGCCGAATACTTTTGCACGCCACTGTATAAACGCTTAAAGATCGCTGATTTCGAGAATTTCGCGGTTTTTCGACCCTATTCTGCGATCCTTAAGGAGGGATTGCGCCTTGTTGGGTTGAAAAATAGGTAATTTTTGTAATTATTTTGTACAAAAACGGTTCGACAAATTAATTTGAGGTTTGCCAGGCTGTTTCACTGTATCTTGAACTATTGTTCTGAATTTTGGTGTGACAGTGAAAAAAACATGGGAGATACAAAGAGAGCGTTGGAAAATAATTGGGTGGTGTTGGCGTTGACGAAAAGTACTGTAAGGGTTATCCGAAGCATGAAAAAGAAAAGAGATTCTTAATCTATATGAAAGTGGCTATAGGTGATAGTAGATGCATTAAGAGAAATAAAAAAATGTTAAAATGGCAGCCTTTTGAAGAAGGCGAAGCGTCCTTATTTCTGTCTGAAACAGGTTCTGCCGCAAAATTGGGAAAACTTTAAATAAAAAAGGAACGGTAACAGATACGGCAATAAATCTACTACCACCGATAGCCACATTCATATAGATTAAGAATCTCTTTTCCTTTTTGTCTTTCGGATAAACCTTTCAATACTTTTTGTCAACGCCAGAACCACCCGATTATTTTTCAACCCTCTTTTTATATCTCCCATGTTTTTTTTTTCACTGTCACACAAAAATTCAGAACAATAGTTCGAGATACAATAAAATAGCCTGCCAAACCTCAAATTAATTTGTCGAACTGTTTTTGTAGAAAAAATTCACAAACAATTACCTATTTTTCGGCCCAACAAGGCGCAATCCCCCCTTAAGCATTTATAGCTCAGAGCAACGTAAACCGATTTTGATGAAATTTTAGGTGTATATACAACTTACTTCAATCTACAAACGGGATTTTTGAATTTTCATTACAGGCCCACAAAAAAAGTTGAAAAAACATTTCCTATTTTTTTTGCTATTCCGACCAATTGAAAATTTTTTCAAAACGACGAAACACGTCACTTAGCAAACTGATCCTTCCAACTTCTAAAAAAAAACTCAAGTTGTTTGGGCCAATTTTGAACAATACGATTTTAAAAGTGTCTACATACTTTTGTCCCCCACTGTATATTAGTTGAAAATTGTTAAATCCCATTGCAGATATTACAGAGAAACATTATACAATGTACTACTGTCTAACATCCCAGTTATTTATGCAAAATAGTATTGTCGATTATTATTTGAGACTAGATTCTAATAACATTTCAATTACTTTCCGCTAGTAAGAAGCACCAATGATGTATACATACATGTACTGCTTTCGTTTTTCGCTTCTTCATTTTGTTTCTCCATTGCAGCCATCTTTCGCCTGTTCTCCTTTTCGCGTAGAATCTTTTCCCTAAGCCGCTTCTGTTCTTCCATCTTTTTTCTGTATTCCTGCATTTCCGGATCATTATCTTCGTCCTAAAAGATTTTCTTTAAAGAACCGAAAGAATCGGAAGTAAAAGAGAAAGATCGAACTGAGACACACCTTCTTTTCATTATTCGCGTTATTTAACATGTCCACCGTTTGTACTTGTTGAAGATTTCTATTGCTAGGTTTCATTCTCTTCGGACTCAAGTCACGTAAAGGTCTATCTATTGGGTCGGAAATCCTTTTCTGCGGTAATCTGCCTCTTATGGAAGCGTTCGTAGGTCTATTACCAAGAGACTTTTGTGTATGATTCTGATCGTGGCTATCACGATACGCGTTCGAGGAGGGTGCCCTACTCTTCGGAGCATGATCGCTTCGACTTTTCGATGGTAAATCTCTGTCCCGATAATTCTGATGAATTCCTCTGTGATCCTAATGTGCAATTATTTCGTAAGTAATAAATAATTCTTTATAACATTCTAAACCATTCGCTGATTAGTCAAATTCTATTCACCTCTTGGTAATTGTCTTTTTGATCCCATTGATCCGACTTATACTTGGAGCTGCACTCGTAATTACTCTCTCGCGAGTAATTAGCTCCTCCCGAAGGGTACTGCTGTTTATTTGGGCTTGCAACCTGACTTTTCTGCGGTTTATTCTCTTGCCAGACGTCAGAAAAGTAGGCATACGGATCCTACGCAGAATCATTTAAAGTTAAAACACATACCTATAATAAAGAACCTTCTAAATCTCTAATAAAATATTTATCGATACATACATCGCTCTTGTTCTGCTGATAGTTTTGCTGGTACTGCGGTGGCCCTTGTTGGCTTTGATTGTACGAACTTTGATTCTGATAAGGTTGGGAGAACTGACCGCTAGGAATTTGGGACGACAGAGGTGCCTGTTGCTGAGCGGAATCCCATAGGAGTCGTGCTGTTTGCAAGGGATGAAAAAAATTTGTCGGTATATAGTAGCCATTATGTAATACGTAGTCGGGTGGACGATCAATAGCAATTGGCTAATTAATTTCGAGCACTTACCATCGGTGGTTGATTGAACGGCGCCTCGAAAGTGAGGATTGATTAAAATCTTGTGCCCTGGAGGTAAAGGTACATTGGGTACATTGGAAGCGGACTGTTGCGGTACCGGTAGCGTATTAGTATTAAATTGGCTGGTAGATACTTGATCGGGGTAGCCGGACCTCGAATCGTAAACAGGTCGGTTTTCAAACTGAGGTTCTTGGAAATGCGGTCTATTCTCGAAGGGCGACTGATTGGATATTTGTATGTTAGGATGATTGATCGGTGGCCCTTGCGAAGAACCTTGCCGGGGAAATCCTTGCATCGATAATGCCTGATTCCCCTGTAACAGCGCCGTCGGAGTTCCAGGTACTAATGGATTCAAATTTCCAAGGAGCGATCCTCCGGGATTCCCTTGCAACAGGGGGCCTTGATTGTTCTGCATCAGTCGCGCTTGGTTCTCTTGTATGAGCACGCCTGAATTTTGAAAGGCACCCGGCTGAATTTGGACATACGACGGTTGGTTCGACGGATGATTGTAAGACGGTCCTTGGAGCGAGCCTAGCGAGCCTGCCAACCCACCTCGGGGTCCGTAATCTAACCGTGGCCCGAGTACGCGCGGACCCATTTGACCTTGAAATTGGTTAGGATTGAACTGCGGCCTATTATCTACAAAATGTGTAGGACCCTGCAGTGAACCGTTCGGGGAATAATGCTGGAAAGGTTGTACTTGAGAATTTGGTTGCTGATAAATAATCTGCTGATTTTGTACATTGTTTGGTACCCCAAGTAAAAACGGTGGCCTGGTTTCAAGCAGTGGCGGCCTGCACGGTGGTGGTTGGTTATCAAAGTTCGAGTTGCGTGCATTGCTGAACCTGGCACATGACGATAGATTTTATAAATATTAGAAGGAGATCGCGCACGGAGAAGCGATTATTACGAGAGAGATAACTGGAAGAACGCTACGAAGGATTAAGTTTCAAGTACCTTGGGTTAAAGTTTCCAGAATTCTGCGTATTAAATCTTCCTCCGCGGGTTCCTCCTCTTGCGCTTCGACCTCTTCCGCGGCCTCTGCTGAATGCCAACTTGGATGGCTCAGACGTGACCACGTTTTCCAAAGTGTCCGGTATATTATTGTTCATCTTTGGCGAAACTATGGTTCTCTCGTTTTGGAACCGGTTCCTCCTCTCCTTGGCCTCTTCGCACTCATCGTCTTCTATTCCTTGCCCGTTCCCAATGTAGAGCTTTGCATTCTTCTGCAACTTCTCCCGCAAATCACCCTTTCCGATATTACTAGAAGTGTTAACGCTATCGCCTGCGGAGTGTTCATCGTGCTGACGCGTCTGTTCGTGTTTGTATTCGTTAATCTCGTCTTGCTCGTAATATTTCGATTGAACCTCTAGGTGATCCCCGTCTTCATAAAAATCATTCTCATTACTTCTATTGGTCTTGCTTCTACTACATTCTATATTTTCATCTTCGCCATCTAAGTCGTCGAGCGCGTCGGTAACTCCTAAGTCCAGTACATCGTCTGTCTCCTCTTCTCCCTTATAGCTATTCTGCTGCTCAGGGAATTAAATTGCCAAATATTTGTAATGAAAGTATGATATTTAGCCGAGGTCGTTACAATCTATTCTTAATTAACATAACTATGCATATGAGTGCGTAAGAAATTACTCCTCTGCGAGTCACTAAAGCGAACGTATTATACGACTTTTGGGTATGCAGACACAATTCTAAACATCGTGCCAAACCTCTGACGCCTGGAGCCTTCCCTGCCAATTTTCTTCGACATTATTTGCTAAGTCTATTGATGGAAATCTCATCGCAAATATCTCGATAATGCTCACCGTTAAACATGATTATAAGGCATGCAGATCAATGTCAAATACACGTATGTATGCATATACATATATAAAAACTAATCATTTATGAGGCGATATGCAATATCATGGTGGGTACTTAATTAGGGTGTACTTAATGAAGTACTGTTTTATGTGACATTAAGTGACAGTAGAGCTTATACTTAACGATACTTGGAATCATTATAAACGTATTGTACAATGTATTACAGCTTCGGATCGTAGCAGCATGGCATATAACGTAACAGTCAAATATTCTCCGTACAGTTTATACAATTTTGAACATTCCAGCTTCTCTTTCACGCATACAATTTTCTTAGTAAAAACTTCCGTTTCTCGATCTTTGAAATATTCCATACTGCTGTTTCTTCTTTTCCAATGCAAATAAAAGTAGATACACAACCTTAAACGCTAAGAAAATTGGTACAATTCTCTTGGTAAACACGAACAATATTATTTCTTCTTACAGTACCAGTTTATCGTTACAAATCAATCGTATGTTTGACTCATATTTTTATACGATACACGAACGTTTTAATGAAAGTATTCGTAATACATAAAGTTCTGTTGTCCTGAAATTACTATATCTAATACATACCTTATTTGTATTCTTAATTTTCTATCGACCTTACAGAATGATTACTTTACAATTGCATTCAACGTCATAAAATGCTAACCAAAACAGAAAAACAGAAAAAAAGTCTACAGTACGAGTGAATTTTAATTGAATTTGATTTCACAGTTTTATAAGGCAATTGAAACTTGACGTATAAAAATATGTAAATCACACCCTTTACGTACAAGAACATTCATTAAAACATTCTTTATCGTAAGAATGTTTATACCTGAACAGATTATTTGGAACAATTCTGCTATTCAGTTATATACATTGTCAATAACAGAATCCAGTAACATGTCCAACTATAATTTGTTGAAATGGTGCGAATGGCATATTAACAAAGTTGTTTTAACTGCTATCAATATTGTTTCTGTTTAAAGTGTTCGATAATTAAAACGTCTTTTGCAAAAGACAGGGGAAAAGAAATATGCATCGAAGCATTTAATCAACTGATTTCAAATATACAGGTAACATAATCAAATAAGAAACCTCATGGAATCAAGATCTTTAATAGCCCGTCATTTATAAAACTTCCTTCATAGAAATAAGTAAGAAATTCAGAATAAGTCGACGAGAACAGATGAAATTGATAACGAATCGAATATTATGTTTGTATTCATTACACGAGTAAAATACGATGTACACAGAATAACAAAATAATGTATAATAAACAAGAACAATAGGTCACAATTGATTGTCTTTCCTTTTCCCTGCACAAGCTATTTCCAAGTATGATATGTTTTTTATGTTACATAATTCGTATATCAGTTTTGCGATATGTTTCAATGCTTTTTTTTCACAATAAAATGAATAAACCTGACGATAAATTCCACAGGATAGAAATTAGTATTCGATACTTTTGCAGAACACTGAATTCTCACCTACACGAGGATGTTTAATAATTTTCACGCATGTAATTCGAACTTTTTGTATTATCTGTTACAAGAAGCATATAACGTGTAAGACTACGAGTATAATAAAATATGTGTATCTTCTCGAGAAATTTTAGAATTTTATGTTTCTTCCTAGCACTGCTAATATCGTGAATGAAATGTTTTAGTCGTCGCTTTAATACGTAAACGTCACGCGCAAAGTGACTATTTATTGTACGAGGGAAGATTACTCGAATTTAATAACATTGCTATAGGATAGAAATGAAACGTGAAGTTATAATTTTTTGGATCAGCTATCATAGCTACAACATACAACACAACAAAGACAAAAATAAGTAAATGAAACGGATAGTATCGAATTATCGCCCTGCATGCTGAAATACATCATTTATATAGTATACGAAGATAAATTATACCGAATTCAACCCATTTATGTTAAATAATTAATTCCTTCGCGAGAAACTTTGTTTGGAATAATTTCATAATTTCGGAACCATAAATGGATTAAACAACCTTTGAACTTTCAATCGGAACTGAAGCCGTTAAAACATTTATAAACTAAATTGTAACACAAGCTAATACCGTATAATATCATATGCCATATGGTATACAATGATATGCTAATTCTCATTTAATAACAAAATAATGGTCCATCAATATGCTCACCCTCTCCACTTCATAGTCGTCCGCCAACAAAGCTTCTTCCTCGTCGTTGCCCAAATCGTACTCTTCGTCCCCAAGATCTTCGTCCAATAAAGTATCATCGCTGGACAAACAAATAATTATCAAAGACTTTAAAAGGAAAATGATGATTTTAGAGTTGTAAACAATATCGTTAACTTTACTCTTAGCAGCTGAAAATTTATCTTCTATACCTTTGGATTATGTAAAATCAGTCTATTATTTAAGAAGGAATCACGTTTCATGTAAATATGCTTTTTTTTTGTCTTTTAACTTCTTTGTGTAAATACAATTAAATTGCAAATACGTTACACGGAGAAATTTCCTACTCCGAGCGTTATTAATTTCTAAATTTCTTAAGAAAAGCGTCTTAATTTCTAAAGAAAATTTATAAGATACACTAAAACGTATGATTTATAACGGGGAAATGTTTACAGGACACGTTAGTTAAAGAGATAGAATGTGCGGAAACGATAATATTTTCGTGTTTATCGAATTTCATTAACAGCTTGCGGGAAATTGATTTTTCTAATGAGAAATGATTGTAATATACAACGTGTAACGAATAACTGAGCTAAAGGAAAAGGGAATGCAACGAATGACGCTTGATAAAACGCAATATACGTCATTAACAGAAGCGGTGGTAACCTAACCTAAATTTTTATTAGAATAATCAAAATTTGTTTTCATAAAAAGCATAAGGACCGTGCGGTTATGTAAAACAGCTGTATATAACTATGGTAAATATAAAAAGGATACAAAAATATCTATATTCCATATTGAGAGAAGAAAATTCCTTACTGTTCCGACATGGTACGTGCACTTCCCGATTTATGTATGTGTCTTATTCTTGCTTATGTGAAAGCCTGCAATCTGTGATGGCTACGAGCTACGAGACAGCAAGTTGCGGTGGGTCATATCGATTGCCATTTTCGATATATCCGACATCCGACTTTGTGCCTGCATCGAATTCTCGAATTCACGTCGAATCCAATATCGAACGCAAAGCATGCGGATAAGGGCGGATTCCACTTACGCCCAAATCGCCCGTGATTTTCATTAAGCTAAGTTTTCCCGTACGCGACTAGACGCATTGTCAAGAATTTCAAAGTCGATTTTCTCGAAAATGAAGCGCAATAACAAAAAATTTTACTCCTTTTTCTCGACTTATTTACTTGTTATAAATCAAAAAGAAAGAGTAACTTTTTTTCATATCGCGCTTCATTTTCGAGAAAATCGACTTTGAAATTCTTGACGTTGCGTTTAGTCGCGTACAGGAAAACCTAGCTTAATGAAAATCACGGGCGATTTGGGCGTAAGTGGAATTCGCCCTAAGTATTCCTATTACCCAGATAGCACAACGTCTGGTAAAGTCTTAAAGACGTCCAAAAGGCGTCTTAAAGACGTCTTAAAGACGTCTCGTTACAAATCAAGACGTTCAGACATAAAATGGACATAAACTAGACGTCTCTAAGACGAGGTGTGCTATCTGGGAAGTTTCATCTACCCAGATAGCACACCTCGTCTTAGAGACGTCTAGTTTATGTCCATTTTATGTCTGAACGTCTTGATTTGTAACGAGACGTCTTTAAGACGCCTTTTGGACGTCTTTAAGACTTTACCAGACGTTGTGCTATCTGGGTTGAGGGTTGAGATTCAGTAAATAGAATCTACATAAAAACAATTTAATTGTGTATATTAATGTGATCGTGACGTAACACGATATTAATTTATATATTTACACAAATAAATGCATACTCAATATTGCATTTAATTTTTAAAAAGCTTGTTTAAAATAATACAAGTAAAAGGCGACAATTAAATGTAATCTCGTCAAGCAATGGCTTGGAACATGTGTTTATTTCACAAATGCCTATCGAGACGCAGTTTAAAAAATGGCACGCTATCGTACCGGCGGCAGCGTAATTTAAAATTTTCCCAGAAATGTTTCCACGATAAACCAGCTATAATATTAGGAATAGAATCTAGCTGTGATGACACAGGTTGTGGAATTGTTGACAACACAGGAACCATATTAGGTGAAGCTATTAGCTCCCAACATCTTACTCATTTGAAGTAATTTAAGTTGTTAGTTATGAGATATCATTTTTAGGAAAGAAAATGCTTCTACTGGATTTGTAACAATTGTTTTATATCCTCAGTTTCGGAGGAATAATTCCTTCGTTCGCACGGACGATGCATGCCGATAATATTACAAGAACTTGCGAGGATGCATTGATATCGGCGAATTTGAAGTTGAAGGATATCGACGCGGTGGCTACAACTGTGAAACCTGGCCTTCCTATGTCCCTTGATATTGGAACAAGATTTGGAAAGTCTTTAGCTAAAATTGGGAAGAAACCTTTCATACCTATACATCATATGGAAGCTCATGCTCTGACAGCGCGAATGATGGAAAAGGTTCGTTAAACAATACCGTCGTCCGATGCGATACTGTTGGAAGAAGAGTAACGAATAACGTTGAATTTTTGTTCATAGGTCGAGTTTCCCTACCTCGTCTTATTGGCCTCCGGAGGTCACTGTCTACTTGCGATCGTTGAAAATGTGGATCAATTTTATTTACTTGGTAGTACTATAAACAATGCACCAGGGGAAATATTTGACAAGGTAAAAGCGTTGTTATTAATAGCTGCAGTCTGCATCAGAAAGTAAGTTGACACTCTTTAAAATCGCATAACTTTTTTAAAATTGGTCCAAACAACTCGAGTTTTTTTTAAGATGCTAGCAGATTTAGTTTTATAGGTGACGTATTTCGTCGTTTTGAAAAAAAATGCACTTGGTTGGAATAGCAAAAAAAAATAGTAAAGGTCGGTTTTTAAACTTTTTTTTGTGAGCCTGTAATGAAAATTCAAAAAACCTGTTTGTGGATTCAAGTAAGTTGTAGGATAAACCAACCATTAATTGACCGCATACCAGTGAATGACCATTAGGCAAAGAAATGTCAATTATAAATTTAAAAATATTATATGATTATAAATGTAGTGTAGTTGCACTTTTAATATCCCATATTTTTAGTTACACGTATTAAGCAAACATTAATAAGCACAATTCTTATTAAAAGTATGCGGACATTTACTGGGCTTTTACACGTTTTGCATTTTATAATCGTTTTTTTTTAAATTACGATAAGAATAAGTAATTATTTTTATAGAAATTTCATGAAAAATAAATTTAAATGCAATTTCAACAGTTGTTTTGTTGTTTTACATAAATATATTCAAGTATTAATCTCAAAGGTCCATAAATTCAACAATTCGCTGGTTGGTTCATCCTATACATGCTGAAAATTTCATCTAAATCGATTGACGTTGCTCTGAGCTATAAATGTTTAAAGATCGCAGAATAAGGTTTCCGGTGATTCCCGAAATCAACGATTTTCGCCCTTATTCTGCGATCTTTAAACGTGTGTAGCTCAGATTAACGTTAACCGATTTAGATGCAATTTTCAGCATGTATACAACTTACTTCAATTTACAAACGTTTTTTTTTTTCAATTTTCATTACAGGCTCATAAAAAAAAGTTTATAAAACGATCTTTACTATTTCTTTTGCTATTCCGACCAAGTGCATTTTTTTCAAAACGACGAAACACGTCACCAAGAAAACTAATTCCGCTAGCATCTAAAATAAAACTCAAGTCGTTTGGACCAATTTTAAAAAAGTTACGCGATTTTAAAGAGTGTCAACTTACTTTCCGATGCGACTGTATTCCATCGTTTCCAAACACATTTATACTTTACATAACTTAAACTAATCATTTCTTTAAATTTGTGTAGATCGCACGAAGGCTTAAATTGAGAAATATTCCAGAATTTAGCTCACTAAACGGAGGACTCGCGGTAGAAACTGCAGCACTTAAAGCTGCAGATATCGATCAATTTATCTTTCAGCCTGTACTGACGAAATATTACGATTGCAACTTTAGCTTTGCAGGATTGCTAAGTAGCGCTACGTACTTTATCGAAAGAGAAGAAAAAGAACACAATATAGTAGCTGATATGACAATTCCTTCTGCGTATAATTTATGCGCGGCACTTCAATTAGCTGCTGTAACGCATATATGTCAGAGAACTCAAAGAGCAATAGAATTTATCGATAAGTTGTCATTGTTTCCTCGAGATAGGAGAACACTGGTACGTTTAAACATCCTAAGGATATTCTGAATTTTTATTCGTATCTTCAAATCTTCAACTCGATACTATCTCATTAACTAGGTTGTATCTGGCGGATTTGCGTGCAATAATTTTCTAGCTAAAGCATTGGGCATCGTTTGTACAGAATTGGGATTTAATTTTGTGAGAACACCACCGAAATTGTGCACCGACAACGGAATAATGATCGCATGGAATGGCATGGAAAGGTGGATTGCAGATACAGGTGTTTTCAGAAATCAAGACGAAATCGAACAAGTGCGTGTACAAAGTAAAGCTCCGTTAGGAGAAGATTGGACGCATAAAGTAGAAAGTGAAAATATGAAATGCGAATGGTTAAAAATAAAGAAGAAACTAGTTTAAACTATTTAATAGAAACGCATCAGTTGTTCTTATTTAAAAACATTTACCACCATTACATTTTTATGGAAGCTTACCAAGGCATCATCGTATAATACATCTTTTCAAAAGAAAATATATCTCAAAGGATTATACCAGCATAGGTGCATATCGTTCTGATTGCCGCTTCAACTTTTCAAGTAAATTATTTTCTAGCGAATCAGTATTTTCATGGAAGAGTGTTTTCTCCTCATATTTATCGATAATATTTCGTATTTTTACTTTGATTTCTTGTATTTTATCTTTATTTCTTGAGATCAAAGATGTCGTTAAAATATGATCGAACTGCAAGACTTTTTCCGGCTGCATCGTTTCGTCGAATTCGGAAACGATATCTGACAAATTTGTCAACTTTGGCTTTAGATCATTATATATTTCATTCGCGTTTTTCTTATCCATTTTGTTTATTATCAGCATCGCAGGTCTTTCTAGTAAATCAGGTTTGTAAAGCTCAATCTCTTTGTTTAATAGAAGTATTGTTTCTATGCAGGACCTGTGTTTATATTTCGGAGAAATTTGAAATCCTTTGATGTCTACAATAAATAATAATAATTTCGTTCTTTCTATATGTTTTAAAAATCTGTGACCCATTCCTCTATTAGCGTGTGCACCTTCGATTAATCCTGGTAAATCTGCAACCGTGATTTGCCTATAATCTCCATAATTTACCGTACCTATTTGTGGCCTTATGGTTGTGACTGAAAATACACGTACATAAAATCAATAAACAGAAGAATGCATACTTATACTTATTTATTTAAACTTTTATACTTTTTTAAATATGTTTTTCTGATGAAACTTACATGGATAACTGGCAATCTTTGGCTTTGAATTTGATATTGCACTTAAAAGTGTGCTTTTTCCTGCATTAGGAAAGCCAACTAGGCCAACGTCTGCGATTAATTTAAGATCAAGTATTATGGCTCGATTCTCGCCTTTAAGTCCACAATATCCTGTACCTTCGCATCCTCCGATCCCACCCTTTGCAACCAGTAGTTTTGCACCGTCCGAATTCACCTCTCCTACATTTTCATAAATATGTCTGTATAGAACTATAATAGATCTCTTTAATGTAGGAAATTCAGTGTAAATCTGGATCGTATGTATTACCAAGTTTAACTTGATTTTCATCGTAAACGGTGATACCGACTGGAACGCTTATATTTAAATCTGTTCCAGGCGCGCCAATAATTCCCCTTGAAGTACTTTCACCTCCACATCCAGCTTTTAGTTTAAAGGTTTGTAGTTTAGATTTAACTTTTCTTAACGTTAATCCTTCTTCCGAATGAATATATATACTTCCTCCTGCTCCGCCTACGCCACCGTAACGCGGAAGCCCAGATCCTCCGGAACCTCCTTTTACATAAATCCGTAGACTATCTATCAATCCTTGACGCTTGAACTTCCTCGGTAACTGTGCAGGTAGTTAAAATATACTTTCATTAGCAAATTTCATACTTCTTATCGTATAATTACATTGTTATTATTCTTACTATTATAGAATGAAAAATTTAATTAACATTGTTACCTTCTTTGCACAATGCAGAACTTGGGTCCATAGAACCATTCTTTCCTAATCAATACCTCAATTCTTTGAGAACCTCTTTGAGATTCAAGGAAAGATTATTATGCGTAGTTGGTCTTTGCAATACACTTTTTCGTATTTGTAGCATAATATTATTTATATAGCGTTAATCTTGGATGATTGGTGTGGTAATAACACTAAAATTGGTATGTATACATGAATGGTACCCAATAAAGGGATAAGATGGCGCTATATCCAATGTCCAATGTAAACAGGTGAATCGGAAGAGAACAGAATTTTTTCTATTCAATCTCAAGCGGTAATAAAACATTACTAAAGTAAAGTAACAGTTCTCATTATTACAAAATCGTTATAAACGTTCTTTCTGCGTTCAGTGTAATCCATGATACTAATAAGTTACTGTATTACGCAAATCATGTTGAAGTATGATAATGAATTTGTATAAGGAGCTCAACAGTGTGTGAAAATTAATAATTCAATTTCACTTGATTCCTTTGATACAAAAGCAAAACGTTATCAAGCCGTTTAAACTTTATGGATCAATCATGGCATGCGAGGGAGTAGAAATGAATCAGAATGTAGCGCAAAGACTTTTAGTCGAAGGTGCTACATTAGTCGTATTGAATGTACCGATTGGTACTGAACTTGGAATCGATTTGAAATCATGGAATACGGCTGATAACTTTAAAGGTATCAAAATGATCCCGCCGGGATCTCATTATGTACATTATAGGTAAATATATAACAGTTAATACTTCTTCTATTGTCTCGGCAATAGTTACGTGTGTGTATTTTTTTTGAAGCGCTATAGATGAATTTGGAGAAACTGCACCTAAAATTGGTTTCCTTCATACATTTAAAAAATCTGAATTTTTAGTCAGGCAGTGGGACGCGAAAGAGGAAAATATCAGTTCGGAAGGTATAATAAGTATTACGCATTATATATAGGTATCAAGGATCAATGAAGTATTTTATTATTAACGTTGAATCTTCTTTACAAAGCTGTATCGGAGGAGATGGTTGAAAGGTTAAAGGATAATTTGAAAAACCTAGACAGGTGTCTAGGATGTTATCCTTACGATGTATGGAAAGCATGGCAAGAATTAACAAATCATATTAGCCCGTCTCTTATCGAACGTTGTTCGCCCGAGTGTGGGTATGTAAAAGAATATCATAAATTATTGATTTCTCTCATCTACGTCTATTCTCTTATATTATAAATACGCGTGTCTGATTCCAGGTTTGTGAGATCAGCCTTAGAGTTAGAACATTGTAGCGACGCTGCGAGACCAAGAGGAGGAGTATCGAATCCGAAAAGAAAGAGGAGAAGTGGGCTGACCGTAGAGGAGAAGGAAGAAGAGTTACTTCCAGACATGAAAGCAAAGCCTGGTACAGAACTGCGATTATCAAAGTTGCCTGACAAAAGTTATCCAGATGGAGCATCCCCTGCTGAAATCACTAAGCATTCTCTCGACACCACTTATGCGTTGGACACTCTACTCGATAAATTAGCACTGTAATTTCAGTAGTCTATATTTGTCACGTTTTCAATATTTCCAAGAAGCTGCTGTCTCTATATAACTATTATCTTTTCCAGCCCTATCGAGATTATTGGCGAAACGCAACTGGCATTTGCTTGTTTCCTAGTTGGGCAAAGTCTGGATGCTTTCGAGCACTGGAAGAAACTTGTGTACCTTATCTGCGGAGCCGATTCTGCAATTTCGAAACGTCGGACTATTTATATCGAATTTATGAAAGTATTGGAGGTTCAATTAAAGCATGTGCCGGAAGATTTACTTTGCGACATTGTGGTTAATACTAACTTCGTTTATTATAACCTGCGTAAGCTTTTCGCAAATATCGAAACCAATTCGGAATTAGATGGCCGCTTGAAGTCTTACGCATCACGATTCCGCGACCGATTATACGTTAAGTTTTCATGGGACTTTTCTAATTTACAAGACGAGAGTGAAGATGAAGCGCCAGTAGTTGTTTCTTTGGAATAAAACTTAGTATATGTATATAATTTAAATAAAGATAATATCCTACAAATAATACAGTCTACAAAAACGTACACGTGCACGTTATCCTTTGTAAATATTAGTTAATTTAGTAGACATCAATAAGGATGGGTAAATAATAAATTTATATAGATATTTATATGGTACAATTAAAAGTAGTAACTTTTATTACAAGGCTACATTGAACACAGTATCGCATCGAGTAACTTTTACATCTCTACTACTTATATTAATAGTTATAATATAATGTTTACAATATGGATGGATCATCTGCTATTTAGGAATAGTTTGATTTTGATGGAGCACCTCTGCGTAAGCATTTCATTCACTTTTCAGTTTCGCTGAAAAAATAAGTAAATTGAGTATTTTACACGACGCCCGTTACAGGAACCAATAAACCAAGTTGATTAGTAATAGATATTTACTGGATGAGGTGGTCGTGGCGCAGGAACATAAACTGGTCGCGTACCGGGTTCAGGCTCTGCTTCGCGTCGGAGGCGCTGTAACAAACAATTCACAATATTTAATTCAATGGACTTAATACCAGGTGCTAAGTAGAAATTTTTAATATATTTACCGGGTGAGGTGGTCGTGGCGGAGGAACGTAAACTGGTCGGGGCGCAGGATTAAAAGGTCGTGAGCCGGGTTCAGCTTCTGGTTCTGCTTCGCGTCTTAGGCGCTGTAACAAACAATTCACAATATTTAATTCAATGGACTTAATATCGGGTGTTAAGTAGAAATTTGTGATATATTTACCGGGTGAGGTGGTCGTGGCGGAGGAACGTAAACTGGTCGGGGCGCAGGATTAAAAGGTCGTGAGCCGGGTTCAGCTTCTGGTTCTGCTTCGCGTCTTAGGCGCTGTAACAAACAATTCACAATATTTAATTCAATGGACTTAATATTAAGTGTTAAATAGAAATTTGTAATATATTTACGGGGTGAGGTGGTCGTGGCGGAGGAACGTAAACTGGTCGGGGCGCAGGATTAAAAGGTCGTGAGCCGGGTTCAGCTTCTGGTTCTGCTTCGCGTCTTAGGCGCTGTAACAAACAATTCACAATATTTAATTCAATGGACTTAATATTAAGTGTTAAATAGAAATTTGTAATATATTTACGGGGTGAGGTGGTCGTGGCGGAGGAACGTAAACTGGTCGGGGCGCAGGATTAAAAGGTCGTGAGCCGGGTTCAGCTTCTGGTTCTGCTTCGCGTCTTAGGCGCTGTAACAAACAATTCACAATATTTAATTCAATGGACTTAATATTAGGTGTTAAATAGAAATTTTTAATATATTTACGGGGTGAGGTGGTCGTGGCGGAGGAACATAAACTGGTCGGGGCGCAGGATTAAAAGGTCGTGAGCCGGGTTCAGCTTCTGGTTCTGCTTCGCGTCTTAGACGCTGTAACAAACAATTCACAATATTTAATTCAATGGACTTAATATTAGGTGTTAAGTAGAAATTTGTAATATATTTACGGGGTGAGGTGGTCGTGGCGGAGGAACATAAACTGGTCGGGGCGCAGGATTAAAAGGTCGTGAGCCGGGTTCAGCTTCTGGTTCTGCTTCGCGTCTTAGGCGCTGTAACAAACAATTCACAATATTTAATTCAATGGACTTAATATTAGGTGTTAAGTAGAAATTTGTAATATATTTACGGGGTGAGGTGGTCGTGGCGGAGGAACATAAACTGGTCGTGGCGCAGGATACCAGAATGGTTTGGGATCGGGATCAGCTGCTTCGCGACGAACACGCTAGAACAAAAAGAATAATTCATTCATTGATTATCAAGAATCGGTCCAATTTTATTATTCATATGTAAATATGTTGAATATTTTAAATTTTATGTTACCGGAAGAGTAAGTGGTTTAGGTGGTCCAGGTGGTCCTATATCTAGGGATTCTCCAAGTATCGTCGTAAAGATGACTGACAAAATTGCCAAGATCATAAATTTCTTCATGATCGATGTGTGTATCTCACACGGATAACAGAATTATATTCACACCTAAATATATTAAAATAATGCGTTATTTGTCGCAGAAAGACAATTATATCGAATATGTAATTTCTTTCCCGGGATGGAATAAATATATTAATTTTAAAATTTTAACTTATTAAACGGAAATAGAAGAAACATTTCTCTAATGAGAAGCTCGCAGTGTACTTATAATTAATATTTTACCAGGAACTTCTTAACACGTGCACAGCTCTGTAAGTCAGGATAAACTGATCTCCCAGACACTCTGTAGCAGTATTTATACAAAATGTTGATCGGGGGTTTGCACGGTTTGTACTGTGTGAAAGTTCAAGGCTGCGCTGCATCTACCAGGGAACCACCGTTCACGCGACACGAATGTTTGTTCATCAATTTTCCCGTATCCATTTCTTTTTATTGTTAGTGTCTCTTTGTGATTATAGTGGATACCACATGTTGTAATTGCAGTACATTCGCGTTCTTGGCGTTATATTCGGATATTTTATTAAAAGTTAAGATAAAGAAGATGTTAAGTTCTCGAAGTACAAAGTTTTCGTAAAAAAACTCTTGTAATAGAAACTCATAATAATATCGATATCATTTTGCTACAGTTGCCCCATTTTCAAAAATTATTTAAAAATTGCATTGAATAAATATTTGAAAAGCCCAGTTTATATTTTAGCCAGAACCATCAATTGTTCAGACCATCAGATTCAGAATTTTTAAAAATTGTATGCAATAAAATATGTATATTTTCATGTCAAATAATTTGTGTTGTATCGGAAATATTTGGTACAGTAATATTATTCCTTCCTTTATAGTTTAAGAAATTACGATTATTTGCAAAAGTTAAATACGTATTATCAAGCCCGGCGCGTGGTGTTTTTCTTGTGTGTGCGATAAATATTCGGCGTCATTATTAAAAAAAAAAATTTTCAAAAAAAAATTTACCAATAAAACGAAGAATCGTATCCCACTCTCGATATATTACCGCGACCCTGGAGCGGCAATATAATGGGAGAAGATTGTATAAATCAATATTTGTAGCATCATAGCATGCAATTAATTTTAATTTAAAAATTTATCTCATATTTTTTAGGTCTTTTAAGGCCGTCGCGCATTTTGGTGAAGTGCGGCGATACGAAGAGAAAAGTTTATAAACAATTGATTCTCATGGAGCAGCGACAGTTAATTAATTATTATTAATTTCTTCCATTTGCCTTTAGACGGCTTTTCTCTGGCGGCGCCTGTATGCGTCGCGAACTTTGCAGTTTGTACACGCAACCTGCTGGGGTTGCGTATTATGCGTGCGGGGGATCACCGCGAATGTCAACAACGAAAAGTAAACGTACGATTTTCCGCGTTTGATAGCCTGCTATGATTAATTTAAGAACTTCAGTGATATCACTTTTACAACAATTCACTATCTTTTATCTGCACAGCTGTATATTCTTGTATCTTGGGTTTCTCCGAATAGCTTTTATATTTCTGTAGTGATGATAAAGACGATGTTTTTATTTTAAATATCAAATTAACTCCTTTTATTGAGAAGAAAAAAAAATGTTTCCGCCCGGGATCGAACTGGGGACCTTCCGCGTGTTAGGCGGATGTGATAACCACTACACCACGGAAACTGATGACAAAGCTTTCTTAAAGTACTTTAATATAGCTTATTCATAGAATGTAATGTACTATCACATTTTCGCCACACATTCCTATATTAATTATTTGGTCCATTAATTACTGTAGACTTCAAATAAAAGGATCACGGATAGGTACAGAAATGAAAGCGTATATACTATTTCTAAACGTTCTTTATTTTATACAAATTGAATTAATTATAAAACAATTGAGTTTGAGGAACAACAATACAACTTATTTAGGAGTAGCTTGCGTGCTATTTTCAAGAGCCTCTTTCTCTCTCGTCAGTAACGCGACTTTCTCTTCGTACTTCTCTCGCAAATCTCGGAAAAGGCAAAGCTGCGTCTCGTATTCTTTCTTCAAATCCGCATTCAATTTCACAGCTCCATCCATTTTATTTATCATAGTGTTGTACCGCTCTCGTTCCTCGGTGATACGAATTTCCATGCTATCCACTTCTGTCTATATCGTTAAATACACAAATAGCTGCATTTCAGATTTCATACGGTACAAGAAAGGGAATTGTAAATGGTTGCGGGAGCTCTGTTTCATATTTGTTCCACGCCCGTACGTGCCTACACCCAGCTATTCGTTCGATCGTTAAGCAAACAATGCCACATTGGTCTGGATACCTACTTTTAGCGGCCAAAATTCTGATTTTTCTCAAACTTGGTGATCAAGGGTTTTCGAGGTCGCTGAAAACGAATCTGACACCAAAAATACAAAATTCAAGATAGCGGATTCAAATTTACAGCCAAAATTAAAAACACCTTTATATCGATTTTTTCCAATGCAAATTCATTTCCTATTATATAATTCGAATATTTATCGTAAATTATTAATAAAAAACACTATTATTTTTAACAAAAAAATTTCGCGGCCAAAATTAAATATAAATTTTTTTCCGCACAAATTATTGTTTTATCACAGAATTCAATTAAATACTTATATTTTTGCAAAAAGCACACCTGTACTAGGGAAGAAAAGAGGAAACAGAATCAGTTTTAACATTATCTTTAACTAAAAAAATAAAACTAAACAAATAAATAAGTATTATACATATACACGCAATGAAAACATCTGATAACGTCAGCTTCTTCCAAATCGCTACTCAAGCGGGCACGCAGCTACACGCATCTAGGACGCCCAAATACGTCGAGCGTCATTTCTAAAAGTCTGTATAAAATTGAGGACTGCAGTAGACTGAACTTAAAATTTGCATGCTCTTGTTAACAATTGTGTAAGCTTTCACGTAAGAAGAGTCCGACGTTAAAAATTGATATAAACATTGCAATCTTTGTAAATCGACTAAAAAATGCTTATGGCACATATAAATAATTGAAATATAGGTACTTCTTTACCTATCGAACTGTATAATACAAACACGTATTTTGATGTTTTATAATGAGTAATTAAAACAATTAGATTCACATAAAATTTCACGATTTTGACTTCGTAATATTATATCTAATAAAAAAATTTATAAAAAAAAAAATGTATTTTAAAAGATTTTATTACAAATGCACTAAAAACTAAAAATAATTATCGTGGAGCAGGATTTTTCATAACAGAATATGAATCAATTTCGAAATGAATTTGTTGTGATATACCCTGCTCCACGATTTTATTTAAAGTGAAAAAACACCATCGAAATTGCAGTGCAAGAAAATAATTATTTTTTAGTTTTTAGTGCATTTGTAATAAAATCATTTAACATAAAATTTTGTTTTATATATTTTTCATTTTCTAGTTTTCAGTGTTTATGAATTTGCATTTCGCAGCTCTGACTTCTTTAGAAATATCTTTTATTTAATTTCAAATCGCAATGCGACTAGCGACCCGAACGCAGCAGCTTTTTGTCGTTTTCGTAAAGGACGCGAGTGGCTGATTTCAATTCGTTTGGATATGTGGTTATGGGTTATATTTATTGATGACTTTTTTCACCTGCTCGGGGTTAATTTTTTTTTTAAATATTGTATTGTCACCCAAACTACGCACGCCTGCAAAGTTTCAAGACAATTGGATAGTTGGAATACAAACATACAAACAGAGGATCGAAGCTGAATAAAATCGTTTAAAAAATTATCTGAAAAAGGAAATGCAGACTTAGAAGCTCTGGAGAGTTGTCAATTCATACAAAAAAAAAATACACATAATTTAAAATTGTAAAGTTGAAGTTGAGAAATTGAATTTTGGCCACCCTCCAGACCACCGTGGATCGGCTGACTCTGATTTAGATAGCCTACCTGCAGATGCTTAACTTCCATATTACGGATTTGTAAAAGGCTCCTAGTGAGAGACTCCACTTCTTTCAGCGAATTAACTTGGATGTTCAAAGCATGAATCTGTTTCTCCTGGTTCGCGGCAGTACGGATTTTAGCTTCCAACTGCAACGAGGTCTCGATCAATTTTCCCTTTAATTGGTCTATCATACGTCGAAGCATCACTTCGTCGCCTTCGCCTTTCATTAAGGTGTCGTACGACACTTGCAACATAGCCAGCTTCTTCTCGGTGCTCTCCAGTTTCTTCCGATAGGAATCCCGTTCGTCGCTCCTTTTCTACGAAAGAAAAGAAAATTGATAAAACTGTGTAAACAAAACTTCTCCGTGCTTTACTACCTCGACTTCCTGCTTTAGTTTCGAGATCATAAGTTCATTCGACTTCACAAGGTCCTCGGCCAAGGGTAATTCCCCCTTCGGCACTGGTGTTTCATCGGCAATTTCTTTATCTGCTTTCTGAGAATTGGCGGTCGCGTCATGTTTCCCGACGGAACAAGTATCTCCAGCGCCTATGGACGACTGTAGAATTTCGCAAGCATTCAGTTCCTAGAACGAGACGATGTTTTATGCGAATATAGATCGTTGAGTTATTTTAAACTTGACGTGTTTACAATATTTTAATTGATAAATCTTCAGATTACCGATTGCTCGCTTTGTTGACTCTCACTCTCGGAAATCCTGGGAGTCCCGGGTTCCTCCACCGTTTCCCTCGTAGCTTCAATAACAGTCACCGGTTCCAACGGAATTGGATTTTTAGGTAGACTTTCATTAACAATTTCAGACGCGTTTATGTTTTTCACGAGTACATCCGCTGTTCGGTCTTTCGCACATTCAGCAGCTGTAGATTCTGCATGTTGCGCAATCGAATTTTGCACCTGAGGATTGTCAGCGGCAGAGGCAACTCCATTCTCGGTACCAGCAGGGCCCACACCGTTTGCATTATTCGCTTGATTCGGTTCCGTTATTTCAGACAGAATCGGGTTTTGGCCCGCGTCTGGTTTAAGTGCCTTCGTGTCTGACATTTTTATCTGCAAGAAGTGTCATTTTTATAAGTTACGTGCGCAACGGAACAGAGGAAGAGCGAGTTTCACTGTATTCGTGGCAGTGAACCAATCGGGATGAATACTTGCGAGCTTGAATATTAAATACTTGGACAGAAAGTCGGTTCACACTTGACGAATGTAGGGACGCTTCGAATCTCGAGAACCGAATAGCTGCGTGTGGGTTCGAAATAGTGCTCTAGATTTCACGCGCTATTCCAAGTACTAGACCAATAATTAATTGCACGATTACCAACAAACAAGAAAGCAGAGAAACCCTTCTCGAACGATGATGTTTCCCTCGAATACGAATTTCACTTTCACACAAAACGACTGGATATCCAGGACTAACTAAAAGTCTGATGTATTTTTGGACATTCTCGGCTCATTCTATTTTAAACTATCGTAGACGTGCGCCAGTCGAACGCCCAAGAAACTGAACATTGTATCGCATTTGAAATAAATACTTCACATGAAAATTCTGCTTCACTATTCGCTTAAACATTGAAAATGTTACCGGTGGCATGATCCACGCGATAGAATATACATATTTGCACCTGTATCGTACGCATAGCTATGCATACTTCGAAATATCATGTAACGCGGGTTCGGAGTTAAAGCATCCACTCCGATTCGTATGAATGAATCAACCAAGTAATCAAGACAACAGTTAAAAGAGAGTTTATTTGTCATAGCTTAGAAATGTCTAAATTAAATTTAGAAGATTATTTATTACATTAGGTTGACTCGCATCGCTTCATTTCCTTTCGATCGTGTAGAATTTCAGCTGAGAAAGAAGATTCATTAACGTAGTTACGCTCATCACAGTGTCGTGCTCGAGGGATCTCGTACCTCGGTATTGGAGGTATTCGAAAGAAATTTTATGGTAAATACATAAAGGAATTCGTGTTATTTTACTGAGAACAACATCTTTAAAATACGTTTTACGTTCTTTCAAATTACTACGCACATGTTGATCGACCGCATTCGAGTTTTAAATACATAACCTCGCTTACGTGTATCTTGTTTCGAGTATATTTATCACGATTTCTATAGACGCATAACAATGTGTTTCTACGCAATGTATTCATAGGGCGAACTTATACGTTGTTAGGAAAACCGATAGGATAGTTTTCACTTTCATATTTAGCGCATTTTTCATTCAAAATTTAATATATCCGATGCTAAAGGTTACCTTAAATAGTCACTTGATACCTGTAACATCTACCGCAAGCTTCTCCGGCCGCCGTTAAACGATTTCGCAAGATTTGTTAAAATTAAGTTTCCGTTACAGAAAACCAATTAAGGAATGGAAGAGTACGCGAGAGAACCATGCCCTTGGCGTATAATAGATGATTGCGGTGGCGCGTTTACCATGGGTGCCATTGGTGGTGCTGTATTTCAGAGTATTAAAGGTTTTCGAAACGCACCCAGCGGAATAAACAAGCGATTTCTGGGAAGTCTAATGGCTATCAAACAACGATCTCCGATTATTGCTGGAAACTTTGCGCTATGGGGCGGTATGTTTTCCACGATAGACTGCACGTTGGTACACCTTAGGAAAAAGGAAGATCCATGGAATTCTATTATCAGCGGAGCGGCGACCGGCGGAATATTAGCGGCGAGAAATGGTTTACCAGCCATGGCTGGTAGTGCGATTATCGGTGGAGTGTTGTTGGCTTTAATAGAAGGTGTAGGAATATTTTTCACACGTATGTCCGCGGAACAATTCAAACCTCCATCTTTCACCAACGATCCGTCGCATCTCGGACCACCGTCGCAGGGCTATCCGTCGTAAAGCGTGTACAAATATTCTAGACTTATTTCAATTACACTTAACTAATTAAGTACAAACGTTTCATATTGTTTGAAACGATAGTAGTTAAACACTGTCTTATCGCCAGTATCTCAGATTTGTATAGACAATTGGACTTCTTGCTTTAAGAAATAATAATAGTTCATTTTTTTATTTAATGGTGTTCCTTTCTGTATTCTTATTAGACTGTTAACAGACAAAACAAAAGAAAACAGTATAAACACATTAACGATATATATACATAAATATGATATATATTGATAAAATAAATTAACAATAATAATTCATTTAATTTATCTAAATATCATCTTCGTCTTCAATTTCTTCTTGAAAATATTTAAAGGTCGAAGCTATAGACAGGTCCAAGGATTTGTTCGCAGAATCTGGTTCTTCATTATCATTCACAGATTCGTATGATGATTTATCTTCTGTACCTTTCAACGACTTGTTCATTAATCCTAGCAAATGAAGCTGCTCCACCTTAAAAATTTCGTAATAAAAAGTATTTCCAAAGGCAGTACGGACGTTACGAGATTTATATTTACCTGCAGGCTATGCACTTGGTTATCGATTTTTGTTAATATCTTTAATAGAAGTTCCCTTTCCTGCTTTAAGTCTCTTTGAAAAGCAAGCAGTTCGTTGGCATTCATTTTTGTACGGGGTTTTTCCAAGTCATCCTCCATCTTTCAAACTTTTTCACACATTTCATGAAGTTATTACTACGATCATTCGGTGCTGCACAAAGGAACGCAATGTTTTTCGCGAATTTCTAGTTTTCGGTTCAAAGAATTCCTTTATTCATAAATACTTCCTAATGGTTAACAAATGTGTAACGTATGACGATAAATTTTATCTAATGTCACGATATGTCCAACGAGAATCCTTGAAAAAAGTCATCGCTTGTTTTCAAAACTTGGAACGCATTCTGTAAAGGTTATGGCTGTTGTTACCGACAGGCAGTGTCGCCAACGTAATACGCTGCAAACTTCAGTACAGTCGCTGGCAGGGCTGTCTTAATAAATTTGAGCGCCCTGGACAGTGATGGGTAAATCACTAGAAAGCAACGTAATTTACGTTACGTGACATACGTGTATAATACTGAAATAATTGCCGGGACAGGTCCACTGGACGTTTTATACACGTATGTCACGTAACGTAAATTACGTTGCTTTCTAGTGATTTACACATCACTGGCCCTGGATTAAAAAATTTTGGCGCCCTAGGTCCCAAGGGTGCAATTTCTTCGCAATCGGTGCAAGGCAGTGCATCACAATCCCGGGTTTCCATCAAGGCAAACACCAACAAAAACAATGCCCGCAAACGAAATTTTTGTCTCCAAAATTGAAGAGAAAAAAAGCTTTTCAACATATTTGATTCTTAACGCATTGTGGTCGGGCGTTTTGTGCCGGTGCATTATGGCTGGAGCGGGTAATTTTTTGAGAAGGGGCAACAAACATTAGTAACCCGTATAGCTTTATTTCCGTCATTCTACCATCCATCTATAAAAAAAACGTATAAATACGTGACCCGCGCTCTACTCACAGTTTGTGGAAAACTTATTTTTACGTGTTCCGACAACAATGTGTTAAGCGCCCTTGGATCACGGGCGCCCCTGGGCTATAGCCCATTGGTAAAGGCGGCCCTGGTCGCTGGGCATGCTTTTTGTAACGTTGGTCAGCCTGAATTTTAAATTTATTATCGAATTTCTTGGATGAAGGATAAAGAATATAGGGCGAATTCCACTTACATCCAAATCGCCCGCAACGCCCGTTGTTAACATTCCAAAATTTATGAAAGTCTCATGAAATATGGAAGAAAAATCTGTGAACGAGTCATTATCGGAAAATACAGGTTTTTAACTATAAATTACGACTCAAAAATAGGAGTTAATATATAGTTTATGATATTTATTTAGTACAAAAACGGAAAATTCCTAAGGTCGTGGGCGCGGGCGATTTGGGCGTAAGTGGAATTCACCCATATTAGAGTACACATGCCATTCTATGAAAAAAAGGCTGTTTTATTTTGGATAGTTTGAGTGAGTTCTATACGGTTTCTTCACAGAGTAATGTAATAATAGTTTATTTTTCTACAGAATTCTACGTAACACTACAGCGCAATCGCATCTCTTTAGGTACAGAATCTGTATTGGATCACAATATAATCTATATAGCTATACGATTATATTAATTTGTAAACTTTCGAGTGGTTGAATTAACTTAAATATAATCAACGCGAGTCTTTCCATTCAAAAATCATTTCAGTATACAGCGTAGGGGCCGTCCTTAAATTACGTAAGGGTACTTTTGGCGATTTCTTACTCCCTCCCTCCACCAGTATAAGAATTTGTAAGATTTGATATTCCAACCCCCTCCTTATGTAATATTTTTTGCACTGACTTTTTTCAGTTATTAAAATTCTTTTAAAGGTTTATATAATTCATTTAACTCGGTTTCGGAAAATTTAAACTAAAACTACTTTTCTGGAACATTAATGATAGGATTTGTATTTATTGAAAATTAGTTTAAAAAATGTTACGTAAAACGTTAGCTGACTCCCCCCTTGTAGGAAAACGTATGAAATTCGCGACCCCCTCCCCCCCCCCCAAAAAAAGCCTTACGTAATTTAAGGACGACCCTAGTTTCTTATCCGTTGACTACCTAGATCGAAGATTAGGAATGTTTTCCTACTAATTTTACTGTTCCGCTCTGCAATGTATTATTACTGTATAATGAGGTACATACATACATACATTGTCACTGACACAAGATTTTCATTAGATTTTATGTACATATACATACAGAATACATTCAAATTGGGAGCACAACTAGTGTTACCATGCTATCGTTATAAGAAAGGTTAGAATCTAGTATTGGAATATCGTAATTATGCGAAGTTAATCGTTTCTATTTTTTAGTCGTACATACAGTAGCATTACAGTAGCGTACGCCTCGGATGTTTTTTGTCAGAACTTACAAAGAATTTTCATAGTGACGTAACTTTTATTAAGGGGTCATGTCTAGTTGGCAGGCGGAAAAAACTTGATTTCCAGGAATTTTGTGTGGGAAATATAATGTATATTTTTTACAACTATTTGCTCATTTTAAAAGTACATATATTCAGCAACTCTCAGTAATTTTGTTATAGGAAAATATTACAAAGTGAACGAATAACAGTCACTCTCCCGGAAGCTATTTTTTTTAGCGGTGAGCACGATTTCTCCGAGCCGGATCATCTGAAATCGAAAAGTGAAGAAGATTCTGTAGTATATGTGTTTATCTAGTTCGTCAACGAAGGATTTTTGTTTTTGATGCAAACTATATTTTTAATTCACGAAAAACGAACAATTCAGACATCGAAAAATCACGATTTTGCGTTAAACGACCGCCATTTTGTCTGAAATTATTTTGTTGAAAAATCCTTCGTTTACGAACCAGATAAACTCATATATTAACAGAATCTTCTTCACTTTCTAATTTGAAATGATCATGGCTCGGAGAAATCGTGTTCACCGCGCAGCACCATCATAAAAACAGCTTCCTCGAGAGTGGCTGTTATTTCTTCATTATTTAATATTTTCCTATTGGGAAACCTAGAATTTCGATACGCCAACTAGTGGCAGAAAATTGAACTACTGAGAGTAGGTTGTCATCCGTCGAAGTCTATACGATTATTAGTGTTTATATAGACATGTGAAAAACGAGTGTTTTTAAATTTTTTTGAACACCACATTTTTACTTATTCGATTAATAAATACTTATTCGGAATGTTTGGTGGGTTCCGGACCTATTTTCAATAGTTTGCCAACTGACCACCACAGCGCTGAAATCTAAGCCACGCCTCCACTGGGTTTCCTAATAACAAAATATCTGAGAGTTGCTGAATATAGGTACGTACTTCTAAAATAAGGAAATAGTTGTAAGAAACATACATCACATTTTTCACAAAAAATTCTTTTTCGTTTGCCAAGTAGGCACGACCCCTTAATAAGCTTGAATTTTCCGAGATACGAGACGCGCGTTGATCTTCCTATTAGTTTGGAGAGATTAAAGATTTTCAAATGTGTTTCTGTTGCGAAATTACTAGGTCGTTTAAAAATATACGTACACAGGGGGAAAGAGGGCGTAAAAAGACATTAAAAAGGACAGACATGATAGGGATGATAACATCGAACAATAATTGTCCTCGCCAAAAAGAAGACTAATCTCTAGATGCAACTAACAAGCATCTAAAGCAATATTTTCACAGATTTTTTTACAGGATATATTGTATTCAATCATTGGTATTTATAATTACATATATAAATATTGTTATACCATTTACAGAAACTGAGGTATATGGTAACCTTGCGGAATAATTTTAAGAATTAATCACGTGGATCAATTCTATTAACATTATCATTCACGGTATATACGAGCTACAAAGAAAACAAATAAATAGTTAATACAAAATTGGTACATGCGTCGTTGAACTTCTATTAATTCTATACATTCGACTAATTTTGACGATCGATTCGCAAGACCACGAGAAAATTGTGTCACGTATTATTAGAAGAACAGTTCAGCCATAAAGGTTTTCGTTTTCTTACAATTGGTTTTTTTTGTTTGCACTATTACGATAAGGATATGATCGTAAACTGCTGCAGCAAGGAGTGAATTGAGAATTACCATTCGATTCACGTACAATCGCTCAAATCGTAAGTTTTCTTTCGACTTTTACCAATCGTCGTTAAGTCGTAGACCATAAATTTGTTCGTTGCTGCAGCAAAGAGCGCGTCAATCTTTCGAGGAGGAGGGTGGCGATTCCCGACTATTGTCGCTTGCAAAATTTGATAAACCGAGACCACCGGCTTCGTGGCTCGAGGAGCTGGTCGGGGAATTACTGCTACTTCTAGTACCGCCGAGTGGCGCCACTGTTCCACTCTCCGCCGGTATCAGGCCCTCCTTCATCCTTTTCTTCTGCTTCATCCTCCTGTTCTGGAACCATATTTTTACCTGCGTTTCGTTTAGCTGTAACGCTGACGCAATTTCGATGCGCCTTGCCCTGGTCAGGTACTTGTTGAAGTGAAACTCTTTCTCAAGTTCCGTGAGCTGCTTGTTCGTGAAGTTGGTCCGGCCGGTATTGTTGAAACCACCTGCGATACTGGCCAAGGGGCCGCCGGTAAGGCAGTTAACGGGACCGCTTGTCGCATGAGTGTAAGCAGATCCACTCGTACTCGCGATCGTGCTGCCACCAAATTCTCCCACGCTCTGGTTTGTCTTCGCGACTGCAACAGATTTTAGGTTTTCTTTATATTCGAACATAAGTTGTGCAACGGTTAGTGCTCTACATGATTATCGCGATTTCAATGCGACCGATTTCTGCTTGGGACTCTGTATGCTGTGTTGCGAGTTGTCAAAAGTCATCCAAAGGTATGTATTTGGAAATATAATTTTTGTCATGTCATTTGGGATGCGATACTTCTGTTTTCCAACTACCCACCACGTGGACGGGACGATTCTAACAACGTGATTGATGCGTTCTCGCTACGAATTATTTGAAATCTGGAATATTCCTCCAACGTTTCAACGTTTGTAATATTCCTCGAGCTGTTCTGGTCGCAGAATCAAACGGTCTGATTAAAACTTTGAGAGATCAATTACATAGCAGATAGTTAGGTACGAATATTCGCTAAAAGGGACACATCTTTGGCTTATATTCCCTTCTGTTTTGGACGTGGACGTTAATGCTTGACGTGCCCATGGTAGAGGTTAGGGGCAGTATGTGCCGATTAAGCTTATGTTTAGGCTTTCGACCGATGGCCGTTTATTGTCCAACACAGCTGGTCAGTGTTCTAAGGACAGAATCCGTTCAACCGTGGATTCACGATAGGGTTAAGCCCTAAAATTGGATCGAATTGCATCAGCTGTGACCGAACATCAAGAATAAATCATTACGTCATATTACTTCGCCCGTATTTATCGATCGACTAACTTGGTCACTCTAATTTCTGTTTCTGAAGTTATTGTAACAGTTTCAGTTTCATGTCTCGTATCGACGTTTCACGCTAAGTTGTGTACGTGGAGATTGTAAGTTCCGAAGTTGATTCGGAAATACGACACGTATTCCTGAGTGTTTTGAAAAATTGTCTCCGCCTGTTTTGTTTATCGCGAGTGTTCGGACTTTGTACAAAGATAATTGCAGTTAAACAATTTAAAAGGAGCCACGCGTCCGGACGAAAAAAAAGGTGGCGTCTACGCATTATGGAAATTAGATTGTTATTTAGTCTGCCGGTATGTGGAAGTCAATTTACTTAATGGCAGAGGGTGGACGAAACTGTCAAGGCACCGCCTTAGAGCCACATTTTCTTTTTTACCCATGTTTGCCTGTATCGTTTCCTGACGCGGCGTACGCCCTCATCGCATATTAGTTTTTATATAATATTATATTTTAAGTTGAAAGTGTAGCTATAATAATGCGACACGAGTATCGGGATAGAATAAAATATGGTACGATCGATTTCTCTCGAGGATAAGGCTAATGTTATTTAGCGGATTTTCCGAATGATCCGTAAACATCAGTCACTTAAACACCGTGTTCCGAAGTTGGCCCGTGGCCATTAAGCTCACGCATCTTCAAGCCGAATAATCAAGTTGGACAAGTTCTATTAGTAGTCACGGTCGGCGTGATAGCATGAAATGTTTTCCGTTTTCGCGACTCATTCATCAATTTAGCACCTTAACGGGAGGACAGAGCGCGGGGTTGCTGATTTTCTATACGATACCGGTGTATCTCACGAATCAGCCGAGTCTCCGTGAGTCGAGTATCATTACCGTTGCCGATGGAACTTTCCTCGGACCTTGGCCACCGCGATTTTATTGTTAGACAATGCTTCAGCAGTCAAGAATGTGGAAAATACTCGAAATCAGACGAGAATGTAGCTGTTTCCCTCGATAGTTATTTCTCTTCGGGATAAAGAGAGTCTGTAGAGACCTTGAAACTGACCCTATTCAAACGTTTTCAATCGAAGAATGTTTAAGCAGACAGAAAACATTTTTCCTTCGCGCTCTGTTTTCAACCTAAAAATAAGTAGCAGCGTGGAGCTTTGTAATTGGAGAAATAAAAGTAGAAGTCGGTCAATCCGCATTACTGTCTTGCCACTGAATAATCGATGAAACTTAGCGATACGTCGTGTACTTGTTCCATTCGTGATATAATCAGTTACGTCTGATTCCATTCTAAAAAGGCAAATCTCGAATGCCGAGCGATCAAGGAAACGTTTGCTCGCGCGGAATGAACAAATCACCTTCGAGTAAACGCCGCCGCTACGCCGGTAATTAGAATTTCTTCTACGGCGGACGCTAATAACACTAATTAAAACCACAGGTATCGTTTAGCGATGCAAATGTTACACGATCGTGTCGGATCGAATGATAGACTTGTTGGTTGAACTAGTAACTATAATTTTCTTGAACTCGTGAAACAACTTTAATACATAGAAACTGTGTACATATGGTAGACAGATATTTCTATTTATATTTGTATTTGATAAAAAAAAAAACTCGGAATGTTGCACGCTTGTGCCATAAAATGTTGCACACAGTTTATTCGTTTCATTCAATAATTTCACATAGTGGAAGAAAACTGTCCTTCTCATCTCTCGTCTCGTTTTGACAAACTTAGCCCCAAAACAAAAAGAGGGAAGAAATTTGAACATTTGTTGGAAAGGCAATGTTATTTTAATTCTAAGATAAAAATTTTGATCGTAAACCCGAATACGATCAATCAATAATAGAAAGAGTAACTTACTCTGGGAACAGGCAATAATTTTTCACTTTGATCGTATTCACATTACGTAGGTATATTTGGAGGGGAGGGACGCTTGCGACTGGCTAATGTCATCGAGTTCCACGTCGGAAGTTGTTAGAAAAACGAATAATTGTATTTCACGTTCACGCAACGTCGATCGACCAAATGCGCTTAAACTTGCTGCCAAACATGAATGTAATTCTCGCGCACGTTAGCGAGCGCACCGATGCAAATAAGAATGTGTGCGGTGGGCGCGAGTGGACTACCACAGGTAATACGTAGCATGCCAGTCCGGCTTCGTTCAAAGGCCCCCCGATTAAATCTCACCTGGCTTAATATTATTATTTTACGTGGCGCCTGCATGTGGAAACGGCACGGAGAGGGGAGCATGTAATTGGAAAGAGAGGGAAAAAGCTGGTAGATAGCGCTCGTGGATAGCGCCACATAGCTCCGTTGAACAATCTTCATTTTTTACAAAAGAAACCAATCGAAAGCAAATGCTTTGATTTTCAGTGCACATGGTGAAAATTGATGATGCGTTCAATAACTTGCGATTTGTTCGTGGTGTGGGACACTGAAGATATCTATTCTCCATTCCAGTCTTTCAAGTTGCTTATTTTATAGAAAAAAAAAATAGAAGGACCCGGTGAATTCGCTATTTTACACTTCTCATCGCGAACAGCCCAGTTGATTTCTGCTATACGGACGTATAGTAATTAATTTTCTGTAATCTCGGTGAGAGAAAATGCGAAGAGGAAACGAAGCGGAGGACGGTTGCAAACAGATGAGGAGGGAGTCGTGATCGAGGTGTGTGAAGTATGAAAGCATTAAGAAGACTACCGTAGCTGAGAACTAGAGTTTCCTGATCTCGATCCGGTTCTCGCGGATCCGCTTAAGGGCATCCGGTCAAAAAATCGAAAAAAAATTGTTTGCATATTTTCATTCAACTACATCTCAAAAATGTTCAGTTAAAATTTCGGATCGAAATTCCTAACGGTACAGATTATATAGGCAGTTCAGGGGGGTCACCAGTGTGACGACCTTCAAATAGGTGTTTTTTGAAAATGAATTGTGAAGCAGGTATAATAGCCAGAAATGTGATTTTTTTTTCAATTAATAATACATTTATTGATCTAAAAACAGAATCAACTTGTTTTAATCGAATAAACGCATGGAAAAGAGGGCGCTCACAAGCAAGTCCCCGTCAAATAATAGACGAACGCGCTCAGCGTCAAACTTTAAGTACGTTTTTTTCGAAACAATTTTTCACGCACTGCCGCCACGATAAAAAATGCAATTCTTCACCGAATTTAAAAATTCAAACGGGATTCTACTCGTAATTACACTAGCTTCCGCACTGCCCTCTATTGCGAATTTTCATACACTCAATTTTTTCTTACGAAACATTTTTGTGCGGAAAAACCCATGTTTCGGGGACCCTATCGTTTAAACATTTGGCAATCATCGCCCAGTTGTTTGTTAACACTGCCCGAGGATAGCGCGATAACGACACATGTGTCATTAAGGAATATCTTTGGTTTTTTTTATTTTGGATGATCCTGTCTAAAGTTATCGTGGCGCCAGTGCCGGCCAGTTTTTTTTACAACGTTGCAGCACGCAATGCATATCAGAGGCAGGGGTGGGCAAAAATGAAAAAAAAAATTGTTTTATACTCTACATTTGTAGCAGAAAGTGCAAAAAGTTTTAGACCCATACATTGTATACTTTTTTCTAGAAAAAATCATAAAAGTCACCTATGTTTTCGCGCGATTTCACCGGCGGATGCTCTTAAGAAGAAGAGTCTAATTTATTCGGTCATTGAGAAAGTTTCTCATTTCACCATGATGTTTGACGACCTGCTTTTTAATCGATAACATTCTACCCCCTTCAAATTTTCCGGGGCATCTCCAATTACGTTTCACACGCATTCTGAGAGGATTACTTTATACGCGTTATGTAAAGGGGAAGGGATTTTATCGATTGCATTGATTTGCACAGTTTTATAAAGAGATATTCTGTGGCATGTTACAGTCTAAACAGTTTGCCTCGTTAGTTACTCTTTTCACTTGGCAGCAGTTTCACTGTCTCTTTGTTTTTCACACGTTCCGCAATACAGAAGCTAATGCCCCGCATTGATCCACGGTAATAGTATTATATAGTAATTTAGTAAATGAATCGCGGAGTGTCAGCTTCTTTAATCTGCCCCGATAAAATCGCGCGTTCGCAAGAAACTAATCCGTTGATCACACAGGATCATCTGCCCTTATGCGGTAACGATCCCCTTTTAGAGGAGCATTACGCAATTCAAATATTATTCAAAGGCTAAAAGCCAGGGGGCATGGTGCAGATGACGTAAGGAAACGCAGGGGTTGAATGTGTGCGCGAGCAGCCACGAGGACCTCCGGTATTACGTTACCGGAAAGATGGTCCTCGATAGGGGCACCGCGTTCCTTCCTCTTCCGATTTCCCTAATTTCAGAAAATTTCAACACATTCGGTTCATCCATATTCCATTCGACTGCTCGAGGACAACTTTCGACCCCGAAGCGCTCTGAAACTTGGTGTAGGTAAATTTGAGGCTTGGTTTTTTTAAGAATTCTGTCACTACTAACCCCACACTAAGCCCTTTTGCAAATATTAAGGGGTAACCGCAGTCAGTAAGGTCAGAAAAATAAGGATTCTTTGGCAATTTATTTCAGAAAGTACATGCATATTTTTATGCAAAGGTTTTTGTATTAAGATGAGGAACACTTTAACAGGTTATTATATTATGTTTTGGTGTAAAAGTATTTATTTATTGCAAAATTGCAACTGATTTTCCGAAATGGGTTTTTGGATTGCGGTGACCTCGATTTCTCAAGAACCGCTTCCGAACCAATATTTCTGAAACTTTGTAATTTGCTTATTTTATCATTACAGGCTTATGATATTACAGAAGTAGAAAAAATCTATACAAGTTTTCTATACCTGATACCAACCCTAGTAGCATTTATTGTTGGCATTTTGATGGCCAACTAATTCCCAACTTGGGGATCCTGTGGGCCAACCAGAAATGCTACAAGGGAATTCCCATTATTAGTGAATCAAATAAGAGGCATTGCAGAGTTCTCTAATTGCACATGAGTCAACAATAATTTTTAGGTTTCTTCTAGACATTCAAATTTAGTCTCTAATCGAAGCATTTGTTTTTCCAAAGCATAGTTTTTATTTTATAGATGAAAAATGAGTGTTGTTTTTGTACGAAAATCGATCATTCTACTTTAACATCCGCCATTTTGTCCCAGATTAATATATTATAAACCGGAACGATTAAAGACCAGATAAACTATTGTACTACCTAAATCTTCTTCGTTTTCCGATTTTAGATAACCCAGTTCCGAATAATGTTGGTCACCGCGAAACGTATTTCTAAAATCAGCTTCCGGGAAATCAGTTGTAATTTTGCAATAAATAAATACTTTTACACCAAAACATAATATAATAACCTGTTATAGTGTCTCTCATCTGAATACAAAAACCTTTGCATAAAAATATGCATGTACTTTCTGAAATAAATTCTCAAAAAATCGCTCTTTTTCTGATAATTCTTTCTCCCCTTATGATAAGAATTAAAAATCATACATTGCTGCGGACGTCTAACAACACACTACATCTATGAAATTAATATTATCTCTAGTAGCCGAAACTTCCTAGAGCTACCTGAACAGGATACCTTTCAGCGAGAAAAAACTATCGGCTAGCCACGATCCAGCTGTATTTGAAGCTAGGTATCTGATTTCCACATCCGATTACACGGTACAACGCCCGGGGATATAGCTTCTTTTGTTGGATAAATATTTGAGTCGTAAATGCAGATTACAGAATCCTCCGTGCCAGGGATGAATGAATGTGGGATTAGGGACTTAGGGACCATCTCGGACATGCTAGAATCTAGCAGCTAGATTAATAGAAAAACGTGCGCGTTTGCTACTGTTTAGCATCGCACATTGCACAATAACTCGGTCAGTTTATTATACTTATTGTTAGTCGTCAGGTGCTTGTGTACCGGGGTGTCGCGCGCTTACTGTGACCGACAACGATACTACGAAACATAGTCGTTAACTTTTTATTTGGTAAGGAGCGATTTACGATTTTAGGGATTTGCGATAGCCGCGTTCCGTCCCCGCTGTTTCCCGAGCGCGGAATATTAAATTGTGCATATGGACGCGCGAGTATAAGCGCACACACGTACTTACACTATACACGAGGGACTTTCGCGAACCGCGACTCGTTCGTTTGTCGACTAACAGGCTCTGCTGAACCGTAATAAGGAATATCGCGACGTTTAACGAGCCTCATAAAACCGTTATTGTTACTCGAACGGCATCAATAGCGCTATCGTGTTTTACTGTTACGCGCGTTCTTCGTAATAAAGTTGCCTGACCGTTGACGTTTCTGGCGAAGCGCGCTCCCAGTAAATTCTGTCACGGTAACACCTAACGAGCGCGGATCGAACCTGTTCCGTCGCGAATAGACACAAGCACGCCTATATTTAGGTGCGCGAGCATTTTATTACCGTGTACGATTCTACGATAAGGAAACTCGTGTTTCTTTAATGGGTTCGTTTCTCTTGCTTGATAACGGATTGCTGAATCTTTCATCTTTTCTATGATACTTCCCTGCGGAGGAAGCTCCGCTTGGAATGTAATTGGGTGGCTAAAGTGCTTGTACGTGGAGGATAAGATTCTTCCTACTGTCTGGATCGCGAACGCGCTTTTAGTGACGGTACAATTAGGTGATCGGAATTAATGCCAGACTTCCGTAGGAAACTTTTATGGAGTAACCGTAGATGGTTTGTCTTTTCCCGAATTTCTGAGGATATTGATTGGCCCGCGCAGTCGTACTTATGAAGTGACAAAACAATTTTGCTGACCTAATTCCCAGCTATTTGCCCCCTGTCATCGACGCGCCTCGTCGACTATCGGGATAGATAATGTTCTGAGTCACAGTCAACTGTAAAGAGCAGGTCTCCTCAAACAAGATTCCAATCCAGTCCATTGAGACAGTAATACACATTGTAATTACTATCGCGGGAGATTATCGATGAAAATAATGAAGTATGTACTTCTTTTACTATTCTTTCCATCGCGATTACTTTTATTTACTTGTATAAAGACAGCTCCAAATAGAACAAGTCATGATTAAGGACCTGGGTTGCGCGCTGCTTGGAGAACGCTGGAGGTTCCCATTGGCTGTGCCGGTATAGCGCGTTGTAGTGACACTAGAAGCATTTCCTGCTAAAATTAGGCGTACCGCGTTTTGCATTGGCTTTTCTGATAAGTTCTGCAATCTTTCCCCTCGCCAAGTTACCAGGCAACTTTTTCTCCAAATTCGTTTGACTTGTTTTCATTCGTTACACGGACAGTCGAAATGCAGTACTGGTAGACGTATGTAGGGGAAAGTCGAACAAAACCGGGCACCTGGGTAAAACCGGGACGTGCTATTATTTTTTAAACTGCCTTAAATTTTCCCGCGTCGTTGCCGCGACATATCGCAGGGATGCCCATTATTTCGTCAACAAAAGATAATCGTGTTACAAGCGTGCTTACTAAGGTTATATCGTCTTGTGTGTTTTTGATGGCTCTGATCTAATTTCCGATCATTAAGAAATTTCAAACACTTTCGACAGTGTTCAGGTAGATACTTTTTGGCGTGAATTATGTTAATTGTTACATATTAGAGTGTAAATAATTAAAAGGTTTGTCTAAATCGTTAATTTAGCTAGTTGATAAAATTGTGGTCAACCACCTACATTAACCATTACAGAAAATAATGTGTAATCAACTACACAATTACATTTTAATCGTAAATTCTAATAAGATTACATTTTGACCAACTCTGGTTTTACCCATGCTACGGGGTAAAACCGTAACAACGAATCATATTTTAAATGTTATTTTTTTGTATTTGTTCTTCTATTAAAAGAATTGGATATACACTATTATTTAAAAAAGAGTTTATGCTAAGGAATCCTAATTGCAAATTCTTTTGTACATTAATAATATCGAAGTTACGAACTTTCATCCTTAAGCGTCCCGATTTTGCCCCGGTCTCCCCTACATGTTCGTATAAATTTCGCGGTATAAATTACCGCGGAGGAATGTATCGGTGCGGTAAAATTGATTTTCATTCCTTTTCTGCTGACAATGAGATGTTTGGTCATTGGTAGGGCCGGAATTTGAATTCCTGCCTATGATATACCTGCCTATACATATATCGAACGATTGCGTGCGGTCAACTTTATTTATGGCTTTGAGGTCAGTTGATTTGGCACGTTAATAATCACACGTTTATCGGCCTTGTATGGTATTTGTTCGGCAACGTCCACCGTCGTCCGTCGTCTGCTTTATCGTAGGCGAATGAATCGGTGGTGACGGGGTGACGTCGGTTTTGAGTTTTCACAGAATAGGATATAAATACTCGCTCCGAGGGTACGTACCCTTCGGCTTGAAGTTGGAAGCAGCGTGTTGGCGTTCGCGAGGTTGAGCCATCGGGATAGGGCCGCGTTGGGTGACGGCGCGTATCGGTGGCTGGTCGGCGCGAGCTTTTTTTTGAACGGGTGAGCCCCGAGCGGGCGAGCTATGGTTCGAAAGGCATGGGCGCGATATATCGTCGGTGAAGTGCCGCGGAAATGAAAATCACCGTGAGCGAGACACGTGGACAGGGTTGGTGATTGTCAGAGCGTTAGGTGGTAGGGGGTGCGAGTGGTCGGTGGTCGGTGGTAGTCGGCCGAGTCCGCTGTGCCGGGACTCGAGGGTCGGAGTAAGGGAGCAAGGGAGCATGGGAGTAAGGGAGAGTCAGTTACTTAGGCAAGCGGCAGGGTTGTTGCGGGAGTTGCGGGATCCGGGGTTGCCAGGTTCGGCGGGTGGCAGCCCGGGTGGAAACACGCGAACGATCCTCTGATCCCCTCGCGAGATATCGGCCACTCACTCACGCGTCCGCCGACGGCCCTAGCCGCGCCGCAACACGCTGCCCTGCCTGACTGCCTGCCTGCCTGCTTGCTTGCTTGCTTGCTTGCTTGCTTGCCTGCTTGCTTGCTTGCTTGCTTACTTGCTTGCTTTGCCTGGCCGACTGGCTGGCTCGCCGGCTCGCTGGGCTGGCTAGCTGGTCAGTTGCTCCGCTCTACCTACGCTTGCAAACCGACCGATCTACCTCTTTCTCTTTCGTTCTCTTTATTTTTCCTCCTCGATTCGTCTTTTTCGCCCGAGCTTATTTTCACTCCGTTTCTCGTCGCTCCCTCTTCTGCTTATTTCTCTTCTTTCAGCCGTCTTTGCGCGTATTTCTCTGTAGTCTAGGCTTTCGTTTCTCCTCGCCTTCCTTATCCTTTTTTCCCGTCCTTCCCCTTTCGCTTCATATTTTCATTTTCATCGTTGAAGCGTTACAGCATTTTCTACAATTATGAATATAATTTTGAGACAATTTTAACTTTGTCAATGGCTTCTCATTTACATCGAAGGTGATAAGAATCTCTTCCACTTTTCCACTCTATTCTTTACTCTCTGCAGAGCTCTTCCTTTACGTACTCTAGTTTTCGTTCGGCTTGTCCATTCTGCTCCACTGTTATTTTTCTTCTCTTGTCTCGTTCGTAGCGTTCGTCTTTTCCGTTCATCGCGCTCCATCCGTCCGTTCTAATTGTAAGTTCATACAGAGCCGTCTAGGTTGCTGGCAGGTGTCCGATATTCGCTTTTCGCGCACGAGGAACTTCTCAATCGCAGTTGTATCGGCGCCGAGGTATTTCCTTTTGCCCTCTTCTACTCTTCTCGCCTGTCTTCCTTTTTCTGCATACATTCTGTTCAGTTATACGGTTTTGTTCCTTCCAACTGTCCGCGATACATCACGATTTCTCGCATTCCCTTTACTTTTGCAACGCTATCAATCCTGTACTCACCAGTGGATCGCAATTATTTTAATCACTTTCGTTATCATTTGTCCTTTTCGGAGCATGCCTACGGTTTCTTGCGCACCGGCGCGGCGCGCCGACTTCTTTCGGTCTCTCTGTTTCTTCTAGATGTTACAGTAATGGCTGACTTATTACTGCATGCGAAAGGGAAGTGTGGCAGGAGGAAATTGGCAAAGGTGAGCTTCGCGTTTCAGGCTTGCACGCTGGTATGCCTATGCCGCCCTCCTCATGCCCCCGACTAATATTTGAACGCAGCCTCGATAACGATATGCATCTTTCGAAAGGGTGTGAAGAGCGATAGACTTGAGAAAGGCGAGTCAAAATTCTGCAGAAAAAAGTCTTACTCTATATTTTCGTCTTGTAATCTTCAGAGGCGGATGTGTGCGAAATTTCAGGAGAAAAAATTGGAAAAGATATCGACTCAGAGGCTTGAGACAATTTTAGAAACAATTAATTTTTCTTTCATGTAGCAAATTAGCAACGGTGACATGTCCAGTGAATGAACACCCCCCAGTGAATGAACGTTGCTCACGTAGTACGAAAAATTAAGGCCTATCGCGCACATTTCACGTTGAAACTTACACCGAAATTTAGAGTGGACACCCACAGACGTCTCGCAAAAGCGTTTTTCTTTTTACTTATAACTTATACGGCATTAACTCAATAATTCATATGTGAGTTGTCATACTGAATTAATTTTAAAATTGTCTGAACCCTTTTCGATTAAAATATTTAATGATATTTCGCGGAAAAGGCGTCAGACGCTTGTTACCAGGGTTGCCACCTTATCACCATATAACTCCCGGAGTGCCACACATTCCAACCCGGAGATTCAAATATAAGCCCGGAGATGGAAAAAGCAAAAAAAAAGCTTTGTTCTCGAATATCCGGAAAACAGATGTGCAATTCTTTTAAGCTCAAATAATTCAGATATTTAAAAGCATCTGTTTTTTTAATTAATAACTTTTATTATATATAAAATTAATACCATTGTATAATACCACAGTTTCTTATTATCTCTTTTTTTTTCTACAACCCGGAGATTTTTCCACTTAAACCGGAGCCCGGAGATTTGCTTCAAAACCTGGAGTCTCCGGGCCTAAACCGGAGAGGTGGCAACCCTGCTTGTTACCCTAGGGGCGCCAAATCACCAAATCCGCCCGTGGTAATTTTACTCCAATATTTTAGTAAATTAATAGAATCTGCCCTGAAAATGTTGATTTGGAAGTCGATTCCATATGCATATGATACGACCTTGTAAACCAGGATGTAAGAAAGCTGCTATGTAGGTATGTTATACACGATTGAACGCAAACGACCGATGCTCGTAGTCGAACGAAAGCGTGCAATCACGAAGGTTGCTTATTCTACCTATTCATACGTTACGCGAAATATGTCGTAAAACTGCTGAAATGGTATAGGCACGGCCGCGAGGCTCGAGAAGCATAATTCGTCGTAACTGGTTCGTTGCTTCTGCGTTAGCCTTAATGTACATTCCTACATCAAATGGGCTATATTGCTGTAAGTTTAAATCATATTTAAGACTAGTATCTATACCTACAGAGACGTTGTTAATGAATCTGACAAGACTGAAATGTTGATGCGTGACTGGGCCGCGAAGTGTAGGTATTCTGATTCAGAAATTGATATGAATCCAGTTTAGGTACTCTTTTAGGGGCCGTTTAATTCAGACTTAACTCTGGCTGAATAACTTGGAAGCTACTTCAATCTTTCATTCCAAATTTAAAAGCTTATGATAAGCGTTTAGCGTTTGAAGTTGAATTTCCTTTCTTGGTAAGGGAGAGTGGGGTAATCGCAAACGCGATGGTAAAAACGCGGCGTTTTAATAAATAAAAACTGATGTTCCCTCTCCACTAGTTAATATATTAGGTCGTATCCAACGCCGGGCGGAGAGTAATAAATACAGACCGCTCATGGTATTCAAGATAAACATAATTTATTATTTTCATCATATTTCAAGTAATATTTTGTACATTTTCAATTGCGTGTAATTACTGTTGAATTAATGATTACAATTGGGATTTTTTAAGTTGAAATAAAACGCTGACCAAGGCGTTGCTTGATTCATGATTCTAACCACTGAAATAAATTCTTTTTTATTTTTTGATGTCGAGAGGTAATGACGAACAAATCGGATGGGGTAATTTCGAACGTTCGAGATTACCCCTCGTCAATACCAATATCATTTTTATTTTTTTTTGCTTAATTTTAATATTGAATTAATCGTTTTAGATGCCGCGAAATTACGAACGAAAAACGAAACCAACGTATAGGTACCATAGATAAAGTGGCGGACGAAAGAAAGTTTACACCTTTTAAAATCGCATAACCTTTTTAGAATTGGTCCAAACGACTTGAGTTTTTTTGAGAAGCTAGAAGGATTAGTTTGCCAAGTGACGTGTTTCGTTGTTTTGAAAAAAATTGCAATTGGTCGGAATGCCGAAAATAATAGTAAAGGACATTTTTTAAATTGCTGATTTCGAGAATTTCGCGATTTTCGACCTTATTCTGTGATCTTTAAGCGTTTGTAGCGCAGAGCAACGTTAACCGATTTTGATGAAATTTTCAGCATGCATAAAACTTATTTAAATCTACAAAAGGGATTTTTGAATTTTCATTACAGGCTCAGAAAAAAAATTTAAAAAACAGTCTTTACTATTTTTTTCGATATTCCGAAAAATTGCAATGTTTTTCTAACGCACAAGAAGAGGAATTTGAAAAATACATTAGATATAGGTTTTAGCAACGTTTTTTATGAATTGACTATTGAAATCGCGCTTTCTGTGCGAATTCTGCAATATTTAGCACTCTGTTCGTTATTGTCCCACGGCAGTCGGATAATCACGAACACCAAGGGTTTTTCTTTTTCACTGTAAAGTTGATTTTTATTATAATTTTTAAAAATTCGTGACAGTATTTATTTATTATTTATTATTATCACAAATTTATTTCTCATACAGTTTTCGTTTTGTTTGCTTTTTGGCCTAGGTGTTCGCAATTACTCCACTCTCCCCTACTGTGGAAAGAAATTGCAAAGTTCAAAAGCAAAGGTTTTCAAAGAGGACATATTCGTCAATAGAGGTTTCTTCTCATAAAAAATAGTGATCTAAGCGAAATCCCCCCGATCTCTGCTTTTCATTCCTCTTGTATGATTAAAACGGAACATCTTTGGTAACAAGCCATTGGCATATCAGTGAAAAAAATTTGTAGATACATATTGCGCGGCGAAAAAAAGAATATTTTTCTTTAGAAGCATCATGAATGAGTGGAATTATGATTGCTTCGTGCGGGAGGCTGCTTATTTGTTCCGCTCTTTTTTGTTCTGGCGGGGTCGCCAATCCCGCTATTGATTACAGAAGGAAGAAATCGAGTCCGGTATGATAAATCGGGAGAGCTGACAACGCCTCGACGCTTGTCTCTCCTCTCCCCTTCCCTCTTTCCCTTTTCCCTTTTCTCTTTTCTGCCGCTTTCCCTGAGCCCGTGAAGGGTGGTCCGCACCGGGCGTCCCCATAGAGACCCTCTATTCTGGACCCTCTGGAGCACATTATGGAGGCACCAAGGGAGAAAGCAGAGCTAACTATTGTGAGATTCTACCCAACCAAAAAACTTAACCAACCAAAATCAACCGAACACTCCCCACTCCTCTGCTCCGCCCATCTTGTTATTTCGATTGAATCAGCCTGCGCGGTGTTGCGCGGTGTTGCGCGGTTCCTCCTTTTCATTAAACATTTATTGAACTTGCTAAATTATTGTATCATGAAATTAACAAAAATCTAACCTTCCTCCCTTTTTCGACTACTAATTTTAATAACCACTAAGTAGATACTTACATCCTCGTTTGAGTGTTAATTATCAAGCATCGATTCTCTCAAATGTGTTCTTAATTTCTTTTACATTTCAAACGGTGAAGACTGATCAACATACCGATACGAGGTAGAATTTCATGCACGCGCAATAATTGTGGAAGGAAAGAATTCGTGATATTCTGTTCACGCGCGCGATTAAGAGGCGTAAAGGGAAAGTTGTGGGAAGAAGGAAAAGGGTTGAGCGAGGGGTGGTAGAGTTTCGTTCGCATGTTCCGACGTAATAAGCGTCACCCGCTGGAACTTCCCGGTTGGTATTATTAATTTGATTATAATGAGCTATTAAGTGAAACGCTGGTAATCCTGACAAGCTCCATTCAACGACTAGGCTTACAGTCACTCTCGGAACCCGGTGATTGCCTCGAGCCCCGTGGCTGTTAAGCAAATTAGCGGCGAGTTAGGGGAGGCTTGTCTGCTTCTCTTCTCGCTCACTCGCTTGCCTCGCCCGCTTCTTTCCCATCGATTTGCGATACGCTACTTTTATTCTGAATCTCACGCTGTGCCAAAGACAATCCGACGACATTCTACTCGCGTTGTGCCGCGATACCATCGCCCGCGTCCGTACAATTCGATGATTAATAAGGGCTTATCGCTCGATGCACATGATACCTCGGGAGTAATAGGGCGATCGTTTAACGAGAAAGCGATTTAGAAACCGTTCACCTCGCTTATTCTTAGACGTATCAGTATTACGATTGCTGGTGGTTCCTGTAACTTTTCGGCGAACACATAACGTAAGTTCGGGGAACATTGGCAGCTATACGCACGAATATATAAATTGGTATTCGAGATCGAGATTTTAGGTACTCAATTGTTTCAACGTTTGCTGTTAGATATTGTCCAATAATCGACTGTCAAATTGGTAACTTTGTTACGTTATATTACGGTGTAATAGACAGGTGTTCCGACTCCTGTTCAGAATGTGTGATTTTTTCGTCCTAGTTCTTCTGGCCGCCGGCAGATTTCGTCGATGTCGTAAAGACATTTACATATTGGTATACGATTTTTCTGGCAAGCTCAGTAATACCACAAAAACAAAAATGTATTAAAGAAGGAAAAGGACAAAAATTTTATGCATTTTGACACTTGTAGTACAATCACAAAAGATGCAATATTATTGATAGGATACTTAAACATGTTAATTTTTCAGATCGACGTGAGCCAGATCAATTTTTATCTATATTTATCTAATAAATTTTTGTACGAAAGGACTTAATTTATAAATTATTTTTTTCTAGTATATTAAGTTTAATAAATGGAGCGACTTCCTTGGCAGAATAGTGCGTTAAATTTAAAATTTAAAATATGTATATAAATTATAGGTAGTAATTTATTCATTAATTACATATTTCTTTTAAATATATTTTGTATAGTTGTTTTATTATTATTAATAATGATTGGTATAGCCTTTTTAACTTTATTTGAACGTAAAATTTTGGGTTACATTCAGGATCGAAAGGGGCCATATAAGGTAGGACCTTTTAGCGATGTTATTAAGTTGTTAAATAAAGAATTTTTTTTATTGATTATATAACAAAATGTTTCAAAAACCTGTCAATGTTTCCCCAGGTATTTATTTAATACGCTACCTACTTTTCCTATTCGTCGAAGGAGTCAGATAGAGCTGCCGAGAAGTAGACAGAGTTAAATAACTCGGAAATAATTTGAAAATAATGTAGCAAGAACTTGTTTATTAATATGCACGTCACCTTGCTTGTCAGATTTCCTTCGTTACCCAATTCACTTAAATATCTAGTCTTTCGCAGATGTGAAATGTTCGTTATCCCCTGTCCCTATATACCAACGTTCATTTGATATTGTGTATTTTGTAAATAGGTATGTTTACTTAATAAATAGGACTTATGTGACCGGCCTTTTCCAACGGGTGAAATCTTTTTTCCAATTTTCCATTCATAAGTATGCAATCTTAAGTCATATAAGTCGTTGGGGTTTCATGGCTATGGGCGTGCATTTCAATTGCGACAGGATTCCAGATAAACCTAGAATCGATACGTACGTAACATTGCGTGATTCGCGCAAGAACATGATAGGTACTCTTTCTTACTAATATTCAACAGTACCTACTTTCTCTGTTCACGGTGTCTGTTATTTCAAATTTATGGACAATCGAATCGATGTTCTTTGACCCTCGGAAGACGAATGGCGGATATGGTCGCGTGAGACGAATGCAGAGTCAGTTTTACCCGTAGCAACATTTCTATGGTAGGTACACCGGTTTCACGAAAAAATTGAATATAAAATGAATTAAATAATTAAAATCTCTCAAATTAACTAAAATTTATTAATAATGAAATACATCAAAAAGAATTATTTCTGTACATTTGGTACATAAAATAAGTGTATCTCCTGCATGATTTTTACAAATAATGTTACTGCAATTTAGGCATCGTATACTATATTTTGCCATTGCCAACACAAATATAAAATCGTGATAGACTTTGTCAGAGTTGGATCAAAATGACCCTGCATTAATTGTATGAGGGTTAATACGTTTCACCTGAAGCGCAAGTATCGGTGTAGGTATTCCCGGATTCGTCGGCGTATTTTGCCCGATTTCGGAAGGCTTGTAAAAGTCTCGAATGTGTTTCACCTTTTAATTAAAGCTCAAAGATGCGTTATCGGTTATCGGGTTCGCATCTCCCGACATACCTAATCTGATAACCGGACTGCAAGAATTTCGTTCTGAAACGCGAATCTTATCGGGGCTTTCCAATATCTTCGTTCAACTACCAATTCAATCCGATTGTACGTGATAAATCGTGTTTGCGTTTGCGTTTGCGTCTACTGATATTTTTTTCGCGAGTCAATCTTATTATTTGTAAACAGTCAGCAAACCAGCGCAACGTCACCAGTTGCGAGTTGCGAGAAAGGAAGTGTTAAAGAATTGAACTTTTTATACAACGGCACATGAATGGAATGAAATACTTTGTACCATTATGTAGCGAAAGGAAAATAAAAGATATTATTTCAGCATTTGGTTATTAGTAGGTATCTTCCTTTCCCAATATTACAGATCGTCAAAAATAATCTAATTGAATAAAGCGAACGAATTTGATATTAGCGAATAAACCAGTAGTCCTTTAAATAGCCCGCTTGCGCATTGCCCGTGAATCACCTGCGAAGTGCGAATGTGGTTAGCTCAACTCAACTAAGATTCTGTCTCGGGTCTCTCTCGAGGGTTTCTCGAGGCTCGCTTTCATAGGTCACCGATCCTGATTGGCGGATGCCGAAAATTCTGGAACAGACATCGCCAAACAGCGATCGGTATACCGGTTTGGTAGTGATCCGGAGCTTCCGAGAAGCCCGAGCCATTAGAATATTAGATGAACATTAGTAGGTAGATAGGCGGCACACTCCTATTCAAGATCTATCAAGACTTTCAAGACCTATCAAGACTTTCAAGAAATCTTTGTTTTGAATAATAGTCGAAGCGATTCGAAAATTTCTTCTATGATTCGAAGCGATTCCAAACATTCGCTCGGGATTCGAAGCGATTCGAAACTTCTGTCCAGAATTCGAAGCGATTCGATTTGCTTGACGACCATGGCTAATGAGATTCGAAGCGATTTGAATCTTCACAGGATTGAATAACTTCGAATCGAGTTGCTCTGTTCAGCCCATCACTATAGGAAGGTATAGAACACATTCGAATCGTGTAAATGTAACCATCAGTGGTGTTTAGTGCGTGACTCAATGTACCTATTTATCGCAATGTGATATCCTTTTCCGTTTCTTAACACGTATAATCTTTTAATGCATGCTTTAGCTTTTATGCATCGTAGTTTTAACTTTATCGTAGCTTTAATTTCGGACTATATAGATTTCGGTTACGGTTCTACAGAACCGATATTATACCGGTTCCATAACGGTTATATATCAGTTTTATACGAGTAATATATGAATCGGTTACGCATCGGGTATGCATCGCACGTTTCAAAATATTTACGAGCAATGTCACATTTTTTTAATGGAAAATCTATTTGTTTGTAAGTTTTTTTATCGCTAAGCCTCTCTATCTGGAGTTTCTTTCTTCAAATCTTCATTCGATGCAGAAAGCACCGAAATGAAAGGTAGCATTTATAAATTAAGTATTGAGAAGGGAGACTTCAGATAGTGAGGCTCAGCGATGAAGGATCTTATAAACAAACGCGAAGATCGATTCTTTGGGTCAGAGTCATTTGTATTCCTGAGCCAGTGGCGAGAATTTTGAATTTAATACAAAAAGAAGTATATTTCACAGCAATTGACGAGACATTGTGTTCTGTCAAAAAAATAAATAGTTAATAACCTTTATAATTAATATTAAATTAGTAGTAAGTTTGTACATATTGGGAAAGTTGTTACTGCTAGAGTTAGCAATACTTTAAATTAAGTGTTAAATTAATATTATCCCATATATGGGGTAAAGTGGTCGTTTTCGCTTTTTCTTTTCAAGTTGAATATTAACATACTCTAAGTTTATTTTAAGTATTGCTACTTGTCATTTATAAATAGTAGTGTTTAAATTATATTATAAATCTATTTCCACACATTTTTATTGAAAGGGAAAAATTTTATTCGACTTCAAATATTTTTCGCCTCACTTTACCCCGGTCTCCCCTATAACCGATATAATATCGGTTCTGTAGAACCGGAACCGAAACCGATATAGGCCAGAACCTTTTTCACTCGTAACTTCTTCAAGATTATTTCGGTTCTTATAACTGTTTCGATAACTGAAACCGGTATTATAACTGTTTTCAACCCCTGCAGTTTTAAGATACTGAATACTTTATCCAGCGGATGATTGTTTAATTATTTTGAGTATTTTGACTGGTGTGTTATTTCACGATAGATCCTTTCGAGGCTCCAACCGAGTGTTCTGATCTAACGGTCGGGATTGAAATACGCCTGAAATGCCTATCCTCTTGAAATAATCGAGAGGTTTGTAGGCAAAGGATAGACGTGCAACAGTTCGCAGGCGGTTGATTTATGGTAGCCGGGATGCGGTACTCTCGTAAAAGCTCGAATGTTGTCTGTTATACTGGTTTCGTGTGCATAATCTTATCAGCCGCGTTTACGACTGTCGCATAGGTGTAAATAGGTGGTGAATAACTCACAGGGGACAGTATAAATACCGATAAATTTTCGTTGTATCCCAGCAGAGGGCTGTTATCGCCGAATGTATCGAATCTTGATTCCTACTCGTGTCTCTCTTCTACTCGAATATTCTTCAAACGCCTAAAAACTTCTTGTTATGCCTAACGTTCTCAGTAATTGTCAGTTTTGTAGCTCGCGACCGAGGGCCTTGCGTTTTTATTTTCGTACGCAGAACGATACGTATCAGGCGCTTCCGCGATGTTGCAAATCATCGTCCCGTGTTTTGATTTCTGACTCTGATAATTGCCGCTTATCGATAGGCAGTTGCCGATAACGAGCATTCATGAAATTCCGATTACTATATTATTCCGAGTCGAAGGTAGAATTTTGGTGAAATGATTTATAGAGCAGATGGACGAATATGGTGGAGCGGCAAGTTTCGGGCGATGACAAAGATAATCGGGATCGGTAGAACAGCACATGGAAGATTAATGATTCCGACGAGCCGGAATTACGTGTCACATTTTATTAATCTTGTTAGGTATAGTTTGCGTTTCAAAGGCACTAGGTCGTCGGCCAACAAGTACGTCACATTTTAGTTGTCTGTCAATCTTAATTGAATTCACCACCCAAGTGAAAACCGCTGAACTTCGATCGAGGCCCTGCCACTCTGTGGCACATTCAATGTACGAACTCGCGTAAAGTGTCGCCAACGAGCCACAATTGGGTCGTGTCGCGACTTAAACGTTACAAATTGATACTTCCAAGAACTCTCCTTGACTAATGGCAATCGACACCAGAAATTTCTAAACAATAGGTGTACGCTCGCTGCCGAGTGTATTCCTAGACCAGTGGACATTGGGATTTTCCTTATTACGTTCTGGGCATTTGTGTTTGGAGGTGACACCAGCGAGCAAGTACCTAGGTACATATCGAGGGAGTTTTGGCAAATGTAAAAGCGAAAGAAACTCGTTGGATTCTATGACCGTCCTGGCGACTGATGAAAAGGCAACAGTAGAGACGAGACAGAAAATGGATTCGTCGATGCGAACGCTTCAATCAGTTGACGCAGAGGGATCGAGGACGTCTCGATCAACCATTAATTTGCTGGAAGATTGCGATCGAAAGAGTGGACAGGCATGATTCTCCGTTGCCTGTACGGTCTAAAATAGTCGAAGGATAAAGAGGAGTTAACGAGCGGCTACCGGATCGACCTGACGGAATACTAATTACACGGTAGGCAGTTGGACCGTGCGCGCACGTCAACAGTTCCGGAACAACGAATAAATCATCTTAGATGTACGTACCGACGGGTTTGGGCACGTTCCTCTTGACCTGCATCCACTTGTACGTGGGTACGTGCGGCTGTTGCTGTTGCTGCTGCTGCTGCTGCGGCGGAGGATGATGCCCGTGGGGATGCTGCTGGTGATGGTGGCCATGGCCGTGTTGGTGCGGGTGCTGCGGATGTCCGGACTGCTGGAGCACGTGATAGCTGGCCGAATCTGGATTTTCCTCCTTGTAGTGAACGGCGGAGTGCGCGGAGTGCGCGGAGTGCGCGGAGTAGTCGTTCTGCCGGATCTGGGAGTGATAGTGAAGAGAATCTTCGGTGGCTGGTAGCTGATGCAGATAGTTTGTGGTTCCAGCGACGGGGATCTGATAGTCGGGCTCGTGGTGATGGTGGTGATGGTGGTGGTGATGACTAGAAGACTGATGATGCAACTGCTGCTCGTGTTCCGTTCTCGAGTGCCCGGCCGGGACCATCGAACTCTGATGAAGACTGCTCCCCGAAGGCTGATGGTGATGGTGGTGGTGATGATCGTCCCTGTACGCGGTTTGTTGGACATGGTAACTTTGATGCGGATCCACCGAGCCGTGAGATCCATTCGCGTGCGGCTGCTGGCTGGAGTAGGAGGACGAGGGGGAGGACGCGTAGTCCAGGTTCGTGTAGCTCAGGCCATTCTCCGAGGAGATGATCGCGGTCGTGGTACCGTCCTCGTGGAGAACGCCTCCCGTCGGGGAATAGAATCCTTGGGGGGGTGTGCCGGAGGAGGTAGCAGACTCGCCGGCCAGGAAGCTTTCCGAAGAGGAGGACGAGTAAGGCGACACGGCGCTCTGCGGGAAATAATGAGCCGGGGCCAGCTCCGGGGAGGGTGCTACTGGCACGTGTCCGCCGACGGATACGGGCTGATGATGATGATGGTGATGATTCCCTTGACCCGTGCACACGTAGTTCGAGTAGGAGTCAGGCTTGCCGTAAGTTCCGTACATGCCCATGTCCATCATCATCATCCTCGTAGCGGTGAGACGAATACATCAATCCACCACCCGCTGTTGGCCGCCACTGCGCACTATCCTACCGCCCAACGGAGGAGCAAGGAGGAGTAGTCCGCCGAGAGGGTCGCCCCGGGACGAGACTTACATCGTGGTAACTTGCCACCAGGTGTCTATACACCTCTCCACGATGCGGAAAACGCGACTGTGATCGCGAAACTTGTGAAAGTAATGCGGATACGTAACACAGATATCACAGATCGATGCACTTCCAGGGATAGGTAGAATTTTACCGACGAAACTACAGATGTTAATCCTGCCAAGTGATGCCAGTATATCACGTCCAACCAGATACCACCAGTTATCCAAAGTTCTAGTCTCTGCAGCGCGGACTCGATACCGATCGATGGATCCTATTAGGTTCTTAGGAACTACTATGGTGTCGGGTTGTAGACTCAGGTACCAGCGATTCCGAGGCACCTTCGCGACACTCCAGGACAGTGGACGCGGGAACGTACGGTTACTCGCGAAAATAATAGAAAGAGCGGGCGCGTAGCCGTCGCGTCGCGTCGCGTCGATCCGGTCGACAAGGGTCGTTGAAGTGGACTGGCTAGGTGGACTTGGCTGGCAGGAGGCAGAAGGCGGCACGGTCGAAGCCTGCACGCAGGTGAGACCGAGCCGCAGGGGTCTGGTGTGTCCAGCTCTTCCTTCTCCGTCGCTCTCAGCCGCGTTCTTTCTTTCCCCTTCGGTACCGTGACAGAAGCATTGCTCTACGTACGCCTAGCTGGAGAAGGTGCTGCCTTCCCCAAACTGGGCGTGCCCTGGATGTTGGTCACGTGAAGGTTTCTGGGCGGAGCCAGCCAATCCCGACCGAGCCTGCGCGTCCGGCGTCCGGCGTCCGTAGCCTCATGATGGATCACCGAGCTAAATTTTATTTTTCGTTCCTTCTTTTTATCTGGCACGCTGCAGTTGACACTTATCGTAGCGGGTAGGTAGTCGAGTATTATATCTCGGTATCCACCTTCCAGGATACACCCAGGCCTCACCTCCTCGCCTCCTTGCCTCCTCGCCTCCTCGCCTCCTCACCTCCGCTCCACGGCAACGTCCTTCTCAGCTCGCCAGCACTCTTTCCTCCGAGTCCTTTTTTCCTTGCAACCGGTCGCTCTTTGTGTACACGCGTGTCTCACCTGTCTCTGGACAACGACGCTCTGCACTTTCATTAAGGCTTGACGGCTGATGGGTTAATTACGGGACGCGAGATGTACGCTGCGAAAGTTAGTCGCGTGGTCTGCGTCGCTCCATTCGTAATCCTGCTAAACCTGCCCGATTCTAACAGGATTAGACGCGTGACTTGTAATAGTGTGCCGCTGATAAAGCTGGCCACCTAATTTGTAGGATTTCGGGTCTATGGTATCTGGAGTTTCCAAATCTTGCCACAATTTAGAGGATTAGCAATTCAATTCGATTTGAGTAGGTGTTATCGGGATTCGAAAAATCGTTAGTCAGAAAAACTGGACAAGTAGGGTGACATGTCCAGTGAATGAACACTTAAGCTGCATGTCTTTTAAAATTAGTATTCAAAAGTCGTTATTTAATCCCCTGAATGTTATTGCTATAAGCGAGCTGTTTTATTACTAAAGTCAGACATCTCGGAACACCATTCTAGCAATGTTTGATAGTCATAATTTTCATTAAAAGTTTCGCAGAGGATTAAATAAAAAATGGGCCAATGACCAGTGAATGAACATAAATTTCTAATGAATGAACGGGATAATAACAGAGGTTAGGTTTCCAATGTATTTAGACGATTTTTTGTATAAATAATTTTTCATTCTCCAATTGCAATAATATTATTGATTTGATACTTTACTAACTAGTCTTATAAGATGATAATCATGCATAGTTGAAATTTGTTTTCTGAGGTGGGTTAACCTAATCTCCACACTGGCGGCGAAAATGTCAAGAGAAAAGAAGACCGGGTAAGGTGTTCATTCATTGGTAAAGTAAGAAATGTCCACGTTTGCCAGTGAATGAACGACCGTGAGGACAACTGTTGAATAAACGGAATTAATAAAGTAGTTATTATATCGACCGTATTTTTAGAATAAACAATAAGTGGTTTCGGCGCACTAGTTCGGTCAGTTTAAAACAGGTTTAAAAGCTAATTTGCAATTTTAAAAATTATAAATTCCGACGTTTCGGTCTGTGGTTTAGACCATTTTCAAGGAAAGTTATAAAGAATACTGCGTTCGCTTTAAAGTAAGTCACACGTTTACTAAGACGTGTAACACGCGAGTCGGTTGGAACGTGACTGAGGTAAACATTATAACTTGGGGGACCATTTAAAGGTGAAACAAACTGCGGCTCGAACGGAGTCAAAAGAAAGACCGTTAAATATTAAGAACGGATTTAAAAAGTATTGACAGAACGAACATTTAAACCTCACAACAAACTGTCGAAATACCACTAATTGATGTTCATGTGGTAAAAGCCCAACACATTAGGATATATGACAATATGATTACATAATGTAGTTTTATTATGTATTAACGATCTGATCATACTGGCCAAATTGAAGTGCAAACTCTATTAGGAGAATTCTTCTAATAGAGTTTGCGTGTTACACGTCTTAGTAAACGTGTGACTTACTTTAAAGCGAACGCAGTATTCTTTATAACTTTCCTTGAAAATGGTCTAAACCACACACCGAAACGTCGGAATTTATAATTTTTAAAATTGCAAATTAGCTTTTAAACCTGTTTTAAACTGACCGAACTAGTGCGCCGAAACCACTTATTGTTTAAACGGAATTAATGCCGTATAAGTTATAAGTAAAAAGAAAAACGCTTTTGCGAGACGTCTGTGGGTGTCCACTCTAAATTTCGGCGTAAGTTTCAACGTGAAATGAGCGCGATAGGCCTTAATTTTTCGTATTACATGAGCAACGTTCATTCACTGAACAGGTCAACCTATCTGAATTATTGGGGACATTCCCACCGAATCGTTTTTCGCGACAGTCTTCTGATCGCACATTAGCCTTAATAGCCATCTTCGCACTCTTCAAAATTGAGAAATTTAAAGTCGAGCATTCTAGATCGATTCTCGATCTCGGTCGACCTCGTAAAGTATCTATCAGTTTGAACGCTTGATCTATCGTTTCTGCGATTGCCACGACAATATTATTGCACTATACGGATCTCACAGCGGTCCGAGACGTTTGTTAGGAAGGTGTCGTAAGTTTATGATATTACGTAATGGCGGGGCAGGGAGTTACGATTGTGGTGGAAGGCTGGATCTCGTGGAGCCGGCGCGACGCGACGGCGACGGCGAAGAGTTCGGTGGAAGGACGCGTGACGGGCCCGTGGGACGTCTGGTACCCCATGTGGGTTCAGTGACAGGATGACACATTCCGCCGTGAAAGTTTTAGGAGAGCGGTCCCGTATCAGCAGTTCAGTCAGAAGAGCTTATATCGAGGGCGCCACCTGCGGCCACCCGCGACATCCGTTCTGTCTCGGGCATCAGATCAGGAAATCTTCATCTTGATCGAACTTCCCTCACGTCTCATAATTCCGATTCTCACTGTCGGCTGATCTTTTCACCTGAACGCGCTGCGCTCGTATATGCTTCGTGGCAATCGTGGCCCGGCCTACATTCGTCCCGTTGCTCCTTTAATTCGTCAATATTCGTTAAGAAAATATCGACCATGCGTCTCGGATCTCCTGATAAACGATTTACTCTTAATTGACATCGCAACGGCCCATGCTAAGACACTTCATCGATTATAGCACCTACACGCTTACACACAGCTGCGAGTAACGTTGGCCAATTTGCAAACGCGCCCACCAACTTCCATGTGATTTTTCCAACTCGTAACTGCGCATAAACGAGAAGAAATTTGTGATTTAGATAATGCCTCCGGTTTGCCGTTTTGCATAGGCTTGGAAAGTTGGTTCTGCTTAAGTAGTCACACAGAGCGATCATCTTTCGGCGGAAATTAAGCAAATAGCGGGCGAGGCGACAGTTTGCAGAATCCATCTTCGGTTCGTAGGGGACAGATTGGACGTGGCGTAAGATCGATTTGGATTTCCTTCAGATCTTGTCTTGGTTCCGTAAAGTGGCGTAGCTCTCGGCCGAGATTACGGTTTAAAGGCGCTCGCAGGATTGTTGCTCGATGAGCCGTGTGATTCCTCGTCCAAACACTCTCGCCGAGTTCTAATGGAATTTTCCGGGATCAGCGGGGTAAATTGGAGTTTAGCCGATTCTAATGTCGGGATAAATATCAGCGGCTGGCTTTCTTCCCCCTGGACACGCGTAAACTTTGCTCTGGCTAATCCTCTTAAACAATTACAAACCAGTCGATCGGTCTGGTACCTATCTTGTCGTGGCGCCACGCTGGGTTTTGACGTGGGATGAGGCACCTGCATTGTCATGCTAAGCCGTGGTCGCCTTGCTGCAGTTCCCTTTTATCTGCGACCAACAACGTCCCATCTTCTTCGTCTCAAAGTGTCCCATCCTTCTCGAGAACTTCTCCAGCGTAGACCAAACTTCTTACTTCCACCTCCCGACTTCCTCCCTCTCTTATAACCGGCGAAATTTCATTCTTCAAACCATCATTTTTGAGCAAGTGAGCAACGTCTTTCTAACTTCTTTCATCGACAAAAGCTATCGACAAGGTTGGTGCGTTTGGCGGTTGTAGCTGAGCAGCGAACTTTCGGCGAGAATCAGCTCGAGTCTGACGTAGCCGTCGGTAAAAGAGACGTTTCATTTAAGGAACGGGCAAGAATAATTGCGAAGGGTCAGCCAAGTGTCACGTTCTAAGCATCGGCCTGCTTGTCATTCAAACATCCAGTCACAACAATCCGGCGGGTGGTTGCCGATGGACAGACAGCTGTCTATTGAGAAGAGAACGCTAGCATTATGAGAGAGGCCCGTCTTCATAAAGGCGAGATAGCTCGCAACTATTGAAAGATGGTCTCTATTCTGCGAGGCAAACGTGGAAGTGAGGAAGCCGCGTGAAATAATAGGAGGAAGCCTTGCTCGATGGGCGGAATTTTGACGAGAAGGTGGGATTCCCTCGAGGAACATAGACCTCAGGTTTCTTCTCTCGTCAAAACCTGCTCCGCCCGAAATTCCGAGCTTCGCTTTTCCGAAAAGACCCTTCTTCTTTACTCCACATTTTCCGCCTCAAACGTGTTTAACGTTCTTCCCTGATTGCTATTAAAATTCAAATGCTGAATGCGGAGATCTGATTTCGGCAGCCGATGTCGCGTTTGTCTCGCCGCTATCCAGATGTACATTTACAAAAGGACCTTTGAACCTGTCATCGTGCTTTTCCACGGTACAGAGACCTAAATTCAACAACTATCGGATTGCAGGCGGCGAAATCTCGGGACGAATAGCATCGGCCGATCGATCTTCCACCCTGAATTTTTCCATAATTCCGGCCATTTTCGAAATGGCGCCCTGGCTTTTTGTATGCCGCTCGCACGGAATCGTACCAGGGACATGGGAAACCCCGCACAATGGAGTCATCGATCATTCTGTATGAGAGTTGCTCGATTGCTGCTCTAACTGTGCGGGCTCCCGTCCACCGTGAACCGTATAAGCACCAATGCGAACGCAATCGAGTATATTTACGAATACATCGGGGACTTGCTTGCGAATGCACGCGTATCCGTTTTCCCTTCCTCCCCTCTCGGCCGGGCTAAATGGAAAATCTAATTAGAAAATGCAGCTGCCCCGCGCTGCTACCGAGCGCCGATCGATGCATCAAATTCCCACTTTTCTGCACGGCAAAGCTGGTAAACTTTGCATATTATTATGTAATTCACGAGGTCCGCGGGTTTCTCCCCGTTGAAGGAGAGGCGAGAAAAAGAGGCGCGGAATCAGCGGCGGGCAACGAAACTGTTCGATCGGCATGGAATGACTCTGCACTGCTCGATATGCCGTTTCATTCAACCTGACTCACGCCTAGCTCGTTCTACGTGTTGATCGTATCATCGTAAATATTGAATAAATGTAATTAGCCATCGGCGGCGGAAGGGTGCGTGCAAACGGTAGCCAATGTTCGACTCACATGATTTCAATCCGATTATAATTTCTTTGTTCGTGCGGCGATGTGAGCTGCGAACGCTTTCGGATCGTAAATTGCCCTTTTTCCAGATCCGACGATAGTACCTAAGTAGCTTTTTTAGCCGAAGCAGGGCTCCGCTCTGCGAATTGCTTTCGCTGTTTTAAATTAGAAAGAAAAAACACTCGTGTGCTCCTGCGTTGTTTCCTTCTTGGCAAGGTCGTACCCGGTGTTTTTTAAATTCTATTAAAAGGGATGGAGTAACTCTTCCAGCACAACATCTCCTAAGGTTACCGAGTATTTCTATTTATATTCCAAATTTTACGTTGCGCCGATGCCATGAAGGGAATAGAATAATTGTGACGGTAACACGTAAATAGGAGAAAGACTCGGTAGTAAGATTGTTGAATTCACCAACGTCGGGGGGGTTTAGGTTTCCCATCGAATAAGGGGTGCGCGGTCGATTTGCCCCATGACGCACGAGTATCATAGCCCGAGCAAGGAGAGCGTGTATCCGCAGTAATAAAGTTAGCGCGGTAATTATGACAGGCTCGTTACCAGCACGTCGCTACGGTATATGAAGTGTTAATGAATGGACGCGTCGAACCAAGGGGTGGCTGGTACCGCCCGCGCCGTGTAATTTTCATTCGCCCGTAAACAAGCTTCGAATATAGGTACCTACGCTGTTGGTCGATTCCGCGATTCTTACTCGATCTATCAACAATATATCTACTCATGTATCCACCTCTTTCATACCCCTTTTTAATCCTCAGCAAGCACTCGCTCCATCAATTATGCTGATACAGTTTTATTCAAATCTTTCGATCTTCTCGTTAACACATCTTTCTTCCTAGACCTTGGATTTAGATACGAGGAACGAAAGAGTCCCTCTTCTAATCATTTGAAATTCTACACCGAAGTATCTCCTTTCAGATTTTCTTGCTTGGCAACACGTTTAGGAGTGGAATGGATCGTGCCCGTCGGGAATCACACGTTTCATGAATCGAAATATTTGCTGGAAACTTGGGAGATTGAATTGAAGTTGTAGAGTAGGTCTGTGTGAGAAACGTATTTTGTTTATACCTATTTAAGTAGGTATTGTTTAAAATACCGGTGACCGTTGCGGTGTTCGCGGATTACTTGTAAATGTAAAGAATATAATACAGATTATCAGCCCAGAGGTTAGATAACGAGAAATGCGCAGTGCCCACGATAAAGGCCGATTTTAATTTAATCTACGCGAGCTAAGCTTTCTTAATTCCCCGGGTCGATAGTAGATGCTGAGATCCAGGAGTGTTTGCAGATAAGAGATAACGCTATCTCTGTTCTCTCGTAATCTTGGCCGATCTGCTGATTTCGTCTTCCTCTCAGTGGTCGCATAGATTGCAGGGTCATGGTTCCGACCTGCACTGTAATGATTAATATTAATATTAATATTAATACATTTGAAGGGGAAGGGGAAAGACGAGGAATGTCCATATTTTATGATTTTGTGATTTAGGAACATATTTTGTTGGTGACAACTGGGGCTGTAGAATTTTCAGATCACAAAGGGTTATAAAGTTCAAGCGTTAAATATTTGGTACAGAGCAGACCGGGGCGAATCCGATCAGTTTTTGTTTGATGGTAAAAAAATAATGGTCAAACGTTAAAAAATTAATTTTTTATTATGTATACGTGACCAGTACATCTTTGGCTTCATTCCATACATAATAAGAAATATAATAAAAAATTTAAAAAGGTTTCTTCTGCAAACAAAAAACCGAAAAGTGAGAAATATACGATTCGCCCAAAAACTTGAAATTTTCGTCACAAAATCTTTAGAATCAACTTAAATCTAATTTAATGACAGTGAAGTGAAGTGACACTACTTAGCACACAGATCGGAAGGATATTGCCGGTTTTTTGCCGCCTCTATCAGCACAATTCTCATGGCACCACTCTTCTCAGACAATCTTCTGAAAGTGGACGAATTAATTTTTCACCGCAGTAAATACAATGCTATCTTCTTAAAACCATTGATTTATTTTTATCCCGTCGTTTCTTTCCATTTAATTTTGATCACAGCTTCCTTTATTTTGTTTCGGACACCATGATTCCTGATTGCTCTTTTTTTATGTACCTACGAACCATCTGTATATAAATAATTATCATATTTATAATCATAAAAATACTCAAATGGAAAAAAATATATAAAAAAAATGTTATGTTAAACGATTTTATTAAAAATGCACTAAAAAGTAAAAAATAATTATTTTCTTGTACTGCAATTTCGATAGTGTTTTTTCAGTTTAAATAAAATCGTGGAGCAGGGTATCTCACAACAAATTCATTTCGACGCTTGATGCTGTATTAAATTGATTCATATTCTGTTATGAAAAATCCTACTCCACGATTTTATTTAAAGTGGAAAAACACCATTGAAATTGCAATAGAAGTAAAGAATTATTGTTCAGTTTTTAGTGCATTTTTAATAAAATCGTTTAACATAATTTTTTTTTATATATTTTTTATTTTCTAGTTTTTAGTATTTATGGATTTACATTTCGCAGCCCAGACTTCTTTAGAAAAATGTTTTATTTAATTTCAAACCGCGATGCGACTAGCGACCCGAACGCAGCGGCTTTTTGTCGTTTTCGTAAAGAACGCGAGTGGCTGATTTCAAGTCGTTGGGATTTCTGGTTATGGGTTATATTTATTCATGACTAGGTAATTTTTTCATCCGCTCGGGGTTAATTTTGTTTTTAAATATTGTATTGTTATCCAAACTACGCACGCCTGCAAAGTTTCAATACAATTGGATAGTGGATTAAATTTGAGTTGCCAGATTTGAACCATACATACAAACATACAAACAAGCAGAGGATCGAAGCTGAATAAAATCATTTAAAAAAAGAGTAATCCAATTCGCCCCAAATAACGTGAACCGATTAGCCCCATATATAAGTATTTAAAATATTGTAGATTACATAAACATATTATGATATAATAGTCTAAAATACATCAAATACTAAACTTGGACACCGTGCAAACTAATAACAATAAACACATTTGAATTTTCAAGCTTACATTTTATTTTAAATACGAAACTGCAGTTTACGTAGGTTAAATTCGGACCAAAATTGTAACGTTCGCACGCGTCCATCTCACTGAAAACGTATGCTAGCTCTAAACAATGACTTAAAACAATTGACGGTCTATTGCGGTATCATTTCTATCGCGATGTAAGAAATATTGACTATAAGTTCTTATTTTCATCCGATTTGCCCCGGTCTACCCTAGGTACTGGTTAAAAGCAGGAAATGTTTACACTGTTTGTCTAAGCATAAGCTTCAAGCTTCTCTCGTCAAGGTAAAACAAGAAATGATTTAAGAAGAAAATTAAATTCAATGAACCTTGTTTCATTACTGATTGACTAAAGCGTTAAAACTTAATTTTCTCGATAAAGCTGTTTTGTGGCATTCCCTGTTTTCCCCCTTCACCTTCATACACTAGCGGACAAAAAGTTACCACTTTTTCGATTTGTTCTATTTTTGTTATTTTTTACCATACATTTGCGACTGTGGTATGTTTAATATGCATATTCTGATGGAGAATTTAAAGCTGTATAAAACCCAGTTAAAGTTGAATTTATTTAACCCATTAGCGCCAAACGTATCATATATGATACATTCTTTTTTTTGCCGTTTCGCCATTTGCATTCGCATTTCGCTGTTTAATACAGTTTAAGTGATACATGTTTAGCGTAGTTTTATTCGCTGAAGAAAGTTGGACCTACTTGAACCCTGTATTCTTTGGTTTCATGCATTTTGATCTCTGAAAAAATAAATTTTAAAAATAATTTTTTTTTTGTATAATAATATATAAATTCAGACCATTTTTAACGATAAAAACAAAACGGGATATTTTTCCTTCAACGGGATCTAGGTGCGGGCGCTAAAGGGTTAACTGACAAACAAAAGTGTTACATGACATTGAACGGGGTAACACATTTTTGGGACCGAGAAAGAAGATACCACGTTTAGTAACTTTTTAGGTTGTCCCAAAAGCAAAAGGTGTCCACACAAAATATTAGATTTTTTTTATTTATGTTCAAAAGTGGTAACTTTTTGTTAGCCTTAAAATTGTGTTGTCTTGTTTAATGTTATGTAGGGTTTTTCTTTGTTAGTTAAATAAATTCAATGGTAACTGGGTTTTATACAGCTCTTAATTCTCTTTCAGTATATGTATATTAGGCACATACTGCAGTTTTAAGTTCATATTAAAAAGTAATAGACGTAAGGTGGTTCGAAAAAGTGGTAACTTTTTTGTCCGCTACTGTACGTGCTGGGTATATGTAGAGTAGACTGATTGCGGGCTGCTCGATCTTCAAATACACAAGTGAAAAGAATCCTGCGCGTAAGGAAGTGCTGAATCCAGGATGATTTCTGCAGAAGCAGACTTTTAAGGACCGAATAATTTGGAGTCCCGGTTCACACGGGAATCGAGACAGAGAAGATAAGGTTCCTCTCTAGCTTGTCAAAACGACGAGCCGTGAGGAGGAGGATCGGGTCGACCCGTTTGTGCACGTTGATCGTCGGGGTGGATCGCGAGGAGGGTGTGGGGTATGGGGGTGGGTAAAGTTAGATTTCCGCGTCATTACACAGGCGTGGCGCTGGTCCCCGAGTTAATTGAATGCAGCGTGTGTTGACAGGTAGGTATATTGGCAGGCAGACACGAGAGCCAGAGGAAAGAGAGAGTTCGGAGACGAGACAAGACGAGTAGAGACGAGTAGAGACGAGTAGAGACGAGAGGAGAAGGGGCTGGCTGACCAAGGTTTGTGTCAGATGCGGTTGCGATATCGGCCCCACGTCCACGGCTCTTCGAAGCCGTGTACCTGTCATTTTCGGTGACCGTGTCATTCAGCCCCTTCTTCTCTTTCACGGATCCCTTTCTTCTAACTAGCCGATATGGGACGCATCCGGCCGACCCGTTACCACCGCTAGACCCGCATCCAAGATAACGCCGGGATACCTGAACTCGATCTATATGCGCCTACGTGCCCGTCAATGATCCCAATTCTCGCGGTCCGGCACGAAAATTAAATGAGAAAAACAGTGACTCGCGCCCGCGACAACGCCTCGGACCTTCCGATACCTACCTCTTCCTCTTCTTTTACATGCCAATGCTTTTTGAGATCCAGAATGGAAATTAAGCAGAAGGGTGTAATAGCGCGAGAACCGTTTGAACCGCGCTAAATCTCTCTAATACTTACCTACAGTCGCGTCGGAAAATAAGTTGACACTCTTTAAAATGGCATAACTTTTTTAAAATTGGTCCAAACGACTTGAGTTTTTTTTAGAAGCTAGCGGAATTAGTTTTCTAGGTGAGGTTTTGAAAAAAATGCACTTGGTCTAAATAGAAAAAAAAACTAGTAATGGTCGTTTTTTAAACTTTTTTTTGTGAGCCTGTAATGAAAATTCCAAAAATCCCTTTGTAGATTGAAGTAAGTTGCATACATGCTGAAAATTTCATCTAAATCGGTTAACGTTGCTCTGACAAGGAGAGTATTTTAGGTGTCCGCCTCCGATCATTTTGATTTTTGGATATGTTATAGAGGACCGAAAAATAAGAAATACGTGTTTTTTTATTTTTCCCCGTTTTCATATTTGGGGGGTGAAAACTACGTTCAAAGTTAGGGTTGAAAAATCATTTTTGTGGAAAAAATGGACTTTTTGAAAATCTGGTGAGTCAGTCATATTTCGCATTCAAAGACACAAAATTCGTCCATTGACACTATTCCCCTATCTTCAATAGTTCTCGAGATATTCCACAAAAATGATTTTTCAACCCTAACTTTGAACGCAGTTTTCACCCCCCAAATATGAAAACGGGGAAAAATAAAAAAACACGTATTTCTTATTTTTCGGTCCTCTATAACATATCCAAAAATCGAAATGATCGGAGGCGGACACCTAAAATACTCTCCTTGTGAGCTAAATACACACGTTTAAACATCGCAGAATAAGGTCGAAAATCGCGAAGTTCCCGGAAATCATGTTTGAATTTTCATTACAGGCTCACAAAAAAAAGTTTAAAAAACGACCTTTACTATTTTTTTTTTGCTATTCAGACTAAGTGCATTTATTTCAAAATGACGAAACACGTCACCTAGGAAACTAATTCCGCTAGCTTCTAAAAAAAAAACTCAAGTCATTTGGAACAATTTTAAAAAAATTATGCGATTTTAAAGAGTGTCAACTTATTTTCCGACGCGAGTGTATCTAGAATTTAAGTAGATGTAGGAACTTGAGCTGCGATAGCGGATAGAGCTACTCGTCCTGTTTAAAGTAAAAGTTAAGTAAGAAGATCAGGTTCTTTATAGGCTTGACTTGGATTGACTTCTGCCACTCAAAACTCAAGCCATTGAGGAATTAAAGCGGCGAGGACACTGCGACTGTGTTCTTGTCGAGATCTTCCAATCAAGTTTAATCTTTTCGCTGACGTTGCTGAAATTTCTGCGGCATAAAAATAAAGTCCGAAGCTCAAGCGCGATTATCGATGACTCTTTGTACGCGAGGCAGAAAAGATAAGCATGGTAGAATTTCGATAAATTTAAATACCGTCTGCTATTAAAGCTACAGCTATAATGTTGTTTCTGATATTAAACAAATTTCAATTCAGCCGTTTAATATCGTTCCGCAATCTACGATATCGAATGGGATTTTTTGTTTTCTCGTTACAAAAAGCTATATTTACACGTTTGTCACGTTTGGGAAAAAAGTTGCAGTGATAAAGAGAAGGGGGAGGGAGAGATTGAGAGATTGAGAGAGCAGAGAGGTTTAGACTCTAAACCTCTAAACTTTAGAGAACGAAAAGACGGTTTGATCAACGAACTGACCTCGGTCTCGTTCCCAGATGCTTATCGAGCTTGTTAATTAATCCCACTTGAAGATGCATGAGAAAGTGGGCATGCCACCGAGGAGATAATGATCCGGTTTTGAACATCTAAGTTCGTGATGTTCGAGAGTCATCGTCGCAAACGCGCGGCGGCCGCTTTGTGGCGTGCCTGGCGTTCTTCGGACCCTATCGATGTTCAAGTCCAATGAATTACTTTGCCTTAATAGTGATCAGAAAATTACAGATTACTTGCATCCGCGCATCTCTTAATCTACGAAGCGCTTCGGTGTTAAGGTACGTAGTATTTAAAAATCATGCTAATTAGTTAGGAAGCCACCTTTCATGCCTGCCCGAAGTCGTTTAAAAATGTCATTCAAAGCGTTTCAGTTTCCTTTGCTTTAGCGTTCGAAGATAAAAAGTTGCCTTTCCCTCGCCCGAGGAGGCTCGCTCTCCCGTGTTTGAAATATGGATTCTTAATGCTGTAGTCTTGTCGAAAATTCTTGAGTTCCGTGGGCATGTCGAGCCAGGTACACGGGAACTCTCGAGGGAGATCGAAACGGAGGTACCTACATGATCCCACACTTTGTGCGACCTCTTGCCACGTCCCCAAGGATTCGTATTCCTAGTCACGCGTTTAATCCCTTGAAACATGCAACCGCCTCGCAGTCCTTTCAAGCCGACCACCAAAGGTCACTGGGGACGTGTGCTAACAAAATCTTTTCATGAAAAAACCACGGTACTTTAACTAAAAACGGTATAACATTATTTTGCCACTAGTAATTACTGATTATAAAGGTAGGGTAGATCAAAATAAGAATTTAGTCCATATTTCTTACATCGCGATAGAAATGAGCATTCCGATCGTTCGTAGTACATTGCCCCTCTCCCCCACACCTACCGCAGTAGCCCGTCAATTATTTTAAGTCATTGTTTAGAGCTGGCATACGTTTTCATTGAGATGGACGCGCGCGAACGTTACAATTTTGGTCCGAATCTAACCTACGTAATCTGCAATTTCGTATTTAAAATGACAAGTAAGCTTGAAAATTCAAATATGTTCATTGTTATTAGTTTGCACGGTGTCCAAGTTTAGTATTTCATGTATTTTAGACTATTACATCATAATATGTTTATGTAATCTACAACCTTTGAAATACTTATATATGGGGCTAATCGGATCATTCTATTTCTTCATTTGAGTATTTTTATGATTATAAATATGATAGTTTTTTATATACAGATGATTCGTACGCAGGGGGGGGGGCATGACGGGGAAGCTAAGCAACCGTGCAAAAAAATTGATAATTATACCTTTTATTTAGGTTTTTATGAATCAATATATAATTATAAGTTAATACTTTAACCTTTGGTACATAGTTTGAGCAACATTTAAATAAAATTTTGAAGTTATTAATCATTTAAAAAAAAGTAATGAAAAACACGGGGTATGACGGGGTACTGAAAATGGGGCAACACGGTTGCTGTAAATATTTTCACAATCGATGTAAATTTGAATTTCTTCTAAATTATTTTTGTCCTACCCTCGTACAGGAGTTGTGGGACCATATCTTTTAAATATTCGACAAGTTCTTCCTCATCTGTTTGCGAAAATACACTCTTAATTGGACCTAATGGTAAACCCATTATCACTTCATTTCCCTGTTTCAATTTTTTAACATAACGTTCCAATGTTGTTTGTGGAAGGAAATATTCTCGTGCAGCTTTCTTGTACCCCATTTTGTTGCTTAAAACTTCATCTACAGATTTATTCATAACTTCTTTTGACCATTTTCCTCGTTTAGTTTCTTCTTATTTGTTCTTACCATTTTCAAATCCGAATTAAAAGTAATGAAAATTCGACTTATATTATAATAGAGAACGATGGCGTTCTTCCACATCACGTGAACAACCATAATCCGGGGTATGATGGAGTAACCCATCTTGCCTCAAATCATCGTTTTCCAGAGACTGATGTTATTTGTACAAGAAATAAAAAAATTTTGCAATTTTTAATATTGCAATTTTTAACATTAAAGTAAATAGAATGGAGATTATGATGTAACAAAATAATTGACTTACCGTTTTTAAATATATATATATTATAAGCCTTTTTAGTAGGTACACAAAATAAGATCCACGCAGCATGTGGACGATTTCACAGCTCTAAACCAAAGACGCGTGCTCCCCCATTCATATTTATCAACGACCTAACTGTTACAATACAATGGCTTCCTTTTGGTACTTTCATCAAATGTCTAGCATTGTTCGATTATGGTTTTTTACGATACCCCATCTTACCTCGCTACCCCGTCATGCCCCCTTTCCCCTATATAGAAAAGACCAATCAGGGATCATGGTGTCCCCCCAAAAACTAGACGAAGCAGTGATAAAAATTAAATCTAAAGAAATGACGAAAAAAAAAAATTAATGGTGATTAAGAAGATGGCATTGTATTTACTGTGATAAAAAATTAATTCGTCCACTTTCAGAAGATTGTCTGAGAAGAGTGGTGCCACGAGAATTGTGCTGATAGAGGCGGCAAAAAACGGCAATATCCTTCCGATCTGTGTTCTAAGTAGTGTCACTTGACTTCACTGTCATTAAATTAGATTTGTTTAAGTTGATCCTAAAGATTTTGTTGAGAAACTTTCAGTTTTTTCAGAAATTTCTGGGTTGTTCAATTCGTCCCAAGTTTCGGGGCGTATAGGATATTTCTCACTTTTTCGTTTTTCGTTTATAAATGAAAGATTTTTATGTTTAATTTCAATTTTATGTATTAATGTTCAAGCCAAAGGTGTACTGGTCACGAATATAAATATAATAAAAAATTAGTTTTTTAATGTTGGACTATTATTTTTTTACCATCTGACACAGAGTTATCCGATTCGCCCCGGTCTACCCTAACTCAAGATTCGAACACGTCCTGATGGTGAACAGCACAATTGTCCTCTGCACGAAATCAGTGCCACCAACGAAGATATTGCGTGGAAACCGATCACAGACGTCAGCGGCCAGTACTATGCTGCAGATTTTCTGGTTTATGCAGGATGAAAGTGCGAGGTCAAAGTCTGCAGCTGGTGCTAGGAAGTCCTCTGGGCAGAGTATCGGTGTCGCGGCGCGGCGGTTGCATCGAATACTTTGTGCCTCGGAGCACGTCGAGCGAGCGGAGGTGAACAGGTTGTCAATGGGAATTTTTGGACGATCCTACGTGGACGTCTGGTCCTGTAGGCCTCGGAATCAGGAGTGTATCCTTGGGGACAGATACGTCACCGCGAACAACGCGAGCGAACGGGCGAACGAGCGGATGCCTGTGTCGCCGTCGTCGTCGCCGTCGCGTCTGCCGTCGTTCCCGCACCCGTGCCCTTCTCTTCTCCTCCTCTTCCCCCCGCCTCCTCATCACCAGCCTCGTCGTTTCTTTTCCTTTGCCCAATTAGTATCTATCCGTTTCCTCGCGTATCTACCTATCGCGGTCTCCAGCACTCCTCTCGCCCTTGCTTCTCTTTTTCTTCCTTCCCTTCGGAGTCACCGTGCTCTCCTCCCTTCATTATTTTCATACGTCATCGACGATCCAGGTCCCAAGGTTCTCCTAGACCTAGCCACCTATTGGAAGCCACAACTACAAACTATGCGGCTTCAAGGTCGTGGGAATGAAGAATCCACGCGCGTCCCTTCGTCTCGTGATTGCTCTCCGCCTGGCCAGCTCAGTTATCGATCAGATTTTTGGGTACTCGCCCGAGTCGCTGCGAATCACCGGCCAAACGTAATAACGCTTCCTCCCCGTCTTCCTGTTTGTCCGTGCATTTCCTCTGCGGATCGCGTTGGGTATCGCCGCACTCGGCATATTTCGCAGCCGCGGGATGGGGCGCGGCGGGGCGGGACAGGAGGAAGAGTGGTGCCCGATCCATCAAAACTGTGTGTCAGTAGCCATTAGCACGCTCCCAGCGGCGCAGCATCGAGTACCGCCGCCCATACTCACCCTGGATCCACTGAATGCTCCCGGGCTTACCGGCATCCGTCGCGCACTTTCCACCTACTTGCGGGCAGGAAAATTTGCTTCTCCGCGGGAGAGAGACGGCCTGGCCAATTCCTCTGGCTGCGGTTAGTTAGCAAATGTTGCAGGCAACCCGGGAGCATCGCTTCGCTTTTCGACGAGCCACGGAAAGCTTGATGCATTTAACCAGGAAGAAGAATCTGCTCTATAGCTACTGTGTGGTACTGGGGCCCACGGTTGTTGCCAATGATGCTATCGGAATTTGATTAGATAGTAATAGAGATCCATTGGGTGGAGCGAAATATAACGGTGAAATGGAATAATATCGGCGAATCAACTGTCCGTGGTGGTTTGTTCCGTATTTTTAGCAACAAGAGCAATAACAGCGATAGCCATTTCGACGGCGGTGGCGGCGGCGGCAGCAGCAGCAGCAACGGCAGCTTTAGCGGACGGTCGGCGATCATCCATCACGAAGGTGTCAGCCTCCCTCCTCGGCCAGAAACAACTAGCTATGACATTCTTCGCGCTGCCACCGCTTCCTTTTGCCTTTACCATCCTGTATGTCCGTCTATCCGCTGGTTTTTTCATTCGATACCCACCCTCCGAGCCCTTCCTTATTCTGGAAAAACTGCAAGAGGGCCAACTCGAAGGGCACTGCGCACTTCTTTTAAGCATCGGGCTTCCGGAGATTAATTAAAAGAAACTAGATAATATAAAAAAAACCCATTCATTAAAATTATTCAATTCAAAACAAAAAACCAAACCAAGAGCCGTCAAAACTATAAATTCTATACTAATTAAAATCATTAAAAATCTATCCTTACATGCTTAAATTGAGATGAAAATAAGTAAAATTAATACACTTAAATAATTAAATAAATCTCATATTAAAGTCAACGAATCTCAAATTAAAGTCACTGTACTTAGGTATTCTACTGTGATTGGGGATTCGTCTAATGAAGACTTCGGTTGGTATTTTAAGGCGAGTCCCAGAAAAACTTTAAAGAAACTACCCTCGAGCTAGAAAGTGCTTGTATTATCTTCTAGAATTTTTGTTGTTGGAAACTTTACGTTCCTGCCTGCTTCTGGTTCCGTGTCGTTATCAAGGCACGAATGGTGATGCGAGCATGAAAAAATGCGGAAGGTCGCGAGCTGCTGGCACCCTTGCCGCGTTTCCTGTCTGGAGGGTAAGAACGGTAATGTTTTAATTAAGACAAACGCGGTCGTTAGTAAATATGGTAACGAGTGCTGTCCGACAATGAGAATCAATCATGCCACTTATGCGTGTCGGCTGATTGTCAGGCGATAAAACGTATGACTAGAAACAACACGTTGCGCTTGCAAACGAATATGTATGTACTCCAATTCGTTACGTGCCGCCAGAATTTTGTACCGCCATGCGCCATTGCTGTTCCACTATTATCACGGTGTAGATTTCTGTTTGCGTTAAGACTCGTATGCACGGTTTTCCTCTATCTAATCGTTCGCACGTAGTAACACATTTGTTGCGCTTCAATGGAGAATAAAGCAGGACACTTGATCTTCTTCCGTTTTCAATTAACTTCTTCGGATAGAGGAATTTCAAGCGGAACTCAGAGGTCCGTGTTGCTTCATCGTTCGAGACGTGTAATCTAGTTTGAACCGCAAAATGGAGTTGAATTTTTTTAAAAGTATTCTTTGAGTTGGTGGAGCAAGTTAGGGGTGGCATAGAAGTCGAAGGATTTAGGTGTAAGTTGGAAAAGGGGCTGTTGACAACGAACGGCAGTTGTGAAGTTTTTCGGGGAACGTAGGCACGCACGGCTAGGGTAACGTACAATTCTATTTGTTGGATGATTGTACCGCTGCGAAATCAAGTCTGACGAAGATCGATCGGACAGCATTTCGGGCGTCAACATACAGAATCGTCGGTTCCCCTGTTCAACCCCACTAAGCTCCGGTCTGGCGTCACTCTCTTGCAGATGCTGCCAATCCCGACTAAAGTTTCTATTAAGAAATTCCATTTAATGAAAACGCTTCAGAGATCCTGTTAGTGGCGTGCCTGCGATGAAAACCAGACTATGGTACCTTCATTTTCGAGTTTCGGACTGAAAAGGCATTGGAGCGTAAGAGGTGGGACAACAGGGGGTAATTAGTCTAGGATTCGATAGCTGGACTCGTTTTTCAGTAGGAACTCTTAATACGAGTGGGTTGGAGGCAAAATACTTTTTATAGAATGCACCTTAGGTGCGCAAAGATTTCGTTGTAATAGCACTGCAAGTCTTATTAGATATTCTTTCAGCATTTAAAAATAATGTATAGAATTTTTCTTCAGGAGGGGGCAACTTTGGGATGACGGTGATGAAAAATATAGTAATGCAAAAACGAGTAGTCCGCTTGCTTTTTTAAATTCATTTTGTAGTGCCAATTTAATTAAAATTTTAAATCCGAAATTTAAAAATATTCACTTTTTTAGAATAAGCTTAATAAATATCAGTTTTGAAAAATAAGCGATTTTTTTCTCAATAGTCAGGGAGGGTGGGCAACTGCCCCTTTTGCACACCCTCCGGACGCCCATGTATAGAACTTCAAGTAATTATTTAGAAAGCTACACCTAAACTATGATTATGAGGATATTAATATTCAGGTGCTCATTAATTATGTTTACGAATGAAAAGTCTGATATTGCATGTTTTAAACAGACCTTGGCAACTAAAATATTTACAATTGTGAAGTAGAAATGTACGAAGGTGTTTAAAAAATATAAACTTCTTGGACTAAAACAGAATGTATGCAACACAGCGATGTGATATTGCCCGCCATCTATCAGAAAGTGAACAAAAGTGGCGCCCTCTTTTAAAAAATTTCCTACTAATTGTAAGACCTATTACTAAAGTCTTGCCTTGCCATATCTAGCAACTTTGCTAGGCCACAGACGAGGTATAGGATAGACCTATCACCTTATGGATGTTGGTGTCGCCACCCATGGGTGTGTTACCGACCCATAATTTCAGGACTGAATGTAGTGGCATCTGCTCATGAACAGCGTCCAACTCAGCAACTACTCTGAAATGTGTTGAAATGCTGAAAGGTGTGCGTGCTTGTATACATGTGATTTGTTTGAAGGCAGGCTTTTGCTACGCTATGCCTTGGCTCGGCTTGTGAACGACTCACGCGGATTTCTCTCCGAAAATCCATTTCGGGGATCAAGATACTATGGCGCTCAAAAAATGGTATTTCTACAAAGCCTGTGTAAGCTATAAATTGCAAGATGACATTGTTTATTAGTACATTGCGTGTAGTAGAACCCTTTCACGTATCGTACGCTAAAAAGTATTAAAAATTCACGCTGTTACTGGCATTCCCGCAACTTTCTAATGCACTGTTTAGTCATTCTAGTGAAGTAATAATAATTTAATTCAATTTGCCCCGGGTATTAGTTTACCGCCGACATTGAAATATACAGTAAAATCTAATTCTTAAAATCCTCGCAGAATGTTGCATGATGCATGAGTGTCGTGGGGTGTATGGATACAACTGCAAATCGCGTTACTTTTGAAACTCGCTTTGCGAAATAAGATTCATCGGTTCAGTGTTCAGTGAAATGTGTGCATGTCACATAGTGCATATTTAACTGGATTTTGTCGATGTTAGTAACTAAGTTTCTTGTTTTGTTGTGATCCTTCTTTCTCTGTTGTTGCACGGAATACGTTTATAAAATGATCTTTAAATTGTTACTCTAACAGAATCATTTGTAAATCGCGGGTTTCGAATGACCTAGTTTTGAAAGTGTTGAATTCTAATTCCTACCACGCGTAGCGTTACAATCTGTTTCGAGACTTCACCGGTAACGTTGCATGCGACACTAAAATGGTAAGGGGGTCTTAGGACGGTATTCATAAACGTGGCTTAAGATTAAGCTAATGCTTGCTTAATCTTAAGACACGTTTATGAATACCGTTCTTAGGACCCCTCAAATCGGTGACAAAAAAATGCATTGGTTGATAGGTCTAGCGTATACCTCGTCTGTGGCTAGACTACAGCCCTGTTCTAAGCAAAGTTTGAAAAAAGCTACGATGAAAAATTTTGGACTGTGTAACGAACTCTAGCCCTGTATGCCACGATCCCTTTTTAATCGTTTCGATTCTTCGACTTCTTCTGCGCCCTGAAGGTATAAGATAAGGTTGCAGAAAACACAATACTTTACCTTCACGAGATATTTCATTTTATATGAGAAAGCATCGACGAAGTATAGGAAAGACCTATCACGCACGCAATGGAATTTTGTGTCACACGCTCGGGGGGGCTCACGAGCCCTCTTACCATTTTCGTGTCACACTCAACGTTATCGATTCAGTCTAAAATAAGATTATAACGCTACGCGTGGTAGGAATTAGAAATTAAAAATAGGACATTCGAAACCCGCGATTTACAAATGATTCTCATAAAGTAACAATGTAAAGATCGTTTTACAAACGTATTCCGTGCAACGACAGAGAAAAAAGTGTCACAACAAGAACACATACGCCTTTTAACCTTGCTGTCCTATTCGAGTGTATTTAACGCAAAATAAATTTATTTAACATAAAAATATATATAAACAACAACATTAGTTGTGGAAGACATGCTTTCATTATGTAACGTGGGATACCTCGCAAAGGAATTGTAACTTAGTATAATACAATAAGGTGCTGAAGCAGAGAGGACTTTAAAAATTGTCATAAAACCCATCAGTTCCAGTATCTCGCTGAATGTTTCTTTAAAAAAGTAAAAAAATTACGTCAAGTACAGTAAAGTCTCTCTATGGGCTCGGTTTTGTGCACACGATGAGGGCTTGTCACCTATCCCCACCACTTCTGTCTCACTCTTGTCCGGCGAAGGCGAGAGCGAGATGGAACGAGAGCGAGCGAAAGGCGCTGAAAGCGAGCGAGGACGGTACGAGACAGACGACGCGTTGATGTTTTGTCTCGCTCCGTCTTTCGGAGGCCTGATACTCCGTCCTTTGCATGCGCGGCGGGCGTGCGCGATGGTCGTTAAATCTTGACGCAGGCCCGGCTCAAGTCTTTTTTGCGCCCTGGGCGGAAAGTCGACAATAGGTGCAAAATGGTATTTTCATTGCTGGTATTGTTCAAAATAAACTTTAAAATTAAATATTACAAGTTGTACTATAAGTGGTTTAATACTACGAATAAAAATTCAGAGTAAGGTCATCAATAAACTCAAATAAATATATTATAATAAATGGCGGAATTTGGCAAGTTCGCCTAGGGCCCAAAAAAGACTCGTGCCGTGCCTGGCTATCTGACCGTCGCCCGCATGCGTCGAGCAGTCACGATTCCATCTGAGCGCTCGCACCCGTCGCGCACGCCTGCCGCGCACGCAAAGCATTCCATCTCGCTCCCCCTTCGACCAGAAAGAAGCGAGAAACGAACACTCGGAATTAGGACTCGGGTCTCCATGAGGGCTCATCGCCGGTCCCGACCAGCGAGCCCATAGGGAGACTTTACTGTACATGAAATAAAAAATACAAAAAATTGAAAATAATTACAAAGTAAAAAAAGATGTGAAATCAAAATGAGCTGCAAGCACATAAAGGTGCTTTCCTGTAGCGTGCAACGGCGACACTGTGTAACACAATAAAAGGCAAGAAAATACTTCTGCGGCAAAATCACACGTATACAAGCACGCACACATCTTTCAGCATCTCAACACATTTCAGTGTAGTTGCTGAGCTGGACGCTGTTCATAAGCAGATGCCACTACATTCAGTTCTGAAATTATGGGTCGGTAACACAGTTTCGGTGACGACACGAACTTCCATAAGGTGATAGGTCTATCCTATAGCTCGTCTGTGGTGACACGAAGTCCTATAAGGTGATAGGTCTATCCTATACTTCGTCGATGGTTTGGTACATCTGTGAATAAACTTTTTATCAGTTGTCGGTAAAAGAGTAACCTTCTTGCAGTGATCGATTCATATACTTCCCGTTGATAAAATAGAGAACTCCTATCGTTTATCATCAAGTACGATCTCTCCAGGTTTGTCCTGCTATCGGTAACGCATAAAGAATAGTCGTAAAATTGAACTGCCTGGTTCCGTCGAAGCTAAACCGTAGTTGATAATGGCTATCGTAGATGGGGTTGAAGAAGGCCATTCTTGCATTCCACGTCTAAATGGAACAGCTGTTGTCTGGAGCTTGGGGGTGGCATCTACTGTCAGATGCTCCGCCTATAAATCAAGCGAGCTCATGGGGGAGACAGGCCGACGCCATGTTAACATACATAAACAAACCTTGGGCGCCCTAACTGATAAACGAGGAAAGCTACGTGCAACAAGCTATTGCGCTTCGTTACTAAAAAATTGCGCAGCTACTTGTTAATGTTACGTGATCGAGCGAGCAGATATCACGTTTGAAGAGAAAATAATGGAATAGAAATAAATTCCCACACGAAGAGAAGCATTTTGAATTATTCTCCTGCGCGAGACGTTTAAACTAGAGCACGTATAGGAGATAGGAGGAAAAAGTACAAGATACAAATTGCATGCACGCTTCGAGTCCCGCGAAGAAAAATTGAAGGGGCAAGCAGGGATAATTAATAAATGTCAATCAGCTGCGTGGAATCGAAGGTGTCGGTGGAGAGGTACGAGCTAAAATGATTTTATGCTTGTCTTATGAACAATATAATGTTACCCGACCGATGGACAAAGATCATAGGACGGCTAATGGTCGAAGACCCGTTCGTCTCGAAGAGCCCGAGACTAATCAGCGCGAGCATTAATCTTCCCCGTGGATCCTCGACCCAATTTTCGTAAGGTCAAGTCGCAATGGAGACGTTGATTGGATTCCACGTCAGGCCAGAAGTAAACACCTTCCTTGTCGCTTCGTAGGGTGCCCTACTCTTTCTTCTTTTGCCGGATTAATCATATATTTTGGTTGCAATTACAGCGTCCGCATACACGCTCGACAACACGCCGACTTCAATATTGCCGTGCAGGTGCAAGCTCAAGTTCCTTCAATTTCTCACTTGAATCATTGAGTTTGCCAAGCGAATTAAAAACACTCGCGTTTAATTAAAACCCGTCTTTCAATTCGAGACATTGGGAGGAAGAAGCTTACTCTTTCGAGACAGGGCAAATACGGTGGTGTGAAATATAAAACGACGAATCACAATGCTGGCGAGGTGTTTCGTTCCGTTCTGTCCGGTTCAGACTTGCCATCTTCCGAAATAAACACAAGGCACATCCAGCACAGACCCAAGCCAGTCTAGCCGATACCCAGCTCGGTGTAATTCGAACTTGATGCGAATCTAATCGAAATCTAGCCCGGACGCAACTTAATTTAAATCTAACCGGGCCAACCTCGGGCTTAATCAAAGCCCAATCCCTTACTTATGATGCTTGCCTTGCTTAAGTTCATCGAAACCTACTCGCGTGGAATTGTATCGATATTTCGTGTGAATGCTATGCACTTTACCTGCTTGTAGGTACAGGATGCAAACAGATGATGTCGTGGCTTTCACAGGTGATTCTCCACACTTAGGATTGATAAAGATTTATGAAAAAAATTGACCTCGTCTTTCTAATGCAGTCTCAATTTTTTTTTTTTCAACATATTTCACTGACTAAAATGATAAAAAGTGCCGAAGGAACTATGTTGCAAACAGTGAAGGAAAAGAGTGCCCTGCTTATTTAAAATGTCCTATCTAGCATTTCGAAATACTCGAGAAAACTGAAGTTTTACCATTTTCTTTGTGCCGTCCTTGTAAAAAAATAAATAAATCAGACTTTTTCTAGATCTTTACGAAGCACTTAGGGTTTTATAACTTTACTTATAAGGTAAAAGACGTGTGGAACTTCAAATATTTCAACTTCTCTTGAATAATTGGAAAATGCTAGATGGGACATTTTAATTAAAGAGGGCAGCAGAGTTATGCTCTTACAAGGGAACACCGCCAACCCGGACTCACCGATTGGAACGCAACTTTGTGGGTTTTTAGAGTGATTCAAAACAAGAACAATGGTGTGTTTCATTTGGGCCCTACCGCCCTTTATGGGGTGAAATCTAACTTCAAAGTCAAATTGGCGCTTCCAGTTTTACGCGTATAACTCTCAAAGTACAACAGACAGAAAAAAATGTTTCAAACAAAAGCTTAATGGTGAAATGAGCACTGCAAACTTGCGTTAACAAAATTTTGAAAAAATTTTTTTTCGTTCAGGTATTTTTTTTAAAACTCCAAAAATTTGTTAACGCAAGTTTGTAGTGCTCATTGCACCATTAAACTTTTGTTTGAAACATTTTTTTCTGTCTAATTAGAAGAGATAATTTCGGCGCACTGGTTCGGTCTATTGAATAATTAAATTAAAGCTATTTTGCAATTTTGAACATGAGATTTGTTTAAAAGCTTACGCAGTATTTTTCCTTTTTGTCTAACTTTCCTTGATAATGGTCATAATCATTGACCGAAACGTTGGAATTTGATAAAAAATTTCAAAATTGCAAAATAGCTTTAATTTAATTATTCAATAGACCGAACCAGTGCGTCGAAATCTCTTCTAATTAGAACAATTTTTACGGTCGAAATTCAATTTATACTATTTTTTTCTGTCTGCTGTAGTTTGGGAGTTATACGCGAAAAAGTGGAAGTGCCAATTTGACTTTGAGGTTAGTTTTCACCCCTTAAAGGGCGATAAGGCCCAAATGAAACACACCGTTGTTCTTGTTTTGAGTCACTCCAAAACCCCACAAAGTTGCGTTCCAATCGGGGAGTCCGGGTTCGCGGTGTTCCCTTGTCAGTGAGTAGAGCACATCACAGTAAAAGAATTGGATGTCGAATTTCGAAATCAAGATCAACTCCGCGGCACATTTTTTAAACAGAACTTTAGAATCACCCGCGAGAAATAATATTGTTCCAGCCTGTACATACTATACTCACTGGCAGAGTAAAACGTCCCTGACACATGGACGCCATTGTGGCCTGTGAAGTTTTTCGCGACGCTAAAATCAAGGGACCAGCGGCATTCTTAATGCGGTTCGGTCGGAAAATATTGCAGGGTAATTGTAAACCGCAGCCTCCCGTTGCCGTGGACCGTTTATCATCGTCCGTGTATTGGTGGTGAGCGAGGTTCGGGGGTTCACCGTGCTAAGAGTTAAAACCTCAGCATGACTGGTGGCCTCGGTAGCCGATAGACGTGTCATTTACGCGTCTACGAATCAATAGCCGCTTCACTTTACACCCACCTTACATCATTAGTCATTTTATAGGGCCATTATACACTGCACCCTCTTTAAATGCACCAGCAATGCTCGGCGCAGGCTCTTACATTTTAACCTAAGTAGGTTACTTGAAGCCCCAGAGCTGCTAGACCGGGCGTTAAACTTTCAGCGTGCGATCGGTAGAAGTCCTTGGCGAATGAATCGCAATCTGTCGGGTTTTTACCGAGAACCGATGATTGGTGAAAACCAGATGCGGAACAATTAATAAAGTGTATCGGGGAGTGTCCAGCGTTGGAGATGCGGCCCGACTAATATTCGAATTCTGCCGTGACACGGGCCAACTAATCATTCTAACGATCCCGTGTGTGCACGTACACGCGGCTTGCCCGGTGTGCGTCCGCATCGCCGTGGATATAAGTATCTAAATACATACATATACGATAGCGGATGCCAGCTCTCCAGTCGACGAAGGAACCTCCAATGGTTTTGCACGCTTACCACTCGATTTTCGGATCTTCCACCCTCCGGCGATCCCCGTCCGACCGCTCTCGTCCTCTACCCCATAAAGATTTATGGAACGTGTCAAATCGAACGGGTAACCCTTGAGTTCTTCGTTAAGTCCCCGGGAGTCCTTATTCAAATATCTGTCGCGCGGAGCTTTTGCAATATTTTGCAAGCTTTTTAATGGAGCGTCTCACTCGCGCCTAGGAATCTGCTGGCAACAAGTCCCGCCAACGACCGGTAAAATGTCAGTGGATGAGGAATGGCGATACTTTGTCGATCGCAATTTGGTTGGCGTGTGCCATCGCCCTGCAAGCTGGAAGTTGGGACACGAATACGGTAGCGCGTGTCGCGCAAGATTCTATTTGCAGTAACCGAAGAAACGGAGGGAACGGAACGCAAGCCGGTCGCAAGGTGTCCCCTCAGCGAAAACTTACCGGCATGTACTTACACGTACATGTCATATAGGTCTGGGTAGGTACTCGACACTCGTATATAGAATGTAGAGGCGTGTAGAGCGTGGAGGCTGCTGCCGCGGCCGCGGCCGCTTCCTTCATCTATCATGCGAACCATGACAAACCGGGGCTCAAAAGCAGCCGCCGACTTCTTACCTTCTACGCTTAGTCTCTCAGGTGAGCCTCTACCTGTTCGCTACGTGGGATCCTCTCTTCTCGCCTGCTCCCTCCACATTTATTAACGTTTAAGCGTTAACGACATTTCTCTAGCGTTCACGGGACATCCAACAAACCGGAACCGTCCTTCCTACTTTTCTCCCCCATCGCTCTTCCTCTGTCTCTCTCGCGTGGCCCTCGAATTCAACATTTTACCTATAGGTACACTTCTATCGCAGAACAAGTGGAGGTAGGCGAGACCGGAGATGGTTGGTTCATTTTCATTATTTTGATTTTTTACGGGTTATCGCTGCAGGGAAGTTCATCCAAACTTAGATTAATATAAACTAAGTACGTCCGACTTTATAAAAAAAAAATGGTCCTGTGGATTTTGTCAACCGGATTGGGAGCTAATTCACAGTATTTGCAGGAACTATTTTGTGACAACATACCCCGAGCACGGGTTGGTTGTCACTAGGGCGGCCATCTGTAAAATCACAAACCCCGGACATTTCCACTTGAAACCCGGACACCTTTACCTATTTTTTATATGTACGTATTAGGTACGCAATCCCAAAACAACAATTTCTGTAAAATATAGACTGTGACCGTAATCAAGAAAGATAGATAAAATACAGTTGTACAAAGTAGAAATTTATTTATGACTTTTTTATACACTTAACTTATAACTAAAATAACACATAATATACGCAAATTTAATTTATATCTAAAATAAAATAAAAAAATTTAAACCAATCGATTATGCTAAACGTAAAAAAACATAAATTTTTTTTTCAAATGTCAACACGAAAATAATCTTACAAACTGCGAGCGAGCAGCATCGAAAAACCCGGATCACTACAGAAAACCCCCCCGGACGTCCCCGGACGCCCTAAAAAAGAGAACAAATCCGGGGAAACCCGGACGGATGGCAGCGCTAGTTGTCACAGTATCTGGGGTTGATTGTCACACATTTGGATAGCTAAGTTAATGAATAAAAAGTCGATTCAATTAAGAAAGTGATATAATTTTTATTGTAGTTTTGACAATATCGCGCTAGCGTGTGATAATTTATATTATAATCCTTTGCAATCCCTCTTATTGTGTAATTGCCTTTTTTAACCTCTCTTGCCGCACGTAACATTAATTCCGGGGGCACCTCACCTCTGGACGTTTTCTTCTTATAAGTTAGCGGCATTATTATTGAGAACTGTTGTCAAACAAACAAGAAAATAATATCACATGATAGGTACAGCAAGTTACAGCGGGATTAGTTGGCACATGCGGCAAATACCTAACCCCAAATGTTCTGTAACAACTTGCCTCAAACCGTTAAACAATTTCACTTCTCTATTCATGTATTAAAAAGTTTAAGAAATGTAAAAAAATTACAGCAAGTTGGAAGAAACTCTAAACTACGAGAATAATGCAACAATGTTATAGTCAATACTAAGAAACAACCTATGGGGTCGTCTTTAAATTACGTAAGGCTTTTAGGGGGGGGGGGGGGTCGCGAATTTCTTACGTTTTCTTACAAGGGGGGGGGGAGTATCAGGTAGCGTCTTACGTAATATTTTTAAAATAATTTTCAATAAATACAAATTCTATCATTAATATTCCAGAAAAGTAGTTTTAGTTTATATTTCTCGAAACCGAGTTAAATGAATTATATAAACCTTTAAAAGAATTTTAATAACTGAAAAAATTCAATGTAATAAATGTTATGTAAGAAGGGGTTGCAATATCAAATCTTACGAATTCTTATACTGGGGGAGGGAGGGGGTAAGAAATCGCCAACATTACCCTTGCGTAATTTAAGGACGACCCCTGTACTGACTTGATAGAAAATACAGCGTAATTTTACTTCGAGCGCACGAAAGCAAACAATGACACATTGCGGCTCCATGCGACTCCACAACGATATGTTTACGTATCGCCATGGATTATTAGTACATTCCTATTGTTTATAGTTTCTTTGTTATAGTGGTTGTGACAACCATCCCCGGTTTCCCGTACTCAAATTGCTTGCTTTCCTTTGTTTTCACTGGAGAACAGTTTACAGTTTACAGTTTACAGTTTACGCACTTTATAGTTTTCGAGGATCAAAGACTCCAGAATTGCTGCGAGTTAACGATTTCTCTTAGCCGACTTAGCGCCAAAGCGATGAATTCTCCAGCTACAGAATTCGCCACGAACTTTTTGCAGGAACCGCGTTATGCCTTTTGCAGTGTAACTTTCTACATTACATGAAATCCCGGGCGTTTCATCACCGTGCCGCTGCGCCGCGAGATTTCACCTCTAAAATGAGTTTCTCGTTATTTGCGTTTTTGCGCGGGCCGCGATTACGCGACGCTAAACGTCGAACCACCGCGTTTTCTCTCTCATTCTCCGGCGCCTCGCTTTCCCTCCATCTTCCCGTGTCGGACATGTATTCCAAAATCCCTCGAAACTGGATCAAAGAGAACACGGAAATGTCCTCGATGAAGCACGGCCCATCTTTATGCTGAAGGCTCTCTAATTCTTATTCGCGTGAAAGGACGACTCGAAATTCGCAGGTAAATCATCAGTTTATTCTATGTATGTGTATCAGTTGGTCGAGCCGTTTCGCTACACTAAATTGTCTCGTAAGAAGTTTCACCCGCAAAGTGAACAGCGTCCACGAAGAAATCTTTCAGCCAGTCTTTCGCTTGGAAGCGGAGGGAGGAAAAAAAAGACTGATCGAAGACACTCGGGATCTTCGCTGCCACTCCGATCAAGCTGAAAGTCACGGGAATTCAGGAGTTTCCTGCTGGTCGGATATCGGTCGGAAAGCAAAGTGGCGTGAATGAGTCGTCCCTTGACGATCGTAAGATTTATGGTCGCGACGGTCGGGCGGGGAGGCCAAACATTGCACGACTCGGGGCTAGTAACCCTTGACTCCTCGTGGTCCACCCCGTTGCCGTCGGCGAACCCGTGCGGTCCTGATAGCGGTGGCACGATTGGCGATAAAATTATCACTGTCTCATAAAATATCGGCAGCATTTCTCCACCGTTGATTTTCATCTCCAGAAGCAGGAATTCCAACTTTTTCTAACGCGCTAGTACCTACCTATCGTCGAGAGCCTTGTAAAGCAGCGCGATAAGTGGCTGTAACTGAATGCGTACGGATAAGGAGATCGAAAGACTCGGAAATACGAAAAGCAGCGATCTGAGAAAGAAGCGTGGAAAGCGCGATTGGCCGGTTTTCTAGTTTTTTCGGTGGCCGGTCTGGTCTGGCCGGAAGGTCGGCGTTTCCATGGTGGAAAAAGTTAATAGCGTGGAGAAATTAGCCGATGCCGTAGGGGTGGTAGGGGCTTGGGGATGGTTGATCGGGGGTTGCGTTTCGGCGGGGTGTTCTGCACAGATGCAGCGATAGCAACAGTTCGGTGTCGGCTCGTTCAGACGGGAGGCCACATATGAGCTCGGAGCCACGGCATCGGCATCGGCATCGGCATCGTATGGGCTTGACTCACACGCATCACGCGCAGTCATCCATCATTGTCAGTCTCTTCACCGACACAGCCGTTCGTCCGGTCTACGGACCCGCGCATACGGGACTCTCCCGATTCTTCCCCCAACCTCCATAACGCTATCTCTCTCTCTCTCTCTCCCTCCCTCCCTCTCCCTCTCTCTCTATGCTTCTCTCAGTTTTGATTTCCCGCGAAACCGAAGGCACAGCTATAAGTTTACACAGCTATCGATAACACCGCTCGATAGCGTATCCCTTGGACACAGTCGAGGTTAATAAAGTTGAGTTCAACTCGCGACATCAAGCTCCATCGTGGAATTGCATACCTACTTGGCGAAGCTTTAAAAGTTACGATGCCAGCGGGTGCAGGACGATTCCTCGAGGAGACGCGAGCTGAAATTTTTGATATAGGTGTTTCTTTAGTGCGGCACTCTGTTGCCAGAAGAGGCGAAGGAGTTTGACGATGGGAGGGATCCACGGGCACTGAACCTCCATTCGATTGCTGTCGATGTAGAATTGTAGAATGTAGGCCATTGCTACCTCTGCTTATAGACGAGAAAAACGAGACGGTTTGGAAAAAAGTACTTAAACAGATTCATGAATCGTTATATACTTTTTATTTTACTAATTAATAAGTTGTTTGCAATTTGCGAGGGCGAATCAATTTTAATAGGGTGATAAATGCGGCGCATCGCGTCGGTAAAATATGGATGCAGCGCGGTGCGGCGGGGCGCGGCGCGAGAGGGCCGCGCTAAAAATAATATTTCAGTTCGATTGCTCTGATATTTCGAGTCATCCATCATCGTCGCTTCCTTTGCTGACACGGGGCTCGCAGGAAACGCCGGTCCAAATACATACATTTCAGTCTCCTCTTTCCGAGTACGGCTACGATTTTCCATACAAAATTCAGACATTTTCTCCAGCGTTCTATAAGAACGTTTCGATTGCCGCGTCAGCTGTGCGCTATCGACCAAAACCACCGCATTGGATCACGGTGAAAATGTAAAAAAAAAAAACGGCAAAACCGTAATTTTCATTTCCACCAGCACGTTGGTGCAATGAATTGGTGCAACGGTGTGGTGCAAGGTCCGTCGAAAGCTTCGGCGGGATAGAATTTCGCGTAAATTTATGAATGTATTGAACGGCTCGAGGTTCTGGCAGTCGAAGCGTGAAAGAAATTCAGCGGAAGCAAAACAAAGAAGGAAAGAGAAGAAGAAGGGAAACAGGGATCGTTAATAACTTTATAATGATATTTTTTATTATCTTCCATTTCCATTTCCATTTATTATCGGTTTCGTTGATTAATCGGAGGAACGAAAATGCGAGCGGCCAAAGAAAGGAGAAACAACCCACTTGTAAATTTGGTACGACCTGTATTTTGTGTCGGTGAACGAATGTACATGTGCGGTGATCGCTTTTCTTCTTCTTCTTTTTCTTTTCCTCGATCCAGCGTTCGAGGATCGCGTCCCCGTCGCGCAGCAATTATACATACATTCGGAATCGAACAAACGACGCGTGTATGTACGTGTTGTGTTTGTGTGTGTGTACGTTTACCGTAAGCGCGTTATGTACAAAGAAATTTTCGCGTTAACAACCACGGCTCTTAATGCTTTATACAAACCAGACGACGGCGTATTAAATATCCCCGCTGTTCAGCTGAAAATCAAAGTTATACGTCGCTAGCTACGCTTATCTCGTATGTAATTGAACTATCGCCGGTGACGATGATCTTTATTTGGTTCGCTTAAAGTAGGAGCCTAGTAGAAATTACGATCAGCGCGCGCGGTTTGTAAAAAAAAAAAACATCCAATTCCGTTTACAACGCCAAACGAAGCTGTCCACGCATCCGCCTCGTTAACCCTAATTGTAAGAGAAACGGAAATGTGTCCCGTGTACGGTAAAAACTAACGATTCTCGAATATGTCAACTGAAACTGCGAATCGATGCTCCTTCGGCGTTTAAGTAACTGTTTAGACGCCTCGCCCCGCTGCGCCTCGCCTCGGTTCGACGTCCGAGCAGGTCTAAACGACGCCGACGCGACGCGGAATTAATCGCGGAAGGGCAGGAAGCGAACCAAACTCCAGCAAAGTCTCGTGATTTTTTTCACGAAACGTCCTCGCTGCGAAGATCGCCTTTACGAGTGCACTTTTCCTCGCCCCTGGTCGAGTCAGGGACAAGCGACGATCGGTTTCTTACAGTAGGCAGTATACACGATTATTCTCTGTGTTCGATTAAAACTAACGCATTGCACCTATGTTCGCCCCTCCAAAACTGTTGTGTACACGGTGTTTTCTAACAGCAACCACGTCGTTTCTCGTGGAAACCCTCCTCTCGTTAAATTAATTTTCTCCCCCTACTAGCTATATGTACACGAGTAGTCTCACTATCAATTATTGCTCGTGGATCTACAGCCACCCTCGTCGTTCACAAACTCTTCCCGATATGAACCTGTCCAGCTCCTCTGCGACGCAACGCGATCATCAAAACACGAGCTTGTGTTATCTGCAGTCGGTACGCGTCGGAGATTGTTTACTTTAGAAAGATTGCACTTGCACCCCGTGTTTTCAGTAGCACGAGAATCGAATCGCGTTTCAACGACTCACCACCGTTCCTTCGTTTCCCGTTTAGATTATTTATATACACGCAGTCTAGTTACGGTGGCGCGAATCACACCACGAGTCACACTGTCCTGTTGGATCGGTCGAAACCCTAACCTCACTTTCCGGCTAGCTTCGCGCGTTTGCATGGTAGAAGATCATCGTCGGTCACTGACGGCGTCGAGGTAATCATTGTTTACGGACGGAGGTGATTACGTCGGGACGAAGATCGTCGTGTAGCGTCGGCGAAAGCATTTCGCTTCGTTCAACTGCTATTTAACACACTGACGCGACAGTAACGGAATTTCTTTATCATCCGGCGAGTTTCTTGCAGCATTCTACGATCGGGGACGTTTAACGATTTGCACGTTTGAAGTTTCGAAGCGACATTGCGAGTAGATGTAGGGTTCCGTATTCAGACTGCGTGGCCGAAGCTGCAAGGCTTTCGGCCTGCAGACTCTGTCGCGCACAGGAAAGCACTTTGCATGCTGAACAGTTGGCGGTCCGAACGCGAACCGCTGTCTTGGAACTTGGAACGCATCTCACGTCAGGCTACTGTACATCGGTTGGCCCGAACATCGCACAGACGCAGCACCGTTTTCGGATTCGAATCACTTTTGACCATCAGGGAAGCGGCCTATTAGCGACACCGTTTCACTCGCGTTCAGTCACAAGGATCAACCGTTGTCGTTGACGAGGAGATTCGTTCGGAGGGATAGTTTTGGGAAAGTACCCGTCAATTCCCGTGTTGCTCGCGATCGATTAGGTAGCAATTTCCGCGCTGGCTTCGCGCAGTTCCATCACCGTGAACGCAGACGAAGCTGGACGGAAATTGACAGCGACTGATTGGTAGCCGGTTGCTTCGATTCCGATCGTCGGCCGAACAGAAGCTCGCCCAACGTCGGGACTCGCCGAGCACACGTGCACAATGCCACTGGGATCACGATCAACTATGGAGTTACACATCACAATACACGCGCGGTGGGTGGTCCGCGGCAGCGATCAGTAGAGCGCGTTCAGCAGATACTGCTCTTCGCTCCAGTCCAGCTGAGAAGGATTCTCGGTCTCGTGAACTCAGCTGAGTTGATAGTACTCCGGCGCGAAGTCGTTGGCCAAGTTGGTGAGGAAGTTGAAGTCCGATGAGCTGTTGCTGTTGTCGGCGGAGGGCGGCGGGGCTGATCCGTGGACAGGTTCGCCGTAGAAGTTGCCGTAGTTGCCGTACGATTCCCCGTTGCCCTCGGCCTGGGCCGCGCTACCAGGCGGCGTGATAACTGCCGCGGTGGCGGCCGCGATCGCTGTCGCCGTGGTGGTCATGCCTGGCGCGGGGAACGGGTCAGGCGAGGCGACGTAGCTGTTTGGAATGTTGGACGCCTCTCCGCCCTGGTGGACGTGCAGCTGGCTGGGCTGCTCGTAGTAGGCGTTCGGGTGACACTTGTTCCCCGTTCTGTAGTCAGCCGAGCTCGGGTGCATCGGCGGCTGGTGAGCCACGTAACCTTCCGCGGTGTGCTGCTGCTGGTGTTGCTGTTGTTGCTGGATATCGTTGTAGTAGTGCTGTCCAGTCTGCACGGGGACGGCCGCGGCCGCGTGCCCGTGGGAGGCCATGCTCTCGCTGGTCGCGTGGTAACCCCCGCTGCCAGGGTAGCCGTAGTTGCCGGGTGCCATGTAGCTATCCGCGGCCTGGTCGTGTTGACCGGAGTAGCCTTGGCCAGCGCCGTAGGCATTGCCGCCCTGCATGCTTCGGTGGTACGAAGCGTGATAAGGTGGCCCCGTTTGAGGATAACCGTTGTACTCGCCGCCGGTCTGGCCGTACTGATTCTGCTGCTGATGGAACTGCATGCTCGTGTTGTACAAGCTTCTGGACGTGTTGCTCGTCGTTCCTCGAACGTGGTGCCCGACTCTAGAGCCCAGCACCTGACTCTGATTCTGTCTGGCGTACAGCGGGTGCACTTCGCCGGGATACGAAATTCTTGGCTGCTGGTAGGTGTCGCGGGAACAGTAGTTGTTCTGCGATTGCGTCTGTTGGGTGGCTGTGGGGACGGTTTGCCTGTTGGGCAAGCCGTTCCTGTAGTCGACGGTGGAGGTCGACTGGTAGACGCCTTGCTGCGGAAAGTGAGGTTGCTGGTTAGCGGTGATGTTCCTTCCGCCGTGGGGCGACATGGTGCCCGCGTTCGTCGACCCGTGCATCATCGGAGCAGCGACGGAGCTGGTCGAGGACGGGGAGCTTCTCGGTCTCTGCATGTAGACCGCGTGCGTCGCCTGAATTCCCAGAGGACTGCCTTGCTGCAGCTGCACGGAAACCGGGGTGCCGGGCGTGGAAGAAGGTGTCAAGCTTCTCGTCGAGTTCTGCCCGGGTAGAACCGGCGTGCTGACCGTCGAGTCCGGCATCGCCAGCAGAACACCGTTGCTGTTCACCGAGCAGAGCTCCTTCGTGTTGGCCGACGGCGACTTCTTGCTCACGGAGATCTGCTGTTTGCCGGGATTCGGACTCTTGTGGCCGCTTTCCACCTTCACTCGCACGTCGCTGGACAGCTTCTTGGTGGCCACGCTCGGGGACGTAACCTCGCTACCGTCTTGGGATCTCGAGTCGTCGTCCGCTATCATCTTCTCGAACGAGCTGGACACGCTGTTGGTGCTCCCGACGCTGCTTGCCCCGTTGCTGTTCGCGTTGAAGCCTGGATTGCTGTTGCTGTTGTTGTTCGTAGCGCTGGGCGTGTTATTGTTGTTGCTGCTCCGGCGACCGGACGAGCCGAGCTCCGTCACGTCTCCAGAGAGCGTGCTGCCTACGTCGCTCACCCCGGAGATATCACAGTTGTGGCAGCTTTTCTTCTCGTCCCCGTCGATGGCGAGCATCTTCTCGCCCTTCGACTTCTCCATCCCGTCTGACGTCGAGCCGTCCTTCTCGTCACCATCTTCTTTGCTCAGCGTCTGCCGCTTGTGCTTCATCCGCCGGTTTTGGAACCACACTTTCACCTGGAACGATCGGACGGTTTTCGTTCGTGGTGGATGCGAATAGGATAAGTTCAGCGAGGGGAGTATCGTGCTCTTTTCTCATTGTTCTCACCTGCCTTTCCGTGAGGTCCAGGGACGCGGCGATCTCTATTCTTCGCGGTCGGCAGAGATACTTGTTGAAGTGGAACTCCTTCTCCAGTTCGAGGAGCTGCGTGTTCGTGTAGGCCGTCCGCAACCTCCGAGGCAGGCCATTTTCTGAAACATAACGGAATTACACTTCGCCTCTGTTGAATGAAAACGGGTGTTCCCGAGCCCCGTATCTTCAATTCTGATTAAAATTTATCGACGCGAGGTATAAACCACTGACAACTGAAAACACGACGTTATCGAGCCTCAGCGTTCGCGCGCGAACGCTTCTCATCGCAGCAAAGACATCGTCGACTTCGGTTTTTGCACGATTACGTCGCTCAAATAGTCGTTTAATTAATGATCGTGTGGGCGATTCGGGAAGAGGGTCCGGACTCCGGTGGTAGGCTGTATCTCGGATACAATACACGAGCGAAAGCCCCCCCGCGTGGATGGGCCCTGTTTCGGCGTTGTTCCGCCGCGTTACTAGCCTCCTTAGAAACTTCTGGCCAAGTTCCCAGCCAGCGGTATTCCGTGTCGATGCGAAACATCTCGTAATTATTATCTAGTAAGAAACTTGTCGCGAGATAACGAGGGTGGCGTGCTGTCGTGGACGGGAAAGCGAGGAAGGGACTCGTTCAAGGTAGACGGAGGTTTTAGAGTAAGAACCCGGCGAGATATCTCGCCGAGTCGCGGCGCTAATCTCCGCTCGGACGATGTAAACAATCATTAATAGCCCTCTATAGTAATTACAAGGATTTTACGCGTTGCTCCATGCAGCAATATTTCAATCAAAGTCGACGGTTGCACGCGCGCGTACGACAGTCAGCCCGAGCGAAGATCCCCGGGAATATTTAGATACCACCGGCTCGGGTTAATGCAAAATTCATCCGAGAAAACATTGCCGATAAAGCAACGGCAATTAACACGGCAGGTTCGCTGGGTTCGATTATTCTTCTCGACTGGATCTCAGTTATCTGCCGCGCTTTTCCGTTTTCTCCGTGACGATGACAAAGCGCATCTAATAACAGCCGTAACGTTCTAGCGGTTTCTATGGAAAATTGAATCACGACTGCGGTCTGCATCTCGTTCGCCTTGGACGTAAGGTCGGCACGATTGCGATTGTTCACTGTCGCGAATAATTTAATCATTTGTTAGATGGACGCTGCATATCCGTTTCTCTAATTTCTTCAGCGATTGTCAGAACAAGGACGAAGCTAATGCATAGTTAGCTCGCCTGACCACAGGACTCGCGATTAGTTCCACGGCGTATTAAAATCCGGAGGGTGATTCGTATAAAGTGACGTCAATTGCTTCGAGTACCATAACCGATGATCCACCGAGTGGACATCGTTACGCGATGTTCTCGAAGTGGCGGAGCGTTTTTTCTCAATACGTCGCCGTATCAGGAGGAAAAAAAGTGGCGCACGGCGTGGCGCGGTTCCGCAAGGGGGTGAAGGGAGGGGCTGCTTCGTTTCGGAGGGCTGAGATGCTAAACTACCCCATGGCGTGCGAGTAGATCCAAGGGTGGCCGTGGAGGAGAGGTGGTTCAATGCTGGGATGAGTCGTCAGGGGTTAACGGAGAGGGACGGAGACGAGAACACGGCTGAACTCGGTTCTACGAAAGACGGAAAAAGAGACGTAGACGACGAGCCGGATAAAAAAGAAGGACGAGCGAAAGGTGGAGGGTGGAGGACAGGGAGACGGGAAGGTATAGGCAAGGGCCATAGGGGATGATGGAGAAGAGAGAAAGACGACGGATAGAGGGTGCAGCGGGGCCAAGTCTGCACGTGGAGTTTTCATAGAGTAATACTGGACGGAGAGAAGAGCAGCGCAGGGGTGGAAGTATCGCTTGAGTGACATGGCCCTTATCGATATTTCCATCGCGGGATTTGCCGCAGGAATCCGTCGATACTTCCCGTTCTACCCGGATTGTTTTACAAACCTTGTCCACTCTTTGTATTTCGTCTACGTAAAACATTGTCTGCGCACCTTCCACAGGCGTTTCAACTCGGGGAATAGGGCAACTGTGCCAGTAGTCGGCCATTTAAGGGAAAACGGAAATTCATGTTATGTGTTGTTATTATTAATATACTATGTTTTAAATACGTTATTGACAGTTAAATTCTTTAAAGTATCTATTTTTCAAATGTGTGGATGATTTTTTTAATAGTATTACAATTTTTATTTAAAATATCTAAAATACTCAGAAACGTCGTTTTTACCAATAGTCAGCCAGTAAAATCCTAACTCCAGCCTTTCATATGCTAGTAGTCAGCCAGGTTCTTCTATCAGGTTATATATGCATCAGCCCCCCTATAGTACACTTATTGTTAATCGTCAGAATGTTGAATGGTTCAAAATTCATGATGTGTGTATTAAAAATTAAAAAATTTATTTTTTTCTGAAAATTTTAATTATTTAAATTATAACGGCCGACTACTAGACCAATCGTATAGTCGTCAGTCGTTTTGTGTTTTAGACAGACGACCACTGGTCGAATTGGCGATTTTTTAAGAATATCCAGTAGCCAGCCGGGGCGGCTGACTATTGGTTTTCATTATATTTTGAATGCCAATAGTCGACCACTTCAAAAATACTTACTAATGTACGTTTAAATGCAATTATAATTTCACGAAATGTTCATTCGAATGTTATTAATCGTGTATTCAAAATTTGAACGTAAAAAACTTCGTATTAGTGTTGGAATACACTATTTCCAAGTGTCGCCTATAATTCTAAATTAATTCAAATTGACTCATCAGTCATCAACTATCCAATCGTCGACACAAGAAAGCTTTCTGCAGTTTATATTTTTACCGCTAAAGGCATGAAACTTCCCATATTGGAAGGAGAGAGTTCACTGATCATTGTTTCGTTTAAATATATTAAATTTTATTCCTAATTTCTTATTTCTAAGCAATTTATTTCTGAAAGGGTTGACTATTGGGGATACATTTACCCTAGAAGCAGAGTTGGGCAAAATGTAATTTAATTGCAACTTAGAAATTACGATTAAAATGTAATTGCGTAGTTGATAACACATTATTTTCTGTAATCGTTAATTTAGGTAGTTGACCATTTGGTTTCGTCAAATACCTAATTGAACGATTACAGAAAATAATGTGTAGGTAATCAACTACACAATTACATTTTAATCGTGATTTGTAAGTTGTAATTAGATTACATTTTGCCCAACTCAGCCTAGAAGTTTGTTCGATTTCTGAGCAATTTCAGGCTATTCCTGTCATCTTTGACATTTTTGGCGTTCTAGAACTACGACAGGTTTTTTATATTCTAGATTTCTGAATAGTATGAATTTTCTATTGGGGGTTTTTGTCCTTAAGATTTTCATATGATGCCTCCACCTTTCCCCTTACGTTCGAATACGTGGCATTCTTCACGCGTGGTGTTCCGTCAATTACAATATTTAAAAGTCAAGCTCTCTGCAGCTATTAACTTGTCGTAATTTCATATTTACGTTTTGTGTTCGAGACGGATCCTCGTTCATCGGTCGCTGCAATAACGGCACGCTGCAACCGGCCATAAATCATCGGCTCCTATGAAATTAGCCGCACCGTTTTCGTTCAAATCCGCCAGTTTAGATGAAGCCTGACTTAACATAGCATTACGTTCGCCAATACTTTTCTCCTTCAGCTCGATCACATCTCTTACCATTAAACGTCTTTTATTTCAGGAATTCTAATAAGTAGATACCTGTTCCTCTTATTAATCAAAATGATGTTTCCGGTGCAATGGAAATAGCTTTAAAAAGAAACCGCTTGAGACTTTTAGACTTTTAGGACGACAGCGGCGCAACATCAGATTTAAGGATCCACTAGAGTTAGAGAGTAAACCCGAGCGTATTTTAATCAGACTTGCGTTTAGTGAAAGTTGAAATTGAAATTTGGTAAGGATGTATAGAAGGATATGATAGTTCCTTGGCGAAGTGGAACGGCACAGGGCATAATTATTGAAACGAAATGGCTGTTGGGGAAGGGGGTCGAAAGGGGGAGGGGGGGGGGGTGCAGGGAGACGGGGAGAAGCAGAGCGTGCAGAAAAGAGAGGGTGGCGTGCTCGAAACTCGGCAAATCCGGCGCGTGGGCTTTTCAGAGGATAAGGGTGGCTAGAGGGTGGGTATGGGGCGAGATGGAAGTATCGCGTGATCGACGCGGGCCTCATCAGCATTTCGGTCTCGCGATTGGCTGGACGGACCTGTCAATCAACCGATATTCCACGCCTATTGGTTGTGTCTCGTACCGGTGTAGCCTGTCGTCCCCTTTCAAAACGGCCGATACCCTCTGGACTTGTCCGCCAAACCTACGGAGCACGGAGTGTGTACCTACGGACTACGTAGCGCCCGATTCACTTTCGAATTTCTCCGTTCCACGCGTTGGTGCGGGTATAAGTTTATAAAAAATGGGGAACTGTGTATGCCGAGAGAAGAGAAAGAACGATAGCCACAAAGTGATGAACAAGAACGTCCCGATAGAAACTGCCGAGGCAAAAGCAATTAACCTTTTGCACTCGGCAGTCCGCGCTCTATGCTAAGCGCTCAGCTTCGAAATTCTAATAACGGCGAACGCCGCACAGTGGGGCAAATCGGGTCGAAACGCGGCACAAAACATTTTCTGACTGAAATCATATATTTATTCCTAATTTTTTCATTTCATTCAGTTAGGACGTATATTTGTGATGTTGTTGTTACTGAATAATTAATGAAACTTTTTTGTCCAGCTGTATTTGTAAATAAATTTTTGGAGAATATTTGAAATCCTATAAAATATAATAGTTATAAAATCTTTATTTATGTTAGTCCGAAACTATTTCATAAACATATTTTAATTAATTTTAACAAATATTACAAGCTGCCTTCGTTGAATTCATTTTTATTTGTTGTTTCTTCTTCGTTGTTTTTAACAAAATGAAATTTGGTACACTTCCAATACGCACCTCAACACATAATCCCACAAAAAATTAGTTGAATAACAAGAATGCTTTAAATAACAATCCTAATTGTGCAGAATTTCGAGGTTGTCCCTCTTTAAAACCACGTAGTCGCGTTAAAAGTTTTGTAATGTGAAAAACAATCATGCTGCATTATGATCCAAATGTTCAATCAACTACCCGTAAAAAAGAATTGCAGTATAACGATATTTTTGTAAAAGGACTTACAAGGAGAGTATTTTAGGTGTCCGCCTCCGATCATTTTGATTTTTGGATATGTTATAGAGTACCGAAAAATAAGAAATACGTTTTTTTTTATTTTTCCCCGTTTTCATATTTGGGGGGTCAAAACTGCGTTCAAAGTTAGGGTTGAAAAATCATTTTTGTGGAAAAAATGGACTTTTTTGAAAATCTGGTGAGTCAGTCATATTTCGCATTCAAAGACACAAAATTCGTCCATTGACACTATTCCCCTATCTCTAATAGTTCTCGAGATATTCCACAAAAATGATTTTTCAACCCTAACTTTGAACGCAGTTTTCACCCCCCAAATATGAAAACGGGGAAAATAAAAAAACACGTATTTCTTATTTTTCGGTCCTCTATAACATATCCAAAAATCGAAATGATCGGAGGCGGACACCTAAAATACTCTCCTTGTTAGTGCCGCGTTTCGACCCGATCTGCCCCACTGTGCGCCGTGGTAGCTCGGAGCGAAGACGTCACAGGCTTGAACGGGAAGAATAGAGTCACGACAGTAAACTATTCGCTGGAACACGAAAATAGCGAGAGGAATCGCCTGGCTTTGTGGCTGCTGCGGCCGGTTCTTTCGCTAGAAGCAAAAATATCATCGGCGATTGCCGCGAGCTCCTCATTCTTGCCGCGAGTGGCCAGGGGATGACGAACTGTCAGGCTTGACTCAGAATTAAGAGCGCAGAGTGACAGATCCTAGCGCGTGCTCAGCTACAAGCCGCACCGAAATAGAATTCGTATTTCCGAATACATCCTCTGACGCGTTCCCGTAACGCTGTTTTGTCCTCTCTAGTTAGCCCGAGGATAACACCTTGCGAGAAATATTTCCCTCCTCCACGCGGTTCCCTTGCTCAAACAACGCGACGACCATTCAGATTCTCCGGGTCGCGTACTCGCGAATGCCGCTGGTTTTGGCTAATATTAAAACTTATACGCCGATCTAGCGCGGCATCGACGAGTCGGAAGAATTTCACAGCCTCTTCCACAGCCGCGTCTGAATTTATGAAAACAGTCAGGAAATTACGTAATGGCCTGTGATCCGGGTAACGTTACGAGGAAGTTTCGAACCGGGATGGAAATAACGATGCCGAGTAAAAAGTTAGAGGCTGGGCAACATTATTAAAATAACAGTGGTGTTGTTGTACACATACATAGTTGAACGCGCCGGTTCGTCAGTCATCGAGGCTAGTAAAAGTTTGTGGTCGTGGCGAAGCCGTCGCGTCGGCCGTCGCCGTCGCTTCGCGCGTTCTCTTCAGAATAACAGGACGCGTTCCTCTTCGGGAACGAGAGACGAGAGCCCTGGAGAGGACAGGGTTCCTCGAATTGCTTTTGCATTCTCGTCAACGACTGGGAACCGAGGAGCCTGCTGTTTCTTTCCTCTCGGTCTGTTCCTCTTCAAACGAATAATCTAGGTTGGAATCCAGCTCCAGCCTTTCCTTTGTAATTGTATTTACCATTAGAACGCAGCATTGACGTTGCATCGAAATTCCCGAGCAAGGAGCACTGGCATTTTCGTGCGATCCTTAGCTGCTACCTCGAGGTGCTTGCCGCCTCCGCTGGCTCGCCGGGCCAGTTCCCCGCAGACAGGTGGGAAGGGTCACATGATGGCCGTCTTCGCAATTTGTCTTTTGTTTCCCCCGCGCCTTAGCCCGCAGGAAGAAAACTTGCGGGTAGAACAAAGGACGGAAGGAGCCGTTCTATCGACTGACGCGAACGAGAACCGCTTCCTTCTCCCTCTGCAACCATTTTTCTCTCCTCTCCTCTCCTCTCGACATCGTGGCCGGTGTTGCTGGCGTAAACGTATGAAAAATGAGTGACGAGAGTCCGGAGCAAACGACGAGACAGTCGGCTCCGTGCCCGTGTTTCGACCGAAACAGGTAGAGAACCGTAGAACCGTAGCTCCGCGGCCCGTCCAGAGGTAATCGATAAACCTTTCGATCATCTCGAGCTGCCTTCGAGATTCCAGAGCGGTTCGAGGTAGCGTAGGCTCGCTAGGACCACGCAGAACAGAAGAACTTTTTGAACCAGGAACAAGTTCTATCCCGATAGTTCCGGGATTCACAATGTTGCGAAGATAATATCACTAATCGGGCAGGCAGTCTTCGGCGATGAGAGCTCTCGATAGAAATTCAGCGCGGTCCATCGACAGACACACGGATGAGGGTGGAGGGAGAGGAAGAATTGTTCGTAAACTGTAGCTGATTAGAGATTTATACGAGGGCGTAGGATGGAAACGGGATGGGAAAGGAACAAAACTGAACGCGGTAGGAGCGAACGGAGGGTGCTGGGCCGGAATAGCCGACTAGAAGGGATTCGCGTTGCTTTGGTTTTCGGGGGTTGTGGCCCGTACGAGCTATAATCAATTAACGGCCAGCGAAACAAGAACCGCGGCCGACCACCGACCGCCACGCCCGCAAAATATTCCCTACCTTCCTGTTCTAGTTTCGGAGGAACCCAATTGTTTCGCTCGATTGGCCTGCGTGTTTTACGATAGCGCTGCATTCGATGAGGAACGACCACCGTTTGACGCTGTTATCTAGCAGAAATATTGGTGTCCTCTCAAATGGGATGGAGAGAGAGTCGATCCGAGGTCAGCTGTTGTGCTACAATATTACGGTTCTTTGTACGCAGACTTGTGTTTAGAGTCCAGACTCTAAATTCTTTGTTAAACTTATGCAGATCAATAGATTTTACTTGCGGTGTATTTTTATTAGGATCTTTCGAGTCGCGTGTTTGAAAGGAAAGGTAGGGGAGACCGGGGCTAGTTGATACAGACGAATTATCTCAACACTTTATATCTGTAGCTTCATATGGTCGAGATATGTGAATTTTTTACTAAGATCCAGCGTACGTCTTTGTACATTGACGTTAGCGATCGTTTTTTAACTGTTTTCGTTTATATAGAGAAAAAGTAAATACTTAGTTGTGTTCACTTTTCAATCCCTCTTGAGACGGTATAGAGAATTTTATTTATCCGAATTAATTTGGCATCACATTGAGTCTTTTGAAGGTTGGGTAATTATGTTTTGTTATTTTGTTTAAATAGCTTTACATTTTATTTTTATGACGATGTTTGTACATAATGACTTCCTGCGGGGTAAGTTGATACGTTTTCTCTGTGGCATGTTGATACTAGAGTTTATACGAAAAACGACTTTTGAAAAAACCGGTTTTCGAATTCCACTATTCCCAAAAAACCGGTTAATACGGTTTTTGAATTTTCACAAAAAGAAATGTAATTAAAAGAATAAATAAATATTTGTACTTATTTTAAAAATGTTCAGTTTCCTTGATATTTATGGAATTACAAAAATATAATAAAATAAAATATACTCTATCTGTACGAAAAAAATTAAAATAACTAAAATCCGTACAAATCCGTGCAATTTTTTAGTTCATTTAATTTGTATGGATCTATAAATATATAACACAATAAAATAGACTGCGTACAAAACCAAATGGAGAAAAAATTAAATAACTAAAATCCGTACAAAATATAAATCTGTTAAAAGGTGGTAGCAAATTATAAATATTTATTCGATTTAGTATTCGTCAGAAAATGTGAACTCAGGAAAATTATTACAGTAAATAGTTACCTACTACAATATGCTTGTGTCCGAGGCGATTTCAAGTAAAAATGTTAACGTTTTTATAAAACCGGTTTTTTAAATTTAAAAGCCGGTTTTCGAAATTTACAAATTTATAAATAAAAACCGGTTTTTAAAAACCGACAAACCCTACTTGATACACGTGTATCAATTTTTCCCGACTACTTTCAATTCAATTTTTTCCTTTTATTTCTAGGAAAATGGTTTCAAATTATATCAAAAAGACAAATCGTGGCGAAATATCGCAAGATATTTTTTAAAAAACGTGTGCCGTAATAGAAAAAAGGCTCAATATCATTAAAGCAAAGCGCGAAAATATACAATATTGATCAAATAAGTTTTTTAGATATGTTAACAAAACGAAGAAGACACCTCATGTTAATATGGAATATTCCAAACATAAAAAAAAAATAAAAATGTTTTTCTATGTTTGTTCAAAAATCTGTTTGGTTTCTAGAATACGTATTTGTTCATTATTAGTCTATATTGTTGGAAAGGTATCTAGATTAAAATTTTATTTTTCAAATTTATTAGTTATTCATTACACGGATATTTTACAGATGCATCAACTTGCCCCGCAGTGGGGTAAATTGATACATTTTGCCATCGTCCAAGTAACATTTTTTCATTCATTTTTTATATATTTTCTCAAGTTTTCGCTTAGTATATATTAAAGAGGAAGGATCAAAGTATATTTTATCATATTTGTTATTAAGTAATGAATTCAAACAAAAATTAAAAAAATTGAAAACTGAATAACGTACCAACTAGATCTCCCCTACTTGATCGAAATTACAACCGAATTGAAAATAACTTAACTTTGTTAGGCGCAGCATTTTATTATTATGTGCAATGTTGGAAGACTGCGCAAAGTTTTGAAATGTGTGAAGCAATTGAGAATGATGAAGAAGAAGTTGCGATCAGTATGTATCGAGGGGGAGGATCAACGTCCCTACTTTCAACTTTCAAGCTAATCACCAGCGTGCAGCGGTTTCATTAGAGATCCCCTGACGTTTCGTTAGAGCGGAGTTCAGCGCACCGCGAGCGTGATGTCTCCAAGCCAAAATCCGCTATGAATTGTATGCAAAAACCGTGTAACGACAGGGTGCACCTTGTTATTACCAAGTTCCTGCACCTCGCGCCTCCGCACCACTCATCCCCTTACGTGTTCCCCAGGCATTTTTCGCGAGCGGTTTCTTCCAAGAAATTCGAGCTCGTCGCATTAGCATAACTTCCCGCGGCTTCGCTCCGTTCTATCCAAACTGTGCGCGAGCAAAAAGAGAGAGAGAGAGAGAGGGAGAGAGAGCGGTGGAGCCGCAAGAGGAATCGGGGGAAAAAGAAGAAAAACAGGCGTTCGAGTCGAGAGCCGAAAGCGAGAGGGGATCGAAAAGAAGGGAAAGCGCGACGAAAAATGAATGAAAGGGCAGAGGAAAGGAAGGAAAAGGCAGCAGCGAAGCGGACCACTCGCAAAGGTGCGGCAAGTGCGGCGCTGCAGCTGCTTCGGCGGCCATGTTGGCCACATGCAACATGATTATGGTGGCCGCGAACGGGTAGAGGCCCTTCGTGCAAGAAAATTGGATGCACCGAAGAAAGAGAGGAGCCGAGCACGAGGAGAGGTCGTGCACGCGGCCGCGCCGGGCCGCGTGCGAGTGCGCGCGAATGCATTCGCGCATTCGCGTATTCGCGCGCACTCCACACGGGCCGGCCAAGGCTGAAGGCGTGCCAATGCAACCTGTAATCATCGGGGTGGAGCGACCACCTTCGACCCGTGCCTTCTTCCTCCAAGTAATTCCAGTCCCTCTTTACATTCCACCTAACTTTTAGCCTTTCGATCGCGTCCCTCTTTTCCAATTTCTTTCGTACCGTCGCACAGTGTTACGCGTATAGGGGAATTGTGCTCAAGATGACATACTTTTTGTTCTGAGGCAAATAACTTAAAAATTAAAGGTGGTATCAAAATAAAACCAAAGAGCAGTCTTTATCTGTTTATTAGTGGAACATAAAACACCAGTCTCACGACTCCAGCAATAATAATAAAAATAAGAGAAATAAAAAATTACATGCCCGTGCATCTGTGTAAGTTGGCATACTTCTGTATAAGATGACATACTCTAAAGCGGACTTGCTCAGTCTAGTCCAGTGAAATTAGACGGGAATCTGCCCAATCCGCGGAATAATTCCCACCAAGCTAAATTTTGGTATGAGCCTTTATTTGGTCGTTTTAAACAATATGTCAAAAGTCCCCGTCGATCCAATTGCCGCCAAAACTTTTACAGAGGGTTAAAAAAAACAGTTTTTCTCGAATATCTCGTTATCTAGCAGTTTTGCGACAAAAACAGTTATTATACGATTTATAACCTAGGAAATTCTCTGCAAAAAAGGTCCTATCAGTTTTTTTCGTAGGAGTAACTATTTTCATGCCATTTTAAGTGGACGTTCATTATGTCATCTTATCCAAAAGTGAACGAAAAAATGTATTGCTTTCTAGTGACAAAAACTTTATGATTTCTGTCTCAGCTGTACAGTATTCGTGATGCAAATTAACGCTGCTTTACACAAAATTCATCTAATAAATTTAATTCCTTACCTGACGGGTATTTTCGTAACAATACATAAACCCGAATAATTATTCTTTCGGTCACAGAATCAGACAACTCTCCAGCACGTCTAAACGTGCGTCCGCCGGTGATCATACTATGTTGTACTATTGGGGAAATCTACTAATCGATGAATAAACATCAATGTCACGCTTCTCGCGCGAATATTTGAAAAGATAGTAATGGTATGTCATCTTACCTCACTATGTCAACTTAAGCATAATTCCCCTATGGGCGTTCGGGACAAAACTCATAACTTCTGAACTAATCAGTTTTCGTCCTAAGTACCCTAATACTTTTTTAAAGAGAATATAAAAATGCATCGATTGGTGTTAAAAAAAATATACAGTTCCATTAAAAAAAATAAGGCGATCTTGATTTTTCGGTGAATAAAAAGATTTTCATTAATATTTACTCTTGCAATTTGTTGTCAACTGAATACTGACTAACTTTTGTCGAAATATTTTTTTACCAATTTATTTTTATCACGTGTATCGCGTTTGACTGCTGTTTTAAAACTGAAGACAGCAGCAAGGATGGAAAAGTAATGTTAGATATCGTATAAACAATTGGAAAAAAGCATATCGGATGTGTAGATTAATATAAGTGTCTAATGCACGAGGAGACCCAGAGACTACGTTAAGGGCCGGAGCGGTGAACGTCTTAATAATGATTTTGGCTATTTTTTCTGTTTCGTGCAATTTTTTGGTATTTTTTTTAAAAGTCCCATCGAAGTTGATAAACATCTAACACAAAGAATTAGTACAAATTGTTAGTAGTTTAAAAAACTGACTCGGCAGTTTTGAAGGTATGACAGTATTAAACACAACTTATAAGAACCAAATGAAAAGCATAAACATTCTGCCAATGGCACGTGTTTGAAAAAATGCACCGAAATATGTAATGAATTTCTAGTGTCACTTTGACAACATTTTAGTAAATTCAGCAGAAGTTATGGGTAACATTGAAACCTACGTTCCTTTATTAAATTTGTGGATCAAACACTTCGGATTCTTGACTTTTGTCCATTGCGCGTAACACTGTGCGTCGCGTCACGCGTCCAATGCCCTCTCTTTACAGACAAATTCCTTCCAAGAACTATTAGAGACGTTGGATTCTAGAAATTTGTTCTTTGGAGGATGAATAAAATTATAGAATTTCAGTTATTTTTTAATTAGGCGTTTGCTTTAAAGTGGGGGTGGTCAAATAATGGTTTGAATTTATTGGATTCTAGAAATTTGTTCTTTAGAGGATGAATAAAATTATATTATATACGTGGAGAGTCATTGACAGTTCGATACACTTTCAGTACTTCCACGTTGAACCGAGTCATTACACTGTACCTAATGTCTGCGAACGGCACTCGATCGAGTTGCCGTAAAAATGCATCAATGCAGGGGGTAATTTGTAGCTTGTACCCAGCATTTGCTTTAATTACGCTTAAAGAATTTATCGGCGGGGATCGCGGGTTCGAGGCGGGCTGGGGAAAAATGTACGCGTCAAAAGGGATCTGTGCGCCGTCGTTTTGATTCATTGCCGAGCGGGACGCAAAATTACTGGTTACACCACGAGTTCATTTTTCGATTCTATCTTCGTCGTCACGATAGCGAATCTGTGCGCGGCGTGGCGCGGCGCGGTCGCTCGCGATATTCACGAAGATTCAGCAATCACGCAACAATATACAAAACCGCATAACACGGCTAGGACAGCTGCCGCTGCCGTTGTTGCTGGTTACTGCTACGTGTCGTGGTTTGCAATTGCTTCTAGCCGCCTCTGGAATCGCTATATGTGTCGCGAGTCTAGATAAACGCCACGATACGACCGCTGCTTGTTAATAATTCACCAGCGCTTTTCGATTCCTGATAGCCGCGCGCTGGTTGCGCTGCGGCGAGAAACTATGCGAGCACGCATTTACAAGAATCGTTTAATCGAGACCATTGGATATACCCTCGGCAGGGCGTGATACAAAGTCAAAGATAACGTCTGAACGCTGCAGATTTTGTTGTAACAGCTGCGGAGAGATAATATAAATGGATTGCACCGTCGAGTCGTAAGAGTCTCGAGAAACAATATTTTGTTCGCTTGTATATCGAGGCCCGAAGCTTTCCCCACACGAGCAACCTGGCGAACGATTCGAAAGCGTAAAATTGCCAACAAACACGAAATAGGGTAAACTTGACTAAATCGTACCCGTTAAGAATAAGTGTTACATGAAAAATAACAGGTAAAATGAAACAAAATTAGTGGTAATCTACTCTTTATTAATAGAATAAACAGTTTTATAAACTCAAACAACAAGAAATAATCAACTTCTATTCATAAAAAGGATTTATTTTAATATGGAAAATGTACGATTTAGGATTAATGGTCCTAAATCGTACCATACTCATCCTAAATTTTATTTTAAAATTGAAGTACTGCAATCGTTACATACATATTCAAAAGTATTTCTATCTATTTCCACACAAAGCTCGTGCACCCACATTTTGCACTGCGTGCATTGTATCATATTTTCCTGTCTATTTTCTTGATACAATTTACAAACTCAGCTTTCATTTTCATCGTCTTTCTCCTTCTTATTTTCTTTCTTTTGTATATTGCTTTTGGCGGTATTCTTCCTCTTACCAGTTTTCGTTGCTGTTCTGGTTTTTCTGGTTATGATTTTCTTTTTAACTTTATCCAATTTTTTTTCTACATTGTTTTTGTATTTTGTCAATTTGAATTCAAATCTATAGCGCTAAAATATAGGGCACTGTTCGTTGATGTCAAAACAAGAAATAAACTTGAAAATAGACGTAGTTTCACATAGAAATTTGTTTCACCGATTCTCACAAATAGTAGTTGTACAAAATCCTTAAGAATCATGGCAAAATTTTAGTGAAAAATACCCGAAAAACTTACCTACTTTATATTTTTTTGTGGAGTGACGGCATGGTGACCCGGCTTGTTAATGGCGTATGGCTAAATGTTGTATAGGGGAAAGGTGGGATAGTTTATCATCGGGGATACATGATCACGTCAGTTTTTTAATTAATATATTGGCAATTTGTGCCTGCTGTCACGTTATCGTGGTAATGTTTGCATTATCGCAACACTTCATGTTGCAGTTTTCTTTCGGGAGCATAGAATAATGTAGTTAGTAGCTTCGATCTTATTTGCAGCCAAAAAGTAAATATTTCGGTCACCTTCCTCCTTTTCGACTGAATGTTGCATTTTCAACGATTTAAAATATATGTGTACATTTTGTGGATTTTTTTACAAGTAAACGGCTTGATGAAGATTTTCCGTTTGTTTTACTATCTTTACATAGTATTATGAACTACTTAAAAAAAAAGTTTCAGTTAGAAAACTATTGTTTTTCGGAAGTTATGCATACATATCCGAAAGTCTCTCGATTTTAGACGGCTAAACGGTGGGCCTAAAAACTCGCGCTACGATCAACCAATTCACTTCCAATTTTGCATGCAGGATCGTAATAAGATTCTACATCGTCCAACGAGGTTTTTTTTTATTCCGATTCCCCGTTTATTATTTATAAAGAAAAAAGGTGGCCTTTTCTCTTAGAAAAGTGTAACTTTACCTTTGATCTCTCACCATTTCTTTATTTTTCAAAATTTTCAAAATCGGCCCCGTTGGACGATAGCTATTGACATACTTTATAAGAAGATTTTATTGTTTTTGATTTCAGACCCGACATACAGCTGTTTTCAGGCCCACCGTTTAGCCGTCTAAAATCGAGAGACTTTCGGATATGTATGCATAACTTCCGAAAAACAATAGTTTTTTAACTGAAACTTTTTTTTTAAGTAGTTCATAATACTATGTAAAGATAGTAAAAAAACGGGAAATCTTCATGAAGCCGTTGACTTGTAAAAGAATCCACAAAATGTACACATTTTCCGAGGATTCAAACGGGTATACCCCCTTAAAAGAAACAGCGAGGGTACGTGCCGCGTTCCATTGTCTTTTTGTTCGATAGATGCGCCAACAGATACAATTAGAATATCCTGTGCGTGCAATTAAGACACCAGCCCGAGGACGCCTCGTACAAACCGCTGGAATCACGAGCAAGCCAAACTTTCTAGCGACGTATCCGCCAGTGGTAGATATTGCGGGCGCCTTTATCTCGCTCCCGAGTGATAATAAAAACTTTGACGAATAGGTGCGATCAGTCAGTTGTTCGCGCGGTTTCTTCGAAGCCGCAACGCGCGCTGACGAGTGATCGAATCAGAGTCTCAGTCATTCAGTAACTTTGCAACTGTCACAATCATCTTACGCCTATCTAAAATTCTCGTTCCTTCCTCATCGCGTCGCGAATCAATCTGCGCCCGTGCGAGCGAGTCGCCTCGGGAAATCAATTAGGAGCATCTGAAATTCCTGGGAATTTTAATCAGCCTTTCTTTAGGAGAAAGGTGCGGCGCTGAAGTTTCCCGTGAATTCGGGTTTATTCGGTCGTGGCGGTAGGAAGAATCGTTGGCTCGTTTAATTGGCGACGTTTAGCATGCTCCGTTTAAAGGTATCGTTGTATCGGAAAGAAGGGAGCGGAGGGTGGAAACGATACCGGAGACGAAGGGTGGCCGGTACGCAAAACGGGAGTGGTCTCCCGGGGGATGAAAAGCGCCATCTTCCCATTAGACGCGAGATTGATTTTGCGAGAGCTCCTTGCCGTAACAGGCCGACGCGACGCGACGCACCGCACGGTGTACCTCGATGCTCGAGCGCTAATGTGATTAAAATAATCCGACGATAATCAAAATACAAAGGGCCGACCAATTTCGGTCGAACGACTTCTCCCCGTAATACCATTAAGACAGGCCGCTGTATAAAGAGAAGAGTAAGGCTTTCTTTTACGAGCGGATAATCGCGCGTCGCGAAGCGATTATTAATCAGCCTCGCAACCCTGTTGTTTGATTTCTTCTTCCTCCGTAGTATAGCTGGGAACAAGGCTTTCTTTCGACAAGCTACGTTCACATAAATAGACTCACTTCACAAAAGAAGAGTAGTGGCCGATCTGACATTCCTCTTTAAAATTTTAAACGGCCATATTTGCTGTCCTCAGATCCTCAGCAAAATTTGTCTAAATGCGCCAGAACGAAGAATAAGATCCTTTCCTTTGCTTAAACCCACGCACTTAATGACAAGTGTAGCGCATGCTGATCCTGTAAACAGGATATCCAACCTGACGACAAATACGGCTCAGAGTTGGACTTCTTTAATAAGGTCCTTTGTTAATAATTCAGCTCCTCAAAAAGACATTTGAGCTCACGGTAACACATATCCGAGGAATGCTGTTGCTATTGATATTAATATAATAATTACAGCTATAATTCATACTGGTGTTGATTTAAAAGAATGATTATAAATTCCTCGACCTACGTGTAAATATATAGCAATAAAATATAGAGATGCACCGTTTATGCGAATTAAACGAATTAATCATCCCAAGTTTACAGCTTTTATAATATGAATAATTCTTTCAAAGGCTAAATTAAAATTTGGGCAGTAGTGTAAACATAAAATGTTCTTTTTAACAGCGGTGCGTAAAATTATTACCATAGAATAGTAGTAAGTTCTTGTAATTTAGTATCTATGTAATACCTTCACACAATATTTATATTAGGGTGGATGCACTATTGGTGGCCACTTTAAGGTATTGAACCAGTTTTGGCCACTTCTTAAAAATATATAAAAAAAAATTTTATGTTAAACGATTTTATTAAAAATGCACTAAAAACTAAAAAATAATTCCTTTCTTGTACTGCAATTTCGATGGTGTTTTTCACTTTAAATAAAATCGTGGAGCAGGATTTTTCATAACAGAGATACCCTGTTCCACGATTATTATCGTTTCGACACAAAAGATGTTCAAAGTTGAAAAGTTGCAGATTTTTTCAAAATTGATTTTCTCAAAAACTGAGGGTGATGGCGACAAACGGTTTGCGGATTCGTGTTTAGGGCGATAACCTCTACAAGAATCACCCAGTGGATATTGCGGAACAGAAAAAAAGTTTCATTTTGTTGGACTGTGTTATCCAATGCTTTTATAAATTCTAGGAAAGCCTGTGCATCGAAGGTACTATAGTATCAGCGTCTTTCAAGTCCAAGTTACTGAATTTCTTCTGGCTTAAGTCTCAACCTTGACTGCACGCGTGTACACATACATTCGCGCTGTATTCTGATTTCGTTCTCACGATCATTCTACCAAGTTCCCCGATCGTCTCGTCTGGTGACGTTGCTCCTTCTCCCCTCACGGTTCCTCTTGTTCCACCTCGGGGATCGGGAACTCGTGGGCGGATAAAAAGTTTATTTTAATCTATACAAATTTTAAATCCTCCGCGGCTGGTCCCCTCCCGCCAGCGGTGTAAACTGTCGCGACAGAAAATAAGATCCACCGCCCCTCGGCCGTTTCCTCCTTTTAACTCCGTTTTCCTTCGTCGAACTTTTATTCCACGTTGCGGGAATGATAATTCTTCGAGTTCGTTTACAAGCAGACGGTGGTTAGCGTGCATGTTTGACAATAAGAGCGTTCTGCGCGTAGAAAGTTGAACTTGCCAAGCTTTGATGGAACATCTTTAGCAACTTGTCAGTCAACGGGCTGGGCTGACTAACTAGAAGATTTGAGATTCGTGCAAAAACACGAGCTTCTCGACTCTCGCGATTCGCTGGCGGTTAATTTGACAACGACTCGAAACGACCGCTTTAACTGGCATCGCGGTAATTGCCGGTAATTGGCAGAATGTTCCCCCATCGTGTCGATGCGCATAGTCGTCGAAGGTGCGTAATCATCGCAGAGCCACAGTTCCAGTTCGTTTTATTCTCCCCCACGATGGCTACAAACGCACGAGGAAATTGCACGGGCGCGCGAGTTATTACCTGGGAGATTCTCACGTGTCGTCAGCGAGAAAGCGAACTCTCGTAAGCACAGGACGACACCATCGATCGATATAGCCGTAATTAGGCATTTGTCAGCTGGCCAGGCTCACGATACGAGAAGGGAGCAATCCGGATGTTCTTGAACATTTTTACACCACTCGCGAGTATATGTAGAAAGGCAATCTCGTTTTCCACGTATTCAGGAATTGGGGTCCTCGTGGCCTTCCAGGCGATCGCCTAAATTTCAGTCGCGACAGATTCATGTATTATTTAAGAACAATACCCGGAATGCCTCGCTTCCACTGGTACGCGAGCGAGCGAGAGAGGCGGTGAACGCGGAACCACAAAACAAGGCGAGGTCTGCGGCATGGTTCATTAATCGCGTTACGTTGAGTTATCGCATTCGGCGTAATAAATCGACAGGAATCCTTCCGATTATTCTAGCCAGCCGCGAGCACCGAAGAAAACCGAGCTCATGAACCACGTGTTCTTCCCTCTAAATATGAATCAGCCGAACGAGAAGTGACGTTTATGCGGCCAGACGATAAATTAACTAATATCACGAGTTACCTTTAATTAGGCCCCGATCCAGATGAGCCGCGAGTACGTTGCCCCCTTTCCGCTGGTCCCACTGTTATTGATTGCCTGCAATTTCTTCGGGCACGTGTTTCGAGCGGCCATGAAATTCAGGAAATCCACGAAATCCAACGGGACATTCGTTGGGTGTTATTTCGGGCAATTGTGGTTGGAACGTTCTTCTATTTTCCACCCGCTTTATTTTCAACTCCCGCTGCTGCAGGGTAAAGCCACCAGTAGTTGACCACCTGTCAGGAAAACATGAAAAATAAGGTTTTGAACAAACTGCACTTTGTTCAAAAGATCGTCACTTCTAAAAACCTTATTTTTCATGTATTTCTGAAAAGTGGTCAACTGCTGGTGCATTTACCCTACCCCGTTTCGAGTTACTCGCGGAAAGAATTGACAGAGAAAGTTATTGATAGGTACTCCTTATATGAAATTCGTAGAAAGTACGCTTGCCCCTTCTTTAATGCCACCGTCCATCTTTCAGCGATATACATTATTGGACAGTGTCTAGCTGGAAAGTTCTGCGGGGGATTAAGGGGAGTAATTTAATCGTAATTAAGTACCTACACGCTCGCGTCTAAGTATATAAAGTTTACACGAACGCACGGCACTCGGAGCAGCGGTCGAGCTGGACTAAAGGGGTGGCCAGTGGTCGGTTTAAACAATTATCACAAGGGTTGCAGCTTGCACGAGTTGACAAGGGTGATAAGTTATAGCGCGCGGGGTTGCTTAGGAAATGCTGCGTGGTCAAGAGCACTTTCACCACGATGAATTACATCTATTAGCGTAATGCAACTTTTCTTCCAGCCGAGTTTTTCATTTAATTTAACGAAACGCCTCTGCGCGTAATTTGGCATTAGCAAAAGCATCCAATTAGTTCCAATTATTGAATTACCCATAGATGAGCCTACGAGACTTCGCGAAATTAAGTATTTCATCTATCAAAGAACCCCACCTATTTCTCGCTTTCTACTTTCGTTTCATTATTCCAAGATAATTTTTAAAAGACTCTAACAAGGAGACCTTCAGGTCTGGCAATTTCAGACAATTTTGGTAATTAGTGTGCGTGAAGGTCTTCACTCTGACATTAATTTCCCAAAGCAGTAAGACGCGCTTTTCAGCCAAAATTCGAGAAAATCGTCTTTGAAAAATTCTAAGTTCCCTTATATACAAGGTGTTCCTCTACCTACGGTGAATACTCTAAGAGGTGATTATACAGGCAAAAATAAGACGAAAATCAAGAGTGACGAAATTGCGGTAAAGGCTTCGTTTTCGAGAAAATTTCATTTGAATTTCACCTAAATACGCGTGCATCGTAAGCGCGTCCCTCCAGCGCGCCTACGATGCACGCGTATTTAGGTGAGATTCAAAGTCAATTTTCTCGAAAACGAAGCCTTTATCGCAATTTCGTCAATATTAATTTTCGTCTTATTTTTGCCTGTATAATCATCCCCTAGAGTATTGACCATAGGTAGAGGAACACCCTCCGTATAAACGAACTCAGAATTGTTCAATGTCGATTTTCTCGAATTAAGCTGAAAAGCGCATCATACTGCTTTGAGAAATTAATGTCCGAGTTAGTGTTCCTTCTCGAGAAATTTTATAATTTCTTATTTCTTATTTCTCGAGAAATTACAATGTTTCTCGAGAATCTTCAGTGTAGGAAAATTATTATTAATCCCATTTGTTTTCAGAAATAAATTTTCGGTTACTTCAAATTGTGCGGTAATCGTGTATATATAAACACATCTACAATCAGTAATAAATGTTAGCAATATATACGAAGAATTGCGCGATTGTTTATAAACTTTTTAAACTTTTCTCTTCGTATCACCGATGCTCCATATACATCCACTCAAAATGAAAGAAATTTTTCTACAGCCGCAGATTTTGTCACAAAAAAAAAAGAAGTAGATTGGCTGACGCGACATTAGAGGCATTGTGCTTTTGAAAAAATTATTTTAAAACAAAAAAGTAATGTTCCGCCTTGCTCACATTGTATATTAAATAAATAAATTTATCAATTATATTTAATATCTGCTTTTTTCATTTACACAAGTTTTGTTTAAGTTGGACAGGAATAAAAATTTAGATAAATATTAACAAAATTATTCCAAAAATATAAATTTTGCAATATTTTTTAACTTCCTGAGAATTCTCGAGAAATATAATCTGATTTCTCATTTCTCGAGATGCGAAAAATATCGAGAAATCAGGGTGAAGACCTTCATGTACACTAAGTAAGTATCAATATTTTCAGAAATTGCCAAACCTGGAGGTCCCCTTGCAAGCTTCCTCTTCGAACAGATCGGGTTGAAAGGCGTTTTACAGGGCGAGAATTTCCGCGAAAAGGTCCTCGCGACACGGGTTTAAATAATATTTTCATTCATACCCGATCCAAGCGGTTGACTGTTTACCCCCTCGATGTCGTGGAGGAGTATTACATAAGAATCGCGCGGAAAGGAGCAGTCGTAAATCTGTTGACGGCGTTGGGGGTGCAGGGTGGCGAGGGAGCGAGACACAGGCCGAGTGTCCTTTATAGCATTGTTAACAACTAATGTATGCGGGCTGGGCCCCCGAAACCCTCGCACATTTAACATTCTTTAACATTATTATACACATGGCGCCCGTCCGAGCAGCTTGCGCTCGCGCGCGTTCGCCGAAGCAGCCGCGTCTTCGAGCCCAGCCGAGCCGCCCAGACCAAAAACGACCCTTCGCGCCCTCCGGGGAAGGATTTTTGTCAGTTTTATTTAACTGCAACCTCGGAACCCTTTCCCGTCCTCCATCCACGGGGTCTGGTTTTTTCGCCGTCTCTCCGTCCCGCTCGGAGCCCCTGCCTCTGGCCGTGCGAGCTTCTCTCTCCGTCCTCGCCAGTCCGGTCACGTTTTAAGACTTACGATCGGGGCCGTAATTTCGGCGAACAAGTGGCGCTTACTACTTTCTGATACGACTTAAGAGAGGACGCTCCTGGGGAAACGACGCGTTTTCTCGGCTCAAACTGATGCGTGGAACGTTCTCGATGCCCGCACGCCAGCTGAACACCAGGGACTCGCGCGCGTTCGCGACAAACAGGCGTGGAATATTCAACGAAACGTATTTAATAACCGCTCTTATGAAAACACGCTTGCCTTGAAGTTCGAACTTTGCGGCGTGACAAGCGCGTGTCCCGCGATCACGCTTGGAGTTCCAACATCCTTCAAACTTCAGATAAGAGAATAAACGAACGGAATATGAAAGAGAGGGGGCGAAGCGTGTGCGTCGCGTCTGAGAACGAACGTGTAACGAGATGAATAGACTTTGGATGGCCTCCAAAAAATATAGCGCGGCGAGAACGGAGGAAGAGGAGAGCTCGCGGGAAGAACTGCGAAGGAGGAGGAGGAGGCGGGAAGAGGAAGTCTGGAGGAGCGAGGATGCGATAGCGAGGAAATAATAGGGAAATGATTTGCTCCTTGTTAGATAAAGGACAGTGCGAGCTGCGCGAGGGGACTCGCGAAAAGAAATATTGCCCGGGATGAAAGGAAGTGGGCGAAGGGGGTGGATCGAGAGCGGTGCTGCCCGCTCCGGGGGAGGAATCGGATCCCTTTTGCTTGTAACTGCTCTCTCGGCTAGGTCGTGCCAGGTCATCCGTACGCGTATCCTGCTCGATTACGAGTTAAATACCGCTCTCTTTCTATCGCCCCCCGATCCCCCACCTCTCATTCACTTTCTTTCGCGTTACAGACCTTTAAAACGTTCAAGACATTTTAGGCAACTAACGATCGTCGCGTACTAAAGAGGAAATCGTTACTCTGCGCTTTACGCGCGGAGGTGTTGGCCAGGCAAACACGGAGGAAGTTTGATTTTCGTCCAGTCACGTTTCATCACTTTCATACCGGGTCCCGTCTTTTCCCGCTTATTCCAATTCATTATTTTAACACCGATCCGATGGTATCGCGTCATTCTCTGTGATAATCGATAGCGCACCGTTTATTTCGCAGCCCCCGAGGAATGACTGATGTGTTTTCTAGACGCAAACTCTCGTCGAACCGTTCCAATCCGACCATTCAGCAGCCGGTTAATATAACAGTACCATATACCTAATTGAGGAGAAAATTCTGCTCACATTGCTGGAAGCTACGCTCCAAAGTAAGGTAAATGTCTCAATACCTGGACACGTCTCAGTACTTGGACACTACTTAGTGCAAATAATACTGATTATTACATTTAAATACTTTATCCATAAAATAACTATTTTATTCAATTACTCAAATGTTTCATAAAATATATTCATATACATATTTTTCTTGGTGAACTTGTAACACTCGTAATAAAAATAAATTTTCTTGAACTCTCCAGTTTACACCATTTTAGTATTGCTCTTATCTGATTTGCTAAACAGTTTATACTTTTTCTTAAGTGAATATTATTTATAATGTTTAGTATATTGGTACAACTAATACAGTTTTAGAAAAATGGTACCTTGTAGTATTATTTTTTGATTGGAAGTTGAAAATTAAAGTTCGTATTAGTTTTTTATTCGCGTGTCTATCTACTGGTACAGTGAAATCCCGGAACGACCCTAAACCTGACCATGTGTGCAAAATGTGAAATACGTACGCGTTATTGTTGACATAATAATAAAATAATTACTTAACACCTTAACAATTATTACTTTGTATTCTTGTTATCTTGTTTTAATGATATTTAATTCGTGTGTAACACACGAATACACAGAACCTTAAAATTAGTCATTCAATAGGTAATAGATTCTTCTTGCTCAAGTTTGTTTACTGATTTGAATAAATTTCTTGTACAGAAGAAGTATGTCAAAAGAAAAAACTATTGTGTTGTTGTTTTTTTTTAATGTCCCTAGAAAACATCCAAATTTATCATGTGTCCAGGTAATGGGACAGTAAAAGCGGGACACCGGGACATACTAAGTAGTTAAGCTGTGCAGGTATTGGGCCATTGTAAGGACTATGAATTTTCAATTTTTTACAAAATTATTCAATCCTACAATATGTTGTTTTTTTTAAATGATAAAGTAGAGCAGACGTAGGTAAAAGTTCGCAGCGGGTAAAAGTTCGCACGATGCGAATTTCATTGTTTCAGTTGTGGCAATTGCCAATGGTGGTTGACAGTGAATTGTCAATCAAGGTAGAGTCACCAGTGTCGAATTGCGGAGCTGTGCTTCGTTTTGTTATCGTACAATGCGGTAAGTACTGAATTCGTTAGTTCTGATGTAATATTCTCATTTTTAGGAATCAATATTATTCCTATAAATTGATCGGTAAATATTTTAAATAATATGTCGTCTGAAAGAGCTGAAATTCTTCTATTCAAAAGTACTAATAGAAGTTTTCAGCTCTCCTCACAGATAAAAGGATTGATTAAACAATGGAAAAGTAACTGTGGGGGAAAGATTTCGCACAATGCAGCGGGGCAAGAGTTCGAATGCAAACTCCCCATGTAAAAATCAGCTTGAAGTAGGAAATGAAGCAATGATAAGAAAATCCGAATGAGAACGCGCAACGGAATAATTAGAAAAGCAAAAAAAAAACCAAAAAATAACATCTACTTCTGAAAAATTTTGAAAGGAACAAAAGAAATCGGTTTCGAAAAGAGAAAGAGGCCCAACCATCAACGTCTATGGAAAAAATAATTTGTTCTGCGTGTGAAGAAGAATACACTGATCCTCCAAGTCCAGAAGACTTATGCCTGCGCTTATGTTATCTGCTATTACTGTTACCTTGATTAAAAAAAATGAATTGTGAACTATTAGTCGTTTTGGTACATTGCAACAATTATTGTATGTAGGAAAATAAAACACTTTTGTGAAAATTTCTCGTTGCGTTCTTTTACCCCACAACATGCGAACTTTTGCCCCACATATCGGATAAAAGTTCGCATTTGACAATTTTTGGTAATATTTATTTTATAAAAGTTCTGACAGGTAAATTTACACGAAGTCACTACCTGTCGAATAATAAGGGATAGTAGTTATTTCTTACCCAATGATATCAGTGTAATACAAAGGATTTTAGGGAAATCTAAACTTTAAGTGCGCACTCTTGCCCCACAATACTCTACACGCGATGCCCCATGTAATTGCAAAATCGTTTTTACATAAATCGATTTGTATAACTGAAAAATTCTCAAACGTGTTTCCGCCGAACCTTAAATTTCCAGGTATTGGAACATTTACCTTATATCACCGATTGAAAGATCCCCGGTGATGGTCGATTCCCTTTCCCCCGCGCGTAACCACGGTCGTCGACCGAACGAAAATTCTTGCCAGCTCGAGCTCGTAGAAGAGCAGTAATATAGCAGTGATTTCCTCTGCGGGAATTATTCCTAAAAAGCAGCAATCTGCGAGGGATAGGAATTGTTTCCCGGTAACTGTTGATCGCGACAGGTGCTCCTCGACCGCGACGAGGTTCCCAGAACCCAACGTCGATTACAGACACGAGATCGCGCGTTTAGCGAGTGGCTGGCGGAGAAGCTCGCTGGGGATTCGTGCAAAGAGATCGGGGTGGAGGCGCGATCTCGAGAACGAAGCTCGCGGCTCGTTCGCCCGAGCGAGAGGGTTGCCGGCGCGGCGGTCGACCGGTGGTCGTGGGATGGAGGACGTAGGTGGAGGTCGAGGATAGGGTATGCATGGCGGCAGAGAGTCCGGTAGCGATCATCAATCAGAAAGGCAGTCAGCCGTCCGTCGGTTGGTCGGCTGGTCAGCCACATCCAACGCGTACGGAGTTTCGCGCGCTCGGAAGGCATCTACCTACGAATCCACGAGTCATGCTTCGACTACCGGACCCTGACAATCGATCCGGCCTCGCCGCCAACCTGCACTTTTCGAATTGTTCTTTCCTTCTGAACGGCGCGCGGACCGGTCAGAATCAGAAGCCTGTCAGAACTTCAACGCGAGTCTTTTCCCTGCCGTCAAGAAGCGTGCCAATCACAAAACACCGCCACGTATCATCGTCAGCTTGTAATTTGTAGTTACTTCGGCTAAGGTAGTTGACCCAGTCACCGATAGGTACCCAGTCGTCGATAATTTCAATTGATATTCAGATTTTATAAGGTTTTTGAACAATATTCGCATCGCAAGGACCGCATCTTGGTCCTTTTCTGTTTGTTTTATTCATCAATGACTTGGTTAAAGTGATTCACCATTGCAAAATTTTGATATTTGCGGATGATCTAAAGATTTATAAGCAGATAAGGTGCCCTGAAGATTGTATTTTATTGCAACGGGACCTGTGTAACTTAGAGCATTAGTGTAAGTTAAATGGCTTGGTACTGAACTATGCAAAATGTTATTTCATATGTTTTTCGCGGAGTGCATCCTCAGTTGATGTTGAATACAGACTTGGTAACGTTGTTCTCTCACAAGTTTCTGAGATTGGTGATCTGGGAGATCAGTACATGTCTCGTTTAAGTTTTATTCCGCACTACCAAAGGACTGTTAGAGATGCGTATGAAAATCTAGGGTTTATTAAACGATGCACAACCGACTTTACTAATCCCAGGACTTTGAAATTATTGTACTGCGCCCTAGTCAGACCTCACCTGGAACATGCATCCGGTATTTGGTCGCCTTACCAATTAAAATACAAACAACTTATTGAGAGGGTGCAGCATAGTTTGCTTAGGTTTGCTGCATATAGGCTCGGCCAAAGGATGACAATTACTGATCACGATTATATCCTAATCCTAAATTGGTTAAATCTGCGGTCCCTCGAATTTAGAAGACCTGAGGCGGACCTGCTTTTCCTTTTTAAGATTATTAACTGTCATATTAATTGCCCTCAACTCCTTGAGTTGATAAACTTCTATGCTCCCAATAGATCGTTTAGATTTACACGTACTTTTCATCCCCAGCAGTATATCACCTCAATGGTCAACTCTGACCCTGTAAACCGCATATGTATTGAAGTTAACTCATATTGTGCTAGCATGGACTTATTTGATGTTAATATAAGCATTTTTAGGAACTCGGTTCTCCGAAATTTGCAAAACTTGTGATTTGTCCGTCAGAACTGTAATGCCAACTATGTACACTAATGGGGACCTATCCCCGTTTATTATTAATAAATAAATAAATAAATAATATTGTGTAAAAAAATAAAATTGCAAATTAATATTTAAGTCTTTATCTACATATATCATGAATTTTAAAGTGATTTATAAATTACATTTATAAACAAAGAAATGATGAAAAGTAGCTCATTCAGATTCTCGGTATATCTCGAATATCGTTAGCCACATTGTCTACAAACTACGTATCGTTTAAGGCACGCGTGACGAAAAATAAATTAGTTTGAGTGGGAAGAATGGTTCTTGGAGCTTAGGAACAGAATGAAGAGAAACAAGAAAAAGGTAAGATATTAAGTATCTACGTCAAAATGGTTATCGGTCATTAGGCCCTTCGATATTTTTTTGCAAATTAAATTTTTAAGGAGAAATAAAGCTCTACACGTGTTATTACAAATTTTACTTATTAAACGAATACATAAATCGACTATTAGAAACAATTTTCTTTTCTTTTCTTTCAGTTTTGAGCGTAATTTACCGAAAAGAATCCGCGTTCGTCACTAAGTTATCGAGGATTGGGTCAACTACCTTACTTGTCTTGCGCAAAATTATTTCCCCTCGACTTCGTTCCTCTTTGGCTTCCAATGCTGCGCACAGGGAATTGGGAAAGTATTTGGTCAGCCAAGTAACATTCCAATTCTAATCGGACGTTACAGTCACAGTTTCGACTAAATCTGGGTTTACCTACACCTGGCGAATGACTCGGCCGAGTGAAAATCTTGGCCGATTTGTCAGGTGTAAACTCGGAATAAGGAACTTGGATCGTTCTTCTGCAAAGGCAGACGGTCGCGAGGCATGCGTCCTTCGGGAAGAGAGTGACCTTTTCCCGGGAGCATGGCGGAAGGTCGAGGGTCTTCTTATCCGAAGTTCGCCAGACCCTCGAAGAGTCCGGGGAAGAGAAGGTGGCGCGCGGAGGGCCGAAGGTAATTGCACGGGCTGATAATGAAATTATGAAACTTTCTCTCCCCCTTTTTATCCCGTCACTCTGGCCGATGCTTCATGTCGCATGACTTTTTATTGGCGGGCTGACATTTTCTAAACAGAATGGCTCGGCTCTGGATTTCCCTGTCGCGACAGACTCAGCCAGGGAGTTGGAAATCTTTCAACGCGGCACCGTCGCGACCGTCGGCTAATTACCCCAGACGGTCCCCTTCTTCCTCTCCTTCATCTCCCTCCCCCCCCCCTCTCTCCAGCCCCTTATTTCCCTCTTTCTTCCTCGACAGAACCACCAGCTTCCATCGTGGCGCGCGGTTTCCGCGAAAGAAAAGACGCGTAAGAAGGGACTGGTCGTGGTCGTAGCTCGCGCGGCTAATGTCCCTTAAAAGTAAAGCGCTTAGTCCGCGGCAGCGCTTGTAACCACTCCGCCGATTGTTGCTAAGTTGATTTTAAACCCAGGAATTCCTGTCCGACTACGGTCGATTGTTTTTCTGGGGGACTTGTTCCCGTAGAATCCCGAGCAACTCGCTCTCCTCCTCGAATCGATTCTATACGCGACTGCACGCTCCGTATTCGTTTTCTGCCTGGCGAAATTGTGAGTTCAACTGCAAGCTTCCGCGGCTTTTTGTTGCCCGTCGTTCGACGAGGAGAGCGATAGACTTTTTCTTCTTCTCTCTTTTTAATTGCGACTGCACGAATTCTCAGCGCGGAGAGTTCAGGCCTCCCGAGCCCGTTTCGCGGGGAGGGTGATCGCGTGTGTGATGGTGGCGCGATTACCTGCCCGGCCACCCTGCGCAGCCCTTTATCTTCGGTTACGGCGAATAAAAGGAAACAGTGCCATCGCCCACGGAGCTGTCGCCCCGCGCGGACCTTGCTTCCTTGCGCCAACGTCCCTTCTGCTCTCCTGCCTCCGGTGGCGAATCAAAGAGCCATCAGAATGGGCCTTTTGAAAGCGTGGCTCATGCGCGGACGCGGACGCGGCCAGAAAGGAGGCTCAACACTTTGATCACCGAATGACTCGCGACTTTGCATTATGAAGCTAAACTGTTGACGGTGAAGAAGCGCGGGCCGCTGCTCCTGTGGAGTCGGGAACTTTTTTATCGCGCTGTGAGGCCCGTCACGGGCAACAGGTTTTGGTTGATCTCTGCGCGCCACCGGGACACACCACTTTCTCAATTATCCTGCTCGTACACCCTAAACCCTAAACGAACGTATTATGTTCACCCCGGGCCGATTGCCCCCTTTTGGTCCGAGTCCAAAGCAGCTCGGTCTTCCTAAACAGCAACGCGTCGCGCCTCGGCTTGGCCGATCCGCGAGATCGAGACACCGACAGATTTTCTTGCTCCGCGGCTTTCCCGTGTTTACCGAACGTTTCCACTATTTACCATCATTATTTCTCAAATTCCCTCTTCGCTCCGCTTTTATTGCGGCACGCTCGATGAAGCTCGTAACACTGGCAAGGGTCCAGTCTCGTGCTAGGCCTGCCAAACTGCTCGTCGCAGTCGCTCTACTTACCTACTGTTTACTTGTCGCGAGTCTGTTTGTCACGAGCGATCGAATCTGTCAAAAAGAATCTGTCCCTTCTTCTCGTTTAGGAGCACTGCCCTAATCTACAAAGTCTGTGTTGTGTACTATGGCATGTGAACGTAAGAAAATAGGAATGAAAAGGGACAACGACACGCCTCGCAGCCAGCACCGACGAGTTAAGAAACGTATTTTCAATCCTCCTTTCGTGTACCGTTCTCTTTCGCGCGGAATGCATTTTGAAAGTTACCCCGGTGCAGGGTAGGGTAGACCGGGGGCGATAGTAACAGGAGGACGATTGTAACACGTTAAATGTCTCAAAACATATGATACAAATTTTGGATATATGATGAAGAATGTCGATTGGAACACACACATACTTGTCCTAGCAGTATAGATACACAATAGACATGTACAGTGAAGAAAATAAGTTTTTGATACCCTAAAGTAACTTTTTCTTACTGATTTAAAATTGTAATTGTTTTTTTTTTTAAATATTTAATCTGGCCATTCTTAAAGTAGTAGGCCAGTTTAAGTTAGTTATCTCGTTAATCAAAATTTATAATTTAAGTTCAAAAGTCTGGCTGAGATTGATTGTAACATCGGCAGTCGGGGTCGGTTGTACCGCGACAGAACCGAATAGTGACAAAGAAGATGAATAATATTGTCTTGTTTGCATGGAATAATATAGCACACAGAGCAAGCAAACAAATGAAAAATGGGTGCAACGTAGGGTAGGGTAGGGCTAAAAGTCCGGCGGGTAAAAAGTCCCGAATTCAAAATCTCTATTCCTAAACAATGTATCGAGTTTCGCAGTATACTAAGTAAAAGGCCAGAAGAAACGGAGGTGACCACAGAGTCGCCAGTCGCTCCTGGAGGTTCGTGCGAATTAAACGACGCCTTCGTTATTTTATGTATCGAAAACTAAAAGAAATACGTCGTCTTTGTTGTTTTATACGAAGTAAACCACAGTTTAAAAGCGTATCAGCCAAGTACGTTAAGATTGTATGTTCCTTTAGTAACGTGCGCATGATATTGTTTATTGCTGAATGATAATATTTTCTAACGTATATATTGCAGAAATTATAGAGGTACCATTGGGGCAAAAAGTCCCTCAGACTGAAAATATATATTTTATCATTTGTTTTCATAATAAGATGGTCAAACTATAAAGAAAGATGCCAAAGTCTTTAAATAGTGTTTTCGTTTTAGTTGAGCGATTTTTTTTAGTTTTTAGTTCAAAGTGTGGTGCCTTTGGCTTATATTTTTATTTTTTGGTAAAGAAGTCATGCTTTCCTTTCAATATTGTGTACCAAAAAGAATTGGTTTAATAAATATTGGTTGATTTGATAAGAGTTTTATTCCAAAGTCAAAGTGTTACTACCGCCCCCGGTGTACCCTAATAAATATCACGGGCAACGAGTGCTCCCTCCCGATCAACGACACAAGCGTTTTTTAAGACATTATTCTTCTTCGATCAGAGTTAAATTTCCAGATCGAAGAGTGAATTCGAAGTGTGATTCCAGGAGCAGAGGCAGGTTACCTACTCTTTTTTTTCATTCAATACCCTCCAAAACGTTGTAGCTGGCTAAGGGTGTTTTAAAATTCCAACTATCAAGTTTTCCAGCTGTTCTTTCGTATTAATAATGCTGGGCGATGATTAAGTGGCGCGCCGCGCCGATCTCAGAATCGTCCCCGGATTAGCGTCGATATAGGCGAGCGTGTAGGAGTCAGTGGCGCGAGTTTCTCCCCGCGATGAATCCGTTTTCCTCGTCCCTTGAGCTATCCCGGGATCCCGGGATCCCCGTCTGTCGTTGGCTGGTTCACCCTCGCAATTCGACGTAGCCGGTGCCGGGGAAAATAATGCATTAGAAATTCAGATGACCGAAAGAGAAGGTCGTCCTGCGATTTATCAAATAAAAGCGGTAGTACAGTCAAATACCCGTCGGTGTCGTCAGTGGAGGCGACAGTTCATTTTTAATATGAAACGAGAGCCGCGGGAGGAGGTTCGCGAGGAGCGGCAGGGGGGTGGTGGAAAGAAGAGTCTTGGCGTAACGACAAAAAGAACGGGGCTGATATCGCTGCTGATGTTTGCGACGCTGCTCCGTCTCCGGAGCCACGGAAACGCGCGCTGAAAAAAGCTTGATCCTCGGCAGAGATTGCAACGCTGGACGGTTCCCGCTCGGCCTTCGGGGCCATTTGCACGATACCGGCTCGCTGATGCCGATGCACACGAGTGTCTTTCTTGCTGATTCCCAGCGAGAAATCCTGGATATTTCCCACCTATTCGCTATTCTCGCTGCGAGGATAGAAATAATACACACTTGACGAGATCTCCTACCCTCATGATGCACGGAAGATCGATTCATTATCGCGACAAAGCGGGTTTGAGGTGATTAAAATACTAAAATGATAATGTTGCCGAGTAAACAATTAATAGTTTACTTCTATTGTCACAGGAAAAAAAGTATCGCGAGGCGTCCATGGTCATCCATCATAGTTCTCGTTCCCTTTGCTTTTCCCGCCCACGCAGCCCATCGTTTCTCCCAGTTTTCCGCTCACATTTTCTGTGCTACTTTGCGAAACCTGCCAACGGTTAAACGGTTTATAAACAGTCCCAGTCCGACAATTTATTAGCCAGCACACGGAGGGTTGCTCGAGCCCCCGAAACTGCGCCGCTCGTCGCCCAACTCCGCACCTCCAGATTCTTCGTGTCTTTCTTTCCTACTTTATTTTACAGCAGGTGAGGATTTAACAACCTCGCGTAGTAGGAATGCCTAACCGTGAAACTGTGATTCACAGTGATTGTGAGCCTAGAAATCGGAGGTACCGGTGAAATTTAGTGAAAGCGTGAATACCATTGCACTGACACAGAAACGGAAAATGGAACAAGAGTATTCGTGGAACACGAATCAAGTAGGAATTACAGCAGTCTGACTTTTCTTGGAAGAACCCGTGTACCTACCTATTCGATATAAAAACACAAAATTATTCGCCACCGTTTGCTTTTCGTAGCGAAAATATGTGGACGATGTCTACGCCAGTGCTATGGAACATTTCCATGGAATTATTATTAAAGCTGGCAATCGCTGTTTGTCTCACTTTACGGCCGATTTGCATGCGTTCCGAGGAAAGAGTCTGCGAACGGTGCGGTGCGTCTGTAGAACTCCAGCACCCCATTGAAGATCGCGGGGTCGCTAAAAATCTCCGACGGAACCTTTTGTGCTGGGACTGGCTATTCCCGAAAGTGTTTCCACAAACATTATTCCTGCAATTCATCGAATCGCATTTACATCCGGGATTCATGGATTCCGCGGGCGGAACGTTTTCATCATCCCCGATCGAACGGGAGCGTAAGCTTATTCGTAAGTTGGTGGGCTGAAGGGGAACTCGGGGCAACGTGGAAATACGAACGTATCTGGTAGACACTTTTATCCGCGCGACAACCTTGAAAGCTGCGGTTCGATGGGCGAGCATCGAGCAGGAGGGGAGAGAGGGTGGACGGAATCAGAAAGGAAGAGGGGTGGCAGCAACCCCACACTTTTATAGCGGCCCATTTGGCGCAACAACGAGCGTGGAAAGTTCTTTTAGTGTCGGGCCACAGATTCCGGGCCGAAATATGCGTACGATTATGGGGTTCCGGATTATCAATTTGTTATACCGTGTTTATTATTTGAACGCCACCCGCTCTATCCGCCGGCAGGAAACCCGTGCAGCTGGAAACCGCGTGATCCTCTGCGTTTCGGAATGCGTAATGCCGAGTTCTTTCTTACAGATGCTTGCCAACGGGCGAGCAAATGGAGAACCTACGAGAAGTGCAATATCTTTTTATGCTTTTAACATGCGCGCATCGACCGGATATTTCCATTCGTATTTCTCACTCCGTTTTTAAACGATTTTATTCAGCTTCGATACTCTGTTTGTTTTATATGTTTGTTTGTTTAATGTATGTGTGGTTCAAATCTGGCAACTCAAATTTAACCCACTTCCAACTATCCAATTGTCTTGAAACTTTGCAGGCGTGCGTAGTTTGGATGACAATACAATATTTTTAAAAAAAATTAACACTGAGGTGGGGTGAAAAAATTACCCAGTCATCAATAAATATAACCCATAACCAGAAATTCAAACGACTTGAAATCGATAAAAAGCCGCTGCGTTCGGGTCGCTAGTCACATCGCAATTACCCAAAATACTTATATAATTTATCGAGAAATAATCCGTCACGTATGTATTAATAGTAAAACTAAAACTTTGCAAGCATTCGTAATATATCACCATCGAAATTGTTCTACAAGAAATTATTTTTTAGTGACGTTAGCACTATAGCGTTTAAGCAATCTGTTAAACTGTAATGTAAACTGAGCTGGGAAATGTAAATCCACAAACACTAAAATCTAGAAAATACAAAAATATATGAAAAAAAATTATGTTAAACGATTCTATTAAAAATGCACAAAAACTAAATTAAAATGCACTTAAAAGTAAAAAAATAATTCTTTTCTTGTACTACAATTTCCATGGTGTTTTTCACTATAACTAAAATCGCGGAGCATGATATTTCATAACAGGATACAAATCGCTTTAATACAGAAGCAACCGTCGAAATGAAGTTGTTGTGAGAAAATTTTCATTCGCATTAGTGAAACAAAATGTTTTAATTACAAGATACAGATTGTAATGTGACATAAAATTGATAAACTGTAGATGATGATCTACTTGCCTACCGATTACTTCAACTTCTGGTTGCACATGCTGCCTCACGATTTTATTTAAAGTCAATTATTTAAAGTGAAAAAAATACTATCGAAATTATAGTACACAGATCAGAATTATTTTTTGAGTTTTTAGTGCATTTTAATTCACTTTTTTGTGCATTTTTAATAAAATCGTTTAACATAAATTAGTTTTTTATTTATTTTTTATACAAGATAGTATTGCTTTGTTCGAGGAAAATTTTCAATGCGATGTTAAGTAGTAATTGTAACGCTCCCCTCCCGCAAGACCCAAACAATTTTTTCCATTCAACTTGGTACAGCGTTACAGAGAAACTGATAAGAGGGGCTCCATGGGGTTTACGTCAGAGAATTGAACTATCCTTCGATTTTATATCCCCAAGAGTTGCCAACCCTTCGGTTTTCGGCGATTCAGCAGCCCACGAAGCCTTGATATTTAGAAAACACAAGTTTCTTAAGGGGGAAACATTGCCATTCTTGAACGTATCAGCAGGAGACGAATATATTATGGATGAATGAAATCGAACCAAGGTCGCATTTATATCGCGTACGCTGAGAAATTCGAACAGTTCTCTCTACGAATATGTACCTACTTTATCCTCGGTTAAATACGTTCCCGGTGATATCATAGTCTTAAGAGGGCTCCCCCGCCCGTCGTGCCCTTTCTTTTCTTCTTCCTCTCGACGAGCAAACGCAGCTTCTAAAGAACCTCGCCAGCTGGGATTTCCTAGGAGAGTTATCTCTAATTCGCCGCGGATTTACTTGCCAATGAATCTTTAAATTCGATGCTCCTTTCTCCGCGAGCTCGTTCCCTACCCAACGGTGGGGACCTAATCGTTCAATCACCTTTATCACGAAATCGACGGGAATACCCGATTTCGTCCGGCCCTATTCGAGGACCGACGATTCCTTTGTTATTAACGATCAAGCGAAACGAAGCGGTTGTCAGTGGGAGACGTAGCCGTGCCTATCGTTCGATGGCTTACATTAGCAACTACGAATAGGTAACATTTCCCAGTAAGCAAAGACAGCAAGTTCGTCTTGAGGGATTAGCTACGAAGCTTTCATCACTAAATTTCTAAAAGCTCGGGCACTATCCTCTTTGACAAGTGTCTTCATAGCAGCTACTCCTCGCCGAGTTTCACTGCCAAGACTGAATTTGGCTAACGAATGTTCCTCGAAGACGCGGGCGTGATCTTTGATCGCGTCCGCAAGACAACCCTCTGATCATGCGTCACCGTGCTCGCATTAAATTCCACTCTGTAACATCGACGCGTCCTCTCCACGCGGTGACAGACAGCCATAGGGAGAAAGGGGAACGACGTCTGATTAGTTATTTGGGAGGAACGGAGGCGCGACCACCAAGAGAGACTGATCGTGAGCGGGAAAGGGGGGGGGGGGGAAAGAGGGCAGGAGCGTGGCAACCGATGGTTTGCTTGGTAATTCTTGCCGGATAGCGCAAAAAAGCCAACGAATCCATGAGTGTTTTTCACGATGGCTTGTTCGAGGCGTCTCATCAGTCACGTCGCCGCGCCGCGCCGCGCCGGCTAGCAAAGCGGAGGCGCCAACCCAGAAGACTCCTCCAAAACGCCGATGTGTCAATTAATCCCTCCATCCCTTGGGATAGGACTAGGCTAGAGGCTGGATTATCATTATCCTCCTTGCTATCTCGTTCCTAGGGCTTCCACCCTCCCGCAAGGATGCTATCTACCGGTGACGGGCACGTTTCCTTCTTACAGGCTTCGTCCCCTTCACAATTAATACCGAAGCGATAGCACTCACGTTTGTGTAATTGCACACGAGTCGGCCTTGACCGCTGTTAACGAATATTTGCGACAGATTCGAGAACCGTTCGTCGATCACCTGGCACTACAACCTTGGAACAACGAGTTGTCTGGTTCCCTGACAGCCATTTCGAGATTCTATAATCGGAATCGATAGATTCACTTGTTATGAAACGTGGAACCACTGTGTGCTTTAGAGACAACTGGCACGCGTGGTGTGATGTCGAGTGTGATGCGTTTCGAGACTGCACGTGGAGGTTTTACCTACACGTGGCTTTAGCGAGCTGTGCGGATTGAGACGTCGAGCCGCGTGTAAGCCTGATCTACCTATCGCAAACCTTTGCCCCTGTGTGTGGTTGTATAATCCTGTTCAGCCTAGTCCCTTGCTCGTCCCTCGACTTAAAATATTCGGTGGCAGATAGAATCGTGGGCGATCGCGAAGGGGTTGAAGACCGGGGGACGATAAGGGACAGCGGGTCGGGGTTGAAGGCAAAACGCGGACACGGTGGTGGACGCGGACGAGCGGAGAGGGTTGGGTGGCGCTGAGAGGGTTGGAGAGGGCCGTGAGGTCGGGAGCATCGGTGCCAGCAGGCCCTGTGAGTTATGGCCGTCCCGACGCTCTCTCCCATTGGCCCTGGGCTCAATTTACAGATGATTCCGCGTGTTACCGCCTGGCCAACGGCTGGTTAACCTTCGTGCCAAACACTTAATCTTCCGACGTGTCCCGCGACCGGACCGCCGCGCAGCGCCGCGCCGCATCGCGCATCGAGTCGTCCCCGCGACTTTTGAGATAACACCGAGTGGCCGACCTCTGAATGGTTAGATAAATGGAAAGAGCCGTTAGGAGGGCGGGGGGGGGGGGGGGGGGGGGTAGAGGTTGAGGGTTCAGGGGGCTACCGTTGTAGAACGCGCTCGGCCCTAGTGGCCCATAAACTTGGCCACCCTTCGGATCGTATTGCCACCCACGAGAGCGTGTACATGCGACCTTCTGTCGCTGGAGCGTGCCACGGACCTCTCTCGCAGATTTATTGGTCCTCGATGGGCCGACAATAGCCAACAAGTTGCTGAAAAGCGATCGCGTCGTCCTCTGCCTCCCACGACCTTGTCGCTTCCGCGTTTTCTCGCTACTCTCATTCTCCGCGCGATTTTAGGGGTACCGATTAAGGAGTCGATAGAGTTGAATGCTCTTTTATGACGGATTAAGTGTGACTTGCTTGCTAGATCGTTAACGGCTTGGAACTTTAACGCGAGCATTAAAGTAAGCTGGAGCACATCGTCCGTACGATAAATAGAGCAGCGCAGGTGGCAAGTCAGTAGGGTAACGGAGAGGAAGGAAAGAAGAGAAGTCCGGGCCAGTAACGTAAGATACGAAGGAGAAAGACAGTGAAACGATACAGAAAACCATCTTTCACTTTTCGTTGAAATAATGGTGTACGTTACTACATTGAGCATACAAAATGTCTGTCATCCTTAATGTTTGATTAATTACACGGAACAGTTTGCAGAAGCGATCCGCCAATTGTTTGGAACAGTACGATCATTGAATCGTTGATGACCTCTGATTAACACTGGTTTTTGCATTTAATTTGATGTACGGCTTGATTCCCCCCTGGCATATAAATCAAAATAAACTGTATGTCATAGATTGAGTCGTTAACGTTGTTTGATTAGTCCCTGATGCTGTGGTTAGTTTCGATGCACAATTCGGTACTCCGCCACGGATGTCAGAATCAACTAATTATGTATAAGTGTCACGTATTAAGTCACCGGATCTTCGTTGATCATCATTCCACGTTATTCGTTCCTCGTGCGAAACCTGATACTTGATTTAAATGTCAAAGTGAGTCGGATGTGTCCAATTACCATCTGGTACTTAATTAGTACTCGATGCTATAGTCGCTTCGCGACGGAAAATATTATAAGATGACAGTTGCCCCGTACTTTCGACGAATGTATCACGCAATTTGATTAATTACTCAAGTCGTATTATTACGCCGAGTCGATTATAGTCTGCGTTATCAATGCCTGGACGTAATGGGATACCGACGCTGCTTATTCTGCTTCCGGTTATGCAAATTGTTTACAGGAGATTGCGCTGATCACCAAAGGACTCTTTGGACTCGGGGAGCATCGCATGTTCTCGATAGGCAAGGGATGATCGAATTAATTGCGGTGAGATCGCTGCTCCAAAGGACACATGCGTATTTCGACGAGCCCAAGCGACGTCGAGTGAAACCCCGAGGCAGAACGAATCGGTGAAAGGTTTTCTGGTCACGCAAAGACACCGGGGCTGGAAATTCTCCGTGACCGAGAAAGGGAACGCGGGGCATGGGCGATTCATCCCCGGAAGACAATAATTCATCCTCATTGAAAGGGTTTCGGAGAGCCCGCATGTGTTGGCCATCGGTCTATCGATTGTCCGCGGTTCGCACTGGCCCAAGTGCTCATTCGACGCGACGCGACGGGGCGATACATCATAATTTGCCGACGAATGTTTACGAATGCTTGGGAAACGCGCGGTTTTCGCACGTGATGAACTCCAGATGCCGAGGTTCCGGGGCTCTCGAGGAAAAGGAGTGGCTGCGGACCGTCATTAGCCGTCGGACATTGGGCACCCCGTGGCGAGCCACAATGTGTCTCTGGTCAGACGATACGGTCCCAGCTCCTGCATAGGCTAACCGACGCTACAAACAGACACGCAGAATCCAACAGTCAGCCTTAATTGACTCGGACATTTGTCGTTCTACCTCCGCGATCATCACCCCTGCAGCGAACGAGCCCCTAATTTACCACGTGGAACGCTAATTGTTAATGCGGCGGTCCTTCAATTCAATTGATTCGTACCTCAATTTTGTACCATTCGAATGCTGAGATCTTTTGATAGATTAGCGTACTCAATGATAAAGCACTTCGCACAGAAAATCCTGCTTAATCCAAGTAAACACTAAACACAAAGTGGCCATGGAAGTGGACGAATCCTCATAGCATCCTCTCTTACCTTGCTGGTTGCTTTTCCGCGTGGTCTTCTTCTCCTTCATCCAGGGGTACTCAGGCACGTTGACGGACGGATCGGCGACACCGTGAGGGTCCATCATCGCGTGGTAACCAGGATGATGGGATCCGGGGCTGATGGATCCTCCGGTTCCCGGGGAATGCTGGAGGCTACCGTCGCCGGCCAGCTGAGGGAGCGCCGTCATAAATTCGGCCATGGACGGCTGGCTGTTGATGAAGCCGGTCTCCGCGGATCCGCATGTCGGATCCATGGCTGGATGATGGGTCCCGTGCGGGGGCAGCCCGGCCGGGGCACCTGCCCCCGCGGCCACAGTGGCCAGCCAGAAGCCACCCCCTCCGTCGTTCGCCAGGACGGGTGTCGTCGGCCTCGTCTTCACGCCCGCTTCGAGCCCCTTGCCTGCGTGGACCAACGCCTCGAGCTGGCCTCCGGGTTGCTGCACGTTCCCCGAGCTACCCAGCTGCGCCGATTCCTCGGAATCCTCTTCTTGATAGGCCAAACTCTGTTGCTTGCCGCGCATGGAACGAGATGAACCGTAATTGATGGCGGTATCTCGACGGCTGAGCTAAAGATTTAGAGGACCACAGAGCTGGCTGGAGCACATAAGATTCTTGTTACTAGATGGAGGTGGTTCCCTTTCCGCCTGGGGTGATTAACTTGTTCACTGACTCATTCGTTTTTCGAGAACATCCGGTAGAATCTCTGAACAGTTGTGACGGAAGCCTGGCCGCGGTAGAAGGAAGCTCCAATCTTAATGGAGCTTTGACCAATGTCAATACATGGGAATCACGTAAACACCTCTCTCCGACGCATAACCCCTTTCCACCACTGTAGGTTACAGCTACACCGTAAGTTGTACCCGCGATTCACTTGGCATGATCCTCAGCGGATCGCGCGTGCATCGCGATTAATCGGCCGTCAGCGACGGGGCCCGATTCACCACATCCACCGCGCGCGTCATGTCTTGCCAAATGTTCACTGCCGCGAACCACGAGTCACGAGAATCTACGCAGGCACAGAACGAACACTCGTATCCCCGCGAACGCGCCCCGAGGTGGCGAAGCCAACCGCGTTCGAGCACAACGCGATAGCACTGTCACACGATCCGTGGATCGATGAAACGCGCGAGATCGGCGGTCCGAGTGGTAGACCAGGGCTACCAGGAGCGTTCCAATCGGCCGGAACCTAGGCTGGCTAGGCAGGCTGGCGAGCCAGCGATCGCGATGAACGCTTGCCGAGTGACGCGAAGAAGAAGGAGGAGGAGGTGGAGGAGGAGGAGGAGGAGGAGGTGGAGGAGGAGGAGGAGGAGGAGGAGGAGGAGGAGGAGAAGTTGGAGGCGGAGGTGGTGGTGGCTCGAGAAGGGCAACGGCGGAGAAAGCGTGGCAAGTGAGCGGACTCGAGGAGCAGGTGGGGGAAGAGACAACGAAGATCTGGACTGGTGGCGGAGCCCGGGTACAGGGTTGCGCCAGAAGCGAAGTGGAAGAGAAGAAAGAGGCGGAGGAGGCGTGCAGTGGCCTCGGAAGGAGAAGGAGTCGGAGACGGAGACGGAGATGGAGACGCACTCGGTGACTTCCAGTCGGTGGCACCCTGACGAGGCTCCACCGGCGCTCTTTTTCGCTTCTCCAGTGTTCTCCGTGGCGTGTCTCTGTTGTTACTGCTATCTCTTTTCTCGGCAAAGGTAGGGGGCCCCGGCGCGGCGCGGCACGGTGCGGCCGAGGGTCCGTGCAGAGCGGTGCAGAACGGTGCAGAGCGGTGCAGGAACACTCTGTTGGCGTGTAACGGGGTGCGGGAGAGTCACGTGACGCGAGCTAGTAGAACGAGTCGACCAATGGCGCAACGGTATCGCGGCGGTGGAGGTACAGCCCTCCGGCGTCGTAGGCGGGCTGGGCTGGCTGTTCCACGGAGGGCTCGGAGGGCTCGGAGGGCACGGAACCAGCAGGGTACACCGACGGAGCTGCTGCTCGCCGCGGCCAGTGCAGCCAGCCGACTCTCCTGTTTGATAGCCGAGCACGAGGCCGACTTGGGCGGTCATGGATTCCGGCGCAACTGTGGGCGGGACGCGCGAGCGCGTCGCTTCCGAGGCCAAGCCACGTGGAGGGGAATTTCTCACGTGCTCGGGCTCGGCCACGCGGTCCCACTTTCTTCGGGCTTCGGGGGAACGGCCGACCAAGAGGTAAAAATCTATCTCTCGATCTTCCGACAGAATCGACCCTCCATATGTATACATACCTACATATAGAGTATGTACCTACCTACTCACTTATGGCCGCGACTAGATCCCCCGTTCTATACAGTAATGTTGCTCTCTACATACTCTCAAACGATTCAAGGCAACACACACAGGAGAATGTCAAGGAAAACATTAGATCGAACCTTTTCAAAGACAATTTCATTACGATTAGACTTTCTTGTCCTTCCAACTTAAATATACTGCAAATCGGCTTGTTGCTCTGCTATCTTTCGAAACACACATTAATATTTATACTATGTAGCCATTACTGGCTGTAATTGCTACCACTGGTGCGTTGCAAATTATTGCGGAATTGCGTCTATACGAGTTTGCGAAACCGGTAGAGAGTAATGAAAAGGTGACGAGAATGGTTGGGAATTTTTGGCTAAGTTCGCTGGCAGTTTAGAGCGGTGGATGTGCATCGAGTGCACGCTGCACCGGTGCGAGGTCGCCGCAACGATTTCGGGTGCTGGAGGGCGCCGGCTGGTGTCACGGCGACTTGCCATGGGGCAGTTTTGATGACAGATTACCCTGATTCGCTTTGTGGAGGAGCTCTCATTTAGACAGCCGGTTTGATCGAAAAGTTCGGCTACCGCTTTGCGAGACAAAAAACTCGTGCCACTACCCCGGTGCCACGAAACCGTGTTACCTTTTCTCTTCCCTTCGTTTGCCTTTCACGCATCCAGACCTTACAAATTCACGTTCGGCAAAAAAGTTTTTTATGTGAGATCCAATCGTGTTAACCGTTGCTGGTTGAATTATAATTTCGACCACTGCCAACATGAGCATGTTGCGGGTTCGTAGCAGAGTTTATTGGATCCGAATCTGTTGGAGGAACGAAGAAACGAAGAATCGCGATCGTGTACTTGTGATCGCAGCTTGGCTTTGACTTATTCAATCGCGCCACTGGGTTAGAGTGGAAATTTTCGAGAGAAAGAGATGGGGGAGAGAGAGAGAGAGAAAGAGAGAGAGAGAGAGAGAGAGAGAGAGAGAGAGAGAGAGAGAGAGAGAGAGAGAGAGAGAGAGAGAGAGAGAGAGAGAGAGAGAGAGAGCGAAGGCCGGGAAGGGCGGTAACCGAGTCGAACGGAACGCGAACGAGGGCGCGGATGGCTCGGAGCGGAGTGCAGAGAAAGACAGCGCGAGATCGAGAGGGGTAGGAGCAGCCGCCACATCTGCCGCCAGATTTAACTATACATTACAGACACACGATATGTCAAAGTCCTATACTTCATATCGACTCCGCCATTTATTAAAAGTTTCATCGCGCGCGCACCGCGTCCTGCTCCGCTCCGACCCCTTCTTGCTGCCGTACCATGAAAGGATATAGGAAGGATGCTCGAAATATACGGACGAAAAGTTCCAAGGAAGAATATATCGGGGGCTGTAAGGGGTGTCTTGTACCGATCGACGCGTTCCCGCTGTCTCCTGAGACATCCAGCTTTCCTTTCTCTACCCTGACTTCGCCTACGCTGCAAATTTCATCCAAACCTCCCTTCCGTTTCCCTCTATCACTACGGGGTTGACTGCTTGCGATAACATTTTTGGTTTTCGAGTTTCTTGTTGCTTTCTAAGTCGAAAAAAAAATTCGAATCGGACTTTGGACTGAATTGAAGTGGCCCTAGAAGTCGCATTCGAACGCTTAATACCACTTTGAATTTATCAAATTTGATTAAGGGTGCTGAACCTCTATTCTATTAATCTATTAGAACAGTAGAACCTTCTGTTTAAAATTTAAAATCACCTGTTTGCCCTATTTATTGAAAATTTGCATTTCCACCGACATGTTAAAGATTTTCCTTGAAAACCTCCTCATTTCCCACTAGAAAAAAATGTTTTCTTCACGCAAGTCCGCATGTTTCAATCAGCGAGACTCGATGCCGCCGCTTATCTTATCTCAGTTAAGCTTAATACTAGAAAAATGGGGATTCCATCCGAGGTCCCTTTTTCCGCGACGATACTGGAATTCTGTCTGTCAGTTCTCTCCTTTTCCTCTCCGGCTGCCACCGATTGCGAAATGAAGTTTTATATTAAGCTTCGACTTTCTTCCCTCCTTTTCTGCGCCCGTTCGTCCGCCTCTGTCTCCCCTTCTCGCCCCCCCCGCCCCCTTTTTTGTCGGCTCCACTCCCCTGCCCCCTTCGCCCACCATCCCCTTGTACCCCTTATATATTTACGTACCGATAGATCGTTATGTCGGCGTTTGCATATATATTGACATCGCCACCCCTCCCGCGAAGATGCCTAAATATATAGGCTACCGAATGACATAAAGAGACTCCTGCTCTCTTACCAAGTACCTACATATACCAACCCATTCGACGTTTCAATTTTTTTTATTAGGGTAAACGCAACACTGAACGAGCACTTAAGGCTAATGAATGAACACTATTATAAAATTATGTTTGCAGCGCGATTGATTCCACGTGCTGCAAAAATTGTTTGGATATGGGGCAAGAAATTAAAAGAAGTCATTAAAAGAAGAATTAATTAGTTGCTTATTTTAATACCTTACTTTACTCATTTCAATAAAAAATGTCCATTCTCTGGCACGTGTTCATTTACTGGCACGTTATTATTATTATTATTATTAAATGTCTTTATTGCAACATTACAATTAAAATTATAATGGCGAGTAGGTGAGGTTCAGCATTAACTGCTGCTCTACAACCTAACCTAAAAAGCCGTTGGGAGATAAGGAAAGGAAAGGAAATAAGAATAAAACGATTACAGAGGAAACCGTGAGAGGATGAAAGAAGTTTAAATGAAGCAAACGACGACAGAGAACGTATATTCGAAGGAATGGAGTTATAATAATATAGGAAGATATGTAGGAGAAGAAGGCAGTGAATTTACAACAGCTATGGCGAGGCACAGACAAATCAAAACAACGTCTCGTTGTCGTAGAGCCTACATCTCTACCCTATTGTGGTATCTATTAGGGGAGACCGCGGCAAGGTGAGACGAAAAAAGTTTGAAGCCGAATAAAATTTTTCCCTTTCAATAAAAATGTGTGGAAATAGATTTATAATATAATTTCAACATTACTATTGATAAATGACGAATAGCAAAGCTTAAAATAAACTTAAAGTACATTAAAATTCAACTTGAAAAGAAAATGCCAAAACTGACCACTTTACCCCATATATGGGGTAAAGTGAGCTACTATCCGGGGTAAAGTGAGCTGCAACAATATAAGAACTTTAATTAAGGATATAGGTAAATATTAACCTCTTGCGCTGGAGCACGGCAGCTTCTGACTTTTTTGCACCGTTGTTGTCAAAAACTGTGTCAGATTTTTCATTTTTTTTGAGGTTAGATTCTGTTCCATCACGCCGGGAGGTTTCTAGCCAGCTGACAGGTTAGGATATTGCGCACATCACTTGTGCATTGGTTCTTAGCAGCCATTTGCAGCTCAGTTTACCCCGGTCACTTTACCCCGAATGTGTACTCAGTGGAAAATTAATTATTTAATAATGTTAGGATTAATGTTTTCTCAAAGGCGTGTACATGTACTATGTTTATAAGCTTGTTATAAACACGCAGAAAAAAAATGGAGTTAAAATGACACATTTAAGACACATTTATCCAAAAAGCTAAATTGTAAAGAAAACCAATTGGAAGTCTCTAAAACTTCATTTTTAATTTTTTAAATGAATTTCCATTTTTCGATATCTGAAGGTGCATAATTATCATTGTGGTATTACACACATTTATTACGTCACCAAAATGTGTAAATATATTCTATTGTTAAAGAATAAATTAAGAAAGCTCATTTTACCCCGAGGTTCACTTTGCCCCGGTCTCCTCTATCTCCGATGGCGAGAATCCTTTTAATTTTCTCACGGTGGATCGCGTTATTTTTATTGTGGAGCAGTATCACGGTCGCGAGCCTCGTCCACGAGCACCACTTCTTCGCCAGCGAGAAAAGATATGCCCGAGCAGGTCTGGGTGCACATCCGCCATTAAAAATAAACCATCTTTCGTCGCCATTTTAGCATGGCACGGACTGCGAGTAGGGCTCGATCTGTCAATCATCGGATCACCGAAACGAGTCTTCGGAGTCCTCGCTTTCCACAAGGGAGACTTTCGCCCTTCGTTCGACGAAACACGACGCCCCGCCGACCCTTCTCCGAACTTTTTCTTCTTCGACGTCTGAGGTAAAAGCGAACTCGTTAAAGACTCCAAATAAAATCGCCCCTTTTCCTCCGCCGTGGTCTCAGGGAGACGCTTCTCGGCGGCTTTTTCGTCGAATCTTCGAAGGCTCGGTCGTGCCCGTTTGTCACAATAGGTACTGCATACATCGCTGCTAGCGCATTTTGGTTGCGATAGATGAAAAGGAAGGCTGCTTGAGCGGCGACATTATTTTCAATATGTTCGCTGCCAAATGAAGGAAGAAAAACGGTGGAAAGCGAGGGGCAGCGTGTGACGGAAGGACAAAGATGCGGAGGGAAGGACGGGGAAGGGCTTGTTGAACGGGAGTGGCAGTTCTTGCGATTAGCGAGCGACTAGGGGAAGCTCGCTGCCGGAGTCTGAGGTTTTAATTAAGCATTCACTGCGGATGATATCGCATGCCTCTTTATACTTCATAGCAGCCAGATGTTGCTACGAGGACCTTCCTCGCCTTAGGTCCTCCGAACCGCGCCAGCGCGACGGAAGGAACGTCGCTATTTCGTTTTAATTATGCATGTTTAATTTGCTTATATCCTGCTCTAGGCTGATACGCACCACTAGACGTTTCTGGCCGAGTCACTCGTTTCCTCGCAACTCCACAGCCTCTCCGTCGCCGTGTTAGGGACGTATTCTCAATCTTCTATTCATCGATATCCGTGAATAAGCAGTTACTCCAAAAACCAGTGCATCCGGCAACAGATAGTAGGGTTCGATGAGCCCTACGCTCTCAAATAATATCAATTTCAAGGAATGCGCCACAGATAGAGGGAATGTTTTCGCGGCCGTTTCCTAATCGATGCCCGATCCACCGGCAAATCGATCCGGCAGTTTTTCCAGCGCTCATCTTATCGTTGCTTGCCCCGAGCACTACTCTTCGGGATCCTTTTCGGGGGTGACTGTTACAAAAGAGAGGGATCTCCCCGCGAGAACGCTGCTCTGGAACAAATCTACCCCCAGCAGGACCGGAGGTATACAGGCAGGTTTAGGGCCGACACTTGGCGCAAATTGCCCCAGTAAGTGTAGTGCATTAATCTTTGGTTTGGTTTGCTCTCGGCCACCGCGTGTGTTGCGGTGGCCGCGTTTCTCGTAAACCCTCGACACGCCGCACATCCTGGAACCTTTTTGGTATTCTGCTTCCCCGCCACGCCCCGCCTCGCCTCGCCACATTCACTCTTAGCTACACGTTGCAGCCCGTAACGTGGAATCTGATGCGAGGCATCATTGGCATCTATGGCATTCTACTTAGACTAATTAATCCGCCCTCAGTGTTTCAGTTCTTTCTATTTATTTGCTTCGGAGCTTTCGATAAGAAGACATCAACGTTCTGGCGCAGTTCCTTATTCCTAGTCTGGCGTGGTTTACACTTTTATACCAAGAGAAGACACGAGGATACGATTTCGGCTCGAAACATTTGGAAATAAGTACCTACTTTCATGGAACCCGTGGTGGTGCAAACTGTCACCCTTTCTCAATCTCCCCGCCGCGTGCGTTCTCCACCAAGTACCGAATCCCTCGAACCCTTTTGTCCTTAGCTGGTCACCTTAACCGTACGGTCCGCACGCCTGCTGTTGGTAGGATTAAAGCCCGTAGGTGGTGTTGCGTAATGCGAATACCATGTCGCATTCCGGGGACTCGGGATCCCGCGGAAAACCTTCTTTATTCGGTTAAATGAATTAGTAGCGATTACATCGACGAGGCTCTGGCTGGTGGAACTCTGTAGTCGGTGATGAGCGCGGGTAATTAATGATGTCGAACCGTGCCACTTTTGTATTTATTCTCAAGGTTCGCCGCGCTTCTTCCTTGTTTCCTTTTCCTTTAACGTAATTACCGCGCGGTTTTCCGTCTAATGAAGCATAATTATAGTGTCGTTCGAGGATAATTCACTGTCTCTACAAAGATCACAAGCTTGACGCTTAAAACTGTGAACGTAGGTGGATTGGTTAGGTGCAGACCAAAGGGGATGGTATCATTAAACTGTACAAGAACTCTTTGAGACTCAAGGTGCCTACGATCGGAACTCGGAAGTTACAGAATCGACTCGCTAGCGTGCATTTAAAGAATTCATGATATCGTAGCGCGCGCTGCGGTCACGATCTCCATCAACTGCACCGTCGCCACTGTGTTCGAAACTCGGCTGCAATGGAATATCGCAAAGTGTGGTCAGGGCTTGATATTAGGCGAAATCACTCCCCAGTCTATCCACGTTGGTGTTCGCAGATTGCAATATAATGACGTCGTAAGTCGACGAATAATTGCGGAAATTTGTATATCCAGCCTGCGGGACTTGCCGTGGCCTCGATAACACGTTCCTCCAATCCAATGAATCCTTTATGCTGCGACTAACTCTGCTGCACCCGATGCAGGTATTATTATTGTATAGAAATTTATTCTATGGAAAGTATGGGAATCTTTTCGCTTACCAATTCATTGTAACAAATCTTTCGCTCGAGGAAAAAGTGTTGCTGCTTTGTCAATCGTATTAGCAGTATACATATAGGGTAAAGTAGCTGAATATGAGATACATTTCTTAAAAACATCATAACTGATGATTAAGAACAGTTTTTTTTTTTTAATTTAATACACGGTTTAAAAGTAGGATATGTACTCTTTAGGAACCCGTTGAAAAGAATTATAACAAAAATTCGGTTTCTTCATAATAAAATAAAAACGACAGTCCTGCAAATACGCCGGTTATAAAAATGGGTTGCTAATATGAGACCCAGTTAGTTTTCTTGGAGAAACTCATTTTTTCTTTCTTTTGTTACAAGTTGGGCATGTGAAATCTGTTTCTTTACCACCGCAGTCTTCGTGGGCCCACCGATAATATTTCATACACTTAACAAATTGTTCACCATTACATCTGAAGAGTAGAGGCACTTGAAAACAAGCATTCTGCATTATAAGTTTCTTCCTCATCGCTTTCATCATCCAAAATAATTTCTTCCGCACTCTCATCAGTTGAACTGCCACTGTCTACGGGTTTCCTTTTAGTGGATTTTTTTTTATTTCCCTTTCAACTTCTTGGTAACTGTTGCTATTTTCTTGTCTTTCACTAACTTGCTTTTACTTTTTTTCACTAAGCTTTCTTCTAGCTTTTTTTTGTAGGGTGATGTAGTGACCACACCGGAACCTCCAGCATGCTTCCTACGAGTTTTAATAGACATTTTTGGCAGTAGTTTTATTTCTGATGGGCTTATGATTTTAGTCGAAGCGTTTGAATAATCCCGTTCAGTCGGTATTTTTCTACATAACGTTCCAGAGTTCTTTTTAGGGACATCAAAATGTTTTGACGCCGTTTCATAGTCCATAGTATGTTGTCTACAGCTTTAAGGGGTTAGGTTACTCTCGATAGCCCTAAAACAGTTTTTTTTCAAACGCAATTTGTAAAGTGACAAATAACAGTAGAGAAAAAATAAATAATACAATTTTTATGTTGAAAAATGCGATTTTATCGATTTCTTGTATGAAAAATATTTGTTATCTTTTTTTTTTTAAACTTATCTCGAAAATCTGCTCCCGACACATCGTAGGGAATGGTTTTCTGTATCTTTGATTAAATTTTCATCCAAATCGTTGGAGCGGTTTTCAAGATTTTATGTTCATCATCAAACGGTTTACGTTTTTACTCACAACTTTTATGTACATAGAGATATTTATAGTTGTCTGTTTTTGTGTTAAAGCTCATAGAATAACGAGTAAAACTAGAAAAAAACGTTCTCTCTATTGTTATTTATTACTTTACAATTTGCGTTTGAAAAAGGCCTGTTTTAGGGCTATCGAGGGTAACCTACCCCCTTAACAGCCAATACCATCTGCTCTTTGTCCCACTGTTTTTGTAGAAATTGGGTACCTAATATGAGACGAGTCTCATAATAGGAACTTCCAAGAATCTCATATTCGGAAACAATAACGGGATAACTATTAAGAAGCTTAACGGTTAAGTCTTCATTATTTAATGATATACAACTAATAAACCTTAAATTTCATCGCATGGACTATACAATAGTTTTTATGGAAATAATTGAAGGGTCGGATGCAATAAGGGGACTAGCGCTCGAAAATGGGAAAAATTATTATCCAAACGCTAAGGAGTGGAAAATTAAATTTTATTAAACTGAATTTTAAAGAATATAGTGTTGTAAAGCTCGTCACGACACACACTTTTTGTATTTACAGTTTGTTTATCCAATCATTACTATTCGAGCTAAAAATTGTAAACAAAAAATTTTCATCGTCCAAAATCATTATTTCTTTAAACATAAATTGAGATAAGTTGAGTAAATATTAAGGGATCATTATGAAACATAAAACATAGCTTCAGAAAATTCTAGCGAAGCCGTAAAATGTATGCACAAACCCTTATTTTAAAAAATGTAATAATATTTAGTTAAAAAGTAATACTGGACATAACCCATGTTTTTCAACGTTTGCCGTTAAAAAGTATCGAGGCAATTTTGAGGTACATATAACTTGCAGCGACAAAGTTTTTCCTTAATATACAAGGAAGATTTTCACAAATTTTCACACTAATTAATAAATAATTGTAGAAGATATGAATATATATATAAATCTCGCGCGACACCAACAGTCAGTAGCCGCGTATAATGCGCTATTTAACAGTTTTTTAGCACTCGCGTTAACTGTTGGTGCCGCGTGTAATTTATACATAACGCCATATCTTCTACAATTATTTATTAATCAGTGTGAAAATTTGTGAAAATCTTCCTTGTATATTAAGGAAAAACTTTGTCGCTGCAAGTTATATGTACCTCAAAATTGCGTCGATACTTTTTAATGGCAAACGTTGAAAAACATGGGTTATGTCCAGTATTAGTTTTTATTTGAATATTATTAAATTTTTTAAAATAAGGGTTTTGTGCATACATTTTACGGCTTCGCTAGAGTTTTCTAAAGTTATGTTTTAAGTCTCATAACGATCCCTTAATATTTACTCAAGTTATCGCAATTTATGTTTAAAGAAATAATGATTTTGGACAATGAACATTTTTTTCTTTATAATTTTTAGCTCGAATAGTAATGATTGGATAAACAAACTGTAAATAGTAAAAGTGTGTGTCATGACGAGCTTTACAACACTATATTTTTTAAAATTCAGTTTAATAAAATTCAATTTTCCAATCTTTCTTAGCGTTTGGACAATAATTTTTCCCATTTTCGAGCGCTAGTCCCCTTATTGCATCCGACCCTTCAATTATACACTTACCATTTTGGAGGTATTTGTTATTTAATTGAACGACTTTAAAAACACTCTACAACGTATTTCATAAATGTGATTGCTTAAGCATTATAATGAATTCCAAACGCCACTATGCGGTGAAAACAACAAATACACGCTTAGTTACGAAACAAAACAACGTCGCTATGGCATTCAAGAGTTCTGTAGCGGAGATAAGCTGGAGTCAGAGATGGGTATTATTTAAATAAAAATAATTTAAATAACGTATCAAATAAAAGAGACTTTATTTTTATTATTCGAACTTCGAATAACTTTCAAATAAAAATACGAATGAAACTCAAAAAATCATTCGAAGCTTAAATTGAATTCCCGTCGAATAAAAAAATTATGCAAGGCCGTCTAATAAAAGAAGTGATTTGAGGCGCTTCAAATAAAAATAACCCAAGTATTATTTTTATTCGTCTACTCTCGAATAAAATTTTTGTCTTTTATTCGAAATCAAATTTTTATTTAAAATAATTTTTTGCCCATCTCTGGCTGAGGTCTCATATTAAGGAGAGGTCGTCATATTCGGCGACTTTACCCTACATAAATATTCCCAGCGTCATTATTACCCGTGTACCTATAAGGATAAGGTCCACGCATCGCTCGATGGTATAAATAAGACGCGCCAGAAGTGCGACTTAAAACACCTGGATTTCTTTCCCTCGGAACGTCAGAGTTGGAGAGGCCCGGAGGCAATGAAGTAATGCCTTCCAGATCGATCGGCAGATACACGCAATCATGGCTCGTGTTCGCGCGCTTAGGTGTATCAAGTTATCCGCGCACAGCCCCCCCAGCAGTGTTCCAACTTTAGTCATCTCATCATCCCTTCATGGAGTTTGGTGACTTGCAGGTTCGTGACTCGGCATCTAGGGCAGCGTCGATACCTATATGCGTCTCGCCCCCCTGGTCGACGCGTACGCGCATCGCCGCTGTGCTTCATCCCCGGCTGCGTTGTCAGCTCGGATCGCAGGTCCATTTATCCGTGGTTCACAAAATAAAATCATCAATCGAACGCTCACTTATTATTTTCCTACGCGGTAATTCGATCAATCACGCTGCTGAAGCAATGGCGCGGAACTGACAGGGAAACTCCGATTTCCTCTGCTGCTACATTTCTCGAGTATTCTTTCGGAAACGCTCTGTCTCGTAACTGAGCGTACTATACAGCTGAAGTAGTGTGGTCCTTATATGTATGGTAAAAAATCAAAGTTTTTTAAAATTTCTTCTGACCCTCTCAGAAGCTTCGAAATAGTTTAAAATAATTTCGTTTAAAATTTTGTTAAAATAAATTCAGGGATATAGGTCGCTCAATGGCAATGAAATATTACTACTTTGTTATAAATTGATAGAATTTTTTGCAAAAAGGGATAAAATAATTTGATTAACTTTTAAGGGAGAGTACAACATTAAAATTCGGGCACACATCGCATAGACGAAACGGGTTTATAACGAATGTATACTGTATTCTGTTGCGCCATAAGACTTTATATGCACATTTAAATTTCTCTCATTAGCTGCTCTCGAATCAGATGCAGACACAAACTCTGACGAACATTCTATTCAGGTTGTTAAACACATGGATAAAATCAAGGTTTCGGATTCTGATATATAAATATAGGCCCTGTTTCATTAAAATTGACAAGTGACAATTATAAAGTCGCAGTTGCCAAATTTGTGGTACATGCGAAATATAAAGTCCTTGAGCGACCTTTATATATAAAAATATACAAATTAAAAAGTATATAAAACAAAATTTATGTTAAACGATTTTATTAAAAATGCACTAAAAACTAAAAAATAATTCTTTTCTTGTACTGCAATTTCCATGGTGTTTTTTCACTTTAAATAAAATCGTGAAGCAGGGTATCTCACAACAAATTCATTTCGACGCTTGATACTGTATTAAATTGATTCATATTCTGTTAAGAAAAATCCTGCTTCACGATTTTATTTAAAGTGGAAAAACACCATCCAAATTGCAGTACAAGAAAAGAATTATTTTTTAGTTTTTAGTACATTTTTAATAAAATCGTTTAACATAATTTTTTTTTTATATATTTTCTAATTTTTAGTGTTTATGGATTTACATTTCGCAGCTCAGACTTCTTTAGAAATATCTTTTATTTAAGGTAGTTCCTAACCAACTATGTTAATCAAATTAGAGTTGGGTAATAAACGACAAATATAAAGTAGTATGATCCTATGGAAATAATAATAATAATTTTTAACATCATGTATATATATTTTAAACAGTTCAATGTTAATATAAATAATTGTAATAGGAAAATAGAATATTAAATTGGTTAGCGTAGTGAATTGTTCAGTTTCGCTGAAATAAATAAATTCATTTCGTGACATTTCGATGTACTTTGATGCCAATTTTGGTACACTTCTTGAATATAGTTTCCCTGTTTCAGCAGAAAAACTGAAACTACAATCCTGTTTTTTCGACTCTGCCCTATGCCACTGTGTTAAAATGCATCAACTTTAATTAACAATTTCTCGATAACTAAGTGGTAAATCGATTTTAAACTTTGTACAAGGGTTTCTTGTATTCGAAATTAGTTTTGAACGAAATTTGAAAGAATTCTTGAATTTAGTAGATTATTCAGGAACTACCTTAATTTCAAATCGCGATGCGACTAGCGACCCGAACGCAGCGGCTTTTTGTCGTTTTCGTAAAGAACGCGAGTGGCTGATTTCAAGTCGTTTGGATTTGTGGTTATGGGTTATATTTATTTATGATTGGGTAATTTTTTCACACGCTCGGGATTAATTTTTTTCAAAAAATATTGTATCGTCATACAAACTACGCACGCCTGCCAAGTTTCAAGACAATTGGACAGTTGGAAGTGGGTTAAATTTGAGTTGCCAGATTTGAACCATACATACAAACAAACAAACATACGAACAAACAAAAAAAAACACGAAGATATTTTTGTTTTGTCGAATAGAAGATTTTAAGAGAGTCAGACAATACAAATTTTAAAGTTGAGAAATAAAGACCACCCTAAGCTGAATGTTTGATCGAACAGCAATAGAAATTCTATTGGTTACCAAACTGTATCGGTTCAATGTGCAGCTTCGTATTTTCGCAGCGAAGGCAAGGGAGCGTGTGGTGAAACAAGGCTAAATAGGAGCGTACAGAAGTTTGAAAGAATCGGTGGATCGTTGGTGGCACAAATTACCTCTTTAACGAAAGGTTGCCTATGCCTCTCGGAGGATCGAGCTCAGGAGGAAAGATGGAGTGGCCCCAAGGGTGAAGGAATCCTCTAAGAGAGTAAGGTATAGCCGGGGTTGCGTCCGCGTCGGGCTGGCCGAGCGTCACAACGCAACGCCCATACACGTCTTCCCCGAGACGTCCACGAAGCGGTTCAAGTGACAAATAGATGTACGCGGCCCGGCCCGGCCCGGCGCGGCTTGGCCACCGCACGATTTACTCCTTGCCGAGGGATAAAAGCTTCCTGACGAAATCCTGCTGTGACAGCGGATCCTGGCATCCTGACCGTGTTGCTCTTCCTACGACTAATCGTCCCGCGAAAAACAAAAAAACTGCGACTCCAACTTTCGGGAGGTGAAAAAGAGTCGCCCCTTTCGACAGCTAAACGGTGGACTGCTGGGACTTTGAAATGAAAGATGCTTCCTCCCTGAAACATGTTCATCGATCATGGAGCCGGCCGTGCCGGGGATCCTCGCCGAGCAATTCTTTAATATTTAACGGGAGCGTTTAGCAGGAGCTGGGCGATTAACGGGAACATTTTCCATTTTCTAAATAAGTCTCCCGTGGGCGGTTTCCTTCGCGGCGATAAGTTTGAAGCCGTTCTCTCTCTCTTTCGAGGCAACACCAGCGTGGCATGAAGGACCGGGCGGGCGTCTCCTTCCGGCACTCCTACCGCTTATATCTCGTCGGTTCACCCTTCCCCAAACCCACTCTCATTATTCGGAGGAAATTAAATATGTCATTTGATTCTTAAAGTTAATTGAACTTTGCCTGGGTCTAGAATGCTCCCTCGATTTCTAATTCATTAAGATAATGTATTTTGGATCAGGGGAGGTTAAGTAGCTTTGAAAATGAACGCCGAAGGAATACTTCCATAATAATAATAATAATAATAATAATAATAATAATAATAATAATAATAATAATAATAATCAGTGGAACAATTAAGTTTGCGAGAATAAAATTAAAGAGTTTGTTTCGAGTTTGCAGAACGTGCTTCATTAAAAAAGGCGCCATCCACTGGTCTCCTTTGCCATATCAACTGGTATCCTTTGCCTCTTTAGAGACCCGTGACAGTCTTGACGGTTCAAGTGTCCGCGATATCAGCTTCGTCGCTCGGTTAGTTCGTTAATCTCGGCCCAAAGAACACGCACGCTTACTGATCCTGATTCACGTCTGGATCATTGGAAGCGATTTACCGAACGCTGATTTATCGTAGCCAACCGGGGACCGAGGTTGCAATAAACTCAAGCTGGGTCTAAATCCCTATTTTACTTACCGACCGGTTGGGAGGGTGCGACGAGGAGGAGGAGGACGGCAGAGGAGGAGAATCAGCCGTGTACTAAATTTAAAAGTAAAACCTCCAGCCTTTGTTGCCGAATCCCCGCGCTGAAAGAGAAGGTTGCTCTGCTCCTTCGAGCCATTCAACAGATTTAAATGGGCCCCGAGCTCCGCGACCGCTTCTTTTACTTGTTTTAAAATACAGAGGCTGCGAGTTCAACGATACGCTGCCGCTGGTCGGATTTATTTCGATCGACGCTCCTTCCTTTTCTCGTCAGCCGCATCTCTTCTCAACTCTTGTCTCTGCATTCGTGGCAAACAGTTCTTTCGCCTGGTTATCAGACTTCTGAATCGCTTTCTATGGGAACATTCTGCCTTGCAAGAAACAGGGAAGTGAAATTTATCGGACTATGAAAGAGGTGATGCCGATCTACGAAGTGCGAGAACGAGAGCTTACGTTGGATAGCGACTGTGTCGAGATGTTTATGAGGAAACAGACAAACGTAGGATTGAAATTAGCCATCTAAGGTCTGTTCCCTACAACCGTGGCGGGGTGGATTGCGAGGTTTTTAGCGATCCAGCGTAACATCGATCCCATTGTCGTCGAAAGACGGGCCGACGAGGCAAGAAAAAGGCTCCATTGTTCTGCTGCTAATAGTCCGTTAATTCCCGGCGTACATTGTGCGATATTCCGCGGGGTCGAGGCTCCTCTGGCTCCACCGGGGAACGGTTAAATCGAATCATAAAAGAATCATAATTAACCGCTCTTTTGTGCCGCGAGATGGAAGCGAGAAATCGCGGCAGAGTTTCCTCACTTCACCAGCCAAATTGGCATTTCCGACTTTCGCTGGCCCGCTAATTTTGAATAATACCTCGCCAGGTGACCCTGCCGGGATTCCAAGCCGGATGTACATTTATAATCATAAGCGACTGATTAATTTAAAAGAAACGCGAACAGCAAAGCTTTTCGTTCACTTTGCCGGCAGCTTTCCCTCGACGTTCCAAAGGACGAGTCGAAGAAATATGTATCTAACAGCAGATGATTCTAAGATTCGTGATCGATGGCTCCGATGTGTCGCGTTTAAATGTAGCGAAGGTTTTAACCCTTCGTTGACTCTCTGGGTGTGAGCCACCCGAAGGCTGATTTTGGCCCTCTGAACCTTCTATATGCAAAATAAATACCTTTTTTTCAAAGTCGACTTACAAAATATTTTTTCTCTCAAACTATTATATCTAAACATCATCTCTGTAAATTTTTAGCTTCTAACATTGAAATTTGTAAAAGTTACAATTTTTTAAAGATTTTTTTCGTTTTTTCTCGACATGTAGTGATCTAGAATTATTTTACAGAAACTGTGATGAAATTTCAATAAAAAAATTATTGGAATATATTCTAGAGACCTTGAAATTGATCCATAATTTTTTTCATAATAGTTGGATTCTTTGGATGAGAATGGCACTCGTTTAAAATTTGCTCTGGATGTGAGCCACCCAGGTATGTCAAAGTTGATCGAAAAAAGAGGTGTGTCAACGAAGGGTTAAATAGCCAGTTTAATCTCGAACGGTACTTATTCTCGCGTCACCAAAAGCCGCAGCTCCTTTCCGTCCCGATTTCTCGTTTTACGGTCTAATTTTTGTTCCCTCCTCCACTAGGGCAGTTGCGCGGCTTCTCGGTTTTATTGCGGGTCGCGCGCTCTCGCGCGGTCAACTTGCAATTAATTTCAATTATAAAAATATCATTGGCCTTTATGGCGCCGGCAGGTGGTTCGCGGTCAGGGGTCAGCTTTTTGCCCGCCGCGCTTACGGTCTTTCTGTAACCCGCGCGAAAGCATTGCGATCCCGTTCTCGTCGCCGGGATTAATCCTGCGCGGATTGCTTCTGGAGAAGGAGAGGCCCTTTGCGGCAGCGCTTAACGCGCGGCTACTCGGAAAGTTGCATCAGACAAGGCAGGCCTGAGACGCGAGCGACAGCGATCGCTCGTTGCGTTGGCGATAAAATTTCTAGATATACCTGTAGCAGGGTGCATCCTGGGGGGATGACGTGAAAGAGAGGCGCGCGGTTTGGAGGCCGTCCGCGCACCCAATCATCAAAGTCGCATTTTCAGTGTAATGGGTGTGTTTAGCCGGTGGTAGTCGGCTGTGTGCTCGCTGGAAAGGGACCGAGTAATGGTGGAACGATCGGCTGTGCCCCGAGATCCGGAGTCTCGATCGTGATCGACCCCCTCCGCCGCGCCGCCGATAATCATGGTAAGGCCGCAATTACGGGCCTCGGGCGACCAATCGGGGCCTCTCTTCTTCTACGACAACGTGTCGGCATCTCTTTCCCTCTTTCTCCTGTCTTCAGCCACTCTATTATTAGGCTGTGTTACCGTAATGCGGCGTCCAGCATGTCCGCTTGCCGGGGCCAGCGAAATGGCTTCCATAATAGGGATAGACGCCAGATATCCGGCATTTACCTCCGAGCGCCCTCTTGCTTTTCGTGCGATCATCGTGGGATCACCACGGGCTTGTAAATCCTGCTGGCACGATTTTTCATCAATGTCTGTTCAGGGCATGGGCGTTCGCAGGGGGGAGGGGCAAGAGGGGCGGTTGCCCCCCCCTGGATTTTGAGAAAAAATCGCTTATTTTTCAAAACTGGTCTTTATTAAGTTTATACTAAAAAAGGGAATATTTTTCAATTTCCGTTTTAAATTTTTAATTAAATTGGCACTATAAAATGTGTTAAAAAAAGGAAGAGGGAATATTTTTCTTTACCATCATTCCAAAGTTGAGAAAAAATCGCTTATTTTTCCAAACTGATCTTTATTAAGTTTATACTAAAAAGGGAATATTTGTAAATTTCCGTTTTAAATTTTTACCATCATTCCAAAGTTGCACCCCCCCCCCCCGCGAAAAAAGGCTCCGGACGCCCCTGGTTCACGGGTCATAGATGTAAATAGAGGAGACAGCGGCTGGTAGGCCAGTTTTTCAGTTTTTCATTTTTAATAAATTATAAGGGCAAAATATGATTAAACTGGTTAGTATATTTGATAGGGCATACATTTGGCTATCTGATTAAATTATTAATGTTGACTCAGTGTGACAACAATTAAGGTATTTTAATGTTTTTCTAACACCTGCCATGCTGGTCAACCAGCCCCATGATCGGGGTTGGATGACTTACAGTATGGGGTAGGTTGACTATATGTAGGTGCAATCAGTTAAGAAAATGTTATTAGTAACTTATCTCAGTGGTAATAAAATAACACAATGTCACAAGAGTTATTTCATTATAATATATTAATTTCAGTCTTTCATATTTTAATAATAAACTGAACATTTTTTCAACTTAAACATTAATTATAATGTATTTATGACATAGTGTAAAGTTTAAGGTTGTTACTCCCATATCACCCTAACGCAGGGGGGTAGAGATCAGAAAAGTCTTTCAGTGTTTTTTCAGGCAAATAGCATTATTTGGTACTCAAAAATATTAAAATTGGTGCTGGGGCCGTTTCCCCATGTTTACCCGGCTAGATCCATTAAACAAAAAATAAAAATCGCTTTATGAATAAAAAATAACAATTTAAACCTTATTAGTCAACCAGCCCCCACCGATCATTTTGACTTCAATAATCTATATAACCTTCAATTATTTATGTATAAACAAAAATACTGTGTCAATAGAGCGTCTTTATGAACATACTTTACAATAATCCCTTAACATTTATTCCATTGTAACTATATAGCGCGTGAAAAAATAAAATCTTTAAGAAAAAATATTTACTTACGTAGTCAATTTGTCGACAAACGTTGATAATTGTTAAAAAACGTGCGATCGCAGGGTCGGACATAAATGCATGGCATAGTAGACTTCTTTCTACAGTGAAATAAATCCGTGCAAAGTTATTAACAATTAGTCAACCTACCCCTTGAGACAACCAGCCCCGGTCTCCCCTAGATATAGAATCCACGTGTTACTCAGAACCCTGAGAATTTATTGAAATAAACTTGGATGGTTCATCACAAGAAAGGACTACGCAACATGCATCCTGCAAGATTCTTCCTGGAGCATTTATGGTTTTCAATATGGATCGGGCGATAAACGCTCCCCAAGCAGAGTCGAACGTCGTATCTTCTGTGGGAGATAGGGGGAAGTTTATAACTTCGGCACCAGAAACAGCGGGACAAATCTTGCGACTGGATCTTGCGAGACATCCGGTCCTCTTCGTCGTCTCCCTCGGGTGTTTTCCCTCTAATTCGTCACACGAGAAAGCAAGTTGGAGCAGGGTGTGCAGCAAAACTTTCCTTCTGCTCTTTTCACGCGGCTCTGATAGCGCACTCGCAAGTAGAATTTCATTAGTGAAATGAAGAAGAAACGAATGCTCCTCTCCTTCTTCAGATCTTCGTTTATTACGAAATCCAAGGATGTCGAAAGATCTGGGACGCCAAGCGTTATTACAAGTTTCTCCCCCAGTGCCTAAAAGACCTGTTCCTATTTAGCAACACCCACCTTTGGCAAAAACTCGCAACCACCCGATCGATTCGTTGGTAACGACACCCGATTTCACTGCGGCAAAGATAAGGGAAGATATTCCGCCGCGGCGCCTCGGCCGAGCACATTTGACAAATACTTTCGAGCCAGCCACGATGAACTGTTCGAGCGTAAAAAGGAATAAAGGAAAATGTAGGTGTACCTGGTTAGACAAGTAGAAAGGAGGACAGTGAAAAGCAGTAAATATTTCATATTCCCGCACGATCCCGGGTACTCTGTAATTATTTTACACACTCCTGGGAAGTTTCTGCGTCGCATTTTTCGTAAAACCGCGGTGGCTATCAATATTTAATAGGTCAAGCTAATGGTGCTTACAATAGTTCTCAGTCGAAGCTGTTATATAAATAAATAACCGAAGAGTAGTCTGAGAATCGAGGGGGTTGCTCGATTGTTGGTCTACGTCTGTCACGCGGACAAGAGGGAGGTGAATAGTTGGGCCGAGGAACGTGGCCCCTTTCTCAACGGTGGGTGGATGGGTGGTGGAGTGGCGGGTTGGGATGTGGGGGGTGAGTATCGAGGGCGCTAATGTTCCTTGGGCAGGAAACGCCGTCTCCATCCTGCACCCTCTATCTCTCCGCTCGCTCGCCTATTTTTATTCGTCTTTATCTGAGACTTGAGTCGGTTCCTCTCCATTTCCTCTTGAGGAGTTCTTCCTCCACCAGTTCGTCCTCCTCATCCTCCTGCACCCTTCCCATCTCCTCCTTCTTCTTCCTCCTCTTCCTCTTTTTCTTCCTCTTCTTCTGCTTCTCCTGCGTGCTGCTTCTCGTGTCCCCCCCCCCCCGGGTACCGATGCGGCGACAACAACATGCAAACATTCTGGTATTTGCAATTCGAATGCCGCAAAACGAGGACGGGGAACCACCGCGAAGAACTTCCACAGCCGGTCCTCGCCGACTTCCTCCCCGAAGGCACAACCTCTCGCCTACACCGGCTCGCTTATTCTATTAGCCCGTCGAGAGATAAGTTCCGCTTCGGCTGCACCGAAACCGCTTGCTCGCTCTACTCGCCGCTGATATCGCCTTTCAGAGTTTCTAGCGATCACCGCTGCCCATTCAGTCTATTATTACTGGGCGAGGAAGCTGGCTAGGTACAGTGGGGGGTATAGGATAGTATCACTTATGCACTGACAGACGTTCCGCGTTTATTTGTCAGCGTGGAACGAACGGGGATGAAAATCCTGCTAGAACTTTTGCCAGATACGTAGCTATGTACATAACAGCGTTCCTAACGACGCGAAGACTTAAACAGCGATCATACATACGCGTTCCAGCTTGATCTGCAATTACGTGATTATGCGATAATCATCAAGGCAGATGCGTGCGTTAAAAATTCACAAAATTCATGCCTATACCGTCGATATAAGGATAGCCTTTGGCCAGAAAAATGAAGACATCTGCTCTGACGAGGATCGTTCGGCGCGGAGCGCGATTAAAGGAACTGCCCAAAAAATCAGCTCTCTAAGTGTCGATGCTTGCAAAAAAGGGCTGCATGCAGATGCAGTTACCGCGATCAAGACGTCATGCGATCAAGGATGCAAAATTCTTGGGCATTTAAATCTTTCGATCACTCTCGAACAGGAGAAATTCAAACTCAACAGCAAGATAAGAGGAAGGGCCGCAAATACCCGCGAACATCGCGAAACACTCTTGCCATTAAAAAAACGGAACAGAAATGGCAATCAAGTGGACTGAACAGCTAAAGTCAGGCTGTCAACGTGCCTGCTCATTAGAGTAACGAGCCTGTATCTCTGCACAGCGTTATCTTTGATCGTGAACGAGGTCGCGTTTCTAATATCTGTTCTTTGGCATCGTGCGCGTAATACAGACGTGCGAGCAAGGTGGGAACCGGGAGCTTGCTATATAATTACGCGCGTATCGTCGTGGGGTTGTTTCGTGGGTAGAAGGCTATTGGGACATCGTCGTCAGCCGCACCGCGCCGCGGAAATGAGTGGCGTTGCTTATTATTCCTGTAATTTCAGCCCACCAAGGACCAACCAACGTACGTGTGTAGGTACACTCGATCACGAGATAGCGATACGACCTAATAACTAGGTTTGCCGGACATACTGCAGTCGATGGTGGCCGAGTGGGCGAATGGCTACTATTTTCAAGACACTCGCCAGCTCGTAGTAGTCACCCCTAAAAATATGTAGGTACCTATGTAAACGAACGCCCCACGCGGATGGCCTTTTATCGATTGACGTCCCCTCTCATTTTTCTTCACCACTGTTCTCCTGCAGAAATCCCAATTTTTCAATATTATTATTATTATTATTATTATTCCGACTTTATTAGTCGTTAACAGAAAATATAGTGGATAAGGGGAAAGTAAGATACGAGTAGAGGCGATGCCGCAGTAAGAACTGTTAATATGCCTAACTATAACATAATACTAAACATTGCATAATTACTTAATACTGAGTAAATGCTAATACTAAACATTAATTAATACTAACTTCAACAATGAAGTATGAAATAGGAAGAATAATGAATGATGGCGGCGGATAGGCAGATTACGGCACAACATGGGCTAGGATGGGAAGGGAAGACACGAAAACATGAAGAGGTGGGACTAACATTAAAAGTATTGGGGAATGTGCTGCCGCACTGTATGTTTGAAGGACTGATAAGAGTTTAGCTGTCGGATAGTAGCAGGACCCATACAGCACACTCTCGTTGCAGCATCTTTGCAGGATAGTTGCGGCGCAAGATGGCAACGAGCCACGCAAGGATGCCGCAACTATGCAGCAATAATTCTATGTCCGCCTGCTGCAAAGTTGCACGGCAACTTTGAGGCAACTTTGAGGCAACTTCGCACAGTAACTTTGAGGCAATAGGTATTCAAATGAATAAAAAAAAAAAAATAATGCCAACAGTGAGATGCGAACTGACGACCTCATGGTTATTAGTCGAGAGCGCTAGGCACAAGCCCACGCTATTCGTTGGTGATAACTTTCAATCAAATGTATATATGTACACTCCACATTTTTCAAAGTCGATTTTCTCGAATTTGGCTGAATTCTTACTACTTTGGAAAATTAAAGTCCGAGTGAAGACCTTCGCGTACACTAAGTATAAACAATTTCTGAGATGGACAGTCCTGAAGGTCCCCTTGTTAGTGCCGCATTTCGACCTGATCTGTCCCACTGTGCGCCGTGCTCGCCTTCACGGAAACATCAGCTTGGCACGTGGCACCAGTAAAGTAGATTCTGACTTATGCTTGGAACTGATTAAATGGTTGCCTTCTCCGACATATATTTTATATTTTAGTTCATTATCCAGGATGTCCGCGGGAACAGTACACACCTGGATATTTCCTAACGAATTCGAGATATAAAAGAAATTGTTTATATGAAATTGCATGGTTGGAGGGGGCAAATTTACTGGGGCAGACGATTTTTTTCTTTGATTATTATTTTACGAGATACGATGATCAATTTTTTTTTTTTAAACGGAACTCTTTTTTTTTTAACAGATCACTTGATAGTGCGTTTCAAGACGATTTCAATAAGGTATAATGTATACACTTTATTTCTGCCGGTTTTGGAAATATTATGTTTTAAAATTTGCTAACGCCACAAAGTTGCGGTATAGTTGCGGCATAGATGCGGCAAAGCTGCGGCAAAAGCTGCGGCAAAAGCTGTGACAAAGTTGCGGCAAAAGCTGTGGCAAAAGCTGTGGCAAAGTTGCGGCAAAAGCTGTGGCAAAGTTGCAGCATAGCAACTATACAGCAACAATTCTATGTCCGCTCCGTGCAATGTTGCACGGCAACGTCGTAGCAACCATACATCGACATTGCGCTGCAACTATGCAACAACGCAAGGTTACTGCAACCATCCTGCAACTTTGCCGCAACGAAGTGTGCTGTGTGGGGAAGGGAGTTATAATAATGTGTCGCGATATAAGAAAAATATATCAAAAAAAAATTTTATGTTAAACGGTTTTATTAAAAAATGCACTAAAAACTAAAAAATAATTATTTTCTTCTACTGCAATTTCGATGGTGTTTTTTTCACTTTAAATAAAATCGTGGATCAGGCTATCTCACAACAAATTCTCACTATTTTTTCGCGCGATATTATTCCAAGTCAAGACTACACTCACCCCTTTCCAATCAAACCACCCAAAATCCACCAAATCAGCTGAGTATTCTCTTCGCAAAAGCCCAGAAACCATATTCTGTACAAGCGCATATAAAAACCCCGGAAATCAGAAATTCTATTGTTTACGAAACTAATTATAGCCTCACCTTTCGTACTTATAAAAACCCCGGAAATAATACTGCGACGCATATTTGGCGTACGTGCCATGGTGTATACCGCGCACACCCTTCACCCCTAACAATCTTGCAAATAGCATAAATACAAGGGCCCTTGAGGCCGGAGCTCATTACCATTTTTGCAAACTGTGTATACCGATTATTCTCTTTGCGTTACTAAAGTGTTATTCTCGTGACATTTAATTATATTTCAACCACCATTTCTGTGATTATTCATCATTATTATAAGTGTTCGTAAATTCAGTGCAACTCCTCGTTGAAGGATCGTCTTTCTACAGTCTTCATTGTAAGCGATTATTATTATTATTATCATTATAACATTGTACATCATCCTCATCCATCTTATCTTGTATTACTAATTCTCAGTGCTTTTCATATAAATGCTTATTGCACATATTGTCGTCTTTGTTAAAACTTATTGATCATATTCTATTCTTTACTAAGCTTACCGCTCATACCACTGAACTTTATTAACGCCTGTTGCGGTTCATATATTATTCTCTTGTATTGACGCTTATTGTATTTCATACACTTTCTTTAATTTATCCTCATGTACTCATGTTCATCTTCTATTATTATTATTATTATTATTTAAACTACTATCGTTGTGCATAAATCCGTGCATAAGGTTAATAAACCGCTTTACTCTAAATCACGCTTCGCATTATTGTGTTTATCCTCTGGTTACGAAGGCTCCAAATCCAAACAAGCTATTGCAACAGCTGATCTCGGTTCGCGAATTCAAGTGTTCTTACTGTGTTTACCAACGTACTTTTGCATGGCCCGCGTATAGCCATATGTCTAGACATATTTCTCGGAAATATTACGTGTAGCTTCTTATACGAAAGCAACAGTAAATCCAATTACCACACCAAAACAAAGTGCTCCAACGGGTGTCATTTAAATACACAACGATCATTTGAAACCTTCCCTGGTCGCTTTGTGTCGCGAAATCAATTTTCGTGCCGAAACATTCCTTCTTGCCTTGTGCCGCGAAATCCACTTTCGTGCCAAGATATCTATCCTGCCTTGTGCCGCGAAATCAACTTTTGTGCCAAGACTCCTACCCTGCTTGTGTCGCGAAATCAACTTTCGTGCCAAGAATCCTACCCTGCTTGTGCCGCGAAATCAACTTTTGTGCCAAGACTCCTACCCTGCTTGTGTCGCGAAATCAACTTTTGTGCCCAGAATCCTACCCTGCTTTGTGCCGCGAAATCAACTTTCGTGCCAAAACCTTCTCTCAACCTACCCCAACCCTACCTATGTCATTCCCCTAAAAGACCTCAACCCGGGACGTGACACTGTATTAAATTGATTCATATTCTGTTATGAAAAATCCTGCTTCACGATTTTATTTAAAGTGAAAATACACCATCGAAATAGCAGTACAAGAAAATAATTATTTTTTAGTTTTTAGTGCATTTTTAATAAAATCGTTTAACATAATTTTTTTTTTATATATTTTTTGTTTTCTAGTTTTTAGTGTTTTTGGATTTACATTTCACAGCATAGATTTCTTTACACATATCTTTTATTGCTGTATGGAGTTTAACAGTTTGCTTAAACGCTATAGTGCTATAGTCACTAAAAAATAATCCTTTATTTGTACTACAATTTCGATGGTGATATACTACAAACGCCTGCATGTTTTAGTTTTACTATTCGCACATTCGTGACGGATCATTTCTCGATAAACTGTGTATTTTCGGTAATCGCGATGCGACTAGCGTCTTGAACTTTTTGGCTTTTTGTCGTTTTCGTAAAGAACACGAGTGGCTGACTTTAAGTCGTTTGGATTTATGGTTATGGGTTATATTTATTGCTGACGGGTTAATTTTTCACCCGCTCGGGGTTAATTTTTTTTTAAGGGGTAAGTTCACTGTGACGGTTTGAAAACTGAAGCTATTTTTAAAGATTCTTTTCTTCGTAGATACAACATATAATGCAATAAATCTTTTTGGTATTTATTAAGCGATTCTTATATTATACAAAAAAATTAAAATAATTTTTTCAATTTGTTTTACATCTTTAAATGCGATTATCTCAAAACAACATTTTTCAACTGGTGCAGGTGATTGCAAAAAAACAATTTGACCAATTAGTCTGAAATTTGTACACGTTATTCAGCACATCAGTGGCTATGGCCGGGAACACGGAAACCTTTTTCGATTAACCATTTCATACTTTTTACAAAGCAAACTGATTGAAAAATTCATCGTATTTCGACACTTAAACTTCAAACCTCCGCCATTTTGTTAATTTTTTATCAGTAAAAACAATCCTGCTTTTTAAATCGTAAAAAATGTCAATTTTTCACGACTTCACAGTGGACTGACCCCTTAAAATATTGTATTGTCATCCAAACAACGCACGTCCGCAAAGTTTCAAGACAATTGGATAGTTGGACGTGGGTTAAATTTGAGTTGCCAGATTTCAACCATACAAACATACAAACAAACAAACAAGCAGAGGATCGAAGCTGAATAAAATAGTTTAAAAAAGAAGACTCGAATTTAGAGGTACGATGTGCAGGAATACAGAGAAGAAATTGAGATCGGGTTGAAAGAGAATTAGAGGAGTGATAAGAAAGGTTTGCGACCTATTCCCTACGTACATATCAAGATACCTCTCCGCTAATTTCTCGGTTTCCATCCACCGAATTCGAAATCGTGTCGAAGCAATCGGAATATGAAAGAATTCGCGAGCGCATCGATCACGGCTGTGCCTCTGAAGTAGGATTTTACTGGGCAGCTGGAGAAACGGCGCAAGAAAGCCTTAGCCCTTTGAGGCTGAAGAAAGACGCCTCGCGTGACCAGAAGGCGTGCACGTGAAGCGCTGCGTGTATTGGGAGCTCGTCCAATCGGCTTCGAGGGGCTACTTTGATCCACGCATACATATACACGCGTTGTGCATAGAGGACCTTTGATGTTTCCAGTCACGTGACTCGGCTACGGACTCGATATCAATTCGCGACGCTAACTACGCGTTCGCGTGCACGTCGTTCTTTCGCGGTGAAGTTTTAAGGACACGGTCTCTGACTCGTCGGAACCTTCGACCCCTTCGGATCTACGATCGCCGAAAATGTCGCTCGTGACGCGAGCTACGTTAACGACCTTTCGTTATCGCCACGACAAATTTTGGTGAATTCCGCGTTGATAGCAGGGTAGATGCCACCCCGTTAGCTTCTTGCCGCTTTTCTTCCTTCTAATAAATTTCATGGTAGAATAAAAGTATGGGCGTGTTGCTTCAATTTGATGTCGTAACGTGGAATGTTGGCTTAAGAATAGGGATTAGAAGTGGGATGGATATAGTTCGCCTGGAAATTCGGTAGAATTACGACAGTTCTTTTAGATTACTACTCCAGTTAATTGTATTAGTAATTTAGTCGGACTACATCGAGAGGGAAGAAGTTCTGATGTTAAAATGCAAAGCTAATTGTAATTCTTTTAACCGTACGACGTCGGGTCGATTATATATTTGCGCAATTAGGTAATGATTAATTAAGAGATAAATGGTGCATCATTTTTTGCGACAGTTTATTGAAGAAACGTATGTATTCCTTAGAGGTTTCGCTGTACATCCACCACCCTTATATCGTTTGAACAGTGTTGGTACTTTCAGAATATAAGGGAGAGGGGGAATTACAAACGCGGGGTAAACCGCGATATTCGCTGAATTCGCTTGTCCTGTCCACCCGCGATATTGTTACATGGTGTAATTAGCTACGTTTAGCATTAAGGAAACTGTCACGACGGAAGGCTGCGCGCAACCGCGAAGATAATGGTCGTGAAATGTTTTCGTAGCTTCTCTTATAATTTTACGCTCGAATATTTTGAGTGTATAGTGCATTAAACTTATACTACCCAACAAAGCATAATTTTTTCGTAGTTCTGTTACTTAATAAAATCACTATTCTAAATAAAATCACGGGATCACTTTGTATATATACTTACATGTTCGTATTTGTTTTATTTGAAACTCCCTAACTTCTCCTTAACTTTTATATAATACCATAGTACGGCCTTATCTCGAATATGGCTCCATAATTTGACCAAATTATGGAGCCATATTCCTTACTTCAAAATACACTGCAGCAGAGTTAAGAGCGTTCAACATAAATATCTAAGGTTAATAGCTTATAAATCTGGTGCTAGTATTCCTATATATTGTCATAATTCCGATCCATGGCTCTCCAGTATCGCTTAAAGTATCTATAATTCTTTGTGTTGCCTTTGTAGGTAATTAACCAAAGTTCAATTGCCTATAAAGTAAATCTGGTTAGAGTCAATACTTTTGTTTCAGTTTTTTTTCTTAAGCGTTCGTAATTCCCCTACTCTCCCATATTTCCGATAATTCGTATAACGTTAGTAAAGTTTAGATCGGTTAGAATACAGATTCTCGAATTGGTGGTGGGCGATTCCCGCGGACAATTGCGATTAGTTGCGAGATAAATCGTGCATGATCATCCATAAGTGGTTACGCTTCCGATAGTGTCAACAGGAACAAGTTGTTAGCTCGGAAGGGCAGCCTCGCGTCAGGCCCACCCCAGGATTCCGGAGCGTTCGTGATGGATGATCGCAGATATGCTGAAAAATGGTGATGGATGAAATCTCGCTGGCTATAAACATTGACGGAATCTGTTACGCGAATTGTAATAAGTTATCCCGCTGCGCGTCTTAATAAAACAGACATTTCGCAACCTATCGGCTCGTACAATCCCGTCTCGTGCACGGAACCTTCGGATTCGTTTAAAAGTAATTTATAAACGTTCCTTTTCAATATATGGGTCGTGCAAATTGCACCCATCACCGCTTAATAGTATAGTATAATAAACCTGCGGCGCGATAAACAAACGAAAATCTGAGGAGTTAGCTGTGGGGTTATGGTGTTTGGACCAGGGGTCGAAAAAGTTCCGGAATTTTTATTTTTTTTAAATATTCTGTTAAAAGTTTCATTTAAGAAAATATCTGTTCCTGTGGATTTTTTATTCAAAGAAATGTTGCCCTTAGGAACTTCTTTAGAAAGTGTTCTCATGGAACAGATATTTTAGAACCTATGTAATAAAAGTTCCATGGAAACAGTGATATTAGAATATTTATTAAAAGAGGTTCCATAAGATAAAGAAAAGTACTAAACTATTAGGTACTAAGTAGTTTTATTTAACAATATAATATCATATTCTTCGTGTTTATTTAATATAAGATATGAAAATTATATAAAATTATAAAAAATATATAAGATATGAAAATCATAACATAAGTAATTAATAATTTCATAAGAAGTATTGAACAGAAAAGAGAACTTGTCAAGTTTAATAGCGAAATAACATTTTTTTATAACTTACATGAACCAAAATACACAACAATTCTATAATATCTGCGTAGAAATTATCTACCTAGGTAAATATGAAAAATAAATGACACATTCAGAATATCAATTTAACAGTAATAATTATTTATTATTGTTACAGTATATTTATCGAATAGTATTCAGTATTTGTTACAAAGATTGAGAACTTTTCTAATATTGATGAGCAAAATATGTGTTCCTGTTATAGAGAAATTTTAATTTTTCTATTTTATAAGTTCCATTCCAACTAGAACTTTTACTTTAGCAGTGCTCATGAGAACTTATAACGTGAGAACATTTTTAAAAAAGTTCCACGGTCCATGTTTCAAATAGAAAAATTCCTATTGAAAACTTCTAGAACTCTTTCGAACCTTGGCAACAAACTCTTGAATTATCAGGTTGAAACAGGATAATTCTATTCAGTAGCAGTATTGAATTCGAAGACCTACAGTACCCAGATGAGAGAATTTCAATCTCTTTCCGAGGCGAAGGTGTACCCTCGACAATTGAAAGTTCTAGAACGCATTCGCGACACGATATTTGAAAAATCGGTGCAGCGTGGATGCACACTCCTGCTTATTCCCCAATCCCCCATGTGATTAATCACCACTGCTGCCACGATTCTGTCGAATGACACTTAGAGTTCCATCAAGCTCTGTATAGCTGTGGGTGTCGGTGTTTATCAGGCAGAGTCCGCTCTGCGACAGCAGTGAACCGCGTCTGGACTGTCTGGAGCGCGTTAACAGCGATAATAGAAGGTGAGCTTAACGATATGACGCGCGTGGGGTGAAGAGGCGCGATCCTCGCCGAGGAATCCGCGGGTTCGGAGTGTGAGCCGCTGTGAGCGATGCGCGGACGGTTGCAAAAAATCAGCAAGGGCGGACGAGATTTGATTCCCGGTGACGTATTAAATGTGTAGTAGCAGCCAGTGGTGTCAGGGGGATTGCTTTAATCAGTAGATTAATTCGTCATGGCCTCCGCCGCGTAGCAACGTCCTTTGTCGGCCGCTCGTAAAATATGAGCCAGCGTACATAATCAACTATTTGTGGTAATGAATATTATGCGGCCGGAGCGCGTGTCATTAATAACGTCCAGCCGTACCGCGTAATCTGTTTTTTCCTACGGTCTGAACGTACATTATGTACGCGGGTATCGTCTATTATCGGAATCGCGCAAAGAACCGTAGTAGTTTGCATGCGTACCGCATGCGAACGCGTCTGGTTTCTTTAACGCGCAAGGTGAAATCGAACGATAACCAATCTCCTCGATTAATATTCCCACAATATTGTCCTACGGCAGCTACAACGTCCAGCTGCTATTGCGTCGCGACAACGTTTCCTAGACCAAGCTGGGCGACTGCTTTCCGCTCTGAAATGCCCGTGGAAATGCCCAGGCCTGGGCTCGCGCAAAGTGAATAGCGACGCGCGGTCACCGGAGCGAGCGGCCAGAGCGATAGCCGGAGATGTGAGTTAGAGAAGCTTTTGGTAGCTCTCCACGGAGACCGGGCTCTCTTTCCTCGGAGGCTGGTGCCGCCAGCAAACTCACCTCTCGGTTTAACCCCTCCTGGACAACTCCCCGCGGCGAAAAGACAAATGAGCTTGAGGTGAGAACTTGCCCGATAAATACCAAAGGCGACACAGTGTTTGACCAGGGAGCATACACCGTGGACCGGGCAAGAAATACTGCGTCGGTCGGTCCCTTCGCCCTTTTCGACCTCCCCGCCTGTCGACGAGCCGTCGCAGTCGCGGCGTTCCTTCCGTCCTTCACCCTTGTCCACGCCGCTCAAACAGCCCCCCCCCCCCCCCCCCCGCCACCTCCACTGGCCACCGTTTTCTCTCGTTGAATCGTTTAGTCGCGGGATTTCTTCGTGTTTTCAATTTGCTTTTTTCGCTGCTACCTACCCTCGGAACTCTGTCGAGTCCGTACTTTGTTTCACGAGTCTTCCACACTATTGATGGATTTTAAATTGTATTTATTCTGCGCCGTACACTTTTCGAAGATTTTCGAGGGCTTGGTAGCTTTGGCTTTTCTCTTGGGGTTGTATTTTACAGAAGCTAGCAGAGACTATATGCGTGGCTATATCCTCTGCATAGCTAATCGGTAGGTTTTGAAGGAATGTTTTACAGGAATTATTCGCTCTCCGAAAATGCCTGTCCGGCTGTCTCGTGAAACCAGCGAGAAGATTCATTTACCCTCCAGCCGTAAAAGCTCGCACCGAGTGCGTGCCACGGGGATCTCTTTTCTTCCGAGGCAAACCGTGTCGGGGCGCCGCATTAATTTCGTCTGTTTAGCGGGAATGAGTTGAATGTCTGCCCGGAAGGGTTCCTTCTTCCCGACTGCCGTTTGCGGCATCGCGGGCGAAGCTGAAATCTAATACAGAAAACTTCCCCGCTGTCTCCTTTGTTCTCGATCGAACTCACCGAGTCCATTTAATATCCACGCGAAATAACGGGCTTGGCTGGTGCGTGCTTCAACTTTGTCTATGATCTTCCTTCCAAGTAGGATCGATTGGTTTCTTCCATTTAGCGAGAGAGGGTTAAGTGACGAAAGTTTGTCAGGGTTCGAAAATATCCGAAGAAAAATGGTCGGAGTGATCTCAGCGGCAGATTCAGGGTCGTCGATGCCGGCAAAAAGCCCTGTTTTTCCGAGAGTGAAAAACTATTTTGTGCTTTTAGCCGAGGCACCGACGGCGCATCATTTTTCAACGGCGCCCTGTCAGAGGATCGGAAAAGGAGAGGGGCACTGTCAGTGGCCAGCGGCGACGGGAAAAGTCAACGTAGTCTCGGCCCTTCTCGCGTATTTTTTAACTTCTCCATGTTCTTTATTCCATCCTCCACTTGCTCGAGCGATGCACGATTCTTCTCTGAATATTCATCTACTGCGGTGACCCACTAAAAGATTCTGAAGCTGTTAGGCCTTCGATATTTCGGGGATTAATCAAAAGAGCGTGGAATTACGTAGCTTTGGAAAAAGGTCAAAGTTTACTGCACAGTGGAAGCTACTCGGTGTCCTGCAATGTTGAATCTGTGTGAGAGAAACTTGGAAGAAGCCTCGCTGAATGGGCCATCGGTGGTCGCAAACTGGCTACGGCCTCCGAGAGGTCGGCGTAGGTGATGGATGGGCTTCTGCTCCAACAGTTTCGTCTATACGTGCCACGTACCGTTTCCCCAATTAAACAATTGCATTCACATCCATCCAGCCGCCCGTCCGTGTCCGGTCTGTGAGATCGTGGCAACGGCAACGGGACCCTCTCCCTTCTTTGGCTCCTTTTTTCTCGCTCCCCTTTGTTCCTCCGTGTCCCGCTTCCGCTCTCCTTGCCCGGCTTTTTTTCACGAGACTGTCCACCCCGTCCACGGAGGATCCCGCCTCGAAACGGTTTACAATTAAATTGCGCACGAGCTACAATACGGCGGCTACGTGACATTCGATCGGTACTGATCGCGTAATTTCTACTTGAACGGCGCAATTTCATGCAAATTCCCACTTCCCAAGGATTTTCCCGAGCGAATCGCATCGAATTGTACGCTGGGATTTTACGAGCTCGCGAGATCTCGGTCAACCGTGGCGTAGAATTTTTAACATTTTGGGTAACCCGAAGGGAGGGGGCTGGATTTCACGATCGCATTTTCTAAACGGTCGTAGGTATCTTCTTTCACAAGTGGGCGTTTAGTTGTTAGGGTGCCTGGTTTCGGATTAAACGTAACGAGTTGACGTAAAGGTGCCTACTTAGGGGAAGGTGGGGCAAGACTGGGTAGTTAAGGTTTGATGATGAATAAAACACAGATTTTCATAATCAACTAATCAATTTTATGTCTGAACCATTCTGTGGTAATAAGTCTTTAACTGTGAATAAATCTAAGTTTTACAGGTTGCAATAGAATAAATAAAAAAATTCAGAAAAAGTCGTTTCTCTCCATCTTGCCCCACGGGTGGGGTAAGATGGGATCCAATTAAAAAACAATATAAATAAAGTATATATACATATATAAAGTAATTATTTATTGGGTTGACAGAGGAGGCTTCTTTGTCCTCATCTCCTACATGAACACAGGAGAAATTTGCCACATATTTGGCAGCTTATCCACCTTTTCACAAGGGAATCAGTTCTTTTGGACAAATTAATAGAAAGGAAGTATCAGTTTCTTCGACCCGTCTTCCGTCTGTAGTTTCTAACCATCCTGGAACAATGAGAAACTTTGATTTTTATTTCTAAATTTGTGAGGGGCATGGTGGGGTAACTCTCATTTTCATTATCCCATCATGCCCCTTCTCGTCTCACTACAATCATATGAACACTGCCCGAAACATGATTTACAAAAGTATAAAATAACATACGTAGCTTATAGCCAGCTAAATTCTGCCTCAGAAACACATACACGTACCGGAGATCTTCTATATTATTATATCACTGTCACGGGTGCTAAACATAAGGAAAAAGTAAGGAAATCCCAATAAATTATAAATTCTAATGTAACTTTGTCACGCGTCCACATGTTTCACTGATTCGCTGCTCACTGACGGCGCCGATAGCGACGCGTCTAACGTGTACGCTGAATTTTAATTAGTACGTTTGTATTACGAAATACGGGGGTGCCCCGCCTTGCCCCACCTTCCCCTACTTATAATTAAGTAATTAGTAAAGAATTGTTTCAATGAATACCGCGACATCGCTGTTGCCACGCGAAAATCCAGGAGAAAACAGAGGAGAGAAGGGTAAATGGATGTGAAATGCAACGACGTGTAATCCGTAATCATAATTCAAGCCGGCTCCGTGCTACCGGTTTCGTTGTAACCGATGACTGCTGGCTGGTCCGTCACGTCTCCCCGTCCATCTCCTGAAATCACGGCTCTCGCCAGAATTTTATGTAAAATCCAATGCGGCTGTTAGTTTATGCGGGTAGCATACATTGGCGGCGGTCCCACGGACGTGCCCTACGTACCAAAGCCCGCTCTTTTCCTCCCTTTTTCTCTCGTTCCTATCCCTTTCTCGCCCCCCGACCCCTTCTACTTGCTCCACCTTCGGCAACCCCAATGCGGATTCGAAGCGTCCTCGATATTTCGGCGCGATCGCCCCCGCGACGACACCGAGATTTACTCTCGGAAGTTGAGCAGTAGGGGCGAATTAATGCTGGAATTAGTAACGTTACGTGGTACATGAAAATACGGCTGGGATCGGCCAAGAAATTTGTCGACAGCGCGATAGGAGTGGGTTGTTGAACAAGATCGACGAGATTTCGGTTGTTCGGTGCGGGATAGAGAGGGAGGAGAGAGGTGTGCTCGTGCGACGGGATCTACAGAGGGGTATAGAGTATAGAGGTTGTAGCGTGGTACCGGTTACATGCAGCCGGCTGTAATAGGGTGAGAGTGAGAGCCGGAGGGTGAGCAGCTCAGACTTGACTAATGAGGCGGCGCGTCCTCGACGTTATTAGATCGCCGAAAGAGTTTTTGAGGATGCCCCGGCTCCGGCCAGGGACGAATCCACCGCGAAGGATGGGTAATGATACGGCTGGACCCCGTTTCTTATTTGTCAAACGTCAGCCGCAAAGACGTTGCCCAGTTGTTTTCGGGCCAGAAGGAAGTCTCTCGGCTCTTCTCGGAATGATAATCTACTTGCAAATGCGACCGACTCTCTTTTCCTCCATCTCCTACGCCACCCCTCCCCACCCCTCCCCACCTCCGCCCGCCGAAGTGTTTGTTCTTTTGGCTTTTGTAGTAGCCGGACCGCCGAAGGAAACTCTGCCTTCCACGCGTTCCGCGCTCTCTTACGTAATTATCAATAATCACCAGGGAGACGGGGGATAAAAAATGAAGCGGCAACGGCCGATCTTCCGCGCTCTTTACGCGAAACCATTCTCTCTCCTTCTCTCTCTCTCTCTCTCTCTCTCGCACGCGCGCGGAGATTTTCTACGGCGGCAACGCAACCGCCTGAAATCTCTGGGCTCGGCGCCACTTCTTCACGCTTTCGTCGACGCGATAATTGTGAAAAATCCAATTGCAAAGTGCGCGTGTGCTCTGATAATTGAAAAATTTTTAGTGGAAACTTTCGACTGGTGAAACACATGGAACGAGGTAGAACGCACGCGAGTTTACTCTTAACGATCGAGGCATTATTTCGTGCCTCGGCCTAATCGGAAGAAAGGTGCTGCAGAATCGCGTGAAATCATTTGCGATAATTAGGGGGGACCGGGGCTGGTGGGCCAGTTCTGCAGTTTTTGATTTTTAATACATTATGTGGGCGAAATTAAACCGGTTAGTATATTTGATAGGGCATACAGTGTGTAACAAAAGTAAGTAAACAATCGAACTTTCAGGAATTAAATGGTGATAACAATAAGATTTATACATTTTTCAAGTAACTAATTTATTAACATAACTAACAACTTGCCCCACGCACGGGGCAAAAAGTCCATTGCATAGGGTAGAATGTCCCTAATGTCTTTTCGCGTAATATTAAACTGAAAAAGTAAAAAACTCTTTCCAAATCAACCAATATTGTTTAAACCAATTCTTATTGGTATACAATATTGAACGGAAAGCGTGACTTCTTTTACAAAAAATAAAAATTTAAGTCAGAGGCTCGCTTTGAACTAAAAAACGTCGCTCAACTAAAACACTATTTAAAGACTTTGGCATAATTTTTTTTTATACTTTGGCCATCTTATTATGAAAACAAATAATAAAATATATATTTTCAGTCTGAGGGACTTTTTGCTCTCTATAGTTTCAGCGATATATACGTTAGAAAATATTATCATTCAGCAATAAACAATATCATGCACCCATTACTAAATGAACATACAATCTTAACGCACTTGGCTGATACGCTTTTAAACTGTGGTTTACTTCGTATAAAACAATAAAGACGACGTATTTCTTTTAGTTTTAAGATTTTGAGATTTTGAATTTGGGACTTTTTACCCGCCAGATTTTTACCCCCACCCTACCCTACTCTTATGTAGTATAAACTTCATGTTTACTTATTTTTGTTATCCACTGTACATTTGGCTATCTGATTAAATTATTAATGTTGACTCAATGTGACAAAAATTAAGGTATTTTATCGCACGTTAAAAAACGCGGGGTCGGACATAAGTACATGCCATAGAAGAAGTGACTTGTTCCTACATGTGAATCTTTCCGCAGTAGAGCATATGTCGGCGCAAAGTTATTAACAATTAGTCAACCAGCCCCGGTCTCCCCTATAGTGGGTATTTGTCGATGATCACACAGAGGTCACTCTAGTTTCACGGAGACAAGTACCTAAATATAGGTATAGGGGTTGGAAGTTTTGTAACGATAAAGATGAAACTGTAAGACTGCGTGGTGGATCGAAAGAGACGTTCTTGACTGAACTGGTTGGCGAAGGGAAGTGTTTCTTATGCAGCATTCCCTGTGAATTTCTATCAGATAGGGTGGCCGATTCACTCGTTCGGAAAGCGAAGAGAAGGAGGATGTGCAGTGGAAAATAGGTGACCAGAACGCCTCGCCGCTGCGAGACGCACCGCGTCGTGTCCGTGCGTACTGCACGGTAATTACTACTCTAATTGTATCCTTCATGTATGAACAGCAGTCGTTCCAGTCCGGGGTGCACGTTAACAAAGCTAATTTCCGTCTAAATCCACTTAATGGAACGAAACCGTGTCCTTATCTGCCAACGGGCTGCTCAACATGCGTACGCCGACGTTCCCGCTTTATTATTTTCCTACGAAAGTCGCCGGTACCGTGCAGGAGACTGATTTCTCTTTCGCGAGAACGCGTCACGCTCCGAACAAGTGGCAAATTAGTTCAACAGCCGCATCTTTCGTTGCAGCAAAGCGTTCCGAAGCCTGTTCCATTGTTCTCTCAGCAAATAGTTCCCTCGACTTAGGTGACAAGGTGGCTTTGAATTTTCAGAGCAGCTAGACGTGAGCTTTCGTGACGTGGCAGCGGCTAGCGGGATAGAGAATTTACACGACCGCACCTAGCGATAATCACGAATGATCTCGCGGTGCGCGAAGATGGCGGCCGCGAAGCAGGAAACCGGGGATATTAAACGCGAAAGTCAAAGGTATCGGGGAGAGGAAAGAAGGGAAAGAGATAGAGTATAGAGGGTACGGTAGATGGAAGGGGGAGAAGAAAAAGAGCGAAGCGAGGCCGAAAGGGCAGCCGTGGCAGAGTCGCTTTCGCCTCGGCGAATGAAATTGCCCCAGCAATCGGTGGTTGCTTATTAGCGTTTGACGTTCGATTAGTCAAGTGCACCGGCTAAGATCTGCCGTTTGAAGGCTCCGTGGCTCCGTGGCTCCTCCCATTACCGGTTCCCGTAGTTCCCGTGGTTCCCGTGGTTCCAGGGTCTTCTTTGCTGGCCAACAACCACGCGTCCACGATCTCGCCGAGGCAAGCAACAGGCACGTAGCATCATCATTCTTCTGCCTCCAAGAGAGTCTTCTGCGTTCTCCATGCCCGCGCCCGCATACCTTGTAATTACGTTAACCGTACTACTGCCAGCCGGTAATAGCACGAATTAGTTGCACTTCAATGTTTCCTCCGATGCCCTCGGATCCTCCTTTCCTCCGTTCTCCGTACCGTACACTTCGCCGCATTCCTGCCGTTAACAACGTGTCGATTTTTGTCGCTAATGCTATCGGATTATTAGCTTCAACTCGATTCGTCTCTCCAGGAAAACCTGGCCAGAAAAAGATATGAATCTGATTCGTAGCGAGGCTCGTTCTAAGAAATACCAGTTTGTTACTCAACTACTTAGACCCGTTCAGACAAAACGTTAACTTGCAAACAGGATACCAAACGTGAAAAGCCTCGGCGGTATGCCATGTTAATTATCCGCATTGCATTCGCCGGGCTTAATAGGACTCGATCTCGCCCGAGAAAATAGAGAAGCTTCCGTTTAAAAGTGCAGGAACGTTGAACATAATTTATAGCGGAACAGCGCTGGCCGGCTTGGCGAAAAACCCAGCTTCCCGGGGCACAACGCGTTATTAATACGTTTTAAAGAAATGTCCAAGATTAATTTGCGAAACGAGTCGCTATTGAAGTTCTTGCCCGCGGCCTCATTAATCTTATCCGAGGGGAAAAAATTATTTTGTAGAATGTTCGGTGTAATAACAGGGAATCCTGTCGCCGGCACGCCTAGCGGGGAACGCTGTCCCACTATTAATTCATGTCTCAAGTTTTCAAGTAAGAAATTAATGTCTCCATACGTGATTCGGCCCCGTGGAGCCCCGGCCGGTTCTTCCCCCGGGGCGGTTTGTTCGCGAAAACTTTGCCCGAACGAAATTAATAAACCGGGATTGCGTTAACAGAGATTTCTTGCCGGTGGAAAGTTTTCTTGCGCGTTTGATCTTCGGATAGCGCCGTTAGCTCACGTTCTGTCTCCACTCTACCTGCTGCAGTGCACAGTGCACAGTGCACTCTGCCCTGCAGTGGGTGTCCTGACACCTGAATCCGGAAATTTAAGATGGGCAGTTGATTTTGTTTTCCCTCGAGCGGTGGAGAAACAGGAAACGGCCTCGTCATTAATCACGGTTCCTTGGCTGTTCGAAGACAGGCTGCTTTTGTCAACTAAGAGACGTATTTATTCTATGGAACGAGCTCTCTGCGGCGGGCAGATCTTCTTCATCGCGTCGGTGGATCGCGACTGGGTGAAGACCAAGTGCAACGGACGGGGTTGAGGGTGAGGCGTGTAACGGTGGAGAGTTTTAATTCCGCGGCGGGGCGACGCGACGCGGTCGTCACGGTTTTATGTATGGTCCGCTTCGCTGGCTTTCTTTTTGGAAAAGTGAATGTGAGATAATGGAACGTAATGTAGCGTGAGCAGCAGCGCCGCTACCTCTCTTCGACTTCCAGCCGCGGAAGCTTACACTGGGTGTTCCCGAGGTCGCACAGTGCCGAAAATGCCCGAAAACCTGGCCAAAAGTCCAAATACGACGATTTTAATTTGCCAAATCTAATTAGTGCAACTCGTTTATAACTTATCTGTGCACAATTTCCCGTTAATTGAACATTTTTAACTGCGGCCCTTTTGATGATATAGGTATCAGTTCAAAGTTGACGATCGAAATTTAACGCGCTACTTTAACATTTATTTTCAGATTATCCAGTATACCTTTCAAAGTAAGTTAGTATATATTATGATGTGGGATCGCATGCACTATTTTTGTATTAAATGCAGACTCTCTGAAAGCTGTTATAAATGAGTACTGGCAACATATACATTTGTTGACTATTGTTAAGCAAAAAGTTGATAACGTACAGTGGCATCGAAATGTCTGAGGATGGAGAAAATAGCTAAAATTAAAATAAGGTATGATTTTTTAATGTTGTAATGTTATGTCTATAACGTGCAATATATTACAAATACACACATATAAATGCTATTGTAATGATTCTGTAATTATTTGATATATATATATATATAAATCACGAAATTTTTAATATTTTTAAGAATTATAATTTTAATCAGTACAAAAATTAAATATTTGACGTTAAAAAATTACATGTTTATCATCTTAGAGTCATATTACAAAAAAATATTTCTACAATTTACTCTACAATTGGAAATATGACTTTTGGCCAGGTTTTCGGGCATTTTCGCCACTGTGGGTCGCACTGGTTCGAGAATCATTTCCTACGGAGCTGTTGATTAATAAAATGTTTTTCCTTTTGAAGGGAAACCCATCGGAAGCTTGCACAGAGATTTCTCAGAACGAAGCCTCTATGAATAATCGACAAGACGCCGCGTCGTTCGATGTGCAAGCCTCTTCCCACGAGACTTCCTTCGTAGTCAAATCGTTTCTTGTCGGGTTTAATTCCATCGACTACCACGGAATTGGTTGTTTTGCGGGGTAATTACAAAAAATTGAGTTTCCTCGCCGTCCACCCGGTAGGAGAGCTTCCCCTGCGGGGTACCTTAATGATGCACCCGCTCGGATCTCACGAAAACTCCACTCTCATCGTGCATGGTGACCAGACATTGACCGACGTTTCTTACGCGGTACCGAGTGGAAAAAACTTTGTGCAGAGAACGGTCGTCGATACCTAAGTACTCGTCTTTTGCGACTACCTGCTTCGATATTCTGACGTTGTTGAGCAACGAAGCTTTCCCTTTGTAGGTACGTACGTCGAAACCACGACGATGGCGTTTCATTGTAGAATTCGCAACGATCCCTCTCACGCGTTCCGCTCGCAGAAACAATTTAATAGAATCTAGAAGCTCGCCAGCACGGGAACGGTTCCAGTTCGTCGACCATTACTCGGCCGAGGACCCACGGGCACCGAATCGAAATCATAATTTTAATGAAAGCGCTACGAGCTCCGAAAATAATGGTCAACATTTCCTGCTCGTATTATTTTCCGCGGCGGGGCACGGGGATTTACGAGAAGCGAATGGAAGCAGAAAATTAACGATTCGAGGGAGAGGGTGGTAGAGATGGGGGGTAGGAGGGCGGGGAGATGAGGAGCAAGGGGGAGAGGCGGGGGTGGATGGAAGTTTTTCTTAGTATTTTAATATAAATGCGGCGGTCGACTTGGCCTCGCGCGGGGAGAGCCGGTTGTTTGCGGCAGTTTGTGCCAAGCTAAATGAAGAATGAAGCTGAAATTATTTGGTGGAAAACAGTGAAACAGGATGTGGAAACGACACCGCGTAGATTTACAGAGGCTGGTGCACGCGTCGTGCCAGGGGAGCTGGACGACGCGAACATTTTTAAACGCGGCTCCTCCGCTCACAGCGATTATAATTCTTCACGAGTCCCGCAGTCTGATAGATTCACGCTGCCATTTCATCTTCAAATCCGCGAGCCTGATTTCATCTTCAAATCCGCGAGTGGTACAAGCTTTTCAAGCTATTTGGTATTACTGTCATAGCAGTAGTTGCTCATGTACATGACACGACGTAACCTTAAAATGATATAAACAGTATTAGGTTAGCTGGCAATAATTAGAGTGTCAGCAATTCAACCAAATACATTTGAAGGGTGTCAGTAATAGATCCACAAATATATTTTTTAAATTCCTGAATTTATACATAAAAATCAATGTTATAAGATCCATAAAATTTTTTTCATCAAATAAACATATTGAACAATAATAAATAACAAGAACAACATATACTTTTAGTCTATATTCTATAACTAGATACATAACTATAAGATAATGTCAGCGTCAACGCTTAATGTGTCAGTAATTGGGTCCTTTACCCTAGCTCCAGCTGAATCTTTCTCTTCCAAACAAGTACCTAAGTAGATAGGGGAGGGTTGCCTATATCGTACCACTTAAGACATTTTACGTTATATTTCATATTTGGTACTAATTTGAATGCAAATGATAAATTGGATATTGTAGCTTCATCTTTTATGCACCTACTATTATACGCTTGACCTTTTGTTCAGAACAAATTAATTTATCATTAATCTTTTTGTCACATACTGTAAAAGGTACGATTTAGGCAACCGGTCTCCTAAATTGTACCTCCACTAAAAATAGTATCAATAACAAACAGAGAAGAAAATATTCAACATAAAGTAATTATTATCCTCATAAAAAACTTCAAAAAAGTAAAAAAATTACGCCAAGTACATGAAATCAAATAAATCACAAAAAATAGAAGATAATAATAATTACAAAACAAAATAAAAAAAAGATGAGAAATCAAAATGAGCCGCAAGTACATAATGGTGCTTTCCAACTATCCTTAAGATGATCCAACTATATATACACAGCAAAAATGCTGTGTTCATACATTAAATTACTCGTATCGTGGACATTTTAATAATATGCAGATAAAATGTAACATCTAGACATTTGCCTAGATGTCCACGGTCTGGAAGTCAAATACTTGGCGTGGCCAGGCAAGGTATTCTCAGATCGTCAATACCCATACCCTCCCTCTCGTAGACTTTCAGATAATTTGTCAATTTAATAAATTTAAAACTCTCACAATATGAGTACATTTTCATTATATTGCGTTTTAAAATAATTTTAAGATCATTCATCGACACCGATACCTTTCCTCTCACAAGCTTTCATCAGATAATTTGTCAATTTAAAACTCTGACAATATGAGTACACTTACATTATTTTGTGTTTTTAAATAATTCTTATTTATCAACACCTCGACCTTTCCTGGCCACGCCAATTATTTGACTCCCAGGCCGCGGACATCTAGGCAAATGTCTAGATGTTACATTTTATACAGGAAAATACAGGACAAAATTGCATTGTTTGATTATTATCAGCTAAAATAAACTGGTAAAAAGTTACATCAATTATACCTGATTTTTTAAAATATTTATAGCACGCACAAAATAGGGTGTAAGCTCAAAAGGTTTTGTTTCTATTTCTTATTTCGCATTTACTTGATATTTTTATTATCAGATGTCGGTTACATTCATTAAGGGGAGACGCCTACCTAGAGCGGTCGAAACAATGCGCTTCTTTGGGATTTTTTCTAGAAAAACCGTTACACTTTTATTAATAACAATTCGTCTGTTATTAAGAGTACATCTAAAGGACAGTTCAGTATTTTTGGCGTTAAAGAATATTAAAAAATTAACCCATACAGCACACTCTCGTTGCAGCATAGTTGCAGGATAGTTGCGGTGCAAGATTGCAACGATTCACGCAACGTTGCCGCAACTATGCAGCAACAATTCTATGTCCGCCCCGTGCAATGTTGCACGGCAACGTCGCAGCAACCATACATCCACATTGCGCTGCAACTATGCAACATCGCAACCAAGTGCTAGGTTGCTGCAACCATCCTGCAACTTTGCCGCAACGAAGTGTGCTGTATGGGAAGCGATGACCGGGACGTCCTTTTTTTTTAAGCGTATTGCGGTGACCATCGTAGCTCGTAGCAAAATCATTTGAAATGAAAAAATCGAATAGTTTTAGATAGAGTACGAAATTATGTAGGCGCTATCGGGTCCGATTTTGGAAACATTATTTTGAGACAAAATGGCGGCGCTGCAAAGTTGAACCATCGATTTTCAACAAAAAAGTCGTTCCTCCGAAAGCGCCTAAATAATTTCATGCTCTATCTAAAACTATTCGAATTTTTCATTTCAGATGATTCTGCTACGAGCTACGATGGTCACCGCTTAAAAAAAAGGACATCCCGGTCATCGCCTATAACTCTGAAATCTTTTAATATTCTTTAACGCAAAAAATACTTAACTGTTCTTTAGATGTACACTTAACAATAGACGAATAGGTATTATTAAAAGTGTAACGGTTTTTCTAGAAATAAATCCCAAAGAAGTGCATTGTTTCGACCGCTCTAGGTAGGCGTCCCCCCTGAATTACTGAGAAATTGATGAGGTACGATTTAGGTGACCAGTACGATATTGGCAACTCTCCCCTATGTGCCTACCCCTGAAAAGTTGATAATGAAAAATCCTCATAAAAAGTTCCCATCTCGGTACATTCAGAGTCTACATAGAGTGTCTTTGCAAAGGTATGCTTCATTTGACACCAACCCTCGGCCAAGTAGTCGAGGTATCCGTTATCAGCGGTGATGAGAAGAATTGACGAGAACGCTCGAAACCCTCCCCGTTCTCCGTTCTCTGTTCTCCGTTCTCCATTCTCTGCTCCGGGTTCATATTCGCGGCGGAAGCTTCTCCCTCAGCCTTCTCCGAGGCAGAGGAAGGGGTCCCTTGCTCTACGGTGGATCTTCAGCCGCAGCTTTTTACGGAGAACCAATAATGAACTTTTTTTTTCCTCGGTATAAAACTTGATTTGTAACGGCCTCTCTCTCTCTCTCTCTCTGTCTTCCCCTGCTGCTCTATCTTGCTCCCTCTCTCGATCTCGCAAGTTTCTTCCAAGCCCCTTAAAGGCGTCGAGAAGTGTCTCATTCTCGTTCGCTGATATCACTCGCGGCATTGCTCATTACTCACGCCGTCTTATCGCCCTTACCCCCCATCGAGGCACCGTTGCGACGGTTTTCGCTACACCCTTGCCTCACCTACCACCCCTCCCTTCCTTTCGACCGCTTTTTTTCCATCCTGGAGAGTCTTATTTCGACTTCTCTCGGTTTTGTTTCGGCGCGATGGAAATGCGGAGAGTCCGCTGGACGTTTGGAAAGTCGTATATTTACAGTTTCGGCGCGAATGATTTAACACTAATACCTACTACAATAATAGAAAAGTAATTTTATCGTCCCTCTCGGGAGATTGGGCGCAATCGTTGCTTTTACTACATCCGAGTTTTCCCGCCCTGATTCAGGCTCGCACCACCTTCCCGTTCCTTCAAACCGTATACTACCTACTATCTCAGCCATTACCAGATTTCGTTAAGGTTGAATCCAGCCTCTCTCCGCTCTCATCCAGCAGCGTTTGGTCGATAGATCAATTGCGAATGTTAGTCGAGCATTACCCGAGCATTGGTTCGCCACCCCAGGCTCGGTTGCCGTTCCTCGCCTTTCACCGCTTTCAGCCCTATCGTGGCGCATCGCATTAAATTTACTGCGGCCTTGATAGGAAAGCGGAGCGCACGCTTTCCGATTATCTGCTCTGTCGAATGTTTGTCCTCGGCCGACAAATTCTTTACACCTCGTTCGGGACAGATATCTCTTTTTCCACGCCGCTCTCTTGCAAGCAAGTATGTAGGTACAATTCCTTCGTCGTTACAAGCCTCCTATTATTCCCTCTTACCGCTGACGAACGACGATTAATATTTAATTAGCGCAGATAATTATATAAGAGCCGCGAAAGAAGTGGTATTTCGTTTGCCGCGGAAGCCATCCAAGATCCGAACCTAAGACAATACAAGCCCCAGATATTTTTCCCGGGCAGATTACCGTCGTTTGGTTTACAGCCGGCAAGTGGAGGGGTAATTCCCCGTTTCTCTCGCTATCGGACTCCGCCGGCCGAGATACGAACCAATAAGTATCGAGCCACGGAGAGAAGCCGAACGAGCTGCTCGCTGAATATTTCTTATCAGTAAATTAGCAGTCTAGGTTGGCTGGCGGGCGGGAAGGTCGGTCGGCCTCGCCGCTCAGTCGATGCTGATGAGGCAGGGTGCCCAGGAAGTGACAGGTATCAATCACCAAGCATCTACAGCGATGCCGTGGATGAGTTTCTGATAGAAACCGTGATCTTCCTCTCCCTTGATAACCGCAATGAAGTATTATAATTCCAACGAGGTTGATATCGGTTTCGTTCATCGAGCACAGGCATCGCATTCGTTCTTTTCATCGTTTTTCTTATGCTAGATTATCCTTAAATAAGGTAAATGTACCAGTGCCCGGCCATGTCCCAGTACCTGAACAGCAATGCGAATTTTATTTATTTTTAAGCTTAATTTTTAATATAATTAAAAACAAAAAATAGTACCATAATGCATAAGTATTTAGCAATATTAATTAAAATTATTATTATAGAAAATTAAAAATCGTTAGATAGAAATAATTATTTTGTACCACACTTCGTACGCATACTTAGCAGATTTCGAGAAATTTCTTAAGCTTCTATCAAGACACTTCTGTCATTTACTAAGAAAATATTTACAGCATTTCTTATTTATATATTATAATAATACATTATTATAATAGTAAATAGATTTAAATTTAGTTTAAGATAGTTAACCCTTCGTGGTCATACCTTTTTATAATCAGAAATTGGTCACACTAGGTTTACTGTACCCCAGCGTCATTTTTTGAGTTACCATTTTCGTATTTTTGAATCTTAATTTTTCAGTAATAATTGTACATTCGTAATACTTACCCAACAAAATTATCTTTTTTTAAAAAAAGGTACAAAAAGTGCGCCAAGTATATAATCCCGTCAAAAAAGAATCCCACTTAAAAACATTGTCGTAAATTAATATCCTATCAAAAAGAATCCCACTAAAAAACAGTGTCGTAAATTAATAGCTTCACAAAACTAATGATATACAAAATTTGCGCCAATTACAACAATTTATACAAAGACAAAAATGTATTTAATAATATTAAGCAGATATATTTTCATAGAAATAAATATTTTTATACGAATAAAATTTTTAATTATTTTACGAAAAAATGTTAATTAATTGTCTTGGTTAATAAATGAAACAATATAAAACAAGACAAGACACCATTGAGACAAGAAAGATGTATATAATAATATTAAGCAGATATATTTTCATAGAAATAAATATTTTAATACGAATAAAAATTTTATTTTCAAAATACTTGGCGCTGCGGAACCGAAAAAATGTTAACTAATTGTCTTGGTTAATAAATGAAACAATATATACAACAAGACAAGACACCATTGAGACAAGAAAGAAAGAAAAAGATTTTAATGCAATTTATACATATTTATTCAGTTTAGCAACACCAATTCGGTTTCGCAGCGCCAAGTATTTTGAACATAAAATTTTTATTCGTATTAAAATATTTATTTCTATGAAAATATATCTGCTTAATATTATTATATACATCTTTCTTGTCTCAATGGTGTCTTGTCTTGTTTTTTATTGTTTTATTTATTAACCAAGACAATTAATTAACAGTTTTTCGTAAAATAATTAAAAATTTTATTCGTATAAAAATATTTATTTCTATGAAAATATATCTGCTCAATATTATTAAATACATTTTTGTCTTTGTATAAATTGTTGTAATTGGCGCAAATTTTGTATATCATTAGTTTTGTGAAGCTATTAATTTACGACAATGTTTTTAAGTGGGATTCTTTTTTGACGGGATTATATACTTGGCGCACTTTTTGTACCTTTTTTTAAAAAAAGGTAATTTTGTTGGGATTTCACACATTTTTTAGTGTTTATTGATAATATATGATCATGATATATGACTGGATAATTTTATCACCCTTTACGGGTTATTTTTTTTTTAATATATTGTATTGTCATCCAAACATTCCAAACTACGCATGCCTGCAAAGCTTCAAGACAATTGGATTAGAGGAATTGGTTTAAATTTCAGTTTTCAGATATGAATCAAACATACAAGAAGCAAACAGAGGATTGAAGCTGAATAAAATCGTTTAATTAATATAATACTATGTCACAATAAATTTTTTTCTCTGACGTAGATCACACTGCATCATCTTCTGCTTCGATTATCTGTAAATATATAAAAGCCATATTTTTTAGTTACAACATAACGTAGAACTTATAGAAAAAGAGTGGATTTTTGCTATAGATGTAGAGACTACATAATGTGTCCGAAGGAGGTGAGAGCGTATAGCAGAAAGTCTTGTTGGAGGAAATTTAAATGCTAATGGTAATTTAGTGAAAATGAACGAAGAGATCCAATATTTTTAACGCACAGATTATTGGTGTTGGAATAAAATTTATTTAGCATGTTTATTGGTGAATTGAAATATTGTTAATGGGAAACTAATTAAATTAATGAATAGCGTGGGAGCTACTGTGGATTTTAATAAAGTAGTACGAATATCTCTCTCAAAAGATTGAAAAGTATCAAGGGAGATGCGTTTTCAGCGTACTTTCTTCACTAATGTGACTTACTCTAGATTGCAAGCAGTACGCCATAATTTTCTTAATTCTTAACGCTACGCTAATTTGAAAAATTTTGTCCATTTACCTTATTTGGCAAATTTCCAGAAACTTGTGCGAAACAAGATGCTTCTCTGTCTATCTAACCTTCTGCGGACAACCTCCAAGGCCGTGCATCCCCTTCATTTCTATTCAAGCCTGTGCGTCCCCTTCATTTTTATCCGAGCCTGTGCGTCCCCTTCATTTCTATCCAAGCCTGTGCGTTCCCTTCATTTCTATAAGCTTCACATATAAACTCTAATGTAAAAATAGTTTGCTGGTATAAGAACAATATATTATTTTGTAGAAACTTGTGCGAAAGAAGATGGTGCTCTGTCGAACCTTCTTCTGACAACTTCCAAGTCTGTACGTCTCCTACGTTTCTATAAGCTCTACATAAATAGTCTATTAAAAAATTTTGGCGACTTACCTTGTTAATTGAGACAATAATTCAGTGTCCTAAATGGTGTAGAAACTCGTGACATTTCAAAAATTTTGACAAGTTTCCTTATTTGACAGTTCGCAGGTTATGATTGTTTGACACTAGCGAGGTTACGTTTATCTCCACAGATGTGCTCTCTCTCTGGCTGTCACGTGACAAAAATTTGTTACGCGATTGGCCGAAAGTGCCGAAACCTTCATCCAATGAACGACGCGCATATTGGAGACATTTCCTCTCTCTTTCATGTTCCCCTCTTGCCCACACTTGACGTTGACGATGCTTAATTCTTAAGAACGTGAAATTCGTCAAATTGGAACTTTGCATTGAAATATCTCAGCTCATAAGGCACGTAGGACCAAAACAAAGACATTTTTCTTATGTAAATCAAACCCAAACTATCCATTAAGACCATTCAAAATCTAATCGGATCAGCCGTTATTGAGATTCGATAATCTCAGGGTTTTTGATAGCGGGTCGTGGCGTAATAGAGACACTGTGCGTCTCGCGCTGCGCATATAGCTATATACTTGGCGCGAGACACTACCGTGTCTCATGATATAGTCGTGGTCTAATAGTCTTTTTCTAGAAATTTGTTGTTGAAAATGAGCGATATTCCATGGTTGTGGGAAAAAACCGATTTTTACAAAATTTTTTTATTATTTTTTTTTGCAATAAATCCCCTTTGGAAGACGTAAAGGTGCGACATTTCAAATCTAAAATTGCTCTTGGGGTGCAATATACCCCGTGTGACCACGAAGGGTTAAATTTGCAAGAAAATGAATTATTTTTTTAAACAAGGCTAAGTTTATTTACTGATGCAAGAATTTCGCGATTGTAAGTAATTCAGACACGCATTTTTAGGTTGTCCGCTTACTGGGACGATATAATTCAGGTATGGGGACATGCAGTTTCAGGTTGTCCGGTTACTGGGACATCTGCATGTTTTCGTATTTTCATTAATAAATACGTCTATTATAATACATCAACTTTTTTTTCAGGTTCCGATAGTATAATATTGCGTTATCTTCCACATTTCAACAACATTATTTTATTTCATGATGGTTTTACAAATTAAATTAGGAGACAAACTTTGCCGCTATTCCTTAAGCCCCTTAAGCGTCCGGGTATTGGTACATTTACCTTACCGAACCGCTTGCCAAATATTTTCACGACGCTACCGAGACTAAACATCGATAAGGAGACCGATCCTTCCTCCTCTTGATTATTCCCTTTTGTCGAGGGGTGCGAGTTTTCGGGCCAAGGAAAATGGAAGAAAAATCAGGTCATATCGCGGCCATCCGTGAATTCTCTTTCCCGATGCACCGTCACACGTCTCCGCCGTCAGGTTCCATAGAATTCGGGCGGCAGATAATCTGAAAGAAGCCGACGAAAAGGGATGGCTTTTGGCGCATCAGAGCGGGCGCGGCGAGGGTAGGTAGCGAGCCGACGCGACGCGTCGCACACTTCCGTGAACAGTTCATTTATTATGCGGTTAGTTATCGCGTCTTTTCGTCTGATTTCCCTGCCAACAATGCGCCGTCACCGTCCCAGACAGGTCCCGAGGTTCTTAGAGGCCCGTTCTCTTTCCCGCTCCCACCGCGTTTTCTCATCCGCCACTCTAAGTGACGCTCTCTGACGACACGCCATACGTCACGGCCGGCTCTACGCTCTACCCTCTGGTGTTTCCCCTCCCAACCCCGTTTCCACACCACCCCGCGATCCGTGCACGCTCGCATTTACTTACCCCTTTCGCCTCCTTCCCTCTCGTTCCTCTCGCTTTTTTTCCCTTCACCTTTCCTTCATCCTCGGCCCCGCGCTCCCTCTCCCTCCGCTGCCTTCCAGCGAGCTCGCCCACGTTCAAGTTCGACGGGGTTGCCGAAGAGAGTGTCGTTCCGTGTTTGAGTTACGAGCGATTCGCTAGGGTGGAGCCTGCCTGGTTCATATATTTCCAGGCGTTTCGGGGAACGCCGCCAATCGCGGCAGACCTGCAGCTGGATGCTGGCTTCCTCGGCCTTCGAGACTCACAGCCCTCGAAGCTCATTCTCGATTGGATGGCCTGTTATTCGTATCGTTTCTGGAACCCGCGCCAGTCAATCTCTCCACAGCATCGTTGCTTCATCCGTTCTCGCATAAACGCCTCTTTCGCCGCGATCCAGCTGTCCACATACCTAGTACGCGGATGAGAATTACCGCGAGTAGGATTACGAGAGCGTGGAATTGCCCTGTGTAGCACCCGTAACGGTACACGTCTTCAACGAATTCCCGAGGATGGTAAAACTATTATACAATAATAAGATAGCCCCCGGGTTGGAGTTTCCCGTTACGTAGCCGACCGGTTAGGAGTCGGTGTTAAAAAATTTTTTACGGCCCGCGAATCGTGAGGTGGATGGGTCGTAGGGAACCCTAGAGTCTAGAGTTCTAGACGAACGGGGGACGGAGTGATGGATGATCGCGGGTCCGTTTCTCGGGACGAGCCTCGGCAGACTGACATGTTTATACGAAGGCTGTCTGTAAAGGTGGCCGTAGCTTTGCTTTCCTGCTCCTCTTTTGTAGGTGCGTCTGAAGCTGAAGCAAAGGCGCGTCGCTCACGGCTCGGCCCGGTGAAAACGTCTCCTCGGCAAACTTGGAGCGCGCACGACCACCGAAAAGGGGAGCTTAAACGGGAAATAATACAGTCGCGTGATTAATTAAAGGTGACGCTCAGCGTTTGCCCACCTACGTAGATCTCTCGGCTGATCCTCCGCTCGCCATTGTCCGTTACTTACGCGCCGCGGTTCCTTCGTAACCTACATACCCTGGCTGGATAGAGGGCCTGCTTGTATTGTGCGGCCGAGTTGAGTAATAACCGGGCTTTGATTTCTCGGATTTAGCGTGCCTCGCGCTCGCGGGGACAAGCTCCGTGCGATTAATAACTTTCTCTCTATGGGAAGTCGCGTGATGGCACTTTGGCAGATACTTGTATGGGGTACGCGAGTTGCCTGGGTTCTGTGCTTTCGAGGAGTTTAGACGGCGCGGCGTGTCTTGAGCTGAGTGGCTCTCCGCGGCGCTCCGTGTACGGTGAATTGAATACGGAGCAAGTTTGACGGGGATTAGGCTTAGAGCGAGCTAGGGTTGGTGACAGTTACAGTCCCGCTGATCTAGGCCTAGTACGTACAAAATACGACGTTGCACTCAACGTGGGATAAAGTTTAGTGTAAATTATAGGCCGATATAACCCGAGTGTGGTACAAAATGCGCGTACAGTCTGTTCAACAAAAAAGGAACCGGCAAGTTTCCGAGAAAAATAAAAGATATCTCTATTTCTCTTCCTCGGCGCTATTGCGTCATCCATGGGCTACGACGCCAATAGCTATTCACTTTAGTATCGCTCGAAACGTTGTATTAGGCCGACGTGCAGCATAATGAGTAGGGGAGACCGGGGCAGATTGTAACAAAAAAGTTTTCACAGTTTTTTCTCGAGAGAGTTGTCCTCAATCAGGAAATAATTTTCGTGATTTACTACTTACATATGTGGTGAACTGATTGCGTGAAAGTACGTGACAAAATCTTGGAAAACTTAGACATCTAAGTAGCTTCGTCTAGAGCATCTTCTCTATGTTTCGTTAGTTCGTCCGCATCTGGAATACGCTGCAATCATCTGGTGTCTACATTTCAAGTATGTATCCGTCATGATCGAACGGGTTGGCTGGGTACCTACATTTTCGCGAAATTTGGCGTTCTCTTCTGACGGATTACGCTAAAAACCTAAGTAGTTGAAAGTATGCCCAGACGATGCCGGGCCAAACTCCATAACTGTAGCGATTTTACTGTCTATTAATTATAAGCGCCTTAGCACTTTTAATGTGCTTTCATATAAAACAAATCAGAAATAAATATCTTTTGTACTTTTAAAAAAATCGCGGTTCCTTTCTTGTTGAACAGACTGTAGTACGGTTTCACTTGAACGTTGGATGCAGAAATGGTTTTATCGTGGAACGCGCGCATTAGAGTTTACTCTGTGTACTCCAGCTTACTGTAATTGGTATGCACCAAGCTTAATCGAACATAACGCACGTACAGCGTATGTAATCCTTTACGTAGAATCTATCTGCTGCATGTACGTTGATGTAGTAAAGGGAGTACTTAACACAGCTTGGGATTAATGCAGCTAGACCTAGCATAGTGTAAGTCTACCACCACCCATCCATATTTCAAACTGGTAATATCGTAGTCCTAGGATCGGAAATCAGATAAACTATTTTCAGTCGCCGTTTCCACTGCGGTGGACGCAGTTACGACTGTTGCGGGAACATAATACCAAGTTAAATGCGTTAATATCGCCTAGCGCTGTCAGTTTTTATTGGAAAGTTAACAATCAGGATAGTAGGGTGAAGTGATCCGCTTATGCGCTCGGCTCCCCAAAGCAAACACACTGCTATTTGAGCATTAGCGTATATTTACATATTCGCGTTTACAGAGTCGACGGATTACGAGTGTTTGACGATCACCGCGCGCTTCAAGCTGTCGGTAGCGCTCAGTTTTTTTTTTGTTTTAAATCAGCTCCATTTCAATACGCATCCCGAATCCGCAGAGGAGTGTTTTCGCGTAACATTACTTTTCACGAGGAAGGAAGCAATTAACCGAAATCGATCAAGCGAGATACTCCCCGCGGAACTGCGGCTCGCGCGAATAACCTTTTTCGTAAAGTACGAAATAACGTACCGTAACTTTTGTCGTGGGCGTGCCAGTCTCTGGCATGAATAGAAAGTGCCTTTAATTAAAAAGGAAAGCTTACGACCTCGAAGAGGATTACGAACGTATACGCCTGCAGAGGTCTCGTCTCTGTCGCAGAATCTCTCTTCGCGTTCGCCATTTACGACCCCCGGTTAGCCGAGATCCTTTTTATTCGACTCTGTGAACCGTGCTCGTAGAAATCGTCATAGAAATATATACTTCGATCGCGTAGAAGGTACAGCAACGCCGGCGAAGTGTAAAATCGCAGCTGCATCTCCCCATACAGCACACTTCGTGGCGGTAACGTTGCAGGATCGTTGCAGTAACCTTGCAGTGTTGCATGGTTGCAGCGCAATGTCGATGTAACGTTGCTGCGACGTTGCCGTGTAACATTGCACGGGGCGGACATAGAATTATTGCTGCATAGTTGCATCAATGTTGCGTTGCAATATTGCACGGCAACGTTCCTGCCATATTTCTACAACGTTACGGCAACGTTTCCACAATGTTGATGCAACGTTGCGCCAGTATTGCGGCAACGTTCCTGTAATGTTACCGCAACTTTCCTGTAATGTTGCTGCAATGATCCTGCAATGTTGCGCAACGTTGCTTAACCTAAAATATTTAAACCTAAAATATTTTCGTTGTTTTTAATGATACGAGAAAATGTCTAAGGAAAAAAATGTTTGCTTCAGGGAGACAATTATTCTGACGGAGACGATTTTTTTCTCAAGGTTATATTTCCCGAAATTTCAAGATCATCAATGGTTTTTTTAATGGGATGACGTATTTTCATTACTGTAACGTTATAGCCAATAAAAATACAAATTCAACCATGTATAATATGTTGTCTTTTTTGGGTAGCAATCATTTCTTTCCTAAGACATTTTCTAGTATCATTAAAAACAACGGAGATTATTTAAGCTTAAATGTCAGGTGACTCACCTTGTATATTTTAATGTGTAGAATGGCACAGGATGGAAGTTGTAGCACATACCTATAGTGTTACAAAACCCTAATGGAGTTTGTCAAAATGAGCCTTCGTTTTTGAATAATTTGAGTTTAAAGTTTTGCACGATAGGAGTATAAGTTCGAATACGTTAGCAGTCTTATCAATCAGTGGTTGTAGCTGCGGCGGTAAAGTGTTCGCCTACGACGCTTACAGGTCGCCGGTTCGAATCCCCTTGGGCGAAAAAATTTTTCTGTGAGAAAAACTAAAATATTACGGGCTTTGTACTTCTATGATTCTGCCCACATTCAATATCGTCGCATCCGTTATTTATATATTTGGACCAACTGCCCGAAACGTTGCAGGAGGCGGACATAGCCAATATTGCTGCAACGTCGCGACAACGTTGCAGTCCAACATTTTCACTCTTGCACTGCAACGATCCTGCAACTTTGCTGCAACGAGAGTGTGCTGTATGGGTCGATGAATCCTCCCCGGCTTCTGTGGCGGCACAAGTCGCGGTTAGATTTTTCAAGCCAAATCGCGGCTAAACTCTGGAACCGCGGAATGAAGTGGAGGTGACCGAGTTCCCGAGGAGGAGCGGCGAAATTTAGCTCGGAATATGAATAAATTTATCGAAAGCTCGAAGACAGTGGAGTGTGCGGCGGGATGGTCTCGATGGAGGGCCAAATGGTGGAGGGCAGAGGGGGCCAAAAAGAGTTTGAAACTGCTCGGGCACCCCTATATTATAAATATCAGCCATGAAAGATGGCGCAGACAGCAGCAGGGAGGCAATGGGTCTGGGGGACGGCTGGGTAAAGGAGTGGAACAGAACCGGAATTAGCATAATCAGAATAATTTCCACCAGCTGACAGCGCCCTCATTCTTTTTCCTGCGACGCGATTCTTCCGCTGCTTTATTTTCCGTTGTTTTCCGCCTTCCGCAGTTTCTCCTCTACCATTCCCCCCCCCCCCCCCCCCCTTCATATCCCCAATTCTCGCGCCGTTCCCGCGGCCACTCTTCGATGCATCCCACTTCGACCGGAACAACTAACGGCCACATTTTCTTCCGTTTCCCTCCGCTAAGAAGAACTTTCCGCCGACTACTCCCGTTCATTCTTTCGCCTCGGTACTTGTGCTTTTATCCGAGGCTGGGGATCATCCGAGTACGTAGTTCTGTGTCTATCGATCATTCTTGAATTACACTCGATATTTATCTGCTGACGAGTTTTACTGTCTTTCTTTAAATTATTCACCACTGCTCCGAATCAACATACAGTGCCATCAGACTAATTCATTAATAACCAACTTCTCCAAGCCTGCGATGATAAAAATATCGCGGTGCAAGGCAGAATTCCAGGTCACGTATAGTTCGGATACTTGCCGTGGAATGGCGTCGGCCAGCTTTCTTTTCCTTCGCTACGAGATTCTAGATTCTAGCCCCACAGCCGGCCTCCATCCCCTGAAATATATCAAAGTTCATGCGTTTCTACCTAATATCACTCGCGTGCACGGCCTCGCCCCTCTTGGCCACTTCCAGAGCAACCGAGTCGACGGTTCACGTGCCAGCATGTCCCCCACCGTCACCGTTTCTCTGATCTTTATTCATTCTTTCGCCTCGCCCATTTCAATTTTTCTACAGTTTAGCTGGAGGAAAAGTCGCAAGTCGCCCTAGCGGTACCGAGCCCGGTACGCGTGCCCGATAAATTCTGCGGCTCCAAATGTTTAGCTTTTATGGCGCGTCAGCCGCTGTTTTAAAAAGCTGTTCTTCTCCTCGCGGACTCTTTCCTACCCTGCTCCGCCTAGGGCAAGTGTGGGTATTACTGCGGACTTTTAAGGCAGGTTAACTTTAGAACCCTCGATATGGCGTTCAAATGAATGAAAGTTCCTCCTTCTTTTTTTAAAAGAAAGGTCGGTCCTTAATAATTCCATAAAAAAATTTGAGAGCGAGGTAATAAGCACAGTTAATTAAAAACACAGAGATTTGTCGATCAATGTCAATGCAGGAGTTACTGCGGACATGCATGCATTACTGCGTGCCAGTTACTAACGAAATATATATGCGGTCTAATGTCAGGCGTAACATAACCTTAGTACAAATATCACTTGTAGATAGAAAAATTATTTAACTTTCTTTATTTACTAAAATCAGCAGGAATGAGTAATAATTTAAATCTTAGTAATTAGTAGTACATAGTAAGTGAATACTATTGGAAGAAAGGTTAGGTTGCGCATTCGTCGGTCCGCAGTAATACATGCACATGGTGTAAAGTACTGCACCTAATACTGCGGTGAGAAATAAAAATTAAAAGTAAAATGTAGACGACTGATTTACTGTTTTTCTGAAAAAAATAACTCTTATTCTATCGAGCAATAACGCTACATTACATGTATTACTGTTAATAACAAAAATATAAATGTTTTTCAAGTAGGTGTACATGACCGCCATATCGGGAATCGACCGAAATTTCGCTTTGACGAATTTCAAACTACGATAAAAGAATTAATGATAACTTTGCTGTACATATTTATTAATAATTATCTGTAATAGAGTTTAAACTAATTTTATCAAAAATTATCAAGAGTTTATGTACTTTCCAACATTAAATATGATCTGTTTTAGAATATCCGCAGTAATCGGGGCATCCGCAGTAATACCCACACTTACCCTATCTCTCCGTGTGGTTTAGGATACAGGGCGGTATTAAATCTTACGTTTTAAAACTCTGCGATTTCCTCGTCAGAAGAGTTATCCAGAAAGAGAATCTCCGCCGCGGGGAAATCTTGTATTATATACCGTTTATACAAGTAACAGCCGGCCTTCTCTTAATATTATCCATCCATTATTCATCCCGGATCACGGCGGCATCCTTCGGAATCGTATTCGCGGTAGACGCGGACGGCGAAAAGTGTCTGATTCAGATTCAAATGCTCATAGATCCTGCTGTAGATCCGCGGCCATCCCGCAGTCCATTGTATTTATTGGCAGAGACAGGCCGCCACGTATGAAAGCCGGTCTTGTGTAAGTTTACTCCAACATCGCGAGAGCACGAAGCACTTGTACCGACTATTCCGCTCGAATCGAGACCGGCGAAAGATCTTCTAGGAGAGCTTCTGGCCAGAGTATTCGGACAACTTCCCTTATTTCCTCTTCGAAACTTTCGTTCGCCTCTAAAGTAACACCGTGGACGGAAGTCTGCCCAATAAATACGCGAGGATAGCATTCTTCATTTTCCACGCTGAATAACATTCGCTGAACTACTTAGAATTTCTCGAGTTATTGGATTCTAATTCCTTCCCTCGTTTCCTCAAGCGATGATATCCCAAGAGCGAAGATATTCCTGGAGCAACGACCTCTACAGTGTATAGAAAAGTTGACAGGAGCGCTGTACGATAGAAATTCTACGTTACGCACTTGAAACAAGGGTGTCTATTAATAACCGCGGTTTTAAGCTCGACTACTTTTCGTGAAGCCGCGGAGGGGATTGTTGGCGAAAACCCAGCACCGTCGGACTATTAAATCGAAAGGGAAAAAAAAACGATCGGCGAGGACGAAGCGCTGTCTCCTTTGCTGGGGTATTTGTATTTTAAAGCACAAAAGACGCGAAAGGGGATGATACGAGATCGAAGCGCGGAATAACGCGGGGGCGGCGGGTCTCTCGGTATAAGGGTGGTCGCAAACAGAATGGTGGGGTGCCCCCCCTCTGCTCGCTCCGTCTCTCTCCCTCTGCCGTTCACGGGGTGGAAGGATGCAGGGGTGTGGGGTCGGGTTTCAACCATGATTTCCATTCGCCAGCCATCCATCTTGTTTGAGACTGGAAACTGACAGATAGACGCGGATCCGAGTGCCGGTGACGTGGCAAGTCTTGCACGACTATGCAGCCGCGCGTGTTCTATGCTTGCACGCGCGCCAACTAGCACACGAGGCAAGTGTACACGCAGTACCACCGTGGCGGCTAGCTACAACTTCCCTATCCGCGTGAAAAATTCATTCTCGACGACATTAGCGGAAAGAAATTGCTTTTCCTTTCTGACCGGCACGAACCGGCGAGTCGCTCGACCGCCCCCGCCATCTCCCACCCTCTCTTCAGACCCCTTCTCAACCCCGCGCCCTCAGTCGCGAACGATATTCTCGCGCCCGGCAAATGTAGACTTTCGGTTAAATTCTTTTTGCAACAAGTCAATGGCACAGAATCTCGTTCTAAGAAAAAGTTATTCCGTTTAAGGGGTCACTCTGGTAATCACGCCGCAAAATTCAGGATTTTTTTCCTCAGTCAATGCAACGAATAATAATGTCAAACTTTTTTTTCCATTTATTAGGTTACTTATAATGTGTAAAAAACAATTTTTTAAATACACTTTTAATTGTGTTTGTCAAGGTTATCTGGAGTTAAAGTAAAAATGGAAAATTTCAATACTTAAAGTTTAAACTGAGAAAAAAACTGAATAAAGAGTTGAATCAAGAGACACAGAGTGGCTCTATTACGCCACGACTCGCTATCAAGAACCCTGAGATTTCCGAATCTCAATAACGACTGATCCGATTAGATTTTGAATGGTCTTAATGGATAGCCTGGGTTTGATTTACATAAGAAAAGTGTCTTCGTTTTGTTCCTACGGACCTTATGAGCTGAGATATTTCGATGTAAAGTGGCAATTTGCCGATTATCATGTTTGTAAATTTCTTCATCGTCATCGTCCTACACTTCTGGGCAAGAGGGGTGTATGAAAGGGTGAGGAAATGTCTCTCAGGCACGTCTCTCATTGGATGTGGGTTTCGGCCAATCGCGTAACAAGTTGTTGTAACCTGACAGCTAGACAGAGATATTATAAATAACCTACCAAGTGCTAAGTGTCAACAAATGTTTTGAAGATATTAATGCATCGATATGAAAATGGAACGCGCAATTTAAATACATATAGGGTAAAGGACCCAATTACTGTCACCCTAAGCTGTTTTACGTAAAATAACGAATAAATCTTATAAAATTATGCATAAAAAAAATTTAGCATACAATTCAAACTGTTATTTTTATGATACAAAAAACAGTACTTAATTTTTTCTTCGTTAATTTGAATAAAACGATACAAAATTTTAAGCGAATATTAGGAGAATGGAAACGATGACTTCCTTACTAGCGAAAGAGAAAACAGGTCGTTAAGGCTGCCGTCTCCGCGGGCCTTGAATGTGTGCGTACGCTCACACAAGCTAAGTTAAGCGTGTACGTATACGCGTGTAGTAAACAAACCGTAGTTTTCATCTTTCGTCCTGGAATCGGCAAGAAGGAAGTTTTTGCGGGTATAGTTGCCTCCAGTAGACATTCGTGCAAACGGGTACGGTGCGTTTGAACGCTAATAAGCAGCGTACGTTGAAATAATAATGAATTTAGGACTCGTGTACTGAGACAGACTCGAGAAATGACAGAATGAAGCTTCAAGGATTCTCCGTCACCGGCGTTGATGGTATATTCGTGCATTGTACCATTAAAACCGGTGGAAGTCCAATCTAGCCGATAAATCGAGAGTCGAATCGCGCTGTTGCCGCATTTCCCCTATTACTATTTTGTCGTAAGGGAGGCTTGAATGAATCACGGCGAAGCGGCTGGAGAACAGAAATGGGCAAAGATATTATCTGGATAAACTCAAATAAAATATACTACAGTACTGTCTCGTTACGGGCTCGGTTTGGTGTAAACGATGTGGACTTTTCGCTATTCCCACCACTTCTGTCTCACTCTTGTCCGGCGAAGGCGAGAGCGAGCGAGAGGCACTTGAAAGCGAGCGAGGGCGGTACGAGATAGACGACGGGATGATGTTTTGTCTCGCTCCGTCTTTCGGACGCCTGACAACTCCTTCCTTTGCGTTCGCGGCCGTCGCGCAGGCAAAGCGTTCCATCTCGCTCCCCCCTTCGGCCAGAAAGAAGCGAGAAACGAACACTGGGAATTAGGGCTCTGTTCGCGATACGGGCTCAACGCCGCGCCGCACAGTGGGGCAAAGTGACGAAGTTTGTTTCATAATCAAAGAACTTTTGATGGAAATGAGATAGAGTGATGATTTTTTTTTTAAATTAATAAACATTCATGCCGATACGATAGAAAGTTTTACATTCTATTAAAACACGCAAAATATACAAATCATTGAACAATCATATCATTATATTTTTTCACAAGTAAACATAAATATTGCACCGAATGAGAGAAGATAATAAGAATTGTGAAGTTTGGAAGGGATATTGATACCCAAATTAGTATTCTTTCATAAATTATTGAAATAAACTATCAAATTAAAGAGACTTTATATTTATTTGTCGTCAAATAAAAATAACCCAGAGTTAGTTTTATTTGAAATAGCCGGCTTTAGACGGACACTTTTTCTGAGAGTTTTGGAGCGTACACTCTAGGCGTGCGCTCCAAAACTGTACGTGTAAAGTCTCCAACGTGATAAAGGACGATCGCGCGTTCCCGGCACGCGCGTCTGGAGTGCAGGTCTGAACTTGTCCTTCACACGTTCAGACGTGATTGACATGCCACGCGCCAGATCGTATTTTATACATATGGTTTGGTGTATACTCAGGCTCGCTGTGCAGGCCTGAGTGTATACGATACGGACTTTTCGCTATCCCTACCACATCTGTCTCACTCTTGTCCGGCGCAGGCGAGAACGAGATGGAACGAGAGCGAGCGAAGGCACTGAGAGCGAGCGAGAACAGTACGAGAAACTTATCTTTCAATGCACTAAAAATAGCCCAACATGTTTCTGGCATAATATGACATAAAGATGGTGCAGAAATACTAGTAGAAAACTTCAAATCTTCAAGAGATCGTCCAGTAGTCAAAAAGCGAAGTGTAGCTGCCCAGCGTTCTTCTGCGGTGATGCATTTCCTCACCACTGTATCTTGCTTTTGAATATATGGACGAACTAGATTCAAAATATATTCAAATGTTGCATTGTTCATGCGCAGATAATTTTTAAAATCTTCTGGGTCGTTCTGTCGAAGGTTTCTCAACAGAGGCATGTGACCGTAGCGATCTCTGTCTTCACGCCATCTCTTGACCCATATTCTGGTGTTATGTTTTTGCTCCTCCGCTTTAAAATAACTATGCAATGCGATGCAAGCGATCGCGCGAGTTTTTCGCTTTTTTATTAATGCCATTTTACTCGCTCGATGTTTGCGATGCAGTTGGCGTAGCGTGGCGCGTCTCACCGAACTGTCCGCCTGGCGGACATGCCACGCTCCACGCGAAATCTTGCAAATTTGGAGTGGACGCTCCAAACCTGCGGATCTGGCGCGCGCGCTAGGAGTGTTGCGTTTTGAACAGCACGCTCCAGGAGCGCGCTCCAAGCGCGCGTTCCGGCGCGGCACTCCGGAGCGACGCGTCAAACCCGAAGGTTTGGAACGGCCGTCTAAAGCCGGCTAATGCCACGGATGAATCAGTTTATTCGACGGGAATTCATCCGTCGGCCACAAATAATTTTTTTAATCGAGGGCCTCTATTCTTGAGGTCCCCCGAAGCTCGAGCCGAGCGACATTGTATCGCTCACCCGTCTAATCTGTTGCCTGGAGTTGCTCGGCGATGTACATATCATTGATTATGCAGAAACAGAATTTCTTTATTTTTCATCGTATCAATACGAAAGTGATTCTGCCGATTAAATTGACAGGAAATAATTTGAATCGGACTAAGTACTTTGAACGAAACCGGCTTTCAATTCTGCAAATAAATTTTATGTGTAATATCGTTATACGTTAATAATGAAAGTTCAAAATGTGTCAGGTTATCTTTCCATCTTTCTTTCCTTCTTACACTCCTGGACCTCTCTATCTTTCATTATTGCTACATTCAGGGAGGCTCTAACGCTAGACGCAGCTCTCGTGCTGTATTCCTTCAAGACTTCTCGATGAAAAGAGAGAACTCTGTGGCAACAGCGCGGCAGAGACAGAGAGTACAGAACATGTGGCAACTATGCGTAAAAAATTCGTCTACCCAGAGTACCTGAAGATGTCATTGCTGTACAAATTCTTTTTATCGATCGGAGTAATTTCATTAGGGTCCGTTTGTTTACTGGGGACGCTTCGATCGATTCGGACCAAAACAAACTTGAGACGGCAGCCTTAAAGAAAATGCTGTAATTGCAATATTTAAGCTATTAACATAACAAAATATGTTTTAAATAATATAAGCATCATAGAAAGTAATAAAGATCCGAATTCACCGATTCATTAAGTCTTTTTATTTATTAATTGGGTGACAGTGATTGGTACAAGCGTTTCCAGCATTTTGGTATTACTGTCATAGCAGTAGTTGCTCATGTACATGACACGACGTAACCTTAAAATGACATAAACAGTATTAGGTTAGCTGGCAGTAATTGGGGCACGGTGTAATAGACAGGTGTACCGACTCTATACCTTTAACCCCAACGATTTTGTGTGCCGATTTCTGCTTAGTTCCCCTGGCCGTCGCGAGAGGCGTCGTGACTTAAAAGGCATATACATATGTATTAATGAGACTGTAGTAGTAGAGATTTTAGTGGTATTACTGGGCTTGCCAGAAACAACAGGCCATGCTGTAAATGCCTTTACGAGATCGACGAAATCTGCTGGCCGGCAGAAGAACTAGGACGAAAAAGTCACACATTCTGACACAGTCGTAACACCTGTCTATTACACCGTGAATTGGGGTGTCAGTAAATCAGTAAAATACATTTGAAGGGTGTCAGTAATGGATCCCCATATGAATTTTAGAAATTGATGAATTTATACATAAAAATCGAAGTTTTAAGATCCACCAAAATTTTTTCATCAAGTAAACATATTAAACATTAATAAATAACAAGAACAACATATACTTTTAGTCTATAAGTATATAATTATAAAATAATGTCAGCGTCAACGCTTACCCTAGTAGCATTTATTTGCTGGGACTTTGTTGGACCAATGACGTGATATCCGTTGGCCAACTGTTGAAGTGTCGCGCTATTTTTAAATGGGCCAACGATTGTAACCAACGCAGGCCCAATTGAAGGTTTCTTTCCATAGGCCCAACTGAAGGTTTCTTTCCATAAGCCCAACAGTTTCTTTCCAAAAAACGTCGTACAGACGTCCAGAAGGCATCTTGAAGAACGTTTAAAGACGTTGTAAACACGTCTTTTTCAGGTTGTAAACACGTCTTAGAAAAAAAAAAATTCGGGGTGAGAAGCATCGAACCCAAACTTTCCGCTTACGAAGCAACCGCTGTTCCCACTTACCTAACACATTTCCTTGTAGACAATTCTAATTTCTAGTTACATAATTAATATTAATTGTTTATAAAAACTGCGCAGTGACGCGAAATATTCTACAAAATAGCATCATTCGACCTTTAGACTCATTCTTTAAAATTTCACATTCGTCTCAAGACAGACGTCCTCATTACGTATTTATAAATAAGAAAAGAAAAATCACAACTTGGAATATAATAACAGGTTTTTGGATGTAGCAAATTTTTTGTCGTTTGTAAGACGACATTTAATCATCGTTGTAAATTTTTTGTTAATTAACCAACCATAGTAATTGTAGGCCCAACATTGAATATTCGTAGGCAAACTGTCGTAACTTTTTGTTAATTAACCAACTATAATAATTGTAGGCCCAACGTTGAATATTCGTTGGCAAACTGTCGTAACTTTTTGTTAAATAACCAACCATAATAATTGTAGGCCCAACGTTGAATATTCGTTGGCAAACTGTCGTAACTTTTTGTTAATTAACCAACCATTATAATTGTAGGCCCAACATTGAATATTCATTGGCAAACTGTTGTAAGTTTTTTGCCGTAGGCCCTATGTTGGGAATTTGTAGGCAAAACACTAACTATATCCCAACTAATTCCCAACTGTTGGCTACCGTTGGCCAACCAAAAATGCTACTAGGGTAATGTGTCAGTAATTGGGTCATTTACCCTACAGTACGGCAAAGTTTAGGAGAACATTTTTCAATAAACGTAAAACGAGATGTATTCGAATTTCTTATAACCCTGTGCACAGAATATGATTGTATAAGACAATTGGTAGAGCATCAAGTAACTTCTACAACTCGATGTAAATCTTGTGATTATACAAAATACTTCTGATAATTTAGTTGTTTCAATACCTATTAACAATTTGAAAAAAGAAGCTATAATCTTAACGATTTATTAAACGTTACATTTTCACATTGGTATGAATCAGACAACGGATCATGTGAACAGTGTACAGGAAAAGATATTATGTTTAAGAATGAATTAATATTGACGAAAGATATAGTTATTATTCGTTTACTATTATTTTCATTACAAGATGATAAAATAGTCAAAGCAATTCGTAAATTTAATATATGTACTATTCCCACAACCAAAGTAGTAATAGCTGGACAATCATATAAAGTTATGAATGCTATATTTCATAGTGGTTCATGTATTGAGGATGGCCATTACACCAGTATATGTAAAGAAGAAGGAATGACTAGTAGTTGGATTGAAGCTGATGACGTGCAAATTAAAAAAAGGCAACGGCCCAAAGGCGCTAAAGATCTTTATATTTTGTTCTTACAAAAAAATGATAATAAATAAATAAGCCAACAAAAATTACCACGCTATGGAATAGCTGAAAGAAGAATGCTGCCATTTGGGCTCCATATCAATCATCAATCAAAACGACACAGTACAATATTGTCGTAAATTAATATCAGAAAACACTACAAAATGTGTGAAATCCCCACAAAATTACCTTTTCACAAAAAGGTACAAAAAGAGCGCCAAGTATATAATCTCATCATAAAGAATCCCATTTAAAAACATTTCTTAAAGTGCTATATTTAACTTTACGAAAGTAATGATATACAACAATTGCGCCAATTATCATAATGGCAAAGAAAAAATGTATTAAATAATATTAAGCAGATATATTTTTATACAAATAAATACTTTAATACGAATAAATATTTTATTCAAAATAGCACTTTAAGAAATGTTTTTAAATGGGATTCTTTATGATGAGATTATATACTTGGCGCTCTTTTTGTACCTTTTTGTGAAAATATAGAGATACGTGGAAGTCATCTCACCGAAAAACTGAGAAATAGAATTGTAGGGAATGAAATACTCAATTATTTAAGTACAAATAAGGACATTTATTATAAGAATATTTGTACATATTTATTCAGTCCGTGTAATATTTTAATATATATTTACAATTGTGGAAAATAATCGTTTATTTCCAAATTACTTAACTGCTAATGCCTCTGCTTCCGGTGCAATTAGCCGGAAACATGGTACGGTCGCACGCCTTTCAAGGTATTTCTAAATGTGCAACGATTAATGAGTTACCTTCGTTCGCTTAAGGGCCGCATCGATACGCGTGAAGGATAAAATCGGAAATGCACGTTGCTTAACTGTATATCGGGGTTACTTAGCTGAGCGATCTACGGTGCCGTTATTCGTAGTATACGTGACGTAGAGCTCATTGTCAGTTCAGGTACAATAATTGCTGCCCATTCGCTCGTTACCTAACGAGTATGACTAAAGTCGTGAGCGAACGACGCGGAATGTTCCCCCGTTTAGGCTTGCAAGTTCCCACTTTATTTTTTTTTTTTTTTTTTTTTTTTTGTAGAGGGGGAAAATGCATTACGCATACCCCGACATTTATTGTCGGGGTTATGTGGGACTCCCCGCCTATAAATAAATAGGCGGGATACCCACTAAAAACCCCCTCTGGTGGTCTCCACCAGGGGCCTCATGGCGGCGCCCGGAACTTCTGGTGTATTCAAATCCCGCGCCGCACAGCGATAGCGAGTATGCGCCTGTTTGGTCGCTTCGCTGCGACCAATCCCACACAAAATCCACGGGCTGAATCCCTACAAGTTCATCAAGTCCGTAACCACCTCCGGATAGTCTAACGAGATGCTGTTGCACATTTCGTCGAAAGTCTTTACAAGCGTGGACTGGCAAGCACTATCGTCCGTCCAGCAGTTTAGCTCCGAAAAAGACATATTGTTCGAACCTTCTTGGAAACTGTATTCCAGGTTCGACTTGAACGTGTCCTGACCACACTCATTTATCGCGCAAGCGTTCGGCTGCTGGCCGCATGAGTTGTACCCGTAGCTATCCACCTGATTCTGGAACTGAGTTTGGTTGTTCCATTGCTCGAAGTAATCATACGGCTGCTGCTGCTGTGGGTATTGGCTGGCAGGTTGCTCCAGTTGTCCCTGGTAGCTTCGCGAGTACAGCTGATCGACGAAGAACTTCTCCTGCGGAGCGTAGACGTGCTGCATTCTGTTCGCCGTCAGTGTCTCTGCTGCCGATTGACCGGTGCCTTGGAGGTTGTTCGAGCACATGTATGGAATGTGCGAGATGCTGTGACTGGGGCCAGGATTCTGTTGATAGGCGGCCATGCTGGCAGCCCAGGTTGGGGGTGGACCGGTTGGAGAAGCGTTCTTGGGCTTGATCTGGTTGCTCGGAACGGGAGAAGACGCGCGCTTCGAGCCTCCGGTCTTTGAGCAACCCCAGCCCTTCGAGTTCTGCTCCTTCTTGAACTTCATTCGTCGGTTCTGGAACCAGATTTTGATCTGGCGCTCCGTCAGGCACAACGATGCCGCCATTTCGATTCGACGTGGACGGCACAGATAACGGCCGCAGTGGAATTCCTTCTCCAATTCCACCAACTGAGCGCTCGAGTAAGCCGTACGTGAACGCTTGCCGCTCGACTTCTTCTGTGCACCTGCGAAATGATAAAATTGTGTATGTTTAGACGGGATTGTTGGGAATTTCCAGGCGTTCGAAGTCTAAACCGCAAACTGTAAACCCCTGGCAAATTGTAAATCGACGCTTGATCGAAGTCATTTCTACGTCGTGAAATCTTAATTGCCATAAGGCGTTCCGCGTGAAAACAGGAATCCGTTCGGGGAACGGCGAAGAAAAAGTGGCGTGGTTCGCACAATAGGAAACTTGTCGGCTCACGAGCAGGCCAATATTCCCGTTTTGCGGCTTACAGCCTGAAAACTGGAGCCATATAATTGGATTAAATGGCAACGCGGACCATTAAAGAGTCAAAGGGGCGGCGTTGCTTCGTGCATCCGCTACTTAATAAATTTATGACGATATTATTGACTTTAAGGACCCTCAATCTAGGAAACCCACGAGAAACACAATGCATGACCGCCGGCAAATATTCCTTTCAGGGATATTACCTGGCAAATTGTTGTACTAGCAAGGTAACAGAAATTTAATGTATCATGATGACTTGCAATTACGGGTCAATGGAAATTACGTTCAACCCACAGCTGATTTAACACTGCATTCGATATTAGAGCATACCGACGCCCCTACCGATTTGCGACCGATCTGCGCAACTCCCACTACTACCCACAATTTGAACCACATGCGATTGGTCGTGGTAATTTCCAAGGAATAACTGGTACATCCCAAACGCGTGACCTGACCGTTGTCAACGTAAACAGTGGACGAAAAGTTAACAGAGAGAGTAAGTACAGGGCCGTGCGACGGAGAAAAACTGAGGGTCGTGCCTGCGCGAAATCGGTATGCTCTAATGTGGAATGTAGTGTAGATTGTCCGAGAACAATAACGCGCCAGTTTCGATAGGATAAATTGGAGATTGGCCTACGTGACTGGACACGTGTCCACCTTGATTGTTTTTTCTCTATTTCGGCCGTGATAACACTGTATTGTGACACGCGGATAGAATTCTTTGATTCCCTAGGTATTTCGTGACGTATAGATGCCCCGGGGGTGAGAAACGTTCCGGCGTATCTTATCATTGCAAGTAGGCGTCGTGTCGTTGGCCTCGATTTTCACATTCTGATCAGCCTCGGAAGAAGCATATGATAAAAATTATGAGAATTTTTATTTCCCTGTGCTAGACACTGCGCAGCTGATTTAACCGAAATTCTTCACTTTTCAGGGTAGTAGGGTGTTTATTTAATTTCTTATTTAATCCTCTGCGAAACTTTTAATGAAAGTTATGACTATCAAACATTGCTAGAATGGTGTTCCGGGATGTCTGACTTTAATAATAAAACAGCTTGCTTACAGCAATAACATTCAGGGGATTAAATAACGACTTTTGAATACTAATTTTAACAGACACGCAGCTTAAGGGGGGATTCTACCTTGTTGGGCCGAAAAATTGCATTTTTTTTTGCTTTTTCTAAAAGATGATTCTCTGCAAAGCTTATAGCCAAATTCGAAAAATTGGTGAGGTCGTAGCATTTTGAAGCGAGTGGTACGCAGGTAGAAGTCGGCGCGTATGGCGCCTCCTGGCAAGGACGGTCGGTTCTCGAACGTCCATGCAAACACATCATTTGATTGTCTAATTGAGAAGATGTCTAAAGACACTAAGTGTAAAAAATCAGGCTCGCTTTGCCCAGGAAGTAAATTCGCAAAAAGAAAATTCAGAGGGAATGCGCACACATAATATGAACTTTTAAACCCGATTTTCTCGAAACTACATTTTTCGACCTGGCGTTGAAGAAATCTCGACAATCAATGAAGCAAACAACTTGAACTTTTACATGCATGTTCAGCAAGCGTCTGTCTATCTATGGTAGTAGATTTATTGCCGTATTTGTAACCGTTCCTGATTTCACTTACGGGGTTAAACCACCGTAGAATTTACAAAAAAAAAGAAAATTTTTTTGTTTAAAAGATGTTTTAAGGTCTTAAAAATAATATACCAAAAGATGGAGGGTGGCAAAAATGTCTAAATGTCCAAATTTTCAATTCTACCGCAACGCTCTTGTGTATGCCCCGAGCGCCTTTTGTTATCACTGCACGCGCTGTAGTTTTGTTTTGGAGTACGGAAGCAGGAATAACAACAGTCTATAGAGAAGGGACTGTCCTCCGAATAGTCTAGAATGTTAAGAACGTCTGTGCAGTGTTAGTAAAGTGAGGATCGACCGTTGAAAAGGACGCTTTGCTTTCGTGTATAAGTTTTGTAATATTCGAATACGCGTTTTTCTCGAAACCACTTTTTTTTAACTGGCCGGAAACATAACTCGAACAAATCTTCACCGATCGATCTGAAAATTTAATAGTATATTCAAAATTGCTTTCTCTAGCGACGTACGTAGGATTTTTTTTATATTGCATTTTTTATTTTAATAAACCATTTTGTGACGATTTTTTTCATGAAATTGCACCATTTCGCGAAAAAATGCACCATTTCGCGAAAAATCAATATATCGAAAAAATCCTACGTACGTCTCTTGCTGTTGTTCTATAGAATCGAAAAGACTTTGGTTTTTTGATCCAGGTCAAAAATTGCGGGAGTTAGGTTTCCGGCCGTTAGACCCTTTCAAAAAACAGGCACCGACGGAGAAATGCTGCGCAGCCACCATTTTGTCATGAACGAAATTGAAAAAAATATTTTTTGTACTTCATTTCTAGAATTATAAATCCCATTTTACAGAATTTCGATTGATCTCTTTATTGCGCAAAAAAAAAATTCCCGAAATATGCCTATTTTTTCGTACTCTACAGTGGTTTAACCCCTTAATGAAGTTTTGCCGATTTTTGAGAAAAATTCGATTCATCATATTCAGAAGCCTGCCATTTTAACATTTCTTTATTTATCTTAATGAATCTATTACCATCGATAGCCACATTCATACAGATTAAGAATCTCTATCCTTTTTGTATTTCAGATTATCCTTAGGGTAGTTTTCGTTAACGCCAGGACCACCCGATTTTTTTTCAACGCCTCAAGTCAGCGCTCTGTATCAGCCACATTTTTTTTTACCGTCACATAAAAATTCATAACAATAGCTCAAGATACAATAAAACAGCCTGTCAAACCGCAAATTAATTTGTCAAACCGTTTTTGTACAAAAAATTCACCAAAATCACCGATTTTTCGGCCCAACAAGGTAGAATCCCCCCTTAAGCGTTGATTCACTGGACAGGTCACCCTATATAGACTTAGAATTCCATCGCGCAATATCCAACATTTAATTATCCTTAGTGTCCGACCGGAAATCTAGATTCTATTTGAAAGTCGGTATTGAATCTGCAGTTGCTTTTAGAGAGTAGAGAACCGTTTTTCAATCGTGGCGCAAAAAATGGAACGGTGACACCGGAGGCGAGAGTTTCGAAGCGGTTATAGCATATTTTGCGACCAATAAACATGTCAGCACTGACCCGAGGATAGTAGTCCATCATCTGGTGACTCTGTTTTATGTAAACCTATGTAGAGCATCGACGAGCAAGCGGGCCGCGCGCCATTTTATAATCCCTAGAGACTAAAGTCTCCTAAATGGGCAGCTCGTTAATCAAACTTGATTCAGTGATGTCTACGGGAACGTCTATTTGCCTAGAATCCGTGACGACGGCAGGACCTTCTTGTTTAACATTTTCGCGTAATTTTAGCTACGGAATAAAAACGTTCACGCGAACCTAGCGCTTATAATATGGATTTTACAATTATGCACAGTATTCATCCTTCTTCGCTTACGTACACCTTTGCTGGTCCCACCCGAAAGAAAGGAGGTTTCAGTAATACTTTTGTCTTACTGCTTGCTTCTATAGGGTAAATCCGGGAGACGCAGTCGACCTAATATAAAATTGCTATTGAAACTAATATAGAAATTACTTACTTTATCAGAACAAACCTATATGTTCAGAATTTTATGCTGATTCAGAAAAACTAGTCAATAATTGCTTTAAAACAATATTTACTGTAAATCTAGTTGAAAACTGAAGTCATGACATCTGACCACCTCTCCCGATGTGCCGGGAGAAATGATTTTCGTCGTTAGCAGAGACTACTCACATAATTATTCATGGAAAATTAACATAGGACAAAGTAAAATTATTTATGTGTGAATACAACTACAGATTCATTGATATTTAATTTGTTTACGCTAAACGAGTAAAGAACACTTCAAAGAAAAAGTGAACTACCTACTGGCGATTAGCAAGGCAAATGAATACAAAAGTGAATAAATAATATAAATAAACAAAAATAATAATAAAATGATAATGAAAAATTAAAAAAAAACAAAAATAATAAAAAAAATCATAACTCGACCATCTCTCCTTTTTGCAGCGAGAGATGGTCTTCTCCTTAGCTTTGAGAGGAAGAGTTAATATGGCTAAATACTTTGGCTGCATTGTCTCTCAATATCTCTACTATCTTATTATCCCTAACATTAAACGAAAATAAACTTAGAAGTATATTTTAAATAAGATTCTGTACACCCCTGTTTGACAAAAGAGGTTAAATGTAACCTCAGTTTACCTTTTAAAGCCTATAAATCCAGAAAAACACAGAACGAAGCGAAATGACGCTATACATTCAACTGTTTGGCTTCTAGAGAAGTAAGTGACTCGACCAACTCTCCGGCCCGACCGCGTCTCCCGGATTTACCCTACCCGTAGTGTATAAGAGTATTGGAAAACGAAACCGCTGACGCTATCTTTTCAGTAGAAACTTATGAAAATGAAGACGTTGCAGCATCGTTTTGAATTTGAATTGGATACATACCTTGGTTGGATGACTGGTTAGTCGCTGCAGAATCGGTCGGTTTCTCCGCGTTTCCTGCAATCTGTTGCTGTCTGCCGCTGTCTTCCTCCCTGCGCAGGACTTGCGGCTCGACGTTGATCCACCCAGGTTGCCTAGCGTCATTCCACAAGTAATTTTCTTGCGGATTCTGCTGCAGAGCCGGGTTCTGCTGACAGGTACCACCGTTCCAGCTGGAACGAGACGTCGAGGACCCCGCGCTGATGGGAGACAAGGAGAATCTGTTGTTCACCGTGAGCTGAGGCATGCTCTGCCTTTGCGTGCGTTGTGAAAATTCTACGAGCGTCATCTTGGATTGCCGTTGAACGGTATCGCGAGCACAATCCTTACTGACTTTGAAAACGTTCACTGGTGCAGTCGACTCGAGGTTTCTCGGACAACTGACATGTCGCGTCTATTGCTTGCCAATTTGTAGGGGTTTCCCGGACCTTGGCTCCGGCCAATCGGCGCCCATCGTCTTCCAGGACTATAAACCCTTTTGTCCTCCGAGGATTAGGTCACGGCGGCGTAGGCTTGCCGATGAGGATCGCCTCACCTGCGATTTATAACCGATAGCACTCGACGACTGAGGGCCGCACGAGGTTTTACCGGATAAGGCCCCACGCGAAATATCCAAATCGCTTCTGACGACCTTATCGCTCATCCTTGGCCTCGTGCCTGCCACGAAAGTCCCCTGCACAACGCTTTTCCTACCACCCCGAATAGAAGCTTGGGCAATCACTGTTTCATAGATAGCGTTCCGCTTACCGCGATTGATTTAGATTCCACTACGTCGATCTAAAGTTACGATAGTTATTTATTAATTTATTTATTTAGTACCGATATATGTATACGGACAAAGCCCAATTAGGAAGTACAATAGAGAAAGATAAAAGAAAAAGGCTGAAAATATATAATATGTGTTATCTAAATTTTTATAAAAGTAACCAATGAATTGTATTTGTTTAATTTACGAAGCGTTTCTAATGTTTCGATTACTTCAGATGGCAGAACTGTGGGACACATTTAACATGTGATTGGAAATTTATTATAGAAAAAAGTGTAAGATGATTTATGTATATCCATCTGTTAGAGTTGTCGGGTGTTCGAAATAAGAAAGTTAACACAGGTGATTCTCCTATGGAGGGATTTACGTCCTCACAGTCGACACGGGATCATCGTCCCTGTTTGGGCGACCCGTCCACGTCGCATCGATATAATATTTTGGTTAAGTTGGAAAACAGTCTCTGACTGAACTTCGCCTTTGCTTTTGTCGTTGTTTACTCTCTCTATATTGTCCTCTGTTTATGTTGTGCAATAAAGACGTTTAATAATAATAATAATAATATAATACTCTAAACCTGGGTATCGATAATTTGAAGTGTCCCCGTCCTCTGGACTTTTTTCAATCGTTTCAGAACAATGGTGTCCTAAAACCTACCTACAGACTTTTCTTTCTGTTGGTTCCGTATTTTTCTTTGACTTTCGATTCCCTCGCGATAGTCTGTAGCGCACAGGCATCATTTCTTAACGTTATACTTCTGCAGAAATTTAAGAAATCTTCTTCTAGGAAGATTCTACGATAGGTAATGAAGTTTCGTAACAATAAGTGTCTCCAGTTCTAGATTGTCGCGAAAGCGAACGTAAACGATAGTCACTTTCTTCGACAAGACATAAATTAGTGATAGGGTAGATGCACCATTTGTGGCCACTTTAAGGATTTCAGTGACTTTCATCGTAATTATCTTTCAAATTGTACTTCAAATCAGGAAACTAAAAGCTTATCTAAATTTTACACTATCTTTACTATTAATATCTAAGTTACCATTAACTAGAGAAATCGTTAAAGAATTAAGAAAATTAAAAAATATAAGAAATCCATTTTTCACCGTTTGTGGCCACTTGCCACTTTTCGCGTAAGCAATAAATGTAACCTTATATTTCTGGTGGTATACTAAACAAAATATTTACGGCTTGAAATTCTACACATAATTATGTGTCTGCAAGCAATTTCGAGCTAAAAAACCCGATAATTATGCACATGGCCAAAAACGGTACAATGGCCACAAACGGTACATCTACCCTAGTATTCTTTTTTTGGCAAAATTTATATTTATCTTCTGAGTTTGGGTTCCAGTTCCGTTGTTTTTAGTTCCCTCGCTGTAGCCTTCACAAATGTGACTTTCTGTTAAAATATTAGTACAAAAGTTTAACTTTGGTAGTTTATTAATTAGAATAATTTCGCAGGAACCATCGGTTTATTTTCATTTTGATATATTTTATACATGGAATAAATCCCGATAGAGGCAGCGCTAAATCCGTTCGGTTTATTTTCATTTTGATATATTTTATACATGGAATAAATCCTGATAGAGGCAGCGCTAAATCGGTTCGGTTTCTAAAGGTCCAGCTTTCAAGATGCGAAAGCGAGAAATTGATCAGCGTCATTCTGTCCGACCATTTCAGTTCTCTCTCTCTCTCCCTCTCGCCCACTCCCCCCCCCCCCCAAGTTCTCTCTCCCTCGCTCCCGCTCTCTGTCTCTTTTCCTCTCGGCCCGGTAAGATCCTATATTCCGTTTTTCTCGACTCCACCCTCTCACCGTTGCTCTATTTTCTCCTTTCTTCCTGGTTTTCCCTTCTCACGGAATCAGCCATTCTCCGTCCGCGGCGAGAGCTGTCTGCAGGCCCGCGCCACCGCTTTTCCAGGAATCCTGCGGCCCACCCCCTCAACCCCAGACCACATCCACCGCCACCGCCACCCCGTTCCTCCTCCACCTCCCCCCCCCCCCCCGGCCTTCGCCACCTCCTCTTCCCGGCGAAGCGTTCTCTTTTTCTGCGTTCAACCATTCCGTGGACAAAGATCGTTTGAAGGAAAAAGAATATCGTGTGCCGGCCGAGGGGGGAGAGTGGTAACGGAGGGGGATAGAAAAAAGGCATCTTCCCGTTGCTTCTTTCGCTAATTCTCTTTTTACCGTCGAGCTTTTTCTCGCGCGAGATCGCGCTTCCGCGCTTTCCACCCTGTTTTCCTGCTTCTGGGGGAAAAATCGGTGCTGCTTCGAGGTTGCATTGCGTTCGAACAAGTTGAAAGGCGCTCCGAGCGTGACACGCAAGTTTTTCTGCAAGAAAACATACTCATAAAGCCGTCACTGAACGTGCAGAAGCTAATGTTAAAACGGATGTAACTGTCGATATCGATCGACTGAATAAGATAAATGTCCCAATTAGCGACCACCCAGTCCCAATTATTGACACTTCATCCTTTATATTTAAATACGATTCTTTTCTGATCGGAACGGGCGTTAAAAGTATTGAATTCGATTCGTGAATATTCAAAGTATCTTGCTGATGGTTTCGCTGATGTATATCATAACGTATGATTAAGTAATTAATAAATCTGTTCACGTGTGTCACCTAAAAATCCGTGAAAAATTAGTTTCTTTTTACCGAACTTAAGAACGGCCAAATTTTAAATATTAAGTATTTCTTGCATGAGTATATTAATGTAAGAAAAACATATTCACATAAGTTCAAAAATATAGTAAATTCATTATTTAAAAAAATTGCATCGAATTTTTTATTAAATTCATAATAATTATGGGGGTGAATAATCGGTACTCGTAAAATGTATGAATTCCTATTATTGACACGAGATGCCATGTCATATATCCATCTTGTGTGTTATGTCAGTTTGCATCGTAACACCATAAAGTGAAGATGTCTAAATAGTAAAGAGTATAATCGACGAAAAAACTATTCGTAACAACAGTTACATTACAACAACACACAATAAAAGTGTGAGCAACTCATATGGCGTACCAGAAACGACACTTCTTTATAAATATAACGGAAAAATACTGTAATACTACAGTTAGTAGTGGGACATTAGGTTGCATGTTCTCGACTAATGACACGGTATTCCACGCATTATGTACGAGTCAATGATACGGTCCGAAATAGGTCACTATTTGGGACGGAGAGAATTGAAATTCAAAAATTGGTACACGTGCACCATATAATATATTTATTATTAATAATTATATTCGAACAATTTCATCATAAAAAAATATATAAAAAAAAAAATGTTTGTTAACCGATTTTATTAAAAATGCACTAAAAACTAAAAAATAATTCTTTTCTTGTACTGCAATTTCGATGTTGTTTTTTCGCTTTAAATAAAATCGTGGAGCAGGGTATTTCACAACAAATTCATTTTGACGCTTGATTTTCCACGATTTTATTTCAAGTGAAAAAAACACCATCGAAATTGCAGTACAAGAAAATAATTATTTTTTAGTATTTAGTGCATTTTTGATAAAATCGTTTAACATAAAATTTGTTTTAATATTTTTTTTATTTTCTAGTGTGTATTGTTTATGGATTTACATTTTACAGCTCAGACTTCTTTAGAAATATCTTTTATTTAATTTCAAATCGCGATGCGACTAGCGACCCGAACGCAGCGGCTTTTTTGTCGTTTTCGTAAAGAACGCGAGTGGCTGATTTCAAGCCGTTTGGATTTGTGGTTATGGGTTATATTTATGGTATGACTGGGTAATTTTTTCACCCGCTAGGGATTAATTTTTTTTTTAAATATTGTATTGTCGTCCAAACTACGCACGCCTGCAAAGTTTCAAGACAATTGGACAGTTGGAAGTGGGTTAAATTTGAGTTGCCAGATTTGAACCATACATACAAACAAACAAACGTAGGATCGAAGCTGAATAACATCGTTTGAAAAGGGGCCTTTTTCATACTGGAAAAGAACCAGCCATATGATAGGCTATTAATAAGTAACTGCGATAAATATTCGTAATATGTAAGTATGTTAGAACGTACGCGTAGATCTTACGTAGAATTACAATCGCTAATTGGGACATTTACCTTATTCGTCGAAAGTATTGCCGAATGGAAGTGGAGAAATGTTAGTTGGTATTTCGTCGTGAATCGACAGCGGTGTAATCGCGAGTCGATCGGCACGAGGGATTTTCAATACTAATCTGTACGGAGGGAAGTTAAAACGCCATAAATTACCCGAAGGTTTGCGACGACTGCGAGTAGACAAGCGCGATCCTACGAAGGATTAGACTGGCGGTTGATAAGGCGCTTGCGTTCTCGTGGGTCTTACGTGGAACGAGGTTTACGTCCTCGTGAAAGCCTCTTGACTTTTCACGACGTTGATCCCACGAGTAGATGCAGCCGAATGGAAAACTCCTCGTTCCGGATTAACGGGCATTGCGTAAAATCCGATTCCGCCTTCCTACTAACCCCTTGCTTAATTCGTCCTTCGTTCTCTCTCCTATTCCCCCCCACAGTAATCATTTTCCACTCACGCCGCCGCTGTCTATTTTATATCCGTACCTGCGCGATGAGCGCCGTAATCCGTGAAACGTATGAAACGAATGAAAATGTAGAATAAAATACCGAGCATGGAAATCGAAAGTTGATCGCTCTCGATCTACCCAACGACCGTTTCGTTGGACGATTCTTTGTTGGAAATATGAATAAAAGCTCGGGCGAATTGTGGTAATCAATAAATTTCAATTAGGAGGAATTTCGGGCTGCTATTGCCGTCATCGTGAGAAGGGTTCTCTATATCCACGCGTATCCCCATGTTTCCCAATGGCGGCGAATATTCCCGGTGCCCGGATTTCGAGATCGACGAGCCGTACCTCCGCTTTTGTATAATGTAATCTAGAAGTTTGACGGAGTCTGACGGTGGATTGCCGTCAGCAACGTCGAGGCGAGAGAGCGGTGAAGCGAGCTAGGCCAGTCGGAGCGACGAGAACGGGGATAACGGGATACGAAGAATGCTGAAGCGACGGGGATGACGTAAAAGGGGAGAGCCCGGAGATGAAGGGATTATTTCGAGTATAGAAAAGTAATTACGGCAAAATTATCTGCCCGCTTACCTAGCCCCGTGCGAATTCTTTCCTACTCAGCGAGTCAGCTTGCAAAATACACGCTGACAGTTTATTAAGCTGTTGACGGCGGAGATTCAAGCGAGCCACGGTTTTAGCGCTACTTAATTTCCTCAACAGCCTTCGCTCGGGAGTAACTTTTAGCCGGCTTCCAAGGAATGCAAATCATTTATCCAATCGTTTTCAGCAACGATTTTGTTAAAAATAGAATGAAGCGTAGGGTAAAGGATTACTGCCACCTACCCAATTACTGTCACCCCAAGTTGTTTTACGTAAAATAACGAATAAATATTGTGAAGTAATGCATAAAAAAAATTTAGTATACAATTGAAACTGTTATTTATGCTATACAAAAAACAGCACTTAATTTTTTCTTCCTCAATTTGGATAAAACGATCAAAAATTTTAAGCGGATATTAGGAAAGTGAAAACGATGGCTTCCTTACTATTTAGCGAAAGAGAAAACAAGACGTTAAAGAAAATGTTGTAATTGTAATATTTAAGCTATTAACATAACAAAATATGTTTTAAATAATATAAGCATTATAGAAAGAAATAAAAATCCGAATTCAACGATTCATTAAGTCTTTTTATTTAATAATTGGGTGACAATGATTGGTACAAGCGTTTCAAGCATTTTGGTATTACTGTCATAGCAGCTTAGAGCATATATACTGTGGTTTGCAAAAAAGTTGGCATCCAGATGCTGAGCGGGGCAAGGGGGCTACTTTGCTCGCATTGGCTCCCACCGCCTGTGTCCCCGTTCGCTTACTTTGTATTGGTCGACATTGTCGCGTTGGCCAATGCGAGCAAAGTAACCTCCTTGCCACGTTTAGCGTCCGGGCGCCTTCTTTTCTGCAAACGACAGTACATGGAGGTATCATTGCCTTAGAGTGACTGCCTCGAAACTGTCGGCAACATCACGCGAGAGAGAAAGAGATGTGCCACTGGTGCGAGCGAGAGAAGTATGTGTCCTATTCGACAGTAATGCGCAAGCGCCGATATCGTGCGAGAAAGAAAGATATCTTGCGAGCGAGAGAAGTATATGTCCTCTCTCTCGCACCAGTTCGCACATGTCTTTCTCTCTCGCACCATATCGGCGCTTGCGCATTACGGTTGAATAGGACATATACTTTTCTCGCTCGCACATGTCTTTCTCTGTCGCACCATGTTGGCGACAGTTCCAAGCTCTCAATGAGACCTCCATAGTATATGCTCTAAGCATAGCAGTAGTTGCTCATGTACTTACACTGCGTTCCATATAAGAGCATACCGACGCCCCTACCGATTTGCGACCGATCTGCGCAGCTCCCACTACTACCCACAGTTTGAACCGCATGCGATTGGTCGTGGTAATTTCCAAGGAATAACGCGAGACCTGGCCGTTGTCAACGTAAACAGTGCACGAAAACTTAACAGAGAGAGTAGAGGGCCGTGCGACGGAGAAAAACACAGGCGGTTAAGTGGGGAGTCGAGCGTGCCAACGCCTCCTGAGGGTCGTGCCTGCGCGAAATCGGTATGCTCTAATGTGGAATGCAGTGACGGCCAGTGATGGGTAAATCACTAGAAAATCACGTGATTTACGTTACGTGTAAATTACACGTAAATTACACGTAAATTACGTTCATGACGTGATTTGAATATAACCAATCAGCGTCGACAACCTATTTCCCCGGCGACGCTGATTGGCCGTGGTGTCGGTTCGTCTCCCATCGTGCGTCTTACGCACACATTACCACCGCTCCTGTAGGTGTGCTGGCATGCCGGAGTCCTCCAAACCCTGATATAAATCTCTTTATATAACAAAGGAAAGTTTTGAATCTTAAACTCGGCCAATCCCTTCAGCTTAAATCTTGCGCGACGCTAGCGTGATGTCGCTGTTCTCCCCGCTGATTGGTTCGGGGGCCTGCTACGTCAATTACAGTAATTTACGTGTATAATACATGGTGTATAATACGTGCGTATTATACGTGTATTATACGTTGCGTATTTTACGTACCCATCGCTGCACACGGCTCAAATGATTGTGGCCGTTCGAGATTCGATTGTGGGATAGCTTACCATGGTTTTCTTTTTTCGTCGCTAACATTCTACTGTATTTCATGAGCATGGTTTAGAGCACTGTAAAGTCACCGATTCCCGTCTAAAACATTTCTATTTCGTGAGGAAACATCACTGTGACGCCATCTAATATGAGACACGTTCACGTGGTCCTGTCACAAAATTTAATTTACATTGCTTCGGTTATGTTTACTTTCCCGTTGTTAACATGAAATAACCGATAGTGGATTTGGAAATAAGCGCAAATATTTTTGCCCTACAGATTTTTTTCACTAACGATGAGCGCCTTACATTTTAATCTAAGAACACTGGTACAAATAAAATACAAGAAGACCTTATTCATCCCAGTATTCAGGTTTCCTAACCTCCTACTAGCCCTACGAATACATAACATTCGTTTCCATTTTTTTTCATTATTACTCTATTTTCCCGCTTTATTTATTTATGTCTTCCATTATAAATCCGTTGATTTATTTACTTTGCACATTACAAGTTTATCGTTTGCGACCCCCACAGCACAACTTGTAAATACTACGTAACATGGAAGTCACAAATTCTGTAACTTTTGTTACATGTACAAAATATAACCGCTACGTAATACAGGTATCACAATGTTCTGTAACTTTTGTTACATAGATAGAACATAGCAGCAACATTACCTATGAACATACCTGAAAAGTCACACAAAATATAAAATTTTTACGTAACTCTTCTTACGTATAGGCAACATATTAATCCAGATGTAAATGTCATGAAACGTAGGTGTCACAAGTATTCCGTAATTTTTGGTTCATAAATAGAACATAACAGCGACATAAACGAGAAATATAATTTACCGGTTACTCGAGTGACTGATCGTGATCTTCGAAACGTGGTAACGTTTCCTGCTGCAAAACTCCTGCACGGAACGTGTTAAAATAAGGACTGCGTTTAGCATCGGTGTGTTTAGAGTGCAAAATCTAACGTTTACGCGAAGATTAAATGTGGCGTGTTGCAATAAACAATTATTACATTGGTTTTAGGTTAAGTTGGAGAGATATTTTAATTAATACATATATCAGATAGAAAACGTTTGAGAAGAGATTTTAAAACAGCTATGCTGACTTCCGCGAGGTCGACTTTAAGGGGTTAAACCACTGTAGAATTTAAAAAAAAAAAAGAAATTTTTTTTTTGTTTAAACGATGTTTTAGGGTCTTAAAAATAATATACCAAAAGATGGAGGGTGGCAAAAATGTCTAAATGTCCAAATTTTCAATTCTACCGCAACGCTCTTGTGTATGCCCCGAGCGCCTTTTGTTATCACTGTACGCGCTGTAGTTTTGTTTTGGAGTACGGAAGCAGGAATAATAACAGTCTATAGAGAAGGGACTGTCCCCCGAATAGTGTAGAATGTTAAGAACGTCTGTGCAGCGTTAGTAAAGTGAGGATCGACCGTTGAAAAGGACGCTTTGCTTTCGTGTATAAGTTTTGTAATATTCGAATACGCGTTTTTCTCGAAACCACTTTTTTTTAACTGGCCGGAAACATAACTCGAACAAATCTTCACCGATCGATCTGAAAATTTAATAGTATATTCAAAATTGCTTTCTCTAGCGACGTACGAAGGATTTTTTTTATATTGCATTTTTTTTTTTAATAAACAATTTTGTGACGATTTTTTTCATGAAATTGCACCATTTCGCGAAAAATCAATATATCGAAAAAATCCTACGTACGTCTCTTGCTGTTGTTCTATAGAATCGAAAAGACTTTGGTTTTTTGATCCAGGTCAAAAATTGCGGGAGTTAGGTTTCCGGCCGTAGACCCTTTCAAAAAACAGGCACCGACGGAGAAATGCTGCGCAGCCACCATTTTGTCATGAACGAAGTTGAAAAAAATATTTTTTGTACTTCATTACTAGAATTATAAATCCCATTTTACAGAATTTCGATTGATCTCTTTATTGCGCAAAAAATTAATTCCCGAAATATGCCTATTTTTTCGTACTCTACAGTGGTTTAACCCCTTAATAAAGAAGCAGCGGAATGGTTCCGTCTAGGATTGCAGAGGAAGTGCAGAGAGGAGAAAAAACATTAATCAACTTATATATATATAGTTTTTCAAATATTTTTTTCTCTTCAAATATATATATGCTATGTTATATATAATATAAAGTTTATAAACAAAATTCTAACAGACATTTAACTTTTTTTTAATTAAAATAATCTTTCCAAATACCAATAGTATCCATAACGTAACAATAAAGTTATTGCTGTTATCCTGTTGCTACGTAACAGAGAGATAACAGAGAAAGGTAAAATTTATATAAAAGTATGACCTTAATGTGACGCGTACTGTTATGTAAATGAGGCGGACATTTCCACCCTGATGATACCTTCATGTGACCCCCACGTGACGTAACCAAAAAATGATGGTTACACAGCAGTTACGTACAAGATACGTTTTAGTGCTGTGGGGGGATTCATCGATTTCATTTTCATTTCAAACAAGGTCGCCAATATATGTGTGAACGAGACATGGTGCTTCTACGGAAATTTGATTATTATTATTTCTATTATCATTTTTCTTGAAGTTCATTGTAATAAAAATTATTTTACATTTATTCTTGGCGCCATTTACGCTACAGCATCGAACAGAGCAGACCGTGAATTTATAATATAATTATGATAATGCAGATGTCGTCACAGTGATGTTTCCCTCACGAAATAGAAATGTTCTAGACGGGAATCGGTGACTTTACAGTGCCCTAAACCATGCTCATGAAATACAGTAGAATGTTAGCAACGAAAAAAGGTCAGCTATGGTAAGCTATCTCACAATCAAATCTTGATTGGCTACAATCGTTTGAGCCGTGTGTACATCTCATATTCTAATGAGAATGCATCGCAAACGAAACTCGGTCGAGGTGGCACTCCGATCGGAGTGCGCAAGATGGCGTCTGAGCATGCGCGTGATGACGCCGTGACATCAAACCAAACAACGCCAAGATGAGTTTGGCTTTGTGGCTTTGCGCTTGCGTCGATTTGTTTAAGGTTATAATAATAAACACTATAAACGAATCGACGCAAGCGCAAAGTCAAGCTCATCTTGGCGTTGATTGATTTGACTTGCGCACTCCGATCAGAGCGCCACCTCGACCGAGTTTCGTTTGCGATACATTCTCATGTGTACATGAGACGACATAACCTTAAAATGAGATAAACAGTATTAGGTTAGCTGGCAGTAATTGGGGTGTCAGTAATTCAGTCACTTACATTTGAAGGTTGTCAGTGATAGATCCCGAAATATATTTTTGAAATTGATGAATTTATACATAAAAATCGAAGTTTTAAAAACCACCAAACTTTTTTTCATCATAATTTAAACATATTAAACAATAATAAATAACAAAAGAACAATATATACTTTTAGTCTATAAGTACAAAACTGTAAGATAATGTCAGCGCCAACGCTTAAAGTGTCAGTAATTGGGTCCTTTACCCTATTTATACAGGAAAAGAAGAGTACGACGTAAGAAGGAGCAGATACACGGGGGGAGGGGGAGGGGGGGGGCAGCGAAATTCCCTCGCAAAGTGCGACGTGGAATTATCTCCGAAAAGAGAAGAGGAGAAGTAGAAACATATTTTTATCTAAACGCGTTGGTGTGCTATAAAGCAGCGGCCATAAAACGTTGAGCATGAGACGCGGTAATAGAAAACCGCGAATCAACCCCTCCGCGGCGTGTCAAAAGAATTTCCTCCGAGGGAGGACAGAACGTGGCCTCTTGAGGGGGCCTCCCCGGTCGACCAACCCCCTTGCCGCCCTCCGCGGCACTAGTCGTCGTGTAACATATGCTTTTATCTAAATTAAACAGTGTCGGCGCGATTTTCATTTCCTGGCCTGAAGCCGCTGATGTTATCCGCAGGATAGCGCGTCGCGAGAGCGTTGCTAAGGGTCGGGAAAGGTTTACCCTCCCTTCGCCAACCGACCAACCCTCTGTCCCGTCCCTGTCCCTCTTTCTTTCTTGTCCTCCTTCACCCTACCGCAGCCTCGTCGCCTTATACGCCCGTCGCGTCTCCTCTACATATACCTATGCGCTTTGCCTGCTATCTCCCCATATTCCAACCGATCCCTTCATCCCCCTTGCCGGTCTCTTCCTGTTCCCGTCTCTCCTTCTTTCCTCGCCGCTCCTTCCCTCTGAAATATGTATGCCCAGGTATTTCGTAGGCCGCGCCGAGACGCGAACGATCCTCGAAACTGCGATCGTAATTTGCTGAATTCAGGAATCGACGTTGAATCCGGCAAGCAGATCGATGGCTGAGTTTCTGGCAACTTTTTACTATTAAGATGTTATTAAGATGCGGAACGGCGAGCGTTTCTACGTTTCTGCGTTTCAGATTGATAGTTTAACAATCGGGAAAGTTTCACTGACCTATTTCTTGATTCCTTCGCGTGTCGTTATCTGGACATCTTGCCGCTCCCTCCGTGCTCCCCCAGCAACGATCGATCGTTCCCCGAATCAATTCCAAGCGAGGATCGATTCTCGTTAAGAATAGTTCGCGGGAGCATCGATAACGGCGGCAACGAATTACCGCGAGGGATCATCGGTCTGCGGGAAGGCGAAGAGAACCGGCTCTATCCGCTGGGAGCAGCTCCCGATCGTTTCGCAGGGAGGATTTCGGTTCGCAGCAAGAAGCAGCCGCGGATATGACGTGTTTTTATCGGCCAACTCAGGGAAAGATCGCCTCGGAGCCGTCAACTTCACGCCGGATGCGGAGATCCTCGCGAGCAGATAGAAAAGGCATCCCACTTTTATACTCTGGAGGTTAAAGTTTAGGAAGTTATTTTGACTTTCAGGGGTTGAATGCCTCCGCCTCCACCCCCGGCTCCTTTTGCGCGGGAAAAGCAACCCCGTCAGCTCGGTTGACGTTTCGTGTCACAGTCACCCTCATCCCGCTAAACTTCCCCTTTCCACATCCACCCTATATCGGCTATCTCCTCGTTCCCTCTCCCTTTCTCAAACTCTTAGTGTTCTCTGCTACATCGTTTCACTTCTCTTCCCTCAACTTTTATTTTCTTCTCTCCCTGCAGCGCAATTTGCGTACTGACGAGTTACAGGCCGTTGACCCTGAGGCCCTTCACGCGCGTAAAAAAATCTACAGTTGCAATTCATAAGATTTTAGTACAGCAGACTAAATCAGTGTTCATCGGGCACAGTACTCCCTAACGCTTAGGTTTCGTTTCTTGGAAACAAGCTTTCTGTGCGTGTTTTATTCACATTTTGCATGTTCTTTATCGCTTTCGTTTCTCGAGGAACCCGTCTATGGATCTAGTATTTCACATTCGCGTCGTTTCCCTTTTTCTATTCGCGAAATTTTACGTTGTCCGCGATACCATTTTTCTTTCCCCGCCTCTCGGCTCCTTCTTGTCCCGTGTCTCAGCGCCGAGCAAAAAGTTCGCAATTTTATAACGGAAGTTCGCTGAATACAAAATCAGTGGGCTGTCGCTCTTCACGGCCAACTTGTATCGTATTTTAATGGAACTGACTCGCTGCCGGCGTGTCCGCGCCGTCACCTAGACATCGGCAACGATTCCCCCTCGCAAATTCTTCGACAAATCTTTCCGAACGAGTGCTAAAACATTTTAAATCCATAGCTGCAAATGACAGGGAAATTCGAATGTTCTGTTCCAATAACGAACGGGAGGCGTTCTTTTCTAAAATGATGGCTATTGCGCATGAGATTTCTGTATGTGTGTAAAGGAAACTCTCCTTCCCGTGCTCGGCACACTCGGTCAAATCCCGTCAAGTGTAAGGGAACATGCAATATTCGCATTAGAGTCGAAATTTACCTCCGATAGAACGAGATAGTGTGAAACAGCCGGACGTCGTGTCTCGATAGGAAGAAGTTAAAAGTCGACGCGAGTGGGGATGCAAAAGTTCTGAAATTCCTAAGAGAAACGCACAATCAGTCGGTTTACAGCGGAGCGTTTTATTAAGAGCCGGAGGACCGGGGACAAGAAAGAAATTTTCATAATTTACTGCTGATACCCCCGGGCGAAAATGGCAGACAGGCGCTTCCAGGGTCATTCACGGAATTTACCACTCCGTCGACCAGACGACGCCTCCTTAAATCGCCGAAATCTAAGCAGGCTAATACCATGGCGCGCTGTGGTCTAGACTGCGAGCTGCCAACAGTTCCAACCGAGCCTAAGGTCGGGGCCAGATATATTGGCCGGTGAATTCGTTTTCGCGAACAGCGATCGAGGAGAAATCAGCCACCACCATCTGACGATCGTGGATTTGCCAGTTGGAGTTGCGTGGCCCTCGCAGGGCATGGTGGGGTAACGGGAACGCTGCTCGGCTCCACCTGAACCTAGCCGTTTGGCTGTTATTTGTCCTTAGCGTAATAGTTGTGCGCGTTACGAAGCTATGCGTAGACCAATACGAGATGAAGCTATCGAGAAAGTATCAATGTTCTAACCAATAAAGCTCCTGAATTTTTTCGTAGCTAACGCACACCTATTCTGATGCGTGTATTTCTACGCTGACAGCTCGGTTTGGTCTACACCCCAGAAGCTTGGCACTATCCCCACCATATCTGGCTCACTTTTGTTCTGCGAAGGCGAGAGCGAGATGGAACGAGAGCGAGTCAGAAAACGTTGGGAAAAGGAGCACCGAGGCAAGCAAAATGTGTGGTGGGAGAATACCCCTCACGAAACTCACCGGCCAATATATGTATATGGCCCCGACCTTAGATACCGTTTATTGCACCCTTTTCCAATCCATCTTTCCTATCATCTTACGGCCGGGTGAGATTATATGGCACCTTCGACGCCTCGAAATTATGCGGGACAATCGAAACGGCAACTTTATGATTAACTTTCGCGGAAAGCCAAGGGGCTCGCAATAAAGCAAAAAATACTTGTTGCGAGTGCTGTAAACCACTGCACTGAATCGGGCAGTTAGTGTAGGGATTAGAGAAAGGGGTATTGGAGAAAGGGGTAATGAAGATTTTAACTTTAAACGCTTTGAAAATTTTTTAGTTTACTGGGGGTAAGTAACAGCGTGCTTAAATAAGAAACTACTTAGTGAAATACAGATAGGGGAGATCGGGGTAGGTTATAACACGGGGTAAATTGTAATCTAAGTAAAATCTTTTGAACGACAAAATGGTAACCAACAGCATGCGAGAGCTGCTTGACGATATTAGCTCCGTCGATTTTAGTGACACAACCGAGCGTTATGTATTCATTTTGTGGTTATAGCCCAGAATTTTAGTATGTAGAGCATGTAAGTAAATTTTGTCTTAGCACTTTTATTTCAATTAACCGTCATTAGAAACAGTTTGAATTTTTGTTTTTTTGTCGCAAAGGAATCAGTACCCACTGGTTTATTATAATGTGTACGCATTTTAGTAATTTGATGTTTAGTTTCTCGTTTGCTGAGATAAATCGCAAAAAATCAAGCTCGAGGTAAATTTTAATATGTTACAATTTACTCTAAATGGTGATAAAGCAAACATGCTATTTGTTGACACACCGAAAAAAGATGCTCTAGACGAATAACAGAACAGTCGAGAATCCAAAAAGTAGAAAAAAAAGTTTGAAGGCAAAAGTAAAGAAAGCGAAGAAGAAGATTTTTGATAGAATCAGAGGAATAAGCAATGATTGTTTACCTCGTGTATATAAAATGTTTAATAATGATTTGTGTTTTCGTTTATATTTTTTAGAAATGTTTATTTCTGTTGCAATTTACCGCGGACTGGGGCACATTGTAACAAAGGTTCAGATTGGTTTAAGACGAAGCTATAGATGTCTAAGGTTTCCAAGATTTTGTCACGTACTTACACTCAATGAGTTCTCCACATATGTAAGTAGTAAGTCACGCAAATTATTTCCTGATTGAGGAAAACACTTTCGAGAAAAAACTGTGAAGACTTTCTTTGTTACAATCTGCCCCGGTCTCCCCTATTATGATTTTCTATTTCTTTTTTTCTTCTAATTTTTACTTTTAAATTATATTCTTTGTAATTTGTACACAATGTGATTGCAATAAAAACGTAAAAAAGAAAGACCTTTGCCTATTTAGGTGAAATGTTACTCGACTGACTCGATGCGCGTATTTCAAGCTGGAAATGTAGCTTAGAATCAAAATAAGTGAATAGATACTAATATGTGACTTTGGGTTAGTCTCCACAGATGATGAAAAATAACAATATGTCATCAGGCACGCAAAATTAATAACTCGTTTATGTCTCGATAGAATAATAAAGAATGTTTAGAAAAGAACGTTTCGCGTGCATTCTGAGACGTCGCACGCTAGTCAGTGGAGAAGTCTGCTCCGGTTTCCCCTATTAAGATTGTTATTCCATTAGCATCCTACTTAATAAAAAACTAGTTGAAATTTAGGAAACACCATTGATCCCCATAAATTGCTAAAAAGCTCGCGCGAGTATTAATTTCACCCTCCCGAGAAGGATGAAGGCGCATTATTATTACGTCGTTCATTCAACCATCATCCGCCAGCAGCGTCGTATTTCATCTCCGCAGCCTCGTATCACAGTCACCTGGTTGCACTTGCTCCCCGAAAGCCCAGCCAGCGAAATCCCTTATCAGGCTTTATTATTAGGTTATACAAACATCGCTGTCCGTGGCTAGGCACGCGGAGTTATCCAGGTTGGAGGTAGCATCGGGCAGCGCGAGTGTTCACCGTGTCGTGGAGCCAGAAGAGCCCGGGGTGTCGGGGATTGAAGGGGGTTGCTTGCGCAACGGATGATATATTATCGGGTGCTGTTTGCACTTTGACAACATCGCGGGGCATAAAAACGCTGACTCATTTAAAGCGGCCCCCAGGATTGCGCGGTGCTTCGGGAGGATCCGCGTGCCGACACCCCTCGATCCCTCCTCGGCTGGCCCTCCAGCCACCCAGCCACCCAGCCACCCGTCCACCGGCCAACCACCCCGTTCCAGCTTCCAGCTTCCCTCTGTTTCCCTCCCCTGGGCATCCTCCTCTCCTTCTACTTCCTACTTCCTCTCGGCACTCTTCTGGCCCCGCTTTGTCCACCGGTTCCTCGTCCCAGCCACCACCCACGAATCCTCCGTTTCATCCGCCACCGACCGCCGAACCACCCCCTTTCTCCGCAGCCTCACCCCCATCTAGAGGCCCGAAGCCGCTCCGGCATCTCGTGACTCTTTTTTCTTCCGCGCCAACGGCCACTGGACTCACCCCTCCTTTCTCTCTCTCTCTCACTCTCTCTCTCTCTCTCTGCTACCACCCCCAACCCCAAGGCAGTTTGCTTCTCCGTCGTAGCGTTTCTGCGTTCTCTGGGTTACCCACAAACTGCCTGCCATCGCTTCCCATCACCTCCTCCCACCCGCCCCTTCTGCGTCTTTCTTTCTTCTTCGCGCCCCTTGCATCCCCGCTAGCCGTGCCGCGGCTAACGGTCTCTTATAATTGCGATTCTTCGTATAATTTTTATTAAGGCTAATTAATTGCAATGGCTTGTATAATTCAGTTTAGTAAGTGTTTCCTCGCGGCGTGGCTTCTTCCCCCAGGCTGGTTCTCTCGCGTTCCTGGGGTCGAAGGTGTTTCGAGGGGTGAGCTTGCTGAGACGTCGTCAAGCATCAGCCGTGTGTTAACTGTTACATAGGTAGTTGCAATTAGTTTCGCGATTCACCCCGCGCGTATCGTTTCTTTTTTTGCTTTCACATCCCCTAAATTCTTGCAAATTATAAAGCAACAGAGGGAAGGACGAGAGAAAATTGATCGAAAGCGATTATGTAGCAACTGAATGGAGAGCAGTGCCAGTGGAAGTTGCACCGATCGCTCGACTAGCAATTTCTCCGCGGATTAGGAATCTTGGGCAAAAGTTTGTACACGAGTGAGGGGGTAAGGTGCGGAAGCGTGGAGAAATGTGGGTCGCAAAGCTCCCTCGAGTGGATTCAGCAGGGTATTCAATGGGGTAAATGGGGTATTGCATATTAAATACGCTGATAGGGGGATGAAACGAAAGAAGAGGAGGAGGAGAAAGAGGAGAGGATGGGAGAGAATGGCTCTGGGATTCGGCGGCAACGTGTGGAGCAATGTGTGTAAGCTTGATGCGGTTATTGATTACAGGCTACTGTCATTGACGGCCCGTCATATGGAAACGGTGACCGTTTTTCGTCACGCACACACAAATATGTATGCCCTGTTACGTGGCCACCGTATCCAGTCACGAATACCCATCAAACTTTACTTGCCGCTGTACTTTTGAATTTTCAATATTTCTTTCCAACGTCTCCGCTGGGACTATGTAATATGTAAACGCAGTCGGATCGAATTAGCAGCGGGGGTCGGTCGTCAATAATCGAGTAATAATCGTTCGGGGATAACGTGTAGCTGCGTTATAAGGCGTGCTCGCATTCACAGAAAGCCAGTCGTTTAAGGATGTATCGGACGTACAATATTAGACAAAAGTAAATTGATTAGAATTTCGACCGTATATATGAGATAATTCAAAATTAAAGTGGTTTCAGCGCAATGGTTCGGTCACTTCAAATTTGTAATAAAAGCTATTTTGCAATCGTTATATTTCCGACGTTTCGGTCATTGATTGTGACCCTTATCAAGGAAAGTGAAATAAAACTGCGTTTGCCTTTAGGTGAAATTTACACGTTAGCCGAAGACGTGCGTTGAGCGCGTCGGTTAGAACGTGACTGAGGTAAACAGTAAAAACAAAGTAGGAGACTCTAGAGGCCGAACTTAATACGTTATAAACTGGATTAAAAAATTGAAGGAGACGATATTTCAAACCTCAACAACACGCCGTTTAAAATACCAATGATGTGGTAAACAAAAAAAAAACACATTCACTCATGCTCGAAAAATAATTAATTACATAACTCAAATATGTAATTCATGATTCAACTATAGTTAGAGAGTTACAGGACAATTCTAACAGAAAGATAAGGGTCACAATCAATGACCGAAACGTCGGAAATATAACGATTGCAAAATAGCTTTTAATACAAATTTGAAGTGACCGAACCATTGCGCTGAAACCACTTTAATTTTGAATTATTAGACAAAAGTATATGAAATTTGAAATACTTGAATATACTTGTAAATCTAGATGTAAGGAACTCGAACGACAGTTGTAGCCTTATTTTTTCTCCCAAAAAGGTATTTTTCACTTTACAAATACTTTCTCAAGCATTATTTCCTAAAATTTTGTCAGTGAAAATGCCCTGAATTCACAATCTTCTCAAGTTATAATTGATTTCTTTAAGACGGTGCAGTGAAAACAATTGAAACTCGGCAGATATTTTCATCTACCCATATACTACAAGTAAAAAAAAAATGGAAAAATTGGTACCATTTCTGCAACATTTTTTCAGCCGTTTTATCTGTCAAGATCGTCTCTTTGCGAGAGTACGTGTGAAATCAGTGTAAATTAAAATCGTTATAACTCAGCAACCGTTTTGTGTATTCGTTTAAGATTTTTGGAGCACATCAAGAAGATTAGAAAGAACAATCTCACAAATTTTTATCAACTTGGTACCATTTTGAAGACAGGTCCAATACATCCTTAAGCTGCTCCCTTTGTTAACCGTCGAACCTGTTTTGCGGCAGGTTTAATAATTATCATATATTATAGCGGAGTAAATTTTTCCAGAATTATAATCTGCCAGAAATTCTGAACCTTCTTATCATGGTATTTTATATTTTGGTAGAATTGGAGTCACGTTATTTGCTAGAATGAAACTGAGTAAAATATATTCTATAGCGATACTGCCACGCTATACCAATTTCCAGGTGAACAATAGGGAGGGATTAACTTGGACGTGCACTTGTTCCAGGAATACAGGGAGTCAAAGTAGAGCAAGTGGAGAGAAAGGTAGGCTATCGGTGGGGATAAGTACACGTACCCGTTCAGAAGGCTGAATTGCGATACCTGGATTAGGCCGACACAGGTATAGTGGCTCGGGATAAACAAAGGGTCGGTTTCGTACAGCGATCGTATAATCGTAACCTTTACTTACAAAGCAAAGTAATAATCTATGCGCAGGCACACAATAAACGCCGGATAATTGAAGGCCTATATAAAATGGAGCAGAAGCAAGCCTGATTATTTGGTATTACTGCATGCGGGAGCGAACCGTTTGCGAAGGTAAAAAGGGGCGGAATAGCTCCGCCTTTTCAGAATGTAATGGCCCAGGAAAGGGTAGTTGATTTCATTTACAATAGCCATCGAAATTTCTCAGAATCCTTGAAACCTTTGACTTCTGTATTGTGCGCGAGCAACTGCAACTTCTCCACTGACTGTTTAGCGTACCAAGTCTCAAAATGCACGCGAAACGTTCTTTTCTAAACATTATTTATTATTCTATTCAGACATAAACGGGTTATTAATTTTACGATAGACGTGTCTTATTAATTTTACGTGCCTGATGATATATTGTTCTCTTTGGTCGTCTGGACACAAACTTAAAATCACATATTAGTATCTATTCTCTTATTTTGATTCTAACAAGGGGACCTTCAGGTGTGAAACTTGGTGTACTTGAAGGTCTTTATCTGGACATTAATTTCCCAAAACAGTAAGGCGCGCTTTTCTGTCAAATTCGAGGAAATCGACTTTGAATAGTTCAATAAAAAGTACTATTACCTGACTTACATCGGGCAGACATCCAGACTTTTAGAAAAACGTATATACGAACACAAAAGGAACATTTTTTTACACCCCTTACAACACACTGCCCTAACGAAACATTCGCTAGAATTCGATCATAGATTTGACTTTGATAACGTTAAGGTCGTTGATCGAGAGGCCAACTTGGATCGGAGGATTCTGATAGAGGCGTTACATATGATTAAACAACCAAGCGTAAATCTTAGGTATGAAACACCTAAAATACAGGAATATTACGCAACCTTATTGAAGAAGGAAGGTGTGATGATGTTGTCTCTCTGTTAGAGTTTCCGTTTCCTGGTTCCCCACTGTTTTCTATCACTTGATCAATACTACATATTATTATTGTATGTAATTATAGTTTCGAACGCTGGCGAATTTGGATCTTTACCATATTGGCTACAACTGATGGTAATTTGGCAGTTTGTTGACAGGTTTTTCAAGTTCACATTTAAAAATTTTTCCCATAACAGTTAACGCCCCCCCCCCCCCCCTTTGTTGTCGTTTTGACCGTCTTCGGTTTTATCCTCTGGCTGTTCCTGCCTGCCGATGTATGTTTACCTCAGTCACTCTCCAACCGACTGGTACGTTACACGTTTAACACGTGCCTAAGCTACAAAAGCAGCGCAGTTTTCTTTTTATATACTTTCCTTGATAATGGTCGTAATATTGACCGAAACGTTGGAAATATTAAAATCATAAAATTTGCAAAATAGCTTTTATTGTATAATAGACCGACCCAGTGCGCCGATAACATTTAAAAAATTTAAAAGTTTTTTTTAAAAAATTTTCGGTCGAAAAATTTTCAATCATTTTATTTCAATCATTTTATGTACTATTTTTCAAGCTAGAGATAATTTAAAATAAGATGTGCGTTTTTAATTGAAAATGATATTTAAATATCTGTTAATTCGCACAAATTTGGTAGGTGTTAAAATGAATAAAAAAAAAAGTCAATAGTAGTCAGAATTTTTAAAAGTCGATTTTCTCGAATTTAGCTGAAAAGCGCGCTTTACTGCTTCGGGAAATTAATACTCGAGCGCAGATCTTCACGTACACTAAGTATCAATATTTTCTGAAATTGCCAAACCTGAAGGTCCCCTTGTAAGCTAAATATACACGGGTTATTAATTTTGCGTGCCTGATGACATATTGTTATTTTTGATCATCTGTGGAGACTAACTCAAAGTCACATATTAGTATCTATTCATTTATTTTGATTCTAAGCTACATTTCCAGCTTGAAATACGCGCATCGAGTCAGTCGAGTAACATTTCATCTAAATAGGCAAAGGTCTTTCTTTTTTACGTTTTTATTGCACTCACATTGTGTACAAATTACAAAGAATATAATTTAAAAGTAAAAATTAGAAGAAGAAAAGAAACAGAAAATCATAATAGGGGAGACCGGGGCAGATTGTAACAAAGAAAGTCTTCACAGTTTTTTCTCGAGAGTGTTGTCCTCAATCAGGAAATAATTTGCGTGACTTACTACTTACATATGTGGTGAACTGATTGCGTGAAAGTACCTACGTGACAAAATCTTGGAGACTTAGACATCTATAGCTTCAATTTAAACCAATCTGAACCTTTGTTACAATGTGCCCAGAAGCAAAAATTCAAACGGTTTCTAACGACGGTTAATTGAAATAAAAGTGCTAAGACAAAATCTACTTACGTTCTCTAAATAATAAAATCCTGGGCTATAATCACAAAATGAATACATAACGCTCGTTTGTGTCACTAAAACCGACGGTGTTAATATCGTCGAGCAGCTCCCGCATGCTGCGGGTTACCAGCTTTGTCGTTGAAAAGATTTTACTTATGTTACAATTTACCCCGTGTTACAACCTACCCGGCCTCCCCTAATGCAAGCGTAAGGAGGCGAGGCTCAGCTTTGATAGCTGTTTCTAAGCCCGCCCTAGAATTTCTCTAAAGAAGTTTGACTGGACTTTGAAGGGAGCTGTTTGAAACACACACGGACTATTATTCCATTTGCGGCAGCAATTGAATGAGGGGAAGACAGAGAAGCCGGGCGAGGGGGTGAAGTGTTTGCCAAAACGCGTAAACGTAACAGTTAGCGTGAACGTGGACAGACAGAAGGCGAGAGAGAAGCAGACAGAAGGAGAGTCCCGAGGACGTGTGTCCCCAAAAGCCGTGGAGCTCAGCGTTGAGTGATGGCCGCTCAGTCGACCTCGTAACCGGCGCCATACATCATTCAAGATGGCTGGCTTCTCACGCTGCTCGGGGAGAGACAAGGGTGACAACCCTCCCGTCTCTGCTTGCTACTTTTGACTGGCTACGTCTACGCCTTCGCTGATAATCGTGTTACGGAGATATCAATCTTGGGGCGACGCCTCTCCCGCTCCGTTGTAAACTGCATTAACGCTAAGGATGTGCACTGGTATGGACAAAATTCCACCAGAATATATAGTTTGATTTCTTCTGCCTGGCTTCGATCCCTCCAAGCGACGAAACTCCAGCGATATCTCGCCGTCCTTTTTCCCTTTTATTAACCATTGACTTTTATTGCCCTCGAATTCTATAGCAGTTAATCGATTCGATGCTTGAACTTGGGGACCTTCTGAAGGGTTTATCGATAAAAATACTGTGAATGCTTGCGCGATTATTACCGCGATCTGTTTGTTGTAAGTTGCTCAGGAGAAAGATATTATCGCCGTTCGGTAAAATATCGCCTACTAATTTGGAAGGGAGGCGAATATAATCGAATGATTATATATACGCTATTAGTAGGATATCGAGGATTAATTAATTTGTAATCGTGCATTAACCGCACGCACGACGAATTATTAAACTATTTCAGTGTATCAATATATACAAATTGATATCGTTCGCAAGATTAATGGCATTTAGTTGAAAAATTCCTCCTCTTTGTATAAATATCCCGGGTCTAAGGTAATTAACCGTTTGATGAGAAATGTAAAGTGCAACGAACGAAAACCGAATCATTTTTTAAATGAAATTAAAAGGGAAGAACCGCTTTTGAGGTGCCATCTACTGGTTTTAACTTTCTATTAAACTAATGCGTCTCTCAGCTGGAAAGCATTACTTTCGGGGGATCTACATTACCAACATTGGATGCGTAGAAAAGTCCAAGATCTCTTCTATTTAGTTTCCCGCACTGTGCCTAGATGAGCTTGGAAAATACTAATGCATTGACGAAATTTAATACAGAGAACCGTTTTCGCTCTTACTTTCGAAAGTATTAACACCGTTCAGACATTTATATTAAGCTTCCGTCTTGAAGCTTTTCCCACAGCGCGAGGAGGAATGACAGCGTAGACGACAAACGGTATAAAACGCACGAAGATTTAATTAAAGTGCCGCGAGGGTGTCGTCGCGTCTGTTCGAGGGAGAAAAGCGCGGTTATTATTAATACAATTCCGGTTTCAGCGTTCATATTTTCGCCCTGTCTCATGGACACTTCGTACCTTTCATTCCAGTTTCCCCTTTCCGTCGAATTTTCTCGAGAATTCGTAGGCATTTGTCGCCGAAATGAGAATTTCTTGTTGCATTCAGAACCCCCGTGTTTCCAACGTGTCCCAGGGAGATTTTAATGCGACATAACGGGCTTGAATATTTCATATTAACTCAGAAAAAATAGAGAAAGGGAAATATTGAACTTCTCCAAGACTTTCGTTAATCTGGAGTTTACAGATACAGGGTAAAAGCACTAGTAGTTGGCCACCCTCTAGTAGTCGACCACTTTTATTGTTTAGCTTAAAGAAATAAGTACTGAAATAAAGCATTTATTAAATGACAATATTATATTATATTTTGAATTTCTAACTTTAAAATACGAGCAAAGGCGCTCGTCATAGGTAAAAAAAATAAATGCTTTTAAAGTGATTTGTAAACTAAGTTTAATTCTGCATGTGTCATTGCTGTTTTCCAACACGAGAAGCATAAATGCGCTTTGAATAGAAACAACAAATGTAATTCAGTTCTATACATTTTTTATTGGAAAATGATGCTATTTCACTGAAAAAGCATCAACAATTTTATATGCGCTTAAAAAATGAAAAAAAAATGGGATAATTTATTTATTTATGGGAGGTCGGTAACTGGACCATCATTACCTTTCAATTTTCAATAGTCGACCACAGCGGTCGACTTCTGAAGCTAAGTGCATTCACAATGAACGCTAAAAGTCGACCACGTGTTAACTATAATTTATCTTATTAAAATTTTGGCTCCATATCAAAACTACACAGTACAAAACTACACAAGCAATTTAGGACACATCAGAATAGTGCACAGAAAGTAATGCACATACAATTTACTACACATTCGTTTTTATAGTGCACATATAATTTAGGACACACGAGATTTAGGACACATACAATTTAGGACACATGCGATTTAGGACACACAATTTAGGACACATACAATTTAGAACACATGCAATTTAACGCACATTTTTTTAGTGCACATCAGGATAGCGCATACCAAGATTTCGCACACAACCATCTACTCGTCGCCGTTTCACAGCCGATGGTATTAGTATTGGTTGGGACTAGATCACGGCGGGGGGCGCGCGCCCACTTGCGGGCGCGTAACAATATCGCTATTGTTAACAAGGTAATCATTCTGAACATTTCCCTTTAAACTTTTTGGTGGTCGGCTTTGGTTTACGAGATATGCGCAAAAAACTTATCAGAATTACCGAGTTTAACACATACTCACATCGGTTCGCTACCATGCTTTACGCGCCCCCCGCCCTAATCTGGCCCTAACCAATACTAATACCGTCGGCTGTGAAACATATTTCAATATATTATGCCGAAAATTTTTTATTAATATCTCCGAATCTAAGGCTGGCCGCCAAAAAGTTTAAAGGAAAATGTTATTCAGAATGACGACCTTGACAACATATGTGAAGATCATTGAAATCGGCGAAGGCCCAGTTCACCGGCAAGTTTGCCGTGCTATCCTGTTGTACACTAAATAAACTGTGCGTCAAACTGCATGTGTCCTAAATTGTATGTGTCCTAAATCGCATGTGTCCTAAATTGTATGTGTCCTAAATCGCATGTGTCCTAAATTGTATGTGTCCTAAATCTCGTGTGTCCTAAATTGTATGTGCACTATAAAAACGAATGTGTAGTAAATTGTATGTGCACTACTTTCTGTGCACTATTCTGATGTGTCCTAAATTGCTTGTGTAGTTTTGTACTGTGTAGTTTTGATATGGAGCCAAAATTTTGATAAAGTTTTTAAAAGAACTTATTTGAATTACTCATTATTCCTGTCATTATTAATTATTTACCGTTGTTGCACATTATATTTAAAAATAAATTTTAGTTTGTAATGCGAACATAACCTAGTTTTAATTTCATATTAAGAAAAGGTAGTCAACTACTAGCTATCGGACCGGTCGACTTTTTTACAGTTGAGCGGTCGATTATTAAAGCATTCGGACACATTATTTTTAACGCTAATTATTTATTTTCTCCGAACTTTTATACTAACACAAATTTTTTAGCGATACATTAAATACATTTGAATTACTTCAATACATTTTATATATTTTATAACATTGATTGTTTATTTTATTTTAGAACTTTTCATTCGAGTTTAGCTTCAAGTGGTCGACTACTAGTACTTTCACCCTATTAGGATGTATTACGAATGAGACGAAGCATAATTCCTCCCTTCCGCCACTACCGCGGATTTCTAAAATAAATGGTTATATTTTCCTAAAGACAATAACGCTCGTCTATCTATCACGCGTCCGAGCAATATTGGCGTGCCCATCGGATGTAATATTGAAATTGTATTCGTTCGTAATATGAGAGTTATTTATGAAACGTAGCAGGCAATATAGCGGAACGCGCGGGGATGACGGCGAAATCTGATGGTAGCATCACGATATGATACGATATGATGTGAAGAGGATCGAGCCTCCTTGAAATGCAGACCGTGCGTGCTGCTTCATTCTGCATACTTCCAATATATTCCCCGAGAAGACTAACGTATGAAAAACTGTCGGTGCTCATCCTTATTTTAATAAATATCCCTTTATGTGTCTTTATTATTCAGCACCGACGATTACATCGATAAAATGTTCGTGCGCAGTTAAATTCCACAGAAGAGAACCCATTCTTTGCACTGTACAGCCAAATACTGCTCTATTAATTCGAAATCCGTGCTGGAAAGCACGGAGCTGCATGGTGCGCGAGCAGCGGTCACGATTAATCCATTTCGGGGCAGACGATGAAGAAAAGCGCGTGCAGCGTGCACGGGAGGAATGTTTTTGCATTCGAAGCGAGTTTTCAGAAAACACGGTAGCAACGTGTAACGTGTACGGTTGGAGCTGAACGAAGCGACAGCTGTTCGCCGGTTGGCTGCGCTATTCGATTGTCTCGCTCTTGATGATTGATGATCGTTCGGGGTAGCTACTGCCGCTGCCGCCGCCTTGACACCGCGTCTGTCTTTTCCCTCATTTCCCGCCGGCTTTTTTTCGTTTCCTCGGCGATTCCAGTGCAACGCAGCCGGTCGATACGTACGAGCCCGGAATACCGAGCTTCCCTCGGAATTCGCTCGCCACGATTTCACTACGTGGACCGGAAGTGCGACCGAGAAGCTGCAGGAAATCCTTCCCGACCGAGTGAATCTCGCCTTAATCGGACCGTGGCAGTGCTTAATTCGGAGTGCTTTAATTGCGATCTGCTAATCAACAGTTACCTACTCGTTACGGAAGTGGAAATAGAAGTCTGTTAATTGCAAGCTGGAAATAAGGAATATGCTGGCTAGACACTGCAGATTAAAGATTTAAACAGAGTGGACCTCTGAAACCACGCTGTTTTTTGAAAATTGTAAGTCGAAATTTCGGCTTGAATTAAGGCTAACCCACTCGGAAGGCGAATGTAGCAAAAACTGTGATTTCTCTGGGACTCGGAAGCCGAGCACACGCATCCCTCGTCGAATCGAAGTCGAGAGGCTAGGGAACTGGCGCACGAAGGCAAAAGGACGACGAGAAGACGCGGTTCTACCTGCCAAGAGGGAATTAGCCTTGAGGAATCAGCTGCAGCCGCGCTCGGGATGCATAATGCAGGGGTAGGTGCGTGAATTTATGTAACTTAATTTGTAACGCGCGACGTCCGGCTATCTGGACCGTCGAAGAACAGGTCGACGAGGAAAGGGAGGGACCAGAAACCATCATAAGGGTTATGCATACGCGAACCACCGCGCGGCGGAGTATAATAATGGTCAACCCGATGAGCAACTTCTTCGCTTTGCATGTAATAACCGTGGCCCGTGGCCCCCTCCCCCCCCCCCTCCGAGAACCAAATGCCTTCTGCGCGGAGGCAGCGGTTTAATAAAATCTCGTCGCTCTAATAACGTGTACGTTGCTGCCGCGAAAGAGAAACCGGGACGGCCAGAGACGGAATGAGAGGGGGAAAAAAAAGGAGGAATAAAAGGATTAAAAGGCGGCGAGGAGGAAGGAAGAAGGAGTGCTGGAGGTGGTCGTCAAGCTTGCTGGCGAAAAAACGAAGAAGACAGGGATGAGGTATATTGTTCGGAGCGTGTACGTGCACCTTTTGAACGTGATCGTTGTTTGTTCGCCGGGAGGCGTTTACGTTTTGAATATACAAACATTCAAATGTGGAACGTACCATGGAGCCAAAAGCAACCGCCGGAGAGTAGCGTCCAGACGTCCATCCTCAAGTGACCCCGGGCCAACGAGCTTCTGTCGGGAAGCTTTCACAACACACGAACCAGCACCGGGAGGATAGAATTGGCGCGAGTTGTCCGCGAAATCGCCAGCACCCCGTCATGTTTGAATGCCAGGGAACTGCGTGAGGGAAGCGGATCTTACGCGTATCGCGCAAATGGTCCAACTGAAAACGCATTGACACGAGAGAAGTCACCGGGTGCAGAAGGGAGAGCCGGAGAGAGAGGCAGCGGAAGAAGAGAGGCAGCCTGGTGCTGAATGCCGCCCTACCTGGTCCCCGAACTCATAAATCATTTCCCCGTGATACTACCCCTCGCCGTTTTCCTGCAGCATAACCCCGGCGATCGGCGGCCAGCCAACATCACCTGGAACTCATGGCCTGCAGAGTCTCCCGATTCTCTGGATTCTCGGCAACGAACCGAGCACACGGATCCTCCGCAGAAGTGATTTCGATCTCCGCGACAACCGAGGTGCACGCGTGCGCGACCCGATCCGCGTGTCCTACCCTTTTCGAGCAAGTTTCCGACGGGTTCAGTGGTGCTTTATTCTTTGAGGATTTTGTGAACCAACGCATTGAGGCCGAGGTTGCCAGTACTCCAAGCAGCAATGGAGGCTCTATTGTTTCAGTATCCCTGATGGTAAATATCGGCCACACGGAGAATCTGGACAAAACTACTTGGGGAGCCACGAGTTCCTGCGTTCTAGAGATGGTAAGAGGAAGCTGTAAACGTACCAAGGACACGTTCCCAAGATTGATCATTTTCATCGAGACGAACGCGACTCCTAAATCTTTGGCTGCTCCGGCGCGATGGAAAGTTTGTTGGAACGCGAACGATTCTCCAGGGCAAACGTAAAATTAATAGCCCTCCTTTACTGCGCGACCCCGTAGTCGCGGCATTGCTGGTGGGGGACTATAAATTTCAGCACACAGATTCAAAATGATCCCCTTTATTGCACGGAACCCTGGTTAGTTGTGCTTCGACCTGGTCCTCGCGCAGTCCAACCATCCACTTACACTTCGTTCCTTCAGTGCTGCTAGAATTGCTTTCTTTTCCGTACCCAGTACACCTTTGTCCGGCGGTGAAGTTAATTATAAGAGCGTCCTGCTTTGTCTCTTGCTGTACATTGCCACCGAAGGTCGAGAGAGACGCGGATCCACGAGTGCGAACGGTGAATAGAGTTTCTTCTTTCTTTGTCAATTAATGTGCTTGACGTGAAACCAAAGCTATCAGTCGAGTGTTTTTAAAATTTCCCAATTGATATTTCGTTGGAGGTTTTTATGTTGCGATTTTGTCGGTGATTTGTATTTATTTTGCTGATTAATTGTTTTTTAAATTTGCATCAATGCCTGATTGTCATCTCAAAAGTCAAAGGAATTATAAATTTCCATGTTGTTTCAATTTTTCTGCTACTCTTCAGAGCTGCGAAGTTTGTAGTGTAAGTTGAATGTCGTTTATTTCAAATTGTTATCATCTTTTATTTAACCAAAAATGCAAAGTGGAACAAATAGATGACGCGGCTGACACCACCTATCGGTGACCTTTTGAACGGTGTTAGATCGCGGAGAATCTCCAAGGTGGAGCCACGGTGACGCCTCGCGCGTGGATTTCTTTTTTCTTACGTCTTTTCGTAACAGATGCGTTAAGGAGGAAATCATATTTTTTGTCTTCATCATTTTGCATTACTTTCAAACCGCTGTTCCTTTTGACAGATAATTATTCTTTCCTCATTTACGTACTGCTTTCGTTTCTCTACCATCCAGAATTGTAACACCAACGAAAAGGAATGTTACGTCTACTCTCAATTTTATCGAAGAATCGAATCTTTATACAATTTTTATTCAAATTTATCTGCTATATTCACGGGAATTTCGTTCAAACTTTTCCCTCCATTACATTATGCAGAGTTACAAGAACTCTCCAATACCATGCCAATAGAAATTCCTCAACGTAGTTTTTTTCTGTCCTCTTCCTTCTCACGCCTGTATACGTGTACACCGAGTAATCGAGTTGCTCGGAGGATAAATTTTATCTATAAAAAACACACAAATTAAATCTCAATCAACGAAGACCATTTTCTGGTCCACGCAGATTCCTACATTCCAAAAATCGAGCTCAGACAATGGTGGTATTTGGGAAATTTTCTTTCGAACGCTCTAACGATGTATTTAGAAATAAAATCGTAGACGCTTAAAGAAAAAAGCTGTCGACACGTCAGTCCCCTTGTTCTCCGGCGAAAAAGCTCGGGAGGTCCGTGGGAGCCGTCTGGCATCGGTTTTCGTTTCCAGGACGGAGGAAAGCGCGTTTTATTCACGACGCTCCAGATACTGCAGCCATTTTATATAGATTGCAATGTATTGATCGTCTCCGCCAACAGCCGACATTCTACGTAGTATCAGAATGACAGGCTGGCAGATGGAATCGCAACTTCCCCTTCCCCTTTTTCCACCAACTGCCACCACGTTCCAACCCCCTTCAATGCTTTGGACTGCCTGCCAACCCCTCGTCTCCGCCTATACCTATGTACACTTTCTGCTTAGCTGCTTATACAGACCTACCTATACGCCGATACCTCTGTGTGCGGTCACGTGCCACTGTGTACGCCTCGCGTATACATCCGCGCGTCGTATGTGGGTGTACACGCGCGGGTTGCGCTACGTGGATCGCATATACGTGTATCCGGATATGTAAAGAATATGTAAATAACAGGGGAGTGGTTAGGTATGTACGAGATATATCGCAGTTTTTACTTATCTTTTTGCGCCGCGCCGCCGCGAGGATAAATGAATTTGTCGGTGACAGAGAGCAGCGGCCCGAGCTGCGGTAGTGACGGTGCTTGGAAATCGAACGCGCGCGATACGATCGCCGAAATTTTACTGCTTTTTAACGCCCTGCAAATTAATCCCGTTTTTGGTGCCTCTGCCCGAGCGATCGCACGGTTGTTCGCTCTTTCGAAAGCTCAGGCGACGAAGTTCTTTCGAACAGATTTATTATATCTTTTTATCCGCGAGGTAAAATATTTTATTTAGATATATGGAGCTGCTTTAAGGAATGTTTCGAGGTTTTCAGAAACGCGGGAATGCCGCGGTAAAACTGGCATTTCCACTTTCGATTATTCTCCCCCTTCGTCCCGACAGAACATCCACTTTTTTAATTAAAATTGTACGCCACCCGTACCGCTTCAAACTTTCCGCGTGAATAGGCTTTATTAAATTAGTTTTGAACTCGCGATAAACAAGCTTTAACGTCACATCGGCCGTAAATCGTAACGCGTCATAAACAACCGCACTAGCGGGCGAGATTTTTTTTTTGGCATGCTTCTAAAATGAATATGTGCTTTATTTTTGATTCGGTATTGGAGGGATGAGAAGTTGTAGGGTTTGCAACCACCGACGTGACGAATTACGGGGAAACGTACGGAGAGACACGCCCACTCAAAAATTCATCGAGCTTGAGAAATCTTTCTCCCGCAACTACATGAATTCTTATTGTCAGCCGGGCGTTCCTTTACCCCAGAAATCTCTTTCTGTTAAAGGACACGCGATAGATTACCTCGAGAAAGCCGCGATAACGTGTTCGCGTTCGCGTCCACTTCACCCTGACAAATGATCGTCTTCTTCCGTCACACTCCCGCCTTTCCCGCTCAGTATCAGGTACATCGGGGCTCAATATTGTTGCCCTCCGTCTGTGTCTGTTACACAAAACTTTTCACCGACAGAAACGGAAGAAACACTTTCTGAGAAATAGAAGTAGGTACGGTTGAATCGGGGCTTCTTTCGAAGCGATGCTTTTCCTCCTGGAATCTCACTTGTAATATTCGCCGCGTGGAACGTAAGTTTAAAAATTTCCTTAGGTTCAAAATGCAAAAGAATTTGAATCGACAGAATCTGAGTCGTTAATTCTGTTCTCCAGCATTTCTTTCGAGATAGATATCTAGTGTGAACATTCACGAATACAGACAGAATATTTTAAATCTCACTTGTAATATTCGCCGCGTGGAATGTAAATTTAAAAATTTCCTTAGGTTCAAAATGCAAAGGAATTGAATCGATAGAATCTGAATCAATAATTCTGTTCTCCAACATTTCCTTCGAGATATCTAGCGTGAACATTCACGTATACTCGTGTACAGACAGAATATTTGAAATCTCACTTGTAATATTCGCCGCATGGAATGTAGATTTAAAAATTTCCTTAGGTTCAAAATGCAAAAGAATATGAATCGACAGAATCTGAGTCAATAATTCTGTTCTCCAACATTTCCTTCGAGATATCTAGCGCGAACATTCTCGAATACAGGCAGAATATTTGAAGCGGCGCGGAATAGCAACGTAGATTCTGTTGCATGGTTGCAAATCGTTCTCTTCGGAAATCCCTTCTCCTCGACGGGAGAGGGAAGCAGCGAGATTTCCAGCAGACCGTCACTGGTGCTATCTGGAGGACCTCGAATGTCTGTCGCGCGATATTAGTTTCACGATTCGGGAGACCGGCCGCGAAATAAGGGGGCGAAAAAAGGGAGGGCGATAATAGAGGGGCGAGGGAGAAGGGGGCGGGTAGATAGAAGGGCCGGAGAGAGAGGAGGGAAATGAAAGAGGGTGGCCAGAAAGGAGGAAGGAAAGCGGAATCTCCTGTTACATCGAGTTTAAGATAGGGCGGACCTTTCATCCGCAAAAATGCCCCGCGGGACCCGCGTCAACGTCCTGCGAGAGAACTACCATCCAGTTCGTTCTTCAACCCTCCTTCCCAGCCATCCCGAAGCTTGCTCACGAATGCTCGCTCGCTCGGACAGGGCCACGACGACAAGGAGCTCTCTGACTAGACGTCACTCAGATTCCAACTTCCCTCCATTCTTCTGCTCGGCCATGATTTATGGTCGCTTTAATGCAACCTACCGCAAGAATTCGCGTCGGATGTAACGCGGCTACTCGGATTAACCGTTCAACTTCCTCGCGTAGAAAATAGTCAGTATCGATGTTGATGCGGGAAAGTTTGAAAAGGATGCTCACTTCCAGCACCCCTTTGTTTCAGTTCTTTTCTCCAGTGTATCATTAAACCCGTATCCAGCCTCGTTCGTCAGGACTAAGTATAGAAGTATTACCGAATTCCTTTGGCCATAATGACGAAACATGAGCATGAATTAAGGGTCGCTCATTTGAGTGACCGTAAAACTTTTCGCGTACCCGACTCCAGCCCCGAGTGCTTTGCTTTTAACGAATAAAGGTCGCTGAAAGCTCCGCCGCGAATAAATTACCATGCGGCCACTCGGAAGTAACGCAAAAGCGACCCGCGAACCAGACGAATTCTTTTTCCACAGCAGTGCAGCTTGTAGAGAAATTGCTAGGTATGTGCATCGTCCCGCGTGTTTTTGATACGCGAAAATCGCCGATTCAGGCATTTCGACGAGCCCGAGAAGCAGTTCCATGTGCGTGGAAAATATTCACCTTTTCTTCTCTGTATACAATTTAGAACACATGGGCCAAAAAGCTTTTTAAATCTTTAGATTCCCTTTGTTGAGTCAAGAGAAATTTAGTTGAGGGGTTATGCCCACCTGTGAGATCTGAAAAAACATGTATATTCGGTAATTTTTGGGGCAACAATTTGAAGGCTTTTTTAAAGCAACCTTTATGTATTCGAAAGTGTACATCTTATACTACATGTGGTAATTATTCCAATGAAAAATATAAATAAATAAAAGAAATATCAGTGATCTTCCGGCAGTGATTTTTTTCAGTAGTTTGCAGTGACCGCTCTAATTTTGACCTGATTCATCTGAAATAAAAAATTCGAAGAAATTTAGTTAGTATATTAAATTATCTTGTCCTTAATCGTTCATTATCCCGAAAAATTAATTTGCTACAAAATGGCGGCTGTTCAAATTAAAATATCGATTTTCGCCGCAAAAATCGCTAAATTTTCATCTGTAAAATAAAAACTACGCAACGGCAATGAAAAAGCCACGATTAAAGACAAGATTTTTATATTTAGAATAAATCTACAAAAGCTGAATTCATTCGATGCAGCGGTTCTCGAGATATTTTGGTCACCGTTTCTGAAAATGTAGTTTCGAGAAAAACACGTTTAAAGTTTTAAGTTAGGTTTACATCCTCCAGGACATACTTATACCAAAATTCGTACAGCTCCGCCAATTTTGGTCGGATCAAATAGAAACTTTCACACAATACTTTTGAGATGATGTACTTTAAGAAAATGTAAAAACCACAAAATCCATTTTTCCGGATTTTGCAGGTGAGCATAACCCCTTAATGAAATCTTGGCTTTGATGTGGAAGCTAGCAGGTTGACGAGCGCTCAGGTTAGGTACTTAAACCAAACAATGTGTCTTAAGTGGTAGAACTTACACCAATCGCTCCTCCTCCCACAGCAACACGCCGATTTGTTAATAAATAAATTGATAGCGAGTCTATAAGAACACCTTCCATCGTTTCACTTTTGGTGAAAACCTACCTGAGGATCTAGCATGGAAAATAAATATATCAAAGTGTAGTTAGTAGGGCCCTTACTATTTCTCGGATTTACGGATATCCGAGTTTTGGGTATCCGAGTCTTGAGTATCCGAGTCTGAAGTACCCGATTTTTGACTATCCGAGTCTTGAGTATCCGAGTACTCGGATACCCACAAAATGTATATTCGGATATCCGGATATCCGGATACTTATTTAATTTAGATTCGAGTACCCGTGAATCAGGATATATCCGAGTACTCGAATTACTCATTACAACTCGAAATCCGGGATAAGATCTGTATCCGGTTTCGAATATTTTATCATAATGACTCAATAAAGTTCTGTTTATTTGGATTCTAATTGAAAAAATGTCTGCCATTCGGAACCAGATTATTTATGATAAAAAACAAAAAGGATTTCGTTAGTATATTAATGTATCTTCCGCTTAACGGAGAGAATTTCAGAAATATTAATTTAAAACAAAATGGCGGCTATTTAAAGTTGAAATCCTGATTTTTTCATGCAAAAATTCACGGGAAAAAATCATGATTTCAACTTTAAATAGCCGCCATTTTGTTTTAAATTAATATTTCGGAAATTCCCTCCGTTATGTGGAAGATACATTAATATACTAACGAAATCTTTTTTGTTTTTAATTTTAAATAATCTGGTTCCGAATGGCAGTGCTCACCGCAAAATCACATTTTTAAAAAGGCTTTTTCGATGTCGGTTGTTACTTTGTTATAAACATAAATATTTTTCTATGAAAAATTACCAAACCAAATGTTCTTTAAATGTTGTTCTTTTAAGTGCAAAAAGTTCTGTAAAAATATATGCCACCGCTTTTTAAAAAAAAATTCACAAACATTCCCCTCTTTTCGACCGCCTGACTAGGTATAACCCCTTAATCACTTCAGTTAAACTTGCTCTCTTTAATTAGAATCGATATAAAGACAGCTTTATTCAACCATGATGATAAAATATCCGAAACCGGGTACTTGGTTACTCGGATCCAAGTACGGATATCCGGATACTCAGATCCGGATTTCGATCCGGATTTCGAGTTATAACCAGCAATCCGGATACTCGGATATCCGGATAATAAGAGCCCTGGTAGTTAGTATAATCCGAGGCATCGCGCGACAGAAATACAATTGGAATTGCGAGAGGGTATTTTTCAAAGCGAAGGAACGAAAGGAAGGTAAATTTGGCCGAAGTGGGCGGCATTGCAACTCCCTTGTCGAGGATCCTAGCCCGCCCACCCGGCTTTCGGCTTCATCTCAATAACATTAGCTTAGTCGTTTAAGCTTTTATTCCACCGACTTATATTTATTCTGAGCTGGCCGAGCGCAATTTGTTCGGCTCTGATCTCTACGCTAAACTATCGTCCGCTTCAACGATTCTTTCTCCCAGGAAATTCCTCCACTCTTTTTTCTTTCGCTTCTCCCTTCAAGCATATTGCGTTAAAGCAGTCTATTTAATTCGCCACCTGTTCCTACCGATTGTTATTACTTCTCCCACTAACACAACTCTCAACACATTTACAGCGTATAGAGCTGCTGGAACCCCGTCCACGGGCGGAGCCGGTAATTACGTCTAAATTCTCTGGATGACATAATCGACCGGCGTATTCGACGATCGGGAATAATGGTAGAAGACGGGAAGCTCGGTGATTCTTTTATGGCGTGCTCGAGCCGAGATTCGAAAGCCCGGCGAGTTACGAATGCGAATCGGTGCCATCGGAGTACCTATGGAAAAGGAAATCGACTGGCGATCAGGATTATTATTCAAGACACGATGCCCGGACGTTCCTTCCTTCTGAAGCATTCCACGGCGCGATAGGTGATGCCAGTCGAAGACATCGCCTCTTGCCAGTCGTGCGTGTGACGAGTGACGAGATCGCCGGAAGTCGCGGCCAAGGTATTCACGGTCCCCGCTTCTGTTTAGTCGCCGATCAAAGGCGAAAGTCCTTCGACGTTGGCAAATAAAATTCCACGCCAACAAGTGCTCGCAACGTCTCGTCCAGGCCAGAGTAGTCTTCGGATCTGCAACAGAAGTTGTCCAATTTCGGAGCAAGAATTTTGCCATTCCAGGACAGGTAAATTGTACAATAGCATGTAATACTGTGAAAGACAGATATGTATTTGCTCTGTATTGAATATCAGCTAGAAAATTCCATGCAAACGATACATGTACGTAGAAGGTAAGTTGAATTTTCCATGCAGCTCAATTTCGCCTCGAGGTAATCGCGTAGGTACATTCGATACGGTTGTCCCTGGATTTTCATTTAGCGAAACATGGCCACTTATTTGTCAGCCGCGAGGAAATTGCAGTCTATGGTGATGACCTCCAGCGAATTAATCAATAAACACGTAGCCAGTGCTACGTTAAGTACGGATACGGGCTGCCCGTAAACGATGTCTGCCAACGCAGACGCGGTCGCGTGTACTTTCCCCCCGTTGTCTGTGTATTCGTTTTACACGTTTCTCTTGACTATAAACTGATCATAATTTTAGCCAAGCCACGCTAATGTATAATGCATCCACCTCCGCGTCGTTAACGTTCTTTTTCTCTGGGAAAGCGAGGGTGGAAAAGCGGCGGGCGGCTCCTTCGGGTAAATTTCGTGTATCAAAAATGCAAAGAGGGGGGGATGTATTTTTGATGAAACGAAATCTAGGATTCCCATCGCATCGTTCGCAACTTCTACGAATTTTTTTCAACGATTCTAAAAACAGTTTCTGCGCACGGAACTCTATCTGACTTTGCAATTAACCGTTCTCTGTTCGCAGCAAGAAGCCAAAGGAGGATCGAAAGAAGCGTAGCGCTGTAGTTTATTGGTCATTTTGTACCTAGATCGTTTTACTATAGGGACGCTCGTAAGGAAAAACGACACATTGAAGCAACGCGAGGCTAAAAGATGTGTCTTCAAAGTTTCCGAACGACCCGAAGGATGCGAGAGAGGTTGGTGGTTGTCGTCAGGGAGAGTCGCGAACGGCAAAGCGTGGGTGAAACTCGAGGAGGACGTAGATATTGCACGTGAGTAGACGGCGACAGTTAGAATGTTGGTTGAGTCGCGTGTGATGTCTGGGTGGTGTTACACATCGGTTTGAACGACGCGCTGACGATTTATCGAGTTAACTTGTCCCGGCCTTATCAACCATCCTCTTCTTGGCGTTTTGCTTTTTCACGTTTTCTTCCGGCTTTCATGCGATAGGGGATGTTTGTAGCCATTCGCGAGCTATTCCTATTGCTATTTGAGGGAAGGGTTCTTTTAACCAAAATCGAGATTGGTTTCAAACTAGGGCTGGGACTATTTGTTGAATTTTTCGGTATTCGAATACATCAGTTGCTCAATTATTTGGTGAATATAATTCGAATATCCAAGTATTCGAATACTGATGTATGCGAATGGTATGGTGTGAATTATAAATCAAGTTCTTTAGGTTCATTTGTTTACAAGCTTTTATTTAGTTTCAGTTGTTAGTTGGTTAGTTTGTCATGGTGAAATCTTGTAAGCTAATAACTTGATTTATAATTCACACCATACTATTCGAATACTGAAATATTCAAGTTGTATTCGAATACTTAAATATTCGAATAATAACATTCGAATACTCAAATATTCAAAGTTTATTCGACTAGTATTTGAATACTTAAATATTCGAATAATAACCTTCGAATACTCAAATATTCGAAGTTTATTCGTAGCATCCGAATACGTGTAAAATATTTGAATATTAAATTATTCGAATAGTCCCAGCCCTATTCCAAACCTATGCGCCTACTTATGAAATTATTGCCCGTTTTCTTTCTTTTTCCTTTTGCCATCCGTTACACGAAAAGAGAATTTCAGTCTGTCGAAAGCAGCGTGTCATCGAAAATCGAGGAAGGTGTCTGGAGTTTCGAGCGAGCTTTTCGTTCTTTTCTGTTCCCCTACTCCGTTGCTGTCCGATTCCTCGAAACGAAGCGCCGGCAAGTCTTTTCCCCGTTCGCTTCTCTATTTTTCTCGCCAACAGTTTGAACAGAGACACCCCTGTAGACCGAGTTTCGCCAGCTCGTTCTCCATCACTCTCTCTCCGCGGACACGTTTCCTCTCCATTCTTCGTTTCCCTCCGCGGTGTCAGGCTCCTCCGCGGCTTCAGGAGCTGAGAGGCGATCAATACGTCGCTCCAGAACGGAGAAGGAACGGAAGCTACGTCATTGGGGGAGCTGGGTGGCTGGATGGCCGGGTGAGGGGGTGGCGAGGCCGCGGGGGCCAGGGGCGCGGGAACACGGGACCGCGGAGGGGTGGTTGAGGGAAAACGGAGCTTTTCCAGGCGACTCCTCGAGGAGAGGAGAGCAGAGGCCTGGCTCCGAGCAGATATGCGCGACTATGAGCGCGAAAAGATGATGAGACGAAGGGTGACCCCTGGCTTCTACCCTCTCTCTTTCTCCCGAGATCCAGTTGACAGGGATGGAATCCTGGGGGCCGAGACTCCACGATTCTGGCCGAATAGGAACGATGCCAGGGCTGTAGCCACCCGCAGAAATGTCTCAGCTGAGCATCCCCCAATTTTCCTCTGGCGAAGCTCTCTCTTTTCGCTCTGCATTCTTCTATTTTCATTCCATGTAATTCACTTTATCTTCTCATTTGATTTGGTATCGAGGGCTCGAAGATTCTTCTGAATAATCCTGCGCGACATGCCCGACGTTACAATTTATACTTGCATATTGCGGAATTTTACATAGGTATTCTTCGGACCCTAGATTGTCAAAGAACTTGTATCCCACGGCTGTTGAACATATGTTTACGTGCCCCGAGATCACTCATCCTCGCATGACACAGACACGTGCCTAATGCGTGCATTTGAGCAGGAGTGTCTTGTAAAAAAAAAAATCGCAGCAAAAATAAAGCAGCAGACAACGTGGATCGTCGCTTAACCCTTGTTTCAGTTTCTGAAACATGACAGAAGAGAAAGAGCAAGTTTCTCCTATCGGTGTTTGCTGGATGTCGGTAAAGAAAGAATTTCCTCTCAATGATTCTTCATAACGTTCAAACATTCTTCGATATAAAATTCCTCAACTCCCGGGTGACAGTGTTTTCTATAAATTCCGATAGAACAGAGAAAAGGGAAAACTGAAATCGAGGCCGTGAAGCGAGGAAAGTCGCGGGGTGTAAGGACGCGTGCGTCGCGCGTCGCCACGCCACGCCACGCCGGGAATAATGTGTTATCAATACAAATTTGGAAGGGGTGCAGGCGGCGGTGGGCCGGGTACGGGTGTGGGTTAGGGTGCTACACGGGTTCAGGGGGATACGGCCCTGAGCGGTAGCATCCCCCTTGGCCGGCAGCGGGCGGCGGGGTGGGGAAGGAGTGCGCGCGGTCCAATCATCGCAGAATCCGGGGGATGCCCGTGGGTTCGTCCGGGCATCCGTGGGAGAGACGCCCCGCGTCGCGCCACGACTCGAAGATTCGCGGGATGCTTTCTCCGCTCGGGGCCAAAAAGGACAGTCGGCCGTTGGGTTTCGTTGGAAGGGCGTTGGCCCGCGGTTTTCACGCTTCCGCGTGCTTTCCCTGGCATCCTCGGCATCCTCGGCTTCCGTTCCGTGGCAGCAGGACGCGAGATGCGAGACGCGCGCGAATCGCGGCACGAGTGACAGCCAACAGTGGACATCAGTGAGAGCGGAGGAGACGTCCGGCGAGGTAGAACGACTGCGAGCCACGCAACAAGCGCATGTACACGTACATGAAAACTCACAGGTGAGAAACATGTGCACGCGCCTAAAAAAAAACCGACTCTATAGTGGCTGAGAGTTCACGCATGATTTTTCTGTCCCTGAACACAGTCGCCTCTAGTCTTCCCTGTTAATCGCGCGTTCACGGGCTTACGCGCGGATTCCACCTGCCGTGTATCGTGCTCTTTGAATGGTCTGTCGCGTTGGTACCTATTTAGAGGTGTTCAGGAAGGAGTCCCTCGCGTGCACGTGCATGCGGCTGCAAACGGGTCGGAGTCTCTTTCAGTCGCGTTCAGTTTCACCCGTCTAATTGTATTCTCCTCGTGTCGATACTTCGACCCCGATTCTGTGAACGTAGAAGACGCCCGCGCGTCCGCGCGCGCGCGCACACACGCCACTGTCGCCTGTGGAATTTCGTGAAATCAGTCCCTTCCAGGTCGAAGCTCGTGGAGCTTTCCCGTTTGGATCGTCTAGCCGCGATGTAGGCAAGCAATTTGTACTCCGCCTGTTGCTTGATTAGATCACGCTACGCTGTGTTTGTGCACGTTTCGTCGCCATTGGTTCATCCTGCCACCGGGATCGTCGCTTTTCGCAAGTAGAACGGAGGTCTTTGGTTGGTATAGAGTTATAAAGAAATTTGTTGCAGAGATCGCTCTGCTCGTGGCACTTGCGCCTCGGAGTCTCTGCACCTGGTACACTTCGTCTTCTCACTTTTTCACCATTTTCCTTCCATATTTCTTGTTGCGCGCGGTTTTGGTTTCGTCGGTTTAATATTCTTGGAATTGACGAAAGAGGACAGAAAAGCATTGGACCTCTGGTAGACCGTGCCCCGTTTATCGATATTTCCTTGTCGCGGGAAGCAATAATCGTTAACAATCAAACATAGTAGTCGGACAGAGTTTGTGAAATCGACCGTTAAAATCCCAGAAGCGCAATCGCATCGTGCGCAGGACATCGCATTAATTCACGACTTCCTTCAACCGTATTCCGGATGTACATGCGGGGTCACGTCCGGTTTTAGTGGAGGTTTTCCGGCGTCACGTACGGCTCACCGTTCACCGGAACGAAATTTCTAATCCACGCTGGCTTTATACGGTCATGCTCGTTATTCATACGCGCTCCATCGCTTTGCAATAGGTGTCCAATAATTAATTAACAATTCCTGCTGCTTTATCGTTACCACAGCGGATCGTCCCATCGCTCGTTTGAAATTAAATCTTTCCTCGTTGTCGGGAAACTCTTGATAATCCGTGGGAGGATTTAGTTACACGACTTTGGACGAACCCATTCCAAATCCATTGGCAATCGTTGCTGGTCTCCGTTTCTACCCAATTCGTCTTGCTCGATTGTTAGACTTGGGTACGTACCCCCATTTTGTAGCGTGGACGTGGAGCTGAACTAAAACCTGGGCTTATGTGTTGCAGATATCGCTACCGAAGAAACGGGCTGAGAGGGCAGTTGCATAAGATAGGCACATTCGTGATCTACCCTGTAGATCCGGGCTTTTGTAGAATTGTAAATATCAGAAGCTCGTCTCTACAGGTATCTTACGGATGACATGCCACGCGACTCTAGATTGCAATGCATGGCGGCGCATTCGTTTAAGTCACCCTGTCCTGCCGCGGGGCTTTTCAAACGATCCCGTGGGGAGTCGTTTAGTTCAGAGCCGAGCCGTCGGCCGCATACATGTACAAACTTATATGTATAACCTGCAAGCAATAAATAGCGAGCGCGAACGAGCAATCGACCGATTCGTTTGTGGCTTACTCGACGTTACAGTTATCGTAGGATGGATGCAATGTGCCACGATCCGAACAAGAAAATTGTAACTATAAAATGTAATATATTTCACGGTAGAATAGCCTGTTATGTTTATAGGTTATAAAGTTACGTTTTTCTTTTTATTGTTATAAAGTTACGTTTTTCTTTGTTAACTAGTTAAGTTTCACGATGGAATATACTTAAATAAATGTTTATCTACTGTGTTACATATTGTTAATTGTATAATACACGCAACGCTTTGAACAATGGTTTTTATAAAATGTCATTCACTCACACGTTGAATATGTATGGTGTAAATGTAACGCAAAAAGCAATATAAAGATATTTGGAATAAAAATACTTAAAAATACTTAAAAATAGTTCACTTATTTCATCCCAGAAAACCTATCGCAAATTGAAAGAATAAATTTCACAAGGATATCGTTTTTTATACAAACGAAATTATTATTTTGGAAACGCACTTCCATTAGATATATTCTATAATTTTTATCAAATATAGCATCCCTTATGCAAATTTACTGAAACGCTTGTTCTGAAAAGTAATCACCCCTTAGTGAGTATCAGTTATTTTTTCACTGCTGAAAAAGGAAATTTTTAAAATTTATTTGTGTCTCTACCGGCGATTTTCGGAACTACTTCGCCCATTCCTCATCAGTCGATATAGCAGAAACCTGTATATCGGCATACCAATGCAGGTCCCTATATTATCAACAGAGCAAAGTTAACAAATCTACGCCTTTTTAACTGCAGCGTCGCTTTGTATTAACCTCTTTTTTTTTTAAATATCCTTTTTTACATGTATATAGATTTCTATTTCGTGGAACTAGAAAACCAGACGCTATAAAAGTTGATTTGTAATGATTTATTAACCGCTCAGGTCCAGTACCATACAAGAATACTAGATGGCAGCACCATTTAAAAATCAGTCCTCTTGAAGAACGACACATAAAGTTCAGAAAAAAATACATGTGTGTAAAATTCCCTAAAGTTAAATGAAGCTTTCTATCTCGCCTGATGATCACTTGTTTGCTACTCAGTAAAAATATTTAACCTCCAAAAAAGTAACCATATTACATTGGCAAACGTCTCGTTTTCGTCAAGAACCTATCTCCAGCACACCAATTTTCACAAAATAAAGCGAGTCTTACCTCTGAATCGTATTTCTGAGCGCTCGCAGTCGTTTGCATTTAACAAACGAGCTGACCTACTTTTACGTAATTATTCTCGTCCAGGTTGCCGCGATTCGAAGCAGTAGCTGCTTTCCTAAGAACGTCCTCGGCACTGGTTTGTGGTCGCTGGACATCTGTGAACGGCGGTGTGTTCACGGTCGTCCTGGAAAAAAGCACGAAATACGTTGACGAAAAGGCAAACGATAAGCGGATTCGAGTGCATGAAAGCCAGGGCGTTTGATGGTGCGATAGCATGGTGGTACCCGGGGCGACGAGGTATTATGTTATTGATCGTCCCTCGAGCTCTGTCCCCATCAGCTGTCGTGATCCCTGGCGTTCTCCTGGTACTACCGGGTTGCACGTTAACCTTTGTACTGGCGGCGGAAAAAAACGTTTACAGGCTGGATGCATATCTACCACGGTATAGCTGGCTTTACGCGATCGCTATTTTTCTTTGTCCAGCCGATTGACACATTGCAACAATGTTCCGCCTTTTCGCTTTTTTTTTAAGAGATCGAAACAGTACGGAAGCTATTTAATTTGATGGATGAAAGGTGAGGGAATGGTTGAATGCTATTTTCAGAACCGTTGCCTGGAAAGATTGCGAGGCCACTCTATTTTTAAACGATTTTATTCAGCTTCGATCCTCTGTTTGTATGTTTGTATGGTTCAAATCTGGCAACTCTAATTTAACCCACTTCCAACTATCCAATTGTCTTGAAACTATGCAGGCGTGCGTAGTTTGGATGACAGTACAATATTTAAAAAAAAAATTAACCCCGAGCGGGTGAAAAAATTACTCAGGCGTCAATAAATATAACCCATTACCACAAATCCAAACGACTTGAAATCAGCCACTCGCGTTCTTTACGAAAACGACAAAAAGCCGCCGCGTTCGGGTAGCTAGTCGCATCGCGATTTGAAATTAAATAAAAGATATTTCTAAAGAAGTTTGAGCTGCGAAATAGAAAATAAAAATATATAAAAAAAAAATTTTTATGACAAACAATTTTATTCAAAATGCACAAAAAACTAAAAAATAATTATTTTCTTGTACTGCCATTTCGATGGTGTTTTTACAGTTTAAATAAAATCGTGGAGCAGGATTTTTCATAACAGGATATGAATCAATTTAATACAGTATCAAGCGTCGAAATGAATTTGTTGTGAGGTACCCTGCTCCACGATTTTATTTAAAGTGAAAAAACACCATCGAAATTGCAGTACAAGAAAATAATTATTTTTTAGTTTTTTGTGCATTTTGAATAAAGTCGTTTAACATAAATTTTTTTTTATAGATTTTTTTTTTTAACGATATTGAATACTTTTATCAGAAATGTTTGTTTGTACAGAAGCTTTACGCGAAAGTCTGTATGTACACTTTGTTTGGACGAGTCCTTTTTCTTTTAAATGTTTCTTCCTCAATGCATATATATTGTAGGTACTTACCTGTGCAACGTCGAGTCTCGATGGAGGCTTCCATATCAAATTCATCGTTCGTGCGACTCCACTTGGACGTGTTTCCGATTGAATTTCTGAAAAAAAGTATCGCCCGGAAAGTTGCTGGAGAGTAGGAAAAACCTCGGTAACGTCGCCCGGTATTAATCGCGCGATAATGACCGACAGATGAAGAAATATCGTTCTCCAATGACGCGCCAGTGGGTTAAGGCGAATCCCCGCCATTATGACGTGTCAGCATCCGGGGTAATCCGCGATAACCATTTATTTCAGATCCACGAGCCGCGCTGCACCGGAGCGAAAGGGGTGGAGGAGCAGGGAAAGAGAAGAGCCGCACAAATCTTCCTTTCGTGGACAACTTGAAGAGTCTCTTCGAGTAGGTGCCTCCAACCCCTCGTTCCGTTCCTTTGCTCGTCTTCTTCCGCTCGGTCTGCTAGCCTGCGAACGTAATATCCTGCTCCTCGCTCAGCCTCCGGATGGCTCGAACCTTCCAACACGAATCTCTTCGTGTCTCCTTCCCTCGAGTTCCGTTCGTCCCCCGAGCCCTCTCCTTCTACACCCAACCCGCTCCCGTTGCCCCGTCGAGGCTCTTCAGGGTGTCACTAATACCGCGAGGATTAATGTTACGTGGCGGAGCTTACGGTCCACTATTAATTTCATCGGGAGAACAATATCTTACGTGCCTGTGCCTGCGCCTGTGCCGGTGGCGGAGTATCGGGTGCACGGCTCTCTGTACCTACCTGGCGCACCACATGACGATCTAATGCGCGGGTTAGCCGGAAAACAGATCCTTATCTTCGTCTAGGGAACACTGAAACGCGCTCGGAGCGGTGCATCACGGTGAAACGGTTTGCCTCTTCCGCCTCTTTGTTTCAAAATATGTATGTAGCTCTGATTCCCTGCGAAGCAAGCTGCAATTCGCGATTGCATGGGATTACCTCTTGGGGTGAACCAGGATGGTGTGACCGGAGACTTTTCACGCCCAGGATCATTATCGCGATTCCGTTATCTTTACACTTATTGTGCCTACCGTTTAAATTGGATGGCGCAAGAACTCTAACCACCTACAGTGAAATTGTACCAAAGGTTCAAGGATTACCTATATTATTTTCCGTCAATAGTTTGAACACACTATAGTTCCACCAATAATTCCAAGAACTATATAATAGATATTGCATGTAAAACGCGCGGAAATCACGGCGTACTTAGACAGTTGTACTAATTGGACGCGTCTGAACCGTGTCGAGGGAGCGAACGGACAGACCGGATCATATTTCTTTCCCTGTGATGTTTCGAGAGCATCATAGTTCGCGGTAAGTGTAATACAAAGGTTATTACGGCTCACGATAACATCCGAGCATAGCTGACGGGTTTGACTGACGAGCTCTCAGACGTCGCTGCAGGAGCACGCCATTTGCGAGGCCCGGCTGATACTTATCTCCAAGTAATTAGGAGTCGAGCTGGAATCACGCATACCGTTTTCGCCGTTGTTTCAGGATTACTTTCGCCCTGTAACGCTGCCAATAACAATTACACACTTCCCTTGCATGTTGCCGGTGCAGGGTGCGTTCTCCTTGCTTGGAGACGGACCGTCACCACTGTTTCCCTGGATCTCGGCTGTTTGCTCGCTTTCAGACTATTCTGTTCATGAGGAATCATGTAAAACAAGGTGGCAGTAGGTACTGCTAGTTGCTATACGTCGATAGCCGAAGCTCCAAGTACCTAACTGTGAACGAACAATTAAATAATAGGATGGTATGAATTGCGTAGAAGGCTTCCACTGTTCCTCCGGTAAACGCAGCTGGCCCAGTCGAGGTGGAAAGTTGGAAATCGCCGTGGAAAATGCTACTGGGCACCTTTCTTGTTAATAGAGTACGACACAACTTCTTCCATTAACTTTCTAGTCCCGTCACGGCAATTTGCAAAGTACCTGCACGTGTGAATAAATCCTCTCGCGGCAGCGGCACGACGTCCGACCGGTGACTTATTTATGATCAACCTTTCCTCTGGGGCCGGGGTAAAGGGTTAAAAGCGAAACAATGCCCTGGCCGACGTTGTTTTGATGCGGTCAGGACTGAGGAGGATCAGTGGAGGGTCCCGAACCCTTTCGACGTGTGCCAGTTTCCCAGGGGGCACCGCTAACGGGAAATCTTGCGCTTTCTCCTTGCCAAGTTATTGGCAACCGAACGCACAGTCTTCCCTGTTAAACGCGCGTCGTTTGGTACATTGGTTAGTACCTATTACGTTATTGTTCTACTTGTTTTCTGCGCGGGAACGACCCGGACCTAGCCCAAAGCCGAGCAATTCTCCATAATGGCTCACCGAAGCTCGGCCGCGAGACAAAGGCGGCCAATAAAGAAGCGGATACATACGTGTTCGATTAGCAGAGTAGCTATGGACGATAGCGGTGTCGGCGGAGGTGCTTGGCCAGGACGATAACGGTAATCGTTGGGTTGGATGGTAGCGTGGTGGCACGGAGGCACGGAGGCAGGCTGCCCTCGGTCGTCTTCATGATCAGAAGAGCGGCAGCATCCTGGTCCTCCCTTTAGTAGTCTCATACCACTAGCGTATACCCTTACTATGGTACCCCTGGCTGCGCGGTGCTAGCCGTGACACGAGAATGTGATTAATGATCGCAACGGAGAGCCATGCACACCGTACACCACTCTCCTCTTTTCTGCCCTTTCCCTTCCCTCCCGGCACCACCCTACCCCCTGCACCTCGCTCGCCCTCTCCTTCCCACTCTGGCTGCAGTCGATTCCACTCTTCCCTGGACGGCCACCACGTTTTCTCTTCCCTCGTATCGTTCTCTCTTTCAGCAACCCCTGCTGCTGCCGCTGACGTTGCTGCCGCTGCTGCCGCCGCCGCCACCACCACCACCGCCGCCGTTGCTGCTGCCGCTGCAACTGGCCCCAGGCTCTCTCTCTCTGCCTGCAATCTGACTGTCTGCCAGCTTTCTTATTTCGTTCATCCTCTTTCTCCCTTTGTGTCGCGGTTCCACTGATTATCTCACTCCTATTTTCCATCGCCCAGCAGCTACCCCCGTGCTTTTATACAGTTGCTTTTCACGTGCTTTCCTGGCACTCTTTGGCCAATGGGCCAACAGGATCGGTAATCTTTTGGTTAACATAAGGGATAAGGGGGTACGGGGATGTTTACGAGAAGAAGAGTGCTTTGAATAATCCTTGGTAAAAGTACTTATAAGAAATTAAGGGGATACGCTGGTGTGGGTTAAATTTAATGTAGTTTAGAAACTAATTTTTGTGGAAGAGCAAATCGAGAATGGCTTTGGAAAAGTTTGTGTCCCGTTTGTTTACATGTTTCCTGTATTGAAAGTTTCATCAAGGATTGCGTTCTTGTTTAATAGTGTCTCGTTTGTTTTTAGGGAAGCATCGAGGATGATAGAATTTCCTGGACTTTGTTAAACGCACCTGTCCAGGCCAGGACCTGGTGGAAATTAAGAAGTCGTGAGAGCCGAGGAAGAAATCAGTCAGTGCCCGTTACAAGTGCGATGACTTTGACTCTATCGCCTCGCTCCCCGCTTATCTAAATCATCAATATCCTCGTGATCCCACTTTCCTTCAATATCCGAACGCCGTCGATCTTCATAATCGTAGTCGCTGGCTTCGACTCGATATGATTTCTAGATTCCCTACCTGTCCAAAGAATGTTATGTTGTTATTAAGTAGTGTTATTTACTTAAGTATATTAGTCTTCTGGAAGAAAGTGAATTCGGGCTACTTGGTTGGCCCGGCAGCGAAACCCCATGTTTAGGGTCGCATGGCGTCTAAATATGGCGTCCGAGGGCAACTTCATCGCCACCCAACTTCATTTCTAATTATCGTTAACTCGGCGAATCGCTTTATTATTTACAATGATTACAGTTTCGCCAGATTTGTCACCGATCACTCTCCCACTCCAAATTTGTATTTTTCAACTCTTTAAAATCATATTCTTCATCGGTACAACTATATGTATATTATAGGGTACACTTGCCTAATTCGTACCTGCGCCTAAATCGTACCCCCGCTGTTTCTTTTAACCTAAGGCAGTCACAATCGCCCCTATCGGTAGAAACTGTGTACAACAGTTAGCCATACGCCATTAACAAGCCGAGTCACCGTGCCGTCATTTCACAAAAAAATATAAAGCAGGTAAGTTTTTCGGGTACTATTCACTAAAAATTTGCCATGATTCTTAAGGATTTTGTACAATAACTATGGGCGAATTCCAGTTACACCCAAATCTTAGTTTTTGTACTAAATGAATATCATAAACTATATTCCTGTTTTTGAGTCGTAATTTATAGTTGAAACCTGTATTTTCCGATATGGCTCTTTCACAGTTTTTCTTCCATATTTCATGAGATTTTCATAAATTTTTGAATTTTTACCATGGGCGTGGTGGGCGATTTGGACGTAAGTGGAGTTCGCCCAATTTGTGAGCATCAGTGAAACAAATTTTTATGTGAAACTACGTCTATTTTCAAGTTTATTTCTTGTTTTGACATCAACGAGCAGTGCTCTATATTTTAGCGCCATAGATTTAAATTCAAATTGACCTATGTGCCTATTTCGTATTACCGTGTGTAAGCTTAAATCGTACTGGTACGAACATACAAAAACAATCTAGAAAAAAAATGGATGAAGCTATAAAGAAAATCATAACCAGTAAAACCAGAACAGCAAAGAAAACTCGTAAGAGGAAGAATATCGCCAAAACCAATAAACAAAAGAAAGAAAAGAAGAAGGAGAAAGACGATGAAAATGAAAGCTGGTTTTGTAAATTGTGTCAAGAAAATAGACAGGAAAATATGATACAATGCACGCAGTGCAAAATATGGTTGCTCGAGCTTTGTGCGGGAATAGATAGAGTTACTTTTGAATATGTATGTGATGATTCTAGTAATTAAATTTGAAAGTATATGAATTAGGATAAGTATGGTATGATTTAGGAACATCAATCCTAAATCGCACTTTTTCCATATTAAAACAAAATCGTTTTTATGAATAGAAGTTGATATTTTTGTTGTTGTTTGAGATAATAAAACTGTTTATTCTATCAGTAAAGAGTCAATTGCCACTAATTTTGTTTCATTTTGCCTGTTATTTTTCATGTAACAAGCATTTCTTCTTAAGGGGTACGATTTAGGCAAGTTTACCCTAAAGCCTCTTTCACATTATTCAAGTTTACTGGCTTCAAGTCGTTTCGTGACTTCACACTTGTACGTACGTTCGCACTATTCAAGTTGTATTATTTCAAGGCAAGAGAAGTGGGAACACCAACTACTTCGCCTGAAACTTGAAAGAACATTTCAAGTGAAGTGAATATCAGGTTAGTTTACTGATTTCATGCGACTTGAAGCCAGTAAACATGACTAATGTAAACGAGGCTTAACAGACAATAATTTGACTCTGCACCTATTGAATTCCCATTGAATATCGTTCTCCAAATGCCACACGACCCCTCCAGAAGCTTCGAGGCAAAAAATAATTCCTTCCCAGGTCAGTCATCCGTTTCGCTGCGCAGCGAAGCATTTCCAAAATAATTCATAAAATGCATCGAGCGATATGCCCCTCAACAGGATGACCATCGTCCAAGCGATAGTCGACGAAGACGCGGGGAAAGAGCAAGGGTGAAGGGAAGGGGGAAAGAGGAGGAAAGGAAGGGAAGGAGAGAGAGAAAGAGAGGGTGTGTGTACTCCCCACGGAAATCAAGGGGGGGTGTGCGAGCGTTTCGCTGAAATTTCCGGCGTATTGTCGGCGTTCGGCGGCCGTGGATGATCCGGAGCTACTATCAACCCGTTTGCGAAGGTGGAGAGTGGGAATGGCGGTGGCAGGAGGAGCCAGGAGGAAGCGAGGACGTCGCGTCGGGAACGTCGGGAACGAGGGCGAGCCCTGATGGGATGTGGGGGATGGCGTCGCGTCCCTGGCGACGCCGCGACGCTGACAGCGTCCCGCGTTACCGGCCCCAATCCACCCCTCCTGCCCTTCCGCCGCCCGACTCTATTTCCGCGTTTTCTTTGACACACCCAGGATTAAAAGCTTCGGCTGTTTCTGCGGGCTAGCAATCCGGATTACTGCACAGTCCCCGGACGTCGCGTGATCGCGGCTCGAGTGTGCTGATCACGGGGATGATGGCTGTCGGCGTTGAAATGGAGAGGCGCGCTCGCTGGCAACGTGTAATTAAATGGACGGAGGCTTGAAGTCGCAGGAAATTTAGAAATTGATAGTAACGCGCACGGAGCGAGGGTTATAGGAAGCTGATAATCATATCTCTGGGAAAGCATCGAGTAGATTAAATAGGGAGGGAGGCAGAGGAGGGGGTTGGAAGCGAAGGCGGCTAGATAATTGAGAGCACGATTGTTGCGGGATGTTTGAAAATTACAGGTTAGTTAATTGGCTGATGATACGTGGTTAACGAAGCAGAAAACTACAGCGAGTAGCTAACAAAACGCAAAGAATCTCGGCGGGGAGAATGTCAGAAGCTTGAGAGTAAGGAATATTGAATGGCGGGTGTATGTTTTTGTTAACATACCTCGATGTTAACCCAAGTTTCCCGATTGTTCATGCAAACTTGTGTTATGGTGATCCCGTGCGTCCATGTTGGCAATATTAGCACCGCCACACAGCCAGCGATGGCTGGCCGGCTGCTTTTAGTCCGGGGGATGAAATACTTGATGATATTAAACATGAATAATGTAACGGCTTGGGGACGAGGAGCAGCAAGTACGATAAGGCTTTCTAGGATACAACATACGCAAAATCACAATGTAACAGCTGTCGAGCGTGTTTGAACCGAGCGATTTCAAGTCAGAAAATAAAACTGTGTAATTTAGTTACCGTATGAAATTCCTCGCCTGTTTGATAAAGGATTTTCAAAACTTTCCGTACGAGAAGGTAACTAAATTAGTAGGGGTCACCGGGGCAAAGTGAACCTCGGGGTAAATTGAGCTTTCTTAATTTATTCTTTAACAATAGAATGTATTTACAAATTTCGGCGACGTAATAAATGTGTGTAATACCACAATGATAATTATGCACATTCAGATATCGAAAAAGGGAAATTCATTTAAAAAATTAAAAATGAAGTTTTAGAGATTTCCAATTGGTTTTCTTTTCAATTTAGCTTTTTGCATAAATGAGTCTTAAATGTGTTATTTTAACTCCATATTTTTTCTGCGTGTTTATAACAAGCTTATAAACATACACGCGTTTGAGAAAACATTAATCCTAACATTATTAAATAATTCATTTTCCACGGGGTACACATTCGGAGCAAAGTGACCGGGGTAAACTGAGCTGCAAAGAAAAGATGCGCGAGTGATATGCGCATTATTTTTATGTGAAACCTGTCTATCAAAAATTGTGAAGCCCATTTGAAAAAAAATTGTGATAGAAAAGTAGTTTTTGTTAAAAAATTTATTTAGATTGTATAAGTACGTCTTTTATTAATAATTACATATGTATTTGTTTTAGTAATAATATGTCGGACTGTTCATGAACACAAAGTTCATTTAGAAACTCATTTTCAGAAGAAAATGTGGTTACACAAAGTACAAAGTTACAAAGTACAAATTATTAACGTTAAACTTGTATCAATGAAATATATTTTAAAAAAAAGTTTAAATAGTTTGAATGTTCTAATAAAGTTAATTTTATAATTATATCCTTCATTAAAACTCGTATTTTATTTCAGCTCACTTTACCCCATATATGGGGTAAAGTGGTCGTTTTGGTATTTTCTTTTCAAGTTGAATTTTAATATACTTTAAGTTCATTTTAAGTATTGCTATTCGTCATTTATCAATAATAATGTTCAAATGATATTATAAATCTATTTCCACGCATTTTTATTAAAAGGGAAAAATTTTATTCGACTTCAAACTTTTATCGTCTCACTTTGCCCCGGTATCCCCTAACTGAATTAGAAAATTTAGGGGTCAATTAAGTGGAGATTATACTATTCAGTTATTTAGGTGGGAATGTCGAAACAGTTTTTTCCCCGTATCATCGAAACGAGGCTTATTGGCAGGAACAGCGATACTTACCAGAGTAAATTAGTCGAAACAGGAGGGCACGGGCAGTGGGGAAAAAATCAGTGCTGAATGACTCGTCAGTTTCCGAACGAACCGGAATGACTAAGTGTGAATTCAATATAGGGTTTGTTTTAAGCATCTATCAAACCTTGTTTACGGGGCGGCTCATTATTTACGAAACAAGATGAAATCGACAATTCCGCCTCGGTTAATTCGCCGCCTCGAGGAGGGGTAGGTCGATCGATTCTATTTAATTCTCACGTCACTCCGTCATCTCATTGAAAGTTGCAATCGTTATTTTACCCTAAATTTAATTTAATCCAATTTAAATTTCTACATTCAATTTTCTCCTGTCTTTGTCCAGCATTTCTTTTTTCTACCAGCAAGGAAAGTGTGATCTTAATTTCGACTGTTCTCAAACAAAGTAGGTAGGTACATTTAAGTACTGCAAGCATTTAGTTTTTGAATTTCTTTTTTCTAAAATGACGGTATTCTTTTACGCGTTTTGTGTAGCAGCCATGAAAATCGGAGCGGCGAAGGGAAGCTCGGGAAAACAGCAGGGTGTTATCCTGGAATTTCGACCAATGTCAAAGGACCTTTCCCCGTCCAATCCGAGTCGGTGAGAGTGCGGCAGGATGTTGTTGTAGGCCGGACCAAATAGTTCAGGGCGGACCCTTCTTTTAATTGTATCGAAGGGTCGATCCTCGAGCCGGTCAGAGGCTCGTGAGAAACGGGATGCGTGCACGAAATCCGATTCATCCGTCCAGGCTTTTCCGTGAAAACGGTATCATTAATTTCGTCTATGTCTCCCACGAGAAACAGACAAATTGTTGAAACAGTGAGTGGTCCTTTAAGACACTCCAAGCTTCCTCAGCCTTGCGCCGAAACGGCGCGGCGGAAGAAGAGTGTGACTACATAGGTACTCGTATAAAGACGTAGGTATTCATGAAGGTTGAAGCGGAAACTGTGACAATTTGCATACATCTACCGGAGAGCCGACGAAACGTTTGCACGGTACACTTTTCTCGATTGAGACATTTCTTAAACTTACATTGGAACCGTGGAGAATCGTAGCTCGTGTCCACGAGGTTCGCGCTTTGTACTCGAAAGGGGCTGTCACAATGGAACGAGAGCAACGCGATGGAAAAAAAAGGAGAGCAGCTGTGAAGAGAGGCTTGAAATGGCGATTCTATGCGCGTCACAAGTTGCGAGGCTATGATCCTTCTTGCTTTGCTGTCTCACCGCTCGATGCTGATGTTATTGCCGGCGGAGTACGTTTTTGTTGTATGCCACTCTATGAGGATTCAATTTTGCCGTTTAAAGGATGTCACGGCTCGTTAGCCGATAAAAAACCCGCGCTAACTGTCGCAGCGTTTAACAACGGTGAAGAGTGAGAGACTGAAGGTGCATGCAGGGTGAGAAAAACGTGGGAGATGTACGAAAATCGCCGTGGCTGTTGGAGGGTAGGATTAATATCGATCCCTCGCCATTGAGAGAGCGGGTCAACAGAATTAGAGGATTAATTACATGAAGGGCGTTGATACCCAATTCGGTCAGTGCTGAAGGGGATGCTCGTCGAGGACTAAGGGTGTTACGACAGTGGCCACTGCTCCGCGTTCGCGTTATCTGTTGATAAAGCCTATCACCAAACGTTGTACAAAACTGTTTGCTCGCTGGTCCCGTTGTACGTGACATCGCGAAAGCATTAAGAAACAAGTTCAAGTACCTAATGGCAATTCCATTTTATATGATAGTTTATACAGTTCAAAATGGCACGTACGAACGGCTACGTTTATAAGATTATTATTTTTACGTTGTAAATTGAAATAATGTTCGAAAGATAAAAACTGTATATTCCCGTTTCGGAGGATTTAAGAGTTGCTTCAAAAACGAGCTTGCACGCAGGAATCCTGATGGCGGCTCGCAGCCGGCCCGGCCGTCGTGAAGACTGGTGAAGACTCATTGCTATTCCGCGAGTAACTCATGCGGGGCATTATGGTAGTCGCAGTCGGGGCTCTACTAAATTGAAAACAAGATCCGTCACGTTTCCAGGCAAGCAAAAAGAATTTTAATGAATTATAAGGAGCAGGTATGACGGAGGATTGACAGGCGATCCTGGTGAAATTAAAGGAGCTGCCCACTGACGACTCGGCTTCCCATTGTATTCCTGGGCGAGCGCTTTTTGTTCTGCAACGAGCACAGCTGCGGCAGGGGTAGTTGTTAATTTTTCACAATCAATTGCTTTTCGTCTCTTACTCTTGCCACTTCAAGTAACCTAGCACGACTGTCCTTCAAGTAGATACGTGGGCAGGTGTAGACTTGTGTCGAAAGTTGAACTCGAGAATTCGTTAGTCGCGAAAACAGAATTTAACGGGGGACTGAACCTTGTTGGGCCGAAAAATAGGTAATTTTTTGTGAATTTTTACTATGAAAACGGTTCGACAAATTAATTTCAGGTTTGGCAGGCTGTATTATTGTATCTTGAACTATTGTTCTGAATTTTTGGGTGACAATGAATAAAAAAACATGGCAGATACAAAAAGAGGGTTGAAAAATAATCGGGTGGTGCTGGCGTTGACGAAAAGTACTGTATGGGTTATCCGAAACATAAAAATGAAAAGAGATTCTTAATGTATAATCTGTATGAATGTGGCTATCGGTGGTAGTAGATTTATTACCGTTTACCGTTCCCTTTTTATTTAAGGTGGTTTATAACCAACTATGTTAGTCAAATTAGAGTTGGGTAATAAACGATAAATATAAAGTAGTATGATACTATAGAAATAATAATAATAATTTTCAACATCATGTATATATATTTTAAAAAGTTCATTGTTAATATAAATAATTGTAATACGAAAATAGAATAGTAAATTGGTTAGCGTAGTGAATTGGAGCAGCAGATCTGACAACATGGCATGCATTCGGGGCGTCTTTTATAACCAAAATGTCAGAAAAAATTTTCATATGAATTTGAATCGTCGTTCGCCATTTAAATGTCTAAACATACCAATTGTGCGACTATGTAGTTTCTAAAAAATCTGCACGTAAACCTATTTTTTATGGGCATTTACGAAGAAACCATGTGGTCAGTTTCCCAAAAATTAAAAAATTCATTTCGTGACATTTCGATGTACTTTCGTGCCAATTTTGGTACACTTGTTAAATATAGTTTTCCTGTTTCATAAGAAAAACTGAAACTATAACCCTGTTTCTTTCGACTCTGCCATATGCCACTGTGTTAAAATGCATTAACTTTAATTAACAATTTCTCGATAAATAAGTGGTAAATCAATTTTAAACTTTATACAAGGGTTTCTAGTATTCGAAATTAGTTTTTAGTGAAACTTGAAAGAATTCTTGAATTTAATTGATTATTCAGGAACTACATTAAAGAAGTTTTCCCGATTTTGGGGCAAAACCTGTTTCAGACACAAATCAGGACGCTTCGCCTTCTTCAAAAGGCTGCCATTTTAACATTTTCTTATTTTTCTTAATGCATCTACTACCACCGATAGCCACATTCATATAGATTAAGAATCTCTTTCCTTTTTAAGTTTCGGATAACCCTTACAGTACTTTTCGTCAACACCAGCACCACCCGATTATTTTTCAACGCCCTCTTTGTATCTGCCATGTTTTATTTTCACTGTCAGACCAAAACTCAGAACAATAGTTTGAAGATACAGTGAAACAGCCTGCCAAACCTGAATTTAATTTGTCGAACCGTTTTTGTACAAAAAATTCACAAATAATTACCTACTTTTCAGCCCAACAAGGCGCAATCCCCCCTTAATGTATTCCTCGGGGAAGCAAACTTCCGTTGCTGGCGTCCACAGTTGAGGAAGCGCACTTTACATCGCACCGGAGAACAAACGCACGAGTCCACCGTGATTTTTCACAACCCATTCTCCGTTTCCAGGAGCACGGAATCCTAACGGTCGAGTGTCACCCGGAGAACGCACTCCTCCGATGATAGAGAACACCCGAAGTCAGTTGGTTCGCGTCGAACGGCCGGGCCAGTGGGAGAAAAAGGAATTTAATGAATTATAAAGACTCTAGCCGTGTCTGTCAGGAAGGGTGGAGGGCGAAGAAGGTGGAAGAAGGGGATTGGCAGCCGATCCAGCCGGAATTAAAACGGCTGGCCGTCGTCGGCGCTGCGGTGCCGATCCGTCTTGGGGGTTTTCTTGCGCCCCAGGTTCGGCCGAAGCTTCGGCGTATATAGAGGAGGGTCCAGGAAAGAGTTCGGAAAGGCAGAAGAAAAAGGAGCTGCGAGACAGGACGGTGGAGGCGAACCAGCGGAGGAGGTTGAGGCGATGGTACTAGGGGACTTGATGAGAACGGCTGGTGGGGGAGGGTTTCCGAAACAGCTCGCCGCTATCTCGACTGATCCGATCAAGATTAATGAACGTGCGGCTTGCGAGTCGAAGCCTTTGCGCCGCCCAGGCTGCTCCTCCTCTCTCTTTCTCTCTTTCGCCCTTTCTCTCTCTCTGTCGCGCACGCGAGCGCTCTTTTTCACTCTAATTCTTTTTCTTGGCCCGTCGGTCCGCCGATCTACGCAGGGGCAGCGACTAGCGACAGGTACCGTCGACGAGTCCTCGTAATAGGGCTGCTCGCGGTGGCTGATGTTGCCGCTGGGTCTGTCCGTCAGCTCCATCTTCGCCGAACCGGGATTAGTCTCCTTTCTTTCTTTCGATTTCACCGAGAATTTTCCTTAGCACAATAATTGCAAGTTTGAACGTTTCCCTGTCCGAGGGAAACAGCTCAATGTTATCGTATAAAAGCTTACATTCTGAATAAAATTAGCACAGGAGGCCAGGTAAGCACATCCAACGGAGATTTTCGCTAAGTTTCATTTGTTTGATGTTGCGAGGACACGAGGAGTCGATACGAGAAAACTTATACGTGGACGTATTGGGATTGGCAGGTGAGATAAAGCAACGGTAGCAGCAGCAGTAGCGGAACTCCTCGTTTTCTGCGTCCGGCTACTTGGAGATAGATGTGTCACCGAGACCGGGGGAGATAAAAATACACGTCCCCCTCAGTTCGATGGTTTTAATTAATTCTGAGGATCGACGCGACCGCCCGTGTTAACTTTCCGTGTCCCTCGCTGCATCAACCGCGCGTGTCCCCGATCGCTACTGTGCAACAACACCAAACTCGTTTAACTGCCTGCTAAAAACGCGCTCAGGCATTCATGGAACTTTTGTTGCCCACGCGACAGCTCCGCGATGTAGATATTCATAGATCAGAAAAAATTCTCTTTCCCTCCGTTGCCTAAAAACTTTGGAACGGCAAAATTTCGGAAGTAAAAGAATTAGCGTAAATTCGATATTCGATATGCTTCCTAGTATACAATATATATAGGTATACGTAGGTCGTAGACTTTCTGTTTTCCTGCCGTCAAGCAAACCAGTGCTCGGCGGTTACGATTAACACGATCAGGATCGAACAGGGTGATGAGGTGTCCGCGGTGTCTGCGGGCTGGAATCTAATTTCACCAGGCTCCCCCTCGACGACACGGAGCTCCTGTTATCTTTAGTTACAGCCTAATGTGTATTTGAGATGCGAAACTGCCTCTGGGGGGTGTCAGTCAGTCGGTGGAGCGAGCGTAAAGTGACGCGATGAACGCGGAAGGGCGAGAGAAGGGATGGTACGAGGAAGAGAGAAAGAGAGAGAGAGAGAGAGTGTCAGATGCTTTGTAATTACGGGGCCTGATAAATGAAGTCGTGACTCGTTAATCCCCTCCAATTACACATAATGGGGATCGCTCGAATCTACGTTCCTGTCATTTTCCCTATTCTTAAAATCGAGCCACCACGCTGAAATTCTAGGGACCGGACAGGTGTCCCCGGCTGGCCCCTAAACAGCTGCTGTTCGCCAAAACAAGCGAAACTGGACTTTCGCGAGCACCTCTAGAACTGAACTGAAACTCCGCGTTCATCTCGAATTGTTCCGAGTGCCTAAGGTCGAAGCCAGATATTGCATTGGCCGGTGAGTTTCGTGAGTGGTATTCTCCCACCACACAGTTTGCCTGCCTCGGTACTCGTTTTCTCAACGGTTTCTGACTCGCTCTCGTTCCATCTCGCTCTCGCCTTCGCAGAACAAGAGTGAGCCAGAAGTGGTGGGGATGGCGCCAAGCTCCTGGCGTGTAGGCCAAACCGAGCTGTCAGCGTAGAAGCACACACATCGGAATAGGTGTGCGTTAGCTCCGAAAAAATTCTGGAGCTTTACTGGTCAGAACATTGATTCTTTCTCGATAGCTTCATCTCGTATTGGTCTACGCATAGCTTCGTAACGCGCACAACTATTACGCTAAGAATAAATAACAGCCACACGGCCAGGTTCAGGCGGAGCCGAGCAGCGTTCCCGTTACCCCACCATACCATTCGGGGGCCACGCAACTCCAACTGACAAATCCACGATCGTCAGATGGTGGTGGCTGATTTCTCCTCGATCGCTGCTCGCGAAAACGAATTCACCGGCCAATATATCTGGCTTCGACCTTAGGTACCTACGGAGAATAATAAATGGACGCGGGGGGAGTCTCATAACGCGCGCCACCTATTCCAATTGATCCCCAGCGGTCCAGATACGTCTTCGCGCGAACTTAGAACCGCAATCACCTTAAGTAGTGCATCGCTGACAGTTTGCTCGGGAATCATTTATCAGAGAGGTCGGAACGCATTGCGCAACCGAAGTGTGTGGTCAGAAAGCCGTTAAATCTCCACTGCAGGAGGGACACTAAGGGAGGGGTCGGGGAGGGGAGGAAGGCGCGAATTTCGCGTTGTTTGTCCCAGGAGTTTGCCAAACGAGCGATTCACTGGCCACCCACTGTACATTCTGCACCGTACAGCTTGTAGATCGTGCGATTGCCAGGCGGATGCGGACGAAATGACCGGCGCGTATGGATCATTTGTCTTGGAGCAACGAATGTGGAACGCGCGACGTGTAGGTGGAACGCCGCCGTCTGAAAATAGGGTCACGAATCTGTGAGGTGGATCTGATAATGCATCCCGGAAGGTATTTCGCGTTCGCAGAAGATTTCGCCAACGGTCGCTGTTCGCCTTGGACAAAGCGAATTCCAGTGAAATCGGCGCTCTGGATGTTTCTTCGATCTGATGGAAAACGTCGTTGCCATTTGTTATTCACTTCCCGTCCGCAAGTTAGGTTTCGAAGAGCCAGAGGCAATACGTCAATGCTGTGAGATTTTTTTTTTTCAGTTGGGCACAGGCTGACAAGTTTATCAACGCTGCAACTATCGCCCGGCTCTCGTTATCGGTGAATATAAAGACTTTTAGGAGGCCACTGCATTAGACTGTGTCTTGAGGAAAACATTTGTTAACTACGTTTTAAATAGGTACATATGTTTTCCTCCTTTTCAAATAATGTTTCACTTTGTTGTCTCTACAGTAGGTACCTTTCAACAGTGGTAAACAATTAGCGAGTAAATTATATACATACGTGGAGGAGTAAGTAACTGTTAAGATCGTTTTGCTGTAGAATCTAGAACAATCAATTGTCCAGCCTATTTCCCTTAATTTATATCTAACACAGTTTATATCCGAGAGTGGCTTGTAAGGGTATTCAGCACCGGAAGACAACTTAGGTCGGTTATGCGGATAACAGAGTAGTGTATAGATCTTGCAATTAGCTGCTCTTGTGTGGTCCCTTCCTCCTTGCCCACCGAGAACCTTGCTGTTAACAGTGTCGCTAGCTGATTTGCCCTGCTTTCTTATGCTCCCCCGTTCGAATCGATCCGAAATGTGCAATGGAATCTGTAATAGGTACATCGAGTACGAATCACCTTCTGATTGAACTTGAATCGTTTTCTTGGCAAATGTTCTTAATTATTTCGTTAAGCTATTCACTGGCCCAGAAAATTCCTACTCTTGTCTTTTATGATTTGGAGATGAGTTGAAAGGTAGGGTAAAGGGCCCAAATTTCGTCCCCGCGCCTAATTTCGTCCTCCTGCTTTTCTCGATTCCTATGGTTGCAATTTCAGTGGCATCTGGTGGTAAATGTTGCATTAAGTAGTTTCTATCAGTATTCTGACAGACTTGCAAGTAACTGATTTTCTAAAAAATTGTTATTTGGACTAAAAAGAGCTGAAACATGAAAAGTTACAGGAGTAAATTATCTTTTATCGGTTTCAAGCAATTTTAGTAGAAATGTTTAATGTTTTGTAGATGCCGAAAGGAAAACAGTGGAACAAGGAGTCCATGCGAAAATAAGGCGTTTATTTGCCGTGATTGCTTGCACACATAAACCGTAAGATCGCTTGTACCAATAAAAAAATTAATTTTTCAATTTATTTCCTGTTTTAGGTACAAACATTTTCTTGGGGGACGAAATTAGGAACACTTTTTTCAGATCTCACATTTTGTACGTTTTCACATTTTGTTTATTATCTCGTCATGACATTACATAATTACATTCTGCGGTTCGTGAATATATAGAGAAACGTTCAAAGAAAATGTATGCCAAGTGCCAGCTCATTCTAACATTTTATACATCCTCTACAGGGTCAAAAAAAAAAAAAATGGGGGACGAAATTTGGACCCTTTACCCTACCTAAGGAGGAAAACCGAGGAATATCCATTTTTCGTGATTTTACGATTTCTAGCATATTTTGTTGGTGGCACCGGGGACTACGGAACTGTCGAATTACAAAGGGTTATAAAGTTCAAATACCCCCGTAAGATAGCGTTAAATATTTAGTATAAGTATTGGTTAAAACAGGAAATGTCCACTCTGCACTGGAACAAATTAAATAGGGGAACGTGGGGCAACACCGACTATCGGGGTAAGATGGGAAAGCATTGTTTATAAAAAATGGAAGGTACTACAGTATGCACGTCAAGATATCAGAGAGTTCGGTGCAGAAGAACATCGGCCTGAAAAACGCAGTGTTAAAGATCACGTGTGTCACGAGTTATGACGAGAAATTACATTTGTCTAATAACGATATAATTATCCAGGAAGTTTGCAATAGTGTCAGTTTATTTGTGCGCATATTCTTTAACTAAAGCCGCTAAGTTAATTTTCCTTATTAGTTATTTTTGCATAAATGTAGCCAGAAATAGCAAGAATACCAATTATAAATTAGCAAGAAATTATTAAAATTTCTTAGTGAAAACTCTAAATTTAATAATTTTAATAATTTCTTAGTGAAAACTCTAAATTTATGAAAAAATAACTAATAAGGAAAATTAACTTAGTGGCTTTAGTTAATGAATATGCACACAAATAAACTGACACTATTACAAACTTCCTGGATAATTATATCGTTATTAGAAAAATGACCTTAAGGTCTTTTTACAAAAAGTATGTGAAGTATTAAATACGTATTGGGGCAAGATGGCACATCGAAAACTTGTCGTTGGAACACCAAAACTTTTTTCCATAATGATTCGCAAACAGTACATTCGTGTACCCCAGTAACAGCATGTGGCAACTTAAATTATTCTTCCTTCAATGTTTCATCAAGAGACATTATGTCTATCCTGAAGATACAGGCGAAAAAACAGATACAGAATAAAAGATAAATTCTAAAATATGAAAAAGGCCTCAAGAAAAATTAAGAATACCGCGAATTAAAAAAAAAAGAAGAAATATAATTTCTTCACTTTCAAATTTGTTTCTTTATAATGTTTCTTCATGTTTCGTCTTGCCCCCACAGCAGTCCCATCTTGCCCCGCATGTGGGGCAAGATAGGAAAATTTAGCTACTTAAGAAAAATATTTTTATTTCAGTTTTGGGTCCTTGTGGTCTCATTTTTAATGCTTAAATTTGAAAATGAATATATATTAAGTCTAAAAATGCTTTAATAAATGTTACAAAAAGAATAAATGTATTTGATTTTCTGTACGGTTCTTCTTAGCGTTACCGTCTTAGCCCACATTCCCCTACTTGCCTAAAGCATAAGCTTCAAGCTTCTGTCGTAAAGGTAAAACAAGAAATTATTTAAAAAGAAAATTAAATTAATTGAACCTTGCTTCTTTACTGGAGGACTAAAGTGTTAAAACTAAAATTTTCTCGATAAAGCTACTTTGTGGCATTCCCTGTTTTTTCCCGTTACCCTTCAATGACTTCTCCACTTCTTATTTAAATTAAAAATTCTTTACCCTCCCACACGATTAGAAATTCAGACTCCACCAAAGGAGTTACGGCAAACATTTATACAAAATCACGAAAGAGAAGCAAAAATTTCAACTCTAGAATCGTTTGAGAAGTGACGAATAATGTGATTTGGAGGAGGATGGTCGATGATTCGAGAAACGGTGAACTGGACCAGTGTTCCAGCGGTGATCGCGGATCTGAACGAAGCATGTCTGACTTTCGATCCTGGGTGGTAGCAGGTTATCTCGGCTGTTGGCCGGGCTGCTGGTTGCATGGGCGGAGGCAGGGTCGTGCAGACGGCCCCTCATTCGCTTTCCGGGTGCCACCCTTCTTTTTCAGGCTGCTGCGGCATATCCCCAGGCCAGGGCTGTGGCAATCACGCACGTGCTCGCGCATGCGCGGACGCGGCAACGCTGCACGCATGGGCGCGAGTTACACAGGAATATACGTGGCTCGCGGCCGCGTATAGGCGGCAAACAACCCACCGTGTGACGGAGAACCCCTTTTCCCCGGAGAAGATCCAATTGAATGTCTTCGGGCCGCTTGTAAACCATCCTGCTTACTGTAATCGTGTGTGTTGCGCAGGCAGTCTCGATAATAAAATCGATACTCCAATTTCGACGGGTAGGCACTTGACACCCGCTTGCATTCAACGGTTAAGCATTCGATTCCGGGGGAAATTAATGTTCCGTTCCAGCAGGAATTGCGCAAAAACTGTCATCGAAACATGTGGTCGCGCGGGTTTCTATTTTGGTCCGTCTAATGAACGCGCCGGGGGAATAGAATTTACGCCCACGTAATGAAAAGAATTTGTCGCGTCTGGTGGTAAATTGGACTGCACAGCGGGAGACGGTTAGTTCGTAACGAAAGAGATGAATAAACCGCGCGTCTTATAGGTTGAAACGTTGGAAAAGGGCCGATAGGAAATCGAAGTTCTTGGCTGTATCAAGTGTCCTTTAGAGTTTTATGCTGGGACTAACGTTACGCGCTGGTTGCTTTTATCTCCATGATTCATACGTAGCATTATCTCGTTACTTTCTAGCAATACGTAGGTATTCGTTTTCGAAGGGAAATGATTTATTATACAGACTGTATAACCGGTAAATTTATGCGCGCAATTTTACATACGTAATAAGGATGAGATACTGTCAACGCCGTCAAGTAACATGTTTGCCTCGACTAGCTGGCTATCGTTTGTTTCCTGCCTGAATTATATATCACGCGAAGAAACTGATAAAGATGCACGGGATAGCGAAGCAATAATATCTAAAACGTCCAGTTGTTATCCTCAAAAGTCGTAGAAAAAAGACACGAGCGCGCAAACTGGCGTCTCGTTGAAAAACGATGAAATTATTTATGTGAGACGTGGTAAAAGTCTGATGGCCGTTTCGCCAAAAAAGGATGCCGAAGGAGGGTAGTTCTCGTTGAGGAAACACGGCATTATTGTAAATTACGAAACATTTATTTATTGATTTATTTACTTCACGATTGTATTTGATCGGTCTCTACGATCAATATAAACATAAGCATCGGAGTGTGCCCAAATACGTTCTTATCGTACAGGCTATATACATTATCGATAGGATACCAAGGAATATAAGGTCTCACACTTAATAGAATGTCCTCGTAACTCGTGCACTTGTTTACTTAAACTCGCTAGTTACACTAGATCGCCTCGCGCCCGTTAGAATTAAGGTGTCGCGTAATGCTTCTTAGTACCTCTACGTTCCTATATTAATCTGATAAACATCGTTTTGGTATATCGTCACAGCGACTCTCAGCATTTCATCGTTTGATTACTACCTCGCCTCCGCAGTACAGCTCCCGGTTTCCGTTCCACGTCGCGCCCTAGCCTTTAAACTAACTTGGTCGTTCTTTATACTTTCTCGATAAAAATAGACGTTATCTCGGATCGTTATTTACAACGTACACGTGACGCGAACGAGCGCGACTCGCGAATTCTCTTTCCTCCGGCGTGGTGAAAATTTCGAAGGGGAATAGGTTGACCCGACGCGACGATCTGGCTGCGCGGTGTCTGACCAGCACCGGCGTTTCTACTTCGTTGGAGACAACGAGACTCCGGCCTAGCGTCGAAGATCGTTCACGAAGCAAACAGCGATTATTTCTGTAGTTTGAATCGATGGGAATCGTTGACATTGAATTTCGCGAACCGAATTAACGAAGGAAGTAAGCCCCTATGATTTCTATTTTTATCGAAACGCGGCTAAACCGGCGTCGGAACTAGTGCCAAACGTTCAACGTCTATATAGTGTAATCTATTCTTCGCCTGAAAGTGTCGCTCCACCATCTGATTCCTTCTTATTCCTGCATAGAGGTTCTGGCGTCGGAACGCAAGCGTCACTGTACATTTCATTCGCAACGAGTCTTCTTGCGCGAAGAGACAGCATCGAACGATTCGCTCCTATTTCTTAAATAAAGCGCGGTCAAGCGTGCCACCGTGGAACATTTCGCGATAATCCTTTATCGAACTCTTAACGCTTTAAGACCGCACGCATACGCAATAACATACGAGACATGATGCACTTTAATCACAATAGCAATAAGACTTTCTTTACACGACTATATACATACGCACGTGTATATCCAGGTATACATATGTACAGTGTACGTATCGTGGAACGTTCGTTCCCCTTCTGTTAGTAAGATTTTCTCCACGGACTGGGAAACGTTTAGATCGCGGCGGGAGTGGGCAGGGATTACCTATCGGTTCGTAGGTTTCGAGAAAGCAAAAGTCATGGTTAAACGTTCTTCGAATTCCGGAAGATTAAGGAACTCTATTCGCCCTCGACAGCTTTGAAACGTAATCTATCTGGAAATTTCGGATGACACCCTCGATTTTGGCAGTCGGTGCGATGTTGGAACACTTTTGAAAATCTGAAGGATGCCGAAGGTAACTAGACTCTCCAATGCACGCGAAAGGATGAGAAATTCTCCGCGGTCGAAAAATTCTGTTAGATTCTACTGTGTACAAATTCACCGATTGGCAGTCGATAGAAGAAACTTTTAGACACAACGTACCAGGTGTCGCAATCAGCAATCTCTCAGCGAACAACTTTTACATGCAAATTCACAAATATTATTCAGACTTAAACGTCATCACTATTGGAGCTACTCACAAAGTCTCGAGCAATTTTTCACACCGTTGCATGATAGTCTCTGAGCTAGATTTTCCTCACTGAACAACACTCGGAGACCCGTTTACCTTGCCACTTTGTCACTCAGTCTTCAAGTACTCGAGTAGGTACTTCGGTTGAAGCACTTGGACAGAGTCTACGGGACTTGGCAGCGGAGTGTCACCAGCGTCAGCCTCGAGGCACGAAACGATGGTTAGCGCTTCTTCCGCTGAAGACAACTACCAAATGAGCCTGATGCTTCCAACGTTGGGACGAAGAAACATCCATGCAGCAATGAACGAAAGGAACAACCGATACCGTCAGGATTCATTTGTTTCAATAGCCCAGGCAGGCCGATCGTCTCGCGTATCATCTGGATGATGATGACTCAGCTGTGTTGGAGAGGAGGACCGGAGGGTCGTACGAAACTTCAGCTTCGACCCATCCTCGGCGCATTCAGGTCACCGTTTCAATTCGATCTCGTGCTGCACACCACCAGCCCGTGCGAATCGCTTCCAGTTCCAGATCGGGTTACACACTTCTTGCCGCGACACCCAACGTGAGATCGCACTTAGCAGCGGCTGCTGTCCAGCGTAATCGTCCAGTAGCTGACGACGTGGAATAAGACGTATTCTCCTTCCGGGCCGATGGATCATCCATGAAATAACGATTCAGTCGCGGGGAAGGATGATAGGGTGACGTAGCACACCGTAGCGTTCTTCCTCTTTAAGTCTTTGCTCTTATGCGCTCTGACGCGGCCGGACTTTGGGCGCCAATCGTCACTCGTTCTCCAGCTGCAAACCTCTAGATTCTAGAGTCCAGAATAATCCTCCGTTGTCCCGCGGGGGTGGGTGTTGTCGAAACCAAGGTACCTACGACCCCACAGCGACGAACCTGCCGTTACCGTGAAAACGCGATAGCCGGATTGTACAGTGTTGCTCGGACGGATGTTACAGCGCCGTCAGGCCGTAATCAGACTTAATCGGTGGTGGCGGAATGGGCGCGGAGACTTGGGAGAGACCAGAGGGGCTGGTCGCCGGGGCCAGGGGACTGATACTTCCGGAGCCTATGTGTCCCAACGGCCCTCCCGTCGGGCCCTCCATCAACCCGCTCACGTGATGATGACTCAGCTGTGCCTGAAGATGAGCCAGGGGATGCGGGTGACCTTGGAAACCCGGGTGAACCACGTTCGTATGCGGAAGAGCTGCGTTCACCGCGTTCACCGCGTGAACCTCAGCCATGTCCAGGCCGACGTTCGAGTCCAGGCTACTCTCGATACCGCTCGACGGCGAGTTGTTGTTGTTCTTCCTCTGGCTGTTGTTGTTCCCCGTGGACGGCTTCGTCCGCGAGGACGCGCTCTTGCTAGGCTTCGCGGACGGCGCCGCCTGCCCGTTCGCGTTCTTCCTTCGCACGTTCTTCGTGTTCGGCAGCTTGTTGTCCTTCTTCCACTTCATCCGACGGTTCTGGAACCAGATCTTTATTTGCCGCTCGGACAGGACCAGGGTGTGAGCGATCTCGATCCGTCGCCGTCGCGTCAGGTACCTATTGTAATGGAATTCCTTCTCCAGCTCGAGGATTTGGTGCCTCGTGTACGCGGTCCTCTGCCGCTTCGGTTCCATCCCCGGCTGGTAAGAGCCGTTCGCTGCAAGAACCAAACAAACATCGGGATACGTTAGTCGAGTGGCTACGTCTAGACAGGGCGCGGGTGTCCAAAGCTTGCGTTTAGCGACGCCCGAGCTGGCTAAATTGCACGATAATTCAATGCCTCGGTAATTCGAGCCTGCCGGACTTTTGGTATTGGATGCTTTGATTGCGAACAATTTCTATAGACACCCACGTACGCGTCGACGCTGAGGCTTCCACGCTAGATGCGCAAAGTTTTATCAGATTCTTTGATATTTCTTGCTTCATCCAGGTTTCACGACACATTTGTCCTCGCATGCAATTACATGCCGGTAATAATGTATTTTTTATTGCTCTTTTATTGCTCAGTACTATATCCTTTCCACTCACGTTCCCATTATTTTTATCTTAGCGTTACGTTTGCTTCGCTCGAAAGTGTGTAAAAATAGAAGTGTCTTATGTACAACCCCGTGAGTAATTTCTTCAATACTACCGACGCTGCCCTGTCGCTGTTGGCGACATTCCTCTTCGGAGGGACTTTTTTCGGGAATCACATACGACAGTTCTATCTCGGAAACAAATGGAAAAGGGAATCCTCTTATTCTATACTGGCACTGTGTTAGAAGTTCTCTCTCAACACTGTGCACCTACGTTACGCGTAATTCTGTGTAAATTTTTATTTCCTGGCAACTTCCGTTATTTGTAAATTTACGCTGCGGTCAGTTTTTGGATACCTAAACGTTCTGGTGCAGTGCAAGAGCATGCGATCGGTGATTGAAACAGGTAAAAAAGTATAACGCGTGCACTATATGTATAACAGCGAGACAGCGCGCTCTTAAGAAACGTAATAATAACCGGCTCTATATTTCACAATCGACAGACCAATGATCCAAGGCCAATACGTTCGACCGCCAACTAGCCGACGGTGGTCGAACTTGAGCGAGGATTACGGACGAACGTGTTTCACCAGTAAGAAAGTTTGAGTAAACGACAATAAAGACGTATTGAGTAGATGTAAATTCGACTGGATCAGAGAAACTTGTTCGCCGGAAATAAAGCAATAAATGTTTCCCTAAGCATCCCGTCCTTCCATATTCTCGCTCTGCTATCTGTCTATATCTCGCAGACAGTAACTATTCCCACTGTATCATTTCGCGTTACCCTTGGCTGCCTACGATTTTGCCAGTGGAAGAGACTAACAGGTTGCTATCAGAAGTTGTCATCGTATCGAGCCCGTCACTACCACCACTTCCTTCGTAAGCAAAGTGACACACAAGAAAAGAATCGTGCGCCGATCCCGGGCCGTATCGAGCAACGTCGAGGAGCGTTTCTTGGTGGTCCGAGGGACTCGATAGAGGAAACATAGGAGCGAGTTCAGTTTAGAATCTGTGCAGACACATTCCATTCCAAAGCTGACCGACGGTCTCGGGAAGCCCCTCCTAACGGCAGCGTCCGAGTGACCGAGCCCGACATCCACGGGGGAGAGATTGCAGTCTCCGACAGCCCGACGGACACGCATACCAGACATCAGAGGCCCTGGACATCGAGCCGAGAACCGAGAACCATACACCAAACTCGACGAACTATTTCTTTTTGCCAAACCCATCATATTCTACGTACAAGTTACTAAATATGTATACCCATAGGTGCACCGTGTCTCTTAGAATTGATGGAGGGGAAGTGCCCCCTTGTGAGAATAAAACACGTGTCGTGGAAGAAGAATCGAGGGAGGTTCTGGTTACGAGGTTGTTCAATAAATAAGTGACGATATTAACATCACACTGGAGAAAGTATACCTACTATTCTGCTCTCCTTAGTTAGAATGTCCTATCTAGCATTTTGAAACAACCGAGAAAACTGAAGTATTACCATTGAAATGTCCTTCTGCCGTTCTTCATTCAAATTAAAACACTCATTATTTCGTAACAGCCTGATACAAGTTTTTGTGATAGGTGTACCGGTAGAGAATGTATTATTATTAACGTGCCAATTAATTAATTGTTTTAGGTAGGATATTTTAACCATCTGGAAAGCAGGTAGGTTAAATACATTAGACTGTTTCTAGATCTCTACGGAGCACGTAGGGTTTTCTAATTTTACTTAAAAGGTAAAAGACGTGTGGAACTTCAAATATTTTAACGTAACTTGAAAAATGAAAAAATGATGGATAGGAGATTTCAACTAAGGAGGGCAGTATTGAATAGAATTGTATTTATATTAATTTATTATGAACAGACCATCATATACGACTAATACTTCTTTCTATTATGTTTAACGTTGAAACAATTTTATATATTACCTATTTAAAACTATTTCCTCATAATCTATTTAAGTTTCAAGAGGTAAAAGAAACTCTGCATGGGTGGGATGATGTTTTAAAGCCTTGTTTCGTGTACCGTGCGCCATGTTTCTTTCATCCTAGACATTTTTTGTTACCTGGAAATATGAATTATGATATTCGGCTTTGCGGCGATCGTATCCCCAGTAGAACGGGCTCAAAAGGAATAGTTGCAAGCTGGAGTGAACAGCAGTTTCCTCGGTCAAAACGGAATAGAAATTTGAGGCTGCAAAGGCAGCCCAATTCTGAAGGATATTACGTTGCAAAAATTTCCTTTGAAGATTCATAATCCTTCTACGAAACGCCTGCTGTTGCTTAGAACTCACGGGGCGCGTTTCATCCACGCCATTGTTATCGATATATTTTCCACGAACATTACTTCAGGCTCATACGCTACTTGCTTATTTAATTATCGCTCATTGATCGAGGGAAACTGAATACATTTCTGAACTCTATTTCAGTTCCAAGGACACGGCTATATAGAAAAATTGCTCTCCTCTGCAAAGTTGCTGCTGTTAGAAAAATCGACCGCCGACTATTTACTGCTTGGTTCTTTTCACGCAGTCGACAGTTACTGTTTGCCTGCTCGATTAGGCGATGAAGAATGGCGGAACGTTAGGCGCAACCGAATAGCTCGTAAAGTAGGCACTAAGCCTCTGAAATCTCGCACAGGTGATCGGAAGGTGCAACGATAAATTGCTGCTCATCAGTCTTCCGACTCCTCGGTAACGCGTCACCTTGCGGCCACAATGTATCAGTTTCACAGGTAAACTTTACAACGATCCCCTCCCTCCCGTCCTTTGTCGTGCACCTTACGGCATGCAGGGAACACGTTTGGGTCATCTTTTTCTGTCAAGTATTCGAAATTGGAGTAGTGGTGTCGTTACAGATTGGAGGAGGACGTGACCATCGGAAAGCGCCTTTACCTTAATACCTGTCGTGGGTGTTTCATTTGTAACGACGCAAAAAAGTTCTCAACAATGTGCCTTAATGGTCAGATGAAGCGGAATAAATTTTCTAGCGAGGCTTAAGAGCGATAGAAGATAATTTTTCAGAGGGAAGAATTCCGACGGATGGTTACTCCGGATACTCCGCTCGTTCTCCAATCAACCACCAAACTAAATTCGAATACAATCCCAGAATTATCTAGTTAGTCTACTCCCCAGCCCGAAAGCAACGACTAACTGTGCTTTAGCGAAGAAGTAAGCGTTCAAATAGAACCACGGATCCAATAATCAATTACCGATCCCCTTTGTTCCTACCGTCACTAGGCTACTTGAAGGGTTTCAACTCACCGACACCGGCAACGTGAATCTTCTTCATCCACGGATAAATCACACGGTCCCCGCTCTCCTCCTCGTCATCCTCCTCCTCCATCATGCCAGGCGACCCGTCCATCATCTGATCGTCCTCCATGTCGTCTTGATCGGACCCGTCCTCCACGTGATGCTGCGGCTGCTGTTGACTCTGTTGCTGCTGTTGCTGCGCGTTCTGTATATGTTGAGACTGTTGGGCAGAGTTCGGTTGCTGCTGCAGATCCGGGGAATTGTCGCGGTGCAACTGGCTGGAGCTGGCGGGACTGCAGGCGTTGCCTTCGTGCGGCGGCTGCTGGCTGGGCTGCTGATGATGCTGAAGACTGTCCGGCGGTTGCACGTGATTCTGCATAATACCAGGTGACAGCGGAGTGGACCCGAGGACAGTCGAGGCGGACACAGGTGGTTGCTGCTGCTGCTGCTGCGGCTGTTGTTGGTTCTGCATCGAGGATGGACACGTGAGAGGCGGCTGCTGGGCTTCGGGCGGCATCGCCAGCGCGCCCACCGCGTGATGATGAGGATGCAAGCTCGCGTGGTGAACGGCGTGCACCTGGTGATGAGGATGATGCGGTCCATAGTAGCCTCCGTAGCTGGCGTAGCCGCCGTTCAGCTGTACCGCGGACGACGCCCCGTACGGCGTGGACGCCGCCTGATGATGGTGCTGATGGTAGCCGTACTGCAACTGATGGGATTGCGGGTGATTCAGGTGATGCCCGCCGCCGCTAGTTGGAAAGAAGTCGGCCCCCGTCGACGGGATATAATTGCTCTGACTGTACTCCTCGCTGGGTGGAAACTTGGGGTCCACCATCACCGAGGTAGCCGCCAAGTGGTGGTTGCCCGCTGCCTGCTGGTGCTGATGATGATGATATCCACCGCCGGCGGATGGATTCATCAGGAACGAACTCATGTTTGCGACGATTCCTCTTCTCTAACCACCGATGCTGATCAACGTTGTTTCCCACACGTCACCCGGAATTAACGGCAGGTTAATCACTGTTGTTTCTCGGTTGCTCCGGCTCTCCCTGTAGCCGCACACTGTGGCAGGGTTAGTTCATAGAGTCGCACGGTTCCATGTTAATATTTATTGTCGGAAGCGTACACACCGCACTGCACTCTGGCCCGTGGCCGACATCCCTCTCCCTTAGGCCCGCTCACCGAACAGGATGACTTTTTTCCTCCGCAGAGGAAATAGCGAGCCGAGTGGAGCCGAGCCGCGACGCACAAGACGGGAAAAAGGAAAAGGAAATGGGGGGAAAAGACGGGGGCAGAAGAGAAAACGAGCGAAAAGAGCGAGACCACGGAGAGCAGCAGACTCCCGGTGGATAGCTGCTTATCCTCTCCTCTCCTTCCGCCACTTTTGCGATCTTCCACGAAGCTCCGCGGTCTCGTTCGCTCCTTCCCGCCCACCGAAGCCCAATTACCATACCACGTGACCCCGCCGCCGACCAATCAGAGCCGCCTCGGGTCCGCGACCATGATGGATAGCGCGGCACGCATGCAACACGTGAGTGGCGCCACGAGAACCACTGCGGCAGGTGCACCAACTTCTTTCTTCGTGGCTGCTCGCACAGCGACGGTCACCAATTCCCACGTTCTATCCGCACCCGTCTTATCAGCTCCGGTTTTTTTTTACTTTCCTTCCCATTGGACACTGTGCACTGTGCACTGTGCACTTCTCGGTCGATGACAAGTCCCGTGATTATCGGACAATGTCCTCGGCACACCTCCCGCCCCAATGAACCTCCATAAAACTCCGATCGAAGCCTCGCAGCTCTGTCTATCCCAGAAACGTTTCGATCACCAACACGCGTGTTCTCTTATTCTATTCGATACTGATTACGGCACACGGAATCGTCCAGACCGGGTCGTCCTGACGAGCAGAATCGCGTTGACCGTCCAAGCTGTCAGAGAGCCATGAAAGTGAGCTCGTCCTGCCTCGGCAGAAACTCGTCTGGCAACTCCGGCCTGTTCCCAACTCCCTCCAGGTTCGACGAGGCCGGCTGGCTTCGGAGTCGTTGCGAGCAGTCGGGACAGCCCCTCTCCTCGTCGCTCCTCGTCGCTCCTCTTGCTCACCCATCGGACCGCCCCACTCTCTGCGACCACGAGACCAACCCCTGCCACGGAAACTGTGGATCCTGTGCCCTTATGGGGCCATACTCCAGGGTACCTATAGTCACTCCTACAGATCTCCTTAACCCGCCTCCATCCTTCTGAAATCCATTCGAGTAGCGTGGTCAATGCTCACGGAGGCGATGCCGATCCACGCGAACCTTATTACGCGTAGACTGTAGACCATCAAACCGCCCCGGGTTAAATGATATCGCCCATGCTAATCAACAGTCTGTCGCGGCGCGGCGACTTCGCCTCTGCAAAATCCACTCGTCACGGAAATGGTAAATATTTTAGAAAGCTCTTATGAAAATTGCAACGTCCCATAAGGCACCGCCAAGCGTTTTAACTCGATATATTTCTATCAAACACGGGGACCAAGGTTTCTTCAACTGGTCCATTTTCTCTATCCGCGAAGAGCATAATACTGTAACGGCTGATAGCGATTTTCCCTTAGGTATCACCATTTATCGCGAGTAAGAACGCTGAAAAGAATGAACCTAATCCATAATTGAAGCGGTCCCAATCGGTCGGCGAGACGACTTTCTATTACTTGGCACCATGGGTATTATAACATCGCCTCTTCTATGCACGCGTTACGTAAGCCGCTTCGATGCCGTCCAAATTGAAAGTAATGGCTTCGCCGTTCTTTGACTGTGTGTTTGTAGGTATTAGTGTTCTACAAGTGTCTCGCTGCACTCGGTCAAGTACGTCTACTTGCGATCAGCTGCGCGAGGCAAAGCATATAAAGCGCCGAGTCATTATACAAAGAGCATACTCACTCTGTTTTGCCGCGGCACAACAATGCGCCACCGCGAGCTTCAGTCGACAAACGGCTCGGCAAGCCGATACGTATTTTACCATTGCTCCTGGCGGTGCTCTGCTGATGCTTTATGCGCAACGTTTCTTATCACTGTCGCGGGGAGTACCAAAGTGGCGTCATCGTCTGTAGAAGTGGCAATATCAACGGAGCAGTGGTGGTTAAATTTCCATGCCTGTCGCGAGTGTTCCAAAGTGAAAATCATCAGTGCCGTAGTTTTCCAACTACGACGTGAAATAATACTTTCGTTGTTAGTGGAGGAAGACTGTGAGCAACTGCAGTGAATCGGAGATATCAGCCAGCATCAAGGAGGCGACAACTCCGGGCCGGAAAGAAGGCTAGGTGCTCGGCGGTGCTCGAGAAACGGAGGAATATTGTCAGTTCGGTGTAAGGGTGGCAATAACGGGCGATATTTCTCTGCGGCAACGGGGTCCAGAAGAACGCGGAACGGCGGAAGGACGGAAGCGCAGGAAAGAGCGGCAATCGAGGGAACGCTGAGAGCGCGTCACCTGCTTTTTCCGCGAGCGTTCTCGACTGGGTTTTTCGTTAGGCAAGATATGCCAGCCGCGGCTTATTTCTATTTTTCTTGCGGCCACTTCATGCCGCCCCCCGGGAGAAAGGGCGGCGAGCGTGGAGCGTCGAGTGGAATCTGCGAGGGGGTTGAAGGGGCTTGCGGATGACGTAGGCGACGCGGAGGAGAGCGGGGAGGGTAGGAGGGACGCTGTCTCCTCGTTTTGCGGCTCGACCTCTCCGTCTCTATCAGCGTGTACGGTTCCGCGGACTTCCATCTCCCTCCCTTTCCCTCGCGCACGCTACGCCGAGCGCCGCCAGCGTCTTCTGCTACCCGCTAGTTCGCTACCGCTTTCTTCTCCCTCTTTCTCCCGCTCTTTTCTCCCCTATTTCTGCTCGAGTCTTCGGTGCTCCTCTTCTCTTCCGGCGAAACACAATCAATCACTTTTCCTGGCAAGCCGGCATGACACCCTCCTTTTACACCCACTGCCTCCCCTGCAGCCCGGAGACCGTACCTCGTCAACGACGATTCCTCCCCTTCGTCCCCTCGCCCTCTTTTCTGCTACCGAACCGATGCGATCTTCCGGACGACGATTATCGCGAGATCGCCCACGAGAGCTTACCGGCACTCGCCACGTGTTCCCTGTTACAGTTGTCCCTTCTGGGGAACTGGAGTGCGGACTGCGGAGTGCCCTAGGAACGCTGGAATTAAGGGTGGAACTATCGCGATTGAGTGTGAGAGTGTCCTGTGATCGGTTACCCGAATGCTCCCGGATCGAGTGATTCCCCACGGAGTTTCACGCTCATCGAAAAATGTAAGTAGGTAGGCTTCTGAATGACGATGGCGCCGTTCGCGTGCGCGCTCGCCTAGCCGCGTTGCGAAAGAATCATCCTTGCACGGCAGAACGCTTTCCCGTGGAAACCCGTTTGGCTGGAATTCCCCGGCTAGCTGGGAAGCTCAAAAGAGTCGCGCGCGGAACACCGAGTTCCGTCGTGATAATGATAAATGGGAACGCAGTAGTTTACGATTTAATATCAATCTTGGCCGAGCGGCTGCTTATTATCGACCATTAGTAAAGTTTTAATAACGCAATACGGCGCTTGGCCCGGGGGTGGAACCGTCGCGATTTATCACTTTCATCGCTTTATTACCGGCGTTCCGTGCTACGCGTTACTTGTTGATCGCTCGTCGCGCAACCGTCCGTTTTGAATAATCCAAATTTCGCGAGTCCGAGTTTCTCCTGTTACCTTTGACACGGCCTTTCGACTGACAGGGACTTCGAACCGGTATGATTTTGATACCGGCAGGGTGGATGCACCATTTGTGGCCACTTCAGGGTATTGTACCAGTTTTGGCTACTTCTTAAAAAATATAATATTTTTCCGTGCAAGCAATAGGGTAAAAGTACAATGGTTGGCCACTTAAGTAAGAGTGTCACATAAATAATGAATTATAAATGTGAATTTAGTAAATTTGAAATGGAAATCAATATAAATAAGTACGAAAAATCCCTAAAAATCTAAAAATAAAGAGTTTATAAAAAAATCAAGAATGTATAAAAATATACAAAAAATGTGTTTCCTACGAAGAAATATAGTTATTGACATGGTCAAGATAGTAATTGTTGAATCGGTTCGACAATATAACCTAAAAGAAAATGTTACCTGATTTGGTGATAGAAATAAGATTAAAATTATTCAATAAAAATGGATATATTTTATTTAGTATGTATTTGTCGTGTTTGTTTCTGTTTTTAACAGGGGGCTAATTACTGTTTCACCATTAACATGATTAAAAAACAGTCACTGGCCGCTCGGCCAATTACTATCATTCAACATTATTCATATGACAGTTGTTGGCCCCCTGTATTTTTCATAATATATGTACAATTTTAACAAATAAATAATTCTTTTATAAAGTTTCAATTTTTATTTATCGATATATACCGAATATGAGAAATATACATATCATAAATACATTAAACTATTCGCAAACTTTCAACTGTACTCTTATGGTTTTTTGATTAAATCGCTGTAATTTCCAAGCTTCAAAGCCAAGTCATCCTATTTGCTTTTATATATAATCACAGTATATAATGAGTGGAGAAATATTGATTACATCCGAAGCAAGAAAGTAAAAGGAATATGAATATGTTCATTAAAAAAAGTCATAACATTGGTATTTCTTCATATTCATTTATTTCTCAAAATAAGGCCAATCACTGTCAGGTGGCCAACCACTGTACTCTTTACTTCTAAATGTAACCCGAAACAAAATAGTTATAATGTGAAATTCTCCACATAATAATGATCTGCGAGCAATTTAAAATTAAGATAATTATGCACATGGCCACAAACGGTACATCTACCGGAATTATAAGAGATTCATTTATTTTAATTTTTGATGGGTATGTAGTTGTTAATTATTTTGGTAAAATATAAAAATATACTACCCTGTTACGTCAACAAAGCTATACCGAAACTGATATCCTACCAAAACAGATGAGTACCGAAACCGTTATACATAGAACCGAAATAGGTGAATACCGAAATCGTTAAAGTACCGAAACCGAAATAAATACCGGTATTTTTCCGGTTCTTTTTGCGGGGACATGGTAGATTAAAGTAATATCTTCATAACTCTTATTAATTCGAGCCGTAAAAACACCGACATAAAGCAATATCTTTTCATAAAGATACCAATATATTAGTATACGTTTACCGTATAGATCCTTGTCTAATAATATTCTGAAAAGTGTAATAAAATCCGAAAACCGAAAAAATTACCGGTAAATATAGGTAAATATACCGGTATTTGCATATATCGGTATGACGTCATACCGGTATTTGCGTATTTCGGTTTCTATAAAGGTTTTGAAGAAATGGAATCGAAAACTACCGGTATCTTACCGGTATTTTTAGTTTCCCTGCTTTCTAGCTTACAACGCGTTCAGCGATATCCTGTATGATCTAGACTCGATGAAAGTCAAAACGTTTTCTGAAGCGTCCGCGATTCCTGAACTCTTCGGGGACCGATCCGTCTGCAGTTTACAGAATATTCCAAATATTTACAAACTCGTGGAACGTAGCCGGCCAGCAGAATTCGATACGGTTCACGGTGGAATTCGCGCGCGGCGACCCAGAGTTTTCGAATTTATGAGAGATTCCGGGGACCCTCGCGTGCATTCTGCGTTGAGGTGTTGGCAGCCGATCCGTTCTAGGCGAAAAGCACGAGTCTCCGGAGATTCTATTTCGCTGCTGAGTCATGATTTCGCGTTTGTCGACGTCGAAAGGGGACCCCATCCTCCTGGGGACATCCCTGTATAGGTATATACACACCTCCGAGCCCTTAGGTATCGAGGTCGACCTTCGAAAGGTTCGCTGTCGCCCTTTCATCCCTCGCCTGCTCGCGTCGCGAGTATTTCCGGCTCGGCAAACAGAAACACGCGAATAGGTATGTAGAAGACTTTGTGAAAAGGAGGACTTGTTTGTTAAATTTCCTTAAAAGTTCGCCAGAAGCGCAAGCCCTCGTTCCATTTCGGCCAAGTACCTACCACTTGTCCAAACAGGCGACAGTCTACGTGCAGCGTTGATTGACTGCTGTCAAGTTTGGACAGACGGCGAGGATGAGGCCGAAGCCCGGAATCGAGGCAGCCCGCTGAAAGGCGCAATCAGGAGGGACACGATTTCGACAAGAGGGACACGTGTTTTTACCAGAGCGAAGAAGAAGCCCGGCGACCGACGCGACGACAGCAGAAGAAGAAGCACGGTGACGTCCGCAAACACGGAGATCCTTCGTCGAGTGAAAGTCTCTCAGCTGCTTGATCAACAGTAGTTCCACTTACGCGGCGCGAAGAAAAACGGGAGAAAAGCGGGGCCAGAAGCGCGGTAATTATCGGTCTGCGTGGACGGTAAGGACGTTAACGCGACCCCTGACCCGCGACCTTCGAGCAATTACCACCTGACATCGCCGCTTGAAAGCAATTTGCGTGCACCGACCAGTCTCTTCCGGCGATGCGTTCAAAGGATCCAGGGCCTGCCAGGAAAAAGGCGCATTTATAGCAGCTTACGTCGGCAGTCGGGCTCCACGGACGAGGAAGAATGGCCGAGTGAGTCGTAAAAGTGATTCATCACCTTTCGCGGTCGACTCGCGAAGTCGTTAGCGACGATCCTCCTCTCTAGACGATCGTGACATCCTTCCTCGAGCAAGCCCAGAAGCTCGCTAGCTGAGTTTCCCTGTCGCAAGCCACTTGCGCGAGTAGATCTTCGAGAGGACTAAAACAGGTCGAGGACGCCGCGCTGGCGAGCAGGATGCTGGGTGCAGACGAACCACTCAGATAGAATCAAAAAATCAAATAGGCAAAAATGTAGGTAATAGAAGTAGCTATCGATAGAAGAACGAAGAAGCGAGCAAGTTTAGGAATTAGGTGACATATCTTTAAAGATTCAACGCTGCCAACCCTCCGGACGGAGGGCAAGAAGATCGGCTGTAAGGGGAGAAGCGTGTAAACGTCCCTTGGACGCTGATTACCGCCCGGAGCAGAAGAAAGAAGGAGGTAACTGGGTTAAGGTCGGCCAGCATCCGTGACTCCGACAATTACCATTCGACGCCCTGCGCCCTCGTCTTCTGGAAGACAGTTTGCATACACCGAAAACGCTGCCGCATTGTACGAAAAGGGCCCCCGAGCCCAGATGCCGAGCCAGAAACGTTTTCAGGGCTAATTGCTTCCAAACGACCTACTGAAATTTCCTTCCTCGCCTCTGGCTCTGCGATGGCCTCGAGGATCTTTCATCTTTCAAATAGAATAAAATAAAAGAGTAACTGGCCGGACGCGGCGAACTAACTGGGTGGAGGACTCTGATCAGAGGAAATCTATATTGATTGTTACGAAGGAGAGGGGATGGAGAGACGTAGAGGATGTTACCTTGCGGAGTCAGCCTATGATAGATAAAGGGGATAGCGGCGAGTACCGTGGAGTGGTTGTCTCAACTGTTTGAAATGTGCGTGGTGATGATGTCTTTATATAAAGACTCGATAGTGATTCTGCCTGGAAAGCATGTATTTTTGTATTCAACGTTTCTATAATTGCGCAGCTTCCAGTTAGCTACGACTCCTCAGCTACGTTGGTACAGGGACGAGCGAAAAATGAACGCTGTCGCGAGCAACGAAATGGAAAGTAAATGGTTGCCCGAGGCAGGGCCTACTGGAAAAGCGTTGTTGTTGTTGTTCCAGGTGGTAAGTGCAAAGGGATGTCCCGGAGGCACGCAGGTCCAGGCAGCAAGATAGAGAGAAAAGAAGAAAGAGCTGACGGCAGCGCGAGCCGTCAAGATTAATGGATTCACATTGTCGGCATTTTTTCAAGCGTTTTAGGACCACTTTTGAGAGCAGGAGAGCGTCTCATTTTTCAAAAAGTCCGTACGGGTCGATAGAAAATCGCAATCGATTCGCCCCGCGCTAATGGTTCCGAATTAAAGCGTGCTTCTTGCGCGCAGGTAAGTTACACGTATCGTTTGACAGCCTCGTAGGCTGGGTTGTGTAAGGAATACCTACTATGTGTCGATAGTTGCGCCCTGAAAATACCTGGTGCAATAAACTTTGTCGATTTCAACGGTATGACACTTTAACACTTCGATGTAAACCTTCCTCACGTTCAGAGGTTTTGTAAAATAGATGGGCGATTTCGTCGCGTTATTTAGTTTATTGCTACATGCTTATTGATATTTGAACTATCTTTACAAATTTTGTCAATAGAAAATAATTAAAATCAAACACAGTTAACTGCTTTAAAGTAATGGTGAGAAAAAACAATGGGGTCACTGTGACCATGATTAGGCTCGTTCTTGTGATCAGAAATAAAAAATGTAAAGAGATTCTATATTAATATGCCTCTGGCTATCGTTCCTACCAGATTGATAAAAAAATATTGAAAATTAAGCAAATGGCGGCGGTTTGAAAATCAAGTTTCGATTCTCGCACATTTTTTCAACTTTAAAGGTCTGTGAACGTTTAAAAACAAAGTATTTTATCACAATTCTGGTAGGGACGATAGGCACGTGTGCTGATAATATATGTAAAACTTGAACTGAGTTGGTCTAGCTGATCTTGAAATATCATGGTCACCGATTCGAAAAACGTGATTTCGAGAAAATAATAATAATAATAATAATAATTCGACTTTATTCACCACAAATTACATAAATTATACGATAAATGGGCGAGGTTCAGCATACCTGCTGTTTTGCAACCTAACCCCAAAATATTATCTATCAGAAATAAAGCTCGCGAAACAACAGAAGAGCGAGAGAGAGAACCAAAAGACAAAGGGAGTTACGGATAGTGGACGAGAATAAAAGAACGGGCAGCGCATTTAAAAGCGGGAATAGAGAACAGAGAACGAATTTCCAAAGGAAGAGAATTATAGTAAAAGCAGGATAAATATCGCGATTAAGAGGGATCGACTATCTTTTGCTATTAGCTAAATAGCACAGGCTCCTCTCTAACCAAAATTAACATTTTTCCCGAAAGAAATGTTCTCGGTCAGAATCATCTAAAGGTATCTGCGACTTTCGCCGAGTCCCAGAAGACGTAGCGAGCAACGGGCGACCGAGAAATCGCGGGAAGACTCGTAGAAAAATTCCTTTTCGGCAAGTTTTACGAGCCACCAGGGACCAGGAGCCCTGTTTGCCTGCCGAGGTGCACGAGCCAGGCAATTTGCGGTATTTATTGGTAATTTGAAGATTTACAGCAATCAGAGGACGCGGCAGAATAGAATAGCCGGGACGAAGAGCCTGGAGGAAGGTGGGAAACATGACGAAGGCGGAACAGGGCGAAGTTGGCGCCTTGGGACCTCCGATCCTCCTCCAGGCGAAGATAGAAGTTACAGCAGCTGATGAGCCGTAACCGATGGACACACAATAACCCTCCGTAAGCAGTACCGCTATCTTTCATTCCGTCTTCCGTACTCACGGTAGGCGCAGCGATAGTTGCTGATACGCAAATCAGTCTTCTTCTTTCACTTGATGGTTTAGGCGTGTTTTCTGGGGCAAGGTGTGATTGCATTAAGTACATTTATCCTACTATTTTTTTTACCTTTATTTATACTTATAATTCTATAAGTCTCGCGATCGGTGTAGGGTTGCCAACATTTGGCTAGCACTCATCTGGAAGATTAGCAAAAATAAATAAAAATAAAAATTCCAAGAAAACAAATAACTTTATTTAACAAAATGTGAAAAGAAACAAGTTCATAATTAGAATTATGTTTATATAAAAAAAAGTATGTAGGTATCACATACCTATGTATATTTTCTGAAATTGTATTTTTTGTCTGTTTATGCTGTGTCCAATAATTTTATGTTCAGATTTATCTGAATAAAAATAAAAACTTTCGCGTCAAATTTCTACTGCGTTGCCAACTTAACTATTTAATATTTTCAGTGGTGCACGGTGCGTTTAAAACATCAAAGCTTTACGTAATTTCATGCTGTAGAATAATTAACTGCTTTTTAAGATTAAAGGGTAATATTTATCAAATTCCTGGTGAAATTACCAGCAAATCTGTAGACAAGAGAAATGTTAACAAACATGGAGTCTCAAGGCGAAAATGGCATTGTTGGCAACCCTATATTACTATTAAGTTTGCAGTTGCAGAAGCGAAGTTTCTAAATGCTGAATACCTACTTATAACTTATCACCACAATCGTGAAACATGTTTGTGCTACATTTGTATACAGATAACGGTAAAGTCTATACTTTATAAGAAATTAATGTTTCGGTTTTGCGGTGTGGGAAGGTCCTTCGTCCGCGTATTTTTCAAACAGACTGACAAATGAATTGAGAAGTTCCAAGGCAAGCAACCGAGGACAGATCTCGGGAGGACGTGGAAATTTCTTTGACCTATTTTACCCTTCCGTTGCCTGCCGTCTGCGAAACTTACCACCCGCCGCAGTCCCCCATTGCGGATACTTTCTTCTGTAAGAAAAAATTCGATTCGCACGGCAATAAATCACGAGGCTGCAACCCTTTGGCTAGCACGGGTTGGCTGCAGGCTACCGGGGGCCCGGCCATATACTGCGATCCGGCCACCGACATTCTCCTGCGAGTACTGCAGGCTACCGATCATGCCACAATGAGGTCTCGTTCCGGTTCATTACAATCGTCGTTATTTACAACCTATAAATTATTCAAATTCCCAAACTGCGCAGGAAGAAAGTCCATTTGCCTATCTCCTGTTCAACCCTTCCTCTCATTTCTGAGCTTCTTGTTCGCCTGTTCTTCAAATCACGCTACCCGTCAGAATCTCATTACGTGTTTCGAATCGGAATAACGGTAATCGCTACAGAATCTTTTTGTGTAGGTACCTAAGTAGCTGATCCCACAAATGTGGGGGAAATCGTTAGTACATTTATATAATACAGCTTATCTTTCATAAGAGAATTAAAGAACATACTTTATGGTAAGTATCCCGAAGGTACGAGTTGCGAATGACGAAAGGAACAGAGGCAAATTTGCCCAGTTTTCAGAGGAGCGCTCGACGACGATCGAGAACAGTCACGATGATCCATCCACTTCTCAGGAGAGCCGGACGGGACTCTTTAAAGTTTCCTCGAGAAAGTTTGATGAGTCTATCGAACGCTATTATTCCATACCCCCTTCCTGTCGCCCTTCTTCCGCGTTCTTTAATCATTCAAAGCGAATCAATCACCCGTCCAGAGGCCCGAGATCGCTCCTCGTTCCGTTCACCCTCCGCCCGCGTCGCCCCGCGAAACTTGGTCGTCCCACGCCCCTCGCCCGGGCTCCTCGCGCGGCTCTTCCGCTTCTGAACGACGTTATCAAAGGAGACCATTTCCGACGGTTTTCCTCCGTTCTCCTCGTGACAGTTATGGAAATGCAGAGTACGCGGGCGGTAGGGAAAAAAAAACGACGAATCCAAGAGCAAACGGTGAATCTCAATGTGTCACTGATTTTCTTTACGTCTAAGGATAGTAGATACGTACGTGTTCAATTAATTCTCGCAAATGAGAATTCTGTTCCAAGGAACAATTTAGCCGGGGACTAAAGAAAGATGATCGGATGCCGTGGATATCAATTTAAAGCGAGGCCGGTGTCGGAGCAGAGTCCAAGCGGTATTTAATCAGCGGTCGGGTGTTTCGGTTAAGCCGCTAAGCCTCGTTGCAAATTCTATTCGAGCCAATATCGGCGCGCAAGAGGCTCGTATAAATGCGCATTTTATTAAGGGCCCGTGTTGCGCGAACAAGGGTCGCCCTCCTCGCCAGTAGGACGTATTCCCTTTCGACCCCTTCGACAGCTCAGCTTTCATAGACCCCATGTTCGCCAGCTTTGTCTCTCCCTCTCGTTCTCCTCGCTGCCTTACACTCTTCTCTCTCTCTCTCTCTCTCTTTCCCCTAGTCGATTCCGTTCGAAGAGAACCAATCAGCGATCCCTCCAAGTCCTCTTGCACCCTGCATCCCGCAGCCACGCCTGCCAATATAGGGTAGGTACCCTCGTCAGATCGACCCCTATCCTTTTTACCCGCCTTCCTTCTTCTCTCTCTCGTCCCGGTGTCGTTGGACCAGACTCATTCCGCAAAATGGATTCTCTCCTGGTTGTTTCCACCGGCTCCTAGAGCTTCGTCGTGACGTCGGATTCGCGTTCCCATCCGCTGAATTCGAAGATGCTTTCCTAGTAGATGTATAAAGGTCACTGATAGAAGCACCTAACTGCCAGCGTGAGATACTTGAATGAGGAAGGATTCGCGTGGCTCGAAAGAGGTGGCGATCGTTCGGGTGACGAATTTCTCGTGGTCCCCCGGTAAGATCCGGGAGAATCGGTCGATTTTATCCGAACGCGCGGACAAACGGACGTGACGATAGCCGGGGAGCGCGTCGGTGTCTGCCGAACGCTCGACGGTGGTACCAGATGAAACGTACGAGTTATAATAATCCGTGATAGCAACGGTGGCGATGTCGTGGAGCGGAGGAGCGGCCGTGCTGTCACAAAGGCATGCGCCACCCACCTCGACCTGGACGCTCACATCGTTAATCAACTGCACCGGGACCCCTAACTTTCCAGGCACCGATCCACAGGTATGGCTTCGCCTCGGTTCAACCCGACACCGTTGCGTGAACGTGCCTTTAAATAGACCAATGAGATTCCCCGCTAACGCGACTCTTGTCTTCGAACCTCCTCTCTTCCACCATGTCAGCGATCATTACCCTAGCGAAATTCGCCGATCGAACCGCTATCGCTTTCCAATCTTCGCTCTCGTATCCGCAACTGTTTTCGTTGTATTTACTCCTTTGCGAGACTGTCTTTCGTTTATTCACTCGGTTAGCTTCTCGAGTCTGAAAGGCCTGAGCAGTTGAAAATTGCCTTTATTCGATTCTTTGCTCCGCCAACTAGGACTCGGGTATTTTGTAATGTGGTAGTGCTGAAGGAACTGGTAACGGATCAAGCACGGTGTCAGTGATGGACGGCCAGCCAGCGGTTGGAAAAACAACACGACGTCTACCGAAGTTCTTGATGTACCCGATCCAATAGGAAATCAACAGAGTAAACAGAACAGTTGTTTGGTACGTATTGTTCAGATTTTCGCCATGCGTGTTGCCACTATTCTATTAAAAGAACGTACGCGGCCTACGTAGCTTTAAAGGTTACGATCGTGGGCAAGATTTGAAGGAGTGCATTATTCACTCGCCGCGATATCAAAAGTGTTCCATCTGATACCATTTCTTGCAGCATTAGCGGCCCATAAAATAGTAGGTATCATTTATCGTATTGCAGATCTCCTTCTATAGCTACAATAGAATTGAATTATTTCTGCTAAGTAGGCATGGCCAAAAGCTTCGGCGGCAACCATGCTTTAAGGGGGGAGCCTGGTAAACCTTGGCGAAGAAACCGATTTTTTCTTTTTGCATAAATCAATCGTTGAACATCACGATAATATGTTCCCAAAGCCACAAAACAAAATTCGACAAATTAAAGCGGATATAGCCGGTTTTGCTACGGACCACCAGGTTACCAGAAAACTTTAAATGTGCTTTTATCGAAACGACAGTTTTAAAATTGGCGGGCAATGTAACTCCAAAAATATTCAACCAATCGACTTGACCTTGTGCACGGATATTTGTCAACATTTTCTTCACAGAGCTTAGCTATTGGTATAATGATATTGTTTAAATAAATAACTTTTTTTACACATTTAAGGCAAAATTTCGTTGGAAAAAGTGAACTTTTTTTCAGGAGGCCGGCATTTGTTCAATTTTGCATCTTTTAAGTTATGAATTTATACGATTTGTGCGTGCACTCATAAACTAAACAAAAATTGTTGAATTTTTGGTTCCAGATGAATACAGTTACGTTGCCCACCGCGGAGCAATTGCGTCGCCAACGGACTGGGCATAAGCCCGTATAACACTGTTATTTGCCGCTCTTTTTTAATAGAATATTTTTTCATCTACCTTAATCTGACAATACAATATTCTGAAAATTTCAGAAAGACCGATTAAATACTTTCTATAAAAATAATTCCCGAAAAATGCCTCGATTTTTAGATAGTTACACCAGGCTACCCCCTTAATTACTGTTGACTTCCTCAAGCTGGCATAAAACGAAGATTCTATTTCTTTCATAACGTTTAGGTATTTTGATATCTATTTTTTCTTGCAATTTCTATAGAAACTCTATAGAAACGAATAACTTGGAACGCTTATTTAGAAAAGTGTTCCCAAAAGGAAGAAATACATAGATTCGAACCAACGTCGTTGCATTCGACCCCCGACAAAAAGCTACAAGGGAGCAATTCGACTTTGAGTGTGAGGAGAAAGTTGCCGAATATATTATTACCATCTAGAGAAGCTTTACACAGTGGCATGGTACGCGGAGAAAGAAATCGGCAGCCCCAGTTGGCGGCGCGTACCGTGGAGGGCGAAGCAAAGGGGGAGAGAGGCTGAGGAGGTGGAGGCCAAGGGTTTCCTTTTCTACGCTGGCACCCCTCTATGATATTTCCGAATAGCTGACGTCTTCGTACGTGGGGGGACACGGTGGGACCCGCGCAAAGCGGCAGGAGATTGGGGGATCAGCGAGAGGGGTAGAAACGAAGCAACCCCACCTCTGCCCGACTACCCTCTTTCTTTCCCCTGGAAAGCTGCGAGGTTGGCGTTGCCGAAGGAACCCAGCGTAACAGGAACGAGCCGCGATAGGAGAAAGAGAGAAACGGCTAGAGGGGCGAGGGAGGAGAGAGGAAGAGAGAGAGAGAGAGAGAGAGAGAGAGAGAGAGAGAGAGCCATGCCGGCGGTGCTGCTAGTCAAACCAAAACTCGGCATGATTAATGATCGCGAGAGGCAGAGCGCTGCTTCAAACAACAAACTTTTCCCAAGGAACGCCGAAGAATATAAGAAAAAATATATAAGAAAGAGGGAACTCTCTTTCTTCGCATCCACCCTTCAGACCAACTAATACCCTCCTAGAGCTCTTTCTCTCCCTCTATTTCTCCTCGCTTCTTTCCTTTCTTCTCCGCTCTGACAGCCTTTCATTTCTTTCCACCGTTCCTTATTTCTTTCTCCCGCTCTCCGTCATGGCCCTCCATTCCTCTCCTCCTTTCACTCCTCTCTTCCTCGTTCTCCGACCGCGACTCGCGATCCACGCTGCCGTATATTCCCTGCCGCGACCCGCGAGTCTACACAATATACATAGTATACGTGCCTCTGCCAGCGAAGAGTGTCCTTCAAACTTCGCGTTCCTTGTTTCTTCGTCCTTGGGAGTAGACGCGGAACGCGGGCTAGGGGAGGGTAATTGCAGTGAAACAACGTGGGCGACGAGCGACGAATGCAAGAAGTTGGGTAAGCTATTCATTTGACGCAATTCATCTTTCCTATAGGGTCAATCCGGGCGACGCGGTCGACCTAATATAAAATGGCTATTAAAACTAATATAAATAATACCTAATTTGTCAGAACAAACCTATATGTTCAGAATTTTATGCTGATCTAGAAAGACTGGTCGATATTTACTTTAAGGGGTTACGCCACCCTGAGGCGCCCGAAATGACATCAAAGTTTACGAATTTTTTTCTACGAAACTATGAATGTGAGAATTACTTCATTATTATTTATGGTTCGGGAATACATTAAAGGACATTATTGTGTAAACTTGACAGAAAAATATTAAAAAATGGCCGACCTATCCGTTATCCTGAAAAATTCCTCCGTCAGGACTCGCGCAGACGGTGTAACGGATTGTGATGCCCAGGATTATCTGAAACTAAAAACCCCATAGTTTTATTCTTCATTGATAAAATATTTATCGTGTAGCGTAGGAATTTAGAGAAAAAAACATTTTTGTACAAATGCGAGCAAAGTGAAAATGAACATTAAATTTTTACCAAAAAAGGCAAAATTCAAACAATTACTATAAACAACTGGGGTATGGCATCAAAAAATCTTATGCTACACGATAGATATTGTATCAGTTAACAATAAAACTATGGGTTTTTTAATTTCAGATAACCCTGGGCATCACAATCCGTTACACCGTCTGCGGGCGTCCTAACGGAGGAGTTTTGCAGGATCACGGATAGCTCGGCCATTTTTTAATATTTTTCTGTCAAATGTACACAATATGTCCTTTAATGTATGTCTAACCATAAATAATAATGAAGTAATTGTCACACTCATAGTTTCGTAGAAAAAAATTCGTAAACTTTGATGTCATTTCGGTCGTCACAGGGTGGCGTAACCACTTAAGACAAGATTTACTGCAAATCGAGTTGAAAACTGAAGTCATGACATGTGACCACCTCCCCCGGGGTGCCGGGAGAAATGATTCCGTCCTTAGCAGAGATCACTCACATAATTATTCATGGAAAAATAACAAAGAAGAAAGCAAAATTATTTATGAGTGAATACAACTACAGATTCATTGATATTTAATTTGTTTACATTAAACAAGTAAAGAACACATCAAAGAGAAAGTGAACAAAAGTGATTAAATAAACTAAATAAGCAATAATAATAATAAAATATTAATACAAAATAACAAAAACAAAAAAAATCATTACTCGACCATCTCTCCTTTCTGCAGCGAGAGATGGTCTTCTCGTTAGCTTCGAGAGAAAGAGTTAATATGGCCAAATACTTTGGCTGCATTGTCCCTCAATATCTCTACTATCTTATTATCCCAAACATTAAACGAAAATAAACATAGAAGTATATTTTAAATACGATTCTGCGCACCGCTGTTTGACAAAAGAGGTTAAATGAGGCAGTCAGAGCAACAACGGACTAACCCACATTTTTTTTTCGAAATTGAATTAGTAGCAATAACGTATTCCAATAGGCTCTACTAACCATATAAAATAGGAACAAAAAATTTTTTTTTAATGTGGGTTGGTCCGTTGTTGCTCTGACTGCCTCAAATGTAACCTCAATTTACCTTTTAAAGCCTATAAATTCCGGAAAACACAGAAGGAAGCGAAGTGACGCTATTCATTAAACTGTTTGGCTTCTAGAGAAGTAATTGGTCTGCAATTTGACGCGTTTTTACGTATAGAGTCTGAAATATAGCAACTCGACCAACTCTCCGGCCCGACCGCGTCTCCCGGATTCACACTATGTATAAACTTTCATAGCCTTCGGCGTATACCTATTTGTTAACAAGCCAAAAGCAATGCCTTTGTTCGCTTTGTCTCTTATATAACTTTGAACATCAATGTCCATCGATACTCGAAACTGAACCGAATCCCACATCATTCTCCGATACCATTCCCCGCGTGGAAATTGGAAACTGGCCCCCATCCTTATCCCACGTCGTCGAACTGGGAAACTTGGTGGACTATGGCCATCCGCGTCGGTTGCGGATCACACAATTGCCAGTGAGCAAAGGCTTGTGCCAGGACGCGTGTATGCCCCGCAGCTGGCGGTAAAATTGGATCTGGCGTGTAAAGCCAAGCAACGAAGCAACGGAGCGTTGCCCCGGCTGTTCGTTCCCTGTGCATGATCAGGAGTCCGCTCGAGTCTAGACTCGAGCAACGAATCCGCTCGGTCATCCACGGTCGGCTCGGGCGCTCAACGTCTAACAGTAACTTTCTCTCTCTCCTTTGTGCCCTCCCATCGGGCCCCCGTTCTTCCGTATTTACGTACAGACGACCACGTGTACGAACACCGGTCGAATAATAAACACTTATTAGCTGGCTACCATTTGCGGCCGATTCACCTGATGAGCAGCATTCTCAAGCGATATCCGGCATTGTGCCGCGAATCAATTGACGGCTTGGGTCCGAGTAGCCCTTTCGACTTTGCGCCGCCGCCTTCGGGGTCTTTGCGTTCAACTAGTCGACGGACTTGGTATGGAGTTATAAAGGATGAACAGGCCCGACGAAAGAAGGCGGGACGAATACCTAAATGTAAATTATATACGCTCACTTTTAAAGCATAGGAAATATAGGAATGCCTGGTCCATCGATATCGGATACCACTATTTCCTTCTATTAGCGAATCTTAATATTCGCTAGATAGGTACATTACAATATTCCTCCACTGATTTTTCAAGCTTGCGGACTTTGCGCGCAGGCTCTCTCCCTTTGCCTTCGGCCCAACAAAATGGCAGAGTATTAATGGCGTTGCGTCGTCGGTACCATTTCGAGTCGATTCACCTGATGAGGTTCATTCTTGGCCTGTAATCGCCGCGAACGGCCGCGATCCGTGTAAATTCTCCTGGACCCGTCCTCTTCTTCTTCTTCTTCGGGAACGGTGGTTCGGTCGGCGGAGAACGCGAAGAAGCCGGCTAGGAGGCGCGCGCCTCACGATGACTAATGACAGACATCGTAAGTCACTCACAAATTGAATTAAACGCGACTGTAAAACCGTGACGCGGCGCAAACAATCAACCGGCTATTCATTGTTAGCGGGCGGGAGAGCCGAATCATTGTCTTCCACGCAAATCAGGTGCCGCGCCGGGTAGCTCTTCGCCGTGAGTCGCTGTTTGGTCCTTGGCAGAGCCGTTCGGTCGCGTTTCAACTGCCGTTACCTGTCGACTTTATTTACATAGTTGATGTTCAACTTTTTGGACGAAATAAGAGATCAATCTACTCCTTGAGAATTCAGATACGTTGCCCTGCGGTTCCCAGTAGTACAACTCGATAATATGGACGACAACCGCGGTGAAATGTTCATAGACCGCAGGGTCTCTGTTACAACGTTGTCTCTTTGAATGGCACTTGGAAATCGGCTGGAATATTTATTTTCCCAGACGGACAGGACTTGTTCCCGCGCGCAAGGGTCCCCGGTAACACTGTGCGCGTACGATGTTCCGCTCGTTCTTCTTGATCGATCATATATTAGAAGTTGCGGAGTGTTTCAGTACACCTACAATGCTTCAGAGACGGGACGATCCATCGTCAATGAACGTCGGAATTACACGGCTAAATGAGATTCTAGCGGCGGTATCAAAGTGGCAGCAGGTGGTCAGGGCCAGGGCCATTTTTCCCCGCAGGATACGGTTTGTTGGCTGGCTCGCATTTTACGAGCACGCTGTCTTTCTTCTTGCCTTGCTAAATCCTGCTCTGACCAACGGGCATCCACGGATACCTTGGTCTTCTTCTTTTACGCGCACCTTGCGTTTCTTCGGAAATTTCAATTTCATTTAAGAATCGTGAAACAACAAGGGAAGCTAAAGTCGGCGAGGGAACGAGGGCTTATTGTATAAGGAATCTGATCTTTCGTAACATCTGTGGAAAACTTTCGACCGTCCGACATGCTTGCGAGTGTGGCGCCATTTTACCGAAAATTCAGGTCCCTCTTGGAGAACGCTAATTATCTTCCCACGTGACTTTCGAGCGGTATACTTCTAAGCCAGTGGGCCGGGCATCCCCCGGTTCAGCTGCCTAGAAATGGTCACGTAAGACGCCGGAACCATCTTGGCTATTTCATTTTTTTTTTCCCTCCTCTTTCCTCGGCTTCGGCTAGAACCCGTAATTAATTACATATCTGAGCATTTTTCTGGGCTTGACTTGATGGATTTTACAAAGGGAGAAAACCTGACGCTCGAGATGGACTTCCCCTTCGTCCAGTTGCGCGCCTTCACATATATTGCGTCCACTCCGCTGTTTCAAACTTCGTTTCTTCGATACACCAGCTAAGTAAATTTGGAAAATAATACGCCACTGCTTTCATTTATAGCATTCTATAAATAAGTCCTACATAAGTGCGTATAACGAGTAGAGGAGGAAAGTAATTGCCGTGGTGCTCAACGACCTAAGGTAAATGATTGTTCATGAATCAGAGGGATTTCGTTGGGATGCATCCTACCATGTTCCAAGCGCATTAAATATTTATGCACTTGTTAGAAATATAGTGGACTTCCCGAGTGGCTCTCCATTTCTCATTAATCGTAGCGCGCGATCGTGGAACAGCCAATGACACTATTCCTCTAGAGTTTCAGCAAATGTACTGCCGCGGAAAAACGAGTTGAACGAGCAGTGACTAATGTGCAAACCAAGTATGCAGAAAGATTTATTGGGAAACTTACTACACGCGATCGAACAACATTCCGCTGTCCTGTTCGCTTTATTGCAAACTCGCGAGTAAACTTATTTCTCGTTATCTCTACCTACTGCAATTTTCAGAATCAGAACGTTCCGAGTTTAGAATAATTTCGTAATTCGCGGTGTTCGCCGAGCTGAAAGTTTTCCAGAAGCGTTGGCGCCAGAAAGGCAGAAGCCTCGGAAAGTTTGCGACCTTCCAGGCGTAATTCTCACCTGCTGACAATTCCATCGTTCGAAAGGTTCATACTTTCGCTACCTACGGCTTCAGCTGATCAGCTTGAAATGCCGATCTGACTGGCACTTGGCAAGCTGCGTCGGAGAACACAGGCACTGGTAACTGTAGGGCATCCACGCCACCGATACTCATCGCTATTAACGGAGGTATCAATATTAATATTAACCAGCTTATTAATATTAACGAGTGCAGGCAGGCAAATCGGCGAACTGCAGGAAGACGGGGAATTATCGAGAAATTGCATCCCGAAGGAACAAGACAGTCCGGGACAGAGCGAAATAGATAGGCTGCTCTAAGGGGCCAAGCCAGTCATCATTAATATTATAGCGCAGCGGCGCTCATCGCGTCAGATCTATGCCGACCTCTTTCTGTCCGCGTCCGATACAAGATCCATGCAGAGTCCGAAGGCCAGACACACGCATCAAAAGCCACCTTCCTCCTCGTTTCTCTACCAATCTGCTGAACGCACGCCACCGCGGCTCAGGACGTCCCACCAACCTCTACACTCATTATATCTTCTTGATCCGAGCCTTAAATTGATGACTATCTGTCCACCTGAAAATACGAGATATCCCTGCATCCGGTCCGAACCGATCGGCCAGTCCACGCGGATGCGCTCCTCTCCCTCCCTCCCCCTTCTCCCCATCCGTAGGTACGTATCAGTTCGTGCATAATAATTATGAATTACGGGATATAATTAAGAAGGATCCGAGGAGGGACGGGTTGACTGACGGACGCGTACGAGCGAGCCGGACCTCCTCCGGAGCGCGTGTTCGACAGCCGCTGCTTTATTTCTTAAAGGAGTGTCGTGAAAAAAGAAATTGAAAGCCTGGATGCTTGATGCCTTTGCTGGTTCAATTTTCTTCAAATGCTTTCGTCGGAGATGGAGATATCGCTCGTTGATTTTACGAAGTTTCCAGCCGCCGAGAGTAATTAACGCAGCCCGCATCCTCGCTTTTCTTCAAGCTACAGCTTAAGGGGAGGTTCCGGTCTAAAAATCGATTTTTTTTTTATTTTGTTTTTCGAATGTTCAAACTTTTAGGAATACGTGTTTAAAAGGATTTGTTGAAATTTGTAGAATTCCCGTGGCATGACATGGGTAACAATCAGCTACTTGGCACTCACGTAAAACTTTAATTCTAATAAATAAAATAATAATAAATAAATAATGTAATAAATAAATAAAATAAATAAAACACTAATTCTCGAAATAGTGTTTTCAACATTGGTGGGAGCTGTATCTCCAAAAGTTATTATCCGATTCGACTGTAACTTTTTTTATTTTGAAGAACGTTATTTATTATTTTATTTTTATTTTACTTCTGGCTAGGGGGGGAAACCAGAAACATTACAAAAATTGAAAATTTATTATTTTTAAACGCGTTGAAAGGACGAAAAATATAGGGAAATCGTGATTTCAAATTTCAAGTGTCGTTATTTTCTAAAAAATTTAATTTTTGTATTTTTTCTGCCCCCCCCCCCTAGCTAGAAGTATATTCTTTAAAATAAAAAAGTTTCAGTCGAATCGGATAATAACTTTTGGAGATACAGGTTCCACCGATTTGGATGAATTTTTTGACGCATCGACTTTAACGACTCCCCAGTGCCGTCTGCAATGGTTAATTATAAAGCAAAAAATATATTTCTATAATTTAAGACATCCTTAATACAATGCAAAAAGTCCCATTAAATTATATATAGTAGTTTTCCTTTAATTAATTCCTAAAGATCACCTATTTTTATGGGCTGTAGACCGGAACCTCCCCTTAAGGGGGTAGGTTACCCTGAACAGCCCAAAATCAAGCCGACCTGAAAACGCATATTCTGAAGTAATAAATGAATATAGAGATAATTTTTGTTTTAATTTTTAAGGGTAATTTTAAATATATTTATAGCAAGAAAAGTTATAAATAGAAATGTGAGATTCCGGACAGGTGAATTACCTAAAACACAAAGTAAAGGCATTTTTATAATCTGTAAGACAGCCTTCATCTTGTGCAGGAAGCACACTTTTGATAAACAAATTAATATAATTATTATATTGATGTTTCTGATTTTATCCTTTTTTTGTAGGAAAAATATTATTTATCATTTTTTTAAGAATTTACATTGAAAATGTGCTTTGAATACATGGAGGGGAATAGTTTCCTGCAGCTCCTTGTAAATTTTCTTTCAAATCGTTGGAGCGGTTTTCGAGATTTTATATTCACCGTTTTGGAAAACGTAGTTTCTGGGAAGTCGCGTTTCAAGTTGGACATCGCTATCCGATCTCACGTGCAGACTCGTACATTTTTTACTGTAATTCCTTCAATTTTTTGAATTTCGGAGCCCGCTTGCGCTTAAAATACGTAGAAAAGATGTAGCTAGCGGAATATGCAAACATCATAAAAAACAATTTTCGAATATTTCGAGGGTAAGCTGCCCCCTTAAGGGAACTTTTCTGTCCACCAAGTGCCCAAGTTGAATATGTCAGCGCAGCTTGGCAAAAAGAACGACCGCTTGGAATTGAAAGATAGGAGACGCGGCTACGGAGGAGATGAATCTCTATCAGCGGAAGATGCCTACGAAAGGGAGGAGGACCTGATCGGAGTGACAGCTGATCTGGAATTAGCATGATCTGTATCGTACGTGCGTTTGCATAGCTCTACGACTCTACGGTCCCCTCTCGCAGCAAGTGTCGGCGTGTGGCAACGTTTCGAGGAGCGTCGGGGGATCTTTCGTGATCGAGGTGGTGCCATCAGTCACCAGCGACGAATCCGACGGGGGTTGTGCTGTTTGCGCGAACCGCTCCGGTTCAGTTAACCCCGTTCGCTTGCTCTGTTAACCACTCGACGCACGTGACGACGCCTAAGTGTCGCGGTAACTGCTGCATCTCCAAACCGATTCTTGGACGCCTGCCTCGCCCTACATCCGCTCCATCCATTCTGACGGTTTTATTACTAGAGTACCATGAGTCTGCGTGTTTTTTCGCCAACTGAATGGTATTCAACGCGCTGCCGCGGATTCTCTAGCATCCACCGTCTGACGATCATCTTGCTTTCAATCCCTATTTCGATTTGCAGGGTTGGCAGAATTCTGACAGATTTCGGGGAAATACGGGAGAATGAAATACAGAATTATATAATACCTACTTGAATAGGTAGAGCTTTATTTTTGTTTATCGTCGATGGAATGGCCGTGGTTGGCTGATGTTTTGCGTGGAGCGAGAGTAAACAATGAGACATCGTCTGGAGGATTACTTAATAGCGACGGAACGCATGAATGGGCTAAACGTGAACGATTTGCCACTAATGAAACGGCAGAACCGTAGTATTTTTAATACGGCGCGGTACAATCTCGCCAGCTAATGAGTGGCTGGTGTCGGGCCGGAATGTTAATCGGCAGGAATTCATCAATCATTCCTACCAAGAAAATGTGGAACGACGTAATTTACGAAAACTAATCAGATAGCTATGCATTATAACAAGAAGACGAATAGATATAAACCGTAATTACCTGGCCGCAAAAAGTCCAAGCTCAATAGCGTTTCTGTAACTCTTTTTCTCTACTCTTTCCGGCTTCTTCCCCATCGCGCTAGAAAAAGTCGCCCAAGAGTCAAGACGGATTCGATTCGTGAAATTCATCTGAGGTTAGCGCTTTTAAATTATCGCATTGTCTTCGGCGCATCTTTATAAGTAGAAATTTCAAATTGAAGCGGAAATCTTAAATTCTCTGACTTACCTAGAACTACTTAAATAGGTACGCTTGAGCAAGGCGAACGACAAACTTGCTAACGTGTAGGAAGAAGAGTGTTTAGAAAAAGCGTCGCCCACGAGCAAGTCGAACAAGAGCGTGCAGCATGCAAGGTGTCGCGGGATCCTCATGCACGTCGGCAAAATGATTGACAAGTATGCAACTCTAGCGGGGCGAAGGACGGAGCGCGCTGCGCGGCGCGGTGGACGCTGCGAAAAGTAGCAAAGCTATTCCTGCGGTTGGTGTTTCCTCGCCATTCCCGACGCCGACGCCAGCCTCGCCAATCAGCCAGCTAGCCAGCACCCTCTCCCTCGTGTCAGCCGTATCATTAATCTTGCTATGTTTTCTCGCGCCACTCGGATGTGGATTTAGACTCGAGACACCGCCAAGATCTCTGAAAACGTAGGTAACCGCGTCCGCCGTCGCGGCGCGGCGTATCCACTACCCTCCTGCCGTTTATCTCTGTTCGACGACTCCGATCGAACCTGGCTGCTGCTGCCCTCTCTCCCAACGGGAACATCCGCCGGACGTCGCGGCCAAACACGCCGGGCGACGGAAATAGCGCTTCCAGCTTCTGGTCTTCTCGCGAACTTTGGAACTCGCAACTCATTCAAAGCGATGGCGATGGTTGTATATCATTTCGAAGCCGTTAAACATTACCTTTTATTAAATATCTTTTATTAAAATTCTACTAAATTCAAGCTTCTAGTTACACACACTCACATTTTATGAAACAGCCTGTACAGCAGCGAGCGCAAAGCTCAACTGACATTAGGGATCCAGTTAGGAGTCGAGCGGATGTGGGTTAGGTCAGAGTCCGCGCGGACATTATTGAATATTTCGCCGTGGGACGCAGGTGCGTTGACCAATTTAAATCGCATCGAATGGCATTCGACCGAAACCGGAATCCGATCGAAGCGCTGCTGCGAATCACGCCTAATGGAGAAACGGGTAGGCCACGAGTTGATGCACGCGTCCGGTCGGCTGTTACGTGTTTTTGCAGTTTACCCGGCAACGCATGCTCGACTACCATTTCTTTGCAATTCTGTATAACTGATGACGTTTTGATGGGGGACGGTGTTTACAGGCGAGATAATGACCCCCACGCCGCGCCGGTCGATTCTAATGAAGAAATTCACGTCGCTCGTGGAGACGCGCGCTCGCATTGCAAAAAGAGTTCGACTCGGACTCCTGCTCCGGTTGCTAAGGACGCATTGATGATGTTTGCGTATTAACTAACGACCCTCTCCACCTGTGAGCTTCCTTAATGGAGGAAATTGTGCCTGAAATTGATGCGCCGTCTGTCGTGTGCCGTTCTTAACGACGCGTGCCTCCCCGCGTAATCTTCCCTTATCATCGCGCAGTTTTTGTCAGCCACCTCTCTTACATCGCAGATGTCCAGGACGTCGATGTCCTTTTGAGCGCTTATGCAGAGTAACAAGGTGGTACGCGGATAATTGCGACAATACGCGCAACTTCTCCGTTTCTCGAAAATACCAAAACAATCACTGAACATGGTAAACATCGTTTTTGCTCGTTCTCGCAACGATTTACAGGTGCCGCGACAAGTGTACATATGTGCATATCATGTGCTCCAGAAAAGAGTATAGTGGAGAACCGTGAGAAATCGTTAAAGCAACGTTACAAAGTAGTGCTCCCCTCGATAATCTTAATTGCGCGTCGACGTGTACTTCATCGACCTTATGGCAAGTTTTTCGATTAGTCGTGCCGGACGTTTTTCATCAGTAGATGCTCGCCGAGCAATTTGTTCTGAATTGCAGATTTTCTATGTTGTTAATAGCCGCGTGTTCTGTTTTTTACATGTGCACCGTGAGTGTGTAATGTGTCATGATTACAAGCCGCGATTAGATACTTACTTGTCACCAATGAGTTAATGAGCTTTATTGATTGACGCTCGCGATACCACCGTTCCGTGATAAGCGAGCAAATTAAGCCCGATTCAATTAAGCGATAATTATAATTCAGTAGCGTATCAGCGCGGGCGACATCTAACATCGATAAATTACCAGCTCCTTCCGCAACGCGTGCCACGAACCATCCTCCGGGTCATTTTTTATAACGGAATAATGGTAATAATAATAGCTCCCATTGACACTGATTACTTTGACGGTTCCTATTACAGCCCCGACGAGGTTTCACAGTAGGTAGGCACTTATAATTTACGAAACGCCAAAGTTTTGTAAAGGAAATCTCACCAGACGCTTGGTAAAAAAATTCCGAGCGATCATTACGCTTATTTTTTCCAACGGAATCGTTACGAAACTCCCTCCTTTTTTCCTTTTCCTCCTCTCGATTAGCGAGCGCGTGAAAAGTGGGCAGGCCACTCGATTGGTAATTACGGACGTGTATGCACTTCATTAGCACTTACCGGCGTTTGCGTAACAGCCGCCGTGTCATTTTAATGTGAGCACGATCAAAGATTAATGGACGCGTCGTGGCTGTTACAGAAGGATTCAAGAAAACCCGCGTGCCCGCGTCACACACGCCAGCCCCGATGATCGGCCGTGAATAAAAGGATAGGATCAAATTAAAAAACACGAAACGCCCGACCGCGAGTATCCTTCAAGCGCCGACGTATCGCGCGGGTCATCCTCCAAAATATAATCAACCGAAATTATCACGTTCTTCACACCTTACAATTCACAGAGCTCCTCAGAAACTCTTGAAAATTTTAGAAGAATTTGAGGAATCAAAATGCGAAGGTGAACAATTTGTAAAATTTAAGAGAACTTCAACAATTTGCAACTCGTGGATTTCATCATCGGAGCAGAATCGTAAATTGTGCAGCTCGATTGAAACAAGGCTATAAAATTGCTCGATTTCCATTGATAGCGATCAAACGGCTTCGACCTTCTAACACCTGCACAGAGACTGGACGACGTTGAAAACAGCAGTGTTCAGATTTGGGAAACCTGCTGAGTGTTGATCCTCTCAGAGGATTCCGCTCGAGTTATTAAAGCTTTTTAGAGCGAACACCTCTAAACGCGTTTGAGCTTGACAAATCGCGTCCTTCCGTCCATACAGATGTTTACGATCGTTAGTCCAGCGTGGACAGTGACCAAACACGCGCGATCCCGCAAAAACAATCAATTTACAATGCGCAATTATGGTTTGAGGCCGCCTGTACAAGCTGCGGCAGGAATGTGCAAGCTAACGCAAGGTGTGCAGCACGGCTGCGGGTCGCCGTCACACGTAACACAGTTCATCGTCGGGCGCACGCATATGTATGTATTCGCAAACGAGCCCCGCGGTATTAATAGCATTCATTAATTCTTTATCACCTTCGGCATATTTTTTACACGGCCTGTTCGCATACCTGGCGGAGACTCCTCGTCACAAAGTGTATCCTGAGGAACGATCGCGGGGAGCAAACACGGCGCGAGCTCTTTAAATACGAGGACGCGCGTCATCCTCGAAGAGTAATTGCGCACCACATACGAGTAATGGCGACATTCTTGCGAAGGGACGTTGCGAATTTCTCGGTCGCCGTGGCCGCGTCGCGTGCAATCTCGCGTCCCGTGGCACGGTTTGCAAATTAAAGTTAAAGTTAGACGCGTTCTGGAGCAGGCTAAACAAGATCGCCGGAAGTGATTCAGATATTAGAGGGATCTGCAAGTAAGCCCTGTTAGAATCGCCGCGGTAAATCCTTATCGGTAAATTGTATGCGAGGGGATGATCGATCGGGAGTGTTTCGCGACGGAATTGCGTTTCCGTTCGAATGTCGTGCATGCAAAGTGATACCGTTGCTTCGAGACCACTGTAGCTCTGTATGCACCACACAAACCTCTCTAGAACCGAATTTGTCGCCTCTTATCAAACAAATTCGGATCTACAGGGTAGATGTAGAGCATTAACTGGGCCCGCTCGTATCGGCACATAGATCTCACGACATTCACGTTTCTCTTTCCCTTAGTTTCTTCGTTACGACTTTGTGCAACGTACGTGCTTGTTTAAGCTTCTTCCTTGGCCCAGTATCCAGACGGTGTGCCCCACCTTTTCCCATCTTCCCGGACTCGTTTACCTGAAAATATTATCCAATTAGCGTTTCAGATAGCGTTCAAGATATTCATCCGCGTCTCGATTATGGATATGTGGTGGAAATGAAAAGATCTCTTTGGGCGAGCTTTAAATTATTTTTTTGCAAAAGACGCGTTTCGATTGGCAGAAGTGTGCTCGCGTTCCAAACAGCCAAGTGTTCTCAAAGGATCCGATAAACAGTTAAAATTGGCGCTCTCACTAGCCCAGATCAAGAGTCCTCGAAGTGCAGAGTCATTCGAAAATAGACCGGTTGTGCCGAGTCACTCTTCCAACGAACAGGGAAGCATCTATTTCTGCTAAGCGTGTCGTGCAACGAACCTCTCAGCGTTCGCGAAAAAAGGTAACTTCGTATATAATCCACGCGCGAAAAACTTATCAGATTCGTAATATCGATCATTCGGTCTGATAAAAAAGAGAGCATTCGAAAGTTTGCGCAGTTGTGCCTCTATTCAAGGAATTGCAAAGTCAGGTGTACAGTGAGAATGAAACTTTCTAGAAGAAAATATACATTTATCACTAACCGGCCTCTCGCTTTTCTATTCGGAACTTGTTCCAACTTGAGCGCATTTCGACCAATCTCCCAACGTATTTACATATCAAGATATCCTTAATGGCCCAAGTCCCAAGTTCTGAGAAACATACCCGGCTCGCGGCAGCTCTGTGATCGTGGAATAACGAAGAAACTGGGTAGCCAGAGGTGACGCTAGGATTCGTTGGTTCGGTTGACTGGCTCCGATACGCCGTTAAAGATAAATCCTGTTATGTCACTTGGCACACTTCCTGGGAGTATATCATAGCGGGTTATCTTAGCGACAATAATCATATTACACCTGCACTACCGATAGTGATTGATGCTCGTCCCTGGGATCGAAAGCACCTGACCGTTAACGGCTCACGGATGACACAGCTGAATGTAGCAAGGTCGTGTTCTCTTTCGTCCTCCTTCTCCTCTTATTCCGTAGCGGTACAGCTCCTTTTATTTGAGCACGCGTGTCGATGTACCTTGCATTTCCAGGTTACTTGGTCAGCTGGCGTGCCTGTGTTTACCTGAAATCATCGTCAGACCCCGGTTAGAGGCATAGATATCCTGGAAACCGTGTTCCCCGAAAGTGCGAATCAACTAGACACGCGAGACAACAGATACGTAAACTACTTACAAGGGAAGATACGTAACTGGGACATTGAAAAAATTATGAAACTTTGGGGATATGCCGAGGATCTATAGGTATGTATTACGTAATTTTTATTTGCTGTCCAAATTCAGTTTAAGGGGGTGAAATTGACCCCTGGAAATCAGGCTATTTTCCGAGTTTGTGATGTAACTCGCGAACTGTAAGAACTGTGAGTTGCCAAATGATAGTTCTAATTAGAAGAAGTAATTTTTGTCTGAAAAATGTTTTTCTATCTCCGAGGGTTCGCGAGTTATAACGCAAAATAGCGAGATTTTCAAGGTTCAATTTCACCCCCTTAAAGTGAATTTGGGCAGCAAAACAAAATTGCTCAATACATACCTATATATCCTCTACATACCCCAAAGTTTCATCATTTTTTGAATTTCCTGTTTAGCGATCTTCCCTTGTTAGTTCACTCGAAAGATTTTGTCGATAGGGATTTGTTACTTGAGGGTAGAGGAATTGGAAGGCGCTGAAAATGGCAACTTGCTTTCCTGAGCCGAAAGATTTGGCTTTTTTTGTTAGCCTGTTCTCTGGATAGCTTGTTCGTTGGATTAGGGCGTGTTCTTTAATACTGTAAGCCTGGAAGAAGACAGCCTTTGTAGGGTGTCAAAATATTTTGTAGGATCACTTTGTTCAGAGAATCGAAAGCGATAGGACACCGATAAGCTTCCATGATCCTTCGACATCTATACCGCAGTCGATAATCCTCTTCGAATCCTCCCCACCCGCCTGCTAATCGGGATTAACTCGAATTAAGGCGGGTCGAGTTTAGGCTGCGCCGTCAAAACACTTTAAGCTTGATGCTACAAACATAAGGTCTTATTTGCGCACCTAATGTCTCTGACTTCTTAATACTCCGTTCATAACTACAGAAAAGTCTTTAGTTGCGGACAGAAACAAGAGAGCTGTTAGTCTAACGAGCAGACGAAAATTGGTTCGAAACCTTAATCCAGTGAAATGTGACTTTAACGTTGATATAGTACGAAACGAATCCTATGTGTGCACTTATTTACAGCCAGGTGGACATTAATTTGTTCCCTGGAGAAGGGAATAATATCTCCACTGGGACTAGCAAAACGATGTGGATGAAAACTAAGAAAGATTTTAAGAATCAAAGTATTAAAAGGAACTCGGTTCGGAAAGTTGAATTTTTCAAAAATTTGCAGTTTCCCACCTCAAAGCATCCCAGTGCATTTGTTCTCTGGAGAAGGGAATAATATCCCCACTGGGACTAGCATAACAACACGGATGAAAACTAAGAAAGATTTTAAGGTTCAAAGTATTAAATGGAACTCTGTTCGGAAAGTTGAATTTTTCCAAAATTCGCAGTTTCCCACCTCGAAGCACCCCAGCGCAGAGGGCGTATTCTCTCCCGCAACCCCTGGAATCCGATAGGTGGAGCGTAATCGGTGGTCGTGGACGGTTTCGCCAGCATTTCCCTCTATCGATCGGATAGTCACCCCTTGGTTCGCCATTACTGGCTCGCCCGCGAACCCCAGCAACGGCGACGCTATTATCGTCATCCCCCTGTTCACATAATTCTCGGTATTAGAACTGTTGCTTCGGGGCCATTGAAACTTCTCTGGCCCTCTAGGTTGCACCTCCTGCCGGAAGTTACCTCGTGTAATGCAACTCCCGCGAACTCTGATATACGCGGCATTTCCCGAGCTTTAATGCTTTGGAAAATACTGCTTTCGTATTAGCGACTAACAGTCGGTGAGAGAATGCGTTTATTTGGAGTTGCCAGAGTCGGGGAAAGTTCTTAAACTCGCTCGAGCTTGAAATGTTTAACAGTTTCGACTCAGTACTTGGTAGAAGCATAATAAAGAGGTTAGAGGAAATGGAATTTGGGAATTCTGAAATTGCAAGGACTTTGTGATTAATTGAAGAGCCCTTGTAGAAATCACTGTAAGTGCCAAAAATCAAATTCTATTGTACCGTAAACTGGGGGAACATTGGCGCTACTTAATATCTGTTAAAAAGGAAAACGAAATAAATTTTATGCACTTTCACACTTGCGGTACAATCACAAACGAAGCGATGTTATAATAGGATAACTAAAGCAAATTTAAAAATCTTAAATAGAAAAATAAAAAAATAAAAAAATTCAAAAATATAAGAGAGTGCATTGAACACAGCAAGAAACAAATTTAAGTGTTAATGTAAGTTCAGATGTGGTAAAACTTTAGCTTTTTAGTGTTATTTATACATGCTGTGCCAATGTTACCCCGCATCTGGGGTAAAATTTAACTAATTAACATGCATTAAGGAAGGAAAAGGATACAAATTTTATGCATTTTTGACACTTGTAGTACATTCGCAAAAGTTGCAATGTTATGATAGGATACTTGAAGCAAATGTAAAAAATGTTAATTTTTATATTATATAGCAAAATGTTCCAAAAACATGTCAATAATTTTAAAAACACTAAAAAAAATTTTTTTTTAATTTTGACACTTACAGTGTTTTCTACAAGGACACTTTAATTCTTTATGAGAAACTAAGGTCGCATACCTGAAACAGTTGCCCTCGAAAGGAACTTTTGGTTTAATTGTAATTTGGAGCGAATCACTGTTGTTTGCGTTTTATGTTTAAAATTCCGTTGCGGCCAAAAGGTGTATCTGTAATAAAATTATGTTAGGAAAAGTTTTATTTTCATTCCCATTGGATACGCACCTTTCGATTAAACAGTCGGTGGTTGAACGTCGATGAGAATCATTTTGACGAGTTGGAGTATCTGAAACGAAGAAAGTATTCTAATACCTAATAAGAAAGCCTTATCGCGCACGGCAGAATTAACCTCGTTTTAAATTCTATAGAGAACATAAGTGAAATGTAGAGTACCGTGTAAGTAGCGATAAAAGCAGCCGAGTCAGCATCAATCAACCCTTTTACCGCCGGAGCCCGTCTTGGAACAATCGACATTCGCACCCTACCCGGCCTGAAAAATAAACCAATCGTGAAACAACTTTTACTTACGCGGCACACTGCTCGGTAAAAGTTTTTACTTTCACCCTGCAAAAAGCACGAGCCTCCTCTCCTCAACGCGATTCGAACTGCGACGAATCGTGACGCATCGTTAAGAAATTCGTTAGCAAACGGAAACAGGAGGGTGCATCGCATAGCGCAGAAAAAAAATAACGGTTACTAACGAACGATGCGTGACCGCAAAGCTGATTACGAAATTCTGGGACATATTTAAAAAAATTCATGAACATAACATTTCTATGGAGAACTTGACAATTATTCATGAAACTAAAGAACAGATACAGAGTATTGAGGCGTTGGGAGCAAAATCGGGCTAACCCGCATTTTTTAGGAAATTGAGTTAGTAGCAATAATGTATTCCAATAGGCTGTACTTCATTTTTTTTTGTCAACGTGGGTTCGTCCGTTTTTGCTCTCAATGCCCCGATTCTTTTACGCTTACGAAATCGAATCACAAGTTCACTACACAATGGAAGAAACAAAAATCGACTGTATGCTCACCACGAGTATTTCAATGTTCAAACTTTCACAAGATTTAAAAACGGCGCTGCATAGTAAAACCACAGGGCTATCACAATTTTCGTAGAGGAGCTTCTAAGCAGTTAAAGGCGCGTACGAACGAATATTTCGAAGGAACTGATAAACGACGCTGAGCGAACAACGACCGCCATAGGATCAACATACATTTGAATAAAGTGTCCGGGCGCGAGTGTCAGATCGGTAGCATTGGCGTCCGAGCCGATCTGCTGATCCACGCTGTTATATCACGTCGCGGCGGAGAGGAGTAGATAAGAGCTTGGTATTGGTCGATCCGGCGTAACAACACAAAGAGGAACACCGGCTGGTATGATGGTTGGAAGTGCTGGAACGGGACGTGATGGCTGAACCGACGAGTAAACCAATAAACGGCGCAACAACCATCTGCTTGCCAGCCGGCCGGGCCGCGGCGTATCTCTTTCTCCCCTGTGCCCACGGCCCGGGACTCTTCTGTCCTCTTCCATTCTTCTCCCCTCGGCTCCGACTCCTTTCTGTCTCTCTATCCCGCCGTTCTCCTTCCCCTCGCCCCAACCCCGAAACCACCGCCGCCGCCGTCACCATTTTATGCGTTCCTGAAATGAAATCCATGCGAGGGTTCAGCATCCGTGGGGCAACTCCCGCGGCTTTTATTCCACGGCAATGACCGGGCCTGCGGAGGGATCGCTCGGCGAAACGCGATTTTCGGCTAACGAGGGAATTTCCAGAGATAACGCGCCTCCTCGGACCGCCGGGGACACCCCCATGGATCAGCCGTTTTCTTCCAAGGGCGAGAGACGGCAACGTGCGGGGTAGTAAAAGTGAAATCGACGCGGTGTACAGGCTGATGCATGGGTGACGGTCGCCGGTACCTGAGTGGAAGTTGGCATCTCGGATGGGAATGGAGATAAGTTGTAAAAGGGGTTGTAATGGACACAAAGATAATTCGACACGCGTTACGAAAAGTAGCGCGTTTCATTTTTTCTGCATGCAGTTGTCCGTAACGAAAATAATTAAACGTGCTACTCTTCGTAACGCGCGTCGAATTCAACTACCGTTTTTATGAATAATATTTATATAGATATTTATTCAAATAAATTAAAATTCAACTGTTTTGAACTTGACTCCGTGACTGAGACTATTTAGTGTCTTTTGGAATAGTAATGCTCTAGGATAAGGGAATGCGATGGGGTTTTAAAGGTTTCGGAATTTAAGAGAGGCGATGACGGGATAGGGCAGAAATACAGGATTTTGGATAGGTGACGCATTAGCTAAGACGACGATGGGTACCAGGGATGAGGCAGGGTTTACATTTATGCAGCATTTGGGTAGTTAGTGTGATTTATGTTTGCAGAGAAAGTCAGAGGAAAACGATAAGTAAGGGTCAGTACATTACAAGGTACTAAATTCTTATCAACGATATTTGAGTGCCTCCTTTGCTCTTAAGTAGGGGAGGGTTGCCTATATTGTACCACTTAAGACATTTTACGTTATATTTCATAATTGGTACTAATTTGAACGCAAATGATTATTGGATATTGTAGCTTGATCTCTTAGGCACCTACTATTATACGCTTAACCTTTTGTTCAGAACAAATTAATTTGTTGTTAACCGTTTTGTCACATACTGTAAAAGGTACGATTTAGGCAACTGGTCTCCTAAATCGTACCTCCACTAAAAATAATATCAATAACAAATAGAGAAGAAAATATTCAACATAAAGTAATCATTATTATATAGTTACTTATCGTCGGTGATAGTGCAAAACCGCGTATGAGCAGTCTGTAAATACCGCGGATCTGCATTTTACCGATTTTACGGGACGAAGAAAAAACTTAATATTTTAGCCATTTTATGGGATTTCTTTGACCGAACTTTTTTGGGACAGTTTTAGCACTCCTTGTAATAAATACTAACATCAATGGTGTGACTTTTAAAAAAAGCGAAACAGCGCTTGGCAACCATGAGCGCGAAATCTCAATTTTGCTACTTTTGCAGATCCGCGGTATTTACAAACTGCTCATACGCGGTTTTGCACTATCACCGACGATATACATATGCATATGGATCACACACAGGCCGCAATAACCTATGAATATGATATATGTACATAACCTATACAACATACGAGTTGTCAAATCCTACTGGTACGATTTAGGAAACATGGTCAATTTATTTATAAATATCAATTTAAACTTTATAATGAATGTAATGTGTAATGTATGAAACTTTGTAATAAAATAAAATATTCTACATTAAACCCGCTTTTAGAAAAAATACAAAAATTCAGGACAAAATTGCATTATTTGATTATTAGCAGCTAAAATAAACTGGTAAAAAGTTACATCAATCATACCTGATTTTTTAAATGTTTATAGCACGCACTAAATAGGATATCAGCTCAAATGGTTTTGTTTCTATTTCTTATTTCGCATTTACTTGATATTTTTATCATCAGATGTCGTTTCTATTCATTAATTACTGAGAAATTGATGAGGTACGATTTAGGTGACCAGTACGATATTGGCAACTCTTCCCTACGTGGGTAAAGATAGCAATGTACGTAGAAGGAATTGAATGAAAGAGAAAATGATAAAGAGTTGGGAAGTGGAAGGCAATGGAGGTGGCCTTCTAGAATTTGGAAATACGTGGCAGACTGGCCGCTGAATCGAAGGTCGATCGGCCGCCATTATTTCGTCCCTATTAGCTGCAAAGGTCTGCGATACCTGCTCCGGGGCCGGACAACGAAAAAGTTGAACAATAGTACAGCGAGCATCCCTGCTATATTGCCGCAATAAAACTAAGTTGACGCTGCCTCCGTAAAACCGGACACGGAATTCCAAGAAGACTCTCAGCGGCCCGTTAACTTTGCATTTTAACGGTGAGTTCGCTTTTATTCTTCTAAACATCCGTGCCCGGTTTTCTTTTTCGTTCCTACTTAAGTAGCCATTTGCGAGAGAACAATTTAATTAAAATCTCCAGCTCCATATAAACGATTATTTTAATTCATTGATTTTTAAACAATCGAACTTTCTTGCCTTCAACTATACAGCACGGAGCAGAAGCGATGCTAGCTACGAGATAAACTCTTTTGCTGGTGAAAATCTCATCTTTCGGATGTAAAACATAAATGAGGTTGAATTTACGTGCGTTCTGTGGCATCGCGTATCAGTCTCAGTGGTGTGGGAATCGACTTGTGCCCATATGGCAGACTGTAAAAGACTAATGAGACCTCGTTCCGTCTCCCATGGTCGAATTGCGGGCCGTGACGTCACTTCTCGCGGAAACGCGGTAATTTATAGCAGCGACGCTTTAATTTCTCCATATCAGGCGCCGTGAAATTGTGTGGAAACGGCGGGAATGTGTCGCAGAAAAATTGGCGACGAATTCGTTGCCAGTTATTCTGTTTCATCGAACACCATAAAATTTTCTATTTGAAAAAAATTCTTTCGTGTGTAAGTTTACTCTAAAGAGTGGATTATTTCTAAGTAAGTAGTATGGAGGATTGGTGATTTTGGTTGAAGGAATAGAAACTCGTTACAATTTCTGTTGCTTCCGTTGTTTCCTCTGTAGGATTTCGATTAGAATGATAAATCAGCAGATGGTCACGCGAGGTTTTGCGCAAACGAATCGTTAAAGCTTTCAACCCGGGAACGGAGCAGTGGCGGATATTCGATGAATCGACCAACTACCTACGGTTAACTTTCGTTGAATCTGCATGGCCCGCCCACGCTCATTTACATTTCATCGGAGTAAAAACGGAGTTCCGATAAGACGTTATACAAAGAAGCTTACATTACAGCTTCGTGAGCAGTTACATTTAGATACTGGAACAGGTTCCCGCTCTGTCAGGATTTTTAAATGATAACGACGATGTTGAATTAACATTGCAGTGAACGTTCAGCGAACATTCGCGATAATAACTTATAGACCTAAAATCGATCTGGAACGAATAAACTGTCGGGCAGATATCTATCTAGAGATCTCGTTTGAAGTAACGAGAATTAAGCTTTCCGCATGGGAGTAATAGGAAAAGTGTGATTATGAATGGAATTACTGCGTGTCAGGCGGAGGCGTGCAACAAATAAACGTGTTGAAAGATTGTGAGTGATGCGTTTCGTGTCCAAAAATCACGGCTCGTGTATTCTCTGACGTCGCGGAGGACAACAACATCGATCACCTGAGGCTTTGTCGCGTCATGCCGCTTCGTGTTCATTCAGGTGTCGATTCACCAGGCCTGTCGATATGTTTTACCTAATAACACGCCCGAGGAACGGCGTGTACTGTGTGTATCGGTTTCCGGTGTCAATGAACCTATGCCCAGACAAAATTCAGACCAAGTTATTCGTCGATTTCTAACACTAGCGAAATTCACTGCAATCTCTTGGGTTTCTTTTACACTGTTTCCCTCAAATTTAATAATTTTTTAACTTTCTTTAGAAATCTCTCTATGCCCTGCTCCATCACACGCAGCAAGAGGGGTGCAGCTCCATAAATATTTAACAACTTGGAGTAAACGAGAAAGAACTGTTTATAAAATTACTGCTTTGACTTAACATTGAAAAATATACATTTTCACAGAATAAGTAGTAGTTAATGAGTTGATAAGTTTCTATTTCTATTTTTGGCGAATTTTTCAAATCTGGGTTATGGGTGCAAATTCAAAATTTGCAATAAATCGCTCATTCATTATGGGATCAACATCAAACATGCACCAAACGATGTAGAATTTTGTTTTACATATTATTACACGTCATAACTCTGAAACTGTCAAAAATGGAGCTGCACTCCTCTTGCTGCAACGTTCTGAATTTGATTACACGCTTCTTTTTTTCGTGTACAATTAAGTTACCCCCATTGTAAGATACAAAGCATTTAAACCTCCAATTTCCCAGAACACATCAGTCTGAAATACTGAAATTTTCATCCAACATACTTTCCTTGGGAAAGCCTACGAAGCAACTGGGCCTCCGTCGAATAAAACCGACACGAGCGACGGTATAGAGTGTATTTTCAGAAAGGTCCGTCTTTGAATCAAGGTTGATTTATCGGACCAAGTCGAAAATGAAGGATCGAGCCGGACGTGACGGCGAGTTTAGGGATCGGAAGGCTAAAAGTGGAATGTGGACCGAGTGAGTCCTTGATTGGAGTTATAGCCGGTTTGCCCGCGTGCACACACGTCCGCTTGATATTGTCGCCTTCCTGGACAGACTCGAAGATGACTCGCTGAACGGAGCCACGTAGGATGCACGCTTTCCGTGGTAACCACCCAAGTCTTTCAGCAAAACCAACCGTCCTTTTTCCAATTTTAAAAACTCTTTCGATAAACCGATCCTAATCGAAGGAACTCCTGGATTCCTTGAGCTCGCCTTGGAAAGAGACTTTCGTGGGGCAATAATATCACGGGCACGTTCAACGTTTACGGCACGTCCGAATCATGTACATAGCAAAGTGTGTCGCGCGGGTGAGGAGGACTGGAAATCGATCGGCGTCCCGCCAGATTCCGAGATGCTAGCCGATATTCGCCAGTGTCGGCGCCACTGCGCCACTTCTTTGCCCGTTCGGAAGAGAAATGTGTAACGACCAACCGGCCCTCCCGATCATCTGTGTCTTCCCTCTTAATACGAGGCTCAAGAGTCACGAGACTATTCCTCGCATGGAGCAACTCGGAAACATTCCATCAATTATTCAAGAACGAGGATGCTGTCTCGACTTTAACTGAGGTACACAGAGGACTCCCAAGCTCGACCTTGATAGCACCTTCTTCAATGTTTACTTATTATAATACTTATAACATACTTCTGGTAGAGAATTTGCAACTGATTTGCTGTTTAAAGACTGCAATGGCGATGTTGGTATTACTGTTTTGCAACTATGATTAAAAATCGTTAATTTGGGTGGCGGGAAAAGAGAACTGAGCTTTATACTTGTGTATACACCTCTACTGACTGTTTAGAATGATCGAAAGTAACGTTACATTCTGAATAACTTGGGTACAGTAGCAGGAATTTAATGTGAAGTAGTAAACAAATGTTTTCTACATAAGCACAGTAGATAAAGTTTCTGGAAGATTCATACTATAGATCGGTAGGTAAGTAAATCAGGTTACGTCATTGTAAATGTATACTCACTGGAGAAAAAAGTATTGCTTGCTATCGAACATTTAGATGCGCGGCGATGAAACGTTGGTAGGCATCAGAAAGTTCCCATCATCCCTCGGCTCCTTCGATACGAGATCCCAGCAATGGATTCCCGACGAGTCTGCGCTCTGCGGGGTTGAAAACGCATGCATTAACATCGACGCAGTAAACTCTAAATTGAATCTTCAAATTCGTTCGCAGCTTAACAAATTCAACGTACTTGTCAACTCCAAGGGAGATTCAACTACCGCTCGACTTCCGTGACATCCTGTGTTCGTTAGGATAAAAATCCCACAGCTTCCCAGCCATCACTTTCCACTTTGTGTTAATCGAAAGTCAGGTGCAGCTTGTCAATCGAAATCGGGGCTTCGTCCGCTCTGACATCCATTTTGCGTCTAGCTACCACAGAGAGGCTTCATCGGGCAGCCCAACATTCCCGACTTGCCATTCGACGCTGCGGCCCAAGCATCGGCAATCAACCACTCTCTGGTGTCTCTCAATTTTCATAAAAGAACAAGTCACGAACCACCGACATTCAATTTTCCAAGGTGCGCTAGCGATGTTCGATGGAGAGGTGAGCACGATGGAGGCGCGAACACAAGGTTTTTCGGGGATCACAGGACCACGCTCAGGCGCCGTGGGATCTCGGAGTTTGCGCGGCAGAAGAGAGCACGGTCGGATCGACGCTGGGCGTCGCCATCGCGGGGTTGAAACGGCCAGAACGAAGCAGGGTGGCTATAGACCGATGGCCAGAGAGGGGGAAAGTCGGCGCGGAAAGAGGAGCACACAGTGGCGTGTCCGATCAGCTCCACGGAGACCTGCAGACTGTTCCGTAGCCCGTCTGGTCTCGTCCCTCCTCGGCCCAGGAACAGTCATTAACATAAATTGTCTTCGGTGACAGTTATTTCTACCACTCTTCCACCGACTCTACTGAAATAATATTAGGCCGTCGCGTCGCGGAACTTTTGTCACTCTGTATATGTACTACTAGCTTTACTACTCGGCTTCGCCCGAAATTTAGATTCTGATTTTATAAAAAACGAATTTTTTAAAATTTTTTTTTGTGAAAATAGTCATATTCATCTGGCTTAATCAAGCATAATGAGCTGAGGCACATTCCGTGATCCCAAAGTTTATCGTTCAAAAATTTCTAGGCGACAGACAAACACACAAACATAGAAGCTTACTGTTTTATATATTAAGATACTTATAGGTAACTAAGAGTAAGTAAGACGAATTAATTCGATTTTTCAAGGTATATACCTTGTACTTTTCGTCCATGCTCTACGCAAAATAATAAACCTGTACCTCTTAACTCACCCTTCATTGGAACTCTCCGTAGAGTTGGGATTTTCGTGATCGATCCAAGATTTCTAAGGTCGAAGCCAGATATATTGGCCAGTGAGATTCGTGAGGGGTATTCTCCCACCACACAGTTTGCCTGCCACGGTGCTCCTTTTCTCAACGTTTTCTGACTCGCTCTCGTTCCATCTCGCTCTCGCCTTCGCAGAACAAGAGTGAGCCAGAAGTGGTGGGGGTAGTGTCAAGCTTCTGGTGTATAGGCCAAACCAAGCTGTCATCGTAGAAGTACACACATCAGAATAGGTGTGCGTTAGCTCCGAAAAAATTCAGGAGCTTTATTCGTCAGCAGATTGATTCTTTCTAGATAGCTTCATTTCGTATTGGTCTACGCATAGCTTCGTAACGCACACAACTATTACGTTAAGAATAAAGAACAGCCAAACGGCTAGGTTCAGGCCAGAGATAAGCAAAAAATTGCAGCGACAAAGTTTTTCCTTAATATACAAGGAAGATTTTCACCAATTTTCACACTGATTAATAAATAATTGTAGAAGATATAGCGATATATATAAATTCCGCGCGGCACCAACAGTCAACGCGAGTGATAAAACTGCTAAGTAGCGCATTATACGTGGCTGCTGACTGTTGGTGGCGCGCGAGATTTATATATATCATCATATCTTCTACAATTATTTATTAATCAGTGTGAAAATTGTTGAAAATCTTCCTTATATATTAAGGAAAAACTTTTTCGCTGCAAGTTATATGTACCTAAAAATTGCCTCGATACTTTTTAACGGCGAACGTTTAAAAACATGGGTTATGTCCAATATTTCTTTTTATTGAAATATTATTACATTTTTTAACATAAGGGTTTTGTGCATACATTTCGGCTTCGCTGGTTTTTTGAAGTTATGTTTTAAGTCTCATAACGATCCCTTAATATTTACTGAAGTTATCGCAATTTTTGGTTAAAGAAATAATGATTTTGGATGATGGAAAATTGTTTGTTTATAATTTTTAGCTCGAATACTAATGACTGGATAAACAAACTGTAAATAGAAAAAATGTGTGTCATGACGATCTTTACAATCCTATATTTTTTAAAATACGGTGAACGATGCAATGTCGCTCGGCTCGGGAAGCCGGCGGCTTCGATCAAAGGCTCTCGAGGCTCGCCGAAAGTTATTTTAACTTCGAATAACTTTTTAAATAAAAGACGCCTGAAACGGAGAAAATCATTTCAAGCTTAAAATGAATTCCCGTCGAATAAAAAAATCATGCGTAGCCGTCGAATGAATCCCGTCGAATCAAAAAGTTATTTTAGGCGCTACGAATAAAAGTAACCCAAAGTTATTTTTATTCGACGACTAATAGAAATAAAGTCTCTTTTATTTGATACGTTATTTAAATAACATTTTATTTAAATGATGCCCATCTCTGGTTCAGGCGGAGCCGAGCAGCGTTCCCGTCAGAGATGGGCAAAAAAATTATTTTAAATAAAAATTTGTGTACGAAATTTTTATTTCAAATAATTTTTTGCCCATCTCTGGTTCCCGTGACCCCACCATACCCTTCGGGGGTTGCGCAACTCCAACTGACAAATCCGCGATAGTCAGATGGTGGTGGCTGATTTCTCTTCAATCGCTGCTCGCGAAAACGAATTCACCGGCCAATATATCTAGTTTCGATCTTTGTTGACATCCGTCATACGACAAGGTGTCCATGGACAAAATATACCTACGCGGCAATCGAGCGCGATGACCGGTTGCGCGAGCTTTCAAGCGACCGGTTCCAATCGGGATCGTCTCTTATCGATGATGCTACAGAAGCACCCGTGACGTTGCATAATTCCACGCAATTCTGTCTGGCTGGTTTCCTTTGACCCCTTTGAAAATTCTTGGAAAGTTGACATAGAAAGTCCTGGTGCGATATCGTATTTTATCGTGACCTGGAACTAAGGTATAATAGTGAATGCGAGCCTACTGGTTTGCAAGGTCGTACTAAATCCTGGTCACGTCCAAACTGAAAATCGAACCTGGTGCAGATTTTAGTTGAAGGTCATCAGCACACTGAATCAATTGCAACGCACGTATTGCGGCATCTCACTTTTATATGTGTGTACGTGTATATTCCGCATTCCTCGTAGCTGTAACTTGTTCGTGATATTGACCATGACCTTGAGCTTGTCGACGTATTCGGATAGACAGCCTCTGAAGACTGCATAGTCACGAATCGCAGTCATTGATCATGGTTGCGAGATATGCCGGTGCGATAACTGGCGTGCCCATGTAGATGTGCCCTGAATAAACGGGAATACAGCATTTGCAAGGCATTAATGTTTGATCAGTAAAGCCGCTATTGGGTGGTATTTTTAGTATCAACTATACGGTGTTGTCAAAGGTACTTTCATTATTTATGTAGCTTTACATTTATTATCCAAGTGACTTGTGTGCTTTTTTTTTTCTTGTCTAAAGAAGTGTTAAAATGAGTGATAGGGGCGGATTTGTATATCAGGACTGCAATCTTTATAAATTAGCAATGCAAACGCACATCTAACGATTTAAGCTTCAGTTATAAAATCAAATCTGAATTGTATGGACAGTCGATAATGCAGTAATCGGCTTATCTTTCGTTGGTACAAGAGAAACCCTTTACAAAAACTATGACCATCTGTTAGTCAAGTAGAATGTTCGAATTATTGACAATACTAGCTTAAAGTACCCGGCGTTGTCCGACTAAAACTTCGATTATCGCCTAGTGACAAGAGGGTAAAATGAGAGGGAAGGGGTGGGATGTCCAGATTTCATGGTAGCCTATATTTTCCGCAGACTTCTAGAGAATAATTATGTAAAATTTTATCCAGATCGGGTAAAAGAATCGAGATAAAAAGTATCCTATATAATATTCCGGGTCCTAGACTGCGTATATACAAAATTTGAGAAAGATCCGTTGCGTAAATGCGACGTGATTGAGTAACAAACATCTAAAACATCCAAACACACTTTCGTATTTATTATATTAGTAGGATATGTAATTCTTAACAGAATAAAAATCCTAATACAAATTGCAATAGTTGGTATAATTTTCATACATATCTTTGTTACTTAAGCTGGATAAAAGTACATGAAAAGTATCGAGAGACTTATCGACGTCGGTATTTCAAAGAGCTTTCAATACCTGCCAACAGATGGGCGATTTTAAGAATCAAACATGGAACCTTTTAATCCGATATCTAAAAGCCTGAGTTGTTTCTTATAATTGCTTTATTATTTATTGACTTTATGCATGCAATATATTCTACACAAAATTTATTTTTATTTTCTAAATCAATTTGTTTACTACCAGAAGTATTTAAAAGTCCACCAGCGTTATATTTACGATCTACTCTAAGTTTTTCAATAAGCTATGACCTACTGTACGTGTCTTGTTACGTGTCAGGACTGTACTATCAAGAACTGTATTTTATTGAATACGAATTTTTGGCGAAAAAAATTTCAGTAACTGGTCGCTACGCCAATGTGGCAGGTCCAGGTGGTCGTAGGTCATGCGTTGCCGACTCCACCCTTCGAGTGGTAGGCTTAACCAGAAAGGCCCACCTCTCGTCACCACCAACCCCCACTTCCTCTTGACATAATTTGATTCATGATGGCTGTACAACGACCGAGACGCCATCTTATAGAGTACCACAGAAATCGTTGAAAATCCCTATCGCTTGATATTGTAGAGCGCACAGAAAATTAGATCTATTATCGGCTTAGCGAGCAACCCCTGGCTGAACCTGTTCCCGTTGCTTTGCGTAGATGGCGGAATTTCTCGTTCTCTCGGGGCCAGTCTTGTGCATTTATACTACTTACACCACCGCTACTGATCTTTAATGAAGCATAATCGTTTTATTAGGATCTCATTTCTGTTTCGTTTCAAATTGATAAATGTTTAATAATACTTCAAATTTAATATAAACTTCTACATATGTTTAGTTACAAAACGACTACAGTTTCCTCCATATTAGAATCATACTTATTGGAGAAAGTTTTGATCACAAAGATATTTCGAATACTATCATAATACCAATCCCATTCGACAGCTATCTACGTACAATATCATAACTTCTCACTGTGTATTTCTTTTTTTATGAAGGAGCTTTTGAAAGTTTCATACGGTGTATTTCGTGCTGTACGTCGGAGGGTTACGCAATCACATAACAACGCTCGTCGACCTAAACACGGGCACGTGTCACATCACGTTTTCAGTCATCCTGACACCCACGGGTTGTGCCGGCTGAAGTCTTACCTTCGCGCTCCCATGGGGCCAGTATTCTAGAACATGTAACTGACACTGGTCAGAGGAGAAGCACGGTTTCTTCCTCATTGAAACTGACGCTGACTGAACCCGCACAACACGCGAAACGCTTCTGTTCCTCGTTGCCTTCCTTTGAATCTCCACTGGCATAAATTTAGGAGCGGTTTGCCTAAAAAATTACATCCGCCTGGCAGTGCTTTCTTCGTCTATTCTATAGCCTATCATTATGGGACATCGTTCAGCTAATTATCAAACTGATCAGAGCGGCAGAAATGAAAACACTTCCAAAGGCTTCACCGGTCCAAAGCTAAATCTTTGTTTTGCTACGATGACAACGACGCTGCGCCAAATTAAAAGCGACTCGACGAATCTAAAAAAATGGAAATGGCCCAGTGTAGGGGCAAGTTCTCCCACAGTTTCTCAACGATACGAGCAATTTAGACTCGTTGCCAAGATTCCGGTGTCCCTGGACCGCGGCAGCAAGAAGCGCCACGGACAACGCGGACAACGTGACAGGTTTCGCCGAGACGCGACAGCCCAGCAATCCAGAGCGCGACAATAGGAACCGGCGTTGACACTTCGATAACTCGTGAATCAATATAGCGAGGGTTTCTTAGAAAAATGATGATAGAATGGACGCAGTTGTTTGCGGCCCGACGCCCCCGCGCCCCACCTACTCCTCCTCTTCATCCTCTTCGCGTTCCGAAGCTGCTGCCAAATCTCAGCCCGTCACCGTCTCGCGTGATTGATATCTACTTCGGCCCCCTCCTTCCCTTTATCCGAACGATTCCCACCGCAGGCGCAGCCGAGAGAAAACTATTCCGTTAGCGCTTTTGTTTTCCAACGAAAGCCTCGTCTTGCACTGGCTGACGGTACAACGCAGTCGCCGGACTTTGCTACCGCGCACTACCCGTTGTCAAACAAATACAATCGTTTCGGAAAGATGCCAGAAAATGAATTCCCTGAAACAGTGGAGATGCTAAAGGATTGAGAGTGGCAGTTCGTTAGGACGATAGAATCAAGATTCAAGCTTTGCAGGGCGACGATGACAGTCGCGGAAATTTGCGAAATGTTGCGGAGGGAAAAGCATGAACCGCAGGGTGGAGGAGGGGCTTGCCACCGACAGCCTAACCCTCGACTATATAGCAGCGGGAAAACGACGTCGACGTGTTAGGCGAGCGGGCGATGGAGTACGAAGCGAGTTCTGCGGCCGTCACGTCGGAGTGACGAGTGCCCCCCTTGCATCCCCCATTGCGACGGCTCCTGCCTCCTGCCTCCTCGCAGTCCGTCCGACGCGATGCGACGCGACGGGCCAACAACCCAACGTCACCCAGCGCCACCTACAACCACCCAGCAGAGGGCCCTCCAGGTTCTCCGGAACCGCGGCGCGCCCCCATTTCACTCTTTGCTTCTCTTCTCCTCTCTTCCCTCCTCTTCTCTTCTCTTCCACTTCTCTTCTCTTCTCCACGTCGCCTCTTCGTTCCTTCAGCCACGGCCGACTAGTAGTCGAGGAATTCGAGTTGCTATAAATCTCCCTTGACGGGCGCGATGCCAGGACGCTGGAGGGTGGAAGAAGGGAGGGGGAGAGAGGTGGGAGGAGGTGGGACGGGGGTGGACGTGGGTTGCGGAGAGCTAGGAGCAGGGAGGAACGGGTGGCAGCCCCGGCTGATGGGATGGGGAGGTGAAACGGAAGGGAACGCGCTTCAGCCGCACCAGGAATTGTAATAGTTTTGCTCGCAGGGTTAACGTAGTCTGCGGGGCTCGTCACCCCACGAGAATAGAAAGAACTCGGAGGCTGGACGAGCGGACGGCCGATCTCGCTTTTCCAACCCCCTTTCAGCCGCGAGCTGTCAGCTTTTGTCGTAGATTGTCGGCCTACGAGCACGGGCGCAACCCTCCCACGTGGACGCGCGGCTACGTTCTCTCTGCCAACACCTTTCAACGAACCTTCGAAAATGGTCGATAGATCTAGATCCTCCTCCCCCTTCCCTTTAAAACCTTTCAGTCCATACAACGTTACTTCTCCCATCCATAATTATATAGGTACCTACTTGTACAACATTTTTTAAGTACCTGCATACTCTGTGCGCACAAACTTATCAAAGCCTTATTAATCTGAGAAGGTAAACCACGCTTCACAATTTTATGCCCCGAAGGGCGAAACGCGAGCGAGCTGCACAGCAGATGAGACTGAAAGTAGACATCCTTGGAGGGGAGGACAAAAGTTTTCAGGTGTCGAGCGAGTCGTGGCTGCACGTGAACCACCGAACTGGTCGCCAGTTCATCAAGCAAGTTGAATTGAAGAAGAACTTGTTTTCTTTGCCCGCGATTCGGGATCCCGATAAGACGCCAGTGATTCCACTACCGTTCCGCGTCTATCTCCTAATGACCTCGCCGTGAATCGCGGCCACCCTTTAATTTACCGATGTTACATCGATAAAGTTTGCCATTCGCCGAACGAGATTTAAATTCCGAGTTGAATCTATTCCTCTCTATTCCATTGAGAAAAGGGGTAACGAAAGTACTTGGAAGGTTACGTTTCTTCGAAACTATGCCGCCCCGAGGCACCACGACTCCATTGCACTCGTTCTGGAAAATTCCACTTTTCCTTAAAACTTCAACAAACGTTCGACAAATCTGCGCGCAGTTGTCGGCATTTTACGATGACGGATTATTTATAAGCGAGCAGTAAAGTGGGTAACGAAAGGGTTTAACTGAACTTTAGGCGTCCGTTGTTTCGACTTTAACCGACGAAATATGCGAAACGGTTTCCAAGGAGCTTCTCAATCGGTGCCGCTGATTTATGCGCCGAACCCTTTTGCTCGAAATTTGCGGCAAGGTCATGCAAATGCGTCCGAAGCAATAACCGTACAAAAGAGGAGAATGCCCTCTGCATTTGGCTCGCGTGCCCCGCTCCTTCAAGGGGCTCAAGGTTCGTCGTCGATGGAAATTCGACGGAGCCTCGACTCGCCGAAAACATTCATAAAATTCTGCAGCTCTCATGTTTTGGGGAAAGCCTCCGGTACGTTTAGCCGCTGTAAAAAATACGACTCCTATAAAGAATGCTATTATAGGATCGATAGATCAAAAGAGTGAGCAGCAGGTATGAGGTAAAACGCGGCTGTAAATCGGATTGGTGGCGGGACCGTTATCCGAGCCGATGCTACGGAACGGTACTTTCCTCCAAAACAGAGTGCCGGGCCTGTATAACCGTGCTCGAGAGCATAAATCAATTAAATTATAAATTACTATACAGAAGTTGAGCAAAACGACCACCTGTTGAGGACAGGGCGAGGAAGGTAGGACGAAAGGGGCCCGGGTGGGGGTAGCTATCTCGTAAATTCTCTTGCTCCTACCTCCCTGGATCCATGTGTAGAAGTGTTTACTCCTTACTTCCTTTCTTCTTTCATCGTGATCTCCTTCCGCAAAGTTATTTACGAGCCTCTATTCGTACCCTCTGCATTACAACCGGGACGTTAATTGGGCTGTTGCATTAAGTGCTTAATTTCGTGTCAATATCTCAGGATTCCACTTGCACTCTTTCCTTTCACTGACTCGCGACAAAAATTAGTTATCACCTGGTGTGTTTTGGTAATCTTTTAAAGAACATATTATTGCCCTTGGTGGCACGAGGGCTGTTTAGACCTAAGAAATGTTAATGCCGAATCTTGTTTTCCTTTTCGCTGGGAGGGTGGAATTTGGAGTTTTCGAGGGGGCTCGTTTATGTTTAAGCTTTGACGCGGATTTGGTAGATAAGCGTATAATTGGGAATGCGAAGAAAGTAGTAGGTAGGGACATTGAGAGCTGCCAGGGATGATTAATTCTCGCCGGAAAGCGGCAGACCCTTTGGAACTCGGTTGTAGCGCCCCGTTCCACCGTCTACCCACCCCCTCGCTCCCTCGCTTCCTCGCACACCCGCCCTATTCCTCTCAACCCTCTGAGCCGCTCTTACCACCGGCAGACTTTCTCGTTTCGTTTGTTCTCCGCCCGTGTCATTCGTTATTACATCGTAGAAACTCGCGGATATTTGGAATTCCGAGTGACGTCTAAAGGCCGCCGTTGCTTTAACCGGTAACTCGGCTTCTTACCGCCTCTTTGTCTGCTCCCACTTTTTCCCCTCTTCTACCATTATTGTCAGCTGTTCTGACGTGCTTCGCGGCTATTTTGTAATGACTTTCCACGGGGGACTTTAGCTTTGCCCATACACGGATACACTGTTATCCCTCGGTATTCTTACTTCTACCACCTAACTGTTAATATTTACATTTTCTCGAATTGGAAAGCATACATTAATGAATGCAGAATGGTGTCTAGTGGGTGGTTCTATGCAAGTATTCCCCACGGTCGCATTTTCCCTGAAATCTTCGCTCTAAAAGACTCGGGCAGGACACGAGCCACTGGAATGGCGAAAGCTTGTAGCACAGAAATAGTTGAACCGCCGGCGAGGAGTAGAAAAACTTGAAAGCGGAGGTGCAGTTTGCGTGAAAGCGTTGTCGATGCGAAGGCTAAAAGTCCCTCGCCGCGGACAGGAACTGCAGGAAGCCGGGCCGAGGGCCTCATGGTGCAGAGTCTGGCCGTACGTCTCCTCGCAGGACGAACCGCGACGGTGAGGGATTCTGGTTTTCCCGGTGGCGTGGCGGTGAATTTTTCCCGTTGGTCCCCGGCGAGGACGTACGAATCCAGGAACGAGGACGGGCCGGGCAGGGCAGGTTTCTCTGGGAGCTGAGCTCGCGATCGACGAAGCGGGTCCGCGCGTCTCGCGGGGAGTGCTCGCGATATCGCAGCTATTTGCATACGGCTATCGTCTTTCCTTTGTTGCGGGCTCGCCTCCCACGTACGTGGCGAGGCTGTCACTCAGCTCTCAAGCCTCTCTCCTCGGCCTTCACTCGCATCAGCCGCGGATCAGGGCCTTCTCTCTATCCTCTCTATCTACCCACCTCTCCGCTGCCTTTTCTTCTCTTTCTCTATGTCTTTCCCGTTCCTCCCTGTTCCCGCCGCCCCCCTGCTCGCCTCTCTGTTCCGCTTGACGGGCGTCCCGGTTCGTTCGATTTCAAACCTCCCTACAGAAGAGGCCCGTACACCCTGTCTTCGCTACCTTGCCAGCATTCCTGCATACAATTACACGGGGCTGCGCTTATGCATTTCGTGCGTAACGCTCGCTCGCCGCTTTCGATCCCCGCGAAACCGGGGACTTGCGCGTCTCTCCATCTCGCCAACCTCGATCTTTTCATGCTTCTTAGAAAGTCGCAAACCTCTAAGATACACCCGAGAATCCGGAGGTCTTTCGATTCCTAAGAGACTCTTAATCGATGGGAAGGCGTAGCCTTTTCGTTCCTCGGTCTCGGGCCCCGTTTCGGGAATGATATTAAAATTTTCAAATAAATGCAACCGGCGGTCGCGACGCCGACGCAACGTCGCTGCGTGTGTCGATGACTATCGCGGCTTCCTGCCAAATTGGGTAACTCGGTCAAACGCTTCAGCTCCACGGGTAGGTATTTACATACAAATTGAAGTCGCGAGAAGAGCATCGATCGTGGCCGCGAATATGGTAATCCCGCGTTATGCCGCTGGCCATCGATGAGTTCGGGAAACGTGCCCAGCAAATTCAATTGCCCTTGCCACGGCACCGTGAGCCCCGTCTTCCGACAGCTACGCTGACTAAGTCTTGCACTTGGAAAACAAGAGCAAGAGGAGTCAGTTTTTTCGGAACACCACGACCACCTTTAAACCGAGAATCCACCGGGAAACTAAGTTAAGCTATGGTATGCTATGCTATGTTTTAGCTTAGCTTTTGGTGGAGTCAGTGCCATAAGAATGTATCGAAGTTAATTTTTTTTAAAACGTAGCATGCCATAGCATAGCATCGCATAGCTTAGCTTAGCTTCCCGGTGGTTTCCCGGCTTTAATATCCCAAGCACTGGAAAATCGATGCCAAGATCCCAGGAGCTCGCGGCTGAATAGAGTCAAATATGATCGCGGAGGTTGGTGGTAATCCACGAGTGAAGCGGGTAGAAGAAAGAGGGGCGGTGATTGGCTGGCGCCTTCGAAGGAGAATGGAAAGGGCATTTTCGCGTTTGTATTTTTTCCCCAGCACGCGTACGATCGGAGCGGGCGATAGCGGGCGTCAAGACAAGAATCTCGACGTTATGGCTGGACAGCCGATCAAAACGTTTGGTCGGGCCGCGATCGAAGGCAAAACGCGCAAAAGGAGGCGAGTTAGGGAGCGGGTGTGTTCCCCGGTGCGCGCGATACTCTTCGTGGCCACGAATGTCGGGTGTCTGTCCGATGGCGATGCTCGGTGGCTGGTCGCCTAACCGGGGATGGAATGGAATGGACTCGGCGGAATGGGACGAGGACGGAGGCCGCATTAATAAAACATTAAGGTTTTGTAGACGATGTATCGATGTAGTGTTTATATTATCTTCTTTGATGTCGACATGTGAATTGGACAGATTTGTTATTCAGACTCCGTACATAAAAGTGGTGAAGTCTTGCTCCGCTCCGTTTGTGGACAGGGCGACTGTTCCCGACGAAACACAAGCAGCGACCGAGACCACGACCACGACCGCCACCGCGACCACGGACGGGCAAACGGGACGAACAAACGCGACGCGGACGAACGGGCGGACGGACGGGAGGACGGAAGGACGGATGGACGGGCAGCTTCCAAGTCTCTTCTGGTTCCTGCGTCGCGTCGCCTCGCCTGTCACTCACTGGGTCCGCCGCTGAAAGAACGAGAAAGAGCCAGCGGGACAGAGGGGACCCCGGCCCCCAGCCGGCTTCCTCCTCGACTTTCTGCATCCTCGCGGAAAAACTGACACCACCGGCCGTGTTATAACCTTTCCAAACGCGGCCGGTCGCGACTCGCGGCGTCCTATCAAGATCCTGTTAATGGATGTCCAGAGGCACCGATCCGCTTCAAGGAAACAGTGGTTTTTCTTCGACGGACGGGAAACGCATAGATACGATCCAACCGTGAACCGTTGCTTCAGCGTTTTCCCTAATTTGACGTCTTTTTTCACTTGACAGGATGTCTGAGGCTCGGCGCGGCGATATCTAGCCTCTCAGCTATCAGCATTCGCTTGAATCTCTGAATACGATTGGCAGTGAATGGCAGTGCTACCATTCGTTACTACCTACCATGGGCAGTAAATAAAATGGGTTGAAACTGTGGAAATCAATTTCCTCGTAGGTACTATATTTTAATCGAAAAGCAGCTTGGACAAAGTACGCGAGCATTATACGTAATAGGGTAAATCCGGGAGACGCGGTCGGGCCGGAGAGTTGGTCGAGTCGCTATATTTCAGACTCTCTACTTAAAAATGCGTTAAAGTGCAGACCAATTACTTCTCTAGAAGCCAAACAGTTGAATGAATAGCGTCACTTCGCTTCCTTCTGTGTTTTTCTGGATTTATATGCTTTAAAAGGTAAATTGAGGTTACATTTAACCTCTTTGTCCAACAGCGGTGTACAGAATCGTATTTAAAATACACTTCAAAGTTTATTTTCGTTTAATGTTTGGGATAATAAGATAGTAGAGATATTGAGGGACAATGCAGCCAAAGCATTTGGCTATATTAACTCTTTCTCTCAAAGCTAACGAGAAGACCATCTCTCGCTGGAGAAAGGAGGGATGGTCGAGTTATGATTTTTTTATTATCATTTTATTATTATTTTTGTTTGTTTAGTTTATTTATTCACTTTTGTATTCATTATCCTTGCTAATCGCCAGTAGGTAGTTCACTTTTTCTTTGATGTGTTATTTACTTGTTTAGCGTAAACAAATTAAATATCAATGAATCTGTAGTTGTATTCACTCATAAATAATTTTGCTTTATCCTTTGTTAATTTTCCATGAATAATTATGTGAGTGGTCTCTGCCAACGACGAAAACCATTTCTCCCGGCACCTCGGGAGAGGTGGTCAGATGTCATGTCTTCAGTTTTCAACCCGATTTACAGTAAATATTGTCTTAAAGTAAATATCAACCAGATTTTCCGAATCTGCATAAAATTCTGAACATATAGGTTTTTTCTGATAAAATAAACAAATTTCTATATTAGTTTTAATAGCCATTTTATATTAGGTCGTCGGCGTCTCTCGGATTTATAAATACAGTGGCTCACAGCCATAATCGTACACTCTTTAAAATCGCATAACATTTTTAAAATTGGTCCAAACGACGTGAGTTTTTTTGAGAAACTAGAAGGATTAGTTTGCTAAGTGACGTGTTTCGTCGTTTTGAAAAAAATTGCAATTGGTCGAAATAGCAAAAAAATAGTTAAGGTCGTTTTTTAAACTTTTTTTTGTGGGCCTGTAATGAAAATTCAAAAAAACCGTTTGTAGATTGAAGTAAGTTGTATACATGCTGAAAATTTAATATAAATCGGTTAACGGTGCTGTGAACTATAAATGCTTCAAGATCGCAGAATAAGGGCGAAAGTCGCGAAATTCCCGAAATCAGCGATTTTCGACCTTATTCTGCGATTTTTAGCATTTATAGCTAAGAGCACCGTTAACCGATTTAGATGAAATTTTTAGCATATATACAATTTACTTGAATCTACAAACTTTTTTTTTTAATTTTCATTACAGACTCACAAACAAAAGTTTAAAAAACAACCTTTACTATTTTTTTTTTTTGCAATTCCGACCAATTGCAATTTTTTTCAAAACGACGAAACACGTCACTTAGCAAACTAATCCTTCCAGCTTCTCAAAAAAACTCAATTCGTTTGGACCAAATTTAAAAATGTTATACGATTTTAAAGAGTGTACGATTGTGGCTGTGAGTCACTGTAGTAACAGGTCCGAAACAGTATCTCCATCACCGACGCATCTTCCCCTCTGTCAATGGACTGTACAAGAGCAAGAAACTGCAATCGCGGTAAATTGAAAAGTTCCATCGCATGGCATTTGAGGAGCCCACGAACGAGCGTCGGTTTCGTTGCTTTCGAATAAACACCAGACATTCCCTCCAGCTCTGTCTCTCCGCGCGCGACGACCACATCTCCCGCTTGATTCCCGAGGAACGCGCGGTATCGATACTCGTCTCTCGATGTCGAGAGCTCTCCCGTCGTGTCCCCTCCTCTGAACTCGGCACCGTGATCCCGAACCTTGACTCTTCATTAATCACTCCGCGGTATCAATGACTGACTGAGTGACTGACGCCAGCCGAGAGGTATTATATCGTATGTATACCTACGGCGTTCGCGCGAAACGGTTCACGCTTTCCGCAGCGAGTTTCCCTGCCGCAGCCGGGGACCGGGACGAGGAAAGTCCCACGGAGGTTTCTAGGCGACCTCAATGAAAATTCCTCCTTCTCTTTGCTTGATGTCGCGACGCCTGATTTTTTAGGCGATGACGCCTAAGGAGGAGTTGGAGGAAAAATCTCCGAATGGGGGGAATCAGCTCTCGATAGAGGGAATCGGCAATTCACCACTGCTCCCAGAGGACTAATCGTGGGGGCAGCGAAAGAGGAAGATTGGATAATTCGACGGCGCCAGAGTTGGTTCACCGTTGGTTCCGTGGCAGTCTATCGTTACGATCTGGACAATGAAAGTCACGGCCGCCGAGGAAGAACGCGAGAGCTAGAGAGAGTGGATCCGAGCGGAGACGGTAGACCGATCGAATCTGCGCCGTCATCGTCGGTAGCATGGCAGAGAACTGAGAGAAGCCGATAGGCCACTGGCAGAGAGTTTCGCTCGCGCGGATCGTGACTTGCGTTCGAGCCTTGTCTTCTCTTGTCTCCTTGTTACACGACTCCTGTCCGTTTCGGTAGTTTTCGAGAGTGTGAGGCTGCTTTATCACGCGCGACCCCCCGCTGTTGTCACGCGATCTTATCGCCGCGCCGCGCTGGCCCGAGCGGATCCCTCGATTCGGTTGCTCACGAGCTTCACGAGACTCACGATCGCCGATCCCGATCCCTTTCCACTCGCAATCAGCCGCAAGGCTTTCATTTTAATTGAGTTTAACAGTAAGAGGAATCGTTGCCCGGCTACTTTCGAAAACCAACACACGAAATGGGGCAATTTCCGGCGGAGGGGAACGTTCGGGTTTCGCGGGTTACATATCTGGAAATGAAGTTGCTCTCGACAGGGATCAGGTTCGATCGGATACGCGATAACGATAATGCTCGCGTTCTCTTTTTATGAGAGGTAATCACTGCACGCCCCGTTGCGGTTCGTTATCTTTCAATGTTCCAGGAGGAAACTATTACTTCCCGATACGATGAAACATAATCGGCCGGCCTCATCTCGATAATTGCGGATAATTCGCGGGGTCCGATTGAAATTAAGACTCGAAGACGGGGAACGCGAGCAAATTAAAGAACGATCGAGCCGAACGTACCACGAGCCGAGGCAAGCCCGCGCGCGACAGATAACCTCTGGCTGGGCATCGCTCGATCTTTCGACTCCGAATGCTATCGCTCGCCTGGAATTTCAACAACGCGAGCCGTCGCCGCCGTATCGGCGCATTGTAAACATAATAATTATCGATTTACGAGATGGCTGTAATTAACACAATTTTTATGCCTCCCATTGTGTTATTCCGCCGATTAACCAGCGATTCATAAAGTGTAATCGCTGGACGAGGACGACGACGGTCAACTGGTCGCTTTATCGTCGACCCTATCTCGTAACGCGCCACATTTATTGTAATCGCAGCGAAAGCTTTTCTCTTCCATCGGGATTTTTGCGGCTTACGAGTAAAAGAGAATTCCTCTGACCGAGGGAATTCGATCGCGCAGGTCTCGGAATGAAATGATGTGGCAGCCGTGTGTTTCTGTACGTCATACCATTTAATAATTACAATTTAAATTATATTATTATACGACCTTACACGTACGGTGCTCTAGGTTACGTAGATGTAATAAGTAGGTATTTTAGTTAGACTATTACGTATATTACATGGAATGAAGTAACATTTGAGTAGACGCTACACGAACGTAATACTTGAGCTTAAGTTAAAAGTGGTGAACGCATCCTTCGCACCTGACGAGTAGTAAATAGGCTTCGTTTACGTTCAACTCCGTTTCTTTCCTCCTCGAAAAGAAAAACAGAGAGAAAAGGTGTTCCGCGAAATTCTCGAAGGCCGTGGTGATGATATCACGCGACCGATTATTGTTTTCCCTTTTCCTCTTAGAGAGCGCGAAAAAACCGAGCTCTGCATTCATAGGTACGGAACGTGTTGTACGACACGCGGCGTGAACAACAAAAAAAAAAAAATAATAATAATAATAATAACGAAACAAATAAAATAAAATATTAACACTGGACCAAGTCGTTAGCAACAGGCTCACTCTCAATAGAATAATAGCCGCAATATCAATAATTTCAATAATCATCGTAATAATTATTAATATAATCCTCACTATTCTTTTATTTAAATATCCCTATAGAGTACTAGGCGATAACGAAAGAATTCGTAACGTAGAATGTGCCTTAGCTCGTCGAGCAACTGCTACCCCTCCGATTACACCACGTATCACATAAACAAATAATTAAATTCCGCGAAGCTCCTATACTTTTCTCCTTGTCGGTTCACAGAAACGAAATAAAATTTCAGGAGTCGTTTCGTTCGTTAGCGCCTCGTACGATAATAACATCGTTCGATATCGTGTAGTCATATATTCAATAGCTATGTACAATTCAACATTAGCCTACTCTTACATCTTTCTTCCCACCTTATTCGCTTTCACCCTACATTTCTCACCGCTTTCTTTCTCACCCTCTCTATCTCTCTCTCTCTCTCTCTCTCTCTCTCTCTCTTTCTCTCTCTCACATTAAATCTTGATAATATTTATTTAGATCCCTGTATTCTTCCGAATTTGCTTCGCGCATCGCGAGTTCCACGATATTTTACTAAGCACAGAGCGACTGCTAGCCATTTTTCTTCTTTAATCGTTTAATTTCTTCGTATCACAAGATAACCAATTAGCGCGTGCGTGCACGCGCCTCGTCCGTGGACACACTACCTAAATTCATTTACACACCTGCCGTTTCGTTCGATTAGTTCGCCGAGGGATCCTCTTATTCCTCCACCTCCACCTCATTCTCCTTCCTCTTCCTCTTCCTTCTCGCGACAGCTGCTCGTTTTTTGCCGATTATTTATTCGCTCGTATTGCACGCGCGGCATCGCGTCACGGCTGCGCAGTCGCGGACGCGCAGCGAACCGACAGGCGCATGCGCGTTCCCTTCGCGGCCCGACAACGGCTCACGTATCTCTACGGTTTCTAGATAGGAAACTATACATTTTTTTTAGTACAACTCGGGTCACGATTGCAGGCTTTCAAGTGGACAAATATATGCAAGGATCATGGACGACAACGCGATCACGATACACAATTTGCGCGTGCAACGAGATCTCACTCTGCGCTATTCTACATCGAAATGCGTGGCGAAATGCCGAGAGGGGTCGTCACTGGTTTCGTTCGGACGAGCCAGAATAACAATGAGAGAACGACGGTTCGGTAACTTGTAAACAGTCGCCGTTTCGCTTGATGTTTGTCGACGGAGCGAAACAAACGATCGATCCCGCGCAAAGTCAACCCACACGCACGAACTGTCCAGGAACAACGCAGATCGGCTGCCTCGGGGAAAACACGAATTACATTATTATATTTACAGCGGAGCTGGCTGACACCTCAGCTGCCTATCCTTCGTTCTTAGCGTCATGTTACAAATCCAGTCCATTATTCACAACTTGAACTCGATTCTGTCACGCGAAGAGTTAGGTAGCGAATGAAAAACGCTACGCGTCAGCACAGAGAGGAAGAAGAGGAGGAAGAAAGAGCAGCGCGTATATAAATTCGGAATACGTTTGTTCGTCCAAGTGCGACTTTATAGTAACGCCGTGCGCCGAGAAGCCTTTCGGGGCAGACTTGACGCGTATACGGTCCTGATTAATTTGGCTTAACACGTTACGAGGCGCAGCAATCGCATCGAGAGCTTAGCTCGCCGCCACCATTCACGGTTCCTTAGTCTCTAGAGAATCCTACGCGCTCTGTCAGCCTGGTTTTCCCGCAACTATAAATGCTTTGACATACCTAAGTGTATCGCGGTGTGTAGATCGTACGGACGTTCAAGGATTCAGCAGCCTCTATCGAAAAACGGCAGAGAATAGGTCGAGTATTAATAGGCACCTTACATACTACGAAGTAGAGACTTTAACGTGCACATAGAGACTACGCTTCATCGGGGGAGACTTTGTCGTGACGTTCACGGCTATCGCCTCCCCCGATGGGCGCGTCCTGACGATGAGAGATAGATCGAACGAGCGAAACAACAGAAAGAGAAAGAGGAAAGTGGAAGAAGAAACAAGGAATAAGTACATACTCTCGTTTTCGGGATTTCCGGGGGAGAGGGGAGGGGGGGGGAGGGGATCTGGGAAGGTAGAGTGGATACAGAGATGCGAAACAGTGTGCAGCCAGATAAGATAATTAATTAATTTAGTCGTCCGAATTAATTAATTACTTAGACCGCTAATTTCTACGCCTTATACTACTGATTCGGATTTATCTCACCCGCTGAGGTGGCCTCCCGCTCGCGTTTAACGCAGGTATTTTGTAATCTGCCGCGACGAGAGCCCCTCGGAGCGCGTCCAGTCCATTTAATCGGGCGCACAGCGTGCTTGCAGACAATTTTTGGCTTCCCTTCAACTTCGAATAGTCCTGTTGTGAACGGAGTGTTCGTCTCGCGCGCACAGGCCGACGTTACCCGGTCACGGATCGTCATTACGGTTTGGAAGAGGTGGATGCCCCGTTTCGAGATCGGGGATATCGATTGAATATTGATAAAAAAAAAAGCGGGGGGGGGGGGGGCCATTTGACAAGGAAGGGGTCCGAAGCAGCGAGAGCCTCGAACTCAACGAAAGTTTCAAAGCTGAGACGCGTCGTCGTTTCAGGGATCTCCGCGGCAAAAAGTCTGAAGCCCCTTTATCCACAGCAACGCGCTTCTCCGACAGCGTGCCCGAGGATGCCTGGGCCGGGCAGGAGGGGTTAAATAAAAAAGGGATGAAGGAAGAAAGAGAAGTACAAATTCCGGTTGACGAGTGACAATCTATGGAGGTATCGGTGGCCTGTGTGAGACCTCGTCGGGTCTGGCCTCACCACGTGTCCTACTGGAAGTGAAGTGTCCCGGCCCGATCCAACGTGACGCGACGAGTCACGCGATAGACGGTCGGGTCTATGGTCGGGCCGAAATCGGAAAAAAAGCCTTTTAGAAGTTCTGCTCGCCGTACATCCCGGGGAACCGGACAGCGTGTGCTCCGAGCTCGGCGGGCGAGAACTCGTCCTATGTGGCCAAGTGAGCGAACTGGCCTGGGTGGGGCGCGAACTGGTAAGGGTGGCCGTACGGCGACATGTGGTACGGTACAATGTTCATGCTCGCCATCTTGTGCTCCTTTTTCCACTTCATTCGCCGATTCTGGAACCAGATCTTTATTTGACGCTCCGTCAGGCAGAGGGCATGCGCGATCTCGATGCGACGCCGCCTCGTCAGGTAGCGGTTGAAGTGGAACTCCTTCTCGAGCTCCAGCGTCTGGTACCTGGTGTACGACGTCCTCTGCCGTTTCGTCTCGCCGTTCGCGTTCACCGTGCCTGGAAACCAAATATCTCTGTTAGGAAACGGATCGACAGTGTTTCTGTGGGTCAAAAGTTAAATATATAGTGCCTTCGAACATGCGACTCGATTGACAGTAACCGAAGAGTACATAGTGATCTAAGGGTCCGTTCAACTCTTCTCGTCGCTCCTTTCGCTCAACAGCGTTTTATCAGTGCCGCCACAACGGCTGCTTGGGAATATACCTTAGCTTCCCGTGTCGATTATTGGTAGGAACTGATAACGAACATAGCCGGTTGACCGACACGTCCAATGGACTGTTTCCCAGGAGTTCAAAACCGAAATGCATTCGACCGGACGTATGGTGAATTCTAGTCGGTTCGGATAGTTGAATCTTGGAGTTTCGAGTCGGTGTTACCAACTTGATTGCTCGCGTGCTGCAAGGGAAATGAAGAGCAGTGCAAGGAGTGAACGAAGGCCCGGAACCGCTGAACCTGGTTAAAGATATCGGAATGCACTCGAGGGCAATCATCGAGCGAACGGGAACAAAAGGGGACGAAGGCGCGCGGTGCATGAAACTGGGAACACGGAACCCGTAACGCTCCACGAGTTCGTTAATTATTTCAACGAGTGGTGGTTAATACGTCGGACGTAGCTACTGAATCGCGAACTGGTCACTTGGCAGCTGTTTTACCTATTTACTCTGCACGCCCGGGCCATAAATAATTTTGCAACGCTGTTATTACGATACTCCGCCTGCTACACCTATCTCCTTCGCGTTGCAAAAGCGGTGACTATCTGTTAAATGAATAGCTCGTGTAACGAGCATCGGAGAAACCTCGAGGCCGGCTTTAAATATCAATAACCTGTTACTTCTGCTTTTCTAGCTCTCCGCGGCGACTACCTGCCGCTAAATATTCTGATTTAGTCGTCGCTTAGAACTTTGTACTTCAAATTAATCTTGAAACCGCGCACTAAGTGTTCAACGATCGCTTCGGAATAAAGAAGCGATCCGTGTGTGAATTCGGTCGTCTATTATTATTTCGACTTTCTCTTCTTTTTCCCTATTTTTTCAGGTAATAATAAATAATAGGCACGTGTGTTCTTTCTCTCGCTCCCTCTCTGATATAAAAAGCGAGACAGAAATCGTTTCGTTTTGGACGGTCGAGTCGAGCAGGTGCGAGGTGAGACAGGGTCGTGTCTCTTTCGCCCCGGGGTGATCGTAGATCCATGTCAATGCGGATATTAAAGAGTCGGCTCATTTACAGCAATAATGAACACGCTATTAATAGCGTTGCAAGGGGGAGAGCCGAGCGCAGGCTGCTCAGGGACGTCGGTAGAACTGCAAGAACCGCAACAGTCGCGTGTGCGAAAAGCAAGCTTCTCAGATAGGCGAGAGGGCGCGTGAAACGCTCGGGAAGGTTTTTGTGAGGCCGTTGGAACACGCTCGTGTCCTAAAAATTAGCAAGTGAAGCTCGGCCGGTGCTTCCAAGCGCGGAACGTTGGGGCGTGAAAATTCGTTCGCCGTAGGGAAGGTCCAGGGATCGTTTTCAAGCTCCCGTGAATCCCGCGGCGGAGACGAGGTGTCCAGCGAAGCTTAATGACCGGGGCCCTTGGAGCACTGCGTTATCGCTTTCCTCCCGATGTAGCACGTCGTTGGCTTGACTTTTTAATAAATAGTGGCCGGCTGCGCGACTCGTCCGCGCGCACACCTAGCCGTTTTGTAACAGACAAACGGAATTCCTTTTTCTGGCTGGCTCATTATTATACGACAGCCGAACGCGCGAACTAAGCCGGCACGCGAACCGTCCTCCGTGCACGGGGCCCAGGGGATCCAACCTGGCCCGATCCTCTCTATGGATCCTTTCTGGTGATTAATTGCTATCCGTGTCCCGCTGACGTCGATACAACCTATGGCCAGGCGCGCACACCGCGGGGACAATCCGGCTCCTCCATGCCAGCGATGGTCACTCTCCTCTCTCCCTCGCAATTTTTCAACCAATTTACGGGTGTCCCTGTCCCTCCCGTCACGTGCTTCGCGCCGTTTCGGGCTCGCCACCAGTCGCGTGCGATTAAAGTATCCTTTGAACAAGCTAGATGAGCCTCGAACCGAAAGGGGTTGATACTAAATTCCGAGGGATGGGGGTAGGTAGAGGAGAGTGGGGTAATTGCAACCACCTAAGCCAAAAAGCAAACAAAACGAAAGCTGTGTGTGAAATGAATTTGTTTATTATTTGCAAACATACTTAAACTATTCATCTATAATGTACTGTGACGAATTTTTGAAAAATTAGTATAAAAATGGACTTTATAGTGAAAAAGAAAAACTTTTGGTGTTCGTGATTAGTCTGCCGTGAGGTAATCACGAACAGTGTGCTAAATATCGCAGCAGTCGCACAGAAAGCGCGATTTCAATGGTCAACACATAAAAAACGTTGCTACAATACCTAATGTGTTTTTCAAATTCCTCCTCTTGTGCGTTAGAAAAAAATTGCAATTGGTCGGAATATCGAAAAAAAAAAATAGTAAAAGCTGTTTTTTAAACTTTTTTCTGAGCTTATAATGAAAATTCAAAAATCCCTTTTGTAGATTTAAATAAGTTTTATACATGCTGAAAATTTCATCAAAATCGGTTAACGTTGCTCTGAGCTACAAACGCTTAAAGATCGCAGAATAATGTCGAAAATCGCGAGATTCCGTAAATCAGCGATGTAAAAAACGACCTTTACTATTATTTTCTGTATTCCGATCAATTGCAATTTTTTTCAAAACGGCGACACACGTCACTTAGCAAACTAATCCTTCTAGCTTCTCAAAAAAACTCATGTCGTTTGGACCAATTCTAAAAAAGTTATGCGATTTTAAAAGGTGTAAACTTTCTTTCGTCCCTCACTGTATCTATGGTACCTATACGTTGTTTTCGTTTTTCGTTCGTAATTTCGCGGCATATAAAACGATTAGACGTGGAGATTTGAAAATTAAACCCCAGGGAAGAGTAGCGTATTGGGGTAGGGGAAAGTGTGGCAAAACCGGGTAAGCGGGTCAGACCGGGTATCATTGTTTTTCTAGGACAAGAGCTGCGTAATGCAGTCAACGTATGGTGTTACATTCGGGTGGACCTCACGACGGTATGAGATCAATCGCAGAGCAAAGACCGTCGTAGTTTTTCATTCAGAGAAGTTTACAAATTTCGAGTTGAAAAGTTCCAGTGTTGCGTTGGTGAATTGCCTTTTTTATACCACTTGGATTTAAAGAATCTATTACGGTAAGTACCAACTGCATTGCATTCTGTAGTCTTTAACTGTATTTTGACGTTTTACCCGGTTCTTTATCGCATGTTGAAGTGTAAATATTTAATGTTTAGTAAATTACTTCATTTGGGGCAAATCCGGGTATTTGATTATGGGGTAAAACTGGGTACCCGGTTCTATGTATGGCGTAAATGTCTTATAGGAGCTAATTTCTAATCTTTAAAAAATCCGAAAATAATCTTGATTATATGTATAAGTCACGGTCGGTTCATGAGATTTGCACAAATGTTGAGGAGGGCGACAAAACCTTTATTTGTGATTTCTGTTCACTAAATAAATTAAAATAAATTCATATACAAATTAATATTTGTTAAAATATCTTTTTTTATGGTTTCTAAAATAATAGTAATAAAGGTTTACAATTATATTATATTTTATGTGTTTTTTAATAGGTACCCAATATTACCCACACTTATAGGGTAAAACCGGGTACTTGCATACTTCCAAGAAATCTTGTTTTCCTGTGAGCCAAATAGTTTTTTCAAAAAAGGACTCTCCTGTTCTGATTCTGTAAGGTCCAATTAAGATTTCTTGCGGTGTCCAAAGTTTATTTTGCCATCTGACTTTTTGCTAGCAGGAAAAATACATTAGGCACCCGGTTTTGCCCCACTTTCCCCTACCTAATTGAATGATGGTGCGCAGATAGCTGAGATTAACAATCGAGCCCGTTATTGCCTTCAGTTATCGAGGTTCGTTAGAACCTCTAAGAGATGGGAATCGTACAACTTCGACTTATCTTCTAACCAGGGCTCGGTGTTGCTCGTCACGAATTACGTCACGCCGCACGGAAGAGGATAAATGGCAAAAACTCGTGGCCTCGTAGCCTCGTGGCATGCCGATCGAAGCGGGAATGAAACTCCATCGCGAACACGGATGAAACTATAATATTAAGTAGTATAAACTATAAACCGAGAGCGTCCAGGCTATGTCATCGGTAAGGACAACGCGCCGATGCTTTTTCTAAATCGTCTCGGATGATTAATGGCCGCGGCCGCGCGTTTCGTGGACGTCGCATCGAGCCACGGCAGAAAGAACGGCAACGAGCAAAGATTCGCAGCAACAAAGCCCGTGTGTGTTGGGGCCGGGGAGGCGCGCAACCGAGCGCCGCGCCGCCTTTTCAACAATTTCAATGCGTCCGCGGATTCGTATTCGGCTGGAGGCGCGAACAAAGCCTCGTGTTCCGGATAATGATCCATTATCAACCGGTGATAAAGATAGCGGCGAACTGGCGTGATTCCGTGACTCGAATGCAAGGCCGGGCCTCAAACTTCTTTCTCTCGGAGCAGCCCCCGATGATTAATCGCTGTCAGTGTCTCGTCGGCGTCGATGCACCGCGGCTGCACGGAAGAATGCGGACCCAGTGAAAGTCGGGATACGTGTCGTTGTTTCGACGTAGGTACCCGATCCACGCACCTCTTGCCTCTCTTTTTCCTTCGATCGAGGAAAATTGATACGGATCTGCCACTATCTCGGTGACAGGGCCAGCCGAGTTAGGCGTTTCTCGGTATGAACGAAAACAGAATCGGAGATAAGTGTCGTTCGTCGTATGCCGAGAATATCGAGATAAGCACGCGAGATTTTCGAGTTTTCGTGTCGCTGTCAGGCCACCATCGCCTGAAGGAAAGAGGCACTAATCGAAAGGCAAGGAGAATGGCGTCATCGAGGCTGTAGGAGCCCTGAAAAAAAAAGTCACCCGGCCTAATAATACCTTTCCCCCGCGACAAATCGAAGCTGTATTTTCCGGTCAGGCGTTACCGAAGATCGCGGGCGAGCAAAAATGTTTGACATCCGGGGAAGGAGAAGGACAGGGTCATCGAGTCGCGTAGCTGTCGGTGCTGTTAAGACGGGGACGCGACCGGTGTAGAAGGAAAGACTGCGCTAAGCGCAGGACCGTGTCGTGTCAGGCATCTCGGTGTCACCTCGTGTCGTCTAGCGTTTTCGTGGTTCGCTCTTAATAGAATGGGCCGCTGCCGCTGTGGAGCGGGCACGCACACGTCTCGGTATGTATTCGCACCGAGTGTGCTGTACCGAACGTGTCACTGGCTGTGACTGCCAGTCCCGAGACTGTTTCTGACCGGGCTGACTGACAGACCGGCTGGCTAAGGCTGACTAACGCGTGACCGGGATAACCTCGGCCGACCTTTCAAGAAGTTTCCCTGGCGAGGCGAGGCCTGGGATCCGAAACCTCGATACGTGATTCTGGATTCGGTGGCTAAGCATTCTTCTACGGTCTGATAAACCGGTAGCTGTATATCTCTTATCGCTTGTCCCCTTACCCTTCGCCCGAATGTCAGAATTTCTGGTCACGTGATCGGGCAATTGAAGTCCGAGGATCAACGTTTAATCGATGCGCGGTGGAACGAGTTGAAAAAAAGTCTTTATCAAGTGGAGTAGATTTAACGGTCTCCTAATACTGCTAGGAAGAGAGCAATAAGAATCCGATCAAACGAATCGCCGACGAACGCAATTCAGATGTATCCCCGGAAAGCGGGACGGAATTATCTGGCTGGACGCGCAATTAATCGTCTTTGTCGTGAAAGCATCAGCGAGGAGGCGAGCAACTGGTGAGCCGCGCGGTACGCGCGAGTAGAATTGCTCGATTAAGCGGGCTGGACAGAATCAGAATCTGACGGTCGGGAAACGACCGCGTGTCGCATTCCACGAGCCACGGCAAACGTTGCACGCATGATAGTGCACGTGTGTAGTCCCAGTATGCAGCTCAGCAGCGGATTCTACGAAAGTATATATAGAATCTTACCACCGCTAGCCCCTGCCACGTGTATCTAAGTGGTTATCTGATACCAGCGCGAGTACCACGGCCCTATCGACCGTTTCCATCTGACCGATCGATCGGGGAATGCCAAAGAAACAAATGGAACATCATGCGATTCGCGACCTAATGACTAACGAGAAATTAACCGTCCCCGGGGGTGCTGCGAGTTTCGACGATCAAAACTACCTACAGACAGTGGACTTTTCAGATTTCAGAGAAGCGCAAATAGCGCGGCAGGTGGTGCAATTCTTTCTTGAAGATCGCAAGAATAACGAATCTTCTCGGGTTTGAAGTTTAAAGCTGGCGGACGAACGTACCCGGTACCTGCTTGTCGACAAAAATCAGTCTTCGACACGACGTGCCTGGAACAACAAGTATTTATAGCTCCCAACAGGAATCTGACTCCGAAGAAATTATAAATCATCAATCCTCGCTGGAGAGATTAACCGGCGGGGAAGGGGTGCCGCGTGGCACGACGACAAAGACGATGTAAATCTAAAATCTACTCGGGCCCGACAACGTGGACCGATCCACTGAAACACATCCAGCGCCGTTCAAATACCCACCTCCCCATTGACACGGCCGACAAAAGAAGAGAGGAGGTTCATAAATAACCCGGCCAGTTTATCGTGCCTATTATGCAATTACGATTGCATCTCTCAAGCCTAGGTGGTCCGCAGCCTCAAGATCCTACGGCCGAGCCAACGAGATAATGACTCTTAAAAAGTTGTCGTTGTTTCGGCTCGGATACTTGGCTAACAGTTTCGCGTAGCCTCTGCTCCTCTGTTTCTTCAACTACTTCTTCGTCTATCCTCCTTCTACTCTCGAAGCGACAGCCCCGTGCCTCGGCTTCCCTTCTCGATCCAGCTCCCTGTCTTTCCAGCTTTGATACAACGGCGAAAGCCTCGGATGAAGACTACATTATTTTTAGTCCCGGACCGATTTTCTAGTTTCTAATCTCGGTGTTTACTTTCGCTTTTACCGCTCCCTCGCCTGCTTACTTGGAAGCAGGCGAGTCAGTATGACGGGTACTTCATTTCGAAAGGATATATAATTCTAGGAACGTGGCAAATGTAAGGTGTTAACTGAATTTGTAGTTGAGTTTACACATCACGAGGCTTTTGAATAGATTCAATAGCACTCTCACCAGCTTTATGAGCGGAATCTATTACCAAGCTGTCCGGTCTCAAGGAGATAAATAGAAACGCCAAAGTACCAGTGTCTCCTTTGATCCTGATGAAGCTACAAGTACCATAACGCGAGTGTATAATACAAACACGGTTGGACACGAGTTAGAAGCCTGGAACCAAGCGAAAACACATCACTCTCCGAATCAAAGACACCCCCTGACGTGAACGATTGCGATTCCAAAGTCGCGCCAACTTCACAACCCGAAAACTGATCGTCTACCCTGCGAGAGGACTGGGGGTACGGCCTCCTCAGCGGCCTACTCTGCGTCCTCGTCGCGTGACGAACGAACCGTTGCTAGACGGATTTTTCGCGACCTGCGCGACACGTCCATTCCTCTGAGGACCAAAGAGCAACGGCGACGATAGGGATCAGATCGTGAGACGTCGACGACTGGCGCGCGGCCAGTGGCGCCCACGGAGTTTCAGGAAAACGCGACAAGAATCGGGCGGTGGCGGTTAGGCCCCTGGCCCGTGTGCAATTTAAATTTATCTAGGCGTGTTTTGCGTCATTCAGCCTCTATCCCCGCTGATTTGTGACCTTTCGGTGCTTTCGCAGCTGGCGGCCAATCGCCGGCCAAAGATCGCCAGTCGGCCAGCAAAATCAACGACCTGTCGACATTCCACGACCAAGACGACGAAGACGACGACCAAGACCACGACCACGACGACGACGAGGAGCCCGTCCCGGTCGACGATCAGCCGATCCGCGCTGTCGCTACGCGATCCACCTGTTACCGCACGTCCGACCCGTTCGCCTCTCTGTCTGCCGTTAAGCTTGCGCAGGAAAGACGACCGGATCTATTTCGTCTGATAAACAGCTGACACGTTCGACCCGCCGGGCGGCTAACTCCTTGGTTATAAATTCCGCCGGAGTGATCATTTTCAAAAGGCACCCGCTATTTATGAGCCGTGACAACCGACCGAGGCGGATGCGCCGCAACTTGGTACGCATGCCGCTGCATGCTTGGGAAATGGTTTCAGGGAAATTGTACGCGGAAAGAGAGAGAATTTGGGTGCCGCGGGCGGACCACTTTCGCGAGTAGGCGTTATTTCTGTTGATGATACTCGACGAACGAAAAGTTCAACGATTGGAGGGGAGCATCGCTAGGGGCATCGAGAGTTCGATAAATCAATTTAGGTTTGGGGGAAAAGTTCCTTGGAAACGCGCGCCATTAAAAAAGTATTTTAAAACGTCGCACTTACTTCTGACAGATGTACATAAAAAACAATTGCTGGATTTAATCCTTCGTGGTCACACCTTATAATCAGAAATTGGTCACATGGGGCTCACTGCACCCCAGCGTCATTTATCAGATACCATTTTCGTGTTTTTAAATTTTTTAACTTTTCAGTGATAATTGTACATTCGTAATCCTTATACTTAGATACAATAGTGTTCTAATAAACATTTTCTAGAAATGTAAATTTTGATATAATGAACTTTGTAGTTGAAAGCGATTATTTTTGTTAAAATTCACCAAATTTGAAAATTTTAATATTAAGGTCTAAAAGCTCGTAAAGGCGCGACATTTGAACTTGAAAATTGCCTGGGGTGCGATACTGTCTTTTGTAAACAATCAAGAGCTTACGCGTAAGTTATAGTAAAAAATAAACTTGTCGGAGGAACCGGTGCAAGTGGCACACTTGTGTCGCTATCGTTCATTATTATTCAATCTAAATTAGGTACTAAGTTATGGAGTTGGATAAAGGCGCACAATTTACACAAGTGCCACGTAGATAATCTTTGTTTGCCGCACTCCGATTATTGTTTCACACCTCATTATTACCAACACAAAGATGTCTTTCGTCGTCCATTAACACATGTTTTGTTTCTATACCATTCCATACCATTGAATCTTCCTGGAGGAAGCACCTCTATACTCGAATTAGATGATTTCAGTTGCACGTTGGCCGCGTGAAACGGACAGTTATAAATAGATTCAAAAACTATTGCTTTTCAATTCGCCTGGTGTGGCGAGAGGTTCTGGAGAGAAGCTTGTCGCGGGCAGGGACGAGGGTAGGGGAGGCGAACGAAAGAACGCAAGGGGTTGAAGAAAGAAACGAAGCGATCCCAGCGAACGGGGGGAGAGAGAACGACGGGTTCTCTCGGTTGAAGCTTTTATGCCGAAGTTTGCGAGCCGGCCGCCTCCTGGATCATTTGTTATCTTCCACGAGAAAGCTCCCCGACGCAAATAGGTTTGTTTCTGGCCGCTTTAAACGCTTCACAATAATCCACACGAACCCAAATTCAATTAACGCCTCGTCGCCACCCTCCCCTACACTTCTGCACTTTGTACCCGTTGACAGGCAACGAAAGTCGCGCAGTCCTTCTTTCGTCTCTTTTATGCACGGCCCTGGACCAGCGGTACACCACCAGACACGTAGGTACATACACGCATCGAACCTTTGGCCAACTGGAACGTTTTCATTTTCCCGATCGAGCACCGATTCGATTGTTTCGAGGGAGTCTTTGCAATTGCAAGAAAATTCCGCGCAGTAGGTAGTGTAGGTACCTACTCGATAAGATCTAGGTTTACGCGGAATGTCTATAACGTCAGGGCGTTATCCAGACTGTGAGATCCGGCCAATGATCGCTGGAAGCGTAAAAAGGGTCAATAAAAAGCGGACCAATGTAAATATAGGGTATCTCGGGGACGCTAGTCGGAACCATCGTGATATCGGCACGCGCGATCTTCCCGGAGAATCGTCCATCTAAAATTAAACGTTATCGAGCGAGTGGAGGGCTGAAGCGAGCGAGCGGAATATTCTGCCGAAGCCCGCGTGTCCGCAGGACGTTTTTGTTCCCCGTAATCTCTCAATCCTTGCGAAACGGCACGGTAAATCATAGTACATCCGAAATTAGACTCTGTCCTTTCAGTGGGTCATCCTAGGAGTCTCTCGATGGTATCCAGAATAACATATTATCTGTTCCGTTCCCCCTTTCTCGTGCCAGATTGAATTCACGCTCGGCCCTCCGGCTCGGTTGCGCGTAAGCAACTGCCTCCGGCCGAGGGGTTACTTTTGTGCGAGCGGATGAAAGAGAGGGACAAGACCAAGAGGAAGAAGATGGCCCGGAGGAGAGGCATGTGTGTACGTAGGGAGAGAGGCACGGGACGATGGGACGATGGGACGAGATTGAGGAAGAATGGGGAATAGAGGCTACGCATCTCCATCCATCAGACAACGGTCCGATCGGTCGACACACGCGACTCGAACCTACGGACAACCTCCGAATGCATTATCTCTTCCCATTGGCAGTGAGCGCGGCTATCCACCGAGTCGATGCCTTTTCGATAATCAGAGCGTTTAGGAGTCTTTATGCGTTCGTTGAATAACGTATGGCTCGACCGGAGACCGATACTGATGTCACTGTCCTTAGCTTTCGATGTACCAGTCCCTGTGCCTCCCTTATATGTACCGTGGATATTTTAAACGTCGCGGATGTCCCGGATGCGCTATGAGCTTCCTAAATCTTTTCAATACCGCCTGCACCCTTGAATACTTTCAATCTCATCTGGATCTACATGCCCTACAGAGAGGTCTACTTACTACTTAGGTCACCCACGGGGCTACTATTTCACGCGATAGGATTCGCAGAACGGTATAGAAAATTGAACATTTATCTGGAGCTATTAAATTGGCAGCGATCTTTTGAATAACCATGACTGTATGCTCCCCGAAGAGGGTACTAACATTCTATAAATGTATGCTCGTTCGCGCGCACGCTTGTACGCTTATACCCACGCAGAGGGAGCGCGGTGTGCCCGCACACGCGGGCCCGAGCAACGTTCCCGGCCCGGGGAAATTAATGACTTACCTTCACCGGGAACAATACAGTCAGCTGCGACTCTTTACGTGTCTTCGTGAGTACCGTGCGCCGCGGTGATGCGAGCTGCCTAAGGTCGAACAAAAACACACAAACGAGTAGGCCGCGTGCTGGTCGATCGATTTATATCCGGCGGGTCGGGCGCGAGTGCAAGAATCCGAGCATATAATTTTCGTACGGCCGCTTTTTCATTCACCGTTAACGCTTTAATCCGCTCGAGCGGTACGACACCCCTGCTCGCGCGCGCGCGAGGACGTCGCGAGCGATTTGCCACGGTTTCGCTGGATTAGCGTGCTTTATGCGCCCGCTCCTTGACGTTACATTGTCGGCGTAGCTGCCGCGCGCTTCCTAACCTCCGGTCCAGCTTAACGCCCAACTATATTTACTGAAGTTAAATGCGTTGCACCGCGGTCAAGACGGACCAGGAGCAGTGCACTCTGGACTCTGGGATTCCTAGTTCCGAGGGATTAGGGGGTCTGCGGACGATGGTCCGCCATATTTGTAGCATGGTTTAGGGTTTAGGGTAGCTGCTGTCGGCGCAATCAAGTCGATCGAGTACCAATAACGGTGAAGCTTCTATCAAGGATCCAGCAAGGAGTAATCCCGAGAGTAATGTTTCCAGAATCCGTTAGGAGGCGCGATCGCGGACGGCATCTGCTTCTTATTCTCCATGCCAAGCATACGCGGGGCAGATAAATATCATCGGGAACGCATCTCTCTTTCTAGACTCCGGCGGACACGCCGCGCGGTCCCGTCCTCTATGAATCATGTAGTACCTACGTTTTAGGTCAGGTTGTTCCTCTTAGGAGGCTGTCGGTTTTGATCGGCTATGGCGTTCCTCCTGGTTACCCTAGCCGGGGTGTTGCTGGAGCGCTGGAGCCTCCGAGAAGAGTCCGTGGCGGTACGTAAGCCTCGCGCAAGCACTTATTTATGGTCCGGGATCGCCGGGGTGTACGTGGAACCGCCTCTACACAACCGTAATCTTCTTTCGCGCAGAGCGTCACCCATCGGATCAAGCTGTTCCCCTTTTAATTGCAATTACAAGCCTCTGCATAAACATTCGACGCTCTGACCACCACGGGGTCAGGTCTTCACGTCCAAATATTTTGGCAACGCGTTTTTATTCGTGATTTGTTAGGATTTTCTGTTTGACATAGGAATGAGAAGAAAATTAAACGTTCGAGCTAGTTTTTAAGGAGGTTCGATAATTCCCTCGCGGGGCAGGCGGCGAAAGGGGTTAGCCCATGCTTATACATGGGTGCTCTAGAGTGATACCAATCTTAGATAAAAAAAAATTAAGTAGACAAATATATTATGTACATGTCTATTTCTAATAAAATAATTACTACACATTTTCTTTTGGAATTCAATTAAACGAAAAGTATGTTTAAGGTAGTTCCTGAATAATATACTAAATTCAAGAATTCTTTCAAATTTCGTTCAAAACTAACTTGGAATACAAAAAACCTTTGTACAAAGTTTAAAATTGATTTACCACATAGTTATCGAGAAATTGTTAATTAAAGTTGATGCATTTTAACACAGTGGCATATGGCAGAGTCGAAAAAAGAGGATTAAACTATATTCAAGGAGTGTACCAAAATTAACACCAAAGTACATCGAAATGTCATGAAATGAATTTATTTATTTCAGCGGAACTGACCACATGGTTACTTCGTAAATGCCCATACAGAATACGTTTACGTGCAAATTTTTTAGAAACTACGTAGAACGGTGAACATGGCAACGTCGCACAATCGATATGTTTAGACATTTAAATAGCGAATGAAGATTCAGATTCATATGAACATTTTTTCTAACATTTTGGTTATAAAAGACGCTCGGAATGAATGCGACGTTGTCAGATCTGCTGCTTCAATTCATTACGCTAACCAATTTAATATTCTATTTTCGTATTACAATTATTTGTATTAACATTGAACTGTTTAAAATATATATACATGTTAAAAATTATTATTATTTCCATAGTATCATACTACTTTATATTTGACGTTTATTACCCAACTCTAATTTGACTAACATAGTTGGTTAGGAACTACCTTAATGCAGCTAGAAACACAATATTTTCATTAAAAGTAGCGTAAAATATGTGAGTGAAATGCGACAACGTCCATTTTTTTTCTCTTTCCATCTCACACTTGTGGCGTCCTTTTGCGCGTTCGTACCGGTTCGCAACAAATTACTAAATACATGTTTACAGCTTGGTAGTGTTTTTACCTATTTTTACTGTATGCTTTGTACAAGCATACATTGTATAGATGACTACCCGGCGTACAGCGTTGCCACGTTTCAAACAGTTCCTTCAGCCAGTTCCAAAAATACGATTTACATTGCTGTCTATTTATTCAATTATCTAATAAATCGGTACGGTTCATGTCCGATTTTCTGTTTTAGAATTTCACAGGAAGATTTAAACTTCTCATTGCAACATTTTTAAAAACTTTCTCATCATTTTTATGGACTCTGTGTAACATTTTATAGAAATTGTATCGCTTCTCCCGTAACAGCCTGCGTATAAGAGCGCAACTTTAATTTCAATTTTTCCAAAAACCGTGCGGTCAATCGACTTGAAATTTTGACACAATACGGACTACACTTTAAACATTAGATGAAAACACTTTTCAAAGAATTCTCATCATTTTTACTCCGGTATCGAACCTCCTTAATGCGATCGTTTACATTTTGCCGGGGATGATATTGAGAAATCTTATCCGGTTGGGAAGAATTCACAGCTAGAATGTAAACCTCGGGCAAGCATTTATTTATGGTCCCGGGTCACCGGGTGTGCGCGGGTGCCGCCTCTACAACACACTTTACAGAACATATTTTACACCGAACATCACCCACGAAATAAAGCTGTTTCCCAGTTAATTCCGCCCTCCACTCTGATCCCCACACAGGCGACCATCTGTACCGGTTAATTGACGCTATATCACTCGATAATTGGCGCGGCTACCAGCCATCTGACATCATTCGGCGTGTTTCGCTTCGCGCTACCAACCGCAAACGATTGTCAACCAATTCTAGATACATATTTCGTTTACAACGAAGGAGATGTTCCACGAGGATGTCGTAGAACTCGGAGGGTTCCAATTTCTCGCGATGTGTAATTCAGTATTCAAAGATCCTCGTCCCCGGTATTGCATCGATGGCGAATTAGGACGTTTCGCTACTTGGTCGTTTGTTTATCTGGAAGGGAGTGACGAGTAGGCCCGCGTTCACGGCACTTCCCTTAGAACGGTCGCGTCGATCGGGCTTGGCCAACAGGCGGGACGAAAATAGTTGGTAAGGGTGTAAAAGGGGACGGTGCAAGCTGAGCGTGATTCCGCGCGCGGCCAGCCGGCGAACCGGCGCGGCATGGCGAAACGCGCGCTCTTACCCTCGCGGATTGAAATATCCGAAGGATAATTAAGCAACCGAGCCGTGCAGCTGGACGTTGAATAAATAATTTTGAGGCGCGCACGCGAGCCCGTCGCGGCCCTAAGCGTCGAATTATGCAAACCTTTTCGCGGCAGAAGATTTTCTCGCTAATCTGCCACCTCCGCGATCCTCTGATGGGAAATTCATGTGGTCGGCGGGTCCGTTAAATCGTTACACGGAACGTAATGCGCCGTATCATCGTAGAACGTAGGTGCTAACGAATTCCATCGAACGAGCTCATTTGCTCCTAACCACCGACTCTGCTAATGGAACGATTTACAACCTGCCACGATCTCAGATCTTGCAAAGATTTTCGAGACGATTGCCTCGAACGGTACTAGAAACAGAGCAACCGGAAGAGAGTCACGACGTCTGTATCAAGTGTATCCTCCCTTGCCGCTCGTCTGCTACCAGAAATGGAGCCTTGCAAGCACGTATCTAATGCTCCGGTTATGAGAAAAATCGAGCGCTATCTATCGGTATCTATATCCCCGTTAACTCCGGCGGATCGACGGTCGTTGATGATGCAGAGCGACATCGATCGCCCGAGTGACGCATGGGAGCAATATTTCTTATCGCGGTTAATTGAGACGCTACGGTGACTTATAGGGGAAGTTAGCTGCTACGCCCGACGCGGAATACACGCGAAACCCGCAAAAAGTGCGTTCCACTGTGGCGTCCCATTGTGCCGTCTAACGGATGGACGTATCGAATACCCGTTGTAACACGTTGTACGGCACGGTATCTACGAGGAACCGGCGCTCGACCACGGGGCATAGAAAATATGACGCCCAAGTGACGCGTAACCGAACGTGTTCGCATTTGTCGATTGTCGTACGACGTACCATTTATGTAAATAGTTTTCATCGGACCCGGCTGGACGTAGGTACGGGTATCCTGATTAATGGATGCCCTCCACGATTGATTCGAGGTCCGTGAACTCGTTGATGAGCCAACGAAGACGGGCAAGTGGTGATTTTTATTCTGGGAATTTTTCGCCACTTAGGATTTAGGTTCAAGAAAATTCACGCGTCCCGGCGAGGAAACCTCCAGCGCCGGCCGATTGCTCCAGAGCTGATTGCATCGGTGAACGCGCTCGATCATAAGTACGTTTTAAATGGCTGATGTAAATGCGCGGAACCGTTGATCCCGCGTGATTTATTTGCAACGAGCACCACTGGCCTCTGTGTCCGACCATTACATCCAGATGGTCTACGTGACTCGGTTATCCACAAATCGGACGCCGCGTCGCGGCGCTTATCCACAATTTCCGGATTATTCCTAAGCTGCTCTAATTACGTAATTATTCGAACTTTTTAAAGAGGAAAACGTCTCTGAACTATTAGGTAACTTTTGGAATTCAGTTTTTACATTCTCCTCAACGAAGGAAATCTTCAATTTGTCTGTTTAAGGGGTAATGCCACTGTGGAGCCCGGAAAAGCCATTTGATTTTCAGAATATTTTTCATGCGAGTATAGTGAAAGGAATACAAAATCTGTTTGAAGGCCTTTATTGTACATAGCTTGAAGTATGATTACAATTTTAAAAAAAAAATTTTAATACAAAATGGTGGCGCCACAGGTCAACAGAAGAAGCTTCTTCTGAATAAAAAACTGTTCTGCGGCCGGAAAGATTTCTCCTTCAGTTTTTGACTTAGAACACGAAACCATTTTTTTTTTTAGTTTTCTATAAAATTATCTCGGGAAGTACATGAGGAAATTAAAAAATACTGTTTCTTGTAATAATGGTGCGTGATTGAACAAATCGTTTCAACAATTTCGAGGTTATGGCAGTCCCGTGTTTTGTTCACTCACGCACCATTCTTACAAAAAGCAGTATTTTTTAATTTCCTCGTGTACTTCCCGAGATAATCTTATATAGAACTAAAAAAATTTCGTTTTTTTGTTTTAGGTAAAAAATTGAAGGAGAAATCATTCCGGCCGCGGAACACTGTTTTTTCAGAAGCTTTTTTGTTGAGCAGAAACGTCGCCATTTTGTATTAAAATTTTTTTTTTTAAAAATTGTGATCATACTCCAAGGTATGTGCAATAAAGGCTTTTAAACAGATTTTGTATTCCATTCACTATACTCGCATGAAAATACCTCAAAATCAGGCTGCTTTTCCGGGCTCTACAGTGGCATTAGCCCTTAATGCTAGAATCAATGCCCCGAATAACCTGATAGAGAATGGAAATCAGAGGCTGGTGTAACACCAGGGGCAGAAGCCCTCCGAAAATCGCATAAATAACCGAAGACGGTGGCGTCTGCCAGGTAGAATTGTGCGGCGATGTTACGCCTCGAGGACACGTTAAATTGTTCCCCACATTCCACTCAATATTCGCCGCATGGCATCGCAATAATCATTGTGTGTCGGTTGTTCCGGTGCTCGTGTCGTATCAAAGCCCAAGACGCACCAACAGACGCCATTCAAGAGAGGGCCATAAATTTCCTGGGGAGCGAAAGACTGCTTTTTTACAGCCGCTCGTGCAGGCTGAACCAGTGAACGCTCTGTTTCATGCGAGCCTCGAATTCCTCTATCTTTTTTACAGCCTCCGTTTGAGCAGCTTCCGATACGTAAATTAGTTATTGAGAAAAAGCACAGCAAGAAGATTGTACACGGGCGTGATCATTGCAATCTGAACGGAGCTCTGATTTTTCTAAGAAGCTAAGTGAAACTTCGCCTCGTCTTTCCAACGATTCTAGCAACTGTCGCCAGCTTTGAAAACGCGCTGTTTTCACTGTTACCCCGCGCGTGGCGAACTTTCCCCGTGAAAAGAAACTGCGGGCCGCCGACCGGCGGGGAAAGGAGAGAAACCAGTGGACCGTATGAAGACATCTCGCGATAAAACCGGAGAAAGACATCGGGGAGGGGACGATCGTGGTTCGATTTTCCGGGACTTTTGTCGCGGGAAAACCACGAAACGTGTGTAGGTTGGCGGCACGGGCTGCTCGAGCCGCCCGAGCCATTCAGCGGCAGCTCGTAAATTTTCAGGAGCGGGAATCCTCCTTCGGGAGGGGTTTGTCGGGCCGAAAGACCGACTGCAGGAGCATAAGGATCAAGGATCCCCGTGGCGAGCGGGCCACGACGCAGCAACAGGCGGCCCACTTCGCTCCCGGCACACATCCATTACCCCATCGGCTCATCCCGTTTGCACTAGCTGCTCGCAATGAAAATTTATGTCCTAATAAGTGATTTGTACCGCGTCCTTGGCGCGAGCAGGGCTCGCGCGGGCCCGCAGCCGGCTAAATTGCACGGCCTTTTGGCCCGCAACTTTCCAATCCGGAGCGCGTTCACTGCGAACGGGCAATTACCGATCGTCGCCGCGATCTTTCGCGACCTGTTTGCGTTGGTGGGCCCCTTCCAGGCATTGTTAAATGGGAGATCATAAGCATTGAGCAATGCGTTCGCGATCGAGACACGGTACCCTCAGCTAACAACAATGGTAATGTCAAGTTTGCTCAACTACGAAAGGCAGAATGGAGGATGTATGTCGATACATTGCAAATAATCCCTGTAATCGTTACTTCGTTGGAAACATTAATTTTTCGCGCCACAGTCATTTATCGCCGGCACGGTTCGACTACCTACCGTTCACACTGTGTTCAGGTTTTGCGTAATTCTTTAAAGGGCGTTTCGAGCCCGAGCAGCAGAGCATCGAAGGATTCATCTATCGGCAGAATAGGATTATGCGCGCGGCAATGGAATCACAGAACGTTAACGCAAGGAATTACTTAGAATGCTTTCATCCGACACGTAGGAATCGATTGCGAAGCCGTTGGGATTGTTAAAATCTCCATCGCGAATCGCCGAGCTCGCTTGGCTCCCGCCGTAAAAATTCCATGAAGTAGCAATCTCGTGGTTAAATTAAGTATTGTTAAGCGTGCTGTGCGCAAACTTAGCTCGAGGAAAAATGATGCCGGCGCGGAGGACGTATCCCTCAAGATGAGGCCGCGTATAGCTTTAATACGGAACTTGCAGTGTATATTGGACAGGGAATTGCTCATGCATGCTGATTGATTAATGCATACTAATGAAAAGAATTTTTGTTGTTACTAAAATGAAATATGCGATGCGACCAGGAAAACCAGTTCCAGGCTAACGTTCCCGCGTTAGTTTCGCCTGTTAGCCATGGTAATGGTGGTTGCATATAGGTACTATGTCTGCATACTCTCTCATCATCATCCGAGTGGTACAGCCGCGCCGCGCCGCGCCGTGCCGGCCTCGAACAACCTTCCGATGCTGAACGATTTCTAAGCTTGTTAATTTCGTATTAGCGATCGAAGGAGAAGTCGATGCTTCTGTCGTTCAACAGTGCCAACGAGTTCCTTTAATTTCACTCTAAACGTGCGTTGCAAGTTAGGGCCGGTCACTTGAATAAAGGAGCCCGGATGCAAGATATATTTTGGGGCCTCAAATAATTCCTCAACGGTAAGAAAGCGTAACATGTTTTCACAGAACGAAATCACGAAAAAGAAAATAATAACAATAATAAAGAAAATAAGATAAAAGAAGAAAATAAATAACCATTAATATATTTAAATATATGATTTTTGTATTGCCATGTCATTAATAATATTACATTTTCTTAATATTAATCAAATAAAACAACATCTCATCCTTTCATTTTCATTTTCATTTTCGCTTTTCTTCATTTTTCCTTTTTCTAGGGTCCTGTTGCAAACTAACAAAGATCGAAGCAGACATTTGAAGGGAACGAGGAAGAGTAAGATTTCTAGATTATTCAAGAATTTTCCTATAGAATAAAGTCTTCTACGATACAATTATATCTGTGAAATATTCACTCCGATTCTTAAGGCGTTCTCATAGGTACTTTAGCCGGATATTCCTCAACAGAATTGCTTTTGCGAGCTGTTATAAGAAATTCTAACTACCTAATATGCAACTGGTAATCCGCAGAACCAACACGTTAAATGTAATCAGTGTGTTCGAACTGTTTTAACTCGTGGTTGAGTCGTTGAGGTTCTGTATGTATCGCGAAGTGCTCCGACTACTACCCTTGCCACAAATAGGCCTAGGGAATTGTACCGCCACTCGTGGCCCCTTTGCACGGTCTTATTTATGGCGGAATGATTGAGCCTTGATTACAGGCTGCGGGAATGAAACGACCTTCCGCTTACTGAATAGTCGGCAGCCCTCTCTTTCTCCCAATCAAATCCCAATGAAAGTACTTTTTCTAACTAATCGGTTGAATCACCGCAATTAATTCTTGCGACTACTTGACTGAGCATCTTTAAGGGGTCAGTCCACTGTGAAGTAGTGAAAAATTGTCATTTTTTAGGATTTATTTTTTAGTAAACGGAATGTTCAACGTAAGTAATGTTTTGTCTACTTATTAATACACATATTGACAGTATAAAAAAAAATCTATTTTAAATTTTTAACAGTTTTTTTTAAAATATATATCGCTCTGATGTGAGCGCCTTGAGAATGCGATGTAGTGCTGGTGCAGGTGATTCCGGGAGAAAGACGCATTTGAAACAAAAAATTCAAAGTGTGTTGTAATCATTATGAGTGTGGTTATCGCCGGAACCAGGATTATTTTTACTGATAAAGAATTAACAAAATGGCGGAGGTTTGAAGTTTAAGTGTCGAAATAAGGCGAATTTTTCAATCATTTTGCCTTGTAAAAAGTATGAAATGGTTAATCGAAAAAGGTTTCCATCGTCCCGGCCATAGCCACGGATGTGCTGAATAACGTGTAAAAATTACAGACTAATTGGTCAAATAGTTTTTTTGCAATCACCTGCACCAGCTGAAGAAATGTTGTTTTAAGATAATCGCGTTTAAAGCTTTAAAACATATTAAAAAAATTCTATTAATTTTTTTTGTGTAATATAAGAGTAGCTTAATAAATACCAAAAATATTTACTGCATTATATGTTGTATCTACGAAGAAAATAATCTTTAAAAATAGCTTCATTTTTCAAACCGTCACAGTGGACCAACCCCTTCAGTGACAATTAAGTGAAATTCAATTTTACATGCGTATACTTGAAAAATTGAACAGAATAATGATAATGGAAATAGAAATGGAAAGACGTGTGTTTCACCGATGAGTCGTGGAAAAGAAGACGGAGAAAGTGACGAAGAAATTTAAAGGCTGACGAGCTCGCGAACGCTTTGAATGAAAGTGGTCGGGCCCGGATGCGCCTTTTTCCACGCTATTTTCTATCGATACCTTCTGTTATTCACAGATCGGACGCAGCGGCGCAGCGTCTCCCTCGAGCGCCGCGATCCGATCAACTTTCTACAAGCAACTTGCACAAAGTCCGTGCATCCGAAACAGCAATTTATCGAGTATCGCGACGTCGCAGAAGATCTTGACGAACAATCTACAGTTTCTGAGAGACCCTTGAAGGTTGATTTAGAACGTGGCGTCCGATTATCTGCAAGCATGATCGTCCAACCGTCCGGTTATTAAAATCTCTGTGTCAGAGTTTCACGTCAGCTTGCAATATTAAACTAAACGTCATTGCGGAATCTTCACCTTCTACATACTATTGACAACTTGCGAGCGAAGCTGCAAATTATCATTTTACAATCTCCACTGTATGAACCATTTATATTTAATCATCATCCTGCGGTACTCGTCCCAGGCAACTTCTTGAACGTCAGGTTAGCCGTTCGACGAAACAGGGCATGCAGAATGGAACGAACAGTACGCACAGTCGAATCGCTCATATTTCTACGCTCCACAATGGAAATATATAGCATCTGCTCGTAATTCACGCGTCAACTGGACTATTCTAAGCACGGTTGAACCCCCGAAAGCTTGCGGGCCGATCTAGCGGCTTTAAACACCGTTCAGAGAGTCAAACAATCCCGCGGAAACGTCCAAATAAACGAACCGGTTGCCACCGATCGGCGTCAGGCGGACCAGGCCGTACGAGTAACGTCCAGGGGCATCGTTCGTTTGCGCGCGCGGGCCTTAGGAGAGAATTATCGGCCTGTAATTACGCGTTCCACGAGCGAAGCCACCTTCCAGATAACCAACCACCGTCTTCCCCAATCGTTAACCGGCAATCCGCCCGGGCAAAATAATTACGCGATCGCTTGATGGACGATAACTGGCCGCTCGCTCGCGCACACCTGATTATCATGCCCGTTCACTGGCCAACCAACCGTTTCTAAGTAGATGAAGAAGTTCGCGGTGGCAACGGACGATTGTCGATCAAACACCGATCGCTGCGCATCCTCCGTGGCCGATTCGGTTCGTCCGTGTAGGAATCGTTGGACGCCCGATGGCACGCCTTCGGCGATAATTGCCGAGCGCCTCTCGATTCCCGGATATTAGCGCACGCTACTTCCAGCGGCGATTCGTACCTTTCGCCGATTTTCTGACGGTACCTACTTGTTTTCGAAGCAGATTGCAGGTTACCTCTCGCATTTGCACCTCTTTTTTACATCGATTTTCGTGGCAGAGTGGTAACGTATCGATCTCAAACACGGAAAAGCTGGATCCTCTTGCGAGCGTCCTCCGTTTATTTCTCCAAATCAGACGGCGAGGCGTTTATGTATCAGCATCAGCTTGAAAGCGTCGCGACGGTCGGAAGAGGCAGTAAACCATACGTCCCGTTTCGTTGAACGCGAGCCCTGACGAATCAATTATATTTCCCCTCGATGCGGACACGCGAGTTGTCTATTTTCTTACGCCTCGCCCTCGCACGCCGCCTTCTTCTCCACTTTTTTGGAGACAGAGCTCGCTGCGAGGCCTATCGCGCCGCCACCGACGTTGCCCATCACGGTTGAATAACAGAAAATCAACGTGCTCCTCGCGTTTCACGTACGGCGACCCGTCAGCTGCCCGTGCCCGTCGAACTTGATCCCGCTCCGGTAATTACTCCTTGTTATCGGCAATTATATCCGCAATTACCGAGCGACCTCGCAATTATTTTCTTGTGAAATTTCAGGGAATGGCGAGGGGATGATTTCGTGATAATTTGGGAGGATGTGAAGCCGCCTGGGAAGCAGCGGGTATAAATATTAATAAGAGAACTGGTCTTGCCGATCGTCTTTCGATAATGTAATAACTTTAATTTCTGTACTGAGATTCCGAACGAGGCAATTTCGTATGACTTTGTAACAATCTGCTCGGGAGGGAGCGGCGAACGCAATCCGGATCGAAACTCTACGTGGACTGGCGAGAATTTCTCAAAATATCGTTGGACCACGAAGAAACATAATTCACGATTCTATTTTGTCAGAGAGTTACTTTTGTATACCTATCAAAATGGCTATTGCGTCTGAGATACGTGTTAAATCTGCTATAAATCTTGCCACGTGGAGTGTATTTCGAGGGTATCGTTGTTATTAAGTATCGCCGAACCTACCTGAAAACGTAATCCGCGGCCTTGAAGCGAACTGTAGGCGAAATCTAAAGATGAGCGGGGCCAAGCTCGTGCCTCGCTTTGCAAGGATCGAGAGAAACCGGGAGGGGGTCGTTTGCTTTCGGGATCGCTTAGAGAAGACACGGTCAGGTCAGAATTTACCTAGCATAATTATCCCGAGCAGAGTTACCCCTTTGATGGGGCGACTTTCGTGCAACTCTTCGTGATTTACGGTCAGTTTTGTGCGGCTTGTACCGTTGACGGAGAATTCTGCGAAGCAGGCAATTATCACGGCACTGTCTCCTCCAAGGGAGCGTACAATTAACGCCGTGGGTTGCACGAGTAGTCTCATCGCGGTGCCGGGCCGAAAAATTCAGATCTCGAGGGTCACGTGCGTTTCGCTCCGGTTGAAACGCGAACGAGGCGCTGCAAAGGCCCGTTGTACCCGACGGTGATGACGTGCAGCATGCCCAAGATCTTTCGGGGTAACAAACTTCTCGTACGGCGCACGTTCTAAATCTGTTAATGGGTTCGCGCGGAAACTGATTCAATTTACATCGCTGCGACGGCCTACGGAACCATTAACCCTTCTGCTATCAAGAGACCTGATCACAATAGAGCCCCTCCACACATGCGCGAGGAAAAGTCTGGAAGGAACGGGCCCCGCGCTCCCAAAAGAGAGCTGTGAAGCTAAGGGCCACCCTCGGTCCAGTTCTCTAGAGCCGCCGGGCCTTGGAATTCCGATTTCAGTGGAAAATTCTTGCCGCTACCGTTCGGGAAACCCGTGGCTGTAATCCTAGGCCACTGGTCCCCCGTGGAGGCCGCGAGGAGAGCAGAAACACACGGGACATGGGACACGGGACACGGAACGAAGGAGAAAATGAAAGTGTGTAAGGGCGAGGGCGTGAGCGGGGGAGAGGAAGTCGAAAGGCGCAGGAAAGGAGCTTCGCTTTTCGTATCCCGTTTGGGAGGCCCGTCGAATGGGCTCTCCAGGCTTCGTTCGGGAAAGGGCAACAGAGACAGAGAGCGAGAGAGAAAGAAGAGAAAGAGAGAGAGAGAGAGGGGGAGCAAGGAGGAGCGAGAGGGAGAGCGAAGGAAAGGGCCCCCCGCGCCTTACAATGCAGCCTGATTTATGGCCCGGGCGCACATACATAGAGTTACACACGATATCATAATACCATTAATTCTTCGTCAAATTCCCCGCTGACTGAATCATACTGGCCGCGCAGTAAATCACGCGGGGCGACTAATGTGAACGCGACCAGCGCTCGCTCGCTGTCTTATCTCCTTTGAACCACGGGGGCAGGTGGATCCAGTCCCTTGGACCCCGCTGAATTACTCTCTTGGTCCTGGGCTCGCTGGCGTTGCCCTCCTCGTCCACCACATCCACCTCCATCGCCACCCTCCTCACTCGCTCCCTCCCCCCCCCCGTGCCACCTTTCCGGAGCCCATAGTAGTAACGGCCCCCCCCCCCCCCTCGTGTCGCCCGGCGAACGCGTCGCACTCTATTTGTCTCCTCTCGTTTCCGTATTTTTATAGCCGTCGTCGTTATCCGAGAATCACCGAGCCGATTTCACGAGGGACTACCGCCGCGGCAGCCACTTGTCGGGACCAACGTTTACGTAATCGCGGTTCACCGGAGGACCGTTCCGCTCGGCGACATTAGCTTCTCCGAGAGGAAGCGTGGGCGTTCGTGGCAATCGCCATTCGATGTGGACATTTTTATTCTCTTCTCCTTTCTCGTTTTATTTCTGCTTCTCTTCCTCGTCGCCGGGACTGTCTAATCTAATGTATCGCCGAGGGATTTTTCAGCGGGCTGCCGCGCTGTTTGGAGTTCTTGCGGCAGCGTAGGCTTTCCCGGTGTTTTTCAAAGCTTTCCAGTGAAAAATTCTCAATGCCTCCGCACATTAAGTAGCCGTGCCGATTTTATGGCAAGGATTAATGGTCGACGAGTGGGCTTTTGATGTTATACGTTTCTAGTGGGATTTCGAGTTTAATGGATATTAGGCCCACTGTTTTTCTTCAGTCAACAGTCAATATCTCAATCGTATGTTCCCAATTTTCTTCGAGTAGGTATCTGGTTCGTTAAAATTCGGATTGTTGCATGGGCTTCTGAGGTTTCGGGTGTTCTAACGCGGCTAACGCGATATGCCCGTAATTTCCAGATACTTTCGGATAACCTGAACCGTATTATCGATTATTTTTCTGCTATTCTTGTGCGCCGCTCGTCCCTGCACGTCAGCCATTCCGCAACAACGTGAAACATTTATAGAGCAGATTAACCGAACCGCGGATCGTTCCAAATCGCTTGGCGATCAATTCGTTTAGCGTGCAGTTCGCCATCGAAGATTAAGAACCGATGAAAGGGATTGAGTCGCTATTACGCAACATGCGACCGTTAAACATCAAATGGATCTGATTTATGTCTCTGTTGCCAGAGTTTCCTCTCAATTGATCGGTCACGTACAGCGAGAAACATCCGAACGGCGAAAAATATTCGAAACTCGAGGGAGAGAGCCTGCTAATTTGGTAGTGGCTTCCCGTTTAAGAGCGCAACCGTGTAATATACGAGCGAGGATCGCTATCGCGGCAAGTATCGAAATTTATAATCGCGCCGCTAATATTTTAGCCGTGATTTAACAGTCTTGAGGAGCCGAGCGCCGCCGCCGCTGCCGTCGCCGTTCGCCGTCGCGAAATACATAATCGCGAGTATTAAAAGTCGTGATTCCACATTCCTGTTATGACACACTGGCACAAATTTCCGTGGCGCTAATCTACAAATCACCGCTAACTTTCGCGAGCCGGCAATATTTCTTTTGTGGACACACGTTATATGACTTATCACCGATCGGGCCTGGCCGACGCGCGATTTACGGCCTAGCAGAATACACGCTCTACACGAAGAATGGCTTTAAGCCTTTTTCCCCGTGTAATTCGTTTACAGAATGCTACTTTGGGAGGCTTGAATCGTTTCTTTCTTTCCGCTGCGGGCGAACCTCGACAAACGACTGGCTTTCGGAAATCCAAACTTCTTTTCGGCAATTACAGGACAAGGGGCATCGCGAAACACGTGTAGGCATCGTGGGAGGCAAAGGTTGAAGGGAGAATATGGCAAAAGTGCTGGCTGTTGTGAATATTTTCAACTTTATCGGTGGAAATTGTAAGGATAGGCTGAAGGCAAAATTCAAGGTTAAAAAATTCAGATATTACTTAAATATTCTTGGAAAAATAGGATAAGAATTTTTCAATTCCTTCACTTTTTTATCATTCGTGATTAACTTGGGTATGTATTTAGCTGAGTAAACAGAATTTTTGTATTTCTTTGTGTTTATATGTTACTTGTCTCTGATAGCTACGATTTCATAGTCTAATGTGTGATTGCGTGTAGACAGAAATGTATACAAACGGCTATTTAACGAAGGCAATTATAATCACTTTGTGAGACTCACAATTTCAATTTTCATCGCGTAACGATTGTTTCATTGCCGTGAATATTTAATCTTATGCGTGGTAATATTATTTGCTTAAGTAAAAGTGTCTGAATTCGAAACGCCTTAAAATACGATGCGATAACTTGCAATTAAGCTTCACGCAGAATACACTATTTATCATGCTGCTTGTCAGTATGACTCGTTACAACGCGCTAATAAGCAACTACAATGAACGTGAAACTAGCGCCACTCTATCAGAGAATAAGGAACCAAGTGAAGTTCGTAAAAATGCTCGGAAAGTATCTCGAAGCGCGATGTAAGGGCCGAAAGTGGAAGAATCTCCGTTTCCCCATCGAGTCAGCTGGAGCGTTTCCGCGCGTCGAAGCGACGTCAACAGCTCGAGCCAACCGACCCATGGGCAACCCATAATTAAGTAGGTACAATCGCGTAGCATCGGCAGCAGAAGAGCGAGAGGTGTAATAAGAAGGAATAGAAGACGATAGAGAGAGTGGACTTACTCTGGCCGATGTGCACCCTCTTCATCCACGGGTAAATCTGCGGTGGATTGCTGCCGGTGGCGTTGGACTTGTTGGACGAGTTGTTGCCGGTGCTGGATGTGCTGGAGGTGGAGGACGCCGGCGAGGACGCGGACGACGCGGTGGTGAGCGTGGAGCTTCCCTCGGCCACGGGTCTGGAGCTTCCGCTGGGCGGCGATGCGGCGGAGGCGGCCACGGATGACCTCGAGGAGGTTCCAGGTGGCGAGGTGAGGCTGGATGCGGCTTTGCTGGTGCCGGGTGCGACCAGAGGTGTCGGACTGTTCCTGGAGGTGGACGTGGTGAGATCCTGGGGCGAGGCGACGCTGGTGGAGGACGTGGAGTCGGCGTACTTGCAGCTGGACGTGGAGGGTGCCGATGGCGCGGACGCCGCCTGGAGTAGCGGCGTGGTCGGGTCCGGGTGTAGCTGCGGCTGAGGATGATGCTGCTGGGGATGATGGGACTGTTGCGCGTGCAGGCTGTGCTGCTGCGAGGTAGTGGTAGCGCTGAGCCGGGACTGCGGCTGGAGCTGCGTGTAGTCTATCATACCGGTGGGCGCCGTGTGCTGCATCCCGGCTGCCGGGGCGGCGTACGGATGCTGAGGGTAGTGTTGCTGAGGAGAGTAACAGGGCGCCGGGTAACTGGTAGCCGCGGCATTCGGATTGTAATAGTCCCCACCTGCGGGAGAAGCCGCCTGCATCGGTTCTCCGGGCGAGTTGGCGGTGGCTCGGGGCTGCTGCTGCGGCTGCTGGCCCGCGTAACACGACGCGAGAGAGTTGACGAACTGATAGGAACTCATTGTTTTCACGAGACTGCACCCGTCGCCGACGTCACTGTACCGATCGCCCCGCACGTGTACGGTTCGACATTCACGAGAACACCCACCACCGATCCCTCTGATCTCCAGCTGGTCGGGAGGAGGAGATACGCGCACTCTCGTTAAGTACAAGGTCGTGTCATCGTGTCGCTGGTCTCATGACAACGGCACCGGCAGCGGCGGCGGCGGCGGCATGTCACACATTCGTGTCCGGCCAGCAGAGATCGGGTACGGGCGATCACACTGACGCACGGCGAGAAAAAAGGAGCGAGCCCTCGCCGTTCCTCTTGCTGGCGGATGGGAGCTCGCCTGGCGTTCACACCTATCGCGCGGCGTTACACGCGGATAAACACGTCCCTAAACGACTCGATAATGAACGAGGGGGATCACGGCGAATAGAAGGAGAGGCGGCCGCGGCGGTGTGCCGGCAGGCGGGCAGAGTCTGAGGCCGACCTGGGCCGAGTCGGGAGTTTACGAGGGCCACGTGGGCCTGGGCTATAAAACTGTCTTCTGCTTCTTTACGACCTCACGAGTCGCAATTACCTACAGAGAACTCGCGGGAGCGGCGTGCAGTAGCGCGTAACAGCCGGCTTATCGGGTCGCCCCATTGAAGACTAGACCCCCGTGCACTTCTCCCTCGTCCTCGATGATGTATCTCCACGAATCCAAGATGCCTGGTTAAGGGAAACGATACAAGATCCGTGCCGCGAGGGAGCAGCCGATGGGAGAGTCGCGATATTCACGGGAACGTAACACGCGGCCGAAGTGTATCGTCGTGAGGATGGAACTGACGTGGTTGCTCTGGCTGCCGCGGTGTAGCCGATATCACCGCATTAGGGGGTGAAGCGTTTCTGTCGCGGTTCGCGGTTCCCCGTTCACCGTTCCTGTTGCGTGCGCGGAGGGTGGTTGGTATCGTACTGAAGACCTCGCCACGATCCAACGGAGGCCCGGTGTGTGCGGTAGCTTGTCACGTGCCCGCGCTCTCTGCGTGTCAGAGGAGCGCCTCGACCAATCCCCGTCGTTCGTCAAACCTTGATTGGTCTCTCCGCCGGCGTAGGATTCTTCAACCCCGTTCCTTGCGTCTCCGTCGCTGCTGTGCTGCTGCTGCTGCTGCTGCTGGTGCTAGTGCTGGCGCTGCTGCCGCTTGCGTGGTGGTGTGGTGGTGTGTGGTGGTGTGTTGCCTGCTTGGCTGCTGCCCGACGTGACAAGAGCCGACGAGAGGGGTGTGCGAGCAAGACAGGCGATCCGAGGGGTCACAGAGAGGGGATAGCACCGTCAGGGGGGCTAATGGAGAGATATTCGGGAGCCCCGAGGACCGATGGTGGGGCGAGGATCTCGCTGCTCCTCTCTCTCTCTCTCGTTCTCTCTTCTCTGCAACCTTCTAGCCGCAACGTCACCAAGAAGTAGTAGTCTTCCGCTTGCCGTCTCTGCGAGGGGGCAACGCGCGCACGCGCCCCCTTCCGCGTACACCCTCGTGCTTTCGCGAGGAAGGAAGGAAGAAGAGGTGGTTCTCCGCGAGACCGCGTTCCGCTCGATCTGCGATCGTTTGATCGCTTCCGAAATCCGAATTCTTCGCCTACTCTTAAACTTCACTCCAACTTTGCCAACTGGCCTTACTCTGGCCTTACTTTGGAGGTGGTATTCCTTGCGCGATCACCGAGACACCAGAGAGGGCAGGGCGATGATGCTCAGCGAGTGCTGACCGCTTGGTCCCGGACGGAATCGAGGCAGGAGCGTCGCGTCGGGTCGCCCGTCAGATCGACCATCAGATGGAGAGCAGTCAGTCGACTTCCGGACGCATGATTGGACCCGCGAACTGGACAGAGTCGGAACCGTGGAGAGAACGAATCGGGTGCCGCGCTCGAAGCTGGGGCGCGCATAAGTCAGCCGGACGGCCGCGGCTGACAGTTTTATGAGAGTTTGATAGTCTCCGGCGCGCTGTTCTCCGTCGACAGCGCGAGAGGAGCCGGAACGTGTCTGTGGGAGAGACGGAGCAGTTCGCTGGCGGAAAAGAAAGGCCCGGGACGCGATGGAGCGAGAGGGAAACACGCGCGCACTACGCACCGCACTCTTTATTGTCCCATAAATTCAAACCTGTTGCCCATAGTCGAATGAGAGGGAAGGGCTGCGGGAAGGAGCGACGGAGACAGAGGGACATGGGGTATACAGAGTAATAGGGAGTCAGAGGGAGAGAGAGAGATAGATAGAGTGAGTGGAAAGCGTGCACGAGACTAGGAATCCTCTCCCAATCGCGCGATCCGATTGACGCCCCCGTTGTTATCGCACGTACGGCGAACCCGGACGCAACTCGTAACTCACTGAACCGACTGAGCCGGCCGAGAGGAGAGAGCCTTCGGAGTTGGCGGCTCCAAGGCGAGCAAAAGCATGTGTGACGTAGTAGCCAGTTGGTCAAACGGGGGGCACCGCGGGGTGGCGTGGTGTCGGTGGGGTTCCGGAGCGAAGGGGACGGCCGAGGAGGCGGAGCTCTCCTCGCTTCTCCGCGGATTACGCTTCGGCCGACTCTGCCGTCTTTTCCATGCATATTTCCCGCGTTCCTCCAGATCACACCTCTTTCTTAACATCTCCCCGCTTTTCCCATCCCGTGTCCACATCCTCGACCCAGTTGCACCTTATCAACCGTCCATCTTTTCACCGATCGTCGTCCTTCACAATCGTAGCCGGTACAACAATGAACATTTCGCCGGATATAAGCGTGTAACGGAGATGGGGAGCCGATTAGTTGCTGCACCGAAGAAGAGAAAAGCGGTTGGAAAAGGAGCAGCGGTGTCCCCTCGCTCGCCAGATGTGGCAAGTGCGGCCCGGCCTGGCCGTTCCTGTTGAATTGTCGCGCGCGCCCGCCCCCGGCCGCCCCTCCCCTTCTTCAACCTACCCCCACCAACGCCACGCCGCGCCCCACCACCGTCCTCCGAACCGGCTATCTCTTCCACTTTAAGTCTCTCGCGGTTCTACTCTAGTGCTCCGTGTACGCGGCCATCCCCACCACCTCCTCGGTATTCGCCACTTCGGAGCCCGGTATTTGTCCTACACCTACCATCCTTCCTACATAGGCCTCTCTTTCCTCGCGAGCGGCGCGGACGGTGTGCTCGGAGCGCGCGCGCAACCGGCTTCACACGGTGGGAGCGATAGAGGTGGGAAAGGTTGACAAGTGATCACGGATCAGATACGGTTCATCCTTGCCGCAAAACACCGACGAGTTGCTGGAAACGCGATCGTCGTCGGGAGCATTCGCGGATTCGTCATCGCGACGGCGACGGGCCACCGAGCCGGCGCTTTTGTTCAAACACCCCAATTTCCAAAGAACCCCCTCCCGGAGCGAGGGGTGGATGAGTTTGAAGGGTGATCGAAGTTCCGGGAATACAGCTTCGTTTGGGTCTTGATTATATGTGTTCCAATAAGTATCACGTTGCCTAAATTTCCGCGGATGATGCCCCATTGTTAGGGATTTCAAGAGAGGAGATGGAGATCCACATGACGCGTTCTCACGATCACTCTTCATAAAGGAATGAAAAGTAATGCTCAAGGCGGCGCAGGATAGCTCGACCAAGTATCTACTTGTTGACAAACAATTTTAAGCGGTAGGTATGCTTAAACGTTTGATAGGTACTAGGGGAGAGTTACCAATATTGTACTGGTCACCTAAATCGTACCTCATCAATTTCTCAGTAATTAATGAATATAAACAAAATCTGATGATAAAAATATCAAGTAAATGCGAAATAAGAAGTAGAAACAAAACCTTTTGAGCTTGCACCCTATTTTGTGCGTAATATAAACATTTAAAAAAATTAGGTATGATTGATGTAACTTTTTACCACTTTATTTTAGCTGATAATAATCAAACAATGCAATTTTGTCCTGTATTTTTGTATTTTTCTAAAGGCGGGTTTAATGTGGAATATTTTACATTCATTTTAAGTACATATTACATTCAGTATAAAGTTTAAATTGATATTTATAAATAAATTGACCATGTTTCTTAAATTGTACCATTACAATCGTACCAGTAGGATTTGACAACTCGTATGTTATATAGGTTATGTACATATATCATATTCATAGGTTATTGTGGCCTGTGTGTGATCCATATACATATGTATATGTAACTATATAATAATCATTACTTTATGTTGAATATTTTCTCCTTTATTTGTTATCAATACTATTTTTAGTGGAGGTACGATTTAGGAGACCGGTTGCCTAAATCGTACCATTTACAGTATGTGACAAAACGATTAATAACAAATTAATTTGTTCTGAACAAAAGGTTAAGCGTATAATAGTAGGTGCCTAAAAGATCCAGCTACAATATCCAATAGTCATTTGTGTTCAAATTAGTACCAAATATGAAATATAACCTAAAATGTCTTAAGTGGTACGATATAGGCAACCCTCCCCTACTTAGCTCAAAAATATAAACAATCCAATGTAATCGTTTAAATACTTGTTAAGTACTCTTACGCGAACCCCAAGGCTACACCCTAGTAGCATTTTTGGTTGGCCAACAGTAGCCAACAGTTGGGAAATAGTTGGGATAAGGTTAGTGGTTTTGCCTGCAAATTCCCAACATAGGGCCTACCGCGAAAAAGTTACGACAGTTTGCCAAGGAATATTCAACGTTGGGCCTACAATTACTATGGTTGGCTAATTAACAAAAAGGTACGACAGTTTGCCTACGAATATTCAATGTTGGGCCCACAATTACTATGGTTGGTTAATTAACCAAAAATTTACAATGATGATTAAATTTCGTCTTACAAACGTCAGAAAATTTGCTACATCCAAAAACCTGTTATTATATTCCAAGTTATGATTTTTCTTTTCTTATTTATAAATACGTAATGAGGACGTCTGTCTTAAGACGATTGTGAAATTTTGAGGAATGAGTCTAAAGATCGAATGATGATATTTTGTGGAATATTTCGCGTCACTGCGCAGTTTTTATAAACAATTAATACTAAGTAGTTATGTAACTAAAAATTAGTAGTGTTTATAGGGAAGTGTTTTGAGTAGTTGAGACAGTGCGCAGTGGTGTTGCTTCGTAAAACGGAAATTTTGGGTTCGATTTTCCTCACCGCGAAATTCTTTTCTTTTCCTAAACCAGACCTGAAGAAGACGTCTTTAGGACGTCTTTTGAAGTTCTTTAAGACACTTTGTGGACGTCTTTAAGACGTGTTTTGGAAAGAAACCTTCAGTTGAGCCCTTATATTAAGTGACGTTGGGCCTGCGTTGGTTACAATCGTTGACGAATTTAAAAACAGCGCGACACTTCAACAGTCGGCCAGCGGATAACACGTCAGTGGCCCAACACACTCTCAACAAATAAATGCTACTATTTACTTAGGGCACTACCTTTTACGTTTCATCCCGTTGCCGAACTCAACTTATGCCTTCCCGCGCTTTTCATCGAATTATGAATGATGAGCCCCACGCATCATCACCTACCACATATTCGGATGTAGCAGTACCCAACACGTACCTACAACAGCAAAGTATTTTTATCAAGCATATAAAGCGCGTTTAATATTCGAAAGGGGCTGCGAAGGGTCCTGGTCTCGTGGACGGGTTCCGCTGAGGCCCCGTCCGAGATAACGAAGTCATCACTTCAGGACGTCGATGTATTTCAGACTGACGTAATGAAAGCCAAAGGCATCGAAGGGATCCGGAGGAAGAAGTCGGCCACGGTCGGAGTATTTCGGTCCGTTCCGAGGAGCGTTGCCTCGCGGCCGCGTGTCACTCTTTTCTGCTCCCTCTTTCTCCCCCCCCCCCCCCCCTACTTTTTCCCTCTTGGTCAAATTAGAATTTCTAATAAAGCCGTCGCAGGTGTAAAAAACGTATCGGGACCCCCATGAATCACGTGTCGCAAAGCAGAACTGCCAGGACACGTGTATCTGTTATGCTATTCTCTCTGCAACAAGGAGGAGAACCCTCTGCGCGTCCTCTTCATCTCTCCACTCCCCTGCACCCCCGTAATCTAGCGGGCAGCCGGAGCGAGGCGAGTCCCGGCGAGTGATTATTGTCGTTGATACTGGGTGTTAACCGAGTGCGAATTAGGTGGTGCAAAATCTATTTGCATCTTTCGCAGGGGTGAATAGAATTGCGAGACCCACAAGTAAACCTGAGAGGATTTCAGGCATTATAAAATAGAGGGCTGGGTAATTTCAGAGCATTCATATCTAAATAGTATTGACAAGAGTGGAGAAAGGGTAGATCTTCCAAGTAACGCACACTTCATTAACAGACAGTTTATCATTGATAAAACCCACGTAGCATAATAAATATTAAATATCCAATTACTCCCATCGCATACCAAAAGCTGGTGAAACCGAGGAAACTTAAATGCCCGTTGAAAAAATATAAACCCCTCCGGAGAGGTGGCAGCGCGCAGGAGGGAGCTGATAAATTCCGCGCGGGTTACCCGGACAGGCCAGAGAGAAAAAAATATATTCAATTCGAGGTTCACAGCTAAGACGCGTTGCAGAAAAACCAATACGTATCCGCGTGCCGGCCATGATGGATTGCCGGAGCTATGGGAAACTATCTGTCAAGCACAATATCGACCCTTGCCCTCTTCGTCCAACCCCTAGCAGCCGAAGGTTCGCTCGCTGGCGGCGTTCGTCCCAGGGTTGCGCTCTGCAATGTAGGTTTACCTATACACTGCCATACAAACCTTTTCTCGGGGCCCCCCCTCCCCCTTTTTCCTTTTCCCCACTTCTGCCCGAGAGTCCGTGACCATTTCGCAAATGGCACATCTCCGCCACCATAGATCCTGCGGTTTGCATAAGAAAGACCGCCGGAATCTATATTTAGGAGTGGCGAGTTCTTCTTAAGTACGACGAATCCTCGCGATAAGGGGCAGCCGTGCTTACCATTAAAATGTTTTATCGATCCCCATTGATACCTGACGATTGCCTTATAACGCTTACACGATTCGCCGTTCAGCCGTCTCGTTCAACTGTGTTTCTTAACGCGACTAAGCTGGTGGTCTAAATGATGTAATAAAAATTTGTAGTATCTACGTGGTGGAATTTTTTAAATTTACATTATCGTCGACTGCCATTAAATATCGAGCTGTAACACTTTTGAAATACTTTATTCTTACTTGTAAAATGCCCTGCCGAAATATTATTTTATAGAACTTACTCTAAATCGACTAGTATCTGATATAAAATAAAGTTAAAAAAAATATTCGCCAGTTTGTCTCGCAGGGATGTTATAATTTGTCACTACGGTTCTAAAGTCTTAATAATTAAGTCCACATTAATGATAAAGAGTTCTGTAAATCTACAATCGTCATAAATAATAATGAGCATTCCTTCGTTTATTACTTTTTTTTTATCACTTTTACGACGTTAACTAATAAGTCGTAGTATTTACAGTGCGTTACTAACTAATAGGAACATGTTTCATTACTCGCGTGCGTCGTTCACAAAATCGTATTCCCTCAATGCTAGGCTATTGCAACGAAACAGTAAACACGCACGCTATAATAGAAAAGAAGTAGCATCGTTTACATGTATGCATCAAATAATTACCATCGCGATTCCGATGAAATTGAACCACGGAACACAAATATGCACAAAAACAATGTTTCACGTACGCTGGCGATTAAATTTCAAGCGATCGATAGTATTCGATTGTTTCATCCAACACACCTCGCGTTTTTTTAGCAACCTTAACGATTCACAAGCCTGCAATCCGCGACGACACAATTACCATGGCTTGAATGAATTGTGAGCGAGAAACATTAATAACAAATTAAACTGAATGGATTATTTTTGAAAAAACAACTGCGAGAAGAACGCTCGTGCACGCACGGGGAATGTTTTCCGCCATCTTGTTTCGTGTGAACGGCGCAGCTGCTAAGCTACCCCCACCTTTCTTCATCCCTTAACTTTTCGGCTCCCCACGTTGTCTCGCTGTTCCCCGACTCGTGGCGAAGTATCGGTAAGTTTCAAGCTCTCGTCCCTTCTCGATTATTCGCAAACAATTCTCGATGGTAATCCTTCGCTTCGTTATTAATTGCAATCTTGCCCATCCACAAGACAAGACTATCTCACTCGTTACTTTACGCTCAAGTACCCCTTCAGTTGTCTCTCTTTCCCGATTATAAATTTTCTGTACAATTAAGAATCTACTTCGTCAATGTTAGACATTCATTCTAATTCAGTTGCACTTACAATTAGAATCGAGCTATGGAACGTCAAAGACACAGTGCTGCACGAACTATCCGCCGTTATAACAAACCCTAGTAGCATTTATTGTTGGCATTTTGATGGCCAACTGATTCCCAACTTGGGGATACTGTGGGCCAACCAGAAATTCTACTAGGGAAAGTTCTCACTCGTAAGTTCTTATTACAACCACGTTAAACCTAAATATGTCAACGGACGTGAGCATTGAGGTTCGATCGCGGTTGCAAGTGCGTCGAAATTTCCGTAAATTGTTTGTGTTCCGTGTACTTACAATGCTTTCCTTTCGTCTTGCCGAAAACCGCCCGAAAGGCGTAACGAAAGGGGACACGCTCGGAGCGCGCGCGACGCTGAGTCAGCGTCATTAATCAGCCGAGTATGAATTTTCGCGTGTCGGTCAAAATATTTTGGAAATGACGTTGCCAGTACTCGAGGCGGAGGAGTGTCTTTCGTAGCGGTATAACGCGAGGCGATCGGCTGGGACCGTGGCTGGCGAAATGCGGCGTGAACGGCCGCGCTTTCGGGATACCTGAACTACAGGATGCTCGGCTGTTTAGCTCATTCGGCCATAAATCATAGTGGTTGCAGGGTCAGCTGGCCCGATCTTGCCCAGAACGGCATTCTCTCCTCACGATCCACCGTAAAGGTCGAACTTTGTCGTGCGCTCCTCGTAATTTCCTTTCTTCGGATTACTTATCGATCGACTACGACGCCACGGCTCTGCTCTCGGACAGCTTTGTCCACGGCCCGATGGCAGTTGCAGACGCCTAACATTTTAATATAAACTATTTTCCCGAGGTAGCACTGACTACCAGTCCAATATCTCCTTAGGTATGCAGAGGAGTTTGATGAGTGTATCTTGAACTGCGCTACGTTAATAATTATGCTAACCAGTCTTCCATACTTTATCAGTCAATTCGAGGAACGCTATTTACAATAACTGAGATCTATGAGCAAAGGGAATCCAGGCATAATTTTCCTAAAAGCGTTCACGTCCCAGCGTGGGGCTCGAGCTTCATCATCTGACCGCCGTAATTTTGCTTCTGAAAGTAATTCTGGCTATCGTACATGCTGTGTGGCTGGTGCTGTTGCTGGCGATAATGGAGGTAGGCCTCGTGAAGGCGATGATACTCCTCCATACTGGGAACTTGCTGACCCGGAGTCGCAGCCTGGCCGGCGTTCATCAGCGTCGCCGGCGTCGTCGCCGGTGTGCTCGTCGTTCCCGTCGCCAGCAGACTGTCGATCGGCGATCCATTTTGACTCGTCGAGGCGACGTCCTCCGTGTTCACTTCCAAGCCGCTGTAACCGAGCTTGCCATCCTTCTTCGCCTTCATCCGCCGATTCTGGAACCAGATTTTAATCTGACGCTCGGTCAAGCACAGTGCCTGCGCTATCTCGATACGCCGTCTTCTGGTCAGGTATCGATTAAAATGGAACTCCTTCTCGAGCTCCAAAGTTTGGAAACGGGTGTACGTCTGTCGGGTTCGTTTCTGCCCGCTGCCATTCGTGTCGCCTGAAACAAAGGTGTAAGAAGTTTCCTGGATTATGATCAAGTAGGAAAGGCGTCGGTTACATTTCTAGGGTAAATAGCAAATTAGATCCAAAAGCTTGAAATGTCAGAGGGAAGAAGTGTCTATAAGTATTTCGATCGTATAAAATATTGGAAGATATTAGCATTAGGTATAAAGTTCTTTAGATATTTTACGAACCATTAGAGAAAGAAGACTTCATCCACGGGTAATCCACTTGCCGCTGCGCTTGATCGTCCGTATACTCGTTAACCTCGTTAGGGCTCTGCTTGCCGTTGTTATTATTGTTCACATAGCCGCCGTATCCCTGTTGCACACCATAATCCGTAGGCGAGCTCGGCGTCATCATTGCGGCCGCGACGCAGCTACTAGAATGCGGCTGTGCGGGATAGCTCTGATAGCCCTGCAAGTATCCACCCCGCGGTTCCGGTTGCTGAACGCGTTCCTGGGCGTCCGACAAGAATCCAGCGATAGGCGACGTCCTATCCGTCGAGGAGGTCGGCGTGTACGGCGGCGTTTGACAAGGGATGTGCGGAATAGCTGGCGCACTCGGTGGCGTCACTGGTTTCCCAGCAGAATTCGTGTAACCATCGCCAACGGCCTCTTTCCCGTGGCGAAGAAGAGTCTCGAGGAGGCTCGAAGGTGGGGAGACATCCTGAGCGGGTCTCTGGCTGTAATTCGTGCTGGAGTGGAGCTGCTGATGCGTGGCATGATACGCGCTATCGGGGTACGCAACCTGTTCGGCGGATCGGTCACAGATCGGCGTCTGATAGGGCCAGTAGTCCGCCTCGCTGTTGGCAAAATATGCGGAGCTCGTCATGGTCGCGGAAGCACTGGACTCCGGATGACGAAAAGACGGCTCGACGGATTTCAAGGGACGCTGACACGAAGCACTTCGCGGGGAGCGCGTCTCATGTGTAACTCGATGCGTCAGGGTATCACGCGGACGGTTCACTTCGTGGAATCTTGATCTATCGCTGTCACTTTGCACGAGTTCACTGGTTAGTCACTAAGGCGAAACTGTTGCACTCAAAGACGTTGGTGGAAGAAGCACGATATTGGTGGCAAAGTATCACTCACTGAGCAGTAGGTATTCCGTTTGGCAGTGTCCGAGGTACGCTTGGAGTTTCCCAGGGAAGGACAGCGAGGAGAAGCCCTCGCCAGGCACCGAAGCCGACTTACAATGAAATGAAACGATTCCTGTGCCCGTGACGATTTCGACCGTCCACGGTACACACAGGGGGTTCCACGCGTGCCAAAAAGGGGCACCCCGGCAAACTTTCACCGGTTTATTACCGTACCGCGCGGACAGTGGTTGCCCGGGGAGGTTGCGGAGGTGGAGGGGGCAGAGACTACCCTCGGGTACGGGGGTCTCTGTGTAGCGCCTCCCGTGGCTACCGCAGGGGAGCTGGCTCTCGCTTCTATCAGCTGCCCTTTGATTCGGAGTTAAGGCCACCCCCGTGTGCCCGATACACGCACCCGCTTTTCGATCTCTGCCGCAATCCCCTCCCACTATTAACGCTATTGACACAAAACCCATATTGGCTCCCCTTGCGCCCGACCTCGTACAATGCCTGCCATGTGTGCAGCCCCCTCGAGCCGGCTAGATCACGCGCTATCGGCCTATCGGCGACGAGCAACCCCCTTGGATGGAAGCTGCTTCGCGAGATCCACTGATAGAATCCCGTAAATTGATAAGTGAGATTTAATGACGCGCTGGCAAAGGGAGCGATGAGTTTTTCAAGCTGGAGAAAGCTCGCCGCGCGGACGACACCTTAATCCAGTGGATTTTGTTGAATTTTTCAATGTTGGCTAATCGTGTTCGTGCAGAATAATATTCGATCAAGATTTCTAGTCGTTGAATGACTGCTGTAGCTCCGCTTCGAGGAGCTGTAGGTTTTGCAATGTTTTTATAAAGGGGAGGAAAAGATTGAAATAGATATTTCGAGCAAGTAAACAAAGAACGCTCGGTAAAGCTAGACGCAGGCAGTCTTGCGAGTGACGTCTCTTTCTAGAAGCCTGACCGGCGACGATTAATCAACCCTGCTGAACCCTCTCTCCTCTTTCCTGTTATATACACGTGCATTTAGCACGTCTCTTCAGCCCCCGTTCACCTTCTGTATTTTCATTAATCCCACTTTCGTCTCGGCGCGCTCGCGAGAAGGGGAACGCTCGTGGAAAGCTGAAGAATTATGAAAGTAGGCTCTGCTCCTTTCAGAGGGATACATTTAGCGAATCTGAGATAATCGAGATCTTCTTTCTGCCACCCTTGAAAGTACTTACACACATAATTCGTGTAGATACTCTCGTTGAACGAAGCGCAGTCTTTTTTCTTACGTAGCTACCTATCTCACCTTTCTCAACACTTTCACGTGACAAGTAGCCGTACTGTTCTCCCTCGTGCTTCGTATCTCGCTAACCCAACTTTAAGGCTCTAAAACTTCCGACAACATACAGTTCCGTTCATTACTAAAAAGATTGATACTCATTGTCCCTTGAGCCTATTAATTTCTGTTTAGAAAGGCGAGAAGATTATCGATGCTGTCAACCGCGTAATAAGGGCGGAAAAAATATGTTGGCTGCAGGATCTCTGGCCGGTTAACGGAGGATTAAGTGAGACGCAATCGTGGAGCAGAGCGCGGGAGACGCTAATGATCGGGCTTACGGTTAAAGGGCCGGCTTGGAAACAATTATCGTTCGCCGAAGATAATAGACGGCCTTGCGGACAAACTATAAATAGTAAAGTAACCCCGAAAAAACGTGATTGATGATGCGTTCGACGCGGTGACCAAACCTACGGGGACTCCGGGCGGCTGATCAGGATGGACACGCGTCCGCACGCGCACACCCATGGATCCCCGTGCACGTAGCCTACCTCTCACGCACACCGGGACGCAAATGATGCTGGGAGAACAACGTCGGAGCCGGGCCCGCGTGTGTACGAGAGGAACGGCCACGATGATAATAAATAATAATCCGCAAAGGGCGATACTTGTGGGAAGGAACGAGGGGTCGGACGCGGAGAGACGATTCGCGCACCGTAAATGATTTTACCTATTGACTTAATTTTCGTTGCCCGCGGGGAACTCGGGTGGGCTCTGCCACGATTAAGCAGGGGAATCGGAGGTATATACCGTTGAGGGGTAGAACGATGTAGCAGACGGGAAAAATAATACTTACTATCTAGAAGGACGCTAGGAACTGTGAGGTGTCGGGTTGCTAAGGGTTTTGGGTTTGTGGTGTTTTACTGAGATTGGGTTTTGAAACTTTTATATTAGTTGTTGGATACGGAGAATTTGATACCTAGGTAGGGGAAACTCGGATAAAACCGGGTACCTCGGTAAAACCTGGACATGCTATTATTTTTTAAACTGCCTTAAACTGCCTAAATAATAAACAGGGATGTCTATTATTTCATCAACAAAAGATAATCGTGTGTCTATTATTTCATCAACAAAAGATAATCTGATCTAATTTTCGATCATTAAGAAACTTCAAACACGTTTGACAGTGTTGAAGTAGATACTTTTTGGTGTGAATTATGTTAATTATTGCATATTAAAGTGTAAATAATTAAAAGGTTCGTTTTTACTTCGCCATAGTATTGTTGATAATTCGTAATATTTACAAAATTCTACGCTGGAGCAAAACCGTACGGGGTAAAACCGGGTAACCGGTTTTGGACTAAATGTGTATAACAAAGAAACGAAAGAAAGGAAGTTATCAAAAGTAAAACTAAATTTTAATAAAGGAGTACAAGTAAAGAGAAAGAAAACCACAAAATTAAAGAAAATACCGAAGGATAATGATAATAGTGGTGATGAAAACGCTGAAGACATTTGCATTTATGTGCAAGAATCATATGGTTCATTGAAATTGAATGAAGGTTGGGTGCAGTTTACAGCTTGTTCTAACTAGTTGGGAGACTGAAGAATTGGATGCGATTCATTGTTATAGGTGCTAGGGACAGTATATTTATGGTACACGGTTTTACCCATGCGTAAGCGGAGCATAAGGTAAGTGCAGGTAATAAGGCCCGGCAGGTAATAAGGCCCACCTGTATCCTTGGTAGGTCAATCTATAATACTGGTAGTGTCATATATTCCTTTGTTACATATGAAATGTCATTCGAAGAGTTTCCGCGCGATTAATATAACATTTGTCGGCTGCATATTCAAGACATGTTTCGCCAGCAACTAGCGTTACTACAATTATAAGAATTTCGTCGGTTTCTTGGCTTTGTACTGGGAGTACTCATTATCCAATTACTGTACAACTATAGGTATGTATAAGTACATATGTTGGCAACATATTCCCAGAAAATTGATGATTTTGCAAAGTGCACGCTTAACATATAACCTCGGCAATGTGAAAGTGACAAAACAGATAATAAGGCTACCAAAATATTAAATGGGCTTTAAGGCTCAGGAAGTAACCAGGGACCGCTTCCAAAGCAGGAACGATATTGAGAAGAAGTCCAAAGCACGTGTCACTTCAACCAGAAGGAAAAGGACAAGATTGTGTGAACAAGATCCCATGCCATTCACCTCTAGAGAAAACGTGAACGGCAACTCTGCAGACAATTGGTTTCGCAAATTATGCAGAACTGCATTCAAGAGTGATATGCGACAGTGTGTCATGTGTCTCACCTGGTTACACGAGGATTTCAGTGGGCTCACACCTGAGGAAGATGTCTTTGTTTACCCGAAATGTAAATATTAAATAGGTGGGCCTTATTACCTGCACTACACAAAACAAAGCCCGTTTACAAGGTTTTTGGGAACCTATTCATTTTCGTATTTGTAGTGTTCATATATTGTTATAAATATTACAGTTTTCAAAAAATTTCAAAAATATGTACAAGTTTTTTTTAAAAAAGATTATAGATCCTTAGGTGGGCCTTACTACCCGCACATACCTTATTTTAAATCGTAATTTTTTTGTATTTGTTCTTCCATTAAAAAAATTGAATATATCCTACTATTATTTAATAAGGAATTTATTCTAATGAATCCTAATTGGAATTTCTTTTTTACATTAATAATGTCAAAGTTATGAGCTTTTATCCTTAACGTCCCGATTGCCCCGATCTCCCCTACTTATCTGAACACGGAATCATCAATATGCTATGGGAATTAGAAAATTCAGAGTTATAAAATACATTGTAGATTTATTTTGCTTAGCTTTTTGGCGCCCTAACAGTCCATCTCTGTTACCTTGCTACTGAAAACCCTGAAGCTACCAAACAGAGGGTACAGATAAAGATGAAGATGTCCAAGCGCGGAAATCAAGTGGAACCGTGTAACATCCAAACAAAAAGTCTCCGATACCGAGGCTTCAACACTGCGGCTCGACCAGTGCGTGACAGATTTCCGGAAAAAATCCAGTAAGGGTGGTCGCGGGTGAAAGTTTTACTGTTCATTGTCGACGGACCGGGACCGGGGCCGGGGATTTTTCGTAACCACTCGAGGCTCTCGTGAACCACGTCGGCCTCTACCTGGCGACGGGCACAAAAACAGGGGAACAGCTGGCAATAATTCTGTTTATGGTGTTGCGAGGCCCCGGACGACACGGGGAAGGGAAAGATGAAGACAACGAGCACGGCTAGCGCAGCACCTCTACACCGCCGGGGTAGGGATAACGCGTGGGGAGGCGCGTGTCTTCGAGTTGCCCGGTTGTTAAGGGACGCTGCTATTTATGAAGCGGACTCATAAAATATAAAGACGGCGCACTTTGGCTGCAGTACGTCATCCCGGGTGTCGTTCAGGTAGTTTGCTTAATGCTATGCTTGGTCCCGCTGTAAATAAGAACCTGCCCTTTTTTTTTTGTTCACCCTCGCGTCGCTTCTCCTTGCCGGCTGACCGTGAGCTGACGCGAACAAGACGACGGAACCCGTGCAAGGCCCGCGATGTATCCTCACGGATTTCAGAGTGTAATTAAGATTTCCGATCATGCACGTCCGGTGCCTGTCGTCGGTGGCCTTGTAATGATAATTGCGACGAATTACCGGACGAGCCAAGTGAAATAATAATTATACAGGGAAGCTTGCGTGTGCCGAGCAACCTTCGAGCAGGGACACGAGGAGTCGACAGCTAATAATTGACGATTCTTAGGCCGATGGAAGGGAAGGAGCGTGAGTCATTTACCATTTTAACACGTAGAAGTAGGTATGGGTTTCGTATCTATGGGTTTCGAAGGAACGAATCACCGCGCTGCAGTAAGCCACTAAAGTTTCTGAACGATCCAACCTGTCAATTAAAGCGCAATCTTTGCGTAAGTGCAAAATTAACGGAGCGGAAGTGTCTCCGATCGCGCTCGCCCATCTGCGACCCCCGAGCCAACGGAACAGGGGCGAACCAGTTACTTTGAATACTGGATTCTTGCTAGCAGGACAAATTAAATTGGAGTTCCACGTTGCGTGAAATAGCGTGGCATCTCGGGGGGTAACATATGTGCCCCAATCCGCCCCGTGTACCTTTCTCCAAAGGGGCAGAAATTTTGGACGCCGGGGAGGGCGGCGTTTGCGACCATTTGGCAAATTCGGGAATATCGGGATCAAGCCAGACGGCCTCTATTATTCTTCGATTGATTTATATTTTGTTTGCGCTGCGCCGCGGCTCACTTTACGGGTCTATCTGTCGCCTAACGAACGAATCCCTCGAATTTTCTGTTTGCCTCGTCTGCGAGCAGCCTTTTCGAACGCGCGATTGTTCGGTGAGGATTGCGGGGACGAAGGAGGGAGGAACAATAAAATTGAGGGTTTGAAATTTTGTTCAATATTGTGATGGCTTGTTGAGTGCGTAGGCAGCTTGCGCGGGATATTTAGGTAATGAGAGTTTGGAGGGACAGGAAAGGAGTTTGCAGTAGCAATGGAAAATTCAAAATGGCAGCCCACGACTAGGTAACTGCGGCTTTAATGGCAGCGTTAGCAATGACGAGACAAGCAGGCGTTTCGGGGCGGAGCGGAAAAACCGCTGAGCAACCGTTCAAAGGGCGGCCGATCTTTCGGCTACTGGCACACAAAACTGAAGCAAAAAGCCCAATATCGTTTCTCACGTTAGCGGTGCGCGTTTTCGACCGTTATCCTCGTGTAATATTTGTGTGCCACTTTGTTGGCGCGCGATAAATTTAAGAATTTCAAACTAACCGTGACACAAATGAGCCGTTCACAGGAAAAATCGATTAACTTTTTGAAATATTTTAAATTTAAGTGAACTTCAGTCATAACTTTTTTTATTTATAATAAATTTCCCAAATAATACCGATTAACACCATTAAACAACAAAATTTTTTTGGTTGACGAATAATAAATAATTTATTTCAGAAACCATTCTGTTTAACTCCATTATCGAGTCACATGCGAAAAAATTCAAAACATTTGCACCTGATGATTGGTGCGATATTATCAAAACCAGCAAAAAGAAAGGAGGACCATTTAATGTAATTCAAATGACTCATAAGGATTTTGTATCAATAAAGCACTTTAGAGGATTCTATCATTAACAGATAAAAACAACAATTAATGAGTTACCAGTAAATTGGCTTAAAATGCACTGGATAAAATTAGAAAAGTCAAAATCCCACGTCATAAAATTCAAATATGACTTAAATCGAGATTCAGAATTTAGTGCCATAAATATAAAACAATCTGGAGCAGGTAGACCACTAGGTCTGAAAAATATAGACCAGCCTTTGCTATATCCAATAGGTAGAACTGTGACCAGAGAAAAGAGGAAAGATATGATGTATCTGTTAAAATTCATTCCTCCTATTAAACATAATTACTACAAAAACTTAAGAACAAATCGATATGACGGGACCTCAAATACAGCTGACGAAGAAGACATCATTTATATTGCTGATGAATCAATAACAAATAATAATATATTGCAAGAGAACAGTTATTTTTCAGAAGTGCGAAAAATCTTTTAGAAAATGTAAAATAATGAACTTCTTCTGCAATAAAAAATATATTTTGAAGACTGATTTTGATGTGTTTACTTTTTTTCACTTGTCAAATCGATTAACTCCCTTAGTCACCCAAAAGTTGTGATATTAATAACTATTACACCAAGGCTATTCTATCTTATTCATTCTACATGTCTTTATATGAAAGCTACATCTATATTTATGCAATATACAATGTTTATTTCAATTTTTATTTTAAATGGAATTTTAAAAAGACAATGTATATTATTTCATCACATTTCTCCACTTTCTGTTTTATGGAGTTAATCGATTTTTCCTGCGAATGGCTCAAATTTTACTCTAAAAATCTCAGACTTTTCTTCAACAATGTTCTGTTTGCCTCAATTGCGTTTTCTCCCTTCAGAAACCTCGCCAGATGCTGTCACGTGGACGTAATCCACTCGGAGTTGGCCCGTAGACACCTAGGGCTCGGAATCTGCTGCGTTCAACTAGCTTTCTGTAAATCTAAGTAGTGATCCCAGTCGTGTGGCGCAGGTAAGATCATCGTCCGCAACGCTCTCCGCTTTTCTTTGGAGTCGAAATCCCAAGCGGGTACTTGAGAGATTAGGGTCGAAGGGGTAAATATTGACAGCTATTAGTCGGCAACTAATTTCTCGTGTGTCGGTCACACCCGTTGTTTAGGCACCCGAGGGATTTGCATTGTGCGAAAATCGTCGTTGCCAGGTTTCTTCGAGTGGCTGCCGAATGGCAAGCGATCCGAATGAGCCGACAACCCTTCCCGGGGGATTTCGAAATTTAAATGCGTCACCTCTGGCCTGCGATGGTTCACGGGACTACTTAATCCGCCTAACATTGAAACCATAGTTGTGTTGAAGCATAATCTGAAGTATCAATATCAATGTTTTTAAATGTTTACGTTGTACTGATGGATCTGTTCGGAAAATGAAATTTTTAAAGACAACTTACCGTGTTTGCCACCCACGACGTCCCCTCATTCTACATCCTCGCTGTTACATCTTGTAGCTTTGCAGCAGAGGTGCTAGTCTTTGTTAAAATTCCATCGTACGACCGAAGGATCGCGTTACTAAATTACGCGCGCAGTTGCCTGCGTCCGTCAGGCGAGGTCCGAAAGTGGAATAGAAAACGACCTGGCTCTCCTCAGCTATTTCGGATTTCATCGTCATATTTATTCGCGGAAAGAGGAAATTTTCTGTCTAAAGGTGGCGTAATAAACACGAGCTATTTAGGTATTTACCCTGTACATAGTTAACGTTTCGTTCCTGTCGGAACATACATCGCACAGTGACACGGTAACCGAATAATTGAGCAGAGGGTCAAGCCTGTTGATGCGAACCCTTCTAGCGTCAACTACTCCGTAGCCTTCGATCGCATTCATCGAACACCTCACCCTTGCCCACTCAGCGGACCTACCCCACTTCCTCCGCTAAATCATTTAATCCAAGTAAATCCGAGTATTACTTTCGTACGGTTATTGATCACGAAGTAGGTATCAACGACCCTCCAGACCTCTAGCCCCCTGTAAAGCAGCCGAAAGAGAGCAGAGTCCCTCGGAAAAAGGCCGGAGAGGAAAGGAGAGGGATTGGATGGGTGAAAGAGTGAGAGATTCTTGAGAGGATCCCGAGCAGAGCTATCGATCCCGCATTCGTTTGTATAACGTGTTTACTTCTCACCGCAGATATCGTCTCTCTCTGCGCTCATAGCCTCTCTCTGGTGTCTGTTGAGACTGCGAGCGGTCCGAGAGCGAGGCACCCTCTTCCCGATTCGAGCCCAGCAGGGGTGGATCCTTGGTGAACGCGGAACTCCGAGGGCGAACGCGAGGAGAAGGGGGATGCGCGCCGGGGATACGGCCGCTCAGAATATCATTTATCACGGCCGGGACTGTCAATCCGAAGCGCATTGATACGATGATGGTCCAGCGACGCCACGACGATCCGCTTCGCTCGTCCGCCCGCTCATCCGGCCTACTGACGCTCGTGTTTCCCGAGCGTCCACATGCAGATATGATCGTTCGATAGGTCGTCGAAATTAAAATCCAGATCCGGGAGGAAGAAGGAACGCGACGTGTTCGGTGAAACCGAAGGGATATTCTTTGTGCGATAGAAGCTTCGTTTTATTATAATCACGCAACAGTTTTCAGATTCTACCAAAGAAGACTTTTAAATTTATAAACGCGTTACAAGTTAGAGTGTAGGTAGGTAGGGGAGACTGGGACTTTTCCTCAATCAGGAAATAATTTGCTTCACTTACTACTTATATATGTGGTAAACTCATTGAGTGTAAGTACGTGACAATGGACACTTACAATTAGACATCTAGCTTCAGTAGCTTCATGTTAAACAATTCTGAACCTTTGTTACAATGTGCCCCAGTCCGGGGTAAATTGTAACACATCCGTTTTACTTATTTAAATACAAATATGAACACAAACAAACATTTCAAAAAAATATAAATGAAAACACAGATCATTATTAAACATTTTATATACATGAGTTGAGCAATCATTGCTTATTCATCTGATTCTATCAAAATCTTCTACCCTTTCTTTACTTTTTCCATAATACTTTTTTCTACATTTTGGATTCTTGATTGTTCTGTTATTCGTTTAGAGTCTAGAGCATCTTTTTCCGGTGTGTCAGCAAATAGCTTGCTTTATCACCATTTAGAGCGGAGTACGTAGTAACATGTTACAATTTACCCCGAGCTTGAATTTTTGCGTTTTATCTCAGCAAACGAGAAACTAAACAGCAAATTACTAAAATGCGTACACATTATAATAAACCAATGTGTACTGCCGTGTACTATTCGTTTGCGACTAAGAAGCAAAAATTTAAGCGGTTTCTAGCGATGGTTAATTGAAATAAAAGTGCTAAGACAACATTCACTTACGTGCTCTAAATACTAAAATTCTGAGCTATCACCACAAAATGAATACATAACGCTCGTTTGTGTCACTAAAACCGACGGAGCTAATATCGTCAAGCAGCTCTCGCATGCTGTGTGTTACCAGATTTGTCGTGCAAAAGATTTTACTTATGTTACAATTTACCCCGAGTTACAACCTACCCCGGTCTCCCCTATTTAATTAAATCATTAAAATTTGTTGCCAGATATTTGAACATTTATGTAATCCTGTGGAATGTCTACATACGAAAGGTCCTTTATTTAACGCAGTGATCCCCAACCTGTGGGTCGCGAAGTGTTTTCTGTTGAAGGAGGGGGACACGGTTTTCTCGTTTTTTTTTTTAATATTATTAAGGTGGAATTATATTCTTAATGTATTTTTTTTAACCTTATTAAATTTACCTTACCTTACATGGGGGTGGGGGGGGTCGTAGGTTATTTCAAATATTATAAAACGGGATCACGACTCAAAAATGGTTGGCAAACACTGATTTAACGCAACGAATAATCACGTGCACACTGCACAGGATTGTTGTTAGCGCATACTGAATCACAAAGGCCTGCTTTTCAATTCATTTCTTGCTGGCGCACTCTTTTAACGCGTACCCACATCTTTAATTAATGTACATTAATCTCGTTCGCGTGGTATTACCGCCGTGGTATAATCGGGCAGGCGCGAATAAAATTAATGCGCATAATATGTATGAATGTAATTGATGTCGGTAAAATTGCTGTTCGTAATAAAGAGTGCGTAATAATTTCAATATTCTATATCGTCGCTGCGCTATATCGAACAGACTCGTTTGAACGTGCAAATTGATGGTAAAATTTCGCAAATTTTTGAAGTACTTATTAGGTGGACGCTGCTAAACGGAAACAAGGAAAAAGATATTTCACGGGCAAACCCAATTTGGCTTTCTACTTTCAAACAGATTCTACAGGTTTGTCAAGTTTTCAGTATTCCAGGCAGGGATACGTGAAAAGAAATTCCTCGATATCGGAATAGACTGGGTAGCGAGCAGGGAGTCACAGTATGCTTCGGATTCGCCCATTATTTCTCTTTTAAAGGCATTAATGTTATCGTCTCGGGTGCCCCGGTCAAATTCCGCTCCGACAGCTAGAACGACTTTTAAATTCTCGGCCGCAGCCGGCGTCTCCGTGTCGAAGAAACGAGGAACGACTTTAAAGTGCAATGCAATATCGCGCGGTCGAAGCTAATGAGAGTTTCGCGTGTTCCGGAAACGAGTGGACTCCTCTGCTACCGGGAGACAGCCACGCTTCCACCAGCTCGTCGCGCGCAAATGTCCCGACCACTCCCAAATTTTGCACGCACCTTAAATACTTGCCGCAATTAACGAACTGTGCCACGGGCCCCGCTGAAAAACCCCCGGCTTCCTCTGACGGCGACAGATGACAACACAATTTCCACTCGAATACGGCTCCAGCCTCGAAGCTTTTTAACGCTGCGTCGTGGTATGTAATACTGCGTTAAGGTCTTTCATTCTTCCTTTTTCCTTCGTAACGAATCGTGCCTTTACATTCTGTATTTTTGGTGAGCAAGTGGCAGTGCTTAATTCTTAATCGATGGACAAGGAACTGCGGGGTGTCATTGATCACCAAGACGAATACCGTTGACCAGGATTCTCGAATCTCTTCTACCTCGTCGAATCAACAGCGAAAGTATGAAAAAATATCCAAATTCCAGCTGGTAAACGTGCATGGAACACGAGGCTGCCACGAGGTCCGACCAACAAACCGGCAATGCATCGTTAGCCGGAATGGTTGGCAGATAAATGACGTGGTCGCCTCGCATCTGACGTGAATGAAGCCAGGATGGCTTACCTACGTGTCCGTCGGCCCGTGCCTGCAACTACGGTGCCCATGGTCATCGCAATGACTACCTAATGATACATTGAACGGCACCGTGTTCACGCACCGCAGGAACCTTCCGCGACTTTCCGTCGAATTAGCCTTCTTTAGCCTATAAAAGGTATGTTTAGAGGGACAATGTTTAGTCCTTGGTAAGTCCAGTTAAACTGAAACATATCTAAACGTTCGGTCCTTTCAGTGATAGAAGCAAAGTAAATTGCTGGTGTCGGTATTCACATTCCACTCGTAATGCATGGCTATTTTCTGTGTTTGAGATAGCCGGAGGGCAGTTTCAAAGGGATTAGGGTAATGATGTTCATTGTGGGAGGCTGTGTTACTTCTTATGGTGGTGTCTCATTTAGATTCGTTGTTTGGTAGAATCCAGTGCAACAAGGAAATTAATTACATTGCTAGGTCTCCCTCCGATAGGTATTTAGTAAAGTGTGACGTAGCTGAGCTTACTGGAATTAATTTACTGGATAAGACCCCCAATCTGGAAATTCAAAAAATTATGAACCTTTGGGGATATGTAGAGGATATATGCCAAAATTCACTCTAAGGGGATGAAATTGTAGGGATGGAAAATGTTATGGAACTCGTATTTTTAAAAAAATTCTGTTAGAACTGATATGTTTCGTGCAAGAAAATATCTGTTGCTGTGGAATTTTTATTGAAAGAAATGTTACCCTCAGAAACATCTTTAGAAAGTGTTCTCATGGAACAGATATTTTAGAACCTATATAATAAAAGTTCCATGGAGACAGTTGTATTAGAACATTTATTGAAAAAGGTACCGTAGGATAAGGGAAAGTACTAAACTAGTAGGTACTAGTTTTATTTAATAATATAATATCATATTCTTCGCGTTTATTTAATGAAAGGTATGAAAATCATAACATAAGTAATTAATAGTTTCATTAAAAGTATTGAACAGAAAAGAGAACTTGTCAAGTATAATAGCTAAATAACATTTTTTTATAACTTTCATAAATCTGCGTAGAAATTATCTACGTAGGTAAATATTACAAATAAATAACACATTCAGAATATCAATTTAACTGTAATAATTATTTATTATTGTTGTAGTACTATTCGTTGAATAGTATTCAATATTTGTTACAACGATTGAGAACTTTTTTAATATTGATAAACAAAATATCTGCTCCTGTTATAGAGAAATTTTTATTTATATATTTTATAAGTTCCATTTCAACTAGAACTTTTATTTTCAAGGACTTTTACTTTATCAGTTCTCGTGGAAATATATAATTTAAGAACATTTTTACAGAAGTTCTACGGTCCATGTTTCAAATTGAACCTATTGAAAAGTTCCAGAACTCTTTCGAACCCTGTGAAATTGACCTCTGAGAATCTGGCTATTTTCCGATTTTGTGTTATAACTCGCGAACTGGAAGAGATAGAAAAAAAGTTTTCAGACAAAAGTTACGTCTTTTAATTACGGCTATCATTTGGTAACTTGCAGTTCTTACAGTTCGCGAGTTATATCACCAAATCAGAAAATAGCCGGATTTTCAGAGGACAATATCACCCCCTTAGAGTAAACTTGGGCAGCAAAAAAAATGCTTAATACATATCTATATATCCTCTACAAATCCCCAAAGTTTCACAATTTTTTTAATTTCCGATGACACTGAAATGGATTAGATTCTCTATTTGTTAGTACCTATACCAGTGTATCGAGGTTTCTAACAGAATTTGGATCAGTAGTCTATTATAATCGACTCTATTATAGGCTACTACAGAACACTCGTATCGTCATTGTCTTCCTATACTTGGCAGCACAATCACTGAAACTATTTTAACGTTTCTCTCAAACGATCCACGAGTTATCGTGCGTTGAAAAAATTCACAATCATCGCTTCAAGGAATAAACAAAGACCGTCGAACGTGTCTATCGTGGACTGATAATTCCAATCGGTTATTGACGCGTGTTCCACGCGATACGTTCTTGACAGTGACATGAGCCCGTGGAAAGAAACAACGCACCGTGAATAATGACCAAGTGACGTAAAACTGGGTAACCATGCTACGCGTTATCGGTAACATTGTTCTGCTCCTCTAACTTTACTTACAGTGACGAAGCAAATGCTTTTCCACCCAGAAATAAAGTTTAGTTCATTTTAGCTGCAAGATGTGACTCGGATCAAAACCACGGACAATTTAGATTTCACTCTACTAATTTCCATTACACGTAAGTAAATCGAGCACGGGAGAATATTAACGTTTAATACGAACGCGTACGTATAAGGAGATTCGATTCGAGGTATCGCGAAGGAATCGCGTGGCTAAAAGAGGAACCGCGTTCGGGGCAAGACTCGCCGCGACTGTAATTACAAGGAATGCCGTTTTTATGCCACGACTAAAATTAATTGGCGCGGTATTAATTAATAGCCAGTTAAATTCAAGCGACGTTGTAAAACCGGTAGCCGGTTTTCTTCTAGAAAAAGGAAAAAATTACGCGATATCAGTGGCCCCATCGCGCGTTCATGCAATGTCCGCGAAGGTAATTAGGCAGCTACTTGCAAAGCCATTTATTATCACTTGGCTATCTCGCGCGGCCAAGAAATACGCGCACCCTTTCATTTACATCGGGCTGGCAAAGAAAGTTCAGATGGTCACCGTCAAAATTGTCGACGGCGTTATTAATGCCGCGCCGACCACCTCCGCGAGCCTCGATTATCCTTCTTCGTAAAGTGAAACAGCGGTTAAGTACTGTTTCGCGCTGGTATTTCGGCGCACCTCGAAGAAGCTAAAGACTACTACTTACAAACGCAGTTTTTGCGCGCACGAAGCATGGCTGAGTGTTTCCGTATCGGGCGGAGTCGAAGGTCTCCATTAGCCTCGGTTAATTAAGAAAAGCAGCCGCACCGGGGACAGCGTCCATTATCGAATAACGAATAACCGATGAATCAGAGTGAGCCGGGATCGGCGGTAGATCACCGGCTACAATTATCGTGACATCAGACGACTGCTGGAAGAAGAATTAGAGCCGGGCCGGTTGCGGAAAGGGGAACGGCGTGGTCGAAGGAGGTTGGAGAAAACGGGTCCTCGGTTACGTCCAAATAGAAATTCAATTGATCTTGTCCGGTAGTGTCAGGCAATCCATCTTGTTCCTTCCGCAGCGTCCGAAGGCGCGTCTCTAACTCGGCTCCAGAGCAGATTTCCGCGCTTCTCGTTCTCCGGCTCTCTGGTGCCGCGGCGGCCACGATTCCGTCCGTCGCCGTCAGAAAAAGACTTGGGGCAGCTGTCCAGCCGACCGCCAAACTGCTCATTAATTACGTTCTCGGGGACCACTCACACGCGACCGGTTGTTTGTCTTTCCACCCCGTTTGTCACTCGGACGAGCCAGCCGTTCTGAATAAAAATCTCCCCACCGGAGATCTTTCTGCTTCCTGAATTCGATCCGCTCGTAATTTCGGGACTGGAAGCGCATAATTATAAGCACGTCGCACAATTCCGGCCGCCGACCGTTGTCGATCTGTGGAAAAACGATCGAGCAAGACGCGGCTGCTCGAGAGGGAGGGAAATGGAATGGCCGCTAAGAGAAATTGCGCGTGAGTTCTCGATCCCGGCGCGCGATTCCCAGCCCCGGTCTCGAGATAATAACGATTATTCTCGGATTACCGATTTTATCCCGGACGACCGAAACGAGATATCGCCGCGATAGCGTGGTCGCGATACGCAAGGCCGGCTACCGGCTGGCTTCTGGCTCCGCGTCGTTGATGCGCGTGCTTCCATGGCGTCGGCTAATTGGTGGTACAACTTTATTACTCACCGTTAAGTAATGACGGGCCATGCTAAGTGCGCCGGTTTAAAGACCATGAAAGGGAGCGTGAGTACGCCGATACAGGCCGCCGATAAAGACGCAAGCCTCCCGTCTGGCGAACGCGCCTGGGCCGCTATAGGAAGCCTCTTAGGAGGGTGCCGGCCCTCCTCTCTCCCTCCTTCTCTAATAAGGCGATAAGGGTCGCGATTCGAGCGATTTCCGATTGCTCACGGCGATCTTTACCCCGTGGAGACGGTTGGCCATCGAGGACGCCCACATCCGGCCGCTTTGCATACGAGTTTTCCTCGAGTCTCGCAACCGAGCTTTATTCTTCGGGTTCTTCTTTTCGGGGGATGTTACGGACGAAGCAGCGCGGCGCCAAGGCTGCGAAAATAACGACGCGCTTGGCGACTGAGTAGGTAAAAGTCTATCCGTTTAATAATAATTACGCGGCTCCTTGGTTATTAATTTCATTAATTCCTTTGGAAAGTCCAGGTGGATTGAGTGTCGAAGGCCGCTGCCGAAGGATCTACGCTCCAGTAATAACGCGGCATCGAACCGAATTCCAGCGATCGCTCTTGTCCTGGTGAACTCGAAATGATCCCGAGGTTGAGTCACGGGGGTCAAAGACACCGGGGGGTTCCTGCAGGCTGGAAAGTGAAGCTGGACTAAGCAAAAAGAAGTCGAGGCGTTAGCAGCTACTTGCGGATAATTAATAATGCCGGGATCAAAAGTGTGCCCATTGAATGTTCGCTCATTCACAAATGATCCCTCTCCGCCCAGATGAATGCCGGACCAGATCGTTACAAGGGTATTCTACGGGCGTGCCTCCTCGTACGGGTGTCTTCAGGTCAATACCGGCGGTTCGTTGAATACAATTATTAATGCCGTCATTAAGAGCATTTACCATTTTTAATGCGAGCGATCGGAAAGAAATATAAATCATATCCGGACGCGGCGGCCGACGCGACCTGCGTGCAACCATCTCGTATCTTTCTTCGCGCGATCCTGTTCCCCAGCTTGCGCTCTTTGCCCCCTAGGCTGTCTTTCTCTCTTTGTAATTCGCCGTGGCAGAAAAATTGGGCCAGGTAAGACGCCGGTCGGACCATCTACTCCGCTCGTTCTTAATGTGAATCTTCGTTCTTAAACGAAGGGGCGCGCGAGCCTCGTCGTCGACATTAATCGGATTCTGTGAAACCGCCCTCAATTTTCCGTTTCAAACATCAAGATTTAAAGCAGTAGGTATCAAAGGTTTGGTACCAAAGGAATTTTATTTGGAAAATGCTATCGAGTTTAAACAAGACGCGGGCTGAAGGCTTAAACGATTGCTCCGCATCTTGTATCCCGCGTTAACAAAGCCCTCCGCGAGGGAACACTGTACCAACTCATAAATTACGACGAAAGAGTTAACCGCTAAAGTAAGAAGGGAACACGAGCCACGGAAATTTGGCCGTTCTATCCTCGAAAATGTATTTTAATCGCGGTTGAAAGAGAGGCCGACCACGGGCACGGGGGCGAGACGCGTCTCTCTGAAAGAGACACGTGTCAACGCGATAAATCGTGCCGATGTCCGACATACGGTTTGCTTTGGACGGCAAATTCAGTACTACGTATATATAACGTGTTCTCGTGTACAGTGTGAACCGTGCATAGGCGTCGCAACGCACGACTCCCCCATTTTATTTCTCTCTTACTTCGAGGCGATTCAATTAGACGAGGATGTGAAGAGGATGTGACTGGTACTTTTGTGTAATAACTCTCTACGTTATTATTTCACCAGGTGAGTACCTCGCCGAAACTTTTCCAATGGATACCAAATTTAACCGGCGGAAACTGTGGAAGGTAAGTCAGCCCGTGGGGACTGGAGCTCCGCGGCAATGAGACAACTTGCGGGGTAGCGAGTGAAGCACAATGACACGGACTCGCGGCTCTCAAGCGATGACTCTTCGACGCGGTTCAGGGATGATCTCCAAGGCGGAGAGACGGAGGCTGGAGAAGCAGCGCAGAGATTATATGGGGCGCGACCATTTTAACGTGCTCCTCTATTTTCCCCTCATTCTCTCTTCGTTTCTCTATACTCCATGCGTTTCGTGCCTGCTTCGATCCACTTCTGCCGCCATCTCCCTTCTTTCCCGCTCGCATGTGCGACGGGGAACCGCGTTACGCGCGGTTTACGTCCGCACCTCGGGCGATTATTTGTTGCTTCCGTTCCCGGGCAACTATTTCCAACCGGCGCGGCTGCGCGCGACGGATTCGAATCCTAAATTGAGCGATTAACCGCGATCGAGGAGTCAGACACTGGGAATACTCCACCTGTTCGTGGCCTAGGCGATACGTCTGCAATCTCCTATATCACGATGTGCATAAGTAATGTCTCTAGAGCGGGCGAGGCTCTCAGCTGAAACGGAAAGTCGCTGAGCCGTGAGCGATCTGCATGGAAATGAATCGATAGATTAAATACGGGAGACGCGGTCGACCTAATATAAAATGGCTATTAAAACTAATATGGAAATTACTTATTTTATCAGAACAAACCTATATGTTCAGAATTTTATGCTGATTCAGAAAAACTGGTAGATATTTGCTTTAAGACAATATTTACTGTAAATCCGGGAGAAATGGTTTTCGTCGTTGGCAGAAACCACTCACATAATTATTCATGGAAAATTAACAAAGGATAAAGCAAAATTATTTATGAGTGACCACAACTACAGATTCATTGATATTTAATTTGTTTACGCTAAACAAGTAAAGAACACATCAAAGAAAAAGTGAATTACCTACTGGCGATTAGCAAGGATAATGAATACAATAGTGAATAAATAAACTAAATAAACAAAAATAATAATAAAAAATAAAAAATGAACAAAAATAATAAAAAAATCATAACTCGACGATATCTCCTTTTTCGTTAGCTTTGAGAGGAAGAGTTAATATGGCCAAATACTTTGGCTGCATTGTCCCTCGATATCTCTACTATCTTATTATCCCAAACATTAAACGAAAATAAACTGAGAAGTATATTTTAAATACGATTCTGTGCACCGCTGTTTGACAAAAGAGGTTAAATGTAACCTCAATTTACCTTGTAAAGCTTATAAATCCAGAAAAACACAGAAAGAAGCGAAATGACGCTATTCATTCAAACTGTTTGGCTTCTAGGGAAGAAATTGGTCTGCACTTTAACGCATTTTTACGTAGAGAGAGTCTGAAATATAGCGGCTCGACCAACTCTTCGGCCCGACCGCGTCTCCCGGATTTACCCTACAGATGCCAACATTCGCGTCCAGGATTCGAGCTCGTTAAAGAGTCGGTTCGGTTGCTCGCACAGTCTCAATCAGGACGCGTAATTAATTATCGACGCGGTTCGGGAGTAACCAAGAATCGTTCGGGTTCGCGGAATCGATAAGAGTGTATTTTCGTGTCCGCCTAAATGTCCCTATGTTTCACGGGCAGGCGCGCCTCGGAGCGGGCACATGCGTGCCGGGTAAAAGGTCCGCTGGTGAAAAATCGAGACCGATGCTCCAGGTAGGCGGTCGCAGGTTCTCCAGGAACTGCGGGTTCCACGGTGTTCCTCGAGTCGCCCGGGCTAGGGAGTTATGGCGGCGGCTGGTGGCACTCCTGCGAAACTTCCTCCACAGAGGGCGTTATCAGGCGACTTAATCGAACGATTAATGGCACGGTGCGCGTAAAAGTAAGCGGTGCCTCGTGGAAGGGCGAGGCGACGCGAAAGGGAAACGGGCCGGGAATTAGCAGGCATGAATGAACCGAGTGGGCTGCTCGTTAAGAGTTAGCCCTCGAACTCGGCTTGCGTTTCAATAAAACAACGCTCGCCGCTGACTGATTGACTAATTATCGGCTGGACGGTGGACCCGACCGGCCCGTGTTCAGATCAATACGGCTGCTAACCGCGAGCATAGGTTGTCTCCTTTTTCAGATCCTCCAGATTATCCGAACGCGGGGAATTCGGATTATTATCGCGGCGCCGCGAGCGCGAGCCCGGGCGAGCTCCAACCGTAATTGTGACTTTTCGGTTAATTAACGCGCGAGAGAGCGGCAAGTTTATGAAACGGTCGGAGCAGGGAGTTGCCACTTAACCAAACCACCTCGCTTGACCAACTTCAAATTGCCTCTGATTCAGATAGTTACCGTCGTTAATCACTACGGAATAAGGAATTTCTCCACAGAAATACAACAAAACACAACAAACCGATTGTGACAAATATAAGATCGAGCTACCGAAACTTCGCAAGCATGGAAACTTGAGGCGAGATGGTGTGGCTGCGGGATAAATATTAGATGCATGGAAATATAGAAATGAAATTGGATCGAGGGTATATAAAAGAGTGACTACTTAGGCAAGTGTAAGGGAGAGTGGGATAATCGCGAACGCGATGGTTACGGCGTTTTAATAAATAAAAACGATGTTCCCTCTCCACTAGTTAATAGTTTAAGTCGTATCCAACGCCGGGAAGAAAGTAATAAATACAGAACGCTCATGCTATTCGAGATGAACACAATTTATTATTTTCTTCATGTTTCAAGTAATAAGTATTTTGTCCGTTTTCAATTGCATGTAATTACTGTTGAATTAATGATACAATTGTTGTTTTTTTTTAAGTTGAAATAACGCACTTTTTTACCAACATTTTGTGACCAAGGCGTTGCTTGAATCATGATTCTAACCTCTGAAATAAATTCTTTTTTATTTTTTGATGACGTGGGGTATCGACGAACAAATGGGATTTTTATGAAATTTTCAGCATATATAAAACTTACTTAAATCTACAAAAGCGATTTTTGAGTTTTCATTAGATGTTCAGAAAAAAAATTTTTAAAAATGACATTTACTATTTTTTTTTTCGATATTCCGACCAATTGCAATTTTTTTCTAACGCACAAGAAGAGGAATTTGAAAAATACATTAGGTATAGGTTGTAGCAACATTTTTTATGGGTTGACCATTGAAGTCGCGCTTTCTGTGCGACTTCTGCAATATTTAGCACTCTGTTCGTGATTACTCCACGGCAGTCGAGTAATCACGAACACCAAGAATTTTGCTTTTTCACTATAAAGTTGATTTTTATTAAAATTTTTCAAAAATTCATCACAGTACTTTATAGATGAATAGTTTAAGTATGTTTGTAAATAATAAACAAATTCATTTCTCACATAGTTTTCGTTTTATTTGCGTTTTGCAATTACCCCACTCTCCCTTAATCGATTGCAGCTTGCATGCAGAGCCGCGATTCCGCGTGGCCAGTGTTAAAACGCGTCCTCTAATACTGTAGCCAGGCGTAGAGGTAGGTATCGAAAGGTGATGGAACGGCTCGAGACGCGTTAAATATTGAGCCGGTCACGAAGCACACGCGGCCTGGCCTGTAATGAGGCTGTCCTTCTAGAAGATGATACCCGAGCGATTGGGAGTGCTCATTAGCGGATGGATTAATATGACCCGGTGGAACTAAGGAACGAAGGAACGAAGGAACGACCGAACAAATGCACGGTAGCCGTGTCCATGGCGACGCGATCCATTCGTTTCGAATATTTTGCTGCTCTTGGATCCCAATGCACGTCTACCGAGAGCTCCATCTATCTCGCCCGACGATCGCCGCAACTTTGTTGCAAGGTCTTTATCGAGCATCGGGATATTAAGCTGACACTTGGCTTGCTTAATCAGTGTCCACGGACATTCGACCCTGCCCGATTGGCTGGATCCCTGGATCACGGATTAATGAGGGTTGCCGTTGATTTTCGGCTGGAGCTTCTTTGACTCCTGGACAGTGTTCTCTTGGAGACGTCAGGATTGCTGGGAATCGTGGTTAGATTGGTTTCGGGAACTTTTTAATTGGTAGGATTAACTACAAGTGAATAGAGGAAAATGTGGTATTATGGCCCTCTGCTGGTATTTCGGCCTCCTCGTGATTTTCATATTATAAACAAAAATATCTAGCGGCTAATTCTGCCCTCTTTAGTTAAAATGTCCTATCTAGCATTTTGAAACGACCGAGAAAACTGAAGTTTTATCATTTACACTCTGTTCCATATAAGAGTGTACCGACGCACCTACCGATTTGCGACCGATCTGCGCAGCTCCCACGGATCTGACACACGCGATTGGTGGTAGCACTTTCTCTGCCGGTTTACTACCAATCAACAGTGTATCCCTGCGCGAAACGAGTATGCTCTAATGTGGAAGGCAGTGTACTTTGTACCATCCTTATTTTTATACAAACATGTTGTCGCTATTTCGTAATAGCATAATATAATTTTTTGTAATAGGTGTACCGGTAGGGAAGGTATTATTAACGTACCTATTAATTAATTGTTTTAGATAAGATATTTTAACCATTTTGAAAGAACTTAGGTTAAATACATTAGACTGTTTATAAATCTTTACGAAGCACGTAGAGTTTTCTAACTTTACATAAAAGGTAAAAGACGTGTGGAATTTCAAATATTTCAACATACCTATCTCAAAAAATGAAAAAATGCTAGATAGAACAGTTTAACTAAGAAGGGCAGAATTGCGTTATATACACAGAGAAAAACATATGACACTAAGTGGAGCATAGTCGTCGCTAATAATAAGCATAAATAACATAACCTGCAAAACGAAAGTTTTGCGTCGTCCCCAAGAAGAAGTATTTCTTGTAGATTAAGAAAGTTAAAGTGTTGTGTGTCGGGATATATTTGATAAAAGGTACTTAGAATCGATATTTATAAGTAAGGTCATTTAATCTTTGATATTTTCAAATATAAACTTAAAGTTTGCAAAACTATGCGTGTTAATATATTGATATCAGGTAATGAGGCCCAAAACTCATCCTCTGATATTTCAGACATCGAAATTCCTCATGAAGCTTCTGATAACACCGACGCAATATGCATGTTTTGTGGCGGACATTGTGCCATGGACCAACGTGACGAAATATGGATTAAATGCATCATATGCGAATTATGGGCACATAGCGAGTGCGCATCGTGCGAAAAAGTGGAATATGTGTGCAACTTTTGTGTATAAATAATAAAATATTACCCTCACTTTTGTAAGAGCGCCGAAAATAACATTTTTTCATAATATATGTTTAATTCAATTAAATTGTTTTTCTTGTTCTTCCACCTTTTATCACACATAACCTTATTAGTTTCCCTACATTTTAAGCAAAAAATTTAAAGCAATTTAAATTATGAATCTCCACATCTCTCATGATACGCTGAAGCATCGTTTACACTCATTTCATAGTTTGATGTTAAGTTTTCTTTGGTCAAAGATAACACGACATATGCTGATAGTTGCGCGATAACAAATAAAATACTCTGCATTCGTTTACACTGATCGAAATATATTCTTCAGGATGTTCTTCGGTAATAGGCACCTACTCCTAGGTAAAAATGCTGGCTGATGCTGAAACCTTGAAAGGTGAGTTTTCCACTTGAATAACGGGGTGGTTGCTCGCGTCGAAAATGAAAATTCGGTTCGATTTTTGCCCAGGCAGGTTCCCGTTGAATAACCCCGTGGTTCAAATGCGAACGTCTTGCGTAGAGGTAGATACGATTGACCAAGGTTCCTGTCAGCCCAAAGTCAGGTTTGACGCCAGCCGGAGCGATTTATCAGAATAATGCACACGCCATTACCCTCGTGTCCCCCGCCTTAAAACCAAGATCTTGATTTCGCGCGAAGTCCCGTGTAAGGCTTCGACTTTCTTCAGCTACCCCCTCGCAACTTGGAATCTCCGATTCCAACATTATTGCGGCCACATCCGTCGGGGCGAGGCGGAGAAAAATGCCGCCTCGCAACGAAGGCCTTTCTCTCCGTCAATTTTCTAGCGGTCTGTAACAAAGAAACAATAACATTTACTTTACTTTATTTGTTTTCCTTAATAGAAGAAAATGGCTGTGTTCGCAAGGGGTTGCAAATGTTTTGTAGCGGTAAAATGCATATTTTAATAGAATAAATTGTATCGTAATATCATAAAAACGTGCAGGGTAAAAAAGCAACAACTGAATTTCGTACATAACGCGCTCCCGCGAAGCTTCCCGTCGTTGCAAGGCTGTAATCCGAGATCAATGCGCGAATAAAACGAGGTGGCGGCGTTTTAATTCCAATTAAAGCACTCAAAGCACTGGGCAAATTTACGACGGGGTGATTAATGGCCTCGCGAGGTATTTATCACGTTGTTTACGAACACCCGAAAGAATAAGTTGACTGCTATAACCGACCGTGAAAACCCTGCCAGATTTATCGCGTTATTATCGATCCGTCCGTCCACGGGAAATGGCAGAAAACTGTAATTGAAAGACAGCGGCTGATAGCCGGAACTATTCCAGAGGATGGAAAGCAATATCCGCGAGCGGCAACGCGAAACTAATTGCGATCTATCAGCCGGTAATGCCCGTTTCAATCGCGTAATTGTTAGTCCGTCGAAGTCGAACGGTTCGTTATTGTTTCATTGCTATTAAGCGTCCGGAATCATTAATAGTTATCTTAGTGGCTCTTCAAGGTGATACTGTCTCCGGAGATGATTAAATACGAGCTTAGGCAGTAGGAAGAAACCTCAATGAGGACAATGATGTATCCACCAAATTGATGCCAGAAATTGGCGAGTAATCGTAAACGAAGAAAGGCATTGCTGGGAATAAAGTATTCCCAAGGTTTCTGCATATTTAAACTCTTTTAGCGGGCGCTAGCCGTAGATGTATCGATAAGCGGAAGAAGCTGGTCTACCTCCGTGTGTGTCGCGACCTGAAAAGGTTCTCCTCCCGTGACTGCGGAGATTTATCGTTTAAACGCGCACTTACGACCTCGGCCGAGGGTATTGCATCACACACAAGCGGCAATAAATCATCAAAATACGAGTCGATGACGGGACGCAAAGAAATAACATTTAGTACCTGCCGCGCGGAATTTCGTGTCGTCGCGTCGGGAGCTATCGACTTGGAAGAAATTATTCGGGAAAGATCGGCCGTGCTCGAGGAAAGTGAAACAAAGCAAAAGAAAGGGTTACAGGGTCCACGGAACAAGTCCATCGAAGGTAAATAGAAACGTTCGGGCGTGCTCGCACGGCTGACGCGATAAAATCGACGAAACGTCGCGATCGAGAAGTCAAAAGCGGGGAATAAATATATCTGGGTAGGATCAAGTTTATCGGCGCAGATGGTTTTACATGCGGGGAGAGCTCGTCGCGACTAAAATCGTAGCACGTGCCGTGAAACGTTGAACCTGTTTTTCAGTTTATCTCGCCAGCGTGGTAAAAAGGAATATCGTTCGCGCGATACCAAGCCCGTCATTCATACGCACCAAGAATTAATGGCTCGCGCAGCCTGGAATTCCCGTTATTTACATCTCAGCGCTGTCTATTAATTCGTTCGGTTCCCAAGGAGAATCGATAAACATTTGCTACAACCACCGTCGACGCCGTTTTCTTTGACTACTGCTGCGAGTAGCCGGCCATAGATCGGGATCAGCGCGAGAACGATCGATCGAAGAAAGAGATCGAAAGATTGTGAGTCGTTAGACACAGCGATCGCTATATAGGAATGTACAACAGTTTAGAATGATAGTTATCCGAGCCTCTAGTTGGCTATGTAACGTACGAACTCCGCAAATAAAAGTTACGCACGGTATCTCTGTCAGACTGATACACACGTCCAACTTGACTCACAATCAGCAGCCTTGAACTCGTTGAACAAAGCAGAGTCGATATAGTTATCGTAATGCGCTATTGTTTACTCGAATTTCGCGATACGAAAGTCCTTCAAAACTCACAAGTCCAGTTACTTTCTGAAGTTATTTTTCGTTCAGGTGTTGTTTTTTTTAACTCTTTTCAAAAAATTGTTAAAGCAAGTTTGTAGCTTCTATTGCACCATTAGACTTTTGTTTGAAACATTTGTTTCTGTCTGTTGTACTTTGACAGTTATACGCGAAAAAGTGGAAGTGCCAATTTGGCTTTGAGGTTAGTTTTCACCCCCTTAAGGGGGTATACCCGTTTGAACCCTCGGAAAATGTACAAAATCGTACATTTTGTGAATTTTTTTACAAGTCAACGACTTGATGAAGATTTCCCGTTTTTTTTATTATCTTTACATAGTATTATGAACTACTTAAAAAAAAAGTTTCAGTTAAAAAACTATTGTTTTTCGGAAGTTATGCATACATATCCGAAAGTCTCTCGATTTTAGACGGCTAAACGGTGGGCCTAAAAACTCGCGCTACGTTCAACCAATTCACTTCCAATTTTGCATGCAGGATCGTAACAAGATTCCACATCGTGCAACGAGGGTTTTTTTTATTCCGATTCCCTGTTTATTATTTATAAAGAAAAAAATGGCCCTTTCTCTTAGAAAAATGTAACTTTACTTTCGATCTCTCACTATTTCTTTATTTTTCAAAATTTTCAAAATCGGCCACGTTGGACGATAGCTATTGATATACTTTATAAGAAGATTTTATTGCTTTTGCTTTCAGACACGACATACAGCTGTTTTCAGGCCCACCGTTTAGCCGTCTAAAATCGAGAGACTTTCGGATATATATCCATAACTTCCGGAAAACAATAGTTTTTTAACTGAAACTTTTTTTTTAAGTAGTTCATAATACTATGTAAAGATAGTAAAAAAACGGGAAATCATCATCAAGCCGTTGACTTTTAAAAAAATTCACAAAATGAACACATTTTCCGAAGGTTCAAACGGGTATGCCCCCTTAAAGGGCGGTAGGGCCCAAATGAAACACACCGTTGTTCTTGCTTTGAGTCACTAAAAACCCACAAAGTTGCGTTCCAATCGGTGAGTCCGGGTTCGCGGTGTTCCGTTGTTAATAAAACCTACTTTATAGTCGATGTTGTCCCCTTTCAGGTCTGGCGCACTTTTCAGTGTGACGATTGGAAACAGGTTCAGATTTTCGATAGGTACACACTCCAATATGATCCTAATTCTAAGTGAAGACTTATTTCGACTTTTTATTTCAACGTGTTTCTTCCAACACCTTTGTCCCGTGGATCGAAACTTGTTTACTCTCATGGCTGTACAGTTTGACCCAGTTCCCTATTTCTTTTCTACTTGGTCCACAATCCACATACGTGGTCAGCAAAATAGCGAAGTCAGAAGATCAGCCAGGCGTTAATGCAAACAAGTTCCGAGCATCGGGACAAGAAACTGGGAATATGAATGCAAGAGTCTCACTTAGGGTCGTAAGGAGTACACGTCCCTACTTTCATTCATATCCCATTGATCCCGTTGAAGGCTGCACGGAAGCTTAAAGTCAGGCGCTGTATATGGCTCTGTCAACGAGCCGCGCTGCCTCTGTGTCGCAGCGCAGTATTCTGCGCAGTATTCGATTATGAATGTTGCAGGGTAGACAAGAGGAGTTCCGCGTCGTATTCTATGAAAGATACCAATCTACTTAAGAGTAGTATCTACGAATAGGATGCAGATACGAGGCTTAGCCTGTTCTCGGAATCATTACAAGCCCTTTCGAGTAGGTTGCGCGTACACACGCCCAGTGATTACAGAGGTTTCACTTTCCTCGGCGCGAGATATACGGTTTCATGAAGTGGACGCAATAAAGCGCGAAACGCGGGCCCAATTACAGCTGAGTTTAAGTCGCCTGGCAAACGATTTCCTATTGCCCGCTACCGTCTCCGTAATCGCGGTGATTCATGAGTCGCGATTATCAAAGCACGAAACACCCCGGATCGCGGCTAATAAGTGTAGGACGAAACGGCGCGGCGGTGGGAGTCGCGCGCGATACAATCGGAACGTGTAATTCAGCCATTAAGGCTGACCGTGGAAACCTAGTTCACGGCAGTCATCATCATTTCTATCATCCGCGCGTCTGATCCCAGCCGTAGCGAGCGAACGAGCGGCCCGCGACGACGCCGATGCATTAGCTATTTAATGCGAGCCTCTTTAGCCGGGGCTAATTAATGGCTAGGTATTAGCGTAATTGTAATGAGGCGAAATTACGGCAATCATGCTTGCTCCCGTATTGTTGGTGGGGCGAACGAGTCCCCGGCTTTCGGCAGATCTTCAAAGAATCCGCCGACGTTTTCCTTCCCCCCCCCCCCCCCCCCCCCCACCTCCCCCCTCGCCCGGCAGCTTCATCTTCCTCTATCGTTGACCTAGCTCATGGTATTCCCGATATGCAACCGAGACATTCTTTACAGATAACGGACTCCTGGCGATTCTTGGTTTTGCCGTTCCGCGAAACCTTGAGCTATCAGCTTGCTACCTTTTTTAGCGGGAGAGATGTGATTCAGGATCTATCAAGGGATTGGAATTTTGCCGTTTTGAAACAAGCCGAGTGATTGAAATTAGAAGGGGAAGATGGGAGAGGATAAAGGTGTAGAAGGTGAGAGAGTATAATTTTACAGGTTCGAAGTTAGGGAGATTAATAGTGTTTCAAGAAGAAACTAATTCATTACTTTTAATATTGGTACACGGAGTCACCGAGCCCTCGACTACTCGGGTAGCCCGTCTTTTCGAGTATCTTACGAGTACCCGTGTCTTCATTTCCCCGGATGTGTTGCGAGTACCCAGTTGCCCAAGTATCTGGAGTATCAATATCCCTACTCAGTAGCCACGAGGGAGCAGAAAGTCGCGGCGACTTATTTAGACGAGCATCCATAAGGCTGATCTTCCCCTTCTGACGTCGGGTCGGTAATTCATCCACCGTATACCGAGCGCACCCGCAGGATAGACCAACAACGGGCTTACGGTTTACGGTGCAGGCTTAGGGGGTTGAAACGACGCTTAAACGACGGCCATCTGTCGGCCAGACCGCGAAACTCCTGTCAACCAGAGTTCACCGTTGTTCCGTGGCCGGTAAAGGACACGTTGTCGCCGACGGTTTATGTATCGGTGGGTGGTTAATCATAACCTGACGACGAATACGTGGATTATGATAACTATCAGCGACACGTGCACACGCGTGGAACACGACACGCTTATCCAACAACTGATTCGCGCTTCGAATAGGGAAGGAAACGTTGCCCTTTTCCCGAGGTGACTTTTTTTTTAACCGTGCTGCCGGCCATGATGGATCCATCGACCCTTTTGAAAAAAAATTTCAAACGCTTACGCTTATCTGATGAATGAGTTTGTTAGACTATTTTGATTTAGAGTAATTATCTAACGAAACTTTCGACTAACGAAATGTTTGGGCATTTTAGTATTGAAACACAAAGAACCGAATGTTAAGATCTTCCCTCCACCCACAATCTTTAAGCTTAACAGCGCCTAACCGGAGGTTTCCCGGAAGAAAACGGTTTACGGAACGTGGACTTTCAGCCCGTAGCGATTGATATAATCGACAGTCGCCCGACGAACGCTCGTTAGAGAGCCGCGAAATGGCGGATTTATTATAACGTCAGAGAGCGCGGCACTACCGAGCCGGCACCGATTTTTCATCCCATAAACACGGCCTGATTATTTATGAACGTGCAAACGCACGCGGCACAATCGATTTCACGGAGGCAAATTAGCCCGGGCTGCCGGCAGACACCGGCATTAAAATAATAACGCTCATCGCATTAATGGGTTATAATAATTAGGGAAATTCTTGCTCGCCGTAGGATCGGTCCTCGTTGCGCGAACAGCGTTTCACTTCTCTTCTCCCGCCTCGTCTCGTCTCATCCACGCTGTGATATCTCGCTTTCTTGCCACGGGAAAATGGCTTCCTATCGCCTGCAAGCCGAGCTCCTTCGTCATGAAACTTCCCTAGATTTACGATCGACCCGCGATACTTTTTCGGTCCTACTGGCTGCGCGGCTAATAAAAGCCACGCTGCCGGAATTAATTAGAAAGAATCACGCGATACCGATGACCAGCAGTCAGCTACCTACGCGTGTCCGTGGTGCGCGTGCCCGCCGCTCTAATAATAAATAGCTGCGTAGCTGGGGTTGGTCTCTCGTCCTATCGCTGCCTACTTTACCCCTGGTGGTCATTCTTCCCTCCGTCTCTGTGGAGGGGGGACGAGAAAAGCACAATGTCGAAGCGATAATGATCTGGCTGAACATTAATTCATTGGGGGGGGGGGGGGGGGGTGTCATATTGTTTGTCAGTAGCCAAAGCAACATTCATTATCTAGGTCACCGCGTATTTAGTATGGGAAAACGGGGGATGGTCCAATCATGCATTAATGTATCATTGTATTTTGGGGAAATAGTCCAAGGAAGTTTCAGTAAAATTATACAGTAAGTAAGTAGGTACTCATCTGTTAGTAGAACAGACAATAAGGTGAAACAGGAGGTTTTATCTGAGCACAGGTATGCCTTTCTATTATCTTCGATCCTGGGCATTCTTCTGCCTCGAACGTTGCTGTGGCCCCACTGATCCGTGAATTGAAAAATTCAGAAAAACCCTGGAAGACGTGGAAAATCTCCTCGAAAGTCCGGCGCGAGATGGAGCGTCTAATTATCGAAGCGGCGAAAGAAGCCCGAGAATCTCGGCAACGTTCGCCGATACTACGAGTTAAGAGCTGTACTTGGGCCGGGTCTTGGAGGTTTAGAAAGTTAGGGCATTACCGGGAAGATTAGGGGGTGAGAAAATTTGCCGGGCGAACTCGCGATTCGGGAAGGCGGCGGAAGGGTGTTTTAATGGGCCGCGATTAGCGAAGCTAGGCGCCAGGGAGCCGTAGATAGCGGAGAACCATGAGCGGCCACTTTTCGTGCATCGCTCGCCTTCCTGTTTCTTCGCTGGAACCTCGTCGATACTCTTGAGAGCGGAACAGCCACTTTCCCGAGTAGTTACGGAGTTCTAATCTTTTCCTGCTGGCCCCCCCCCCCCCCCCCCCCGAGCGTTTTCGCGAGCTTGTCGACGACCGGGGAGAAGTTTCGCGTAGAAAAGCGCCGCGTAGGTTTCCGCGCCGACGAGGTATCATCATGCATTACTGCTGCACAGAGCGGAGCGATTCTACGGGCAAAGATTGTTCACACCCGCGCAGGTATAACCCTGTGATTGCATGTTCTTTCGCGAATTTCATATCGACATGGGTATGGAAAGTATAGCGGACCGTTTCAAACGCGACAAGGAACATGCAGAGCGGGCAATTACAGCGGGGCGTAGAAGGAAGTGGCGCGCAATCCGATCAGACCCAAGCGTGCTGTACTCGCGGCTCACCTGGGCCCGCTTAAAATCGCTGGCGGCGCGCTCGCGACGGCGAATCCCAGGATCGGTGATCGCCGCCGGGGAAGCCCGACGTGTCCGAGTGTGGTGTGCGTGTCGGCTGGCGCAATTTGCGTCCTGGCGGATCCTCGCACGTATTATTTCGCGGGACCCAGGGAAATGTGTAATTCAAATGAGTTACGAGCGGTATCGCACTCCTGGGAAGTAGGTGCTAAGCGGTCGGATATGCTGATAGAGCGGCAGTGATACGTACGACTGGAGGTGGAATCGCTGGATGGGGTTGAAAAGCGTGGCGAGTCCGGGGCGGGGAAGGGCTCGCGCAGACAGAGAGCGAGAAATTTAGAGAGAGGGAGAGAAAGGGAGCGATACAGGGTTACAGGGGATTGCAGAGGGCGCGACAGAGAGGGAGCGGGGGGGGGGGGGGATCTCTGTTTGTAATAGTCTGCGATGGTACGAGGCGATGAGATGTGATCGCTTGGCGATGAGCTGTGGGCGACCTGATGGTCCCGCAGCGCTACCGTGCTCGCCGAGAATTCGCGCTCCACCGCGTTCATACCGGATCCAGTTATACTGCCTACGCTTGTCCCGGGTAATCTCTTTTTTCCCAAATCTCCACTCCGCGCCAGGAATTCGGTACGATTTCATCGAGGCGCGAGGGACAAGTTCGAAATTGTAGGTAGTAGGTGGAGACGGCACTGCCGAGATCGAATACGCTTCTGGGAGGCGTGCACTCCGCTTGTGATGGATGCTTGGCGGTTTTTAATCTTTCACGGCTCGAGGATTGCTTTATCTCTTTCCGCTTTTTATAATTACTTTTCAATAGCAGTTTAAATCGGAGCGCTAGTCGTACTTGTGAGCCGGTAGGCAACGTCGCGTTTGAAATTGTAGGCTGATAGAGAAAGCGTCTCGTGCAGCTCTGCGAGCATCGCGAATTAGAATGGGATTTGATTTCAAAATAGAACTCTGGGAGAGGCGGCAGAAATCGTCGGGGACAAGTAAGATCGCCGGCATATTTTTCTGAAATGAAAAGAAAACAGGTGGAGGATCGATGGAGGCGAGGAGTCGCGGTTCGCCTGACCCCACGCTCGAATTATTAGAGCATCTTGGCGAGCGTTCCAGCGGCCGTTACACTGCCGGCAGATCTTCACGGTCGTGATAAACGGTAGTTTCCAGCCAGCGCGGCAAAGGAACGGGCGATGCAAAGTGATAACATAATCAGGTGATAATGTGGCAGTCATATCTCATCGCGAGAACCCGAGCGAGAAGTAGAGGCGAGAGAGTGGGACGAAAGGAGGGGGGGGGGGAGGTGGCGAGGGGGGCGGCGGTGGGACGTTGGAGAGACGGTGAGAGGAGACGCCAAGCCGTAAGGGTAAGAAAGAGAGCGCTGGCCTCTCTCATTGGTTAGCTCACTCGCTGTCTAGAGCGCCTAGACCCCTCGCGATGCCTCGGGAGGGTAGGAGGTACGCGACGAATGACAACACCATTCAAGGAGAGTAAGTTTTAGCGAACAGCCGTCGTTATCATCTAAATAAGGGGGGCGCCGGCCCGATCCGGCGATGATAACGCTTGTCGAGATGCACTCTCATTATTCTACTAGATACTCATCGCCGGCGAATTAATTGAATTTCAAGACGAACGCCCACCGTGCTCGGGACACAGCTACCTAGGTAGGGGAGAGGTGCTATAAAAGGGACAGGTCTTAAATGGGACAAATAGAATTGCCAAAATTCTAAACGCATTAGACATGCAGTCTTCTATTTTCCTGTTTATGGCAACACTAGTGCCCAGTCATTTGACGTAAACTTCACTGCGGTCTCACTTGCAACAGAGTAATAATCTAATAATCCGCAGTTGATGTTTTTCGGCAGTAAAAGTAAAATTTTCGTTGATTTTTTGTGTCGTTTCCTGAGACCAAGATATGTACAAAGTGTTAAAGTGTTATATTAGTAAAATAGCCTGTATTCAACTCAAAGGAAAATCCTTAACAGGTTAGCTTAATTGATTATTTTGTTTGATTTGAGGTTATTTTATATTATACTCACTTATAGTCTTAAAAGAGACAGCATAACAAGTCTTAAATGGGACGACGGATTCATGCATGTCCTTCTCATACAGGTGTACTGCTGGACACTGTATTTTACTTTCCTGTAAAGTTATTAGTGTATCATGTGATACATTGATGACATTGTTTTAAATTATCAATTATTAGTTGATGGCGTATTGTTTCAAATTTAAGAATTATTACAGTGACTGTTCAAAGCGACAAACTTTATCGTAAAAAATTAATAGCAAAAACTTTAGTCTGCAATATGAAAACGTACCAACCTATTTTAGTACAATTGGTCTAATTTTTGCTCAAGTAGAATTTAATTCTAGACTATTTCATTATTTAAGTGTTTATTCCTATGTTGAACTTAGTTTGTAAGACATCAATTTTATAAAAAATATTACTTTATAACTAAAAAAGCTGCTAAAGTTATGTTTAATGTCACACTCTATGAAGATAGTCAAAAATATTGATGATTTATAGTACAAGGAGGTAATTTTTTCATAGATTCCATTGTTTTGTATCATTAGGATTTACAATTATAATTGTAATACTTACTATAGTTTATTTTTATTAACGTATCCCCTTCATGACTTATAATGTCCCATTTAAAACCACGTAGTCGTAAAAGGGACATTTCTCATTTATTTGAAAATCTAAGATTTTGTTATTTTCTATTATAATTTATGAATTTGTAATATACTTTTATTGGTGGGAAATAAACACGCTTTCTATTGATGTACTTGTTTTTTAAATACCTATAATGACATTGTCAGAAATTAAACGCTAAACAAAAGTGTCCCTATTATTTCAATTCGTCCCGATCCGCGAGCTCGTGTTCCTGCTCCGACTTCTTGGTTCGTCACGCGTGACTTTTAGGCGGCATGCATTTTACCTGGCCAGAAGTCCCAATTTACGTTATTCCGCAGGTAATAGGTACCTAAGTTCTCAAGCATGAGGTTCATCGCCACCTTAATTGCGCCTCAACGTTCTCAGTCCCTCTAGCAATCAGATATTCCAACAAATCTGACACTGGAGGAAACTCGACGAAGCTGACCCCGTTCTCGAGCAAGCAGAAGTATAATCGCGTTACAAGGCTCGAAGGGAGCAACGGCGGTAGAAGCAATACTCCGCAAGATGGGAATGTATCAAATCCGAGTTAGGGCCTCGGCTAGCAGGCTGTGCCTCGCAATCCTGCCTCTCTTTCACCCTCTACCTCTCGCTCCCCACTGGTCCTAACTCCATCTCTCTCTCGACTTATTATTTGTAGCCACAGCGTGGTGGTTTGCCGGCGCGCACCAGCATCCATTTAATCTCTCTCAGTGAGGAGCGTTTCTTTGATCAGCGCGCGACCGCATCTGCCTGGTAATATCTCAAGCTGGTCCTGCAACCGGCGTCCCGGGCGCGAGCTCCCCGTCTTGCCCGCACCGAGGCATTTGTTGCTGTCAACCGGCACCTCGGATAGTCTCTGTACCCGTTGACTGCGCGCACTCTTCCCTTCCCTCCTCCTGCCTCTCCTTCTTTCGCTGCCTTGTCCTCATCTTCTTCGCGGTCGTCTTCTTCCAGTTCTTCTTCTTCTTCTTCTTCTTCTTCCTCGTCTTCTTCTACTTCTACTTCTCGTTCCCCGGGCGCTTCTTCCAGACCCGTCGCCTTCGCGTGAGCCGCGGACCGAGTCGCGTGCATGCCACGGATGGTCCTCCGCGTAGTAGAGGGACAAATATTCTTTACCTCTGCCTGAGTCTTGCTGTGCCTCCGCAGGTATGGTTTCTGTACCACTGGGGTTCCGAGAGTTAATAGAGGAGGAGCGAACGAGGGGCTTGTGGGAAACGTTCTGTTGATATTTTAGTTCAGACGTGATCGTAGTGGGCTGTGGGCCAGTGGCGCACCCACAGCGGGGGCCTAGGGGCCCTGGCACCCCGAAAGAAGGGGCGTTTGTAAGAAGAAAAGAAAACGGAACGTTTGTATTAAATAATATTAAAAATAATTTTCTCCCTTCAACTCGGCTCTTCTCAAGATTAAGGTAGTTCCTGAATAATCTATTAAATTCAAGAATTCTTTCAAGTTTCGTTCAAAACTAATTTCGAATGCAAGAAACCCTTGTACAAAGTTTAAAATCGATTTACCACTTAGTTTTCGAGAAATTCTTATTTAAAGTTGATGCATTTTAACACAGTGGCGTATGGCAGAGTCGAAAGAAACAGGGTTACTTATAGTTTCAGTTTTTCTTCTGAAACAGGAAAACTATATTCAACAAGTGTACCAAAATTGGGACGAAAGTACATCGAAATGTCACGAAACGAGTGTATTAATTTCTGCAAAACTGATCACATGGTTTCTTCGTAAATGCCCATAAAAAATAGGTTTGCGTGCAGATTTTTTAGAAACTGCGTAGACCAGTCAACGTGGCAACGTCGCGCAATCGATATGTTTAGACATTTAAATAGCGAACGACTATTCAAATTCATATGAACATTTTTTCTGACATTTTGGTTATAAAAGACGTCCCGAATGAATGCAACGTTGTCAGATCTGCTGCTCCAATTCACTACGCTAACCAATTTAATATTCTATTTTCTTATTACAGTTATTTATATTAACAATGAACTTTTTAAAATATATATACATGATATTAAAAATTATTATTATTATTATTTCTACAGTATCATACTACTTTATATTTATCGTTTATTACCCAACTCTAATTTGACTAACATAGTTGGTTAGGAACTACCTTAACTCCTGAGTGCGCCACTACCCAAGAGGGATAATATGATTGCGGTGTCCAAGGAATTGCCCAAAGCGTTATCGTTCAAGATAAATGTTTCCGAATGGAATAAAACGGGAAAGAAGAAGGACATACATACTCGTATGTATAAAAACCAGCTTTCTGCAAGAGAACACTGAGTTTCTCGCGATTTCTTAGGTTTCTGTATCTCGAAAGACTTTCGTTAATTAATATTCCCAACAAGATCGATCGTACCAATCCTACGCAATTTTTATTCCATTTTTCATGTTGGGAAACCACAACGGTGCGTCCTTAATCCCTTCGAAGTTCGACGTGCATGAATTCCCCGTACACCGTCTGCATTTTTGCCGCGTCAAGTTTCACTTTTCCCCGTTTCATTTTTCATCGACTTAACCTTTCTCTTTGCTTGTACTTTCCTGAAACCAGGATATTTAACTTCTGGGCAAAATGAAATTTCGCAGTGGGCCGCCAGCCATTTGTCCCAATTAGGTAAAAAAATAACACAATCCGAGGACCTGAAAATCAAATATTTTGCGCCACTGTAGATCCAGGAACGTCCCTTTAAAAGTTTAAACCAAGAATATACTGCCTTGAGAAAAAATGACGAAAGCGACAGAAGGGAAACTCAGCGTGCAGCAGTGTGCCCGACAATCGCTCTGGATAATAATTTGCCGCGGGTTGATCGCGAATTATTATCCTCGTTTTTGTCCAGCAGGTCCGGCTCGCAATTTGTTGGAGAGTCGCGTCCTCAGCGATCGTAATCCGGGCGCGCGTCGCGCTCCGTACGGTCGCGCTTAAATAATACACGGCCCGGGAGTATTTGTCATTTAATTAACAGGTACTGTATTTTATGATCCGCGATCGTTAAGGCGGAGGGGGCCGGCATCCCCGACGTACAGCCGCGAAGAAAACAGGAAACGGAATGGAATGTTCTGTTGGGACAACTCGCTGGAGAAATATATTACGTGCACGGGCACACGTACACCGGGCCCGTAGCAAAAATGCCCGCGCACACGCGCACATATGTATATATGGTAGTAATATGTAACGCACTTTGGAGTAATGCTACGTCAAAGCCAGCGCCACCGAAAATATGAGCCGGCTGCCGAGCGGCCCGCTAATGCTCGGCCATTTGTTATGCTTACATTATTTCGAGATTATTAGTCTTCTCCTCCTCTTCTAAAAACCTTACGTAATGTTTTGACTCGCGACCCGCCGCCGCTAATGTTTCTGCAAATAAGCGCCGCTCCGCCTCGGCCCGCCGAAATTCCCCCGCTTTCCACGATCCGTCACGTCTCCCTCGCCCAGCCGCGGCGGCCGCGCCGATTCCGTTCGCCCCCTTTTGTTCCGCTTTTGTTTCCAGGTGACCCGGTGCCGCGATGGAAAAATCGCGGCATAATATTTCACCTTTACGCTCCGCCGTGGCCGCGACGTAAATCACAATATTTCCAGGCGCGAGGCGCGGCCGACAATCAAATCTAATGCTAAACACGTCAACGTCGCAATCTCAAAATTCGTCGTATTTACGGGCGGCGCGCAAAATTCTGCACGATTCTAGCTAAAATCCGGAGGCTTTCCTAGGATTTCCTACGAAAAGAGGGACATTGTTTAAGGCTGGATCAGCCGCTCCGCTCTATTCTGGCGAGCCTCCGAGCCGCGGATGACGCACTCGAGCGTTCGTCTATCGAAGAACGCGCGAGGAAACCGCCACGTACACAGGTGAACGGGCGAACGGGTGAACGGGCGCGCAACGCTGAATTAGACAGCTGTCAAAGTGCCGCGGAGGAGAAGATCGAGTGGTCATATACATATGTGGTGCGCGAGAGGGCATCAAGAGAGCTTAGAGGAGAGAGGGCTGCCGGAGGGGGGATGGGGGGAGGGGGGAGGGGGGGGGGGTTGGCAGGCAGGCGAATGGATTTGGATGTGGAATGGAAGCAAGGCGATAGTAGAAGCGCTGGAGAAAGACAGAGGGTGGCCGGGGGGGGGGGTGCGGAGGGGTGGCAAGGGAGAGGCTGGAAAGGGGACAAAGGAGGGAGGGAGGGTGAGCACTGATAAATACCACGCCATTTCTCTTTGTGCTCCCCGGCGAGAGCACAAACACAGGGCGGCTCCCTTCGTTTCAACCTGAGCGAGAGTAGCTACCTAAACCTTGCTCTCTTCTTATTCCACCTCTCCGTTCCTTATCCTTCCTCATCTCTTTTGTGCTCAACTTCGACCTTACCCCTAACCCCCCCCCCCCCCCGCCCCTATGGCCGGCTTTCTCGCTCTGGTCCCGCGTCTCTATCGTTTATCTTTCGATATTTCCCCGCTTTCGGCCTTATCGCGACTCGCGGGGCTGACTAGCTTAGCGAGCAGGGGTTAACGATGCTCGATGGATCTCTCAATGGAGCACCCTCGATGCAAGCCGGTATCGTAGCGATCGTCGCGTCGTGCCAGATGTCAATTGATTCGAAGTCGAGCCACGATTGGGTTTCCCGTTGCATCCTGTCTCTCCTTTTACCAGGTGAAACCAATTTAACGATTTATCCAGATCGGGAAATGGCGAGGTCTCCTAAGGTACGCTTCATATCTCCCCGCGACAAGGATGATCGATGATCGACAGGATCGTTTGAAGGACAGAACGAGCGCGCTGGATCCCAGAGGTAAACCGGCTCGCGTGTTTTCGATCTGTCCGAAGGGGCGAGGGTGGGGGTGAGGGGGTCCCGAGCAATTAAGGCAGCTTTTTTTCGAAGGATTTTCTCCTCGGCATGGAGCGAGTCGCACGAATGGCGGCCAATGCCCGATTTCTCCTCCGGGATTGGTTTTAAAATTAATGCTGTGTTTCTTCGTTTCGGCTCTTAATGGATTCTGGGAGGAGCTCAGCGAGAACCAATCGCCTTCTGCAGTCAACCTGAACCGAAGTGAAAGCACGACACCCACGAAACGATGCCTGGCTCCGTCAGATTAGCTCGTATTCACTCCTTTTTCCTTTTCCCTACCTTCGCCCCACTCCTGATCGGCTCGGCTACCTGGTCATCGACTAGGGTCCAGCATTTACCACGATGTCGTTAATGGGAACGCAGCTAAGGTGCTCCTTTGGAATCGTTTATACATTATACCACGCTTGGGACACTGTAGAGTGGCGAGATGAATTTCCTGTGAACGGAACAAGTGTCCGTTTTTCAAAACGCAACGAGTTAGACACCAAAGGACCGTCCGAGGCCAGCGAACCGAGGGAAGCCTCACCACGCGTTTTTACCCGCGGCGTCTTCAACGTAACTGTTCCCCGTTTCCCGTGCAATGGATAACCCAGCCGGGGCGGCGGACAGTGTTGCGTTTCCATTTTCCATTCCTCGCGACTGTCGATAGCGGCGCGGCAGCGTAATCGAGGAGGACGCGGTGGGTCCCGTTAGGCTTGCCCGCGAAAAGAAGAGACCAGAAGAATCCCACGACAATGATCTTAAGGGCCGTGCACAAAGGCCGCGATCGCTGACGTAGCGGGGTCGTTTAGTAGGTACATAGAGGCGTGGGCGTAGAAAGGAGGGTGCGTAGGCCAGCGAGGATTAAGACGTCAGGCGCCCGCGGCGCTTGATTAATGCAGCGCATTCACAGCTACGAAAAGATCCTCCGCTGCATCGCGGGATCTCGCGCAAGCCGAGCCCGCTCTCTTCTATAGGTACTCGCGTCTATGCTCGCCGTTTTTCTAGCGGACCAGCGACTCCGGGGCCTTATTGTACACCTGGAACGTCGCCGTTGCTAGAGATGGACCTCCGATTCTCTCTGCTGCTGTTTAGACTCGAGCTGCATAGCTACCGTGGATCGTAACATTTTAAGAATACTTTGAATTTCTCGATGGGTAGGTATATATTTAAAAGTTCCAGACAACGCAGAAGGTCTAGAGATCGGGAAATTCTTTGACAGTCAATTTGCACACAATGTCCATATTTTCTCAAGAATTAAAGCATGCCCACCTCTCCTATTGTTTCACAAACGTATTGTAGTAGGGTAATGTAGGGCTAAAAGTCACTTTTTTCGTATAAACTTATGTAAAACTTAGTACTAACAATCTAGAGATATCTGGTGTTATTTTGTATAAAATAACTATAACTATTTATCCTATCCTTTATGTTCAGGAAGTTAGTTTGTTGATACTGTAATTTTCTGTTAAGTTATACCTACCACAAAATGTTTGTCAATGCAAAATGGACCACTTGCCCCACGTATGAGGCAAAAAGTCCATTGCATAGGGTAGAAAGTCCCTAATGTCTTTTCACGTAATATTAAATGACATAAGTACAAAACTCTGCAAATCAACAAATATTTATTAACCCTTCGTTGACACTCTGGGTGTGAGCCACCCATGAGATGGTTTTTATGCTCTGTACCTTTTCCAATACGTACATTCTACGTAGAATATCGAGGAATATCTCTAGGTATCTATTCGTGGAATATCTCTATTTTTTCAATTACCGAAATAGCCTACCTTGTATACGCAAAATAAATACCTTTTTTCCAAAGCCGACTTACAAACTATTTTTTCTCTCAAAATTTTTAGCTTTTAATATTGAAATTTGTAAAAGTTACAATTTTTTGAAGATTTTTTTCGTTTTTTCTCGACATATGGCAATCTAGAATTTTTCTACAAAAACTGTAGTAAAATCTCAATTAAAAAACTACTGGAATACCTTTTAGAGACCTTGAAATTGATCCATGATTTTTTTTCATAACGATGGGATTCTTCAGATAAGAATGGCAGTCGTTCAAAAATTGCTCTGGGTGTGAGCCACCCAGTGTGTCAAAGTTGAACGAAGAAAGAGGTGTGTCAACGATAGGTTAAACCAATTCTTTTTGGTATAGGTACAATATTGAAAGGAAAACGTGACTTCTTTAACAAAAAATAGAAATATAAGTCAGAGACTCACTTTGAACTAAAAACTAAAGATAAATCGCTCAACTGAAACAAAAACACTATTTAAAGACTCTGGCATCATTTCTTTATACTTTGGCCATCTTATTATGAAAATAAATAATAAAATATATATTTTCAGTCACAGGGACTTTTTGCCTCATTGGTACCTCTATAGTTTCTGCGATATATATGTTATAAAATATTATCATTCAGCAATAATCAATATAATAATAATAATAATAATAATAATACGTCTTTATTACACCAACAAATTGCGTTAGATTAGTAGGGGAGACCGGTGACTAACGAGGTTAGTCGACTAATTCCCTTTAATTGTTGTATTATGGAATAAATTATGCTGCGATTCGCGATATTGAAGCATATGAATGACCAGCTTGCCATTTAATGTGTCGCCGTGACAAAAACTTGCTTAGTTCTATCACTGAGAATGAAAAATCTAAAAAGGTCGGCGGGAAGTAAATATTTTTGTTTCGACTATTTATGAATTTTTGTCCACTAAGTAGCGCTTGATGTTTTTTCATGAATATTTTGTGAAAACGTGATACATTGACTGTAATTTTCGGTATTTTATTTTATCCGGTGCGTGGAGGTTTTGTACGTACGGCCCTTAACATGTTAACAATGTCGGACGAGGTTACTTGACTAAGCATAGGAATACCACTAGAAATTGCATTTTTTATCCTCATAGATGCAGTCGAGGCAAAGAGTTTAGCTGTTCAAGTCCACTTCCCCCTCCACAAATCATTGCAAATTCACTCGTACCAGTTTTACACACTATTCACCCTTCAAACTCTCAGGCCTTCCAAATAGATCATAACAAACAAGTACAAAATAATTACAGTATGTAACACCACGATAATTAATGAAAAAAAAATAACACTGTGAAGGAGTGAAAAAAAATAAACAAAATTTATTTGTCATAGTATACGTATGTACGCGTTTCGTATACTATATTGATATATATATACGCGTTTCGTATATATTTATGGAACTGTGACATAGTATATATACGCCTTTCGCAGGCAAAGGGTTGAAACTGAAAAGTAAATGTTAAGTAAACTAACCCCATCATATTTGTCAACTAAACCCACAGCCGCGGTTTGTTGACTTATTCGTCTCACTACTCTAAATACAATAAAAACTACAACCTAGACTCAATTAAAACGATTTTCAAAATGAAGCCTGTATACCTAATGAAATTTGTAAGCTTTTGGTATGCAGCAAGTCAACAAAATACCAATGGTCTATTTATAGAAATTAGAAATGTCAAAAATTAGTCAACTAGCCCCGGTCTCCCCTACATATTTGGTTGTTATTTTTTTTTGTGGCGCAATGGGCGGGATTCAGCAAAATACTGTTTTAAAATCCTACCCCATTATTCTAATAAATAAGTAACCTACACCTTACAAGTACCTTACAAATTCGTATTCTTGATATGCAGCGAAGCTGCTTGCCTGAAATTTCTTTTTGAGCTAATTAACCTAATATTCTCAGGCAGCGAGTTATAATAATGCGTGGCCGCGAATGCAAATGCACCCTGGAATTTCGCTGACTGATGGGGGTGAGTTGCCAGTTTAGTGGCTTGTCTTGTGACAAATGATTTGGTCTGGTGGATTTGACGTCTGGTGCATATCATGCACACATTACTAAAGGAACATACAATCTTAACGTACTTGCCTGATACGCTTTTGAACTGTGGTTTACTTCGTATAAAACAATAAAGACGACGTGTCTCTTTTAGTTTTCGATACATAAAGTAACGAAGGCGTCGCGTAATTCGCACGAACGCCACAGTGGGGAAAGTTTGCGATTTTATGGCCAAATCCACTAAAATGAAATCTTTGAATTTTACAAATTTAATACAAATCTCAATTGAAGAACTATATCCATTATCGTGGTCGAAACCTCAAAACTTATTTTTAATATATAAAATTCGGTACTTTTACGTTCTGATATAGGAGAAACTAAATTATCCGAAAAACAGCACCTACAAAAATTACGAAGGATAAAGATTTTTTTATTATTTACATTTATACACTTAAACCTGTGTAATTATATGCCTTTGAAACTAGTACTCCCAGTCGGAATCGCTTTTTTCTTTGTCAGAGCATGCCTCTGCTAAAGTGCAGCAGGGCATAGAAGAAAGGTTATCGCTTCTGAGGACAAACTTTTTAATCAAACAGAGGATCGAAGCTGAATAAAATCGTTTAAAAAAGAATACAAAGGTTTGTAATGTATAACATGTGAACCAGTCTCGGTCACAGTTATGTCGTATGTTATACAAGACACACTGGATCGTGTTTAAAAAAATGCATATAATTACAAGATTAGCAACTATTAGCAATTAATAATTGCATTTAAAGAATGAGAATAGTTCAACGTAAAATAGGAATGAAAATCATTGCAGGATATTATGGGATTTATAAGTATTTTATGTAATGAAAATTGATTCTTATATGAAAAGGTTATTTCTAAAACACTACTTTAAAAATTGTATAAATTACGTATTAGAAACCGAAGCATAATTATTTTGAGGACAAAATGATATCTTACGCACCACCAGGAAATGAATGAGCCTTCAAATTATTTTCGGAGCTTTGGATAGCACAATATAAGTGTTTGAAGCAACTTGAAAATCTGGATTAATTCTTTGCGGTCACATGAACATAAACATTTGCGAGTTTATACGAGGTTTGTATTAAAACATTTCACAGTAAAATTGGGGGCATTCGATGCTCATATTAGTTCTTCAATTGAAATTTGCATTTATTTTGTCGAACTTAACAATTTATTTTTGTGGTTTTGGCCATGAAATCGCAAAATTTCCCCACTGTGGAACGTCCAGGAGCGACTGGCGACACTGTGGCCACCTCCGTTTCTTCTCGCCTTTAAGTACATACCTAAGTAGTAGGTATAGTGCGAAACTCAATACATTCTTTAGGAACAGAGATTTTGAATTCGGGACTTTTTACCCGCCGGACTTTTAGCCTACTTACTTACCTAACTGTCAGCTCACAATTAAGATTAACGTATCGATTAATAACACATCCGTCATTTTTCCTATTTCGAATTATTATAGCAATTTGATCGGTTTATTAAGCAATTTCCACCGGTGGAGTAGCGACGATGGCGGCCGTTGCCGACAGAACGCCGCGGAGAATCGGTCGTTCGTACATACTTGGGATAACGAGCTCATTAACGGAGGATCACCTTCCTCCATCGAGAGCAGATCACCTGTCAGTATGGCGTCGATAACCGTCTGCAGCTGCGAGGGCCTGATCGGAGCTAATATAGAGTTACTCTTTAGCCTCGATTAATGGCGCACGGGAAAATGACTTCCTTCGCGATACCAGCTAGGGGTCGACTAACGACTGTGAAATATTACCGTTTGTTTGCTGCGAGGTTCAAAAGAATGGCAGTTTCTTAAGCAGGTCAGAAAAGTCCCCAACACTTTACGTAGAAGTATCAGTAGCGAGAATAAACAATCCTTGCGAAATTAATCGAAGAACCTCTCATTAACGTCAACGTTTCGCAGGGGCAGGAAAGGTTTCCGTTCGGGAATCCTCAGATCCCCAAGAATTCTGTACCCTCATTAATAAAGGCGACTCGTCGATAAACGGTTCAGGTAGTCCCAGGCGTTTGTTTCCCGTCCCTGGGATCTCATGATCTCGGGATACAAAATTTCAAAGGGGGCGGTCAATCAATTCCCGTCTACGATCTCCGCGCAGGTTGAAAAGTCGCCTCACAATTGAAACGTCACGAGAACGAATGGCTCCGTGTCAATTCGGACAGGAAAGCTATTAAGGTTCGTCGAAACGAGACACAAAGTTCGCTGTGGTGTTCGTGCCTTCATTGTCGCCGTAACTATACAATTTGAAAATTTACTCTTAAACGTGAGACATTTATGCAACCCGATTCAGATAGACAGATACGGATAGGAACTAACCGCAATTAATCAATGAATAACGGTGAAATTATAGAGTGACGTCACCTCTGCGCAGGCTTGAAAATGCTCGTCCCTTAGAAGCACCCTATTATTTCCTCGTCTCCGTAACACAACCATCCGCTCCGTCCAATTTCCAAGCAAACAACGGACCCTCGCTGAACGGACCACCGAAAGGGAGAAAAAAAAAAGGTGGCGGATAAAGTTTCATTCATCGCGAAAACATGGCAGCGGCCGGTGTGATCGTACAAGACTTGGTTGGTATTCCAGGACACGGCGGAGGAGCGCCGCAGGACGCGCGCGAAGGACACCCAATTGAAACGTCCCGGAACGAAGGATGGATAGCTGTCACTAGCACGAGGGAGGTCTGATCGTGCGGCTACGGTTGCCATTTTGAATTCCCCTCGATCCCTGGGCCGAGTTTGAGGGATCGTAGGTGGAGATGAAGCTTTTACACCGCGGAACGAAGACGAGAGATGGAAGGCTGGTCGGTGTCCAGGATGGATGCCGTCGTACGGATACAGCCCCGCGGAGGCCAGGTACGCTGGCTGGCCAGGCCTGTACACCTCGTACGAGGATACACCTTATTCCGAGCGGAGGATAAGCGCGGGGAAGCGAGAGAGAGAGAGAGAAAGATAGAGGCGCGGCCCACGGCGTCATTTATCATTGCTGGAGCTCATTAAGGCCGAATCTGCCGCACGCTGATCGTCTGGGATTACACTTTCCTCCTGTCGGATCCCTCCGGCGCTTAACCCTCCATCGCGCCAACCCTTCGGCCCTCTTCCTCCTCCTCCTCCCTTCCCACCTTTCGCCTTCCTTTTTCTCTTCGCCGTGGGAGATGCTGCTCTGTTCCGGGGTGCTCTCGTTACGGCCGCTGTTTCGGCCGAGGGAATCGCAGAGGCGACCGTCGCTGTGCGCTTCAAAGTCAATTTGTACGCCTCCGCGTTGAGACGCAACTGCCCAGAAATAGGATTCGCGGCTCTTTCGGCAGAGGTCCGTTACCTTTGCCGAGGGAATCTCCGCGCGGTCCGAAGCGTACGCCCCCGCAGTGGTAGAATAATTTCCCAAGGAAACTGTTCAATCTCGGAGCATGCGATCGCGGCATCAGACCTCCTCCAGCATTTTCTCCGCCTCGAATCTGCCCGTTTCTTTGGAGCAGCGGGGCCCTCGCGAGAGAATCAGAAACCATGGCAACTTTCGCAGACGCCATTTACGCGGCCGTCGCGTCGCCCCGCGTCGCTCTTCGTGCTCTCGGGCTCGTATGCTGACCTCGCTCGGTTTTTCCAAAGGCCTCCGGCGAAATCCGACGAACGGTGCATTAGCTTTGCTCGGAGCAGCCTAATGACGCCACCGCGTCCCCATAGGGATCCTCCGCTCGTGATTTCTTTCTCGCCACTTTCTGTTACCAGTTCGGTCGTGGCCCATCTATCACCGCGAGAAAAAACCGCTTCTTATATCGCCTTCTATCCTCTTCCACCTTTACGCTGCTTCTATTGTCTATTATCCTCCCTCCTCTTTCCCGGTTCTTCGTGGCTGCGCTGCCGCGAGTCCGGCCTGGCAAATGGTGAACGCCATTACCCATGAAACCTTGGCGATGTTACTTTCGAAAGAAAGTATAATGTTCACGGCGGGTGAGATTAGTTTACACGCGCGCGAATGGATTGCAGCGTTACAGGCTGTGAGAGACATTAAAATTTTGAACGGGGCTGGTGGCTGGTGGCTGGTGGCTGGTGACGTTTGCGAAACGGGGAAAAGTGGTCGGACGATTGCGAATCGTTAAGTGGCGAACGTATCGACCGAATGGGAGCTGACCAGGCTGCGAAGGAACGGGGTAAAAAGCGAAGGGGACCGCGGGCGAGGAAGACGCTGGCTGTCAGGAGGGACAAAGACGATGGGGCGGGACATTTGTCGCGAGTAAAGCAAACACTCGGGACTCCATCAACGTCCCTGAAGTTTCTTTCGGGTGTTGCCACTGCCAAGGTAGTATTCAGCGTCGCGGAGCGTCGGTGTACTATCGCTTTTCGGTTTTTGCCGGAGTCGGTCTCTTTACTGGGCGCCGTGCTAGCGCAACCGCTCGTAGCTGCCCCCTCCGGGTGAGAAATGCTGCTACTTTTATTTTGCCAGTTCCCTACGTTAGCGATTTTTCCATCACCGCGGCGAGATATTTCACCGGCAATCTAAGAGTCGCAAATGGAGTCCACAATGAGGCAGAAATGGCTTGGCGCACTGATGGCCCCGGTATTTGTCTTCCGTCTGTTCCTTCCTCGTCCTCCCTCTTTCGGTCTCCGAACACGCGCCTTTTACCCCCTCGCGGCGACCTCCTACGGACGTAATCGAGCACTCGTACACTCCCTGGGACCACCTTCCCTTATCCTCCACTTATTTCTTTCTAATCGGTCCGTGCCTTTTCTCGTAACGCTCCCATTCGAGGGAAAAAAGGCTCGAGTGAAACGTACAATCATCCGTTCTATGTATACCTACCTCAACATCGCAAATTAATAATAATAATAATAATAATAATAATAATTATTTATTGCGCAGTACACTTTACAAAAGAAGACATATAAGAAAGTGAGAAAGAGAAAAATAAAAGTTGGACTTGAATAGCACATATAACAGTAGAGGAGTGCAAAAGGCGATAATAAGTTGGTCATATCGTGGTTCGATGTCTTTCAATTTTATATTTCGAAATACATCAGAATCAAGAGCGTATAGGTAGGGGAAGTGGGGGTAAAGAGAGCCTAAAAAAGTTTCAAGTCGAATACAATTTTTCCCTTTCAATAAAAACGTGTAGAAATAAAATTATAATATAATTTAGGGCATTACTATTGAAAAATTACGAGTAGCAATATATAAAACAAACTTAGAATAGGTATATTAAAATTCAACTTGAAAGAAATATGCAAGAATTATTACTTTACTCCATGTATGGGGTAAAATGAGCTCTACTATCCGGGGCAAAGGGAGCTGAAATAAAATAAGAACTTTAATTAAGGATATAGGTGATTATTAATCTCCTGCGCTGGGATGACGTGTGTAGCACGTCGGCTTGTAGCTTCTTTGCACCGTGGTTGTCAAAAACTGTGGCAGATTTTTAATTTTTTTTTGTGGTTACTTTCTGTTCCACCACGCTGCACAGTGTCGCGGCACGTGTTCAAAAAGCAAAAATTTGAGTTTAGAAACTTTGTATTTCGTTTCATGGAATTGATAGTAAACAGTCCTCCGATATAAGAACATCATAACTTAGTAGCATAAATAACGGATTTAAGGTTAGTAATTGCATTCAAAGTCGAATAACCCAACGCAAGCTGCCACAGACTACACATAGGAAATATTTACCCACTGTATTTTTGTTGTATTTATAAGTTCTTTTTTTTTTTTTAAATAAGCAAAATATATACTTTTTCGTTTTATTAATTAAGAATTCTTGCATTTAAAGATATGCATACGTACCAGTGGCTCAAATTATTACTTTTTTGTCGCATCTTCTAAATTCTGGAGAGAATTCAAAAAACGAAACATATCAGTTCCTTCATTTTTTTTACTATAATTAATTCTTTTTATGTCCTTTAATTTGGTATAAATTTTATCTACTCCCAAGTGCTCCCACATAAGAAAAATACACATAATAAAACGAAAAAACTAACCAAATCTGTGCTCGAATATTTATTTTTAAAAGACACTGAGCTTTGAATTCCTTCATATTCAACTGATAGTGATGAAGATATACCTATAATAAGAATGAATAATTTAACATTTATTATCAATATGAATTATTTAAAAAATTAATTTTATTTTTTTATAATTCTTTCATATGTTTGTTATTAATTTGTGTTTAAATGTATTTAAAAATATATATATTTTACTTTTATTATGTTCAAAAATATATTTTAATGAATTATTTTATGATAAAAATTCATTTTTTTGGGTATAAATATGATGAATATATCAATTACGTGTAAATAACTGTATCTTAATGGAAAATTGATTTTTTTCCCTATATACTCGTTATACTGTGTGCTGCGTGGTTTTCCAGCTGACAGGTTAGGATATTGCGCACATCACTTGCGCATCTGTTCTTTGCAACTCAATTTACCCCGGTCATTTTACCCCGAATATGTACTCACTGGAAAATTAATTATTTAATAATGTTGAGATTAATTATTCTCAAACGCGTGTACATGTTGTATGTTTAGGTATAAGCTTGTTTTAAACACGCAGAAAAGAATTTCAGTTAAAATAACACATTTATGACTCACTTATCCAAAAAGCAAAAATTTGAAAAATAACCAATCGGAAGACTCTAAAAACTCAATTTTAAATTTTTAAATGAATTTACATCTTTCGATATCTGAGTATGCATAATTATCATTGTCATATTACGTACATTTATTACGCCACCAAAATTTGTAAATACCTATATTCTATTTTTAAATAAAAAATTAAGAAAGCTCATTTTACCCCGAAGCTCACTCTACCCCGGTCTCCCCTACCCACTTCTCTACCAAGAGTGGGTACCTCGACTCGAACCACCGCATCTCCTTCCACTCAGCTCAGCTAAACAAATATCACCGCGAGCATGCACGCTTGTTAATTCGCGGTGTGACCTGAGTTGTCCGAATAAGTGGCATCCGGGGCAATCTTTATGCAAAGCGCGCGTAAACGCACACGTAGATGAAAGAGAGGAGCAAGTACGTAGGCAAGGTCGAGGAACGCATGAGTGCAAGTCACCGAGGAACGCCATCTCGAGCCCGCTCCGTTCCCCTCTGCGCCACTCTCCCCTCCCATCGAGCAATACTCCCGCAATTATAAGCCCATCAACGGCGGGAGAAGCTTCGCGTTTTTCTGACGGCTGGAAGCGAGCAGGCCGGGGGTTCGAAACCGTGGAAGACAACGTTTCCAGCGGTGTCTGGCGGTGTGCGTGGGGCACACGCACGGTTAACATGCCGGGTACTGGAGAGGCAGACCGGTAACGCGGGCATTTCGTGCAACAAAGTCGCTCTGATGCGATTTTAATCGTGACTACCCTTCCTGCTTTTTCTCCGCCCGCCGCCAAAGGCCTCGGCTCACGGCAGCCACGGCCGGACCAACCCCTAAGCCAGTCGGCTCGGTGTAAAACCGATTAATTTCATTGTTCTACCCCTCTGCCAACTCCCCCCCCCCCCCTCCCCCCCCCCCCACGGCCGATATCGAAGGAATCTAACGAGTGGCCGGCGACAACCAGCCCCCCTCGTTCGTAATTCATGCCTTCCTGCCCGCCATTGTCGTCCGTTTGAATCTCGTTCCCGTCCGTCGCCGTCGCGAGCAGAGCGCTGGGTAATTAACTCTCGCTGACGGCCAGCCTTCGAGGTGCGCGCTCACGATGAAAGGGCCTTTTAGCCCAAGATTTTTGGATAACCCCGGTGCCCCGGGGTCGCGCCAGATCAAAACGAGCAGATTAAAACTTCCACCCATTATCATTATGGAGGATATAGTTGTCAAGCATTTAAGGCGATCCCCGCTCCCGTTGGTAACCCCTTACGGTCGCCTCCATTCGACGGCAAACACGTTATCGCGCTAGGTGTAACTTTCTCGAAAGCAAAGTTTTTCAACGTTCGATTGAAACAAGCTTCAGAATTGGAGTTCGCTCGAACGTGTCGAACTGTGCGTATACCGGTGGCACTGCTTATCAACGAGTCCGCGGGGAAACGTCAGGCGGAAGGGGAGGAGGAGGGGGGGGGGGGGGAACACAGCCGGTGTAAGTTTCTACTTAGAAAGGACAGTCGGAGGTGTCAGCGTCAGACTGAGACTATGGGCAGCCGACATAAATATGCATGTCTCCGCGGGCCCATGGTTCATGTGCCGGTGATCGTTATATCTCCATCTGACCGGAGACTGGAAGAGGCAGGGGGTTCGGCGGTGGTCCGGTAATACATTCAAAGTTGGATGTAGAGAGTGCAGAGACAGAAAGGGGGATGGAGACTCGGCCAGGCCGTGGAGCCGCGACGCGACGCGCCGCGTCGCGCGTCCGCGTAAGCGGGATAGAGCGAGGGGTGGCGAAGTAGGTGGACGCAGAAGAGGCGAAGCAGGAGGGAGCCACTGGTTGCAGGGGCGGGAGGGGGTGGCCGTGGGCGAGGGGTAGGGGGAAGGTTTCTCGTGTTTCATTTCCTGAGCTCCTATATAACTTTGTGCTCAACTCGACACCAGATTAATAACGGCCCCACCTATCCTATTCTATCCCAACCCGAACAAGTTCGTGCTGTGTGTAGACTCTGGTGTGCCGTGCTCGCGATGCCTGCCTCGTATCGCTTCTCTCCTACCCTGTCTCTCTCCCTCTGGCTCCTTCCATACGTCCCTGTTCCTCTCGCTTGCCTTTCCGCGCGACGGATGCGCGACACGCTTGAAAATTCTGACCGTGTTACCGATCCATCCGTGCACGCTGGACGAGCGCCGTGCACGCCCTGACAAACCGACGCGCTGAAAACTCCGCCACGGCTGACCGATGCAACTCGTACGCCGAACCGGAGTAATCGTATTTCATATCGCGCGATGGCCACCCCGTTATTTGTTGCCCCGGCTCCTCCGCGGCCGACCGCTACGCGCCACGCCGCGGCGGAACACAGCTCGAGATTCCCTTCCTTTTTTCTTACAGCGATCTTGATAATCTGCGAGTGCTTCTGACGTCCCTTACGCTCTTTGCAAAACGTATAGAGTAAAGGTAGGTAAAAGCTCGCACCATGCGAATTTCATAGTTTGAGTTGTGGCAGTGGCCAATGGTGATTGGCAGCCAATTGTCAATCAAGGTAGAGTCACCAGTGTCGAATTGTGTAGCTGTGCTTCGATTTGTTATCGTACAATGCGGCAAGTACTGAATTCGTTAGTTCTGATGTAATATTCTCATTTTTAGGAATCAATATTATTCCTATAAATTGATCAGTAAATATTTTAATTCATATGTCGTCTGAAAGAGCTGAAATTCTTCTATTCAAAAGTGCCAATAGAAGTTTTCAATTCTCCTCACAGATAACAGGATTCATTAAAAAATGGAAAAGTAGCTGTGGGGGCAAAAGTTCGCGCAATGCAGTGGGGCAACAGTTCGAATGCGAACTTTTGCCGTAAAATAATTTGACGCGTGTTGTAAATTCATTGAAATTATTTTATTTCTAGTGTTTGCTAAATTATTAACGGAAATTGATTAAACCAACTATAAAAAATTAATTTGAAATTAATTATCAATCACAACATGGAAATAAATTTTGAGTTTATGACAGTTCAGTTATAGGGGAGAGTCATACAGTACCGGCCGTTTTCAGTTTTTGTACTGTAACTTGAGCTACTGTTGGTAAAAATCAAGTTTCAAAGAAGTAATTTGTACTGCAAATAGTGCTTAATAAGAGGAGACGAATCGTTTCTCACAAATTTTATCGTAAAGATTAATAATTCGCAGGAATAAAAAAGTTGTAATTCGCAGCCAACGCAAAATTGTCATCCAGTACCGGCCACTCTAAGTTTTTTGTACTATAACTTGGGCTGTTGTTGGTAAAAATCAAATTTCAAAAAAGTAATTTGCAGTACAAATTGTGCTTAATAAAAGAAGATAAATTGTTTTTATTGAATTTTATCATATAGATTAATAATTCCCTGGATTAAAAAAGTTGTAATTCGCAGCGAACAAAAATAACTTTTGTCGTCCGAAACACTAGCGTAAACGATAAATGCTTAGAACTCTGGTAATACTGAAAGAAAAAGAACGTTGCCGGAATATGTTGCTACGGACTCTAGTATTTACTTATTTCTGCATCAATAGTACAGTTAACTAACATTAAAAGCGAGATCTAGCTTTGGCCGGTACTGTATGCTGCCCGGTACTGTATGACTCTCCCCTATCAGCTTTTCATTTTTTTTTTATTAATTTTTATTCCACAATATTTTTCCAAAATACTTTTCTTATTAACTTTCTTATTAAAAAATCAGTTTGAAGTAAATGAAGCAATGAAAAGAATATCTGAATGCGAACGTGCAAAGAAATAATTAGAAAAGTAAAAAAATCCCCAAAAATAACGGCTACTTCTGAAAAAGTTTAAAATGAACAAAACAAATCGGTTCCAAGAAGAGAATAGCCCAACCATCAACCCCTACGTAAAGAATAATTTGTCCTGCGTGTGAACTCATACAGCACACTTCGTGGCGGCAACGTTGCAGGATCGTTGCAGTAACCTTGCAGTGTTGCATGGTCGATGTAACGTTGCTGCGATGTTGCCGCAACTTTCCTGTAATGTTGCTGCAATGATCCTGCAATGTTGCGCAACGTTGCTTAACCTAAAATATGTAAACCTAAAATATTTCCGTTGTTTTTAATGATACGAGAAAATGTCAAAGGAAGAAAATGTTTGCTTCAGGGAGACAATTATTCTGACGGAGACGATTTTTGTTCTCAAGGTTATATTTCCCGAAATTTCAAGATCATCAATGGTTTTTTAATGGGATGACGTATTTTCATTACTGTAACGTTATAGCCAACAAAAATATAAATTCAACCATGTTTAATATGTTGTCCTTTTTGTCTAGCAATAATTTTTTCCTGAAACATTTTCTCGTATCATTAAAAACTACGAAGGTGGGGGTAATGTTATGTGCGATTACTGTTACCACGACTAACAAAAAATTAATTGTAAACTATTAGTCGTTTTGCTATATTACCACAACTATTGCACGTAGGAAAATAAAGCACTTTTGTGGAAATTTCTCGTTCCGTTCTTTTGCCCCGTAACATGCGAACTTTATCCGCACATGTCGGGTAAAAGTTCGCATTTGACACTTTTTGGAAATATTTATTTTATATAAGTTGTGGCAGGTAAATTTACATGAAGTCACTGCCTATCGAGTAATAAGGGATAGTAGTTATTTCTCACAAAATGATATGACTACCAGTGTAATACCAAGGATTTTAAAGAATTCTGAACTTTAAGTGCGCACTCTTGCGCCACAATACTCTAATTGTTTACGCGAGGGCCGTGGGCAATCTTACATTTCGCTGGGTCGGGGTGAAATCTTGGACTCTGACCAAACGAACAGCGGATACCGGCAACGGGGAGATAGGATCTACAGATAAGCGAGGCATTATGAAAACTTCAGTCATCCACCGTTTCGAAACTTTTCCTCTAACCTCGGAGAAGAAGAAGCAGGGCCCGAAAAATCTCGCGTTACGCAAGAAATTCCCCACGGAGGAGATATCGCGAACGTTCCCGCCAGTCTTCTGTGTAGGTACCATATCCCCGTGATCGTTGGAGCAATTTCCCGCGACTCTGGCCGAACTAATCACGCAACATCCGAAATCTTTTCCCGCGGCGTAATTACGGAATAATTTTTCACGCGATCACGTGCCCGCTACCATCTACCCTCCGCGACCTCTCCCCAGCTACCCCCATCCTTCTCATATTTCATTCGCGCGTTAGAGCGCCCCGATCGCCAGTCATTACCACCGTTGCTTCTTTGCAATTAAATGGGGGCACCGAGTCAGAAACGATTTGCGAGTCTCGCGGCGGCGGTGCTCTGAAAATTCAGCGAGTATTCCAGTTGCGTCGCACCCCCTAAATCTTCCGCGTGCGTTTGCGCCGCAACAAATACGAGGCACGTATTCTTTCTCCCCGGCAGATCTCCGCGGTTGATTCGGGTTCATGAGCATGATGGTCGCCTCGCGTGCCAAGATAAATGTACCGCAGACACGTTATTACCTATCGGTACGTGGCGCCGGCCGCGGCCCACCGAAACACGTCATATCGTAGGCAGATGTATGGAAGCGGTGCTCAAGGAATACTCATCTACCTACCTGGTTACGTACGGCTCAGCAACGTCGCCGAGGCAGGCTTGAAACACGGTGTGGTCGTGCGGACACGCGACACCAAGACCGTGTTCTAGTAATGGGTATTTGATTACGGCCACCAGAGACTACGTTCCTCCGTTCATGGTTTACGCCATGGGGTGCGTAGTCGCGGCGAGCTCGATAGGATCATCGGGACGTCGATAATACTTCGGCAAACTTTGTTCAACCTTTCAAACACCTGTGACATTTTACTGTGATTTGTGGCTAACTGCTTTCTACGACCTTGCCGCGCGAGCTAATCACCGGCAGCAAGTGTTGCCCATCTTCGCTGTTGGGCCAAGGTCCGACATCCTTGATACAGCCACCGCGAATACATCATAGAGAGGATAGACGGGAGCAACGGCGATAATGATGATGTTGATGGTCATTACCATGGAAACGAACCGCCCATTCAGCTTGTTTTGCCACCGCGTTTCGAAAAAGAGGAGCCGAAGAGCGTGTCGAGGGGTACCTATCTGGAAAGAAGACGGCCGGAGGGGTTGCGTATTCGAGATTGATCGGGCGGAATCAAATACTTTATTCGGGGCCCAGTTCCAGCTGCCCGCGGCCCGCGGCCCGCGAGATCCAATGACAAACGCGTTACAAAATATTTTTAGATTACAGGCGTGGATTTATGGGCGCATTAACCGACGGTATTCCTCCGCGTCGTCGGGCTGCCGATATTAACACGTACGAAAGTGAATTACCGCGCATCAACATGCATTCCCAAACATATTCCCTTGGACGTGTAAAGGATGGCGGTCCATTAGCAGGTAAATCGTACCTCGAATCCCGGGCTCGGGAGTCCCTCCTTCCTCGGTGTGTCGTCGTAAGCCCGTCGAGCGTGTAATCGGTCCGTTCGCCGTGAAACAAGAACGAACAGTCCCCGAGCGGATCGAAGAAGGAAACCAGTCGAAGGGGAGGGACGTTATTTCGCGAAATCGGTTATACACGCGAGGGGCTCTCGCCGATCCAACACGGTAGCACTGCAAGACGGATGACCGCCATTATTCCGGATATACTAACGGATGCCTCCGCTTATTAATTTAATTGCCTGCCATTACAAGCAATGCATAGGTAATTAAACTCGAGTGAAAACGAATACACCGACTTCGGGGAGTAGCTGCTTTCAGGATCGTGACTCTATGCCGAGATTTTCCAACGATCCTGGCAAAAATTTATTTGAAACGTAGTAGGTACAAAAGCAGATTTCATTTGTCTCTGCTAGGTAGGTGTAGGGGAAGTAGGGGCAAAACCGGGACGTTAAGGATAAAAGCTCATAACTTTCACATTATTAATGTAAAAAAGAAATTGAAATTAGGATTCATTAGAATAAACTCTTTATTAAATAATAGTATATATCCTTTTTTTTAATGCAATAACAAATGCAAAAAAATTACGATTTAAAATATGGTCCGTTTTTACGGTTTTACCCCATGGCCTGGGTAAAACCGGGTACCATACTAAAAACTGGTTCTAGCACCTATAACAACGGAATTCGTTCAATTTTTCAATCCCCCAATCAGTGCAACCTTCGTGAGCCCACTTAGGGCAGGGTTGCCTATATCGTACCACTTAAGACATTTTACGTTATATATCATATTTGGTACTAATTTGAACGCAAATGACTATTGGATATTGTAGCTTGATCTTTTAGCCACCTGCTATTATATGCTTAACCTTTTGTTCAGCACAAATTAATTTGTTATCAATCTTTTTGCCACATACTGTGAAAGGTACGATTTAGACAACCGGTCTCCTAAATCGTACCACTCGGTTTCCGAAATCGTACCTCCACTAAAAATAGTATAAATAACAAATAGAGTAGCAAATATTCAACATAAAGTAATGATTATTATATAGTTACATATACACGTGTATATGGATCATACACAGGCCGTAATAACCTATGAATATGATATACGTACATAACCTATATAACATGCGAGTTGTCAAATCTTACTGGTACGATTGTACTGGTACGATTTAGGAAACAAGATCAACTTATTTATAAATATTAATTTAAACTTTGTAATGAATGTAATATGTACTTAAAATGAATGTAAAATATTCTATATTAAACCCGCTTTTAGAAAATACAAAAATACAGGACAAAATTGCATTGTTTGATTATTATCAGCTAAAATAAACTGGTAAAAAGTTACATCAATCATACCTGATTTTTTAAAATATTTATAGCACGCACAATATAGAGTGTAAGCTCAAAAGGTTTTGTTTCTATTCCTGATTTCGCATTTACTTGATTTTTTCATTATTCGATGTCGTTTAGGTTCATTAATTACTAAGAAATTGATGAGGTACGATTTAGGTGACCAGTACGATATTAGCAACTCTCCCCTACAACAAGCTGTACACTGCACCCAATCTTCATTCAATTTGGATGAACCATACACTGCATTCCACATTAGAGCATACCGATTTCGCGCAGGCACGACTCTCAGGAGGCGTTGCTACGCTCGACTCCTATGTTTTTCTCCGTCGCACGGCCCTGTACTTACTCTCTCTGTTAACTTTTCGTCCACTGTTTACGTTGACAACGGCCAGGTCCCGCGTTTGGGATGTACCAGTTATTCCTTGGAAATTACCACGACCAATCGCATGTGGTTCAAATTGTGGGTAGTAGTGGGAGTTGCGCAGATCGGTCGCAAATCGGTAGGGGCGTCGGTATGCTCTAATATGGAATGCAGTGTAGGATTCTTGGACTTAAATGCAAATGTCTTCACCGTCTTCATCACCACTGTTATCATTATCCTTCCGTATTTTGTTTAATTTTGTGGTTTTCTTTTTCTCTAGTTGTAGTCCTTTATTAAGATTTATACTGCGTTCCATATAAGAGCATACCGACGCCCCTACCGATTTGCGACCGATCTGCGCAGCTCCCACGGATCTGACACACGCGATTGGTCGTAGCACTTTCGCGATTGGTCGTAGCACTTTCCCCGCCGGTTTATTACCAATCAACAGTGTATACCTGCGCGAAACCAGTATGCTCTAATGTGGAACGCAGTGTAGTTTAATGTTGATAACTTCCTCTTTTTCGTTTCTTTGTTATACAAATTTTGTCCAAAACCGAGTACCCGGTTTTACCCCGTACGGTTTTGCCCCAGCATACAATTTTGTAAATATTTCGCATAATCAACAATACTAGGACGAAGTACAAACAAACTGTCTTAGTTATTTACACCTTAATATGCAACAATTAACATAATTCACACAAAAAAGTATTTACCTGAACACTGTCAAAAGTGTTGAAGTTTCTTAACTACCGAAAATTAGATCAGAGCCTTGAAAAGCACACAAGACGATACCCTAGTAGCATTTTTGGTTGGCCAACGGTAGCCAACAGTTGGGAATTAGTTGGGATATAGTTAGTGTTTTGCCTACAAATTCCCGACATAGGGCCTACGGCAAAAAACTTACAACAGTTTGCCAACGAATATTCAATGTTGGGCCTACAATTATAATGGTTGGTTAATTAACAAAAAGTTACGACAGTTTGCCAACGAATATTCAATGTTGGGCCTACAATTATTATGGTTGGTTAATTAACAAAAAGTTACGACAGTTTGCCAACGAATATTCAATGTTGGGCCTACAATTACTATGGTTGGTTAATTAACAAAAAATTTACAAACGTCTTACAAACGACAAAAAATTTGCTACATCCAAAAACCTGTTATTATATTCCAAGTTGTGATTTTTCTTTTCTTATTTATAAATACGTAATGAGGACGTCTGCTTGAGACGAATGTGAAATTTGAAGGAATGAGTCTAAAGGTCGAATGATGCTATTTTGTAGAATATTTCGCGTCACTGCGCAGTTTTTATAAACAATTAATATTAGTTATGTAACAAGAAATTGGAATTGTCTACAAGGAAATGTGTTGGGTAAGTGGGAACAGCGGTTGCTTCGTAAGCGGAAAGTTTGGGTTCGATGCTTCTCACCCCGAATTTTTTTTTTCCTAAAACGTGTTTACAACCTGAAAAAGACGTGTTTACAACGTCTTTTAACGTTCTTTAAGATGCCTTCTGGACGTCTGTACGACGTCTTTTGGAAAGAAACTGTTGGGCTTATGGTAAGAAACCTTCAGTTGGGCCTATGGATAGAAACCTTCAATTGGGCCTGCGTTGGTTACAATCGTTGGCCCATTTAAAAATAGCGCGACACTTCAACAGTTGGCCAACGGATATCACGTCATTGGCCCAACAAAGTCCCAGCAAATAAATGCTACTAGGGTATGATCTTACTATGCACGATTGTAAGACGATCATCTTTTGTTGATGAAACAATGCACATCGTGTCAATATGTCGCTGCAACGACGCGGGAAAATTTAAGGCCGTTTTAAAAATAATAGCACGTCCCGGTTTTACCCAGGTACCCGGTTTTGTTCTAATTTCCCCTACCTATCCTAAACTGATTTGAAACTTTTAATACAGAATGCAGCACGCGAACCTTATTCTAGCAATGCTACCGTTGCTCCCCTTCGCTCGCTCATAAAGATATTAATTCCTCGATTATCGACAACCGCGGTACCCCCGAAAGCCGACGAATCGTTCAAAAAGCCCAACAAAACTCGTGCCGCCGCAGAACAGCTCATCAAATATCCATAACGCCTTCTACAGGAAAGCGGAGCAACCCCTCGCGCTACCCCCAAAGATCTGGTCCCTCTGGCTAGGGGTGTACACGGTCGACACGGCGTTTCAGTTCTCGTAGTCGAACTCGGGCAAACCTCCGACAAGGGCTCGGGTAATGAATTTGGAAAGTGCAATCAGTAGCGCAGCCCTAAGGGGAGGGGTGACTTCAGGGTCGTGGAGCTGGTGAAACTCTCGGCTCGACCGCCGGGAGAAGGAAGGAAGGGTGGAAGGGTGGAAGGGTGAAGAGCGAAAGGGGGGTGCCAGGAGGATGGAAGAGGCGCGGGACAAGGAGAGCCAGAGCCACGGCACCGTATCAGAACAGAGGGAGGAAAGAGGGATGAAAGAGGGCGGATGTGACGCGGAATGATGGAGCGCGGACCGTGGAGAAAAATGAGAGTGGCGGAAAGGCGAGGGTGGAGGGACGCTGATGGATCGGCGCTCCTCCCTCCGCTGCACCCTCTCGCGGCACTCTCACGCCCGACCCTCTCCGGGCTTCCACCCCCGTGAGCCACCCTCCACGTTCAGGTTCGCGCTCCCAGGGGTAGAAAAGCCCCGCAATATTACTCATAGTCCGCTGGCCTCGTTCTCCTCTCTCTCTGTCCCCCTTTCTATTTTCCTCCTCTCCCGTTTCTACGCTTTCATCTCTGTCCCCTTTTCTTTTCGTTCTTCTTCCCCCTTTTCCATTTTCTCGGCTCTCCGCAACGTTTCCCTTGCTATCGCCTCATGCTGGCTATGGCTGTTCGATTTTCCGTTCTGTGGACTTTACAGCGATTTGATCACTCACGAATGCTCCAGTTGCCATAATTGTCCTTAAATATATCCTATAGTAAAGAACTCGAGAACGTTGGAATGTGTTCCAAATGCCCCTGGTGAACTGTCAAGACTCGATAGTCTTGAAGCATTGAAATCTCTTGAACGCTTCTACCCCTGGATCGCTTACGAAAATGATATTCGATACGATTCGAAAGATTTGTTGTGCTTTGAGAATCTCAAACCCATCGCTACTCGTTGCGTTTGCGTTTTAACCGTCCTGGACAGCAGCCTGCACCAGCACCTCCGAGGGAATTATTTATTCATACTGGATCTCTTGAAAGTAACCGCCCTTTTCGCGACCCCCTTCTGGCGCGATGGGCAACGGGTAAGGTGGAACAGGTTTCCTATCGATTTTGTTTCCGATGTCCTTATTATTTCCATCCAATAACTTTTTCTACGATATTATGTCATTTAAGTCTCGTATCTTCATTTTCTTCAATTTTATTTATCTACTACTCGGGACAAGAGCACTCGGGTAATAAAATTTGCCAGTGTGTACACGAAAGTAAATAGTATTTACACATGACAAATTTGGTACGCAGAAATCGGTTGGTCATGCATCGTTTCATGATGTAAAGTTAAACAATTTGTTAACAAAAACCGGTGCATTTAGTTTAAGGGTATATTGACCGTGGGACGATATTTCCGGTAAATATTGTGCTTCCGGCAGAGCCAAACAATGCGCGACGCAATTTCGTCGCTGTTTCACGGTTAAATCTGTTAGGCAAGGACTCACCAACAAATCCGTATATTTATTTGTTATGTCTGATGCAAAACCCATACGTTTTGCATCCACCTTTTTTGATCCAATAAATTATAAGCTTGCGTTGCAGCGGATTCCCGTCAGGCCCCTGACACGTTTGCCGAACCCGGTGATTGGTCAACGAATATCAGTGGGAAATTACGCGCTACTCTAGAAGCCTCACCTTTTTCTCCTTTATCCACTGGGTTCAATTAATTTCTTTTCATTCCTCCTGTTTGCGCACCGCAGAAAAGAAAAAACGGTGTAAAGACGGGGAAAAAGTCTGGAAATCTCGAAACATCTTCATCGAAACACGAGACCAGGTTCGATGCATACGTCGCGATTCGAAAAATCGAGAAAAATGAGGGAGCGCCGAATGAAATCGTCAACTCTATAAAACCCGGCGAGACGTTCCCCAGTTTGTCGCTGGCCTCGACAAGCGGGCAGCGGCGGCGTGGCGCGGCGCGGCGCGGAATTGAAAAGGGCAAGCTTGCCAGGCAAACAAACGCGGAGGTTCATTCAGCGATTCTAATACGCGAGACATCAGAAGCGATCCATCTAGGCCGCGCTTCAATACGAAAACTGTCGGCGTCAGAAGCGGTTGCCGCAGGGGGCGGAGGGTGGTTGGGGGGTGGTAAAGGGGAGTGTAGTCGCCTGGCAGGTACTATCGGGCGGTAGCCGAGACTGAGCTTTTGCACGGTTAGCGCGATTCGGATGGCGGCGCCACGAACCGCCATTACTCAACTATTCACTCGGTAACGCAATCATACGTCACAAAGGCCTTTCATTTGCAAGCGCATTGTGGAAACCCGGCGATATTAATTGCCGCGGCTCGTTACCCTCCCCAGCCCTTCCCCCGGTGGGCTGCTGCCGCCGCCACCGCCACCCACCCCCTCGCGTTTCCCGGCGAGCCACCCTCCGAAAGCCCTCCGCCGCCACGTGAACCACGGCTATTCCCCGTATTACGTATTCCAGTGCCATGCGGCGGCTCTGTCCCGCGTTCCCACCGACAACCCTCGCTTCCGACCTCTGCGTACACCCTCTCACCCTCTCGCTACTCCGCGGAGCAACGAGGACCAGTCTTTCTAAAGCATTCTTGCGCCTGACAAATACGTCGTCCGAGGACGACGCGAGGATGGAACGTGACTGCTTCGTTTCCGCTGCCGCGCCATCCCGAGCCCTGCCGCGTTCGCGAATATTAATTTTTTGCGGCGACGCGTGATAGGGGAGACCAGTCGCCACCGCGGATGAAAAACATCGAGGGGGGGGGGGGAGGATTGGTAATGACCGGGATCGAGGATCGATGACTATTTCCTGTGATTCTTGAAGGCAGCAGCGCACCCAGAGGGTGGGGAGGGTGGGGAGGGTGAGGTAAGGGGCCCTGGCACCCCCAAAGAAGGGGCGTTGTAAGAAGAAAAGAAAACTGGATCTTATTCTTGAAATAAATTTTTATAATCACGTAATGAATTTCATTGAATTTGCATTAAAAATATTTTTATCCCTTCAACTCGGCTTCTCCAAGATTAAATCGCGAGTGCGCCACTGCTTGAAGGAAATCATGACCTGTCAACGAAGTAAGGTAAGTGCGGGCAATAGGCCCACCTAAGAATCTATAATTTTTTGAAAAAAAACTTGTTCATATTCTTGAAAACTTTTTTTTTGTAGAAATCTGTGGACATTAAACTATAAACTGTAATATTTGTAACAATATATGAACACAACAAATACGAAAATTAATAGGTTTTTAAAAACCTTGTAAACGGGCTATGTTTCATGTAGTGCAGATAATAAGGCCGACCTATTAAGTATGTACAATTTTATTCGGGTAAATAAAGACATCTTCTTCCTCAAGTGTAGGTCCAACGCAATCCTCGTGTATCCAGGTGAAACACATGACACACTGTCGCATATCACTCTTGAATGCAGTTCTGCATAATTTGCAAAACCAATTGTCTGCAGAGTTGCCGTCCACATTTTCCCTGGAGGTGGATGACATGGGATCTTGTTCACACAATCTTGTCTTTTTTCTTCCGGTTGAAGTGACACGTGCTTTGGAGCTCTTCTCAATATCGTTCCTGCTTTAGAAGGGGTTACTTCCTGAGCCTTAAGGGGGGTTTGCGCCTTGCTGGGCCGAAAAATAGGTAATTCTTTGTCAATTTTATTCTACTAAAACGGTTCGACAAATTAATTTCAGGTTTGGCAGGCTGTTTCACTGTATCTTAAACTGTTGTTCTGAATTTTTGTGTGACAGTGAAAAGTAAAACATGGAAGATACAAAAAGAGCGTTGCAAAATAATCGGGTGGTGCTGGCGTTGACGAAAAGTACTTTACAGTACCTTACGGGTTATCCGAAACATAAAAGGGAAAAGAGATTCTTAATCTATATGAATGCGGCTATCGGTGGTAGTAGATGCATTAAGAAAAATAAAAAAATGTTAAACTGCCAGCCTTTTGAAGAACGCGAAGTGTTCTGATTTGAATCTGAAACAGGTTTTGCCCCAAAATCGGGAAAACTTCTTTAAATAAAAAAGGAACGGTAACAGATACGGCAATAAATCTACTACCACCGAGAGCCACATTCATATAGATTAAGAATCTCTTTTCCTTTTTATGTTTCGGATAACCCTTACAGTACTTTTCGTCAACGCCAGCACTACCCGATTATTTTTCAACGCCCTCTTTGTATCTGCCATGTTTTTTTTTCACTGTCACACCAAAATTCAGAACAATAGTTCAAGATACAGTGAAACAGCCTGCTAAACCTGAAATTAATTTGTCGAACTGTTTTTGTACAAAAAATTCACAAAGAATTACCTATTTTTCGGCCCAACAAGGCGCAACCCCCCCTCAAAGCCCACTTAATATTTTGGTGGGCCTTATTATCTGTTTTGTCACTTCCTCATTGCCGAGGTTATATGTTAAGCATGCACTTTAAAAAATCACCAATTTTCTGGGAATATGTTGCCAACATATGTACTTATACATACATATAGTTGTACAGTAATTGAATAATGAGTACTCCCAATACAAAGCCAAGAAACTGACGTAATTCTTATAATTGTAGCAACGCTAAGTAGTTGCCGGCGAAACATTTCTTGACTTTACAGCCGACAAATGTTATATTAATCGCGCGGAAACTCTTCAAATGACATTTCGTATGTAATAAAAGCAATAAATTACACTACCAGTATTGTAGATTGACCTACCAAGGATAAATGACAGGTGGGCCTTATTACCTGCGGGGCCTTATTACCCGCACTTACCTTATTTTAGAAGTCACAGAATCGTACATTGGTACAGAGTTATTAATCGTATCAGAGTCGAAGCGTCTTCAAAGACAAGATTTTAAAATCGCACGTGAAAGCTAAAAGGCTTCCACTGACATGCAATGTGGTTCTTGATTGGGCAAAATGATTTTAAAAACAGTGGAGAACGTTCGACTTACAACTGAGCGCGAGCAGAAAAGAATTCAATCTCCAAGAGGACCGCCCATTTTAGAAAACCTCGCGAGGGAGCACCACGTCGCATTTATTGGAGGGCGTCCGAGGTCGTCATGGATATCCTTCATATTATATATTCTATTTTCGGGCTGCCTGGTGTCCCGCGCTGACACCGCCAGCGTCCTGTTTATGCAAACTTTTCGCGCGCGTCGAGAGTTCCTGAAGCACCCTCGCGTGTGCCAGATACAAGCTGCAAGATAGGACAATAGGATGCATCGCATGCAGGCCGCGCGAGATACGCGTTGCGCTGGCAAGAAGGATGCTTCGAAGCGGTTAAGTGCGCCGGACAGCTTTTTCGTTCCGTTAAAAACATTGTAGCTCGTCGGTTTGGCGAATCGTTGCATATTTACGCGGTTTTAATTGTTCCAACGAACGGGAAACATGAATACGATTCGTCCTCCTCTCGGATTCCATATTCCTGTTTGCAATTATTTTCCCTCCACATTGTTGCTGTGGGTGTGTGGGTTTCACCTCGCATGCGTCATGGAAGTCTGGATTTGTGGCAGCTTTGCAAATTGAGCTCGTAAACCTCTTTGTGATTATGGTTGACAGTCAGGGATTAAAAAGAGGGAAAGAATCAGATGTTGCTTTGGCCTCTGCTTTCTAAGATTTACAAGAAGCCTCCTACTTAATCTCATCCTATGAAAAATGTCCTATTACGTCGGTAAGACCTCCGATTTATACTATATAAACCGCGTTAATTAATATTTGATTTTGTAACGTTAAAAGAGATGTGCACGCTCTATGGTGTAAGTCAGAGGAGCTGAGAGATTGAGTTATCACTACGTTCCACCTTCTTATATTAAATTCCACGCTTTAAGCAATAGCCACGCGGAATGAGGCGAGAATGACTTGCACCAGTCTCAATCTCACAGGCTTTTACAGAGACTTTTAACGACAAACAAATTACTGAAATAACATTACAGCTGTTTTCGTTTGTTTCCCTATGCGACAGTCGCCGTGCAGAAGTAATTTATTTTCAAATCACATTGATTGCTGTTTGATTTCATCCTAATCTTATTTAAAGAGCACATCGCGACGAGATCGAGCCAGTCTTTTGTCTTCTTTTCCATTTAAGCGATCTGTCTGTAGAGAACAGTCTCAAAGGATTCTTGCCAGTGACAAATACAAAGTCGAAGACATTCCTCCGGTGCCAGTCGTTGATTAATTTCGCCGTGTGGATTGTAAGACGGAGAAGCAGGCAGTCACTCACAGGCATATATACAATATGCTCGCAATTTTTCATGTCCACGCTCGGATACACTGCTTTATCAGGCGTGTCACGAAAAAAGCAAACATCGAAATTGGATTACACGCTCCTCGACGATCGAGTACATTATTATACATTAGAAACGTCCAGTGGAAACGAAGCGACGTTGCTCTGTATTGCTACCTATTAATAATAGACTTTTGCAACCGTCACCTCGCTCCTCGATACGTTCTAGCGGTAATTGATGTGTTCGATCTTGATCAAACGCACGCTTTTAATCGTTACTCAATCTGCTGGAAGTGTGAAGAAAAGATTAGGCAATTTGTAATATCGAGTCGTTGCTGGCAACTTTCAATAAATGCAGCGACTGGAAATGGTTTCTTTTTAACCGACACCTTTATCGCGCAGACGAATCGAACACGCGGGATTGTTGGCTACTCGAACACCTACCTTCTTTACGACCTGCTCTGCTACCATCAACAAATATGTAATTGAAGAGTTCTTGTAGAAAACACTACAAAAGCGAAAACTCTAATTTTTCAGAAGAGAGAAAGAACTTCCCTGACTTTAAATTATTTACGAAATTTGATTTGTTTTGATTGCTAAATACGCGTAAGTAGGTATACAATAACCCAAACGCATTACAAAAATGTCTACTTTTTACATTAATATAGTCCAAATTCATGAAAAAAGAATTTTATTTGTAGAAAACTCTGTACGTGTCACCGGTTAAAATTTTTTTTTTAATTTTGTCACTTAGGGGAGAGTGCGGTAATCACGAACGCGGCGTAATTGCGAACGCGATGGTTACGGCGTTCTAATAAATAAAAACTAATAAACAAAATCTAATAAATAAAAACTCTCCACTAGCTAATAGTTTAGGTCGTGTCCAACGCCGGGCAGAAACTAATAAATACAGAACGCTCATGCTATTCAAGATCCATTTTCAATTGTATGTAATTACTGTTGAATTAATGATACAATTGGGATTTTTTTAAGTTGAAATAAAGCACTTTTTACCAACATTTTGTGACCAAGGCGTTGCTTGAATAATGATTCTAACCCCTGAAATAAATTATTTTTTATTTTTTGATGTCGTGGGGTAATGACGAACAAATCGGATTAGGTAATCTCGAACGTTAAATACCAATACCCTTTTTCTTTTTTGGCATAATTTCATTGATAATGCTGTCTATTGAAAATGCTACTTTAACTCGATTGCACTCATTTCATTTTATTCTACCATTAATTATCATAGTACTACTTAGTAGTTATACACTTATTTTTCCTTCACCTAAAAGGGTCTAATAATCCCTTAGGAACAAATAGAAATAAATATAAAATCCCACTCCATTTATATTTTACAGTTAAGGATATTTTAGGATTTATCTTAATTCTTATAATTCATGTTTTAATTATTATACAATATCCCTATATTTTAGGTGATTCAGATAATTTTATTTAAGCTAATTTAATATCCACTCCTGTTCACATTATACCTGAATGGTACCTACTTCTTGTTTGCCTATTCTTGTTTTACGTGTTATCCCAAATAAATTAGAAGTAATTGGTCTACTTAGTAATATTAATTTCATAATTGCAATAGTAATGCAATTTCATAATTGCAAAATAATAATTTTAATATTGAATTAATCGTTTTAGATGCCGCGAAATTACGAACGAAAAACGAAAACAAGGTATAGGTACCATAGGTAGATACAGTGGCGGACGAAAGAAAGTTTACACCATTTAAAATCGCATAACTTTTTTAGAATTGATCCAAACGACTTGAGTTTTTTTGAGAAGCTAGAAGAATTAGTTTGCTAAGTGACGTGTTTCGTCGTTTTGACAAAAATTGCAATTGGTCGGAATACCGAAAATAATAGTAACGGTCGTTTTTTAAATCGTTGATTTCAGGAATTTCGCGATTTTCGACTTTTTCTGCGATCTTTAAGCGTTTGTAGCTCAGAGCAACGTCAACCGATGTTGGTGAAATTTTCAGCATGTATAAAACGCATTTAAATCTACAAAAGGGATTTTTGAATTTTTTTACCGACTCAGAAAAAAGTTTAAAAAACGGCCTTTGCTATTTTTTTTTCTCGATATTCCGACCAATTGCAATTTTTTTCTAACGCACAAGAAGAAGAATTTGAAAAATACATTAGGTATAGGTTGTAGCAACGTTTTTTATGGGTTGACCATTGAAAATACGCTGTCTGTGCTACTTTTGCGATATTTAGCACTCTGTTCGTGATTACCCCACGGCAGTCGGGTAATCACGAACACCAAGGGTTTTTCTTTTTCACTATAAAGTTGATTTTTATTATAGCTTTTCAAAAATTCGTCACAGTACTTTATAGATGAATAGTTTAAGTATGTTTGTAAATAATAAACAAATTCATTTCTCACACGGTTTTCGTTTTGTTTGCTTTTTGGCTTAGATCTTCGCAATTACCCCACTCTCCCCTACAGTGTTTTCTACAAGGACTCTTCAATTATGTTTCGGCACCTACAGCGATTGCGTATATCCACGCTCAATTTCTATATAGTCACCACTGATGATACCTACTTCATTGATACCTAAGCACATTAGCACGTTGTGCTTTGAGGCGAATCTACAGCTTGTATGCCAATCAGTATGAATTAATACACCAGCGTCTCCTACGTAGCAAGAACGACGCTTGGCTCTTCTTGGCATGTACATCCGTCCGTGTGTTGTGTACGCGCCGCACCACCGTGGGGTTTACGCCACATAGAACACGATTCATCAGGCATCCCCGCTACACCTTTAATTAATACCTAAAAATCCAAGCGTGCAGGCGGGCATGTTTCCCGCGCGGTTGGTTATCTCGAGTACAGGGCCGAGACGTGTTCCGCTCATATCCCCGGCCCGTGTTTACCGTGTCTGGACCGTGTCGAAAAGCCATCCCCGTTCACAATCGTCGAGCCTATAAGCGGCGGGAAGCGTTGCGGGGCCGGCGGTCGTGTTTGAAAAATCGCCTCGCCGGAAAAACCACCTTGGGGTTGAAGGATGCGACGTGTTTGTCTTCGCTCCTCGTCAAACTCGGTCGAATTCGAAACAGAGCCCCCCGAAACTGCCAGCGGGAAGGCGAAAGGCGATAGGCGAGAGACGAACACGGATGGCCCCAGCGACAGCTGGCCTCCCTTCCAGGCGTGTGTACCTACATCCAGCGTCGATCTCGCGCAGAAGCGTCGCCGTCCTCCAGGCCCTGCACGCCTCGGTCACACTTTCCACGGGAAAAAAAACCGATCGCTGACGTTTGATGGATCGCGACTAGGATACTCCGGACAGAGAGTCACTCTGTTTTTCCACGGCTCTTCCCTCGGCTCTCTCTCTCCCGCGGCCATCAGCCGGCAGCCGACTCTTTCTTACACGGCGGAGCAGGCTGAAGAACAAAGACATCAACGCTGATGGATGCGCGAGAGCACCGGCCACGCTCCTGGCGAGACCGAGCGCAAGTTCTGTATTGTCTCTCGCCTCTCCAGTGTTCTTTGATCGCCTGGCAAGATCAAAGAGCGCCTCCCGAGTCTTTGATTCCCGTGGAATGAAGTTCGGACTGGTTTTAAGGTGGATGGGCTTTTTATTTAGGCGCGGGGCGTTTTCATTCTCAGCTCGGGCGTTTATGTATGAACGGGTATTAAGATGAAACGAGGCAACTGTCGGTTGGCTTCTTAATTTAAACGGAAACAAGTTCGCGGGAATGAGGAGCGATCAGTCGCCGATGTTGCGTCCTTGTCCCCGTGTAGCCACCCTCTCGCTGTCACATATTTGTCATTCCTCGTTAAACGGGGGAAAAATTGTGCGGCGAGGAAAACACGACACTTGACGGACGATTTTATGCTACGAAAGTTTCTAATAGTAGGTACGTTCAGGAGTGACAAAAATAATCAAAGACTTTGGTACCGAATTCTGGCACCGCTGTATCGTTAATGGCAGTTCTGACCAAAGGACAGTGCCAGAAGTTGAATTTCCTACGAAATGTGCTCCTCTAACCGAGCCAAATACATCCAGTTTCCTGGTTTCGGCAATAAACAGCTCGCGTCCTCGAGATTCGGCAGCGCGAAGCGCCAAAGAGCGGCGCGTCTTTCGCGGGACAGGAACGACTATTAATTACTGTCCGCGGTGGCTGTGCGCGCGGCTAAGGAAAGTAATTATGTGTCGTAGGCCGCCACTTGGGGCTGAAGACGTACGAGCCGCAACAAACGTCATTTTTTAACGCCGCATCCGACTCGCTGTCGTTGATCTTCGTCCGCTCGAGGAAGGACCCCGCGACACCTGGCGCACCGTTCTGCGATCGAAAGTGGCTTGCGAGAATATAAATTGCAAGCTTCTACTTAGGTTTAAGTAGCGGTGTCGTGACACCGCTTTGCTAGCAGCGGAAGAAAAATGCGCGACTCGTCTCGCGTCCCTTTTTCAACATTAGGAGGAACACAGCAGCGACAGAGGCAAGCCGATGGTGTATTATCGGCAGAAACCTGTCCGAGAATTCCGGTGCCAACGGATGCTGCGAAGACTTTGTGCGAGTGAAAGCATCCTCACGAGCGTGCAGCGTAACTCAAGACCGACGACAAAGTTTAAACCATAGGTAATGGAGCACTGAAAGCATGACAAACGGAATCGCGAAATAACTCAATCCCCCGGCACGCCCATGCCCTGGAATAATTTTGCACGGTTCCGCGGGCTTCTTAAGCGGAGCTAGCCACACGCTCTCGCTAGTGACTTCATCGGAGCGGCCTCGAGCACGCTCTCCTTTTACCACTGATAACACGAATTTACCGGCCGGTTGTTTTACTCGCGCCTGCCGGGCCCGAGAAGAAAATGGCCTCTTTTCACATTACGCATATTACGTAGCGAACGCAGCCCTTACCTGGCTATCCATGCGGCAGCAAGCCGGTCATCATCATTACGTTGCCGGGAATCGCGATATTATGCTTTATCTCTCTGCCAGCGAAGTCCTCTGTATGATGGTTACATGCGCGGCCACGATCAAGTATGCAAAAGTCGAATTTGAATAATGAGATCTTAATGATAACGTTCCGAGCCGCCGAAAGTTACTCCCGGGGCTCGCTAAATTCGCCGAGCGAGTGACACCCTTCGCTGGCCCGGGCAGCGCATCGCCTCCGAAATTAATCGATCACCAGGTGGAATCAGGTTGGCGGTCGCGCGACATGTCGGGCATTTCTCGGGCAGATTGGAGGCCGTGCCACAAAATGCCGCTATCCGGGGAGTTTCGGTTGCAAATTTGATGGGGCTGCAATTTCTTGCAGGAATGTGACGCCGAGAAAATTGATCCTCGCTCGGATGCCTTGCAACCCGGGGACAGCTGCTGCGAATAAATAATCGACTCAAGCTTCAAATTTTCGGTACAGTTATGAAGGAATATAATTTCTCCGGGCTGCCATTAAACTTCACGTTTCGGTGTCAGAGAGACAGGCAGACAGACGCTTCCACTGGCAGGCGGGAAGGGTTTACCCGATTCGTATTTGCTTGTTCGCCGATCGAAACGGCGCGGGGTGAACCGAAGGTCCAACAAGCCAAGGAAGCAATTGGCCCCGCTGACCAAATTCCCGGGGATCTATTCTAATTGCGCAATTTGTAAAGGGGGCTGTTGTTGAACGGGGGAACGGTAGGATCGGGTGGAAATTAAAAAGCATTAATAACAAGCGGATTGGTCGGCGGAGGTATCCGTGGAGAGGTGAGTCGCAAGATGCAGGGAAGGAAGAAAAGAGAAGGGAAGCCGATTCAGGATCCACGGGTGGGTGGATGTCGTGGAGGGGGTCCGGATGAGCCGCGAGGAGAGAGGATGAAAGAGGAGGAGAGGCGGGGAGAGTTCTTGGTGGCCTCCGGATGGTGAAGCGGGCTAGACGTAGCCGTTGGACGTTGCCGTGTAATTTATTTCCCTTCGCTTCCGCGTCGCGGCCGAACGAAACGTCGGATCGACGGGGGGTGGTCCGTGGAACACGGCCCGATCAACCTATCCTCCATCGACCACCGTCACTCCCCCCTCGCAACATCGCCCTTAGGAGTCCAGTGAAATTTTCGAGAATATCGCCGGTCCCGTATAAATCACGTTTATCGGCCGCGGAGAAGCTCGCAAGGCCGGCCTGAATGCTTCAACAGATCGACTCAAAATGATTTTCACGCTTTGGTAATTCCCCGTCGTCGATGGTGGTTTCCGCTTCAGCTACCGATACCCCGGGCTTGCGGCCGAGGATGCTCGAGTTTGTTACGACTCGCGGGGGTAGAACCTTCCGTTGATCGCGAATCAATACGTTCAGATACGAGGTAGTTCAGATCGGGAGAAAGAGATGCATTATTGATATGATGATCTGTGTCGGGATTCGTGACACTCTGGTAGAGAAATAAGTAGCAGAAATTAAGTGTACTTATTATGATTAGTGGCGGACTGGCAAGGTTGTCAACTTGCCCGATGGCAAGTGGGCCTCTGATGAAGACTTTCCACTCTGAAAGGGGGAATCCTATTTTATGAACTAAAAACATAGTGAAATTTAGGAATTTCTTTTTAAGAAACTAGCCTATCGATTCATCTGAAATTTGAACCACGTTTTAATGCATCCTTGAAGGAGTTGAACTTTTTTTTATGTTCATATTTAATAATAAATATAGGAGTTATGCATCACGCCGCGCAAAACTTGTCGTCCGCTGGTGTGCATGATGTTTAGCTTCTAGATAATCTGAAACAGAAAAATGAAACGACGTTTTACTTTGTACATATGTAGCTTCAATTTGACGAACCAGAATACCCTTAAATTCTATACTTCTTTTGTTACATAAGAAAATTGGCGGGAAATTGAATCGCAGAAATTAAAGGTTCAGACCTTTCAGTTTGAAAACTCTCCACACTGGTCAATAAAATTTTTTGTTTTTTGCTGGTTCATCAATTTCAAGCTACATATGTATAAAATAAAACGCCGTTTCATTTTTCTGTTTCAGATTACCTGGTAGATAAATATCTTGCATAATAACGGACGACGAATTTTGCGCGGCGTGATGGTCGATCATGCATAATTACTATATTTATGGTTAAAAATTAATAAAAAAAAACCTGTCGCTTCTCCAAAGATGCATCAAGACATCGTCAAAATTTCAGTTGAATCGGATCGCAGGATCCTTAGAAAAAAAATTCAAAACTTTACTATGTTTTTAACCCAAAGAGTAGGATTCCCCCCTTAAACATCAGACAATATTTCTAAAAAAATTTAATTGCACTCTTTTGCCACTTAAAGTATTTTTTGAAAATTTTATTTATTTCTTATAAAAATTAAATGATAGCCTTATAGTTGTCGATGGGTCCACTTTGTTTCCTGGCAATCGATATTTTTAAACCCAGTCCGCCACTGATTAATATCACACTTTGAGTAAGAATTTATGTTAAGAGAAAGAATATAAAATCACGCTTTGCGGATGACTCGAGGATCATTATTGATTACCGCGCATTCTGACGGACGTCTTGAATAGACAGGGACAAGGGGTCAACATTTTTCGCCATCGCCGGAATACGGCGAAAATTCGTACCGAGTCAGAGGCCCAAGAAGTGCCTTTGATAAATCGCACTCGATATTTTTTTACTTTCCCCTCGTTCGTCTTGCAGAATGCGCTCTCACCCGGTTTCCCGGCCGCCCTCTTACCCCTTTTCATCCCTCGTTCGCCCTGCCACGCTCGACGTGAGTTTTCATGATTTCTTCGGCCATGCTTCCTGTTGTCCTTCCCACGTTCTTCTGCCTCGAGCACCGCACCCTTGCGCGCAGTCCGCCTGATTCTACGAAATTCAAACTACCCCAATTCAGTCTAAGTGTACTTAAAAGCTGATACATTATTACGTTCGATACGTGAAAAATTGTGCGAAACCTGCGAATGAGAACGTCGAGAGAGTAATTTGCAACGAGTGCTGCGACGCAATGGCGGCTTTAGGCGGAGGCCCGGCAGGATAAAGGGGAAAGGAAACAGGAAGAGTTCTCGTTGGCCAGGTTACTTTAAACAAGATATGCGCAACGATTCCAGGAGAGTCAGAGGAAGAGGAAGAGGAAACTGAAAGGATCTCGGAGTCAGTGACCTTGGGCGGGATTTATGGCCGTCCTTTTAGCTATTCGTGACGCAGGGAACGAAGGTCGTCCTCGTGTGGAAGAATCGCTCGGTCGCAGCGTGAAGTTGAAATCCTTTCCGAACTTAAAACTGTCCTTGATCCCCGATACAGTCCTATACAATCGTTAGCGGACGCCTTTGTCGCAGCGACCGAGGAGTCGGGTTAAAAGCCTGGCTCGCCAAAATCTTCTATACCCATTGTGCCACGCAGTATTCTGCTACATATACCTTTCTCAAAGCAAAGTGACAGAGATCATTGATGTTTACCCCTAGGATACGGATCTTGAGGCTAAAGGACCTTCAGGTTCGCAATTTCTTGCAATAGTAGTAAATTACAGTTTCTCAGCATCGGCCGATTAACCCTTAACCTTTAACCGGTGGCATCCCACTTTGTGACGTAAACGGTGACGTCGAGTCTCACAGACTCCTCTTTAATAATTTTGTATTGTCAAGTCAAATTTATTTTTAACATATACTGGAGTTAGGGAAACACTTGCCTTACACAAAAGTAAGAAAAGAAGAATAAAGACGATGAAAATGAAAGCTGGTTTTTTAAACTGTGTTAAGAAAATAGACTGGAAAATATGATACAATGCACGCAGTTCAAAATGTGGGTTCACGAGCTTCGTGCGGGATTGCATAGAATTACTTTTGAACATGTAGATATGTGATGATTGTAGTAAATCAATTTGAAAGTACGAATTAGGATAAGTATGGTATGATTTAGGAACATTAATCCTAAATCGTACTTTTTCCATTTTAGAAATAAATCGTTTTTATGAATAGAAGTTGATGGTTTTTTGTTGTTTGAGTTTATAAAACTGTTTATTCTATTAAAAAAAGATTTGATTACCATTAATTTTGTTTCATTTTCCCTGTTATTTTTCATGTAATAAGCATTTGTTTTTAAGGGGTACGATTTAGGCAAGTTTACCCTATTAGTGACTTTGTTACATATTTGAAAATATGCTTTTACCTTAAAGGTTACCTTTAGGTATCATACAATAGGTATATTCTAAAACAATTTCGAATGAAAAGAAGGAAAATATAGGAAAAATAATTCTGCACGAAACTTCCAGACTCCACGTCACCGATTAAGGGTTAACCCTTTAAGGCCCAGACACTTTTCTCGGTGGAAAAAAATTATTTCTTGCGATTAGTTAACTGAAAAATGGTCCCAATACATGCACTTCATCGTTGTTTTCCCAAAAAAGGCAGTCGAAATATGATTTTCTCGATGTAACGTATACGTCAAACAGGGCGTGTACGGATTAAAAAAGCGATTTTTTTCATAAATCAAACTTTATAAGCATTATTCTTTTAATATAACGATTAATTTACACGTATCTACCAAATAAAATATAAAAAAATAATTTTATACTCAACCGCTTAAAGAAAACAAGAGCAACGTTTCAGGTTATCGAAAAATGTCCAACAAGCATTCGCCAGAAACGTTTCCATGGTTACTGCAAACATTATTTACAGCGGTAAACGCATCAGTGGCTTGCATCTCGGAGCCATTTAGAGAACAGAACCGTTTTGGGACCCAAAATTATCGACTATCGATTTTTGTTACACGTCTGAAAATTATGTGACGTGTTAAGTACACTTTATAATTACACAATCCGATAGAATTAACACAAGACTCCCGTTTGCATCAGTAGGTAAATATTCGCCTATCCATAAAACACCGAACTGCCCTGCCACCTCCTCCTTCCTCCAGTCCCTTCGCTGGAGACGGACGTATTAAACGATACCCACCCCCCGAGCTATCGTTAAACAGTCATCCATTTCACGCGGGAAAATATAGTCAGTCCTCTTCATCATCCCGTATCGATCAAGCGTGGCGTGTGACACGGTGCAAAAAGCGCGGTTTTAAACACCGAACTTCGAAAGCAGACGAACGAACGCCTCGTCATCAACACGATTCGGCCGCCGTTCATCACCTTCCCGCGCGTCAAGTATTCGCGTCCGCGTTCAAGTATTCGGGCGCAATTAAAAAAAAAGGCAAAAAAAACACAACAGAGGAACGGTGGAGGAAGAGGCAGAACGGCCGCAGTGCGGCGCGGGAAAAAAATTTTCGCGAAAGCCCTTTCATCACACTTGCCCGCCAAACTGTCTCGCTGGAGTTTTTATTGTGTCCGAATTGCGAAAGCTACGGGGGAGAGTTATTGTGAAAGCACCGAACATGTGGACGTTAACACCGTGAGAGCTCGTTTGGTGCGGGCCAAGGGTGGAACGGGGGCGGCGGGGGCGGAGGGGGGGGGGGGGCCAGGCTTGTTGGTATTACGTAAGCGTTGCGCGACGCGAGGCCATTTCAAAAATGGAAAAAAAATACGGGAAAAAGAGGTTACGTCCCGGGTGCTGGCTGGCTGATGCCAACACGGCTTTTTAATTAGAGCCGGCAGCGCACCAGCACCTGACATCCTGCAACGCCGCGACCCCTTCATCAAAGTATCATTCTCGTTTCGTCGAATTTCAGCAAGAATTGCGGCGCATCGAGCCGCTGGTTAAAATAAAAACGTGGAGAAACGAGGGGAAGGGTGGAAATATAATATTGCAAATATATTTTACCGTTAACAGTTTTGAAAGAGGCGTTAATCGGGCTGTTTTTTTGATACATTAAACGCGTTTGATCTTCCTCCACGATCGCTCCACTTTCCCTGGTGAAAGGTTCGACGAGCTATTATTTGAACGTAATGCGCGTTGATGAGGATCGGCTGCTCACTCTCGTGGTCTCGAGCCGCGCTTTGATCTCGCGCGAGCGCCAAAAAGTTCCACGGCACGTGTATCGATCTTGTTAAACGATGAAAGGTTTTCCCTTCTTGGGCAATGTTTAAAGATTCCGTTTGCTATCGCCGCACAGTGTAACGAGTATATAGGAAAAAAAATCAAAAATCAATTTTCCATTAAGGCTGTTTACTACATTTACACGTAATTTATGTTAATCATATTTGTGCCCCAAAAAAATAATTTTTAACATAAAATAATTGTTTAAAATATATTTTTGAACATAATAAAAGTAAAATTTTTTTTTAAATAATTCGTATTGATAATAAATTTTAAATTATTATTAATTTTTATTATACATCTTCATCACTATCAGTTGAATATGAAGGAATTCAGTGTCTTTTAAAAATAAATATTCAAGCACAGATGTGCCTAGTACTTTCGTTTTATTATTTGTATTTTTTCTTATGTGGGAGCACTCGGGAGCAGATAAAATTTATAACAAATTAAATGGGATAAAAATAACTAATTATAGTAAAAAAATGAAGGAACCGATATGTTTCGTTTTTTTTTTAATTCTCTCCAGAATTTGTTGTATTTATATCTATGTTCTTTTCTTCTTTTTTTTTAGAAATAAGCAAAATATTTCCTTTTTCCGTTTTATTAATTAAAAATTCCTGCATTTAAAGATATGGATACGTACCAGTTGCTCAAATTATTACTTTTTTTGTCGTATCTTCTAAATTATTAAAGTCGTTTAATAATAATTGTAATTTAGAAGATGAAATGAAATACAAAATTTCAACACTCAAAGTTTTGCTTTTCGAACACGTGCCGCGACACTGTGCGCCGCACAGTGGTTTTAAAAACGCTAAAAAGCGGCAAACCCCATAAAAAATACTTCAATTTAGTCAGAAATCGATGCTCGTGGTATTTTCGGGAAGCTGATTACGAATCTGAAATTCAAAATTCTTAAAACAAAATAGTGAATCCAATATGCCGGACGCGTACATCAGAAACGTATCAAATTTGGTCTAAACTTGGTATTCTATAGTTTTCGAGGACGTTGATTACGAATCTGAAGTCAAAATTGCAAAAAACAAAATGGCGGATCTAATATCACTGGTATAAACGTCGTTTTCAAGTTAATTTTTGTGAAAATTGATTATTTTCCGATTTCTGACTAAAACGATATAATTAGAATATCGAATTTAATATGACGACGTTAATTTCAAAACTTTTTTAAAAATTATTTTAAAAATTTTATTTTTCCCGATTCTAATGAAAAAACTCAACATTTCTGCGTTTGGTAGATAACGTAGGTCAAGTATATTATCGAAAATAATAAAAAAAACTAGTAATTATGAAGTGTTGTTTGAAACAACGAATGCTGTTTTATTCATATACTAAACACACGTGGCGCTTTAATTTTAAATATCTTAAAAAACCGCAAATTTCCGTAAATTTTCTCAATTAGATGTCATACTTGACATGTTACCTTATATCAAGAAACTTGTTACAGCGTGACACCCGGTGACACCCATTTTTGTTTTCCTTCCCTTTTATTAAAACATGACTTAGATTTATGACACATTGAGAAGGGAATTACAAGGGTAAATTCAAAGATATTTTACTTTGTTTCTGTGGAAAGTTTATGCCAATAACACCTACCTCAATGCTAAACTGTTTCACATATGAATCTTTTCAGATAAACTTTCTCTGGCACATTAAACATGCTCCCATTTTCAATACATTAAGGAGCATGATGTTTTGTCAACTTTGACGGCCTATATCTCAATAACCAATCAATATATTTAAGAAATTCAAGCGGAATTTAATGCACTGATATATATACAACAAATCTGCCTTAATAGCGAAAAGCTGGTATATACTTGGAAAATTGAATTTTGGCCAGCTTTTGGCAATTTGGGACCGCTGTGCGCCGCCTCGTAAAGTGGAAGATGGTCTCAATATGAACACACACGCGGTGACTGCCAATTAAGTTAGCAGGTACAAAGGAACCTACCATTCCGATACGCGATCAGTAATTACGGGCAGAGATACAGAGCGGGGTATTAAAAACTTCAACGTCCTTCAAGATGGACGACAAGGCTGCACGCCATGCCCCTCACCGGCGAATGACACATCCCCTGAAAGGCATGCTCTTCCAATCCGTTGTAGGGAGCCCTTAAACCGAACTGAATTGAACGGAACGCCACCCCTACCGAAGCGAGCAGCTACAACAGCCTGAGCGCGGAGACCTACTCGTATTATCCACAGTGACAGGATGGCGGAGTTATTAATGGCCGCGACAGTGACAAATGACGAACTGTCGGCGCAAGCAAGACTGATATGGCGGGCTTCGTTCCTCTCTTCTCTCCTTCGTAGCCTGGCTCCCTGTCACCTTTCTCTCTCCCTCCCTCTCTCCCTCCGTCCTTCTACTTCTGTCCCTCCGTTATTCCCTCGTGGTCTCCGGCCCCGTTCATCCCCTCGTTCCCGACTCGACCTTCTCCCGCGTTTCTGCCAGCGCTACTCCGGGCGAACTTCGGCCAAGCCTCGTGTCCAAACACGGGCCAAACACCGCCACCGATACAACCGGCCGACGTTTCTTCCAGTGATATCAATGATCGAGGAATCTTCCGTGGGGACGCTACCTTTCGGCCCTCCCTCCTCGATCATTGATATTAGGAGTTAGTGGAGCGTGGGGCTTCCACGGGATTATGGGAATCCGAGGACCCCGTCTGCTCCTTGTAAAAGCTCCTGCATTGTTTGTTCCGCCGAGGAGGACGATTCTTCTCATTCCGAAGTATCCAGATTCGGCTCTCGCGCCAATGAAGAGACTTCTTTTCGTGGAATTTGAAAAGCAACGCGGGTCGAGCTAGACGCGTCCTTCCATTCTCTGTTAAAAACGTTCCGGCGTTCTTTCACGAGCGCGCGTATCCCGCGGTAAGCGGAATCCCGCGCGCGGTCAACCGACAGAAGCGCGTGGTGGACAGTCATTTTTCCGGTTTACCTCTGGAAACACGTGCGGTGCTCGTTTATAATCCCAAACTAGACGCGATCGGGGCCCGGCCGATTCGAAAAAGTGGAGGGAAGAAGGAAGGGGCCGCGTGATGGGCCACGAAATACAGCCGTGTCGTGTCCTGTTGTGTACAAAATCAAAATAAATATATTTACAGATTATCCATGGCAATAACTCATGCGCGGTTTGAATAGGCGGCAGGGGGTCTCTTCTTTTTCGAAGCTGTTCCCTCCCTCCTTCTGCGTCTTGCCTCCTCCCCAACCTCCACCTCCTCATCCTTCTATCATTCGGTCGCTGCTTTGTATTCCGCGTCGCTCGCGCCCTGCTCCCCTTTCCCCCCACCAAGTCGTCTTAAACTCCACGATTCTCTCAGACCCTTCCGTCGATCTCGTCCTACCCCAGCACCCCCAGCCACCCTCTGGATTCTTCTCGCCAAAAAGCCTCCCCGCGCACACGCTGCTCCTGCCTCTCTTCTCTCTCCTCGTTCTCCTTCGCCGCGGCGCCCGGCTTCTTCGCGGAGCGAAGAGCCGGAGGCTTCATCCTAAGGCAACTTGATCCACCCCCTTCCACCCCTTGCATCCCGGCCGCATCACGCCAACTTCTTTGATCCCCGTCGACCGCTCAACTTCGAAGGATCACCGGCCAGATTTTCGAAAGAATTCATAACTTTGCCCGGAGTCTTAGCCGGGAGAAGCTTTCCTGGTTGAAGGTGGCTGGTGGAGTCTGCTGGTGCCGCGGGGACACTCGGGGGTTATGTCGCTCTGGGGGGCTTCGACGACCCGCCCGGGACCTGGAATAACGTTCCGCGATTTCCGGAATGCGAAATTCGTCCGGGAAAGAGCGGCTCGCCCGCAGGAATGTATAAAAAAAATGGGCTGCTCTTGCGAGGGGCGAGAAGAGATCGCCATTTGCCGTGAGTTACGTGGTCGGGACGTGAACTTGGAGGGATTGCCCTCTGGGAACAACAGGATTGACTTAATTGATCTTATTTGACAGGATAGCATCGTCGAGTAGATTTAAGCTAACGCGTTTCTGCCCAAGTAGCTGGAATAAACAGCACGCTGATTTACCGAATCATCGCGATAACAAAGTAGCGAATCGATATTTACGAGCGTTGGAACAAGCAGAACGACAGCGGCAGCGGCGGTGACATTTCGTCGGGCAATGGAGTAGAACGAGGAGCTGGAAAAAAGAATTTTGTCCGGGCGATATCGTTGATTGACAGATCGGGAGATGGGAGGAGGGAGCAGAAATTGGAGAAACGAGACGGAACGGGAACGGAGCCGGAATAAGGGAGACAGAGGAGCAGCAACACGCAAGCCTGATCTGCTCATGAGCGTGGAAATCCCTCGTGGCAGCCTTGGGGTTCCGAAACATCAGCGTGATTGCGTTCCTCCAGCGAAGGTATTCCATTACCGGGGCGAGCGGGTACCCTCATTCCTGCTCCACCCTCTCCAAACATTTAGCATCGAGCCTCGCCATCCTCGATCCCGGTTCAGCTGCGAGCAGACCGAGCATCGACGTGCAAACCGATATCTCCTACCCCCTTCTGTCCGCCGGACAGGCCGACGGACATTGTTGCAAATGCGACTACAGCCGTTGATGAGCTTTCGGCTCCGGTGTAAATTGGAAATTGGCATTTTAATTCGATTTCTGGACCGTTACACGTGACTATGCCTATATTTAGGTGAATTATATCACGAGTGAGTGAAAGGGATGCTTTCCACGTGGCCCATAACGCAAGTACCTAATAGTCCTATCTAACAATTTTCATGAGACTCTGCAGTTTTGCAGAATAGTGAAAAATATTTTACACGTAAATATTTTTTGTTATCGACAATCATCCACGTTGAACGGTTGAAAAGAGCCCCCAAACTTGGGGGTCGAATACGTATTATCTGAAATTTTCGGGGGCTGTACTCGTCTTTAAAAAATCCACGCTTGAAAAGAAAAAGTCTATTAAATAAATGCACGAATGTGTAACTTTCTATTTGCGTCTGCAGCAGAAATGATCGAAATGCGCGGCAACGAGGTGGCTGGGGGTGAAATCGAGGGGTTGCGTCGAAGAGAATGGACCAGCGTCCGCGTTCACCGGACCAGCCGTAGCAACTTTAATCAGAAATTGATACAGGGATGCCTGTCCTGTTTTCATTAACATTCCACAAATCCTGCAACAAATTAAATTACTTCGCCATTGCCGGGGCTAATGAATGTCGGTGGGGTGGCACCGGAAGAGGTGGAGGATCCTGAAGGACAGAGAATAGTAGAGAGTGAGACTGATAATCGATAGCTCTCGAAAGTTGAGTTCATTCGTCCGTGCGAGTCCGTTCGCTATTCGCTACCAGCCGTCTTCGCTCCGCTGGAATTACACCGCCGGAAATGGAGATCTTGCGTGCGAAATACCTGTCCCCGGCTTCGCAGACTACTTTAGACCGTCGATTGCAAGAGAAGAGTTAAATTCAATGAGAATCGATCAGGTAGCTGTACCCCGCTTAATCGATCTGTCAATTGTGTGAATCCTCGAGGGCAGTGACGCACTCAGGATTTAATCTTGGGGGTGGCGAATTGAAGGGATGAAAATAGTTTCAATGCAAATTCAATAAAATTCGTTAGGTGATCATAAAAATTCATTTAAAGATTAAAATCCAGTTTTCTTTTCTTTTTACAAAGACTATTTTTTGGGGGTAGCCAGGGCACCTTGGCCCCCACTTTGGGTGCGCCACTGCTTGAGGGCATTCTTCTAAATATAGTCTGCAAATCAGAGCGTCAGTCGCGATAACAATTCCAGTAAAACCTTTTCATGAACTCTAAAAACAGTAGGCACTAACAGTACCAATTAAATAGTAGGGTGACCTGTCCAGTGAATAAACACCCCCCAGTAAATGAACGTTGGTCATATAATACGAAAAATTAACACGAGAAATCCCACGAGAGAGAAAGAGATATACACCATTTCACTCTTAGCCACTCTTAACAACTCTTACGTTTATGGCTGTATTTTAAAATTCATTTTAAAATGTATTTTAAAGTATAATAAAATAACATATATAAAATAGAACACAAGATGTGGTTTTTTACTTTATATCTTCATTATCTTGGTATAATTGACAGATTTAAAAATCAGCGGGAATAGATGAAAAATGACGGGCCAATCAAAAACCCAAATTCACATTTTCAGATTAATAGATAGTAAAATACCGCCATAAACGTAAGAGTTGTTAAGAGCGGTTAAGAGTGAAATGGTGTATATCTCTTTCTCTCTCGCAGGATTTCGATAAAAAATGGCGGGAAAATCAAAAAGTGGCTTTCTCGTGTCCAGACTCCTATTATAGTGTCTCTAGTGGAAACTTACACCGAAATTCAGAGTGGACACCCACCGATGTCTCGCAAAAGCCTTTTTCTTTTTACTTATAACCTATACAGCATTAATTCCGTTTATTCAAAAGTTATCATCATGGCGTCCCACAAGTTCAAGGTAAGTCTTGTTACGTGATATCTACAATTTGTATTTTGAGGTGCATTTAATGGTCCTATGATAAATTTGTCGTTATAATTACATTGTTTAGATACTTCTTTAACGAAAAATAGTGTATGAAATAACGGATTTCTAAAAATTTGTCGAGTTTGTTAGGTGTTCACGCATTGGATGGGAAATACCAGTGAATACCAATGAATGAACGGCCGTTCATTCACTGGACATTTCTTACATTACTCTTGACACTTTCGCCGCCAGTGTGGAGGTTAGGTTAATCCACCGCAGAAACCAAATTTCAACTACGCGTAATTATGATCTTATAAGACTAAACAGTAAAGTATCAAATCAATAATATTATTGCAATGGGAGAATGAAAAATTAATTACACAAAAAATCGTGCAAATACATTGGAAACCTAATTAGAAATTTATGTTCATTCACTGGTCATTGGCCCATTTTTTATTTAATCCTCCGCCAGACTTTTAATGGAAGTTATAGCTATCAACCATTGCCAGAATTGTGTTTCTTGATGTCTGACTTTCGTAATAAAACAGCTCGCTTACAGTAACAACATTGAAGCGATTAAATAACGACATTTGAATACTAATTTTAACAGACATGCAGCTTAAGTGTTCATTCACTGGACAGCTCACCCTACCTAGCTCTGATGCCTATTTTCAAAATTACTAATTAATCTTGACCGTAAAAGAAAAGGAAGGAAGAAACGAGGGTTCGTCGATGAAGTGGAAGCGCATTAACAGTACTGTCGCGTTGAATTGTCCTATCAGCGATCGGTGTTCCAAAGTCGGACGCGATACAATAGTGGCAGCGTTCCCGCAGCCGTTTCGAGCGTTTCGGTTGGCGGGAGTGAGCGTGCCGGCTGCATTGGTGTGTTGGTGGTTACGTGTAGGGTAGGTATAGAGGGTAGGTAAGCTACGCCGGAGTCCAGATTCCACGGCAGCGAGCGGAATGGAAGCGCACGGGCATGGCAGCGGCGGTGCGGGGGCGGGCGGGGTGGTGGTGGTTGTGTGGGGGGGGGGCACCGAGGGCAGCGAGGGCAGCAGGGGCGAGGGGTGGAAGAGGGTAATGGGGTTTGCTGGGAGTGACGCGGGGCTAACCGAGCGGAATCACGAGCTCCGAGGAATCGAATCCATGCGTCACCCAGGCCTGCCAACACCATTTGCAGCTAGCAAGTTCCACGGACCTTAAGTTCCGGGGGCAGACGTCGAGCGGAAACGCTCTCCGGCTTGGATTAAAGATCGCTGAATTCTCTGCAGGAGGACACTGGCAAGATTAACGGGTTGTTTTGGGTGAGTAAGGAGACGAGTGAGTCGTCGCTTGCCTTATCTTTCGAATTCCAACTTCCTCCTCCCGTTTACTTTAAAATCACCATCAATTATATCCTCCTTTAAATAACGATCCACCTTGACGATAAGCTCACCAGGATGAGATACAGGGAGGATCGATCGAGAAGGAAGCCGGTTCTCAACGAGTTGCGGATGAGTGGCAAGCGGCTCGTTTTGGAAAGGCGATCAGGAGAATTCGGAGGGGTAGGGGAGCCACGGGAGCAGGCTCCAAGGTGGATGATGGCGAACAATTGCATGCAACTCCCCGAGCAACCTAAGCAACGTCTCGTGCTCGTCCGCGCGGCTCCGCCGCGTAAATGATGGCGCCCAACATTATCTATTGTGCGCCCATTCCATTTAATATTGTATTCCATAACGCAAACAAAGGTAAAATGCGAATTAATGTACTCGATTTATCACGCTTTTGTTGCGCGCTGGGACGCGGAGAGAGCGAGCGAACCGGGGGCAGTCTGCTCCGTCTTCTTCTTCCAGCGGCCCTGCGCAAAACCCCTTTTCACCGCCGAGCCGCGCCGCCACGTTGGATGCGCCACTTTCCAGCAGAGCTTCGACACGGGGGAAAAGTCTCTCCGGGAATATTCTTTCCTCTCGCATGCTCTCAGCGTATTTTTCTTTCGAAACCTTTTTTCTCTCCTCGTTTCGCTCGAGGAGCTCCATCGACATTGTTGAGGGAACGATACCTGATGGTTCGTTCGCGGTAACGTTACGGTAACGACTGCTTCGTCGTTCAGCGACTATTAACAAACCTTTTACCGCGTGGATCGTACTTCTCGCTTTCGTGGAATCCCCATTTCGTTTTCGTTTACGGAATCCCGGGGGAAATTAAATATTTTGAAAACACCCAATGCTCGATCCAATTCTTTTCTTCGTTTTCTATTCCACGTCGGAAGATAAAGTTTCGCCGCGGTCTACCGCGCGAGGCTTAATGAAGATCGTATGACCGGGGTAATCCAAGAAGGGAACATAATAATTCAAGCGGAATACCTCGACCACTTATAAATGACCGACGAAGCGGCCCAGGGATCGGACGCGAAAGAAAGATATCGAGGGTCGCGATTTCGAAGACGGTTAGAATTAATCGCTGCAGGAACTGACGCAGATCCCGAGGAATTTCTCGGGGAACGATGCGCGGCCGTCCTTCCATTTTTCGGAGTCCCGCGATATTTATAAGGACAGCATGCGGCGGGCAGGGCGAAGGGTGCTTTGGTACCGCTCGAAAATCCAGGGGAATCATTTTTCTCTCCCGTGTACGAACGCCGTATGACCAAAAGGGAATCGCGAGCCAACATATGACGCTCCCCCTTCTCGTCCCTCCGCTTCCTCCACGCTTCAGCCCCTTTTCACACGACTTAGAAGCTGCTTTTTTTCGGTAACGATCGAGAATCCCGAGGTGCCCCGGACTTCATTACGCTCGCAGCTTCGGCCACCGTTGCAAAAACGTTATTCAAACCGTGGGAGTTCCGGTTAGTTTTGCGCGGTAATTACACACGGGAAAAAGAAAAATCGCGACACGGATGTAGTCGCGAGGAAACTTTTCCCTTCCAACTTTCCAGCAAATCCCAGAGTTCGTCGCATTTATCATTGTTCTTGCCGCCCCGACTTTCTTTCCCGCCATGTTCTGGCGTCCCTTCGATTTCTTCTGATACGCTACGTGTCGTCGCGCGACCTCGTAAATTCGAAAATGCACGAAACGTTTCGCTTAACCGCGAAACAAAAACGAAAGAAGCTTCAACTTCCACGGCAAACAACCTTCTTCTCTTTCGGATGAAAGCACGGGGTCCTTTTCGGCCACCCAAAACAGGCATCTGTCTTTTTCGCCGTCAAGCATTAACTGCTTCTTGACCCGCGATCGAACGCCAGGAACTTTCAGCCGCGCTAGAAATTCGTTTCATGGAGAGGCGAGGGGCGACAAGTTCCCTGGGAGCTGAGTGTTTGTCCCCGATGACGCTGGAAAACAGGAGAGTCGCGAGACGAGCAGCCGCTAGCCAGTGACAAACGGCGCCGCGTATCGCCAACGCTGAATAAAACAGATGAGAATGGAAGAAAGCTGACAGAGCCGGCGAACGGTAGGAATAACGCGGAATTCGAGGGTGAAAGTGGGCGAGGCCCTGGGCTAAGGGGTAGTTCGGCTAATGCGCGATGATTAAACTAACGGCTGCCACCGATCACTCCGCCACGAAAACCCTCCGATCTTCTCCAGCATGCCGTTCGGAACCGACGTTCTGCCATCCGTCGAACGACCGCTTCTTTTCCCGTTTCCTCCGCGTTTCTTGTCGTCATTGACACACATTTCGCCGATCGGCTCGCTCTCGTGACGTCAAGTCGATCCTCGAGACAAAGGAAACGGGGCGGAAAATCTCTGATCGCGTCCTCTGCGCTTGTCGGTTCAAGGGGTGGCCCTCCATTCGGGGGTGGATCCCCATTTGTTGCGGACAATAGATTTCGAGTGCCCGCGATATTCGCTGCAACATGAACCTGACGCGTCGTTTCGATTACATTACGATTCATAAGAAAAATAGAGTTGTAGGTACGCAACGCAACCAACGCACAGTGAAACGACGCGAGGACAACAACTGGGCATGGCAATTACTTCCAAACGGTTTGGACTTTCATTGTAAAAATTTGAACACTTTCGATTCATGTTAAGTAGAATAACTGGGATTTAGAAAAAAATTGCAATCTTTCTGGGCTTTCTACTAATAACGAGGGAAAGTCCCGAACCCGGAAATTCCAAAAATTGTGAAATGTTGTGAATATGTAGGGAATTTCCTCCTGATTACAACGCAATTTTTGTTTGCTACCCAAATTCACTCTATGGGCGTGTAATTCACCCCTGAAAAGCCGGTTATTTTCCGATTTAATGTTATAACTCGTGAACTGTAAAAAAGATTTATTTTATTAATCGCAGCTAGTAGTAAGGGCAATTTTTCTACTTTTTTAAACCTTACCATTAAAGGATTAAATTCAGGTATTTTAGACCTTGGGCGATTTTGAGCAAAACATTAAATCACTAAATGAATTATTATAGTCTCGAGTGCAACGCATTTTTACTTTATACAGTTGTTTAGTGATGAAATCCAAGTTAATTCAGAATGTTTTTTGTACAAAATCATTAATAATAAGATACTCAGTAATATGTAAAATATTGAGAACTTATGAAGTAGGTAATAGGATTTAGAGAATAATTGTATAAAGTGGCGCAACTGAAAGACAAAAAGACTGAAATTTTCATACAAGTCAGATTCATATACAATTGAATCAAACCTAATGAGAATATAAAGTTTATTTCTTTGTGTTTTCTACTACTACGAACACTTAATAAAGATTTGATGAAGCTATAGAACAGAATTTCGACACTTCAAATTTTGGCCAATGCCAAATAAATAAGGCAATCTCGTCCCACTGTGCAACAATCGTGTATAACTCGGGGAGCAACGATGCAATTGTTTACCGAATAAAAACAATATATTCCGGTAGTTAAATCCGACAGGGTCTCGCGGAGTATTTAAACAAACGAAATTAATCTGCCGCGTAAATACAATGACGCGGGGGATGAAAATATTGTGCAGCGACGTCCGATGCTGCGTTTAAACACTCCGGAGCACCTCCCGTTCTAGTCAGTAAACCGTGTTAATATCGAACCTCAACGGAGATCCGTTAATTTATATCGGCGCGTGTTTACAGTAACGGCAAAAATTAACGACGTCACGTCCACCGTTAGTCATCGGAATTGACGCTAATTACCGACTGATTCGTCGAGCGGGAAAATTTATTCCCCCGGACGAATTAATTAAGGGACGTCGCTTTTAACGCGGCTCGGATCATTTCTCTCTGAAAGGGATTACACGAGAAAGGCTGCTCGCCGCCCCGCGACAGGTGAAGCGTATCAAGATGGCGGGCGTATCTTATCGGCCGCGGCGTGAAAATAACGGGCCTCGGATCTAACGACGCGCGTTCAGCATCGAGCTTTAATGTCCCGGGGATTAAAATTTGATAAGAATCGACTACCTGTCGCATTCCGTGTCGACAATCGCGTGAGCGCGGTGATAATTCCACTCGTTCGATTCTGGACGAATGGTCGACGGTCTGAGTGACATTTTCTCCTCAACAGACCGAGATAAGTAGAGCCTACGTTCTTTCAGATTGCAGGTGACGGCTGCGCTCTGAATTGTTCAGCCCCCTTTTCACTGATACGGGATAATTTTGTGCTTGAACGGTGAACGGTGACACTGATATTCATTTTATAGCGTAAATGTTTGAGTGGTTAAGCCGGGAATCCACCTGGAAGCTAAGCTACGCTACACGTGCTATGTTTTAGCTTAACATTTGGTGGAAACGGTTCCATAAGAATGTATTGAAGCTAATTTTTTTAAACGTAGCATGGCATAGCATAGCATAGCAGAGCTTCTAGGTGGATTCCCGGCTTTATAGTCCACTGAATTTGTTAACTCGGTTTCTTAAACGATGGACGTTTCGTCGATGACAGAGGGAATAGGGTAAGTCCGGTATAGTTCGACCACTGCGAGAGTCCGGCCAGTGTTGATATTTTAAGACTGACGCAAGGGAGGGCACTGTGTGTCATTGACACAAAATAAATGAATGCGCTTGTTGTTAATCTTGCATTGACCATTGTCGAAAATCCATATTTAAATTATAAGAAACACTTAAGACTTTATGTGAGTCTAAAAGTTTTTAGGTCAAGTTACAGTGCTGGTGATATTTGAAAGACAAATAAGTTTATTTATATTATTCCGATATTGGGTGATATAATATGCATAAAACTACAGTGTCACCTTAACAATACGTATGTATTCCTTTTTAATTTATTTTGACAAGGTGGTCGATCACTCCCTTGATTATGGGATAGTCCGGCCATATTAAGGGCTCATCCTGGTTAGGGCGCCGATAAATTCAGCGACTTTCAAGAATTTATTGCGAAGACAGAAATTATAGTAATGGAATAAAACTTTTTTCTATTGATTAAACTACATTTCTATAGTAAATAAAAAATATAAAAGTAATAAAATTATTGCTTTTAAAATGGTTTTGAAGGCGACTTTGATGACATGTTTAAAAATTCATGCCTCGCTCGTGCAGGTGATTTCAGCAGTTGGACTTATTTGAAACCAAAAATACAAACAGATTCTTGATCGGCATAACTGTCCCTATGCCCCGAACTAGAATAAATGGTTTATCCTTAAAATTAACAAAATGGCGGGCAAAATACAAGAATCAATGTATTCCGGCTGTGTTTCCTGGGCTATTTTCGATTTTAAAAGTAGGTTAGACTCAACAGAAATACTTGGTTGTAGTACCGGCCAGAGGAATAGGTGTGCAGAATAAGCAGTTCAATTTATAAAACAATCGGCTCGATAGATTTTGAGATTTTACCTGCACCATGTGAAAAAATGACGTTTCGAGAAAAACGCGTTCACAAATTTTCGTCTATAGAGGCCGAACCTCTGCACTCCCTACAAAATGCCTCTGTAGAAGTTAAAATAATTGAAATTTTCAATGAAAATGTAACAGTACATTCTTGAGGATATGTACTTTCGAAAAATGTTTAAAAAAAAAATCGATTTCTTCAAACCGTCTAACCAGAATGACCCCTTAATGCGGGATAGTCCGACCACATTAGTTAAATATACAGTGTGTCCGTTGTATCTGAAAAAGTGCAACTAGGGTAGATGCACCATTTGTGGCCACTTTAAGGATTTCAGTGACTTTCATCGTAATTATGATTAAAATTGTACTTCAAATCAGGAAACTAAAAGCTTTACTAAATTTTACACTATCTTTACTATTAATGTCTAAGTTACCATTAACTAGAGAAATCGTTAAAGAATTAATAAAGTTAAAAAATATAAGAAATCCATTTTTCACCGTTTGTGGCCACTTGCCACTTTTCGCGGAAGCAATAAATGTAACCTTATATTTCTGATGGTATACTAAACAAAATATTTACGGTTTGAAATTCTACACATGATTATGTGTCTACAAGCAATTTCAAGCTAAAAAACCGCGATAATTATGCACATGGCCAAAAACGATACAATGGCCACAAACGGTATATCTACCCTATCTCGAAAAATATGAATGGTACGAAAACTTCTTTCAGACGAAAGTTGTAGGATGTCGAGGGAGACATAGCATGCTCGTATTTTTTATTTCTAATTCTTGTAATTGACATCGAAACGTTTTCTAAACACTACCTACATGTGTCTTTTTTATTGTAAACCCATATTCAAATTCAGCGTGCGAAAATTCCATTCTACAAGATAGTGATATGTCGTTAAAAGAGTGGGACGAAAATGAATGCGTGGGATGCGGAGAAAACTATTTGAAAAGCTCGAAAAGCGACGATTGGATTAAATGTATGCGCTGCAGCCGTTGGTTTCATGATAGATGCTCCAAATACGAGAATTTTTGTGATTTATGTGGAAAACTAAAGAAGAAATAAAATATCGATTAATTTACTCGTGTATTATACTTTTTATAAGCTACACTTTTTGTTATTTTTCAAGGTCGGTCTCACCCGTAGTGGGTGGACCAGTTGCAGTGCCAAAGTTTTTGGTTGAAAATGAAAATAAATATTTCAAATTATCGCACACTATAATTTATATATACCCTAAATTGCTTGGGCTTTGCTTTAATGTGCACAAAACGGCAAAAGTGTGAAAAGCAACGATGCTACAATTTCGTTTCCAAAAAGTGGTCGAACTCTCCCGGACTTACGATATATTCGCGGTACGTTCGGGTTGCATCGAAACGCCGTGATGGATGCAACTGCTCCTTCATCGTTTTTACATAAATTATCGACAATTTCGTTACGGACGTTCCGCGCGGAGAATCGGCCCGTCAACATCGTAATGGACGTGGCCATTACAATAACGTTGCGTTTGAAAACAAGGGAGGCGTACCGCGGTTGTTGCGGCTTCCATCAGGTACCGAAACACAAAGACTATGGGACCATCAATCAAATCGAATCAATGAGCCCTTTGTGGGGGCCGATTTGGCTACTTATTCATTTATCATTATTAGAGGCGCGGTGTTGCGTCTGCTGCGAAACCTCCCACCTTCTGTCTCGAACGATTTACCTTCATTCATCACCCGGCTAACTCATACAAATCGTTTTATTCGCCCTTTCCTTATCAATGATTGCGATACGTGTCTATCAATGCCCGATGACGTATCGCAACGGCGACAGCGTCGGTACCGCGAGGCCGCAACTGGATCGTTAGCCCGGCGAAGATTGAATTTCCACGTCAAATTAAATACAGAAAAGAATGAAGGAAACGGCGCTCAAAGAACCGGCGCGAGGTAAAGGATGGAGACGAATTAAATGCTGCTCGGCATCACGTCGCGTAATCCCCTCGATAAAGGATCTCGAATATTAAGGCTCGAATAAATCACGACGGCGTCGTTAATTTTTCTCTTCTTCCCCCGTTTTTTATTTTCCACCTTCCCCTGGCTCCTCGCGTCGTCAGCGCGACGCGACGCGCCGGCGAGGTACCGGGAGGAATCGTTCTTGCGGTATCCTTTATAAAAATGTACATATTCAGTGACCTGGCCGGCTCTGCTGGTTCCGCGGGAATTATTCACCGTCCGGCGCGCGCTCGCGTGTCTTCGCGAATTAAGCCGTAGGCGTCGCTCGAAACGGCGCGAAAATAATCTGTCTGCCGACGCAACACGCAATTTTTCCGCCAGCCGCGTGGCCTGCACGCAATTTTTCCGCCAGCTTCGCGGCACCCGATAACTAGCCGCTCCTCTGCTTTCCGGGCGCTTCCTCCCGATCGCTCGTGCGAGTCTGTCGAGAGCCTTCTCTTCCTCTTCCTAACTTTTCACTGGACTATTTCGGATCATTTTATTCCACCGGCTCCGCTGCATTTGCGACGGACGCCTTACTCGTTCCTCGTTTCTTTAAATAACTGCTGCTCGATTATGCAGTAGGAAGTAAGATATTGCAGCAGAGGTACTCTGGCGAAGGAGTGACCGAAGTGGAGTGTCGTAACGTTTCAAAGGCGAAGGCGCAACTTTACTGAATTTTTTTATAGCCGATGGAGTGGAAACATTTCGCTAGCCGCCGCTTTATATTCGATTAATAATACCTTTTTGTTGCCAAGGTAAAGATAAGAGGCATTGAGTCGTAAAAGGAAGCAGTCGCGTCGAAGAAGGAATTTATTAATCGCAGGATGTATCGAGTTAGAAACATGTTGAGAACTCGTTTCTAGACGTGTGAGATCACGAAAGTATCTCGAAAAATAACGAGGAAGTTATTAATTATGCGCCTCGACGCTGTAATTTCTGCTTATTATAATACTACAATCGCGGACGCATCGTCTTGTTACGTTCATCAAGTATCCGTTTTACTTTCGTAAGAACACGCTTCGAAACGGAGTGCCCGGTGCTAATGATCTAAGCAGGTACGGTAGAAGCTCCTGATTCTGTTCATCGAACTGCCCCGACTCTTATGAGAACTGACGGGAAATACCGGTGGAAATCGTTCGCCGAAAGCAGGCTGCCCGACAGCTGGCGAGTCCGGAGAGGAATCGCCGCGGAAAGCGAGCGGATTCTCGCTCCTCCCGCGTTTCACGTGAAATTCCAGCGGCCGCCACATCCGCAAACCTTCTCTCGGACCTTCTGCCTGGCGAATCCGCAGAGACTTCCGAGGGTGTCCAGGCATTCATCGTAACTGAAGCAGAGCGAATCGCGCGATCGGGTTTTACGACGGCCGCAGGGTGCCAACGGGGCTGAAAAAGCAGAGAGCTGTTTACACCGTCCTTTATTCTCGCCCCGTACCGTCCAGGACACCAGAACACAAGGATGGACGGCGGCCTGAGAAGGGTTCTTGCTTACAAGGGGTTAGCAGAGTTATGCAAACGAAAGCGGAAAAGGTACCTGGCCCTACTTTAAATCCCCCGGGAAGCGCAACGAGGTCAGGTCACCCGTTTCCGCCTAGATGTCCGTCAAAGTAGACCGATCCGCTTTGATTTACTGCGGGACGACCGTGTTAAAGGCTTGCCCTTGCGTCCACGTGCCTTTCAATATGCATACTGCGAGGCACAAGGTCGCGTTCGGTTTGGAAATTCGTCTTGGAGGTCGGCGGGCGGCTGGGGATCTTGGTGAAGCGATACCCTCGGTCAGCGGCTAGAGACGGGGGTCCAGAACGATCGCGGAGTAGTAGCTTCGAACGTGTGACAAGCCTTGTGCTGGCAGATCTCGGGAGACGAAGTGCATTTCGACTTAATTCAGGTAAAAGAATTTGCTATTACAACTTAAGGGAGACCGGGGCTGGTTGTCTCAAAGGGTAGGTTGACTAATTGTTAATAACTTTGCACCGACATAGGGTAATTGTGGGAGAGTTGCCGCACGTTACGCAAAATTGTCACCTTGTCTAAATTTTGCAATGAGAATGTTTTCCAAGGATAACATATTATTAGTTCAACATCTTGTGATTCTACCAGCATTAATGAAAATCAAAATTTTAATATTTGTTACCTTTAAAAAATTGAAACTAAAAACATCCTTTTTAAAACTAAAACAATCCAGCGGCGGGAGTGGTGCCGCATTTCGAAAAACGCCCCAGCACCAATTTTAGTATTTATGTGTACCAAATAATGCTGTTTGCTTGGAAAGACACTGAGAGACATTTCAGATCTCTACCCCCCTTCGTTAGGGTGATATGGGGATAACAACCCTAAACTTTACACTATGTTATAAATACATTATAATTAATGTTTACGTAGAAAAAATTTTCAGGTTATTATTAGAATATAAAAGAAAGAAATGAATATTTAATAATGAAACAACTCTTGTGACGTTGTGTTATTTTATTACCACTGAGATAAGTTACTAATAACATTTTCTTAGCTGATTGTACTTACATATAGTCAACCTACCCCATACTGTAAGTCAACCAGCATGGAAGGTGTTAGAAAAACATTAAAATACCTTAATTGTTGTCACACTGACAAGGAGAGTATTTTAGGTGTCCGCCTCCGATCATTTTGATTTTTGGATATGTTATAGAGGACCGAAAAATAAGAAATACGTGTTTTTTTATTTTTCCCCGTTTTCATATTTGGGGGGTGAAAACTGCGTTCAAAGTTAGGGTTGAAAAATCATTTTTGTGGAAAAAATGGACTTTTTGAAAATCTGGTGAGTCAGTCATATTTCGCATTCAAAGACACAAAATTCGTCCATTGACACTATTCCCCTATCTCTAATAGTTCTCGAGATATTCCACAAAAATGATTTTTCAACCCTAACTTTGAACGCAGTTTTCACCCCCCAAATATGAAAACGGGGAAAAATAAAAAAACACGTATTTCTTATTTTTCGGTCCTCTATAACATATCCAAAAATCAAAATGATCGGAGGCGGACACCTAAAATACTCTCCTTGTGAGTCAACATTAATAATTTAATCACATAGTCAAATGTACGCCCTGTCAAATATACTAACCGGCTTAATGATATTTCGCCCAGATAATTTATTAAAAATTAAAAACCGAAAAACTAGCCTACCAGCCCCGGTCTCCCCTACCTACCGCCTGTTAAACCCGATTAACATGCGCGAGACTCTCGGAACTTCCATTATACTCGCGTTAAATTAAAGATAAATACTACAATACTGTTCGAGGCCCTCAAGAAGCGATTAAAAATTTCGCCCCACGATAGGCTGGTTCAAAAGGGCTCCGCTTACACAACGCGCTCCTCGAGGACCGGCTTTCGAGCATCGTAGAAAGCCGAGGGCAGTCGATTTATCTGAACTTCGGTCCAGCAAGCTAAAAGGCGGTGAGCAGAAGGCGGTAGTTAAATCCGAAGAGGGCCTATGTCTCGTGAGCTTATCGGTGCGTTACGAAACGGCTGGATTAGAAACTCCACCGATCACTGTGCTATCTAGAAGCCGCTGCTGCTCCTCCGATAGAGCATTCCGTTTCCCGTAACGAGGATCGAGGGAAAGAAAAATATTCTCGAGCCACCGCGATATGCTGTTGGTAGGTACCTACTGTGGAAGGCACGCCATCTTGTACGGATAGCCTCGATTAAAAGTGCGCCTCGGATCTCCAAGAGCGAGATTCCTCCGCGGAGTGTCTAAGCGCAGTATCGTGTACCTACAAACGATCCTAGCCTTCACTCCTACGATCCGAGGATCGTTTAAATTAGATTCTCGCTACACCTGTCCGAGCATCGGTTCTCATCCTTTCCCGCAGCGGAGGGCACGGCTGGGCAGAGCCGAGCGGATCCGTTCACGGTTTGATTTACTGCCGGACGACCCAAAGGCTTGCCCACCGCACCCCGCAATATTCGTTTTGAATAAGCAAATTGCGGGATTCAAGGTCGCTGCCGCAACTCAAGGGGTTTCACTCTGGGGCAGCGAGAGAAAATCGGTTACCTGCTTCAGTTCTACGTAAAATCCGTCGGCGACTGGACGTCCGGACCACCGAAACGCCTTCTCTGATCCAGTTCTCGCTCGACTCGCGAACCGCCACCGTGCCTTCGTCGCGCGACGAATCGTTAATCGGTGCGAAAATCGCGCGACAGTGCGTTGGAGTGCGCGCGATGATTGATGGCTCTGCGTCAACGGCGGTGCGCTCCTTTCCCTTCGCGACACCCGAGTACTCGCCGCGTGGAAGCACCGAGGTAAATGAATCAGATAGCCACCGCGATAACTGTCGTCATATTTGAGCGGTGCTGTATCTTCGGGTAATTTTAAACTCCTCGTTCTTTCTGGACCTTCCGTGCTCGTTCCACTTAAGAGTGTCCACTGCTTTCAATCGCGGCAGCCTGCGATCGAAGCCTTGTCGGGGATATTGGGTAATTGTCGCAATTAATTTAATCATATCGGTTGATCAAATTCAATATATTAACATAAGGTACCTAACACTGTAATCTTTACAGAACTTCGCACACCAATCTTGGGTTAACTCTGCGTGAAAATGGTTAAAATGGTCACTACTGAAGGGGGAACACCACTGTGACAGCCGGAAAAGTAAGCCATTTTTAAGAATTTTATTCGGGACTAATTTACAGTTTTCATAGAAAAATTTTATTACCTACCTTTGGTACGCTGTCTTAAGAGGTTATACAAAAAAAAATAAATAGAAAAACATCCATAAATTTTACTATATTAATTAATCTTCTAGACCCCCCCACGCGAGCTGGTCGAATGTGTAACTATGGAACAGCTGGTCCGAAATAAAATTTCTTGTTTTTTTATAAACTATATGAGTGTAGTTTCCGTTGTGCGTAGGGATTTCTTAAACAAATTATTTTTGTAAAAATAGTGCGCTTTAGAAAAAAATTTTAAAAATCCGCGAATAAGGTGGACAGTTTTTCGAGCGTATTTAAAAAAATTTGTTTCCAATCAAAGAATCCGTACGTACAACGGAATCTACACTCATATAGATTATAAAAAAAAAATGAAATTTGATTTCGGACCTGCTGTTCCATAATAACACATTCGATCAGCTCGCGTGACGGGGTCCAGAAGATTAATTAATATATCAAAATTTATGGATGTTTTTCTTTTTATTTATTGTTGGTATAGTGTCTTAAAACAGCGTACTAAAGATAGGTAATAAAAATTTTCCATGAAAACTGTAAATTATTCCTGAAAAAAAATTCTTAAAAATAGTTTACTTTTCCGGCCGTCACAGTGGTGTTCCCCCTTAAATAAGTTATATAATTTCCCACATCCAAACTTACTAATTACTGTATATACATATTCCGAGCCACACGAGTCGAAGACACAAGGCTCTTCACCGCCCAGGGCCCGTCCCTTGGACTTAAATTGTTGGGCGCCAAAATGGCCGACGCCCCCCGTTCGAAGCGACGACGATTAGAATCCGGGCGTTAGGTATCGACGCGGCACCGATAATGGGCCGCGATATCTGCGGCCCAGCCACGTACACGCATGATGTACGGGAAGTAATATTTTCAGCCGCGCGATATATCTGCCGGTAGCGGACAGCGGCCTCGCGATGCGACCCGCGCGATATCGGTTATCGAAAATATTTTTAAATTCGCAAATGATAACGCGCTGCTAGATTCCGCACGGTTTCGTCGCCGACGTCACTTTCACGTCCAATCGGGGACCCCTCCTCGTTACTGAATTTATTAAATCGAGGCGGTGAAGTCGGACACGGGTGTAGCTAACCGACACTTAAGAATGTATCGGACCTGTCTTTAAAATGGTACTAAGTTGATCGAAATTTGTGAGATTGTTCTTTCTAATATTCTTGATGTGCTCCAAAATTTTTTAACGAATTCACTAAACGGTTGTTGAATTATAACGATTTTAATTTTCACTGATTTCACATGTATCTACTCTTATGGAAAGAGATAATCTTGGCGGATAAAACAGGTGAAAAAATGTTGAAGAAATGGTACCAATGTTTTCAATTTTTTTTTATATGTAGTATATGGATAGATGAAAATATCTGCCGAGTTTCAATTGTTTTCACTACACCGTTTTAAAGAAATAAATTACAACTTGAGAAAATTGTGAATTCAGGGCAGTTTCACTGCCAAAAATTTAGTTAAATAATGCTTGGAGAAGCATTTGTAAAGTGAAAAATACCTTTCTAGGAGTAAAAATAAGACACCAACTGTAAGACGTAGATGTTCAAGTATTTCAAATTTCATATACTTTTGTCTAATATTGTACGACCGATACATCCTTAATCGCGAGGGAGACGTTCTTCTTTCGCTCTTCTCAATATTGATTAGAAGAATACCGATTGCTGGTAATTTCAATTAATTGAACGACGACTATTGTGTGGCACATTTGACGATACAGGGAGGTCTATAACTTTGTTAGGGAATAGAGTGGGCTTACTGTAGCAGGAGGTTGCAAAGCAGACTATCGAAATTTCGTTTGTAGAAAAGGCGCAGCGCAAAGGCGGAGCCGAAAGGATTGAAGAAAAAGCCAATTAAAAGCAACCGTTTGGGTTTGTTCTCGGTAAACGGGGACCGATTCTTTGCAACGTGGAATTCATCTGTCGGCCCTTTTTGCGCGGCTTTCTTTCCTTCCCCCCCCCCGGCCTACTCGTTGGTCCACAAAGAGAAGACGGTTTTATCGCGAAGAAGTTCACTTGCTACTCTGCCTTCGGGCATTATAAGCGCGACGATGCGATAGCGGCGATAGTCATACTTATAATTAGAGGAGTCAGCCAAATGATTTACGACGCACACGTGGTACCTACGCGCCGCTTTCGTAAATACGTCCTCCCTTTCTTTCGAACGCGGACGCGTTTCGAGAGCTGGCCCGCTCTCGATTAATAATTTTTGCAACCCTATATTCCTTGACAGACACCTTGCCCGCGCCGCGACGAATAATAAAATTACCCGAGCCTCGTTCCCGCAGTTTAACCGATCTCCAATGCGATTAGCTTCGCCCGAGGCACGCAATATCGATAAATTTCGATCAGCGCCTTTCGTTTTGTCATTAGGAGCGAGGCAACTGTGGTCACGACATACTGCAATCTTCTCCTCGGGGTTTCGCCGTTCAGCATTCAAGAATACTCAGCTTTTCAGAGTTTTCGGGAAGTGGAATTTGTCATTTTAGTCGTTCCGGCCTATTCAGTGGACAGTTGAAATTCTTCACTTATGTCCGCCAGAATTTACGCTACATAGGCTTCTTTCTTATCGCCTACTATAGCAGCTAATGAATACAGAGCTGATAGAAACTCGAGATTCACACTGCAGAAACGATTCCGCAGAGATTGCAGTGGATATGGTTACGGGCAAAGGTGCTTCGATTACTTCGGTGAAATTCTGCTCGGATAAATATATCTTTCAACTGTGCTTTAGAATAGTTTGAAAGTATACTGAAGAATTCCGATATGGCGTGTTGAAACCGTCGGCCGTCGGAACACGGCGCAACAGGAAAAAGTCGACAGTTTTTTTTTTACCATTCCGGAGGAATTGCGCAGGATTCACTTATCTTTCTATAGCAACAATATTTTATCAGACATTCTATCAGACATATATTTCTTGACGTTCATACGTGAAAGACAAATGGTTTCCATTACCTATATCCCAACGCAACTTCATTTTAGATATTAAAAGATGTTTCTAAAACTCTTCGTTCTTCGATGAGTACTTCTATAAATATGCTACTTAAGTACTATATAACTTCGATGACGGCGTGTGAGGAGGAAACGAAAGAATAATTATTACACATCTGCATTATTATGCTGAATACTTGCGTAATGAAAAATCGCAGGAAACTGTAATCGCGAGGATGCGGCCAATTTTCGGCTAAAATCATTCCGGTGTAAAAGCTAACTGAGACTGGTGTAATGAATGAATAAATTTACTCCGAAAAATTCAGTCCGCGGGCATAAATTCATTCCGAGTGCACGAAGATAGGAGATTGCTTGCAACTGCAAATTGAATCCGTTGAAAATTTGTTGCATGCTGTAATAAATAGTTTTTTGCTTCCTGCACTACGTTTTCTGCACATAACATTAGATAGAATCTACATCAGGAGTAATTATAGAGCTGTGGTTTAAAATGAATTTGTATGATTTATTAATAATCTGAGGTTGCTATTTCTCTTGTAGATAGCTACTTGACGACATAATCTATCCATCGGATAAATCAGCAAACGGAGGCAACCTTTTACACAAACTTAAGTAAATAATTAACGCGATCGTTGAATAGAGAGATTAAAAACAAATCTACGTTCTTAGGTACACTTCCATGAAATCTACAAGATTCTAATTGAAGACCTTGCAGCAAAAGGCGTGCAGCTCTATTTCGGCCAGCGTTTTAGTTATGACATGTAATATACCTACGTGAAAAAAATTCTACGTCGTTTCGCGTACGTTTCGTGCAAATCCGATAACAAATGAGCGATTTATTGCAAATTATGAAACTGGTATGTGAAGTATTTTTGATTTGGGGGGCTTTCGGTTTGAAAAATTCGCCAAAAATAGACATTAAAACTTATCAACTCAATGACTATTACTTATTCTATGAAAAAATATATTTTTCAATTAGTGTTAAGTGAAAGTAATAATTTTATAAACAGTTTCTTCAAATTTACTCCAAGTTGGTAAAGATGGAGCCGCACCCTTTTGCTGCAAGGCCCTCAATCGCACAATAATTGAAAACACCCATAATTGCCAAAGAAGAACTCTTCCATTCATCAGAAAGATCGCCACATCTACATTCCCTGAGATACCAAAGAAACCAACTGCAAAAACTGCTCGAAAAAAAGTTGAATCTCAGCACAAAGCCCTGAATTAACTAAACTCCTTTTTAATATCCTGGAAAGTTCTCGAGTAATTGGAAATCGAAGGCGATTGATCGAGCGTAGGCACAGAATCGGGGGCGTCAGGGAAACATGGCGGTGCGACGGCCGTCGGAACATGGCGACCGGCCACCGCCGCCGGCTCTCGCTCCCTCGCTTGCTCGCTCGTTCGCGAGCGGCGAGGCTGGCTGGGTCCGATCCAGCCTCGTTACAGGATTCCAGTGGATCTCTCCTATTCGGCGGACGGGCTTTTGAAAAATCGTCGCGTTTCAACGGTCACGGCTCGTTAGAATATCGCTTGACAGTCGGCAACAACGCCGCGCGCCACGTCCAAGTACGCTTCTATTAATATGTCTGCCCCGCGAGCGCGCGCGCGACCACCGGCCGCGCGTGTGGGTGAATCAGAACGAAGCTCTGGGCCGCGCGCGTCCCGCGCGTGCATGTATTTTTCACGCACTTTCGACCGGCCCGGGCGTCCCGCGGGATCGCGATTTAACTGGCCGGAAATTAATTGTCGCGGCGATGCCGTGTCGCACGGCCGAACGCGTCCTCGCTGTTATTTTTCGGCGGCGCGCGGAAATCGTGCCAGAATCTTCGCCGCGGCGGAACAGCTGTTCGATCGGCAGTTTCCGGAGGTTCGGGGGACCGAAGATGCGGCCTAACGATGGCTTTCAGTTTTTTCTTTTATTTTGCTCGCAAGATTTTGGGAGAGCAGTTCTGGAATGTTTGTGAAGGAGTTTGAAGATGTCGGGGAACCTCTTCTCTGAATTCAATTAATAAGGCGCTCTCGTTGGACGAGAATATGGGCGTGATTCAATTGATGGCGGGATGGTGGCGGCCATTTTTCATCGAACCGCTTCCCAAAGGTTCAAGTTTGCCGGAAGTTCGATCAAAAGCACGTCCGTCGGGCGAGACGCAGAGAAGCCCGTGTCTCGCTGCAGTTAGAAATGCGTCCACATTTGTTCAAGTCGCTCGAAATTCGTCCGCGTCGGGACGACGCACTTCTCGTGTCAGTTTGTCGTCATTAGTGCGTCGCAATAAAATGAAAATTCCGTCTGTTCTATCTCAGGCTCGACGCGCTCGATATAGACGAAAGTGTAAAGAAACGATAGGGTACAGTGAAAAAAGTGGAGTATATAGAAAATAGTGTAGAGGAAAGATTGGAATATAAACACCGTCGCGTCGGAAAGTAAGTTGACACTCTTTAAAATCGCATAACTTTATTAAAATTAGTAAAAACGACTTCAGTTTTTTTTTAGAAGCTAGCGGAATTAATTTTCTAGGTGACGTGTTTCGTCGTTTCGGAAAAAATGCACTTAGTCTAAATAGTAAGAAATAAAATAGTAAAGGTCGTTTTTTAAACTTTTTTTGTGAGCCTGTAATAAAAATTATAAAAAAAAAACCGTTTGTGGATTGAAGTATGTTGCATACATGCTGAAAATTTCATCTAAATCGGTTAACGTTGCTCTGAGCTACACACATTTAAAGATCGCAGAATAAGTGCGAAAATCGCGAAATTCCCGAAATCAGCGATTTAAAAAACGACCTTTAGGTACTATTATTTTTGGTATTCCGACCAATTGCAATTTTTTTCAAAACGACGAAACACGTCACTTAGCAAACTAATTCTTCTAGCTTCTCAAAAAAACTCAAGTCGTTTGGACCAATTTTGAAAAAGTTATGCGATTTTAAAAACTGTCACCTTAGTTTCCGATGGGACTGTATACAGAAAAAATAATTTCACATCCGAATGGCAGCCGCCAGGAATACGTAAGGAGTAAACTACGCGCCGATGAAATAACTCTTTTTCCGTGACAAGTGACAACTTCCGCTCGTCTGACAGCAGGCGGGTCCCGCCGACAAGGGAAACGGCGAATTTCAAGTGGTTACTGAATCAGTATTAAATAACGCGTCGCCCACCACAGTTCAATTGTTCAACACAATAAGCTCAAGTGACATTGTTTTTTTTTTTCGCGTCGTGTGTTCGACCACAATTTGTATACACTTTGGATACAATGCTCAATCACGGGACGAAAGTGCAATTGCACAAGACGCGACGCGACGACATACACATTGTCGGATTTCGAAGCGATTGCGAGAACAGAACTTGCCCAGGCCATCAATCACGCAGCTGCTAAATCGCGCGATTTGAAAAATTCGGGCAGAGAATTTCTTCGCTGTTTCGTGCTCTATAGGATAAAACTATACAATACGCCCCACCATTATTTTACCCACGCAAACAACAATCCATCGACACGATCATCAGATTCGAACTTGCCTCAGTCGCCCACAACTGCCGCAATAATAATACGAGCAAATATTACGGCTTTTACAAAAATATACAAGAATTTATATTTTCTGCCTTCAGATAAATTCCGGTGAGTATGTGAGAAATTTAATTTTCCAAGTCACTATTGTTTTTGCGATAAATTCACACATATATTTCGAAAGTAGACAAACTAACATCTTTAAATCGTTATTGCCCAAACGTTTTGTACTCAAGAATTTACGATATGCCCCAGCAAAGAATTTACAATACGCCCCATCTCAATATCATATTGTTCACGAGTAACGTATTTCTTTTCTTTTTCGTGGATAACAGAAATGTCACGTAAATGTGTAAGGAGTACACGACGGGTATCATGGTCCGAAAATGATCTTAATGAAGCGATAGAGAAGGTTAAAAGTAAATGTACAATCCCCTATGTAATCCTTGCGGCAGAAAAATCAAAGGAGAAAATGTAAATAAAAAATAGTGTAATAATGTTATTCAAGATTGTTCTATTTTTGTTAATAATATCTTTTATAATATATATTCTATAACATTTTGATAAAAATAATAAAAAGTAATTACTTATTTATGTCGGGGCCTTTGTCACATAGGTGGGGCGTTTTAGGTTCAGGAAAATTATTATTTACAGTTACTTCCAGTTATGTTTTCTTCACAATTCCGTTGTAGTTGTGAAGAGTAATGAACACTTAATGTGTTTACACAAAAAATTTAAAGAATTATTAAAAAATATTGGTTTTATATTTGTTTCTTTAAAAGTGGGGCGTATTGTACAGTTTTACCCTACTGACAATGATTCAGAGAAATGTTGAAAACATTCGATTACGATGACAGAAGACTAAAATTCCAGAGTCTTCAGAGAAGCTAATCTCCCAGCAGAGTTTTCAGAACGAGGAGGTGAAATGCAAGCGATAAGCGAGATACTGTAAGAATTTGACAAGTGACCAGCTTACAAAGTTGAAGAATTTCTGTTGCAACTTTGATGAGAAACGATTCAGTTTTAATCGTTTCCAAGTTTGCCATAAACAGACACCACGCGTCCCGATTTCCGTTTGGAGTAACAGCTCTGGTCGACGAAGCTTGCGAGAGGCAGCCTGGCGTTTTTAACTGGCAGCGTTCCGCGTTATTGACATTTTTCGACGAACTTGCCCGACGTTTATTTCCATCGGTCACCGGCGTCTGTAACGAGGGAAAGAAAGAGCGAAGGGGAAAAGAACGGGGGAGGGAAAAAGCGACACGGGGGAGAGAAAGAGAAAGAGAAAGAGAAAGAGAAAGAGCAGGAGCATTCGCATCTTGCTGCCTTTATAAATGCTTCTACATTTATTAAGGCTACTCCCCGGAGCCTGGACGTACCAGTGTACGTATTCCGAAATGAATGCCTCGTGACGTGGCACCGCGACGCTGTCGTCGGGGCGCGCGAACGCTACGAAAAGTGAAATATTCCCGTCGTATTTTCACATGCACGGCTAGGACGAATGGCGTCCCTGCGTCTGACGGCTCTGTGCTTCGGCAGCAAGGGGGGGAAAAGGGAAATAATAATAAATACACATATACGGGCTACGCGCGCGCACCTAACCCGCGTAACACGCTATTTAAACAGGGTGTTTCTGAAATGTCCAGACAAACCTCACCAGCCTATTCCACTAATCGCGGACAGGAAAGAACGCCGTGTAAACACTGCCGCGCAAATGCATTGCTTCTGAGTTATAGACCTCAAAGATTCTTCTTTCTTTCACAATTGAGTAGAGAGAATAACATAATGTCGGTCATCTCTCGCAAAGAGGCGAACTAACTACGCGAACCATCTCTCCTAGCAACTTAGGAGGGATGGACAGATGTCATGCCTTCAGTTTTCAATACATTTTTCAGCAAATAGCAACTATATAAATTTAAAGCAACTATCGACCAGTTTTTTTGAATAAGCATACAATTCTTAACATATTAGGGTAATTGTGATGAAATGAATAAATATCAGGGTTAGTTTTAACAGACATTTTATATAATATAGGTAGGGCGACTGTCCTCAACTTACCCTGTAATATTAATTTTCATTTAGTGTTAATGGTGCAGCAGAAACTTTCACCACCGAACGGACGTTTAAGGGATTGTTTCGCGAAGGATTCGTTCTGAATAAAGTCCCCGGAAAAAGGTATCGCTATATGCATAGGCGATTGAGAATATGCCGGCCGACGCTGTCGTCGTTTGCATGAAAATGAAGAAAAGAATTTATTTCGTTCGTACAAGAAACGCTGACTTTTCAACGTGATTTATGCGAGACCGGGTCGCGGCAAAGTGCAACGCGAAATTTCGCGTTTTTAACGGGCACGCTGCGACCGCCATGTTTGACGGGCGAGAAATCAGGTCGCGTGCCTTCCGAATTCTCAACCGAAACGTTAGTCATCGCAGTGTAATTGCTTTGTGAAATCCAATTGTTTTTTTAATTAAAGGTCTTATGCAAATGCTCGTTAAACAGAAAATTTATACTTCGTCGTTCTGAGAATTACATATATCGGTTTCATGAAAAGTGTAACATAAATATGATAAGATGCTACGCGATTCAGAAATTGCAACGGATCTCGTGAAAGATAAAAAAAATGTGAGTTGAATATTTGAAAAGGTGCGAATCCACGATGAGATTTTACACGAGACTTTTCTATTATCAAACAAAAATCTCACCAACAGCTAAATGTAAATATGTGTCTTGTCTTATGAGAGTCTAATTTCATTAAACTAATGACAAAATAATTGAAAAATGATAAAATAAAGAAATAATTGTCTCGTGAGATTAAAATTTCATGCGAAACACGATATTTTCGTCTCATCGTGGATTTGCCCCTTAAAGGCGACGAAAAGTTTGCGCCCGCGTGAATTATTTCTCGTCAACGACGCCCGAATTACATGGAATTATTTAACGGACATACTTATTTCACGGATCACTTTTCACGCGACTTCTGCACGCTGCCCCGCCGTACAATGCGCCAGTAATTTTATGTAACCACTTAAATGAGTCTTGGCAAGGAAGTGATTTGTCGCACGATATTTTATTTCAGATAATCATCCTCCGTGTCAGACGTGGGCCGTCCACCGCGACAATGTACGCACACGTTGATTAATGGTCGCCTCTTCGCCGCGGAATAAAAAAAGCAGCTTAGAGCGTCTCTTAAATCGGACGCTCCGTTCCGCGCAACTGCGACGCCTAATGAATCGTCGCATTTTCGAAATCTTGTTAGCGTATCATTGCTTCGAACACGCCTCGACAAGCCTCGTCTCATCGTTTGTCGATTCGGCGGTCGAGCGCCACGAGAATCGTTCATTAAGTGGAACACGAACGCAAGAAAAATAAAAAAAAATGGAACATCGATGGTAACGCGTTACTTTTCTGACAGTTACATAAGGTAAATGTACTTACCAATACCCGGAAGCTTAAGAGGGTTAAGGAATAGCAAAGTTTGTCTCCTAATTTAATTTGTAAAACCATCGCGAAATAAAAAAATGTTGTTGAAATGTGGAAGATAACGCAATATTATACTATCGGAAACTGGAAAAAAATGTTTATGTATTATAATAGACGTATTTATTAATGAAAATACGAAAACACGCAGATGTGCCAGTAACCGGACAACCTAAAAATGCATGTCCAAATATCTGAATTACTTACTATCACGAAATTCTTGTAGCAGTAAATAAACTTAGACTTGTTTAAAAAAATATTAATTTTCTCGAAAATTTAACCATCTTAATCTAAATTTAAATCTATTTACTATTATAATGATGTATTATTATAATAAATAAATAAAAAATGCTGTCAATATTTTCTTAGTAAATGACAGAAGTGTCTTGACAGAAGCTTAAGAAATTTCTCGAAATCTGCTATGCGTACGAAGTGTGTTACAAAATAATTATTTCTACCTAACGATTTTTAATTTTCTGTAATAATGATTTTACTTAAAATTGCTAAATACTTTTTTTAATTATATTAAAAAATTATATTAATTTTTAATTATATTAAAAATTAAGCTTCAAAATAAATCAAATTCGCTGTTCAGGTATTAGGACATGGCCGGGCACTGGTACATTTACCTTATTCACTCGATTCTCTATTCGTCCAGAAACTTTCTCAACGAATAGATCAAGTTCTTCTAGCGATATAACTCGCAAAGTGATGACGGAACACCCAGTATACAATATACATCTAACGCCTGCGCAACTATTGTCGTAGGAAGAACAAGTCTTTACCTGTAGCTGCTCGCCCGAATAAAGATGTTCACGGATAACTTTCCGCAGACGTATCGACCATTCTTTAACGCCCAGGAGCGTGAGTGCCGTCGAGATGATCTGCATGGAACGAGCGCGCGATATTTCTGAAGGCGAAAGGGCGTTCGCGCGCGATAAACCCTTCGCCCGAGCAAAAGCCGTGGCCGAAGTTGAATGGCTGGTTGGTTAATACGATGAGTACCGTTGGTTCCCATTGGCGATCCGATTTACCAAACCCAATTAAGTTGCTTACAATTCGCAAACAGAGGTTATTCGGCAAACTCTCGCTCCACTTAACATTTAAACGTCTGTAGCCCGAGAGCCGGGGGAAATTAATCATCGGCATCTTAGAAGAGTTCACGGGCGATCGGGATCGCGTGCAGGTAGCGCGCAAAGGCAATCATCGCGACGTGGAAAAACAACGAAGAGGAAGACGCCCGGCTCTGAACCGGCAATTTCCGGCAGGTAGTTGAAAAAAGCTTAAAATGGGAGGAAATTGCGAAGACACTGTAGAAGATATGATAGCCGGTGCGCTTGCCCTTCGCGCGGGACGCTGGCTCCGGCTACAATGTACGCGACACCGTGCAATTTGCATCCGAAATACCTGAAGAGCCGATTCGACCGGCTGGATGTCTGCTTGCCACGATGTCGGCTGGCAACTCAATCTCTCGTTTACGTTGCGACTTGTGTGCGCAGGGAGCCGCTGCGGATAATTCCCAGTAATTCACGGCTGTTTGTGCCTTGTACTTTAAACGTGACGTTTTGATTCGGCGGAACCTGCGCCGCGTATCGCTTATGACACTGGATCCCTTCGAGACGAGGATCGTCTGGACGTCTCTGTCTCCGTAAACGCTCGCAAATTGCGCTGGCGGGCGACCAAATGACATACGGCATGGAAGTAGAGAGTCCCGAGCCGTTCCTAGCCATCTTGGAACGCTCGGCGTGTGGATTTACGGGAGGTGTATCGCCAACAGACACGTTAACGCGCGGCGACACTACAAAAAGCGAAAAGCGAACGGGAGAGTATCGACTGCGATCCGAGGGTGATGCAAAGCGACAGAAGGAAATGGCTGTGTTTATCCGGAATCGAAAACCATAACTGAAAATGATGGATTACTATTAACCGTAGGGGCCACCGGATCGATCCATCAATCGCAAATGGCAATAATTTTCCTACGGCCGCAAGTAGCGCAATATCTTCATGAAATGAAGCGTTTCGAGCAACTGGTTTCGGACCGGCGAACTACTTCCATCAAAGAAGCATTAATGAGTACGGCGGAGCTTCGAAGACGGAGCAACCAAGCCGAATGCGAACAAAGGGTTTCTCAAAACGGTTCGGATTAAAGTTGAAAGATTTCGAGGGGGACATTGTACATGGGTTTGCCCAACCGTAGTAGGTATAATATGGCAATATCAAAACTTTAATTTGCGAATTTAAACTTTAACAGAGGGGATTTTTTTCTATAATGAATATAAAGCGGCGAGAAGAGAGAAACAGACTCACAATCAGTCTATCTCGCATAAGAAATGAGCTCCTTATAAATGATAATTTATACTTTCAGTGCCATCAAACCATTAACATATTTGTTAAACACAATAAATTAATTAATCATGCAAAATGCACAAAAAATATAAATTTAATAAGACATTTAAAAAAATTCAGATTAACTTCGAAAACCGCCTCACCATTTGCACTGTGTAAATCTGGCGCCGACTTGAAAAAATTGAGAGTCGTAGATTAAATAAGGAACAAAATTATCTTTTACTTTTTAGCGAATTTTAATTTTTTTTTTTTGAAGCCGGTTTTAATTTTTTTATTTTTTACTTTTTAGTTATTTAAGTTGTATAACCACATTTATTTATTTAAGTTATATAACTCCATTCGTTTAAATAATGAAGTCGGTTAATAAAACAGATTTCTTATTTTGGGTGTAACTTCAATCCTACTTACAAGGGAAGATTCCGAACTCGAAAATTAAAAAAATTCTCAAACCTTGCGAATATGCCGGGGATTTCTTCTTGATTACAACCAGAGTTGGGGAAAATGTAATCTAATTATAACTTACAAATTACGATTAAAATGTAATTGTGCAGTTGATTACACATTATTTTCTGTAATTGTTAATATATGTGGTTGACTTACAGAAAATAATGTGTAATCAACTAGACAATTACAGTTTAATCGTAATTTGTAAGTTGTAATTATATTACATTTTGACCAACTCTGATTACAACGCAATTTTTATTTGCTGCCCAAATTTACTCTCAGAGATTGAAATTAACCCCTGAAAATTCTGCTATTTTCCGATTTTGTGTTATAACTCGCGAACTGTAAGAGATAGAAAAAAAGTTTCAAATAAAAGTTACTTCTTTTAATTAGATCCATTATTTGGTAACAAAATTACTTTGCAGTTATAACACAGAATCGGAAAATAACCGGATTTTCAGGTGTCAATTGCACCTCCTTGGAATGAATTTGGGCAGCAAACAAAATTTGCGTTGTAATCAGGAAAAATCTCCCTACATATTCACAAAGTTTCAGAATTTTTTGAATTTCCGGGTTCGGAATCTTCCCTTCTTAACCAATTTTGATAATTCTTTCTCCATGACCCGAGTTGATTGAAGACAAACTAAATTCAATAAGTTTCACCAAAATCGGCCCAGCAGTTACGAAGAAATTCGCGGACGAACATCGAGCGTACAACCTCTTTCTTTTTGAATTCGGTTAAAAAATAAGATGTCGTTTTAATTTAAGTTTGAAAATTACCTACCCACTATATTTTCAGCCCTAATTGTACACCAAACGTGACTTGCTTACGACCGCGAAGCAACTATAAAGAAGTCCCGAAGGGGTTGGCATTTTTGCAGAAATGTTTGTGGAAAGGAAAAATTTTGGTGGTTTATAGACGCACGATTTATTTGAACGCACATACCTAACTATACCTATACTTGTTGGAAAGAAGGGACAGAAAGCGAAGTTTCGGTCGAAAAGACGCAATTAGCGAGGGCCGGGTAGAAAGTGCGGATGCAGCGGCCGGGCCGCCCGAAATTGCCCCGACGGCCAGCGAAACGAAATTACATTTTGCAACGCGTAATACGTTGCACGTTGCACTTTTGAAACGGGGCCGGGCCGAAGGAGGGCCATGGAAGCTTCGGGCGGTCAGTGAAACGAAAACAGAGCAACATAAGCAGAGGCTGGAATACCGGCCCGGCGCGGCGCGGCGCGGCGCGACCAGTTTGCACACGCGCGTCCAACGACGTCCGCGCTCGGTCCATCCACTCGCGCAGCGCGCGCTCATCGTCAGCGTCCTTTAATCCCGGCCAGCCATGGATATCCCGCCTTACTTTCATATTATTTAAATGTATTATTAGCCGAGATTATTATAAGCACCTCCGGGCATTAAGTCCTTGCCCGATCGCGAGCCATTACCCGCGGCTCCCCCGGTATCTAGAATACTTTATAGCCAGCGTAATTTCCGGTCCCTCGTACACCTTCGAGTTTTCCATGGATGCGTGCGCGTTATCGCGCGACTGTTTGCCGTCCGCTTGTAGCATTCTGATTAACTTTTGATAGAGGCCAAAGTATCTGGTAAGGAAACGGTTAATTATCGTCGGGGCTTTCGGACGTACGAAAAGGGTAATAAGAGATGAAGGTCCGAAAGATACGAAAGATCCTTGAAGCTGATTCGTGCGTTTTTCAGATAGGTGCCATGGTTGTCCAAGTATTTCTCGCGTTCATTCACGGGGCGTTTTCAAACATCTGCGTGCATGGAATACTTATTAGTTATTACGCTTTCAAGAACTCGGCGCCGATCGAGAGCGTTCGGTAATTACTATCAGCAGATTTGACGGTAACTTGAGGACGAATGGGAGACGAAAGAAGGTTACCCAAGACGTAATAATATAAAGTCGATGGTTGCCACGTTCGCCTCGTGTCCGATCTGGTCAAGCCTCTGGCCGTGCGAGGGTGTGCCGAGGGAGGAGATGGATAATCCATCGTGGCGGCAATGAATCATGAGAGTGTGCTAGGGCAGCTAGCCGAGGAACCGACCGGAGATGAGAAAGGGCAAGAAAAAGTGGAAGATCGGGAGAGAAAGGGATAAACGTCAGCTAGAAAGATCGAGTGTAACTAGGGGGGTGCCATCAGAAATTCCTACATGAAAGAGCGGGAGAGAGAGAGAGAGGGGGAGGGACACGTGCAGTATAGAAATGAAATGTAGAAGGAGGAAGGACGAAGGGGTCGATAGAGACACGCGAGAGAAGCAGAGGGAAAAAGTCTGGAGGAAGAAAACAGGATAAACAGGGAGGAGTGAAGCGGAATGGAGGAGAGAATGGGGGCATAATGGAGGGAGACAGGGAAACGCTGGGCTGTCGGGGAGGCCTCCGGAAGTCCGCCTGCCGCGGCGTCGCCCGTTCCTCCATTTTTCAAAAAATAAAAGCGACCGCAACGCCAGCTCATTGTTTGGCTTGTCGTTCGAGCGTTTGCATGGCTGCGTACCGAGGGGTTGAATGAATCCATGGAGGGTGGATCGCTTCTGTCTGCGTATATTACGTGTATTTGCTCACAGACTATGCGCCGGCAACGAACGAACGCCGGGGCGTTAATTAAATATCAAATTCTTTATCACAGGTAGCTATCACTTTGGTCTTCGTATAGATTTCAATATTACCAGCACTCGGTGCAATGACCTCCCCAAGTTTAAGATTCATTTCCCAGGTAAAGCTGACCATTCTCTAGAACTTCAACACCCTTAAGTATTACAAGATTCGAGGTTCCGACGGATTTGTTCTCCCAAGCAGTCTACTTTCTCGCAATCCATCTCGCGTATCCCGCGCAGCGCCGCGCGTTCCCATATCTCTCAAGATCGATCAGACGCACGCGTTACCATTGTGATGCAAAGAACACGGCGAGCTCTTAATATATTCAGTTGCAGGGCGCAAGTAGCGGCATTTACAAAATGACGCCGTTGCGACGAGAATGAAGCGTGACCCAGAGCGGTGAAACGCGACCGGGCGGAAAATGACACTGTCTTTCGGGGGACGCGGCGAACTCCACGTTCCACCGGTTAACGACGTGAGGAATTTTCGCGAGGGCGAACGTCTTCGTCGGACGTGACGGGGACGGCGACGTCACGTGTAGGGTGGCTAACAACCGAGGGATAATTAGCGTCGAGGATAGTTAATCATTTAAGAAAGCAACCCCTCGCGCTGACGGCGAACGCGGCCTGTCGCCTCCTTATTAAGCCCGAACAGAAATGTTTCGTGTTGTGACGTCATTATTAATTCAACAACTTCCGGCGCTAATGGCACCGGCAATTTACACGGCGAAGAAGGAATCTCTATCTAAGATGGTGGACGGACCAGACCAACGTGTTTGGAAAGTAATTAGCGATATAGGGTAAATCCGGGAGACGCGGTCGGGCCGGAGAGTTGGTCGAGTCGCTATATTTCAGACTCTATACGTAAAAACGCGTTAAAGTGCAGACCAATTACTTCTCTAGAAGCCAAACAGTTGAATGAATAGCGTCATTTCGCTTCATTCTGTGTTTTTCTGGATTTAGTAGCTTTAAAAGGTAAATTGAGGTTACATTTAACCTCTTTTGTCAAACAACGGTGTACAGAATAGTTTTTAAAGCATACATCTAAGTTTATTTTCGTTTAATACTTGGATAATAAGATAGTAGAGATATTTATTGAGCGACAATGCAGCCAAAGTATTTGGCCATATTAAGCTGGCATTCCACTGAGGCAACTTTTTGGCAACCGGCAACATCGCCGCATCTTTTTTTCGCATGCAACACATGCAATCACTATCGCACTCGTCGCATGCGACATGTTGCCTTGCGTTGCGTCAGTGGAATCCCGCCCAGCAAACGAGAAGACCATTTCTCGCTGCAGAAAGGTGAGATAGTCGTTTTATAATTTTTTCATTATTTTTGTTTATTCTTTTATTTTTTATTTTTATTTTATTATTATTTTTGTTTATTTAGTTTATTTTCTCACCTTTGTATTTATTTGCCTTGCTAAGCGCCAGTAGGTAGTTCACTTTTTTTATGTGTTCGTTACTTGTTTAGCGCAAACAAATTAAATATCAATGAATCTGTAGTTGTATTCACTCATAAATAATTTTGCTCTGTCCTTTGTTAATTTTCCATGAATAATTATGTGAGTGGTCTCTGCCAACGACGAAAACTATTTCTCCCGGTACTTCGGGAGAGGTGGTCAGATGTCATGAGTTCAGTTTTCAATCCGATTTACAGTAAATATTGTCTTAAAGCAAATATCGGCCAATTTTTCTGAATCGGCACAAAATTCTGAACATATTGGGATTGTTCTGATAAAATAAGTAATTTCTATGTTAGTTTTAATAGCCATTTTATATTAGGTCGACCGCGTCTCCCGGATTTACCCTAACAAACACGACTCGAGGCCGCAACTATGCGATGTGGGTGAACCGCAACCTCGAAGTTATTGGTTTCTAAAAAGACATGCGCAAGGAATTGCAGGACAGCTCCGGTTCACCGGCCCCTAATGGCATATCCATCATCCCCGAAATTGGCCGGCATTAAACGAATCTCGTCGACCACGGGTGTGTTCGCATGGCGAAGCCGACCCAACATTCCTCCGTATCCGAGGGAAACCGCACGGGCGGGGCGCCGCGCCGCAAGAAAGATCCGAATATCAATTCGCGATACAAAATCCCACGGCGCGGCGGGGAAGAAGCGAGTCTCAGAAATATGGCCGGCAGCCAAGCCCGAGTACTTGATCCTAGGTACTTATCACCCGTTCTCGCACCCTCCGCCGCCTGTACGGCGAGTGTGTACACAATTTTGAACAACTTTCTTCCTTTTGTCGGGGATAGCTGCCGGCGATAAATTTCCCGCGGAGCTTTTAAAAGAAAAGAAAAGCGGCGGAAGACGAAGACCCGGCCGCGGAGGAGAAAGAGAAATGTTAACGGAGGGAGTTGCGGGGGGGGGGGGGGGCGCGCGCGAGCGTTTCTAAGTAAGTTAGGGCAGGTTAGGGCGCGTTAGGTAGGCGCAAGATCAGCTCGAGTTCCGCATCCGACTTGTCAGTTGCGTCACGTCATGTCACGTCGCGTGACGGTGCGTCACGGTGCGTCAGGGCGCGCGGCACCTACAGATACAATGCGGTTCCCGGGGCCATAAATCGTTCAAACGCCGCTCCTGCAATGGGCGCCGGTTACGTGGACGAAATGCAAAACCAATTGCACCCGAATTCTGCCTCGGCCACCTTCCGGACACCCTCTGCGCCATAGGTACCTGAATGATTTCTCCTGACGGCTTTCTCGCCTCGTCCTTCGCTGCCTCGAACGCGGGCCAGCTCTACTTAGTTCTCAACACGCGCCGGAGCATTTAGGCTCGGGCCATTTCCAGTTTGGGGAACTTCAAACTGAACCACCCATCGACAGCTATAACTTCACCATTTTGTCAGTAGACACTGTGGCAGCGATGCTCCTTGTCAAAAGTGGAAATCGTTTGCCCGATACGTCGCTCGTAACTCTTCTTCTGGAATCTAGAATTCGTCGTCTAAGAATTTAGGGGAAATTGAACGAGAAACGGACGATTGGCTCGAGAGAGTGGTGGGGATCGGACGAAAATAACATTAAAATACGTGTTCGGGCGGGTGAGATCGGTGGCGACCGCGACGGTGGCAAAACGCTAACGTGCGAGCGCCAGCAATGAAAGCAAGAGAGCAGCAAGTGGCTCGTACGTCAGCCGGTGGCTCGTAAACGTCAGCGGTGGTGCTCGTAAACGTAAACGCGATGCTATAAGGGGGATGTAGAACGGCGCAGCCGGAGAGTCGCCATAACATAACAGTTAAAGAGATACACATAGAGAGAAAGACGATCCATTTGGCGGTTTAAACGCGGTGGTTACGCCGTCGTATACAACGAAACAATCTGCCGCGTTCCGTTTAATCCGTCCGCGAAATAACAGAGCTCGCCGGAACGCGTGCTTTTCCCGAGGTTCGGGTAATTCTTTCGATTCTTCGCCATTCACACCGACAGCTTTTGAGGAATTAACGACACCTGTTTCTCTTGATGTATTGGTCCCGTGAAAGACTAATCAACTATATTGCCAAGAAATTCGAGTTGCCTCGGTTACAGTACACAAATTAGCCGCCACCCTCTTGGAGGAATTAATAAAGAAAACGAGGGAATCGCCGGCAGTAGCTTTCCGCGACATTAACGCGACAAGCGAAATTTCCCGCAGCAATGATTCCAATTAAGGCAAAGAGTTTATCAATGGACGGGGATGAATAGCAATTAGAGGGTGCGTCGGGGCCTGTCGGGAGCGAATCAAAACGTAACGAGATAAACTCGCGGCGGGGTGGGCTTAGCGAGACAAGGAGGCACAGATAAAGGCTGGGTCGCATCGCCAAGGGGTCGCCCGGCGTTATTGAATGCCAGGAAAGGAGAGGCCGGCGAGTTTTCGAGGGGGTAGTGATTAAACTGAGGGACGGATCCTAGGGATCCGACCGAGCGGGCCGTGGGATCCTCTCGAGGTATCTCCGCGGACGCTGGGAGGGGTTGAAACAACGGCATTCTGTGTTTAATCATGTCTGACCAAGTGAGGGACAGTCGGATGGGGTGGAATTTGCATAGACGGGGCTTCCAGTGCTCGCTACACAGTTCCGCCTATGTTCAGCGGAAGAATAAATTTCCGATTATTCTTTACCCTCTTCACTTTTCAGATAAGGTAAATGTCCCCATTTCTGCTCATTTCGTATTTTTCTTATTATTATACCTAAGCGTTACGTTTGTACTATAGTTGCAACAAAATAATTCTAAATTATTTGAACATTTACGCGAGTGTTGCACGAGGCTGGGGCTAATTAAAGTGCAGCATTAGCATCGAAAAATTTTTAAAACGAGGGACTCATGATTTTTCGATCGTGTTCTAGCTGGTTGTGCTAAGGAACAGCGTCGCTATTGGTATTCGATAATTGAGCAGAAAATAGTTTTCGCATTAGTATTTGTCATTTAATAACATAAACAGATACCGCATTGTGCTTTGGATTTAGATTTTTTTACTATTTTTAATATTTTTAAGTAGAAAACAGGTGAGCAGGTTTAGGGTCAAGTGAATCACCGTCATGTCCGCATTTCTACTCACCAAAATGTTAGTAACATAACCTCACAATTCAATGTACGCTGTAACCTTTATTTCTATTCGAAGGCATTTTATTTTTTGTTTATCATTATTTTATGCTTTACCGTTGTGTTATAAAACCTCTCCATAAAGAATGTAGGTAACTTATTTTAACGTGAAAAGGCAACATATTATGTGAACAGAAATTGGTACAAATGGTACAATTGGAGCATTGTATTTAATTACAAATTACTAATAGTTAAACATCTTGAAATATCTTTCTTAAATAGTTTCCGAATTAGTTGATTTATTATTAAAGAATTAATCAATTACGCGGCAACTTATGATCACAAACAAATTTTTTACACCTTCTTTATGACGAGTAACCTCTTAAGCGGTAATGCCACTGTAGTGCCCGGTAAAGCAGCCTGATTTTGACATTTTTTTATGCGAGTATAGTGGATGGAGTACAAAATCCGTTTAAAGGGCCTTTATTGCACATACCTTGAAGTATGATCGCAATTTTTTAAAAAAAATTTAATATAAAATGGCGGCGTTTCTGCTGAACAAAAAAGCTTCTTCTGAAAAAAACAGTGTTCCGCGGCCGGAAAGATTTCTCCTTCAATTTTTTACCTAAAACAAAAAACCGATTTTTTTTTTAGTTCTATATAAGATTATCTCGGGAAGTAAGTTACACGGGGAAATTAAAAAATACTGATTTTTGTAAGAATGGTGCGTGATTGAACAAAACACGGAACTGCCACAACCTCGAAATTGTTTAAACGTTTTGTTCAATCACGCACCATTATTACAAAAAACAGCATTTTCTAATTTCCTCGTGTACTTCCCGAGATAATTTTATAGAAAACTAAAAAAAAAAAATGGTTTTGTGTTCTAAGTCAAAAACTGAAGGAGAAATCTTTCCAGCCGCGGAACAGTTTGTTTTTCAGAAGAAGCTTCTTCTGTTCACCTGTGGCACCACCATTTTGTATTCAAAAAATTAAAACAAAAATTAATCATACTTTAAGCTATATACAATAAAGGCCTTCCAACAGATTTTGTATTCCTTTCACTATATAATATTCTGAAATTCAAACGGCTTTTCCGGGCTCCACAGTGGCATTACCCCTTAAATGAGCAGAAATTGGGACATTCACCTTAGGTACGATAAGATCGTCCGCGAAGCAATACGTGTAACTGTTTCTCCGCGGCCCCTCCTGTTCCCATTGCACGCGAGGCGATCCATTCGCTTATTAAAAGTGTCATCAATTTTATTCCGAATTAACTTCACGTGTGCTGCAAGGAAATAAATCGCGTTAAAAGGAAGAAATTGTAATGATAATTGATTCGAGCGCCGCATGAATAATCGAGAACGCACGCCTACGAACCGTCCTATAAATAACGATGGTAAATTACAAGAACAAAACGGAATCGGCTGCATTAACGCGCCGCGGCCGCGGCGAACGGTAGATAGGGTACCGAGCCTCGCGCTCAAGGAACGCGATCGATCTGCGCGGGGTTGTCGTTCAATTTTCGCGAGCTCGGGGCAAACGAGCGGCAAAAACACCGCGCAAAAAGTCCTAATTGCGCCTATAAGCTTCTACACGCGGAGTTTCGCCGAAAACTTTCGTACGAAGGACGATAATTAGTTTCGCGGGTATCTCTTGTTCCCGGGGCAGCGGCATTTTTGCGCCATTTTCGAGGCAGCCCCGGCGATGCAACGGCGACGGGAGAAACGGAGAGAAAGCGTAATATAAAAAAGAAGAGAGAAACCAGAGGGGTACACCGATATCTCAATCGCCGCGGCGCGTATAAAAACGGGCAATAACTTGCGACGCCACCCAGAAAGATGATTGCACATCGTGCGGCGCGCAAAAACAAGAACCCCGAGAAATGCCAAAATTATGATAATGATTCGGAGCCGTTTTCAGTTAAGACATTAGGGGACGTGTATAATTTAGACAAAAACCAGGCCCCGGTAAGTAAAGACCGCAAAGTATCGATTCGTGGCCGCTCACGATAATAAACTTTAATACATATTATGCAGATTGCGGTCCGCGCGCGAAACAACGGGCAGCGCCGCCTCGCGTCTACGCCTATGGCTCTCGCGGTGAAACGCCGCGCCGCGCCGTTTATCAATACACCACGGACGTAAGTAGAGGAAAAATTTCAGACCGTTCCCGCCGTTATATAATTATTCCACCGTTCCCCTCCGCGATAATGCATAATGCAGCGGGCAACGGTAACGCCGCTTGCATTAAATACCAGCCGATCGATAAATTGGCCCCGTTCAGACGTGAAAAATTCGCGTGTCGAAGAAGAATACGTCTTGACCCAAAGTATCTAAGCAAGCAACTAATTAATGTCATTCGTAGATTCCACGGAAATAAAAGAGAAACATAGATAAGTACCTAAGTCTAAGTAAACGAATGGTGAGGATTCGAAATCCCCCACCGATTTCCACGTTAATCGCTTTTTAATGATCCCGTTGTTTCGCATGAGCGCGATGCGCCCTACCTTACGCGCGTGATTTTTATTCGAGCGACTTCCATTTTGAGGGGACGTTAGGCGCGCGCGCGGGCTCCTCGATCGGATCGTTTACCCCCGGAGAGAAAAATGAAATGCGCGCGACGTGCGTAAAGATTGGCAGAACCCGAAAGGCAAGGAACGGGTGGAGGGGGGAGGGGAGCGTAAGAGGGGGCCCGCGGAGGAGACGGGAAGGGCGGCAAAGGGGGAGGGATGATGGTACCAGAAGGATAATAATCCGTAGTTTCGATCGAGATTATAGGCGCGGATAAATGAATAGTTTACGAGCAGCGAAAATGAGACGGGTAAAATATTAAACGCTCCCTATGGACGCGGACTGGAGCCTTTTATATACTGGTCGACTGTAATAAACCTCAATGTTAAATGTCTTTATTGCGTTTCTGGCCCTACGCTGCTTTATACGGTAATTGATACGAGCAAAGCTAAGGGCGAGACGCGCGCGGACTCGACTTGTCCGCAAATTACACGCGGCGTAGGTACCTATACCGCTCGCGCTAAAAGGACAGACAGGTATTTAATAACTAGCCTGGTAACGGCTTCATTCGCGGTCCGACAGTTCTAGCCTGATGTTCGCGAGGTATAATGCATTAATTTCGAGTTCCAGAACGAGTGTCAGTGGCCGAATTTTTTAATCCCAGCATCCCTTTTATAGTCGGCTTCGAGCTGGTTTATCGAAATCATTCGAGTTACCACGCAAATTTTCAAGCGTTCATTCGACATAAACGTAGGTATCTAACGATAAAAGAATAGGTACCTAGTACTTGTATGAAACAGAAGTTATATCGAGAAAACTATCGGTACGAAAGAAGCTTCCCTTCCGCCGGACCGTCTCGATGCCAGAAAAGAAGTTTAAATATTGTTGTGCGGCTCGTCTCCACGCATTGCGTGCAGATTTTTCTATCCAGCGGAGAAGAAGGACCCAGCCCCCCGGTTTGACATTTCGCTTACAAAGCAGCTCATCAGTCGCCCGACGTGTCCGTCTCGGGCGGCCGAACTGGACGAAGATTGAAATCGAGAAATGAAGCAAAATAAGCGTCGCATACCGTAGGTAGGCAGGTTAGGCGTCAACCCAGCGGGGATATCTGGCGCGTAAGTACACGCTGCGGGCATGTTCGTGACGCGGGCTGCGCCAAGAAGGAAGAGAGGGAGAGAGAGAGGGAGAGAGAGAGATACGAACGTGTCCAACAGACGCGCGTGTCCGTGTATCCGAAATGAATTGACCCGTGCGTGGTTGATGGACGTAGCGGGTGGCTCGTTATGCTTACAGCCGGCCCAGCAATCAAGAAGAATTCATACGAACCGCCTGACGTGTCGCTCATGATGGAGGCCCGAGCCGCGTAGTCATCCATCTTTCGCGGTCTTCCGAGTGCATGCTTTATTCGAGGCTGACGTAACGACTCGCGCGCCTCTTTTCCTTTTCCCTCGGCAGTGCGCGCGGATCGACGAGGATTCGGACACTGAGCACCGCGCGAAAAGTGGCGTGGAAAATGTTTGAGGGAACGGTGGAATATATTTCCAGCCTTTGGCATGCCTGTGGTCCCGGAGAAAGGAGGAAGAGGAGCGATAAGCTCCCGAAAACATCCCTCGATAAAAGTCCTGGCGCGATGTATTCCTCGGTCGTCATCGGGCGAACGCCTCTCCCTTATCAATTATAAATTCCAGAAAGAAACCCCTCAGCATCGCGGCGATAACATTCATGTACGTATACGCCCGTATATACCTCTCTCTCTCTCAGCTAGCCGATTCTCCCGAACTAATTAATGGGCCACCGCCACGGGATGAGGTATAGCGCAGATTCTTTCCCTTCGAAGTTTCTTTCTTCGTGGTGGAGGGGTGGCTGGTCGTGCTGGAAAAGGTGGATGAAAGCGTCGGCTACGTCGGCTGATGGTGGTACGAGCCGGGAGACGAAGGAAGAAGGAGAGGGCGACGAGGGAGAGACGAGGAAAGGATGGTCGACGTGGCTTGGGGGAGTTTTTCTCGTTCCCGGCTTCCGTCTCCTGGGACGCGAAGCGCGAGGATCTTTTTGCTCGCCTCGACGGAGGATCAGACGTCCCACTTTATCTCCGCCGACCCGTTCAAGTCCCCTCCCACCCCCGGCCCTCCTCCTCCTCCTCCTCTTCCTCCTCCTCCTTCTCCGCTACTGCCACCCCTCCTGCCTCCTCCACGCTGGCCCCGTATCCCATGTCGGTTCTACCCCTCTTCAAGCTACGTTCTATCCTGCCGCAACCCCCGTTGCGCCTCGGTTTTCTACCCCAACGCTCCCTCCGCCCCTCCTACTCCCCCTACGTCAGCCGGAGCTATGGTTGATCACGTATAGGAGGAGCCCCTAGCAGCGCCTAGAGTGACGCGTCGTGGAGGAGCCATTTGTCATCCATCAGCACACGCTTCTAGCCCAGCGAGATAGGACGCCCGAGCCTGACCCAGCCTAGACCGATTCTATGCTTCCCTTATCTCTCTTGTCCGCCTTCTCTCTCTCTCTCTCTCCCTCTCTCCGTTTAGCTGCTTCCTCTCTGTCGCCCGTGACGCGAGACACATAGGGGAAAACACTGTTCGAGAGGCTTCCAGAAAGCAGATCACGGATTGGGGTTATGGGTCGAGAATGTTGCGTTGAAGGACTGTTTCTCTGGGTCGACTTAGGTACATAAGGAGGAATGCACGATGTTTGTCATCGTGGGAAGGATTTTTGAAGAGGGTAGACCGATTCGCGAGAGATCTTCTTATCGCAGATTAACGACCGGAAAGATGCAAACACAGTTTTGGCTTTTTCTGCTTGTAAGGGACTCCCCCCGGTTGATATTCTTCTGTACTCGACTCGTTTAATTTTCATCGAGTCGTATAAATTCACCTCCACCCTCGTTTCATCGATTCTTAAGTTGTCCCCGTCTTCGATACGCGCGGCGTGTCCTCGTCATTTTAAAATAAATTAGAATCTTGCCGGCGGGTTGCGCGAGTTGGAGGCGAAGGACGTGATCGGCGTTTATGAAAGCCGGGGCGGTTCGGGGGATGACGCCGCCTAAAACTCGCCGTGCACGCGATCGATGTAACGAGCAATATGTATACAGCAATGCTCGCTCGAAATTGTCACGTCGTTTGTAATGACGATTCGATCGGATGGTTTCGCCCTCTCCACACCCTGCCGCGCACACCCCCGCCTTTATCCCGGCTCGAATGTGCACTGCATTCCTGGCTACGTCGTCCCTGGACTTTTGTTCTCGCCGGCTTATCCATGGATTTGTGACCACCGATCCGAGTATCGTGAACTGCCTACTTATCAGATTTATCTCCCGTCTCCGCTGCTCACCCTCAACCCCTCTCGCCGAAGGTTCTCCCGTTCTTTAATCATAGTAGGTAGTACGAATTCTCAGAAGAAAGCACTGGTAATGGAAGACGAAGAGGAAGCTCCAGCGCACGCATTTTTAACTCCGTAAAATGTAGGTGTCCAAGTTTCCGCGAGGGAAACAAGTAGGTACCTACGCCGAGAAATTGCAATCTCTCGAAAACGATCGACTGCATATTAAATTTACGTTTATCTACCCGTAAAAACACCGATTTCACCCGAATTTTCTGCCCGCCCCTTAGCGACGTTCTGCCGCGATGCTCTCTCCGGAGTGGACGCGACGCAACGCTTGCAAACGGATCGGAGCCAGGCCATAATTTCTAATTAGCGATCGATACGAGGGGGCGCGTCGTCGGGAAGGAGCAGCGGTACCCGGGCAGCGCCGGAGCCATCCGTTAAATACACGGTTTTTTGCGGGAAACGGGAGGGCCGCGGGTTGGGGAGGGCGAAGCACAATGGATGATATAGGTATCGCCAATTTTTCAGCCGTCCGCCAGATTTTTCAATGTAACTTGAGAGCCGCTCCCTCGCGAGGTCCCAGGACAGAGGAATGGATGAACAGGCGGCGAAGAAGGGTGGCAAACCGGGGGTCACCGGCGACAAGAACACCGGAGACAGCGGAGCGAGAGGGCCACGGAAGAAAAAGAGGCCAGGAGAGAATGGAGGGCCACGGCCCGGCCCGGCCCGGCCGCGGAGAAGAGATAGACACCGGGAACAGAGGAGGCCAGACCAGTTCCTGTTCTTCTTCCCGGGGAATACAATAATGCCGGGGAAAAAAGGTCCCTGCGAGATGGAAAGGAACGAATCCCGAGGTTACCGCGGGCTGCATCCGCCGCGCTAGAAAATCTGCCGGAGGGTTTCTCGAGGGTGAGCCGGGCCGCGGGCCTGGAGGGGATGTGCTTCAGGCATCGATGTCATTAATAAAAGTGTCAATGGTGTCAGTGGACTAATGTCGGTAGTCACTCCCTGGCTGGGTGGACGGGGTGGTGCGGCATCAGCCGACGTCCTATCCAAGTATTTCACCCTCCCCCGTGGCTCCAATCGTTTTCCGTTGCTCCTTGCCCGATAGCTTCTTCTTCTTTCGACTAAATTACCGGGTCTTATCGCGTGTCTTACGCAGAGATGGGAAAAAGAATGTCCCGTGCTCTGAATCGCTGGCAGAGGGAGATGGAAAATTATTTTGGTCTACGTTTGTTTAAATTAGATGTCTCTTTCTCTCTCCCTCAAGGCGAAAACATTCTCACAGAATCGAAAGCAAGGCTTCACTCAACGCCAGGATAGGAATGATTTCCCTTCGGGAGTAATTACTTTCGTTACTGAAACGCATTAAAGCCACACTAATGCTCTAAATATAACTTTCTCTTCGAACCCTCGTTACGGCTCTTTTCCATTCCCTCGGTCACGGAAGTTTTACATTAATTTCGCCGGAACTGCGGGGCTCGCTGCGATCTCCAGCACCGCGACCAGCTGTACAGGATATTCAAAATTCCATTTCACCGTCCATCGCGGTTTTCGAAAGGGATTACCACGGTAGTGCTCAGGCCCCCGTGGCAGAACTTTAAATACAGCCTTTCCCGCTAGACTTTCTCCAGGAAATTGTTCTATTTCAATTTTACCCGATACTCGCATACTCCGGCAGATAATTGCAGAGTCGGAGCACGAGCGAAACAGAGGTCTAGAAATCTTCTAGGAACTGTTCGATCCGAGCGAAATCTTGTTCGATTCAATTATAGTGCGACGCCCGTGGCGAACGAAAGCTTCGCCGATAAGGGTGTAACGTATATCGGCGCAAAATGAAGGAACATGTTTGCAGATCGGAGGGGTGGCGCATAGGAACATCTAATAAGAACCTGGAGCTCATCCATCGTACGGTGGGGCACTCCGGGGGCTGTCACCGTGGGCGTCAGCGTACCATGGAGAAGGGGTGATTTACATAGTAATAATATCGGGACGGTGGGCTGCGCCACGGCTCCAGGGCTTCGAGTTTGAACCACCCTGTCTTAAACTTGTTTCCTAATACGCGTGCGACAACCCCCTGTAGCACACCCTTCCCACGACAACCCGGTTGAAAAATTCGGATCGTTATTCTCGGAGGAATAGACTGTTATTTAATTCTTAAAAATCTCGCCAGAATTGTAGGAAACATCGAACACTTCTCACTTCTACATCAGCTTTTCAGAAAAAAGTCTACTTCTTCTCTGCGTGTATATTTTGGAGCAATCTTGACTAATTGTACTTTGGCTTTGTGATAGTAGGTGTTTGGTGAGAGAAAGCTCGCGCGTGGCGGTCGAAGCTACGAGTATATTCAATGGACCGAAACGCGGAAACAATATGGCGCAGAGAAACGGGGTCGGTTCTAAAAATACGCAGGGAAGGCAGCCACTTTGGGGCGAAGAGGGTCACCGATCATCCTTGCCAATCGTCGGGGTAAGGAATTTCCTTTCAACCCTCGGCAGCGGAGCGTCGTTTCTCCGCGATCTCCCGCCGACGGCGCGGCCACGTCGCGCTTCTTTCATCCTCGAGGAATCCAAGAGTTATCGTCGTCGCCGTCGCCCGGAATTCCATGGTGGCCCTGGCCGAACGAGCGGGACGGCCGCGGCGGGAGGGACGATGCGGGAACACGGCCGAGCGTCGGCTGATTAGAATATCAAGAGGCGAGTAACAAGCCTTGCCCGGCATAATAAGCGGACGGGGTAAACAATAAAAGGGGGCGAGAAAGAACCGAGGAGGGTTGCTGCCCCCGGTGCCCACGGAACAAAAGGGGTTCAGGGCCCGAGTCGACAGACGCTTTGACGTCTTCCTCCACGCCCGCTCGAGCACAATGTTAATTAACGAGAGGAGAGCCGCTCCGGAGATCCCGGCTCTGCGTCCGCGATTCTCAATCAACGATGGTATTCATGAGCCTCCCTCTGCCCGCGCGAACCCGCTCTCTCAGTTATGCAAACTAAGTATAGAACGTTTAATGAACGAAAACATCGGGATGCCTGCGCCAGGCGGGTTTTCGTTGCTCTCGCACTTCTCGCAGAGTAGGTATTTACAGATCGGTATAAAAGGGTGTGATATTAAACTATTAAGTATATAGGGGAGGGTAGTGTTCCTTTTCGAGAATTCTTTCTCGAGAAATTTTGTAATTTCTTATTTCTCATTTCTCGAGAAATTACAACATTTCTCGGGAAACTTAAGTGTAGGAAAATTATTATAAATCCCAGTTGTTTTCGGAAATGAATTTTCAGTTAGTTGAAAATTGTGTGCTACTAGTTAATCGTGAATATATAAATACATCTACAGTCTGTAATAAATGTGAGCAATAGGTACATACGAAGAATTGCGCGATTGTTTATAAACTTTTCTCTTCGTATCGCCGATGCTCTATATAGGGTAAACCCACCAGTAATGGACCGCATACCTGTGAATGACCATTAGGCAAAGAAATGTCATTTATAAATTTAAAAATATTATATGTTTATAAATGGAGTGCAGTTGCACTTTTAATATCCCATATTTACGCGTATTAAGCAAATATTAATAAGTACAATTCTTATTAAAACTATGCGGTCATTTACTGGACTTCTACACGTTTTGCATTTTATAATCGTTTATTTTTTAAATTACGATAAGAATAAGTAATTATTTTTATAGAAATTTCAAGAAAAATGAATTTAAATGCAATTTCAACAGTTGTTTTGTTGTTATACATAAATATATTCAGGTATTAATCTCAGAGGTCCATAAATTCAACAATTCGGTCATTCACTGGTTGGTTTACCCTACAATTAAACCAACATCCACTCAAAATGACAGAAATTTTTTCACAGCCACAGATTTTGTCACAAAAAAAGGAAGTAGATTGGCTGACGCGACATTAGACGCATTGTGCTTTTTAAAAATCTATTTTAAAACAAAAAAGTAATGTTTCGCCTTGTTCACATTTTGTATTAAATAAATAAATTTATCAATTATATTTAATATCTATTTTTTCATTTACACAAGTTTTGTCTAAGTTAGACACGAATAAAAATTTAGATAAATATTGTCAACATTATCCCAAAAATATAAATTTTGCAATATTTTTTTAAATTCTTTAGAATTCTCGAGAAATATAATCTGATTTCTCATTTCTCAAGATGCGAAAAATATCAAGAAATCAGGAACACTAGGGGAGGGTTGTCTATATCGTACCACCTAAGACATTTTACGTTATATTTAATATTTGGTACTAATTTCAACGCAAATGACTATTGGATATTGTAGCTTGATCTCTTAGGCACCTACTATTATACGCTTAACCTATTGTTCAGAACAAATTAATTTGTTAGTAATCGTTTTGTCACGTACTGTAAAAGGTACGATTTAGGCACCCGGTCTCCTAAATCGTACCTCCGCTAAAAATAGCATCAATAACAAATAGAGAAGAAAATATTTAACATAAAGTAATAATTATTATATAGTTACATATACATATGTATATGGATCACACACAGGCCACTATAACCTATGAATATGACATATGTACATAACCTATATATATTACGAGTTGTCAAATCCTACTGGTACGATTTCATTTATAAATATATTTCATTTATAAATATATAATTCATTTATAAATATCAATTTAAACTTTATAATGAAAGTAATACGTACTTAAAATGAATGTAAAATATTCTACATTAAACCCGCTTTTAGAAAAATACAAAAATACAAGACAAAATTGCATTGTTTGATTATTATCGTACCAATTAATTAATTGTTTTAGATAAGATATTTTAACCATTTTGAAAGAAGTTAGGTTAAATACATTAGACTGTTTATAAATCTTTACGAAGCACGTAGAGTTTTCTAACTTTAGTTAAAAGGTAAAAGACGCGTGGAACTTTAAATATTTCAACATATCTCAAAAAATGAAAAAATGCTAGATAGGACAGTTCAACTAAGGAGGTCAGTACATCAATCATACCTGATTTTTTAAAATGTTTATAGCACGCACAAAATATGGTGTAAGTTCAAAATATTTTGTTTCTGTTTCTTATTTCGCATTTACTTGATATTTTCATCATCAGATGTCGTTTATATTCATTAATTACTGAGAAATTGATGAGGTACGATTTAGGTGACCAGTACGATATTGGCAACTCTCCCCTATATAAAACAGGAGACAATAGCATTTTTAAATTAGATATCTGGAGACCGTGGCAAAGCAACCCTGCTGCTCGGACAGGTTAGTAGAATTTCTAAGCTGCATCTTGCCATTATTTCGCCACTCTCGAGTTCTCGGTGCATGCGCGACACTATTGCGGTAATTAACTCCGACGACGGAGCGAGCCGCTCTAGAACGCGTTCCATGAAATGATCTACTGTGATGTGAGTTGCCGTCACAGAAACTAACCGGTGAAACCTGATTAGCTGATCCGTGACGTGTTGCGTCTGCGAATGCGCTTAGATTTCCACTCGACTCGTTTAGACCTCTGCCAGACTGGACTGCCCGTTCCCCGGTGGATCGCAACTGTATACCTATGTGCTCGGGGATTTTCGTTCGATCGCCGATAGGAAATCTTCCGAGAGCGGTTTCGTTTGGTAATTGCACGGTACTCGGCAAGAGTCATGACGCGAGCTCGATCAGGATCAGGCCCAGGACACGGTGAATTTCATTATAAGCGAAAGGCTGCCGGCGAATCTATAATTAACGCGACTAATTGGCAAACCTGGATCAACCCGTGTGTAACATCCTGTGTACATAATCATCTCCGTACGAAGGACGCGCACGATAATTTGGCCGGTGCGCAATCTTATCCGCGATATCGACGCGCGTCTCCGTACAGAGGCCAGTTCACTCTGATTACAGATTCAGCCGGGCTGAAAATTACGCAGTCGATTCGAAGGGGAGGGGGCTGGGAGAGAGGGCAAGTGGAAGAGATTGATAATACGACACGCCGTAATTTTCCCTATAAGATCAAATTACAGTCGGCGTCGAATTAAAGACTCGCAATCTCGCGCGGGTCCCGCGTGTTTATTCCCTCGCTGGAATGTATAAACGATTCTACTTTGCGGCGGATTTAGAAGCCGATTCTCGCGACCCTCGGCGACCCTCGTCGCCCCCTCCCCGACGTCGCTGTCCGAAGAAATGTTTGCCGCGTACGCGACCGATTTACGTCGATTCATGCCGTGTCTTCAAAGCAGCGGCCCCAACGAGCGCCGTTTACCGCCAAATTGCGGTCTGAAGGGCGAGACCTTGCGCGATTAACGTAACTCCGACTGCGCTGCACTTAGTCCCACGTGTGAGTCCGTATTATTAAAGGAATTTCTATGTACTACACGGCCTTCTCAGGGATGATTACTTTACTAGTGGATTTCTACGGCTAATCCTCAAGGAAGAATACGATAGAGTTGCTCGGAGAGTCCCGCAGAAGTAAACGCCCAACTAAGGTAGGATACCTATGTCTACTGTCGCCTCCATACACCCGACATATTTCTTTTCGCTGCTACAGAAAGGGCGCGTTACTTATGGGATGACTTAATAACCGTTTAACCAGCGAGAGACGTTGACCGGTTGAGGAGCAAGCTTAAGCGGCGAGGCGGACATCAAAAAGCCATCACCCCGGCCGAGGAAGGGCCTCCAAATCCAAAGATACTAATGCCCTCCACCATCCTCGCAGCATCCTTTCACGAATAGAGGTTTTTTGCATAACTCCGCCGTAGAAGCGTTCCCCTCTCGTCGCCGCCATCAGCACCCCCTCCCCGAATCGGTGACTTGCCATGCTTGCGCTTCACCACCACCACCACCCCCTCCCTGTAGGACCTAGAGCGTCCCCTCTAACCGCTGTCCGCCAGCCGTGCACCACCTCCTTCTTCCCTAGCTCTTTCTCTCTCCTCAGCGACACCTCATCTCAGCGTTTTCCGCCTCTCTCTCTCTCTCTCTCTCTCTCTCTCTCTGCAAGGGCGGTGTACACGAGGCTGCGGCTAAGAGCAGAGCGACGTCGCCGACGCCACGCACCCCGACGTCGCCCTGACGCGCTCCACTGACGCTGCGGAGCGGAGATTAATGGCTTCGGACTCTGAAATCCTGGAAAATAAATAGCGGGGGCGCCGGTGGCGAGAGCGAGAGTCCTGCGGAGCAAGATGCGATCCTCTGCTTCCCTCCCCGTCCCTTTCGATCGCTTCTCTCGCTTCTCTCGCTTGCCTCGCTCTCTTGGTCCAGGGAAAGGGACGGAAGGTGGTAGGGAGACGGGAGAGAAAGAGAGAGCAAGGCTTCCCGAGGGACCTGCCTACTGCTCGCTCCTCCGCTGCTCACCGCCATCGCTGGCCCTTCTTTGTGAGGAAGGACCTGAAGGTTGTCGAAGGGCTGACGCGAAAAGCGGCCGCTGTAGAAATTTATCCGAGCGGAATGCTTTTGTTGGCCTGCTTCGTGACGAGGAAACCGAAGGCTCTCCCGGTTTTTCCCTTTTTTCCCGGCGACTGGGATTTATCGAACGCTCTGGGATCAACGCCGCTGATACGCTTTTGTTCCCAACAATCGTTCCCTACACCGGAATCGCGCGTGATCCGCTCACCTTTTCCAAGAATTTTCGGAAAAGACACGGAACCAAGTGGAGCTTCTACGTGGAGCACAACTACTTAGGTACTCGTTGGAGATTCGCTGTGCCATCGGCATTAATCGAAATCTACCTGGATACCGACTGTGTACCTGTCCGATACTCGAAAGTCGCGGAGGGACGTGTGAAGATAGCCATTACCCGGCCGACTCGGGGTAAATTATATTAAATACTAAATAACCGGTGGAAGACCACGGTCTAATTGTTGCGTCGTTTGCATAATGCCTGGTCTGTAACTACTCTCTTCCTTTCGCCCCTTGCTCGTTCCTCCCTATTCACTCTCTCTGTCCTGCTGGTACCCTCTTTAGTAGCCACTCCGCGTATCTCTTGCTTGCATCCACCTCATCCTATCGACTCTCCATCCCTCCCATCGCCGGCCATAACCCCGCTTCCCTCCGCTGCTTCGTCGCAACGCCAAAAGATTAACTGCTAATTCTTCCTACTGCAACCAGTTGCTACTAAATGTGGATGGAGGTTGTAGAAATGTCAAGGAACCGCAAGTATCGTAGGGGCGTTAACGAGGATTTCTCTCGTGGCTCACCGATGATTAATGCTGCACGCGGATAATCGCGATCGAGGTTTTCAGGACGATTATCATAGGTGAAATCCTTTCCTCGAGGAATGTGGGGCACCCTGACGTTTTCACTTCAGCTACGGAACGCCCTTTAAGGGGGGCACAGGACTACTGAAATCTCGAAAAATCGATTTTTTTATTATACTATTAATTCTGAAAGTGTCATCGGTTGCGAACATTTGCAAGAAAGTTTCATGAGGAAATTCTAATATCTAATTACGGAAATTATTGCGCTGAACGTAATTGAGTGCCCCGCCGAGTAACGGCCTCGCAGAACAGTATTGGCGTAGGAGACTTAACTTTGAAGCCGTTTATCTCGAAACTACATTTTTAAACACCGTACATCACCGTGTACATCATAACTTTTGAACGAATGAATATTTTCACTTGAAATTTTACCTGGAGGTGTAGAATTCCTTTCTCTATAACTTGAAATTTCCGCATCAACATTGGATGTTTGTAAAAATTTTTATAAACGTTTAAAAACGATTTTCTTTCGTAAAAGTGTGGGGAAAAATTGATTCGTGTGTAACTTTCACAATTTTTGTTTAAATTCGCCAGTCAAATTCCATGTTGTAGATTTTGATGTAGAAATTACTCTCCCCAGAGCATTTTACTCTCAGATGATTGGTTCACCTGACACTACGTACGCCGACTAGGTACATCTGCGCACAACGCAGGACCATCTTCAAGCGTTCAATAATATCAACAAATTTGAACATTCCAACAATTTTTTTTTTGGTAATTACTCGGAAACCCGTCCAAAATAAACTGTGAAAATTACGGATATAATGATTACTTGGTACATAAGCAATCCGACACAGAAGAAACCATCAATTTTACGTGTCCAATAGTCCTGTACCCCCTTAATGCATACCTACGTCAGAAAAATTAGCACTGAGGATAGCTACAATCGAATTTGTAAGAAACTGGCTAAAGTAGAAACATAATCGTCAGCTTCGGTGGAAAAACGATTACTTAACAATAAGATAATTACCTAACGCTGGGAAATATTTGGCTTCAGCTGCCAGGGATAGGTGCCATAAATAGCCATAGGAAGCCTGAAAAGTTCTAGCAGACCGTAGAAGGAAGGCTCTCTCGCGTCTGCGTTCCGCGCGCAGATCTTTCGCCCGCTGTCTCATTTGAGCCAGCACTCGCCCGGCAACATTCTCCCTCGGTCATCGTCTAGTCACGTTTGCGCGGTAGCTATTTGCGAGATTAGGTACAACGAGGCGCTCTCGCTAGGGCGCTCATTAACGAGCGAACGAAAGAAGAGATTATCAACCGACTGAGCGTAACTAACAACAACGCGCCGTCCAATTTGAGAAATGGCTAATTATACGCCACGGATACGCGTCCACCGTGTGCGCGCTCGCTTCTGTTCTCTCCTCTCCGGTGGGTGCGCTACTTTTTCGCGAGCGCGACTAATTACTCTGAACGACTTCGATCGCCACCGTTGTCGCACCGTCGCCAGCGCGAGATTAATCGCGATACGTGCCACGTCGAAATTAATTACACCGCGTACGCGCGCCCCATCCGACCCGCGTACTCTCCTCCAAAATCCACCAGCAGCGAAAGCGAGAGGAGCAAGAAGAATCCGCCGTCTTGAAGCAATAAAACCGACCGCGCTCTTTCCCCTCCCCCCTGGCTAATTTATTATTCAATCCATACGAGACTGTCCCTGTCCACCCTCTAATCTCAGCGCAATATCGAGATACGGTGAAAACATTCGGCGGAGATTACTATACCGAGGATTCTCCAAGGACGGCGACGAGTCGGTCCGCGCATTACATTCCTGAACGATGATTTTCGTTCCTGCACATGGCGAACCGACAGTGGAGCGACGTGTTGGGACGAGGCTGGGGGCACGGGGAGGGAGGGAGGTGGGGGGGGGGGGGGGCTAGATTTGATTCGTAGGGGGATAGAACGGATCGGGTATGGTGTCTGCCTCGACAGACACGGGGGAGATGGCGGTGTGCAGCACCGTACCAAAGCAATATCCATAGGAACACCCCGTGTCAGAGGGAGAGATGCAGAGACGTGCAATCAATCACGAGGGACCCTGCTGCCACGTTCGTGGCCCTCGTATCAAACGTAACGCACGGTAAACATTTTTAACTTTGCCACGTTATTAATATTCGTTGCGCCCCGGGAACCTCTCCTCCTAACCCCCATCCCTCTCCGCCCTGTTTCTTCCCTCGGTATTGCGTACCGCGTTTTTGTTAATCAATTTGCCGCCGTTCGCGAAACGGCTACCCTCGGCCGCGGGAAATCGTCGCCTGAGACCGTCTTCCTACGGTTAATCCTGTCGATTCGAAAGGATTTGAACGTTCTGTGTTAGGCAAGTACCTAAGCAGGTTCTTCGATCCTTAATTTAAAATGTAAAAATATTCTGCCGTCCGTGTCCGAGCACCAAGTAAGTATTTAGGTATCAACGGAGTGGCGAGGAACGTGAATTTTCGAATTTTCGAGTTCTTCCCATTAACCATCGAGCTTTCAACCGAAACATCAAAATGTCGGAAACGGTGGAGATTGTAATTGATATTAATGCCTGAAACGCGATATCGTATAGGTGCGCTTTCAATTACGCGTCCGACATGCTCTCGCTAGGATATCACATTAGACGTAATGCACAGGAAATGTTTTTAACTCTACCGCGTTATTAATACTCGTTAGAGGTCTCGACTCCGGCCTGGCCGCTCTCCTCCATATTAACGTTTTTGTTGTATTAATGCGCATTCCACCGCGCTAATCGCAATAATGGAAATTAATAATCGGCCAGTCGTTAGCGTCACGCACAAATAACGGTTATTTACGCTGAAAAATTCGCGTGCCTGCGTGATTCCCGAATCTCGGGGGTGGAAATTGCGTTTTCGCGTCCACCTGGAAAAATCGCGGAGCGTAGGTACCGATTAAAATCTGTTATTGCTGTTGTAGCTAGGGCAGACATGGGCGGATCGGATCAAAATAATAATTTAGTCCATTTTTCTTAGATCGTGACAGAAATCGGCATCCCGAGCGTTCGTAGTACATCGTCCCTCTCCCCCGCACCTACCGCAATAGCCCGTCAATTATTTTAAGGCGTTGTTTAGAACTGGCATACGGTATCAGTCAGATGGACGCGCGCGAACGTTACAATTTTTGGTCCGAATATAACCTACGTAATCTACAATTTCGTATTTAAAATAAAAAGTAAGCTTGAAAATTCAAATGTGCTTATTCTTGTTAGTTTGCACGGTGTCCAAGTTTAGTATTTGATGTATTCTAGACTATTATATCATAATATGTTTATGTAATCTACAATCTTTGAAATACTTGTATATGGGGCTAATCGGATCACTCTTTTTTTCATTCCAGTATTTTTATGATTATAGATATGATAATTGTTTATATACCGATGGTTCGTAGGTACATAAAAAAAACAATCAGGGATCATGGTGTCCAAAATAAAATAAAGGAAGCTGTGATAAAAATGAATTCTAAAGAAATGACGAAAACAATAAATAAATTAATGGGTTTAAGAAGATAGCATTGTATTTACCTACTACGGTGAAAAATTAATTCAGAAAACACTTTCAGAAAACGGCTATATCCTTCCGATCTGTGTTCTAAATATAGTCACTTGACTTCACTGTGATTAAATTAGTTTTAAGTAGATTCTAAAAATTTTGTTAAGAAAATTTCAGTTTTTTTTCAGAAATTTCTGAGTTCCCAAGTTTCTGGGCGAATCGGATATTTCTAAATTTTTCGTTTTTGTTTATAAATGAAAGATTTTTATATTTAATTTCAATTTTAATATATTCATGTTCAAGCCAAAGGTGTACTGATCACGAATATATATTACAAAATTAGTTTTTTAATATTTGACTATTATTTCTTTACCATCAAACATAAAGTGATCCAATTCGCCCTGGTCTACCCTACCTACATTTCCTGGATCCGCTTAGACCTTGTCTGATTGCAAATCTAATAAAGTCTTTACATTCGTTCTAGACTGAGAAAAGGATGGATATCAGCGAAGCGGGGACGCCCCGAATTTCGATGAACTGCTTTGTCTCGGCAAGTCCAGCAGGATGGCAATACATCATAGAACGACGGAAGCGCTCGGCAATATTTCCGAGCGGCTCTCCACCCTGTGTATTGTAATTATTAGACGCACTCGATACTACAAGGGCCGACAAAATGTCAGATACAAATATCGCCCCGGCACGAGGCACCGTGTTATCGTTCCATATTGATGCAGACAACGTACCGATCAGTCTCCCCTCTCTCTGCCGCTCCCCTAGCTCCTATCTCCTCCCCCTGTTTCTTGCACAGAGGAAACCTCGTGCCATTAAGTACAGCTACACCCACTCGGGCGTACCTACACAGAATCGTTTTTCCTATCCACCAGCGGTATGCTGACAAGTTGTTCAATGATCCAGCCGAAAGAAAATGACGAGGAACGCGGCGCAAACTTCGAGGTCGTTTGAAAGTCGATTCGAGCTTAATTAGGGGACTGTGGTAAATCGGTGAATTACGGTAGAGGTCGCCACGCGATGCTACCGGGACGCGGTGCTCTCTTTGGGCAGGCCACAGGAATGCACGCGGCGGATTTGGCACCAGAACGGAGGTCCTAGGAGTCCCTGAAATTTCCTACAATTACCGGAGCGCGGAGAGGAAGAGTGTAGCCGCCGCGGACGTGTAACAAGGACCACGCGTGTAAGACAATTCTCGATGGTTGTTACTGCTGCGGGCCCGTTGCACCAAACGACAAACAACAGGATCCAGCTGCCGCTGTTTCTGCCCACGCAACGGCCAACAAACGTCAGAACTGTAATCCGGATGAAATTAAAGCGCGGAATTAGCAGTGCCAGGTAAATACGCCGGGCCGGTCGCGACGGCCACCGGCCCCGGCGCGACATTTTCACCGGCGATAGCGCGATAAAACTTCATCGTTAACCCTTTCGGTGTGACAGATCACTCGCAAACAGTGGTAATTCGAGCGTTCGTGATTTTTCAGACACCTCTACTGCGGGGAGAAGATGAAAGGGGAGAGATGTGTCCAGCGGTTCGAGTGTCCGGCCACGTCCGCGATTAAAACTTAACTACGGTGCCGATTATGTAATTAAAAGGGTATCCGTGGTAATTGGTAGGACAGGCTAACGAGCTTTCTAAAAATTCCCGAAGATAATTGCGCGTGCAGCTGGCAATTATCGGTGGTTCGCTAATTACGGGCTAACGCGCATCGTTTCTCTTTTCCAGCTATTACCGTCGAGCAGAATCGTCGCGGAAAACGCACCGCGCACCGTGCACCAGAGGAGATTCTCCAAACTTCCTTATCGCCCTGCCATTGGATTCGCACGAAATTGGAACCCGCGGCGAGAACTTTGACGCAAACCTGGCCTACGACTTCACACCCGAACTTCCAGTAAATCGGTCCAATCGACTCTGGCGTAGTATCTGATCTACCCCGACTCCTCTAGCAGACGATTCTGGGAGTTTCATTTCTTTCTGCGCGGAGTGATCACCGTTGATAAGATTTATAGCGTCGGGCGCTGGGTCTTGTGTATTATTAAAGACACCAAGCTGTCTGCTGATTTTAGTTACTTTGTCGAGAGGAATGGAGGAGGCGCAGAAAGGTGCTGTCAAACTATGAGGACAGGCAGCACCCATCAAAATAAATAAAAAGGCTGCACAAACATGGATACGAAAAGTCAAAGTGTTACTTTTGTGCACGGCATATGTTCCGCGTGTTCAAAAGGAATCCACCTACTCGTCCAACGATCTTACTCGTTTCCTTTATTTATTACTATGTGTATCTACCACCGGTCTCAAAGCAGTCGGATGCGTCTCAATCCCTCGGACGTCCAGAAGGTTTACTTTATTAATAGTTACGTAATTACGGTTCACACGACGAATGTTTTCGAAGGCAGGATTGAGTTATACCCTGATGGCGCACAGAACCATTTACGCAGTCATTAAGGTGTCATTAATCTTGCCCTCCGTTTTATGCGCGACAACGGGGTCATTGTTAGAACAGGTGCTACTTTAAAAAAAAAAGAGCAGGATCATTATCCGAACATATAGAATCGCTGGCCCACGGAATAAAGGAATCGATGGTCGGAATATTTGTAACAACAGAAACGGACCGCGGTGCTTACGCAGATGTGCGATTAAATTCGCGAACATTTTACTCGACGATGGAGCGTTTGAGGACAACAGAGGAGCTCGTTTCGTGAAGACGAAACGCCATTAATCCTGTTGCATGATTATTTTTCAGGCAGCATTCACGAACACTTCCCTCCTATTTTGATTGCATTTATTCTCATGATTCTCGAGGTATTCGTGACGGCTCTCCTTACGCTCGACCAGAAATTTATGGAGCTTTAATTAACACATAGTGATCTCGTTAACGCACCCCAGAATTACTTAATAAACTTCTTTCAAGCGTTATTGCCCCTATTCTTTATCCGGCGCTGCGATTAAGCGAAGAAGCACTGACCTAACGCAACAGCCTTTTATAGAGAGAGGAGGACACGCGTTCTCTTCTATTTTCGACTGATTCCCCTGCCTCTTTCGAGGCGATGATTCGGTTCTCCAAACGGAATGGGGCCGAAACTACGCTAGCAAACGCGACCCCATTGTTCGTGGGCTCGGTTCAACCGAAACGAACGAAACGAAAGGAGAAGCGCCGAAAATATTCGGTGAGAAGCGTAAACGGGCTGCCATTTGTCAGCGAGACGACTCAATGTCCCGCGGACGTCTTTTTAACTTCTGCCAACGCGGCTGGCCCGTGGAATCCGCAGATGTAAGATAAACGACGGAATCGAAAGACAAATAAACGCTTTATGGCACGGCGGAACTGTCGGTGAATGGGTCGTGTGATAGACATCGCAATGAGAAATCGTTCCGTGTCCTTGAGGGACACGAATCCGTTTGTAACGCGACGCTTCTACGCGGTATCTGGCAGCCAAGGCTCAGTTCTCGACTGCAGTGGAGCGAGTTACACTTTTCAAAAGAGAAAGGGCAAGAAATGGCTATTTGCAGAATTTGAAACTGCATTCATAATTTTGAAATTGATTTCAGAGATCCATTCGGATTAAGTCTATGCTTGTTGTTGCCAGAGAAAGTTAAGAATATTGAATGTGTTGAGTCCTGTTCGTTCCACTGAGTCGAGATAAGTTGATAACTCCTAACAACACACGTAATTAATACTAATGGTAATTGTAGCCTAGGAGCGGTAAGTGATAGCAAATACTATATAATTTAGCAAGATGAATGTTCCTTATTATCACTTAGGTTCTTGAAGTCAATGGATAATCATATGCTAACATAATAAACGCATTGTACGTTATGAACTAAGGCTTACTAATTAAGGTATAAAAGCTGCGCGATTGTAGCACAGTTTGAGAAAAATGTATTTATCTTTGGCAAACGGTACTTTGAAGTACTTACAACTTGCAAATTAATTTACTGAAGAATGAAAGTTAAGGTGAGAAAAATATGCAAGTAGATATGAAAGTCTTAAAATCACCGAAGCGACAACGGCTCGGGCTAAAAAACGGAAAATTAGAGATAGAAAAATGTCGAAGGTATCCATAGGCGATAAGTAGTATCCGCTTGAAAAAGGGAATTAAACCGCTGTGCACCTGCGGTAGAATTTATGCGTCGCGCCCAAGTCACGCGTATAGTTTCTTGTAAGAAATTACATGCATACTTGATGGAACAAGATATTCATTCAAGATGGCCGACACCATAACGAAGCCACAGGCTCATTTTCGCACAATACACTATTTACTTCATTTCATCGAATAATTAACACCGCGCTAATAATTAATGCCGCACTTTAAGCTTAACAACCTGGTGAATTAATTTAAACGAACGCTTAAAGCCTCTCGCGCCCTACCATCTATCGTCGTTTCAATTTTCCTCTGGATATTCAATTTGCACGAAATCGAGCCGGCCGATCTTGATTCTCTTCGCCATCAACCTGTCCTCTCGCCTTGTCTGCTGCTCGCATCCATTCATCACAATTAATAATTCTTTCAAATTCCTAAACGTAACTTATGTCCTGGTACCTATTTAGGCACAAAGAATTGTCCAGAAAGCTAACAGTCTAAACTCGGTTCTACCAATTAGGGGAGGGTCGTGCAGTACCGATCAGCGTACAGTACCGACCAAAGCTAGTTCTCACTTCTTCGAGCAGATATTAGCACTTTATTTGAATTAACAAATGAAAATCACAATTCTCTATAACCTACTTCGGGACCATATTGTTTACTCTCTTGCTCTCGATGTTCTGAGGCATCAAACGTATTGATATTCAGTGGGTTAAAAGTTATTTTTTCAAGCTGATCTTTTGATTCTCGTGTAAGTAAATGATTTTGTTCTATTGTGTATACTACCTTTAGTCTATTAAGTTTAATAAATCGTCCTAGTTTTGCAATATTTTTTATACATAATTTACCATCATCTAAAATGTTGTCGAATGCACAGATCAGGAGAATATTAATTATTTTACTTGCGAGTTTGTACAAATAAAATTTGAAAAAATCTTGCATTGTACTAAATAAATATCTTTTTATTAACATCGTTAATCATTTAGACCTAAAAATCTACTAATTTAATAGTTGGTCGGTACTGGACGACAATTTTTCATTTCCTAGAAATGACAACTTTTTTACTTTTGCCACTTATGAATTCTTATTATTAAATTTCACAAAAATAATTTCCCTCCTCTTATTAAGTTCCGTCTATACTACAAACAAATTTTTGAATTTCTGATTTTTATCGACTCTACGCCAAGGTATAACAAAAAAACTTAGAGCGTTCGGTAGTGCACGACTCTCCCCTACCTAAGTGTACCTTATCCCCAACTTAAAGTGAAACAGTATTGAAACTGTTGGAAAATACTTCTAAATCTTTCGTCATCCTCTCAACCAGGACCTACCCATCAAGAATCACAGAGGAATGACCAAGCACTCGAAATTTCACACACTTTGAATACTTGGCATGGAATGTAGCTCAGCTGGAGTTTTCCAAGTAACCTCGCGACCCAATCTTAAAGTACCTATACATATAATATACCTAACCCTCGACCAAAAGGCTCCAGTAGGTAGCCACTCAAGAATTCGGCCGAAGCAATTGCCTCAACGTTTGCACGTGTTCCCTTTGTCCGGCAGTTATGCAAGACGTTTCGTGACAAGCCCCAGAGGAGTTGCACGGTGCAACCTTCCTAGGCCTGTTTCCGGGCTCAAGGGCAAAGAAAAGTGGCATTGTTCCAGTACCTACGAGTACACACGTGTCACGGTAAGGTTATCCTTCGAAACTGGAGCAATTTATGGGGCCCGAAGATCACCGCAATATTCGGGCCACGGCGTAGCCAACATCTGGCTTCTTTCTTGCCTTGGCCTGGCCAGCGCGATGAAGCGTCCTTGCGAACCACGACTCATACCTACACTCCAGAGGGAAATGGGGATTTATGTCGGGCAATCCGAGACTGACTGACTTTTACCGTGACCATGTCCCGAAGAAACCAACTTCTGGAACTGGTCATGCGTCTAGCGACCGCTAACGCGTCCTCCGAGCGGTAATTGCGCCGCTGTTACCTTGCACGACGCGGCGTTTATGGTTGCGTTGCATTTATGGCGATATTACGGTTGCGATTCAATAGACGAAATCAGTGCAATTAGAAAATCGTTGCGATGGTAATAAAGCGGGGAGAGTGGAAATTTCCATGCTTTCAAGGTTTCTGGTACCTGCAACTTTCTGCTGGCATTATTTTCGCGAGATAATATTATTCGCGGCGCTCTAATAATCGCTCTTTAATCCCGGTACACGGGGACCAGTCGCACCGATATTGTCCGCTGAAATTACGAATCGCGCGTAATACGAATTAGGTATACCGCGGTGTTCAAAGCTGCTCGTTCGACGTTTAGCTCGCGTTCAACGGAGAGTTTATCGGTAGAGTGGCCAGTGGCTGAATTTGGGAACCTCGCACAGTCCGTTTTCCCGTCGCTACCGAACACGAGTCGCTACGATCGGACTCACAAACGCCTGGTAGATATAATACAGTAGAGAAGAATAGCGGAATATTGCATGCAATTGCAGAAGGCACTCACCAGTTTCTGCGACAGCGGCTCGATGAGGGCAGAAAGTCCAACCGCGTCACGGCACGTTGCTTCCTCGTCCGACGTGAGACGTAAACTGACTCGTCGGCCGCGTTCGGCCCGTGTTTCTAAGCTGCTCTATAAGAAGTTTATTGCTCGAACGCGATAAAAAGGATTTTCCGGGGCGTCGAAACGTCAACAACGATCGTGCCAATGCAATGTAGCGACGACGTGTCAAAACAGTACTGTGATGCCAGGTAAGGGCACGATTCACTGAAGCGATTTCAATAACGTTTTTCTTATGTTTCGTCGATTATTACAATATAGGAATAAGATTTGTACTTGCTCAGATTTAAGGCTGATTCAGACACGGCCAGTAATTTAGTCGAGTAGCAAGTAATTTAGTAATTTTCCGTGTGTGGACACTCAAATTTAGTCGAGTAGTTTAGTAAAACAATAGTAAATTACTAAATTACTCACTACTCAACTAAATTACTGGACGTGTCTGTTCCAGCCTTTACATCAAGTACTCAAAATGATCAAGTAGGTGTTCAATTTTGTAGATAAGTATGATAAAAGTAAGAAAGAAGGAATAAGTAAACAAGAGAATGAGTTTAGAAGCTTGAAAATTTTAGTATAGAAGTTTTAAAAGCTGTAGAATCTTCTGTTATCACTTCTAATGCATAGAATCCGTACAGAGTTCCGATGCGGATTGATCTTGTTAAGACAGTGAACCGAAATAGCTCATAGAACGTCATGCAAGAAACAGCAATCGTTATTTACCAACTAACTAAATTTTACAAAGGAATATCGAAGCATAAAACTGACAATAAAATGTTCTAACGTTTTCCTTTAGTAGATAGTAGGTGCTAAATCCAAAAAATTCGTAGAAACCACGTGAGTAAGTCAAGACACTAACAAACTGTTACCCCAGGAATTTAATCGAAGCATTATACCGCGATAAAAGACAAAGACACCGGGAATGTCATCGAACGGAACTTAAATCTAAGTTACCTCTGCGGCTCCAAGCGTTGCTGAGCTCTATTGGGACCCACGGCCCACGGGACTCCTTCCTCCGCGATAACTCGAGGGGGCCAATTCGGGCAGCGAAAAATCGGCCACTCCCGAGCCATCGGGTCGCCAAGTAGGCCCGCACGGTGGGTCCGGGAATATCCCAAGGAACTAGATAATCGAGCGAAGGTACGGAAAACGGCGGAGGTAAGGTGCTGCAAATAAAAAAAGTGGAAAAAAGGAAGACATCGATCGGCGGCGTTCGCGGTTCGGCCGCGAAGGTGGCAGCACCTCGCCACGCGATTTCGCGTCGGCGGGGGCAACCAACCATCGATGGCCGCATTTTTCCCCCCTTTTTTTTTTTGTTTTTTTTCGTCCCCCTGTTCCTCTTGTAGTTGGCAGATTAGGCTAATGCGATGGACCAGATGAGATATGGGCCAGCGAATCGGAGTTCAGTGTTGGCAGGGCAGGGGCGTGACTGTACCCTGGAAACGGCCGTGCCCCGGGCCACAGTCACGACGTGAACTAAGTGCTGGGTGGAGCCCCGTCTAGGCACTACCTACTCGATGGAACCATCATCCTCTCCCTCGAATGTCACGGGGCAACCTAATGGCTGCCAGCCACCTCGAAAACGGCGCCAATTTCGAAACCGTCTCGCGCCCACTTTCCTCCTCGCTCTTCAATTGCCCGTGGTCCTCGTCGGCCCACGTGGTCCCTTGTCTTGAGAATCGCGTTAAGAATGCAGCTGATGATGATCCGATGGCCATAGGATACCTCTGAATCCTTCTGGAACATCTTCATCGCTAATAATTGTGCTTGTAAATGGAAGTGTAAATAGTGAAGCGAAGGGAACGGTAGTTTCATCATCATGAAGTGCATTACGGTCTTCCAACCTATGTATATTGAAGAACAATAACAGCTCTGTAATTGAAATCGCAACTCATGGGTATAACGAGCGATTATCCGGGTCGTGTGAATGTTTAAAGCGTTTAGAGACATCTCCGAATGTTATAATTCTATATTTAGAGATCCAATCCGTTTCTTCTACATTTGGCGCACTGTCAGACTACTTAAGTTTCCACAGATTTTTCTTCCTTACTAGGGGAATCAGTTCCCAGGAACTGTTTATAAACGTTCTTATCGCTGCATTCGTTATAAGTGTGATAAATTTTGCTCCAAAATCCGTTCCAGTTAGGAAATTCATCCTCGAAGGTCGATACTCCCATCTAATTGCCAATTAAACTTCATCAGCTTTGGGCAGGATACTTTAATACCCAATTGGTTCAGGTCCGCAAGTGTACGCTGGAACTTAATCCCAACTATTATCGTGAGTGCAGGTAAGTCGTATCAAGATCTCGGCTGACCAGTGTTTAGAAACATGCGAGGAAGGTATAGATACTCCGTCACCTGAAACAAGTAAAATATGTATTTATTATTTAGCGTATTAACAGTTTCTATAGCGTTGCAAACTTAATACACAGTCAACTAATTTAGACTTGCTTGCTTAGTGTATTTTTTCTCAATGCAAACTACAGTGGCCCACATAACGCGCCTAACGGGTGCTACGACAGGACATCAACGATATCGTCGCGCAGATCGCGAAAAGATTTATCGCCAGATCAAGAGATTACACCCCGAAACCCGCTAAGTTAAACAAATTCAATTCTCCAGAAATGACATCCCCGTCCAGCTATCAATCAAGCTGCGTCAAAGCGCGAGAACACCTGTCACCCGATCACGGACCCAGCCGCGAGTGAAAAATCAGCAGAGCATCTACGATTCTCTGAACCGCAGCCAAAGTAGGTAATAGCTCGTTACGATAACTTGGTCTTCGCTCGCAGAAGAGCGAAGCGAAAACAAAGCCAGGAAAGGGACCATCGGCAGCTCGTGCAAACACTTTTCAGTCGATCGAGCCTCCCCGGATATTTTTTTCACGTCCATTCGCCCGTTTCAATCCCCCGCCGGAGCCCGCTCCTCATCCATCTGCCTACCGATATTCGTCCGGGAGCACATCTCTCGGCCACTTTTCAATTTCGCCCGACGAATTTCGAGCCCCCTACCCCCGCCGCCGTTCCCAATCTACACGTCCAATTCTCCGGGACATAAATCGGAGGAAGTTTTTATTATTTAACGGTTTTTCCTTGTTTTAGGTACAGGTAGCAAGGTCGTCCGCGGTGTCCAGCAGGGATCCGCGCGTCAACCGTCCGATGGGTCAAGGAGAAAGGGGTTGAAAGCTGAACGAGACGAAATTACCAGCGACGGCGGAGGCTCGTCTCAACCCCCGCCCACCCCGCGGCTCGCCCCCCCTCATGGGGATACTGCACCAGTGTCATCGGAATATACGGTTAATTGCGAGGATGTTTTGTTGGCCTGTCGGAACTCGAGACCATCTCCCCTTACAAGGTTTTGCATTTAGCCTTTCCGTATCGACGACACGTACAGCACGAAACTCCGCGGGACCGGGGGAACTTCAACACCCACCCCACCCCCCCCCCCCGCCCCTCGACGGCTCCTGCCCGGCTAACTTCGCTTTAACGCGTTAATAGACGACCCCGTGTACCGGTGAAAGTTGCATTTACAGCTTGAGTTTCGGGTGACAAGACGAAGGGACTACGCGCTCCTTCGACGATCGCTATCGCGTCCGGGAAAGAAGTTGCTCTGGCGGTATACAGGGTGATACTACTTACATAGAAGTTAGCTACTCCCCTTCTAAGCTCGTCAATGGGGAAAGAAAGCAACGCGGAAAGAGCAGTCAAGATTTCTACAAACTTCGTACGAAATGGACCCCAAAGGTGTACAGTAATTTTGATGAATCGAACGCGATCTTATCGGCGGCGGATGATCGAATAATTCTCGCAGCGATTGATTCGTTAATTAAGTCGTGGATATACTTTTGCACGCACGCGACAGGACGTATTAATCGCCGAACGCCGGAGGTCATATATTGTTTGTGACGCTTTAGACGCAAACATTGATTGCGAGAGAGACGCCGGCGTCGCTCGGCGGTTTGCGGGGGAGAGACGGTGCTCGGGGTGAGAACGGCGGTGCTCCCGGGGGAGGAAAGGAAGGAGAGGGGGCGGCGATATTATTGATTTATGTCCCGTTCTACGTTATGTATTCCAGCTCCTCCACACCGATACCGAATGATCCAACCCCGAGATGCAACCTTCTCCTAGCTCTCAGCTTTTACTTCGATGCATTTCGGCGCTCGCCACCCCTTAGGTCTGCCCCCGTGAAACACGAGCTTTTGTCGCGAACACGCGATGACGAGACACCTGCTAAGTTCCGGATATTAAGGCGGCGACGTTCGTGCAGCAATATCGTGTGCGTTGAAATACATTTCGGTACAGATTTCAGCAGTTACCCTCTGTTATCTAATTGCGCCACAGTCGTCGGGTCTATTAAGCAGGAAATTAAATTGCCCATGGTCCAGAGACATCACTCAAACTAAATAGAATAGGTATCATACTTTTGTTAATGCTATCGTATGAGGGAAGCCGAAGTTGGACCAACGTCACAGCTGACTGTAACCACTTTAGACTAAAACCGGGAATCCACCGGGAAACTAAGCTATGCTATGCGATGCTATGCCATGTTTTTTAAAACAATTAGCTTCAGTACCAGTAGCGGATTTAAGAAAAAAGGCACAGGTGGCAAACGTTCTGAGGGGCCCATTTTTTTCGGGAAAATGAAGAGGTAGTTTTATTAAAAAGGGTCCAACTGTAGTAGTACGAAAAAAAATTAGTGTTTGGATACGTATACCTAATCATAATTTTTTTTTTTGGAAATTGGGCCCTGGGGGCCTTCTAGGCAGGGGCCCAGGCGGCGACTGCTCATCAGCCGCCCTGTCAAATCCGCCACTGTTCAATACATTCTTATGGAACCGTTTCCACCAAAAGCTAAGTTAAAACATAACATCGCATAGCTTAGCTTCCCGGTGGGTTCCCGGCTTTAGGTTCGTCAAGTACCTATCGGTGGAAAACGGCCACGTTCGGCATTAAACAGTCGCGAGTCCTTGGCAATTGTCTGGGTTACGACGCGGAGCCGTTAGAGCATGGCCAAATCGAAAGCGATGATCGCCGGGCAGACGTGACGGAAGCGCATCGCGATCATCGAGCCTCCCCTCGTCGCGAGAGGGACGCGATATCAATTATCTTCGATACGAATTACGGTTACACGAAGCGCTGCGCGCCGATGGCGGGGGTTGCTGGAGGTTGTGCGTGCCGGAAGTTACGCCGGGGATGAGCAGGTGAGGGGGAGCGCGAAGATAGGGGCAGGGAGGGTGGCAGAGGGCTAGAGGGACGGAGAGAGAAAGAGAGAGAGAGAGATCGACGAGAGGGAAGCGCCGAAAATTGATGTATTCCCTATGCAAAATAGCAGAAGCACGGCGCTAGTAGTAGCTGGACAGCACGCAACCGGGAATCCTCTATGGCCATCGTCTCCCTCTCTCCCTCTCTGTCACTTTCTCACTCACTCTCTCTCTCTCCCCGTCTCTTTCCCCCTTTCTGCTCGCCTGTCTCGCCTTCTACCACCATCAGCGGCTCCGTCACCTGAACAGAATCGAGAGCGGTATAGGAGCAATTAACACTCTATTAACACTAACGACGCTCATACATAACAACGGTGCCGCAGGGATTGAATTTATGGTCTGTTAATGGGGGTTACTTTATGCGTTATGCAGTCGTACGCGTCACGACGCCGCGCCGGCCGGTGTCGCGTAAATTTTGCGAGACCCACGATAGGGTTCTTCGCCGGTGAGGGAAGACGCGTGGGATTTCACGCTGGAATTCACGGTTCGCGGAGCTGTTTCCAGTCCACGGGGCTGAATTCACCTCGGTAAATCCTGATTGTAAAACTCTGGATGTTAGGGTAATCTTTACTCGATAGCTAACAAACTTTCCCTTAACGATCTCCCATCTGTAACTGTCGAACTGCAGCATAGAGACATCTCCGAAAGGCCAACTCCTCTTTCGCTCGTTCCTGACAGATACAGAATCCTTCGGAATAAATTGGGGCGACCCGAATTATTCGTTTCTATTTCAACAAGATGTTGACGACTTCGTCCGACCCCCGGCACCCAGTCGTCGTAACCTAATTCCCATTTCCAAGGGACGTGCCGTTCAGCGTCGAAAGCCCGGCAGACGGAGAAAGAGGAAACAGGTGTACGTGTAATCTCTCTCTGGCAAAACGCGAGTAAACAAGAAAGTTAGGGGGCTCACCGTTCGTCGAGTGCAACGGAGTCGAGTGCCAAAGTTCATCGTGAGATCCTGCCCTCCTCACTGAGACGCGGCAAGGCCGGTAAAGTGATAAAGCGGCCATAAATTCTGACCGCCATCCTCCCTCCCACCGGTGCCCCTCTATCTTGCCAGCTCTCCACTCCGCCGGCTTCCATCCCTTCGCCTGTCCCCCTCCACCCTTTACCATCCGCCGCGCTCCTTGTCGGTCGACTTTGCAACCTGGATGCACCTGCAACAACGGAATTGGCAAAGGTCAGCGTACGTTTCCTTCCCTCGTATCCTTAACGGTTTTCATACTCACCTACTTGATGGGCTGTTGGTTTGGCAGAGGATCGCGACGCTTCGGGTAGAGATGACTATTGGAAGAGCAAGGTCCAAGAAGAGAACTGTTGGCGCAGGATCTTCTTTATATCAACTGTACTTACCTGTCCGAGATTTTCTAGATTTCATTGGCTAGATCTCAGCCAGAAAGTGGTGATCAGATAAGAGCTGGATTAGACCGAGAACATTCTCCCTCTGCCCTGCGGTTTCGTAGTGCTGATTGTCCCCTGACCTCTCCGCGAGTTAATAACCAATTGTGCTAACAGATTGCCCTTGGCCATGAATTACCCCAAAAGGGAGCCGGACTTTGCCCAATTAGCGACTACACTTGTACAGGCGAATACTTAAAGCTCGTTTCTATAGACTAACTTCCCCTTTCATCCTTATCTCTCATAGAAGATAGGTTTGCAAAAGCTCCCGATCATTTTGGGTAGGCAGAAAGCATTTCAGATATGCACTAAACTTGTTGATCCGAAGAATCTATAGATACAAGGAAGTGGACCTTTGGAATCCAGGTCTCTCAATCTGTTATCCAAACAAGAATTCCCCTGTAAGGAGTCGAACCCCTCGCGAATTCAGATCAGACAGGACAGGGAAGCATCGCCGAAAACCCATCGAATCCTGCTTCTGCTCCAGTTGATCGAATAAAGAAAATCGCAGCTGGTGCTGTATAGATGGAATGTGAAATGGGGGCGGGAAGTGGGTCAGCCGGGGGAGCATGGAATTCCACATGGACTGGGAATTCCACGGGAGAAATGGAGACGTCCCTGTCGAGAAGAAAGCGTTGCAGCTGCAGTTTGGCGAAACGTCGAAATCCAATATCACAGTGTTCCAGGCATACCAGCCGCCTAGAAGCTAGGCACACGGTATGTTCGTTGCAGCGCAGGGGCGAACAGACAGAAATCCCAATAAATCATCCCGTCACGAGCCGTGAGCCAAGGCGGAGCCTCTTGCCTCGTATTAGCCAATAATAATCCTCTCCGAGGTGGAGGCCATCTTGGATTATACAATGGTTCCTTCCGCCACAATTCGTATAAATGCAACCTTCGGGGTTACCGGGCAACCTTTTCGAAGGGTCCCAGTGGCGTACGGTCCGCGATATTTTCGCTCGGGCGTGAACGATGTCGCTGACCGCCAGGATCGATGTCATTCTCGCTAGATGAACGCTACGTAGGTACCTACAGGAAATTATATAGGGCACCGTGGGTTGCCTAAGCTTGAAACCATTCTTGAAATTTATACCGATTAATTGGCAAACGGCCAATTTAAAGCTTCCGATATTTTCGTATTTATTTTAGAAATGTCTATCCCGTTCCTCGAGTGGAGTAAAACTTATTATTTCTGGAATAATATTAATTGGAAATACGATATGAAATGGTCCCAAACATATGGCTAACGGCGTACCTACGTGTATCGTTACAGCTGAAACGAATAACCCACCGTATTACCAATTAATTAATTGATCGAAAGAGGAGAAGCAACACGGCAGAGGGTCGATCAATCTCGCGAATCGAGGTCGAACGAACCCGACCGGTTTCAACCGCGTATACCCCCCTCGGTTGTTCGCGTATCGATCGATAAACTTTGGTCCAACGCGGAGAGACGAAAGTTGGAGGAGAGCGTGCATCCGGTACACATCCGCTTCCGCAGCACGTGTGTGACACTCGGCTCGATTTCATATTCAACCACAATTTATTTCTCGTTTTCAAACACAGCTATTATAATTAATATAATTATTATTATTATTAATATGGACAGACTCTTATATAATATAATACAATACGGTTTAGACTTGTCGACATGATAGCGTATAATACTATTATCGTTTCCCATCGTCATCGTCGTCGTCGTCGTTACTCATAATACATAGCTCATTCGCGTGCATATCGTTCGTCATTGCAATCGTATCGTAATTATCGTAATCTTCGTCGATATCATCATCATCGTCGTCGTCGTCAACGCCATCAACATCGTTTCGCTGGCGTACTTTTTTTTTTCCATGTGTACATTTAGTTTACATAATGCGGGACACTACAAAATAATTATATACGTTTATCGTAATTCGTAATACTATTATATTTATATTTATATTCATATTTATATTTAAATATATATATAATTTATATATATATATATTTATATATATAATTTATATATATATATATATATATATATATATAGATTCATTTATTTATATCTTCCTTTTCCACTTATACTTCGGTAAACGTGGTGCAGCCTACATATTTTTCGGCCTGTAGGCGCACACCCCTATCTAACTTTTTTTTTCTTCCACATCGCGTAACCGTTTCGAACGAATGCGTTGTACCCGGTATCTTTGTGTGCCTGGGCGTGTATTTCTGCGCGCGTGGAGTGTCTGCGCGAGTGTGTGTAAGTGTGTGCACGCGCGGACGCGTGCGTGTGTGAAAACATTTTACTGTATAATATATAATAACATGTACATAGATGGTTCCACCAGCTCGACCGGAGCAATGTGTCCATGTAACGCTGACGACTCGAGTGTGTAGCCAATATTGGAAAAAAAATTAATCCGCTGAATTCCGGTTGGGCTGGGCCCTGACGTACGAATTACAGCGACCGTTCTGTCGAAAATGTATATCTGGACGCTCTTCAAGCTACTCGTGTATGTGCATATTTATACCGACAGCGTAGAGCAGATTCAAATTTGGCGCGAGAAGTGGAGGGCGCTGCGTTAGTTAGAAGCGATCCTCGGGGTTACACACTGGAGTAGTGGAGCGTAAACATCGGGGGACGAAAGCGTGGCGGCTCTTAACAATATTGTCATCTTTTTACTCTATTTCCTTCGCCGCGGTTACAGACCATGGGGCCACCGTCGGTAGTCGAATCGTCCGTAATCCACGACGGTGCTCGTATATCGTTACAGTACCGTATCAATAAATAGTAATTAATTAGTCCTCTGCTACCGTTACTTTGTAACTCCTTTAGTCTATTAAACAGGTACCTACTTTACCTACGCGGTATCGTATACAGTGGTCGCGGCTCGCGATTCGATGCCGCGACGTCAGACGTCGCCCTTCACATTGCCCCGCCGATAAACGAAAGAATCTCGTTCGATGCGCCCGGCTTTTTTTCCCTCGCGAATGGAATTATTTACAAGTGTGTATGTGTGTGTGTGTGTGTGTCTCTCTCTTGTCACAGCGCGGCCCAGTGGCAATAGGACTCTTTCTTGCCGCGTGTCAAAAGAAATCGGAGCACTCTGGGTAAGTGCTGCGTCGATTCTCCGCGATGAAAAAGTTCGGCCAGGGGGAATCGATTTATCGAAGTGATCCTGTCGCCGTACGGAATTGTCGTACGGCAAACGAATTCTCGTGCGGTGGTATTCGTTGAATTTTTCTTTAACTGCTAATCGTATGTATACGCTGCACTCGCCACGCATTACCGGGTTTATCAGTCTTCACAGAGCGGAACCCTATCGTCGAGACCGCGCGTTTCTAACCTCTTTAGGAAACATTTGTCGAATTGGAAAGATTTCTCACCGCGACAGTGACGACGTCCCTCGAGAACTACACTCGAGAGGAGCAATATGGCGCTACCGAATCGGTTACTCGTATTTACTTTTATTTACAAAATGCAATCGATGTACAGTGACTGAGACATCGAATCGGTCAAAATGAAGGAGCATTCGGGATACTCTTCTCTCTTTTCTGTGTAGACTGTAGACGATACGACCGCTGTGCGACAGCTGTTTACTCGAAAATAAAGCCAACAGAAAACGCTGAACGAGATTACGTTGGGAGATGGACGTTGAGGAATATCAGATTACGGCACGTGTGATCTTATCGACTGTAGCAAATCCTTCCTCCATTTTACCGATATGAACACCGCGAATTGTTTTCTCGTTTTCTGTCCGTTTTCATTTACATCGTAAAAAAGACGGTTAATTGAGTTATTCTGGATGATGAATGTTTGTATGTTACAGCACAATCCGAGTGATGGATGTTTCGCGTTGGCTGAAGTGGAGAGGCGATGAACTACCAATTCCCCTTTCTTTACCTATTCATATGTGCCTAGGTAGATATACAGATTACCTAGAAAGGTATACGAAACTAGCGACACCTGTCCGGGGAGTGACAGGAAGTCAGGAACTCTTCGGCGCATGGGCGTGCGAGGACGTGGCTTTATCATTTACCAATTCCATTTAATTGAACAGACCACTTTCGACGTAGATCCGTGTCGATCCTTTTTAACGCCCCGCTCGACCGCAGGCAGTGGGAAACGTAAAGAGGCCCTTACGCGATACATAACCATAAAAGTATTTAAATGCAATCGTAGCCGGAATAAAAGTCGGTAAAGCAACGAAACAAACATTCACCGGTGTACAGGCTCCTTTGCCATTCAGATTAATGCCAACTCTCTGCAGCTCGAGTAATCACGTTGGAAGGTTGATTCTGGTGTGCACACAAATATACGTCCGACCACACGGTTCACGTTGTAAAAAATATTTATTGGACAATTAATGAAAACAGAAGGAAAAGATCCACCGCGCTGCACGCAACACGGTGTCAATAAATATTACGCGAGGCTACATTAGTACGAGGGATCCGAAAGCTGCTTATACCATCTCGAGCATCTCATCATGTCCCCCTTTCGTTCTTCGTTCCGGAATCTCATAGACGGCGTCTGCGAGCTCCCCGAAAGAAACACGCATCGATTATGTACACGATCGCAAACCCCACGAATTCGTTTATTCGGTTTAATTGCGCATTGCCCATGGGTACATAGAAAATGGCGATCGAAGTCACGTATTTTCGATCCGACGTTTATTTCCTTTTTTTCCACCCCCGTTTTCCATGACCACCGCCCCCGCTCGCTGCAACCGACATGCCCGTTTCCTTAAATTCTAGTTAATTATCTTCTTAAGACTTAGGCTTTAGACGTTAACCTTATCGATTAAGCGCTAGCTTAGTGACTCACTTCGTACGTACACACTGCTCTTCATCATCATCCCCCGTTTTTTTCTCTCCTTTCGCTCTCTATCTCTCTCTCTCTCTTTTAATCCTCTCTTACCTTCTCGCTTTAACTCTACATACAATCACGGCACTCGCTTCTCTTTTTCTCCCCCTTTAAATTACGCATATCTGTGATTTTACGCGACTATATAAGAGTAAAGATAAAATATATAATTTGCATTTTACACGTTTCCAGTTAACGCTAGGAATTCTTTTCATTTCCCCTCTCTTCCTTTCGCCGACATTTGTATACATATATATATATATTTACTCTATATATAAGTAGTAATTCGCTATCCAATGGATACAAATTTTTTTTCTTCGTATTTTAAGCTAAAACCGGTGTTCGTGACGATCGCTCGCGGTGATAATCCCTTCGCGTTCTTCGTCCGTCGAATTCCGAAATTCCGTTCTTTGTCGAGTGGACGTTAGCTGAACGGAATATTGAGTAACGCGCGACTGTCGCGAGCAGCCCCGTATGATTATTGCACAATTCAGTTTTTCCACGCGTCACGGACGACTTGCTGGCAAGAGAAATACCGATGATAAATTTACCAATAAGGACCTAACGATACTTTCCGCTCTCAGAGATAAAGAACCCTACAAAGACTGCCTCGAATCGATCGATTTCGCTATCTGCCAAGGAACGTACGCAATCCTATGAATTGAGACACAACGGCGCGAGCACACTTTTGCCAATCAGCTGAACGCTCGACGAGAGAATTAATGTTGCGAAGCTAGCCCGGCCGCGAAAAGTTCGAGAAAACGGTTTGTCAGCCAGGCATTTGTGCGTGAAATTTTGCCTGCACCGTTGACCGGCGTGTCGTAACAGTTGACACCGTGACGCAAGGGCAATAAATACTTCCTTTGTCTCGAAAGCCGCACCCTACGCTTCCAATGCCGGCCATTACCTGGCCTACATAGATGGTATCGCTGATTAATGTACCCAGAATTAACGCATGTCTCACTTACCTACCGCGAAATGCGCAAAAATTGCAGTCGAGTCGTGTGAGGTTAATCGATTTATCCGAAGGGTTATAAATCGTAATCGGTAAGCCGAGAGTGGGGACACCTCGGTTCCCTTCGATCTATGGATCGAACGAAAAAGCAACCTAACCTCCAATTATCCATTAACCGACAGTAATACAATAAGATTTTTGGACCTATTCAGAATAATTAGTGGTTCATGAAAATGAGGCATACAATTCGTAATGTCTTAAAGTTTCTTCTGCTAATGCACGTGATACAAAGGTTATGTAAATTTCAGCAAAGGTGGCTTAGGATGCCAGTTGTGAGACAAAACCGCGTGCTTCTACGTCTGAAAAATTGCACTGTTACCATTGATCTAAGAATGAAAGAACTATTTAAATCTCAGCAGTTTAGAGTGATCGATGGAATACGAAATGTGCGCACATCCATCGTTTATCGCCGGTGTTTCTCTGTCCTCGAAAGTTTCACGAAAAGCCATACCGACAGCGATGCCGATGCCCCTCGACGGGCCATCGAGCTTAATTGGCGCCAATTTGCCCGAGCAATTTCGGATCGCGACCCCTGACCGTAAACGCACGTTTCGGCAGTTGCGAAAAAAGAAACCGTTCGCGAGAGACAGCGAGCGATCGTCCAAGATCTTCTCTTTTTCACAGTTCGTTGCTCCTCAAGGACAAAAAGTTATACATAAATAAATCTCTGGAGAAAGAAAGGCCGGCCGGTGCTCAATCGATGCGCGTGCGCGAGCTGGACCATGTATTACGTATATCAGTTCCATATATCTCCCCCTTCTCCCCCCTTTAGATCCTTTTCCTCATTGTTTTCCCTCGTTAACGCGGCAACGGGGCGGAAGAAAGTTCGCGGGGCAACGGCCCGTCCCCCGGCAACCCTCCACCGACCCCTCGTTCACGAGATCGCCAGCTCCCTGTTTATATTTATATTTTTCAGCTCTGTTTTCGTGTTTTTTTTTTTCTTCTTTAAATACCATCTTTTCGCCGTCGTCGTCGTCTATACATACTACGTACTCGTATTAATTATCGTTTATTACGTATATCGTAGATTGCGTGTATACAAGGTATAAACTAAATAATGTCGATCTAAGTTTTACAACACAGCACAAGAAATTCGCCGCGGCGGAGTTCTCCGACGTGTCAGCCAGTGGACGCGGCGACGCGAGCGCCCGCGTGGATCGTCCGCGACGTCGTCGATCCGTCATCGATCGCGAGTTTCGGCGACCGGGCCGACAGATGGTGTTCGCTTACTGCTTGGCACGCTTAACCGCGTTCGACAGAATGTTTTGACTGGGTGGGAAACGGGCGAATGCGAAACAAAACGAATGTGATCACAGTTGACATGCGCTCGAACATGTGACTAGTGATTACGCGTTACGTTAATACAAGGGCGACCCTGTTGGTCTGTTTCGGTTTATTTCACCTGAAACGATTTTCATTTCACCTCGTACTGTTCTTTCATTAAATATTCAATTCCGATTCCACATACATGCTGTAAAACTCCACTTATCCGAATGCGATCTTACTCCATGGCTTGTTTACCGAACTTACTACTTGCTCCAGTTATACGGACGTCTTATACGTGGAACAAACTCAACTATAGTCGCTCAAGGCTACTTGCTCTACCGTGTATCATGTCAGACACGACTGCTACTTTCGTTTCACGCCATCTCTCAAACGCAATGGGCGGAGCAGCGAGACGAAATATGGAGAGGTAAGGAAAACCCCTCAGCAACCTTGCGCGATCAGTGATTTTCTTCAGACTATAGCTACGGAGAGCTATTAGAGCATCGGCTTGGAAGAAACGAATGGTATCCATCCAGTTATCCGAACGAAATATCATAGGCAGAGAAGGAATTCGTCGATGCGTTCGGATTAATGTGCACTTCTACTCTAAATGAAAATCAGTCAGGATCAGATAGAATGGCAATAATGAAACAGAGCAGCAGGGTTTCTAGATACAACTAAATGTATTTCTGCTGATTCCAATGTAGCTGAGATTTGACTGGACACTTTCCAATAATTGACAGTGATTTTTCAGGGTGGATTTCGAACGCGAGTTTCTCAAAGAGAGCAAAGAGGTACTGTGAGACATTTCGCGGCGGACAAGGAAATAGAGTTTTCTGTTGGAGGGTTTGCTCTATAGAGTCGCTATTAAGGTGCCAAGCGGTTTCATGCCGAAAGCATCTTATTCCAAAAATACGCTACGAATTACATCACTTGGTAATTTGGCCTCGTGTCGCGCGGAGCAGCAGTAAATTTTCGGCGACCGTTCGTTCGCGAAGATTTCTCGAGCTTTGGTCGTATCGAGGATCTCTCTCACCGGGGCCACTCTTTTTATCGTCGTTTGCTATGAATATTTACAAGAGAACGAAAACACTGCGAAAGTGTAGCTGCACGGTTTTTGTTGGAACCGCTTCGTTTCGAAATACATACTTCGCGTCTCTAACGTCGAAAAATGGCGTTTCCAACGGCCTATAAATATGTGCGAAGGACATCGCAGCACGTTCGCATGGTAGCGCTATTTTGCAACTTACTTAGCCAATTATGAAATACGAAATGTGTAAATTAGAAAATGGAGAATGATCCCGCGAACATTTGAATATTCGAACGTCTATATAGTTGCAAGAAACGAAGAAAAGGATCACGGTACACTACGATCGTTGGTAAATACCTTTTTCCGAGTAGGCGCGATACTTTTGAATGTCACGCTTGACGAGAATAAATTAATGATTACGACTGTCTCTTCTGACATGTTCTTCAGGCAGTATACGATCGTGGAGGAATTACTGAACGAATGATAGCAAAAGTAACTCTACGAAGTGTGTAAAGGGAAGAGGAATAATACAAGTACACACGCCGAGGTGCAAATAAATATGAAATTTTATGAAACTGACCTTGCGATGACACTGATGAAGAAATGTCAAGTCGTTTCGATTCTGCTCCGCCGGAGGCCTTCGCCCTCTCAAGCGCTGCTTTCATTCTTTCAGCACCGCGGACAATAAATCCCATTTCGCTTCGCGATTTCAGCCAAGAGATACTGGCGTTCGGCGGGTCTGATCAATCACCAAACATCACTGGAATTTAACCAATTGCTTGCACACACTGATATTTTTCACTGGTAGCCACGATTTCCCTCGTCTTTCCTTTCCCGCCAGCGCATTCATTCCCGGGCTGGCCGGGCGCGCAGGTGTTCGCACCGCGATCTCTTCCTTTCCACCCTCTGTTTTACTTTCCGCTTCGTCGGATCCTCCCGGCACCGGAGAAACACACATTCGAAGATCACACTTGGCACGTTCGCGATTCCTAAATTACCCTCGCTGAGCCACCGCGGTATTGTAGAGAAAAAACTATCTAAACGATCCTCTAAGAACACTAAACCGCTCATCTACTCGCTAAATAGAGACACGTTCGGACGCGTCCGTCCATCCGCTATTTTACTAACCGCTCTACGACTGCTACGCGTGTACGACGTAAGAGAATAAATAATAAAACGCTTTTACTAAGGTATATTTCACGCGGTATCTCCTCAGATTCTTACTCGCTCGTCCCGTGCGTCTCGCATTCACCCTTCGCCTTTCTCCCTTTATATATATAATATGTATATATATTTTTATATATATATATATATATAATATATTTATATGTTATATATCACTTTACACGCTTTTACGGGAACATTCACACTCTACTTACAACTAGACTCGACCATTCGGGCATAGTATCCACGACTTTCGTGACTTTAAAGTACGTATATTCCTTTCCCTCGCTCGCTCTCTTTCTCTCACTCTCTAGCTCTCCTTCTTTCTTACTCTCTCTCTCTCTCGCTCGCTCTATCCCTTTCTTTCCCTATCACTCTCTCTCTCTCTCTCTCTCTCTCTCTCTCACTCCCCGTTATCTCTAATAATTAATATATAGGCTTTAGTACAATTACATTCGATTAAATGTAACAGAGGTTAACGCGGTTCTGATTAGCATGTGATCCAGTTTTCTTCCGATTATCGATCCAATCCGATCCCTCTTTTTATTCGGTTCTTCCTCGGCGTTCCGCTACGTTATTACGATTATAAGAGATCGCGCGTCCCTATAAATCTTGATCCGACTCGTCCGTGTGTCCCGTTCCGTTATTCCGTTTCCTCTGCTCCTTCCACTCGTCTTATCTCGCAGTCTTCCCTTCCCTCTGTTCCTCCTCCTACTCGCTCCATCGTCCCTTTGTCATCGCGTCCAGTTCACGTCTTCACTTCCATCCACACTGACTGTCGGCTACATCCATTTCTCTCTCTCTCTCTCTCTCTCCGTCTCTCTCTCGCTCTCTGCCTCATCTTCCTCTTTTCGTTTATTTGGTACGAGCAACTTGATTAACACGACAAAATAAGCGTCATTGCTGTTTGTTGGGGTGGGCTGGGCGGGGTGTGTGGGGGAGGGTGTCGCATTTTGGAGGTCATCGGGGGTTGCAGGGCTGGCGGAGGGCAGCGGGTGTCGCGGGGGCTTCGGGGCTGGGTGGGGGGTGTTGGGGGGGGCGGCGGTGTGGGGGAGGAGGTAGTGCTGGAAACAAGGTATTAACGACCCTGAGAGAGATGAGACCTCTTTGGAAGTTCCACTCCTCGGGGCTCTCTCAACCCTGCGGCGAGGTCTGCGGCGAGATCTCGGTGTCGCCATCGCCCGAGCCTGGCTCGCCCTTCGTCTTGTTCTCCTTCTTCCACTTCATCCGTCTGTTTTGGAACCAGATTTTGATTTGCCGTTCCGTCAGGCAGAGCGCGTGAGCGATCTCGATGCGCCGCCGCCTGGTCAGGTATCTGTTGAAGTGGAACTCCTTCTCCAGCTCCAGGGTTTGGTATCGGGTGTACGTTTGCCGTCCTCGTTTCCTCTCTGCAACACGGGCAAGCAAAACGGCTCTCGTTAGCATCGCGTTTCTAGCCGCTCTTTCGCGCGGTTATCGGAGATTCAGCCGCGAATCGGGGCCACGGGTACACAGCTTCCTCGTGCAACTTCGCTCTGCGGCTGATCGCCGAGAATATTCAACGAAAAAGCGGAATCTCGTTAAGGATGAATGTATCACCGTGACCTTGATCGTAGCCAATGTCTGCTTTGATAAACGCGCGAAAATCGTGAGTACGAATCCCGGGACCCATTTTATCGGGACATGGGTAATATTTCATGGAGAGGTGTACCAGTGAAATAGAAAAAAAAGTAGGAGCAAACAGAGTATATTTCGTGGTTTCTCGTTGCCCGGCATCCCATACCTACCGTTCGCAGAGCCAAAGCATGAGGAGGACCAGTTGGCTAACCTCGCGCGCTCTCCGGAGGAACGCGCAGCAGCCCGCAATCCGGGATATTTAATGAACGGTGCGCGCGCCTTGCAACCTGCTTCGGCACGCGGGAAATTTTTGTGCCGTCCGGCGTGCAGCTTCGAGACAAAAATACCTGTTCGGCGAAGAAAAGCTCGAGCGGTGGTTACGTAGGCGCGGTTCCGCGTATGATAGATACCTTACAGATATCCGTGACATGATCTGCGCTCGGTGTGGCGGTACACGAATCCCGAACCGAGAATATTAATTGTGCTTGCCAAGGGAGGAAGGGAAAGGGAGAGGCACGAACGGACAGAGAGAACCAGCTGGCCTCTACACGCGTGTACGCGCGTGTATGCGATACGCCTCGCGATCTCTCGGCCGGGCATAAGCTGAAAGGGTTAGGTTGGAGCTGTTGCCACACGAGCGCCAAGAGGGCAAAACGAGGATATTTCAGAGTGGTACGAGGGAGGGAAAAAAGAAGGTGGAGCGGGGTGGGGGGCGAAGGGATAAGGGGAGGGAAGAGGAGGGAGGAGAAGGAGTCGGAGGAGGAGGAGAAAAAGAAGAAGAAGAAAACTCCTTGGTGAGCATTCGAGGCAAACGCCGCCCGTCGCGCTGTCGGCCGATGAAGACGGATGGCGACTCTCCTCGGCCGAGAGAGACGGAGAATTCTTGGAGGGCTCCGGGTCGCTCGGACGAACCGAGACAGAGGCCCGAGGGACAGAGAGCAACTCTGGGAACATGCCCTCTTCCTCCATCCAGCCTTCCCACCCGCCCTTCGGCTACGCTCTCAAATTAACAACATACCAATCTCTAGCCTCCTTACTTATAACTTTTAACCATTTGCCTAGCATCCCCGTGCTTGCCTCCCCGGCCGCAATTATTCCCCGCCAGGATATCTCTCCACTTTCTTTGTTCTCTTTGCTATCTGTGTATTAGGTTCGCGCATCCGACGAGACAAGGCGCCTAATCGCCTTTACACTCAACGGTTAACGGGGAAGATTAATGGAATTTGTCGCGCCAACTTTTTCATCATTATTCTGAAACCAGCACCCTTTGACGCCACGTCCGCTGGATCCTCTTCTTCAACTCCTTCAGATGCATGTACCAGAGCTTCTAATAATATTGACCTTTTGACGAGTGCCCGCTTCACCTGGACCGTTTCGAATGATAAAGAGCGCGGGATCAAAAGTGAAATACACGTGGACAAAGTTCGCCGCAGAGCTGGAGTCCTAGCTAGCCTATCAAAGGATACCCGAGATAAACATAGATTCAGAAGTTTCATCAAAGAAGCTGGCGAGGCCCGTGCGCGAGCGCTTCCACTTGGACGCGCGGCTTATTAATGTTCATTCGCCGGGCGGTTAATGAAGGTGCCTCTCGAGAACGATCTACATTTCGACCCAGAAGATCATCAAAGCGTTCACGGAATAATGAAACGCCTCGGAGTCACGCTCGAGCTGCTATGCACCGATTAGTTTATGCCTCTTTATCGATAACAGCCTTATTACCTAATTGCAAAGGATACACGAGCGAAGGATTTACGTGTACAATCGCGTACCCGCTGAACACGAGAGTCGCGAGCTGCTGCTTTGAACCGGCGCGGGCTAACGCCCGACCCGGCCAGTCAAAGGGCTTCCTAATAACGATGGGGCATCAAAAGCGGTCGTTGACTGATTCCCAGTACTCGCGCATGAAACTGCTTCCCTATTAAACTCCGTTTGTCACGCAGAGAAAGATCGCATCTGTGGGGTACACCAGTTTCCGCGTCAGATAGTTGCCATTAAGCCGTTCAGCGAGGGCCCACTATAAAAGTAGAGACGCAGACTTGGGAGTTGCGCGGTAAAATCTGTTAACAAGATTATTCGAAATTTGCCTTAATTGCCGATTGGAATACATACTCGTGAGGCGTCAGCAACGGATCGTTCGTGTTAACTTCGTCTCGAGTACCCATTACCCTAATAGCAAGGTAGCGCAAGGTTATTGGCAATATCCTCTCGGTTTAAATATGCAACGTTCTCATTCAAAGTCGATCGATTCCATCGCATCGGCGAGGACTCGAATCTTGATTAGCCTCGCCTGCCCGCTGAATTAGGCATCGGACAGTCTGTTTTTGCTCGTTGGTCAAGCATGCGGGCTTAATTAAAGAGGCGTTCTCTGTGCCCGGCAAGGCGCGTGTAGCCGTAATGCGTACGGAAAACGGCCCCGTGTATGATTATGCAGGCTCGGGGGACCGTGAACCAGAAATAGGAAGAGGCTGGAGTCGCTTGAAAAATAGAGAATGCCTAAGAAAGATTTTGTCAGAGAGCAAATGAAGTTGGTAGTGCTGAGGAGTACCTAACTCAAACTAAGTAATAGAGAACTATACTAATTGCAAGATTCGAGGAGGGTTCGTTCAACTTGCCACCACGGTGTAGAAAATTGCTTTTCGCAAAGAAGGGCATCGTGACGCAAGAATCAAGGGAACTATATTGGTTCGAATCCTAGGCGCTTATAGGAGTCCTTGAGACGGTGCGGGAGCGTTATCCGCGCGCATGATCTCCGGTGAATTAATCACTGCCGCGGAGTTTCGCTGGCTGGAAAGAATTTAATGGCGTTTTCATCGTGCGAATGCGTCGTGGGAAACACGGCCACGAGGAGGCGAGGCAAAGCGAGGCAGGGCAGGGCAAGGCAAGGCAAGGCAAGGCAAGGCGAGGTAGGGCAAGGTGAGGGTGCGAGACTTTCTTTCCCGTTGACCACCAACGAAACACTCCGCAATTGTAAGGAGCAGCTGAAAGAACGCTGCTTGAAGGGCCGGCAGCGCGAAACCGAAAGACGAGAATTTTTTCCTCCGTGCCGTTCGAAGGATGTATCAGCGAGGAAGAGGCGCGGGGCGTGTTAAAGAGGTCGATAACAAGAAAACCTGGCCCGGTATCCTCTCGGTTTATGCTGAACCGGCGTTGCCGGTGCTCTCGCGGACGGAGGTGACTTTAAACGCGGGGCAATAAATTAACGGCGTTGGGTTACGCAAGGATCAAATGTCCCCTGGAGTATGCCCGAGAGATTTATGGGTCTGCCTTCACTGGCGCAGCATGAAGGAACGGAACGGAACAGAACAGAACGTACACAACCGTACGGGCTTATTATAGGCTAGTTGCTCCGCTTCTCCGCTCCTCTGCTCCTCCGCTTCTCCGCCGGCCGGCTGACTGGTCTGAAAGACCCGCCGCAGGATACACGCAGGACTTTTCAGACGAACAGCTAGCCGGATGTTGTAACCCGCTAATAAGGCGCGGCCACCACTCGCTGCCCAATTAAGCTAAGCTTTACGTGGCCACCTTAAGGCCAGGCCTTGAAACGCTCTTCGATTAGATACCCTAGATATCCCATTAATTTTATCGCTCGCCCTCTCCGCCTCCGTATCTTTCTTGGCTACGCGAGCCCGCTGCTTTATATGACCGGTCGACGCCGCTGACAGAGGTTCAGATTAATCGCGAGGAATCCGGAGAATCGCCTTCGAAACCGTTCCGCCGCGGATATTTCGGGGATTCAGGTGGCTTCGACGCTGGTACATTCTGCCGCGGGTATTATTCGCGCGGATATCGATAAACAAGACGATAATTTCACCGCCCGTACACCTCGACTGTGCAATGCTCCGATTCACACCGCCGTTCAACAAGTATTGCCGCATTCCCATCCATTCGCGAAACTCGAGCCAAACGTGCGGAATAACCCGGATCGAATAAGTCGAAACGTCTCCGCCTGGCATCCCTTTAATCCCGAACACGTGATCGAACTTCCTCCAGCTCCCTGTCCGCATCCGTCTCAGCCTCCATATATTTTCAGCGCGGCTATCCGTCTTGCTTTTTGTATTTCCGTCCTAGGCTGCTTTATGTCACGTTGTTTTCGTTGAACTTTCTTCGCCGGGGGAACCCTCGGTTTTTGCCTGCCACGCCAGGCCGAGTCACTGTAGGCTTCCTCCGCGTAGGGGTCGCGCCACGCCGACAAGATAACCTTCGTTCAGGAATTTCGACGGTTGTTTATGCGCCACCCGTGAGGAGGGTCGCATTCCTGCCTCGGCGAACTTCCTGAATCTTTGATCGAAAAAAATTATAAACATTCCGCGGTGCCGGAGGACGCACGGAAACGGCAAGAGGGACGCGACATCGGAAAGTCGCAGCAAGTGGAACAACATCCAGCGTCTTTCGGCCCGCGATCGAGCAGCTGGCCACGATTATTCTGGTCGAGGGTACTAGGTAGCACGCCAAAGTGGATGGTGTCCTAAGCGTGGAACAGCCACCTGGGGCCGAAGTGTAGAGGACGAAAGGAAAAGGAATTCAACAGAAGTCGCCGCCGAGCAACGCGGAGTAAGAACCGTCAAGTCCAACCGACACTCATAGAGGGGACTTAGAAGCCTCCAACGAGAGCAGAGTATCTGATAGAAGAGAGGCCTACCCTCTTCTCCTTCGCCTTCCTTTTTTTGTCTTTCGGCCAGACGAACAGACAGCCGGACAAGGAGACGGAGTCTGAGAGACCGGAGCAGGGCTAGAAGGTCGAGATAATGAGCGGCGAGAATGGCCCAGCACGACATATGCATTTGTACGGAGGATATCACTCGGCTTATCCGATGTCCTACTTTGTCCACCAGTGTCCCTTTTCATTTACACCTGCTTGTACCGGGTTGTAGGGCGATCCTCGTGAGAAATGGCCGCGTAGGATAGTTAATGCGACGCGGAACTTATGAGTGACTCGGATCTGGCGAGGTTTGCCAACTCTGTTCGATCGATTCGCTGCTGTTAACTATACCTATAAGATTACTCATACCTACTTCAAAAAATGGACCATGAAAGCAGGATGAATATTCTTTGCAAAAAGAATGAAAGATGCGGAGCTACCTAACTCTACAGAGAAGAATCGAAAGGATTCGTGTGCTACAGAGCTGTTAATAATGAACACGTTTAACCCTACTATACCCCTCGATTGCTTCACCACTAGCTCCAGCCTCCCAGCAATCTGTTTGAAGAATTTTTTGTGGGTGCCTTCCGAAACGCCTAATCTGTGAGCGCAGCGGAGTCTCTCGTCGTCCCACTTTCACCCCCAGTTTCCCCCAATTTCGAGGCTTAATTTATACGTGCGGAGGTCCAGCAGAAACCCATATCCAAGCGCCCGTATCGTCCATGGTTGTCTCGGGAGTTCATGGCGGCGGCCCAAAAAGCAAACGGACATAGGATTTCTGTGGACTCATCCATCATCGTCATCCCGTCCCTACGCCCTCCTCCCACCGACTTCCTCTCTGCCTTTCTCCCTTTCTCTCGCCTCTCCACCCCGGCTCGCTCTCTCCGTTCCTCTCGTTCGCTCTAACGTCATTTCCTCGACGCTCCTCCTTTCCTGGCCCACCGGGCTCCGTCCCTTTTTGAATATCTCACGAAGCCGCCATCGTTACGGACACCAATCTCGCGTCTGGCAACGCGGACTAGAGCGGAACGCATTTAGAGATGAGGAGCCTGAACCCCGCGACCCCGACCGCATACTTCGCCCACGAGCTGAAACCGCACGTCCGCCACGTGACACCTTGCCATTTTTTCCAGGGTAAAGGGTATTGCTTGCGGGTATCTAGCGTTTGCGTTTACAGAGATGATTCTCGGTTGGCTTGAAGGTAGGTCCACAGGTAGGTCTGATAGCTAAGAGAAATGGAGCTGGGGAGCAATGAAGCGCAAAGGATAAACAGATTTGACGAATCCCTGGACTGAATCGCGCTCTGAAACTATATAGTCCTGGGGCGCTAGTGGGATAAGGCTTAAGTAGTTCTCATACTTTCCACGAATTTAAACCTCAAAGTAAAACAAAAGGCTACGGAGTACCACACGCTATAAGCCGCGTGGGCTTCAATTGGACGAGCACCACCCTCGTCCATAAATCCTCTTCATCAATTAATCGAGCAAAGAAAAAAATGAGGCGGGCCAGGGAGTATAGGTAGACCACTTTAATTCCTCATTACTTGCCACGGGTTATTGGCCAGTTACGTAGATATTCGCGCGATTAATTCGACGGTAATGCGGCGGTCTTTCGCCGCGGAGCTCGACGGCGTAAGTTCGCTAAGCATTCGTGTCGGTGCTCGGATTACATAAGAATTGTGGCGGTGGTGCACGTACACGAGTACGCGATAACGGAAGCCTCACACCTATGTAGCTGCACCGCTGCATGCTTATTTACCGTAGGCACAACGAACGAGTGAGTGAGGGCACCGGAGGGGGGGGGGGATGGGGGGCGCAAGAACTCGATATCATAAATCTTTTCGCGCACGAGGATCGCAATTATCTTGCGCATTAAAAGCATCGCCGGTGTGGATGGGTTCCTCTTCCTACTGGTCCTGACCGTCGATCGACCTGTTCGACGGCGAACGATGCCCCGGTATACACCGACAATTACACCCGGTGCCACGGTCCAGTTCGGTGGAATTCAATTTTGGTGGCCGAGGCGGGTACATCAAACGGTTCTACTTGGGACTTTTATCTAGGATCGGGCAGAGTTTTTCAGCCGGCGTCACGGTGCTGGAACTTGTGAATTATAACCCTATCGTGGGCTCTTTTTTGTAGCATTGCGATGGCGTTTCACGCGCCACGACTATGAGAAATATCATGTTTTTTTCCGTACGATAATGCGTCTACAGAGATAAATCGGCGCTCCCCAGGCAGCGTATGCTTATTCCTACGGTTGTTACCTACTTTGTAATTACCAATGGTCGAAGCCACCGTCCGAGAGCCGTGCTCGCACGGAGGATAGTTTTGAAGTTCCTCCCCGTATCAAGCTAATTGGCTCGGCGCTGATGCGTTTCCCCGAGATTCGTTCTAATTTAATCAGCCCCGCTGATCGTTAAAATATTCGCTAATCAGTCGCTATCCGTATGGATCTCCAGCAGCGGATAGAAATGACAACGAACAATTAAATTGAAAATGCACTCGAGTTCGTTGCGAATGCGTCCGCGGACTCGGATGACGATGCAATCTTGGCAGAAGCACTTCTAACGAAGGCTTGATTCATACACGGAAACATTCATTATTAGGAAGTAATAAAGCTGTTTCTGTTTAAATAATTCGAGCGCGCAATTAAACGCCGAGCGGAACGAGAGCCAACATTCCTCCGAGAGTTTAGCAGTTTTTAAACATTATTGATGGCACGATTAATAAAGTCTTAATAGGACATAAACTGTCACGTGACGGGACACGTGAGGGATTCAACGAAAGCCTCGTTGCGTCGCTAATGGCGGGGCCAAGGAAGCGCTAAAAGAGGCTCTCGCGTTGGGAATCGCGCACGCTCGCGAGCACTTCGTGATGTTCGGCAGTAAACGACATGCGATGTGCACTCGGCAGCCAACTATGCCAGCGGAATTCCCTAACCTATGTAACGCAAATGTCCCGCAAAAGGTGCCAGGAAATCTCGCCGGTTTCACCGGGGCAAATGCCCCATGGAGAGCACCTGCATCTATAAAATTGAGCCATGCATTATTCATGGGGATCCTGGCCGCTATAGCGCGGCTCAGCTCGGCTAGTGTTTTGCAACGTGGAAAGAAACGGGCGGCCACCGCCTGAAATGGATAGGCAGATAAATTGATATGAAGTTTATATAGTGATTGGTAGCCCCGTAAGGGTAATGGGATCGACTGGCAACTAATAGACACCGGTGGAACTGTAGAGGAGGCTCGCGCGGCAACGTAGAATAGGACACCGACGAATGGCCAAAGAAAATCGAAGATCACGGGGATATCAAAAGAACCTGGCGAGAATCGAGCGACTCCGACATGGAAGTCGATTGAAATTGCCGCACAGGGGTGGTGGTAGAGGTGAAACGAGGAGAAACTTTTGCAGGAACTCTGTTGCTTTTGGAAGTTAAAGAGTGTGTGCTGAATCTAAATCCTATGATGATTAGATGCACGAAAGATGGTGCGCGTCATGTGTCTCTCTTCTTATTTTTCCATAGAAGACTAGGAGGAGCCAGTAGAGGATCGATACGTTTCCTACGTCACGGGAAATATATACGGTTTTATGATGCGAGAAAAGACTTAAGCGTGCCGACATCTGTGAGCAGATCCGGGCACTCGATCCTCTGTCTTCCTTTGACTGGGAGCGAAGTATGAACTGGCATCGTCATCGTGAACCGGACCTTTTATCGGCCAATCGGGCAGCTTTGGTACCAGCTTCCAAACCTAACCGAGAGATGGTCTCCAGACAAATTGCGTTGTTTACACGAACCCCGGGAAAAGTGAACTTGACGCAAAGAAACTACCCTGATAATTAATCTCTTACTTAATTCCTTGTGTCGCGTGGACGATTCAATTTTAAAAGTTAATGAAAACTTTGGCGCGTTAATGCGGATACAAATCGAAGAAGTGTTACAGATTAAATGGCAAACTTACGTTAAAAGTGGGCAACGTTGAAGATGCAGCGAGTCTCGCAAATGCACTATTTCGTAAAAGTTAACGGAAAAAAAGTAAGATCCTCGTTATTCAAGCCGGATTGCAAGGAGACTAATGCCGGCTGTCTCCGCGAAGTTCACCGAGCAACTGAGCAACTGAGCAACCGAGCAAGGGTAGTAAGAAGGGAAAAGTGGATGGAGGAAACGTTTGCGGCATCGAGGAAGCCTGACCTTGCAAGGTTGCGGCATTTCTTTGGATTTGGAGAATGAAGACCCACGACGACGGAAGGGAGTAAGGAAATAAGAGCAAACGCAGCGGGGTGCTGAAACCTGTGCTCTTACCCAACCGGGGACAGATAGCTCGGAGTTAAGGGGAACGGCTATTATCACTTCGTTATTGCCGTCATAAATTTCCAACTCGTTACACCGGAATTACCCCTGCGATCCTTTACAGTCACGGACGGCTCGAGAAAATTTCGGTAAACCTCTCCCGCGCTACAACCCCGTCGTATTTCAGAAAGCAGGTGGCTCCCGACTACATCTCGTCCAAGTGAATAACGATCACAGGGAGACGACCTAGGAGAGTCTGTCTAGCAACACTCCTCCCCACCCTTCAATATACATTCTCCGGCCTTCCAGAAGCGTTGACTCGTTTTTCTCTGGGTCAGCCCGACCCCCGAGTAACTAAGTAGCAGGATACGCGAAGGTGAAAACAGTTGTACCAGTTTCGCGCAACATCGAGCGGTAACAAGAGGCCGCGAGTTATCATGGGAATAAAAGTGGATGAGTCTCGACTCTGGCAGGCCGCGGAGCCAACGCGAACGCAGCCAGCAAGATAACTTTTATGGGGGGGTACAGCACGGTGTACGTGCGGTGAAACTACCGGGCTAAAAGGTCAGGGCAATAAATAACTCGGGCCGTCGGTATACCTAGAAACTGGAGACATTATGCCAATCTTGGCTCGCGAAACCGTACAAATGTGGTCTAGTTTTACCTACTGTTGCATAAATCTGAAAGCGGCCGGCCGGCTACCTGGCCTCCTCTCTAGAAACCTTGCTTTCTACGAAACCTTTTGGTCACGCGGCAACGAACCTTGAGCCTATTTTCGAGAACCTGGTCACGTGTCCCGATTACGCCGCTCCGTGTTCGCGAATATACGATTCCGCTATTTCCCCGAGATACAAGGATTTTTTGCACGAAGGGAATTGATGTCTTCCAAGTGGTTACAGAGGTTAGCCAGGAAGGTAGAGAGAGGACGCGAATGGAATAATTTGAATGTAAATAAAAGATTTAACATGGACGCTGCTGGGTTTATATCTCTACGGCTTCCTCTCTCCTCTAAATTTATGTAAATACTTTTTTTCTGACCACGTCGTAAAGTAGATACTGTCGATAAGGATTTCGTGTTGCGCAGCTCTTCATTGAATTTAGTCATCCCGCGTGGGAATCGGAAACCGGTTGCGTTTTATGATACTCTTACGCAAATACTTGTAAAAGATTTCTCTCGATAATCGTACAGGAGCATAATGATGCACTTGAGGCACACCTTCGCCTCTTTCCGGCCCGTAGAACCGGCCAAGAGTGGTGTAATACACGCGGCGAAAAAAAGTTGAGATTGAACGCGCAGCTGCATCTTACCGAATTGACTTCTCATCCACGGGTAGAGCGGACTGGGTAGGTTGGCACTGGCCGCACCTTGAGGAGTGCTCTGTTGCTGCTGACTAAGCGGCGACGTGACCACCCCTTGGTGTGGCTGAGGTTGCTGCTGCTGCTGGGGATGCATGCCGGCTTGGGACTGTTGCGTGGCCGTCTGCGACTGTTGTTGCTGTTGGTACATCATGTGCTGCTGCTGCGGCTGGATGTGTTGATGCTGCTGCTGTTGCTGCGGATGCTGGGTCTGCTGGGGTTGCATGTGGGGATGCTGCGAGTGCATCTGATGGTGCATCTGTGGCTCGACGAGTGGCGGGCTGTCTGGTCCATCGAGTACGCTACCCTGATGATCGACCGCGGCCGCCTGAAGCTTGCAACTCGCGTAGACAATAGGAGTGGACGGATGTCCGTTCGGGGTGGGCGTGTGGCCCATGTGGGCCATACCGGGGCTGGGGGATGTGGACCTGTAGCCACCCATGCCGTCGATGCTGCCGTGCTCCTGCTGATGCTGATAATAGGTCGCGTTCCGCATATCAATCCGATTGTAGGGCGGAAACCTCGGATAAGGCATATCTTGCTGGCTGCCAGCGGCCCCATAGTGGTGGCCAGGCACTCCCTGGCGTAGGAGACTAGGGTCGCAAGGGTCCCCGGCTTGCTGAGACTGCTGCTGAACCGACTGCGTCTGCTGGGGCACCTGGACGGCGGCACCGTAGTGCTGCTGATGCTGATGCGGGTGTTCCACCCCGCCATTGCGCAGGTCCGGGATGTACGAATTCGCGAAGTACGAACTCATGCTACTGTCCCACCTGTCCCACCTGCTGATACCACCTTGATCTTGTTGCGTGCTCTCACTCTCCGTCCTTTTGTGTCCTTGATCAGTATCCACCTTCCTCTTTCACGTCTCCTTCCTTCGTCCCGGGGCAAACTCTACGGGCGTCCTTTCCTCCCTCTTTCTCCACCTATATCCGTGCGATTTGTGCTTTTTGTACTCTCTGCTCCTGCGAACGGACACACCGGCACGCGTGCTTACGTATGGATATCTATTACTATTTATACATATATGTAATATCACCTCCGTCGCGATTCTCCTCTCCTCGCGCACTCTCTCGGACGAACACGCGCGCGCGCACACTCTTTGTCACACCACCATCACCGTCAATCACTTCTGTATCATTGAATTCCCGTTAGCTTTCCCTCCTCTTATCACACTGGGCTCACCGAACGCGAAAGAAAAACCATAAAACTGGAGCACTACAGAACCATAAGTTATCAAGCTGCTGGCTCGTAAACGGGGCGGAGGGAGGGGGATGGGGGGAGGGGGGTATATAACTTGTACACGAGGCGGGGAAGATGGTAATCAGAGTTCTTCGTCTTCTTCGGTATGGTACCTTCCTTCAAAGCGCCAAGCCGCTCCAGACACGTTCCGTTCCTCTGTCCACCCTGCTAAAGAAGTTGTGCCGCACCTGCAACACCAAACAGACACACGGTTTTAATTTCACGTACGCCACGGCGTCGGCTGTAGAATGATATACGTATGATGTAGCAATAATAATAAGGGAACCAGGTACGGTTTCGTTCCAGAGTTTTCAGTACCGTGCTCGAGAATGATTCGAAGGAGCCTCGCTCCGAGACGAGCAAAAGCTCCGTTCGCTGATCTTTGTCCGACGAACCGAATGAACCGAGTGGAGTTTGACTGTGAGTGACAGAAGGCGAGGTACACACGTGCTCGTCACGGTGACGGCCATCGCCCAGACGCCGAACTTGCCCCGGGCCTTCTGTGTGGGCGGGCTAAACGATCGTTAAATTTGGAAAAATTCCCGTCCATTAGGCAGCATGGCTACTGAACGCTTCGCCGAGATTCCCCCCGACCTACTAATTTTTTTTTCCTTGCAACCGCCGCCGGAGGTTCCGTATGTCTCATTACTACGCGTAACTAGAAGCACACGGGGGTCTTTCTTTTTTATTTGGTATTCCCGACCGAAGCAACTTCCGGGAATATGTACGAGACGTGGAAGAAGTAAGAAATACATTACTATGATTATTGATTGATTTCACTGTGCATTCGTGGTGAACGTTGTTGCGTTAAAAAACTTCTTTTGAAAACGCATCCGAAATCCGCTGGATTCACACATATCTGTGTCAATGATCTCTTTGTTAAATTGTCGGTAATTGACACGAACAAGGGTGAAGTGTTAAATTTAAAAACCCGGGAAACCATAGTTTTCACCATCCACACTGACGGCACTGAACCGTCACGGAAGTGATATGCGTGACTTCGCCTTTAAGAAGCTGGGAATCGCGAGCGACGCGTCGGTCCCTTATCCACAGCATCTCCTCGAACCTTCCAAACCGATCTTCCTTCCGATCGTGGCCGGAAACCTTCTATACCGACTGCACGTCATACTTCGGTTTAAAGTTAGCCGTCTGACTCACGTTGTACGGCCGGTCGGGAGGCACGAGTCTGTGTAGCGATTGTTTCAAACCACTTGGCGGAACGGGAGAAAGAGGAGATGCTACACGAGACCAGTAAATTGTCCATGAAACCTTTCCCTTCCCTCTGGCTATTGGTAGCGATGGCTTCGAGACGATGCAAAGCGCCAATGCTTCTAGACTCCCAAACCACTAAAATCCCTTAACGAGTGCAACAGTTCTTACAGCGCCAATAACACTGCAAGCGGATGAAAAATTGATTTGACGTTTAACTGCGGTGAAACTTGAACTTGAAATCTCTCTCTCTCACCGAAACATTTACGTGTCCCATTACCCTAATCCTGCCAGTAACATACTTGTCAGCTATATTCCGATATTTGCTGGAGGAGTTTCAGGGGGGAAAAGTGAATATCCGTCGCTATCGACAGCGATAAGAGAAAAAAAAAGCAAGCCTCTGAACAAAAGAATAGAATGTACGGTGCGACGGTATTGTGGGCAGCACGGTGGTCGTGTTGATAATGGTAGGGAGCGTGGGTTGGGACGCGGGGGCGGATGTACAAGGGATCGGTGGAAGGTAGGCAGAGCGAGTAGGGTGGGTAGGGTGAATAGGGTGGCAGGTTGAAGGGTTCGGGTGGAGGTGGGGCCCTTGGGGAGTTTGCTGTACACGGGAATGGGTCGGACGCGGGACGATCGCGATTAACATTCCGGCCGCTGGCTCGCTGTTCGCGCGGCGCTTTCATTAATTCCAGCGTATTGATTCCCCGGATTGATGAATGGCTGCCGATAGCGATTCCATGCGCTCCGTACTCCCCTCTTTCTCCTCGCACGCCGCCCCGGATCGCGTATAAATTCTACCTCTCGTAGCATTTTAACTCAATTCCCGCTTTACTTTGGGACTCCGCTCCGCGCAGTCTTTTCCCCCGGAAACAGCCTTGTCCCCCGGACCGTATGTCTCCCCCCCCCCCTTATTTATTCACCTCCGCTCCTCCCGCGATAGTGATAGCGGCTTATGCCTCGTTTCCATCGAAACAACATCCTATTACCGTCCTCTCTCCACCCTCCGTTCATTTTTTTGCCACCCGCTCAAACGAAGGCTAGAGCCTACCGGTCTGGGCGCGATTAGAGGCGATCGGTGTTACGCCAGCCGTGTAATAAACCACTTTGGAATGGAAAACGTCACGGCTCGGTGTTATCGGGAACGCTCGTGTTTCATTGTTTTCCGCTGAAAGCGTTTCTTGCTTTTCTTCCTAAACGGAGCAGAATTTAATTACACGCCGGCTGTTCGTAACGGAAAGATATTTCCTGCCGATGGAAACCTCTGGGAAATGGCGCGATCGAGTCCCCGAGACCGACCCCCCCCCTCCCCCTCCCCCTCCCGCCCTGTCGGTCTAGATCCACCGTTCGGGCGGGCAAGATTTTCCCAAATACCCCGGGATAGGGATTTTTCGACTTTGTTCGGTGGTGACATCAGCCGGAAAAGGCATAAACTAACTCGGCTGTTTGAAGGTCTAAGGAGTTCTTATTATTGCCGACAGATGGCGATGGTGATAGTGAGAAAGAAGTGGAAAAAACGGGGTGGAGCGTGCCTGACAGCTGGGTGGGTTCGGGGCCAAGGTGATTGAAAACAGGGTGGAGCGTCACGTGACGCCATAGTTGGATATGGAAGTGACGTCAGGCAGCTATGATGGCCTCTAGTTAACAAAATGGCTCCTGCCCGGGATATTTCTTTGTCTCTCTGAGTGGCTGTTTCACGATCCCCGTTATCAACGCCTGAGGGAACGTTTATGTTCCGCTTCCGCAGCCGATGGTGGTGGCAAGCTCCTTCGATTCCACTTAATAAATTAATTTTCTCATCGATCAAATATTGTGTGCATGTGTTAGGCACTGTTCGGCATAGGCAATCGCATTTCTTGTTAAGATAATCATCAAAAAATTCATTTAAAATTAGTAATTGAAATATGAAAACAGTTTCAGTTTAAAATTAGGCATCTTTCGAATATATATTTATATAGATTCAGACGGAATCGAAAATTTGGCGCGCAAACCGACTCAATAGGGACAACAAAATTATTAGCAATAAAGAAAGTGAAGGAACAAACGATTACTAAAGGGGATGCGGGTATTTGAACGCGAATGCTCGCGCAGTCATGATCCCCGAGCGATAAACTAATGGATGCTAATCGACCAACAGAATTGTCCCGTGGTATGTAATCGAAGCTTGACGATCGACCGCGGCCGAGTCGAAAAGCACGGGCGCGAACGCCGAGCGGCGTAGATGAAGCGGTCCGATTAAATAAACGACGCGATATCGCGGACAGCTGGTCCACTAAAGATTGCCGGCCCATAAACGGTGGCAGGATTTGACAGTTATGGGCCCCGTAGCTCGTGCGAGCCGTTCGCACGCCGTAAAACAGTCGTAAACTAAAGGAGAGCTCGTAAAACGGCCACCCTCGACGCGAGCCACCTACGGGTATCGAGATGTTCCGGGGAAGGAAAAAAAAAAGGAAGGAACAGAAAATTGCGGCCTTGAACGCATTCCTGTTCCGGCCGTGTCGGACCTGATCCCTGCGCCCATCGATTTCCTCTTCCTCTCGCACCGCAGTTTCACAAACTTCCTCAAGCGTCGTTGGGTCTGGATGTGAAGACGTTTTTGAAAATATTTTAAAGACAGAACTTTGATTATTTGATAGATAAGTCTGCAAAGTCCTAGGAAATTCTTGTAGCTAGTGTAGACCGGGGCGAAGTCGGATCAAAATAAGAATTTAGTCCATATTTCTTACATCGCGATAGAAATGAGCATTCCGATCGTTCGTAGTTCATCGCCCCTCTCCCCCGCACCTACCGCAATAGCCCGTCAATTATTTTAAGTCTTTGTTTAGAGCTGGCATACGGTTTCAATCAGATGGGCGCGCGCGAACATTACAATTTTGGTCGGAATCTAACCTACGTACTCTGCAATTTCTGTATTTAAAATAAAAAGTAAGCTTGAAAATTCAAATGTGTTTATTTTTATTTGATGTATTTTAGACTATTATATCATAATATGTTTATTGTAATCTACAACCTTTGAAATACTTATATATGGGGCTAATCGGATCACGTCATTTGGGACGAATCGGATCACGTCATTTGGGGCGAATCGGATCACTCTTTTTTTTCATTTGAGTATTTTTATGATCATAAATATGATAGGGGAGAGTCATACAGTACCGGCCGTTTTCAGTTTTTGTACTATAACTTGGGCTGTTGTTGGTAAAAATCAAATTTCAAAAAAGTAATTTGCAGTACAAATTGTGCTTAATAAAAGAGGATAAATTGTTTTTATTGAATTTTATCATAAAGATTAATAATTCGTTGAATTAAAAAAGTTGTAATTCGCGGCGAACAAAAATAACTTTTGTCGTCCGAAACACTAGCGTAAACGATAAATGCTTAGAACTCTGGTAATACTGAAAGAAAAAGAATGTCGCCGGAATATGTTGCTACGGACTCTAGTATTTATTTATTTCTCCATCGATAGTACAGTTAACTAACATTAAAAGCGAGATCTAGCTTTGGCCGGTACTGTATGCTGCCCGGTACTGTATGACTCTCCCCTAATTGTTTATATACAGATGGTTCGTAGGTACATAAAAATGAGCAATCAGGGATCATGGTGCCCCCCCCCCCAAAAAAATAGAGGAAGCTGTAATAAAAATTAAATCTAAAGAAATGACCAAAAAAATTCATTAATGGTCTTAAGAAGATGGCATTGTATTTACTGTTGTGAAAAATGAATTCGTTCACTTTCAGAAGATTGTCTGAGAAGAGTGGTGCCAGGAGAATTGTGCTGATAGAGGCGGCAAAAAACGGCAATATCCTTCCGATTTGTGTGCTAAGTAGTGTCACTTCACTTCACTTTCATTAAATTAGATTTCTTTAAGTTGATTCTAAAGGTTTTGTTATGAAAATTTCAGTTTTTTTTTTTAAATTTCTGGGTTCCCAAGTTTCGGGGCGAATCGGATATTTCTCATTTTTTCGTTTTCTGTTTATAAACGAAAGATTTTTATGTTTAATTTCAATTTTCATGTATTAATGTTCAAGCCAAAGTTGCGCTGGTCACGAATATATAATAAAAAATTAGTTTTTTAATGTTTGACTATTATTTGTTTACCATCAAACACAAAGTTGTTATACGATTCGCTCCGGTCTACCCTACTCTTAAGTAGAGGAGCAGGTACAGTTTCTTCTGAGTACCTAAATGTTAAATTTAGTATACCATATCGATAGAACCAATATGCCCTTAATTTTTACGGATAATTCGCGACCCATTGCCCTGAAACATTCCCTGTAATTTTTTGTCTTCGGCTGCTCATCGGTTGATTAAGATCAGAGGGATTGCTAGCACGCGAGAGCACCGAGAAGGATAAATATTTATGCCTTCATAATTCTTGTAAACGCGCTGATATCATGTTAATCTAATTAGGTTTATTGCCGGTTTCATTCGAGGGAATTAATTGTACGCTATTAGGTTAAAATCTGCGTTATAATGAGCAGCCAGCATTCAGCGAGACCGGTTTCCAGCAAAGTGACGCGTAACGAATGGAGAACTCGCGACGGCGACGATCGCGGCGGCGGCGGCTTTTCGTACCACGACCCAGTTCACCCAGCCAATTCGAATAGAATAATTATCTAACTTTTTCTTTCCTAATAACTGCCTATACGAGTAGCAAATTAGCTGCTCAGCTGCGCGTTTATCTCCACCTGAAATCAGGCTCGCGCTTCCATCCTCTTAACGCGTTCGTTCAACGAACGAGTGCCGGCTAGTCGCTGCCAACATATCTAATAGCATGTATTACCGGTTTCCGACGCGATCTCGTGTAATTCCCCGAGCCTACAAACAATCGAACGAATTTCATTGCGTTTCTTGGTCTCTTCTGTTTATTTTCAGCCGCCGTTTATCTCCGGTAATTGATACCCCGTAGATTACTCGAGCCGAGAGAATATAATTCTTCCGATCGATTCGGCGAATATTGGTCTTACGGGCTACCGAAATTTAATCTCCATATTCGACGAAACAATTGTCAACTGCAGCGGAGTCTGAACGGTCGGAGGTAAACGGGATCGAAATGGGCGCGAATTGCCGGGAATTCAGATTAAATGGAACGAGATAACGGTGAGTCACTTGCGGTCTTATCGTTGCATCCCTTCATTGCCGCAATGTTTCGCCACCTCTACAGAGCCCATAAATCTGCGAAACCACGCTACGCGCGCGAGATAAATAGAACGGAATGCGTTCTGCTCGACGATATTATCGGCAAAAGTGTTTCGCGCATCGCCGGCGCAGGCTAAATCTTTCTCGGAACACCACGTCGCTCCGACGATACTCTCGAGTGGATTACGTTTACATAGACTCGCGTCGCACAGACACCACCGCGCTAACAATCAGTTAGATACTTTAACCGCGTAACGAATGGACCGTTTAGTGGGCGCGTAAATGATGGAGGAGACGCGACCGAGTCGTAAATTATATAAGTGAAACGCGAAGGAGAACAATACCTACTTAAGTACAGAAGAAGCATAAAAAAATCAAAAGGATCGCTAAACATTTTGTAACACCTCTTCGTCTCTGTTACAGTCATCTTAAAGAATCAAAACGTTTACAGTCAGAATAAATTGTACTGGCCGCTAAAGGTTGCCTAGAAATTACCCCCACCGTGACCTTTGGCTGCCACTACCGTTCCGTCTCTCGCCTCTTGGCTCCACCCACATCGTTAAAAGGACAGAGAATGCAAAGGGAAGAGCAAGGTGCGTCGGAGAGACAGAGCTCCGCAGCTACCGAGGCAAAGCTTCCCCTTTGATCCGACTACAGTAGCAGCGAGGAGCGATCCGCCAAAAGGAGGAGCGGAGAAGTAACGGAGAAAACCGGAGGAGCTTGGCGACGAGGGAAAGCAACGAAGGATACCGTTACGCACGGTGGATGGTGTCCAGCTGGCGGAAGGTCGAGTCGGCATTAAAGGGTAGCCGCGATCAAGGTTTCGAGCGGACTGCTCGTTCGAAAAGGATCGCGGCTCGCGCTGTGTATCGCTGTATATCCTGCGAGGGGTGGTGGTGGAGGCGCGTGCACGCATAGGCGGGCGAGTACGCACACGCGGGCAGGCAGGCAAGCAGGCAGACCGGTGAACGGAGAACCGACACGCCGGCGGATCAGCCAAATGCTAACATGCATATGCGATTAGCATAATCGAGTCGGCCTGCAGGAAACCAGTTTGCAAGGCCGCTCAAAAGCCGGCCGCCCAATAGCTTATGCCGCTCTTCGCGGACCGGCACGCACGCCGCATCCGTAATTCCATTTCCCCTACCGAGCCAGGCCGCGGCGACCCGCGTCAGCTGACCGCGAGAAGAGAGACCGGACCTGGACTCGCCTCGCCAAGTCTCGCCAAGTCTCTCGCGGCTGATTGCAAAATCCACCGGAACGACGCAACTAGGCGCTAGGAATCTTGCGCGCATTCTTCTTACAGATTGCGACTAACCCCTTCGAACGCCTCTTACCACAGAACAAGAGTCACGAGGGCGTTGACTGTTCGCAGCCTGCGAGGACTTCGAAAAAGCCGCTTCCGAAACGGCAGTGCGACGGCGAAGGTATTTAATAAACAGAGATACAGAGGCGGTCGTGGGCCTCTGGGAACGGAGTCACGGCCTAGGGGATGAAGAGGGTCGAAACAGTCGGCCATGAACGTCGCAGATAAATCCCACCAATGCTCCGCTAGCCGACGATATGTGTTACACCCCCTGCCACCTTTTACCTTTGTGCACGCATTTTTTCCTCTTCCTTCTCTACTTACTTCGACCGCGGGGTCAGTTACCACCACCTCTGCCGTTTTTTCCCTCGTCTCTCAATTCTGCATTCCAGATTATCAACGGCCGTATTTTTCAACGAGCTCCCTCTTTCCCGGTGTTTTTGTTTCCCGCTTCCCGATCGTGGGTACTCGCGCCCGATAACGCTTTTTGTCCCGGCAGATATACTCGTTTCAATGAAACCTTTATCGGGCAACGCGTGGTCAAGCTTTTTCACCGTTTTTGGGAGCCGCTCGCGGACAGTTTCTCCCCATGGCATTGAAAGGTCGCCCCTCGGCTTTTACCAGCCGAATATTTCTCGTATTTACGCTGGTACCGAATAATGCTCGCGAGTCTACCTTCTGCCGCGCATTAAGGTTGAACACTGCTGTGGCGGCTTTTTTAAGAATTTCTTTTTAGGAATAATTTACAGTTTTCATATCAAATTTTTATTACCCACCTTTCGTACAATGTCTTAAGAGACTATAAAAAATTAATAGAAAAACATGCATAAATTTTAATATATTAATTAATGTTCTAGATCTCTCACAAAAAACAAAGGTCGCTTACGGGATGTGTAATTATAGAACAACAGCTCTGAAATGCAATTTAATTTTTTTATAAACTATATGACAACTTCCGTTGAACGTACGGATTTTTTGATCGAAATCTTTTTTTTTTTTTAAACCGCTCGAAGAACTGTCTATCTTACCTGCGGATTTTCAAAACTTTTTCTTCTAAAGCGCAATATTTTTACAAAAATATTTTGTTTAAAAAATCAGAACGTGCAACGGAAACTACACTCATATAGTTTATAAAAATGATTTAAATTTGATTTCAGAGCTGCCGTTACAAAGTTACACACCTCGCCAGCGAGCTATGTTTTTGTGAGGGATCTAGAACAGTAATTATAAGTATATTAAACTTTATGCATGTTTTTCTATTTATTATTTTTTTATAATCTCTTAAGACCTTGTACTAAAAGTAGATAATACGATTTTATATGAAAACTTGAAATTATTCCTGAAAAAAATCTTAAAAAAGGCTTATTTTTTAAGGCTCCCTCTAATATACGTTTCTGAAATCAGCTCGTGGAAATCTTTTAATAAATTATCGCGAGCATGCAGCAGATTGTCGGCAATGAGTTACGCGCCTTCCACGATCGATCATGTTAATTTATTCGCCGGGACAGCGAAGCTCTGCAATGACGAATAGACACCGACTTTAAACGTCGAAGCACGATCGTAACCAGATCGATTTCACTACCCCCAGGAGCGTGCGTTCGGGGCACAGTCGGCAAGAGAACGGAACCAGTAAACAGAGGTAAGAGAAAGCGGGCGAAGAGAAAAGCGCGGGATGCCCGAGGATTCGCTTGTTGACCTAAACGAGCTGCTCGAATTTTGCGTGTCCGCCTCGCAGCGGGGTGTCTGGGCACCTAGAACTCTGACACCCGGGCTCGGAGCAGCCCCCGTTTATCTACCCCCGCCGGTAGCGTCGCGCTGAAAGGCCGCCGAAGCCTCGCAGCACGCCTAACTTTCACATTTTTTCGTGAAAACTTTTTTGTCTAGGAGCCTGTCTGCGCTGAAATTTAGGGCGGTCAGCTTTCACTTCTGAGCCCGGGGCACGGTCTCGTTTCGTGCAGCCGAAAGTCGTCTAATCCTGTGAACAGCGACTCGAGACGGTTCCACGAAAACTGCTGAGAGTCCAGATAGTTCCTTCAGCTTCCCCACGTTCACGAATATCTTTATGCTAAGCCGGGGGCATCCCTGACTCTGCGTGAAAATCGAGAATCTCTTTCGAAGAGGATTAAAAGCTGGCAGAGGGGAGGAGGGATTTTCAACCGCATCTAACCTTTAAAAAGTATAACGAAGGCACACGGATGCGCGTTCGTCGGTCAAGAAAGCGAGAAGAGATAGGATCTCGCGTTATACAAGTACCTATTGCATACACGCGGGTGAATATAAAACGCGTCAGCCAGTTGCCTGGCTGTGAGAACGTCGTGTTTCACTCGAGCGAGGAGGTTGAAAGTTCGGAGCAAGATTTCACGGAATCTAAATTCTACTTCGTTAATAAGCGTCCGAGGGAGCCCGCCGTATCTCGCAGTCCATCTGGGGCCAACGAAAGTTTTCTAAAGGGGCTTTTAAAGTCGCGACGAGATAGAGGAACGAAGGTAATTCCTCGCGGCACAGAGTCACGGAAATTAAGCAACAACGAGGACTCGTTCTGAAGCCCGGTGAAACTGGAATTCGTCCTTAACGGCGGGACATTTAGATCCTTGTCTTACACTATTAGTACTTACACTACCTATTAAAAAAAAAAAGAATGTAGGTACGAGGGAACGCTCACACATTGATAGTGGAATGAAAAAGTCTAATTATTTTGATTTACCGTAATAAGGCCTTAACACGATTTCCCGCGATTTAAAGCGGCTAATTAGAATTCATGACGCAAGCTAGTTGCCTTCCAGAGGGACAAGCTGAAAGGGATAGGGTGGCGGGATAATTCATAATTTATGGATGTGTGGTTGACCGATGAGACGAGGCCCATACGTGCTCCGAAAACACCAGGGTATCCTCCGTTACGTGTAACATTAAGGCTCATTCGTCTCGACTGCTAACAACCCTCGAGGCCTCGTTAGAAAGTGCTCCCGTTTGCACCTACGAGCAAACGTTTCCAACCCGAAACTTCTAATTTCAATGAAACTTCGTGTAGGAAACAAGGAGCAATAATTTTTCTTTTCAGCAGATATTCACTTTGAGCGGGTGAAATCACCTGTTTTTTTTTTAAACATAAGTAGGTAACTTTGTAACGATGCGAGATAGAGCAAAATTTTAAATGTGAAACTTGTTCAGTTTTTTATACTGTATCACAATATCAAAAGAAAAATAAAGTTATTCATTCTTCAACAATACTCTGCGATTTTAATAAACAACGGGATGGGTTCACTATCGAGTAAGAAAGACCCTGCCGCGTCGAAGTCACACAAATAAGCACGATTCAGTCGAGTAACGGATGAGGGAGTTTGGAAGGAACGATGAAATTGTAATGAAGAGATCGAGGGCGGAAATTTGAGAAGGACGCGAGTGGACGTGGACGGAGCGAAAATTACGAAGGTGAGCCTTTATTTCGTCGCGAGCGCGAGGGGTTGCCTACAAGACCGTCGAGACGCGGCGTAGAGTAGAAAGTTTTGACGCCACCCTATAAATCAAGCTGCAGGCTCGCTCGGCCGGAACGTTGTACGGGCTCACCCCGGCTCGAGAGTTTCGCTCACCGTATGTCTCCTTCGCTCTCGGCACAGACAGCTTGTACAAGGTGAGTCAAAAATTCCAACAGTTCCAACCCGCTACCCATCCCCCACCACCGTGGACTTTGAAATAATTACCTCGGAGTTAATTTATGTCGCGACTGCGGCCCGCCGCCCTGGGGGAGACGGCGACGCGTTTTTCCGAATTAACGCGCGACACCCTCGTGAAAAAATTGTTCGACTGATAGTTGCCGGGGCTTCGCGCAAGAGGGAGCGAACTGGGGGAGTAGCACAGGGTGAAACCGTAGCCGCGGTGAAATTCAACCGTGAGAACTGCGGGCATTGATCCGCAGGTCCGCGAACTTGCATTCCGTGGATTTATTTATTTTTTTTATAAAAGTGTTGACTGGAAGAAGTCTGACAAGGGAACATCCCGAACACGGAAATTCAAAAAATTCTGAGTCGGTAAATATGTAGGGAATTTCCTCCTGATTACAACGCGATTTTTTTTTTGCTGCCCAATTTCACTCTAAGGGGGTGTAATTGACCGCTGAAAATCCGGTTATTTTCCGATTTTGTGTTATAACTCGTGAACTGTAAAATAATTTTTTACCAAATGATAGATCTAATTAAAAGAAGTAACTTTTGTCTTGAAATTTTGTTTTTCTATCTCTTACAGTTCGCGAGTTGTAACACAAAATCGGAAAATAGCCGAATTTTCAGGGGTTAATTTCACCCCATTCGAGTGAATTTGGGCAGCAAACAAAAATTGCGTTGTATTCAGGAGGAAATTCCCTCTACATATTTACAAAGTTTCAGAATTTTTGGAATTTTCGGGTTTGGAATCTTCCCTTGTGAGAGGCTATGGTTCTCGGTAATCTGAATTGAGGACCTTGCAGCATGAGGGGTGCAGCTTCATCTTTACAAAGTTCGAGTAAATTAGAAAAAACTGTTTATAAAATTATTGTTTTCACTTAACCCGTTTTCACTTTAAAGGAAACCTCCGGGTGTCATATATATCATTAAATAAGAAGAGAATGGCAGCATTATTTCGCAAGATTTATGTCGGCATTATCTAATAACGAAAACGTGTACCTTCTTCTTCGATATGTATAAGATTAAAAACGAATTTTTATTTTAACAATTTATAAATATTAGAAAATATACACTGAAATATTAATCTCAACACCCAAAACTGTGATTTTGAATATTTTAAACTAAAGATCTGCGTTAATGTATGTATTACTACTCAAATTGAAACCCAGACGAAACCATCATGTGCGACCTCTTACGTGACATTTGGTCTGCGACCTGTGCCGGGATAAAATGAAAAAGAGAACATTACTTAATTGAAATATATATTTTTTTCACAGAATAAACGGTAGTTGAGTTGTTAAGTTTTTAATTCTACTTCTGGCGAAAAAATATTCTATTATAAAAATATTAATATTAATATTTCTATTTTTATATATTTGCAATAAATCGCTCATTTCTTATCAGATTTGCGTAAAATGCGCACCAAACGATGTACAATTTTTGTTACATATATTACCACTCATAACTCAAAAACTGTCAAAAATGGAGTTGCACCCCTCTTGCTGCAAGGTCCGCAATTATTGTAACAGAATTTGCAATGACACGGTATCTGACAAATTATTGCACTGTAACTGGGTCATACAATAAAGTACTTAGGATAACGCAGGTACGTGCGTGAGGGAGATGGAGAGGAAAAAGGCTCCCGCGAAAGAGGCGAATGGAAATTTGTGTTCGCGGCAAGGGAAAGACGAGGGCAGTCGGCCGTTTGTGGGCGAGCCAGAGATATCGCGACGCGATAATCGCGGAAATGCCCGGTGCGAGGGGAACGGTTAGCTCTTACATATGCCACATACACATGGCGGATGCGCGTGAAGCACAGGGACACGAATATCGTTCGCACGCGTTACAGATATTATACAATTAGCAGATATAATTAGTAAATGGGGAGCGAATTATCTTGGATCGCGAGCTTTTAACGCTCGTATCGTTTATCGAATGGAAGCAGCGTTGCCTGCTCCCGCGGTATATATCATCGTCTGGATGTTACGAGGAACACGTTGAATAGATCGAATACCGATACGCGGCACAAAGGCCGCGAAGAAATGGAGCGAGCTCTGTATGGATACCTATAGACGCCATGCCCGCAGCTGGAAATTCTTTCCCCCTTGATAAGGGAACCGGTCGATAACTAAAGGCACCAACTTCTGAAAGTCACGGTACCTCGACCCAAGTTACTGGTAATCGTGTCCCGATACTTATTATTCATCAACCCTTGAACATTGAAACTTTCGAGCGAAAGAATTTGCAAGTAGGTATACCTAATTATTACAAACACAGAAATTTAGACTGGATTTTGCGATACGGCGCTAAACTGAAACGAAGTAGGTAAGAGGAAACGGCCAACCCTGAACACACCGCTCCTGTAGCTGGCCCGTGATCCTCCCGCGTGAAATACGTTTCCGGTAGCTAGCTGGACGTGGTGGAAATCGCGTGACGGATAGACGGATAGACGGGCAGAAAGGAGCGAGTACGGAGGAAGAGGTGGCCTGCAGAGGAGCAGACGCGGGAGAAAAGGAGGAAATTGGGTGGAGTAGCTGGTCGGGGCAGGGGTGAGAAGCGAGGATTCGGCTAGCTAACGGCGTGGAGCGGTTGGTTCAGGGTTGGTATTGGATGCTGCTGCCTCGGCGAAGCTCACGGTAGGGGTACAGGGGTAGTTTGACAAGTTGACAAGAGCACAAAGGCCGCGGCGGAGCCGCAGAGGTGCAGGATGGCCGGGGGAAGGAGACGGGAACGGTGGGAGCAGCGGTGGAGAGCGGGAGAGGGCAGGCAGGAGGAGGGTGAGACGGGCGACGAGGGAGAAGAGGGAGAGGAGGAGGAGGCGCCGCGACGCTCAGAATCCGACGGAGGGTTACCCCACACAGGGTGGTAGGGGGATGAAAGCCCCGGCAGATCCAACGCCGTGAACAAAGGCCGGCTGGCTTCACCCCACTGCCTCTCTCGGACTTTGGAAACGAGATCACCCATACAGCCTGATCGTTGCACGTGTGCGTGCCAGCGACGCAGGCAGCGAGGGAGTTGGAGTTTGCTTGCTCGACCCGATAGATACGGGCCGGGCCTAATATCGAAAGTTCCTGGCTCAGGCAGAAACCGTGCTTAATTAAATCGGAAGTCCGTGAGAGATAACCGGCGGCATCCCTCCCCAACCGACGCACCATCCGTGTCTGGAAAACACGCTGCCTAGACTCTGGATACCATTTTCGCGACCAATGCGCTTCCAGAAAGCCTGTTGACGCGGAAAAGCTTCGAATAATAAGATTTCTCGTTTCGGTTGTAACACGGTACTGATGGAAACATTCCCACCCTCTGCTCTTTACACGAATCTTTAAAGGTTCTTCCGATCTCGTTGCCACAACACGTTGCAGTAATTTACTGCTCGTTAAAATACCACCCCGGGAGATGAATGAATCCGCGGGGTCGGAGCGGAGCCGCGTCGAATGGAAGGAATCAATAGAATACAACGTGCGATCAGCGATCTGATGGACGGTTCGCGGTTCGAGCGATGTTTCTAATGATCCCCGTGGCCCTTTCGATCCCGATAAATCACGCCAGCAGCTCGTAAACCGTAAGGGGTCCCCGGTATACGTGCATGTATATGTGTATCAATGCGGAGTGCGGACACGCGAGTAGGGCAGTGCAACGAGGTAGAGGAAGCAGGAAAGACTCGGTACATCGTGGTGAAGTTATGCCGCGGTATGAATGGAACGCTTTTGCGGAGCACGCCTTATACACGCCGGTGGTTAGCTGAAATATTTATTGCCTTTCGAACGGGTATCGGCGGCCCGTGGTATGCCATTGTGGAAAGTCCTGCGAGTTGTTCACGGCCACGGTTCGTATTATTTATTTTTCTTTTCTTTCTTTCATTCCGACTATCCATCCTCTTCGGGGGTTCACGCGTCACGAGCGTTTTAGGGGTCGCCGCCTCGGGAACGTTCGGGAGCTCTTTGACTTCTCTGTCTTCAGTGAGTTCATTAATTTCGCTGCGGCAATGCATATCGCGGCTAGGAAATGTAGATTAGATTTGATTCATGAGCCCATTAATTTCCGTTAAACTGTTTGCAATTAGTCGTAAGAGTGTGATAAGCTGTCTCGCTCTGAAAAAGTGAGATTATTATGTCTGCTACAAATGACAGAAGCTATTCTATTCTTCTTCTAGCAATGCGCCAGTTGTAGGCTTATTTTCAGAGATGAAATAGGAGAGGCCTTTTCTTGTAAGTAGGTAGTGATCGCAAAAGGAGCGGCGCGTAGAAGTATCAATTTGTAGAATCACCTTTAGAATTCTCGAAAGATTTTGGAAGCCGCGTTTATGCGGAACCCGCCATGCTGCGAATTGAGGACCCCAGGCTGCTCCGCCTAGCTACCCCAGAATTAACGGAAACCCGTGAAATAATACACCCATGGGCTGGAATTAAATCAGCCCTTGCAATCTCAATCGTTCCCAGAACCATCTCTGCCAGATTACGTGTCATTAAAAGGCGATCGCGGAGCTAATAACGCGTTTCATCCACGATGATCCACAGAATCTAAATCTATTGCAGTTCGAATTTCAAAGAGACTCATAAGGGCGATGGAGAAACTGGAAAATAAAACTCCTGCCTATAAAAAGTCCATTTTAAACGGACGAAAAGAGGAAACGAAACTTTCGGAGAAGTAGCTCGTCAAAGTTGGTAGATTTTTAGTAAATTCTTGTCGATCCTTGCGTTTTATTGCTCGCGGTTCCACGTGGGAAGCGAGTACGAAATAGGATACACGAGAGTTTGCAGAAAAACTTGTTTGCCTATAGCCGCGGTGGGACGAAATGTTCCACGGAAAACTGGCGTGCGCGCTTGCGATTACGCAGTGAAAATAGTCCAGGAAAGGAAATTACGCCGCGGAATTCGAAGCTGCACGCACGCTGAGAAACATTTCACGCGAATCACGTCGCGGCGACCGCGACCGTTCGTTTTCTATCGATCTCCACGCTGGGTCGCTTCAAATCTGCACTCTCGCGACTATGACCAGCCAACGCCGGTAATTAGAATAATTACTTAGGCTGCTGATTGCTGATTGCGCACGAGAGATTCAGAGAAATTTGACTCAAGGCGATTCAGATGCACAGCGGCGATAAAGTTTGCTTAAATTTCATGAAGGTGTAATTAATATGGTAATGAGATGTAATTGCGAGATAATAGACGTAGAGAGACTCGTTTCGGACTAGAATTATCCGATACTATCGAAAATTATATGTCCATGGCTTAGTGCGCAAATATTGTGTAGAGTAAAGGTAGGTAAAAGTTCGCTCCAAGCGAATTTCATTGTTTGATGAGTTGTGGCAATTGCCAATGGTGATTGACAGTGAATTGTCAATCAAGGTAGAGTCACCAGTGTCGAATTGCGGAGCTGTGCTTCGTTTTGTTATCGTAGAATGCGGCAAGTACTGAATTCGTTAGTTCTGATGTAATATTCTCATTTTTAGGATTCAATATTATTCCTATAAATTAATTAGTAAATATTTTAATTCATATGTCGTCTGAAAGAGCTGAAATTCTTCTAGGGTAACTCATACAGAAGTTGACCCCTATAAAATGATTGACCCTCTTCCCCAAGAAGTAGGAAATATAATATAATGCTTTTTTTATATAATAAAATATATCTATATTTCGGGGGCCCAGATATTTTTGTTCCGAAGACAAAAAAACATTATATTATATTTCCTACTTCTTGGGGAAGAGGGTCAATCATTTTATAAGGGTCAACATCTGTATGAGTTACCCTGTTCAAAAGTACTAATAGAAATTTTCAATTCTCCTCACAGATAACAGGATTCATTAAAAAATGGAAGAGTAGCTGTGGGGGCAAAAGTTCTCACAATGCAGTGGAGCAAGAGTCCGAATGCGAACTTTTTCCCTAAAATAATTTGACGCATATTATAAATTCATTAAACTTATTTTATTTCTAGTGTTTGCTAAATTAGTAACGAAAACTGATTAAACCGACTATAAAAAATAAATTTGAAATTAATTATCAATCACAACATGGAAATAAATTTTGAGTTTATGATAGCGCCATATCAGCTTTTCATGTTTTTTATTAATTTTTATTCCACAATATTTTTCCAAAATACTCTTTTTATTAACTTTTTGATTAAACAATCAGCTTGAAGTAAATGAAGCAATGAAAAGAAAATCTGAATGCGATTACTGTTACCTTGATTAACAAAAAATTAATTGTAAACTATTAGTCGTTTTACTATATTACAACTATTGCATGTAGGAAAATAAAACACGTTTGTGGAAATTTCTCGTTCCGTTCTTTTACCCCGTAACATGCGAACTTTTGCCCCACATGTCGAGTAAAAGTTCGCATTTGACACTTTTTGGAAATATTTATTTTATACAAGTTGCGACAGGTAAATTTACATGAAGTCACTGCCTATCGAGTAATAAGGAATAGTAATTATTCCTCAGAAAATTATATGACTACCAGTGTAATACCAAGGATTTTAGGGAAATCTAATCTCTAAGGCTCGTTACGCACTTGCGAACAGTCGCCGGGAGACCAAAATTCGGGCAACCAAACGAAGCGACCAGACCGAGCAACTTGATACCTATCAGTTTTGTAGAGGGCGCCAAACAGAATGTACGCCGATGAGATTGTTCTAATTGTGAAGTGCATTGAAAAAAAAATAAATAAAGAAGAGGCAACATTCAGTGCATTCTTTATTGTAAGATCGCCGTAAGAAATGAATGTTCACTGGCTTTCTCATTCTCAAATAAATGCACCATTTCTTCTTACTGTTTTTTTTAATGTCGCGATTGGAGTATTCATTATATGATAAGTCCCAAATTGCCTTTCGAGATTCAATTTGCAAAATAAATCTCTGCGTATCGAAACTCATTTCGTTGCTTGCAGGTGTCTGGTCGCAAACAAAGTCGCTCGTCGTGTGAACGCGTGCATTGGAAACAGGGCACCTCGTTGGTCGCCGCGACCATTTGGTCTCCCGTGCATCGCTCACCTTTTCGTGGTTGCCGACGACTGGCTGGTCGTCACGACCAAGTGCGTACGAACTCATATATCCCCGTGTATCTAGTGGTCGTCGGCGACTGGTCGCAAGTGCGTAACGGGGCTTACAGTGCCGGCAGAGAAACAGTGACAAAGTGAAAGAAGATATTGTATTTCATCGCCTTCGTATCGCTTTGTAGCGCCGAACGTCGTTTATGATTTGCCGCCATTTCGGTCCCTCTCACTCATTCGCGGGCTGTCCCATTCTACGCGATACCAGAATAAAAGGAAGCCGAAAAGACTCTCTGACTAAGTAAGGTGATGCTCGGTCACGAATCCTTAACCCTCGTACAACGAATGCAGGGTCATTTTGATCCAACTCTGACAAAGTCTATCACGATGTTATATTTGTGTTGGCAATGGCAAAATATAGTATATGATGCCTAAATTGCAGTAATATTATTTGTAAAAATCATGCAGGAGATACACTTATTTTATGTACCAAATGTACAGAAATAGTTGTTTTTTTATGTATTTCATTATTAATAAATTTTAGTTAATTTGTGTAATTTTAATTATTTAATTCATTTTATATTCAATTTTTTCGTGAAACCGGTGTACCATAGAAATGTTGCTACGGGTCAAACTGACCCTGCATTCGTCACACGCGACCATATCCACCATTCGTCTTCCGAGGGTTAACTTCGATCAAGCAGATCTGTATAATGCGCTTGTAAACTAAATAATTGAGCGGCGGCGATCTTTGGGGCACCGGCACCGAGGGCGGTAAATAAATAAAGGAAATCGACCGAACTGAAGATGATTTGCAATGTAACGGACCATGGAGCACGATGAAAGATTCAATGCTGCAAACTAATACAGCTTAATAGTTCTAGGGTAAAACTATACAATACACCCCATCTGAAAACACGCCCCACCATTATTTTACGCACACAGACAAGGATGAATCGACACGATCATCAGATAATAATACGAGCAAATATTACGGCTTTTACAAAAATGTATAAGATTTTATATTTTCTGCCTTCAGAAAAATTGTTTTTGCGATAAATTCACACATATATTTGGAAAGTAGACAAACTAACCACTTGAAATCGTTATTGCCCAAACCTTTTTTCACTACGTTGTTGCTAAATTGAAGCCGGGACGTTTTGTACTCCAGAATTTACAACACGCCCCAGCAAAGAATTTACAATACTAATTTTTAATTACGCCCCAGCAAAGAATTTACAATATGCCCCATCTGAAAATCATGTTGTTCACGAGTAACGTGTTTCTTTTCTTTTTCGTGGATAACAGAAATGTCACGTTAGGCTGGGGGCACACGAGCGTTTTTTATACGTCCGTCGCGACGGACGTTAGTGATGGCGATCTATTGTTGGATCGTTATAAAATCGATCTTTTTAGGGGAAATAAGATCGATCTTTCACCGATCTTTTTTAATTCCGATCTATCAAGGATCGGTCCCTTTTTCTTTAGGATCGGTTGAAAAAATTTAATTTTATACTTAGTAAGTGCCAGACAATGATGGCTACGTAAAATACGCATCGTATAATACACGTATATACACATATATTATACACGAATATTACTGGCCGTAGTCATATTGGATACATTCAGCAAACTCAACTGTTGAGTGATCTCATTAGATTTTACACTGAAGTTGTACGTTATATAAACTCTATACTTATTTCCTAGTCCTTCTTGTTTTGATTACCTTATTGCCCAATCGTCCAATTAGTCAGTTACATCTTAATGTTCAATATTTTATATTTTATATTTTTTGTAATTATTTATAGCTGAATAAATATCTGAAGAATCTAAGGATAAAATTTTTCCGATGAAAATTATAAAAAGAGACTACTTGTGTATGAAAAGTACTATATTAGTACTATATAAATGTAACCAATGAGGGCGAGAATAAAGTTAATTTAAGTGTCCTTTTTAGGATCGATCTTTGAAGATCGATCTTTTATTTCGATTTTTCGATCTTTATTATGATTGATCGATGATCTTTCATAAAAGATTGATTCTTAGGATCGATCCGATCTTTGCCCAGGATCGCCATCACTAACGGACGTCACGACGCTGCGTTGTAGAAATACATTGTAGTATATTAGAGTCCGCACACTGGGAACGGACGTTACTTTCAAAGGACGGTGCGACGCGCGTTAATTTTTCATCGACGTATTTATGCTAGAACGGACGTTAGAAAACGTCGACGTACGTTCTGCATTATATACTAAAAAATGTAGCACGGCACACGGAAGTACGTTATTATAGAAAATTACCATCTTATTTGTCGAAATGGATATTAATATTGACACTGAATTATTAATAAGTGAAGTGTGGAAAAGGGAATTGATATGGAATACCTCGAATTAGGATCATAAAGATAAAAATAAGAAAAATGCAGCGTGGGTGGAAATTTGTTCTATTTTATTACATAATTATGACTCGGAATCACAAACACATTAATCATCGAACGAATTCATGGGCATGCGAAAGTAATTAAACCATTTTTCAGGGTCTTCACGTAGTTGTTTGTACAACGTAAAATAATGCCCATATCGATATCGTTCCCCATTTATGGGATGTACCGAAAATTTTCTCTTTCGCCTACCTTTCAAATATAAATACGTCATGTATGAAAACGCTACAATATCACACGCGTCCATATCGGTTGCACTTCCTTTGCGAACTGACGCAAAAGAAGCAACGCTCGTGTGCGGTGTACATGTAAGTACGTCCGTCACAATTGACGTCCGTCGCGACGGACGTAAAAAAAACGCTCGTGTGCCCCCAGCCTAAAATATGTAACGAGTACATTACGGGCATCATCGTCCGAAAATGATCTTAATGAAGCGATGGAGAAGGTTAAAAGTAAATGTACAATCCCCTATGTAATCCTTGCGGCAGAAAAGTCGAAAGAGAAAATGTAAATAAAAAATAATGTAATAATTTTAGTCAAGATTCTTCTATTTTTGTTAATAATATCTTTTATAATATATATTCTATAACATTTTGATAAAAATAATGAAAAGTAATTACTTATTTATGTCGGGACGTTTTACCTGACGACTGTGTTACAAAACATCTCACGTAAGGTTCAGGAAAATTATTATTTACAGTTATTTCCAGTTATGTTTTCTTCACAATTCCGACGTAGTTGTGAAGACTGAAGAGTAATAAACACTTAATGTGTTTACACAAAAATTTAAAGAATTATTAAAAAATATTGGTTTTATAGATGTTTCTTTAAAAGTGGCGCGTATTGTATAGTTTTACCATAAGTGTTTTCTACATGAAATTACCAGACGCGATGCGCAACAGAATATCGCGGTTTAGTACGTTCCACTTGAAAAATTCAGTTACATCTAATACAGTACTTCAATAGCCACGATTTTGGTGTTATATGTTTCTTATAATAGTTAGCCAAGCATATCTCGATGGACACTGGCATACAACTAAGAATATAAATGAAATCTCTGAACACATAAAAATGCGGCATAAAAGACCGCGACGCGTCCGCCGCAGGGATAAAGAAACATAACGTAACGTTTATTCTATATAAAAATCACATTTATATCTCATAAATTTATAAAAAATAATATTTTTCTCCTTGTATGTCCCTGAATCTTACCTATGTAACCTGTTTCTTTTTCGGAAATGCTAAAAGTGGACATACAATATTTGTGTATAGGTTTATAGTACGTCGCGCATTGCATCTAGCAGAATAGTACCTTTAGGTAGAATCAAGTACTAAAACTTGCAGCAAACAAACACATTTAATACATGTTCGAATTAATGATCTTTAATTTATCTCGACCTCCGAGACCTTTGCGCTTCCCCGTCGTCTCTCATCCACGATGTAAGCTTCTCTAAGCTACTAGACACCCCAACACCGACCCCGTGGCTACGAATCTACTAAATCAGAAGCGCAGCGAAGCGTCTTCACCCCGGAGGAGTCTCGGATCACCCTCGAATTCGGGTTTCGCTCGTAGTTGCCACCTGAACGGGAGGCAAAGTTCAAAGTCTAGTCGACAGTGTCTACAAAGTGGGAATTTGCGAAAGGGTCAACGTTGCTACTCGTCGTCGACCCACCGATCACGTTGCTTTTCCAATGAAAACATTAATTTTTTGGCTCTCGTGTTCCTTTGTAACTTACAAAATTAAAGTATGTTAAAATAAAGCATATTCTATACTATGGTAATTTTTAATCGCATTCAGAAGTGCCTCGATTTTCAAGGGGGCGATTAATTCTATTGTATCGAATGAAGAAAGAGAAAGGATATGATAGTCACGCGTTATTGACAATCGGGACGCTGCAGCAGAGTCTGCGCCGCGAGACAGCTGTTGCAAACATCGCATCCGGGAAAAGCTACTTGTACAGTGACGTCGGGACTCACGTTAGGAGGAAATAACTTGGCGCAACTTGGCCGATCCATCAACTTTAAATGGCAACATTATATGTACGCGTGTGCAAAGAGAAGTCATGTCCCCGTCGATTGTTGGAGAACTGTTTGCCCGCTGCGAACGCGGCGCCGCGGTAGAATGGAATATTTGCGCGCGAGCACGCTTCTGCAGTTAGAAACGTGTTCTTTGCATGTGACAATGTTGCAGACCCGCATTCTTTCCCTCTTAACGAACCCAGCATTAAAACAATGCACGTACTAAAAAGTGTTTCACGTTTTATCGTATCGCCGGCAACCACGCCGTTTATCAAAACCCGCAATTTCTCCATTTCCTCCCAACCTGTTGCCGTGTCATCAACATTTTTCCCCCAGATTTATCGCGGATTTCCTTGCACGAAAATTCTCACCCGACGTCACCCGCAATTCCTTTCCCCCTTCTAATTTTTCTTCTGTCTTCATTAACATCTAACTCTCTTCTTATACGATGGCTAATCTCGCGAATTAGGTATCTCGCGATCGCGAAGGCGGTTTTGTGGAGGACGTGTTAAATCGCCTGTAATCGCACTTTTTGATACGTCGTCCAGCCGATTATCCTCGGGAGGATTAATCCGTGCACCGGTGACCCTCGTCAAATCGAAGGGTTCGAAGTTCATTAAATATTTATAGGGTCGCGATACCATATCGAAACGGTACTTCCCTCCAGCAGTCGGGGTACGATCACGTTGGACAATGGTGCCAAGATTCGCAGTGACTGCGAAATTTCCACGATAACTTTTCCCCGCTAACAAGATCCCGAACCCGAAAATTCAAAAAATTCTGTAACTTCGTGTATATGTACGGGATTTCCTCCTGATTACAACGCAATTTTTGTTTGCTGCCCAAATTCACTCGAGGGGGGTGAAGTTACCACCTGAACATTCGGCTATTTTCCGCTTTTGTGTTATACCTCGCGAATTGTAAGAAATAGAAAAAAAGTATCAAAACAAAAGTTACTTCTTTTAATTAGATCTATCATTTGGTAAAAAAAATTAGTTTATGGTTCGCGAGTTATAACAAAATCGGAAAATAACCGGATATTCAGGGGTCAATTACACCCCCTTAGAGTGAATTTGGGCAGCAAACAAAAATTGCGTTATAATCGGGAAGAAATTCCCTACATATTCACAAAGTTTCAGAATTTTTTGAATTTCCGGATACGGGATGTTTCCTTATAAGTGAACGAAACCGGCCTCGTGCCGATTTCTCGAAAATTCGATTGCATCGCGAACGTAAACAAAATTCCTGGCTTTTTCCACGGTTCTCTCGGTGGTTGGAAGGCAGAGGTATCGGGATGGCAAGATGGTCGCGTGCTGGTCGGGCTTAAAAATAGCCGAAGAAGGATGGCGGGCCCGTCGTCGGTCGACGATTATGCAAGACGAGTCTGTTATCTGTTCCAGGTAATAAGGCGACAGCCGGCGCGAGTCCTTTCGCTACCCGTGTTGAGGAGGACCGGGGTCCTCCGGTGCCACGTGGCCGCCGAACACCGACAGAACCGTTTGACCTGCATTTCAGATTTTAATCCGAGATAATGCGGGGGTGTCCTTTTACCGAGACATTTGTCTCCGCGTTCCACCGCTTCCAGAAGCTAAAATCGCTTCTCCTCGACGACGCCGCGGTGCCACCCAACATGGACATTATTTCCGTGGACGAATATTTGAAAAATATTCTTTCGCAGATGATAGGTTATTAATAATAATAATAATAATAATAATAATAGGTAATGTCAAGGGCAAATAACATCGACGAGCATTCCTCAGTAATTAAAAAAAATCTGTTCTAACATTTCTGCCGGCAACAACTTCGCATATAACTGTCTGACGCGCGCAGAGGAGACTCAGAACTCAGACCCGTCCCGATCACCGATAACGTTCAAACAAGTTCCGAGCATCCGTCGATGATAAATGATCGAAGCGCCTCCGCGATCGCCATCGAGTGTCATCGAACAGACGTACCTGTCTCCGCCATGATGCGTCCTTGGTGAGGCGATTCCCGTGCAGTATCGCGAGAGCGTCGCGGCACCGCAACTAACGCTCGCTCGCGCGCAGTCGCGCGTGAAACGCGATTTTCTTTCCCGGCGATGGCTACGCAGCGGTTGATTAGCATGAAACCACGCGGCTGGGAGCGCTAGAACCGCTTAGAGAATAGAGACAGGGAGATGATGAGAGCGAGAGAGAGAGAGGGGGAGAATGGGAGAATGAGAAAGAGAAAGAGAGAAAGGGTGGACAGCGATTACGGGTGCGCGCGGGACAGGTCGAGTCGCGGCGTTATCGCGGCGCGTTGTCAACCGCGAAAACCGACGACGTGAGCTACTGCACCAGCCAGACTGTGCAAACACGCCGCCAATTACGTACACAGGCGGGTAATGCTTCTATCGATACGCCCGAAGGAGACGCAAATACGTAACGGACTCGTCGAGTCTCGCCACGCTTTCCCTGGTGGCAGACACGCGGCGCTACCAACCAACACACGCCGGATTAAGGAACCTTTTCCGCGAGAGCGGAACTGTTTTCGCGGCACCGTTCGAATCCGCCGCGGTGCACGCTCCTGACCACGATAATTAGCAGCGTGCACGCGTCCCCGGAGCGCAACCAAGCCCCCGAGATGATTAGTGGCGGCGATCGCGATCCGATCTCACTGATAATCATCCGGGAGACCGATCCCACCAACCTCGCCGCGGTAGATAAGGTGAAGCCTGGCGAGAGAGTTCAGGATGGTCCCACTTAACGCTCCCTGGCTCGCGCAACTTCTCCGATCCTTTTCGAAAAAGTGAAACTATCGATAGGGAACTCGATCGTTGCTTCCGTGAAAGAGGATATTTTATAACTTAAACAGAACTGTATTTAAGTTGTGCAGTAGAAGTACAGATTGTGTGGAATAATATTCTTTGAATCGATCCACTTGAAACGGTGATTAATATAGGTACTTCGAGAAGAGTAGGCGAATATTCGGTGGGTCAGAATGGTGGAAGCGTTAATCAAGGCAGCGAGTCGAGCGACAGTCGATCAGAAACGTTGCGGGGATTCGAACTCACATCGGTCACCTGCGGCCATCCCAGATCGACGAAAATCCGTGATGGATTCAAGTGCGACGAGCGAGGTAGACTTCGTTGTCGGCACGTGCAGGAAGAAACCGAAGGATGCCCTGACGTCGCGTCGTTCACAAGCGGTCAGCGCGCAAATATTTCCGCGATATTCAAACCGTGGCCTGTTCACACACTTCACTGTCATTCGTCGATCGGCGAATCGTTGCGCTCGGCGAACGTAACACCTCCTCGGTTCACTTGGTGCACTCGGCTCACTCGGTGCACTCGGCTCACTCGGTGACACGTGGGAGCTCCGGAACGTCACGTTCGAGATCACGTGTCCAGCGTTCACCGCGGGACGAACCGTTCGCGATTACGAGCCCGAGCATGATTGCGGGAGACCGATCCCCTCGGAACTGTCATCGGCGAGTACCGCTCGTCTCAGTGTCGGGGCGCAGGCGGGCGGGCGGGCGGCCGAGGGAGAGCGAGTGACACAGCCAGCGCACTCCGCGTGTCCGTGTCAGAGCTCTTCTGACTCGGCAGAAGTATCCGGACAGAAACGAAACTACGCAATGTGACGGCTAACGCGCGCACACCGCCGGCCGACTCGCGCTGGGAGAGAGAGAAGGAGAGAGAGAGAGAGAGAACTTGTGCGTGTGTGCGCGTGCGAGCACGTGCGTGTAGGAGCCGGAGAAGACGAGCAGAACGCTCGAGCACGGGAAAAAAGGGAAACGACGCGCGGCGTTGTTGCACACCTACATGGCGCACGCGTAGTGAATGTGTGTAGGGTGGCGCGTACGCGTGTGCGTGAACGAGTGAATGTGTGCAGAGGAGCGTATCCTCCTGTCGAGCGTGGAACGGACGAGAGCGTCGAGCTGTCAGCGCACCCCACCCCACCCTGAATCCCCCCTCGAAACAACCCCTCCCACTGTGACGAACCCCCACCCCAACTTCCAACCTAGCTTTCCTTCATACCCCTACCCCTTCTCTCTCTCGCTCTCTCTAACCCTCTCCCTCACTCTCTCTGAATCGCTCCCTGTCTCGCCCTCGATCGCCCACCGCCCCTTGCAACCCCTGCGACTCGTTGGAGCGACGTCGAAGAAAACCGAATGAAACGGGAAACGTAGTGAGAGGAAAACGCTCGGATTTTTTTTAACGTTGCAGCACTGGATTGCAGTAGATATCTCTACCTCCAGAAATCCGACCTCGTCTCAACTTCATAATCATGAAACTCCTGCCATCGATTTCTTTCCAAGGAATGATTTTACTGGCTTCAGCTAATAATATTTATTCTAGGTATTCTCTATTTACAAACGTTGCGTCTCGTTTTAATCGTGAGAAGATTCGTAAATATCGTGCGAGGTTTAATGTACCGCTAATGGTACATACCTACGCTCGATCCCACCCCTAGTTCCACCATCCCTGGAAACATTTCAAACATTACCGCGTTGAAACACCGAGGCACGAAGTGAACGAGGGCGAAAGAGGGAAAGTAGGGGGACGAAACACGAAAAAGGGGAGCGCGTAACGCGAGAGTACAAGGAGTACCCAGGCGCGGTTACTGGAAATGCGTGCTGGTCCCTTTGCGTTTGCATCGACGTAGATGGATCATAATTCTTGCTTACCTCGTGGCTGATACTGTACTCGCCCCACTGGCGACGCGACGCGGCGCGGCGCGGCGTCTCCGTTCCCGTTTTCGCCCCTTCTACTTCGGTTTCGACTTTCGGCCCGTATCCTCCCTCGCCGCGGCATCGCACCGTGACCAGAACCCACCCCGTAATCGTGATAAAATGTCAGCCCACCGACGGGGAGTCGTGTCCGGTGAAGCGGGATGGACGCGACCCCGTAATTGTCCAAAAGTTGTAAATCACCGCCGTCGCCGGAAAATTTGCAGAATCTTGGTCGCCCAGCAACGGGTTCCAGCTTTATTTTTCAACGGGGATAAACGTGCGAGACGTCACGGAAATTTTGCCGTCGAGGAACGCGCAAAACATTCCCACGAAATAATGGACCCCCAAGGACGGCCACCTTTCGCCACTTCGAAAACGATTAAAACACCTCTTTGCAGTGTCACCTTCGCCATATAGAGGTTAATTTATATTTTAACAGAGCGTTCTAAATGTAACTCACTGTTTTTTTTTTTTTTCGATTTCTTGCGAAGGAAGAAATCCTGTTCTGGGAGCCGAAGAGCTGCGCGCTCTGATAATGGCTGCCACCTTGGTTCCTCCACGAGAATTGGTTGGAAAAAGAGTATCCGTAGTTATTGTTCGACGCAGAGTTCCATTTCCTGCGCTGTTTTCCCCAGCTTCCTGTTCACCCCCACTATCGAACCGTGACCAAGGCCCACCCCGTCGTCACGGCGAGAGAATGTCAGTCGACAGTTGGAGGGTTGGCCCCGCGAGCCAGCAGCTTATGGATACCCATCGTCTGGGAACGAATGTGCGCACACACACGGTCCCCCGTCTTTGTGTTTGCTGCAGCCAAACGCGAAGCCCAAGAAACTTGTCTCGGGGGACGATTGAACGGTCCGCCATTGGCGGAACAACCGGAGGCTGACCTTTGGGGAGGCGAGAACCGAAGGGTCCTGATTACTGGCGAAACGGATCCCTTTGTCCTTTGTCCTTGCGGACGAAGGGGCGGCTTCTTTGCCGACAAAATTCGCCGCGTATCAAATCGATCGTACAAATATTATATACCGGGCTTTGTCTTCCCCTTGTTCTTTCGCTCTAAGCGTCGGCCAGCGCTGGAAGATTGAAGCCGGCGTGGAAAACGGGGCCCGCCACGATGCGACTTTATTGCCAGCGACGCCATCGTCATTTGTTGCGCTCTTATCGCTCATTTTCTTCATTCGCGCGGTCGTTTGCGGGCCACTTGGCGTAATGGAGACGTGGGTGTCGCTGAGGAGAGCTTTCTCCTTCCTCTTCATCTCGACTCTTACAGTTCGCCTCACTGTCCCTGGGAAACTCAGTAATTTGTACAGCTTTCTCTGGAACTGCTGGATTAGATCTTTAGAATCTCCATATTAGGTGACAACCATTTCACGCTCCCAACACAAAAAGGGGAATTACCACGGTTAAGAATGGCGGCGGAGGTGACGTTAGCGGTCACCCAAGGAATTCTCATGGTTCCACGAACAACGCAAGATACTGGAAGGTGGGTTTTCAAAGAAAATGGAGTTGGCCCACGTGTGGGTCAGCGGAGTGATGACTCTATCCAATCGACTGGGCCGATTTCTCATCCGTATTCATCCTGTTGGCCGTGGGCAGAGCCGCCGCGGCCCCGGCCAGGGAAGAAAGAAACGAACTGGTCGGCCGGGGGAGAGAAGCGCCTATGATTTATGACTGCCATTACAGTCCTGATAATTATATGCTGCCCTATGGCCGCCCCCTCTTGCACGTCGCACGAAAGGAACCGGAGAGGATCGGTAGATGATATCCTGCCTGCTGACCAGCAACCCAACAACGAGTCAGCTTGAACACAGCCGGACGCGCATCGGCCCCGTTCCTCTTGATTGCCTCGATCGCTTTGATACGCTTCGATATTACGGCAGATCGGGCAAGTATGGGTTCCGACCCTCGTCGGGGCAGCCCTCCTCCAAATTGCCGCGGAAGAAGAAAAATTGCGCGGCTCAAATTACGCCGTGAGATGCCCACCATCTGGTGACGATTACCCTTCTTCGGTTAAGCGACGCCTGCTACCGATCCTGATAACTTTGTGTATGGAGTCGCTGGACGCTGATGGTATCGTGGCAACGGATCTTATGGGCAGAGGTGCTTCGCCTCCTCCAAGCTGCTTCGCCGCTCCGGACAGCGTCAACGGCGAAAAACTTGGAACAGCGAGAGGGGAATCCTTGCCCCCAGCCCAAGGATATTTTACTTGCTCATTACGGCTGCTTCGCGAATCATTTTTACTTGTCGGAGCATAAATTGATCTTGAGGATGGGTTACGATATTAACGCGTTAAATAATGTATGTTTATACGACACTGAGGTCTGTTTACTAAGTAGGTAATGTGTGAAGAAGCGTCTACCGACATCATCAATTGTTCCAGGGGGAGGAAGAAGAAAAATGCGACGATGGAGCGATCTTTAGGGTCGTCCTTGAATTACGGAAGGTTTTTTCGGGGGGAGAGGGGTCGCGAAATTCTTACGATTTCTTACAAGGAGAGGACAGGGAGTGAGGTAGCGTCTTGCGTAAACATTTTTAATCTAGTTTTCAATATGAAACATTTAAAAAAAAAATTTATACACAACTGAAAAAATGTTATGCAAAAAATATTATATAAGCGAGGGGAGAGGTGGAATATAAAATCCTATGCATTCTTATAGTGGGGGAGGGGGTAGGAAATCGCCAAAATTATCCTTACGTAATTTAAGGACCCTTTGGAATTCCTAACGTATTTTCCTTCCTTTTGATATACGTTGTAGGTTTCCTTTCTGCTTTTAAATTTTATACCTCTATTTGCTACTGCTCTATGGTTGGTATCCTGACGTGCATATCCTATTCCAGCTGGTTGATTTTATCCTTCCCACACTTCTTCACTATCTTTTCTAAAACGCTCGTTATATTTTTTGTTTTTGTTTAACGAGTAATAAAGACGAAATAATAATATTGGGCAAGTTTTCTCACCTCTTCTTCGTCACAACACAACTGCGTCAATAAATAACTTGAGAATTTTGTACTCGTGAAGGTGCGAGGTGAAAGAAGCCCAGGGATTTTTATAACGCTCTAATAGACAGAAGATCTATGTCTGCAGGGGTGAAGAAACGAGAAATGAAAGGAATATTCCGGGCCGCGAAAATCCCTACACTCCCGCCCGTCCGACAATGGCGGTCGTAAATATCGGCGCAAGGGCTCTCCGGGTAGTTTCCTTACTACTCCCCGAGGGCCACTTATTACGCTGATTCCCTTACAAGCCACAATCATCTAAGTATTTCTTAACGACCGTGATCGAATGAAATTGACTGGACTAATGACAGAGCGTCGCGTGTACTCCAGAAACCTGCTTGTACCGCGACGTTATTACCAAAGATTATAAAGACGTCTGCCCGATGATTCCGCGCCCGTCTCTTGCCACCGAAAATGAGACTCTTACGAAATTAGGCGAACGCTTGGTATCGAGAAGCGGCTTCACCCTTTGAAGCATCCGTTGTCGAGGTAGCAACTATATAGCATCCCGTCAATTCCGACAAAGTATAGCATAGAGGCTGATTCATAACTGCATGTCAATTGTTCAGGGGGTAAATCTGCACACTAATATAAGTAAAAACGTCATATGAATATATCGATGGCGTAGTGCATCAATATTGTATATCAATTTTTTGTGAAATTGTGTATTTCTTTATTTACAAAGTACCCTCGCATTTTCAAAACTGTTTTCCTCGAAAACGCTAAAAATGGACGTACAATATTTCTGCACTAAGCCGTCGACATGTTGATATGACGTTTTTACCAGGCTTCGAAAGAGTTCTGGAACTTTTTAGTAGGTGCTATTTAAAACATGCAGTTTTTTAAAACTGTTAAAATGTTTAAAAATGTTCAAAAATGATTAAAAATGTTCTCACATTAAGTATAAGTTCCCATGAGAACCGATAATGTAAAAGTTTTCGAAAATAAAAATTTTAGTTGGAATGGAACTTAAAAAATATAAAAATAAAAAAATTCTATAACAGGAACAGATATTTTGTTTATCAATATTAAAAAAATTCTCAATCGTTGTAACAAATACCTACTATACCATACTATTCAATGAATAGTACTACAACAATAATAAATAATTATTAGAGTTAAATTAATATTCTGAATGTGTGATTTATTTGTATTATTTACCAACGCAGATTATTTCTACAGATATTATAGAATTTTTATGTATTTTGGTTCAAGTAAGTTATAAAAAAAAAATGTTATTTGGGTATTATTCTTGACAAGTTCTCTTTTCTGTTCAATACTTCTTAAACTATTAATTACTTATGTTATGATTTTCATACCTTTTATTAAATAAACATGAAGAATATGATATTATATTGGTAAATAAAACTACTAAAATCAGGAATCGAGAAAGTTCTGAAACTCTCATTTTTAAAAGAATTCTCTTAAAACTTATATATTTCATTTAAGAAAATATCTGTTCCTGTCGAATTTTTAATGAAAGAAATGTTACGCTTAGAAACTTCTTTAGAAAGTGAAACGGATATTTTAGAAGCTATATAATACAAATTTCATGGAAACAAGTTAGATTGAAACCTTTTTTAATAAATGTTCCAATCTAACTTGTTTCCATGAAATTTGTATTATATAGCTTCTAAAATATCCGTTCCACGAGAACACTTTCTAAATACGTTTCTAAGCGTAACATTTCTTTCAATAAAAATTCCATAGAAACAGTTAGATATTTTCTTAAACGAACCATAAGTTCTAACAGAATTTTTTTAAAAACAAGAGTTCCAGAACATTTCCGATCCCAGATGTTTACTTACATTAGTGCGCAGATTTACCCCCTCAAGTATCGACATGCATTTATGAATCACCCTGTATATTCCAATACGTTCGCCGCGTAACAAATTGTCAAAAAGAAAGAGCAGAGCCGCCTGGTTGAGTATCGTTCTGGTCGGCGGTCGAAAAGAACACCGATTATGTAACGTTGATACGTGACGAGCCTCGTTACACTCGTTACAGCCGGTGAAATATTTTACAGGGGTGGTCGAGCTGGCGAGCGCGCGCGAACAGACGAAACAAACATCCCCCGGCCCCGCCATAAATTACGGCCGCTTGAAAAAAGAGCCCTGGTCGCCGGTGATTTGCGTTCTCGCGGCGGAATTAAGATCGCGACCCTGCCACGCTCTTATCTCACCCTCTTTCTCTCTCTACTCGAGCACTGCCGTGTATTGAGACATCGGGCGGACTCTAACGGGGCGTTACGTCACGCTTTTTGACTTTTACAATAATAAATCGGCAGGCTATTGTGGCCTGCCGAGCATCGTCCACGATGTTCCACTGGATACGTATGCCGCGCGTGAATGTATACCTACACAAGGGCGTCATTTGCATAACCAACCAGACGAGCCGGCGTGCCGGGCGCACACAGAAGCACCGCGTAAAACGTTCCCGGCTACACGTGTAAGCTCCGTCTTGCCGGGAACACGACGTACAAGGATTGGCGGAGGATTCATGAGAACCGACCAGGTGGGATACCTGCGCTTCCCGCTTCCCGCTTCCAACCACGTGCCACGAGCCGTCCGTTACCATTTTCACGGAATTTTCTCATCTTTCCAACACTTTTCCTTGATCATTGATTAATGAATGATACCAGCTCGACTGAGCCTCGGGGCAGTCCTTGCCAAAGCCAAACAGCGTTGTACATTATTTTTAGATGCGGCAGGAAGCGGCGCGAACGGAGGGCAACGGTTTATAAAGAAGAGTGTGGACGGAAATCGGCCTTGACAATCGGCCGGCGCGGACCGCGGTTATTGTTCGCCGCGGTGCAATTAGCGCAGCATAAATCACGCGTATAACGAGACACGGCGCCCCGAAGGCGTCACACGGTGCTGTTGCGCGCGCGAGGAGACGAGCGTAGCTTCGGGAAGGAGGACAGAGGACGAAAGCAGAAGGCAGAAGAAGAGTCGACGTCGACGTATATACGCGGGGGCGGCTGGCGTTCGCCAACTACGCGACGTTCCTTGGGAAGAAGTTCCAACGCGGAGGACGAGCTCCCTCTCCTTCTCACTCCCATCGCTGCCGCCGCCTCTTCATCCTCGGGGCTTCTTCTTCTTCGCTGGCTAGCAGTTGCCATCGTGAAGAGCAACGATGTTGCCAGAAACCCCACGCGCCATCAATCTTGCCGCGCGCTAGACGAAAATAACTGGAATTTAAGAAGCTCACGCTCGAAAACAATACGGGGCGGGTTCGCCGGTTGCGTAACAGCTTTATCGGTTCTGGAGAAATTAACGATGGACCCTCGAAAGGGAATTGAATTAAGGCTGGTCTTTCTAGGAGCGGACCGTTTTCGGAATTATTTCGAGCAAGATCGTTTTAAAAATACGTCCCTAGATTATCTGGGTAATTATCTGTGCCAGATAGCTTTGTACGTTACGTGGAAACGTCTGCGAAACAATGCCGGAAATAGGTGCCGTTGTTATCTAATCATTATTTATAACGCTTTCTACTGTAAACAAGCGAACACGAGCGAGTGAATAATTGAAATTTTACAATTTCAACAGCCGATCGTGGACATTTTATTGCACCGAAAAGGATTAATGCGGATCGGTGGACAATGGAAATGGTGAAGTCACGGTTCGGGAATTCCATCGATTTTCCCGCCTTTTCCCTGTCGCGACACGGAGAAATGGAAAGCCAGCATTGTGCCCGCGCTGCAATAGATATCGGCGCAGCCCGTTATCCCGTTGAAGACACATTTCGAGCATGTAACGCGAACAATTTCCAGCCATTATGCGGAGCCGCGTATTTATCGAGGTCGGCTTCGATGCAACGGAGCCGTATAAATTTATGCGCGTTTAAAAAGCGGTTAAAAACCAACGTGACAGGTAAAATCAGGCGGAAAAACGGGGCCTCTGTAATTTCGCGGGGCAGCCCCGATAAATTATCGAACACCGCTGACTTCCTGCGCGGCTTTGGTTTCGGTTTTCCGTCTGGCAACAACGTTGCCCTCTTCTGTCGGTCTTACTTCCTCAGCCCTTCCGTCGGCGCCTGTGATTTATCGCAATGGAAAGTACGAGGAATAACAGGGGGGATCCCGGGGCACGTTGCATGTCCCGCTCATTCCCGAAATAAAAATGTGATCCTGAACCACGCGCGACCATCGCTGTCGCATCGGCGCTCCGAACGCGACAAATACCATCCATTTACGACGCCACCCTCTAACCAACCGTTTTCCCTCATTTTCTGCTAGAAGAATTATCGCTGGAAATGCTCGAAGCGAGGGACACTCGCAAAGGGACGAGAACTCTGAATAAAATTATTATAGCGGACTCTCTATTTGGCATTCTCCGACTTTGTGGTCCAAGGCCAAGTAGTATTTCGGGAAAATTTCGGCAGAGGTGCTAGCAGGATGTAGGCGAGGAGCGAAGAAACTCGGGACGATGGTTTCCCGCGCGCGCAGGCAGTCACGTTTTCATATTCCCGACCTTGAATACGAGTGTCGTGAGCGGAAATGAGTCGGGTGAGAAGGGAGGAAGGAAAAAAAGGTCGGGAGACCTCGAGTACGAGAACTCTGGGTCGTGGTGGCTCCTGGTGGTGTGTCCTTTGTAGAGAACGGTCCGGCTCCGAGTCCGGGGGAAATCGGGGAAAGTTTGCGCAAGAGCGTGCGGGCCATTGTAAGCCGAGGGAGCGAAAAAAGAAAGTTAAAACCTCGTGAGAGCATTGTTGGTTGCGTCACCGGCGGACTATTCCTCCCCTTTTCTCTTCTTCCTCCCCGAGCCGACGAGGCCTCGTGTATAATATCAAAATTTATGGCACTGGCCGCGGCCGTGGCCGCTCCGGGGCCTTGCGTTAGCTACAGTCACAGTACGGACAGAGAGAGAGAGAGCGAGAGAGAGAGAGCTTCTCTTCAGCACCTCCTGCTTCTTCCGTCATCGACTCCTTCGCCTTTCCCGTGCTGCCCAAGCTTCTCGAAACTCGGGGCCCTGACTTTGAACAGCTGTTCCCGACACTTTTTTTTTAACTTCAATTTCACGCACGTCTCCGTTTATACCGCTTTGTCGACTTGAAAGTGTGGCTGCAGTTTAAAAGGATTACTTAGGTGTCCTCCGAAATCCCGCTTATTAATAACCGAGTCATGAGAACTGGCGCACATGCGGGGCAGTTTGCGTGCCAAGGTAATCAGTATAATGATCAGTGGCCGAATTGACGTATCGTCAAGATAATATATATGACGGCGCATGGCAGCAGATGTGTTGCACGACGTGACGTGCTCTAACGCGTCATTGATAGCCCTCCGCTCCGCTCCGTTCCTCCTGTTCCCCTTGATCGCCTCTCTTTCCCTCTTTCTCTCTTCCTCCCTTCCACCTCCTCTGCCCCTTTCTGTTTCACTCCGCGTTCCCCTTCAGCGAGGCCACCCTCCATCAAATTTTCCTATCACCCCCCGGCCGTTCCCTTCATTTCCTGCCTTCGCAACCCTCCCCCAACCCCCGTGCCCGCACTGTCACGAACGGAAGGGACGTAATACGAACGAGGGGAACCTCAGCCAACCAGCATCGTGGCCTTTCGGCCTAAGAACTCTGCGCGAGCCGCGCCCAGGGACAGTGCTTTTCCAGAAAAAAAAGCCAGCATGGCGTTTTTCGAAAACGGAGAACCGACGGCGGACGATTCGTGGATCTGCGGGGGAGAACGCCAGCGAAGAGAGTTGAAAGGGGGTGTTAGTACGCGCAGAGGAATAAAGCTATTTATACACTCGCCTAATATGTACCTAATATCTAAAGTTCTAAAGTTTCTTCTGATTCATTCCTGCACAGCGGAACCCCATGTAATCCAGATTCCATCGGACCGTGGCGCAAGGGGAGGAAGGTGAAGGTGAGCCGCGCCAAGAAGTTTCTCCGCGAATGCACGACCGCGCGGTTTAGCACGCCATCGATTTCAACGCGGACACGGGGCGATTACGGGGGTTGGCGCGAACCAGAACGCGTCGCGCCGAGACTTCCCGCTGCGGCGATACGCGAGCTGGAACCGAGCGGCAAATTTCTTCCACCGGCAATTATCGGCATTTAATCAAAACGACCGGCCATTAGAGTATCTAGGTAGGCGATCTAGGCGGCCGATCACGCGGACAAACGAGCCGGAGGAATGCTTCCTGGGAAGCGTTCCACGCGCACCGGCGGTGGTCGAGAAGCGGTCCCTGGCATCCGATCGGCACGTCGATGAAATTTGTTGACGCGCCGATCGAGAAAAACGAGATTGTGACGCGTTCCCGGCCGGCTACCGTAGCCGGGCAGCGGTGCCCGCGCCGCGGCAAGAACCCCCCCCTCGGTGAACGAATTGCAGTTAACACTGGAATCCGCGTTTTTGCCAGGGCCCCGCGGGCCCCGGGGCCAGCTTGGAATCCGCCGCACGGAACAATTACAATTAAGAGCAGTTAGCGAATTACCGAATGGCCGGGCCGCGCCGAGCACCACGCGGACCGCTTCTCCTCCACGGACGCTTTTCTTCGAACCCGTAATTCCTCATCGTTAGCCACCAGCTACTGGCCACCTTTTCGAAAGCTTGTCTACAAATTGGCCGAGGACTGGCGAACCTCCTGCGCGAGTAACTGTAGTTGCTACGAGAAGCCAGTTGCACAAGCCTCGTTTTTCTTTACACGTTATCCTTTCGAGATCAATATCGATGCACGCTAACGGCTAAAGGAATGTTTAATGTGTTTTACTGGAGTAGGCTAGTGGCATATGTGTGGAGGAGTCTTAAGAACGAGGTGGTTGACAGGGGGAAAAAATTTTAACCCCCCTGACGAACGTACATTCATGAATGTACCTACTACCGCTCGTGTTCCTAATATCGCCACTCGTTATATCTCGCAAAGGAAGCACTACAATTTAGCGGTCATGAACTGAATTACCTGTTCATATAGATACCTAAACATATGTAAGAAGACATACTGTAATTGCAGCGTCACGTCATCAGCAATTACAGAAAGCGAAGTATGTTACTAATGAATCTTAATAGTGTAAGAATTTATTGGACTGCGACAATTTTAGTCACATTGGGGAAGGTAAATCTAATAATTCTGTGAATGCAAGAATATCTACTAGAAATACGTAAGTAATTAATGACTTTACTTAAGTACTGTAATCGATTCAATTATTTTTTCTAATGAAAATAGCGTTTTTCATTTAACAGTAGACGTTTTCTCAATACCGCCGAGTAACATCGCTTGGCGGTAAGGAAGTTAGGTTAACTTAGGTTTTATTAGACCTAATGCTGCTCAATAAATTGTTCAAAAAACATTTAAATAGCAAGAAATAATAAAAACAGATGTGAAAATAACTTTAAAAACTCATATATATATATATATTAATTAATCACTTCGTGTTGCGTAGGCGATATTACTTACTTAAATAGGTACCATTTTTTAGCACCCGATTTTTGCATGTCTCACGTTTTCTCAGTCCAAATTAAAGACATGTAGGTTCCAACAATTCTACCTTACGCTACACGCAACATGAATAATATCTCTTTACTTTGAAACAAATTGCATACAAAAATATAAATTATTATTCAGTTAACCGCGATTTAACTTTGGCTAGGGGATATTAGGTGCTTTTACACTATGTAGTAGTCTCACGTTTGCAGCTCGCACGAAATAAATTACAGAAGGACAGAGGCTCGCAGCGTCTCCCATTTGTCAACAAGCACCTCCCAGAATCAGATAGCAAAGAAGGATTATACCGAAACAGTTCGGACCTGTTTTGTTTTACCCCTTGCCCCTTGGCACGCAACACACACCTTATCGACAAATAACGACCGACCATTCGATAACTTTAATTTTAGCTTCTTGAGTTTGCCTGAACGCGTAACGCAATCGCGGCCATTTGTTTTTGCGAGCGCAGCGTTTGATTTGATCGGTGACGGCCGAACAGGGCTGTGAAAGAAGCCCCCGGAAAAAAATAAAATTGGAAAAAATCAGATAACTTCGTCGGCGCTGCGGAACGTTTCATCGATACGCGCGGAAATTTTGACGAATAAGCGGGAATTCGGTAACGAATTTTGGCGGGGGCATTGATCAACCGTTACGGGGTATCGTAATGTGACATTCGAAGCGTGTCGCGTGTTGCGGGTCCGGCGTTAATTTAAACGTCACGTTATCTCCCGCACGTCGCGCGTTTTATCATAACATTCATAACGCTCAGGCCGCGAACTTCACCGGTTCAGCCATCGTTTAGGATAATTCCCGTCCCTCCTTGGCGAGATTCAAGGGCTGGCACACGTATTTCAACATGTCCCGATAGTAAATTATTCATCGTGTAACCTGTTGTACGTAAACACATTCGTTTGCTCTCGATTTTCTTTCAAACTTATGGTGCACATGTGTCGCTGGCTTTGCTTCATCGTTGCCCGCTTTCCTTCAATCAGAAGATCGCATAGCCACTGTTTCCTAGCCTCACAGTTAGTTTTAGATTCTAGAAAAGCCACGAAAATGGAAATTCCCGATTGGCGCAGACGGCACAGCAATAAATCGCCGGGCAGCGTCTGGTTAAATTAATTAGTTGGCCGGTGAATCAGAACTGCGAATTATATTTAGCGAAACGCGCGACGCTCATTGTTGTCGCGAGCATCGAATTCCACTGCTATGATTGTCCGCGGGAAACGTGTTCCTCGAGGAAACAGAGCGTATATGGAATTTCGGTGCCTCCACACTCCACCGAATCGAGGAACTATTAAATTCGGCCGACGGACAATCGAGAGAATTTTTCTGTGTTTCTGTCACCGCGAACGCTCACAGGAAACATTCCTCGAGCGATGCTCATACAACTGGGCCTTATCTTTTTGCCACTCGATCGCATTGTCGCGGCAATTCTCCTCGTTACTCATCGTTTTATTACTCGTCGCGACAGGCTATAAGAACTGATCGTCGAAAGACACTGCGGATCGTACATATATATCTGTAACGTTTGTAACTGTCGGAGCTGAAAAACACCGTGTCCAAGTCAGAATGAAACGTAAACAATCAACGCGAGTCTTGAGCGAAACTGTTTGGGTAGCCGAAGAACCCAGTTGTTTTCAAAGATCCCCTAGCACGCATTGGGGACCTGAATCTCGGACAACGTACACGCAACAGAAACGTTGAACGAACAACGAGACCGTAAGAAAAAGTGAAGGGACGCGTGATCGACGGATGGAAGAAGGCGATTGAGTGACCGGCTACAACGGTTCCCATCGTGCAGGAGCATTGGAATTGTTATCTATCGTTGAAAGTGAACGCGCTCACCTCCGTCGCTTCTTTTTCCGTCGCCTCCGTCGGCGAGGTGTCCTCCTGGTTTCCCCCCTGTGCAAGGGGGTAGCTAGGTTCCCCTGTAGTTTCAGGGCCGTTGCTGCTACGCTGGCCCCGGTCTCCCCTTCCGCCTGGCTTCTTCCCTGCACCGGGGGCCTAGTCCGTGCCCCGGCGCCGGGCCCCGTCGTGGCTGGTTCTTCCCTCCACACGGCAACACCTCCTCGGGCAGCCTCGTCGTCCGCGCGGTCCGTGCGTGATCGCGGACAGTCACCGGTCCAGCCAGCACCAGACTCTCCGTGGAATGGTAACAACTCGACACCGTCCACGAACCATGTGTCCACCGTGGAAACGTACTCTGCTCTACGTGGCTACGACGCGACGATACGAGTCCAATCACCATCACCCTTCTCTCACAGTAGCCTGTCCTCGGCAACGTTACGCGCTACGGAAGAATCGGGCACCGTAACGGAAGACGCGGCACTCGGGGGTCTTATCGACGCTCCGCGCTCTGCACTCTGCCCGACACTCGGTCACCGTTCTTCCCACCTTTGCCCACCACCGCACAGAGAGAATTGAATCGTTCACTGGCACGCACCTGTTTCGCACGATATCGGGAGCGAGAACGAGAACGAGAGAGCGTGAGCGAGAGCCTCAGCCAAGCGGTCTGCCGATGAAGAAGAATAAAAAATAAGCGAGCGATTGCCTTAGCGAGTCATGAACCCCTCCGCCGGGTCGTTGGATAGTGTTCCGTGATTGGCTGTACACGCGTGGCTCACGAGGGAAGCCCTGTCAGCATCGCTGCGACCACTTGCTCTGCGCCAAGGCCACACCGGGGGCATCCACTGGAGCTGTCCAGAGTATCACGGGGAAACGTCGCGTCGCGATCGTCTCTGTTAACTGGAGGCACGGTCGAGGATAGCCGAGAATAGGGTACACGGGCCTGGACTCAGACAGTTCGTCGGCGAGCGGTCATGTCGCACGTGCACTCCGTCGCGATAGGATCGAGCAGAAGCCTGGCCACCGATGGTATCGTTCGTCACCGATGGAACCGTGCGCGCGGCTGCATCCTGTCGACGATCGGGACGCGGTTCGGCTGGTACGTTCTCGTCGGCCAGCGTCGGTAGGGCCGCGCGTTCCTCGATTTTCATGGAAAAACCGCGGGCCTGGACTGCGCTGAGCGTGTGTATATCTGAAGCGAGAGATGCGACCACTCTGATCCGCGAATTCCGGCCGCTCGGTTTCGCAGCCTCCGACCGGCGGCGGCGGGACCAGAGCGCCGCGACGCGAGGCGCCCTGTGCACATGCGTTAAGCGTCTCTTGCTCTATCCTCTCTCTCTCTCTTACACCCGCGTCCCTCGTTCCTCCTTCTCTGGCTCCCTTGCTTACTCCCTCGCTCGCTCACTCGCCCGTGCTCCTCTCTTTACTCCCCCGTGATCCAGCACGATGGTGGTTGCGTATACGCTATAGCCTCCCCACCCACCACCTCCTCCTCCTCCTCCTCCTCCTCCTCCTCTTCCACCATCTCTCCTTTTCCCTTTCTCACCCTCTCTCCCATTCACATTCACATCCCCTGCCGTTTTCCCCTCTCCCTATCTCTCTCTCTCTCTTGTCGTTTCCTCTCTGTTTTCTCTCCCTCGGTTCTGTGCTCCGAAGGATCGAGGGTTGCACAGCGCAGAGGAGCGCTGTCACGCTGTTCCTTTCTGCGTCAACAAAGGGAGGCGTACGCTCGATAGCGTTTGATTGCCCGTATTGGACGTTTCGGTGCCCGTATTGGACGTTCGTTCAGAAACGAGCGAGTGAAAATAAATTGGTTAGTCGATGGACGACCGACCGGCGACGGACTACTTGCAGACTGAACGATGTTGTTCGTTCTACGATGGTACAGGAATAACAGCGTCGATTTTCTTCCACCGTTAACAAAATACTGGTTTTTCTTTTTGCTCGATGGTATTACACCGCATTTCTATTTCTCTTGGACGTAGTTTTTGCATAGCTGTTTCGCACGTTTTGCATGTGAGACGGAACTGGCGGAGCCGACGGTTCAAGTACACTTGGGCCGCGAAGGTTAAACGATTCATTTGTTTCAATTCGTCGTCGATATTTCGCACGTATATCTGCTCTATCCTTTATTCATCCTACCAATCCTGATTGAAGAATATTGCACAACAGCATCACAGATCATTCATCGATTGTGATAAGCTGAAGAAGAAGGTCGTAACGACAGTTGGACTGATCACAGGGCCCGATTTCGCACTTCTGCCGCTATGGATGATTTAACCCTTCGTTGACACACCTCTTTTTTCGATCAACTTTGACATACCTGGGTGGCTCACACCCAGAGTAATTTTTAAACGAGTGCGAGTCTCATCCAAAGATTCCAATTATTATGAAAAAAATCATGGGTCAATTTCAAGGTCTCTAGAATATAGGTATTCCAATAATTGTTTTATTGAAATTTCATCACAGTTTCTGTAAAATAATTCTAGATCACCATATGTCGAGAAAAAACGAAAAAAGTCTATAAAAAATTGTAACTTTTACAAATTTAAATATCAGAAGCAAAAAATCTACAGACTTGATGTTTGGATATAATAGTTTGAGAGAAAAAATATTTTGTAACTCGGCTTTGAAAAAAAATGATATTTATTTTGCATATTGAAGGTTCAGAGCGTCAAAATCAGGTTATGGGTGGTTCACACCCAGAGAGTCAACGAAGGGTTAAAAGCAATTTATATGTTTGATACCAAATTCAAATATGTATCACCCACATTTCTACCGCTTTTTCAAAACGTTTAACTTTTTTCTTGGTTTTTATTGAATTGAATTTTCTCTTTCCTCCAAATTCGCCGCTCGGGACTGTTGCCTCTTTCGCGCCACCCTAGATCGAGCTCTGCCCCGTCAGTAGAGCTTCGCCCATGAAATCCTACGTGAAATCTTCCTACACACAAGAATTTCCACGATATAAGCCACTGAAGGCGGTTTAGAGCAGTGGTTGAGGGTTTAAAATGCCGCGAAAAGGCGAAGAGTGATCGAGTGGCGTGCGAGCCAGCCACGTGCCCCCGGCTCGAGCCTCGCCGAGACGTACGCGGTACGCGAATCGAATTGAATGCGAAGCTCTCGAACCTCGGCGAGACGTGCACGGCCTACGAGCCCGAAGGCCGCGAGGAAAATTGCAGAAAATCCCAGCCCCGTCCACGCACCTAACACCGCCGACGGATTCGGCCGTCAATCTTTCGGCAGGCATCGCGAAGCTATCGATCGATCGGCAACATCGTCGCGAATAGAGCCTGATAGATCTACCTCTAACGCCCCACTAGGCAGCAAACGATATAAATAGGCAACGACGGTGCGGACGTGCGCACATGTGGATCGAGGGCCGCGCTCTTGATTCACCTGAGTCGAGGTCTACGCTCGCGTACCGGATCCAGTGATCGGGAACCGATTATTTCGCTAGGACGAAAGTGAGAGCTCGAGGAGTCCTGTGTACGATTTTTCCGGCAAGTGTCTATGAGTTTCGTGACGGTACAACGTAGCGACTTTTAATATACAGTTAGAATTTCCTGGTGGTTCGTAAACATGAATCATCGTCCCGATGTCGATCACGAGATTCCCGGGCGCCGAGCCCTCCCCAATGACGCTTTACGAAACGCAGGATGACGCATCGCGCTCGGCAATGAACACTTACCGACATGACTTTCAACGGCATAAGCGTAGGAGAAGCATCAAAGCGCTCTTACCTGTAACAGTTAGAAGAATTTGATTAATTAGTGCCGAGCGGTTTGCCATGCAACGAGGAAATTAATTACGGGGCTGAGGAGATATCGCAGATACGGGGAGCGAGCGCACGCGGAACGCGCTATTAAAGAGTGCGTCACGTTATAAATATTAATCGACGTGGGCTCCGGCGCACAACGAAATTCCGATGAGGCCGGCTATTAGCGTGAGCGTTGCGTCACTTATTACGACTGTAATTGCTATTTGGAAAACTAAACCCTTTTCTTTCGCACGGCGTGCGGCGTTTCGTTAATTGCTTGTAAAACGCTGGTGGCCATGCTCGCGGATTCTCGTGAAAGCGTTTCCCTGTGCGCAGATATAATGGAGAAATGTAAACACTGTGCGTGAGCTAACGTTATTTGTCGAGGGTGATTCTTTTAGCTGGCAGTGGTCGCGAGAATTACATTATTGATACCTCATGGTGGCAAAATCAGACGCGAAGCACTGATAAAATACCGATAAGAGAAAGAGCCTGCACGCTGGCATGCCCCGTCAAACGGGCAAATTGCTGGATGATCAATTTTAATTAGCTGCTAGTCCCGTTTCAACGAGACGATGTTAATATGCCTAATAAATATGCCTGCGCAAGAAGCGTATTAGGCGCGGCTGACGCGTCAGCGAGTACGCTATTTCCGGCGGCGCAGGGAGGCCGCGCGGACGCCAAGATTTAAAGGGTAGCCGAAAAGTGGTAAATTTTCGGACGGTCGGCGCGTAATCGCGGCGCGGATCGCGAGAAATTAACGGGAGGGCAAAGTTGCGCGGCGCGGCCGAGCGTTGGAGGGCGTCGCGGAATCGCAACGCCGGCTGCCAGCGGAAGTTCCTACGGTCGCGGCGCCGAGAGGCCGAGCGCGGGAAAAGGAGAGCGAGAGACGGAGGAAAGGCATCAGGCGGCGGGCAGCGGCCGTGAAACAAAGCAGAAGCCGCTGCCCGTGTAATTGGACTCGCCGCGACTCGATGCTCCCTTTAAGAACTCACCAGACTGTCGTGGTTTCGTTTCTTCTACTCGCTAATCCGGACTTTTAATCGGCAGCGCGTGAACCTTGAGCGCGCGGACTTTGAGGATGCGGTGCCATCCGTTTGGCGCTGTTCAATGTACCTAAATTTTTGGAGGATACTCGAAAGGATAGATGCCAAAGTGAGCGGAGCGCCAAGTTGGCAACTTGGAGATTTCTTTTTGCAAAGCGGAAGCTACGAAATGCACCCGTGTGTCGAATTATCCGAACGAGAGGGAGATTATGTCGTGGCAAATGGCGTCGGTGGTGACCGTCAAAACAGCCGCTGACGTTGATTCGTCGAGTCGGTAGTTATGTAGTGGATCTGAGAGAGAGCAGGGGCAACGAGCTTAACCTGATCGTCGGCGAGCAGACACTCACACCGAAGCGGGCCCCCTCTGGCAATCAGTGACCTCTTCCTCCTACTCCTTCGGAGACCGGTCGTATCTCACGATCGTAGATATGTTCGGCAGTGGTCCGCAAATGGTCGATGGTTGCGTGAGCGTGTGCCGCCACTGCCACCAGGGCTACGTGACCTAATTCGGTGATGAAGCGCGTGACGCCCGCGTGGACCGCTCACTGGCTCGAGATCTTTGGATCCTTGGGGCCGTTGCCCTTACCCTTTGCGAATTTAGAGAACGCGCTACCCGAACTCGCGTCGGCTACTTATTCTAACGGAGGCAGAAAGTTAGAAATCTTATTTCGCTTAGGTACTCTATGAGACCCTAGGCACTTGAGCGAAAGCTCTAGAGTAACTGCGGATCGCCAACAGATCAAGGACTGCTTAACCATCGATACATCGACCGTCAAATCTACCTACCTACTCCATCGAGGAACACACGCGAACCTAACATGGACCTTGAGAGACATCAAAGTCACGGGTGAGAGAAGCCTCCGAGAGCGGGGTACGAGCCGTTGCCGTGAACTTTGCATCCTGAAATCGAACCTACCGCGAAGAATTCCCCTGGCTGGACACGGTCCGTCGAGCCCGAGCAGTTGGAAGGCGGAAGAGCGATTCCGAGCGAGGACGGGGAATGGTAAAATGGTGAAACGGCGAAATGGCGAAATGGTAAAAGACGCCGCGCCGGCAGAATCGCGCGTGGATGATCGTGCTTGTTTCCTGCTCATCGTCGGCGACTTGCGAGCCGCTGTCGGACGTAAGGGGGGGATACACATCCAACCCCCAGGCAGAAGCGAACTCTCTGCGGGAGTAGCCGGTGGAAGCGAAGCCAGAGAAGTTTCGCCCGGAGAGCGTGACGGGGGTGGAACGAAGGGTGGCGTGCTACGAACGGAACACGGAGGAGAACGACGGCTGAAGGAGGACGGAGGGAGCGGAGAGCGTGAAGAACCGTGGATAAGGGGGTGCGAGGGGATCAGCCAGAGTTGGAGCGATGGCAGAGTATTGATTTAGTGGGTTCCACCGTCTCCTTCTATTTGTCTCTCTCGTTCTACATCTCCTCCGCGTCTCCGCGTCTCCGGCGTCTCTGCACGGGGCTGCGAGGGCGCATCGGCTCGTTGTTTCACGGCTTCGATTTCTTGGCTCTCAGGCCACGGCACTACTAGATGGGCGCTCCTCTTTTTCTACGTCCGAACGAGCGTTTGAATTTCCATTGGAAATTACTTAAATTCGGATTCAGGAGCGAAATTGGGCTTTTATTAATTTCCTTGGAACGCACGTCGCTTCGAGTATGTATATTTCGGAGCCTTGGAACTCGAGTCACGTTTGGAAACCTTGTGTCGACATTGCAATACGAATAAAATCAGTTGTCAATTTTGCGAGACTTCGTTCGATTAACCAGTTTTCAGCTCTCGCGGGTATTTTAATTTATTGCCTTTGTATGGGGAAAAATATGAATTTGCGAGTTGTGGATGTTTTGCAAGAACCCGGAGGGCCAGTGGCGAAAGCAGAATGTTATCAGGTCACGTGAGCTCACGCGTTGTCACATAAACTCACGTCACGGGCAAAAAGTGCGCGGTGCCATTTTACTTACTTGTTCTTTTACGATATTTTAATGTATCAGAACCACGCTGAAGTCACCTCATACCTTCACCCGTGACAGTAGAAGCGAGCGGGGTTAGTTGACTAACGAGGTTAGTTGACTAATTCCCTTTAATTGTTGTATTATGGAATAAATTATGCTACGATTCGCGATATTGAAGCATATGAATTTAACTAGCTTGCCATTTAATGTGTCGCCGTGACAAAAACTTGCGTGTGCTATCACTGAGAATGAAAAATACTTTTCTTTCGACTATTTATGAATTTTTGTGCACTAAGTACTGCTTGATGTTTTTTCATGAATATTTTGTAGAAACGTGATACATTGACTACAATTTACGGTATTTTATTTTATCCGGTGCGTGGAGGTTTTCTACGTACGGCCCTTATCATGTTAACAATGTCGGACAAGGTTACTTGACTAAGCATAGGAATACCACTAAAAATTGCATTTTTTATCCTCATAGCTGCAGTCGAGGCAAAGAGTTTAGCTGCTCAAGTCCACTTCCCCCACCACAAATCCTTCCAAACTCACTCCCACCAGTTTTACACCCTATCCTCCCTTCAAACTCTCAGGCCTTCCAAATAGACCATAACAAGTACAAAATAATTACAGTATCTAACACCATGATAATTAATAAAAAAAAAATAACACTGCGAAGGTGTAAAGAAATTTTTTTAAAACTTATTGGTCGTAGTATACATATGTCCGCGTTTCGTATACTATATTGATGAAATTGGCAGCGTAAAAAGTAAATGTCAAGTCAACTAACCCCACTATATTTGTCAACTAACCCCACAGCCGCGGTTTGTTGACTTATTCGTCTCACTGCTCTAAATACAATAAAAACTACAACCTAGACTCAATTAAAACGACTTTCAAAATGAAGCCTGTATACCTAATGAATTTTGTAAACTTTTGCTATGCAGCAAGTCAACAAAATACCAATGGTCTATTTATAAAAATTGGAAATGTTAAAAATTAGTCAACTAGCCCCGGTCTCCCCTACGTTTTTATTTTCTGTGAATTCACACATTTTTTCGTATTTTTCACGATAACAGTCTGTTGCAGCGTTTAATCGCGCGTAATCAATGCGCCGACATTTTTCACGCAGCCGAGCAATAAAGTACTTGCGAACCCAGCCGAGCGTCTTCGCGGATCTTCGTCGACTCGAATCCTCCGCGTTTCCGCTTTCAGTACACGTACTTTTACAACGTTCTTCGCTTCGCCTCTCTCTATCCCTGAATAAAATAGGAGCCGCGGATTTCCATGTTGACATCGCCACTGATCGAGTCGAAGAAGCTACCGGCTTTACCAGCTTTCCACGATTTTCCTAGTGACTCTAGAAACCCTGTTTGTTAGGAACAATTGGCGTGGTTGCTCCACTGACCGCCAGAAATCAGCTTCGGAATCGCGGCAAGAGCGACGACGATCGGTCGACGATAAATTCCTCCACAGATCGCGACGAAGACACGATTTTCTTCACTCCTCGACACGCATTCTGCTCGCAAGGTCAGAAATTCTTTGCTCGAGCGGTGGGAGGGTTCAAATATTGATTCAGTTATTGACGGATAACCGACTGGTTTGTTCAGGTGAGCGTGGAGCCGTCCGGGAGCAAAAATGTATCATCGACCGACACCGGCGGGGGCCGCGCGTTGTCAAATACAAAACGACGATGTACACACGATATGCAAATCGACTGGCTGGCAAATAGGTTCGTCGGGAGCTAGCAGCAATTTCATTGAATTCGAACAACCTACCTGCCGCGACAGCGAGACGGCGCGTGCTCCCGCGGAGGCCAAGTTTTACCGTTATTTACAACAAATTCCAGACATTTCCGCGTGCTTCTGCTTCTTTCCGGCTGTCCTGCTGGCAATTTTACTTTCGATTCCGCCGCCCGTCGCCGCTGACACTGATCGCAATCGTTGCGCGTTGCGAATCGCTCGTTACCGCGAGCCTCTCGGCGATTTCCTTTTCCTTATCGGCCGAGAGCCGAGCGCTAATAACCCCGAGCTCTCCACGAAACGTCTACCTGTCCCCGAATCGACCGGCCGCCAACATTTTTAACACGGATTTTGCCACGTATTTCGAATGTTCGACACCATCCACCAGTTTTTCATTCCGCAAACGATCCCTGGCACAAATGAGGAGGAATAGTAGAAATATTAGAGAAAAAAAAAGTGTTAGCATTCCCTCTGGGATAATATTCTCCCCAAAAGAATGGTTTCAAAACCGTTGATAGCGACTCTGAAGGAAATTTCGCCGAACAGTGTTGCGACCTCCCACAAAGGGCGGAAACAGAGAGCGCGGGGCGAGGGGTATCATAAAACTGAATCGTCGACAGCTTAATTACCGTCGTCCCCGATTAACAGCGCAATTAATAATCCGATAGTCGGTGCAGTTCGAATCAATTAAACCTCTCGGCGGCAGCGGGAGGGACAGAGACAGAAACGGGGAGGGTGTGTACGCGGGAATAATAGAGAGAGAGGCCTGAGAGAGGGAGAGAAATAGATGCATTGCCCGTGTGCAATGGTTGAAAAAGAAGGGTGAAGAGGGGAGGAAAGGGGGAAAAAGGAAGAGGACCACGTTGTAATCGCGGGGCGATCTAATTAATAATCCTTTAGTTATAACAGCCGCGTAACTGCTTAGGATACACGAGAAGGGAAACCGAGATACTATCTCTATATAGTTAAGAGGTGTTTACAAGTTCGGGCAGGGAATCTGTGGGTAAGTGGTAGAGAAGATGGCAGTAAATATTCCTCGGGTGCCGGTGTTCTCCGCTCTCCGCTCTCCGCTCTGCACTCCACCTCCGCCGTTTTCCCCGGTTTCCTGCCCTCGTCTTCACCCCACTGACCCCCTGTTTGGCCCCGTCAGCTAACCGAGGGCACTCCTCGCGTCGCGGAATTCCAATTTACCCTCTTCCAGGGGGCCACCCCTGCTCTCCTCCGCCTCGATCGGGCGGTGGGCGCGCTTCAAAACGAAAACATTCAATTGATCGCGTCCTCGCTTTTTACCGCCATCATTATTCTCTCCTCCGCCATCCCCTGCTAAACCGCCCTACTAAACTTCCATCCTCCTCGTCGTAGAAAAGGTGCCGCGCTTCTTACTTCAACCGACAATTTGTTATAGATATAATTTGTATAGATACTCTTATTTCAAATGTTTTCATTTTGATTAAATAATAATTGCGGAGGTGGGTAGTGTTTCGTCGAGACGTGCAAACGGCGATGGAGTTGCACTTGGAAGTAATCGCTTCCGAGCATTTTACCGAGGCCTGTCCCTCTTCCAATCAAAGTTCCTCCCGTGTCGTGGAATTTCAATTTACCCTCGCCGCCCTTTCTCCCTTTTCCTTCGCAAGCCATTGTTCAGAAGGAAAACACCCGATTGATTGCGTCCGTGTTTCTCCCTGTGATTCCTTTCCCCCCCGCTTCTGACCCTCCGACTCGGCAGAGGGGGAAGACCTTTAACTTCTGCTCAGAAACCTACCACGAAACACTGGGATATACCTCATCCTTTAAATTAAACGATAAATCGTTCGTTTGCGATCATTTTCCTCGAAACTTTCAGTCAGGGTACTCGATTCTCTCGCCGTACAAAGTAAACAGAGTTCTGTGATTGAAAGAAAAGTTACATTCTGAAAAACCGAACTGGACGGCAATTTTAATACCGATTTCATCAGGCGAAAGAAGAGTTTGGAAACGCGCAGCTCTGGAGAGCAGAGCAGCTGTTGTGACGGGTGCTTGCCCTCCCGAAAGAGGTTCCAAGACCCAGCCCCCTCTTCTCCCTTAGGCGAAAGATCCTCCAGAACGAAACTTCCAGCCACTGTTTCTCCAACTCGGAAATTATCGTCTCGTAAACAAATTTGTCAAGCACGTAGCAGCATCTCGGTGAAAAACCGCGTGCACTCCCTGATCAACAGAAGATCTATGTATACACCCAATCGTTGCTTTTCACTCTAACAGAATCGGCATCTAGAGCATATAAATTATTGAATGTTCTGTCGGGCTCGATTAAATTGGACGCGTTTTTACTTCACCTCGGAGCAGCACAGAAAGAATTCACAGGGAACGCTGGCGGAGCTCGGAGCAAAGTGAAATCGATCGAAGCGGATTCAGTATTTAGTGAATACGCGTAAGTTCATAAAAATAAACCGTAGAGGTGGATGGGGGCGGCGTGGCCCGGCGCGGCGGTATGGAAAGGGTGTACGATATCTTTCCGCTGGAAATGGAAAAAGAAAGGGGCGAATGATGCGGAGAGCGAGGTGGAATCGCGGGGGGATGGGAAAAAGCGTTGCTGACGGCAGGCTCGGCCGATACGGGAGAAAGGGAGGAACAGGGAGAGAGTAAAAAAGGGAGGAAAGGACGGAGCTACCGCGTGGACTGGAAATGAAAGAGCCCAACCCCGAACGGGGCGATAATTCATTCGTGAACCGAACGAGGCAGCTGAATCCGGCGTTGCACACGTGCACGATTTCGTAGAATGGGCGGCGCGTTACGTGCAAACCCGCGAGCGGGCCTATTTCCCTCATTTCTGCCCTCTTTTCTCTTTGCGGATTATCATTTCTGTCGCTAGCCTTTACAGTTCAGGACGAAGCTACATTGCGGCTCGTTAGATGGACCAACAGCAGACACTGCGACGAGGGGGCGAGCTCCCTTTACGAAATGGAGGTTTCGGGATGCAAGTCCCTTTGTAAGAAACACTGACGACACGTAGTCGTAACAGGATCAGAAGAGGGATGTCGCGATGCAGCAACATCTCGGAGCAACCAGAAGATTCGATCTGGTCTGTTTACTTGTAAACTCGAGGAGAAGCCGAGTCGCGGACAGATTACTCTGGCTGCTCTGAAATTTATGAACAACGTCGAAGAAAGTGCTCGCGGCTATTATTCACGCCCTCGCTTTCGATTTTAGGTGGGTATAGTCTTGTTGCGATGTAACCTATCTTGGAAACTGTACAGATCGCACTACAAACCGAACAAGAATGTAACACCAGGCATCCAAAATAGAATTCCACTGATTACATAGTGTGTCTTTTTCACAGCTTTATGTCTGCTTGAGGGGTTAGGCCACCTTGGAAGCCCGAAAAACATATGCAAGTTTCACATTTTTTTGGGGCGAAATTAGAAAATAAATGAAAATTTTTTTTGGCATTATTTCACATGCTTTATAGTAATTGGAACTTTTTTTTTTTTTAAACAAAATGCCGTTGCTGGTGCTCTTCTATTCTTGCAGTTTTTGAAACGACACTCTCCTCGATTATTTAACAGTAGAAGCCCCGTATACTTTGACGTAGGATAAAAAACCGAGAATTTTCATTATTTACATGACATAAACTACTTAGAGAAGGACACAGTGATTTGTCACAAAAATGATTTTTGTGAAAATGGTGGACATTTGAAGAGAATACCAATTTTAGCCGAAAGGTTTGCCTAAATTGTATCTAAAATTGCCTGTAGCAAAAAAAGTTTTTAATGAAACGTAAAATCCGTATGTAATTCTGTAGATAATCTATTACAGAAAATACTATTAAAATTTCAAGTGAATCGAATAAAAATTGTTCAAGTTATGCTGTCCGCCAATTCGAGAAAAAAGTGATTCCGAGGAGTTTCGCGGGACAACACCTAACTCGGCCATTTATTAATATTTTTGTACATCATTTACACAAAATATTCATTAATACGCGCTCCCCACATAAGAAGTATAGAAATAATTTTAAACCTCACAGTAACGTAAAAGAAACTCGTCTAATTTGGCGCCGGCCGTTTTGAGCGTCTCAGGGTGGTGTAACCCCTTAACAACCGCATTTAGAAGCGATGAGATGCATCACAGATGTAAACGAACCGCATCGATCTACATTCCTGCCGGCACTGATTCCTGCCGAGGGAGCGCCGTTACAGGCCCTTTAGTTTTCTCCACGGCTGTTTGCCTCTTTTCAAAGGTTTTTCCTGAGTCGCGTGGTGGGGCAAAAGTGAAACTCTCGCCTCGCTCTGGTATTGTCCTCGTTTTTCCTGCACCGGGCGAAACTTAGGGACGTGGAATGCCTTCACGGCCGCGACCCCTCGAGTCAACTTTCACCGCCATAAAAATATAAAAGCCCCCGCTCTGCTCCACCGTTCCTGGGTTGCGTGAAACTGTACCGATAGCCTGGGACCCGCTGGAAAGCCTTGGACAATGAAGCTCGCGCTTTCTATGCGAATTTCGTGCTCTCGTTTACTCTCGTTCGCTCCCATCTCGGGCTCTGTGTTCTACGGCGTTTCGTTACGCTCGCGCGTGCTGTGCGGAAGAATTTCACTTTCGTTGCGTGATCTTTTGTCACCAAGGATAAGGACGTTGAGACAGGGACACGGTACGGTGTCTCAATTTGGTTGTTAAGATGACTACGTAGAGGTAGAATATTGCCTTCCAAAATACTATAAAAACCTCACTATAATAAATAGACTGCATGATAACCATAAAACAATTCGCACCTTGTCATCCAGTTATTTTCTATGGCGGCAAGAGACCTTTTATACCACTTAGTAAACTTAGTCGTTAAATTGCGTAAGGGTAATTTTGGAGACTTCATACACCCCCTCTCCATCAGTATCAGAATTTGTAAGATTTTATATTCCACCCTCCCCCATCGCTCCTTCGTTACATAATATTTTTTCACTTATTAAAATTCTTTTAAAGGTTTATATCATTTTTTCCTAATTCTCTATATAATATTAATTCCCCTATAATCCTTTATATAATAATTTTGGAAAAATAGAGGAAGTGCAGTATATTTGAAATACCTGTTTGATTAAGAAGATTAAAAAATTACAGCAGAGGATGGGAAGAAATAAAACTGCATAATATCATAATAGAGAAACTAATAAACTTTTATATTTCAAACTCTCAGTAGTAATAAAAAACAAAAAGTATTTCAGACTTTGGACTAAATAAAAATGACAGGAAGTATCGATTTCGTTAAGGTGCAGGTAATTTGGAATACCGGTATCTACCTTCACTTTATAAACTTAAAAAACAAACATGTAGATAATAAAATTATTATCTATTATGATGTAATCAGGCTCAAAAAGCACAATATAGGAATAATCTTAGGTAAATATAAATGGACAGGGCTGGCCGAAACCGGCGCAGCGGTAGCCGTTACGCGCGAAACAAAAGCATTGCTAAACTTTGGAATATTCCAAATTTCCTTCACCTTCGGTATTCTGAATTAGCCGCATGACATTGAAACATAAAATTTCATGTCACACGTCGAATTCTCTAAATTTTCGCAAAACTGAAAAGGAACCATAGAAAGAACATGCGAATGAGTAGATAAAGTAGATGAGTAGATAAAGATTAACTTTAAAGTTTTGACATATTTTAACCACGATTGGAACGATTGAATACTTGCTGAAAAAGTTTTGCAGATTGACGTTTTCTTATTCTGTAGATTAAATGGAAAATGTAAAAATGACGGTTCATCCACAAATGCCATTAGTTAACAGGTTATTAACCTCTATTATCGACGGTGTTACAAATAATATACCTAACGTTAGTAGTTTGTGGCCTATAAGATTCGCGTCCTACCGTAATAACTCGTCACAGTTTGTTAGATACTTCGGTATTCCAAATTACCAACAGTACCTATTCCAAATTTGCTGCACTTCCTCTATTACGTAAGACTTGTAAGGAAACGTAAGAAATTCGCGACCCCTCCCGCTCCTCCTCCAAGCCTTACGTAATTTCAGAACAACCCCTCATAAGAACAACTACTTAATACTCAAAAAACGAAGAGTGACGCAGAAGCAAAGCGATCTGGCCATCGATTCACCCCAGCATCGCTGGCAAGGGTGGGCAGAAGATTTTGCAGCAGAGTGTACCCGAAAGAAGCCACCCCTCCGGAGGCAGAGAGCAAGAGGAAAGGGGGCCCCGGCTGCGAGCGTAGCCAGCGAAAGGGCGGGCAGTCAGCGTGAAACGAAAAGGGAGATTTAGATGTCATCCCCTGACGTGCTACTCTCCTTTCATCCCCTACCATCGGCCAGAAACTTTTCCTCCCACTGGCGGGCCCAAATGCTCTTCCCTGATGATGGACAAAAATGCCGACAAGGCGTCTGGAAGACTCATCACGAAACGAGCTGCTCCTCGTGGCACGTTTCAGGATGTTGGATGCAGTTTCTGCCCCGATGAAGTCATCCATTTCTATGGCGGCAACAGACCTTTTATACCACTTACAAGGAGAGTATTTTAGGTGTCCGCCTCCGATCATTTTGATTTTTGGACATGTTATAGAGGACCAAAAAATAAGAAATACGTGTTTTTTTATTTTTCCCCGTTTTCATATTTGGGGGATGAAAACTGCGTTCAAAGTTAGGGTTGAAAAATCATTTTTGTGGAAAAAATGGACTTTTTGAAAATCTGGTGAGTCAGTCATATTTCGCATTCAAAGAGACAAAATTCGTCCATTGACACTATTCCCCTATCTCTAATAGTTCTCGAGATACTATTCCACAAAAATGATTTTTCAACCCTAACTTTGAACGCAGTTTTCACCCCTCAAATATGAAAACGGGGAAAAATAAAAAAACACGTATTTCTTATTTTTCGGTCCTCTATAACATATCCAAAAATCGAAATGATCGGAGGCGGACACCTAAAATACTCTCCTTGTTAGTAAATGGGGCCGTCGTTAAATTGCGTAAGAGTAATTTTGAAGACTTTATACACCCTCTTTCCTTCAGTATCAGAATTTGTAAGATTTTATATTCCACCCCCTTATATAGCTATCCCTTCGAACGTAAAGATCCTCAGGTTATGCGATCCGAGGGACAGCCTGTACAAGCGGCGTCAAATTCGAGCGTCACCCGCCCTCCGTTAAAATGGAGGGGAAAAAATCGAATCGATGCGAATGCACGCGGCTGGTAAAAATACCAGTTGTCGGAAAGACGCGGCAACGTCACCCGCAAGATGAATGCCACGCTTCCCCCCGTTTATTTATCGGCCGATAAATCATTATAATTTTCTTAGTAGGCCGCGAAAAAATGTTAACGGTCCGAGGAGCCGGGGTCGCCTCTCCAGAAGGGAAACCCTAAATTTTCTACGAACGGGATTAGCTCGTCCAATCAGACGAAACATTGGAAGGGCGGGCTTAATTAAAATCTTCTCGGAGGCAGGCTATCAAGACTCTCTGGCCCGTAGATGCTGCGCGATGTAAGAATAGAACATTAAGAGGTTTCCCTGCCGATGGTATTTCTGAGCGGTCCGCCGGATTAACGAAGAGTAGAGCGCTCGGTTCTACAAGGAAATACGGTGTAACACGCCGAACCTATTTATATGGTAATTTATTCCGTATTGTTGCTGCACAGCTCGTGCCTCGATAATCCCGATGGATTTTTACGTTTCCGTTCGAAAAACCGGCGGAGGGCACGCGTTAATCAAACTCCGCCCAATTACTTCGCCGGGCAGACTTATAAATACTTTCGTGAGAAATTCTGAGAGATAAAATACAGCGCGATTACGGCGGAGGAATGTTCATGAGCCTTATTGGTCGATAAAACGCCAATTAATTATTGTCCTTCAGACCCGCGGGTAGTTCTGTTGAAATTTTTTAGCCAAGACTAACGGTAAATCCAGCGCGTTACAGAATCCTCGGAAAGGCGTGTTACCGCGATTCCGTTTGAAAATGGACACGGTGTATTTTCGGATCCCGCGAGAGATAAATTCGTACGAGGGCTAAACGACTGCAGGCCAAATGAATTTGCATACCGTTTGTTATTCAAATGCCGCGATTCACTCGTCTGACTCTCAATGAGGGAAACGGAGGAGTATCGCAACAGGGCGATGACGTATCCGTTTAATAAATTATCGTTCTTCATAGGAGGTACACGATTGCGTTTCTAAACACGTGCTTAATGTACGAGCAGGATGATCGACGCGCCCGAATATGTAATCGTTCCGAGCGATTTCCTCTTTGTTTCTCAAATATTAACCCTCGTAGGTATTTTAAAAAATCTTACGAATCGAATAATAGCTGTAATCTAGTTTACAGAAATTCCTAAATTGCTAAAATTTAACAATCCAGCTGCGATTCATGTTTGGCAAACGCTACACCCCTGGATCGGTCCTTGGCAGGGTTAAGGGTTATACCGGTGAGCGCGTCGATACAGGATCGTCTTAAGTGGATCTATAAATTTGCCGGGACCGAGCATCGAGCCTATATTTACTCTATTATGCAGGCCCGTTTTTATAAGCCGTTTACGTTTAACAGCAAATAATCGTTTAGATGCCGCGCCATGATACGGCTCATAAATCTTCTGGCAGCATGGCGTTCAGGCTGTGTGTGAGTGTGTGTGTGTGTGTGTGTATACGGCGGTGCGGCGGGACACGCGCAGGTCAGTACCGCCTTCATTTTGCGCGGGCCACAAAAGGTGGCAGCACAAGGGAACAGCTGGCTGCCTTTGCGCTTCGACCTCGAATCACACTGCACGCCATCTCTCGTGCTTTTCCGCAACATCCGCTTCCTCGCGGTTCCTTCCGGCTGCGGTAGGTGGCCGAGCCGCGTTTGGCGGGAAGGCGGGAAAGCTTCGGAAAGCTTTGGAAAGCTCGCGCAGCTCCATATTACGGTTACAGTCCGCTGACCATCGATTACTTAATTCAATTTGCAGAACACATTACGGCCGCGAGGAAATCGCGATTACAGTTGGGGGAAAAAAATGATTAACGCAACGCGATGCATCTTGGCAAACGGGTTCCTCTGCGAGTCGTATCCTAGTTAAACGGATACGCGGCGCACCGTTCACTATCGGATCTTTTTCAGACAATTATCTCCGATAGTTGTCACTTAATCCGATATCGCTATCTCAATATTCATGTATGCAAATAACTGCTGGCACCGGTGCCGCCGGCAGCGACGTTGGTTATTTACAGCGAATATCGGACAAATTGTGCATACGTTTAGTACGAAATGCTAATTAAAGTTACGACTCGGGTAACGATTCGACGGAGAGCTCGCAACGCCTGCGCTAAAAAAAACTTCACGGACTCGGACGTGACGATTTCTATAAAAAAAAGAAAGAAAAGAAGCAGGTAAGTACGCCTGCGTTTCTGCGATTCTCGCGGCAACGATAAATCAACGATCGCGATAATTCGCAGCATTAGAGGTTCGGCGTCGAATAGGAGAAGCGCCGATCGTTCTTGTTTGTCGCGGCTCGCGAGGCATTATGGCATTATAGCTCGTGGAGCACTGCAGGTGGTCTTGCCGCCTTCTCTGCGACGGTATTAGCCCTCACGGATGCCGCGCGACGTCGTATACCGATCGCACACGCGGCCACCTTTTTCCAAGCGTAATTACTGTCCCGCGGTTGTTAACATTGTACCGCGCTACGTTTTTCTGCTCTATAATCGGGTGGGTTTTTCGAAAGCTCCCTAGAGCGATCCTCCGGGGAGAAATAAAGGCCGTGCAGGCATACCGTGCGTAGCGAATGCAGACTGCGGGCGGTCCTGTCGCCTTCCCGACGATCGTATTTGTCCGTCGAATGGCGCGTGGCGCTGCTTATCAATCACTTCGCCTCGACCTACGCTGTTTGTTTGCGCGTTGCGCTAGCTGCTCCTGTAATACCAATCAGGCCCACCGTTGGCGGAGCCAACTCGGTTCTTGCGGCACGATTATTTGGGTGGTCCGTCCGGCGAACCAGCGAGGTGTTAAAGTATATTATTAGAGATCGGGGGCGAATAGAGCGCGCGTGACGGCACGTCGGTTTTTGCGTCAAGGAGCTTCTAACTTCCCGTCCCTCCGCTGCGCGGAATGTCAGGCACTCATCGAATAACGATTAGACGATCCCGGCACCGCACGTCGAGGCGCTGGCCTCGCATCGAAACGACCATTTAAACCGGTCACCAATTTCTCGCCCAATCCCCACGGCCAAGGAGGCACTTTCGTTGTTCCTCGAGTTAACAGCGACGCGACTTTCTTTACAGATGCAACGCGCGACCCACACTTCTCACGGTTCATGATAAAACCAACGTTTGTACGAATCGTAAGTTAGCAGGACAACTACATAGTATCGTGGCTCGAGAGATGATTGGTGGATTTATGTCGGTGTAAGCGCTATAGGCTATGCACAGCGTGGCGCGCCATCGGTTGACTATAAAATGAGATGATAAATGATAGGCCGCGGCAGAGTATACGAGTCGGGTTCGACAGGTAGTAATACTCTTCATGGATGCTGTAGTAACTCATAAGCGTCGAGGCGGGAGGAAATTGTGATGTGACGACGAAAAAGGATTGCACGAGCGTAGAAGCGAGTAAAGAAAGAAAGAGAACCGCGGCAGAGGCACGGAGAGGGCGAAGAAGATGAAGAAGAAGGAGGAGACGAGAAAAAGAAAGCATCGACGACGACCAATTAGCCCACATAACCGTTTTTACGAGTACAGCGATATACGGGACGTAGAAAAGCGAGATTATAATCGCGCCACGAACCAGGATGCCGGTTCGTGTCCGTTTTCTCACGCATCAAGAACTTCCACCAAAACTACACAATGGGAGAGGTCGACACACCGCTTACAGAGCAGCAGCGCGATAAACTCGAGGAATAATCTTAATTAGTGGTTGAAACACGTTAGCCCATCCCTCGCGGGGGGAAAAAAACATGCCGATCGCGGGTACCTGAATTAATTTACTCCTCATTTGCTTTATTCCTGTTTACATCGTAGGTTTCGCGGAACGCGTTTATCGCGCCTAACGCTTCTGCACCATAAACGCCGGGGAATTATGAAGGTAGCTAACAAACCGTCTACATTGCACAGCTATTTGTACGCCGCGGCGGAGGCGATAGAGGAGCTAATTTCTTCGGAATCCTTCCTCTTTTTACGAACGGCAAAAAGACGCGGACGAAGAAAAACATGTTCAGAATTCTAACCGTCGATGGTAATTTCATAGTCGGCTTGTACCCGGCGAATGATCGCTATCTGGAATCTCAGGCGAAGGATTGTCGAAGAACGGGTGTAATTTGCCGCACGAATCGCGGATCTGGGCGACACCAGGCGTGAGCGCGCGGATCGCGGGGCTCGCCGCGCAATCGAATCGAATTTTAACGGGCGTAGAAAAGTGCGGATTTGTTCGTGAACAAGATCGGCAGGAAAGCGCGAGAAGTTCAACCGGTTTGCCGGTTACAACGCTCGCTATAGGTCCGAGCGCCACGCAGCGGTTCGCGCAATCGAGCTGCGCAGCCGATCGCCGAGCAGATAAACGTGACACCGGTGTGTAGGTACCTCTTGCACCGCGAGCGTTCGCGGTCCAAGCGTCGACCACGAAGCGCGCGGATTCTGTTGCTCCAACATTTCGCGCGTCGCTTCTAGATCCGCATCATCGCGCCAGTCAGGCCTTTATCGCGGGCCACCGATCGAAAAATAGCGATCCGACACAACCGTTTATCGGACGCCGCGCAGCGCCGCTTAGCCAGCGATCTAACACCAGTTATTGAAAAATATGTGTTCTCTCGTGTACCCGAGAGGACCGAGCTCCCGATGCCTATGCCTCGCTTCCGTGTCGCGATATACTGGGTACCCTTCAAGAAAAGATGGCGCTAGATTCATGGCAAATAGTTATGATGGAGTGAAAAAACTGAACTTAATGGGAGCGCATCATCTCCCAGTACTAATTGTAAGACAGACCTGGACAAATTATTTACTTACTTGCGTACCTAATTTAAAAAAATCACTGGGGTAATGTTCAACACGCGGGACTTGAAAGATGGCTCTGTGTCTTACGCGTGTAGTCTGGCAATAACGATAGAGAGGCGATAAGAAAGATGAGGCACGGGGAATAGGATAATACCTACGTACGAAGGGAACAAACCCGCCGAGAAGTAGAAATGATTTTTAATGTTTCACGAGTGGTAGCGAGATTTGCATCTCCGCTGCGTGCCGTTGCTTATCCGCTGGCCATCGCCGAGAATTCTCGCAGCTACGAGCGGGGAATTTCTCTAATTTCAAGAGACCTCTGCGCCACGGACGGGGCCGCGTAAAAGCGCGCTCGGAAACGGCAGGTGGGGAGATTGGAGGCAGGGGAAGACGAAGACGCATGACTTATACGCCTATTTCAGTTAATAATCCCGTTACGCCCGGTTCAGCCTTGCCTCGCGGCGCATAATGGACGCTAGCAAGGATCCGAAGCCTGGGACCCAAAGCCGAGAGCGCGTCGAGGGCGTAAAAGGGGAGAACTGAAAGGCCGCCTCGTCATCCGTCAACTGTCAGACGTCCGACCAATCCTGCACACCACAACCAAGAATCGAGCAACCACCCACGGGGCAAATTGCGTCTAGCCCACCTCCGAGGCCTCCGCCACGCTAACCCCCTCCATTAAACGGTGACGCCACGATTTTTCGTAAACAAACACCGCAAATTACAAGTAATACTCTGTCTCGAAGTGAGTAACTTTCTTCGACGTGACAATTACACCTGACCGTGCATAAAAATTGCATAGAACCTATGCATATAACGTCGACATTTACTTTCTTAACCCAGACGGCGCGAGGTAATTGTTTATCGCGAACGTTGATAATTTTTGCTGAACGTATAAGCATGTGTGTCAAGGATAAAAGCTGACGATATTTGCAGTACAAGTATGCGCGTCGATTTTATGCACCGAGTGCGTGCATGGGTTTCGTATCAGCGAAAGAGTAAAAAGGCAATTTCGTTAGAATCGAAGAAAACACGGGTGCCGAAGCCAAACGCACAGAGCAGACATCGTCCACCGAAAGGTAGCTAGGTACTTAGAAATATGTAGGTAGCGACTGATTTACAGCGGGGTTGTCGCAGTCCTAGAAATCGTCCGCAGGAGGCACGATGCTAGAAAAAAAAGATCAGGGTCAAGAGGTGGACGGAGTTGAGCTCGCAGGGCTGGCTCGATGCCTGACGGATAGAAATGGCGTTTCACTTTGGCACGGCAGAAATGCGTATTACTTGATATACCGACCAGCGGAGAAACCGCCGGGAATGGATTTAACTAGGAAAAACCGTCGCTCGCGCATTCCTCGGCTACCGCGTACCTTGCGAGGGCACGGCATCGTCCTCCGAATTCTCGCGATCTATTTCGAGATAAGTATTCTGGACGTTCGGCGAGCCTCTGAAGCGGCGAGGCCCCCCCAGTCGGAACGTCTTTTATGAGCCTCCTTTTGCTCGGTTTCTCGGGGCTCGCCCCTAGCGGCCCGGCAAATTGTAACCAATTTTTTTGCCCCGACCGTCTCGACCGTGAAATTTTCAAACTTTTCAACCGGAGAAAGAACAACTTGGGTACCTTCCATCCTCGGCTAACGTCGCTTTCCGCTGGGCTTCGGTCACGGCGGTTCCAGTGCTCGCAACCTTGTACACCGAGTTCCGAGTTCACCATTACCGAACAAGAGCCTCGAGCACCGATGCTTGGCGCATTATCGCGGCGGACACGTGTAGCACGTCAGGGATCGAGGCGGCACTTTGCGCCCTCGATCCAACTAGATTCACTCGCGCAAATGACCCGGTACGAGCACTCGGCTCCGCGTCCACCCATCAACATCGATCGGCGGGGGAAGTCTGTCGAAAGAACCGTGAACGAGAGGCAGCAGAAGGTGAAACGATTCGGTATTGTTTACCCGCGGATCCGAGACATAGAGAAGAAGCCGATCGACCTGAGGTAACGGATCGAGACGCGCAGAAACACTGCCAGGATTATGAAGTGCGATGTTGATAGGATGGCAGGCAGGCAGGCAGGCAGGCAGGCAGGCAGCGCCGGTGAAGGAGGCAGGAACGCGAGGGCGCGCGCGGGAAACACACCAACGCACCCACACCGTCTGCCCCATACACCGAGGAGACACACGGGCACACCTATGCCGGCAGAGCTGCCCGAGCGCACCCACTTGTTTTCGAGAATCGCGGAAAAATGCGCCACCGAAGGTATAAACATACTGGTACCCCCATCTGCTGATCCTTGCACATGCTGACATAAAGATGATTAACGCGGTCGAAATATGTCATGTACGTCTTCCCTGCTATATAATTCCAACACTGCAAAGAAATTCTCGCAGGCTTGACCGGTAAACTCGAGGTAACTAAATTATTTCAGGCTAGAAACTGTGCGCATCTGCGCCCAGGCTGGACATATTAAAATTACAAATTCTGCCGTTTTATGTCGCGATTTCCATAGAAAGTAGACAGCCCTCAGATGGTCAGCCGTACTCTTGCCGCATGTTTTTCAGGAATATAATAGCCATGGTGGTTAGAACTGATGAATATTCAAATGGCAAAGCGCGACTATGTATTTCTCAAAATGCTAGGGACTACAAAAGCCAAGGAATCAGATGATTTTTGTTCCAGATCTTACGATTCCCAAGTATTTACTTTTCCATCATTTAGGTAAATAGGTATACCAGTGAGCTAGAACACTCGAATCAAAAGATTCGATGTAAAAGTTCTACTGTAAGTTCTATCTATTTCAGGCTGTCGGCTCCATCCAGACTGTTCCTTAATTTCTGAACCACCTCGACCCCCGTGTGTCCGTAATTACCAACGGAGAAAGCTTTTAGTCTGCTTCTGACGAGGGGACCAGAGCAACGGAGTACCACGGCCACTACTCGTGTTAAAGGAACGCCGGCTAATACTCGGGGACGCGGACGTAGCGTAATGTATTGCCCCAGAAACAAGCGTGTTACAATGGTAACACGTTCCGACGCGGCGCGTGATATAGTACGCGATGACGTGGACTGGAAAGGTGGACGTATGCGTCGATCCTAACGCGCGATAGCATTCAAATTTTCCGCGGGTCGCGGATAATCTTTCGCTGGTCCCTCGGCGATCTATTGATTGCAGTGGCTGCGTTGGAAGGACCGCGGAATAATCTGCTACGCGTAACGCGAATATACCGTTGCTTATTATTGGCGGCGATACGCGCGCGAGGGCACAAAAGGCCGCGAGAGCCGAGCTTCGCCGTGAAATCAAACTCACCGGGGTCGGTTGTTACCGACATCGACGGAGGCCCCAAGTAATACTTGGAACACGGACATAATATATCGCCGCGGAAATTGCAGTGTGTTGGTACAATGTTGCACTCACACCCCACGCCATCCGGGGTCGCATATAACAAACGGCGCGATGCTGTGAACTAGAAACCCGAACACGCTTGCTCGCCTGTTTGCGGGAATACACGTAATATTCGCACTGGAAAGTGAAACAGAATCGGGATTTCGTTTGGCGAACACTGTTTAAATGAATTCGGAACTTCGGGTGGTATGTTCTCGTGTAGTTGTTAAAATTGTAGTGGGGAGTGTGACGTAAAAGGGAAGATTGATTTTTAGCTATAGAAAGCTTCTTACTGGTAGAAATTCATTGGTCAATTTTGGACAGGGTAAATCCGGGGCTGTCGGTACACCTAACATGGAATGGTTCTTAAAACTAACACTGATATTATTTATTTTATTATTTATATTAGAATTTTATGCTAATTCAGAAAAACTGGTCGATATTTGCTTTAAGACAATATTTGCTGAAAATCGAGATGAAAAGTGAAATCATGATATCTCACTATTTCTCCCGAGATGCCGGGAGAAATGGGTCTCGTCGTTTGGAGAGATGGTTCGCGTCTTTGGGAGAGATAACCGACATAATCATTCATGAAAAAATAACAATGAAGAAAGCAAAATTATTTACAACTACAGATTTATTGAAATTCTATTTTTTTTTGCGCTGAAGAAGTAAAGAACACACCAAACAAAAAGTAAAGTACTTACTAACGATTAACAAAGCAAATGAATACAAACGTGAACAAATAAAATTAAAAAACAAAAACTTTATTTTAATATTTGTAAAGAATAAACAGTCAAATAATCTTTTTTTTTTAATTGAGCCTAATTAGTTTTTCTTTCCAACCCCAACTATTACATCTATCTCTATTTCAGCCAGTCAATATTTAGATTTGTTTTGAAATAAAATTCTAAACGTTCTAGGCAATTTAAAAGTGAATCTATCGCAATCATAACTGGGACCATCTCTCCTTTCTGCAGAGAGAAAATGTTTTCTCGTTAGCTTTAAAAGGAAGGGTTAATATGGCCAAATATTTTCGCTGCATTATCCCTCAATATTTCTCCCATCTTATTATCCAAAACATTATATGAAAATTAACTTAGAAATATAGGTATTTTAAATACTTTTCTGTACACCACTGTTGATAAAAGAGTAGGGAAATCACTCCCTGTCATTATTTACTATCCTGGGTTTGCGGGATGTTTATAGTTTATCTCGGGATTCCGGGACTACTCTCAGGATTGGGAAATAGAAAATTTCAGTAATTAAAATGATTTATTATGTGTTAAAATTCTAAATCTCTATTTAAAGTAAACAAACTTACTTTCCATCGTTAGTCTGAAGCTAAAATCATTTTTAACAATACAAACAGTAGAACAATGAAGAATAAAAAAGTCTCAATAAGTAGATAATATCAGTAAACCATTATGAAGATTTTTGGAAATACGAACGAAGAAACAGCACCTAAAGTATAGGAAGTGCAGCATATTTGGAATATTGTTGGTAATTTGAAATACCGTAGTATCTAATAAACTACTAATGTTATCTAATTTGTAACACTGCAGATAATAGGGGCTAATGAACTGTTAACTAATGACATTTGTGGATGAAACGCCATTTTTACATTTTCGACTTAATCTGCAGAATAAGAAAACGTCAATCTGCAAAACTTTTTCAGCAAGTATTCAATCGTTCCAATCGTTGTTAAAATATGTCAAAACTTTAGAGTGAAACACTTTATCTACTCCATGAAGATTTATGGTTCCATGTGAGGTTTGCGATAATGTTGAGAATACAAAGTGTGACATGATATTTTAGTTTTCATGTTGCTAATTCGGAATACCCCAGGTGAAGGTAATTTAGAATTTTCCAAAGCCTAGCAATAATTTTGTTTCGCGCGTAACGGCCACCGTCCATTTATATTTACCTACGATTATTCCTATATTGTGATTCTTGAGCCTGATTACATCATACAAGAAAATAACTTTATTATCTACATGTTTTTTTACGTTTATAAAGTGAAGGTAAATTAGAATATCGGTATTCCAAATTTGGACCTGCACCTTAACGAAATCGATATTTCCTGTCATTTTGCATTTAGACCAAAGTTTCAGCTATTTTTTGTTTTTTATTATTACTGAAAGTTTGAAATATAAAAGCTTATTAGCTTCCCTATGATAATATGCAGTTTTATTTCTTCCCATCGTTTGCCGTAATGTTTTATTCGTTTTAAACAAACCAGTATTCCAAATATGCTGCACTTCCTCTACATATCTACAATGTTTTCAACTTTACGTGTTGCGATTTGCAATTCGCGTGATTTCGAAATAGCGGAAAGTGAGAATATCATTGTAATAATAAATATTGTTTAGTTACTTATATGCGACTTAATATTATTATTTAAATAAATTATTATTATTAGTATTGTCCTTATTATTTTGAAATGGTTATGTTTATTTATTCCGTTTATTTGTATATTTTTCAGGTGTTCATAAAGTAATTCACATTATTTAAAAATCCCGAAATTCTCGGGATTATTTATATCAAATCCCGGGATTTTTGGAATCCAAAAAACATCCGGGATCGCGGGATTATATTCCCTATGAAGAATGTTAAATGTAACCACAATTTACTTTTATAGCCTATAAATCCAGAAAAACACAGAAGGAAGCGAAATTACGCTATTCATTCAACTGTTTGGCTCCTAAAGAAGCACTTGGTCTGCACTTTAACGCGTTTTTACGTATAGAACTTCAAATATAAGAACTCTGTTAACTCCCTTGTCGTACCGACAGTCCCAGATACATACACCCTATGTATCGTGATTACCCAACAAAAAATGAAAAGCTATATGCTTGGAGATTAGAAAGGCTTCTATTGTTTCTTAGCTCTCTATTTTCGGCTGCCTTTCGTGTCGTTTCAATTTCCCCGAACAAACGAATGCTGCTTTTCTTTCCGAGAAGGGGTAGAAGTGACTCCCTGGCCGTCGAAACATTTTCACGGTTTCATAGTGCTGGATCACGACATTCGGAAATATTTAGCCTCGGCTGATGTTCGACGTTCTGTCTGGGAAGGTAGAAGCAATCGATGTTTATGGATTTCCATCCACACGTGCACAGGTAGGGACCCTCGCCCGTCCCGTCCCGTCCCCACCCCTCACGTGAAATCGCGTAGTTGGTAGCGGCAATTACGAATTGCGTGATTTGTGGCCGTAACTCGCCGCGACGGCGGCGTCGTGACGCTCCCAGGTTACCTGCAGGTGGCCGGCACCAACTTGCCGCTCGGTTCGTGGCGGCGCTGCGTTTTTGAATGACGGAATATTACATCCGACTCCATGCGAGCTTTTCCATGAAAATTGCTGTCACGTATGTCAATACCGAGAACTCATCAAACCCCGGCACGAAAGCCCGCCCGATATCGACGGCCGACCTTCCCCTACCATTTCAAGTCACCCCCTCGATTCGATGCCATTGCTTCACCAGCAAGAATAGGTGCGCTTCTACCGTCCAAGCCTAGCGCACTTCGTTTCCACTTGCATCCTCGATATGCGCTGCAAGCTTCTAAGCGAATAGTCGTGCAGTCACTTGTTCAGACAGCCCCAGAAAAAACATGGCGGTGCAATTTAAAGCGTGTACAAGTTGTAGCGTGACAGGGAGCGTGTAAACAGCGGCGAACACGACATTCCCCGCAAGTTTGTCGCTTCAGTGTTGAACATCGATCGCGACAACAATACCCGCGGCAAAAGCCCAAGTTTAACGCAAAGGAGCTCCGACAGGGCGGACATGGAAACTTTCTCCTCCGCCGTGTGGTAGCGTGGTTCGGCGCGGCGTTCCTCGGGCATCGATGTTGAAATGGTAAAAATTTTGGAACGAGCCCAAGGAATAGGAGGCGAGGAGTTTCTTCCATCCACCTGTCGGTGAAAACACCGAGGCACCGCGATGCCGAATCGCCCGCTAAAAGGGGGCCACGGCGCACACACACGCGCCCGGGGTATTTAGAAAGTCACGAACAGCTTCGCGACCGGCGTCGCCGCCACTCAATTTATTCGACGCCGCGGCACCGTCCGCCGTCGCCGAGCGAGTTCGGCCGCTAATTGAAAAGCGGACAAATTAACACGGTGAATGGATCGTCGCAATTTATAATGTCGCCGACCAACGAGAACGCGATACCGCGGGTTATCGCGAGCGTGGCCGAAAAACGGCCGATAAATGGCTGATACCGTCCGACTGGCCGTAGCTTTCGTCCTTTTTCCTGCGCGGACGCGCCGAGTCCAGGGAGGGGTTTTCCGAGCGAATGTACTTGGTCGAAGCTCAGTGGAACGTGTGGAATGTTTGAAAGTTGCTACGAGTTGGAAGGTACTGATTTGCAGAGGGCCCCTCGGAGTGGAAAGACAAATTGAGGAACTGTCAGCAAGAGGGGTGCAACTCTATTTTTGGCAGTTTCGAGTATTTACTGGAAAAAATTGTTTATAAAATTATTATCTTGACTTGATATTCAAAAGGGAGCAACTAACAATTATAAGTGCAAAATAGATCATTTCACAAAATAAGGGGTCGTTCTTAAATTACGTAAGGCTTTCTTGGGGGGGAGGGGGTCCCGAATTTCTTACGTTTTCTTACAAGGCGGGGAGGGGGGAGTCAGGTAGCATCTTACGTACTATTTTTTAACCTAATTTTCAATAAATACAAATTCTATCATTAATATTCCAGAGAAGTTGTTTTAGTTTAAATTTCCCGAAACCGAGGTAAATGAATTACATAAACATTTAAAAGAATTTTAATAACTGAAAAAATTCAATGCCAAAAATATTACGTAAGAAGGATTACCCTTACGTAATTTAAGGACGGCCCTAAGTTGTAATTGAGTTGATAACACTTTATTTCTATTTTTTTTTACTTTTTTTTACTTATTTCTATTTTTATTTCTATTTAATATTAATATTTTTATTATAGAATATTTTGGGCTACAAATAGAAATAAAAACTTATCCACTCAATAACTACTACTTATTGGGTGAAAATATTTTTTTCATTTAGTGTTCTCTATTTTATGTTAAGTCAAAGCGATAATTTTAATATTATTTTTAATATTATTATTTATTCGCCATAAATCGCTCATTTGTTATTGGATTCGCATCAATCGTGCACCAAACGATCTAGAATTTTTTTACATATGTTACACATCACAACTCAAAAACTGTCCGAAATAAAACTGCACCCCAGAACTTGCGAAGGGGATTAGTAGTATCTTCCTAAAAAGTGAGAGAAAAATATCCCCTCATTTTTGAAACTGTGCCATTTCTGTCAGAACTATAGAAACAAAGCAGTTCGTTTCGCAGAGTACGGATAAAACAGCAGACATATTAGGAGTGGGTTGAAGGTTCGCAACGACAGAAGAAAGAGCAACGTAAATCCCGAACAATGGAAACGGTCCTCGGAACGATGAAATCATGATTCGATAGAAGTGGACACCCGCCGCGTACGAATGCGGCAAGTTAATGCAAGCCGTGTAACAAATACAGGCGATGATTATCGAAGTCGATTTGAAGGGGAGACAATAATTATAATGATTATATTGGAGTCGGAAGGTAGGCGGCCGGCGGGAAATAAATTACGGGTTTGCTCGCTGCGTGCAGTCCACATAGCGGCATAGGCGCGTTCGTTCGATAGATCCGTATCTAAGCATTCTGTTCGATAGAGAGCGCCACTGCAGCTGCTAGCTTCCGCAATTTTTTATCGAGCATTAATACGGCTGCGGACGCAGCACACCTCGCGCCTCCATGGTTCCACTCCTCCTATAAACACATTTGCGCGTCGCTAATTACTTTTCGACGTAGCAGGAATAAATTTCCGTCGCGACCTGGTAGAACGGCTCTTCCCCTTCTTCAAGGCTGCGATGGCGTCGGGCACCGAAAACCGTCTGGATCCCGAAACTGCTCTGCGGAATTGGAGACCGAGGAAAAAAGAGGTGTCTTTGTGAGTTTTCCACACGAACACGAATTTAGAGCACAAGACGAGGATCTGGAGACCTCTTGGACCAGTGGCCTACAATGCGATCGCAATTGTCCCTGATCCTGTCGTCCGTGATCTCCATTTTTGCGAATGCATTTGGAGAACCGTCGACAGCGAACTTTCCGGAACATCCGTAGGTATCGTGGGGCGTAGATATTACGGCGAACGGAATCTAACGGGCTGCGAAGTGTTTTCAGGCCCGCACCGTCCGCACGCAACGTGAATATTCAATTTCTCCGCAGCGCTACCAGTTTCCATAAGCCCTTCTAGCGGCAGGAAAATCGACGGAACAAGCAGGAAACTGTTGTTCCTGGAGCTGGCCGATTACGTGGCACTGGAGACAGTCGGACGGCGAACAGACGTATTTTTAGGTTGCCCGTAGGTTAAAAGCAACTGCCCAGCATCCGGGTGATCCCGTTTGTCGACCAGTTCGAGCATTCTTACCGGCATTCCAGCATCGATTACTCGGAGGACACTCCGATTCCTGGTGGATAGCCTCTCGCGATCGTGCGGCCCGTGTTTCCGAGGAATGTCCGCCGAAGGAAATATGCAAAGATCGCTGGCTGCCGTCAGTACGTCGCTTCTCCAGATATTGCGTCGCGTCCACCAGGACACTTAATTAATACGATTGTTGTTTGCTCGCGAGCCTGAGGGTATCGCGAACGCCTGTTGCCAGCAAGAACAGTTTGCTCTCGCGACGGAACCAGCACCTTCTCTCCTCTTTTTCTCCTTCCTCTCCCTTCTTTCTCCCTCCTCGCAGGTTTACAGCTCCTCTCGCTGCGTTCTTTTTTATTCGCTCAAGTGGTTATCGTTCTTCCCGCTGCTCCCCTCTTTCCTTTTATTCTAGTCCCCTACCCAGCTGCCAGCGCATCCTTCTTTACCTCGTTTCCCTCAATTTCAGTAATATACACACGCTCGACCGAGCTACACCCGCTCCTTCCTGCTTCCTCTCTTAACACTTCCGTCCACCCGCCGTTCACCACTCTCGCTTTTTCCGCTTGCTGGTGTTTCCCCAGGAAGAAGCAGCGCTTCCATTTGTCCGAGAGCTTCCGGTGTTCCCCTTGATTGAACTGAGCGATCCACGGCTCGGAATTAAGAATTAATTCTCAATTTTGCAGATTGCCGGGAAAGCAGCTCTCGTGGAAGCTATTTCCACGTTTCCTCCTGCTGTGCAAAGCTAACTCCTCGTTTGTATTGTTCCAGAGTAAGTCACTTTTATCAAGCTTCCACATTACTCATATTCTAATCTTCAAAGCTTTTCAGCAGCGGGTATCTCTCTTTCGCGCCTCAGCTTCGATACTTGAACCATCGGCGCGCAATTAACACGAGCAGAAGAGTGCCAGTGCTCCTCCCTTCTCCCACTTGAATCTCAATTTCTCCCGCAAGCGCGTATCTAATATCTTCTATCCAGCTTTCGAGCGTCCGCGTACAGGAGTATAGGCGCGGGCTGCCTGTGCTCAGCCCTCTTCGTCCTCTGTTCGTCCTGCTCGTCCTGCTCGTCGCCGTTCGTCCTTCTCTCCTCGCCGCGGTGAAGATTGTCGCGCGATTAGTGCGGGCCCCAATGTCACGGCGAAGATACATTGCTCTCGTGGCTTGGTCCGCGCTATAGCTACAGCGGTGTGTGCATACCCGGCGAGGCTTATACGGGCCCCGTTTATATACGGTAACACCGTAAGTGCATAATCGTCGATCGCATCTCCTTGCACTTTGCGTCAAGCCACAGCACCTTGTACGTCGGGCCGCGCGACCGCCCCGTCAAAGATCCTCGTATCTGCGCCGTGTAACGACCTGACACGTTCTCCGTGTAACCGCGTAGAGGAGACGCAACGCGACGCGACGCAAGGCGACGCGTCCCAGGGATCGAGCGTCACGCCTGCCGCGCGACTGACGCCAATTGACGGCTTATGAAACAGACCGGCTACTCCACGTCGTGCTAACCGTTTCTTGTCGTTCCCTATTTGTACCGCTTGCTATCATAATTTCAGTTTTTCAGAGGTATTAGCTTTTTAAAAGCCTTCCGCTTTGCGATACTTTTACAATTATTCGATGGCGGCATTGTTGCTTCGTAAATACAAAGTTCGATGACCGGGGAAAGTCAACGGACTTTCGCACGTTTTTTCCTGCGTCGTATAATTGACGTTGACGCGGTTAACCAATACTCGGCCTAAATAATTGGGCTCATGTTCCGGTGATTCACGAGTGCCGATGATACTTCGTGACGCTCGCGGCTGAGTACGGGGACCGTTCAGGAATGAAATAGCAACTGGCTGGTTTTAATATATTGGCCGACGACATTTAACATTTAACCGTGTGCCGATGTGACGCGCGCTTCGAAGCCTCGCGTTGCAACTGGCACGAGGCACACTTTCAGCAATGTCAGGTAATGGTGCCAAATATTAATCTTCGAGGCGTTAGAGGTCGGTGATTAAGAAGTTGCTAAAGGCTTGTTTCAATATTATATTGCAAAATACAAGAGAGATATAGGCTCAGGAAAACACAATTTCCGAACTACAAATATGCTTTCGTGCCATGTAGGTATGTTTGAAAGCGCAAAACTCAAAAACTGCTGAACCAATTTCGATGAACCATGTACCAGAAGAATCTTTGTTTTAGTGGGACTACTATAGGCTAAAAAATAGTTCCAAGATCCACATGCAAAGGGCGCTACACTTACTTATAAAATTAAATGAGAATGGAAAGTCTAATTTCGAAGCATTTTTAAAGGCTAAAGGAAAATTTCAAGAAGAAAGTTTCACGCGCAGTACTAATCAATACCGTAGCAAAGCACATTTATTTTGCTATTAGTAGGGGAAACTCGGACAAAACCGGGTACCTGGGTAAAACCGGGACGTGCTATTATTTTTTAAACTGCCTTAAATTTTCCCGCGTCATTGCAGCGATATATTCTAAGGATGTCCATTATTTCATCAACAAAAGAATTAATTGTGTTACAAGCGTGCTTACTAAGGTTATATCGTCTTGTGTGTTTTAGAAGGCTCTGATCTAATTTTTGATCATTAAGAAACTTCAAACAGTTTTGACAGTGTTGAGGTAGATACTTTTTGGTGTGAATTATCTTAATTATTGCATATTAAAGTGTAAATAATTAAAAGGTCTGTTTTTACTTCGCCATGGTATTGTTGATAATTCGTAATATTTACAAAATTGTATGCTGGGGCAAAACCGTACGGGGTAAAACCGGGTACCCGGTTTTGCACAAAATGTGTATAACAACGAAACGAAAAGGAGGACGTTATCAAAATTAAAACTAAATCTTAATAAAGGACTACAAGTAAAGAGAAAGAAAACCACAAAATTAAACAAAATACCGAAGGACAATGATAACTAACAGTGGTGATGAAAATGGTGAAGATATTTGCATTTATGTTCAAGAATCATATGGTTCATTGAAAATGAATGAAGGTTGGATGCAATTTACAGTTGGTTCTAACTGGTTGGGACACTGAAGAATTGCATGAGTTTCATTGTTATAGGTGCTATGGCCAGTATCTAAATATGGTACCAGGTTTTACCCATGCCATGGGGTAAAACCGTAAAAACGAACCATATTTTAAATCGTAATTTTTTGTATTTGTTCTTCTATTAAGAAAATTGGATATATACTATTATTTAATAAAGAATTTATGCTAATGAATCCTAATTGCAATTTTTTTTTAAATTAATACTTTCAAAGTTATGAGCTTTTATCCTTAACGTCCCAATTTTGCCCCGGTCCCCCCTACTTTTAAAATTAATTAAGAACGGAAAATCTAATTTCGCAGCGGTTTTAAAGGCTAAAGGAAAATTTCAAGAAGAAAGCTTTACGCGCAGTAGGTACTACTCAACACCGTAGCAAAGCACAAGTATTTTGCTATTAGTATATGATAATCGCGAAGCAGTCGGAACGACTTTGCGAGTTACCCAGCCGCCATTGTTGAATTACGCTGCTGAATTTCTCAGGGCGATCGGTGCTTTCAAGCTCACGTACAATACTTAAAAAGTAAGAATTTCTCGAACAATGAGCGCGCCGAAAGGGGAGCCGTGTGGCCTCCAAGATCCGTGGTACTTTCAATCGGAACAAAGTGTATCGTATAGTGACCGGTTGGACGTTTGTGATGCGCGTGCCGAAGAAACGCACAACGGTCGTTGTGTTTAGCGAAGAAAGAGGCCGGCGTATGTAGCCGGGAGGACGTTTGTATGGCAAGACGATGGCAGCTCTATCGGCATTACCAATTGTGAACACCGCGACTTTTATCCAACCAACAGCAGCGGATAGCCGCTTCTTTGAGGGCTTAAAAAAATCCCGGTATCTGCATCCGACTGCCTCGCCCTTGCCTTTCTTCTAAACGGTCCAACAACCTCCAGCCTCCGTGGCATGTGAAATCGATTTGACCAGGCTGGATTACCGCTCGAGCATTTACCAAATCTGTTCCACTCGTTCGGCAACTCCAACGTAGCAACGGCCAAAGCAGCGATGTAGTAAACGCCCTTTTTCCTCTCACCGTAATACTTTAATCAGTTTAATCTCCATTCGAGGATATATTTAAATAAACTATTCCACGATGCATGGCTGAAGGAACGAATCGAATGTCGCGTCATTAATTGCAGTCCCGAAAAATGTAGTAAACCGACGGCAGTGGGTAGCGATTAACTGAATTGCGAAGCCATAGCACGGGAAATGAGCCCTCTAGCAAAAATGAATCGTAGCGTTTACGTTAAAGCGAGGGCGCAAGGGTGGCAGCCGCAGGCCGCAGGAGAGCGTGTACTGGAGCAGCACCAGGGCGACGGAGACTGGAGAACGACTGCCGGATGATTCAGCGCGGTTCATTACTCAGGCAGCTTTTTACTTTAATCACATTAATGAAGCATTTAATCTCGCCGCGTGTTTTACAAGCCGCCGGTGTGTGGCCTATCTCGGCTGCGTGGTTGACGAGGATTTCTCAGCACTCCCCCGTGAACCTCTCTCCCTTCTCACACCCTCCCTCTTTCCCTTTCTACGTGCCACCACCACGCCCGCCCCTCCCCCGCATTCCCACCCGCCTCCCGACGTTCCTCGTCCTTTCACTTTCATCCATCTTTCGGTTATTATCTTCTTGTTCTCCCACCCTCCCGCGGTGTCCGCTAATAACCGCACCTCGTTTAGGCCCCGTTTACACCTGTACGGCCGTGTGGCCAGCGTCCTTTATCTCACCCCGCCGGGGCACGCACTATTACGGTAATATATTGTATTACAGGTGGCTCGCCTTTATGCCCCGCTTATCGCCGCGCGAGTATCGCCGCGAAGGTGTAGGTAATCGAAATCGCTATAAAACCGGATTCCCGTATCGACAGCTGCCGCGGCGAGGCACGCAGGGCCCCGTCGAGGACGCGCCGACAACGAGCGGGCATCGTTGTTAAATTAGGAAGCCACCCGGAAGGTTCTCTTTCATGGCGCCGTGCTGACTAATAACCGGGTATATTTTGCCCGCACACCGCAGCCGTATACACGCTCATATCCGCCGGTTATTTATCGCGACAAGCAACGACGGAGGCTGTCAACCAGTAGATACAAATGTCACTTACATCCTCTGTCATTCCGATTCGCATAATAGCGGCGCGTAGCCCGCCGCCGAAAAAAATTTCCAGCTTATGATTACGCGTACCTACTGTACTCGGCCCTAGCCCAGACGATTTACGAGCGTCGCGTACTCACCGCCGCGTAAATAAACGATCGCGTCCTTCGCGTTTACCCATTAAATTCATAATCAACGCGTGTCCGTGTCGCGTAAAAATCGCCCCTTCGAAGGCGAAAGGGACAACGCCGCGCAGTCGCGGCGATCGCCGAGGATACAGCGCGAACCCGAGCGCCGTTGTCGCGTGTATCGGGGACCCCGATAAAATCTGCACTCATTGTGCCGCGGCGGACGATAAATTCGAGGGCGGCCGTGGCGAAATTTTTCGTGAAAAGAAAGGAACGAGAGACAGGAAACGGGTCGCGGGGCGGCCAGCGTTGGCTCGCAGCGTAAGGCGCGTTTCTAGGTTTATTGTTTCCCTGGACGAGACCCGGCCGAGCCGCGCCGCGCGTCCGCTTGACATCGCTCGTAATAGGTATACAGAGACAGTGGGTTGCTTACATTATGCCGGGAAAGGAAGATGCACGCATGTGCTCTCCGCGAGGCCTGGGGCGGTGCAACGTCACTTACCTGAAACAATAAATTACATACCGTTACGTTGCGTACGTATTATATGTATATAGGCGTATATAGGTAACTGACTGATTTACGATCTCCTCTGCGTTACGTGCGCGCGTACATGTGCTTACAAGCACTCGTGTGCCGGGGAGCACCTGTACGCGCGTGTCTACGAAAGTACCTACTACGATGGCAACGACGGTGAATACCTCGTCTTCAACCAACGGACGGGATTGACGTTTTCATCGCGTTTCGATTTTCAAATTTACGTGGACAGTGTTTCTTTTTTATAGAATCTACGTGCAATTAGAACTCGGGTGGTTCCAAGAAGTCAGAGGATATCCTAAATTGGATGAATAAGAATGACATCTACCCCTACGATTTATCTGTATCTTAAGCAGGGACGGATTTAAGGAAAAAGGCACAGGTGGCAAACGTTCTGGGACACCTTGCATACATAACAGAATTCGACTAATTCGATAATATAATAAATGCGAAAGTCTGTTTGGATGTTTGTTACTCAATCACGTCGCAACTACGCAACGGATCTTTCTGAAATTTTGTATATACGTAGTTTAGGATCAGGAATATCATATAGGATGCTTCTTATCCCAATTTTTTTAACCGACGTGGACCAAATTTTGCGTAATTACTCTCTAGAACACTGCGGAAAATATAGGCTACCATGAAATCTGGACATCCCACCTCTTCCCCCTTATTTCATCCTATTGACACTCTGTAGCAATCTAAGTTCTACCCGGGCAACGCAGGGTACTTTAAGTTAGTTACAAATAAATTAACGTGCATGTGGTATTCAAGTTATAGGAAACGGAAAATAATATAGTGTTTAGATAAAAGCATAGAAATTCTGCCGCCCGTTAAATCCGCCACTGATCTTGAGTCCAGTTTCATAAAAATTCACTAGCACAATGCCCCACCCTTGTAACTCTCGATTTCTTTCCCAGGAATACAGCGACGGTAATGTTATTTAAATAGCTAATTGTTCTGCAGCTGGCTTTCTCAAAGCCCCCTGCAATTACTCTGACTACATTTCAGAAGTTAATCTAGTTTACGTGTCCTGTCTGGGAGCATGTCTGATTCTTATCTCATACTCGGTGCACAAGAGGTTCAAGTGTTCTAGTGGAAAGAGTAACACCCTGTCAAGAAACACTATGAACACGGGGGGAACGAAGGATCGTAGAGTGTGAAGAATTCAAAGTTACCGGCTGAATGGAGGGTAATCCAACAAAGTGCGCGCAAGGTAAGGTTACGTTTCGGACAAGTGAAGGTTGTCGGTATCCGGAGCGTGGCCCAGCATCCTTACAATCCCATTGGCCGATGTTAAAGCCCGCTCGCACTTACTGGAACCACTATGCACGTGGTGCAGGCTTCGATCTGCTGAACATGCATCGGGCCTCCCACAGAAACACACACTGGCACGTACGCTTTGCACGCGCGATTCGGAAACCACCGGACCGTTTCGATACGTGAACCGAGAGTGCTCCCGAATGCTCGTAACTCGATCGACGATCACTGGCAACCTCGAATCACAAACTGTCTAGCGACGTCCGATGGAACGATTGGGATCCGAACGTCAACTTCACCGATCCTCCAGCGATCAGAAAAACGTCCGATACACAGGATTGGGCGGGATTCACCGGGGAACGTTATCGAGAGTGGAAGAGAGCCGGCCGTGGCGACTGTGCATGCGGAACGACGATTTCATCGACAGTGAATAGTAGCGCGGCGATAAACATTGATGGCACAGCGAAACGTCGGGCGCGTGGTAAGGAGGAAAAAGGAGGAGGACGAGGGGGGGAAAAAAGAGTGACACGAGACAGAATGGAGACACCGCATAAACCTTCCCGACCGCGAGCCGCCACATAAATATAATAGGGAAGGTAAGGCCTCGTGATGGTTGGTCGGCATTGCCCGCCGAACCGTCACGGACTCAGCACGTCGTATAGGTAGGGGGAATTGGCGCGGGGGTGGGGTGAGATGGGTGGACGTGTCAGGGGCAAGAGTGGAGGTTGAAGAGGGAGGGCAGCGGTGGTCGACTCCTCTCTCTACACGGTGCAACACACGGCGGCGTGAAACACGGGGAAACGGCACGAATGATCGATGGGATTCTGCGCCGTCGCGGGCATGCCATGGGTGTCCGTTCCCCACTACCTTTTGCAAGTGAGCTCGACGCGCACACCACCACAAAGGGGATCCCCGCTCTTCCAAATGGTCGAGCGGCCCGCGCCGTCTGGTGGGGCGCGCGCACGTGGTGACTCGCCACCGGCTTCCTCGCAATTGCCACAGATGGCGCGGCCGATGGCTGCGACACCAACGCCACCTCCTAACGTAGCGCGGAACCTTGTCGGTAAAAAGTATGTCCGAGGGGTGAAACGTGGTACGAAGGGAATGGCGGGAACTTGCTGTTCAAAACTGCTTCGTTATTTGATGCTAACAATTTCAGAAGAGGTTGCTATCGATTTGAATCAACCCCCGAATACTTGATTTTTAAAATCAACAGTTAATACCTGGACACTCGATTAATGCTAACGAAAGAGGAGGATATTTACTGAGAGTAATATGTCTTCATAAATATTATCTACAGAAAGGTAAAGGAAACTGATCGAATACAATGATATTCCACTCGGCAAAAATGGACGCGAAAAAACATCGCTCGCAAACACACCGAATGCGAGAATTTTTTGTAGAAAACGAATGTGTTTGCCGGATATAGTCGGCGATTACACTAAAAAATGCATAAGTAGTACACATACGCGACTAAATTCCCGAGGTTGTTAAACTTTCAGCCCGTCTGGCGCGCATACGGTGTGCAGGGTCATCGCGTTTTATGCGGATCCGCAACACCCTCCCGAATAAATCTATTTGCATACAAATTGAAATTTTCGGTTTCCTTCGGGCATCTAACATTGAGCGTGCTGCACGGGTGTTACGTGTCGCCTGGCGGCGCGCGATCAGCGCTGTGTTTATTACTCGCGAATGCCCGTCACAATTCATCAACCTAATTGCGGCATTGTTAAACAACTCACGATCGACGGTCGCGCATGCACGGGGCGTAACGCAGCTTCGTGCGTGTCGATGGCTAGGCCGGGGGACTTCTAAAATCTTCAAGGCGAAATTTAGTTAGGCGACAGCTCGCGCGCGCACATGCGCCTATAAAGCTGGAACGCGTTAGGCATTCGTGAAACGCGATCGGAGGACCACCCGCGCGCCGATGCTCCTTTTCTAAGTGCGAACCGATGTCCGCATTATGCGTCGCCCGTCATCGCGAGGTGCAATCAAAATTCTTGAGCGAGAGGTGCGCAAGCATTTCGAGAGCCAAGGACCCGCTGGCAAGTAAAAGAGAACGAAACGGAGGAAGAAGCCAGAGGGGAATTTCGAACATAGTTGCTGCGCTGAGCGGGACGATAAATTATGGGCGAAAAGAAACGGAAAGCCGCGGTGCGAATGAAATTAATCTAGCGCGAGTGACGACCGACCGTGGAAGATTGAATGCCTGAAAGTACTGAAATTCCCGAGAACACGATCGTTATATAATTAGTCTCACTCGGCCACGCAGTGGGTATCGCGGCACCCACCGCGGGCATTGTACATTACGGTACGAAAGTAGCGCAAAGCACGGCAAAGCAATTGATCAATATAGCGCCAACAACCCCTCGTAACCACCCTTCTTCAGCTTCCAGTCCTCGTCGTCTACCCGCCTGCGCCCTCTCTCACTCCCAAGTCCCAGCGGCGCAGAGAGAACGCACCCCCATAACAAGTTTCTTACTCATCTTTTTCGTTCAATAACTCTCCATCCAAGATGGCCACCGCGGTCGTCCCTCATTGGCTGGGGGAAGGGGTGGTCGCAGGGGTCTGTACGGGGTTTGGGTGACCCGAGAGGCGAGGAAACCGAGAGCGAGAGAGAGAGAGAGAGAGAGAGAGAGACGGAGCGAGAGCCGCAGCGGTAAAGGGAGATATAGGGAGCGAGAGGGCGAGAGAGTGAGGAGGGGTTGGAAGCAGTGACGCCATCTATCTTCCGTTGCCTTGGCTCGGCGTAACATAAGGCAAGATAAATTGCGGGATCTCCCGGGTTCTTGAACCTTTCTGGCAAATTGCATAAGAATATCCACCCTCTACCCCACCCGCTCTCGCCCTTCCCACCCCCCTGCGACTGCCCTCGCGGCTCCAATGGAATTGGAATTAACTCGAATAAATCACCTCGGTGGCTCTGCACGGCTACGCAGAGAGTTGCTCGTCTCCTCGCTCCAAGGAGTTCAAATATCTTTCGCAACGATGTACCGCTTCTCCACGTTTTTCTCACTAATTCCCCAGCGAGACGCGAAAAATTAATGTTGTATATCACCCGCGTGGCAACCGGGCAATAATTTACAAGTACAGACGTGCCTTACATTTCACTCGCCGATATAAACGTCAATTTCACGCGCACAGCCACGAGTTAATCAATCCCTAACTTATACTCATCGTACACGTAACTACCGATGCTTTCATCCCGCCTGCATACGTAATGCACAGGGGCAACAAATAAATCGTTGCCACGCAGTTCTCATTTGTCGCGATTTATCGTAAGCGTTATTAATTTTTCGCAGCAATGGCATGTGTAACGTAAGGCTAAATGGCCCGTGGCCGCTGTTTATTTTGCACTTTGGTGGAGGCGCCAATTGCATCGGCAAACATCCGCATAAAAACGACAACGCGATGCTAAATGATATCTACTCTTTATCTACGCCCCAACGAAATTTCCCGTATTTCACGAAACATCCAGCAGGCAAACAGGCAGGGCATTATGTCACGGCGATCGCAAAGGCGAAGAGTAAATGGAAGATAAAACGATCGGAGCGTTAACTGTTGACCGCTCCGAAAGTCATAAAGCAGTGCCGGCATCTGGCGGCATCTGCTAGAACAAACGAAACACGATGCACGGAAGACGGAGTGTTGTGTGCGCGGGCGCATCGTGGTCCATTGATCGGAAGATACTGTAATTGTGCAAAATCGGCGAGGCGAATTTTTCCATTCGCGAAACAGACTTTACGATGCTCGAGCTGCCACGGGTCTGAAGGAAAAGAGAAGAGAAGGAACGATTAATTAGCATGAATTAAATCGTTCCATTAATGAAACTACAGCTGGTATACAAAAAGGTGAGGTCAATCAGCGTGATACCCAAGGCGTTTATTAATGAACCAGTCATATTAAAATCGATAGAATATTCAGGACATTATTCTTGCGATACATTGAATACCTATGCGCGCAATTAACGTACGCGTACGCCAGCTCGGCTCTGCCGCACGTAATCGAACGCGAAGAAATCGTGGATTCGCGTGTCACAGTTACGGAGCCCGTAACCCTCTCCCGAGGCTGAAACGACGTCTCTATTGCCGGCCGTGTCATGATAGTCCCCCCACACGGCGGTCCGGACGAGGAGAAGGGAACTGGTTATCATTGCCGAGTGGCTGGCTTTCCGTATTGCTTTCCGTATATTGTGCCAGGTCAGTAAATCCGAAACCGAGCTTTACGATTTGTTTACTACGCGGTGGTTATGGGACCCGGTTATACAGCCATAGGTATGCGGGGGCCACGTGATCACGGCCATAAACGCGTCTGTTATGCGCTCGTAAACCGTGAGAGTCCCACTCGACGCTTGCCGGCTCTCTGCCCGCCGGTCCTCCCGCCACCAAAGACCATCGTAAAACAAGCGTTTTACGATTGCTGCCTATCGCTGATGATACCGCCACCGTGCGGCCGCAAGTACTTATTCTGCCAGCCGTATCGCTACCGCATACTATCGCCTTCCGTAAACCTGTTCGCGCCTCTTCTGCGGTCACTGAATTTAGAGGCGTTATTGACACCGCCCTTTATCACCGATATCAACTTACTCACTTTCCACGATATAAACGGAGAAATTAGAGTAGAGATAGAAACCGGACTGTGCTCGATAGATCAAGTATTACAAGGTGGAGATTTTCCAACAACGTGGATCGTTCGAGAATGTAGATATCTACTTGGAGCAATGAAACCATACATCAGGGATAACAGTGGCGCAGACAAGGGGCCCTGGTACCCCCAAAGAAGGGGTTTCATAAGAAGAAATGAAAACTGGATTTTATTCTTTAAATAAATTTTTATAATCGCAAATTTGCATTAAAAATATTTTTATCCCTTGAACTCTGCTCACCTCGAGATTAAATCTTGACTGCGTCACTGAGGGCTAACGATTAACATGCGAGCGTAGCGCGTGCACGGTACCGAGGAGGTATCAAGATCGGCATGTTTCGCGGGGCGATCGGGGCGCCACCGGCGGCTGGCGTTCGATCGACGCGTCGTCTGTATCGGCGATGACGCCGTGCTCGCTACGTCACCGACCCGACGCGACGGAACGTAAGCCCTGACGTCATTCGGCGGCGATAGAAGAGAGTAGGGACAGACGACGGCGCGGTTGTGACGTAACAGCCGCCTAGGAGAGAGAGAAAGCCGTGCCAGCCATGCTGGCGTAGGTAGGGGAAGGAAGAAAAGGGAGCCATTATAGAAGGGGCGCGACTAGGCTGAATCCTCCCCGCCGACCGGTCGGCCCACCGAGGAAACAGCTGTCAGCTGCGTGGAGTTGCGGACCCTGTCGTCTCACCCACCAACCCTCCTTTCCCCGTTACTCCACGGCGCCTGTGTGCGCCCGCGTCGGTGTGTACGTGTATTATTAGTCCCTGTACAGACCTACGGACGCGGCTCTGTGTTTCCAGGCTGAACCCATCCGCGCGCACACAGCCAGAGGCGACCAGCCAGTCAGCCAGCCAGACACCCACCCACCCCCGATGTTAAAATATTCCGGTGGGCGAGCGAGCGAGCGAGCGAGCGAGCGCGGGACGGGAATAGCCCGGGAGAGTTATGGCCGCCTCCGAGACTCAAATAACTCTTTAATCCGCGGGCGCGTGTACGCTCTTCGCGCTCCTTTCTACCGTGCGCGTTCGTTCCTCCGAGGCTTCCTCTCCGCGCCGCGCCGCTCTTTCGACTGGGTCCTTTCGCCCCTCTCGGTCTCGCTGTCGTCGTCGATTTTCCCGACTGCAGGATCCGCCGTCTATTTGCGGCAAATACTAACGGAAACTGACCCGTGGAAATTTCATCGAGCCCGTGGACAGCCTTTCAAGCTCGCTTTTGATCTCCTCAGCCTTCCCGCTTTTCTACCCCGCATTTGTAACTCGTAACGCTACTAATTTATACCCCTCTGCTCCAGTCACTATAAATTGCCCGATCAGGCCTACCGGAAGGAACTTACAGTGTCTGACAGATTTTTGCATTTTGTGTATCATCTACTTGGACTTAATACCCAGTGGCGCACTCAGGATTTAATCTTGGGGGAGCCGAGTTGGAGGGACAAAAATATTTATAATGCAAATTCAATAAAAATAATTTGGGGGTTATAAAAATTTATTTAAAAAATAAAATCGAATTTTCTTGTCTTCTTACAAAGCTTTTTATTAATTCAGTCGTGGTCATATTAATCTCCTTTTTCCTTTTCCTGTGGGTGCGCCACTGTACATACCATGTAACTCTTAAATAAGTAGTTTGTAACCAAAATGGTGTTTCAGAAAACAGTCTGTCTCGAAACCGTAAACCACACAGATGCATTAAGAGATGCTGAGTAATAACAGTTTGAAATTTGTAAAAGTTTGAAATTGATGCTTGATGATGGTACGCCAAATAGAAAGTACTTAACTGTAAAAGTCTAAAACGGGGTGTGAAACGCACGCCGTATAATAGACTGCTTACAATAAAGCAATAGATAAATTCCTGAAGAGCTGCACGAATTGTGTAGAATCGAGCGAAATGCGGGTAGCACGAGCATCAAAGATTTTATCTTCACGGTCGTAACTTTTTATCCCAACGTTGCTTCACGCCTACACTGGATGCACATTTATGATAAACGACGTAATTGTGATATATGTGCGCACACCTCATCTGACAAAATCTGCCGAGTTAAGGATTTCAATTCCATAATTCGCACATCCTCTCTCCCTTTGCGAGCTGAAAATGGCACGGTTTGTCAAAAGTTTTCACGCGTACTTAGCTTGAAAAATCTGAGAGCGTTGGCACCGTCGCTCGGGTGTGCACCTATAAATCGCTGGATCCGTCGGCGATACGTTTACCATGCTTCACGAGGCGCGTAGTGCAACAGTAGGAGCAACATAATTTCCCTTCAATGAACTTCGCCTGAAAAATTAACCTCCCAATGTTAATCGACGAAAATTATCGGCCACGAGAGTGAAACTATTTGGGGGAATGAAAGAAACGTTTCCATCGGACTCGAGGGGGAACGCGGCACGCCATCAGCTTCGATAAAGAGGCATCAATAAGCCGAAAAAGGAATGAGACGCCGCGGTTGATCGAGATCGGCGATCTCGATCGGCCAAGCCAACGATCCAGATTGAGCCGCGGGACACGAGGATACGATCAGTCGATCGCTGGTACAAATTTATCGCGGATTAAAAATTCCGTGGAATCCATGCGTATCGATGTAGTAGGCAAGTACTCGGGGGGGGGGGGGGGGGGGGTAATTAAATGCAGCTCCGTTCGCCGCGTCGCTTTCTTTCTTGTTTGCATGGAAATCGAGAACGGCACATCCAGCGCGGCGCTCGTGTGCGCTGTGTGTGTGCAGGTATGCGCACGTGGCCGTGTGCACGCAAATTAAATATCTGCGCCCGTTCGCGTGTAAGAATACAGACGTTCGCCAGGGCGCCAGAAAGATATATCGTTCGACCAATTTGTTCTTCGTGAGGAAATCCATTATTAGGCGAAGCACGAACTTTTGCGACTAATTGTGAGCGTGTGTGCAGGAGCGCACGCGCGCGACGCTGACTGGTCGACCGAGCAGAACGTTCGCGCGAGCGAGCGAGCGCCTAGACGCGAAAATAATGTATATTCATGGGCCAATGCGACGTTAATGAGTCGTTCGCCGATAAGCGGTCGGCGATATTCCGCTTAAGGATACTTTACGATCCTTATCGACTTGATAAGCCAGTTCCCGTGCTCCCTTTCCATGTTTCGTGCTTTCCCGCGACTTTTCACCTTCGGCAACAATCGAAAGTTGCCAGCCGAAATTTTTAATTCCGTAATAGAGATCTTAGCGAAGTACAGAACGTCACGAAACGGGGTTTATTTTTAACGCATTCCTGCGTCAGGAATAATTCAAAATAATAGTCGAATCATCGTTGCCGATGGTGATGCATTGCAACAATAAATTTCAAAGGTCCTTTGAAGCAGGCATCCCCATCTTGGGCAAAAGTGGACAAGGTTTCTCGAGGGGCAAAGAAAAGAGCACGGTCCGTTGCGAGTCAAGGAGGAAGTCAAGCTTATTGCCTGCAGGTAAACGCGCAAAAAGAGGCAAAGGACTGGCGAGTAAAAAACCTCCCGTCGATCGCCCGCTGGCGCAAGGACGAATACGTCCTGGCATTGGCAACGGCAGATAAGCGAGGGCTTAAAAAGGGCCACCCTCAAAATCCTCAGGGTAACCTGGCCGTCGAAGGTCACGCGGGTACGCAAAGTTGCAAGGAGGAACCGCAGCACGTTGTAAAACCATAAATCTGCACTTGGCACTTTTGTCCGGCTCAAAAAGGCACGGGGAAGAGACGCGGTTGGGCGAGGAAAAAAAAACGTGTCTCGAAACTCGACTCGAGTCGGGCAAACCGAATTGCGAGTCACAAAGTAATCGTGCCCTCTCGGGGAAATAAAATTCAATGCCCGTCGATGGAACAGAACCGCAGGTTCATAACTCGGGAGCCCAGAATTACTGTGAAAACAGAGAGAGGTCAGCATAAAGATATTAAAAATACTAACCATTCTCAAAGTAAACTGTGTTATAGCGATTTAAAGTAATAGATGGACGTTGAGAGGCGTAAAGTTCATCGGAATTAATCACGCTCGTCGACCGGTCAGCGGTAATCAAAGGAACGAAACAAGTTCAACCGAGATAAGATACGCCGCCGCCGACGAAATACCCCGGGATAATTATTTCGCTGCACCGGGTCAGGTAAACTTATCGCGATGGGAGATAATGAAACGGCGGGAGACGTTTTTTGGGGAGGCCCTGGTCCTTCCAAGGTCGACCGAGCCCGCAGTCATAAGCGAATGAGGACAACAGTCGGTCATCGTTGCGGCCGTAAATCAACGGTTTGGCGTTTTTCGGCTGTGCTAGGCAGGCAAAAAGGGCAAACAGGGGAGAAAAAAGGGAGGCGTCGGGGCAAAAACTCCGCTCTGTCCGGCTTGTTATAAGCGGTCCTCCGGTTAGCCCGGACGGGGCGCGCGGGACCGTGGGGTGAGGTGGGCCTTAAAGCGGAGACGCTGACAGAGAAGGTGGGGAATGAGAAGATAGAGAGGGAAGAGGAAAGGGAAACGAAGGGAACTTGAGGCAGGAACAATGCCCAAAGTCACGGGGAAGAATGCGGTCCGTCGGGCTACGTAGGATGCACGAACTGACTCCTTGTGGGTGCCCATTGGTCGCCCATCGATACTCTTCCCAACGGGAAGACACACGCGCTCTTCCCAACCGGCGACAAATACACCAGAGAATTTACTGCTTGGCCGGCCGTTACGTCATTTCGCCCCTTTCAAGTCAACCGCGCTGCTTAACTCTTTGTTGAAAAATACGTACCTACGCTTGCCGAGTAGCGGACGCATATGACGCCGAGTTGCTCAACAATTTCCTCGCTTTTATACTTTGTGGGTTGTTCTTGTTGCTCTTGCTTGTGCGGCGGGTTCGTGGCAGTGAACTATTTATTATCGGGCGAGGGCCTAAGTAGGAATTTATCTCTGGTAGAAACGTGTGATTGAAAGATTTCACAGCTATTAAGAAGATACAGGTGTATCTAAGTAGGTTAAAGATTACTGAATGCTTTAGAAATTCAAGACTGAGTTGGCTCCAAAATATCCAGCAATACCTACATATAGGTATTTCTTTCCAGCTTACGATGTTAACGATTACCGCTCCTCAATTGTTGCACCAAGTACCCAAACGTTTGAAATTGTTTTATTTGAATAGAAGAAAGTTGAATAGTTTCATTGCATAAGTAAATTTCAATCGGGCGAGAACGGCAAACTGAACGGGTCCTACTACTGTTGATCCAGCTCCATCAACTTCCGTCGGATGGCTGGAATTGCCGAAATCGTACATTATTCAATAACGGGCGACCATAAAATGCATCCAAGTGCAATCTGCGGGTAAGTTGAAAAAAAAAAAATACAGGAACTTCCCCGATACGGTCTCTATCGGCTGCAAAGTATGAAAAATTGAGGTTCCGTGGTAGCTGGTGCGCGAAAAACCGACGAATTATATAGCCGCGTGGGAGCGGAGGACGCGCTTGCCCGTTCCGCGTATTCCCCGATCGTTTCGGGGGATCGCGGATCGATAAACGGCGATTGTGCAATTGCGAAATCCATTGTACTCATTTGAGAAGCGGCGCTGCTATGAATACAATAGAAGTATTCTGTGAACAAGACGTAAGTGGCGTGGAAGTCGTAACGAGGCGGTGTGTAACGCGGTGGCGAGGGAATCGCCAGAGACTCCGCTTCGAGTGAAACGACGAAAAGAAGCGTTAACGAGGTATTAGTAAAGTATAGTGTTTTAAAAATAATTGTAGATTATCTCTGAGTAATTGCCGGCTCTCCGCGCTCTCGAATAGCGAATAAAGAAGATTGCCGGTGACGAAGCATCGCGGCGCGTAATTTGCGAAGGAATTAATGCGCGATCGAGGATGAAGGTGTAAAGATCGTAAATTAGGATGTAAAGAGAGGCTTCTCGAGTTGTCCCTGTAATTTCTCCACTCACGACGCATCCGTTAATGAGCGCGATCTCGATTATTAGCCCCGGCGCCCTTTCATCGAGCAAATTACATGAATTATAGAACTCGTACAACAACGATGAAGTCGCGGCCGAGCATAGATGGCGTCTTCGGGCAATATAGGTACAGAGAGCGAGGGCGAGAGACAGAGAGCGAGAGAGGGAAAGAGAGAATTACCGTGGTAGCGCTAATGTCACCCTCGCGGTGAGATAAGAAGCTCAGCCGGCCTCACCCCTCCCTGTCGTTCCTCTCCTCCTCTTTCTTATCCCGCACCAGGACCCTCTGCTTGAGTTATGAGGGCGATTTTTATTATTCGCGTACCTCCTTCTCCTTTCCTGCTGTCACCCAGCCCTCTTTTTCCTATCTGCGAGCGCTCGTAGGCGCCGGCTGCGCGCGGCCCGCGGAAACTTTTTCCCAGAAAAACCGGGGGAAGGGAATTCCGTTCTCCGAGGCAGAGTTACGCTGTGAGAACGAACCCAGGGCGAGGGGAGCGGCAAATTGATACGGAGAATCCAGCTCCGAATAGCGCAATTTGGTGCGGTCCGACTCGTAGACCCGACGATACGTAATTTCGGAGTAGCCGAGGTAAAAAGACCGAAGGGAACGAGAGCAGTTCCCTTTCGTTTCCCCACAAACTTACCAAGTCGTAACGACGAGTTCAACGCACCCGCTGCTCGCGAAACTTCACCGATACCTCATCGGACATTTTATTTTATCGAGATTCCGGCTCTGATCTTGATCTGAAATCCCGGCGATCACCAAGTTTTCGTCGCTGTTCAGTCTCGTCGAGCGACGGGAAGTGCATAAAATACTCGTTAATCTCGTTAGTTTTAACCGAGAGACGCCGCAACCATCCCCCCCCCCCCCTTTCGTCATTTTACTTCCCCGCGTACGCCCACCGTGGGGCAACCGACTAGGGGCGCGTTACACCGTGTAATTCGCGCAACCCCTTACTGCAGGAATAATGCACACGGCTCGCGGACGCATAAAGTAGAGAAGAACGGGAAAGTGATACGCGCGCGCGCGCGCGTGTAGAGCAGGAGGCGAGAGACAGCTGAGTAGAAGGGGATGAAGCACACGCAGAGAGTTATGATGCCGTACAATTAGCAGTTCGTGTGAGAGAGATCGATCGCTGCCGAGAACATACATCAACGGTGTAAACGCAGGACACGCATCGCGTTTATATACGCGGAAACGCGAGCGTTCGTACCTTTTGCGCGCACGCGTCTCCCTGTAGTTGGCGTATCGCAGCTCCGAGCCTGAATAAATCTCTTTTGCAAGCTTTCGAAGCATGCTTCGCCGGTTTCGATACAAATGTCGATTGTTTTGTTACAAAAAAAAAAATAGAATTTCATTAATATTTCTCACACATTTGTCACTCCCTGTCTATCGTTTTAATATTCCCGCTGAATCTAACGTCTCTAACGCTCGAGAGAAGCCGGCTAATGTTTTGTCAATAGAGAGATTTAACTCTCTCCCGCGAAACTGGCCGCTAACATTACAGCACCGGGGATGCGCGTTGCTTGCTTGTAAATGCGCCGATCCGTCATGTTATCGTTACTTCCGTTTACGCTTCATTAATTTTAATTAATTTCTATAGGCGCTCGTTCGCCGGCCGGCGATGATTAATCTCGGCCCGGGCTATTATCCTGTGTTTTTAACGAATCTATTGTAAATTAACTTTCGTGAATTATGCCGGCAATCCGTGCCGCGCTTACGGAAAAATTCAATTTAAATAAGGGCAAGCCAAAACATGTTTCGCTATGTTTATTTATTTACTTTTATTTCCCGTCTTTATTGCACTAAACAACATAGTACAGTGAAAGGCGAGGCACAGCCGAAGCTGTTAAGTATGCAAAGCGAATTTTGAAACACAAGAAGACCCTATGGCACAACAAGCGGTAAAATATCGCTAAATTTCTTCTGACGGGAGCATAAGTACAAAGGAACTCTAATCAAGAATATAATACTAACTCCATTACAGGCGTGAATTGCACTTACGAGTAACAAGAGGAATGGCCACGGGTAACAGACAGCAGGCTAAAGAAGTCGCGCGAATCAGCTGTTTTCGACGTTGTCCATTCCGCGAAACGACAGTCCGTCTGGCGAGCACGCGGAAGAAGAAGCGGCGCGGCGAAAATATCGGTCACTGGTCACACACAGCAGAACTGTACACACTGTCGGATGGCCGCGGTTGGAAAGTGAACTGGTCCGTTCGGTGGTGCGGAAGGCTTGGCTGAGGCCGTGTGTACGGCCGTATTTCTCAAGGGCGCGTGCCACCGGGCTAAGTTACGAGGCGTTTATGAGCCATAAGCGATTCCACCGGGTAGATAGAGTTACTTAGAGGAGTTATTTCACTACTTTCGTGCGGTATGGCGTGAGTGGGACGGGCTAGGTTGACGCGTCTCACGGCAGCCCGCTCGGCTGGATCAGAAGGACCGCCTGCGACTGCCTGATTTACTATGGTGGACCCAACGTGCCATGGACCCGACTCTACCCCGACTGCTATGATGGGATTTTCTGACGGGGGAAAAAGGGGGACCAGTTAGGATAGTGGGGCAGGGGTTGCGACGGGGTGGGGCTTACGGAAACGTCCCTGGGGCGATTTCGACGCTCGTGTCTTTCACGCGTCATTGCGAGATTGTAAATAACACCGGACTCTTCTCCCTATTCTTGCTTTTTCCTTCCTTGAAATTAACTGCACGTTTACGGTCCACCTTTAGGAATCTAGGACGCCGAATATTTGTGCAAAAAAAACATGTGCGGCGTAAAAAAGGAATTGGGATCAAACACAGAAAATATTGTATTATTTCGATTTGGGATTTAGAGCTTGTATTTTGTTATTAGGCTTCTATAATGTAGGGCCATTGAGACATGTTTATTCTGTCGCAGGTTTTGAACGGCGAGCGCGAATTCTTATCCCACATTTCCCTCGCATAGCTACACGTTGGAAGGGCGCTTTCATTCTTACTTAGCGGCGACGAAAAAAAACCAGAAGCGCGACATTCCTGCATTACGTTATCCGACGCATCGCGCCGGCTTTTTTCTCCGCTCCACCACTTACCTAGAACTGTCCTGTCCCCGTCTAGAGCAGCGAAATCGGGGACTCGAAAACGCGGCCTATTAGAGCCAACCATTCTAGGGGAGATGTAGCGTAAGGTCTTTCAGCTAGCCTGCCCTAGATACCACGAGCAATTAAAGATTTAATAGTAACCCGCAGAATTGGACCTAAGAGTTATGTAGAAAGCTACCCACCCTCAATGATCCGAAACTGAGAAAATTTAAGTAGTTTGAAGATTTTAATTGTTAAAGAAGAATAGCTTCATTTCTATTGGGTAGGTATATTTTATTTCTTGTTATCGTTTTACGATTTTTTTTTAATGTGGTTTTGTAATATTATTTTAAATTTTCTGTAGCTTTTGTTTTCTAAGCCTAAAATGGAAGTATGAGTTGTTCGATGGGTTGGTAATTTTTTACAAAATAAAAATCACAAAATTGTGGGTTCCATACTGCGTTTAACTAATTTTTTCTCGTTTTTAGGGTTGCTAGCGTTCTGCGTAACTAAGTAGGTCTAACTGATGAACGAGGAGAAAGTCACAAGTTTAAATGATTGCACGGTGGCGATTAAATACTTATGCTTTTGGCTTGCATCACATCACTTAAGACATTTTACGTTATATTTTATATTTGGTACTAATTTGAACGCAAATGACTATTGGATATTGTAGCTTGATCTTTTAGGCATCTACTATTATACGCTTAACCTTTTGTTCAGAACAAATTAATTTGTTATTAATCGTTTTGTCATATACTGTAAAAGGTACGATTTAGGCAACAGGTTTCCTAAATTGTACCTCCACTGAAAATAGCATCAATAACAAATAGAGAAGAAAATATTCAACATAACGTAATGATTATTATATAGTTACATATACAAATGTATATGTATCACACACAGGCCGCAATAACCTATGAAAATGATATATGTACATAACCTATATAACATACGAGTTGTCAAATCCTACTGGTACGTTTGTAGTGGTACGATTTGGGAAACATGGTCAATATATTTATAAATATTAATTTAAACTTTATAATGAATGTAATATGTATTTAAAATTAATGTAAAATATTCTACATTAAACCCGCTTATAGAAAAATACAAAAATACAGGATAAAATTGCATTGTTTGATTATTATCAGCTAAAATAAACTGGTAAAAAGTTACATCAATCATACCTGATTTTTTTAAATATTTATAGCACGCACAAAATAGGGTGTAAGTTCAAAAGGTTTTGTTTCTATTTCATATTTCGCATTTACTTGATACTTTTATCATGAGATGTCGTTTATATTCATTAATTACTGAGAAATTGATGAGGTACGATATAGGTGACCAGTACGATATTGGCAACTCTCCTCCACTTGCTGCGAGAAATGGAAAAATTCAAGGCGCCTTCTCACGAGGGAGACAGCAATGGCGCTTAGAAGTTCGCCCTCCGTCATGGTACGTCTCCAATTTCAATTTGTGATCCCAGCGTCGGCGAATGAATTGCGAGGATCCTCGAAAGTCGGAGTTAATATTGTCGTGGTGGACGCGAGGGGCCCGAGCATATTAGAATATTTAATGAAACGAAATTTATCGCCCTCCCAGCGCGCAGTTTTCACAGTTTTCCAAAGTATTAGGGCGGAGTTTAGGCCTACGGTACGCCTCGCAACCCTCCCCAGAATAGATTATGGTTGCATGGCTGGTGGCTAGGCCCTTGGAATCCGACGACAATAGCCCCCAGGGTGCAACCCCATGAGCAGTCGTAGGTATGCGGGCAGAAAGAGCGTCGCGTAATTTTCCTTTTTTCCTATTCCGGTGCACGCACAGTCTTTTCACGGGCCGATGAACTCCTTTGCCTAAATTAATAGCATTTATATGCCGATGCTATATTCCATTCGCGGCGCCCAGTGACGTATGGCTTCTCTCCTCTTTTCTCTCTGCACCGGGTGAAAAACACGCATATGCGCGAGCATCGTTCACAAAACCTTTCCAGAGGGTTTTCCCGGAAGGCTGACAGTCGGTTCGCTGCGCAGCATTAATTTGAATGCTAGCGGCACAATGGGAACTTAATCGATCGAGAATTTAAAATGTAAACAGAGGAGGAGCTTCCCTTTCGTTTCACTTCACTTCTCCTATTGCGCGAATTGAAAATGCATGCTCCTTACAAACTGTTGCCTAGGTATTCAGAAAAAATGGTGAAAGGAACGAAACAGGAAAGTTGCGAAAATAATCTTTGTTGCGATTATGGATGGGACGGTTCCATTTAATAGAATTTAGCGATGCAGCTTTTTGCCGCGGAGCTTTTTATAATAGGGACGGAGCGAGCGCGGCATTCAATGCCGAAATGATTAGAACGTGGCCGGTGGTCGGAGTCGGCACGGTTAATTATTATTCTGGCAAGTAAGATCTCGATAAGAGGGAACTGACTAGCCGGTTTCGACTATCGGCATGCGAATTAAGCAATCATAGCCTGTGCACCGAGAACACCATTCGTCACTCACTGTCAGCCGAACTTTCGTCGTGAGCGGCATCGTTCATCCGTTTTATTAGAATTTTACTCGAAACACTCGCAGTTTCGTAACACGCCTCTGCTCCGCAACGGAACCGTGATTTTTAATGATGTCGCTGGTTCGCTCGTTAATTATAATTAACCGAATAATTAAGTCGTAGACGGCAAAGCGTGTCGAATTATATTTCCGGCAATTTGCTCCTTAATGGCCCGTTTTCAGCCTCATCCTTTACGGATTTGCGATCGCGAACGGAGATTGATCGCTCGCGTGTGGCGAAATGCAAAGCTCGTGTACATCATGTTTTCCCACGTTCAAGTACCTACACCTCTAAATCTCGTAATTTTCGAACCGGTACCGTTATCCACGCTTTGGTCCACGTGACCAAAAAAAAAAAAAAAAAAAAAACAGGAGAAAACAACTCAACGCATCGGGTTCGAAATTGCATTCGCGTGCAATTTTTTTAACGCGTCAATTATTTTTGCCCGCGTCAAGTAAGTAGCCTCTTTAACGCGATGGCTTAATGTTCTCCACGCACGGACCGTGAAGCTCAGTGATTAAGTGTAACGCGAAGAATTATCAATTACTTAGACAGCTATCTCTTGGCACGCGTAGTCTTTGATAGTTCCATTAAACTACATCCCATTAACACCGCATTCGAAATCTTTCCCGAAGCCCTCTGGAATGAAGCATTGCAGCTCCTAATGGACAGAGTCTCAGCATGAACCTGCGACACCACCTGAAAACAGCCCCCTCGACTCAATTAGCCGGGGGCGCATCAATCTGAATTCACGCGACTCGGGGTCGGCAGGACTCGGCTCGACGGTTGATTGGCCCGGCTAGAATTACACCGCGACAGCGACGTGGTCCCGTGCCCGGTTCCCAGTTCCCGGTTCTCAGTTCCCGGGGTGTAATGTTGTTGGGACTAACGACGAGAAACCAGTATATTAACTCCTCGGTGTAGCGAAGCCTGTCAGACTGGTCGGCTATGTAGCGTGCCGGCAGAAGAGGAAGAGAGCGTTCTCAGCCCGGGGGGAGGGAGGGGAGGGGGAGGGGGAGGAGGAGGAGGAGGGAGCGGGGCCAGTGGGAAGGGGGTTGGTCGGCTTGATGCCCTACCTGGAGCGCGGTAATATGGTGGCAGTGCATTACGTAACAGTAAACTCGGTATTCAGGGTTAGGCGAGCACGTGTGTGGAACGGTGGACGCGCTTTCGGGAGGGTTGTCGCTGGTGGCGCGGTGCTACCGGCGACATCCGGTATCGGAGGGGGGTCGGACAGGGGCGGCAGGGATGACAAACGGCATCACCGGCCGGCACGGCGCTACGATGCCCGAGATCCATAACTGTCATCGCTTCTAAACTGGATCTGGGAGGATTCAGATTGGCCGGGCGCACCTCGCCGACAGGTTGGGAAAATCGCGAAACGCGCTGAGTGATTGAAACGTACGCGCGGGCGGCGATACAGCGAGGTGATGTATTGGCCGGCGATAACGAGATGGACGAGCTGGAAAGACTCGGGCCAATGAAATGACCTATCCTCTTCGTTGATAACCGATCTACTCCCCTGAGCAGCGCAAGGCGGCTGGTTCCCTCCTCGCGTACCTATGCGGGTAAGCACCTACCTGCTTTTAACAGATTCGAACGAGAACGGGAAGGAGACAATGGGCACAATGAGAACCGCTGAGCGTGATCTCGTTCCGGGGAAAGAAGCAGCTTGAATCAGCTTCGCGCCGAGCGATCAGATACTAACTCGGCGATGAATAATTTTTTTAATTAAACCGTGTTAATTAAATTCCAGCGGCGTAACGGAGAAGCTCCTTCCGTGATACGACACTATTATTCTCCGTAACTTACCGGCTCGTGCAAGAAGCGCCTCGCGCTCGCGCACGGGCAAAAAGTTCAGGACACTTTCGTCGGTATCGTAAGGAGAGGAACAGGTAAGAACAGGTTGGCAAAGAGGGTAATGGAACACGACTTCTCGTGCGCCTGCGAAAGAGTGAGAAGGGAGGAAGAGGCGAGCGCGGCCGCAAGGCCGCAACCGCAGTGTGGGAAGTGAAACGAGCCGAGTGGCGTACCTTTTAATGGACTGAGGGAAACAACATTAAGTTAAGAGCAAAGCAGGGTGTGAGAATTACACGGAAATAGTCGTGGCCCTCGCACAAGTGGCCAAAACGGGAATAAGAGGGGATGGGGGATGGGGGGAGGGGGCGCACTACGATTCATAAACCGCCAATTACCCCGTTGACCCCTTCTAGCACGTCCTGCGAGCTATCAGGGGCCATTTACTTCCTAAATATCCCGGCCGCGTTACCTGCCGCACATTCGCTTTACTTTTCTGTTTTTCTTAACATTCTGCTGCACGTTCTATCGCGATAATTCAAGGTGGACTGTCGGGGGGATGTCTCGGAGGTATCGGCGGAACAAGGCCCCGGGAAGTCTTCGACATAACAGGTCGGCCAGGCAATTTATCCAATGATAAATTCCTCGAAGATAGGATCGCGGTTAGATTAAACGACGATTCCTGCTCGTCCTCCCGTTTCTACCACCTATTCCATCCACAATCCCCAAACCAGCGAAATTAAATATAGGGGCCGAATTGCAGTCGCGGCGGCTGCGGTGATATAGGCTCCCCCTACCCTTCGACCCCCGCAAACTCCCGCCCACCTTCCCGCCACGAAATAGTGGTTCCAGCATTTCTACTCCCTCGGCCGCTCCCGCTGCTACTTCTTTCGCCCTTATCTGCCACCGCAGACTTTCCCCTCTACTATCGTCTTGACAAACACCTCCCCCTTGTATCTGAAAGCCACTCGGCTCGCCAACCCTCCGATTTAGATCCTGGCCCTATGGCGAAGGCAAGCGGTATCGCGCAAAAAAAGCCCGCTCTTCAGATAAGCAATAATACTGGGCCTCCCGGTATCAACATTCGCTATCCGGCCAATCGCAATGATTTACATTCGCCGTAGGGAAAGAATGTTATACTTTCGGGATATACCGCGGAAATAAAAATACAATTTCTTTAGATGAAGCCTGGTGAATCAGCTTTCTACATAAGCGATCGTGACTGCATCTGAAATGGCGCCTGTAGATCGTATTGCAAAGACGTAGGCGGCCTCGGCTCGCCCCTATTGGCAAAATTACACAGCTGCCTAGGGCGTAAAGTTGACACGGGGCGAAAAATGGTATTTTCATTGTTGGCATTTTTTAAAATAAAATTTTAAATGAAGTATTACAAGTTGCACTATACCCAAGTGTTTTAAACTACGAATTAAAATTCAGAGCAAGCTTATCAAAAATCTTAAGTAAATGTATTATAAATAAAGGGTGCAAAAAAGGGTCGAGCCAGGCCTGGACATACATAGGTATCGCGAAGAAATTATGATTATTAGTATTAATAATAATTATACGGGAATCTCCATGGTTTTAAAAAAAAAAGACGGGTGTAGATTACAGAGTCTGAACAACAAATTAGCCAATGCTAAGTAGATAAATAAGCTAACTAAACTAAACTTAAAGGATAAACTATTTAAGTACTAAGTTCCTCCGTGTAGGTTAATTACAAGCCTATATAATAACGTCCTTACCGAAGTCGGAGAGCCTAGGAAAGGGTCTATGCCAATGAAGTTTTGATTCGCAATAATCATCGCCCTGTTAATAGAGTCGATCGCGTAATGCCGATATTTCGGTAGCCTCGAAACAAAGACAGGCCTACTTAGACCGCATGTTCCTCACCGGAGCATTGAACGCGACTAAGGTTAGCAAGTCCGGACGACTTATGAAATAACGTATTGCAGAGCATCGATACCTTAATCCTTAACCCTTTAAGGCCCAGACACTTTTCTCGGGAGAAAAAAATTATTTCTTGCGATTAGTTAACTGAAAAATGGTCCCAATACATGCACTTCATCGTTGTTTTCCCAAAAAAGCCAGTCGAAATATGATTTTCTCGATGTGACGTATATGTATGTCAAACTGGGCGTGTACGGATTAAAAAAGCGATTTTTCTTTCATAAACACAACTTTACAAGCATTATTCTTTTAAGTATAACAATTAATTTACACGTATCTACCAAATAAAATGTAAAAAAAATAATTTTTCTCTCAACTGTTTAAAGAAAACAAGAGCAACGTTTCGTCTTAAACTGTCTCAACTGTTTAAAGAAAACAATAGCAAGGTTATCGAAAAATGTCCACAATGCATTCGCCAGAAACGTTTCCATGGTTACTGTAAACATTATTTACAGCGGTCTAAAGCCATTTAGAGAACTGAACCGTTTTGAGACCCAAAATTATCGTCTATCAATTTTTTTTATACGTCTGAAAATGATGTGACGTATACGTCACACTGGGCGCTAAAGGGTTAATGTTTCAATCAGACTCCAACCACGAGACTATTTAAAATATATCATTTCTCTTTCAATGTGTGCCAACTTCAAGTTTTGCAAGAATTGCTCGAAAGAAAGCTTCTTAACTTGTACACTGACCGCAATACAACCCTGCGCCACGATATTAGAGGGCGAGCGGCGGGAAGCGTGGATACAAACCGTCACTAAAGCGTGCAACGACCGTTTTTCTTGGTGGATAGGCAGCGATGGTGGTCGATAAAAGCGGTCGCCCCGAAAGCCAGAATACACCAAGGCGATTTGGAAGATAACGTTAATTCCGGATATTTCGCACCCCGGTCCGGCGATACGTCGAGGCCTCGGCTCCACTTCGCTAGACATACCCCTTGCAACCCCTATCGGGGGGTAAAGGGCGGCGGAGAAGGGTGGACGAGTGTGCGGGTGAGTGGAGAGCAGAGCAGAGCGGAGCGGAGCAGAGCAGAGCAGCAGCGTGCTGCCCGCACCAGGCGCCCCTTCGCATATTTCACCGGGAATTTACGAGCCTCGATACGACAGGGAAATTGCAAGAATGGCGGAGTAATCTATCTCTCCTTGCCTCCGTGGGCTCTCTCTTCTTTTCCCAGGTTCCCTCTCCCGAGCAGCCCTCTTCCCTCTCCGGCTCGGGCCGCGCGCACGCTCACACACGCACGACCAGCCAGAAGCAAGAAAATTCCTCGATCCGCTCCCGCCCAGATAAAAGAGATTTGTCCTTCCGGTCCGAGTTACCGCGACCACCTAATTGCGTTATCGAGATAAGCGGGCGATCCGTTATCCGCTACCAAAGGATTCCAGCGTCTTCGAGTCACGATGCCAACGGTGTCCGCTCCCCGCCCGCCCCCGGATGGGGAATCGTAAATTTTCATACGCGTCCTGGAGTTTACGCTTCCGAATGATGAATGCTCGGACCACGGAGCAGCGAGGACGGAGGGCTAGTTTCCTTCGAATGTTTCAATTGCCGAAGGTGCCAAGGGACGCGAGCCCGGCCGAGTATCGAAAGATCGGTAACCGAGGAGGGCTCGGGGCTCTGCTTGGATTCCTTCGGGCGACAGATGGAGGAACGGGGGCCATTGATAAGTTAATTAATTGGGAGGATATATCTCGGTAAGCGGGCATGTAAATCACGAATGGGTCAAAACAGCGGGGACCGGGCAACACGTGCTTCACCCTCTTATTGCGCAATAATTGCACGGAAGAGTGCCAGGACCGTTCAGCCGGCCTGTTTTATTGCCATTTTCCATCCACATCCTTCAGCCGGTCAAGTGACTAACGACTGATACGCCGGTGGACGCAATTACGCGAAATATATCAGGCCTCCTAGAGGCGAGGAGACCACTCCGACTGGATTGTTCTAGCGAGAGAGACCGCGGGGCTGGATTCTCTCATCCGTTATGCATGGCTGATATTCGCACCGGCTCGCGCGCCGCCGCCGCGCCGCGCGTTCATTATTGTTGCAATAAAGTAATTCGCCGGCGCGCGCGTACCGGCCGTGACGAAGAAATATTTGACGCGTTTCATTTCCCCCGCCCTGTCCATTCCTCCATCCGCGCCGTATCGCTATGACCAGTTAGTTTATCGGCGGAGAAAAAACTGCCGCACGAATTGCTACTCGGACGAGCATCGTCCGAGTATGAATCTTCCCGGCCGGCAGCTTGGTCCGTGCATTGCGAACAATCTGTTAACAAGAATTAAGTTTCAGGACTGACTGCGAGCCCATTACGCGGGCCCCGTGATAAATGAATGAGAAATATTGTGACAAGGAATTAAACTTTCGTCGGTGACGTAGCATAGAGTAGGTATAGGAAATAGGAAGCAGAGATGCACCACTTTCTGTTTTGGCCGAGCTCAACAATTGGCAGCATTGGTCGAACTGTTAACCCTTTGGATACATTTGACGACTCACACTCGTCATGCACGTAAACAAAAAAAAACACATACATCGCAAAAGTAAATCCAGTCCATATGGATAAAATCTTCCAATATAAATCTGTACTCAAAGGGTTAATACTACTTAAGTAGTATTCCTGTCTATGAACATAATCTGATTAAACATAACACATCGATCGTGTTGTTTAAGAGGGTAGTGGACTATTTCAGCTTCAGAAAATCGATTACTTTTTTTTACTGATTTTGAAAGTCTTATCCTTTATGAAAATTTTAAAGAAAATTTCATGAAGAAATTCAAATAATTGTCGAAGTTATAGCAGCGATCGTAATTGAGTGCACCGTCGAGTAACGGCCTCGCATAGCGGTATTGGCATAGGGCACTTAACTTTGAAGCTGATTTTCTCGAAACACCTTTTTCAGAAACGGTGTCCCTTATAACTCTTGAACCAATGAATATTTTCACTTAAAATTTTAACTGGAGCTGCAGAATTCCATTCTCTATCGTGTAGAAATTCCGCATCAACATTGGATGTTTTTAAAACATTTTATAACTGATTAAAGACGATTTTTTCCCGTAAAAATGTGGGGGAAAAATTGATTCGTGTGTAACTTCCACAATTTTTGTTCAAATTCATCGGCAAGTTTCTACACTGTAGATATTTGTGTATAGAATAATCACCTCAAAGCGATTGGTTCACCTGAATCAATGTACACCACCTGCAGCGGTGCGCCGTACAGGACTATCTTGAACGGTTAATAACTTCGACAATTTTATACATTCCGACGATTTTTTTTGTAAACATTCGCAAACGTGCCCACAATAGATTGTCAAAAGCACGACTATAACGATTGTTTGGTATCAAAGTAATTTAGCGTCAAAGAAACTAACGATTTTACGTATCCAATAGTCCACTACCCCCTTAAGTGCATTAAAACTGTAAAAACTTTTCATTGCCTTGGATTTCGTACGAAGTATTTCTGTGAACGGCGAGTAAAATTTTGATTACCTTGTTATCGCGTGGCTTAAACTATTATTATTGGTTTAAATAGTGACAGTAGTTTCTTCTCTCGGCAAAACAACGTGTTTTAACATTTTTTTATGCGCAGGTGCATATATCCCTACTACCCTTCGGGCTTAGGGAGAGATGCACTTTCTTGATGTTTTTTAGAAAGCCTATTGTAATATTAAAATAAAGTTTTTATAAACTTAATGTTATATTTTCTTAAAGAGATTGAAATAAATACTTAAACTACGTTTACTTATACTTTCAGTTGTATTTATTTAAAGCTTTATAAGCACTGGAAAAAATACTGTGCGTCTCTCCAGGAATGATTCTAAGTAGTTGGTGCAGTTTCATTGAAGAGCGTTCGTATCGTTAATTTTCGCAGAGAACAAACTACTTAGACGGAAGAATATGCTTTCATAGGGACGCCATCCATCGCGCCACTGTTTCCACAATAATTCCGCGGAAATCCGGGAAAGCGAGTCGGATTTGCTCGAGCGATGGTAGTGCATCTTACCTGGTATCTTTGGAAGTTTGGCGCGTGCAAGGACCGATACGTTGGCGGAAATAATTACGCGACGGGTTTCCTCGAATTGTATTCGTCGAGAGAGAAGAACGCGTCTGTCGGACGGGTCCGTGTGGATGGAAGAGGGCGATGGGGTGTGTGGGTGGGTGTTCGTGGCCGACGAGGGGAGGGAAAATACTATAGGTAACTGTACTTGCTGTACATGGGTAATACATAGAATAGAGGAAGGGAAAACCCCCCTGCGCCACGGGTTAGCGTGCAGCTATATCCACGTAACGTAGTGTAGCGTAGCCGCGCGGCCGCCGGTCGGTTTAATTTAACACAGCAGCTGTAATCCCATCCATTACGGCCGCGGTAATATACGATCGCTCGAGATTCATACTCCGTTTTTTCACTAATTAACAGACGGGACAAATCGCTCCGCCGATTCACCTCTCCGCCGGTGCGGACCACCCCTCGCCCCATGCCCTCCTCCGCGCCATCCCGCGCTCTTCATTCTCTTCTCGTCCACCGGCAACAAACGCTTTGTTCCTTCCCGCTAAAATTTACCCACTGTTTTACACCGGTTTCATTCGGCCCATCATTTTCCCCCGGTCCGTTCGTTACCTCGCTCTCTCGTCGGCCGTTAAATCTTTCGCAGTAATATTCGGTTATTTAAAGAGGACCTCGAACCTCCACGGTCGCCGTGTCGTGCCGTACAGTTAGCATTCGAGCGTGATTCTCGAGCGCCCTACCAACTGGGTTCTTCAAGTTGCTGCTACTCGAGGCTCACTGAATAAAAGCTATGCTCCTTCGGAGACCAATTCCTCTTTACCGAGTCTGCGTTCTACAGCTACCCTTCGCAATTGTACCTTTATTCTTTGAACAGTGTTTGCGCATTCCTGCATTTTCAACCCCTCGGCAAAGGTAGCTAACGAAACCGTTGCCGAAGAGAACCCAGCCGGTGGATGGAAGTCTGAAATAGTATCGAGTACGGAGTGGAACTGTTCAACGGGGTATGTTATCGCCGCGACCGGTGGTCGTTTTTCTACCGCGTCGGGAAGAATAATTAAGGATCATCGATCGATCATTCCGCGCGAGCATCGCGATCCCATGGCGCACCGTGCCCGAAGTGGCCGGAATGGTATGAAGTAATAACTCTTCCGTCAATACAAGAGGCGTGACGAGCACGCCAGGCCACCGAGCGGCCCGCAAAAACCTCTCGAAAGAAATAATTAACGCGCGTTAATCAAGCGACTTGCCCGCTTGCAATTGGAATGCACCGATGGCGGGGCTCCGAGGAGCACTCCATTAACGCGACCCGAAAGGGGAAGGAAAAGTTGTCGCGCGTGATTTGTGTTACGGCTTACCAATAACACGTGAGGGAGCAATAATCAGCAGCCAAAAAGCCGGTAACCCGAGGCGATAAAAGTGCCTTTAATCCAGACGGCCGTTGTTCGATGGATGGCTGCTTTATTCGTGTTTGCGCGAAGATCCAACAACTGTGAATCTCTGAACGGCCTGCATAAGCAGCAACAGAGTTACGAAAAGTTTTAATTACCCGACTTCGGCGCGGTTGGTATTTAGAGACAATGGGGATGCTTGCACGTAACGAGGAAGCGGCGCGGCGAAAATCGAGGAACTTTCACGGGGCCAGGGTGTCAAGGGATGAAGGGAGGACGCGAAGGTATGGCAGACACGTGGCTCACGTGACTACACGGCGCATAAGGGACTCGAACGTGGATATGGAGTGCGAAGATGAAAGCGGAAGACGGCGGAGGGGGCCACCGTTCGGCCGCGAGAGGGAATAGGGTGGCTCGGGAAGTTGTCGGGTGTAAAGCGAGCTGCTTCTCCCGGTTGTCGAGTCTGCGCATTCACCGGTCGGATTTAATTGGATGGACACCATCGCGCGGTGTTTAATTAACTAATTAATTTCACGCGGGATACGAACGCGGAAAGATACTGCACCCTGCTCTGTCTGCCTCAGTTTAATGACTCCGACTTCGCAATTATATGTTTTCGCGCCGAAAACAGTGGTCTCTGCTTCGACCTGCGAGCTCCATTAAAAAAAACAAAAAAAAAACAAACAAGGCAGGAGAGAATAGCCGTCACGCGGACCATCAAAAGTTTCCAATAAACAGAAAGAACGAGGAGAGTGTAAATAACCTCGGCGAAGAGGCAGATACTACGTGAATTTAAAAGCGTCGGCTTGGCGCGTAAATTCGTTGGAGTTTAATTAAATTTAAATGATTGTCTCTGCTTTCGATTCAAGTGGTCCAGCTCGTTCGTCACGCCGGCCGAGCGGACGCTAGTCCAACAGAAGCCGCCATTTATCAGCGACTTCGCATAAATCGTCGATATGAACATCCTCTTTGCCCGCGGCTGTCCAACGTAAGTAGCAGAGTTTTCGTCGCGCTGCTGCCGCGCAATTACAGCGGACGCGTTTCGCGAAACCTTTATAGCGTTTCAAAGGGAGAATGTGTAGGGAACAAAGGAGCGTCGCGCCTCCCAATCCCCAACATCCATCGCGTTCAAGTTGGGGCAAGCTTCTCGTGCCGCGTGGCATATGCCCACGGTACAAAAAGGCTGCCCAGCTCGGCGGAGGTGAGAATAGGCTGCCAGCTTCTAAGGGTAGGAAAAATTGTGGCCCCTCGTGCAGCACGAAAGTCGCCGGTGGAAAGAGCGGCCCGCACGGAAAAAGTTAGTTCATTAGAGATAAAGAATAGACTTTAAGTGAACGGCCACGCGAATAAGGGAGCGCTTAGATGGGAAAGAAACTGCCCCGGGGGCCGTGCACGAAATGAACCTTCGTCGAGTGTACAATGGCAGAGTTAGGCGCAGGAAACTGTTAGGAGCTCCGTCGCCGATTGGTACCTATTTTAGAAGGCTGCACTCCCCCGATCGGCAGTGAATTTATCGCCCGGGAGACCGGCAACGCGAAGCACTCATAATAGTCCGTGAAAACGCGGGAAGAAACGAGGCCGTGGATCGATGGCGGCACAACAGGAAGCGGGGACTTCCTCGAGAAGAGAAAGACGTATGCTGATAAACAGCGAACGAGGCCGCGTGTACATTTAACTTGACTTATAGCAGTCATTTTCGGATAGAAGCTCGGGCATCGCGAAGATGGCACGGGAGAGACGGGAAGACGGGGGGAGGGAGGGGGGAGGGGGGGGGCGAGAGATTGTCAGAGAGAAAAAAAAGAAAGCGAAGAAAGGGGGCGATGTAGGGAAACAAATCAACTCGTCTGTTGGCTCGTCTCGAGTTTTTAGTGGCGTGGCTCCAAATATTTGCTTTGCTCGTCGGAGGCCGCGGTGTCTGATTCCGGATCGCCACGGATATACAGTGGAGGACAAAAGTATTCGGTACAGATGGAAGGCCAGACTAATGCCAGTTTGCGACTCCTCTGTTTATGATTTAATTTCAACGACTGTTTTGGTAAAACTGCATCGAAACTTTAGGTCGGATGGACACGTGAATTTAGAGTCAAATATCTGAAACGGGTAGGGGAGACTGGGGCTGGTTGTCTCAAGAGGTAGGTTGACTAATCTATCTGCTACTTTCTATATAAATAAAAATGTAAATGTTCGTTTGTTAAAAATCTTAAATCTCCGAAAGTTCTTCACCGATTGCTTTGAAATTTTTACACAACGTTGCATTCGAATACGCGCGTGTTTTTATATACCTACTATTATATAGATGTCACACCTGTGACAGGTAAAAACATATTGTGAAATTAAATATATTAGAAACGTGCGCTTTCTGTTTTCTTTCTTTTCCATTTAACCAGACTGAGCTACAGCAACGCGTGGCCGGGTACAGCTAGTTGTTAATAACTTTGCACCGACATATGCTCTACTACGGAAAGATTCACTGTAGAAAGAAGTCACTTCTACTATGCCATGCATTTACGTCCGACCCCGCGATCACAACGTTTTTTAACAGTTATCAACGTTTGTCGAAAAATTGACTACGTAAGTACGTATCTTTTCGTGAAGATTTTATTTTTTCACGCTCTATATAGTTACAATAGAATAAATATTAAGGGACTATTTTAAACTTTGTTTATTAGGCGATCTATTGACATAGTATTTTTGTTTATACATAAATAACTGAAGCTTATATAAATTATTGAAGTCAAAATGATCGGTCGGAGCTGGTTGACTACTAACGTTAATAATGTTTAAATTGTTATTTTGTTATTCATAAAGCGATTTTTATTTTTTGTTTAAATTTCATTATGTTATAAATACATTATAATTAATGTTTAAGTTGAAAACATTTTCAGCTTATTATTAAAATATAAAAGAAGGAAATTAATATTTTATAATGAAACACCTCTTGTGACATTGTGTTATTTTATTACCACTGAGATAAGTTCCTAATAACATTTTCTTAACTGATTGTAACTATAGTCAACCTACCCCATACTGTAAGTCAACCAACCGCTATCATGGGGCTGATTGACTAGCCTGAAAGGTGTTAGAAAAACATTAAAATACCTTAATTGTTGTCACATTGAGTCAACATTAATAATTTAATCAGATAGCCAAATGTATGCCCCATCAAATATACTAACGGGTTTAATGATATTTCGCTCACATAATTCATTAAAAATCAAAAACTGAAAAACTGGCGTACCAGCCCCGGTCTCCCCTACTCCAATCCTCGAGGTACGAAGTCTCGACAGCAAATAATTTCTACTCTTTATATAGAGTTATTCAGTAATGACTTTTGCCTTCCATTGTACACACCGATCAACGTCATCCCCTAGAAGCGCGTAGAACGCGTTCCTACCGGCGCTACGGATCCTCTCCCGGTTCAGCCAACAACCCACACCCCTCCCCCGATGCTTTAGTATCGCCGTTCGTTCGAGTGCCACCCTCTCTTTCTCCTCTCGAGAGGCATGGTCTCTCCAGCCACCCCTTTTCGTTCGATAGCCCGGCTCTGGCCCCGCGAAGTCGCTGCCAAGAATACGCTGGCAACTCGTCCATCACGTGCATTATTACACGAATGCTATGATACCGCCGCCACGTCTAATATCCCAGCCCCGAGCCACCCACCTCACCCCCCGCGGCTACTTTTTCAAGCGGCGTCGTTGTCGCAGACGAGCTTTATTCCGGACATTTATGATCGGCCTCGTATCTCTTCAAGATTTGGCAGCGGTATCCAGCGCGTAAGCCGATCCAACGTACTTAGAGCCGTTTGTCACGGGGATACGCGTGAAGCTCGACGGACGGCCCGAAGACATTGCGCGGGTGGCATTGGTGTCGATCAGCGAGAGGCGCCAACGGGAGAGTTTAATCGGTGCTCTGGATAGCGTTGGACGGACGGTATCGCGGCGGGCATCGAAAACGTGTCATCGGGGCGAGAAGACGGATGAGCGTCTTCGTACAATGGGGGCGATAAAAATTTAATGCCCCACAGGAACGTCCCTGTTTCCTTTCGGTGAACCGGGTCAGCGCGATCGCGTTGAACTTGGATAATAACTCCACGACCCGGTATCTTCCGCTCGGAACATCCTTTTCGCCAGTGAATTAACCGCAGCTTGATGTTTATCTAGCGCTACTTATTAGTAAACGTACCCTCCGCGCGGCGGCCAACAGCCCGGACACGGGGATGAATTATTAAAACGCGTATGCAAAGTTATGGAAATGCGGGCGCAACGAGTCTACGCGCCGTCTCCTTGTTAAGCCATTACGAGAATTTCCATCGGAAGTCGGTTCTGCTTCGGCGACCGGGGCCATTTTCTTCAAAGTAATCGGATAAGAGGTGAAAGTTTGCGGGTCACCGAGGGATCCTGTTCAGTGTCGGAACGTCCATGTCGTGGAAGGTAGTAACTGCGACAAAAGCTGGACACCGATCGAGATTTCTGTTCTATAACAGCTCTAAGTGGTACCTGTCAACGAACTTCCAAATGGTAGAGAGCAACTCGGAGAACTTTAAAAGTGAACGAACCCATCGGAAGAATTTTAAGGTCTGACCTAAAGTCGAAAACAATGGATGCCACTTTCGTTCCATCGATTCCCAGCAAACGCGTAAAGCGTTTAAACGGGGTAGAAAATATTGTCGTCTAAAAGCGCGACAGTGCTTTTTTCTTCAACGCGACAGCGGGAGGAGGGAATTTTTGGGCCGAGAATAAACTCGCCATCGCGGTACCAAGCGACACTCGATCTATTTCTAATCGTGGCGCGAGGGAATGCCCTTTACCAAAGAGGGGATTGCTCGACACGCCTAATTTGCGTTTATTCCTCGGAGCGGTAACCGCGGAGAAGAATGGCGGTTTTGGCGGAGGGAGCGAGACTTGGCATGGAGACGAGAGACCGAGAACAATAAGAACGAGGCGTGCAGTGTGGATGGGAGATAGCTCGCGTTTTCGAGTTAGCGCGTGTGACGAAAATGTATCGTGCTTAAACGCGTGCAATTTTGTCAGGCGCACGTGTAAGTAGGGGAAAGGTGTCTGAAACGATCCCTCGGGGTAAAATCATTCCTGGCTGTTCAGCGGTTATTAGCGATGCTATTTTGTAATATCGATGTACAAAAGTTCAGCCCGTACGTCGTCAAGTATCGCACGAAGTGCCATGTAAATATCAGCGTTGCGTGTGTGTGTTATAAAGAAGAAAAAATCAAAATTACTGCCTTTTAGATAAGGTAAGGTCTTTTTCAATTCTGTGTAACTTTTGTCATAAACGGCTTAGTGTGACAGCTTTTTTCGCGGATTTAATAACAATTGAACAATAATTTAATGTAGGTTTCGTTATTGGATGTAATAATTTGACGTTATATTCAACCACTGAATTTGAGTTGGATGTTTGCGGTGATATGATTCCTCTTTAGTAAGGTAAAATGATCCCGGGAATCCCAGGGGGTGTGCAAAAAAATTTGAGCCTGTGAAGCTGATCTCATTTTTTTATATTTGTTAGTTGATTTTCAGTATGTATTTCTACTCATTGTGTATGTACCAAAAATTAACTGAGATTTGTGTTTTTTTTTTTTAAATTGTTTTAATTTATTATGTTCGCATATTTTGTGGCAGAGTTTAATTTTTGTTTTTATTTAAATAAATCAATGCTTTTTAATGTTCGTCTTATTCACTATCAGTAGGTATAAAATGATCCTACAGGCCATTTTCCTAAGGAACATAGGTGTACAAAATGATCCTTTATAGGTGTACAAATTGATCGGGTAGCTGAATTTGAACTAACAAGGGAACATCTCGAACCCGGAAATCCGAAAAATTCTGAAACTTTGTGAATATGTAAGGAATTTCCTCCTGATTTCAACGCAATTTTTGTTTGCTGCCCTAATTCACTCTAAGGGGCTGTAATTGACCGCTGAATATCCGGTTATTTTCCGATTTTGTGTTATAACTCGGTGAACTGTAAAATATTTTTTTTCACCAAATGATAGATCTAATTAAATGAAGTAACTTTTGTCTTGAAACTTTTTTTTCTATCTCTTACATTTCGCGAGTTATAAAACAAAATCGGAAAATAGCCGAATTTTCAGGGGTTGATTTCACTCCATTCGAGCGAATTTGAGAAGCAAACAAAAATTGCCTTGTAGTCAGGAAGAAATTCTCTACATATTCACAGTTTCAGAATTTTTTGAATTTTTGGGTTCGGGATCTTCCCTCCTAAGCCAATACTAAGGTAGATAAACTAACGTACAAAAACTACTTTACTTTTATTTAAATAATATGCATATGTATTTTTTAGACACCCTTCCCCAACTTGCACTCTGTCGAATAAAATTTGCGTTGAATATCAGGTACCCGAGCATCTTTGTTGCGTGGCTCCCGTTGTTCTTGAGATATAACAGAAAAACGATCCGAATACAGCGCAAAGAATCTGAGAAACTGTTTGCGAATGAACGTCGAGTAGGATGATCTTGACGTCCAGTGGTGACACGGTGGCTAACAACGCGTTCGCTGTCACACGAGACGAAATCAACGCTTTCGACAATCTGTCCTTACCAAGGGTGGCAGTATATTTATTAACGCTTGGCACCTTGACAGCTGTTTCAAGTACAGCCTGTCTGAATACCATGACTTTGTCTTTAACAAGTCGCCTGATGAATGGCCCATTGCTGACTACCATACAGAAATAGAGTCGCCCGGCCAGCAGAGTTTCTTTCGGGATGAGAATCCTTCACCCCTCCAGGCCTCTCAAGCTCCCTTCCTAAGCGTTTCGAGAAAAGTCCAAATATTTATAAAATTCAGGCCCGTTCGTTTCCATCTCTTGCCCGCTGCGAGTGTTGCGTAACGAAACGTCTTGACTGTTCCCAAGAGAAACAAACACCTGGCAGCACGCCCCCTCGTGTCCCTAAAGTCACGCACAGCGAACCAAGCCGATACCCCGTGAAAAGGAGACACGAGGCTCGCCAGTTTCTCTCCCGATAGCGAAAAATTTGTCCCGCGGTGAGTTATGGGAGTTCCGATTTGCATCGACTCCGTCGAAACGGAGGCCGGCCAATTCGTTTTCGCGCGGCATACGCAAGGCCGAGATTGGACGCGGCGCTTGTCCGGCCTGTCGAGGACGGGGCTGGCTAGCAAGAAGTTCGGGAGTCTGGGTTTATCCGTGGCCGAGGCTCGCACCGGTCATCCCGTACCGGATACACGCATGGTAGCTGGGTGTGCACGCCGGGGCACATGCGACTGCCCGTCCGTTGCACATGCAGCTACGCCCGGCTCGGCCGGGATGTGTTGGTCCGGCCGGGGCAAAAAGGCAAGAAGGCAAGTAGCTACACGACTACGGGACCGATCAATCAATGTTGCCGTCGGACGGTAAAACAATACGATGTTGCCTCCATAATTGACGGGAATCCATCATCCCGCGTTTCGCGACTTCTCCCGCCACCGCGCGCCTCCCCCCTCGATCCGGGACCAGCGAGTGCATTTCAGCATGCCAGCGGCCTCGATCCGCTCCGGAATTCCTGGACCCTCGCGACATGTAAATTTCATATCCAATCGGGCCCGATGGACATTTTTGTCGACCACCATTTTGCTTATCTACGTCACGAGTTGCGAGGAGACCGAGGTGAATCTTCTCAGGAGTAATCAGTCATGCGGTAGGTGCCTATCTCCCCTTCTTTGAGGACACAGCCAGAGCAAAGGAAAAACGTTCTTTTTCAGATATTGAATGGCTTGTTTGTCTTGAGCATGTTACACAACACAGTGGAGCCGGGAAGGGTTAACAGGAGGTGAAAGAACGAGAGAAGGATCGCGCGCGATAACGGGGGAGCGAAGCGAAGGCGAAGGTAGCGGCGCGTTAGAGGGAGGGATCTGTAAGCCCCAAATCCTTGAGCTTAACTAATTCCTGCATGAGTTACGAGCAAGCCGCGGCTAATTCCAAATAAATATTCGGAATACAGATTATGTTAATCACCGTGGATGTAAATTAGACGGTCAAGGGAGGATGTACGCCCTCGTCACCCACGACACACTCACCTTTTCTGGCTCTCATCTCTGAAATCTCATCAGACTCGATATGCAGTGCGAAGACTAAGTAGATCGCAGTGACGCAGGAGAACATTTCAGCTTCCTTGCCCTTCGCCTTCAGGTGGCAGGGGTCGGTACGCTTCCATGCTAATTCAGAATCACATAAAGAATAGTTGGACGTAGCTCCGTCTCGAATGCAGAGTTACAAACCTGACAGTGAATTACTGGCAGAGTCTGGTAGGCACTGGCCGGGGTGTCTAAGTGGCAAGTAGGTAAGTAACTTGGAAGTTAGGGGGTTGGAGTCGGCCCCGCAAACCTGATACACGCGCGTTCCGCGCGCGTGTTGAGGGGGCCGGCGTTGTTTACTGTGTGAGAGGCCGGTTGTACGTACACGTAATGCGGCGTAGCCACCTTTAGCCGGAGTTTACCTTGCTGGTAAACTCTAGTAGGTACCTACGCCGGAAACTCTACTCTAATGCAGAGTAATGTTGATTTATGCCCGCGTTGGTCTCATTCCGCCGACCCCCGCGCACCAACCCCCTCGCCCGCGCCTCCGGTTACCTATTCCAGCCGCTATATTTCATCGTGCTCATCAGCCGAACAAATATTACGTTTTTCCATTATACGCCGGAGTTCCGATCAGATACGCCGTACTTTGAGACTTGGGGCGCGCGATCGCGAAATTCCGCGTGCAGATTAGAACGCTGCCGGAAGACTACACTGCTCCGCGATCGAGCCGATAGCCGCTGGCTTAACTATTTAGCTTCTTTAGCCGACACTTGCGATCGTCTCGTCGTGGGAGGCGCGAGAAAGTATTCGGAGTACTTCTCACTGACAGCGTACCTACATTGATATAGTTCTGAGGAACACAGTGGCTGCTATTAACATCCGTTTGCCAGTCGCGAGTTAATACCCCGCGTCAAAGCGTCCAGGCGCAAATGTTTGTCAGAAGGCAACATAATCAAAAGTTAACCGCGGAGAGATTACCGGAACGAGGGTTTCATCGTAGGTGAATATGAAGCGAGGGGCAGCCGTTTTCGAGGCACGAGGAGCAGGCCGGGGTTCATACATATTTGCAATGTGCGGCCAAGATGGACGATATGCAATTGTATGCACGAAGGCATACGCGAACGATATCGCGGAGAGGATGAGGATAGATGTGCATACACAGCGCGTGGGTAAATGCTTTATTGCGGCTCCGTGAATATCCTTGCACGGCCGTAGGAGCCGTGTCTATTGGCTCGCAAGTATCCACACACGCGACGCGTCTACACTCGCACCGAAACGCGCTGCGACCGTAAATAAATGTGTACAAGCCAGGCTGAGAGGTGTGGAATTCTAGGTGCAACGCGAAATCCAAGTCCCTGCCTCTCTGCTGCTGCGAGGTAAGCTCTTTCCTCCAATTTGTCGCACTTGGTGAAGTCTTTGAATTCATAGGTGAAAGGTAGGAGATGATTGCCAGCCGAAAGGAGGCAGGGAAGAGTAACTTTGAAGAGCTAAGAGTAAATTTTGATTCCTCATGCGTCTGGATTCGGAGATCAGGTTTCTAACGTTGATTTTCAGTTTGAACTCGATTTCCTTCGCCCGGCGAGCGAAGATTCGCAAATGGCTCAGCAGCCGTGACGAATAAAGCGTGTAGGAGCGAGCGGGAACTGGCAACGCGAGCGTAACGCACGCGTACCACGGGCACAATACGCGGGAGGATCGAGGGCCTAGCGATACAAATGCATCAGTTTCACGGCTCGTCGGACAAGACAACGAGATTCATGCCCTCCTCATGCATGAATCAACAACCTTTTCCATATTTACATAACAACGCTTGATTCGCGATGTGCGCCGTGTAGCCGGGTGGGAGGCGGTTGACAGATTGAGAGTATGGATAGGCTTTATTCCCCGAGCGGTCGTCCTTCGGAACGAAAGAGAGTCGAAGAAGCGGAGGAAGGGCGGCTGAATCGGGAGGGAGACAAGGAACTGGCGTGGGTTGAACAGAAACAACGGGAACGAATGAAGAGATGGAAGAGAAAGGAGGATATTTCTGCGCCGTGATCTGAATATCGAGCGTCGAACCAATATGACGCGAGTGTATTAGCTTGCCGCGCATGAAATATCATTTCTTTCAGTTCAACTGCAAGTTTCAACTTTGCGAAGTGACGACAATTGCCAATTGTTGTACGCTGTAGCAAAGTACTGTACCGTGCAGTTTAGAGATCATCAAACGGATCAGGGTTAAGGGGTCTTCCTAAGTAGGGTGACGAGTGAAAAAAACTTAATTTTTCAGGATTAAAAAAAAACAACTATTGCACGTAGGGGAGAGCAGGGACAAACGTAACGGCGTCATGAAAATAACACACCTTCTCCCGCCTTCCACAAAAAATTCCAAAATGTTTGCTTTACATAGTTAGGTACGCGTGTTTAATGTTTCTTTTGTTCCACGGAGTGACGCTGAGCAATACGACGGTTCGTATACCGTGGGCAAGCTGATTTCGTTATTACGATCATTCAGGTAAGTGTCTCCTCTGTTGGTTTTTTCGTTAATATTCATAGTTAAACCATAGACATTGATCCAATTATTTGTTACAGCGTTCTTAGATAATGTCTTTATAGGTAAGTTCCTGTATTTGATTTCAATAAGTCTTGTATAGTTTGTACGTTATAACAGTAATATGCTGAAAAACATGGCCGGGGACAAAAGTAACACGTCACTACGGGGAGTAGTTGAATCCAATATTAACAACAGTTTTTTAAAAAAAAATCATAAATATTAGTTACTTTTGGGGCCGTTACACGAGATTCCATATTAAATCAAATACACAGTATCAAATAAATGTTCGAAGCTGGTTATGCTTTTTTATCGTTATCTACTTAAAATATGTTTATTTAAATGTTTGTTTCTATCGTTTCTGATAATAAAAAATCCTATTTTGCTTTGGAAGAAGTGTTTTTACTTAATTCTCGTCAAAATAATTAGTATCACTTTCGTCCCCATGGTATGCTACTTTTGTCCTACCTCTGCAGGGCAAAAGTAAAAATGACAGTCACTGCGGAAAATTGCCATAACTCTTTGACTACTTATCATGGAAGGCTAAATTTGTGGTCAAATGATAGAGACACTATCTTGAGGCATAAATTTTGTTTTTATATCTATAAGAGATAATTGGCAGTTTAGCCAAATTTAAGAAGTGTTACGTTTGTCCCCGCTCTCCCCTACAACGTACACGTTTGTAGCTTTATTCTATCGCCTTTTAAGACTGTAAAAAAAATTTGCAAGTAAAAATATCCATTTACAGCGGAATAGGAGCCTCGTGGAGAGTTATAAAACGCGTAGTAGACGCTACAAAGCTTATAAAGCTACAAACCTGCAAAATGATACGTGCAATACTTGTTTCTTTTTTTAATTCCCAAAAATTTAAGATTTTTCAGCCGTCACACTAACAATAAGTAGGAAGTCCTCTAAAGTTACGTATACGATATTTGTTAAGCCAAAGCTGCTTGGCTTCACCGCAGAGATGTTCCCTAGTACTACGCGTGTAATATGTTCAGAAGAAGATTCAGTAGCTTTCTGCGTGGGTGCAGAGATGCTGTGCGATAAATTACATGGAGTACTAGAGGAAACTGCGCGATCAATAAAACTCGAAAGAGATTACAGAAAACAATCCATGTCAAAGTGTGCGAAGTATAGTCTCATAAATAAATGGGCAGTTACTGTATGATCGTTGGTCACTTGCCAAAGTGTAGCAAATTAAGGAAGACATATAGATAAGTACATCCCACGTTCTCAAGTCGTTGCTGATCGACTCCTGCGGAACTTGAGTTTGACGGATCGCTTGCAAACAAAGAGGTTTGGATCGTGGAGTGAATTTCGCGAAAGGCGAGATCGTCGGCGGCAGAGCAGCAAGAATTCTAAGCCGCGAATGATGAAACGTTGGTCGATTCGTTGCCGAGCCCTCAGTCACGGAACGTGGAAGCGCGGACCACCGCGGCCGTGTTCCGCTCGCTCTGTCTGGTCGATACAGAAAGTTTCCCGTGGACACGCGAATAGCGAGGCTCAGCTGTCGCAGGTCGAGCGAACGTTACGTATGCACCCTGGCGAGAGGAAGTACTGCTTCATGCAACGTGCTACGTTGCAGAGGCGTGGCGATGAGTTACGTCCTCTCAGGCCGGCCGAGACCCTTTGCCTTCTGCGACTGCTAACCACGGTCCACCGGGAAGAATTCGGGAACCTCGGGGACTATTCGTCACCGCTATTGAACGCGTGCGCAAGATCTGGCGAACGTATTTCCGACGTGCAGCGGATTTGTTCGGCTATTTGAAAGATAAACGAGCCTGGACATTTTGCTTTATTTTGCAACAACATTTGTGGATTCGAAACTCTATCGAGAGCGGCTAGAGAGAGAGAGGAAGATCAGTTACAGTGGATTGTGTACAGTCGATATTCACGTTACACTGCTGGAGATAATTACGTTTGTAAACTGTTCAGATGAGTTTACGACTGAGGACGTCTCAAACCGAGATTCTGAAGAAGGTATTTCTCATTCTACTAAAGTAGAGGAGAGTCGGAACAAACGTAACGGCGTCATGAAAGTAACACGCCTTCTCCCCCCATTCCACAAACATTTCTAAAACGTTTGCTGTACACAGTTACATGTGTATAGTGTCTGTTTTATTGTACTGAGTGATGCTGAGCAGTAACACGAATCGTATACTGTGGGTAAGCTAATATTGTTATTTAGATCATTCAGGTAAGTGTCTCCTGTTCCGTTTTTTTTTTTGTTAATATTCATAGTTAAACTATAGATATTAAGCCAATTATTTGCTGGAGCGTTCTTAGATAATGTCTTTATAAGTTACTGTATTTGATTTCAACAAGTCTCGTATAGTTTGTATGTTATAACAGTTCTATTCTGAAAAACATAGCTGGGGTCAAAAGTAACACGTCACTATGGGGACGAAAGTAACATGTTACTTGGGCGAGCAAAATAGCGTACAGGATAGGAATTCTCCAGATGATACTGATTGTCTATGTCTGGTTTGTTTCGACCCTTTCAGTGAAAGCTGTTCGAAAGAGAAGTGGATCCAATGTCTAGATTTTAAGGGTTAGTCCAACGAAGACTGCACCACGGGTGATTTTCACTGCGTATCATAATTTTAATTCAGAGTAGGTAAAATTTAATAGGGTAAACCATCCAGTGAATGACCGAATTGTTGAATTTATTCACCTTTCAAATTAATACTTGAATATATTTATGTATACAACAAAACAACTGTTGAAATTGCATTTAAATTTATTTTTCTTGAAATTTCTATAAAAATAATTACTTATTCTTATCGTAATTTAAAAAAAACCGACTATAAAATGCAAAACGTGTAGAAGCCCAGTAAATGACCGTATACTTTTAATAAGAATTGTACATTTAATGTTTGCTTAATACGCGTAACTAAAAATATGGGATATTAAAAGTGCAACTACAGTCCATTTATAAACATATAATATTTTTAAATTTATAATTGACATTTCTTTGCCCAATGGTCATTCACTGGTATGCGGTCAATTACTGGGTGGTTTACCCTACCTATCATTCAGCTAAATACACAATACCATAGAAACGTCCGAAGCTGGTTATGCTTTCTACCTTTCGTAATCTAAAATTTTTTTGTTTTCATGTATATTTAAATGTTTCTATCTATCAGTTTTTATAATTAAAAATCCTATTTTGCGTTGGAAGAAGTGGTTGTACTTAATTCTCCTCAAAATAATTAGTGTTATTTTCGTCCCCACGGTATGTTACTTTCGTCCTACCCCTGCATACCAAAAGTAACAATGACAGTTACTGCGGAAAACTGTTATACCTCTTTGATTACTTATCACGCAAGGCTGAATCTGCGCTCAAATGGTAGACCAAGAAACATACTATCTTAAGGCATAATTGTAATTTTTATATCTATAAAAGGTAATTGTAGGCTAGGCCAAATGTAAAAAATTTTACTTTTGTCCCCGCTCTTCCCTAGCCTTCGTCAAACCTACGATTTATTATTCATCAACGTTAAATGGGCCAGTATTAGCAGTATAAAATATGCTCCGCAGGATAAAGTGCTACGAAATAAATCGCCCATTCTACTCGCGTGAAAGATGGGCGCGAGGATTAAGGGGTTAAAAGCTGCAATACGTTGTACAAATGAGACATTCCTTCGTCCATGATCGTTTCGAGCCATGTGTCACGATTTTGTGCCCCGCCACTCCCATATCTGATCGATGACGCGTCGCAAACAAATACGAAGTATTTTATTATTTCCCGATAGGCAGCAGCTTGGAACGTTAGCCGACCGGCGGGGGGATAGATCCGGAGAGTCGCCGGCTCCTCGAAGGACGAGGAGGATGAAGTAATCCTCGTTATGGAACCGGTACGCGTGTGCACCGCAACTCCACACTCGCGTGCGCGCGAGCGCGCTCGATCCTCCACGTGAATGCTCCAGTGCGTAATTTCTAAATACGTTGTTCCATAAATGGAGAAAGGAACGACAGGCGTGCTGCGATATTATCGGACCATTCCAATTAAGCTGGATTAATTGTGAATGGTTGCGAGCAAGTCGCTAGCAGTGGCCCACTGCGAGAGCTAGCTTCGTTGTCAGTTGTTCCTGATTGACGAATATCAAGGAATACCTCAAAGGAAGGAAGAAGAAGGAAGAATCCTTGCTTATGATTAATGGTTCGCGCGTTGATCGCGAAGTTAATTGCGATATCCGTTGAATTCGAGAGAAGCTGCAATTTTCTAGAACGGGTACAACGACCCGACGCGTTTGTTGCTACAAGTGGAGGCTAAAGCGGCGATATTTTACCACAGCCGACCGGCTAATATTCGTCCCTGTGGATCCTCGGAAGAGCGTTGATATATCGCGACTTTTCGCCGCGCGAACTCCATCTTCGTGCGAGCAACCGCGTATCCGGCCGCGGAAGACGCTCGCACACAGTCATAAATAGCGTGCCATATTTCCAACTCTGGGCAGCGGAGAAAAATACGATGTTTCTCACGCGACAAGGGCCCGCGGGACGCAATTAACCAGAGGATAATTATAACCGCGGACAGGAGTCACCGAGTTTTCTGGGAACGACGAGACATCATCGCGAGGGAAAAACGCTGTCGAACAACTTATGCCGCGTATCCCCAATTTCTCAATATCGTCCAGTGAATGCGGCTCGCGGATGTGAGCTGGAGATCTCTGCTAAAGCAAGAAACAGGGGACAGCCGTGGGAAACCCCTGCCGAAACGTCTGGGACACTACGCACTCGCCAGCGCACCGATAATTATAATGAACGAGAAGCTACCGCCTCAGAAAGCGATACCGTTACGTTCAGTTACTCGCGCTGGATACGCGCGAGAAAAATCGCTCGTGGATGGAATGCTCGTATCCGGGATGCTGCCTTATCAGTCGGCGCGGCGGCCTGACTCGCGGCTGCGTGAGATTCTCGCGAACGCGTAAAACGGCCAGCCGGCCGGTGGAAGCGTTCCCTAAGGTCCGTCGCGTCGCTGGCTCGCTCGCTCACTCGCTCGCTGTTGCTCGCCTCTCCGCCGTATTCCCCGACGGGCATGGAAGGGAAGGCGTGACAAGACTGCAAAGTAAAAGGAACCAGGCATAGAGTCACCCGCGCAAGAGGGTGACATGCTGCCGAGCCGGTTACGGGCCGAGTCCGGGCTCAGTCCCAACCGATCCTCCAAGGCAGGTGAACATAACCTAACTGCTAGCAGAAAACCCGCCAGGGACCGTTCCGCGCCGGGCGCTGCTCGCTGGCTGGCTGTAGCCGAGCGATCGCGGTGCCTGTGTACGGCACACTCATGCGTTTACACGATACACGTGTGCCCTCGCTCGCGAATAATCTCGCCGCTGATACACTGTGTCCTACGCGGGATGCGGTTAATATTCGTCCCTCGTTCGCTCCACGGACAGGTGGACGCGGTTCCAATGTACATCGCTGTATCTCGACCACGACGCGCTGCACACGTGGTGCACGCTCTCCCTCGGGTCTGCTTATGAGATTCTCCGCCAAAAGAATCATCTATGAAGAACCACATGTAATTGCTCTGGTACTACTTGGACCGGGTGTTGTTGATGCTGATAGCAGCGTTTCCGACAGGTGGATGTAGTTGGGAGGTAGGCACGTTGCAGGCTGCACCGTCTCACACATATCTACCGGGGCATGCTTCGCTTTGGGTCGAGTTATTAGACTCTTGCTGAAAGAATGATCTATGAAGAGCGGGATGTAATTGCTCTGGGTACTACTTCAACCGAGTGTTGGTAATGTTCGTAGAGTTCAGGCAGATGGATAGTTGGAGCGTACTTTGACTCGTCTGCGGTGTGCTGCATACATATGTCCATTCATATGTCCCTTGGGTGCAGTTACTACGGTGCTGTTAAAGTAATACTGTTATACAACGGTATTGTAGTAGGATTGGAACATCTGTATCACTGTACAGAGTTCTAACGTAAGAATGTTAGGCATCGATTACTCGGAGAGTCACATAGAACTGAGCAATAAAATTCATAATTCTCAAGAGTTCCCAGCTCATATTTCGCTTTCACGCGTCCCCGTAACGACAGTTCTAATAAACCGTTCAGGTGGTGCTCGTTGCGCAACACGGTTGCCCTTGCCAGCTAGAGGGACGCGAACCCCGAAACTGCCGGATCTCTACCCCAGGCCACGTGGTAGCTACGAGAATGGTGCGCGTTGCCAGTGAATTCTGGCAGGAATTCGCGGAAACGGTAAAACTACCTTGATCGTGGAGAGCAGGCTCGGCCAGTCGACCGACTCTTCTTCTCTTGGCAAGGCGCGCTCCGCCGTGGCGCAAGGTAACGCCGCGTGCAAATTAAACGCGTCATGAATCACGGTGCAAGGTTTACAAGCGGGCAGGACTCTCGGACCGGGCCCGTAATCTGCGCGTAAACGCGGCACGCGCGACACCCGCTGATGGGATTTTAATCGGTGCCCGCGACGCGAACTTTCTCGCTCGGTTCTTTTCCCCCCCCCGTGGAAATCCGCGGACAAACGAGAGAGGCCAGCGGATCGGGTAATGCGGCGACGACGCCGGTCGCCTCGGTGGCGTTCCACTCTCTCGAGCGACCTAGAAAATCCCTTTAGCTGGAACAACCGGCGAGACTTTCGTCATCCATTCTGATTTATGCCCGGCTGGATTCTCATGATCCCCCGTGTCCCGATTGGCTATGGAACGCGGCCGCGATAGGCCAATGTGTCGGCAGATTACCGCGAGCGCGGATCCTGCCGAGGATAACCGATACTCGAGAATTTAACCGTCGCGTGTCGCGTCCCGGATATATTCCGCGAGCGCGCTAAATCACCGGCGAAATCGAACGCAACCGCCATTACAGGGGTAGCCATTGGCAGGATGAGCTTCATATCCTTGACATTTAGCCGTCAAGCTAAGCCTCTTTGTCTTCGTTCTTCTTCATGCGCAGGAAAATGGCACGTCCCGATCCAAGTGCACGCCAGTTTTCTCCCTCGTGCGTGGAATGCCATCGTTCGCTCCCATTGAAACGGACGACGCACACGAAGACACGTGTTTCGCACGCGTTACGCACCTTTAATTACCTTCGGATACGTGTGGCGCACGCTGGAATTCACCGCGCAAAGTCACTAGCAAACTTCTTGCGCGTCCTCGAGCTCGCCGCGTCCTGGCCGCGTTGTTATCGCGCTAGGAGGCCGTCGGACGTTCAGGGTGTAGGAAACGGTGTTCCGCATCGTACCTGGTCTCCTGTCAACCGGTCAGTTTAGTAGTCCGGGCGTGTGTTATCCCTGAATCACTTAATGGCCCGGGTGATGAGTTCCGTCCAGTGGTGTTCTGACACCAAGACGAACTCAACAATCTTTTAATAGCAAGTGAGCATCAACGTTACGAACTTTAGCCCTTCGTGGCCAGAATCTCTGTAGGGGTTCAATAGTGCACGCTCTTTATCACGCTTTCACAGCAATCGCCGCTACCAAAGAGGGAATTAGCGGTGCATTAAACGCGGTGGATAAACGAATATTAGATTTTCGCTCGGGGGAACATAAAACACCGGTGCAATAACAAAGCGGAATGAATTACAACGGCGGTAGACAGAACGCGCAGTATTACGGGCCGCGGAGCGTAAAAACCTCACGCATCTTAAAACACCGGTAGGCATAATTGAATTAAATAGCTAATAACTCATTCTACGTCCTTAGCGGCGCTTCGCCTGCTAACGCGAGACGATCGTAACGGTCGGCATTTCATAAATCCTTCCAGTTCTTTACCACCCCGTGAATCTATCGGGCACTGTTATGGTATTATCTAGGTACCTCTGGCTCCGCGGAGCGTCAATTGCGCGGGTGCGAAGTGGAAGAATTTTCGTGGCCCATTCCCCGGCTGTTACGTCGCGGGGGAAAAAAATTTCGCAAGCGGAACTCTCGAGGCAGAGTAGCCCAGACAGTAGAAAGGTGGGTTATATAGGGAGCAGGTTCTCACGCGAGGCGAAAGAGACAAACGGAGAGGGGAAGATGGCGGCCGCCAAAGTCGCGAACCGGTTGGTCTGTCTCTCTAGATTCTCCTAAGCTCGCGCGGCGTTCCAGTGGCCGCGAGCCTAACTTCGATCGGATAGTTACGGTACCGTGTTTCACTGACCGCGGTGGCCGTTCCACAATTTTCCACGCGGGCTCCGGAGCGGCTGGCGAAGATAGAAGTCGGCGACTCGATAATTCCCTAAATAACGCCAGCAGGATATTCGAGCGGCTGGAAATGGACGCAGCCTCCTCAGGAATTTGCCCCTTCCTCCGCTACTTAGTCTACGTGGAAAGTGGACTTTAAGGTACCGTCGCTGCGCGAGCACTGCTGGCGCGAGTACACGTTCGCCTGCTCTCCGCCTGCGCTTAGAGTTTACGGGGATTCCAGGGGGTATGGACCACACTGACCCACCAATCCTCCACTTCCAGAGGCACTCTTAATCCCAGAAATACCCCGCGAGCGCGCAGCGACGCCGCTGGGCAAAGCCTGCCGCGAAAGCCCCGCGTTTCGAGCGTCGCGAGAACGAAAGTGCAGGAATCGTAAGCACCAAAAGAGAAGAGAATGAGAGGGGAAGAAGGGAACGAGGGAGAGATCAGTCTGTAAGCTCTCGGGGTACTTACAGCGTTGCAGTAGTGGTCCCATTGTGCCGCAACGACACAAGTCCCCTCTCTGCTTTCCGGGCAAACTCTCCGCCGTTCCCCTCTGCAGTCTGCGACGAGCTGACACACTGCTGCTCACACGTACGCAGGCACGGGCAGCAGCGCCATCAGGAAACACCAGCGTGGCCCAGGTTCCGAGGGAACCACCGATCCCGTACGCGAGACGAGGATTTCGGCCGATATCCGCGCGAGAACGGATGACAAGGCATCGGTGGCACTAGAGACAAACGCCGGAGACCGTCTATGGCTATGGTGATCGAGGGAGCTGTGGTCGAGAGCCTTGTAGAGCGGCCATAATGCACTGCGGCGGCACAGAAAGGAATAGGTCAGCACGAGGCTTCAACCGGTGACCACTCCCCCTTGGTACCCCTCGCTCATCCACCGAGCGATCACGCTCACTTTACACCTACACCCGGCTGCCTATCCCCACCTTACTCCTTTCCTTCACCTGCGCCACTAGCTCGGCCCTTTTTTCGCCTATCGCCTTGCGCTCGCTGCCTTATTATCAATTTCGCTCTGCCACCTACAGGATATGGGCTCCGAGGCCTTTGTCCCTTCACTTGTTCTTTGCAATGTGTCCGGAGCCTAACGATTGTCGGATCTCCTGCTGTTTGCATAATATTTATTTATCTGTATGTATTTTTAACAAACGCTTCGGGTTCAAATTGCCAACGATAAGTCCTCTATGAAAGTTCAAACAGAATAGGGTGGGTCGCGAAATTGCAAGCTACTTTGTTATTAGGTAATTGCAGGAGAATAAAATTTAAAAATTTCATTATAGGTAGGTATAGGTATCTTCACATTATACCTGTCAATTCCCAAGCACTTAAGTAATTTAGAGTAGCTTCGAAGTGTAGGGTAAATCCGGGAGACGCGGTCGGGCCGGAGAGTTGGTCGAGTCGCTATATTTCAGATTCTCTACATAAAAATGCGTTAAAGTGCAGACCAATTACTTCTCTAGAAGCCAAACAATTGAATGAATAGCGTCACTTCGCTTCCTTCTGTGTTTTCCGGAATTTATAGGCTTTAAAAGGTAAATTGAGGTTACATTTGAGGCAGTCAGAGCAACAACGGACCAACCCACATTAAAAAAAAATTTTTGTTCCTATTTTATACGGTTAGTAGAGCCTATTGGAATACGTTATTGCTACTAATTCAATTTCGAAAAAAAATGTGGGTTAGTCCGTTGTTGCTCTGACTGCCTCGTTTAACCTCTTTTGTCAAACAGCGGTGCGCAGAATCGTATTTAAAATATACTTCTAAGTTTATTTTCGTTTAGTGTTTGGGATAATAAGATAGTAGAGATATTTAGGGACAATGCAGCCAAAATATTTGGCCATATTAACTCTTCCTCTCAAAGCTAACGAGAAGGCCATCTCTCGCTGCAGAAAGGAGAGATAGTCGAGTTATGATTTTTTATTTTTTATTATTATTTTATTGCTATTTTTGTTTATTTAGTTTATTTATTCACTTTTGTATTCATTTGCCTTGGTAATCACCAGGAGGTAGTTCACTTTTTCTTTGATGTGTTCTTTACTTGTTTAGCGTGAACAAATTAAATATCAATGAATATAGTTGTATTCACTCATAAATGATTTTGCTTTGTCCTTTGTTAATTTTCCGTGAATAATTATGTGAGTGGTCTCTGCCAACGACGAAAACCATTTCTCCCGGCACCTCGGGAGAGGTGGTCAGATGTCATGACTTCCGTTTTCAACCCGATTTACAGTAGATATTGTCTTGAAGCAAATATCGACCAGTTTCTCTGAATCAGCATAAAATTCTGAACTTATTAGGTTTGGTCTGATAAAATAAATAATTTCTATATTAGTTTTAATAGCCATTTTATATTAGGTCGACCGAGTCTCCCCGATTTATGTGCGAAAGAAAGTAAAAAAAAGGACAGACTTTTGGTAATCTTGCAATGGAGAGTTGGAGAGTTACTTACGTAAATAGATACGCTTTCCTTCGACTTGGTGAAATTTCTAATATCTTTATGTAGATAACACACGTATTTTGCTTTGTTGAATTATTGAAAGCAACTTGAAGGAGTAATTTTTTTTAACGGCAGCGAAGCATTGAACTCTTCGCAACTGCGCGTTGCCTCCAGAAACCTATACCGCGAACGATGCGAGCATACGCCGTGGTGAAATAGGAGGAACGATAAAGAAGCACACGCTCTCCGATCTTGCGACATACGTGCGAGCGCATTTCAGAAATGCAAAAACTACGTGCGCTGGGTACGAGCCGTAACTCGCCAGGCGCGCACGATTAAAAATGGCAAAGCGACTACATATTCAATTTCTCAATTTGAATTCAAGGTTCCGATAACGAGTGACAGGGTGAAAAATTGGTCTGAATCTTGACGAGCTTTGTCGCGAGGCGAACAGAAAGAAATGGAGCAGCCGCGCGATTGTGCTCTTGTATATAGATAACAGAGTGTCCCGGTTCGTATCAATGGCTGCGTTACAGAACGACATTCCTACGCGAGCAACACGGCCGCGGCCGGGGGCCACGTGAATCGATAAAATCTCTAGAATTTACGGTAAATCCTAGTTAACAACGGGAACGCTTCATAACGCCGAGGTAGATCCAGCTCGAGTGCCGTTACGCGTTTTGATTCGACGCGTTCCGCGGGCGGTTGCTGTCCGCGTCGCCGCGAAACGGCTATCAGTATTCCCTTGATATTCGCGGCGACGCTCGCCGGCCGGGGAAACGGCCGAGCGGGCTAACGCGATCGTTCCGTCGTATAATCCCCGTATAAATCACTTTCGGTTGTAGCAAGTGCAACGAGGGGAGAGATGACGATGGCTGAAAGGTGTCTCGTACGTCGGAGAACGGGCGGGAACGGTTTCCAGAGGAGGTTCGAAATCGAAGGCTCGGGAGCTTGAAATTCAAGGGGATCATTGTCAGAGGGCTAGACGAGGAGCGGTGGCGGGGGCCCGGGCGAGGAGCTCGTGGAAACGTTTAATTAATTTCGAAGACAATCGGCGCTCCTCAAAAGTCGGACAACTTAACTCGGCGCAACAGCTGTGCGTCGTAAGCATATGCGCGCGCGGCGAAAGAACAGCGAGAAGGAAGACCATCAGAAGAACCAGTTTCATCTCTTAAACGCTTAATTAAGGTGGCTCGCCAGAGCGAATCGGGGGATACGTGAATCCGAGTGACGCGCGGCAGAGGGAAGAAGATCCCTCCCGCTTCCTCCGCGCCGCGGAAGCATATCGATATGCGTGCACACGGGCGAGGGATCGATTGCGCGTGTAAGTGCAGCCCCGTAGGTACCGAACACCGAGCGCGTCTTCTACCTTCCACTCCGCGCATTTCGATTTATCGTTAACGGCTCTATCGCATGCGTGGTCCTCGAACCAGTTTCTCCTTTTATCATGGCCACTCGCGATCCGCTCTACGTAACCGGGTAGCGGAGTAATTATTGTAAGGGGCATACACGGATACGCGTACAGACCGCTGCGGAATTACTCACTCGCGACAATAACGAGATCGTGCCCGCTAAACGTTGAATCAAACGATTCAGACCTCGTTGCGTACTCGGGACTCTAAAGCGTAGTCGTTTGGCACGTTTAAACGGTCGAATTGCAGACGTCGATCGTCTTTCCTCTCTCCTGATTGTTACAAATAGTAATTTCGGGGCAACGATGGAATAGTACTACAATCAGGCCTAAGGTAGTGATGCAGAAAGCTACCAATGATTTGAAAATTAGTAAATTTAGTTTGATGATTTTAATTGTTAAAGAAAAGTAGCTCTATTTCTGTTAAGTATATTTTATTTCTTGTGGTTATTTTACAATGCTTTTTAATGGGTTATTTAATAGTGAGTAGTACCGTAAACTGGGGGAACATTGGCAGCACGGGGTAACATTGGCATTTGCCGGGCAGAGTTGGGCAAAATGTAATCTAATTACAAATTACAAATTACGATTAAAATGTAATTGTGTAGTTGATTATATATTATTTTCTGTAATCGTTAATTTAAGTAGTTGACAAAATTGTGGTCAACTACCTAAAGTAACGATTACAGAAAATAATATATAATCAACTACACAATTACATTTTAATCGTAGTTTGTAAGTTGTAATTAGATTACACTTTGCCCAACTCTGACGCCGGCGTTACATTGGCAGCTATAGGGTAAACTCGGGTAAGTTCGTGATACAGGTTACACCGTGATACTTTTTCATTTATCTGTAACTCGAAATTGTCGGGCTCAATTTAGATGGAACCAAAACTAACAGACAGCGTTGATCTTCTAGCTTATGTTGTGGTAAAATAATTAGTCAATTGAAGTTAGTCTGATAGAGTGAGAGAGCATTTTGTTCCAGCAGCGCATTATTCGCGAAATTTTTCGTGCTAGTTGTGGACGATCGCTTGAGTATGTATTATATGTGCTTTAGAAGATAAATGGAAAGTTCAAATTGCAGGCAAGTGATGGTAAAATGACACTTTAACAAGTCTTACTCTTGAAATTAACATACAATAAGGCATCAGTGTTATTTTTGCTTATGAAAGGTGATTAAAATCTTATTTTTCGTGCGGCTGAGCCTGCGTTTCTGATTGTGCTGTTCGAGAAATTCTGATGACAAATACCAAATACCATGTTTCCTTGCGTCTCAGACATCTAACGATCATGAAACGATTGATTATACACAAAATAACAATAATATAAAATAGAATGAAATAATATAAAATAATATAAAATAATATAAAATAATGTAAAATAATTTAAAATAATTTAAAATAATGTAAACTAATGTAAAATAATGTAAAATAATATAAAATAATATAAAAAAAAGTAGCTGATGGCCATATCACGGGCTAGCGTGTACCAGAATATGTCATGACAACTTAATTTTGTATATTTCCAATTAAATATACTTAGTAAATTTCTGTTAACCTATTATTTGTTTCTCTGATGTCTGACCTATCATTATATCCTAGACTCACTTTCAGAATATGTAAATATTAGCAGTTAATAGACAAATTCTAAAACTATCACGGACTGACCCGAGTTTACCCTACGCATGAACATATAAATTCGTATTCGAGATTCTAGGTATTCAATTGTTTCAACGTTTGCAGTTAGATATTGTCCAATAATCGACTGTTAAATAGGTAACTTTGTTACGTTTGTATTATTAATAACTTATCTTACTGACTTCAGATTGGTAAAACTTGCCCTGTTAATGCTATTTATATGATGTGCCAATGTTACGAGTAGATTTTAGTTAAGATGTAAAAAATAAAATAAAATAAACAAATTTAAGTGTGAATGTATCATACTGACTTCAGATTAGTAATACTTCACCTGCTAATGCTATTTATATGATGTGTGATATTTTACCCCGGTACGGAGTAACATTGGCAGGTTTTTAACACGTATTAAAGAAGAAAAGCAACAAAAGTTTTATGCATTTTGACACTTGTAGTACAATCACAAAAGATGCAATGTTATGATAGGATACTTAAAGCAAATGTAAACATGTTAATTTTTACATTAGGGTAAATCCGGGAGACGCGGTCGGGTCGGAGAGTTGGTCGAGTCGCTATATTTCAGACTCTGTACGTAAAAATGCGTTAAAGTGCAGACCAATTCCTTCTCTAGAAGCCAAACAATTGCATGAATAGCGTCATTTCGCTTCCTTCAGTGTTTTTCTGGATTTATAGGCTTTAAAATGTAAATTGGGGTTACATTTAACCTCTTTTGTCAAACAGCGGTTGTACAGAATCGTATTTACAATATACTTCTAAGTTTATTTTCGTTTAATGTTTGGGATAATAAGATAGTAGAGACATTGAGGGACAATGCAGCTAAAGTATTTGGCCATATTAACTCTTCCTTTCAAAGCTAACGAGAAGCTCTCTCGCTGCAAAAAGGAGAGATGGTCGAGTTATGATTTTTTTATTATTTATGTTTATTTTTTTATTTTTTATTATTATTTTATTATTATTTTCGTTTATTTAGTTTATTTATTCACTTTTGTATTCATTTGCCTTGCTAATCGCCAGTGGGTAGTTCACTTTTTGATTGATGTGTTCTTTACTTGTTTAGCGTAAACAAATTAAATATCAATAAATCTGTCGTTGTATTCACTCATAAATAATTTTGGTTTATCCTTTGTTAATTTTCCATGGATAATTATGTCAGTGGTCTCTGCCAACGACGAAAACCGTTTCTCCCGGCACCTCGGGAGAGGTGGTCAGATGTCATGACTTCAGTTTTTAACCCGATTTACAGTAAGTATTGTCTTAAAGCAAATATCGACCAGTTCTTCTGAATGAGCATAAAATTCTGAACATATAGGTTTGTCCTGATAAAATAAGTAATGTCTATATTAGTTTTAATAGTCATTTTATATTAGGTCGACCGCGTCACCCGGGTTTACCCTATATAACAAAATGTTTCAAAAACCTGCCAATGTTCCCCCAGTTTACGGTATAATTAATATTATTTTAATTTCTCTCCAGCTTTCATTTTTAAGCCAAAAATGAAACAATGGCTTATTTTTTAATGGCTAATTTCTTAAAAGTATGGGATCCATACTGCGTTTAACTAATTTTTTAACAGTTCGAGGGTTCGTAGCTTTCTGCATAACTAGGCTAAATTTAAGATATGCTAACTTGTCTTCTCTTCGTCCGTCTGATGCATTCGAGAATTCGACGAACGTAGAATTAAAAATTTTTCCACGCTTTCGACTTATGTTTTCTCGCAAGATCGTCTCGGTCCACTCCGACTGTATTACGGGACACCCTGTACGCGGAATATAATATACGGAATGGGAATACCATAATTAGAACCGGGTTAAGCGAATGCTAACCGCTATCCTCCTTATCGGAGTCTCCCTCATCGGATAAGCTGTTCCAGGGGATTCCCATAAACAGCAACACCTGCCAAGCGCATAGGAAACGTTCCGGTGTGCGCGCGCCGTACATGCAACTGCAAACCCGAAGGCGTAAACACTGCTTTATTTCTTATAAGTTAATTCCGTCACTTCTTCGCGGCGTTTTTTCTTTCGCGGCTCCGCATAATTTACCCGCTCCTAATGGAGAAAAATGAGCCTTGCCTGGAGTCCCCGAGCGGGCGAGCGGGCGAGCGAGCAAGCGAGCAACCGGCCGACCGGCCGTGTACAAGATCGTGCGGTTTAAACGATCATTATCGGGTTTTATGACTCAATGAACGTCGAATGTGAAGTGGTCGGTCGAAGCCAGCCATTAATCCTTTCTTACCGAAATATCCAGCGCAACAATTGAGCATCACATTTCCGGATGGGTGCATAATTTGCGAAAGATACAGTTCTGTGTGAAAAAAAAATGTTTTCAGACTCCGGCATCGTAAACAGTAGAGACAGCTTAGCACGCGGTATCAACGAAGAAAAGGACCCACTGTCGGTACCCACTCGACTGCTCTCTGCGTTCCATAACTCGTTCGTCAGAGCCGTGCATCTGCGCGCGGCAATAATTAACATGATCGCCGAATCGAATCGCGAGCGCAACAGCGCCCAACGCCCGTGCGGTGACCGACAGCCACGTCGCGTTCGTCGACGCGATATGGCCACAACGGAAACGACGCTGCTCGTCTTTCACGGAGCTTCGCCGAGGTAGTTGTCCCTACGAATTAATGGTCCGCTAGAAGTATCGCGATATTTATCAAGCTGCTTTGCAAACGTCGCGCACCGACCAGGGCCTCGAATAATTATTCGCGGGAATCGAGGCACAGGTGTGCGTCAGAAGCTCCCAGTGTTGATCGGGCGCGGCGCGAGTGTCTCTCGGTCGTCTGCGAGGAAAGTCGCACGGACGTATGCAAAACTCACTCGTCGCGGCGGATAAGGGCGTTAGCGTCGGCAGGTTTCGGCTTCACGCAACGGGGGATTGCGATAAAAATTTCTACGCGAGCCACGCACCTCTTTACCATTTACACTCCTCACGGTGCGTGGACGCTATCGATGGAACAGATATAATTAGAGGCACCGTTCCGTTACGCGATTCGACTTTTAAAAAACGACCAGCCATCTAGGAGCCGCGCGCGCGCACCGCACCCTAATCGGCGACGATCTGTGCGCGGGTGCGCCCGTTAACGAACCGCTAATTATTAATGTCCAACAAATTGTTTTGTCTACATCTCGGTAATTTATCGCGCGGCCGCGGCGGTTTAATTGCACGCGTTAATCGCTCGCGATCGTATCTGATCGGCGCCGATATTTTGGAATGTGAGCTCGTTCTTAAACACACGAAAAAAAAAAAAACGGCGCATTAATTTTTGTAACGGTGAGCGGTTAATCGGACACGCTCTGCTTGCGGTAATATCAATTAATGCGAGCGTAATGAGATTCAGCCGTGTTGGAGGAGCAGATGTCGGATTTGTATGAAAGCTTGTTCTTACAATCGCTCGACTCTCCTGAATGGTGGATCACAGGTGCCCGCAATGTACTTTTCCGAAAGTTTTCGACAATCTACCGCGAGCCATCTAGCTGCCCGGAGACCGGAGACCCTTTCGAATAAGATACTTTTGCGGATCGCTACTGTTATATCATACATTATTCATCATTTCCCATCCTTTTTAAATTAACGCTGTCACTGGCGAGTGAGCACGCACGCTACCATCCATTATCATCATCTCGCCCGTCTCTTGCTCCGCCAAGCGAAATCAGAGTTCAGGCCTTATAAGGAAGGTGAAAAATAAAAAAGAATTAAGAAAGGGCTGGTATTCCGAAGGAGACCGACAGCGGAAGCGTGGGTGTAATAAAGTAATTGAAGATCGCGCTGTAAAAGGAAAAAGTGCTCCGTTATAAAAGTTGGCGGCATATAATGTTTGTCCGTTTAATTATTCGTAACAAGCGCGAAGCAAGTCATACGGCGCGGCGCGACGGAGACGGCGGCCGGCTATTAAGAATCCCCGTGTTGTAGCCAAGAATCGTCGGCGACACCTTGAGTATATTCCGCGGTGTACGATGTAATCTCTGTGTGCCATCGCGACAACCCAGCTTAAACTAGGCACCGTGTATCCCCGATGTCCGGTGCCTCGTACGGTGTTCCCTCTCTCGTTCTCCTTCTCGTTTCTCGCTTCGGTAAGGGAGTGACATCATCAGCCACCTATGTCCACCTCGCGCCCATCCGGCAGTCCGGGCACGTACGTTTCGGACAAAAGGAACATTAAAACAAAAATATTGTCCGTCTGGAGTTGAACTTATAAATCAAACGACGCCCAACAACGGAATCGCCCGGTTCTTCGCTGTTGCCCCGGCTCCATTATCGTCCCCGGAGCGGCGTCGAGCGGCGTTCTTCTGCGCCCACCCAACCCCCTTCGGCCAACAGACGACGGACAACCGAGGGACACTTTTCATATACCTACCTATGCCCGTTTAACGTTTAAACTTGAATTTATAAATAATGGCTTAACGAACGGCCGAGTGATCGTTGTCATAATTCAACTTACAAATGAGAGTGGTTTCTTCGTGTCTTATCCGCTGCAACTCGAATTCATTAATCGATCACGGCCTCGCGATATACTCGCCGCGCTCTCTCCCCGTTCTCGCGTTCCCCGTCGGTTCTTTGCTCTCCCTCTCGTTTTGCTCCTTCTGTCCCCCCGTATTCTTTCTACCCGCGCCAGTAAATCATCGACGCGAGACGCACTTAATCGTTTTAGCGTAAATGTCGTCCGTTCCTCGATGCCTCGACCCGTAATTTACGATTTACTCGAAACTGGACGCCGAAGCTTTTCCAACTATATAATCCTCCGGGACGAAGCGGCCGTTCGATAACTCGTTCCGTTCGGCGCTCGCGTCTCGAATCGCGGACACGCTCGTCCCTGGCGCGGTGGTATTTTTTTTTCGGAGATCGCGCAGCGGAATTCGTAGTTCGGTCGAAATCGTGACCGCGATGGTGCGCGAGTGTTCCTGGGAACGGGCAGGCACTGAGGCGAGCGGCCGCGCTTCTGGAAACGACGCCGACGGAGCAGTGACCTTCGGGGCGCAAAAAGGTCGAGACTACGTACCGTTACGGGCCGTCACTCGGCTAGTTTTACCCATTTTGAAGCTTTTTTTTCCCCGCTTTATGACCGGTCGAATTTATGGCAACGGCCGCGGTTAAGGTCGCCCCGTGGACGTTAACTGCCCAGGTAGAGAAGGAGTCGCACAGGTGACGCAATTGCGCTCGACCTTGCTCCAAAAACATTTTCGCACCCTCGCTCTCTACCCCCGAAGTCGGCATGTGCCCTTGCGGCCCCGCAGACCTCTCGTGCGCGCCTCTTCCTCGGCCACAAAGGAATCCATTGTACTTTCAAACGAACCGATTTAAATATTTTTTGCTATGGTTAAGGTCACCCGTGGCCGACACGGTTTTAGCTTGATCCACGAAGAATGAGCCGCCGCAATTTCAAGGTGGGACGAAACACTGGCCCTGGACCGAGGCTCCGCCATAAAAAATCGCGTCGCCAACCGTTTGCCGATTTACGCCGGAGTATATCTCGCCGCTGCAGTTTTTGAACCGTGCAACGCTCGCGCAAATTTACGTCCCCTAATTCGGGATTTATTCCCGTGGATGCCGCGCGACCGGTAAAATTGCGTGCGATCGCGAAGAGGCGTTTCAATTATTGAGCGCGCACGCGCGTGGCAAGGGTTGGGCGGTAAATTGGCGCGAACGAAGCGACGCTGTCTTTGTGAAAATTTGAAGAACGGACACTTTCGACGCCGCGAGCGGAAGGAATAATTTCCGCCTAATTGCGGCGTGTTCGACGAGACTCCGCGGTAGCGGAAACGGAGACGCGCGATATTTCAGCGATTTCGAGCGGCCCGTAATGGAGGAGCCGATCGAATGAATTAATTTGCCCCGGGATCGGCAACAATTTGCTCTGGCTCCCGCCCCCCCCCCCCCCCACGGAAAAATATCGTAGGATACCGGTTCGGCCGAGGAGTTGAAAACTGCTTCGAAAATTAATAGTCGGCCATTAATTCGAAATAGCTACTCGCCGCGTGTGATACATACGCAGTTTAACCACCCGATCATTAATTTACTTACTTTATGTAACAGGCTGGCGGGCCTCGACGAGCATATTTCTTGCGCGAAATTATATCAGCCGGCTAAAGAGGCTCGGGGAAACTGCTTGTCACCGCGGTAGCCGCGGTCACATTTATCGGCGTCGCAAACAAAATGCTCAAAAGTGTATATTTAGAGGGCGTAATAAATTTGAATTATCGCCCGCGCCGCTGAGGAACGCGCTTCACGCTTCCGTGGAACGATTCCGCGCTTCTAGGAGACAAAGTTACATTGTGATCCGATGTTTAAGAGCGACGCGAAGCGCACGTGGAGGGATCCGACGGCAGCCATAACATCCAGACGTCCCAGCGAGCGAGGATTCCCTTACAGTAGCCCCTCACAAACTATTTATTCCACCGCTTCTCGTGACAGATTGCCCTTCGCTTGTGAACTTCTCTCATTCCCAAGTCTCCTTTTCAACCCTTTGCACTCCGAGTATTACTTTTCAACGAAACGGAAGGTAGCCTAATTCACAGAAGCCAAGGGGAAACATTTGATCTCGCAGAAGCATTTCTCCGATTTTCAGCGGTGATCCAATCGTGAAAAAGATGTGATGAGTACCAACTACAGATAAGGGGATTAATTGCTTGTAGAGGAAAAAAAAAGGGACGCGTTAGTTGTTCGACGAAAGGAAGTCGAGTAAAGATAAGCGAAACTTGTTCAGTCGCATGTTTTAAAAAACGCTGCGTACTGGAAAATTTACATTTAATCTATACCAATTTAATTACTCTACTATTATTCTTTTTAGTATTCTGTACACAGTGTGCACAGCATCTGGTGCAGATATTTTGGGCGAATTCTCTCCCCCTCTGTTCTGTTCCCTCGGGGGAAATTAGTTTTCGAAGAAACTCGTTTAATCACGCGTGATTTACAGAAACGTCGACTGGGACGGTATAAAAATTGAAATTACGAGTCACGGCCGAAAGGATCATTGCTTGGCTCGATAATTGAGAGCACGCGCAGGACGCGTCATTCGGTGTGCAGCAAGTGATATAGGGTGTCCGTGTTTGAGTTATTGAATTCAATAGGAATACGCGGATTCCCCGCGGCCGACTGGAAGATTGGACGAATTTATGCGAGCAATGCGCTCGGTGCGCCCCACCCATTTAAAAATACTATCTAGGTGGCCATTTGTCAGGCTTAACTGTGTCTTGAAACCGTTCCTTTTTATTGAATAACGTATAACACCTGCGAAAACACTTGATTCACGTTCAGCGGTATATATCGCCGTGCCGCGGTATTAAATCTGCGAAAATTTAGGAAGATACGCTGCGAATGGGAGCAGAAAAACTATTCGTGCTTCGTGGCCGAGATGATTGTGCTAAAAACGGCCTAAACAAGTTGTGTTCGCCTGGAATCAACAGAAGCTCTAATGAACAGAAGGAAAACAGGCGATTCGAGTGATTCTAGCCAAACAACAGGAAAATAGTAGGCGCCACAGAGAAACCATGTAATTCAGATACCCAGGCGACTGAAAATAGTGTGAATATGCATTGTACGATAAAATGAACAATGCCGAGTAGCGCTAGTTATAATAGTAAATTCAAAGTAATGGAGCGTAAATAGAAGAGGAGAAACTAAACAGCATTACTCATTTCTTTAATCGCTGAGGAAAGCTTCAATTGAATAGAATAGGCACGATCGTGGATCCATAAATCGTGATACAAGGGGTTAATAGTACTTCTATTATGAACGACCTTTTATTCTCATATTCTCTTTTTAAGTCTCTCGACTGACGCGCCTGAAGCAACAGCGATTCGAACAGCAGACGATCTCCATAACACCGGCGCAGTTTTCCGAAATCGGGACTTTGAATGGCCCAGTTTACGCTCAGGTTTCTGAGGCAGCGATAGTTGACCGAGGGCGCAATCTTTGGTACCGCCAGCGCAAGGTCTCTGATAAAGCGGTCGAGCGCAATCTCGGCCAGAGTTGATCCAAGAGGTCGCGAGGCCCTTCATCATCCCAAGGTCGGGTTTGTGAAGTTTTGGGCATGACTTATCTCACGACCGCGGGCACTCGGCCCGCTGCGGGGGTTGCGACCGGGATAGAAGGGGCGGAAACGGGAGGGAAAGAGAGAAAGAGAGAAAGAGGAGCACATGCGTGTGGCTCTGTGCGCGTTCCAGGGGACGGAGGATGATCTTGAACGTAAATGGAAGTTGAGGCGCGAGAGGAAGGACGGTGGAGCGGCTGTTCAGAAAGGGGTGGAAAGCCCGCTGGCTCGGTAAGGTGTTGCAGAAGAGTCGGGGCAGGGTTGGAGGAGCCGGCGCGGCGGGGAGGTGAGAGGGCAAGAGGCATCGGGTGACGTCGCGACGCCCCGGGCTCTCCGAGCAAGTTCTCGAAAGTGTCGGCTAAACTGATATGAGAAATGGTCGCTTCGTGCTGCCCGTAGGGGATGAAGGAACTCGACTCTACCTATACGTTACACAGTTGGGAAACGTTCAGGCACCTCGTGCGTTTCTAACCCCCGTTATGCCCCATACGATATTCGCGGCGATACACCCCGATCGAACGGGTAACCGTCTCACGCTTTCGCGAACGATACGGGCGCGGATTTATCGCGCGGCTCGTCTGCGACCACGCACCCTCGCGCTCTGAGCGCACGATACACCCGAAACTGGCAACTATGTGTCCCCTAATTCCAGAACTGAGTAGTTGAACGGGGGCCGAGACAGTTGACGGTGGCAACTCTACCTACTCCGGACACTGGTAGCACATTTCGTGGGAGAACCAGCGAATTGTGCCGCTGGGACGTGGCGTTGTCTAGGGGGGCAAAAAAGTATCGCGTTGTCACTTTGACAAACTAATTATGCCCGCCTGTCAGGGGACTGGGAGCCGTGCAATCATCTCGCGCGGTGGCTACGGGGCGGCATATATTTTAACAGGGTCGGTGAATTAATTCAGAACTATAGTTTAATCCAGTTGCAAGTGTTGCCCGAGTTGCAGTCCCTGCGTGGCGAAACGGCGCGCCAAAATTTTCCGAGCACGTTTCCAGGGAACACGACTCGCAAGATACGTCGGAAAAGCTCGCGCATAAGTCGAAACACGGGGGCATCGTTTAACAGGCTGCTAATTAAAGCAAGAAATTTAATTACAGATGTGAATTCTTGGAGAAAGTTTGCGAAATAACTCTGGACGATCGAACGAAAGGCTAGAATGAAATGTCGCTTGTCCCAACCTTAAGGGATGCTTCATAAACGCGCGAAAGGGGTTCGAAAGTGTTTGAGCGGGAAGTAGAGGTCGAAGAAGAAAGTCGAAAGAGGGGCTGCGCCGGGGGGGGAGAGGGGCAAAGGAACGCTTATCACTGGCTGCAGCCGCACCGACCGTCGGATCCTTATTTATGGTCCCCGTCAGGCGTCGGTGCGGTACACACCACCTATTTTATCCTCGGGCCTCGCGATACCGAACTCACTTTATTTTCGGCCAGGTTTCCCCCCATTTTCCCGGGGAAAATCGAAGGTAGGCCGTGAAACGCGATCGATTCTAGTGGCGGAGCGATGCATTAAGAGCGGAGAGATTAGGGGCATCGTGGGAGGCAGTCTAGCTTTCTCTGTGGCGAGGCTTGGGCACGCTCGTGGCGCGAATTATCGCGTGTAACAGTATATCGGAGATAGGTGAGACATGCTCGTAAAAGTCTCGGAAGAGCCAGGGGACGAGATTAGACCGAAGAAGCCGTTAACGCGGCCAAGAAGAGTGGCAACAATTAGGTTCGAGTGGTTGATTATTTAGCATTTGGCACGAGTCCTGAGAACGCTCGCGGATCCCTCGTCAGATAGACGCCTATTACGTTTATCGCTGGACGTTATTATGCCGTACGCGCGATGCGTTACCGGCGTATCACGTCCTGGCCGGTTATAGTTCTTCATTAACGCCGACCGTAAAACACCGGTTTGACAGAACGAGATACAAGGAAAATTGATGCACGCTCCCTGGCCCGAGATTAATTCCGTAATTGATATCTATACCGGTACGTGCAAGCGTACGCGCCGCGGGAAAAAGAAATATCGTTGCGTTTATCGGCGATCGCGAGAGAGCCACTTCATGGCGTACGTTCACGCGAACCACGTGCACACGCATTTGTTCGCCCTCGCCGGGAGTCGGGCGAAACGACCAAGAGGACTGGCGATACTTGTCGCGGACACGAACCAGAATGACCTGACGCGGGATTTTAAGTCAGAATCACGATCCCAGCGTGTCGGTGGTGACAGATAGCGGGTAGTTTACCGGCGACGTCTTCAATCATCGGAGCATGTGCACTGGGACAGCGTTTTGGCGGGAGGGAATTTTTCGCGACGACACCGACGAACGGCCGTTGAGAACGGCCTGAAACGTTCGTTTGACACGCGCTCGATGGGACCACGCAGGATGGCCGCGATGTCGCGCGATTCCCGACGCTCTGGGCGAGCGATCGGTGAAAAATAAAAAGAAGAGTGAACGATGGACTTACCCGTAGCGGCCGTTGGAAGGATTCAACGAAAGCAGGGCGTCGTGTGCGGAAGGGCGGCCCGCGGTGGTTTCTTGTAGCTCATGATAGCGGTGTTTCAGACTGTGATCGGTAGTTGCATCCGGAAGTCTGTAGCGACGACTGACTGGTCCGAAATGTTGCCGGTATAGAGGCTGTCCGAACGGTGTGAGGGTGGAATCGAGGGAGACCGTTCCGCGCGCGGAGGAACGATTTCCCGGGGCCGATACGCGCGTGTTTCTCGTACGTGGTGCGGCGAGGAATAAAAAGGGGACCGAGACGAGCACGATCGAGACTCGCCCGCGAAGGAACCGACGGTGTGTATCTCGGTGGAACCCACGGATTAGAGCCGCGCGTCAAGCCGAAGGCTCTGATCCACCTCCTCGCGCGTGTTTCGCGGAAGGCTCGGTTCGACGTCGGACGCTCGCTCGCTCGCTCGGGTGACGCTCTCTCGCGGGCCAAAGCAAACTTGTCGGATGGCAATACGTGAGTTAAATGTTCACCGCGGATGGTTTACGGCCCGATAGTCCCCACCTCGTACCGCCACGCGGCGCTGCCTCCGTTCTCTCTCTCTCTCCGTGCCTCTGCCTCGCTCCTTCCACACCCCGTCCTTCTCCAACCACCTAGAACATTCCCCCGGGTGTCTCTGTTGCTGACACGCGTCCTCTCTTTCCCGCACGCCCGGCATTCTCTCGACGGTCTCGACCACGCGCGTTCGCTCCCCGTCTCCGTCTGTTCCACGGCCCCTCGAGCCTTCCCCCTGCCGCTCGCCCCGTCCCGACTGTCCTGCGGCCAGTGCAAAGGCGGGGAATCCGGGCCGAGGCGAGGGAGCGAGAGGGAATTAGCGACAGAGAGAAAAGTGAGCGCGAAGGGAGAGCGCGCGATTCGGGGGACCCGCGATCAAGACGGAGACGAACGATCCCACGCACACACGCGGCCGAACCGCGCACGGACGAGACGGGGATTTATATGCAAGGGCGTTGTTAATGGCGGGAGGGGGTACGGCGTAGGGTATAGGCCTGTTGTCTCTTTCTCCGCCGAATGCTGCTCCCTCTCTTCCCGGCTTCTCTAACCTCGTTCCTCTTTCCTTCCACTATCCGTCTCGTCTTCGTCGTTTTTGGTCTATCCTTATTTACGAGAACCACACAGGCATTCGCGTCTTCTTCCTTCGTGCGATCGCGCGCTTTCGCTCCCTCGGGGGGAGAGGGGAGATACCTTCGATGCCTCTCTGTCTTCTCTCCCCCTCCCTGTTCCGTGTTTCTCCTCTCCCTCGCGCGCTCTCTCTCTGTTTTTCGCCCGCTGGCAGACTCCAAGCACTCACGAGGATGGCCACGATGACGTAACGGAGCACGTGACTACCCAACCAGCCAATGGGACGCGAGCGGTTTGAATCTCGCGGGCAGACGAGACCCCACCTAGTGGCCCACCTTCAGGCCTGGTTATCATCGCATGCACATGCAGGATTGAGCCATTACCTGGTGCTTGGCGTTATAGGTATAATTATATAGCGTCGCGATACACATCGAGTAATGGTGATTTGTGGCCGCTCCTCCGCACACATGCTCGGTTCTCTGTGCAACCACGTGGTGGCCGCACCGCGTACCCCTCCGTACTCCCTCCGCCGCTCTCTCCTCTCCCTTACTCTCCCGCTACCGGAGACCCCGGTCTGCCACTGCGCGAATTATCGACGCGCAAGGAGTATGCGAATTTAATTACTCCCTTATCTCTTTCGGCTTTCCTGTTTTCACGCAGCCGCCTCACGTCGCTGGACCTGCTCCTCCCGTCATCTTTTTTTTTTCTCATCGCTTCTTTCTTCTCGTTCTTTTTTCAGGCTTTTTTAATTGCACGGGTCCCCGGCGAGCATCGAGAGATAAATGGAGATTTGTTAATCGAGAAATTAACAGGCTTCCTTCGAACAGTGGAATACAGATGCTCCGTCATACTTTGGAAAGTATCGCGCGGTTCAACGCGTCCCTCCACTTTGTGATCTTACACGTGATTCCACAAAGTAGATATGTATATGCAGCAACCGTTATCAGCCGCTGACGATCGTTGCTCAATTATAATGGAATTCCAGCTCCACCACAACCATATTGCACGTTTGTTGGGATACGATAGGAGTTATACACTATGGACCACAGTCAAATAGTTCCTGTCACGCGGAACAGAGCTCACTTCGCCGGGACAACGCAGGGTCCAACATTATTTCAGTATAAAACTGAATGAAGCTATATTATTATTATTGTTATTATTATTATTATTCGTCTTTATTACTCAGTAAATATAAAATGAAAAGAACCAGTAGGTAATACATTACAAAGCAGATCGAAGTCAGGGCCTAGAAGTTAGAAGCCTAACCGTAACTACAAAAAAAAACTAAAATTATAACTAAACCAGAAAGTAGGAAGGAGAAATTAATAGTACATTAAGAGCAGCGTATTAAATTAATATCTGCGTATTCGTTGAGCTTCTTTCATTTCTTAATTGGCGAGTTCTACCCGTCGAAAGTCAGTAGCAAAAGTCATCCTATTTCAAAGCAAGCATCATTGGCGTGCTCGTAATTCCACAGTAAATTCTTTCCGCCAGGAAGAAAGCACGGCAGTTGGAAGTCGCTTCGACAAGCCGGTGATAACTCAGAAAGTCAATTCGTACGTCGTCGCATTAATTCGAATTCGTCGGGAGAATGAACTCGCCGCGAAATTGTGTTTCGCTACGCGGCCAATCCCACTTCTGGCAAATTTAAATCGAGCCCCAACCTACTCGCAGGCGAATTTAGAGGCGGGGATATACCTACCATGGGTTGATGGCGCGCGCGCGCGCGCTCGCGAGTAACCGAGCAGACCGAGCGTATATCATCCGACGTTCGTTCGTCAGCGTGCTGAAGAATTTAAAGCGGCCACCGCCTGATCCTGCTCCTCCTGGCCCTCTCCCTGCCCTGGCAATGAACAATTTTGAAGAAGATACCGTTATTATGGCGCATGACGCAACGAATGGTATCGACAAGCCCGATATATTGAGCCGATAAATAATGTTGCGACGTAAAATCAATGAATCGGTGCCCAGTCTCCTTTTCCGTTTCGCGTATTTGTTTTGCCGGACAATATTAGCTCCGAAAAAGTCCGCAAAAACACGCGAACACGCGAAATAAATATAAACGGGCGCGCGGGCAAAAAAGTTCGCGGCGAAGATATATTACGGAGCCTTTTATTAGTCCCTACCGAATTACATGGGACTATTGCTCTCTCCGCCGCGTCACAATTTCTACCGTGCACCTGGTCTACCCTCTATCCGTCAAAAGTTTATTTACATCTGAAATACACACTTAATCTGTTCACTGAAAAATATCTGCATAGGTACGAGTCGTTTAAATATACCTTCCTAATCAGTGACGCACCCAGAGGGGGGGTGAAGGGGCCCTAGCACCCTTAAGAAGGGACATTGCATTAAGAAAAGAAAACTGAACTTTATTCTTTAAATAAATTTTTACAATCACCTAAAGAATTTTATTAAATTTGCGTAATAATATTTTTATCCGTTCAACTCGGCTCCCCCCAAAGATTATATTAGATCCTAATTATCTTTAAATAATACTAAGTAAATGTCCACATTATCTACGTTACACCTTTAATTGCTCAATAATTCGATACCTCTACAAATATTTTAATCCCATCAATAACATATGGTGATTTCTAAAGTTTGGGTGACGCGGTGGCCACGTGGTTTCCGGAATGCTTCCAGCGGCGGCTTAGGTTGGGTTAGAAGGTCTAGGTACGTGTTCGTAGTTTGACGGAATGTTATTGCGGCCATAATCGCAGGCGCCAACAGGTGCGAGCTTGCACAAGCCTACACGCGAATGTATACGTAAGCTCGTAGGAGTGTATCGGTGAGTCGTGTATACCTATATTACCGCCATAGGGCAATAAAGACCCCATCCCTATAATCTATGGCGGAAACAATAACTAAACAGGCCGGCGGAGCCGGCCAACCAGTGCTGACCCACTACGAGTCGTTCGTAATGCTAATGGCCGCACGGTTGTCAATATTTTGACAGGAAATTAAGATGTGTCGGTTTCACCTCGATGACCAGCTCGTTTAACACCCTTCCTCGCTTCCCAACTCGCCCCTCGAACGTGGAGGACTCAACGGTTTATCGAGTGTTCTTATAAATCCTCATTTCATCGCACGTACAATTTCCCAAGGATACAATTGAAGTAAAAGTGTACGTATCGGTGCACGAACGGGGAAAGAGTTACATAACACGTAGCATCGATCAATGGCGGCGCGCAGAATGTCTCAAGCCTCGGCGTGGAAGGCAGAGTTACATCGCAGCTGAACTTTCCAGCCCGGAAGCTTGATTAATGTTGCGCACGGAAGACTGCGAACGGCACATAACGAAATAATATTTCCGGCAACATCGCGGAAACACCTCGAGCCGCGTTTTCCTTTCAAATGTATCGCATGCGCTTCCGCGGCGAGGGAGATGCGCCGAGTGTCACCGCGTGAAAGTCAATGTCGCGTTTATGCGGCCCCGAGACGCGTGGATTTTCATTCCCGATCGATCGTCCGTCAACGTGCACGTCGAATGTTCATCACCGGCTTCCACCGAAGTCGCGGCGCCCATAATTTTCGATCGGTATGATTGCCAGGCAAGTTATAAATTATTGAAGCCGTACGACTGCAGGGGAATTACTTTCAAAATTTCTTGCAGCGTGAAATATTTTTATGAGAGCGGAATAATATTTAATATACATTCACCGATCCCTGGAAGAATGATTTCGGCGCAGAAGCTTCAAGTGGGACGAGATAAAGATATCGGCGCGAATTTAAAAGCTTGAAAAGTTAGTTGCTGTGTAAGAGGGTGTAGTATGCCACTGACCCACTTGCCCGGACCCTCTAATGTATATTAATAGCGGGATCGTGGCACCTAACGGATAATACCTCTCATTCTCGGGATTCCGGGGTATCGTCGGGCGTCAAAAAAGGAGCCGGCCCCGGAAGTTCCTAATTTTCAGGAGAAATACGTTTAGCCGGGCACGCGGATGGTTTACGATGGCTCCGCGATGCAATGGCACTCTTGCAACAGCCCCGAACGCTCGGGGACGCGCGTTTCTACACGTTCGCAGTGTCCGTACGTGTACGGGTGTATGTATAGGGGAGGATGCGACGTATCTCCTGCCTCGATCTACTTCCTTATCGCAGCGAAATTGTCCTGCTCGCCGTGGCAGGTCCCCGGTCTCTTCCTTCCCGGAGACCAAGGGAGCGGGTAGCAAGGGCCGCGGGGCAAGGGGGAGGAGGAAAGGGGGTGGGAGAGACCGTACATTACTGCACGCGAAAAAAGACCATCCACAGGACGTTTAATTTCCGAAGCCTTTCCGCCAGCTCCATTCAAGGCGTCCGTGAATCCACGGCCAGGGCATGAATCCCGTCATTCAGCTGCCTCCCCACGCTACCACCCCTTCCCACCTCTCTGCCCTCTTCAGACTTACAGCTGCGGGGCACGACGGTGAAAAGCGTGGTCGCGGGCAATCTTCCCTCCAATACCCACTTCAACCCTCTCCCCCACCATAGAAACTCTCGCTGCAACGGAGGTCGAGCGCGCTAAAGCGGGATAGAGGAGATACGCCGGTTTGCAGCTCTTTGTCGGCCTTGAGTGATGCTCGCCCTTCCGTGTGCCCTATGATTAAACTATCCCTAGATGAACCGATGGACAAATGTAGTGATATTCTTTCATAATCCTGTTCTGCACAAATCTGGCGTGATGCATTTTTAGGTAGGATTTTAATGCTATTACTTAGGCACTGTTACACTACGAACAGTAAGTAGTAAGATTGTCATAGTTTCAAAAGGAGAAATGACAAACGAAGGCCAGACTATAATACGAGGGGATTTTTTTTGTGTTACACAGCGTGGGCCAGAGGGGGCAGTTGCAAAAATCGATTATTTTTAAAAACTAACCTTTATTAAGCTTATATTAGGAAAGTGAATATTTTTGTGGCGAACGGAACACGTCGCAGCAAGTTCCAGCAGCGAAGGTCAAGCGATCCGCCGTGCGTAAGCTAGCGCGTCAAAACAAACGCGCGACCTTTCCTCGCCCTAGCGGTTTTCGAGACTGACATGGAGAAGCTAAGCGTGGCTCAGGCAGCTAAATAAGTAGTTTGACGAGAGCGACCGTGAGAACCACATCGATATTCGAATAAGCTGTTATATTACTTAGTCCAAGCGCGTCGTTATTTTACCCGTACCAAGAACCCTACAATTTTTAAATTTAAATTTTAAATTCTTAATTAAATTGGCGCTATAAAATGGATTCGAATAAGCAATTAATCGCCGTCTGTGAGTTTGACTCTTTCTCAAAGTCACCCCCCTCCCTACTGGAAAAAAGTCTGCGGACTTTGTATTGAATGGTCGAGTTGTTGTATTAAATAACTTTAATTTATCGATGCGAGACAATATCTGAAAAGAACAGCAGAGAATTTTAAAACTCGAATGGTAATTTCCACCTGCACGCATTCGAGCCGTTGCCCTCGGTCGATTTACGATATCGTTATCTCTCGGGAGTTAATTTCTCACGAAAACACGATTAATTTGTTCACCTGTGTTCCCGGATCTTATCTCGCCGTCTTTATCCAGCGAGGCGTCGCTGCTTTCACCGTGATCTCATCGGGGCACCGTGAACGGGGCCGAGTTTTGTATCGCGTGAATTCGCGACACGTTGCGCGCGATGTAGTTTCCCCAGTCGGAAGCTCATCGGGGATGCCGCCTAAGTGGCCAGGGCGCATAAATCTTCGACTAATTCGGTAAACAGCGAACGTCTTGGACCCCCCGCGGCGGACTGCTGCGTTAAACAGCCCGTAAAGAAAACGCGACAACAATTATTCCCCTTTGTGCCGACGCCTGTACGCGCAATCAAGCTAATCCTGTGGAGCGACAGCCATGGCTTAGGTCCCCTCCGGCGAACACGCCGGCATATTTGTCAGGGGTTGTTACTTAAAGAAGTGGAGTTCCGAACCGTAGAAGCTGTTCTTCTTCCAACGATACAATTCAGAAGGAAGGGATGCAGGTGAGTTATTTGATTGAATAAAAACTTACCAGATCAATTCCATAAATACATATATTCAACTCAGTGGTGGCGCACTCAGGATTTAGTCTTAGGGGAGCCGAGTTGAACGGATAAAAATATTTTTAAGAATAATTTATTTAATAGAAATTCAATAAAATTTAATATCGCTTAGATTCCGAATATTGTCATTCGTTATATCTCGCAAAGCAAGTACTGAAATTTATCGGTCATGAACTGAATTAGTAGGTACCTATGTAGGTACTTAAACATATTTAGCAGGACATATTGTAATTGCAGCGTCATGTGACCAAGAATTACAGAAAGGGAAGTATTTTAGTGAATCTTAATAGTGTAAAAATTTATTAAATTTTACATCACATTTGGAAAAGGTAAATCTAATAACTCTGAGAATGCAAGAATATCTAGTAAGTAGAAATACCTAATTAATTATGTATTTAAGGACTGTAATCGATTAAAAAATTTTTCGTGATGAAAATAGCGTTTTACTTGTAGCAGTATGCGTGTTCTCGATACCGCCGAGTGAGATCGCATGGCGGTATGAAAGTTAGGTTAGGTTAGGCGGCTTTCCTGAACCTAATCCTAATCAACAAATTCATCAAAAAACATTTATATAGCCAGAAATAATAAAAGCATAGAGTAAAGGTATTTTTTTAGGAATCAATATTATTCCTATAAATTGATCACTAAATATTTTAATTCATATGTCGTCTGAAAGAGCTGAAATTCTTCTATTCAAAAGTGCTAATAGAAGTTTTCAATTCTCCTCACAGATAGCAGGATTCATTGAACAATGTAAAAGTAGCTGTGGGGGCAAAAGTTCGCACAATGCAGTGGGGCAAGTGTTCGAATGCGAACTTTTGCCCCAAAATAATATTACGGGTGTTATATGTTCATTAAACTTATTTTATTTCTAGAGTTTGCTAAATTAGTAACGAAAACTGATTCAACCGACTATGAAAAATAAATTTAAAATTAATTATCAATTACAATATGGAAATAAATTTTGAGTTTATGATAGTTGAGCCACGCTGATATCGGCTTTTGGTTTTTTTTATTAATTTTTAATCCGCAATATTTTTCCAAAATACGTTTTTTATTAACTTTTTGATTAAAAAATATGACTTTATTTTATTGTCTTATTCATTGTTAGAACTTATAAGAGGACAACAGGCCGAAAACCAATTAGTGAGGAGATGCTTCAAATCGCTCGAGACAAACTGGAAGCAGGACTCTCAAAAAGAACAATCGCTGCAGAATTGGGAATAACTCCAACTAGGTATGTACCTATGCAGAAAAATAAAATACTTCTTTGAATATTTCTCGTTGCGTTCTTTTAGCCCATAACATGCGAACTTTTGCCTCACATATCGGGTAAAAGTTCGTATTTGACACTTTTTGGAAATATTTATTTTATAAGTTGTGACATGTAAATTTACATGAACTCACTCTCTATCGAATAATAAGGGATAGTACTAGTTATTTCTCACAAAATGATATGACTATCAGTGTAATACCAAAGATTTTAGAGAAGTTTAAACTATACACAATACTCTATGTGAAAATAACTTTAAAAACTAACGATATACATGAATTAATCAATATTTCTTGAGTAGGCGGTAGTAATTTGTATGTTTCAACGAATCTAACTTATGCTACATGAAACATGAATTATTTCTCCTTACTTTGAACAAATTGCATACAAAAATATAAATTTATTATTATTTAATTAACAACGATTTAACATTTGGTAGGCGACATTAGGTACCGTTATCCTAGGTGATTTATTTAAAAATTTTTTAAAAAAATTTATTTTAAAAATTTATTTAGGGAATAAAATTCAGTTTTCTTTCCTTTTTACTGAGCTCCTTCTGTAGGGGTGCCAAGCAGAGAAGGGCACAATTTTTATTTGAATAAAATTTCGGGTACCGAATAAAACTTAAAATAATTATTCGTCACGTGTCGAATAAAATTAACTCGTGTTAACGAATGAACGAGGAATAATTTTTTAACTTTTATTTGTTACTCAAAATTTTATTTAAATAAAAATTTTGCCCATTTCTGAACGATGAAAATACGTTTTGAACATAGGTGTTCTGTTTGGACAATATCTTGTCAGGAGAGTCAAGTTCAAAGGTAACGGAAACGATAAAACGTTGACGTTTAAAGTATCCCTCGGGAAAGCATGCAGGCAGTCAGACTCGTATCTATAGAAGCGGATAAAACCCGGGACGGTAGCATATTTATTTTCCGTGCCATTTAATAGCCGGCTCGCCGCGACAAGACAATCATACGAGTTTGGAAAATCGTCGAGCTAACTTAACGGCGCTATAAAATCCGGCTCCTGGAGGGCACGCGCGTATCCCACATCCCCGTAGCGTCGCGTCGCGTCGTCGGTGCCACCCCACGCGCGGACTTACCCTCTGGCACGCGGGTGCTCCGGCAACGGGACGATCCGGGGACACTCCTTCCGCCACGTATATTCTCATTTGGCCGGCGTGTTTTACAACTCGACTCTCGTTTCACGACCGCTAAACGTGATGGATGCCTAGAAGTTGCACGGGCCCGCAAATCATAACCGGCTGAGCGTGCACGCGCGTGCTCACGTCGGGGCAGCCAGCTCGCTCCGCTCGCCGGCTCGTTATTCGGTGAAATATATCGCGTTACGCAGTTACGCAAGCGAGTAAAACGCTTCCGCGTTTGAGATATCGCAGCGTGGAATGCATGCGCGCCGATTAATTAAACCGCGGCAAAAATGCACCGACTTCCAGCGTCGCGGGTCCAACAAGCTCGCGAAATTTTCGCGCGACGAAGATTGGGGGGGGGGGGGGGGGAAGAGGGACCATCTGGGCCCGGAGCGGGGTTCGCGCTAGAAATATCGAATGACGCGCGGAAGAAAGTGAGATTTGTGGCGGTGTACGTTTCAGGAGGACGCTCGGGCCCCACGGAACCCGGCCAGAGGATGAATTGTTTCTGTTAACCCGTCTGCTTCTGCTGTTTAACGCGGAGTAACAGTTCGCCGTCGATCGGGAAAGTTTGACGACGCGAGGGGGTTGCAGGCCGTAATCCGTGGCGCGCGGCTGATTTATCGGCCAGATAAATATGACTGCTACGGCCTCTGGAACTTCCCTTCGACGAATTTCGATATTAGATAAAGAAGAGGGAGAAGAAGTTTGATCGTGAATCACGTCTCGTGAGGAGCGGTGGGGGGGGGGGGAGGGGTGGAGGGGAGGATTTTTGCAAGGATTCGTGTATCGTTGGCCGAACGCGCAAGCACGCGGTCGCTTACGTTCGGACGTCGAAGGATTTGCCTGTTGTTTACAACGGGCCGAGTAAAGTTTACGCGGTCGAGATAAATTCTCGCGGCAAGGTGGCTGCGGGTGCTCCGAACACCGTCAGGATCAGCGAGATCCCTAATGAATCTGGCCGAAGGACCCTGCGGGAGTTGGCCCCTCCACTTTTGAGCGGGTGCAGCGAACTTTAGCGCGGTACCTCGGTCTCGCGGTAGCTAAGACTTGGTTTCGAGTTTCCAACGAGCCGGGGATACCTTACAAGGTATCGTTCCACCTTCCACCAACTTACGACCGTTTGCAATTACCTACACTTATAACTACGTACGAAAGCTACGGATTCTCTGCGGTGCCCGCAGTCCACCGCCGCGTTCCATCCGCCCAAGTATTCGCCAAGTTACTGTTATTCTTGCAAAACTCAAGACGCGTAAATAACGCGGACAGCAGTTGGACACGGCCGAGCGTGGTTTAAGGGAACGGAGTAACCCCTCGCCGATAGGGGGAAGAACTAGCTTCGCTGCGCACACTTCCTGCTCGGAAACTATTCATAGTAAAGGATCTGCGCCTGTACACGGAATGTCTCGCCTTGCAGAAATAGGTAGGTACCTACGCGAAATTATAAACAAATTTCATATTTAGTTATCATTCGCCGTGACCTCCTTTAATCTGACAAGAGAACACCGCGAACCCGGGCTCACCGAATGGAACGCAACTTTGTATGTTTTTAGAGTGACTCAAAACAAAAACAACGGTGTGCTTCATTTGGGCCCTATCGCCCTTGAAGGGGGTGAAAACTAACCTCAAAGTCAAATGGGCACTTCCACTTTTTCGCGTATAACTCTCAAAGTACAACAGACAGAAAAAAATGTTTCAAACAAAAGTTTAATGATGCAATAAGCGCTGCAAACTTGCGTTAACAAAATTTTGAAAAAAGTTTTTTTTCGTCCAAGTATTTTTTTTTTAAACACTTTTCAAAATTTTGTTAACGCAAGTTTATAGCGCTTAGCACCATTAAACTTTTGTTTGAAACATTTTTTTCTGTCTGTTGTGCTTTGAGAGTTATACGTGAACAAGTGGAAGTGCCAATTTGACTTTGAGGTTAGTTTTCACCCCCTTAAAGGGCGATAGGGCCCAAACCAAACACACCGTTGTTCTTGTTTTGAGTCACTCTAAAAACCCATAAAGTTGCGTTCCTATTGGTCAGTCCGGGGTCGCGGTGTTCCCTTGTAAGTAGTCAGAAGATAAGCGATCCAAAATATCCAAAACTCGGCAAGTTTGCTGAGAGATTGTAGTTTGAGTTTGGAAGCGACACGGTTGAGCGGGTGGTGTAAGCGCGCGATAATAGCCAGCGGGCGGAGTAACTTTTGCCGCATTTTGTCGTGCACGGTGAGGGCAGTAATAGTTACATATTCTCGTTGACCAGGTCCATTTCGACCATGATGGCCGCGATATACGGTCGCGTTACGGTTCACCGAACGATTTGACGCCGAGAGGCAGAGTCTCCGTGGTCCGGCCGCGGATGTGACCGCGGCCAGACGTTAATATGCGCTCTGCCTCGTGACTGTTAATCTCCACGAAGCTGGTCACGGTCGCTTTACTTTTACGTGGCCGTCTGGCGAGAAGTTTGAGCGCCGAGAGAAGAAGCAAACCGAGCCCGTGATCCTTGGCTCTAGGGGGCCTCGCGCTTACCATCGCGGGAACGACGCAGACGCCTCGGGTGCAATTGATTCGTTCGTTATCCGTCTGTCGGAAGGAATCGCTGGAGTCGCGTTGACGCGTTGATCGGGACCGGTTCGCGATCGCGGAAAAGCAGCCGGACGGTGCAAAACAACGGGGGTAATTTCGTTTGCACGGGTGCCCGGCTCGGGCGACACCGTAGCGGCGCGGAATAATAGGCCGCCGCCGCCGATAGATCAATTCGAAAATGCCGAGTTAATGATTAGCTCGCTCGGTTCTTGGCAATTTATCGGCAAATGCCGGAGCTCCGGTGCCGGGAGTGACTTCGATAGTTAATTCACAGATAAGCACGCATTGAAAATGACGGATCGGCCGCGCACGGGCGGCGAACGAGCGCTCAAGAGAATTTCTCGCGCATAAATAAAGGTGGCGGCCCGTGGAATCGTGGGCCTCACGAGGTGCCGCGGCCACCGCCGCGCTGCCGACGACGACGAGGACGACGTCATCGTCGTTTCGCCGTGCGATACATAGGTAGGTGGATAGTGCCGTATACACGTATCTATATATGTATATATATATTCCAGGACTTTGGCCATGGAGAGTCTTCAACCCCCTTTCTCTCCTCCCACTCGCGAGAGAAGACACGGTCGAGCACGGCGAGAGATAGCACGGCGAGAAGGGAAGGCGAAAGGCAAAGAAGATCAGGGACGCCGGGGCGAAAAACAGAGAAAGAGTATAAAGTTCTCTGGACACACGGGCCCGACGCATACGTAGCCATGGTACACCAGGTATGGCGTAGTGGCGAGGCGGCGTGTTGGTAGCGATAAATCATGGGTTACCACATTGTAGCCCAGTAAATCATCGGACGCGGGGAACGCGAGAGCTTCCCAGCGTGAAATGAAACGAATTCATCTCTGTCAGCCCCCACTACCTGCCCCTTGCTCGCCTCTCTTTCCCAGCCCTTCTCTTTCTCCCTCTCGCCGCCAACCCCACCGCCTCCCCCGGTTACTCTTGCTCACTCGGTCCCTTTCTCATTCCACCTCATTCTCTCTCATTCTCTCTCTCCCCCCGCCACCCTCCCCCGCCCCCCTCCCTGTATCTCGTTTCACCTCGTGCACTACCACCATCCCTCGATCCGCCGCCCACAACCCCCTCGACCCTTCCTAGCCCCGTGTTTTCTATCCTTCGCACGCAACGGAATAGGGTGGATACCTACCTATGTATACACCATCCGCCTCGCACATATTTACTTTCCTCCCGGTTATACATAATACTTGCTTCCACATACCCTCGTCACGCTTCTTTCCAAGAGAATCATCTAGAGCCCTTTCGCGCGCGCGATTCCTACGTCCTCTTATTCCTTCTTATTCTTCTTCTTATTCTTCATCTTCGTCCGCCCTCTGCCACCAGCACCCCCCGCACGCTTCGTCCCCTTCTATACTCTTCCTCGCCATCGCGCCGAGTGCCTCCATTATTCTCTCCCGAACTATTCTTCGGGTCTACCGATACCTAGCCCGTTACGCCCGCGTTCGTTTTCATTTTCGGCCGGAGGGTTTATTAAATCTCCCCCCCCCCCCCCCCGCTCCTAGGCCACCATTGATGCGGACACACGTCTCACGCAACAGCGGGAAACTATCTAGCCCGGCGATTCACTACGTCACGATCGTACGGGGCGCGCGTAATCGCGGAACGTCCGACTGCGTTTCGAGCGGTATTGTTCTTTAATACGGGCATAAATCAGCGGACATTTGCGTGGCGCGCCGTCCCCCTTTCGAGCGCCGAAAGATGCCGTTTCGAATCGCGGAACACCGCGAGATCCATCCCGCCCTTGCAGCGCGCCAGGGTCCAGAGGTCAATCGCACCCCTTTCGCTCCCCCGATGCGAACCCCCCACCCCTCGCCCCCTGTAAAAGACACTCGGGATAACAACCTCGATGGTCTTCAGCGCGAGCCATCGGCCGTCCATTTTGTTCAGGAACGCCTTCCGAACGCGTTGATTTTCTTTCCTCGTGACGTTAAGTCGGGGCTCGGCCACCGTGGCGGCGGGGCTGGCGGCGGGGATGCACGTCGGCACCGCGATATTTATCGTAATTTGATACAAGCGGGCCACGGGCAAAAAAATTGCTTCCAGCTAGCTCGAGACTGGCCGCGGGAGAAGGGATGAAAAGGTGGGGGCTAGAAAGGAGAGCCATAGATCGCGAGCAGCTCAGACGCAGCCGCGCCCCCGCCCTCCTCAACCCCCTGTGCGACTCGCTATCGTCCGATACCGCTCGTTTCTCCGGCCCCCTCGGGTACTCCAACTTTTCCCTTCCCTTTGCTTTCCCCGCACCCCTCGCCCCTCTTCCCCACCGTATTATACGTTTTTCCCTGATCCGGCCTTCGATCATCTTGGGTAAACACAGCGGTGACCGATGACTCGCGAAAACGAGCCCAGCTTCCTGACCAGACCGGTAAACACGACCGCTTTCTGACGCAGCACGCCTCACCCACCCCGGCGCGATCAAATTTAATATGTTTCCCTCCCTTTTTTTATTTATTTTTATTTTTATTTTTTTTTTTGGTTGACATTTTTCCGTCCGACACTTCGGAGTTTAATTCAACGGCGGGGACGCGAGTTCGACGCTGATACCGAAATTGCGCTCCGTTACATCGTAAATTCCGCGATAAATCCACACGCGCGAAATAGTAACGCGGAAACGCCGCGCGCTGTTTGGACGAACGCAGAAATTGCCGCTGACGACGACAAATATTTCGTTACGGTCGTATTTTCCCTGTAACTCTGTTTGATTTAATCTTTGTCCTTTTTATTGGCGAGCAATGGATATTCCTGGCAATCTCTGGGCTTCGATGCGTGGCTGAGGGACAGGACGCCATGGCCACAAAGGCGAGCGTAGGGTATCGGTCCGGGTTCGAAGAAACTCGTTCCTGCTGACCGAATAGATCTTCATTAACATCAGGTAGATTCGAAAACAGACCCGTTATTTATCATCCTCAATTAAGCCCGGGTCTCGCTTGATAAATAGTACCGTCGCTCAGGTGACAGAAAATGGTCCTTGATTTATTAATGTCGAACAGTTACAGTCGGAACGTGACAACGTAGTCATTTTAATCTTATTACAATTTCGAAGGATTAATCAGGAAATATGACCGAAATTTTTACATTTCTCGAAGGACTAATTACGAGATCCCTGTAAACTGTGTGTTCACTCCTTTGCCAAATAAATAGAATACATAGTTTCTAAGCTGAAAGCTTCTTGCAGTTCGCATCCGTGACGCAGAGCCCTTCTTACAATTAAAAACGGGACCAACGAAGGGCGAGGAGAAGGAGGGACTTGTAATTTATAGAAGGGAAACGTCGGAAGGATGAAGAGAGCGTCGTGGACGGCGTAACGCACGACTGCAACTAATCCGCGAAAGGTCGTTGGTCACGGGGAGCAAGAATGCAAGGAAGTAGTGCACTAATTAGGAATCACCTCCATTTGTTCTTTTATTTAATCAGTGCAGCGGGGGGTGCTCGAGTAGATAGCCAGGACGGGCGGAAGAGGAAAAGCCGAAGCAGAGAAGGGAAGGACGAGGAGGGGGTTGGGGGGGAGGGGGGGGGGGGGGGAGGTCGGAGGGCGGAGGAGGAGGGAGGGTTTCTCGCGTTGCGGTGGCAGACTATTACGGGACTCCCACATAAATTGGATTGTCGCTCGGTCCAAATGTATGTAGCGATAAATCCAGCCGGCAAAAATAATGGCGACTCATTTTGTAAATGGCGTAAAACTTAAAATTGTGCCGGCCCCGTCGGTGAGCTTTATGGATGGGGTGACAGCGTCTCTATCGCAATCGGTATCAGTGAACCGGCTTAGAAAAAGAGATAGATAGGTCCGGTCGAATAGAATTGGTTACGTGAGCAAAGGAAGGAGACCGCGTCGGGGGGAAGGGGGTTGGAGCCTTACCACCCCGCCAATAAAGCGTCCTCCGACTTTCCTTTGTCCCCGCTGTCCTCGCTCTTCGGCAATACGCATCTGAAGCGCGCTGCTTGACGAATCAACTCGATATATTGTTCTCTGCTAACGAATTGCTGGTGGAAGGAATGAAAGTAACGAGAGTAAAAAAGAAAATACTTATTTTCGGACAGATCTGCTGGGTAACGGGTCCATTTACATTATTTCGGTAGGGTTTTTGCGAATCGGGACGAAGGGGAATGAGATTTCGCGCGGGTAATTTGACGATCGCACAGGCCTATCGGCCTGACTCACCCCTGACGTATGCGAGAGCCCTTAACCCCTCCGAATCTCATGACTATCTGTGCCGAGGACCAAACCTGGGACCACCTTTATAGCCGACTTCATTGAACGCAGCGCGCGTTTATCTCTGAACCTGTACGTCATCCCCTCCCCCGGCCCTCCGCCTGCCAACCCTATCCTGGCACCCTTTCTCTCTCCGTCCCGCTCTGCCCGCCTCTGTCCCCTTTATTCTGTCAACGTGGCACTCAGCCACGGTGCATCTTCCCGTGGTTCGACGGGGAGGAACTGTAAAGCCCGAACCGCTTCGTCTTCATTTACCAATGCCCAACATTGATTCTCGTTCTTCTCATTGCCATTGTCGCGAGGCGGTGCTAAGTTAGAGTAAGGGGTTGGGCGGCTTTATTTATAGAATAGACCACAACAGCCCGAAGTCTGGTGCATCGAAACGATCGCGATTCGTCGCTGCCAAAGAAAGCGTTTTATGTTTTCTATTTTTTATTTTTCGTACTCTTTTCGAGTCGCTCGACTCCGTCGATTAGAAGTGAGGGGGAGGGAGGGGGGGGGGGGGTGCAGGAGCCACCCGGAAGAAACGGAGACGATTCGTCGGATATACCGGGCGAAGATCGAGCGAAGGTAGTTCCGTTTCTTGCCACGGAGTAATAAAAGACCCGAGCGTGGTAAGAAAGCCGCGCGTTCGAGATAGATAGGAAATCTAATTCCCGGGCAGAGGGTGGTGTCCAGGTCTGGGAGATCATCCCTCAGCCTATTATTTATACGCCAGCGAAATTGGTGGTCGGGCACGCTAGGCACGCTCTCCCATCCCTCTTGGATACAGGCCCAGCAATGCCCGTTATTTTCCACCCTTTCCGGCGCGAAAATTTCATATATGAAATGCTGCTCGCGCGACAACATTCTTTAAATTAATATACAACCGCGGAGTGGAGTAAGCTGAATGTAATAGGTTAATATCTCGCTGGGACCGCAGTTTGCGAGTCAATTTTGGGAAGAGCAATTCCCGGGGAGTTCTTGAATGTATTTGTCGCGCATTGTTGCCTTCGCCTCTAACATCCACTCCCTTGGATCATGGTAGATCGATTGATCCATTTATGAATCCTTCTAGCTCGAATTAAAGAACGTTCAGCACTTGATAATTAATTTCATTGCCATCCAAAATACTTTGAGTCAGTTGACCGGCGAGGAGCGCTCTGTTCTCCATGCGCCCCCTAAATTACGTACGGAGATGATCGTGGAAATCGGGGCACGTAAGGCAGCAGGGAAAGCTGATCGAAAGCCAATAATTGGGATAAACCCGTCCCCGACCGGCAGTTTCCATGAGATCTCGTTTCACGGCTCGATTCTGTCACGAGCCGTGCGAGGAGTTTCGGTACCGCATTCTCGCCGAAGGGGATAACTAGAAAACTTCTTTTCCTCTCGGCTCCCCCGGTCCGGCACGAAACACTTTCTGCGGCACACCCCCTCGTTCCTGACAATTCCTCCCCCGTTTATCCTTATCCTTATACCAGTCGTACAGCTGGAGGGAAGCAGAGGCTAGAGGATGAGGAGGATGAGGAGGATGAGGAGGAGGTGGTGGTGGAGGAGACGGGCGAAGAGGAGGGTATCTTCGCGGTGCAGGGACGTGTTCACCCAAATGCGCTGTTAAAATTTTGGACACAATCTCACCATTTGTCTTGCGGGACCTGGGAATAAATCTCCGGCGGCTCAGGCGGACTAAGAAAAACGCCTCGCCCCATGTTACACGCGCGCGCGCCAGCTAGCGAGCCTACGTCCGTGTGGATCAACCGACCGCGCCGGTGTGGGTGCGTGCCTCGAGGTACCCCCGGGGGTTTCCACCTTTTTATACTTCTTTTTCTTCATTTTGCCACCCCTACGGTCACCGGGGACTGAAACATCGAACGAATCCCCGCTTCCATCCGGTGTCCGATGTTCCTTCGATAAATCATAATACTCGTATTAACATTCCACGCACTTCTTTCGCGCCACCGCTCCTCCGCGCTCCTCCCGCCACGATGGATGGACCCGTCCGACCCACCGACCCTGCAAAAACTTTTCGATAGAGCGTGGGTGGCGGTTTGCGCGAAGTAAGCAAACCGAGGGGTGGGGGGGGGAGCGGGCCGACAGGGGGTGGGCCGCGGGGGAGAGAAGGAAAATCGAATTGGTCCCGCGATAAGACGCGCGAATCGTTCAATACCGGAGACCTGTTATTACCGACCTTTTCCTTTTTGCGGCAGGGAACGCACGAAGTTGCTAAAACAGGCTGCGCCCGCGCGAATATTTCATCCCGTTGACGTTGCGCCGCGGTAAATCAGTCTTTGCGGTATCCTTGACTTCGTACCATCGATACCGATCCCGGCCGACAAGATTTAATACTTTTTCACCGCCGAAGCGACCGCATCGCTTCCACTCGAGGATTCGATCGGGACTTAATTTCAAGAGACTGCCGCCACGCTTCTCCCCCGTCTACCGCAACCACTTTCTCGCAACGTCCGCGTAGCCTGCGATCCCTTCCACTGCTCCGAATCGCGCGGAAAGATAACGTAACGCGCGAGGAACAATCCGCGAGTACCTACGTAACGCTGCATTCCAAACAAGTGTCTTACATAACTAATTGGGATTACCAGATCCGAAAATGAAAAAGGAGGACAATCTAGTCTGAAATCGTTTGAAAAGAAGGACGTTGTAAAATAAAACCAAATTTTAGATATCAACTTTTATTATGTAATACCTATAAATACTTATTAATGTTTTCTTACATAATCAAAGTTGATATCTAAAATTTGGTTTTATTTTAAAGCGTCCTCCTTTTCAAACGATTTCAGACTATTTAGATTGCCCTTCTTTTTTATTTTTGGATCTGGTAAGTAGTGATGGAATCATGCCTGGTGAAGTTGAGACGAGTGAATCACTTGAGTTATGGATAAAACAAAAAAAGAAAGACATTTTTAGGTGATAAGAGGACACTGCATTTCAGTAAAAACAGGAGGACATATCCTCCTTTTGGATACCATATAGTAACCCTATACACGGCCGAACGTTCTCAGCTTTAAAGTGCGTCCTCCAACCAACTGGGGTCAATTACACTTAGCTATGAGAGTTTCATTGCAAGGTGACATACTGACCCCTGATTGATTGAAACTTGACAGAAACAGTTTAGGAGCAGACGCTGGAAGCCACGCAAGGAGCAGCGGTTACGTAGGAAGCGGACGGTGGAGCATGGTCGACCAGGTCGCGGGAATATCGAAGACGGACGCATCTACATTTCGGTGCGGTACTTTATATGACGATAACTCAGAACCGCGACATCACTGCTCGCTCGCGTACAGTATTCTCGGTCGGTGAAGAGACCCGGCGTAAAATATGTGTCTGGTGTCTTATTCTTCACCCGGCTGGTTCCTCCTAAAGCCGGCAAGACCGAAAGGCAGCGGAACAGAAGAAGGGAAGGGAGAAAACAAAGGAAGGAGCACTCGAACGCTGGGGGTTGGTCGGCCCCGTCTTTCTTCGGCTGTTCGCGAAACGTCGTTATTGCCGGTGCTGTTTCGACGTTGCTCCCGGTCCCGCGTTTCCCGGCGAACTTACGATTATTATCGCGGTCGGCCGGGATGGCCGCGGAACGCGGCTCCTGTCACATTATCGTTCCGACCGTGGACATCACCGAGGGATGCTTCACTGGCCACGCGACGTCGCTGCTCCGACCGCGCGACCATTCCGCCCGATTTTCTGGTGCCTGGATAGCTAACGTCCACTCCGATGTCCCTGGATCTTCATCGACTTGCTCGTGTTCCCGATGTCGCCGCCGTGGGATACATGGTTGTACACTTTCCACGAGCACGGTTCAATGCATTGGATTTGACAAAAGTAGAATTATAGTCGGTTGACGAGAGTTTCTTCGCTGGACACCACTGATGGAACTTGTTTCAAGGAATCTCCGAGGCAGATAGTTGTAACTGGCGATCGCCGGATCGATGTCTAACGACGACTTACGATAGCTTGGCCGGGGCCTGTTGTTTTCTTCCTACTCTAACCTGCAGCCCGTTCCATTAGTTTCCGGCATAATATTGTAATTTGTTGGAGGCTGGGTGGAGGTTAGATGGTAGGCGTGCGCTTTTATACCGAGCGACGCGACGCGAGTCAGTTCTTCATGACGATGAAAGGGAGATTACTTCGCAGTGGTTGCTTTAGGAGAAGGGCGGAACGTGTTCTTGCATACATTTAAAATATTCTGGTTCAGAGCCTCCTCGTAAACCTCCTCGCGGGCTGTATGTACCCAATACACGGCCGTAAGGGAGTAATGTATGCGGTTCTGGTAATGCACTTAGGAAGATAAGAGTTTCCCCACTTATTCGGGAATATTACCCGGCCCTGAAAAACCAACAGACGCTGCAGAAAGGACAAAATACGCCGGCTGGCGACCCGCGAACCTGCTGAAAACGATAAGAATTGTTTGTAACGTTCAAGTGGGAGAATCTATTCGATCCGATTTAATCACGTCCCGCCCGCTCCCGCCGCGGTCTCCCTCGCAATGATTTCGGTAAACAGTAAGATTTCCCAGCGGCAAACACCCACGTGGATGTAAAAGTAGCATGGAACAGCGGAATCACACTGTTCTCGTAGAACCTTCAGCCTCGGTGCTTCGGAGACACCAAGCCAATTCACATATGAATCTTCTCAACTTGACCAATCGCTATTCAAGCCGTGAAAATAATTCTCGTCGCCATATAGAGTGAATGGATGTAGGTGGAGCGACTTCAGCATCGAGATTCAACATTGGGCGCCCGATATTTACAACTTTCCGCCGGTTCCGCTTTCGTCGCATGGCCCGAGGATCCGATTAACTTCCTTCGGACTCCGTTAAGAGTTCCGACCGCGAGCACGTGGCTGAATCTTATATGAGCTTCTAATGCATTACCCTGTCTATGGGTGAGAGAGAGAGATAGAGCGAGAGTTGCGGAGAGGCGGGGGGGGGGGGGGGGGGTTGAGCGGGGAACAGCGCATGCAAGCTCGCAGGCCGGAATGGAGTCGTAGGATAGCAATTTCGACCGAGCAGTAATAAAGCACGTCTGCGCGCCGAAATCCTGATGAATGGCCGCGCTTAGGCTTGAAATGGAGAAGCGACGAGCCACTAACACTTACTCTGTCTCGTGCTTTCTCTCTCCCTGTCTCTCTCTCTCTCCCTCTCTCTCGTTCCTCTCCACTCCTCGCCGTTTCACCCTGGTGGTATACCCGCGTGCATGATCCTTCCTCCCTCTATCTCTCGGCCGAGCATTCCCTCTCGTTCCATCGGCATCGCTCTGATCATTCATGACTTTGTCCTCCTCTGTCTCGATTCGTCTGCTTTATCCCTCGCCTGATCCCTCCACATTTCAACGTGGCCCGGCGCAATTTATGCATTCGATTTAGTATCGGCATGTTGCGGAGGTGTCATTGTTTTATCGGGCTTTATAATGAAGCGGAGATTCCTTTTATTCCGGACGAACGTATTTTTAGTGGGAGACTGCTCTGATTCCTTGTGCATTCACTTTTTATAATTTAGATATCGATGAGTGTGGGCAGTGTTGGAGGGACGACTGAGGCTTCAGGCTTACTGGGTCTCCCATATTTTCTGATTATTATCCATGGCACTGGGATCTTCTGTTTGGAATAGATTCTTCATTGCGAGTGCTGCAATTGCATCTAAGGCCGAATTAAGACCCTTAGAGGCCCTGAGCACTTAAGGGGTCATTCTACTTTGAACCGCTGAAAAATTAAGCTATTTTTAAAGATATTTTCTCAGTAAATGCAATATATAATGAAATAAATCTTTTTGGTATTTATTAAGCTACTCTTATATTATACAAAAAAAAAATTAAAAGAAATTTTGCAATTTGTTTTAATTGTTTTTTTAAAGGGTCAATATGGGACCTAAAAAAAAGAGATATGTTCACGGCGTGGGAGATTTCCCGGCCCAGGCTTATCCGAAATAAAAAATTCTGAAAGATTCTTAATCTGTATGAGTGTCGCTATAGCCCCTAGCTCAATTAACAATTTTTGTCGAAAAATCACCGAGATTTTTCTCATGGAACACCCGAGAATACATCCTTTTGAGTGTTTTGTCAAACTTCTTTTTCAAACCGGCGTCATTTTCTTACTTTTCAACCAAAATTGTTAATTGAGCTAGGGGCTATAGCGACACTCATGCAAATTAAGAATCATTTAGAATTTTTTGTTTCGAATAAGCCTGAGCTGGGAAATCACCCACGCCGTGAACATACCTCTTTTTTTAGGTGGCATATTGACGTTGTAAAAAAGCAATTAAAACAAATTGTAAAAATCCTTTTTAATTTTTTTTTCCTACAATATAAGAGTAGCTTAATAAATACCAAAAAGATTTATTTCATTGTATGTTGTATTTACTGAGAAAAAAATCTTTAACAAATAGCTTAATTTTTCGGCCGATGAAAGTAGAAAGACCCCTCAAAAGGTTTTGAAGCCCCCTTATACAGAATGATCACTTCAATGCAATATACGATTTCTTAGCCATTACCGATAATTTGAATGCCTTTATATATTTTTCTCTTCAGTTATATAAGTTAATTATTACAGACTGCCACTTAGTACTTACTTAGCTATATGCTTCATTGTAACTAAAGGGGATTTGCCGTTAAATAAAATTAATAAAATAAATTTGACTAAAAAGTGTTTCTAACAAAAGTTAGATTTTAAAATTCAGAAAATTTCTATGGTGCCCCTCTTTCTCCTAATGACCTAAGCACGTGCTTATTTTGCTTATTGGTTAATTCAGCACCAGGTACCCATGCCTATTCCATCGCAACACAGCATAGAAATCGAAATTCCTAATTTCAAAGTAACCTGCTCCTTTAGAATCGTAGATCTTCGTGCATACAATAGCTTTGTGCCCATGATAGGCAAAATCCTCTAATACCTATACTAAAAACAGACCAAATGGCAGAAGCTTTTATGACACTCAGCAATATTTTCGACCTATTTTCATGGTCGCGCGTTTTCTCGTGTCGAACGGTGCAGGAATGAATGAACGAATCTATACGTTCGGCGAACTAGGAAGGCAGGGCTGAAAAGAGAGAGGTAGTTGGCTGGTGAAGCCCAATAAATCTGGTCATCCCGAATTGAGAATGTAAAATACATGCGGTCCGCATCTGCGCGAGCGAGTGAGTGCTCGCGCAGAGATTTATCAGTACGGTGCTTTCGATGGGCAGGTACTGCCCCTAATTTATTCGTCTGTTTCATGGACTCGGCCCTGATAGCGCGCCGTCTTAATTCGACCGATTTTGTCGAGGCTGTGCCCAGTCGGCTCGTTACCCTCCACGCTTCAATAATCTCGCCCCATGATGTATCTCAGCCCATTGTGAGCCGTAACGATGTAGCGCTGAATAATAGTAACAAAATTGTTCGGGAAGCATTGCATCGTAGCATAAGTACCTTTTATAATAGTAATAATCCCCGTTAGAGTAAGGGTCGACGCAATCGGGGAAAACGATCTTCTTCCGGTCACACTTCTATTTACATATTCACATCCAAAGACGAAACCTTTCCAATGCCAGCACGTCGTGTATCCCTGACGCAGCGAGCCAGAGTGGAATTCGATTAATTGTTAGGAAAAATGTTCGATTACAATGGCCGCTAGTGCGCACTGTATACCAGTAGGTTCATGCGGAGGTTACAGAAGGCAGCTAGTACCTATAGCGGTAACTTCTGGGCCTCTAAATCAGCCTCCGTGTCGTGATTCATGGAGGGCAACCTCTCGCCTCCTTTCCTCCCCCTCCTCCTCACTGCCCTGGTGCGCTGCTCCTCACCTAACCCTCTTCCCCGCCTGTGTTTCCTCCTTACTCCACCCCCTTTCCTCGCCCTCTTACGACTCCTTCGGCAGTGACCTCCTGCGCGACCCTTTTACCTCTCTCGGCTCCCGCCTACACCTTCCACCAATCCACGATCCACACCTACCAGGATTGTGCCACATTCGGACCATCCACTTTTCCCGGCAGCCGCGAATTAATTTTCATCGAGACGCTTCGCGATTCGTCGCGGCTCGGGAAGAAGCTTCCCTCGATGCTCGATTAATTCCCATCGAAATTCGGGACGGTTCGGTGAAGAATGCCCGCCGAGAATTTCCCGGCCCATCTGACACGCGACAGGTGAAAGGAACGAGCTGCCTTAATTCATCGGCTCGTCGCGATGCGAGACGCTATTCTCACCGCTATGCTTCGGCGAGGAAGCTTCAGGTTCATCTTAGCCGTGACGAGATTGGTATAATTAACTGACGCGAGAAGGATCGTCAACTGTGGTATTGGCGTGGAACTGTCTTGTACAGAAATAACAGGTAAATGAAACATCATCCGTGGAAATAAGATCGCCGAGTCCCACTAATCAAATTAAAGCATATATATTATGTACGTACAATAAATCAAAGAAACAGTTGCTTCGTGTCTTGTACGAGTGAAGGTAGAAGGGGTTCACCGTGAGATCCCATCACGAATAGCGGAGTGGTTAAAAACACGCGGAGCCATAAAAGCGAGGCAGGAAAATAAGTCTCCCGGCGGCGATAAATCCACGGAGGCAGCCGAAAATTCGGATAATCGGAACGTATCCAGATGACGCCGTTACGGGGGCGTACATCAAATCCAATATTATTTCGCTAAAGAATTGGCGCTTAACAATACAGATACGCGGTATTAGAGGTAGCAGCGGGTCGTGCACCTTCGTAAAATATACCCCGTCCACGGAATCCCCTCGAGATATCTGTTGGAGAAGGCTATTTTCGAGCTCATTGAATAGACAGCCATGATTCTATGACCGCAGAGCGTGCCAACTCCATTGTAGCGCCCTCCGCCACACTTTATTCCCTCGTTCTCTCTCTTCTGCTGAACCTGCTCGTACATTTCGCTATGGTACCTTAACTTCGGCCCTCGCGAGCTTCAACGACACCACCTTCCCTCCTTCCAATCCTCATCTATACCTATAGCAGATGAAAGGAGTATAGCGGGGTACTTGGGACGCAAGTGGTGTGTAAAGCGATGTCTTTGAGAGCACCAGCTGCCTAGAGTGTCCTTACCACTCATTACGGGCTGTGCTCAGATTTTTAACCTTGCACCACCGATCAAAAGAATGGACAGAACGAGTTGTTTCATTCCCAACGCACACGGGTCCTTAAATTAGGTAAGTGTAATTTTGGCGATTTCTTACCCCCACCCTCCCCCGGTATAAGAATTCGTAAGATTTGGTATTGCAACCCCCTTGTTGCGTAATATTTCTTACATTGAATTTTTTCAGTTATTAAAATTCTTTTAAAGGTTTGTATAATTCATTTAATTCGGTTTCGGAAAATTCGAACTAAAACAACTTTTCTGGAACATTAAAGATAGAATTTGTGTTTATTGAAAATTAGGTAAAAAAATTTACGTAAGACGCTACCTGACTCCCCCCTCCCCCTTGTAAGAAAGCGTAAGAAATTAGCGACCTCCCCCCCCCCCCAAAAAAGCCTTACGTAATTTAAGGACGACCCCCAAGTGCGCTACAGTCTTCGCCTCGTAGGGAGACCTGTGCAGTGAATGAACACCTAAGAAAATTAAGTACACCTTAAAAGAATTTCGAAGGGAAAATCCCCAACCTGGAGATTCAAAAAATTATGAAACTTTGGGGATATGTAGAGTATTCCCGAATTTATGTTATAACTCGCGAACTGTAAGAAATGCAAGTTACCGAATGATAGTTCAAATTAAAAGAAGTAACATTTTTCTGAAAACTTTTTTTTTATCTCTTACATTACAGTTTGCGAGTTATAACACAAAATCGGAAAATAGCCGAATTTTCAGGGGTCAATTTCACCCGCTTAGAGTGCATTTTGGCAGCAACAAAAATTGTGAAATACATATCTGTATATCAACTACATATCCCCAAAGTTTCATAATTTTTTTAATTGCCGGCTTGGGGATCTTCCCTTGTTAGTTGCATAAAGAAGTAGTGTAAATTTTAACGTGAAAAGAGCGTGATAAGTGTCCATTTTTCGTATGCTATGAGCAGCGTTCATTCACTGGCGGTGATCATTCACTGGACCGATCACTCTACTGCCTTCATGATCTTTCTAACAATAAGTAGGTATATTTATATTATGTCACTTCCATTATATCATTTAAGTGGTGCCCGATACTAGGGTTGAGACTATTAAAATAATTTAATATTCGAATATTTTATAAGTATTCGAATGCTACGAAGAAACTTCGAATATTTGAGTATTCGAATGTTATTATTCGAATACTATTCGAATACATCAGTATTCGAATAGTATGGTGTGAATTATAAATCAAGTTATTAGCTTACAAGATTTCGCCCTGTCAAACTAACGAACTCACAACTGAAAACAAATAAAAGCCTGTAAAAAAATGAACCTAAAGAACTTGATTTATAATTCACACCATACTATTCAAATATATATCACTATTCGAATACTTAAATATTCGAATAGTATTCGAATACTTGGACATTCGAATTATATTCGCCAAATAATTGAGCGACTGAATTATTCGAATATTCGAATACCGACAAATCCGACAAATAGTCCCAGCCCTACCCGATACCCGTCCGACTCCGATTTCCCAAGCCTCTCGCCTACTTTGCGCAAGCTCCTCTATCGTTTTCGCAATTCCATTCAAATCTGAGCCGGCCCCCATTCAAACCAGTCCATCGAATACATGAATTTTAATTTTCGCGTGGCTCATTCCCCAGAGCCCAGTGTCCATCCGCGGCTTGACTAAGCTTCCCGAGAAATGGTCGATTTCGAATATGCAAATAAAAGGCAGGGCCAACTAATTTATTCTAGGTCGAGCGACACGTAAACGTTATTCAACGACAGCTGATTTACACAATTGCATATGCCCGCGAGGATAACACCTCTTCGGCCGTTGCAATCAATTAAAATAATTAGTATTAATTGGCTAATAAAAGGCTCAACGCGAGACGACGTGAGCGTCGCGGCGTCTAACGAGATCGTCGCCGCGTCCTCCGTCGTAACCAGCCCTCCGACGACGAGGGCGACGGAGGAGGTTTTTCATCGCGCCGCGCACCAGAGGGCACACACTGTGTGTGCACACAGCAGAGATTCGTTTCGTGATCGATGCGACGGAAACACGAGAGAGTAGTTTCTAATTAATGGGCCTACTTCACTCGGGGGTAGACTCAATTATTGTCGATACCGCGGAGAACGAGCTGAAATACGAATTCCCTCTTCTCCCTTCTCCCTCCCCCCTCCCCCCCGGCCCCTCTTCATCCCTCACTCGCTGTTTATGCAGGCGCACTCGCGCGCGCGCGCGCTCTTTCACTCGCGAGCGAGTAAACCCTCTGCGCGCGGCCGCGTACAAGAGAGCGCGCGATACGTATCGCGGGGCTACGTGTGGGCGTACGAGCGGGCAAGTGTGCGCGCGTGCATACGTGGAAGGATGGAAATACGTAAGGAAGCAGGGCATGAGCAATGGCTGGCAGCGCTCCGTAATAATGTTGTCTTCGTCGGCTCGTTTTATTTGCCGCGGCGCAAGAATGTAGCCTACAGTCCGCCTCAAAATTCGTGCCTCGGTTGCGCAACCCGATCGGCTTCGATCGGTTAGATACTCCTCCTCGATCTGGTTCAATTGTACGTGACTCGGTATCGCGACGACAGACTCAGCTCGTCGAGAGCAACTCTACCGACCAACAAAAGGCCTTTGTGAAAGCGTCAAGTGGGTGCACGCGAAGTGTTCGAATAGTAACTTAGGGTAAACTGTACAATGATTGGCACCCTAAGCGGAAATCCCATTTGAATGTCTTTATTTTTTGTGACGTTTTTATATGGTCTTAATTTTCAGTTATTATCGATGATTGTGGGTTTCTCATTAAAGTAAAACATCTTGGGTACCTATTAAGTCTTTAATTTTAAAAATATTCAATGAAGAACACATATAGGCATATTGGCACCCGAAAATTTGAGGTCAGTATATAGAAAAACATAGGTAAAAACGGTGTTTAAACACACTATTTCATTCAGTATTAAATGCCTACAACTGTATTTCAATCCATTACTTAATTATAAAGCGACAAAATATAAGTAATTTCAAGATCCTTATCAAAATTTTAAGAAAACACTTAAAACTCAGCCCTTTGTCCCACCTTTGTTACCTTTAAGATCTTTTTTGTGGTGTTGTCAGATGTAAAATATATAGCTCAATTACTGGAATTTGCAGTGTTGTAATGAAAGAAAAATAAGAAATTTTAAAAACGTACTTTCTAAGCTCGTACTTCTAATAGTTGGCTTTTTAATCAGAAGTGCCAATGATTAAGCAGTGCAGTGCACCATTAGTGCAGTCTACCCTACCTGCATTCTTAATGGGAAATTTTAACTGATCTTTTTTAATGGTTGCAAGGAATTTAGATCAACTTGATTCAGATCAGTTAATGAACCGTGAAAGAAAATATCGCGCTTATTAAGTATCATGCAAAGAGATATCGAATGGCTGCCATTAAACTATGAATTCCTAGAGTGAAGGATAATGACAGTTTGAATGAAAATTCGCTGCAATGTTATAAGCAGAAATCTGTGCACGGAGACACTAGAAAATGCAGCAGAGTCTCCTAAGGAATCAACAAACACGTGGCGGAATAAAAAAAAACCCCGATCGTTTCGTAAGCTCGAAGCAGCCTGAAAGAAGGTGAAAGAGATGTAGAACTACCTCCTACCTATCAGTCGGTCGTTACGCAACGAAAAAAGTTTCTCCGCAGAGTATCCAATTTGCATGGGAAGAGTCCGAGATTCAGCCCGCGACGCGTCATCAATGACCACAACGATTGGCCGAAACTGGGCGAGAGCGGGAGATAAAAAAGCGGAGGGGAAATAAAAGGAAGCGTAAAGTCCCACCTGTGGGTTATCGCGCCGCGCGGTTGCTCCTCCTCGCGAGGCAACATTTCACGTAGGTGAGGCAAACGACGGAGATATCTGACAATCAAAGCGCCGTAACCGTAGATCATAGCCGGGGATAACGATGGGAATTGGCTCTTGCAAATACATTAGGCGGCGGCGGGGGGCCGCGCCGCGCCCGGGGAGGGAGGAAGGAAAGGAAAAAGCAGCGCGGGGGTGGCTTGATATCGGCCCGAGTATTTGCAGGGGCGCGCGGCGGGAAGGCAGCGAGGCAAACGGGAAGCAGATAAAATAGAAAAATCGTCACCGATCTCGCGCTTCGGTGGGACGCGAACGCGAACGACGGAGGGCCGTGCCGCCGCCGAAAAAGTATAAATTTCTTTAATGGCGCTAATAATTTCATATCGCATAATTTACTTACTGCGAAACGTAACGCGAGTAGCTACCAGAGGCATTAACGAGGAGCCTAATATTTATGTTGCTGCTCGGTCGCCCGCCACCCAGATAACACCCTTGCTTCCAGCCCCCTCGCTTCTCAATTCCCTACCACCTTCCATTCCCGTATTTCCGTTCCACCTTTTACCACCAGCCAGAGAAAGTCTCCCTTCGTCGTGCCTCCGCGTCTCTTCGTAACTAGATAAAAAAAAAAGAAGAGATGGAGAAGCAGCCTACCTCCTCTCTGCTCGAGATAAGTAGGTCCTCGCCGCAGCCTCCTTGGGCCACGATCGGTTAAGGACAAAGGGGAGAAGGGCAACGAACGAAGCGCTGGTGATTTAATACAGGCATTTTTTATTAGGGTGAACGCTCAACCCTCGAATGCTCGGGGGCGAGAGCTTATAATACTTGACTCGGGTTAATTTCTGCCTGGGAACGTGTCTCGCGCAACGATTACTTTCTCTTAGAAATTGGAAATTATATCTACTTTTACTTGGTCTTCAAATGGGTGGGCTGTTTTACATTACCACTTGAGGGAGGCCAATGGTTCAACAGCTCCGGGGAATCTTGGCAAATACTTTTGTCAACAAAGTCTTTGGTTTTCTTTGCCCCTCCAGCCACTGACCTGCGACCCGCAATTGTTTCAATTGTAAATCTATGTTAATAATAACAAATTCACACCATAAATTAAAATTATTTGGTTACTTAGTATATTTAAGTACCTGTTTAATATTGCTACCCGCGTAGAGTAGAGTAAAGGTAGGTAAAAGTTCGCACCATGCGAATTTCATTGCTTGAATTGTGGCAGTGGCCAATGGTCATTGACAGTCAATTGGCAATAAATGTAGAGTCACCAGTGTCGAATTCTGTAGCTGTGCTTCGTTTTGTTATCGTACAATGCGGTAAGTACTGAATTCGTTAGTTCTGATGTAATATTCTCATTTTTAAGAATCAATATTACTCCTATAAATTGATCAGTAAATGTTTTAATTCATATATCGTCTGAAAGAGCTGAAATTTTTCTATTCAAAAGTGCTAATAGAAGTTTTCAATTCTCCTCACAGATAACAGGATTCATTAACCCTTAGGCTGCCGCTATAGCCACTATATTGGCACGGTTCTACCCCCTCGACTCTATGGGACCTATTGACTACTCATACATAAAAATTTTTGGAAAAAAAGGACCCCTATTTTTACGAAAAAATAGCGGCAGCCTAAAGGTTAAACAATGAAAAAGTAGCTGGGGGGGCAAAAGTTCGCACAATGCAGTGGGGCAAGAGTGTCGAATGCGAACTTTTGCTCCAAAATAATTTGACGCGTGCTATAAATTCATTAAACTTATTTTATTTCTAGTGTTTGCTAAATTAGTAACGAAAACTGATTAAACCGACTATAAAAAATAAATTTGAAATTGATTATCAATCACAATATGGAAATAAATTTGGTGTTTATGATGGTTGAGCCATATCAGCTTTTCATTTTTTTTATTAATTTTTATTCCACAATATTTTTCCAAAATACTTTCCTTATTAACTTTTTGATTAAAAAACAGCTTGAAGTAAATAAAGCAATGAAAAGAAAATCTGAATGCGAACGTGCAAAGAAATAATTAGAAAATTAAAAAAATCCCCCAAAATAACGGCTACTTCGTATATAGTTTAAAATGAACAAAACAAATCGCTTCCAGAAAGAGAAAGAGACCCAACCATCAACGTCTATGGAAACAATAATTTGTCCTGCGTGTGAAGAAGAACACACAGATTCTCCAGAAGACTGATGTTATGTGGGATTACTGTTATTTCGATTAACAAAAAATGAATTGTAAACTATTAGTTGTTTTGCTATATTACCGCAACTATTGCACGTAGGAAAATAATACACTTTTGTGGAAATTTCTCGTTCCGTTCTTTTACCCCGTAACATGCGAACTTTTGCCCCACATGTAGGGTAAAAGTTCGCATTTGACACTTTTTGGAAATATTTATTTTATATTAGTTGTGACAGGTAAATTTACATGAAGTCACTGCCTATCGAGTAATAAGGGATAGTATTTATTTTTCACAAAATGATATGACTACCAGTGTAATACCAAGGAATTTAGGGAAGTCTAAACTTTAAGTGCGCACTCTTGCCCCACAATACTCTATTAAGTTTCCATTTTTGGCCCACTACAGGCCAAAGGTACTCATCACTGGTCTAAGATCTGCTTAAAACTCCTAAGAATAGTGAAGTCCCATGCCTTTTTCCCTTCGAATTTTTGTCATCACACTCCAAAATTATGCGTTCCGTTTTGCCCCACTCTCCCCTAATATAATTTAAGAATATTCCCGCAAAAAGGACAAGTGTCATACACGGTGTTCGAAAGCCGAACTGTTCTACTCAGGCTCAAGGTTGCGAGAGTAGGCAAACGTTCAAGACGAAGTTGGAATTGCTGTTCCCATCGACGAAGGTCGAATACCAGAGCGGTGCCAGTTCCACCAGCAACAACTCGTCGGTGTAGATTTGGCGTCCGAGCGCAGGCCACTCCGTCATCCCCGTCGCGCTGGTTCTCGTTAGAAAGATATCTCTGTGGCGGGCGCGCATCCAACAAGGGCCGAGTAATTATTGTCATCCGCTAATTGGTCGGCGATAAGGATCCATTAAGTCGCTTTTTCCCCGGGCGCCAGCTTCTCAACAACCTGCTGGCGTGCGTGGCGCGATCCGCGCTCAGGGATGGCTGAGTTGAGCGCGCGCGTGCTCGCGTGCTCGCGTGCTGGCGTGCCCGCGATTCCACGTGCAGGAACGCACACGTGGGCCCACGGGTATGCACGGACGGCAACTGAACCGCACATATCTGAATACGAATGAAAAAGCTTAATGCGCCATTATTTACTTGATAGTGGACAACCTGGTTCCAGGGGCACCAGCACGTGTTTACGCGTTTATAACAGACGTGACGTAGAGTGGTTATATTCCGGTAGGGCGTGTGTGTCAGCGACACAGGGGTGTGGGGAAGGGCGGAGGGAGGGAGGTGAAGGGGTGCGTGGGGGCGGGCGAACGGGGGTGTTGGTCGGAGGCGCTGTTTTGCGATGCAGCACGCGCATTACCGGGCCGTAATGCGGCGTTGGGTTCACCGGTACATATATTTTATTTAACACTGACACGGCAAGAGTGGGGAAGCGAAATTACGCGGTGTTATTAATGAAACTAAACTATTAATTTAAATTCCATTGTTCCATTATAAATAATTACCTGTTAATTACCGGGCGGACCGGGCCGGTCGTGTAATGTGATTGGAGCACAAACGATACGCGCCATTTGTTAACGGATTCGCCCGCGAGATTAATGTACCTTTTTCCATGACTCGAAACGTACTTTTTCGCTTTTTTCATTGGGGGTGCGCGGAGTGGAGGGGGAGGCCGGGGTTTGTTTGTTTGCTCTTCGGCGGGCGCAGACGGGGCGAACCGATTCAATCGAGCGATTTTCGCGACGATACACCGCGGTCAACGACTGCGAGCCTGCGATGTCGAAATTTTTGTGGCGTGCCCGATGGAACCGGCAAAAAATGGCAGCGAAATTTTGGTAGGGGGTAGTGCGAAAGAACGTTACGATACTCGCCATTTGCGTCACTCTGGTAAATCAACTACGCGGACACTAAATTCAGGCGGCCATAATTATTCATGCTCCGGTCGCGCGCAAAGCTTGATAAACTGTGTTCTGCTCCATTAACGCTGTTCTTCGTTACATTATTATGTTAATCAAAATTTAACGATATGTAATCAGATCGATCGACATCCCCTCCCCGCTACCCGTGTCTTTGCAACCCCCTGTTCACACACTTTAATGGGGGGAAACTGAAAGACCGTAGCTTGTTCTTAGATTATTTACTCTTGAAGTTACGTTCAAAAGTCACGCCAATGGGGAAGCTGACTTCTCATGGGTGTTTTAGGTGTATTTAAATTATCTTATTTCCTTCTTAACCCTTCGTGGTCACACCTTATAATCACAAATTGGTCACACGGGGTTCACTGTACCCCAGCGTCATTTCTTGAGTTACCATTGTCGTATTTTTCAATCTTCTAACTTTTCAGTGATAATTGTACATTCGTAATACTTATACAGTCATGGTCCAATAGTCTTTTTCTAGAAATGTAAATTTTGATATGATAAAATTTGTAGTTGAATATGAACGATTTTTCATGGTTGTGGGAAAAACCGATTTTTAAAATTTTTTTTTATTATTTTTTTGCGATAAATCTCCTTTGGAAGACGTAAAGGTGCGACGTTTCAAATCGAAAATTACTCTTGGAGTGCAATACACCCCGTGTGACCACGAAGGGTCAGTTTCTATTTCTATAATAAGTGCTCGTACCTATAATTATTATGGTGATTATTATTAGCTATTATTAATTATCTAGATATAAAAATTAAATTTACATCGTTTAGGTTATAAAGACATCAACCCTGGTAAAAGAAAAAAAAGATATCAGGCGTCAACTTAGGTATAAAAAATTTTCAAACATTTCATAATATTTGATAATTTTCTCCTTTTCGTGCAAATTTTAATTTTGCAATCAACAGTCAACAAAGGTAGAAGCGCTAGTGGCGCCCTCTGCGCTGAGCTTCGCGTCGGCTTGCCCATTGCCCGACCACGAGACCCTCGCGACTCGAAAAATGTTCCCCGACGGGAGAAACGGTTCGGCGATATAATCGAAGGCTCGGTGCCCGCGGAGGAGTGTTCCTGTATGAACGGCAAGTGCGTGCGTGCCAGCAGGTATAAAGCAACGCGCCTCTTAGGGCGGATTCAATTAATCAAAGCCCCGTCGCCTGGCCGCTGCTGATTACTCTTGCGATGCACTTAGTCGCGTACATGCGATTACACGCTGTGAGATAGACAGATGAGGCTACGTGCCCGTAGTTAATCTTCCGCGCGTCAAACGGTACAAACGACACGAAGTGGAAGGTGAGGAAGTAGGGAGAATACGTGGCCAAGAAGCTGGTGCACGTACACGCTGGCCAGCGCGACGCGCGACGCCGCGCCGCACCGCGCCGTCGTTCCCCAACAGCTCTGCGCGCGGGCAGCCCTCCGAGTAGCGGCTCGCGAGCGCGCGTTCGTGACACTCGTACGGCGCTTACTGGCCGGAGTCGCCTCTTCCGTGATATAGAGCTCTAATATGCGAATGAATTAACCAAATGGAGCCGTATTCGTTGCCCGCCAAGCGGTTCTCGCCATTCCAAACCTTCGTCGCCCTTCGGAGATGCCTGCGCAGGGGATGTTCCCTGCGGAGAGGGAGTTGGCACTCTCGGGGAGGAGGCAGTTTTTGCCTTCCGCGGACGCGAATCTAATATGTTCGCAATATTCAAGCGTCCTAGCTTGTTTCACGTAACTTGGGGATGGAAAAGGGTCATTCAAATATAAGGGAAAGTTGGGTAATTGCGAACACATAAGCAAAAGAGCAAACAAAATGAAAAGTACGTGAGAAATGAATTTGTTTATTATTTACATACATACTTAAACTATTCATCTATAAAGTACTGCGACGAATTTTTTAAAAATTATAATGAAAATCAACTTTATAGTGAAAAAGCAAAACCTTTGGTGTTCGTGATTACTCGACTGCAGTGGGGTAATCACGAAGAGAGTGCTAAATATCGCAGAAGTCGCACAGAAAGCGCGACTTCAATGGTCAACCCATAAAAAATGTTGCTACAACCTATACCTAATGTATTTTTCAAATTCCTCTTCTTGGGCGTTAGAAAAAAATTGCACTTTGTCGGAATATCGAAAAAAAATAGTAAAGGTCGTTTTTTAAACTTTTTTTCTGAGCCTGTAATGAAAATTAAAATATCCCTCTTGTAGATTTAAGTAAGTTTTATACATACTGAACATTTCATCAAAATCGATTAACGTTGCTCAGTTCGAAGGTTCGAGATTACCCCATCCGATTTGTTCGCCAGTACCCCACGACATCAAAAAATAAAACAGAATTTATTTCCGAGGTTAGAATCATGATTCAAACAACGCCTTGGTCACAAAATGTTGGTAAAAAAGTGCTTTATTTCAACTTGAAAAAAAAACAATTGTATCATTAATTCAACAGTAATTACATGCAATTGAAAATGGACAAAATATTACTTGAAACATGATGAAAATAACAAATTGTGTTCATCTTAAATAGCACGAGTGTTCTGTATTTATTGCTTTCAGGGAACATCGTTTTTATTTATTAAAACGGCGTAACGCCTCGTTCGCGATTACCCTGCGTTCGTGTTTACCCCACTCTCCCTTAAATCTGGAAACGGTTCCTTTCGAACTTGTAGAGCTTTCGTCGGACCACGTTTTCGCAAATGGAGGAAGCGACGGCCAATGAAAAAAAAGGAAAGTCGAAAGTTTTCCAAGCGGATGGGACATATTTTTCGGTGAAATACTACCGCCGGAACTGACGTGAACGATATCAATCGTCCCGCTATTTATTTATTTGCGCGGTCCTCGCGTTAAATGTAGCATTTGCTCTATCCGCTTCGGCTAGGCGCGGCACCGCGACCGATGTGCGCGCATTTTTCCGTCGGCCGTGCCCTCATCAATTAAGGCAATATTTTGATCGGCGAACGGAAGCGACGGAAACCGCCGGGAAATCTATGCGGGATTAATTAATAGTCCGCCGTTAATAATTTACGCATCACGCACACGGCGAGCGATAAATTTTCAACGGCCGTGCGCGCACGAGACACCCGTAACAATTACACGCCCACACTAACGGAACACTTTAAATCGTCCGCGCGCGTATACGGCGTCGTCGCAGCTACGCGACAAGCATCGAATTCGTCCGCGAAGACGAGACGCACATACTAACGGGGCAGGATTTCGAGGTGAACGCCAGCCTGGCACACGCTCATCGGCCATCAGGAAATCACGATCGGGAATACCTGTCCGTGGTGCGCCTCCTTTCTCTTGTAGCGCCAGGTAGAGCTGCTGCCAACCACTGTCCACATCTAATCGATGGTATCGTACAGACATCGAAAGTGTATGTAGGAAGGAGCGAAATAAAATACACAGTCTCTCTCTCTCTCTCTCCCCCTCTCAGTGGCGGATTTAACGGGCGACTAGAGAGTAGTTGCAGCCTGCCCCCCCCCCCCCCCAGAAGGTGCAGTCACGGTCCATCCTCAAAAAAAGTTATGATTTTATCTATTACTTAGTGTTCAGTTATCAAAATTAAAAATATTACACTATTTATATTTTTTTTCTGTACCTATTACTATACTTAGCCCGTTTTTAGTAAACTACCTCTTCATTGCCGGAGAAAATGGGCCTCTGCTCAGAAGGCTCCCTAGGGCCCTATCTCCAACCACAAAAAATTATGATTTTATTCAAACACTACTTATACTTTTTTCTGTACTTTTCTGTACACTTGGCCCGTTTTTACTTACAAAGTAAACTACCTCTTCATTTTCCCGAAAAAAGTAGACGCCTGCCTAGAAACCCCCCTAGGGCCCTATGTTAAAAAATATTATGACTTTATCCAAACACTATATTTTTGTTCTGTACACCTACTTGCTCCGCATTCAGTAAATTACCTTTTTGTTTTCCCGAAAAATGGGCCCCTCAGAAAGTTTGCCATCTGGGCCTTTTTCCTTAAATCCGTCACTGCTCTTTCTCTCTCTTTCTATTAATCCCATTGCTCTATCTGTTTCTAGACAGAAAATTATTATTCCCAAATTTACTCAATTCAAACCCATCTTTTTCGAGACCTAAATCAGATCACCTTCCTTTTTAATAACAGTGAACTATTGGGGTGGTGAAGTTGAAAGGGCCACATTACACAGCTATACGAACCCCATCCGAACTTTTTTTCCGGGAAAGTCTGTACGTGATCGGTTCGAGTGTCCGATGCGAGAGGAATTGCGCGTAGGGGTTAACGGTAATGAACAGAGGGGACGGTGGCCACGAGGAAGAAGCAAGTCAGGAAGATGACATAACGAAGACACAGTGCTGGCAGAGGAGGATGCGATAGGAAGGCATCGGAGCGCACCCAGTGATGCCAGAATGAGGACGGGAGCGCTCGAGAATTTCCCCCACCTCGCATGCACACTACGCCGGAGCTGCGTGTCCGTGAGCTCGGCGCTTCGGACAACGTCGGGAAGACGAGAGAGAAAACGAATGTGTGTCTTTCTCTCTCGTTCTTGAAACGCTGTGATCCAAGGTGGGGTGCAAGCGACACGCGGCCGTGCGCGATCTTCCTGAGTGCCTCGAGGCTCGAGATACACTTTTCACTTTCTGACATATGTATAATACTCTTGTAATGAAAAAAAATTTGGAAAAATTTTGTTAGGGAAATCACGTTTTAAGACCTCCTGATCACGTTTTGACTATTTAGAAAAGAGCTTTTTTTTTAAATATCTCATGTATTTGTTATCACGATTACGTTTAAACGGCAAAATGGATTTCAATGAAACTTTATAATAAAATTTTATATTCTTGTCTTAAGATCCGATTAGATCACGAAAAATGATAATTACCCGTTATGGTTCTTCGATTTTTCAGATATACGAACTAAATTCTACATAAAGAAAAGTTAAATAAAGTTCTTCTGTAACTTGTTTAACAAAGAAAAATGTACATTCATAATTGAGGCATTTGATGGAAAAAGGGCACATACGCCAAAATGTCATTTCAAGAAAATCGATTTCAAAGTTTTCATTATAGTATAGCTTAATAAAAAGTAATGCAATTAAATCAAATTTTTTTAAGGATGTAGTTACCGTGTCGTTCAAGCGTTCTGAATACAGAAGTCATGATTTAAAAATGATATGTGTCTTTATTTATAAGTTTTAAACAAGTGGTTTATGTGCCCTTCTTTCATCAAATGCCTCAATTTCTTGTGTTCATTTTAAATTTCCGTACTTTTTATTTGAGCTATTTCTATTTTTCAAACCTTAAAATGAATTTTTTTATTAAAAGACGAATATTTTGATACTGTACATTGGTGAACTTTGTTAAAATTAGAATTCACTCTTGGCCAGTACCATTCACGCTGTAGAAGCCTTCGATAAAAAATATTTTTTCAGAGTAGGATCTAAAATCTAAAATCGTAATCACATCAAACGTAATTATATCAAGTTGCGACAAAGAATCACGCACTATTTACAAATTAATTACGCGCAGCGTGCACGTTACCGCTCGATGGAAACTACGGGAAAGTGGTGGTCTCTTCCATCGGGAGGGAAATGTAAACAATTGGTTATGCAAAGCTAACATCGCGATACATGTTGTACACTAAAATGTACAAAAATATTACAAAAATAAAAAAGAAAGGCAACACGTAAATATATCAATTGGGTTCGATATATTGACGAGATGTAAGACTGAAATAATGCTACAATTGTTTACATTTCCAAAGGATAGAAAGCAAGCAAAGGAAGTTACTATAATACATGCGACAGAATTTCGAGATAATTGTTACATATAAAATGAATATAATTAAGAATATACATTTATTTGTACAATTATCTCGAAGTTCTCTCTATGAATCATATGTACAGCAAGCAAGCGAATTTATTGCAAGGATAGAACAAGAATTGCGTGAGGTAAATCGAACAACTATTTACATATTCGCGATGTCCAAAAATCGAATGAAATAGAAAATGGATGAAATTGATAATATTCTGGACATCACCAATTTGCATTACCCGACGTAGAAGGAAAATCCGCGAGGTCATCAACGGCATGTAAACGTAAACTATTCTTTTGCTTCTTCGCAAAAGTTGCATATAAATTCTCAGATGACATGAGAGATAGATGTTTGTCATCTACCTCCATGCTCTGAGCTGTTTCCCCGTGCGCCTTTAATGCCGATTTCGTTACGCAAATGGCATAGACGATGGTCGAACAAAGTCGGTTTCGTTTCTTGTTCTTTATGTCGGGAAGCATGGAAAACGATCTTTCAGCATCGGCGTTTGAATTTGGAAGACTTCTAATGGAATTTAATAATTCCTGCAAACATGGATATTTATACGAGCCTTGATCGTTTCGCGTTAACAACACCGTTTTCCATACATCATCAAAAGCTAATGTACAAAGCTTGACTGCATCTGCAAAATTCAGGTGCAATGTTGACCATTCTTTTTGCAAACCGTCTTCGTCGAAACCGCCCAATTTCTGAGCAATAAAGAGAACACTTTTGAAGGAAGTGTCTCTGTCAGTATCTACTAATGCCAAATGAGGCTCAAAAACACGTAACTTGCTCAGAAATTCGTCATCGATTGGCAATCGATTACGAATTTCGTTTGCAGCCGTTATGCAAAACTTAATACAATTTTCTCGAACAGTTTGGACAACATCGGGTTTGCCTTCTGCAACTAATTGACAAAGAAAAGTGTCACAATCCGGACCTAAATGAATACTATCTAATGCGATTTGATTATCGCCTCTTGAAAAATCTATTAATTTTACTGAATCCATGTGCTTCAAAAGCTGCGGTTTCAAAAAATGACGTAAAATATCGTACAAAAGAGTTTTGGCAGTATTTTGAAGCAAATGGATCCTTGTTTGTTGCGACTGAAAGAATAAACTAAAGTCATTAAAATACTCTAGAACGTATTTCAAAAACAGAAGATATGCTTTCGCATCTGGATTTTGCATGATGATAAGCAGATGATCCCCAGACTTTGTCTTCTCACTTACGACCAATTCTTGCAGAAAGTGCAACACACTGTCCCAATTTTCTAAAAGTGTAACTACGGATGAGTAACGCGATAACCATCGCGTAGTACACAATTTTAAAATTTTGCGGTCAGTAGATTGAAAACATTGCTGAAATTCGCGAAAAATGGCCGAGCGTTTGGGACTGCTATAAATGAATGTTGCGACTTTCCGTAATAATTCCTCGCAGACCTCGGGAATGGTAGCGCATGCTGCATGCACTACCAATGCAGAGGAGTGACATGGACACGGCATGGTGAAAAAATTTTCACCGCGAATTTCTGCAAGTTTGGTCTTGAATGACGAGTGACACCCTGTCATGACAGAAGCGTTATCACACGACAAAGCAAGAATGTTTCCGAACGGAATTTGCTTTTTCCACATGGAGTTCTTAAAGGAGGTAAATATTTTATCGGCAGTACATTCTCGCGCGTCAAGATTAATTAATTCTACTAATTCCGTTCGAACATCCAACGTCTCGGGTGCGACATACCGAACAATAAACGACATCCATTTCTCATTGGTAATGTCGGATGTTTCATCAATAAATAATGAAAACTTAGAATTCTGTAAAACCAGACTAAGACGCTCTGTTTCCCGAGAACACAGAACGTTCGATATAATATTAGAACACTTTGTTCGACCACACGTCATACGTTCCAAAACATCAGGATCTTTCCCAACGTCTTGGAAAAGTTGAAGAATCGCCTCTGCGGATTGATGCGAAATATTTTTCTCGGCAACTAATGCAGCAAAACGAATAACCAAAGCATAAACAAAACATAAACAAAGCATACGCGACCACAGATCGCGGATCTGACCGTCAAATGTACTTGACGAAAACCAGGCCCGAGCGAACCCTCGAAACGGGAAACGAAAAGAATAGATAGGAAATCGTAAAATAGTAAGAAAAATTCAGAAAGGAGAAAAATCGAAGAAAAGGCTAAAAGAAATAACAGCAAGGTAATGGTGACAGTACCGAACTGCCACAGATGCATTTACCAGTTACCTTTCTCTCCTATTCTTGTACAATAATACCTTTATACCAATTTACACATTTTAATGTACAACATGTATCGCGATGTTAGCTTTGCATAACCAATTGTTTACATTTCCCTCTCGATGGAAGAGACCACCACTTTCCCGTATATTTCCATCGAGCGGTAACGTGCATGCTGCGCGTAATTAATTTGTAAATAGTGCGTGATTCTTTGTCGCAACTTGATATAATTACGTTTGATGTGATTACGATTTTAGATTATAGATCATACTCTGAAAAAATATTTTTTATCGAAGGCTTCTACAGCGTGCATGGTACTGGCCAAGAGTGGATTCTAATTTTAACAAAGTTCACCAATGTACAGTATCAAAATATTCGTCTTTTAATAAAAAAATTCATTTTAAGGTTTGAAAAATAGAAATAGCTCAAATAAAAAGTACGGAAATTTAAAATGAACACAAGAAATTGAGGCATTTGATGAAAGAAGGGCACATAAACCACTTGTTTAAAACTTATAAATAAAGACACATATCATTTTTAAATCATGACTTCTGTATTCAGAACGCTTGAACGACACGGTAACTACATCCTTAAAAAAATTTGATTTAATTGCATTACTTTTTATTAAGTTATACTATAATGAAAACTTTGAAATCGATTTTCTTGAAATGGCATTTTGGCGTATGTGCCTTTTTTCCATCAAATGCCTCAATTATGAATGTACATTTCTCTTTGTTAAACAAGTTACAGGAGAACTTTATTTAACTTTTTTTTATGTAGAATTTAGTTCGTATATCTGAAAAATCGAAGAATCATAACGGGTAATTATCATTTTTCGTGATCTAATGGATCTTAAGACACGAATATAAAATTTTAATATAAAGTTTCATTGAAATCCATTTTGCCGTTTAAACGTAATCGTGTTAACAAATACATGAGATATTTAAAAAAAAACTCTTTTCTAAATAGTCAAAACGTGATCAGGAGGTCTTAAAACGTGATTTCCCTAACAAAATTTTTTCCAAATTTTTTTTCATTACATGAGTATTATACATATGTCAGAACGTGAAAAGTGTATCTCGAGGCACTCAAGAAGATCGCGCAAGGCCGCGTGTCGCTTGCACGTAACCTTGGATCGCAGCGTTTCAAGAGCGAGAGAGAAAGACACACGTTCGTGTTCTCTCTCGTCTTCCCGACGTTGTCCGAAGCGCCGAGCTCACGGACACGCAGCTCCGGCGTAGTGTGCATGCGAGGTGGGGGAAATTCTCGAGCGCTCCCGTCCTCATTCTGGCATCACTGAGCGCACCGGCGCGGCCGGCGCCCTGCCTCGGCTCCGTCGAGGCGCCGGCGTCACTTCCGCCCTCGCTCCTACTCCCGCTTTCTCCGAGCGGGTTGGATCGCGAGCGACCGTTTCCAAGCGGTCGCGCCGTTCGAATCGTCGAGCGTCGCGAAAGAAGAGAGAAAACACGGTCGAGCGACTCGTTCTCGCGTGCGCGCGCCAGAATCGCGCGGTGCTGCCGATAAATAAATATGAGATGCACCGGCTAAACAGCACTCGGGTTGTTGATCCTAGCTGCCACTCGTATAAATCAACGGCCGCGCTTCGGGATTCGACTCGCGGCGACCCCGGCTTCGAACTTGCCCGCTTTCGAATTCCAGGCAATGTCAAAACCCTTTCTCCGGGACGATCGGAACACGTCGAGGTCCTTGGAATTCCGACTTCGCTCGGTCGCACACCAAGACCTCTTCGATCACGTATTTCGTATACGTCCGCTGGTCTTTTGATCCTCGGGAGTACAATGATCGAAGGTGATCAACAAATTCTGCTTGACGACGCGAACGTGGTCGCAAATAAAAATCGCTAATTAGGCGGGGTGCATTTGCCGGTGGTTCTAAAATTCCACGAGACCCATAACTCACACTTCCCTCCGTGAGCGCGAAGGGACGAGCGTTCGCGGCGGCTACAAAAAAAAAGGGGCAATAATCGAGAGGGTTGACTCTCAAGATATAACACCGGAGACGGAGGACGAGGGATGACGGGATTCATAATTTCACCCGAGCTTATTGCCGTCAGTTATTTACCCCCTCGGCTCATTCCACATGCAGCTCGCGCCTAAGTACCGCGATTCTCTTCCGCGCCCCCCTTTTCATTCTCCCTGTTCGCAAGCACGCGCGCGCGATCATGCGTCCTCTGAGCGCGCAACGCTCGGCCGTTTTCTCGCCCGGATGACTCACGACGTCTCCGGCCGACGTTGTCACGATGTAGTTTCGCATCGACGTCGTGGCCCCCCCTGTGCCTCGTTTTCGCAATTATCAATCGATTACCCGAGCAGTCAGCCTCTGGCCACGTATTACCGAGTTATTTATGAATAATTCCGCGGCAGGACGGCACGTCAAAGATTGCCCTCGTGGTCGCCGTTCACCGTGAAACAAAAGAAACGACCGCGATTGCTTCTCTCGGTCGTCATTGGTGACGCGTTCGCGTTCAGTATAACAATAAGTGCAGGTGTTAGGAGATTAAGTCCCCCATTGAGACCAACGCGCGAGGCAACAAGTCCCCCCTGGGTAATCGTTTCGGAGAAACCCGAAAGAGAGTAGTTGAAGTCGAAGGATCGAACTATTTAATGAGCGAATGTGCGGGAGAAAGCGGAGTGCAGACGGGGCAGATGACAGGAGGCAATATCAAGGTCATTAGTCGGTATCGCGATTCTTTTGGAGATAGCGGTTATTTATGGATGCGAAGCGGAACGGACCGTTCGAACGGTTTCCGGGCAGATTTCGTAGGCCGCGTTCGACGACGATACGAATATTCGGGCGGTTCAGTGGCCAGATAGGCCCTCGGCCGCTACGTACTCGCGCTGGAACACGAAGGATAATCCTTGTGGATTATTGCGGTATCACGTGGGTCCATACGTGCTCACCGGCAGGATGCCCTAGGACGTCGTATTTGTATGCCGTGGAATACACCTACGTGTTTGTATCGTACGGGTTCTCCATGGAAACCCTTGCTAGGGGCCGGGCCTGCTGCGATACCCTAATTCCTAAATCTGTCGCCATAAGTCCTCGTTACAATAAATAACCCGACCGGTGTGTGTCTGGGCTTGCGCCTCCTATTCCTCCTCCGCCGCCTCCTACAGTCTTCTCTCCGGGCTACCTTCGGCTAAGCGTATCCCTCGCTGCTCACCTATACACCACCTTCCTCGTAGATCTTTTCTATAAAGACCCGTTGTTCCTCGGACACCTCCGCTTTTTACAACGACACGCCGCGGGGACCAGCCCGATCCCGATTCAGCGGAAGGGAACTCGAGGACCCATTGCCCCTTCCTCTTAATCCCCTCTCGCAACAGTCGCGGCGCGTTATCTACACAGAGGGACTCCTCTAATCGCGCATCGTTTCTGGCGTTGAATCGCACTCGCATGATTTATGGAAATTAATACTGAAGGCAATGAAATAATTGATCGGTGAAACGGGAAAGTGGACGGCGAAGGAACGGCGAGTATTCGCTCCCGGCGCGGCCGGGTAAGACTGCAACGGGTAGGCTGCTATCGATGAAGACATAAATTCCCGCTCGCCGTGGACGACGGATGGCTAAGATGATAAACAGTTAGTAACCAGTTGTGGTTATAAACCGAAGAATGAAAATGAATGGAGAGATACGTGATTAATAATGGCCAACGGAATTTATGCCCGCAGTGTCAATTATATCCTCCTCGCGGCTCATAGAGTTCTGCCCGGCCGGTGATTTACGAGCCGTGTTTCTTGCGCGCGACCGCGCGATTCATAATTTCTTCATAAAACATCGCGGCTCGGTTTTTCGCCGAAAGACGTGCCCGGTGTCTTCGAATTTGGCGGTCTACCGTCGCGTCGCCCCCAGAATACAGATCGTCCCGCTTTTCTTTCCCGTGCGGCGAAAACATCTCGCTCGTCGTGTGTCGCCAATGTTTGATTTACGAGCGGCAATTACTGCTCGCCGCGCGAGGATTACAATGACTAGCCGAATAAATTATCGCCGGCTGCATTCGCTGGCTCTCCTTCCTTCTTCGGCTCGTCAGGCCGCTGATCGTTGCATCTCATTTAGAGCGACGCGATAAAAAACGCTTGCCAGGCGTGAAATGATCCGTTCTATAAATCCTAATAAACGTCTACCTGCCCGGTGCAGGCGTACATAAATAAAAGGTGGAGTGTTCGAGAGGAAGCGTGATCAGCCGCGTTTACGCCTATGTGTGTGCGTGGTCACGTGCGTGCGTGCGCGCGCGCGCGCGCACTCGTTTCAGGCAACGACGCCGCGGCGCACAGCTTAATCATGGACAACGCTGGAAGAATAGAGTGCTCCTCGCTGCTCGCTCGCGGCATCCTCGATGCCGGCGCGAGCCGAGAAAAACGAGCGCAAAAAGATGCCGGGAAAAGATTGATAACCAGCGGGGGAGATTGCGCTTTAAATACGCCATGTAAACAAATCGATAAAAACTATTTGTCGGACGTAGTCGGCGGCGAGACTTTTTGCCTCGATGGTTTTCGAAGCAGGCGACAAGTGTTGGGGAATAAAATGTTTAATCTTTTCTTAGGTATCTGTGTGGTTCATCTGATCAGTCAGATTATTTGTCGTTGGTAAAAAGTAAAAACTGCCAACAGCTATTGGGTGATGCAGCGTGACGAGCAATTTTCTTCGCGCATAAGCAGGGCTCGCCCAGCACTGCCCAGAGTGGCGAATTTGGGGGCGGCAAAATTGGTAGAAAGAGAAAATTAAAATCAACAAAAACCAATAAAAAAGTAAAACTGTTTGAAAAAGCGGTGAAAAATTAGGTAATAGGTACATTTTATTTTGTTTCGTTACTGTATCTTTATGAACATTCATTTTTTTATAAAACAAAATGCTTTTGTTATTCAACAAGTAACTTAAAAATTTTCACCCCCTATCAAAAATTGTATTTTAAAATAATTATTTATAATTAAATATAACGGGCACCAAAGATGATTTTTGCCCAGAGCGGCAGAGGAGCTAGATCGGTTCCTGACCGAGAGTGATGATGAACGTTATACGAATATGCGCGGCATCAGCCCGCGTTGTTAAGTGTCGCAAAAAACGAACAATGTCTGGCCAGCTCGGTATAAAGACGCACGGCCGGACTGCAGAGTCCAAAAGAAAAGCTGCGAGAAGAGGTAAGAGCAAAAGAGAAGCCAAGCAAGAGGGGACGGCGGGAGGGGGAGTTAACAAAAAGGGAGCAAGAGAAGAAAGGGAGCGAGAGAGAGGTCGGTTGAGAAAGAAAGAAAGAGAAGCGTTTTGAAAGTGTACGAGAACGAGCCGTAAAGGGGTGGGAAAGACGGTGGGCGAGGGGAAAGGAGGGGTGGAAGTAGGAGGCAGGGGGAGGCGGCACAGCGGAGGATGAAGGCGGTGGGGGTGTGCATTGCGGATTTATTCCCGCCAACACATTCATCATGGCGGATTTAGCTGAACCCGTAACGCATTGCCGTGGATATATATCTGCTTCCATCCCCTCCACGCGGCCACCTTCCTCCGGCATCCCTCCCCCGGCCGTTCCCTCTCATCCCAATTTCGACCCAATCCTCGCCGGTATATCCCGTATTCTGACAAAACCTCTCTTTTTCAATGACTTCCCGACTCTTTCCGCGACGCGCCCGGTGAAAGTGCAATCCCCGGCTCGTTTATGATTCCCAGGCCGTTATGGTCGCGTTACATATGCCCCGTTCTCGGCTTGCAGCTCGCGAACCGTCCCACCCCTCCCCCCCCCCCCACCCCACCCCCGCCCCCTCCCTCCACCCCTCCGACCGCGACGACAGGTCACGCGAGCGCGCGAGTCCCCGTAAAACACTTCCCAATATTTTCCCCACTCCCGTGTTAGCCGACGATATCGCGCATTGATGAGACCCGTCCGTCCGTCGCTCCCGGCTGCTTCGCGATTCGGGGATGATTGATTAGCGCGGACAATTTACGAACAGCCCGAGCGAAAACACAGCAGGCTTTTAAAACGTACGACAATTTCCATGGCGGCACGCGCGTGCAGTGGGTTTCGGGGCACAATTTCTGGTTGCTATTTAACGTGCAAATTTGTTAAGAATGTGTCTCACATTAGAAATAAATAATAATACTCCCAATACCAAGGAGCCATTTGCTATTAACAGGAACACTTGCTGACGTCATCTTTAATGAGTAGCGCTTGCAGTAACTTATTTCTTCTTCTATCTAGAGACAGTTTGGAAAATAGGTGCTTTAATGGATCTTTGACGCGGTATCAGCATCGAATCGCAATGCATCATGGCGCAGCGTTGACAAACCCCTCCGACCACTCTTCGCCCTTCGTCGCTCCCTCTCCTCCGCCGCGTCGATACGATATTACGGGGTTCGGTATAAATCTATGGCTCATCCATCCACATTTTATCCCCGGAGAACTGGAATACTCGCGCAGGAGCGCGCGGAGACGAGCACGCTCGCGCCCGAGCTCGCACAAACACCCTGAAACCAGGCTTCTCCTCTTTTCCTCGTACCCTTGCGGTCCCCCGTTCGTCCTTTCTCCCTCGAGACGGTTCAAATCCGATCTCCGGCACGACCGAGCCCCAGCCCCCACCGCCCCAGCCACCCTCGCCGCCCCTCTCTATCGAGATTCCAATAGCGGCCTTATCGAAGGCTTTGTGCGATGAAGGATCGCAAGCCGGCGTTCGGGCACTTTCCGCGGTCCTCTCGATATTTCACCTTTATTATCATATTTCAGGTATTCGCAATCCATTTTTCATCATAAGAACGCCCCGTTATTAACGGCGTCGCGGGACGATCTAGGCAAGAACGTATGACCACGAAAGACGACTCTCCTTTCGTTTCTTGTACGGATAAGAATGATTATTTCCAACCACTTTTGTATAATAGGAGACTGTGAACTATACCTCCTCTTTCGACACTAATTACACTTTGTCTCGAGCAGTTTTCTCGCACCCAGAGGGGAGGCCAAAAGGCATTCCCAAAGGAAAAGAAGGAAGGAGATTAATGTAACCACGACTGAAGTAATCCAAGAGCTTTCTAAAAAGAAAAGAAAACTCGATTTTATTCTTCAAATAGATTTTTATAATCTCCTAATGAATTTCATTGAATTTGCATGGAAAATATTTTTGGAACTCGGCTCCCCAAGATTAAATTCTGAGTTGCGCTACCGCTCAAGAGTTTTGTAAAAAGAAAAGAACACTCGAACATTCTGTTCTTTAAATAAATTTTTATAATTACCGAATGAATTTTATTGAATTTGCATGATAAATATTTTTATCTGTTCAACTCAGCTCCCCCCAAGATTAAATCATCAGTGTGCCACTGGTCTCGAGATATTAACACTTGCAGTACCTACGCAAATTTTTCCAGTAATTATATACGTTTGCAGATGACTACAGAATCATCTTTATCGTAAGAAAATAAAAATGGCACTACATTCATTATGCTTTTATGTCCTGCAAGCATGATTCGACGTACTCTCTGAAACTTGCAAAGAATACATAAAGGTGACTTAATCTCACCTCCATTTCGTCGATAACTTAGCGTGCCATTACCAGATGCCAGAAGAAGGGGCGAGAAACGCGAGCGGAAAAATCCTGGACACCATTCCGCGAGTATGGAGGGCAAGTTAACCCGGAAAAACACCATCTAACAGGGCCATCTCGGCTTGTTTCTCTTCGTTTCCGCTCGTTCGTCATTTCCATTCGAGTGTTCGGTACACGTTGCACGAGCGGCTCGAGCAAGAAGCGCGACACTTTGTCCGGCAAAAACGCGCGGTCACGACCGAAGTCTATGCGGGAATCCCGCAAACACCTTCGGGCGACAGAGGAGTATGAAGCGACGCGAAACGAATCGAGAGATCTGAATCGTTAACGCGGTAAAGCATGCTCGCGGTGGACTGACGTGAACCCCGAAAAATCTGCAGTTAAAAATGGCCGTGGAGTGGGAATGCCTCTACATAGGGAAAACTTGCTCCGACCTATTCCCTCGAACAAAGTGCGATTCACCATAGGACAACAGCTGTTCCGAGCAGCTATTGCGCCGAAGACGAGGGGACGAAACGGCGGGATCGTTTCCCCTCCGTTTCTCCGTCTCCCTCTCGTACGTGCGGGAAAGATGGCCTTCGATCCTGTCGGTGCACGGAAAAGGAGATATTTCTGGTAGAAACTCGTCGTTGACGGCCGCTTCCCGAACACGTCAGGAAGCTGTACGTTCGAACGTAATGTTTCTCTCCGCGGGCACGCGATTTATCGACGTTTTGACGCGTTTAGTGTCGCGTTGTGCGCGGTGTAAATTCGAGTAGACTATGGCTGCCTACGGAGCCATTCGATGTAGAACGAGAATTTTTCTGCTTTCAACGATGTGGAATGGCGTGGAAGGGCGAAAGTAGATAGGGATGAATCTATTAGAATGTAGACACATCGAATCCTAGAACTATTGATTTTCCTAGGAAACAGGGGATCTTGTGGACAAGAAATTAAAAAAATCTGTGTTAATGTAGAATAGAAGACAGGTCTGGGTGACTAATGTATTTATCCTGCTAGCAAAAAATCTTTATTGGACCTTATAGAATCATAAAAAGGGGGGCCTTCTTTGAAAAAACTATTTGGCTCCTATTAATAAACGCGTAAAATATCATTTAATTATAAAATCTTTATTACCAGTATTTCAGAAATCATAAGGAAAGTTATTTTACAAATATTAACTTGTACATAAATTGATTTCAATTTATCTGGTAAAGAAAAATCACAAATAAATGTTTTGTCGCAACACAACACTGGAACTTTTTAATTAAAAATTTTTAAACATCTTTAGATGAAAAACTAAGACGCTCTTTGCTCTGTGATTAATCTGATAGCATCGTGAGATCCGCATTGACTGTATAGCGCAGCTCCTGTCTTAGGAAAACAATGATACACGGTTATCACTAGCAACACTATTCGGTTGATGATGGAATCGCGCAAATTTTTTTATATAGATCGAAAGTATATGTCACCACGGTCACAAAAATGTAAATTTAAGATGTTCCCATTTATTTTTCAATTAATCTATACATAATCATATATTCGGCAATAAATAGCGTCGCGCAGTAATGTGTGATCTGTCGATCAGTCTTCGCAGTGACATTTTTCGACTGTCTCGTTGGTCAAGGTATAAAAGAAACAGTGTTCGCTCGTTGCAGTCATCGTGAAAATTATTATTGCTTCAATCAGTTTTTTAAACCTTCTTGCCGACAAGATTATCATAAATCTAATGGTTAATTACCCACTGTTGTGATTTCAATAGTATTATCATTAATTTTTTTCTAATTGTTATCTATCATTAATCTATTATCATTCATTTAATATAATGTATTTTCATATAATAGAGATAATTAAGTTTCAACAGACGGTGTTGTCATTCTCTTTCCCTCATTTTTCTTCTTTCCCCTGTTCCACCTTTGTTGATTTTTCAAGGTCAGACCAGCTTCTGGGAGCATCTTTAATTTACATTTTTGTGACCGTGGTGACATATACTTTCGATCTATATAAAAAAATCCGCGCGATTCCATCACCAACCGAATAGTGTCGCTAGTCAGAAGCTTCGGCGAAATGAATTTATTTCAAAGTCACATTTTATTATTTCTGACAAATTCTATTAGACACGTTCATTAATATGAATCGGGTAAGAATGCTTGCCACCCCTATAAGGTTAACGCAGCGGTGAACGCGTCAAGCCGTCGCATTGTAAGAAGCTCGGTTAATTGCGGGGCTCGACGAGGAAGATTGATCGATCTTGCCAAAAATGTAGCAACGATTTAGTAGAAAGACGGAGCGGTCCGGAGGAGGATGAGTTCGAAGAAAGACGAATTGTCAAGGGGTGGGCAAGAAACCGAAACGCGGACCGTGGCCGTTTAATTCGAGCCTTCTAAATCGCCCTTAAATGCGATGCAAATGCCGGTGATGAATCATTTGTAAGTGCAGTTTCAAATTACATTAGGGTTGAGGGACGAGGGGGGTGGGGAGCGGGGCGGGGTGGGGCCCAGGGAGGGAAACGGTAAACCGCGGGCTTTATACGGGAATACAAAATCCCCGTTTCTTGCCGCGCTGATAAGTTATACGAGTTCCCGAACGTAAAAGATTTCTTCGACAAAGTCCAGTTTCTTTGGTCCTACGGAAACGTGGCACCGGTACACCTCCGAATGCCGCGCGCTGGCTTCCTACGGCTTCTTAACTTCTGCTTTCGTCATCAAACTTTCATGAGGTTCCGAATGATACGTCGAGGCAAGAAAAACTTGCCACGAAATTACCCGGGGTCCCCGCGACGGAGCTCCGCTCGAAAATCGGGACGAAGAAACGCGGAGACGCAGGGCGGCCGAGCGGGAGGGGGAGGGGGAGGGGGAGGACGGCGAGCCGGAGGAAGAATGGGAAGGGTAGGAAAGAAAGGAGAGAGGTTGGATCCCGACCCAAATCCGAGAGACGAGAAAACTTGGCTCGTCGATCAGTCGGCGGAAGGAAGGAAGTTCCGGTACGAGGAGCGCCGATCGCCTCCTCCTTCTGTGTATCAAAGATACCTCCGCGACTCCTTCGACAGGCTCATTTTCTTTATTTTCGAGCAGAGAGCCGTTCGATTGTGTCGCGCCGCTAGCAGCAAAGCCACCCATCCACCGATCGAGAAAGAGTCTAGCAAGGTAAGCATGGGCAAACGGCCCCCGTGACAAATTTTGTTGTTGGATAATGTGTGGGCAAACGCCCTTAGCTTTATCATTTTTTTTCTCGATTACTACTTAAGATAATTAAATGAAACAAAAAATGCGACAAAATAGCTACATATTAGCTGTACTTCATATATTTTTTCCGAATTAGGTATAAATCAATTATTACCGGTAGAAAAATAAATTATTTATATTTTAAGGGTGATTTTTGGAAACAACACTTTGTGTGACAACCACCAAAAAAATTAAGAATTATAATCTATTATCTAAGTATCGTGTATAAAAGATGTAGGATGACCGCGTTTATGGAACATGGTACCTACTTAATTAACCCCCCAACGACGGCGACCACGTCTCAATATTCTCTCTACGCGGACGGCGCCAGTGGGGCACTTTAAATAGGAATCGCGGAAAAATCTCATAACTTCTATGAGAGGAGCATTGTTTAGGAAGCAATAAGAAGAAAATTTTTCACGGGGGCCGGTTGCCCGTGCTTACCTTGCTACTTAGACTCTTTCAACCGAACAATCCAACTTTCACGGATGCGACGCGTTGCTGCCTCGAGATTAGCGATTCAAGAACACTCTCTCGCGCGCGCCACCATGTTCGCTCGGACCCGGGGAGGAGCGTCGCGGCGGCAAGCAAAGGGGCAGCGCCGTATATTCCCAGACCGACGTCTCCCGGATGAGGAAAGTCGGCATAAAGAATCCAAGGCGCGATACGTCGCGTAGATCGCGTCTAAATCATTTTCCGTGACAGAGCAGGGGGTGCTGTTTCCAGGAAGGAGAGGGGCCGAAGGTCGGTCGCGCTTAGCCGCGTCGGCGACGGGCGTCGGTCGTATCTCTCGCCGGCCATCAGCATTTTCCAACTTGTCTCACGAATTCCCTACCGCGTGGCTCCCTGACGTAAGTAACAACATATATAAAAGTAAGTGACTCGGGTCTCTCGCGAGGCGGTGATGCAGGGTCCTCCTATCTGCGGAGTCTATCGGGCAGTAAACAGCGAGCGGCAGATAAGGCGGGAGATATATTATAGAGACGGTGGCCGTCGTACACGGGACACGAGGGCCAAGCAGCGCCAAGCCGCGCCAGGCCGCGTCGCACCGCGCGGCACCCCGCTACACAGCACACAGCCAAAGAGCTAGCTGCCTCTAGGAGGACTCTGCTCCTAGCTCCCGACTATCAGACCCTCTAGCAGTCTAGCTATACACTTCCACGCTCTATATACACAGCCTCTGCTGTCCCTCTTCCTCTCCCTGTCGCCCTCCACTCGTCCTTCTTTCTTCCTGTTCTTTTTCTCCTTTTCTTTCTATTTTTCCTTTTCTTTTTTTTTGCCGAGCTTCGCCCTCCCCCCTGGTAAAAACGCCAACGGCGTCTGAATAGTCGCGCGGAGGACGGAAGTCAGTTTGCAAGCCAAGCATGGGGCGGCGGCGCCGGGCTACCCCTTATTTTCCTCCTTCCTCGCCGCTACCGCGAGTAGCTGCTCACCCTCGTCCCCCACCCCCTCGAGCGACGATCCACCCCCTGCATCGTTCCTCGTCCCACCATCTCTTCGTTCTTTCTTCGACCGAACGAACCCCTTCTTTTTTTCCCTCTTTCTCTCCAGCGGCTGCTTTTCTTTCGCTCCCCCATCGCTCTCTCCTCTCTCCGCCGCTGAAGTTGCCTCCTCTCGATGCTCGAATGCTCGAGACGCTACAATACATCACGTACACGTTGTTGCCCGTTCACCTTTTTTCCTCCTTTTTCCTCCCCTTTCCCTGCCCTCCCTTCCCTCGCCCGCTCCGCCAATATCGCTTCCTCTTCGACCCGTCCCGTCCCGTCCCTTCCGCCCTCCTCGCGCCCTCGCGCGGGGACGCGTGTTGTATTCGCGGCGCGTTCATCCCTCGGCCGTTACGGGCGCGGAAACGCGAGAACGTCGCCGCCGGAAAATTTCTTCTGCTTTCGATTTCTGGCAAGCTGCCGCCTGACCCTCTTGATCCAGCGGCTCCGGAGATCGTGGGCGTGCAAAGATAATTCTAAGCGGTGGAGCTGTGCCCCTCGACTGTGGAAGCACGATTGTGGGCGGTGCGAGTTATGGCAGTTCGAATTCAGTTTACGATACGCGTTTGAAGGAGTAAAAGAATTAGAGGGCCGAAATGAGAACTGTTTAAATACGGTCTACCAGCGAGCTAGGGAGGGGGGGGGGGGGGGGTAGCTAGGGGCGTGCAGAAGTCGCAGCGTGTCGAAACGCGGGCTTCGGAATCGAATCCCGTGACGGCCGCAGCCAGCGTAGAAATTATTTAACGGGCCAGCCACGACAAAGGGTTGGCCTTTATTTCAGCGTTAGCTCAGAACGGGCGGCGGGCCGGGGCGAGTTATTATACCGTTGTCAGATACCATACCACCCTTCGTCGATCTGCATAACCATCACGGCTCCCCCCGCAGGGCCGTCCGCGCGCACGGCCTCAGCCCTTTTCCACCGCTGGAAACCACTCAATAGAGGCGCGACCATCAGCCAACCACAAAAGCGATTACAAATTAACGTGCCGCTTCTTCGAGTTTATTACGAACGTCCGCCATACACCGCGCCGCTCACTCCCCCTTTTTCACGGCCTCCCTCGGGGCCGACTACAATTATCGTGCCTTTTGTTTCGCAATCGCCGCAGCCTCTTCTCTTTTTCCCTATCCCGGGGGCGAGTGAAATTCCGCTTATTTTTCAACCTGCTCCCCTGTGTCGAGTTTGCGAGGATTGGCTACGACCAAGGCGCCGTCTCATCTGCCCTTTCCGCCCCGTGAATCATTCCCGTTCCTCAACCCCGTTGAATCAGAATCACCGAATTGAGCTCTTAATCATTGGGAGATAGACGAAGAGGATTTCTCGCTCTGGCGCGCCGCGCTCCTTCTCCCAGCTGTCAGGGATTTCGACGTTCAAGCGGATGCTCTGTCGAATATTCAACGCGAATTCGTCCAAGTAACAGGGGCCCGAGGTCAACGAATTGTCTGCTTCGAAATCAGAACTGTGAACTGTGCAAACGACGCGGCAAAGATCGTACCTACGGCCAAGGTCGGTGGACGCGAGGCGCGGACCAAAGATCTTTCCAGGAAGGAACTGGAAAAAACGAACGCAAACGGAGGAATAAGCCCGGCAAAAAGGCCACCACCCGGGTTGCTATAGATTTACGATGTCCTTCATTGGTTCCACGCAAGCGGCGCGGCGCTGGAAATAGAGCGGGGTCCCTGGGCCCCCGTACACTATTTCGCCTTTATTTCCCGGGGACAATGAGGTACCGTTTTTTTTCTGGCCAGCGAGATAAAGGACTTAACGCGTGACGGGCCGATCGGCCACGTTTCCGCAAACATCCTCGACCGACGCGTCCCGTTAGGTCACGAATTGTTACAGTTTCGAAAACACCGAGCGCTAGAGACGGTGCGTGCCTCCGTTTCTGGGGTCTACGGTTTTTAAGGAATCCCGACGTGGCCGGGCCATCGTGTCCAGCCGCAAGGACGAGCAGGACGAGGCCGCTTTAATGCAACGAGTCGAGGTCGTACGCTCAGGTAAAATCGCGTTCTCGTTGCGTAATGCCCTCGGACAAGATTCGTTGAGGAAATTGCTGTTTTGTAGCCGCGATTGCTTTCCAAGATTTATGCGTACATTTTAGACTTGTATTCTGGATGCTCATTAATAGGAGCCCATTAGCACTTAATAGAGATTATTAAGAAATTAAGACCGGAATAGATTAGTGGGCATCGTTAACCAATCTCACGTGTGTAAAATGTTTCGATGTTCCAGGGAATAGGTATGCACGGGTTACGTGCGCGTTTCGGCAAGAGATATAGAAGAGCAGAAGAAGTTAGATAAGCAAGCACTTTTTGCCAGAGATAGACTCGGAGCCTCGCGCGTGTCTCCTCTTTTCTCGAAACGGCGGGGCCATTCAGAATTCAAGGTTTTCGGGGGACAAGTCCCATCGCCCCAATGAATCTTGACAAGATAAAAACAGTGCCGTACTCTACGAAATACAGGACAGCTCGAGGTCAAGTTTTACTGCCAGGTAAATCGCGGACTTGTTCTATTTCCTCTTTGTTAAGGCCAGAGGCCCGGCCGGCAGTTTTGAAAGAAACGCCGTACAAATTGCGGGCCAGTCGCAGCCACGGTCCTAGTCCTTGTAAATAATTTCGAGGATCAACCAGCGCGTGTTGCCGTCCATAATAATCAAAACGTTGAACGGGATTTGTGCAATCGCGAAACAAAGAGCTTTCCTCTCAAACGATCAGCAGCCCGCAGCCTTAAGGGGTTAGGACACAGGAACGAGCCAAGAACGCAGACGACTTTTAGACGACGGTCATAAGAAAAGTAAACAATCGATTAATATAAGGTTTTGTGTTTTTGTTCACTATGTTATGAACTATAAGAAGAGCATACAATATTTACAAAATAGAATTTATACGCCGTGCAATGTCTCCATTTAAAATGTCCATTTTTTTTCGTTTGGCCAACTGGTGGGCTGGATTCCGGGAAATCGGATGAACTGTAACAAAAACCCCAAAAATATCATAAACTATAATATATTTCCTGGGCATTGACGATCGAACATTTAAAACTTTTTAATTATTGTAAGAAATATAAACAAAAAGATCACACACTTTTGTCGAAATTTGATCGTTATTTTTCAAACATCGGCCATTTTGTCCATTTTCGCCAAAATTCAAATGTTGGATCGTGAATGCCTACTTAGGAAATATATTATAGTTTATGACATTTTTGGGGTTTTTGTTACAGTCCATCCGATTTCCCGGAATCCGGCCCACCAGTTGGCCATGCGGAAAAAAATGGACATTTTAAATGGAGACATTGCACGGCGTACAATTGCTATTTTGTAAATATTATACGCTTTTCTTATAGTTCATAATATAGAGAACTAAAACACTAAACCTTATATTAATCGATTGTTTACTTTTCTTATTATCGTCGTCTAAAAATCGTCTACTTTCTTGGCCCGTTACTGTGTCCCAACCCCTTAAGGGGCAACATCACTGTGTTAAAAATGAGCCCATTTTTAAGATTCTTTTAGGAATAACTTACAGTTTTCATATAAAATTGCTATTACCTATCTTTAGTACAATGTCTTAAGAGACTATAAAAAAAAATGAATAGAAAAACATGCATAGATTTCCATATACAGTTAATCTTCTAGACCCCACACAAGAAAACATAGGTCGCTTATCGAAACGGTATCTTTGAAACGGCAGCTCTGAAATAATTTTTTTTCTTCAATATAATCTATATGAGTGTAGTTTCTGTTGTGCGTACCGATTTTTTAAAAAAATTATTTTTGTAAAAATGGTGCGCTTTGGAAGAAAAAGTTTCGAAAGTCCGCAAAAAAATGGACAGTTTTTCTAGCATATTTCAAAAAATATGTTTTCGATCAAAAAATCGGTACGCACAACGGAAACTACACTCATATAGATTATATTAAAAAAAATATTTAAAAAAGCGACCTATGTTTTCGTGTGAGGGGTTTAGAAGATTAATTCTATATGAAAATCTATGCATGTTTTTCTATTAATTTTTTTTTATAGTTTCTTAAGACATTGTACTAAAGATAGGTAATAACAATTTTATATTAAAACTATTATTCCTAAAAAAAATCTTGAAAATGGGCTCATTTTTGCGGCCGTCACAGTGGTGTTCCCCCTTAAAACCGAAGCCCCGATTGGAAGGGTCGGTGCTAGCCGAGGAACAATGCATCTCGCGGCGCAGCTTCCCGATAACTTAATTCATAATTGAGTTCTGGTGGTGTAACGGACACTCTGCGGCCAATATAATGTCTAATAATTCTAATAATTCGCCGGGTTGGATACGAAGCCAGCGCGGGGTGGGCGAGGGGGCCCGAGCCGTGGGGTGAGAACGTTTCCTGGAGTCGTGCCCAGCTTGGAGAGTGGGACGCGGAACCAAGATGAGATGAGGGAAAGAGGAGAGGTAGAGGGACGACCAGTGGAGAAGGGAAGGAAGAGAAGAGAAGAGAAGAGAAGAGAAGAAGGAATAGGTCGATGCGAGGGTATGGGACGAGGAAATGGAGGGAAGGCCAATTAGAGGGCGGGAAGATTTATCTACGGACGACGGGTGTGCGGATAGTAAGGGGTAGGTCGGTCTCCTCTGCCTAGCGTGGTTGTATTATTCCTTAGTTGGACAACCCCGTCCAAGGCAACGACGTGGTCCAGCTGCTATCGACTACATCGGTTTCCATCTGGATTAATAGTCGCTAATTTTTCAAGCCCCTCATCACGGGAAGCCCCAAGAAAATTGGGGTACTTGGAGGAGGCAATCCGATGTATCGTTACCAAATGAAGCGGAAAACCTTTCGTCAGCACACTTTAACGAGGAGGAAACTTTCAAGAAACATTCCTACACAGACACAAACGAGACTGTTCTCACATAGCCGCTTGAACCGTTGGAGAGTAATAAATATTAAAGTGGATAACGTTTATCAGAATCCTAGCTTCGCTCGCAATTGCGAGGGAATAAAATACGTCGTCGGAACACGGAATTCGTTTGGTCGAAATTGAAGGGCGACGTTCGCGAGGATAACGAGACGACAGAGAGGGAGCTTTGAGGAGGAACCGAGCGAGAGTTATTTAACTGGGCGTTAACTAACCAGCGGCGACACGGCGAACATTCTTCATCGGCGATTTTATTCCGTGGACCGTGCGGGCGGCCGGGGAGCGAGATGCTTCGCGGAAGGGAGTCGTCGCGTCGGCGCTTAAATTATTTTAATAAGAAGCCGTGACATCTTAACTGCCCGGATGGCCAGATCAAAGCGACTGCCAGGTGATGTCAGTTTCTTTCAGTATTTACACGGAAAACACAGGCCGAACCGCGCGTACGTGGACGTACGAGAAGTCGGCGTTATCTTGGTAGACGCTACTCGGAACCGTGCTCGTGCGTCAGCCTCGACATTTTTATAGGCCGCGGCACGAAATTAGAAAGCCGCCCGTTAAAAATATATTGCACCGGCGGGGGGAAACGCTGCCAATCCGGTTCCCCGTGAAACGCGGAAAAGAAGTCTGTCCGCGGCGCAGGAGGGAACAGCCATGTTTGAACGATAGGACTGCCGATAGCTGGGGGGGGGGGGGTGGGCGGTGTAGTGGGGGAATTGGAAAATCTCTGACTCGCTGACGAAAATAATACCGGGCGAGCGAGAGTTACGAGCAGCGAACGCTTATTTCGAACGCGGCGGCGTTGTTAGCGCGCCGTGTAATATCAGGGGCGGCAGCGGGGGCAACAACGGCAGCAACAACAGCGACGAGCATCCCTCCTCGTCGACCGACCGACCGACCGGTCGTCGGGCCGTAGTTCGTTTCCGTGTTGTTACATAATACACGCTGCGGTGCGGTTACGCGGATGAGGGATGAGGTGCTGCGTTGCCTAATAACCCCCCCCCCCCCCCCTCCGCAACAATCCCCCCGTCCCTCTCGTTGGCCCAGACCTATTCTCACACCCTTCCGCGGGGTACGCGCGCACAGCGCAACACGGACGAGGGAGAGGCAACCGCCCTTTGCCTGCGAGAGCACACCGACGCACGTCGCCCCGAGTACGCCGTCGGAATACGCTTAAGCTCGATGAAAGAGGGAGGAAACTGTGGGTGGCTGTGTGTCTACGTGTCTGTGTGTGCGCGACTAAGGAGAGGCACGCTCTCCCGTGTGCTTCAGACCACCGAGGAGAGAGAGGAGCGTCAAGTAATTATATGAGGGCGGAGCACGCTTCGTCCTAGCTGGGACTCGTCTACACCTTGCACATCCGTATCGCTCTGCCCGAGCTAAGGTGCCGGCTTGAAACGTGAGAATCGTGAATCAGGATTTCGCTGTTAAAGCGGCGGGACTCGTTCACGAGCCGGGAAACCGTTCCCCGGCGTTTTGTGTGCGTAAAGAATCGCCCGTGAGAATCGTATGCACCGTGGCTTAAGATCCCTGATGAAGTTAGCTGGAATGCTGGTGAAGGGCTCTTTCGAAAGGTGAGATAGTGGGGAAGACTATCTTCATTTGTGTCCAGGGTCTCTGATAGCCCGCGACCCACGATTGTGTAACTAATGAGGACCTAATAGGATTTTTCTGGAAATCTGGCGTAGGGAAAGAAAGGCTGGTCCTACTTGGGCCAGCAAACTGTGAAGATAGATAAATAGACTACCTAGGTATAAATATCGCGATTTCAGGACCTTGCAGCTCCGTCTTTACCAACTTCGAGTAAATTAGAAAAAAGTGTTTATAAAATTATTTCTTGGACGTAACATTAAAAAGAGAACACTATAAGAGAAAAATATATATTTTCACAGAATAAGTAGGGTGGATGTACCAGTAACTGAACACGTACCGGTGAATGGTAATTTTTTATTAAAATTAGTAAAATAAGTATTAAAATAAGTAACTAATTAATTAGAGACTTCTTGTAATTTCTTATTTCATATCCATACAATTCTTGTAGCTCGTGGAATGAATCACGCTGCAAACATAATTTTATAATAGTGTGCATTCATTAGCCTCGAGGGATCAGTCCACTGTGACAGTTTGAAAAATTAAGCTATTTTTAAAGATTTTTCTCCGTAGATACAACATATAACGCAATAAATCTTTTTGGTATTTATTAAGCTACTCTTATATTATACAAAAAAAAAATTTAAAAGAATCTTTTTAATTTGTTTCAAAACTGTAAACGCGATTATCTCAAAACAACAATTTTTGCAACTGGTGCAGGTGATTGCAAAAAACTATTTGACCAATCAGTTTGAAATGGCCGGGATCACGGATACCTTTTTTGATTAACCATTTCATACTTTACACAAGGCAAAATGATTGAAAAATTCACCGTATATCGACACTTAAACTTCAAGCCTCCGCCATTTTGTTAATTTTTTATCAGTAAAAATAATCCTGGTTCCGGCGATAACCACACTCATAATGATTACAACACACTTTGAATTGTTTGTTTCAAATGCGTCATTCTCTTGGAATCACCTGCACAAGTATTACATCGCTTTCTCAAGGCACTCACATCAGTGCGATATATATTTTAAAAAAAACTTAAAAATATAAAATAGCTTTTTTTATAGTGTGAATAAGTGTATTAATAAGTAAACAAAACATTATTTACGTTGGACAGTCCGTTTACAAAAAAATAAATCCTAAGGAATGATAATTTTTCACGACTTCACTTCAGTTAAACTATTACTTTCACAGTGGACTGACCCCTTAAGTGTTCATTTATCGGTGCGTTTACCCTAGTAGTTATTGAGTCGATAAGTTTCTATTATTGGCGAATTTTTCAACTCTAGAGCTGCCCAAAACAAAGATATTGCACAAAAGGGGGTCAAAATTTGCAATAAATCGCTCATTTGTTATCGGACTTGCATCGAACGTGCACCAAACGATGTATATCTTTTTTACATATAGGTATAACACGTCATAACTTAAAAACTGTAAAAAATTGTCAAAAATGAAGCTGCACGGTCCTCATTTGAATTATTCTCTTCTAACCGACGAGCTGTCGCCTGAAACTCGATACGAGGCACCCATGAGAGTGTCATCAACGTAGCATCTCGCGCATTTTGTATAAACCTTTTGTATCAAGATTCCGCCGTATTGGATAACCAAGATATTCTGCTGGTGGTGTTCCCTTCGCATTCAGCTCGAAAACATCATCGGCCGCGTGCTGCGGCGAAGCACAAGAAGGGGCGCGGTAAGAAACGGGTGAAGAAAAAAGACCGACAAAGGGGAGAAGTTATACATTTAAGTGGGAACACCTATATAGGGGGAGAGGGGGCCTTACTGGGATTCAATTACCGCAACGTTTGCGAGGCACGCTACTCCCACACCCCCGGGAAGGCTGCCCCTCGTTTCCCCCGCGGCGCTCCGCCCCGCCACGACCTTTCCATTTCTTCAAGAACGAACAGGTGCTCTCGCGTCTGCTGTAAATTGCACCCCTGTAATCCGAAGTAAAGCGGTCGTTTTATCCGCGCCGAGCCGAGATGGATGCCCGCTACGTCTTTCGGTAATGGGTCGCGCTTACGCAGACGGGGCTTTCCATCTTTGATGGAAATCTCGAGGGTTCTTGCCGCTCGTCCAATCGCCCCGCCACTCTTCTCGCCGCGATTCCAGTGTGCGAGAAACGCGAGCAACCCTCGAATTAATTTATCCGCTAATTACAAAGCATGGTGTATCGGTTGGACGACTCTGCGCGCGTGACCAAGGTGCCAGCTGCTGTGGCATCGGCCGAAGGCGGAAGAAGAACAAGGGGCGGAAAGAGGTGGCGTATTAGCGGATTACGGGGAACAAGGTTCGCGGGGTCATTAAGACGGTCCCTGGCAAAAAGGACGGTATGCGTGAGGTCACTGGCAAAGTAGAGTGTGGCGGATCGGCGTTTCGTTCGGGTTCGAACGTAGGTACATAATTCATCGAGCGTGCACCATTGTCGGGAGCTTCATTAATACAAATGGCGTCTGGTGAATTCTGGCCCGACCACACCCCGCGTCGTGGCCCGATGGTAACAAGGGCGTGTGGGTGTATAAGGCCAGCAGCAGCAGCAGCAACGGCAGCGACAGCCGGTAGTCGGCAGTCGGCGGCATCATCCCCGGTATAGGGCGAACTGGCGAGCGCCACCCCTACGCCCTGCGACGACGCCGAGACGCGCGGGACATATTTTTCCAGTCCTTGTCGACTTTCATGAGGGCGTCTTTCCGCAATAACATATTAATATCCCGGAGCATCGGGAGACTTATGGGCTGTCGCAGCGAAAGCTCGACCCTGGATCAACGCAGCGCCCGTTAAGGCGGATCCACGGCGAACGTCGGGGGACACCGAGGGGGCGAGGACGCCTAACGCGCGGCTTAAACGTCGTAAAGCAACCGTTGCACGTCCACCCGCACCCAACGGGGTTATCGGCCAGGAATTGACAACGATACCGCGGCCGAAATGTCCTCCTCGTTCTACCAACTACCCCTAAGTCACCAGCTTCCCTTCCAGATTTATCGCGTCTCTCCGTTGTTACGTAAACCGCGGAGGATCTCGTTGCGTAATCGCGACCAATCGGAGTCGCGACACCGTACCGAGCTGGTGGCAACTCGTCATCGGTGAGCTATGCGTGACGAGCACTTGACAGAACCTGAATGAAAAGTTCGACGGTAGAATCCGACGCTCCACCGAAAATATGTAGCTTTAATCTATAGGTACTAATAAGAGGACAAATTTAAATAGTGCTATTAGATAAAGTGGAAGAATCAGAGGCAAGCACTTGCAAATGTTCTCGTTCAACCCCCTCCAAGCTGGGGTGGACGATCGGGGTCGAATCGAGTGTGCATATTTCCATTCAATCTACGGTGCAAATAAAAAAGCTGCGCAAAAGCTGTTTTCCGTGGAACAATAATAGCGTACAGACGGTATAACGGGGAATATATTGCGAGGGGGGGAAACACGGTTGACCGGAAGAAGGGATATGCAGGAGAGATTCGCAGATGGATCGGTACTACGGCCAGGGCCGCGGGCAAAAAAGCGAAACACGCATAATCAAGGTTTACATATCGCATTTATTTTGTTCCTTTTTTTCCTTAGTAATCGTATAATCAAGGTAATATTACAATTCCAGCGTTCAGAACAGCAACCGCCCCCGAAATTCGGTTTTGCATCGCAAGGCTCCACGCACAGGCAGCAGCTGCGGCCCTGGTCGCTCTCGTGTTACATACATACAATCAGGATCCAAATTGGTAAACAATTAATACCCTAATATGTTACAAAAAGAGGATTGCTGCTTTGCCTCGTCCTTGCGTGCCATTCCATCTCGCCACCGTCGGAGACACGTCTACACGAATTGCGGCTACCACTACGCATGGGTACGCCTACTCCTACGATAGGCCTAATCGCCTAAAAATTCATATTACAACGTTACAGCAGCACAGCAGATGCGACGAAGGCTTCCTTTTTCCTCGTATCCTTCATTCTTTCTGTCTTTCTCTCTCTCTTACTTTCTTTCTATCTTTCTCTCTTTCTCTCTCGCTCTCTCTCTCTCTCTCTCTTTCATTTTTCACATTCCTTTCGTTCTCCGAGATCCACAAAATAAATAATTATTAACATTACATTCCTCTTAGAAATACTGCGTTTACCTATTTAACTCTTGCGTGTCTCTTAGCGGCTATTCGTATACATTCATTAACTAGAATAGTTGTTACTGCTTAGGATAGCGCCACGCACACTTCGTGTCTGGGTAGGCGTCTAGGTACTAGGTAGGTACGTACAATGTAATGTATTCTTGCCCGTAGGAGTCTACCGTTCGTTTTCCCCTTGCTGCTTCGAGAGCCACGAATCGAAGAGAAGAAGATTAAACCGAACATCGAAAGAGGATGACCACGAAGAAGAAGAAGAAGACGAAGAAGACGAAGAAGAAGTAAGAAGAGGAGGAGGAGGAGAAAGAATCCTCTGTTCCCGAACGTATTCCAAAAAAGCTATTCGACTCGAGAGGAACGCGCGCGCGCGCGCGCTCTGCACCCCCTTTGAGCAGGTGTCGAGCACAGGCGGTCGCATAAACGTTTCTATATAATATTTAACAAAAGTATCGAACATTCAACATATATATTTTGTACCGATCGAAAGAAACACGTTTTTATCGCCTGCCGCGTGCGTCCGTCCGCGAGCCACTCTTTCCAAGCGCGACGGGGGCAAGCTGCGCGCGATGCTCGCGACGCGACGCGACGCGACGGGCCGCGGATAATCGGCGACGATAGAAACGTGTTCTCGTGTCGTTCCGCAGACAATAAAAAAAAAAAAATTAACAAAAACATAACATCAACAGCAGTCGCAGCATGACACGCTCCGAGAGGGCTGTATCGCCGAGCGTACGCGTTCGAGAAGCGGAAAACGGAAGTACGCTAAGTGACCGAGACACGGCGGCGGAGGGGGGTGGGGGGGGGGGGGAGACGCGAAACGCACCGTCAGAGTTATTCTCTGCTCTCTTCTCTTTTTACACTGATTCACAATTGTCACCGGGAAATACCACCCCTCCCGCCCGACCCCCGCGCCCGTTCGAAGAACCTTTCCGCCGCGTCGACACTCGTGGATGCTCCTCTACTTCCTAAGCGTTAACTTACTAGTTACCACCTTAGCCTTTTTTTTTTTCGTTACGCATGCATTCGGAGCCGAAGAGGATCGCGCGCACCCTACCGCACACCGTACCCGAAACTAACGAAAATAGAAGCAGAAGAACGTCTTTTTCTCTCTCTTTCGCACGTACGTATCTTAATCACCGGTTGTCTTTTCGTGTTTTTCTGCGTGTCCCGCTCGTTTCTCCATCGGTTCGATCCCCCGAAACGGCGGGGATCCATAAAGTGTGCAACTTAAATAACTCCGATAACTCACCCCTCCCTCTATCTACACACTACTGCGCGCCAAAAGCAGGGACTACAGATAGAGAGCGGCCAGAGGGGGGGGGGGTGCGGGGGTGGAGCGATGGGGGCTACGACAATACTAGGCTTGTACGGACACGTCAGTGTGCACTTGGATACTGATTGGTCTGCGGGAATATTGGTCAAAGTGAGCTACAGGAGGTTCCAGCCGGGGAGGGGGTGGTTGGTTGGCGCGGGGCAGCGGGAGGCGGGTTCGTCACTCACCGGGTGCAGCATCCGATTCGCCGCAACCGATAAATTGACGATCGACAGATACGCACATCGACCATCTATTTGGCATTACAGAGACAGTGGATGCAGCCTGCCACTCACCTGAAACAGAAATCAGAACATGCGCCGTTAGGTGACACTGCTTTCAGGATAAAATCTTCGAGTTCAGTAAAATCGCGCTCGTTAGTAGCGAAGGATAAAGAAAAAAAGAAGAAATAGAGCAACGCCAGGTGGGCAAAGCGCGCGAGACCGCAGCTAATCTCGTCATCTATCAGCGTTCTCATAGAATTCCTATGCGTCACGCGAGCTCCGTGGACGGTCCACGGAATATTTACCCACCTATTCCCGACTTCTATGAACTGGCATTTCTGGATGTGGAGATTTTTTTAAAAAATACTCTACAACGCCATTCGTTTGGCGGGCAGGGTGGGGAATAGCGCAGCCCGGTCGGTCGAAGGTTCGGGTCCCGGGGTACCGTACGTTCATATGTTGAACGTGTCGAGGACACGACGCGACGGGTCGGGTCGTCCACCGCTGGTTCAGCTCCTTTTGTAATGGGATGAATGCACGTGGTGCCTTGTCCGGCCACACGCACGTTGAGCCCGGGCTTTCGTGGTGTCTGTATCTCGGGATATCGATAGCTCCCGTTAAGAGCGAAAGGGGTTGGGTCTTAGGGAGGAACACCAGTCCACCGGAGCCTGTGCACTGCCAATCCGCTGCCGGTACCTTTCTTGCCTTCTTGCACCCCTTCGTCTTCCTTCTTATAACCACCTCCCGTTTTCTGACTGCCCGCAGACACCCGTCTCTCCTTTCTCACCGCCGCCGTTTCATGCTTGAAGAATTTTGTGGGAAATTATACGCTGCACGAAGAAACGCGGAAGTGATCTGCCATGTTGTGTTATAGTTTTTAAGCGTCGTCCGCGATCGCAGTCGCAAGCCAGGAAATGAATCACGAATGCTCGCGGAGGCAGAAGCGCTTTGATTTATTCCTGGGAGGATTTCGAAAAAGTTGTTTGCCCTGGCTGGGTCGGTAGTCGTGACAAAAGCGGATAAAGAAACGGAAAGAAAGGTGGAGAGGATGTTCCCAGAGTCTTGGCAAGGTCGGCACATTTTACAGCCGCAAACTCGCGCCAACTGTTCGATCTACCCTCTTATACGACCTGCTTCTTCGCTTGTCTCGGAATATCCTCGCCCCGAACTTGTACGCCCTCAAAAGGGACTCGAACTGGTCCCTTTATTCCTGCCGATTGATTTTTCGGTCGTACGGGTAAGCTTCTCGAAATTTATTCGAATTTTATACTCGGCGGAACTTTTCCAGTTATACAGAGTGGGATGAAAATCGCGATACAACCCAGAATAACGTTGTTGCCTGTGCAACTGTGTGTTATAAAACTTTGTTTCCGAGGAAGTGAACTTTGGAAACTACTCGTGCTTGTAGGCGATACAATTCAGAAATTTTTGACTCTAGCAATTTTACTCCCGCGTCAATTGATGCACTTAGTTAACGTTGATAAATATATTTTCTTTTCCATAGTGGCTGGAGTACCGTGGACTCAAAACAGTGGTACGAATCGAATCGATACGAAGAAAGTCTTTGGGATTCATCGAAGGAGGATCCACAAACCGCCCTCTAAAAACGTTTGTTTGTCCCGCGGCTGTATTTCATTTTTCCCTTGGTTTGCTTTTCGGCCTAGAGTCACTTCGCCTTCTCTCCGTTGCTGCAACGAGAGAGCCCTGCCCGAACGGCGAGTTTAATGTACGTACATGAGCGTTGCTCCTTCGCGCATTTATCAGGATTTCCGAAGGAAGCCGGAGTTTTTAAGCCGCAATAAATTCCCGTTCCGCGTGCCTTTGCGTCCAGAGTCTAATGTTGCTTAAAGCTCGCAAAAACCGAAAGCACAAATCTCGATGCGCCCCGGCAAAACAACCTTATCCGTCATGGGGGAATCGAGACTGTCTCGCGAAGGGAGGGCGGGGGATGAAGGAATTTCTAAAGTTTACTTTCTCAGGCGATGTAAGCAGTTCGCGGGAAAGCCAATGTTTCAGGAGTTACCGCCCGTCAACCTTGAAAACGAGGAAGGATCGGCTGGCGGAGAGTAAAATTTCATCGGTGGAAATTGAATCGCGAGGGGGTTAGGGCAGTTCGGGATCGTTGGAAGGAAATCTGAGCGAGGGAATCGGGAAAAAATAACCGACGGTAATATCCACGTGCAGGCTCCGCGTTCCGGGATAGAGCGAGAGACAGAGGGGGAAAGCTAGAGGCAGGAGTGGAAAGGGGATGGGGTTGAGCACGGAGCGGTTATTATCTATCGCTCTCGTTACCACAGGTTGCTCGTAAACCGGCCGCATCAAGAGGGTGGGGCGTTTGGGTTGGAGAGCAGAAGCATAGGTAGGTAGATACCGGTACTCATATCGTTGTCGTCGTCCCGTACCCAACGTGCCACCACGGTTAAATCCCACTCTCGCTATTTTCATCGGTTACCCGTGCAGGATATCGCGGGCTCTGTGAATGGACGGTCGTGTCAAGGGGGCACTTGAAAAATCTCAACTTACGAGTGCTTTCCTTCCTTCCGCCGACTCGCGGCCACCGCCGATTGCTTATACCCTATTTCTTTGCCTTCCTTCTCCAGAGGAATCTTCATTTAGAACGAACTGAACGCCGTTTCTCTTCTTTGTAACGAACAAAGAGTGCTGTGCGCACTCACTTCCTTTTCAAACATATTCACCACAAATACCGTAAACCTTCTATACCTACACCGACATACAATCCTCCTAATGCAATGTCCGCCTGTTTAAAATAATTCCATCCGCATCTCATGACCCAGCGGGACCGAAGAACATTGTAAAATTTGAATCTGATTGGAATTGCCGAGTCGATTAAAATTCCAATGAAAGAATTTGCCAAGCGAGGCACTCGATAAAGAACCCGGCATGCTAGCCCGCGACCTCAACCCCCGCCAGGACCGCGACTATAATTCGAATGCGTTCGCAGTCTATAAACGCGCAGAGAACACAATGATGATCGATATTTCAAGTCCGAGCGGAGAGGAAGAGAGAAAAGGCGAGAGGGGGTGGGGGGGGGGGGGGGGGGGGAGAAACGAACCGGCGCGGCGGTGCGTCGTGCGGAGAAAGGAAGAGGACAGAGGAGGAAGAGGGTGTTGTGTGGGTTAGGGGCGCGAGACGGGACGGAGGAAGTTCGCAGAAGCATCGGATTGAGATCGAGTCGCAGGTTTTTTATCAGGTCGACGTTGCACGAGCGCGAATTGCGCGTAACCCCCGCAGGGCAACAGCACGCCCGTCGCGACAGGGGGCAGCACCAACACCGTACCGGGCCGATACTGCGTGGTGTGTAGTTGCTGCGAGCAGCCGCTGCACCAGGAACCCATAAATCTCCAGGGATATAGATGGCTCTAGTGTCGCGTGAGGTTGCAAGCTACCCCATGCAGGGTGCCGTGGAACGCCCTCCCGCCCCTACTCTATCCCCCGTAGTACCCAACCCACTTCTCTCTGCCTCTCTCCCCGTCCTATTGCTCCCCAACTCTCAGTCTTTCTCTCTCTCTCTCTCTCGCTCCCTAGCACGGAGCCGGAGCTCGCTCCATCGGTCTTCCTCTCCGTTCTCAAACGCGTCGAATTACCGGAATCCCACCTTCCAAAACGAAAGGTGGTCCTCCCTCCTAGGCGAGCCTCCACCGAGCACGATCCTCGGTACCGTTCGAAAACACCGTGAATATTTCACGGCGGAGCGAGCAGTTTCGCTCGAAACACCGCAATCGTCGCCAAGCATCGCGTCCCTTATCAAACTACATCAACTTCGATGGCCGCGTCGCGATGTAAAGCCGTTCGGGAGAGGAGCTAACTGATCCGCGACATCGAGAGGCATCCGCCTAACCGAGACACCTCTATCTGCCCACGCGCATCTAAGGGAACCCGAAGCGTAAGTACGCCTGTCGAGGACCATCGCCATCAATCCTGCCCGCCGCGAGCCCGAGCACAGTTCCGTGTCTCGTATAATTGAATCGTCGGCCCGGGGGGAGCAGGGGCCACGAGGAAAAGCATCATATTCGATCGGAGGAGCGGTGACGAGCAGGAAATAAGAGAGCTGGCTGCGGGTGATCTCTGCCGTGCCCCCGCAGTGTTTACACCGCGCCGACACCGCCAACATTTCCAACCCGTTCCCGTACGAAATATTACCGTATCGCCTCGTGCAGGAGAGTGATATCGCCCGGTAATATATCGTTTCGCGTGGTTTATAGCGGCTCGCGTACTCGCCCTTACAGTGGGTGTACCTGGGAGCGCGGATATCTTGGCCGGCTGCGACGGGATATGTATACCGGACACCCGGACGGCCGCGGGGATACGTCCGTAAGCCGAAAGCGAAACAGGGATCTCTGGTGGCGTTGACACACTGCGTCATCTCGAGCATAACCCGAGGGGAAGAAGCGACGGGAGCTCGTTAACGATACAACTCTTTTCCTTGTTCACAAGCACGGGCAAAGTCGAGCACAGCTGCAGTCTAGATACCAGGGTGATCGAGTTGGAAGACCAGGCAAGGATTAAAGGGTGGTAAAGAAAGGGGATGATTGGGTGTAGATCGGCCAGCAGCCGTCGGCGCGTTGGCTGGAGATTTCAAACGAATGTGCACGGATATCTCGGCCGGCCGCAGACTCCAGGATCTGGCTGGAAGAAATGCGGGAATACCTATAAGCGAACAGCGAGAAAGAGCGCCCTGCCGAGCCAGAACTGCATGTTGGTACGGCTCCAGTGTAGGAGTAAAACGAGTACATAGGTCCGAGAAGAAGGAGACGGAGGAAGAGCGGGTGATAGAGGAAAAGGGAGAAGGAGGAGACGCGGGTCCAGGGGCCAGAAAGCCAGAAACCAAGCAAGCCAGCAAGCCAGCCAGCCAGCCAGCCAGCCAGCCAGACCAGCCGAGCCGAGCCAGCCAGCCGAGCCAGAGAAAGGAGAGAGGTGAGAGGAGAGAGGACGACGTCGATGATGAATCACCCGCCAGCAGTGAGCAGGAGTAAAGGAGAGAGGAGAGCAATAAGAGGGCGCGCTACGCAAAAAAGCTTCCACGCTGGAACGCGCTAGAGCGAGTCGCTAACTGACTTATCTACACATCCGAGTCGGAGTATCAAGCGGTCCCTGACGCTCGCTGGTGTGTAATGGCCCATACGTGGTGTATTTCGGTTATCACGCTTTAATAAGCTCCACTGAAACTCCAAATATTTGCTTGTCTAGTTAAGGGAGGTAACCGACCAATCCTCTGCTAGCGTCGAATCGAGCAACTATTATACAGACTCGTCAAAGTTCAGCGATCGAGTGAAAGAGGGCAGAAGCCTGCCGACGATGGCGAGCGATGGCGGAGGAGCGACGCTGGGTAATCGGTATCGGGGAAACTGAATCCTTCCCGTGGGCACAGGGGCAGAAGAAATCTGAGGGGTCGGGTTGCCGCGTCGCGTCGCCGAGGAAATTGGGTTTCGTCTCGCGGAGCAGCCAGGGGAACGAGGAAGCGAAAGAAGTTCCAGTATCATCAAAGACCGCGTGGATCGCGCGCGACTCTGCACGTCTACACACCGATACGGTTTTATATAGAAGAAGTTGCGTTCGCCCGGTCACGGGTAATGGTTTTACGAGCGTCAAGGGTGATATAAAGAAAATGAAAAACACACCGGCGCTGCTGGCGCTGGCAACATGCGCGGGGATATAACTACGTTGTTCCCGTGTCCCCTCTATTCCGTCTCCGCTTCTTCTTAAGTTTATACACACCGGCCACCTCAAAATTCTAGCAGCCCTCTGCCCCCCGTCCGCGAGTCAACTCCCCGCGGAGTGTGTCGCAATTAGTTCTCATATTTCGCCACCGCTCATACCCGCTGAACTTTTAACACTTCCGCCCGCCAGCGCATCATTTACCCCCAGCAAGCAGCGTAAACTTTCATTCGGACCTCTTATTCCGTTGTCTGTGTTTAGTCGGAAACGAATAATTTACGGGTCTGTTGCCGTTCATCCCCCATTCCGCCGTGATTTAGAGAGACACGGAAGTTGCCGGGGCATTAGAATAACGAAGGGAGCGCGGAGAAAGTGTCATCCTCGCTAACACGCCCCCACTTCTTTTTAACTTCCTACACGCTGAATGGCTTATGTTCCGCGGAGTGTATGGCCATTGTCTCTGCCACCCATTCACGCGGCAACTCCGCCGTGTTATGAACTTTCGCCCCCTGCATCCCACTCTGCGGCACCTTTCGCGCGAATACGATGCACGGGGAATTTTACACGAGTCATTTACTGAGTTAATTGATTCCACGCGAAGTGATAAAAATTTCAGCGAGATGGGAAAGGTGATAGAAAAGTTGCGGGGTTAAAAAAGCGACGATCACGATGGAAACGCGAAAAAGTATACAGCGCCAGGTGCATTCTCGGTGTTTGCAAAGTTTCTGCATGACGCAGAAGTGCATATCCCTGCGAGGGTGGCGTCCCGTGGAGTGTATCGCAATTAGGCAACGTCTTCGCCACCTTCCTAGCGCACTCCAACTTCTTTCCCTTTGTGCGCGACGGTTCGTGGAGGCAAAAAAGGTCGTGGGAACTTTGGCTGAGAGTCTGGAAAGGTTATTCCGATATCGCGTGTAAGTGGGTTGACGACGAGTTTGTGGATGCTACAAGGGGGGAATTGATGTACCAGAGAGTTCTGGAGTGGTACAATGAACGGCGTTACACGAGGAATCTTCGTAACTCGGGGATGTAGAGGCCAGGAGGGCGTTAGTAGCTTTAACGTTAACTATAATTCATAGTTCGAACATCTGCACGGGTAATAAAATTTTTCAGACTTCCTCGCTGCTTCCCAACTTCGACAAATGCTAATACGATAACCTTATCCTCCAGCGTTAAAAGTTCTTTATAGCCAAACATCGCCACATGCACCTCTCGATATTTATCATTAATATTGTTACGCTCAATGTACACCAGTAACAGACAGTATCGATTTGGGGATCCCGAATTTAACACCTGCCGCAAATAGAAATTACAATACCGCCTACTACCGTAGCGTAGATATTTGTAAGAAGCTTTTAAAAGTAGAGATAAATCGAAAATGTCGTGGCGCGTCGCTTTGGACCGTAACAACATTACCCAGCATACCAAGGGAAGAGAAATCTTCGTAGAGGAGGAAGAGATAAGGCGTGAACGATGAAATTGACGAAAGTTTCTCGGGCGACGGATAAAGACATTAATCTCGCCCAGCGATAAAGTAAAGTGAACAATGATAAATTCCGCGCGGGTTATTTATCACGCGCGCTCGCGCTCGCGCACGGTCAAGGAACATTTAGCCGGTACCACTTTATTTCAACGCGATCTTGCTCACGGGTGGTCTGTATAAATAAGCGGCCGTCCGAAACTGGAAACGGACGGTGTCGAGAGTGAATCGAGCGGCTCCGATTCGATTCGATGCGTTTTACGCGTTTCTTTTAATTAAGGCACGCGGCGACGGCGCGTTATCGGGTGCAATTCATTCGCCCGGCCGGGACAGGATATGAGCGGCAAACTTGGAATTGATGGACAACGCGGCCGACTGGTCATTCCCGTCGCGTTAAACGAACCGTGTAATCGCGCACACGAGACACGTAGCAGAAATCCAGCGCGTCCCGTGCTTTTTCAGCCACGACGAAGAAGCCGTAAAACAGCTCGGCGAAACGCCCGTCGCGGCACTTACGCCGCGCGACAACTCGTGAAACGCCCGCTTAACACGCGCGCGAGCTTACTTCGCAGCTATCCTCGCCGAAGAATCGGTAATCAAGTTTTTTTCCCAGCAAGCTGGTGTATCGCGAGATCAGAGGATTCTATTAGCGATACATGACTGGGGACGGAAGTGTATCGACTGCTACAGCCTTAATAAAAATTCAGGAGGAATATAGTATAGGAGAAATAATATCAATTGGCCACTCAAGGCTACCGTGGAAACCCACTTTCGCACCATACCAGCTTAGCTTTTTCTTTGAGAGACAGAGGGCGTGTCGCGGCAGATTGCCGCCAAGGGGCAAAAGTTGTAGCAGTGGGGGTAGTCAAACAATATGGTAGGGGGAGAGTCGCTCGGAGGCCTTGAGCAGCCAGTAAATTCTCTGCCGGCGGTAGCATTTACAGAAAAGGACCAAAACGATTGAGGTAAAATTTTACAACCAATGCCAACTGAATATACACTATCGCACTTCCGACGGGAACGTTGACTTCCAAAAATCAAAATCTAGCGTCTAGAAAAATTAAGCAGTTACGTAAGATAATTTGGCAACGTTGCAGCCAGCCATCACGTTGCAGCTCGGGACGCGGCGGTGTGGCGTGTATCGTGTGTGTTAGAAATATCCAGCCAGACGGAGCGAAGCGTACGCCATCCTCTCTGTGGCTAGCCAAGATCCCGAAAAGAGAGTAAGAAAAAAAGAGGAGCTTGGAAGCCTTAGGTTTTGTGTTGGGAGAGGTTCTAGTCAGACTGTGCCGTTGCCTCTTGTCCCGTTCTACGACCCGCGCCACCCTAACCTCAAATCCGAAGTGGTGGGTTGGGGAAGTGGGCAGAGGAGGGGGTGGGACACCAGGGAGCAGAAGGGGGGAGGGAGATGGTGAGAGAGATGGAAGGAAGAAAGAGCAAAGAAAAGATCGAGATGGCGTTACGATTCTCCGTTCCTCTTCTTTTTCAAGCGCCGTCTCTTCTGCTCTTTCCTCGTTGACTTCGGAGCCCGGGGATTCTGGGAGTTTTTAGAGTGCCGGCCCCTCATTGTTGTGTAAATGTGGACCAATGGCGCCGGCAGACGGGGCGCTCCGCTCACTTTTAAATGCTAATACCGCTGTACAAAACCGGGTTTTGCGAAATTCGCGGCTTCCTTCGGCTCCCCCCCGGATCACCGACGCGGTTATTAAGCTATCAAGCCGCGCGAAAAAGCTTTTGTTTATGCTTGTTCGCGCGCGCCACGACTCCACCGCCGGCCAGGAAATTCGCTACCCGGGAAAATCGTAATATGCTGCTGAAAATGCCATCCGCGACTCTTCCTTTTGTTGCTCGTCACCGCCATAAATCTCGCGTAATAAAGTATTTACGGTATAAATAAACGCGACGTTATTTCGGGAAACAAACGATATTTTTTAACCGGTGCAATTGTAGCAATTGAACGGGGCGCGGAGATAAATTCGCCCATACGGGGAGGTAAACAAGCTGTTGTTTTCGCGCCAAAATTCGCGCCGCGAGAGCCCCGCGATACCGATGGAAATACGATCTTCGCCCTTTGAAAGCAGAGAGCAGGTTCGGTCGCCCCGATTCGCTCGGACGACGGTGTCCCTCAAAATCCAATTATTCGCCCGCCCGGCGGAACGTAAATTTATCTGGCGTGTTGGTTTGCACGGAAATCATCAAGATGCCCCGATACGACGCTCCCGGGTCGTTCGCGGCAGAATTTACGACAGAAAGTAAGCGGCCGCGAAATGAAAGCAAAGATAATAAGCGCGAGGGCCGAGAGAGAAAGCGAGGGGGAGAGAAAGAATGGGAAGACGGGGGAGGGAGAGAGAATGAGAGATGGAGGCAAAAGGCGATCGTTCCAGGCCCAAGGCTACGATGATTCGTCGTGGAGAGATAAGAGAGCGGAGAGGCCCTCGATAAATGAAGTACGGCATTAAGACGTAGGCAAGTACAAGGGCGCGATCTGCCGGTCGATCCGGCAACTCGTAAGTCTCCCCTCCTCGGGCGAGCATCCCCCGTAGCTGACAGACCCCCTCCTACCCGGCGTCCGGCGTGCAAGCGGATGTCCAGGACGAGCCGGGATCGCACGGGCGTAGACTTTACGAGAGTTCAAGTGGTATCAGCTAATAATGACGGTCGTAAACGTCGCGATAGAATCAACAACGAAGAATTATTGCCAGGCAGTTACGGTGGCAGCGAAAGGCGTAAAATGGTAATGAAGTGTAATCAAAACAAATCATAAAACAGCGGACAACCCGCCCGCCACTCCCGCAAGGCACGGGGATCACGTTCCCTGCACGGAATTCGTACGCACCTGCTGCACACGGACGCAGTTTATAGATTGCTACAAGTGTTTAGTATGAACGATTTGGCATTCTTGGGGAAGCTTCCAAAATCCTCCTCGTTCATGAAGGTGGAGGCGTCATACGATCTCACGTTGAGCTCGAATAAATTGACTTGTGGAAACAATAGCTGACATGCGAATAAATTGTAAATGGTAAAAACTGAAAATATCATGCGACACACCTCTCCTCTATTGTAATTGGAAACCTTTAAAGTGTTGAATAAACGTGCAACCTACACCAACTCACCCATCAACCCTTTACAACAACAGGAACGGAAATAAATCCTATTCGAGTGATGGTCAAGGGATTTGCTGATCGCGGGGGAGTCATTCACTCGCGTGTAAATGTCTGTTGAAATTCGGGGAAAAATGGATAGATTATTTAATGGGTCAGGGATAAAATTGTTTTAGTAATGGCTTTCGTTACAGACCCGAATCGGTTTATGAAAGATCGAGCCAGCATGCGAGGTTAAATCGAATAAGAGTTAAGAAGAGAAGGAGACAATGGCGTCATGGCCGGTGGCCGGCGCTGAAATTTTTCTAGGACGTCTGTGCGGGCGGTAGGTCAGGGTCTGATTGCAGGAAGGAAGCAGTTAGGCCCGGTTAAAGTCGTTAAGCCAAGTTTACGAGGTGTTACCGGGAGCGTAACCTGTAAATCTCAAAGGCAGCGGAGAGAGCGCGTGCCGGTGGCCGCCCTTGGAAAGGCCGCGGAAGGGGTAATGGATATAACTGGGGTGTAAGAACCGAGGTAAGACTGCTCGAGCGCTATAAACGCTTTTATGGATCGTAAAATGTCTTCCTTTACAGCCAATAAAGATCCCCGACCTACCGTTTGACGAGGAAGCAACCGGCTGAGTGTATGCGCGTGGCAGAAAGGGACCGGGCGATCGTGGGTGGCTGGGAGGGAGAGAGAAAAAGATCGTGCATCAATCTGTCGAAATCACGCTTTACTGCGCAATAAAATCACACGCTGTCGGTGCTTTATTCCGTCTTCATGAGGCCGCTAGTCGCGGCTTTATTGGATTATTGACGAATAGCCGTGAGAATGCATTCGTCGCGAAAATGCGAGCGGCCAGCCGAGTCAGCGCGACTACATACACGTACACGTACGTAAAGGGCGCGCAGGCTGCACGCGCGCGCACAGTCTCGCCCCGGGACGACTGGTCGGGGGGAACCCAACGTTGAGAACCAGAAACAGCATTGTAAGTTACTGTACGACCGCGTCGATAAAAACAAACCATAAAACGCATTACCGGCGATCATTGGACTACCGTGGAATGGCGTTAAGCACGGTAAGTAGGAGCGAGCTCTAAATTAAGCGTACCGATTGAGGCCGTCGGTAAGGCAGAGTTGCTGCTTTATCAGCCGAGAACGCGTCGACCCGTGCCGCCATCTACTAAGAAACCGAGCAATTAATGAAAAAATAGGGCCGCGGAGTACTACACCAGCAATCTTCCGCTTCGAAAATTTCACCTCGTATCGTTCAACTTTGGGCCATTTTCGGCACTCTCGGATGCACGCTGAAATAAAAAACCGAAATGACGCTATTGTTTACGCGAAACGAAGATATACGCTGATGGATGGTGGCGAAGAGTGACGATCCAATGCGACGAAATAGTCGTCGCCGATTGTCCCCGCCTTAACCACGCCCTCGAAAGCCAGGGGGTGAGGCGGCCATAATTAAGCCAGATGTCGTTAAAGCCACTAGATGGCATCGCTATACCGCCAACCAAATACCAGTCCGTACAAAACCGCTCATACTACTTGTCAACTCTACTTTCTTCGATCCAATCACATTGAATTTATATCCCAGTTAATCCTTTACGCATGGTAATTGCTCTTTGACGGAACATGATCGAATTGCTACATATTCAACGATATTTAGACGTGTATATATATGTTAATATTTCCTAGCCAGGCGATCTGTTTAGTCCGAAGGAACCTACAGAAAGAAAGATCTGAGGCGGCGTGGTGGTTGGTTGGAAAACACGATATCGTAGCCGAGACGGCATTAAATATTTCTAGCTTTTAGACTCTGACCAAGGGCCGATTTATCGCTTTCTATACGGGCAAAACTTTGCTGCTATAAAAGTAGATCGCCGAAATTCCTCTAAATTGCCTTTTCTTGTTCCACTGTCAAAATTTATCTTGGCGTGTATCTGCACCGTGGCATCGGGACGGGCGGCCACGACGCGAGAGGGCTTGGTGTCGTCCCGTTCTTTATTTAGGCGACGAAAAAAGGTGACATATGGAAGCGCGCCCCGCTAGAGGTCCGTCAAATTCTTGGGCCGTGACTCCGCACACGATAGCGCGCGGAGGCCTTTTCTTAATTGGGCGCCGGTCTCTCCCGCTCGCGGGCAACGACAAAAACCCCGGGCCGGCGGCCGCCCCGACAATGAAATGTAAATTCGAAACGCAAATTCGGCGAGCGGAATGGAAAAAACGCCCCTGATATATATGTATATCTCGTTATATTATCAGACCGTGGCGTGGCCGCGAATTTAATGCGGGCCCGCTATCAATGCGCGATTTAATGAGCGCGCGAAACAATGCAACAGAAACTCGGCCCTAATAAATAACGTCATAAATATGTAATTAATATGGTAATATAACTCAAATCGAAATTTATCGGCGCGCTAATCGATTTCGCTTACCGATACACGACGTTGCCTTCTCCGCCGCCGCGCCGCTACAATTCCACCGTGACGCGATTATAGTTCCTGGCAGTATTCCATATTCCGGTTAACGATCTACTTTGCGTCGTAAAAACGTGCGCGGCCCGTCGGTTGCGCCGATGAGGAACGCGGGCGATAAAGAAAGAACTGAGATTATCGGTGGGATGGGAGGCAGAAGAGAAGAAACCGATTATTTCCGGTCAGATCTGACGAACGAATCCGTCGCGATGTTTCGCGCTGCAACGGGACGGCGAAGAAATTGAACCTTGTACCAGCTACTGTGAGAACGAAAGATCGTTTAATTGGCCGGGCAAGTGTGAAATGGAGGGTAAGGGGAAAAACCGGGAATGTCCATTTTTCGTGATTTTGCGATTTATAGGATATTTAGTTGGCGACAACTGGAACTACAGGACTGTCGAATCGGGAAGGGTTATAAAGTTCAAATACCTCCGTAAGATAACGTAAAAGATTTGGTAAACTGGTTAGAAACGGGAAATGTCCACTCTACACTGGAACAAAATATGGAAGGTCTCGACTCTAACGAATTGTTTAAGATGAAAATTATATAAGAAAATTAAATTCATTGAACCTTGTTTCTTTACTGATAGGGTAAATCCGGGAGACGGGGTCGATCTAATATAAAATGGCTATTAAAACTAATATAGAAATTACTTATTTTATCAGAACAAACCTATATGTTTAGAATTTTATACTGATTCAGAAAAACTTATCGATATTTGCTTTAAGACAATATTTACTGTAAATCGGGTTGAAAACTGAAGTCATAATCTGACCACCTCGCCCGGTGCCGGGAGAAATGGTTTTCGTCGTTGGCAGAGACCACTCACATAATTATTCGTGGGAAATTAACAAAGAATAAAGCAAAATTATTTATGAATGAATACAACTACAGATTCATTGATATTTAATTTGTTTACGCTAAACAAGTAAAGAACACATCAAAGAAGAACTGAACTACCTACTGACGATTAGCAAGGCAAATTAATACAAAAGTGAATAAATAAAATAAATGAACAAAAATAATAATAAAATAATATGAAATAAAAAAATAAACAAAAATAATAAAAAAAATCGTAACTCGACCATCTCTCCTTTTTGCAGCGAGAGATGGTCTTCTTGTTAGCATTAAGAGGAAGAGTTAATATGGCCAAATACATTGGCTGCATTGTCCCTCGATATTCTCTACTATCTTATTATCCCAAACATTAAACGAAAATAAATTTAGAAGTATATTTTAAATAAGATTCTGTACACCGCTGTTTGACAAACGAGGTTAAATGTAACCTCAATTTGCTTTTTAAAGCCTATAAATCTGTTTGGCTTCTAGAGAAGTAATTGGTCTGCACTTTAACGCATTTTTACGTAGAGATTCTGAAATATAGCGACTCGACCAACTCTCCGGCCCGACCCCGCGTCTCCCGGATTTACCCTAGTACTGAAACTTAATTTTCCCTAACCCTGTTTTGTGACATTCCCTGTTTTTCCCCTTACCCTTCAAATATACCCGCAGTTGGCTTGATCACGCGATTCCAAACTGATTTCCAAAAAGAAGATTGAACTCTGGGTATTTAGATTCTATTTTCGGGTGGTATTGTGCACGATTGGAAAGTATGGGTGTTCGATCCTCAGTGGAATGGGGAACTCAATGCGTGACGTGATTCGATAATGCGTCATACAAGCAGTGGGTACTGTCATCGCTATTAATACACCCAAAATTCACGGGATGACGTTCTTACTTCATGTGGAAAATTCAGGTTCGTTTCGATCGAGGAAATATAAAAGCTCGAAACAGATATAGGGCTGAAGGAACAAGTGCATCGATTAAACATAACACCGCCGGTCAGTAATCGCGAAATCGGCGCCCAGGTAGCCTACAATTACGACGCAGTTCGTGGAGTTAATCGGCGATTCCTCAGCCGGCGAGATACTGCTGCGTATCAGCGAAAGAAACTTTGTAAACTTTTCCATTTATCTGAGATAGCCACCGAAGAGATACGATTCGGTGGGACCGCGAATTACCGCGTGAATTTCTCTTCCTCCGGGGCGTTAATCGTTACCCGAGCGATAATAAGCTTCTGAACGAGGTCATTGGGAAAATATACGCCCCGAACTTTCGGGGGAAAATGTACTCGAGTCTTTCGATGAAACTATAACGAGGCAAGCCCTATTTTTATACCAAACAAACGCACTGCTCGGACAGGAGGAAGCGAATGCTAGGGGAGCAAGAAGAATCGCTGGTCAACGTAATAACGAGTCGAAAGGAAGGCAGTGGAGGGGCCCAGCTACCGACTCGGCACAAAGCATCCGCGGACATTTCCGGAGAATTATCCTTTTCTTCCACCCAAACATGGAAAGAGTCGTAAAAGCCTGTTCCAGCAGAGGAGGCTTTTTGTGAAAGCGCCGAAAATCCAGGGACCTTTTTTTACAACCGAAATTGGCCCTAGCCGGGCAATTCGAAGGGTCGTTGGTTTTCTAGGAACGAATGGTCGACCCCTCGGAGTAAAATACAAATTATACCGGGGGATCCTCGAGGTAGATAGCGCGCGGAAATTGGCACCCGATTTTGGTACCGTCTTTTCTTCCCTCTTTTTACCTGACTGACAACTTTCTACTTTCTTTTCCCGTCACCCGCGCGGGGCTACCCTCGAAGCAGTCAGCGATCGCCCCCGAACCGTTTTCACTTTTTTCCTTTTCTCTTTTTCACGCCGCGGCCCGAAAAAAAAACGGAGAAAGTCTCGGGTACCCTGCTGCTCGGAGATCTTCCCGTCTACGTACCGACGCGCTTTGAAAGTCAACGGCGAGGAATCGAGGAAATTGCTGGCGCTTCATTAACGACCGCGGTATATCCGTGGAGCAGAAAAATATGGAAATCACGATGGAGCAACATTTCAGCGGGCCAGTTACCACGGCAACCCCTTGAGATGCAGGAGCGGGAGTTAAATGCACGCAAACAGAATAGCTTTGGAGATTATGAAGGCGCACGCTCGCAGGTGGTTTATCCTCATTAACTGTACTGGCTAAACTTAATTTTAAAGGCTGGAACGGCTAAAAGCCGGCCTCCCATTCGTAATACTCTTTAGCCAACATTTTCTTCAGGATCCCGTAAGTTTCTCCGATGATATATCAAAGCGTAATGCGCGCTCGCCACCGCGAGGGAGGAACGCTGTTCAACGGCGAGGGAAACTCCATTACCTTCGGGGTTGCTTTAACCCTTTCGAATTTAGGTCACCGAGGGTTAAACCGAGGCTGAGTTTAAGATTTGTCGGGCTGCCGGTGGAAAAGGCAGTTGGACGAGTTGCGCCGCGTTACAAAGAATCTGGGTTGCAGCGGGCGAACTTGGAGTGGCGAGTTTTAGACACTTCCGGAGTAGAGTATCGCCGCCATCGGGGTAATAATTTTCATGTCGCGCTCTTGTGGCGTTTCCCATCTTTTAGGATATGAAACCTGTTACGCGGGGAAGATGCGCTACTTGGTAGTTTGGTAACGCTAATGAGATATTAATCTAATGGAGAAGCGTCCAGAGTTTTGAAAAACTGACTGAAAACTCAGCCTCTGTTCTTTAGGCTCATTACCCGTAGATGTTTTCTCATTTCGATTGATAGAAGATCGATTCGATCAGAGAACTCCTTATAGTAGAAGGGTAAGAAGTTTTGAATGTCCTAAATAACCGAGTAGGGTAAAGGACCCAATTACTGTCACCTTAAGGGCATCCGCCGGTGAAATCGCGCGAAAATATAGGTGACTTTTATGATTTTTTCTAGAAAAATGTATATAATGTATGGGTCTAAAACTCGTTGCACTGTATTCTGCTACAAATGTAGAGTATAAAACAATTTTTTTATTTCATTTTTGCCCACCCCTGCCTCCAATATGCATTGCGTGCTACATCGTTGTAAAAAAAGCTGGCCTGCACTGGCGCGCCACGATAACTTTAGACAGGATCATCCAAAATAAAAAAAAACAAAGATAAGTATTCCTTAATTACACATGTGTCGTTATCGCGCTATCGTCAGGCAGTATTAAGAAACAACTGGGCGATGATTGCCAAATGTTTAAACGATAGAGTCCCCGAAATATGGATTTTATCGCACTAAAATGTTTCGTAAAAAAGATTGAGTGTATGAAAATTCGCAATAGAGGGTAGCGCGGAAGCCAGTGTAATTACAAGTAGAATCGCGTTTGAATTTTTAGATTCGGTCAAGATTTGCATTTTTTATCGTGGCGACAGTGTGTGAAAAATTATTTCGAGAAAAACGTACTTAAAGTTTGACGCCGGGCGCGTTCGTCTACTGACGGGGACTTGATCCATTTACAATGCGTTTATTCGATTAAAAAAAATTTACTCTTTTTTTAGATCAATAAATGTATTATTAATTAAAGAAAAATCACATTTCTGTCTATTACTACCTGCGTCACAATCCTTCTTAAAAAAATACCTATCTATTTTACGGCCGTGACACTGTTGATCCCCCTGAACTGCTTTCGATTCAAAATATTACCTGGACTTTTTTGAGACGTTGTTGAATGAAAATATGCAAAAAAAATTGATTTTTTGACACGCGGATGCCCTTAAGAACTGACTTTTACATTAATGCATCGTTTTTGTATTTATTGGCCAAAAGTATTATTTTTTCTATTTATTTAGTATTATTTAATATGTTTAGTTGAAGAAAAAGTGTTTGTGACTCCCAAACCTTCCATTTTTATTTATAAATTCATTGATTTAAAAAAAATATGTCGGGAGCTATTACTGTCATCCTTAAAACTGACTTACTGACATTGCCACCTAACCAAATACTGTTATCTCATTTTAAGGTTATGTCGTTTCGTGTACATGAGTTACTACTGCCATGACATTAATAACAAAATGCTTGAAACGCTTGTTCAATCACTGTCACCCAAATATTATATAAAAAAAACTTAGTCAATCATTGGATTCCGATCGTTATTACTTCCTATGATGCTCATATTATCTAAAAGATTATAGTTTATTATGTTAATAGGTTAAACGTGTAATGTCCGTCTTTACTATGTATTGTTTATTACCAACTTCTGTTAAGAAATGGGTCTTACCCGTATATATGTTAAATAAATAAATAAATGAATAAATAGTACAATTATAGCATTTCCTGTAATGCCTTGTTTTGAATTAATCGTTTTCACTCTTCTAATATCCGCTTAAAAATTTTGATCGTCTTATCAAAATTAACGAAGAAAAAATTAAGCGTTCTTTTTTGTATCGTATAAATAACAATTTCAATTGTATGCTAAATTTTTTTTATGTATGATTTCACAAAGTTTATTCGTTATTTTAAGTAAAACAGCTTAGGGCGACAGTAATTGGGTCCTTCTCCCTATTTGTTGTTTTATCCGCACAGTGGTTAATTTCCAGTAGGTTGCGCAAGAATACATACTTTGCTTTTAAAACACATATCGAATTTTAATAAAAGTGTCTTTACTCCAGAGTTATGATTTTTTTTAAGAAGTGGGTCCCATATCAGGCAACTGTACCCTATACAGTGGGAGGAACTAATATTCAATACATTACCGATTAATGCGCAGGATGGGCTCCCTCTTAAAGCGCGTTAAGGTTACACGCGAAAGCGGCGTTACTTATGGAATTACATGGTAGAAATTGGCCGCGTAACAGGTTAAACGAACAGATGGGAGGCGAAAAGAGAAATAGAAAGATCGGTATCGAAGTCACTCACCTTTAATATAGCTGTGTACATTGCGGTGCTAGCAGAGGGTGGTGTGGATTGGTGGTGGGGTGGTCAGGGGGGCTTCGGTGCAGGGCGTACCCCTAGTTGGCCCCCTCCGGTCCCCCACCGGCCGCTTGCTGCTGATGCGCAGCCGCGGCCGCTGCTGCCGCTGCCTTCTGCGCCTGCGCCTGCTTCTCCTGCTCGTTCAGCTCCTTGATCGCTTGGATCTCCTTCTTCAGCTTCATCCGCCGATTCTGGAACCAGATCTTGATCTGCCGTTCCGTCAGGCAGAGCGAGTGTGCCATCTCGATCCGCCTCCGCCTGGTGAGGTAGTGGTTCGTGTGGAATTCCTTCTCGAGCTCGAGCGTCTGGTAGCGCGTGTAGGTCTGTCGGCCGCGCCTGCGCATTCCGTTCGCCCCTGCGAACCAACAAAATCAACCAACCCGTTCAAACGAGCTCGATCGCGTGCCTGCGTGCGTGCGTGTCTTTCTTTCGGGCTCGTTTAGTTTCCATTCGTTTTCGGGGCCCAGTGTTCCAGGCCCACGAGAACGAACCCGCGCCACCGAAAGAATAACACGTTTACACGCCAACAACGTTCCCGCCGCACAGATCCTCCCATCGAGTCGCTGACTTCCGGACGGGGCCCCGGGAACGTTGTTGATTTTTCACAAATTAAACGGTGTCAACACTTTATCTGCCGCCTTCGTGTATGCACAAAGGACTAATAATTTTAGTCTATTGGCTCGTGTTAGCTTAGGGATTCAATCTCATTTGATGTTTAGCATTCAGCACACATCGTTGAAAGGTTTCGATCCTATTTGCCAGATGGAGTTATGGATGCTTCTAAAGTCAACGAATAGCTAAAAAATTTGAAAGAATTCGGAGACAGGTGCAAGTCTGTTTCATAAGGTACGCCTGATAAAGTGTTGAATTAAGTACATTACTTGAAACGAACGTTGCTGGTAGAATGTAATGCGTTCCATGGGCTTAGGAGAGGTACCACGTATTTATAATCACGATAGGGGATGAAACCTTAGGAAAGGAAAAAAAAAACACCTCGTCCCGGCACACTTTCAAGCACACCCTAGCCTTGTAATCCAGTCTGCACCCCAAGAATGGCCCGCCTAACTGCAAATAGCAGCGCGCGCGGTACAAGACGTCCACTTCTCCTCCGAAGAGGAGTCGAAAATCCCCCGTAGCCCCTGATAACGCCGGCCGAGCAGGATGCTGTTAGGTTGGCGTTTAAAAAAGAGAGGAGAGAACGGAGAAGAGGCGCGTAAACGGTTTCAGATAGAGCGTGGCTGAGTCGCGGCAAGCCACCGAGAGAAAGTAAGAGAGTGTAGGACAGCGGATAGGTACTGTCGAACAGCCACTTGGGTACAGTACCAGAATAAAGCCGTGTGTGGGGGCGCAAGCTCACCTTATCGGCCGTTACTGCCTCGTAAAAACCCTCCCGTTTCACCTCTGCCAACGGCGCGGCGCGGCGCGGTGCGCCGAGGCCAAAGCAACCCCTGCTCGGCCGTAAGCGGTCTGCCTCTGCCTTTTCCTCGGCTTTCGCTCGCATACGGTTTATATCGAAGTGTATAAACAGCCGTAATACGATTTCTGCCACTCCGCCACCCCTTTCGCTTTTTACCATCGGCCCGCCACTCGTTCGCCCCGAACAATTAATTTCGTTCCGGTTAAACGCTACGGCTACACGCCCGGCCCCCCAGGTATCGCCAGTTATTACGCGATAAACCGACGAATTAATTTCACTCGTAGGGCTTAATTGTTATGAATAATTAATCTCCCTGTCCCGGCTGGTCTCGCTGCAGAGATAAGCAACGCGTCTCGATTTGAACAACGCGACAAAATCGTGCAGGAGTATCGACACGATATGGTAGTGTTTGAACAGAAAAAGATGCTTATATGGTGTTGTGTTTAATTCAGATTGAGTGGAATAAGCTTCAAATGTTTGCATACTTAAGTTAAGGGCAGGTTTCGGTCGAAATGTTGATTTTTTTTATATCATTTTTCTAATGTTCAACCTTTTAAGAATATGTGTTGAACAGGATTATGTGACATTCGAAAAATTCCTGAAGTTATAGGCATTTGACTAGCGGCGACCGCGTGGGTAAGGCCCGGCCACTTGCCACTCACGTAAAATTTTAAGGGGTCAGTCCACTGCGACGGTTTGAAAAATTAAGCTATTTTTAATGATTTTTCTCCGCAGATACAACATATAATGAAATAAATCTTTTTGGTATTTATTAAGCTACTCTTATATTGTACAAAAAAAAAAATTTTAAAGAATCTTTTTAATTTGTTTCAAAACTGTAAACGCGATTATCTCAAAACAACATTTTTTTTCAACTGGTGCAGGTGATAGCAAAAAAAACTATTTGACCAATCAGTCTGAAATTTTGACACGTTATTCAGCACATCAGTGGCTATGGCTGGGACCACGGAAAACTTTTTTGATTAACCATTTCATACGTTTTACAAGGAAAAATGATTGAAAGATTCACCGTATTTCGACACTTAAACTTCAAAGTTCCGCTCTTTTGTCCATTTTTTAGCAGTAAAAATAAGCTTGGTTCCAGCGATAACTACACTCATAATGATTACAACACACTTTAATTTTTTTGTTTCAAATGCGTCGGTCTCCCGGAATCACCTGCACCAACACTACATCGTTTTCTCAAAGCACTCACAACAGTGCGATATATATTTAAAAAAAAAACTGTTAAGAATTTAAAATAGATATTTTTATACCGTCAATAAGTGTATTAAGAAGTAGGCAAAACCTTATTTATGTTGGATATTCCGTTTAGTAAAAAATAAATCCTAAAAAATGACAATTTTTCACGACTTCACAATGGATTGACCTCTCAACCCTCCGTTGACACTTTGGGTGTGAGCCACCCATAAGCTAATTTTGACGCTCTGTACCTTCTATATTCAAAATAAATACCTTTTTTCACAAGCCCACTTCCAAATTATTTTTTCTCTCAAAATATTATATCCATGCATCAACTCTGTAGGTTTCTAGCTTCTAATATTGAAATTTGGAAAATTCACAATTTTTTTAAAGATTTTCTTAATTTTTTCTCAACATTTGGTAATCTAATTTTTTTTACAAAAACTGTGATAAAATTGAAATATAAAAACTATTGGAATACATTCTAGAGACCTTGAAATTGACTCGTGATTTTTTCATAATAATTGGATTCTTTAGATGAGACTGGCAGTTGTTAAAAAATTGCTCTGGGTGTGAGCCACCCAGGTATGTCAAAGTTGATTGGAAAATGAAGTGTGTCAACGAAGGGTTAAAATAGTTTTTCTCGAAACAGTGCTCTAAAAATTGGTGGTACCAATATTTCGAAAAGTTATTATCCGATTCCACTGAAACATTTTTTAGTTTGAAGAATATACTTCTGTGTCGTGGAGAAACCATTAATATTTTTAAATAATTGTAATATTTAAAGGCATTGGTAGGACGAAAAATATAGGGAAAAAGTTATTTCAAACTTCAAGTGTCGTTACATTCTTAACAATGTAATTTTTTGTCAATTTTAATGGTATGTCCGCTACGGGGTTTCAAGCCCTTTAATAATTTAATTGTTATTTATTTTTGGCCAATGGTTAGGTGCTACAAGTTCCACCGTTTTAGACGAATGTTTTGACGCCTCGACTTTAACGACTCCCCAGTGCCGTCTGCTTTTTAATTACGAAAAAAAATATATTTCTATAGTTTAAGAGACCCTTAATACACTGCAAAAAGTCCCATTAAATTATACGTAGTAGTTTTCCATTAATTAATTCCTAAAGATCACCTATTTTTATGAACTCCAGACCGTAACATCCCCTTAACTCGAATACCAAGGCTCCTCGGGTCTACGATTCCTCAATAGACCGATTCAACTTCCAATCACACCATTCACGCTAGCGAAACCACCACGTGTATTCTTAGAACCTATTCAAACGCGCACTTTGCTCGTTACAGAGTTGTAACTTAAACAACCACTCGATCTCATTTCCCTAAATATTTACCATTCCAAGCAGACGTGCGACAAGTTCATTCACCCTGCAGCTACCACGCATCACAATCATTACCGCTGATTCACCAGGGAAGTTTTACTAAAACATCTCGCCTACTTAGCTTCTAGGAAAATGATTCTCGTAACAATTTAAGGAAAGAAGAAACTTCAGTCATTCGATTGCCCCGGATACACATTCGCTGCAATCCGGATAGTGATTTTTGACGAGTTACTCGGAGGACCTCACCAATAGCTTCCGTCGGGCGGAACAAATTTCCCAGGGACGGGTCCGATCGAAATCGCAAAACAGGACGAAGCGGGGTTGTCGGGGTGGTTGTGCTCGCGCGGCAGAACGTTCGATCTTTCGGTATCGCGCGGCTTGTCGCGTGCACTTTCACGAATCGAAACGGCGAGTAATAAACGCGTCATATTTACAATCGTATCCGGGCCGATCTATTATCGACGAAACGCGCGCCGAAAGTCAGAGGCGCGCGCGCGCGCGTTCCCACCACCTCGGCCAGCACAGCACGTAGTAACTGGACCATTTCCAGTTGGCCATTATACAATATCTCGCGGACGAGCAGCACAGCGCAGCACGGAGTTCATATCGGCGTCGTGTATATTATCGCAACGTAATCAAGTGGCTGGCCGTCCGGACGACCACCCCTGGCCGCCTCTTCTCGCGCTCTCCACCCTCTCCACGCCCTCCGTCGTTGCACAACATCCCCATGATTTTCATTTCAGGTTGTCATACAGACCTCGCGGGTCTCGCGCTCGCGCGTAGGGCCGCAGAGTAATGGTGCACCGTTTATAAGGGTTATTTGTCACGCGGACCCCGTGTCGCTCGGTGTCTCCTTTCCACCCCTCGGAGGACCCCGGCATCCCAGCACCCCGGCGGAGCTATATCAGCGGCATCCCCCTTAGCCCGCGCTCCGACTCCTGAGGACGCGAGAGAGCGCAAGGGCTGGGGCGATAGACCCGCTCGAACTTATAAATAAAACCGGGGCTTCAGCCAATTAAGCCGACCTCGTAGGTCTCCGTAAAGTAGAAAATGCGACAAGCTTCGCCGCCCCCTGCTTCGCCGAACCACCTCGCGTTTTCCTCCTCCGCACTGTCTCCGCTCGGGCTTCTTTAATTTTCGATCGCCCGTCCTTCCCATTCCCGGCGTATCTATCCCCTTCATCTCCATTCGATTCACTCTCCTCCGCGATACAACGGAGTGGATAACGTATCGCGGGCGGAATTAAATTTCGCCTCGGAGTGCTTGGGCCCTTGTTAAGATGAATTGAGGAAAACGAGACCGCTCGTTGGGAAATTTTCACAATTTCACACGGAAGGGAGCAATGTTTATAAAGTGTAGCGTCACGTATTGAATTTGTTACAGGCGAAAAATGGAGATTCCCCTTTAATCATTTTCAAGCTTTAAGTACAGGAGAGTCTAGGAAAGCGGTATCACAATTTATTGACAAGTTAATGGTCGATAGAAGAAACAAGAAAGAATTACTGTATAGGTAGTAATATTCCTTAATTCCACGGTAGAGTCTACCTCGATCTATCGTTCCTTCCCTCGGACTCGGTCAGCCATCGCAGCTTCCAACCCCAGCTTACGCGCGCCCCGTGGGATATCGTGGGCGAAACGAAGTTAGGGGGAAAATTCCGAGGCCGCCACGCTCCGGGAAAAGTAAGAAGAGGCGTGCGTGGCTGTTTAACCAAGGGGGTGGATAAATTTTATGCTGAGACCGTGAAACGTGTTTCATCTGGGGAACGAGAAGGAAGATCTTCGTCGGATGGCGGTCGGAGCACAAGAGGGGAGAGAAAACGAGCCGTGGTTGGTAAAGAAGAAGACTGTGCTTAGACCGAGTGAAAATATTTCCACCGTAACTCAAGCCATACTTGAAAAACGTTACCTAGTATTTCGTTAGAAATTTCTCCCCCCGAATGGAGGAGCCCTTGTACGGCGTTCGACGAGAATATGAAACTCTGAAGGGCCGTTGTTTCGTGAGGAGGAATACGATGTCTTTAAACAAAGCTCGTTCGATTGATAAATTGATTAACCCCCTTGCTGTTAGCGACTGGATCATGTACTTAAGTCATTGTAAGTAATGTTAGACTCTCGTAAATCCTGATGCAAAACGATCCACCCTCAGCCGCGCGAGGGTATTTTCCAATCGTATAGAACGCGCCGTGGAGGCAGTACATCTTAACCAGAACGGCACGCACACGCAATCCGGCGGATTAAAGCGCGAATTCGAACGATCGTGGAAAAGTTCGCGGGGGTTCGGTGCGGATACCCTTCTCTCGGCTCGTTTGGGACGCAGCGAATTAGGAGGGATCCTCTCGAATGGAAGGAACTGCCGAGTTTCGGCGTAGCCGACCATAAAGCGAGGCGGAAAGGGAGAGACTTTGGCTGTTGCCAACTCTAATAAGAACAACCAATACGTTGATTGCTGTCGGGGATTTGCTGGTACAACTCCGGGCCGCGGTTCGCAAAACACAATGCCAGGGCGAGCCTCCCTTCGGTCACCCCCGGGTCCCTCTTTCCCCCCGAATCGCGAGGGATCGCGCACGCCAAAACCGGATCATACGCGGGGCCAATCAAATCAAAGTAAGTGAATTGCTTGGGAACATGAAGGACCTTCGCAGAAGCTCCTCGTGCCCTGTAGGCTTACGCCGTTACCCGCCAACCCCTGCCGCGTCCGCGAGGCTCTCAGTTTCGAAGACGGTTACTGATGGCCGCATCAATCGGAACCCCGGCGTTTCTTGTTACGTTGATTCAACCACCCCGGGCTGAATTTAAACGCGGCCAATTTAGTTACCGTCTTCGAGTATATATCTCCTCCCCCCAAAGACGAACGGTGATGCAACACCAATTACCACGTTTGCTTTGCTGTTTCTGAATCAACTTGATCTATCGGCTTCGGGCCAAGCGTAGGTATACGCGGCGGAAGAGGCACGGAGAATACCTCGGTGCGGGATCAAGCCGTATGTTAATTCGATACCCTCGTGATTTAAACCCAAAGTGCCCCTCGCCATTCGTTGCAGAGACACGTTTAATCGGCTCCTTGGATTTACTTGACACTGTTGTTTAACTTCACTAATTACAGGGTGTTTTAGTGCTGTAGGTACAAGCTTAACTATGCCAGGGAACAGAGCTGACACGAGATAGCACTTTATCCTGCATTGCGCGCTGCTGTACGACCTGCGCGAGCAACTATGGGACTAATCTGTACACCTACGTTTACTAAGAGTTTCTTAATCTATCTGGCGAGTTCCACCGACCAAGCTTCCACCTATAGTTGAGAAACACCCAGTATGCACTGGTGGGTCGCCCGGGCAGGACCAGCGGGTCCATCCAGAGATTCTTCACCGGAAGGAGAGCAAGTTGGCCGCATAAATCGTGAACGCAATTAGAAGGCCTTTCGCTGTCCGGCCCTCGAAACACGAGAGAGAGAGAGAAGCGCGGGAGGGGCCAAGAAGCGAGCCGTCGAGAAACGCCGAGTCCTGTTCACGTGTCGTAAGTTCTGGTGGCTTCCGGTGTGTCCCTCCGAAAACGTGAACGCTCACGGCCGCCGGCAGCGAACTCTGTTTGCGAGGCACGGGAGTCCCGGAGACACTCGGTATGAGGAACGCGTAGCTACGCAGCAAGATCGTAGCTCAACGCGGGGGTACACCCTCCTCCAGCCTTGCCAAGGTAGGTAATCCTCTCGGGGGCGTGAGTTACTGCCTGGCGTCCCTCGCGCTCTCTACTCTCTTCTGTCCCACCTTCTTCTTCTACTTCGCCCCATCGGACCCGTCATCTCTCCGTCTCTCTTCCTGGACCCTGCCTCCCTTCCTCTCGTTTCCCACGTCACCCTCGACCTTCTCGTCTCCACCTACTATTCTTGCCGCGCTCTTTTCCTCGGGCAGAGGCTGCTGTGTGCCGCCGCTATCGGGGGGAAAGTTTGAGGACGACTGGTGGCTGGCTCCGCGAACGCGAGCCGAGCGAGGAAGGAAGGGTGGCGGAGCGTACGCGCCGCGCCACAGCTGGAGAGCATTAGTCAACTGTAATTAATAAGTTATGTACAACGGAGGCTAACGAACACCGGCCGCGCGACGTGCCGACGCTGTTATCTCTCTTTCGGGGGAGGAGAAAGAGAGCCGGGATTCGCTTTCAGGGCGCGACAACGGAAGCCTCCGACGACCATAAATACAGGCGCGGTAAACCCTTGTAACGTGAATAAACCGGGGGTGTTCGCTCGGAAATAAGGAACAGCCGGAACATGTACTCATGCGTCTCCCCGCTGCTTCGCGCTACCGATCATCGGCGCTCCTCTCGATCATTCCCACTGCGTTTCAAGGGTACCTACTCCGCGGATTCTGCGGCTCATTATTTGGCTGGGGCGACAGGGTGGAGTTTATGGGCGCGGGATAGAGGTGACACGGGGCAGACTGGACCCATCGACTAATTAATTAGTTAAGGGGAGTGAATACTGTGACGGTTGGAGGAAAAACCGGCCCAGCAAGACTTCTTTGAGGAAGAGGAAGGTGTTCTCTATGGACCAGGCGTGGCAGATTAGTTGTAAGAAGAGTTTTCTTCAGTAGAAATATTTGCAAAACTTTAAAAACGTTTTTCTCAAAACGGTGTTTTAAAAAATGGTTGCCACGATAACTCAATTACTATTTAGCTGAGTGGGTCCATCATTTGCACACATCTTCAGCAGATGTATCGCTATCGTCCTCAGCAGAATTGGGCCAAAAAATATAGTAGGGTAAGTCTGGTATAGTTCGACCACCGGGAGAATCCAGCCAGTGTTCATATTTTAAGACTGACGCAAGATAGGGCACTGTGTGTGATAGACACAAAATAAATGAATGCGCTTGTTGTTGATCTTGCATTGACCAGTGTCACAAATCCATATTTAAATTATAGGCAACACAAGACTTTATGCGAGTCTGAAAGTTTTTAGACCAAGTTACAGTGCTGGTGATATTTGAAAGACAGGTAAGTTTATTTACACTATTCCGATATTGGGGGATATAATACGCATAAAACTACAGTGTCACCCCAACAATACGTATGTATTCGTTTTTAATTTATTTTGACAAGGAGTTATTTTGATCACTCCCTTGATTATGGGATAGTCCAACCACATTAATGCGGGACAGTCCGAACAAATTAGTTAAATATACAGTGTGTCCGTTGTATCTGTAAAAGTGTAACTATCTCGAAAAATATGCATGGCACGAAAAATTCTTTCATACGAAAGTTGTGCGATGTCGAGGGGGACATAGGTAGCATGCTCGTATTTTTTATTTCTTATTGTTGTAACTGACATCGAAATGTTTTCTAAACACTACCTACATGTGTTTTTCTTACTGTAAACCCATCTTCAGATTCAGGGAAGGAAAATTCCACTCTACAAGATAGTGATATGTCGTTAAAAGACTGGGACTAAAACGAATGCGTGGGACGCGGAGAAAACTATTTCGAAATCTCGAAAAGCGACGATTGTATTAAATGTGTGCACTGAAGCCGTTGGTTTCATGATACTAGATGCTCCAAGTACAAAAATGTTTGCGATTTACATGGAAAACTGATGAAATAACATATCAATTAACTTCTTCGTGTATTATAGTTTTTGTAAGCTACTGTAAGTGCCAAAGTTTTTGGTTCAAAATGAAATTAAATATTTGTAATTATCGCACAGTATAATTTATATATACCCTAAATTGCTTGGGCTTTGCTTTAATTTGCACAAAACGACAAAAATGTGAAAAACAATGATGCTACAATTTCTTTTCCAAAAAGTGGTCGAACTCTCCCGGACTGACAATATATATTCTAATGTATTGTTACTTTTATAGCCCACAAAAGACGAAGAAAAATCGCAAAAGTCGACACTTAATTTTCATATCGCAGCCGTTTTAAAGAGTTCAGCATAAAAATCTTTCATAAACTCCCTAACAAAGAATTCCTGCAAAAAGTTAAAAAATTCGCTTGCCACGGTAGAATACCCCTTAATCGCCTAAATCTCAGCACCGGACGGATGAAGAAATACAAAGAGCTCAGCGAAACCAGAAGCAGCATCCGATATCAAGCCGATCTCGTCAGTGGAAGGTTTAATATCCGTTCGAAAGAGGTTGCCAACTGGCAGCAGGAAGTGGACCGAGCACGGAAAGACCGCGAGATTGGTTCGCGTGGCAGAACAGAGGAAACGCAGGTGATCGAACGAGACACGGAACTGACTGTCGATAAACGGCAATGAATAGCGTAGATATCGAGCATAGCCCAGAGTTGCAGAGAGGCTCCCACGGCTAAAAGAGGGATCTCGTTATTCCGCGCCGTCCGAGGCGTACGTTCCTCTAGACCCTAGCCTATCGAGGTAAACTCGTCGTTACGCGGTGCAATCGCGATCGGGCGAAACGGCGCGGGATGCGAAAAGGTAGGGTGGCGGACGGGTGAAGGGCGCGGGGAGAAGTTACGCGACGCGGACAAGAATGTCGCCGGCAGCCAGCAGCAGGATATACCATAAGAAGAACGAATGGAGCATTCGAGAATAAGATATCGGCTTTACGTGCAGCCACTTTTGAATAAGCGTGCTGCTGCCGCGCCGTGGCCGCGGGCAAGGTGGCGACTTTGCTCCCACGCGCGAAACGCCGCCATACACGGCCAAGAATAAAGGAGTTTACTCCCTCCCCGGCCGGGCTACATAGACCGCCTTAATACCGAACCGTATTGCTTGTCCCGGTGATTACGAGGCTTGTTCCACCGTTTCTGTATAATGCGGTATTCGCGAGTCCCCCGGCTCGATATCTGTAACCGCATCGATATAATAACTCGCTCAAAAACGATGGGCGTGGACGCGTATACATCGCCGTCCCGAGATGGATCGTCGTCCAAGGGAAACGAGAGCGAGCCAACCAACGTCTCTGCCGCGAACACGTTGCCGCCGCGTTTTTGCATACATACTCTTGAAAATTGCGCTCAGCGCGGTTAACATGCCCGGCCCTTTATAATTTGCCACGATACTTTGTTGCTCCTGACTTGTTCTTCGTCGCCGTCGCAATTACGTTCTTTCCTTGAGAGCGATCGAGCGGCCCGCTCCCTCGAGGACGCGTTTTTCTGTTTGCAGGCCGCAGCGACAACGATCCGTAATAGCGCGGCAAACGATTAGCCAGGCGGCCGGGAATTAGTAGTCGAGTCGAGTCAGCCTGGGGAACGTTGACGAAATCGCGCGAAGGTCGGCCGTAGCTCACGTCCTCGTGCATCAATCAGTAGTCAAGCCTAACTATTCCGTGGTACGGTATTCGTGCAGACGGCGGCCACCTCATTTAAATGTACAGCATTATTTGCTGCGCCGCGTTGAATGATATCCCCAAAGGTCGAGGCACGCGAGGAGGAAACGAGCAGCTGCGCTTCGAACTCACTCGCGTTCTGTGCCTTGGGCGAAGAAACGCCACGAATTCCTCTGCAATTGCCAAGAGAACTGTTGGCATCTATTTACCCGGCCCCCTTGCTACGTCGATCTTTGCTAAGCGACCAATAACCTTACGATGACTAACGCTCAATTGCCAGTCTACCTACATGCTACATCTCTGACGATACGTCTCTCCTACGCTAACGTGATGCACGTTAAACGTCCCTATGACGATTAACAGCCCTTCCTCAAACACTGGATTTCTTCTCGACACCCTGAACATGTGCATTCTGAATGTTTTCGAGAACTGTTACGAGCACGGCTCGAGGAACTCGTTCCTTTTCAATATGGCGAGTAACGATCGGCAATCAGATATCATTTCACAAGACGTTACCGTAACGTAAAGTTCAAATGTCGTAAAGACGACATTTCACGCGCTCCAGCGCAATATCGTGCCCTCAACGTCTTCTTCCAACGTGCCGGAGTCCTGAAAAGGAGCTGAATAGACTCGACCCGGGGCCGTAACGTGTTCTACGGCGACGTCCCTCGGCCGCGATATTAAAAATATTCGCAAGCTGTCGATGGCGAGTGGCCGAAAGCGACCGCGTCGACACGATCGCGTGTACCGTCCAGAAATTTAATTAACGCGTACACGCGAGTCGGAGGGGTAGACGTGGCGTCGCGTCGCGTCGCGTCGCGCGGCCATGCCCGGGGACGACGCGACATCTACCTGGTAGGCAGAAGCAAGAGACAAGGTGGCTCTTCTACAACGAGCCAGCTGCTGCTCGCGGTAACTGTAATAATTATGCAAAGACCGAACGCAACGGTGCATCGTGGGCCAGCCAGGGAGCGAGCAAGGGAGCAAGGGAGCTGAGCCAAGGGGACGAGGAAGGAGGACGTTCCAAGGAACGGAGCGCAAAAGGAGCAGCGCGAGACAAGATGGTGGAGGAGATGGCATGCAAAAGAGGCTTCGTAGGTAAGCGAACCGAGCCGGTTGTAAGGCGACACCTCGCGGCTCCATATATCTTTCTCTTTCTTTCTCCCCTGATCTCTGTTCCCCCTCCTCCCGAGCAGTCCACGCCGCCGCGCCGCGGACCTCCTTCCTCCTCGTCCTTCTCTTCCGTCGAACATTTCCACCTATCCCTCTTGCCTTTTCGCGACGCCACTTCGCCCAAAGAAAACTTTCCCCTGTTACCCTCTCAAGAGCTTCCTCCAGACTCGAGCACCACGGCGGCCATTCGTCGCGCGCTGATTTCTTTGAAAAGTAACGGGCAGACCCGCGACTCGAGCTTTCGCTCCTCAGGTGGTCCCTCGCAGAAGAAATGCAGATTTAATGGGCGCATGGCTTTTGAGTCTCGGGTATGTCGCGGTGCAAAATGTTTCTTCGGAGCTTCTCTTTGAATCACTGAGATCCTACGTCAGCAAAGAAACCACCAAGCATTCTATACCGCTAGATTCTAAACCAACGGAGTACCAAAAGGGGTAGATCAATGGGCCAACCAGCCAAAGAGCTTTCCTTGGTTTTGGGAGCCACTTATCTTCCCCCGTGATGAATTAACCTGCGCGCCATATATCCCGAAATGCCCGGAGTGGATGCAAATACCCGGGTATAAGAGGCCGTCCGAAAACAAGAAAGAGCCACGGTCTAAAGACGGGAGAAAAGACGAAAAAGTACGGGCTCGTGGCGAGGACGGGGGTTGAGGGAGGAGGGTTGGCGGAGTTTGATACAGGTGGGTAACCCCGCGACACCCTCTAACGAAACGGATCGTCTGTCTTACTTACATCGGCTGGCATCTATAAACTCACGCGGTTGGTACACGCATACGAAGGCCAGCACGCGTGTATATCCCCCATCGGACGTGCAAGGGGGACGCGCGCGGTTACCAGCGGGCAACCGACCCACCAACCACCCATATATCTGCGTCCTAAAAGGAATTCCAGAATATATTTTACATATGCTTTATTGCCGCCTTATTTCCAACTCTATGGGCACAGACCTCGAGCAGAGACCACGGGGGAGACAGAGAACGAGGGAAGAGGAGAGGGACAGCGATGCACGCGCGTACTCCGTGGCTCACAAAGGATGGCGCGGCGCGGCGCGGACACACGCTATGTTTTTCCCTGCGTTTTCGTGCGCACGTCGCGAACGGGATGATTACCCGTCCGGACGGAAAAACGCAACCCTGATATGCGACTTTTTTGGCCGGGGCGGCTCACAAGCACCGCTCGTACGACCGACAGGTGCAAGCAGTGGCTTCGGAGGTTCAACAATCGCGAGTATGCTCGTAATTCTTCATTTCTCATTAACTTTATGATTGACGACGCTCTGATGTGCCATTTTGACGATGTTCTTCCGTTCTTAGATTCAAAGTATCAACGTCCAATTTAAGTGTCGCAAAATCTTCTTTATGGTTCATGGTCTGATATCATCGAGAAGGAGACTCGTAGGTAAGTACGTTGCCTATTAAATTCTGGTTAGGAATACTAGTTGCAATAATTTATAAACCATGGTTGCTCGCTGGGAAAAGTCGAACATACTCAGCGACTCAATAATAAATTACTCTGAATTAAACCGTGTAGTGTGTCGCGATATTTCATTACGGGGATGCTGAGATTAATTTATATATTGGCGAACGAAAAATACATGATCGATGAAGCGCATTTGCCAGTAAAGTTCAGTAGAAGAGCAGAAGACATGGGACGATCTACGGCACGTATTGCGTAAACCCGAAGAACCCGTAATTTTCAAAAGGTTACAATGTATCGATAGATCATCTGGGCGATCCGCGGAGGGCACACACGCCGGCTAGTTCCTCGGTAGCACGTCGTAGACTTATAACAGGGTAGAGGACGCATAAATGTATAATGCATGCCCCTGCGCGACTGCATTCCGCAGTAATGACTTAACTTGTACCAGTTAACAAGTACCGGGGAGGGCTAGATGATTCGATAATTTGCAAGCCGGAGCTGTGATTTGCCATCGTTTTATTCACCCGGCCACGACTTTCAGCGCCGAATCGCTGAATGCAAATCGATGATTCCACGTCTCATCACTTAGGTATACCAAGTGTTCCGTCGCTTAACGTTTTTTTAACGTTTACCCAAGCACCCCCGGCTGGGTAACTTCACCAGTCGCCCAGCCACGAAGTCCGCCATGCTGTTGAACTTCGCCAGCGGACCAATCGGGCCCCAAAACTTCGCATAATACAACCGAATTATTTATAAGATTCGGTGAACAGCCCACGGTCGCTTTCGTGCTAATAATAATAGGGACAGAGAAGCGGAGATAGGGATACCGATTACTGACTCGGTCCGCTTCGGATAATGACTTAACTTGGCCTGGTGCGGGTCGCGAGAAATCTGGGACCGCGGTGCAAAACGGAATCGAACTATTCGATAATTCGCGAGGGAATACGGATTACGAAACCGCCGTGGTACCCGGAATGAAGGCGCGGAGGGGGTCGGAGGCGAAGCGTGGGTCTTGGGTACTCCAAGTTCGACGGGCCCCGACGGGGGGCCCCCCACCAGCAAGTGTACAAGCGGTCCGGAACGGTGGGGAGAGCCGGTTTCAACGACCAGAGACGCCATCACGCTTAACGGCAAGAAACTATGATTACCGTGAGGCCCACCGAACTCTCGTTTCGGTCGGGAGGTGCGCGCGCCTCCTCGAAAGTCGGGCCCAGCGACGTCCCGTGGCCGTTCAATTATCGATTCGAATCCACCCCTAGCGATGCCACGCGAGAGCAGGATTCTCGGGCCCCGCGAGGCGCAAACCGTGCCGGATACTATGTATTCGGGGGTAATAGTGGGAATAAGGGGTGGAGCGGAATAATGGCGAACCGAATATTCACCGGCCCGGGTGCATAAACGTGCATGCAAAAATCTTGCGGCGAACGCTCCGCTCGAAAAACCTGGGGCGTGTGAATAAATTATGAAAAGCAAGCTCGTTCACGGCGAATTTCGGCACGTTTGAAAATTGCACGATGGGGTAGCGAGGTAAGATAGGGTATCGTAAAAAAACGATAATCGAAAAATGCTAGACATATGAAAGTATCAAAAGGAAGCAATTGTATTGTAACAGTTAGGTTCGTTGCACAGTGTTTCGCGAAATGCACAAAAGTCAAAAATCTGAAGTGTCCGATCCATAAATTTTTGTATCTTAAAATGTTAATAAAGGAACGTAGGTTTTAATGTTACCCATAACTTTTGCTGAAGTAACCAATTTGTTGTCAAAAATGATGATTGAAATTTACTCGAATTTTCGGTGCGTTTCTTTAAACACGCGCTATTTGCCGAATGTTTATCTGATTAATTTGATTTTTATAAGTTATGTTTAGTATTATATGACCTTCCCAGCTGCCGACAAACTTTTTTGCAATATCAACAATTTGTCCCAATTTTTATGTTAAATGTTTATCAACTTTGACTCGAGTTTTAAAAAAAGTACCAAAATGTACCTCCGTGATTTTTTGTATATTAATTGAGGGAACATTAAACTTTATATTAACGTCAATTTCGACTGTCCAAATTTGCCCGAAACGGAAAAAATAGCCGAAATCTTTAGGACTTTCACCGCTCCTTTCACCGACATAATAAAATACTTGATAGTAGATGATTCAAATTATTGCGAATCATCAGATTCAACCCCAGACACATGTTCCGAGTCCGATTCTGATTTAATATGACAAACAAATTTTTCCATTTTATTATTATTTACATTGTTATTTAATTTTTTTATTAATGTTTTCATTTTTATGTTATTTTTTATGTTTTACGTACTACGTAATGCAAATTACAAACCAAATACAAGAAAATTTTTAAATGTGTACGAAGTTATGATATCTGTCACCCAAATCCATTTTATGTAAAACGACCGCAACGGTTTTCAAGTATTTCTGCGAAACCGATGAAAAAAATTTCTTAATAAAAGTGAGTCAGTATTCAGTTGACAACAAATTGCAAAAGTAAAAATTAGTAAAAAAAACTTTTTATTCAATAAAAAAATCAAGAGCACCTTATTTTTTAAATGGAACTGCATATATTTTATACCCCCATCGATGCATCTTTATATTCTCTTTTAAAAAGTATTAGGGTACTTAGGTCGAAAACTGATTAATTCAGAAGTTATGAGTTTTGCCCCGAAGCCCATTTACGCGAAACACTGTGCATTGGTAGAAAACAGTGGCGGAGCACGCGTCTTTTGTTTAAAGCTGTGAAATGTTCCATGTGCTGAGTGGATCTTATTTTGTGTACTAAAAAGACTTATAATAAATATATATTTAAAAACGGTAAGTCAATTATTTTTGTTACATTATAATCTTCATTTTATTTACTTTAATGTGCAATATTAAAAATTGCAATATTTTTTTATTTGCTGCACAAATAACATCAGTCTCTGGAAAACGATGGTTTGTGGGAAGATGGGGTCCTTGATACGGGAAATGATGGGGTACCCCATCATACCCCGTACTATGATTGTTCATATGAGGTTGAACAATGACATCGTTCTCTATTATAATGTAAGTCAAATTCCCATTACTTTTAGTTCCGATTTGAAAATGGTAAGAACATATTAGAAAAATACTAAGTAGACGAGGAGAATGGTCAAAAGAAGTTATGAAGAAAGCTGTAGATGAAGTTTTAAGCAACAAAATGGGGTACAAGAAAATTACTCGAGAATATTGCCTTCCATACACAACATTGGAACGTTATGTCCAAAAATTGAAACAGGGAAATGAATTGACCACGGGTTTACCATTAGGGCAAACAGAAGAGAACGAACTTGTCGAATATTTAAAAGATATGGTCCCACAACTCCTGTGCGGGGGTTGAAGAAAATAATTTAGAAGAACTTCGTATTTCCATCGATTGTGGAAATATTTAGGGGATTCATCTTGCCCCATGCAAAATGTTTTTTCACTACTTTTTTTTAAAGTTTCAGAACTACAAATTTTTATTCAGATATTGCTCAAATTATGTACCATAGGCTAAAGTATTAACTTATAATTATATATTGATTCATAAGAACTTAAATTAAAGGTACCTATAATTATCAATTTTCTCGCATTTTTGCATAGCTTCCCCATCATGCCCCCCTTTCCCTACGGTGTATGGTCGATGGGGCCCCACTTCAAAGTTTCCATTTTAATGGGCGAAAACTGATGCAGATCGATACCTACGTGGTTTAATTCCTCGGCGGGACAATTCGTTTCTCGCGGTGCTCCATGGGAACCGCGCTATCTCCGCGCATCATCAGCGAAGTAAGAAATCGGATTCGGTTTCATTATTCAATGCTCCCGGGCTGGTGGTTTTCAGTCGTCGCGTGGGCCGCGAGCAGAGCAGAAGGACAGAAGAAGGAGGGGGCGTGATTATTCCGTCGCGCGAAAATAATAATGAACTCGAATAAATCAGGAAAGTTGGAGGGAACTAGTTCTCCGCAGCTACTCCATTCACGATATCCGCGCGCCGCGATATGCGAGCCGGCTGCCAAAAATGTCCCTCGGCCGACAACTTTCCTGGCTCGTTCGAAAACCCTGGGAATCCGGTCTGCGCGACACCGATTAGTCTCCCCGCAACGTTGCAACGTGTTCCGGCGACGTTAGTCTCCCCCACCTCCCCCACCCCCCTATCCACCACCCCGAGCGATTTTCACGAAGCGAAACGGAGCCAGAGGTTCGCTGGAACAATTGGTCTTTTTCGGCAGATAGAACACGCCCGCGCTCGGGCTTGTCTGGCTTTCCGGGGATCCCTCGACGTCTCTCGACTTCGGGCTCAGCGGCGGGAGTAGAATGGAAGTAGGTAACCTTTGGGATCTCGACGTGATATATTGCGGCGAACCGATCTACAATCTGCCCGCCGAGTGATATAGACGCCGGCGCGGGATGTTGTATGCAAATCGGGAATCAGGAAGCAAAAGGAAGCCTTATGAAAATGGAATTTTTAACCCGGGCCAGGTGTAAACCGTGGAAATAGCCAAAATACCACGATCCCCGGTTGCACTGGGACCTAAGCCACCTGTGCCTTTTATGTCGTCTTTATCCCCCTTTTCTCCACTGAATTTACGAGCCCTCTCCGAATCGAGCCGAAGAACAGTGTCCGCTGGATTAGTAGTTGGAGCGGTGGAGCTAGATCCGGAGTCGCGAAGAAAGGATCCCCGAATGAAAACTGTTGTTCGCGCTTCATCTGGTCCGCCGTGATTTCTTGAAACAGGAGGAAGACACGGAAAGGGATTGGCCGTTCGGATGGTTACGTAGTTACAGGTTGGTCAGACTCGCGGTTAAGATGGACGAGGCGGCGCGGTGCGAGATCTTATCCGAGCGCAGCAGCGGCCACTGTATCATCCACTTTGAATAGGGCTTCGCTTCACTCCCTATATTATACCTATAGGCACTAACCTTCTACCTATGCCTGCTCGCTCGCTAGCTCGCTCGCTCGTCCGCCAGCCACGATACGTATACCGTGGTCTCCCAAAGCGAGAGAAACGGCGGGACGAACGATGACGATGGGAGAGGGACGGAACGAGGGAGAACGGGACGGATTAGAGGGAGATCGAGGTGCACGATGTATAAGTGCGTTTATACGGCAGAAACCTTGCTAAGCACTAAATTACCGCGCGCGACACTGTCATACCGTTACCGCGGCTCGCAGCCCAGCCACCTTGCAACTCACAACTCGCCCTCTACCTGCCCATGACTTACAAGTCGGCGATAGCGCTCGCTACCACAGTCTTAATCAGCATAAATCATACCGACAATGCGCCACTGACCGAACGCCTTTGAATCCCGCCACCATCTACGCGAAAATGGGAGCTTCGATCTCATCCGTGGCTATCGATCGAGGCCCAAGGGCCTTCTGGGTACCTACAGAGATAGATAGAGAGCTTAGGCAGAGACGTAAGCTTCAGATAGAAATTCAGATCCAGTATGTCTAGAAACCTGAGCTTTAGAATCATCCACAAATTAGAAAATGGTAGCAGCTCGCAAATTACTTGGAACACCAAAGGTCTCGGGTTTCGTCATACGTCCACCGGGTACCGAGGCCTGGTAGAATGTTCTGAGAAATAAATCCGAAATCAGTAGGCGTCCTTTCAAGTTTCATGAGATACTCTCGGCGGTGTCGCGGCGCGTGATCCTAAGTGTCATATAATCTTAAAATGGCCGCAGACGGTCGTGCCGAAGAGAAATGCGACTGGATTAGCAAGCGTGCGCCCGTGCGCGCCAAACTTATGACCGCGCCGTACATCTGCAGCCGCAAGATTGCCCCTTCGCCTTTTCCTCCGAACTGAGATCTCTGGGAGCAACGGGCACACAGCCGCGGGCTTCCATCGACGATACCGGCCACCCGTAGTCATTACGCGTGAAATCTGAACATTGCAAATGGCCCTTGCCTTCCTCTCCGCCATACTCAGCCCCCAGTACGGAATCCTGTTTTCTGGATAAATTCGAAATTGCAGCCTTTCGATCAGCCGACGTTCCTTCCGCCTTCGCTCGACCGTGCCTCCTCTCTCCGCAACTAACGATCAATGAAATCTTCGGCGAAAAACGAGCGTTCACCACGGGGAGTAATATTCCACGTCGAGGCGACTATTCGACCGTACAGTTACCGATGAATATTCTTCCTGCATTTATTTATTTCTCAGTTCTGTCTAACCTTGACTCGTAAGTATGCAAATATGAGCGACCAGAAGTTGCCGCGCGACCCTTCTCTTAACGATGGAAATTTGGCGTTACAACGAGGAAGGCGGCGAGGGCCGATAAAGATTCGAAAGCTGAACGAATGGCGCGTCCCGCGAATTACTGCAGGATACGTATCGTTAACGCCCGCGCCATTACTCATAACACCGTCTTGAGATTAGATCGTGAACGGTGCGGGCCGGGCCACGTCTAGAAAATCATTAATATTGATCAGGCAGATGATTGATAACTTCATTAACACGTAACACGCGCCGATTCAATTAACTCCTCGCGCAACGTCCGCCAGCCGCATGAAAATAATTTACGATTCAAAAGAGCTGGACGCGCTCCTCTTTCTCTTTCACGCTCGAGTCAATTAGCGATAACCTCTCCCCGGATTTCTAACGCGAGCTTTCAGCGAACTATCAACGACGCCGTGATCTACCGCCGCCGCTAATTAATCGCTCCGGTAAAGAACCGCGGCGGGAGGGATTATAGTTTTTCCGCGTCGACGTTCCCCGGGGGTCCGCGAATCGTCGGGGATCGTTTGCATTTTTGCCAGAGAACACCGTAAATCCGATGCCTCGACTTAACGACGTCGGAGCGCCGAGCCTGGTACGCTATCGCGGAATATTTCTCTTCTGCATCTTTTTCGCCCTTCCTGGTCGCGAAAAAATTGCGGCATCTATTCTCCGCTCACGTAGAACCGCGAAGGCGATCGGAGCGCCGTCGGACAGAGGGACGGAGGGGGGGGGGGGATGGACGGAGGCCGGAGGGCCTGTTCTCCGCGTGTTCGGCCCGGACAAGAAGAGATCCGTACCCGTAATTGTAAACATTGGATTAATGCAAATGCGCGCTTAAAAGCTTAATTGCTTTGATAAAGTATGGCGGTGCATTAAATTCAAATGCATGTAAATTAATTCAAATTTATGAGAAATAGGTGGACGCGGAGGAGCACTTACAGGAAAAGAGGGAAAATAAAAATTAGTCCCCGCGGGGCCGGCCCCCGCGACCAGACTCTTTTTTCATTCTATCCCTCACCTCCGCTGTCTCCCCCCACGGCGTCCCCCCCCCCCCCCCCGCCCGTCACGTCCCAGCAGCCCTGGGCTCTCCCTCTCGCCCTTCGACCGTTGCGCCCCCCCTCGACGCCCCGCCATTCCCTCTTTTTCACGAACGCGCCATGTTGCCAGCCAGATTGGCCGCTATGCAGGTTTCGCCAATAAATTCCGCCTTCGGCTTTCGTCCGATACACGTCGAATTTTAACGCAGCCGGATCGTTACCGCGCTGATTAACGATGTCAAAATCAACTGCGCGCGCGGTTTTCTGGGAAACGTACCGTTTCGGAGCGGTGGCCGAGGCTCGCGATCGTTAGCAACGGAGCGAAGAGAGGAAAAAAAAAAAAGAAAAAAGAGGGGGCAAGTACAAGCTGCTCGTGGCGGGCAACATGTTCGCGCCTAAAGTCGAATCGTTCGACGGAAGAGCTAATTGTAAGTTTCTCGCGAACGCGCCCCCTTTTCGATTCATCGTCAAATTACTCGGGTACTTTGGGGACAGGTGCAGGCAACGCGCGTGGAAATCTGTCTTGCCGCGGTTAGGATGAGCGAAGTTAATCGAGGTAATCACCCTCGTCGCCGCTGAAAACGCATAAACATGCATTGAGGCCTAGACCAGGGGGTCTTTAAAGAGTTGAAGAACCCCAGCCTCTGTTTCAAACGTTTAACATTTTAGCGCCAGCAACTATTTAGATCGCGTTGAAGGAAAAATGTCCCCTCTTTTAACGTCAAAAATTGTCTGCAATTTTATGTTCTAATATTCTTTTTTCTTCAGAGGTTAAACTCGAATTATTATTATTATTATTATTATTATTAAATGTATGAAACAAACGAATACAGGGTTCAGGTAAGTCCACCTTTCTTGAATGAATAAAACTACTGTAAACATGTAAGGAAGATCGGGGTAGGTTGTAACACGGAGTAAATTGTAACATAAGTAAAATCGTTTAAACGATAAATCTGGTAACCCACAGCATGCGAGAGCTGCTTGACGATATTAGCACCGTCGGTTTTAGTGACACAAACCAGCGTTATGTATTCATTTTGTGGTTATAGCCCAGAATTTTAGTATTTAGAGCATGTAAGTAAATTTTGTCTTGGCACTTTTATTTCAATTAACTGTCATTAGAAACCGTTTTAATTTTTGCTTCTTTGTCGCAAAAGAATCAGTACACATTGGTTTATTATAATGTGTACGCATTTTAGTAATTTGATGTTTAGTTTCTCGTTTACTCAGAATAAAACGCAAAAATTCAAGCTCGGGAAAAATTGTAACATGTTACTACTTGCTCCACTCTAAATGGTGATAAAGCAAGCTATTTACTGACACTCCGGAAGAAGATGCTCTAGACGAACAACAGAACAATCGAAAATCCAAAAAGTAGAACAAAAAGTATATAGGCAAAAGTAAAGAAAGCGAAGAAGGTTTTGATAGAATTAGATGAATAAGCAATAATTGTTTAACTCGTGTATATCAAATGTTTAATAATGGTCTGTTTTCATTTATATTTTTTAGAAATGTTTATTTGTGTTCATATTTGTATTTAAATAAGTAAAACAGATGTGTTACAATTTACCCCGGACTGGGGCACATTGTAACAAAGTTTCAGATTTGTTTAAGATGAAGCTGGATGTCTAAGTGTCCAAGATTTTGTCACGCACTTTCATGCAATCAGTTCACCACATACGTAAGTAGTAAATCACGCAAATTATTTCCTGATTGAGGAAAACACTTTCGAGAAAAAACTGTGAAAACTTTTTTGTTACAATCTACCCCGGTCTCCACTACTACTTAATCTGGAAACAAGCAACGACTATGTTCCACTTTCAAAGGGAAAATTCCCTCATACCAGAAATGTATCATATATGATACGTCCAGCGCTCAAGGGTTAAACACGCGACCATCTCCCCTAAGCGTCTCGATGTGCCCGTAAAATTGCAGCAAACAAAAACAGAGTGACGGGGGTGGTTGAAAAATCTGTGGAAAAATCAGGAGCCAGAAGTGTATTTTACCGCGATCAGGCTTATTGACCGGCACGGAGAATGTGGCGGAAGGGAAAGCCTCGGGAAAGCCAGTCACAATAGGAAAATCTTTCGCGCGGCGCGCCACTTCAGGCGGCTGATAGATGGGCGCGTTCCATAACGGCGATAATGGTCGGTGGCCCATCAATTTCGGCCGGGCTTGATTAGATAGGCGCGTTTTATTGCGGCAAAAACTCAACTCTCGCCCCGCCGAAAACCGACCGACACCCCCGGCCTGCCCGCCCCTTCTTCCATCCCCCTCGCCGCGGAGACTTTATCGTAAATAAAATGGAATCGCGAAATATGAGAGCGAGGTGATATTTGCCGGCGCACGGCTGGCAAATACTCACCGCGGGGGTTCTATAAACCAAGCGGAAGCATTGTTCTGTCTATGAATCCGGCCGATTGACGGTCAGATGTTGAACCGGTGGATTCAAGCCAGACGAAACTTCGTTTCGTTTCGTTCCGCTGAGCCCTTCTGCGTTATAGGAGGCGCGCACGGGTGCGTCGGGACTGTCGGGAGTGGGATGAACGCGTGCTTTACGCTTTCTAAATCACGCCGGTGCATCAACGGCAACGGGGCGCGTGGTGGTAGAGATATAGCGCAATCGTAAAATCAGCTAGGCGATGAATTAAACATATTTCGGGCGTCAGAACAAGCTGCTAAAAGCGGTATCGATTCGGCAGGTAGATCGGGCGGTGGCACTCATCGACATGGCCGTGTACAGAGTGTCACTTTAACGGGATCAGTGGATATGAATTAAACCGGGGATACTTGTGGGGTTAGTTTCTACGTCTTTTTATTCCAGCGCTATATATAGGAACGATTGATTGATTTTTTGCCGTTGCTGTTTCGCTGATTACATGTGTAGACTGAGTGGAATAGGGAACTGGGTCAAACTATTCATTTATGAAGGTAAACAAGCTTGAGCGTAGGAAGGTTGTTGGGAAAAAACTTGTGAAAATAAGGAGCCCAGCCCAGGGTCGGATGGAGTCTGTATCTCTCCTCTCGTTCAGGTTCCTCTACCCCCATTGAAGACTTCAAGAAGCATGAGATAGGACATCGTAGATGGTGTATACACACTACTTAGAGTGGTATGGGAATATTACCTTATGGGATTTTTTTTTGTATTCTGTGTTGCTCCCTACGAGCCTGTTTTTGTTTCTTAAACCAAAGAAAGTATGTATATAAAAAATTGGCCCATATGAAACATATTTACAGGTCGCTACGATTTGCAACATTATTTTACACAATCAAGTGTAGGGGAGAGTAGAGGAATTATGAACTCTTAAGGGAATAGTTAAATTGAAACAAAAGTATTGACTCTAATCACATTTACTTTATAGATAATTTGATCTTTGGTTAATTATCTACAAAGGCAACACAAATAATTATATGTAGATACTTTAATAAACAAATCATTTCTTGAAAGAAAAACAAAACTGTCTGTCCGTGATTATTCGTAGCTAGCGGGGTAAATGCGAACGGTTGCTTAAAGTTCTCTTGATCTCTACTGAACATTTCTTACTTAGTTTTTTTACACGCTGTGGTTCTGACAGTTTTTGATCGAATTTTCGTTGCTCGTGGGATTGAGTATTTATTTGCTGCCAGACCGATTGAAAGTCTTTTATCTTTAACCTCTTTCACGGGTATCTCAAGATCTTTCAACGAATATGTACGTTTATTCTTCCTAATATAATTCCGTACTGGACATATAAAAAGCTTTGAAATGTTAAGAGAAAAGGGTAGAGGCCATCGTCCGCAATAGCCCCAAATGAACAGAAGTTAAGAAATTTCAAATAAAACAAATACGAACATGTATAAGTAGGTATATACAAAGTAATCCGGTGATTTTATTTAGAATTAAGTAACTGAACTACGAAAAAATTATACTTTGTTGGGTAGTATAGTTTTAATGCACTATAGACTAAAAATACTCGAGCGTAAAATTATAGGAAAAGCTACGAAAACATTTCACGACCATTATCTTTGCAATTGCGCGCAGCCTTCCGTCGTGACAGTTTCCTTAATACTAAACATAGCTAATTACACCATGCAACAATATCGCGGGTGGACAGGACAAGCGAAGTCAGCGAATATCGCGGTGTTCCGGTTTACTACGCGTTCGCAATTCCCCCACTCTCCCTTACATTATTCCTTAAATTGCATAAAAAAATGTTCTTTTTGTGTCAGGTATAAAAACGGCTTTCACTAATAACTCCAAATCTACAAGAAAGTCAGCTGGATAGTTATTAATTGGAAGGGAGACAGAAACTTTTTCCCATGCCCCTAAAAACAATTCTGCCCTCCTTAGTTAAACTGTCCTATCTAGCATTTTTTCATTTTTTGAGATATATTGATGTATTTGAAGTTCCACTCGTCTTTTACCTTTTAAGTAAAGTTAGAAAACTTCTACGTGCTTCGTAGAGATTTATAAGCAGTCTAATGTATTTAACCTGACTTCTTTCCAAATGGTTAAAATATCCTATCTAAAACAATTAATTAATTGGTACGTTAATAATACATTACCTACCGGTATACCTATTACAAAAAATTATATTAGGCTGATACGAAATAATGACAACATGTTTTAATTTGAATGAAGGGAGATAAGAACGGTACAAAGTAGGTAAATGATAAAACTTCAGTTTTCTCGGTTGTTTCAAAATGCTAGATAGGACATTTTAACTAAAGAGGGCAGAATTAATCCTAGCAACTTTCAAATATTGTCTGATTAGATAGCATAGCATGGCATAGGGTAGATGCACCATTTGTGGCCACTTTAAGGATTTCAGTGACTTTCATCGTAATTATCTTTAAAATTGTACTTCAAATTAAGAAACTAAAAGCTTTACTAAATTTTACACTATCTTTACTATTAATGACTAAGTTACCATTAACTAGAGAAATCGTTAAAGAATTAATAAAGTTAAAAAATATAAGAAATCCATTTTTCACCGTTTGTGGCCACTTGCCACTTTTCGCGGAAGCAATAAATGTAATATTATATTTCTGACGGTATAGGGGAGACCGGGGCTAAGCCGCCACCGGGGCTAAGTCGCCACTTTTAAATATCTCCGAATCTATACATCGTATGATCTCGCGGTCGTTAATCTAGATCTTCAATCAGATTTCAATGCGACCGACAGAGTATGGTGAATTTAGGTACTAAATTGTAATTTTTATTTCGTTGAACGTGTTGGTTGCTATGAAAAGTGGCCGAAAGAGAATTTGTTTTCGCAACGAAAAATACCGGTTTGCACCTTCGCACTCATCGCGGAAAATCTGAAGGTAAGTGATTCTTAGAGAATTAAGCATGCCAAACACGATTTTGATATGAAACCTTTCATTTTCTTTTATCTAAAATATTTTCTGAGCGACCGAAGTTGTGACTGGCGCTCGGGGCTAAGTCGCCACAAAGCCATTGGGGTTATGTCGCCACATTCTTAATTGTCACTTAGTCGAATTCACTCTATCTTTAATTGTAAACGCCTCAGTTAATTGTTTCGCCTCACGCCGAAAATCTCTCGAGAAAAATGTTCCACGGAAAAGAGGGCGGCCTAGGAAAAATGCTGAGACTGAACGATAAAATAAAAAATAAAATAATAAAATAAAATAATAAAAAAAAATAACACATCTTTGAGTGTTTTCCTTCAAACAATTTTCATTTTCTACTAACAATTTGGTACGAAAAAAAAGGTAGCGACTTAGCCCCAGGGGGGTGGTGCCTTAGCCCCGGCGATTTTGACATTTCAGAAAATACACCAACGTCAATTTTTCGATTTCTTCATTACACTATGCCAGATAAACATTATATCGTATAGTAATTTTGTAGCTCAGGCTTTACTCTTTCCAACAGTATAAATATGTACGGTAAAATTATTTATTTTATTGCCGAAAATTGGCACCGCCAAAAAAGTGGCGGCTTAGCCCCAGTCTCCCCTACTAAACAAAATATTTACGGTTTGAAATTCTACACATAATTATGTGTCTACAAGCAATTTCAAGCTAAAAAACCGCGGTAATTATGCATATGGCCAAAAACGGTACAATGGCCACAAATTGTACATCTACCCTACATATTTGGAACAAAAGCAGCCTTGTGGAGAACCTATATTTTATATCTTAAAAAATGGACCAGCCAAATACCCACCGCATGTTAGGTATAAAGAAGACACGTGTGTCGCACATTCCCAGCAATGACCGTGATGATTGTTTAAATATATAAAAGCATACGCAGTATTTTATCTTTTTATCTAACTCTCCTTGAGAATGGTCATAATCATTGACCGAAACCTTGGAATTTGATAAAAATTCTTAAAATTGCAAAATAGCTTTTATTTAATTGTTTAATAGACCGAACCAGTGTGCCGAAATCATCTCTTCTAATTAGAACAATTTTTACGGTCGAAATTCTATCTATATTATATAAAGAAGACACCTAACTAAAGAACTGCTCGAGATGGCAACAAACGAGAAAGTTCGCGAGGCTCCCACGAAATTGATACACGAAGGCTTTATCGAAACATCGAGGCCTGAGCTTCCACCGCAAACGGGACCCAGCAGGATTCGGCCACCGGCCGTAGATTAACGGTAAGCGAGCGGCTAATAACCACGCATTCAACTTTATTAACGTTCTCTACTAAGATCGACTTAATTCGCGCCCGTGCTGGAGCGTCAATAAAGCCGGCGGTATCTCAATGCATTAAGATTACGCGCGAAAGCCGGTACTCGCTGAGGCGTCCTGGATAAGCCGCAATACGCGCTGGCTCGTGCCATTCACTCGCGCAATTTGTAAAACCGAGCAATTTGCCGTGGAACGGTTTTATCTGCGGCTCGAGGATGAATCGATTCGACCACTGGCCGCACGCGAGCTGCCACGATTCTCGATTCTTCAAAGTACAGCGGAGAGGCTACCTACGAGAGCGAGAATCCTGCCGTTTAAACAGAAGCTGCAACGCATCATCTATCGCCTATCAAACGGCACTGCCATTTAATTTACCAACGATTTTGTTGCTCGATTCCTAATCGTCGCAGACAGTAATCACCAGCGGTGCAATCATTTTTAACCGTACCTTGACCCCTGCTCGAGAGCGGACTTCAGCGAAGGTGAACTTCAGTGAAGTCTGGCCGCCATCGACCGAGCCATCGCGGCGCGGCGAGCGAAATGCGAGAGGGAAGAAGGTGGAGCGAAACTGGTGCCCTGGCAAGCGGCAATCTAAAAAGCAACATTATAAGCGCGCATCACGCGTTTACGGCTTATCTGCAATTTTCTTTAGCGGGGACGAGGGGACGGCCGGCGGAGATACAGGGGGATCCCCCCAAGGACGATCGGTGCATTTATAGATTGATAATAGCAACATGCACGTGCTACTAGCGCATAAAGGTCGACGCGCAGGTAGTCATTAGGCCGCCCCACGCCCAATACATTAAGTCGTTATGAAGATATCTTTAGCCTTTTCTCGCCGACAGTAGGGGTCTCTAAACACGTTTCAGCCTCACCGGAATAATAGCCGGTGCAGGGCACGTTATCTTCGAAGCAAACAAGGTGTTTTTGCTCCCGGCCTTCTTTTTGCCCTTTTCTGTCCGGTCGATCGCTCGCCAGCCAACTCGTCGCGACCGAGCGTTATTATCGTTTAAGCGAACTTCATTACGTTCAATTCCGCGGGGTGAGGGGGGGGGGGGGGGGGAGAAAAAAAAGATATCACTTTTCGAACGGGAAACCGGGGTGGAAGGCCGCGAGTGTAAAAATCCCCACGGAAGAGGGCTGGTCCCGCGCATTCTATTCATAGACACTGTACGCTGCTTTTTGCTCTCTCCCGTTGCGCCTGTAATGCGCGCGCTGGCTGGTAACCACCTCGTACGCGCCACCCTCCCTCCCCGAGCGACTCGTGTTTTTCAAAAAATCTCGCTGGTAAACAGGATAATAATTTCGCGTACACTGACGCTAAATGTAAAGCGGCGAGGGAGGGGAGGGAGGCTAATAAAGAAAAAGTTGTTTAACACTGATTATGGGCATTACTCTCCATTTTCCAAAGCGGAGTCCACTCCCTTCTCTTCCTCCTCCTCCCGCCGCGACGCCACCCCTCTACCCCTTCCAGCCAGCGACCAGTTTTATATCAGCAATATCGTCGCGAAATCCCGGTAAGACGTGAGCGAGCAGCCCCTTCTCATAGCAATTACTCCCATCCCATCCAGTCGAGTGCGACCCACACCATTCCGCCACTCTTCACCCCTGTTCCTTCGCCACCCCCCCCCCCCCACCGCCCACCCGCCCTCTTCCTCGCCCGAAACCCACCGCTCCCGTCCTCTCGAATGGCCAAGTACGCGTACTGCCTAACTAAAAGTCCTTCTCGCAAATTGCAGGTTATTACCGACGTTACGTTTATCGATGCAGCGGTTGCGTTTACGTCGGACCCGCCATTTCTTCCTCCCCGTGGCCCCCGCGCCGCTCCTGTGCTCCCAGCTCTCTCGCAGATTACCCCCGACGGACCCCACCCTCCCCGCCCATCCCCCTAACTGGCATTCGACATACCTTTCGGCCTCTTTTTACCAGGCCCCCGGGAGACTTTGATTCGCCTCGCGCAAGCCCCCAGACTGCTCGCGAATTCATCAACGAACACGGGTAGCTATTAATTCCCGGCGAATCGAAATCGTGGCTCGTTTCGCTCCAATTACGTGATCGCGGCTTCCTACCACCGGTTACCGGCCGTTTAGGCGAGGGTAACGCGGTGGGTAACGAGGGTTCACTTGTATCCGGCCGGGAGGAAAGACGCTAGGTGCCGAAGGCAAATATTTCTTCGGCGTGGAATTATTGCGATTCCCTTGGCCTCCAAAGTCCCGTAGAACAGTGATGAGCAACGTTCGGTCCGTAGTGGAAACCTAATACTCTACGCGGGCTGCAATATTTAATACCTAAATATACTAATCGAAGAATATTCATTTATAGGGTGAAATTGTTATTTCTGATATAGATTTACAATTGAAATAATTGCGGGCCGCAGGTCAGTGGCTGGAAGGCCAAATACTGAAGGGGGTTGGAATTCCGAATGAAGCTCAGCCTTAGTTTGAATTTTAAATAGATTCTAAATCGATTACATTTCACGACCATTGAGCCAACGAAATGCTCAACCGATACTAACAAGGGAAGATTCCGAACCCGAAAATTCAAAAAATTCTGAAACTTTGTGAATATGTGGGGAATTTCCTCCTAATTACAACGCAATTTTTGTTTGCTGCCCAAATTTACTCTAATGGGGTGTAATTGACCCCTGAAAATCCGGTCATTTTCCGATTTTGTGTTATAACTAGTGAACTGTAAAATATTTTTTTTACCAAATGATAGATCTAATTAAGGGGGTAGGTCACCCTCAACAGCCCTAAAACAAGCTTTTTTTCAAACGCAAATTGTAAAGTGTTAAATAACAACAGAGACAACATTTTTTTCTAGTTTTAATCGTTATTCTATGAGCTTTAACACAAAAAAGAAAAGTCTAAATGTCTCTATGTACATAAAAGTTGTGAGTAAAAACGTAAAGGAGTGCACGCGGTGCGCCGTTTGATGGTGTACATAAAATCTTGTAAACCGCTCCAACGATTTGGATGAAAATTTAATGAGAGATGTCGAAAGCTATTCTCTAAGATGTGTCGGCAGCAGAATTTCGAAAAAAAAAACAATAATACAATTTTTATGTTGAAAAATACGATTTTATCGATTTCTTGTATGAAAAATATTTTTTATCTTTTTTTTAAAGAATTTATCTCGAAATTCTGCTCCCGACACATCTTAGGGAATGGTTTTCTGCATCTCTCATTAAATTTTCATCCAAATCATTGGAGCGCTTTTTGAGATTTTATGTTCACCATCAATAGGTGCACCGCGTACACCCCTTTACGTTTTTACTCACAACTTTTATGTACATAGAGATAATTGGACTGTTCCTTTTTTGTGTTAAAGTTCATAGAATAACGATTAAAACTAGAAAAAACCTTGTATCTATTGTTATTTATCACTTTACAATTTGCGTTTGAAGAAAGGCCTGCTTTAGGGCTATCGAGGGTGACCTACCCCCTTAAAAGAAGTAACTTTTGTCTTGAAACTATTCTTCTATCTCTTACGGTTCGCGAGTTGCAACACAAAATCGGAATATAGCCGAATTTTCAGGGGTTAATTTCACCCCCTTCGAGTGAATTTGTGTTCAGCAAACAAAAATTTCGTTGTGATCAGTAGTCAAACTCCTACATATTCACAAAGTTTCAGAATTTTTTTAATTTTCGGTTTCGGGATCTTCCCTTGTAAGCAAGAGCTTCGCAGAGGCTCGTATCCTGGTTCGTGGAACACCGCGAAACTTCAAACGAGCGTCCGCGGCCGCTTTACCTCAGAGATACCGTGTGTGCCTATGTCGCGAAGAAATGAAACACCGCCGACCGCGCGCGTTCCCGAGCGTTTTATATTCCTCCGCTAGGCCGATGCAAAAAATATGATCGGGGCCCGTGGACGCTGCCACGTATGTCGTCTCGGGCCCAGGACGTTCAGGAGGATAGACGTTTCGCTGCCGCGATGAAGACGGCGAATTGAACAGGGGAGAGGGCACCGACGGCATGAAGACGAGGACGAAGGGAGGGAAGAAGATCGCAGGGGAGGAAGAGGGATCCGGCTGGCAGCCAGGGGCAAGATGAGAAGGCGAGCGGGAAGGAAGATCGCAGGGAGAGGTAAAGGATCTAGAGACGGGCCACGAGGAGGATGAAGAGGACGAAGAGGACGAAGAAGGGGAGGGAGGGACGCGGAGGGCCAGGGGGAGTGAAAGAGTGAAGCGTGTACGAAGAAGAAATGGGTGGAAGGCCAAGCGGGGGGATCAAGAGGGGGGGATATCAAGAGCGGACCTCCCAAGTTGCGGTGAGATGGCGGATCATCATCATCGTCGCATCATCCGTGATCCGAATAATATCTTCGGAGCTTCGTTATTAAGCATACAATGTAAGCGGCATGCGACTCGTACTCGCGTTAAAAAATTACCGATCGGGAGTATCGAAAATTCCTACTTGCGCGCCCGATCGACTTTTAGATGCAATTTGCCGGCGGTCCACTTTTTGGACGTTTTCTCGCACCGGCCAACGGCCAGATCGCCCGGATACCGAGACTCGTGTCGATCGTATAATTAGTTTGTAAAAAGAAGCTCTCGATGCGGACAAGGCTCCTACCATCCGTCCGCCGAGCGGCAATCAAGCATTTATACGCTACTTCATTCGACGGCGCTCGGCTGTTTTTGCCAAGGTGCCGTTCTCCGAAATTTCCATTTCGCGGATTACATAGGCAACACGATCGCCCTACGGTCGCGGCGCAGAGTTATCTACGCTCGCCGGGGCATAAATCCACAGACGGCCGTGAAAAAAGTGACCACCGGTTTGCCGAAAGAAACGCTCACGATCCCGCAAAACATCGCAGGCAAAGACGCCTAATGATCGCCGACGATTTGCTAACCGCGGGACGATTCCACTGGACCGAAGCCAGCGGGCGAAAAAGCTACGACGGAGGAGCAACTATCCAGACGCTGGCTGGCAGAAGAAATCTGGGAAGAAGTCGGGCGAAATAATGGGCGAAATCATTCGGAACGCTCCGTTTAATAAAGCCGTTCGTAAGTAATTCCGGGGCGATGGCTAGAGGCTCGCGCCCGCTCGACGGATGATATTGGACCAACAGATATTAATTTCGGGGATGTACGGGACATTTAAAGGCCGGGGGGACGCTGATCCCCAGGCGTGTAAGGGGAAGATAAGGCACCCTGTACCCGGCCTGTAATCAATGGCTGGTAAACGAAGTTATAACACAGATGACAAACAAACGCGGCCAGGGTTGCGTCGGCACGGAACTCGTGGATGTGTTGCGAGCCGCTGAAGAGGGCTAATTCGATTCCCTTCGCCAGTTTCGTGGAAGTAGGAATTAATCGAGACTTTGGTAATTGAATTAAGCTTGAAATCTTAGGTTTTTGAACCTTGCGGTATGATAATGAAACGATTAACTGCTTAAATAATGGGAATCAAACTGATAGACTGTTATGTAATTTTTTGTTATCATTGTATTCCAATAGGATTATCCCGTTTAAATAAATAAATAAATACATAAATAAATAAATAAATAAATAATCAGAAAGGGGGTAAAATTAGGAGTCTAAGGTATGTAAAGATGCAGGAATGATATATATCTAAATTGAATTCAAATCGGTGGCACCTGGTTTAGTTTAAATAAAATTTTCCACGTTCAGAAATTATTCAGAATCGTTGAATCGCGAACGAATCGTCTTGCTGCGTTGAAAAGCGAATGGATCAAATTCTCCAACGACTGGTCAGAGTTCGTCAGAGTGTGGCAGAGGACAAAAGGACCATTGTGCATCATCGGTGGGCCCGATTCGCGGCAGAAATGAACGAACCAGGGAAAACCGGGGAAAGATAAATGTGAAACGCGCGGCCTGCATATGGCGTGAGAGTCCATAGCGCCGCGCGATGGCACCGGCGATGCTTTACGAGTTTTTCGAGTAAATTGGCAAATTGTAAGCCGAGTGGGGAAGTAATCAGGGGAATTGTTACGGATGTGGGAGGCTGTTACTGGACCGCCGGTACACGAGTAACCTGATATTCGACCATTCGTTTCTCGACCGCGGGCTCGCCCTTTTTGTAACGGTAACATGGGGTTCCTAGGGGTGGGACCATTATGGACGTCCAGCCAGAATCCCTATGGAACCTGTTTTTCCAATGGAGTCGCCATCGACATCTGCCGCTCGTTTCGGTGGAAATCTTGCCGGCCCGATCGTCTAGCTTTCCCCGAACCGGACATAACAGTTGGAAAACATAATATCGACGGGCCTTTTCCCCTTCGAACCCTCGTAATCTTCATGTGATGTGAAGGGTATCGGAAAATGATAATTATTTCTGATTGATTTAAGAAGGGATGGTATTCAGCCACAGATCAATTTAGACCGCTCCAAATGCGTAGTAGGGACCGTCAAAGTGTAGATTATAATTTGCCAAATTACATAATATTAACTCAATTACAAAAAAGAGAGTAGCTTTCTTAAGGGGGGATTGCGCCTTGTTGGGCCGAAAAATAGGTAATTCTTTAGGAATTTTTTGTACAAAAACGGTTCGACAAATTAATTTGAAGTTTGGCAGGTTGTTTTATTGTATTTTGAACTATTGTTCTGAATTTTTGTGTGACAGTGAAAAAAAAAACATGGCAGATACAGAGAGAGCTTTGAAAAATAATCGGGTGGTGCTGGTGGCGGTGCGTTAACGAAAAGTACTGTAAGGGTTATCCGAAACACAAAAAGAAAAAGAGATTCTTAAACAATATGAATGTGGCTATGGGTGGTAGTAGATTTATTGCCGTATCTGTTACCGTTCCTTTCTTATTTAAAGAAGTTTTCCCGATTTTGAGGCAAAACCCTTTCTCAGACTTAAGTCAGGGCGCTTCATCTTCTTCAAAAGGCTGCCATTTTAACATTTTTTTATTTTTTTTAATGCATCTACTACCACCCATAGCTACATTCATATAGGTTAAGAATCTCTTTTCCTTTTTGCGTTTCGGATAACCCTTACAGTACTTTTCGTCAACGTCAGGACCACCCGATTATTTGTCAACGGTATCTAACATGCCTTTTTTTTCACTGTCACACAAAAATTCAGAAGGATAGTTCAAGATACAATAAAACAGTCTGCCAAACCTGAAATTAATTTGTCGATCCGTTTTTGTACAGAAAATTCACAAAGAATTGCCTATTTTTCGTCGCAACAAGGCGCAATCCCCCCTTAAGCCTGAGAGATTTCTGGAATCTACTACGCACAATAGTAGAATTTAAAGACGACTCAATAATGTCACACATTCAGTTTTCTAAAAAGTGACGAAGCTCCTTTCACCACGATCTCTTTATTATCGTTCCTTTGTAGGGAAAGAGAATAGGACAGAGTAAAATATTCTTCGCAAGAATATGAAAGGTAGAAGAGCCAGCAGCGGATGGAAATATGGCGGGCACCCCCTCGGCTGGCGGCGGCGTTAAATTTTGCATTTTATTTTTGCCCGAGTTCGCGGGGCCCGAGCGAAACGGAACAGAAACGTAAGATCCGATTCGTTATGTACGCGTTCCGGTGTATAAAACCGGTACGATACCAATACCCCCGGTTCGTGCACCTTATGAATAAGCAATAGGCAGTTTCATTGTGGTCTCATCTTTTATTCTTAAATGTTATTCCTGTCGTGACCGACCATTCTATTCCCAAGTGTTATCCCAAAGTCGAATCGCGTTTGCCCTTCCGGCACCATCGAGATATACTTGCCAGTCAATATTAATGTCTTTATTAGCGATCGTGTATCTCTTTCAAGAGGCCCGGACCCCGGGAGCGTGGGAGGATGTAACCGAGCGATGAATCGGCAACCGCGTAAGGCTAATGTAAACAGAGGGAAAGGAAAAGTGGAGTCAAGAAAGCCGCGAGGAGGGCTGCTGGAATATCCCGCATCGAAACTGTACTTTTATACTTTGTCGAACTTTGCCCTCTCCTCTAGCGCCCCCCTCCCCCCCCCCCCATTTACGTGCGCGTGCCTCCGTACGTGTGTCTATGTGTAAGCTTCTCCGAGGCAATATCTCTCTTTACCTTGAATAGTTCCGTAACTTTTCAGACGCACATAAAACGAATCGTTCTCTATAAAAAGGAATTCGCTAAAATACGCGGATATCAAGGGGTAGTTCGTACCCTTTTGGAACGGGATCAGCTTGCTCGGAACCGGGCTCCTTTTCACCTTAAATATGGGGAGAGACGTACGATGGAGCTTTCGTGCGACCTACGGGGTGTTCGCGAATTCACGATGAACGTTGCAAGCGTGTGGTATTAATAAATTAAAGAATATCTAGAGAGAAACATTGACATTTTCTGTTACGGATAGGCGCAGTGTTAAAGGGTAATAGCAAAGTATGATCTACTCTTTGCCTTTGTTGCTCAGATTTGTATGAGTGTTGCAAGGGCTTCGGGATTGTTGCCGGGGTAGGTGAAAATAAAAGCGTTTATCGAGTGGAAGGTTTAGCGCGAGGAGAGCGACGGGGAGGAAGATACGTATAAATACGCAAACGCTTCACGTATGATCATATTGTGCCCATTAACATGGCGAAAAGTTGCTCTCGGTGCCTGGAAAGCAAGGGAGCAGCAACCACGAAGCCTTTAAGCCGCGGCACGGGAAGTTTCCCCACTGATCCTCCAGCGCGAGGTGAGTTTAAGCCCCGGGATTCCGGAGTTACTGCCATCATGGCACACCATGCACCAACGCCCATAGATATAAGTATAGCCTCTGGCATAGCACCGTCGACTGTACTCGTAGCCAGTGTCTACCGTCCTATTTCGGCCTGCCCTATCTCTCTCTCCCTCTCTCTCTCTCTCTCTGTCCCTTCGCCGGAGCCCACCCCTTGCTTTCAACCCCCACCCCCGTAGGCGGCTTCATCCCTCCTCCCTCGTCGCGATCCGAACGTTCTACCCTCTCCTCTGATTCACCGTCCAGCTCGCTCCCGCCTCTACCTTTTCATTGTGCGCTCTCTCTCTGGCCGTTGAGTCGTGCAACCGCGATCTAGTGCATCCCTATCGCAACAACGATCGTTCTCCGGGGCTACCGTAGCTGATATTTATGGCGGTGCCGGCGATGGCGATGTTGAAGTAGTTAAATTGCTGATAATAAATGCGAATCCGCGGCAACCGGCCGCCGGAATGACATCCAATCTAAAGCCCTGTCCCCGGTGCGATCCTACACGGACGGTCAATGCTTGAGGTTTCAATCCCATCGCCGGAAATGTGCGACCGGTTCGCTGACCGATCTTCCGCGCTGCCATGTTGTCACACGTACCGAAAGTTTTCCCGCGGAACCACTGGAAAACCGGTGAGCCGTCCCGATTACACCGTAGAGCCGAAACTTCTACTCAACTACCAACTCTGTCTATAGAAACTGGTAGAACTTTCTCTCGCAATCCGATCACACCCCTAGTAGACCATCGAACTTGGACACTCTTGCTGCTCCAGTATCGGGCGCCGAAAATTCAGCGAATTCAATTGAGAGATCGTGTATCGAGAGTTGGGGGGGGGGGGGAAGGGATTGGTGGGGCTGGTGCGACACCAGTCGCCACCGTCGTTATGATATTGTTGCTGGATTCCTCGCGACGGGGAGGGCCGAGAGGTCACCGACGAAGGGGGATGCCATTATCGCGGTCAAATGGGGTCACTCCAATTACACGAAGCGTCGTTAGGGTTTTACAACCGGGCCCGATCCGCTCGCGTCGCTGGACGTCACGGGGTTTTCGACCTCCAGCCCCCCCCCCCCCCCCCCCCGTCCATCGGTCGATATAACAGCGTTATATCGGCGTAAAGAGAATTAAAAGTCCTTCTGGGAGGTCGCGTTCGAATTAACGCCAACTTTTCGTCATTTTCACACGGCTGAACAGGGTCGAGGGGGGCGCTAATGTGAAGCAATTGCGGGTTGGCCTCTACCTCAATTGAGGACCTTCCAGCAAGAGGGGTGCGACTAGAGTTTTTACAGTTCTTGAGTTATGACGTGTAAAATACGAAAAAAAATTCTACGTTACTGTTTTGTGCAATATTTTTGTTTCGGGTGGCTCTACGGTAAAGGACCCAATTACTGTAACCCTCGGCTGTTTTACGTAAAATAACGAATAAATCTTGTGAAATGATGCGTAAAAAAAAATTAAAATACAATTGAAACTTATTTATACGGTACAAAAAGCAGCATTTAATTCTTTCTTCGATAATTTGGATAAAACGATCAAAAATTTTAAACGGATATTAGGAGAGTGAAAACGATGACTTCCTTACTACCGAAATAGAAAACAAGGCGTTAAAGAAAATGCTGTAATTGTAATATTTAAGCTATTAATATAACGAAATATGTTTTAAATAATATAAATATCATAGAAAGTAATGAAGATCCGAATTCATCGATTCATTAAGTCTTTTTACTTATTAATTGGGTGACAGTGATTGGTGCAAACGTTACAAGCATTTTGGTATTACTGTCATAGCAGTAGTTGCTCATGTACATGAGACGATGTAACCTTAAAATGAGATAAACAGTATTAGGTTAGCTGGCAGTAATTGGGGTGTCAGTAATTCTGTCAAATACATTTGAAGGGTGTCAGTAATAGAACGCGAAATATATTTTTGAAATTGATGAATTTATACATAAAAATCGAAGTTTTAAGTTCCACCAAATTTTGTTCATCAAGTAAACACATTAAACAATAATAAATAACAAGAATAACATATACTTTTAGTCTGTAAGTACAAAACTATAAGATAATGTCAGCGTCAACGCTTAAAGTGTCAGTAGTTGGGTCCTTTACCCTAGATTTGACAAATTCGTCAAAAATAGAAATAAAAACTTATGAACTTAACCCTTAACTACTATCCTGGGGCCCGTCATGACCCCAAGCTTGCAAAGTTCGCTGCAAAATTGTTGGTTGTCTAAGTTTATAAACTGAATTTCTAAATAATTTTATAATAATAATTTAACTATCTACGTTTCTACCTATTATTTTATACATTACCTAAGAACAAAATATTCATAGAGGTTGATCTAGTGTCGACATTACAAATTTCTGTCCTTTTTTATTTGGGGTCTGCCACGACCCCAATATACAGTAAAGTCTCCCTATGGGCTCGCTGGTCGGGACCGGCGATGAGCCCTCATGGAGACCCGAGTCCTAATTCCGAGTGTTCGTTTCTCGCTTCTTTCTGGTCGAAGGGGGAGCGAGATGGAATGCTTTGCGTGCGCGGCAGGCGTGCGCGACGGGTGCGAGCGCTCAGATGGAATCGTGACTGCTCGACGCATGCGGGCGACGGTCAGATAGCCAGGCACGACACGAGTCTTTTTTGGGCCCTAGGCGAACTTGCCAAATTCCGCCATTTATTATAATATATTTATTTGAGTTTATTGATGACCTTACTCTGAATTTTTATTCGTAGTATTAAACCACTTATAGTACAACTTGTAATATTTAATTTTAAAGTTTATTTTGAACAATACCAGCAATGAAAATACCATTTTGCACCTATTGTCGACTTTCCGCCCAGGGCGCAAAAAAGACTTGAGCCGGGCCTGCGTCAAGATTTAGCGACCATCGCGCACGCCCGCCGCGCATGCAAAGGACGGAGTATCAGGCCTCCGAAAGACGGAGCGAGACAAAACATCAACGCGTCGTCTGTCTCGTACCGTCCTCGCTCGCTTTCAGCGCCTTTCGCTCGCTTTCGTTCCATCTCGCTCTCGCCTTCGCCGGACAAGAGTGAGACAGAAGTGGTGGGGATAGGTGACAAGCCCTCATCGTGTGCACAAAACCGAGCCCATAGAGAGACTTTACTGTACCAGTTACGTTTGAAAAAAAACAGTATAGCAGTTAAGGGTTAATAACTATTACTTCTTGTGTAAAAATATATATTTTTCAATTAGTGTTCTCTTGGTAATGTTCAGTCGAAACAATAATTTTATAAACAATTTTTTTCCAATTTCCTCGATCTTGGTAAAGATGCAGCCAGCACCACTCTTGCTGCAAGGTTCTCAATTATATTAAACGTCGCGTACCGAATATCTGAACAGGAAAGAAAAAGTGAACGATTCATATTTTCGCTGAACGAAGGTCCGCTTAAATTGGCCGAAGCTCGTAGCGCTTGGAATCGCGGCGATTAAGTGCAGCATCGTCTGCAGAAATTCATACGCTGCCGTAATGCAACATGATAATCGAAGATACGTGTACCGCGGTCACGGGGCAAAATTTATCGGCGATGCTACAGGAAACGGCGATCGATTAAGGAATCGAGGCGTTCGTTCTCGGCCGTGGGAAACGCATGCGCCCCTATTAACATTGCCCCGAATGAACCTGCACAAAACAGCACGGAGAGCAAGTGGCAAATAATCTGATTACATTTGCATAAAACCGTGCAGCAAATACAGTGTTGATACGTGAGCTCTGTGGGCGTGGGGAGCGCGGGGGGGGGGGGGGGGGGGTGAAAAAAGATAATTCAAAGGCAGGGGGTGTCTGGTGAGAGGAGAACGATACGCGGCGACGAAGAAGAGGTTGGACCGGTGGGGTGGGGGGTTGTTTGAAGAAACAAAAAGGGAATGAAAAGGGAGAGAAGGCGTCGCGACGCCCGGGCTCGAGTTCTTCGTCGTCCTTTCATTCCCCCGCGAAGTAGAGGGTGGGAGGGGGGGGGGGGGGGAGGGTGGAGGAGCCAACAAGTCCAACGTGTACGGCGGTGCAACGAATTTTCAGTGGCGGCAGCTTCTTAAGCTTCATGCAAGGCAAATCAACCCTCCCGGAAGGCGAAGTGCTATTCCCGGATTGTGCCAGCACCGACCCTTTTACTTATATTTAAATTTGAAGATGGAAAGGTCGCGCGAGAACGAAATCGTATACACGAACGAACAGGGACAAATGAACGCGCACCCTAATAGAGAAAGAGGATAGGAGGGAGAAAGAGAGGGTGCTAGGAGGAGAGGGCACCGCGGCGTTTTCCCCGGAGTCGCGCGCCCGTACGAGTGCTGCAAATAACCAAAATGGCTCGCTAATCCAAATGGAATCAGGATACACTTAAACGAATTGCACAGCCCGAATAAATCATTGGAAACTGCGGGATTGATTTGCATATCCGGCGAGGCATTACGCCACCGTCAGCCCTGTTCCTGCGGTAACAGGGAGGGCGAACTGTCGCGGGGGAGGGGGGTCTAAAGTCAGACAAGAGCATTCTCGAGATTGGCTATATTTCAGGCCCGGCCGAAATGCTGGCCGCGTTTGACTGAGCACTCGCGTATGCGCGAGCGAGCGAGCGAGCGAACGCCCCCGATGAAATGTAGTAGAAACCGATATCCCCGTTTCAAGGAACGTCCGAGAGTTCATCGTGGCCAGTGACTCGCGTTCGCGCGTAGGCCACTGGAGAAATTTATGCGGTTGATCGCGACCGCGACCTAATTATGTTAATCGCCGTCGAATTTCCGGCAGCTGGATTTATTCCGTCGGGCTTCGCTACCCCCCCCCCCCCCGCCCCGCCCCCTCCACCGTCCCCGCGCGCACGCGAGAAACATTAGCCCCGGGCCGGTAATTAGAGGGAAATCAAATTGCGGCGGGGAAAGGTTAAGAGAGAGATGGGAATCCTCTTGGGCAATGGCGTGATATGTGGACCAATAAACTGACGTGGAGTCTAATGGTCCGAGTGGCCCGGAGATCGATGCCGCTATTGGATTACCTGCGTCCACGAGTACGTGCGCAACCTACCCCGAAGAAACGCGATCCCTCCCACCCCTGCACGAGCCAGTAATTTCGGTATCGATAAGGAGCCGCGGCACGTCGTCGATATGAATTTGAAATTTATCTCGCAGCAACAAGATTGCACAGAGTTCCACGAGACGATTCTTCTAGCACAGGCAGGTGATTCGGAGGCGAATATGGATTCGGTGTCAGAAGTGGGAGCTGGCTTTTACATAACCCAAGTGCAACCTAAATATTTATCGTCCTCCTGACACACGCTAACGAGGAGAGGACCAAAAGTGGAAACATGCTTTTTTAACGAGTCGTGTCACAAATTGTAGATTTCAACCATCTGTTTAAAATAGTTACATAGTAACACCAACACCACATCTGCAGAGCAGAATGCTAAAGTGTAGCAGCGACGGTATTGAGATTTTCTGGCAACATTTGAGTTCTCGCATTTTGATGTTGATTTTAGTGTTAAATACGGTTTTGGTCAACTTAACCCTTCGTGGTCACATCTTCTTATAATCAGAATTTGTCACATGGGGTTCACTGCACAGCAGCGTCATTTTTGAGTTACCATTTTCGTGTCATTAAATCCTTTAACTTTTCAGTAATAATTGTACCTTAGTATTTTTCTACAACTGTAAATTTGAAAGAATAGTTGCAGAAAAAAGGGATTTTTTGGTTAAAAGTCACATTTTTAAATTTTAATATTAAGGTCTCAAAATTTACAGAAATATTGCCAAAGAAAAAAAATTGCCTGGAGTGCGATACACCCCGTGTGACCACGAAGGGTTAAGAATCTCCCGTTCGCCTAAAACCTACCGCAACCACGTGAAGGAAACACCTGAATCGAGGGGACGATCTTGGAGAAACCCTCAAGATTCCTAGACACGCGCGGGAACGAAAGGCAGCGGGGGTTGGAAAGCGTGGCTGCATTGGCGCGCTCTCCCATAAATAGGATCCTTTTGTGCCACGTTTTTTGTCCGTGCCGTTTCACGAATTCCCGTGCCGAGAGGCACGGCGAGAAACGCGTATCGAAAATACGAGTGAAAGTTGCGAAACAATGCAAGGAACGTCGTGCTGTAAGGAGAAAGAACGAGGGGAGGACGGGGCAAAAAACTATGCGGAACAAAGGAGAAAGCTAGTCATAGAGTTTGCCGGGACGGAAAAATATGGTGTCAAGAGGCCCCGGTGAACCTTGACGGCCGACCACCAGGTATTTTCCGTGCCGGCTGGAATGCCTTTGGACGAATGAAGCTGTTATCGAGCTCCGAATTGCTCCCAGAAACGACTGGCGTGTTGTCTACGACCTTAGAAACTAATTCACTCGCGAATGGTGGGGCGAGATTAAAGTGACTCGCAAGTCTGGTAGATTGTACCAATCTACCTGAAATTTCATGAACTCTACTATGATTCTCTAACTGAATCCCTACACACATAAACTTCTACAGATCCACCTTCCATTTCATCGTAAATTTCTACCGCAATATGGTCGCAATGTGGATGTTTACCATTTTAACTGCGAAAGAGTTAAACTCAGATGACGTTCCGACTAAAAATTTTAGGTAGCAGCAGAGAATTGATCAGGGACGGTGAATCCGTGTGAACCCATGGCGTTGGAATGGCAGACGGGATTCAGAGAGTCTTGGGAATGGTCAGGGTGACGTCCGCGGCGGCCCGGATACAATGTACATCATAGAGGGCCGAGGGTCATTCACGGGCGAGTAGAAAGCAGCCCTCTGGCCTCGGGATTTCATTATATCGCGAGTCGCGTCATGGCGCCATTATTCACGCGGCTCCAGTTGCGTGGGCTCGCGGACCGCAAGAGCTACTGTCAGCCGTGCTGAGTTATAAGGGCGTTGCGACGCGCAACTGTTAATGGTCGTTAATCGCGAACGTTCCGGCGAACTTCGCGACGACAACGTCCAGCCGTGAGTCATACGTGATTCAAAGCCTGTTCACGAAGGAGAACGATCGGGACGCGCGAATCGACGCCGTGCATCGCCAACAATCTTGCGAGCGATCGCTCAATTCCGCGAACGCGAGAAGCCGCTTCAAGGGAACACGAGGGTTTTACCCGTCGACCAAATATTTTTTATTCCCCTAGCCGTACCAAGGTTACGCGATTAAAATAATTGCGAACATGGGATTATAATGCGCGTACGAGTGAATCGAGCCCGAGCCCGAGCCATCGCGCGCTCAGGACGCTTAATGCATATCGGTTGCGCGGGAAACAATCATTTCGATAATGCGCAGTCAACATCCCACTGGCAATTACTTATAACCATTGAAAGCGTATTTTGTAATCTAAGTAAAACGGGGTAATTACACGCCTTCCTGCAATTACATGCAGATTATAATAATACATGGTGGCCAAATCGATGAAAGCCTTTTTGCCTCTGGTGGAGGCAAGGTAGCCAGGCTTCCCGAGCGAAGGATCGCGCGACGTCGGGCATTATGCGCGTCCAGCCAACGATTTCTGCGGGCCGTTTATTTATAGAATCACGGAGCCGCGAGCGAGCGATCGCAATCGTACAAACGCGGCGTTTACTCCTTATCGCGCGAGGAACGCGCCCATATTTGTATTAGCTCCACGCGCGGGCCAGGTGCACGGGTTGTACATCACGGGTTCCGCAGCAATCGGGATGCGTTTGACGAGCCAAGGGAAATAAATAATCGAGCAAGAGCAGCGGAGGTAGCAGGGGCAGCAGAGGCAACAGTAACGGCAGGAGCAGCCGGATCCCTCTGAAAAGAGCCGGATGGACGTTCCTTCCGAGCGAAACCCAATTAAGAAATGTTTTGTCCGGCTAGCGGGTAGGTAGTGGGCACTGGAGCAAGAAGACGACGACAACGACGGCGACGACGGCGACGAAGAAGAAGAAGGCAGAGAGGAGAATCGAATAAGAGCACGAGAAGGAACGAAGGAGGCCAGGAACGATCGAATATCGCAGCATGAGTCCAAGGGGGATCGAATCCTCGATCGGGGATCGAAGGTAGATATACTCGGGACGACGAGAGAATAAGCCAGGGGTCCAGGGGTTTCGCATAGGCGGTAGAACGGCAGCTGTTTGAGTGGAGCAAATTAGTAGCCGGCACGTGATTGGTCTGTTGCCGCCCCGTCTATATTGCAATAACCACCGAAGCCACACCGCAATACTTGCCCGAGCGCGAAGCCGAAACCCGAACGCTTTCGGTGTACCCCTTGTGCGTGCGCGGCCAACCTTTTTCTTTCCTCGCTACCTTTCTCTCTTTATCTGCTCCTCTGTCCGTCCAGTCCCGACCCAACCCCGGTCTCCTCTCTCTTCCTTCGTGTTCGCTGGACCTCTCGAAACCCTTCCGCGCCGGCTCGCAATTTACTCGCGATATCTTTATGCCGGAATTTACGAGCAGATAATCATCGGAGGGATGTTCCGGCATTTTTCGGCCAAATTATTATTATTTATATTGCGATACCCCGCGGACAGAGAGATCCAGCGGTCCTGGCCGGCATTAATTAACTCGGTTATCCGTGCTGATGCGCCCGGGGAAAATGTCTTTATTACGCCGAGTAGCCTGTCGGCTCGCGCGCAACCAATATCGCAGGTGGACGCGAGGACGTTGCTTAATTTCGCCCCAACGAAGCACCGACCTCGGCTAGCTAAGAGGAGCTAAAAGCCAACTAAAAGCTTTTCCTACGATGCTGAAACCACTGTATCATCCCAGCGACTGCGTCGCCGAGCCTAATTCGCTCATTGAAAAACAACGTTCCTAGACCTTTTGTGTCCTCGCTTGATCTTTGCAATCCATCCTCGGGGTTAACTCTGAAGCGACACCCATCCGTTACAGGCCCATTAAGATACCGGACGTACTCGGCTCGTTTGTTTTCGAGCAACACGATTTCTACTGGCTCGCAGAAGTCGATACGGAAACGGCAGCCAATAACGGAAACAAGCGGGTACTGGGAACGGCGCAAGCCGCCGGGATCTTGTTATCTCCAACCTGTATCGCACCGGCCAATTATGAAAAGTAGATCTCTACAGTGTTGTATGCCACAGACACAGTGGCAGGAAAGGCTCGGCTTGTCCCGTAAATTGCTTCAAGTTCGTTAAGGCCCAAATAAGGGTACGTCTCGGCGATGGACACGTGGCAGATTATAGGGAAGCGCTGGGACCCATTTGACGCCATATGAGCGCAATTAAATCACAGGGATGCTTTACGATCGTCCACTGTCCCGGCCGACTGCTCTCTTCATTTTGCTCGGGCCACGGCTGCTCCGCCGCCCTCCCAGCCGCGGCTCTTTCTCTCTCGGAGTTCTCACAGCTCTTCAGAGCTCTCGTGTATGCCGTCGTGTTCCTTCTTCCCTGGCTTTCCCTCCTCCCGTGCCCGTTATCCCTTCGTTGTCGTGGTGCGCGCGCGCGCGCGGCGCTTCCCGGAATTGAGGGAAAATAAAACTCAGAGGAGAATACGGCACGGAGGAAAAAGAGGGAGGGGAGAGGACGGAGGCGGAAAGGACGGAAGGCGAAGAAGGTGGGAAGGGTTGTAAAGGGGATGGGAATGGAGGAGAGGGGCGTCACGGAACTCATGCAACGTGAGTGGGCCTAAGGTACGATCGCTGTTGTTGCTGCTGCTTCTGCTTCTGCTGCTCCTACAGGCACGCTGGTGCACCGAGTGGACGATCTCTCTCCCTCTCCCCCCCCCCCCTTTCTCTCTCTCTCTCTCTCTCGAGCGGTATCTACCTATCTTGATGCGATACAAGCAGCCACCTTCTATGCGATATAATCCCATTGCCGATGGGATCCGACGTGTTGCGCTGCTCGACGAAACCGTGCTAAGATAGAGGGGATCGTAAATCCTCACTAGCTACCGTCGTGCTGACTCCAACGAGCCAAGTTCCCTTGCGCCTTATAAAGCCTACCCCCCTTTCTGACTACCGATCCGCGTTGCCGCGACGTTTCTTCCATCGAACTACATGAAGAACGACGCTGGCACGCTCGTTTCGTCCACCTATGCGTGTGTCATTAAAATCGTAACCGCATTTTATCGTAACCCGTTCCCGAGAAATCCCCACGACGGCCAGAAGCCGAGCGGGGTCGCGGTTATGGCGTCCGCAGGACGAACCCAGGCGAGCTGCCCTGAGCTCTGCGCCACGGCTACCACGGTTTCAAAGGGGTAGATGGAATTTCTACTTACTCGTACCGCGGCAACGTTCGTTTCTTCAACGTGATCTAGCACACTAGCTTTGGCGCTTACCTGAAACGAGAGAAGGAGATTGAGTTAGAAAGACTGTCTAGTGGCGCGGCAAGTGCACACGTTGCTACAGGGTGGTCCATTTAATGCTTATACTGGAACATTCTTTCTAATGAACGCATTGGATGGACCACCCTCTGAAACGTTTCTGTATACCTCTGTGCTGCTAAAACTTTGACTATAAACGAGCCGAATAAACGGATTATTGGTTCCGCATCCGTTCTACCGAGGCTTCGATGCAAAGCCGAAATACAGGCCGATCCAGCTCGGTGTCCACTCGAGAGAGTCAAAGTTTTAGTGTGTCAGGGCGTGATTAGTTGCACAGTGTAGTTTTTCTGAGTCTCTCTTAAGATAAGGGTCTGCATTCGTAATAAAGCCGGCCTGTCGCATCACAGTTCGTGCACGATCACTGAAACGTTGCGCCCGGTTGGACGTCGAACCTCCTCGGCGTTCTCTGTTGCGGCATCGAGAACGGGGTTCTGTGTCTTCATCCTCGTCGCGCCATTTCAACGATCGTTAAAGTTAATGCGACGTATACCGAAGTAGGGCAGATTACTCGAGCCGATCGCACGTACGCTCATTACGCGTTCCACGGCGCATAGCTTCATCGCGGCAGCTGGCCGGCCGCGGTTCGTCGTTAACGAAGAAAACGCGGGACGAAAGTCGAAACGAAGCAATCCGATTAAATCAAGCGGCGCGGCGCGGCACGGCGAGGCGGTGTCAAGCGGTGCAGCGCGTCATTTGCGGCGAGGCTCCAATTTTGCCTTGGCCTTCGGCAATTTCGAAGAACAAAGTCGTCGGATACAGGTGGAAAAGAAAGTCGCCGCGGTACGGGGAAAAAGATGTACGGCCTCACGGGGGGACGACACATAGAAGCTGCTAGAAAGACTGATAGTCTCGTGGACGTTTAATCGCCACCTCGGATAACCGGTATATGTACATACAACGCGGCGTGTTTTCCATTCCCCTCACGGAGGATCGAGGAATAGGTCCGACCTGGAGTTTTGCCGCGGATAACGTTGGAGACGTCCGCGCGCGGCATGGCGAGCTGTTTTTTACATGTTCCGCGAGAGCTCGCAGGAATTCCGGCAGGAATCCGCGGTGGATGTATTGCGTGCAATTATCGGGGGGCCTCGGTCAATCTACCATCGACGTTTTTCGTCCAGCAATGGCGTAGCTATCCTTAACGAGGAATACGGAGAAGGACGAGCTGTCGAAACGGGCCGGTGCAATTTCAGCGGGGCCCCGTCCCGGTTTGATCGACGTTCCGCCAGCGGAGCCGACGGTTTCGGGGTGGCGAGCGGGGTGCACGCGCACCGGCTCAAACTGGGGGCAGAAGAAAAGGAAGAAAGTGGAAGAAAAAGGTAAGAGTGGAGGCAGGGTATAGAGAGAGAGAGAGAGAGAGAGAAGAGGGAAGGGGGCCTTTAGGAAACGCGGTATTCAGGAGCCCGGCTGGAAAAAGTGGTAGGTTGGGCCTGTCGAGTCGGGTCGCCATCTCTGCCGGCGTCACATCACGTAGCGGGCCCCGAATGGCGGCCTCCGGAGATATAACGAGAGAAGCCTGGTTGGCGTGCCGGCGAGAAAAAGTTGGACGACGCTTGGTCGCGCGGTATATACCCCGTCCGCGCCATCCTCGCGCTACCTGGTCGGTGGAAGAAGGACGAGAAGAAAAGCCAGGGACCAGGGTGAAGCGAAGGGACAGAGAGACATGGAGACACGGAGAAGGAGGGAGTGGAGAAGCCAAAGGGAGTACGAACAGAAGGGACGGAGGAGCCAGGGCCCTCGTTCTTTTAACCAGCCACTTTCGTTCCTGGCCGCATTCAGCGAAGGGGAGGCCCCAGGCCGGGCGGGGGCTAATGGGACGCAATTAAACGATTGGTATCAAAGAGCACCGCCGGTCGCGCTCGCGGGAATGTCGCGAACTAGATGGCGATCCGGTGGCCTGCCTGCACGGGGACCCACGCTTGATTCGAGTCTAGAAAAATCTCGGCCACGTCCAATTCCATCTCATTAGCGGAGGGAAACGGCAGCTGATGCTTGTCTCTCTTGCGGTCTTAGCGCAAGAAGAAGAAGCGTTCGGAAGCCATGTATGGAACCGGTCTCCCTCTGTCTCCCTATCTCTATACACCCGTATATATACTCCGCGGTGAATATACCGGGTGTCGCCCACGTACCTCGTATCTCTTCTCGCGCTACCGACAGCAGCCGCGAGGATCCGACGTTCCCGGCCACGCTGTCCACGCTCCCCGTGGACGCTGGATGCTGGACGCGCAGCAATTCAGGCGGAGGGAGAGACACCCGACCTAGCCGCGAACTTCTGCATCGAGATTCGAGGATAACGCGACCCTTCTACGCTCCGCCGGTGCATCCGTGAGAGGGAATCGGCTCTACCGTGGGACGAAGTAGCTGCTCGACTTTAACCATCCTCTGCACATGCTTTGGTCACTTTCCACGCGTGAGTCAAGCGATTACTTTATCGGGGAAACGCGAAGAAGGGTGGAGAATACAACTGCGGCTAATCAAGTGATATGCCCAAGTGATAGTGCCCCAAAAGAGAGATACGCGAAGATTGGGCAGGCTGAACAAGTCTTCCTGCAATTTCACGCGCTTGGGCAGCATAGGAATATCGACGAGTAGTCGGAAGTACATGAAATCGAAGAAAAGAAATGGAAACTGGGGTGGCACGATTCGGCCAGGACACCCTGTACATGTGGACCGCGCTTATATTCCGTATGTGCATACATTCAACACGTATATACACCGCGGCCAGGCCATACCTGCATGCGCCGTGCACATGCACGGGCCGCAAAACAAAGCGAGCTCGTTAGGAGGTGCATTGCAACGACTGCACTCTTTGCTCTCTCCGGTACATCCTGCTGCCGGCCTGGTCCGCCGACTTCGGGCTCGACGATGGCTCGCCTCTTCGCCCGTTTCTCGCCACACTACGAACGGACGAACGAACCAACCAACCAACAAACTCATACTCGAACACGCTTTGGCTTTGTTCGTGGCTTCGGTACCACGGTTGCCGAGGAAAGGGTAATTGCCTCTGGAGTCTCTCTCTCGGCAATGTTCGAGAGATCCCTTTGGTAAACCGTGGAATTGCGTATCGTGCCGTGAGATCGATCGTGTAAACTGCTACGGCAGCCGGCGAACGAGTAGCTGATATACGGCTGCTCCGCTGCAGACCGGTCCACCTAGGATTTCAGAGATAAGACGGCTAATAGTTTCGCGCATGGCGAGCGAAAAGGTGCGGGGGCCAAGGCATTTTCGATAGAAGATAGGAGAAGGCCCATGGTAGAAGCACGAGGGCTTCTATATATTTCCTCTTTGTTGATTTCTTTGCGATAACTGACATGGCACGCCATACCGATTATTAGTCGGGGACCTACAGCTTGGTGATCCCACGTTCAACTTGAAGGCGCGAAAAAACGTAGGTTCGTGGACCCTAGGACGCAGCGGCGAGGAAGGATGGCGAGGAAAGAGAGGCCTGGCTGGCCGGTGGCTACCTTAAGGTGGAGATAGAGCCCGAACGGTGAAGTATCGCCTTATTAATGCCAACCGCTTCATTAACGTCAAGCGTTAACACGTGCACGGCTGGTCGGCGGGCAATCCGTATCCGGAGTGAAATTATTTTGCGGTTCTCGGGGCCCGGGCGTGCGCGCCGCGGAACGTGGCCGCGACCGCTTTGGTTGTCGATAAAGAGCGGATCCTTCATAAACGCGGCAAACCGCATAACTCTCGTGGCGGCAGACAAGCAGAATAAGAGGAAATATGGGAGGTGATCGGCCTCTCCTCGAGGTGGAGTCATGCGAGGCGGCCGTGTAGCCCTGGCCGGCGAAGACGAAGACGGGGACGGGGAAAAAAAGATCGCGCGAGTGAAAGAGAGAAGGACACCGGGCCGAAGAGAAAGAAGCCAGCGGGAGAGAGAGAGAGAGAGGGCCCAGCGAGCGCCAACCGGGCCGACATAGCTCTCGACTCTCCAGGACGAGTTTATGCGATTTTTACACTCGATCTGATTTTTTGGCGGCGCGCCTCGCTCTCGCGAGACAGATATATGTCCCACGGCCATACAAGAGCCGCGCGTATAAAGACATCGAAGCGAAAGCCAACGAGAATTCCTCATCCCATCCTCGGCTCGCCACCCTCTTCCCACCCTGCCCTCGCCGCCCTTCCCCTCGTCGCTCCTCACCTCACGCGATCCTCGGTACCCCATCATCCTCTTTGCCACCATACTTGGTATACCCCTCTCTTCCTTGCTGGCCGCCTCCCTCGCTCCCTCCAGCCCTCTCCTGCCCACCCGTTCGGGCCCAGGAACGAACAGGAACAAGAACACGAAGAGTCGAAGGGCCTCGCCCATAACCGGTTCACTCTCTCTCGTCATCGCGCTCCTCTACTCCGCCTCGACTAACCGGCAACCTACCGACTAACTTACCTACCTGTGATCCACATAGATACCTACGTGGCCACGCTCCCGGAGGAGACCCAATAAACTCTTGCTTAATCGCGGCCGTTGTGCGCGCGAACCCGCCACGTTCGCGGGAGTAATACTTTCGCGGTTTCGTTTCACCGCGACTCCACGGTGAAATCGTCGCTCGCCGAGCGCTAATTCCACGCGGCGCGGACCCACAGGCCTAAAGATCTCGACCAGTTGTTTGATCGATACCAGCCTTAATGATACCGCCATTACCGTACCTCGCCGGGTGAAAAACGGGCACAGGCGAGGGACACCTGCGAGTCGCTGGGGTCTGTAATTTTCGCGTATACGGGGGAGCCGCGAGAAAAAAGCAGTTAGACCGGCGACGTAGCTCATCGTTCGCCGAAAGGATGGTCCAATTTGCGGGGCTCGCTCCGCGCCGCTTTGCCAAGGCAAACGGGCAAGAGGAAAAAGGGTGGAGCGCTCGTTCGCCAGGGGACACGCGAGCACGCGAGCAACGAGCTGTTCGCGACGAGAGAATAAGGGGGTTGTCGATTCCGTCGCTCGTAGCAGGAAGAGGGAGGGAAAAAAGATTTCTGGGAAAGGTGGGAGGCAGGCAGCAGAGAGGCATGCTGGCGAGTAAGTACTCACGCATACGGGCCGGCTCTCTCCCGCTCTCTTGCTCGCGTACGTAAGCAACGACAGGTAAGAGTGCAAAAGCGAGAGCAAAGAGTTAAAAGAAGAAACGCTCGGAACAGCGTCCACTCATCACGCGGCGTGTAGCCGGCCTTTACATAAGCGACCATGCCGCCTGGCGGCGAGACCGAACGAACGCTTTTACAACTCAATGCAGAGCCCTCCTGAAGGCCCCTCCAGGCTCTATCTCTCTCTTTCCCTCCCTCTCCTTCTCTTTCTCGTCGTCTCCCTTCAACCCCTCGGCCTCATGGTCCCCGTCGCGTGTTTCTCTCCCTTAGGAGGACCAGTTGTACCGGCGTATGTACGCGCGCGCGCCTCCTCCGCCACCCTCCTCACCTTTCCTCCTTCAAGAGACACTGTACGCGCATTTATATTCCCGCGGGGAGAGAGGCTCGCTCGCGGCTGACGTGTTCGACGCGGCAAGACGAAGCACCGGGAATCGAAATAGCCGACTGTGCTCGCATCCGAGGAACCCTAAGAACATCCCACCAGTTTTCCATCGAACGCTCGAAATTCGAACGACCTCGCCGGGAAAAGGCCCAGCGGGCGTCGAGGAAGCCGGAAGTGCTGGCTCGGTATCATTGTGTTTACGGAGATAATTCCAGTGACAATGCTTCGAAGTAGTCTAATGCAACAGCTCTGAAAACGGCAAAGGTTTCACTTAAAAACTTATCGTTCATAAAGGGTCGACAGTTGCCAAGGCCTTCAGAGTCTTCCCCGGTGGCCAGAAGTTTATTTTCAGAAACCGGACGTCGAGCAAGGAACGTCTGGCATATACAATGTATTTCGGCGGAAACTGGGCCTTAATTACCCCGATTAATAATTAATACGAAGAACTCGCTTGCCCCCGAGGCATCGTCTTCGCGCAAAAAGCGACCAAGACCTGTGGCCGGCTGGGCAGTGGGGCGGCGGAATGAAGACGAAGAAAGAGTTAATTATCGCGTCCGTATGATTTCACCACGGCCACGATAATTAACCGTCCCCCCTTCTGCTTGCCCTGCTCTCTCGGACCTTACGACGGCAGATACAGGTCGCGAGATACCCGATATTAAAAACGGTTAATGGAGGCTCGTGTCTGCCAAGTGTAACGCCACTGCTATCGGGGCCTGATACGTCCAGCCTTTAACGAACCAGCGACTGATGATACGTTGCGTCAATATACGTACATGCTGTCTTTTATGCGGGTGATTATCGCGCGTGTTACCGAAGAGTGCCGCTGTTACGCGCGTCCTTGCCCACTCGCCTCGCTCGGCTGCCCCTGATGATCGACTACCCCCCGCTGCGTAGATGCGCTAGGTGTATCTTCTTAATTTCACGTTTCGTTCAACGCGCCCGACATGCGCTTTCTACGCGGATAATTGTTTTCCTGCGATTCTGTGATCCCTATCGAGCATCGGGCCGCGATCGCGAACCGGCACGGGCCCCCCTAGTTACCTCTCTGTGCAAACACTGGCCAGGTGCTCCCGTACCCGCCTATTTGCCCCAGGAAGAACCAAGGAATGTTCGAGCGACGATCGGACGACCATTCAGAAACGTTCAACTTGAAAGGTGCAGCCGTGGGACGCGAGCAGACGTGAAAGAAATCGATAGCTCCGCCGATGTTATCCGGCTATCTCGGGCGGTTCTCTAAATTGATTTCGAGGCGTTCGAATGGCGGCATCCCCGACGGAAAAGCTCCTATCTCTTATCTCCCGACGCTCCTCGCTTTTCTCTTATCCATTACACGCCCACGTTTCCTCGTCGGTTCGTCTATGCGACTCCTAATCTCCATCAGACGTTAGGAATCTAAATATCGCGTGTAAAATTCCTAAACATCGACCGCTGCTTTCTCACTTTCGATCTATGAATTAACGGAGGAATTAATGGGTGCGCGGCCACTCTCAGACACTCGTCGAAGGCGCAGGAACGGACGATGGTCCAGTTTCCGAACTCACCGCGGAACGTACAACTTTGGACACATGGAATTTCAATGAGGATCGCGAAATGGAAACTCGTTGGCGAGCCGGGGCACTCGCTGAGGCTTGTTAGGCGTTCAACTCTTCGCGAACGATTTACATAAATACAGGTTTTTCGATTTGGAACACGTATAGTGTATCTACAGTTCTTCACAGCCGAAGACAAATATTTAATACCACCTACGAAACTTTCCATGCGTCTTTTATAACTTCTGTGCCATTAAATGGGACTTGCCTTTCTCTAAATTTTGACCTGCGTTGCCGCCCCTAACATTACTTCGATTTCCCGTAAAAGACTTAGGGTAAAACTAGGTAATACGCCCCATCTGACAAAACACTCCACCATTGTTTTACGCACACAAATAAGAATACATCGACGCTATCGTCAGATTCAAACTTGCCTCAGTCGTCTACAACTGTCGCAATAATAATACGAGAAAATATTACGGCTTTTACAAAAATGTAACATGATTTATATTTTCTGCTTTCGGACAATTTGCGGTGAGTACGAGAGAAATGAAATTTTCTAAGTCACTGTTGTTTTTGCGATAAATTCGTTGTTGCCCAAACCTTTTTTCACTACGTTGTTGCTAAATTTAAGCCGGGACGTTTTGTACTCCAGAATTTACAATATGCCCCAGCAAAGAATTTACAATACGCCCCACCTCAAAATTATATTGTTCGCGAATAATGTATTTCTTTTTTTTTTTTTCGTTGATAACAGAAATCTCACGTAAATATGTAAGGAGTACATTACGGGCATCATGGTCCGAAAATGATCTTAATGAAGCGATGGAGAAGGTAAAAAATAAAACAACGGGAGTTAATGAAAGGAGCAGAATTTATAATATGAATACCTTCAAGGATGCTATTGAAGGCACCTACAATCATGAAAGTCTAAAAAGAAATGAAAATTGATGCTAGTGAAAAATGAAAATTTTTAAAAATTTTATTCACTAATGTTCTATTTTTGTTAATAATATTTTTCATAATATATATTCTCTAAAATTTTGTTAAAAATAATAAAAAATAATTATTTATGTCGGGCCGTTTTGTCACATAGATAAGGTTCAGGAAAATGATTATTTGCTGTTATTTCCGGTTATTTTTTCTTCACAATTACGGCGTAGTTGTGAAGAATAATGAACACTTAATGTGTTTACACAAAAAATTTAAAGAATTATTAAAAAATATTGGTCTTATTGATCTTTCTTTGAAAGTGGGGCGTATTGTATAGTTTTACCCTATAAGGAAATAACTCCTCCAGGCCACTAAATAGTTATCCCTACTATCCTGTTTAGCTACTAACAACATTGTACCCTTTCTCTCATTACGTACACCTGCAGACTCGAATTCTCTACCCTTAAGCGCTCTGAAGCGACTTTTATGCGCCATTAGTATCAGTTTGTTGATGGATAAGCTTCCCCAGAAACCATAATGGAGAAACTGTAGCTTCATTATGCAGAAAAAGTCGCCAAGATAGAATCTGAGTTCGTTATGATGGTAATTCGATCCGGCAGTTACGATTCCACGATTAAAGAGTCTCTGGACCTCGCCAATTAGTCGGAAGATCGGCAATACGTTTCGACACTGCTGCAAAATGGTGTTAATGCGCCGGCAGAAAAAAAAAGAACCCCCCAATTACGGGCTAATGATGCAAGAAAGTGAAATTAACCATCCGCTCATTCGTAAGATAATGACGGCTATCGACTGTTTTTTAGCCACTTTTATTTTGACAGTTGCCGTAGGGGTTAAAAGTAACGGCGGCATTAACCCGTCCCGCCGATCGCTTCATTTGTACGCGGCGACTAATTAAGCGCGTAAAACCAGGAAAGGAAGTCGCATTAACTCCGTCAAAGCGATCCGACGAAGTCGGTCAGGCGTAAAAGCATATGCGCGCGATTACGGTGTGTACGCACGATTACATTACTTTATGAGGTTTTACGGTGGCAGTTAATTATTTATCGGGCGTGCCGCGTCACCGGGCCGATAAGTTTGCGCATTATCGCGCGGAATTTGCCATATCTCGCGCGCTCGCTCATTCTTTCGCCTGCCAACGATGCGTGCCTTCAGATTAGTAGCGCCACGAGACACGGACGCTAATTTATATACACATGAGTTCGTCACCCTCCGATGAAATTATTTCGTCGTAATTATCGCGTTTATCTCGCGGGCGATTGGGCATAATAATATGACTTACGCCAGCGAAAGACATTCGTCGGCGGTAAAGAGAAGTTAGGGCAACTAAATAGACAGAAATTGACAGTGACTACCGTAGTTCTTTGTTAATGGCGGTGTTAGTGATCATTACTCATTCATATGTTTCAAAGATTTATAAAGTACCGACACTCGGGACTATCGCGCAGCGAACGATTAAAGTATCCGACGGCAACCAATCGCAGCCACTTTCGCGGACACCTAACCGGCATCTGAATAATGGCTATATCTCGAAGTCTTCATTTTCTCAAATCGGTTAGTAAGAAATTACCGAGAAGCCCGATAAGCCTCGATGAAGCAATTAAAAAGAAGGTCTTGATGTAAAGCCGTGGGCATTTCATTCATTGCATTTTTCAACGCGTAACTTCGTTCGTTAAAAAAGATACGAGCTGACCAATTAAGGAGCGATACCGTAAATTCAGCAGGACGCTTTGCAACGGCCATACCGTAAACGCTGACAGTGTACCCCGATAAACATTGCGTTTACGGATTCGTACGTGGGAACGTACTTCGCGGGTTATTTAAAAAGGCCGGGAGTCAGCCTTGGATATGAAATGTTGAAATTACTTTTGCCGAAAGGCGGTTTCGTAAAGCGCCCGATTATCCAATATGTACACGGTTGCTTAATGGGCTCCGCGGGATTATGCGATGCGCGGCAAAAAGATATCGTCAGCGAATAACGCGGACAGACAAACGGTTCGATTATGATTACCTTTTTGCCTCGAGTGCATCGTTCCGAGTCACGCGAGACGTCTAATGATTACGAGCAAAGGAACACAGGCACACACATAGCGAGAGAGGGTAAGGGAGAGACAGAGAGATGCGTCGGAATCTCGCTCGACGCGACATCGGTTTCCGCCAGAGTTGATTTATCGCGAGACCATTTTTCCACCGATTCCTTCGTCGCAATTATTCAACCGTGCCATCGCAATTATCCTACGCACTTGCCTTTACCAGCGAAATCGAGAATAAATTGGCTCGTGCATTTTAATTTGCCCCCTTCTTTCTCTTCTAATGAGAAACGTTTGTCCGAACGACGGTATACTCATGAATTGTTAACAGTGGGACGTTTAAACGGGACACTACATCGTGTGAACACAAATGTGCTGATGAGTGTGTAATGTGGATTCAACGAAAGGTCGCTGTAGGTATGTACACGTTTTGGGAATTATAGAAGTATGTACAACGGTCACCATGCAATTAAAATGCTAGCCAACGCACATAAATCGTGTGTAGTTCATGGGAGAAACACTGAACAGTGGAAATATGAATTGGTGTAACAATAGCGTTGTGTCAAAACTCGCATGATGTTTACGAACCGCGAACATGGCATTGCGACGAACTCAACTTCGCGATAAGGAGGAACACACAACACATACGAGTCACGAAGAAAAAATACGTCACAGTCAACAGAATGTAGAGTCATTTCAAGGGATAAGATAAACTTCTCGAGAAAAGCACACTAAGAAATACAGGCTACACTTTAATAAAAAAAACAAAGTAAATTCCGGGCATAGAATTCAGTGCACATATTCGTGCGGGTGTATACAGAATGTTTGCAAGCTATTGGTCCAAAGTTTGAGCATGAATTCGTAGTATCAATATAAAACTGTGTTTGAAAATATTTACTCTTGGAATGCAGCAGTGCAATGCCTTCGTAATAAAGACTCAAAGTACAAACGCGTTTCCCTGACCGCCAGTGACACATTTGACGATGTTAAAACGCCACTGAAACATTAACGATAACTGCAGCTTACCCGTTACATCGAACCTGAACGTAAACATACGCGCGAATTCGTGTCCGGAGAAAAAGGCCTCTCTGGCGACGGATTTATTCGATGATTCTCTCCATCGTCCCGGTGCATAGAAATCAAACCGAAAATTTCGACCAACCTGTCAGAAACATCCTATATACGCGAGCGTCACAGGGGCACACGTGTGTGAACGATCGTAAGATGGCTCCGTCGGATGTGCACCGTCGCGTTCTCGTTCGAGCGGAAACGCCGATGGGATTGCCGGCTGGCTACGTACCACTGTTGGCGTCCAATCCGCGGTGGCATCGCGAGGCTGGACGACAATGCGTTCAACGGTGGCGTGAAAGAACAGTGGTAAAACAATGGGAAAACGGTGGAGCCGAAATCGCGGGCAGAGGAAAGCTAAATCGCGGCACGCGGCGGCCATGTTGATCTCTCTCGCCCCACCCGATTGGCCGCGAGCGCGCCCGAACACGCACGACAGTGGCGCCGCGTTGCGTCGCGTCGCGGTCGGCCGGCAAGCCTCGCGTTTCTCGAGCTCCGCGTTCTCGCATCGACCGGTTTCCATAGCCGTGCGCCGAGCCCGACTCCCATGTCCCAACGTGATCCCTCGTCGCTGGATCTTGCCCCGGAGTCGCCATATTGGCCGAACCGACGAGTTCCAGCCACGATTTGCGCAGGTCGTATGCCGCGGAGGTAACCTTCGCCACGGATACACCCACGTCGCGTATTTAACTATCTCCGTTCTCTCTATTTGCTCGAGATACATTTTTCTAGGATCGGTTCTGCGCCACACGTGGCATCGAGTGCGCGGTCACGGATGCATCCAGTGTTACGATGCGTGTTTAGCCTGAGAATCTTGCTCCCGGGAGGGAAGCACGTGGACGGCAGCTCGCGTTTCTAGGTACGCTCAGCCAATCGGACATGACAGCACGCGCGCGCGCTCGCGCGTGTATGTTGCCAGGTATGTGACCAAGCGTCCAGCATTTCACGTAGCCGTCTCTAATAATGACGAGGGATAATTGTTGGGTAACGAATACCCGAAACTTCGAGTCAAGTAGTAAACCTGTATTTTTGCCTGGCCTGGGTCGGGAGCTACGCAGATGTCTGTCAAGCATGGGTGCTCATGCCTGTTGGGGATCTCAAGCTCGCAATCAGTTTCGAACGATTCTTACACCGACCGAATTTCGATCTGTGTTAATAATTACGTCTTAATTCATAACAATTGATTTGATACTGAGTTATTCTGTAAATCCAATTCACATTACTTAGCGTGTGCAAAAGCCACGGTAGAAAGTATCGCGCACGTTGAGTGGCTGTCATAACACCACTGTAAGTGCAGACATACGATTCTCGATTTAGTTCTGGTCGACTGAAGCGTGCCGAGAAGATTGCCTCGCGGCTTCGAAATTATGCGGTTTCCCGTGTTGGACGCCGTTCAACGAGACGCGTTCAGAATACGTGTCTGGTTAGGAATGACACTACGCGTGCGTTTTCTGAACGCGCACCCACGCCTGGCACGTACGTGTGTGCGTGAACGCGTCCCTGGCGTTGCCTGGCGTGTTTGTGCCTGCGCGGTGAACCGTAAACGTTTATGAAGTGTTTATAAAAAGTTTGACAAACGTTCTCCGCGGTTCGAGAAAAACTACCGCAATGAAAGCGTAGATACACGAAGTGCGAACGATCCCAGTAGGTATTGCGCGCACTATATGCGCGGCTCGTAAATACATGCACGCGAAAGTAATTATGAATATTATCGGGAGAATTCCAATTATTAATTATTACGATTGCTACTCCCGGAATTGTTAATGTGCGATGATTATATAGAATATTTCACTGAAATATTTTGCGTTGCAAAAAGAAATAAAACGCCGCGCATAGGTACATTGTCTACAGACGAGTCTGGAACCATAAATAAATCGTCCGGAAACGATAACGCCACTCAGACTCTACTTGAGGAGGAAAAACAAGTGGGCCCAAAGCTGCGCCACATGTTAAAAATAAGTCATCATCTAGAAGCAACTTTTTCCACCCGGGGAACACCCGAAATACAACGGCCGCCTTTATATTACCGCGTGACTTTAAAAAAAAAAAGGGAAATAAATCGTACCAAGTTGGTTAATAACTCGTATCAAAAGTTCACCGAAACGAAACTTTCGCAATTACCCTCGCGCTTTTACGAAAATGGGCAAGAATTACTTCCACCGAGCCGATATAACTCTCAATGCGCGGCTTCCGACCGAAATAAGAACCGCACACTTTTTTTCTTCCTACCGATTCGTCTCGCTTTCTCCTCGAAGGTTAAAGCCTCTACCCCTGGAGAGTTATTTCCACCCCTAGGAATCTTGAGAAGCGTAATATTACCGATACCTGCCAACTGGAAGCAAATATTTTCAATCACGCTGAAGTTAATTCTCACTCCGGCACACTTGAAAAGCTTTTAACTTCTTCTATGGCATTCAAAGCTTTATCATCAGTTCTAGCGTCTCCACCAGCAAATTTACCACACAAGAAAGATAGCGAAACTAAATCTAGCCTTACGGTGTTAACTTAACGTTGTTTCTATTCCAGTATCCTTAAAACTCTACACTTTCTCCGCGAGTACACATCAGTTGAATACTTACAACCGCGTGTGCACAGCAAGGCCTGTTAAAGTCCTGCAATCTATGAACGGCGCGATTCAAACTCCGTATCCCCAAAGATCTGGCTGCTTCGCGGAATTCCAAGAAGCTGTCTCTCGTCTTCGGAAGCTGCTAGACACCGCGGTGGCTGCGCCGCGAACGAAAGCCACCGGATAGTTTCGCGGTGGAGCTAATTTACGGGAAGTCGAGCAATAAACATCGCGTCTCTCGCTAGAGAATACCGGGCGAGCGTGCACACAAACGAACGGAGCGAGAGGGAAAAGCGACAAAGTGCGTTCGTGTGTACGAACGAGAAGCATACGCACGTAGGGCGCAACAGTAGCCGTAGCGCCGGTTAATTAGGGTTTAAGTTTATGAGGTGCAGGCGCGCACGCCCTACCCCCATCTCCTCCACCCCCTCTCCCCACCCCTCTCTCTCTCTCTCTCCACACCTCTCCTCGCCTCTCCTCCCCTCGCCGCTATTCCCAGCGTCTCTATCGCTGTTGCTCCCCGTTTGCCGGCCGCGTTTCTCTTTCTGCTGCACCCCCACGCGACCCATCCCCCTGCGCGCGATTCACCAAACCACCACCAGCGCCGGCAACATCGTCCTTTGCATTCTACGCGCATACATATGCTTACAAGGGAGGGATTAATATGTGCGTGTGCACACGAGGATATCAAACTTCACACGCGAGAGCAATAACAAATGTTGGACGTTCACAGCTTCACAGGTTTATCGCCGTTACCGCCGATTTACGCGCGGCCGTGATAAAAAAAAAAAAAAAAAACGGGGAAGAGAGAAAGGGAGAGAGAGGATCGAAATAACGATTCGGCTACCGAAAGGACGGTGATTACCGTCGCCTAAATGAAAAACCCGATACATTACGGGCTTTTCAGACCGATCCGCCGAGACACCGCCGTCACATATTTGCTCCACTCCCTCTCCTTTTCAAGCTTAATTTCCCAGGTGATTAAAAACCAAAGTCGACTATAATCCTTGAATAATCGAGAGAGACTTCGAGGAACTTCTCCACTCGTTCGTTTCTCTTTCTATTCCTAATCTTGAAGCCCAGTCTACTGTTCTCGATCCGTTTACCGACACGTGGCCGGCAGGGCCCCCGAAAGGACCGAGAATCGGAGTTTACTTCAAACTTCATCGATGGCCGGTGATTTAAGACGTCCGATAAAGAAATACCCAGCGAAAGTGATGTCGAAGCGTTTCTCTCGAAGAGTTAACGGCACGATTAAAGGCACGATATCGTTGAATACGCTTGGGCGTACGCGGCAATATATTCCGAAGACAGTGACCTCTGTTTCTCAGACCTCCTCTGCCTGCTCTGCTTGATTCTTTTTCTTGGCTTCGTTTCCCTTGCGCCGCAACATCCGTCGTCTAGAGGCAGATCCATTAGAGTCGTTGATAGCCGTCGAGGTCTACGTGCTTCAAATAATAGGAGGCGCCCTAAAACTCAGGAATGCCATCCACCCTCTATTATGTAATTCAAAGCGTCCATTTGTTACTCCCAAGTTCAACGCTCGATGATAATCTTCCCTGTTGTTTTACGGGGTGTTTTGCCAGTTCGAGCACGATGTTGCGCTGGATTTCTGAGCTGCACCACGCCTCAAACGATGTGCAAAGTTCTTTGCGCAAGAACCAGCTCCGCTATTGGATAAAGTTGCGCGGCGGGGGTCTAATGAGCACACAATCTAATCGCAAGCTGAAATTGGAAATCGCTGTCGATACACGTTAGCGAACTAAGTGCTCGGGAACTTCGTTATTAAATTTAAACGCGATTAGCATGGATTCTTTTATGAAATATACGTGGACTGTTTTAGATCCAGATGTTTCGTGACAGACACTCGTACCCTCTTCAATCCCCGTTAATTTATGCCCTCGCAACTGCTGTGCTCACGTTATGACAATAAAATTATCATAACACATTTGCAGAGTAGTTAAGTCGCTAGTGCCATACGTTGCACGGTCTTGATCGCATCGTTGCCTCGTTACCATCGGCTCGATTCAGGATAGCATGTCAGCCTTAATGGCTTCCACGACTTGAAGCGTTTTTTTAATATTTCACTCGCGCGCGATAATATCTCGAGGGCCACTGCTTGCTTGAGATATCAGTACCACGACGTTCATGCGCATTACACGATGTTAATTACATTTAGTTACACTTATAATCGAAAAAGATCTTTCCTCGAGTTGGCCTGCATCTAAATACATAATTCAGCAAGCGACAGGGATGTACAACCTGGACTCGTGTACATCAGATTAATCACTTCGGAATTAACCCTGCGGCGGGCGTGTCGCGGTCTCTTAAGCCGCATTTTTATGTGTTGGAACACCAAAATCGTGGCTATTGATGTAACTGAATTTTTCAAGTGGAAGGTACTAAATCGCGATATTCTGTTGCGCATCGCGTCTGGTCATTTCATGTAGAAAACTCTAAGAACCAAGCTGTATTTGTTTGTAGCCATCGTGCCCCATGGTCCGTTACATTGCAAATCATCTTCAGTTCGGTCGATTCCCTCTATTTATTTACTGCCCTCGGTGCCGGTGCCCCAAAGATTGCCGCCGCTCAATTATTTAGTTTACAAGCGCACTATACAGATCTGTCTTGATCTACGATAAGGATTCGTGACCGAGCATCACCTTAGTCGGAGAGTCTTTTCGGCTTCCCTTTATTCTGATATCGCGTAGAGTGGAACAGCCCGCGAATGAGTGAGAGGGGCCGAAATGGCGGCAAATCATAAACGACGTTCGGCGCTACACAGCGACACGAAGGCGACGAAATACAATATCTTCTCCCACTTTGTCACTGTTTCTCTGCCGGCACTGTAAGTCAGTATCAGCGTTGCCGGGGAATGGGTTGCTGGAAACTATTCGTAGTGGAGGTGGAACACCTACGGCTATTTTGTACGAACTACTTCGAACTTTACTGTTCTCGTCATTTATGCAATAAATTTTGCTATTATTATTATTATATTGGTGTCTTCCTGTTTGCGGCATAAAGTGCCACAGCGCGCCCGCCAATGAGATTCGACAAAGTGTGCCTGCCGGGAGGTTAAACGACACTTCTTCGAGTTACTCGTGAGCAAACGTCACATTCAAAATTTACAAATTCGTCAACAAAATCTGCCAGAATATCTTCTTTATTACTCTTCATCTATTTAGTATACTCCTTATTTTGGTACTCAGTGACGCACTTAGAGAGGGGGTAGGGGCCAAGAGGCCCGGGCACTTCTAAAGAAAAAGGAAAAAGGAGATTAATGTAACCACGACTGAATTAACCCAAGAATATTTTAAAAAGAAAAGAAAACTCGATTTTATTCTTCAAATAGATTTTTATAATCCCCTAATGAATTTCATTGAATTTACATTGAATATATTTTTATCCCTTAAACTCTGCTCCCACAAGATTAAATCCTGAGTTGCGCTACCGCTGGCACTCCCCTACCCCAATATTATACTACCACTCTCCCGATCGCAAAATAGTAGATCGAAGCGAAAATAGCAAGGCTCGGCGATGCAGTGGTAAAAAATTGAGTCATCGAAGGGATCGCGTGTGGAGTGGCTTGGCCGTTCTATTATACATTTATGTATGTCCTGCATGGTCCGTGTGCGGAGCAGGAGGTGTCGTCAACAGCTCATAAAATTGGATCGGGCTGGATGCGGGCGCCATCAATCTCGTTCAGTCTGGAAAGAGGATTCGGCGTGCTCGCGTGCTACGAGCTAACGATATCAGCCGGAAATCTCCTGTCGCAGGTTGGTCTCGCGCGAAACGTTGCATCGCGTGTTGCCATGCTACTGCAGTCGGACAAAAACCAAGCAGAGATAAGGCCACCTCTTGGAAGAAGGGCTGAAACGGGTCGGGGGGCAGCCGGGGTCTGGTGGGCCGCGGCGGGGGAGGCCGAGGGGCGGGGGGGGGGGGGGGGTGGAGGGGTAGGGGGTTGGGGGGCCTCGCGATACGGCCAGGTTTCGAATGCACCGGTGCAAACGAGTCCACCACTCGACGAAACCCCGGGCGTTCCCTCTTTCGTGATCTCCCGCGATATTCTTCGGGCCGAGGGCTTCCACGTTGCACACGTTTATGCAGATCCGCGCACACAGCCGTAGCCGGGCCGGAGGTGTGCACAAAAACTCGCGTGGGAATGCAAAAATGCAGTATCCTTCTTCGTTCCGCGCGAGGCCTCCCCGCGACTTGTTGTTGCTCGCTGTTACATCAGATAACACTCGCCTCGCCGCGCCGAAAAACGCGGAATCGTTAACGAGTTCAAGTGCGCACGCTGGAGTACATCAAACTAATTGCATACCCTCGGCCACGTTTCCTATCCCCTCCTCCTCCCCCCCCCCCCCCCTCTCCCCACCTCCTCCTCTTTATCGACGTCATGAATCACGGGGGTATTGAGCGTCGGACAATTCGCGAGCGGAGCCGTGAAAAAAAACGGGCGAACATTTGTTTTCATTGTTGCCCGCGATCTTTGCTCGATACCTGAACAAATGTGCGGGCGCGCGCGCACCGCGTGACTTCACTTATTATTACGTGGCTGGTGGGGGGGGGGGGACAGGGGCGAGGGCGAGAGGGTGTGTATGTATGTACCCGGGGGTGGTACATAATATATATCTAACTGTGCTGCGCCGCGTAATTAAATCATGCCGACGGTTTTGCAATTAAACTCGATTATTTGCTCGTCGCTGGCCGCCCCGCACCAGTCTCCATTTAACTCTTTCGAGCGCCCACCCTTCGGCACCCTCCGCGCCATTCGTCCGATGCAATATCCTTCTACTTGATACCAAGTCTCCTCGCTAATTTCCGAGCGCATTCCACTCCAAGGTTTAATTGTCCGCGACATTTGGCTGAAATTTCATCTGGCGTCATTAGGAAATTTATATTTCCCATGGCTATTTTGGGAAATCCGTTTGGCGAACGGGCGAAAAAATATGCGCCGAACGCAGGTATACTTTGGAGGATTTTATGTCACCCAGATCCGTGGAAAAAAATTCCGGGAAATTATGTCTAAGGTTGACGGCAAATTTCCATTGCGGAGGAAGGTTAAGGTGCAGCAGGTAGTTCCGGTCCTTTCCTGGTTTATACGATGTGGTTGTTACGGGTAATAAAACGGCATCACCGTGACCATGCTTAAATGTCTGTGTACACGAAGGAATTTAAGGACCGCTTTCATACTTTTCCGCGTGTCCGCGGTGGCGAATAGAGGGCATCTCGAAAAGAAGGACTCTGTTGCCCGTTAAAATGTGATATTAAATCGAAGCAACAATGAGAGAAGATTCGTGAGAGAATCGTTGAATGGAAAAAAGAGGAAGGTGTTTTCAAATTACGACGATAAAGATCCGGATTTTATCTCGCCACGAAATGAGGTTTTTATCTCGAGGGCGAGGTTTCTAACCGTACGAACGTTCGAAATTTAGAAAGCGCTGGGCGAACGGTAAAAAGATCCTATCCGAATAGAAGAAAAACGTGCGGGCCACCGTGCAACGTCCCAAACTTTCACCGGACGAAAAGCACTCGCCTGCTTTTTTCGCCCCCTAGAAATAACAAAGTCCTATGGGGGGCCTTACTAGAGGGGGAGAGGGTGACTTTCACCGGGGAAAGTGAGTTTCTCCACTTTTTACAGGCCCCCGTGTAAACCCACCCCTCCTTCGGGGAAGGTACGCAGAAAAGACGAAGATTTGGGGGCAATAAAAAAGTAAAAGTCCCGGGTCCTTTGTAGACGGCAGCGCGACAGCATAAAACATCTTGCGACGGGAAAAGGAAAAAGGTGAGTCCCTGTCGTTCCAAGTGAAATCGTGCTGTTGTACCTATATCGATTTCAGATGTTCCGTTGCGCCCTGCAACGCGAGGAAATTCCAGTCCCATTTTTTTTAAGAACCTGGCCCGTGGTCTTTGAGCATCGTAACCAATTATTTCCGACTTATCATTATTAAATTTAGAGTTATCTATCTATTTTTTAGAGTTATCAGGCAAAGGGTTGAATTCAATGTGAACACGAGAATTGACAAGACCATTCGGTTGCAATACATGAGAAGTGAATTATTTTTATTTATTCCGCTAGGAGCCTCGATAATATCAACGGTCTTATTTGATTCGAGTCGCAGTTTCCTCTGATTTTCAGGGGTTTTGTTCGGGGTGCGCGTTCGCGTCTCGCTCTGTGCCGTGTAATAGGGAGAGCAAAACGGAGGATGCGACAATATCCGGCGCGCCGGCGTCCGACAACTGATAACGCCCAGGGATGTTTATGTATGTGTTCATAATATGTTTCGAGTTATGCGCAACCCTTTCGAAGCATCGAAGCTACCGTGGAACCACTTGGAATTAGAGTGGCGCGGTGGTTGCTGGGAACTGGGAGCTCTGGGCATACACGGTTTTTCGAGTAACGGGGCTGATAAATTCAACGGTTTGAAAGTTTGATTCCGTCAAAGCGCGCAGCCATGAAAAATGCACGCGATAGCAGCGGCTATTTTTTTCCAGCGGGATCGGGGTTGCAACGTTTATAAAAGAAATGACAAACGGCGGCCAGACGAGTTTTGAAGGGTGGTCGAGGCACGGGTTTTTAATGGAAACCGAGAATAATTTCAATATGTAAAGTTGAAATTGCGCGTTTTGTGTTTTTTGAATGCCACAAAGCAGGGGTTGGTGATAGGAAGTGTTGTAATATGAAGGAAATAATGAGATTAATACGGCGAAGTTAATCATGGGGAAGCGTTGGGAGTGCAGAAGGGCGACACGAAACCGTGGCGATAATTCCAGGCAAATTTTATCGATGCCGAATGAATAAAGCTATAAAAAGGGAAGTGCTTTCCCCGGCAGCTCAATGGCTTTCGTATCTATATGTAAATAAAGTAGAGAACGCGAGAAAGAGACAGAGGAGGAGAGAAAGAGGCGGAGTGGAGGAAAAGAAGAGGCGGCCATTTCTCTCCATGGAGCCGGTGTAATTTACGTGAGGACTGAAGATAGCGAAGGGACTTAATTCACGTTCCGCCGACGAAAAAATAGGATAGAACCACTAGCACGAGACGGGGCCAGCTCATTCGCTGCTCTTAATTCTCGTTACAGCGGGGACGCTGCCCTTATCCGTGGCCAATTACCTAAGCTTATTAACAATTCCGGATAAACGCGGATCGCTTTCGCGAGACACGAAATCCTCTCTGGCTGCCAGGGACGGCGGCGCGGCTCTTTCGACCCCCTCGTAAAACATACTAAAAATACCGGAACGACATTCGTGTGCGCCAGGTGAAGCCGTGACATTCCGCGAGCAATTATCTCAGATAGAAAAGAATACGAGTTGGAGCTCCCTTGCCCCCTTGGTGTCTCGGGTGCCATAACACACCTCCGCTGGGTGAAATAATAGTTCGGCCCCGGATGCCACACCCAGTATTGTGTACACTCGTACTTATACCTCCGCCGTCGCCTTATGCGCTTGCTTTGGCATTTTACGTAGGTATACGTATCGATGATATACACGTTCTATCGCGGGCACAGGCGACACAGGGACGCGGGCCACAAGTGTGTACAAAGACAAACACGTAGGCATAGAGAAGCCGTGTGGCCTGGGTCTCCAAGATAGCGAGATACGAATGCCGAGGGAAAGAGACTGCGGAGGCTCGAGGACAGAGAAGGAGGGTGAAAGAAGGATGAGAGAAGTGAGAGGGAGTGAGAGAGAGAGAGAGAGAGCAACGAAGGGGATAGAAAGTGAGAAAACAGTGGAGAGCGGGGGTTGGTTTGGAAGAAAGGTGGGGCCGTGGAAGAACGAAAAGGGGGTTGGTACGGGATGATGGCGGTGGTTGTACGTTCGTTCACGTTCGCTTCCACGTCCCTACAGACGTGCCAGCCGCTGATCTACGATTCCCTCGCGCATAGCGGGCCGCATAACTCTCGTCTTATACCTCTCGGTGAGATCTGGACGATGATATTGCTTATCCGCGTGTTCGAACCGCGCGATCCACCCGAAATTCCCTCGAAACAAAGAGGGGCGCCGTCGCAGGCCAGCCGAGAAAGATTGCCCGCGCCTTCGGGGTGGCAAATCCGCCCGCTCATTCCGCCGGGATAAAATATATCCGCGTGAATTTCAAATAGGATAACATTCCGGTCAATTTATAGTTAATAAATTTGAGAGAAGGGGCCGAGCCGGCGGATGGATTTTGCTTGAGAGGGTGCATAAAACTCGCGGCCCCTTATCCTGGGATACGCCTTTGGCCCGTGATCGTGGAAAAAACTAACGTGTAATCCAACGAATAGAGAGCCATAAAGTATACCTACGATGAAAATCATTGCGTCGGTTTAGCCAAGCAGTCTGGAGTTCCCAGCGAAAAGCCACACTTCTTTGGCAACTCTTGCGCATCGTATTGAGCAAGCAGCGTTGATAATGGATTAATATTCCAACTAAAACGAGTCGGAACGCGATATTATGTTCGTTTCTTCGTTCACTTGGATACTATTTAAGTGGAGAATAGATTGCTTCGAAATGAAATTGGCTTCGACACTGTAATGTATATAGTGATTAATACAGCCTGAATTATCATGGAGGAGTGGCTGTAAAGAATACGGGAAACCCCGAAACGCATAAATTCTATTATGACCCTCCGGTGCAGTCTGAAGCATGGGTATTACTAAACAACGTTGTCTCTGGCCGGAAGCCTCGAAAAGAATGGAATAAGAGAGAGAGATAGGAGCATTTTGCGCGGAGGAGATGTGGAAGAAAAGAGGAGAGGGAGGAAAGCGTCCGCCCCTTTCCTTTACGCGGGGTTTCAGCTCGTGCAAGCGGTTAACGCAGCCATTTCACGCCTCGGGAAGCATCCAGTTTCCTCATCCGAATTCTAACCGAATTCACGGAAACCTCTCCACGGGAAAGGTACGGGGATTTCTATTTAGCGGAGAGCGGAAGATGGCGGAGGCAATTGAGAGGGATCGAGGAGAAATTTCTCCCGCCGTTGCGAATTAATCCGTTCTCATTCCTGCAACAACGCCGGCGAAAAGCCTTCGAATCGCGAACAGCGAACAACGGTTCCTCCACATCGATTATTTTCTCAGGGAAGTAGTTTACCGTTTATTCGCCGCAACAATGAAACCTGGCTCGTTCCGCGAGCCATGTGCCCAATTCTGGCTAAAATTTTTATTAACCAGATGATCCAAGGCCCCTCCAAAATAACTGCCGCCAGAGAGGAAAGGAAATCTGAAAACAGATGGAGATGCATAGGACAAAGAGGCAAAACGGATAACAGGGTGATCGAGATGCTTCCATCATGCAGCCCATCGACTCGAATAACCCTCCTTGAATGTAATCTTCCCACCCCCGAGCCGTTTAATCCTTCGTCGCTCCGCAGCTCGCTCGCGGAGAGGGGTGGTTCCTTGAAACAGCGATTCTTTATCGAATTAACTGGCGATTAACGAAAACGACGTGGCATCTACGTTGGATGAAATCGCTGGATCGTTTCGCAGGGTGGAATCGTACAAAGGGAAATCCCGGGCCGGGCAATCGAGGCAATGGAGGCAATGGCCATTGAATCCTCGCGCACGCTGCCCCGATATCGGCGCAACATCTATTCCACGGAGAATTTCCATAGAGAATTCGACTTATGGCGGATGGTGGATGCGCTAAACTGTCGTGCACCGGCGAATTTTTACGGGGGTGGCCCGTTCAGCCGGTTTACCTCGTAAATCCGCGCCCGGCGACCCTTTCCACGTTTTTCGCGGGCGGAATGGCCTAAAGTGAGTATCGATCAGAAAGTCTGAGGGAATTACGGTCCATGAGCGATTCTCCATTGCCTATACCAAGTGGTTATATCTGCCATACGTCGTGTGCCATAGGAAAGGGGCGGCAACCGCAGCAGCACGACTGTCCTTCCTCTCACCCTCCTCCGTCGCCATACCCGTACCCGGCTACCCCAATTTCACCCCCGAGAGCCAATATTTATTGATCACCCTCGAAGGCATCGTTCTGTATTCTCTCCGCTTTCCCTCCCTTACCCGATCGCTCTGTCTCCCTCGGCTCCGTCGCCCTTCCAGAGCGATCTCGCTACACGTTTCTCCCCGCCGCGCCGCTGAACCTGCCCGCTCTCCTTTTTACTCGGCTCTTAAGAAAAAGAGAAACAGACGGTCCTCCCGTGGCGTTGTCAAGCCGCTCGCAGCTGTTTCTTCGCGATCCTTGCTCCGTGCTTTGCGGGGGGAAAGAGTTCTCGTCGTGTCACCCAAGGGTAGGGAGGTAGAGGGAAGCCCGCCGAGCCGTGGGGGCTCGACGATGAAAATTCACCCCACGAATCTTTATTCTTGGAAGATCGCCTCCCGTGTGGCTGGAGAATGCCGCAGGACTGAGCCGAATTCGAGGAAACTCGAAGGGCAGACCCGTGGCATCTGCGCGAGAGCACGCCTCGCCCCGTATAAATCTACCTCTGACACGCGCGAGCCGAATTCGAACCGCCACGAAACTTTGGAATTCTGTTTAAACACCATCAGCGGTGTTCTGCGCTCGAAACTGAACCGCTTCATCGACTCGAGCCCAGGACGCGTCGCGGTCGTTCGATTCGAACCGAACCGATTTCGATCGGCTCCCGATGATGGGGCCACGCGAGGGTACCTACTGTCTCGATCGTTGCCGCGCCGTTTCAAATCGACCCGGCCGAAAAAGCTCGAGTTTACGAAGCTCTAGCAACCCTTAATCAAGTTTTAAGAAAGCACCACTCACCTTGCAACCATGTCCAATGCGGCTTAGCAATATCTTCCTTACCTGTGACAGAGAAAAGTTTGCATGAAGATCGAGCGTTTTCTTTCTCGTTCTCGTGCGCGCGGGAAACAACGTTCCGAGCGGAGGCGGCCCGAATAAATCTTTTCAACGATCGAGTTCGACAGCCGGCCGGGGGCCGGGGTTTCAAGTGTGGGCGAGGGGGGGACCCCCCGGGAAGGGTGGGGTGGCGGCGCGCACATATAATAAGAGGCGTCAGCTTTTGAATTATTCGTGGAAAACTGATCACCGAGTGCGCGAAACACCGTAAATCCTGGAAATGTTTAAGCAGCCCCCGGCCGCGTATAATGCGGGAGGCACGATCGATCGGAACATTTTAAAACCGAGCCAATGAAAATAACTTCGCCGGGCCCGTCATAAATGAAGCCGTAAATCGTACTTAGCTCGTTCGGCCGAGCCCGGCGATATTTCGCCATCGGACAACACAATTTTCTATCGGATAGTTCAATTTCTAGATCGAGGATTCATATTTAAAAATATCCCCGCCAATCGGACAGGATTAAACAATTAACGATCCCCCGTGCCCCTTCGCGCCGTTCCCCCTCCCGCCGGCCACCCCCTGTTTTTCATCTCGCCTGGCAATTCCGCGGGCGTGATGAAACGTCGATCGATGAGCTACTGAATGCGCTTTGTACGCGCGCACATCGGGCCGCCGGATTGTGTTCGTTAATATTCTATTAGACATCGACAAATGCGCTCCGTGTTTCAACGACATTCGGCGTTTAATCTCCTTGCCTCATTATACATTCAATCTCTCGTGAATGTGAAAATGACGCCCGACATACCGATTCGCTAGCGTTACACGCCGAAAGTATACGTCGGTAGGGCTGTTTAACATGTTTAGGGTCGAGGAATTTCTTTTTTCCAGAGATATCAGAAAAGCCTGGGGTCCTTTTTCATCTTCGTTTAAAACTGCGGCTGCTGATCGACACGGCCAAACGATAATTCGAATAAAAGTCTATTCGAGTCGAATTTGGCAAATTGTTCGAACATTAGAGATTTATAAAAAAAAAAACCGTTCACAGAGTACAGGGACCGGGTATGAGGAATAGGTCGACTGGTACCAATCAAATCAGCACAGCCTGCCAGAAGGGCGAATGTATCTCGAAAGCAAGACCTAGTAGAGGGCGCAGAGTGCGGGGAATAACGAGCGATCGATCAGCGGTCGGATATTTGCGCGAGGGATCGTCAGCATTCGCGATCATCAGCGAAAAGGATTAACTTAATTGCTCGAAATGGGAAATTTCAATTGTCGAACGACTCGGTTGAGAACGCGGCAATTATGCGCGCGTCGCGCCACGCCGCGCCGCGGCTGTGCTGCTTGTAACTCACAGCAATAATAGAATAGTATAATCAATTTCAGCCACGGGTGCCTCGAATTACGGGTGTTTCAGTTAAATCAATCATTAACTCATTTATCGTGCGACCAGGCTAGTTAGTCACGATCGTAAAGCAACCTATTGAAAGTATAATGCGGCCACGAAAGGAGGGTTGGTAGCAGGCTCTGGCGTATTAACCAGCCGGAGCCGTTTACAAGCCACAAACGTACCTACCGGCCGCGGTAATCTAGCATCTACGAACAACTTCTTTCCTGCCAGCCTCGCTCTGTCATCCATATTCCAGCTATTTGCGCACGTGCACGATCGCCGGCTCTAGTTATGCGCGCGTGTCCCCGTGCGTTGGTAGCCGCGAACGTAGGTACGTGCGGGAGCGCGAGCGCGCGGACAAACGCGCGATGGTTACCTACTTAAGTCAGATATTATCGGCAGAGGAGGCAATTCGATCGCGTGTACCGAAGCATGGTGCAGAGCTGATATAGAACTACTAAACAGGTCGTAGATCAGCTTGGTTAGTTATAACGTTGCCTCCGCTGCCTCTAACCCACCGCCCCCATCCACGCTGAACCAATTCCCACCGGTGTTCTGGATCATTTGGCGGCCCGCGGCCGTGAGATGCGCGCATGCACCGGCAACCATGCGCTATCGCGATCCTGTAACTCGCCGCTCAATGGGGTCTATGATTTTTAAAAAAAACCACAGGGATCCTGCGCGCTTTCTGCCAGGGCACCGCGTACAATGCGCTCAGTCTACCCTTCAATCGATGGAAATCCAGAGAAATAGAGAGTATCCTTCGTTTGCTAAGCGCAGATGTGTTTCTACTACTTAGAGCGATCGTAAGTCAGAAGTAGTTTTGATAGGTTCCGGTAATGACCAGGGTTGCCACCTTATCAGCATATAAATCCCGGAGTGCCACACATTCCAACCCGGAGATTCAAATATAAACCCGGAGATGGAAAAAGCAAAAAAAAGTTTTGTTCTCGAATATCCGGAAAACAGATGTGCAATTCTTTTAAGTTCAAACAATTCAGATATTTAAAAGTATCTGTGTTTTTAATTAATAATTTTTATTATATACAAAATTGATACCGTTATATAATACCACAATTACTTATTATCTCGTTTTTTTTCTACAACCTGGAGATTTTTCCAGTAAAATCGGAGCCCGGAGATTTGCTTCAAAACCTGGAGTCTCCGGGCCAAAACCGGAGAGGTGGCAACCCTGGTAATGACGGTTCTACTGCAGCGTTCTTCAACAGAAATAAAATTCAATGTGGGGGGGAGGTGCTATAAAAGGGACAGGTCTTAAATGGGACAAATTGAATTGCCAAAATTCTAAACGCATTAGACATGCAAGTTATTTTCCTGTTTATGGCATACTACTTAGTGCCCAGTCATTTGACGTAAACTTCACTGCAGTCTCACTTGCAACAGAGTAATAATCCGCGGTTGATGTTTTTCGGCAGTAAAAGTAACATTTTCGTTGATTTTCTGTGTCGTTTTCTGAGATCAAGATATATACAAAGTGTTAAAGTGTTATATCATTAAAATAGCCTGTACTAAACTGAAACGAAAATACTTAACAGGGAAGCTTAATTGATTATTTTCTTTGTTTTGAGATTATTTTATATTAAACTCACTTATAGTCTTAAAAGGGGCAGCATAACAAGTCTTACATGGGACGACCGTTTCATGGCTGTCCTTCTCATACACATGTAAGTATGTACTGCTGGACACTATATTTTACTTTCCTGTAAAGTTATTAGTGTATCATCTGATACATAGATGGCATTGTTTTAAATTATCAATTATTAGTTGATGGCGTATTGTTTCAAATATAATTGTTTCAAATATAAGAATTGTATTATTTCAAATATAAGAATTAATAGAGTGATTATTCAAAGCGACAAACTTTATCGTCAAAAGTGAATAATAAAATCATTAATCTGCAATATGAAGACGTACCTACCTATTTTAGTACAATTGATCACATTTTTGCTCAAGTAGAATTGAATTCTAAACTATTTTATTATTTAAGTGTTTTATCGATTTTTTGTATATGTACTTATATTCACCACTCGTGGGTATTCCTATGTTGAACTTATTTTGTAAGACATAAATTTGATAAAAAATATTACATTATAACTAAAAAAGCTGCTAAAGCTATGTTTAATGTCATACTCTATGAAGATAGTAAAAAATATTGATGATTTATAGTACAAAGAATTATTTTTTTCATATATTCCATTGTTTTGAATCATTAGGATTTACAATTATAATTGTAATACTTAATAAGTTTATTTTTATTAACGTATCCCTGTCATGACTTATAATGTCCCATTTAAAACCACCTAGTCGTAAAAAGGGACATTTCCCATTTATTTGAAAATCGATGATTTTGTTATTTTCTATTATAATTTATGAATTTGTAATATACTTTTATTGAAGGGAAATAAACACATTTTCTATTGATGTGCTTGCTTTTTAAATACCTATAATGACATTGTCAAAAATAGGCGCTAAATAAAAGTGTCTTTTTTATAGCACCTCTCCCCTACTTAGATAGGATTTTATTTATTAATCCTTCGTGGTCACACGGAGTGTATCACACCCCAGGCAATTTTTTTTGCTAATATTTCTGTGAATTCTTTGACCTTTATATTAAGATTCAAAACTTTTTGTGAATTTTAAGAAAAAAAATCGCTTCTTCACACAACTAATTTTTCAACTACAAATTTCTTCATATCAAAATTTACATTTCTAGAAAAAGGCTATTACAGTAATTGCGAATGTACAATTATCACTGAAAATTTAAAGGATTAAAAAATACAAAAATGGTAACTCAAAAACGACGCTGGGGTGCAGTGAATCCCCTGTGACTAATTTGTGATTATAAGAAGGTGTGGCCACGGAGGGTTAAATGTAATATTATAAAATTACTATTTAATTTGACATGATTCGGGCGAAATTTTTCGCGGATGGCACCGGTCCGAGGACCTCTGGTTGAAGAACACTCACTCTCCTACTGTATGTCAAACACTGCCACCATACGAGAGTCAGTTAAAAAAACGAGGGTAACAACTCGAAATCTCCCCACGTAAGAAAGCTGACCAATCGGATTCACGGTCCATCAGCTCGAGCGACGATAGCTGCCTTTAACCTCGAACATTCCTCCAAGACACAAGCCGTTCAACTTCGTTCCCTAGACTCCTTCCAGCTCACCATCCTCCGCTCAGATTCAAATTCTTTCCCGATCAGACCGAGCGCCGAGTGCAGACACCCAGACTTCCGCGTTCGCGGCACGATCTCGGGCGGATCGAACGGCGCGGCCCCGCAGTTATAAATCAGAGGCGAAATCTCATATTCCTAACCGAGGCCTCGTTCTTTCGCTCGTCCCGATCGCGGCCTACGCCGATGAATTGATAATTCAAGAGGGAACGACGGCGTTATTGGTTCCCGCTGAAAATCTGCAGACCGGTGACTTACGACACATTGCCGGTGACTGGTTATTAGATTATTGGTCGTATCGACAGCTCGTGCGTTCGCCGCCGATATAGGGCGGGGGGGGGGGGGGGGGGAGGGGTTGGCGAGCAAGGGTGGCCAAGCCAGAGGGGGTTGCCCCCTCGCCGGTGGAGGATGGTGCGTCGCCTGGTTGTGGGTCGCGCACGGACCACGTACAAATGTAGACGGGTCCGTGGTGCACGGTGGGCAGCCGGGGGGCAGTTGGGGGTCGGTGGGACAAAATGGGGAGAGCGTGATAACGATAACGTACGATCGGCATTAGCTGGCGGCTTGCTGCGGCTGATGGATGCGCTAATTATCAGCAAGCAGGAGTTACAGTGTTTCGCGTAGCCGTCCGTACGCGCGATGACTATGCGTTTCCGATAGAGAGCATCGTGAAAAAAGAGATTACGCGGCAGAGGGGGGAAAAAAAACAACGAGAAATCCGTATCCGCCGGGCCATTCCCGAGCGCTCAGCACCCAAAATTCCAACGGGATCCCATTTTCCAGCAGACCGCCACTGTTTTCGCGTGCCATCGGCCGGCCAAATCCCGAGGTTACACACCCGATCAAACCTTATTGCATAATTCGCGAATACCCCCCAGGCTCGAATCCCGTTATCCTCCGTTCTGGAAATCTGCGCGGGATTCGGGCGTAAAAAAAAAAATCGTAAAACGGCTCATAACGGTGGGGACCTATTCTTTCGATAAGTTTCAGCGAAATTCCACGATCGGGGATCATCAGCTTTTCCAACGCGGGATTCCAACTGGGTAATCCGATATAAAAGCAATCGCATAATCTTCGTTGTTCCCTTAGGTTCGATTGTGAGGGCCAGCATCGTAGCTCTCGCGCGTCCACGTACACCCAATAGGTATCCGGAAACCGCAAGCTGCGGTCTAAGCCCTAGATGCATCTACGTAGCATAATCTACGGCAGCGGGCAGCGTGTATACAGCAAGCACGATCGGTCGAGATCCGGTGCCCCGTAATGAACATCGTGCTTGTTTATTTAATGGGAAATTCGGTGGCGCCATAAAGCTCGAAGAAGGGGGTGAAACCTATTAAATTTATGTTTTCGGTTTACCCGCTCTGACGGATCGCAATGCCCGCACGCGTCGAGCTCTAGCCACCCCCTGTCGTGGTTCAGCCACCCCCTTCGTGTGGGAGGGGTACTTGCACCGCCATTTCTACCATCTACTGCTCCCTTCTACCCTGCTTTTCTCTGCTCCTCTCTGTCCACCCGCCGCCGCGCTGTCTCTCTGCTCCTCTCTCTTCCTCTCTCCGTTTCCAAACGTTCCAGGGCTCGGTGCGTGTGCGCTTGTGTTTACCCTATTGGTAGTCCAGTGTAATCCAAACGGAGATATATATTGGTAGTGCCTGGGGGTCGGGCAGGGGGTTCCGTGAACCACGTTGTGGCGCCCATCGTGACGGACAGCGCCGCGTCAGCGCGTAAAGCATCATCGCGTTTCTGCGGCTTGGGAACGCTCGCGCCGTACGTTTCGCTGGTCACAATGGTCCAAGGATGTAAAGTCCAACCCGTCCGCGGTTATGGATCCACCGAACCTTGCTACATAGCTCCCCGACAGCTTGACATTGTTGGATGCATTTTCAGAAATCCCTTTGAAGGAACGAAAGGAAATAGAGCTAAATGATTTCAGGGGCAATTGAGAATTTACAGCAGTGTCTGGTATCAATTAATCACAGGTTAACGTCAACTAGAGTTTCCAAAGAAATTGCCCCAAGTTTCAGAACCGTTATCGCGACGTCTCGAGACACGCGGGATATCTCTTCGTTCCGGGAACTTTCTCTTTTAACTGCCCGGCAGCCTAATGCTCGGTAACCCCTCGAAGAATCTGGTCGAGGAAAAACGGCCACCCCGCAACTTTATCCCTTTTGAATCCCTCTAATTACCAAATTTTCCTCGCCCTTAATTTAGTGTTATAATTGCTTCCTACCCCTTATAAGGGGTTGGCTGCTGGCGCTTCAGTTCCCATGATACCGCCACCCTTCGCGCCATTCCTTATATCCGTTCCCTTCTCCGAAATATCCTTACATACCACTCTCCCTTCTTCGCTCGCACTGTGCCCACCCTGTCTTTTATCACGGCCGTTCCAAATAGGCTAATAAATTTGTACTCGATACGCATTTAAACGACTCTAGAACACCCATTGATCGCTGCTCGTTACCAGTGACGATAATTGGACATTAACGAACCATTCGTTTCGGTACTGGAAACCACCCCGAGTTCGATTATAAAGCGATAGAAAATATGAGGTAGAACGGGCGGAGATTTAGAAACAGGAGAAACACAGATCTGGTCGGAACTATAATAACCTCGCGTTATTTAGCGCGGCGAAATAAAGGTTCGGACCTGATTCCAGCCATCGCTATCACTCGCAATTGTCGCCGCGAGAGATTTATTCGCCCACGGTGTAGGGGCGTAATGCTAGCTCGCGCACGGTATCGTTTCGCGAATTTCTAATTATAATTTCAGGTGTAGGTCAGAAGCACACTCGGCACGAGGAATATGCGAATTGACGTTGCACGTGCAGCGCGTGCCAGTCTGTTTGCCACGCAGTCACGTCTGCAAGCGTTTATGTTTGCGCAACATCGTGCAGCGTATACGCGAGAGAAACGTAGGCCCCGAATGAGTTTTTACGCCGACGAATGCGCCGCGATAATAAAGTAGTTTCGCTCTGCCGTATAGGGGTGGAGTGTACCGTTCTATTTTCGCGGCGCGAGCTAAAATCAGATGCTTATTTAGGCGAACTTGTTGTTCCATCTCTTCAAAATGTAGCTTTCCATCATGTGCTTCTGACTCCCAGGATAAAAAGGAGCCGTTTTACACGATCCCGCTGCATGTAGAGAGAAGGGACCCTCGAAATAGATCAGCGATGCCAAGACTACGCATGAAAAAGGTATCCTAATCCAAATCGTTGACTGGCAGAACAACCGATGCTGCCCAGACACCGCCTCTCCCTAGGCCTAATATTACGGAATGGCTGCCTACCAGCCAGTAGAGTTTCCTCCTCGGCGCACTTTCGCAGGGAAAAGACGCGCTGATACATGGCAGATGAGGGAAGAGAGACAATAAGTCCGGCAGGCAGGAAACGCGTACAGATATAAAAGCATCTGACGTCGCTAAGTGCGTTCGGAGTCAATATAATTTTGGCACGGCACTCGGATGTCGCCTAACGTCCCCGTCTATACATTTAGGCGCATCCGGGGGCCATATACGCTGTCTGGAGAAACTGCTGGAAACGGCATTCGACATAATAACGCCGTGGATCGAGTGTGTTATGCGTACGCTAGGCGACTGGCTCGAGTATATAAAAGTCGGTTTACTTTCGGCTACATGGCAGCCTAGGTGCACCTAACTCCGCGAACCGACTACGGTACATATCGCAGAGGGAGAGAGAGAGAAAGAGAGAGAGAGAGAGAAAGAGTCCGCCCGTTCAGCTTCCCGTCTCCATTCCCGACTCACCCACCAATGGATCGACCGCTGCACGTTTCTTTTGCTCGGTGCCTCGTATATCCAGCCACGGGACACGGGGCAAGCCAAAGTAAGTCTATAGTCGAATGGCTGAAACTTCCACCGGGTCTAGGCAAAAATGTATCCGGAGTCGCCGGGACGTGGTTATTCGCCGCTCTAACGACCGCGCAGCCAGATAACTTGTCCGGCGGTGAAATGGCCCACAAATAAACGACCGATAAATCAGCCGGCTGAAGGAAAAGTTGCAATGACAACGACCTCGACGCCCGGAAGATATTCCGCCATTGTGCTCGCCGTGGACGCGCGGTGTCGATACCGTTGCGGAATAATTTTTTGGGAATCTAGCTGCGAACTATAGCACTTCCTCGTTACTGGAAATCCCATCGAGTGGTACACAACTGATAGACACTCTATCCGTAGGTCGCTCCAATGAAGTGACAGTTGGAAACTTTGATAACACGACTACCAAGTATTCGTGCAAAGTTTCTCGCGACGATGAACAACGACCGAACTCCTTTAAAGAAGAATAACCAGTGGTCTTGCTTTCCTCATTCGCGGCCGAGAGAAACGGCGCAGAATGCGGGGGGTGGAAAAAACTGGAAGCATCGGAAAGAAAAAGCTTCGCGACAGTAGGAAGTTTCCTCGCGCGATGTTTTATTTGGCCGGGCGCAAGCAGTGGAAGAGTTAAAGCTCGCATCCACATTCACCGGCGAAGATATAGCCAAGTAAGTGGCGGGCGTTAGACTCGCGGTACGAGTGTATAAAGGGCCCTGCCCAGTCACCGCAAACTCCTATTCCCCTGCTCAGCCCCTCGCTGTACCTCGCCGCCCTTCCGCATACCGCCTAGCAAAGGGTTCGTAAAAGTTGGGGACGCCCGGGATATTTACGCGTCATCGTAAACTCCGCGCGTCTTCTTACTTACCCTAGGATAGAGTAGCGAGAGCTGCCTCCGCCGCTAGATACAACCCCTTTTCTTCGGCACGCCGCCACCGTCCATCCCCCCCCCCCCCCGGAATGGAGATTATTATGCCGCTATCAAATGGCCCCAGCGTTTCCCTAGGTACGGGCAACTTATCGGGCTGCTGCATGGAAATGTCACTCTCCCGAAATTCGAGGCCTTGGGACCGACGGGTTTTGATGGTTGGCTGTTTTTAGGCGCAGTGTTCAGGAAGAATCTCATTCGACGCTTGTCTTCAGGAATAATTTTAGTATACAGTCCTACGTTCCACGAGGATATGAGAGGGCTTTGAGCAAACGAGCTTGACTTTAAACGCTTGGTATGGTTAATATCTACGTCATACAAGATGGAAATCAATGGCGGATTTAAGGATGTATCGGACGTACAATATTAGACAAAAGTACATGAAATTTGAAATACTTGAATATCCACATCTTACGATGTAGATATAGATGTAGATGTAAGGAACTCGAACGACAGTTGGAGCCTTATTTTTACTCCTAGAAAGATATTTTTCACTTTACAAATGCTTTTTCAAGCATTATTTGCTAAACTTTTGGCAATGAAAATGCCCAGAATTCACAATTTTCTCAAGTTATAATTTATTTCTTTAAAACGGTGTAGTGAAAATAATTGAAACCCGGCAGATATTTTCATCTATCCATATACTACATGTACAAAAAAATTCAAAACATTGGTACAATTTCTTCAACACTTTTTCAGTTGTTTTATCGATCAAGATCGTCTCTTTTCATAAGAGTACATGTAAAATCAGGGAAAATTAAAATCCTTATAACTCAGCAACCGTTAAGTGAATTCGTTTAAATTTTTTGGAGCACATCAGGAAGATTGTAAAGAACAATCTCGCAAATTTTCAACAACTTGGTACCATGTTGCGGATAGGTCCGATACATACTTAAGAAAAATGGCCTAGTGGCAAACGTTCTGAAGGTTCCATTTTTTTCAGGAAAATGAAGAGGTAGTTTACTAAAAACAGGCTAAGTGTAAAACTACAGAAAAAAATATAGGTAGTGCTTGGAGAAAATCATAATTTTTGTTTGAAGATCGGGACTTGAGGCCCTTTGGGTTAGGGGCCCAGGCGACAACTGCTCATCGGTCGCTCGTTAAATCCGCAACTGACGGAAATATAAAAGAACGAGACTTTAGATTGATTAATTTAAAACGATCGCGTTTGAGTTTCGGGGTCTTTCAGTTTCTAATAGGGGAGGGTTGCCTATATCGTTCCACGTAAGACATTTTATGTTATATTTCATATTTGGTACTGATTTAAACGCAAATGACTATTGGATATTGTAGCTTGATCTTTTAGGCACCTACTATTATACGCTTAACCTTTTGTTCAGAACAAATTAATTTGTTATTAAACGTTTTGTCACATACTGTAAAAGGTACGATTTAGGCAACCGGTCTCCTAAATCGTACCACTACTAAATATAATATCAATAATAAATAGAGAAGAAAATATTCAACATAAAGTAATGATTATTATATAGTTACATATACATATGTATATGGATCACACACAGGCCATAATAACCTATATAACATACGAGTTGTCAAATCCTACTGGTACGAATTAGAAAACATGATGAATTTATTTATAAATATCAATTTAAACTTTATAATGAATGTAATATGTACTTAAAATGAATGTAAAATATTCTACATTAAACCCGCTTTTAGAAAAATACAAAAATACAGGACAAAATTGCATTGTTTGATTATAATCAGCTAAAATAAACTGGTATAAAGTTACATCAATCATACCTGATTTTTTAAAATGCTTATAGCACGCACAAAATAGGGTGTAAGCTCAAAAGGTTTTGTTTCTATTTCTTAGTCTACTTGAGACTATGATTACACTTGAGTTGGACATAGACTACGCGTGTTTACTAATACCTATACTCTGGTTTCCTACAATCTATCCAAGCGCGAAATTTATCGGTATATTTTTGAATGGGCTTGGACTTAATGCACGTCTGCTGAATTTCATCGGCGTATTCGCATTGCACGGCCGGCCTATTACTGCTGTTCCTATTTATAGGCAACGTTTTGTCTATTTTCCACGTATTTCACACGCACCCGTCCACGCACCGTGCTTCACCGTCCATCGTTACTTACTTCGAGTAGGACAAGGCGCGTCGCGAGCACTACCCTCTCTTCCTCGCTCCCTTTCTCTCCGTATTTTTAACCCCCCGCCCCGGAAGGATTTCCAAAAGTTAGGGACGCCCCGGATATTTATGCACCGTAAATTCCAAACGTCTTCTTGCCCGCTCTAAGATACAACCGTTCCTCCCCCGGATTACAGCGAAGCCGGTATACACACACCCCTTTACCATCGGAACGCTGGGGTTCCTCCGTAATTATCCTACCAAATGGTCACATTGTTTCGCGTGCCGGCCCGGCTAAATTAAGCGGAACTGCCTTTGACGTCTCTCGAAAAAATACGTCCACCTTAAATTGTTCAATTTCGCCGGCGATGCGTCTTTCTAAAGGGTGAACCAGGGGAAAGCAGTTACTCGAACGATTCAGTTCCAAGCTTCTGGGGCGTAACCTGCAAGAACCCCCGTCTATTTGAGTTTGCCAGTTGCTTAGTCTATCAGCAGTCAATGGTTTCCACTAGCCCCACTGGTTCAGCACGAGCGCCTAACTTAAGAAGCAACTAATCATCCATAAATCGACAAAGCGTTAACTGCATCAAGCTGAAAGATTCCGAACAGTAAAATTGACACATGGATGTGAGGTTTCCGAGGCTGTCACGTCCATTTCTACACTCGCCAGCACTTTCTCGTTCGTTGCATGGAATTTCGATGGCGCGTCACCAGAATCAGAGAGTGGCAGGATCGAGCAGCGGCAGATACGTATCGAAAGTTCCGAAATATCGAAAACCACGATCTTAAAAATAAAGCCACGCTATTTCCGATAGTGTCCCGTCCCGAGCAGATTGTGTTTCGATCAAACGACAGCGGAGCGGCGTGCAGAAACGCGGCGCACTGCTCGCGCCGAATTTAGGAAGCCTCTGCTAGCGTTTTGCGTCTCGTCCCTGTCTGAATCCAGCCCGTTCGTCAGCGTCCTCTTAAAAATACACACCGGGACGGGTCTGTAGTTCTTTCGAGCCGGGAGCAACGTGACGCTCGCCCGTTCGTTCGTGCATCTAGAGGGAGGGTTTAATTCCCTTGAAGCATTGTCCACGTTAGCTACCATTACACTCGCACGGCCGTGCAATTAGCAATGTAAATGCCGGTTAGTTAGTTAGCGTGTTCGTAAAGCAAACGAAGGTGGGCAGTGGGACTAGATAACGGACCTCCCAGGCGAGTGATCATCTCAATTAACCTTCGATAACGCCGGGGCTATCGATTGCTTTTTACATACCGATCATCGTCTCTCCTTTTCCACGCGGTTCACCCTATTATTAATTCCCTGTCCTTCCCTGTTCGCGTCAACCGAATTCGGTCGGTCGTTTTACCAAAGTCTGAGTTGTTGAGTAGCTAGAATTCTTATTAAGTACCTCGTCAATTTCTTTATATTATAATATACCTAACTCTCCCCTAGATCCTCTATGTACCCGCGATCTTTGCGCCTCAAATTATTTCTCCTCCAACAACCTTCGCTCAAAACACTTTGGCGATCCTCGACTGATACCCAATTTAGACAGATCTGTCCGTTCCTAATGCACAGAATTCGTTGGAGGGGTGCGTTCCTCCAACTCGTTCGAACAAATCCCCGAATTTCCGCTTATGAATGAAGAGTATACCTGGAAAAGTGGTTCAAGGCGACGTCGGGAGGATGACGCCGTGGATGGCTGGTTAACGAACGTGCTCGGTAATCGTTGCAGAGAGCCGGCATGACGACCGTTGAACCTTACTAATGGAACGCTCGCGCGATAGTCGATCACCACCACTTAACATGTACGGGTATAAATCTCGCGTGTCGGGGCCGAAGTCGATTCGAGTCGATTCGAGCGGAGTCGAGCCGAGGCGAAACAAGCCACCTAACGAAGCGGCCGTGTCGATTCCTCGCGTGGCAAGCCGCGACTACCTCTCCTCTCTTCTCTCTCGCCTCTCGAATTCCAACGGTGCCCGTTTCGTTGCCGTACGCTAGATTTTCATCGGCCTGCCTAGCCTGGATATCATCTTTTCACGATGGGGGCACCTCCGCGCGCCTGTTACGCCCGGTCGCACACCGAGGAGCCATACTGCCTTCGGCTATGGCCGCAAGGGTGTTTCCCACGGCCGAAGGACCAGCCCCCCAAGGTCCCAAATTTTTCTGCCACTCACCACCACGCGACCCGCTCGCCCGACGACCATCATGGCCCGGGCCAGCCCGACGATCCCTACTTTCTTCCCTAGCTGCATCTGTTTCACGCATACCTACCCGCGGAGTCACGTCTTCAGCTGAACGCGGGACGTTGTTGGGGAGTTCTAGGGAAACCAGTGGAGGGGGAATGCTACTGTAGAACAGGGAGACAGGTTTCAAGTGAACATGTGTATACGTAGTGTAACGAAGATGAAGGTTTGACGGAAAATCTGTGCACCTGAGGGAGGTAGTTTCCCCTTTTTTCCCCCGTGAACCGTGATGATGAAGGAATAATACGGGACTGTGTGTCACGCATGTTGAAATTAGATCCCGGAGAGTACCCAACAAATATCTGCAAAAAGGAAAGCGTCCATCTAAAAGAGATATGGAGCATAAAATATAATAAAACGGCTAGCTTTCGAGTACTTTCCACGATTAAATCTCGTTTGAAAAAATTTCCCGTGCCCAGAAGCGTTATCAAACGCCACTTTCACGGGGGCCGTAAAAAGAGAGAACGCCTCGAGCTCTCGCCTTTGTTTGCGGGCGTCAAAATTAAAAAGAAAGTAGAATAAAAAGGACGTGCAGGAATCGAGTAATTGTGGCCGGATTAATTGCACGGGAACGAAAAGTGCGTCGAACCAGTCGCATAACGTAGCGGTGAATTTGTTGCGCGCGCGTTTTGCATCGAGCCCATTAATTCTTCCGGCGGGGCGCGCCGTGCAAAAATGAAAATTAAGCGATCCCCGATTGTTCGCGGGGTCGGCGCGGACGTCGCGCCGCGAATCGCGACCTTTCCTTTCTTTCTCGCTCTTTGTTCTCGACGCTGGGAGGATATCGACGCGCCCGACGTTACCGACAGAGCGCACCGGGACGCTCGGATTCCACGGGATGGTACGCGATGCGCCACAAGGATGGCGCTCGCGTCTTCACGCCACACCCGAGCCGCCTCGGCGCTTGTGGTGTGCTCATCGAGAACCCTTCACAGTTGACAACCCGTAGCCACGTGTCGTTCATTTCTCGGGTACGGTTAGAACGTGGGGGCTCGTTCACCTAATTCTACCCTAACCAGGAGGGAATTGATGGATGCTAAAATAACAGTCAACGTATACTTTGTATATGAGGTTCTTTGGAGGGAGAAAATAAACTTGGCCCTCTCGCACATTGGTTCTTTAAATCCTCTGCCACTCGACACCCTCCCCCACTGGCGATGTGTCTCCATTGGGGATGTAAAATGACAGTGATAGGAAATGTACTCTATAACCTTGACTAACAAGGGTACCGTTTTTACCTTTTTTGAATTAACGCTCATAATTCCAATACTCGAAACAGCATCATGATTCTTATCAAATTGAACGTGGGGGGGGGGGGGGGGGGGTCTCCTTGAAGACCTCTGAAGGTTCAATAGAAACTCGAGGGAAGATCGAAAGATCAAGACAAGAGAGCGGTGGAACGTTTGCGTTTGCTGGAACGATCGTCATGGAGCTCGTCCTCGTCTTTAACGAAGCCAGCAACCGAGAGTCGCGGAGATTCGGCGAATGTCTTCCGGTCGTTGATTACGCGGGTCGATGGGGTCGCGGTGGTAACGGATGTTGTTACGGGCGTTTTGAAGCTCATGAAAGTGCCTGACCGATAACAAACTGCTCTTCCCTCTCTGTTGCTCTCTCGCGTGGCGGTGGCGGTGGCGGTGGCCCACCACCTTGCGACGAAATTAGGCTGTCCGTTAAATGTAATATTATTTTTAGTCGGCTGCCCTTCCCTGTTCACCGGCGGCAGTAACCATAACTTTTCGTGGGCCCGCGTGGCGTGACGCCGGCTATCCGCTCGGACCAGACCGCTCACGCATACCAAACTCCATATCCACAACGCTAATTCTCTCCTCTATCCACCCACATTCACGCTCTCTCCTCCGCCCTAGCTCGTTCGTTTCTTCGGGGCCGGCCGTCCCTCCGCCGAATCCTCTCTTTCGACCGCTCCTCCGCACTCTCGAATCTATCGTATCGCGCGCGCGGCCCTCCAGACACGGGGATCGAGCAACCACCAGCCAGAACGCCACGCTGCTGCCGGCCTATTCGCTTTCGACGGCGCGCCGACCTTCAAGGCTGAATCGAAATTCTAACAGACTATTCCGATCGACGATCCTCAAGGTCCTCGCCCTCGTTCCTGACCTCACTCACGTTTAACTACCGGTTCGGATAATACCACTGTTGATTTCATTTTCTGAGGTGTTTCAGGCAGCTGCTCCACGCTTCCGGGTGTAAGACCTGTTGTTCTTCTGCAAGAGAATTACCCGGACTGCGTGACTCTGTGTCGTCAGAGCTCTGTTACGACATTCTTCCCCAAAGGATATCGCTTGCAGGCAAAAGACCCCAGTAATATTGTGTACAGAAGAAATACAGTGACATGAAGACGGCAAGGGTCGAGCAAAACGGTAACATAGTCAAGTGACCCTTCTGTGGGGCGCCTTCTGTTTTTGACTACTAACACATGAAGGACTTGGAAACATCAAAGTGAACAAGCTTCTTAGTGAATATCGGAAGCCCAATTCGGTAGCTCGTATCCTTGAGTCCTATCGTTGGTTCTCCACTTGAACGTGTCTCGAGCACCGCGCCATATTTCTTTCACCTACTGTAGATTTCGTTTCCCCCTCCTTCTTTCCTCGCTCGCCGTTTATTTTCCTCAAAGCAGTCAATCATAGCCCGCCTAGAGCGAGTGTCGTATTTTGTAGATATCTAATCACCAACCGCGTTAACCCCTGCTTCCTCCGAACGGCGCGCAGTGAACCGTGCTTCCATCGCTCTTCGAGACGCTTCTCGCCGGGATGAACGTTCCTAGAGTCTCGTTGACTTGGTTCAAGGGACAAGTGGTGGACGGAAGGCGAGTATGGAAGAGGATTTCGCGCGGGTTCGTGAGAAAGCGAGGAAGACACGATCTCGTGGTGTTGGTTGGGTCGAAGGCGGCACAGGTCAGCGATCCTGCTCCCCAGTCCTTGACCTTCCGCGGGCTTTATGGAATATCAAGCCCGCGAATCATTTCACCGGCTTCCACTACGCTTCTCCCGAGCCTTTTCTGTCACGCAATTAACGTACGCGCGCTCGTTCCGAAGGGACCGAGCCGCCACGATAAATCGCTCGGCCGCCCGCTCGCTCGCTCGCTCTCGCGGGCTCCGGGGAGATTTAAAAACATTCGCGCCCCCGTTAGAATGTGTGCCGCGCGAGTTTTTGCCCCGGGCTCGTACATGCTGCTCGAGATTGCGCTACCAGACGTCTGGCAAAGCAAAAGAGTTGAAAGGTTTGATAGATACAATATCTTGCTACTTTTTAACAATGTCCTATTATTTGATTCTTTGATTTCGATCCGAAAAGCATTTACGATTATTTCGGCTAGGCACAAAGGGTGGATTTCAATTTCTCTGCGCCTCGTTTTAACTTACATTTCGTTTAAATGACGGTTTTATCGTCGCATTCGCTTGGATACATTATGGCCAATTAACAATTGCGCAACAAAAGCGGCTTGCTATATGTAAACTTATTACGATTCGATGAATCCCGGTAATTTTAACGAGTTACATATACCGAACCGGCGCGCAGAGCTAACAGAAACGGCTTACAATTAATTCGACGCTGAGGGCCGGAATATAATTTCATCGTGACGGTGAATGGATTCGATGACGCCGATCTTCCCGTACGTGGTTCTTCGCAGAGCGCGTGGAACGAGAATCCGCTGGAAAACGGAGCAAGGATTCTCGGTGGGAGGCGCGACAATTAAAGTGATTCACGGTAACAGAGACATTTTTCAGTTGCCCGTGAAGCTTTACACCTGCGCGGAGATTCAAACGGCAGAGCGGAGGGGTATCGGTGCCATTAATCCCGGGATCGATTAACGGCGTTTCGTCGGGAATCGACGCTGACCCGAGGGTAAACAACGCGTCGCGGCCATCCCGACGACATCGTAGGTAATAACTTGCCATTACCGGGACACGATAGGCGGCCAAGAAAAAGAAGGACGCGTGTACCCCGCTTGTACCCGGGGAATCACTTCTCGCCACGGCGAACGTGAAAAGAGGACGGAGGAGGAGGAGGAGGAGGAGGAGAGTGGTACGCGTCGAAGGCGGCCCTATGGACGGCTCGCAAATCATCCGGATGCATCATACCGCAATTACACGGCGAGAGTTCATTTAAATGCAATAAATAATACACCACTCATTGTATCGTGCCATCTGGCGGGTAGGTACGTTCCCGTGCCTTGCGCGCCGACCACGCGGACCTACCTCGGCCTACAGCTTCTCCGCACCTACCGAGGAGCGTAGCTAAGGGTAACCGTCTTCGAAACCTCGCTACAAATACCCTGCTATCCATTACCACGGTTTAAGACTATAAATTCATGGGTTTTGGGTAACTGTCACAAGTAGACATGTACCTACCGAGAGAGTTAAATACTCCGTGGTATGAAACTTTCCCTCCCTTCGACAAGGTGTGCCCAAGGCACCCGTTTAATAAGAATCCGCCAATCAGACGAGCACGAACAGTGCCGCGAATCGAACGATGGGTTAAGGCAGAGGAGGAAGACGCGTGCTAGAAGAGTGGTGCGTTACAGCGATAGTTTGTCCCCCGTATTTATCGTTCTAAATCTCGACTGGGTTAATGTGGCCATAAATCCAGGGGCCACGGCCCCGGCGTCCCATCAAAAAAGAAAACGCCCGTATCCGGTGAAATATTTGGAAGTTGCAGTCCGGCCAGCCGCTCCCGCCGCGTACATACGGTATCGGGATAATTCGACGAGGAATTTGCACATTCCTGAAACGGTCACGATACGTGCAGCGCAAAAGTGACAGCGGCCGTGTGCGAGGCGCACGTCTTCGCCCGTGGTCAGAGAGATCCGGTTAAAGACGGAGTGCGGACAGACAGAGAAGCGTGGCAGGTCCTTTGATGTCACGACATATCGGCTCGCTCGATCGGCCGACGCACCCTTATAAACAAGGGTTACTCGAAAGAAATCGCAATAATTTATATCCTAAGGGCTCGGGCGGCGATCGCGTGTCGTTTGGTTACTACCTACCGGCCCAGTACGCTCCACCTATGCATGCTACACACAGAACACACGTGTGCCTGCTCCGTCACGTGACCCGGGCATTTTCGCTCCACGCCAGCACCAGGTATGCCTTCTGCGTTGCTTTTGAGGAATCAATCCACCACGGCTCTGACCCGTTCTACCTCGCGCTCGCCAGTTTCTAGCTTCCTACGTTTCTACGCTTCCACGTGTCCCATGGGTCTGCAACAGAGAGCTCTGTGCACTGGCTTTTCGCAAGATGTTACCGGAACATGGACTTTGTTTTACTCTCCCGAGTTTGTTGATTTACGTGGTAGAAATGTGCTGTTGATCGGAAGTTTGGCAGTAAATAATGGGCAGCTCGCGATCAGGGGGAGAGATGAAGTTTCTAACTAAAAATTCCCTCAGATTCGTGGTGCTCGTTTTGCTCTAGTTTTCAAGGTGTTTCTATGCTCGCGCAGCTCGTTTCCTTGATGTATCTATATCGAATTAATTTCGAGCGGGTAACCATAAATATACAATTTTGTACGCAGCATGGTAAGAGCGCGCAATGATGGAACGATCTCTCGCTCATTCAACTTCCCTCGCATGTCACCCTCCTCGCGCAGCCTTCCGAAAAGTGCGCTTATAAATGTTAATGGGGGGACCGTAATTAATTGCGCCGGTCCGAGGTTTCGCGAAATCAGATCGACATAGTGATACGCGCTGAAAATGTCCAGTAATTAGCGAAATCTCGCGATCGTCCAGCAATACATATTCCAGTCACGTGATACGTACGCCGAGGAACGGCACTTCGGCGGCCGCCGAGTAGGTACCTAAAACATTAGGATGTTAATGCTATGCGAAGCAGGCTCGTGCAAGGTAAGGCAAAATTTTTCGAATTTATCCACCGCCCGCCGCGTGGAGGAACTGCCAGGCGAGCAAATTAAACGCGAATGGATCAGCGCGCTGGGGCTGCGGATCAAGATAACCGGAAGTAACTATGTATTCCGCGCGCCAGTTTGTTTCTGTTTTTCTCCTTATCGCTGACACGTTTCGATACGCCGCGCCACACCGCGCTGCCGAGCGCGCGAGAATCCACCTTTATCCGCGATATTTCAAATATAATTACAGCAGTCGTTACGTGGCACAGCTCGTAACTAAATTGCCCGTATTACGTGTAATTGAAATGCTTGAGTGCGAGCCGCACGAGGAAATCTGTCTGCGGCGGCGAACGGCGAGCGTCAATCGCGTGGCATTACCGATGCCCCGAGCCGCAAGTTTTGCGGTCAGTTGTCGATCGAACGATGTATTTAAGGCTTGCCGAAGCGCCGGAAACTCGTTCGGATTCTTGGACGGGCGACAGCTTTACGTCAACCAAATAAGCCCTAAATCGCAACGAAATTGGAATAATTCCAACTCTTCTGGAAGACGTCCAAACCCCTTTGAACGCGCGAGGATAACGCTCAACCGTTCCCGTTCGTCGTTTAACATTCACAAGAGGAGGTGCAATGTTTTAGAGAAAAAAAAAGACTACTGCAGCCCGAGGACAATAATAGCCGCCTTATCTCCGCAATGAGGGAAATCAGAAACGAGAATCGCCGGGGCTTAAATGAACGCGGAAGAAATCGGATTCGTACCTATATGCAACACCGAAATAAAAAACCATTTGAATTTTGAATCTTCGATCGCTGCTCGATGCCAAAAGCACACGGAGACGCTGGGGGTCGGCGAGACGGTCCGCCGATCGAGAAAGGACCGAAAACACCTAAGCGGCCGATGAAAGACGAATGGCAGCCACGTTAAAGCCCCATGGGTGCCGCGCTAGCCGTGCGGTTGCAGGGTGGTCCGGCAACTTTCCGTTGCAGGAATGCAACAACGTAACAGAAATCGTCCCTCTAGTCTTCTTCCCTCTATTTTTTTTGCCTCCCCCTAAGTCTCCCTCTCTTTTTTATCTTGCCCCCGCGGTTTTGCTTTTGTTGTTATTATTATCGTTATTATTTTTGGACGGCTACGGCCTCCCGATCTTATAAGCCTGGGTGGAAGGTGGAGTCCGCAGACGCCGGGACAGGGGAGCGAGAGAGAGAGAGAGAGAGAGAGAGAGCGAAAAGGAGGGCGACTCGGACCCAAAGTGGCCGAGGGGGCGGAAGGGGAAAGGAAGAGAAGGATATATGCGTGTATCGCCATGCATCATCCTTCGTTCGTCCGTTGGAGAAACCAAAGGCCACCGCGGGGTGCGTTACCTTAGCTGCTTTGCCTATGGGCGCTTCGGAACGCCAGCGTCTCTTCCATTCTCTCAACTCTAACGGGAGATATCCGAATACCTTTGCGAACGCGTCCCCGAAGCGGTTCGTGCGAACCGGGCACGAGTGCCGGCCTCGGATTTCTTCGATTTATCCCGCTCGCGTTCGCGTGCACATTATTCGCATAATATCCCACTTTACCAATCTGCGCGCATACATTATAGCTGCCCTTTACCAAAGAAATCGCTGTACAGTCTCTCGAGAGACCGAGGCTCCCCGTCTGCCCTCCCGTTTCACCAATAAGAAACAAGCGTGACGCACTCCAATTTGTACGACGAATCTGCGAACGGGCGGTGCTCGAAACCCGATCCGCGCCCGGTTAATCTGGCAGTCGATGCCTTAAACTCAATTCAATTAAGGGCAGAAAAGAAGCAGCGTCAGAAGCGGCCGGCGATAAATCGCTCGTCGAAAGGATCTCGATACGATCCTCGGGAACGTTTTACACGAGTTCCTTCCGGCTGCACGCGGTCGCGCAGCGTCTCGTTCTGGTTATCGAAACCGTGTGGCGAGCCTATACTCGGAATACGAATATAATGCGGGGCCAACTATAGGGGGCTTGCGAGCTCGCAGCGTGGTACCATCGGAGCACGGGTAATGAGACGGCCCCCGACCAAGAGCAGTTGATATGCCCTCGCTCCTCCACCTATACTCTTCTTCTCCCTTACCCTTTTCCCCATAGAACTCTAACTCTCCGATGCCCTATACGTCCGCAGACTCGCAGACTCGCAGACTAACAAACCCACGAGCCGAGCTCCACGCTGCTCTCGCTTATCGATGCGCGTCCGCAAGACAGAGACCAGGGACAACGGGGAACAGACCCCGAGATGGCCTCTGTAATTGCCCCACGTCCGCCAACAAATTATGCAATTGTGCACGCGCTTTTCGCGATGTTTATGCGCCGCGTAAATTACGCGCGAACTTCACCGCGCCGCGTTCGACGGCCATAAGGAAATTATTGCGTTAAGTGAAGTGCGTCCGATGCGTACGTAAACGGCCTGGACGCGTCCGCAAATTACCCCTGTTCCCTCCGTTTTACGTCGCTCCTTAAGGAAATTATTCAAGCCTGTTAAAAGAACTGTCATCGGCCGGCGCGCGCAGGCCGATCGCGCCTGACAAAAACTGTACACGCCGCACGATCACGAGCATCTTCGCCGAACGAGGCGTCGACGGTTCACGGAATGCAAAACTGCTGGTTGGACCGTTAGCGGCGCTAATTCGACCGGTGGCGCGCGGCAAAACTCGAGCTCAACAACATTCTAGTACCTTGTAAATCACGCAACGCTCGGCTTTCCGTGACCGACCGGCGTATTTCCTCGAAACTGACGATTTTTTGCACGGCCGTTAGTGAATTTTCATAAATTATCTCCGCCCGATACGATGCATCTATCCGTGGTGAATGCAAGTTGAAAATTAACGCGCGCTAGACGAGCGCTGGCGGAAACAAGGATCGCCGCGGGGAATAAGGAAGACAGGAAAGAGAGAGGCTCGATAGAAAGCGCGAAAATTCTCGTGCCTCGTCGTCGTAAATATTTGACCATCGACAGCCGCCTCCCCGTTCCCTTCGTCCGCGTAGATTATCATAGGCAAAGATGCATGTCGAAGCTGAGGGGGTTGAGTGGTGTTCGCGGGAGGGAGAGTGCGAAGGAAAGCGACAAACCAAGCCGCAGGGACCAGCGGCGATTTTCCTAACCGTCGTGGAATCTCTGCGGTTCTGCAACAGACGGTAATGCAACGGTTGTTGCCCGACCTGGCACTCTATAATCATTAAATGATGCCCGACTGAATTAAATTGTCTGTAATCGGTGGCCGATCGGTCAGATCGGTCCGATCGGTGGCTCGGAATCGTGGAACGTGACCTCGTATGTAAGACCAGCGGACTACCTGTACTTCGCTGGCTCTGGATCGCGATATTGCCATCGATCACGAATCCCGAACGCCGAGAGGAAAAATCACGGTGTCCCGCGTGATTCCCCGGTTTTTTCGCTCGATCACGACAAGCCGGCTTCTGCCCGCCAGCCACCGACGGCGAGTCGAGCGAAACCTCGCTGCTTTCAGGAATCTCCCCGCCACTAACCAGAGAGGTCGATCAATTTCAGAGGCAAGACGCGGTTTTGATGAATTGAACGCGGCACTTACGATCGCCGGCGTGGCCTGTAGAGCACGCGACGACGCTAGGCCGCGTCGATCGCAAAGGAATCTCGAGGAACCTTGTGGATCGTGGTGCGCGATAAAGCGAACGGAAAACCGCAGATCGTGTAGCAATTTCAGCTGCATTTAACCGCAAAAATTATTGCTATCGATACGGCCGCTCGAGGGGGAATGAAACAGGGTCGTATTAACCGTTGTAGGCTACGGTGAGTCTCGACGCCTCTGAGTTTACAATACCAAGGCGATTGAAGTAATAACGATTTCTGTGTCGAAACGAAGGACGAGAGCAAGCTTCCAACTTTATCCTACTCGGTTCTGTGAATTAAAAGGCTGCGGCAGTGGTGGACTGGGTCTAAAAATATTGGTTTTCTAGGCGACAAAAGGGGCCCCACTCACAACTATAAATTTTAGTGTAAAAGTTAGTTAATACATTAAAATATACGTAAGTAAATAAATAAATAAATAAATAAATAAAAATACCGATCAATTCGAACTCGAAATCTTGGGGGCGTTTGCGTAGAGGAAATTTATAGGGTCATTTTTGAGGATTAAAATTGTTATAACAAGTTTGAAAAAACAAGTAAAATACTCTTATTATTGACAGTACGAGTGTGAATGTGTTTAACGATTTTTCCACTAGGTACCGCCGCTAACAGATCTAAGAAATAGTCGATTTTTAATCGCCCGATCGATAAACGCTAGCTTATTAACAGGCTACCGGTAAGTAGTGTGTTCAATCGTAAATTTTAGTTACACGCAGTAATAATATTGGAACTCCAATTATATTTTCAAGCTACTAAAATGTCATTACCATTTTTAACATATTCTCTGATGTTTAAAGGGGCGTGGTCAGTCCGCCGCTGGGCTTCAGTGAGATTCATTCATTTCCAACAACCTAAAATCTCAGCGCCCACGGCAGAGGCGCTGCTGTCGATACCGCTCGGCATTCCATTCGAAGGATGATCCAGATAAAAGAAACCGTCGCATGAACGCCTAATTCTGGCTTATCGATGTGGAAAGCTGCCGCGTCCCTCGACGTCCGTAAATAAAACAGCGACAGGCTAATAAAGTCGACATCGGTTTTAACGAATTCAAGGGGAGCCCCTGTAGTCCGTAGGAGCGCTACCAGCCATTTATCCACCCCTTTCCGTTGCCACTGGGCAAGGTCACGTAAATCTCGCCGAGCCCAAGTTGCACTCAATATTGTGACCGAAGGTGTAACGTATCGCGTTTCATCCTCCTTCCCCACCCCGCGCGGCTTCTCGTTTCATTTCGCCCGTCTGCCGCCCTTACAGCAGTCGCATCCTGAATGTTCCCGCGCGACGTGTAGTTACAGGCAGGTATCGTACATACATATATCCGAGGCGTTGATTTGATGCACGTTTTAGATACGGGGGCCGACCAACCAGGCGCGAAGGTAACGAGCTGCTAATACTAAGCTTGAAACTTACACGCCGCGGAGAGTATTGAAACTCCACTCTCTCCTTTTTTTTTTTTTTTTTTTCGAGCGGCCCCGAGAGGGTGCGCGCGTGTAATACGCGCGAGAGGAACGAGGAGGCGCCGCTGCCAGCCGCCTTTACCTTTTTCGGACTAATTATCGGTAGTTTGCGCTTCCGTGTCTCGTTAATCTTATCGTGGCCTCGTCTCCCCGCTCCTCCCACACCTCGCCCACACCCGTCCATCTTTATCTTCCAAAGCAGCGTGGAAATTGAATAGCATCACCGTAACGAAATTCTGTGGTTCAGCCTTATGAATGTTTTATGAATTTCATTAGACTGCGACCGTCTTCTGTGGCGCTTTTATTTCTCCCTTTCTATTCGCCGCGCGATCGTTACGGGGCGCAGAGGTAGGTACACTTATGCTAGGAGGAGTAATTAAAAATGTGCTCGACAACGTAAGTGCTTATTCCCGCGCACATGCGCATAAAAATATCAATTTTGCGTATCCCGAAAGCAGCTTCTGACCGCCGCGGTAAATACAGATCGCATCTCGATGGACCGCTGGCGATGGTAGTGGCGCGGATCGCGGGACGAGCAGGTTAAGTACGCGTACGCGTACTCCGGCAGTTATTTTGCAGATTTAGTAGGCACACAAGGGTCGGCGCGTGCTGATAATGCCGCCTCCACCTTCCACCCTCCACCGTCCGCCACCCTCGCTACCCCGCTGACGACCGCGCGGGGGAATGCGTCCCACCCGCCCAAGGGAAGTGATTTTTCCAAATTCCGTGGCAAATTAGTCGTTTGACCTTTGCGCGGTTAATGGCTTCCCGACCCCCGTGGGCTTACCGCGTAATCTCGATCAAAAACGCCAGTAAAAAGGAATAATAACCGCGGCGTTCACGAAATTCATTAACTCGCGCGCAACAACCGTCCATGGTGAATTATTTCGTAACCCCGAAACGCGCAGCCCCCTACAAACCGGTCATCCCTTGTTTTATAATCATTTTAATGGCTAATCGGGCTACCGCGGGACGAGAGCTACCACTGCTACCTATAGAATTTATTTCCCTTCCTCCCTTCTCTCGCTCTCCTTTTTCTTTTCAAGAACTTACATAAAATTTTAAACGCAATCCACACTTGCACGACGGACGGCGTACTTCGCACGGAGGTACAATTATGCAAAAATCGAGCATATTCCGTCAGATTGAGGGGTAGGTTAACCACACCTGCACGCAGACCCAGACATACGATTAAATCCATGGGCATGGATAATGAGATGCGTGTTCGACTTTAAGTGGTGAGCCACAAGTGAGGAACCTCTCTGCAACCGGTCTGAATCGCTCATGCCTAGGCTGCCGGTGATCCTCGGCCTTCGTCCTGCGCGCGGGGAAAAGTGATGCGAAAACTTGGCGACCGCCGCGTCACGAAATTTCGACCACATTAATGCGCGCTCGCTACTTTAATGGCCTGTTATTTCCGCTAACGCAGGCCGGCCCTCGCGCAAGTAGTCGCCTTTTACGAAATTTCTTGCTCAACCATCGACGTTTAAATCGTATTCTGAGATTAGTAGCTGAGTGAGAAGGAAAGATATTCTCGTTGGAGAATAATCGCACGCTGTGTGTACGAATTGCATCGTCACCTTCTAACAGATCAAACGGGAAACAGAAAGGGGTTAGGTAATGTGCGAGGGTTGGCCAGGGATCGTTTAACTGACGCGTCAAAAAGCGAGTGGTCGCGTTACAAAAAATCGCGAGCACCCAGAGCTTTGTCTACGTACAGTTTTTGCGAGGCTCGCTGAGATTTAAGCGTGTACGAAGTGAATTTTGTGAGACCGGTAGTAACAGTTGACGCAATAGAATTTTAATTGCGATTCACGGTTCGATGAAGTTGTTGATTGTAAAATGACGGCACGGTTACTCTTGGCACTCCATTCCCACTATATTATACGCTAATTTGATCTCGATGCCAATTCCCGATACGGAGCGAAGGAGGAATTCCCAGCGAGGGAAAGCCGCGCGGTCGTATATTCGCGCTAGTTCGAATTTAACGATAATTTGTGGAAAAAACGGGCAACGATCTCGTAGCGTTGCGGTCGATGGCTGTGGTCAAGAGAACAGGGTCTTGTGGGCCTGTGGGCCTATGGGCCAGCGGAGAAAGGGTCGCACGATCCAAGGAGTGGGGGGAAACCAGTGATGGACGGACTCCGCTCCCTGGGATGGTTCTGCCGCGCCAATAACTTTCCGGGACCGAGAACGGCCTTCGTACCGCCTGTGTTATTGATTCAATAATCCTTGCGCATCAAACTATTCCCTTTTTTCCACAAAAACTGGTTAATTATAAATGATACAACATTCAACTTGAGAAATTAGTGCAATGAACTCTTTCCTCAAATTTTCTAGACAGTGAATTGAACATAATTTACTCACTGAAAGGCGGAAAAAATTTGAAACCTTTGCCTTGACCTATTACCCTCACAATCTCACTCCGAAAATCTCTGAAGACCTCACACATCTCGTCTACTAAATCAGTTTGGACAAGTTTCAAGTGAGTCTCAGACCAAGCTTCGTTCCCCTACAAGTCACCATTAAATTCAATGCCATTTCTCAATCTCTGCAGCAACGGAAGGAACGTCTTCTTCGCAGTATCTTCCCCTTGCCAACGTATGCGGGGCAGCCGTGTTTTACGGGTGAAAAATTTAAGAAATGCAAACACTGGAGCGCGGCAGGGAGATCGATCACGTTCGGTGACGTAACGGCGAGATTACTATAGCTGGTAGGAGAGCACACCGGCCACAGGAAGGTAGCACGAATACGCTCGGAGGACTCTTGACCCATAAAGCATAGGAACTCGTTCCTATGACGGGTCTTCTCCTACACGAGCCGCCATGGGAAGGGAGAGCCATAGGAAACGAGCCGAAGGCCGTCTGGCCGCGTCGTGCATCAAAAAACCGTTTCCCATAGCTGAACTTTGCACTCCGGACCGAAGATAGAGCGCGAGCGTCTTACATCCGTGATAATTAGCGTACCCGGGCTCGCAAACATGGCGGAAAAATGTGATTAATATTATCGGAGATCGTCGGCGGAAGACGTCCTCGTTCCTTTCCAGAGAAGCGTCTCTCTTCTCCCCTATCGCTCTGCCCCCGTGTCTCTTGCGACCTTGACCAGCGCCTCGCAATCGTACAACTCCAATAATTTGTTCCGTCAAAAGAAGAAAGGAGGTATATAATAGGGATCGTGACCCGATGTAACGTGATACGTTGCTGGTTGCTACGGCCGCTGTATTCCCTGTACACTCGCGCCTACACCCTCCGCTACATTAGATGCACGTCCACGCGTTTCTTCAAAGACTGTCCACAGCTTCGCACTGCTGACGGCTCCGACACTTGACACACCGTTTGTGGATGCTGTCTGCAGGAATTGTCTGTTCGATGTTACTACTTGGAAACTCGTATAATTCCGTCGCTTCATTTGTTTAACGATCACTTCATTCCTGATATATGCAACCTTTAAGTTGAGATAGAGTTGGGACTTTCAAAGTTTTTTCTTTTATATGATCCAGGTAGGTACCGACTGAAAGCTAAACTCGAGACAGCTTTCTTCCTATTCGATCCACTGTTACAAAATTTTTAGATTTTTAAGTGTTCCGTATTTCACTTATCACTCGGTTACGAAAGCTCAAGAAGCAAAGCGATGACGTAACTATTCATTGATCAAGTGCTCATACAAAACAGAGGATGAGTAATAGCACTATCTTTCAACGGTTTCAACGACCACAATATACGCTTCAACTCGATGAAGGAAATATATTTATGAACATGAGAAATAGAACACCGTGAACTGGGGGAACATTGGCATGTTTTTGGAACATTTTGCTATATATTAACATTTTTACATTTGCTTTATGTATCGTATCATAACATTGCATCTTTTGTGATTGTACTAAAAGTGTCAAAATGCATACAATTTTTCTCCTTTTCCTTCTTTAATACGTGTTAAGTAATTGGCAATGTTACCCCATACAGCCAAAGTTCCCCGAATTTACGGTAACTCGCGGTTTTCTATGAAACGTCCCGGCACGCGGGCGTTCGTTGCACCGCTAAACAGACTCCGCAAATCGCCGCGCGACAAAACATCCGCCGGCCACTTCCCCGGCAGCTAAAAGACCAAATAGGAGGTGGCTTTATTAGCATACGATTGGCACCGTCCATCTTAATGCCCCGCCACCCTGGTCCCCTTTCCCCTTCCACGCATCTTTCTCCCTCGTACGCGTACCTTCCAACAATGTTTATGCCCGTGTTCCCCGATGTATCGGCTGTAAACGCGCACGCGCCTACCTCCAACGAGCCCGAATCGTCCCAGGAAAACGATCTTCCCATTCAATTTCGCCTTCACCCACGCCCGTGACTTTCCCTCGCAACGTTTTCACAATCCGGCCTGACTCAAGCAGACATTTCGCAATAATACCCAAAGTATTCGAAAGAACGTCTCAGCTATGCGCATAGAAATACCTATTTTCGAATTCGCCTCGATTGAGCGCGCCCGAGCTGCACGGCGTTCGGCGCGCTCGCAAGTCGCTCGCACGGAGTTCCGCGTTGCGGGCCGCTGCATCATCGACGCACCGCCAGTGCCCACCGACCACGACGCCGTAAAAATGGGAAAGGCCGCGTTTCCATGTAAACTGATTAGTCGCGGAGCGCGCTAACAGCGATGCTCCGTCCGAGACGTCTCAAGCGAAAAGCCCCTCCGATCGAACGTATTATTATTGTTAGCGTGGTTATCGTAATGATCGTCATTATTGTCATCGGAAGTGTTGCCGGGGACGTTCCTTTACGATAACGAGTTTAGCTCGGGCCTCGGTCGAAGCACGGCCGAGCAGGATCTCGAGGATTCAGCTGGGGCAGACGTGGCCCCGGGCCGCGTCATCATCATTCAATAATCCGACGTGGCAGTGCTGTTCGTTTTTAGTCGGTCTGGGGCCTTTTTGGCATCGCGGTGCGGTTCCCGATAGGAGCGCATCGGGACAATCGACCTCGTTCGCCCGAATTCAGCCCTGCCCGCTGCGAAGTAATTTGTCGGAGACGACAGCCCTGATTACTTTGCGAACGGACCAGCGCCACGGCAGGAGAAATGTGCATGCCCGTTTTGTCTGGAGGGTGGTGCTCGTTGCGCAACATGTCGCGGGAAACTAACAGCCGCGAGGGCAGAGTTATTAAGGTCGCGGATAAAAATCAATAAGAAGGGCAGGTACTTTTTACAAAACAGTGTACACCCACAGATACCATCCGAGCCGAGCATTATCATAATAAAAGCGGCTTATTTAATGACGAAGATCGAACGCCGCGATACCGCGGCAACTTAATTCTTCTTTGTTTTAATTATAACGCGTACCGAGCACGGAACCGATTCAACTTTCTTTTATCGCTCGCGGGATCTGCTCGCGACCGAGAATCTGATTGCGTCAGAGGAATCGAAATGACAATTGAACGCGTGAATGGTGTGGTTGCTGGGACTAGGCCTGGGACTATTCGAATAATTTAATATTCGAATATCTTACAAGTATTCGAATGCTACGAATAAACTTCGAATATTTGAATATTCGAATGTTATTATTCGAATACTGATGTGTTCGAATACTTGATGTATTCGAATACTGATGTATTCGAATACTGATGTATTCGAATACTGATGTATTTGAATACTGATGTATTCGAATAGTATGGCGTGAAGAGGGTCGAAATTAGCTTACAAGATTTCACCCTGACAAATGAACCTAAAGAACTTGATTTATAATTCACACGATACTATTCGAATACATCAGTATTCGAATACTTAAATATTCGAATAGTATTCGAATACTTGGATATTCGAATTATATTCGCCAAATAATTGAGCAACTCAAGTATTCGAATATTCAAATACTGAAAAATGCGACAAATAGTCCCAGCCGTAGCTGGGACACGCGGCGGGGACTGGAAGAACATACGATAGATAGGTCCGTTTTCTATACACGCTCCATGGAGCAAAAGAAGAAGAACCGCCGATGTTAATTCGACCCCTCTTCCGCTCTACACTCTTCATTAACTATACTCCTCATCCTCCCTTTTCTTGTAGCAATTTGCATAGTCTCGTGCGAATATAATGCACTAAGATAGTCATCATTGGCTATTAATTTATAGCTCCTTACGTTCAGATCGCATCGATAGCGTCGGATCGGCGATCACGGTGGCTAGGCGCGCTTCGAGAAGGGCATACTTGTCAATAGAAGTGGACGGGTTCCTCGGCTCGACTTTACCTAGCACAGGACGTGGCAATTATTCATCGCGAATTTTTTACCATTGTGCAGAGGTGTTTAGTATATCGTTAACCCTTTATCGCCTATTGTGACGTAAACGTCACATCATTTTAGAGGGTATAAATGAACTCGATACCGTAGTAAATAATTTCGGAAAATTGGGGAATGTCTTCCCAAAGGGTTAATTCCTCCCACAATCAGAAATAATCCATCCAGTTGGCGGAGCAGAGCCGAAGAAAACCGCAGCTGGATCGATGTGCCTATCCCTTCGTGCAGCAAAACTACGCTTCAGGATCATGGAGGTTCGGTAAATCTCGAGAGGAAGGAATTCTAGTTTTTGCTTGGAAAGGTCGGAAGACGCGGCTGGATTAAAGTAATGATTCTTACGTGTGCGAGCGATTTACGCCCGCTATATCTCCTTCTACGATGAAGAAGAGCCACTGTCGGCAGTTTGTCCCGTCTTCCGCAACACGCACTCTTTATTACCCCGGTGCCGGACGCCTCGCGCGGCGAGCACCCGCGCGATTCTCTACAAGTTCAACACATTTAGGGGGTTATCGTATTATGTCGAGTCACGAACTCGTTATAGCACGGCAAGACGGATCGGCGCTATAAAACCACTTGGTTTCAGTTTAACCAAAGGGTGCGCGATATAACTGGTTTACATTTCGCCGCCTTTCTTCGTGCTCTCCTCTCTCTGTCTCTCTCCCTTGTCCGTGGCAGGGGAAATTTTTTTCAGGAAAATCCTGCTGCCCCGAGTCTCTGTTCGCGATAGCATCGCGGCTGCAACGGGAAGACGTGGTCAAGATATCAGATTTTCTGCGAAACTTGCCGCTTGTACGAGGATGTGCAAGCCAGTTGGCTGAGATTAAAATCTGATGCGGACGACCGCAGGATTCGTGAAGTAATTAACGAGCTAATTGATCGATGGCGGATGGGTGTTTGATACTTCAAATACGTTCCCTTAAATCCTCGAGAAAGGAGCCGCAAAGTGTAATAACGTGCTGAGCGAAACATTGTATCGTGAACGGGGGTACACGAAAACGCGAGGGATATCCAAGAGAGCCGGCACCAGCACCAGTGCGCGTCCCATCGAAACCGGCACTTTCGCCTCACGCAAATTCCAAGTTTCGCGGACAAATTGCTAGGCTGTTGGCCCGAGCGAAACAGCGCTGAGTGGCGAGTGGCGAATGGCGCGGACGAAGAGCGGCATTAAGCCGGAGGAGGAACGACTGGGCTGGGGATCCACTAACCAGTCGATCCACGTGCTCGTTATCACGGTAACGATATCGACTACGACAGCGACGTGGCCGGTGTCCGCTGGCATTCGTTGGCATTCGCTCGCGGAGGAAGATGAACGCGTGCATGTGCCGTGGCACGCTCGCGTGCGGCGACGCGAGATCGAGCGGCGCGGCGAGCTTGGCTCGGCCGACCGGTGAACGTGGGAGAGGAGAGCGAGCGACGCTTCGCTACCAAAGCTGTAATTTCAGTTACTCGGGAGTAGGTAATGAGCAATCGACAGTCTGAATACCAATTTCGATGCGCGTTTCTTCGTCCCGTATAAAACGGCTGGCAGGGATAGCACTGCCTCGGGCAGCGAGATGCATACACGGCGTCAAGCCGCGCTGGCCTAATGGGGCGACGCGCTCGGTGGAAATCCGCTGGAAAATTCAGTAGCGCGATCCTACGGGGATTGTGTAGCTAAATTGTCGGCGAAACTGATCGGAGCAACGATCCCGCGTCGCATCGAAAATATGCCGATGATGGACGATCCAGCAAAAGAGTAGAGAGGATGATTTAAACGCGGCGTTTGATGGCTGCTCGGCTGCTCGGCCGCTCGGCTGTCCGACGGGAAGCGTTCTCCGGGCGACTGAAATTTCTGTCCGCGCCTGGACGGTCGTGCAACGACGAGGAAACCGGCTGAAACGCAATTACTGAAATTGAACGAGCCTTGATGCGAGGTTAATCAATAAGTGGCGAGTCGTCGGAGGAATGGCACGATCCGTCAGAAGGAATTTCGCATCCAGACAGGTTTCCATTTTTAACTGAAGAGAGCTCGGGACCAGGCTCGGGGGAAAATTGTTGCTTGCAGGGCGCTCGGCGAAAGATTTCAGCAACGACTATGGGTCTCGAAGCGGATGCAAGCGAAGGAACTGAAGAACAAGACGAAGACGAAGACGAAGACAAAGAGGAAGAAGCAGAAGAAGAGGTGTTTCCAAGCAACGGAACGGACCACCCAGCCCCGTTACGTAAGTCTGGTGGATGGTTTCGCGGGGGCCACGGAGATCCGTAGCCGAACAAAGCTGACGAACGGAATACCGATTATCGCCAGTTGGAGCGCAGTTCCGGCCAGGCTGATTCGGATCTCGTTCGCGAAACCCGTTTCTCCGTGTCGGTCCCGCATGTGACGAACGCCACGCTTCCAACTGCACTCGCACGCCGTCAGTATCTGGCCGTAAATCCTCGTGGGCGGGGCGTGAATGCGCTCGCGTTGATGCTGTCCAAGAATAGCGTACAAAGTGTATCGAATTTGCGCGATTCACCTCCGGGCCGTTCCCTCCGCGCTCCTCTGATTACGATCCGAGTCCAGGTCTCTGCCACGAAACACTCGACGAACCCCCGGTTGGGATCGAATCGCTCGGAGATTCGACCGTGCAATCCGAGCCACCGACGAACGCGATATTAGAATTTACGAAATCTCCATCGGCTGCACGCTCCTCTCCTTGCGCTCCTCCCGTCCGCCATCTTCCAAGGAATATTCCTCGGATCGTTGGCTTCTTCCGCCGCGCGGAGGACGCCCGTGGATGCCCTTGGCCAACAGGATCAACCGAAATGTATGCACCGAATTTGTCACTATAATAAAAATCGACGAGCGGAGCGATCTAACCCGAGATAAAGTGGAATTTACGGTGGCACTACGATCGCTGGAGGAAGCGGCAGCGAGACGAGATATCGACGACGGATTGAGCTCGACTGGCCGGAGCACCGGCGACGGTAAAACCCGGAAGACCCGGTCGGTTTCGTGGCGGCTCTAAAGAAGGTAAAAGTAACAGTTATGTTCATTGTCGCGCCGCCAGGCCGGGACGTTTTACGACTGTTCCCCCTGTAAAAAAAAAAAAAGCTAACGGTTCCCCGATCCTCTCCTCGCTATACAAGTCCTGTTTATTGGTTTGTGGAACACCGGAGGAGCGTATCAGGATGCCTTAGCGGGGGCTTAGTCTCTCGGAGGCAAAGTGTCCGTGCCGGAGGACGAACGTGACTGCGCGACCGTTTGCCAGTTTTATTGCGGGCCCAGGCAAATTACGACGCTGCCCGGAACTTTGGCGTCTATTCACCGAGCCCCTCTTTCAACCTTCCTTTTTTCCATCCTGCTCGTCAGCAGTCGCGCAACGCGGTAAACGTTGGACTAACTTCGCGTCAAACAGCTGCTAGCAGGGTGTTACACTTGTCCGGGCATACCGATGCATCGTCTCCTAAAGCTTTTAATACGTAGGTTATAGGAGATTTAACGGGCATGCTAATCTACCGGTCGATAATTGAGAAGTTAACAAGAAAGGTACACATTCGTCTTCGGGAACGGGGTTTCCTCCTCGGCTTTTCGATTTGCGTTAAAAGTAAATATGTAGCGAAGTTTGAGCGCGCCGACTGCTCCGGTCTAAAGCTAGGCTGTGTGTAATATATAATATGCGGTTAGACGCGAGACTACTTTTAACCGCGGCCATAAATCAAACTACCGACTGCGCGCATTCCTAGAGAAAACCTGCTCCGGGCAGAAAAATCGCCGGCCGCGATCGAGATCTCGCCGCTTCTAATGAATGTTCGTTCGTCTTGCAAAACAAGAAACACTGTCGATTATATTTCTGACCGTGGACTTCCGTCCAGACGACCCTCCATCGAGCGTAGCTTCTGCTCGCGAGCGTTGCAACTGGAACGTGACAGAGAAAACCTCTACTGAGCTAATTAACAGCCGCAAGAAAAGTCTGATGGAGTCTTGGAAAGCAGGCGTTCTCCGAATAAAAGAACGATGATACAAAGAAGCGTAATCTGTGTATTCGACCACGACGAAATCGTGACTAATTGTAAGATTCATCGTCAAACGAGCGCACGCTTTTACCTCGGCGAAGGATGAAACGAGCAATGCGATCCTGTTCCCATCGAGCTTTTACACGAAGCTTTTTAATAAGTTCGAATTTAACGAGCAGATAAAGTATTCTTTGATTCGAGGTAAGAGCGGTGTAAGGGCCTCTGAATACGACTTTGAGGGCCTGTCGGACGTTCCGAGCCTTGGGCTACGGTCCAATTAGCCCATATATAGATCCCCACCACTCGGGTAAAAGGGAATCGAGCAGGCTCGTGTTTGATCGATTCCCCCCGCGATTTGCATTGGCCCCCGTTGCATTTACCCGATTCCCTTCGATCCTAAGATCCCCAGATGACGAAACGTAGACGCGTGGTAGGTATCCGCGTTCTTCATGGCCTATGGCTATTATTACGGACGACGTTACGTGGAATCAGGAGCGGGGCTCGCCATTTCTCGGGTCTGCACGCGCCGTCCTATTACAAAGTGCTCAAGGTCCCGCTGAACAATCCGCGTTTACCGCCGAGTTACGGACGGGAAAACGATACGGCGACGCGGGGAACAGAGGGGCGGGAAATGAGAAGCCGAAGAAGGGGAGAAAAAGGGAATAATCGCGGCTGGCCGAGAGAGCGACGCACTGTTACACGGTAGCCGTAAATTTCTCGAGCTAATGGTGCACAACAAACGCTTGTCCGTACCTAAGCTCGTAATGTCCGTTCACGCCGGCCTAATATCGTTCCCGGCGTTTAATAAATATGTCGCGGAGGTAATACGTCATAACTTTTCCGCGGGTCGCGATCTCGTGCACGAGTGCACTCGCGCAGGCGCGCGCGACTGCTCGCCCACCCACACACGAGTAGAGGGACCAACGAACGAGCACGCGACGAGAAGAACACACAGGTACAGTGTACGTACGTGCAGTGCCGCGATGCGTTACGTTGATATTCGTCCAACAGTCACCCCCGCGTAATGTCGCCGAGTTAACCGAGACTCTTAATCGCGCTGGATAATGTTGTCTCCGCTCTCCTCTCTTTCTTTCCGTCCTCGCTCATTTCTCCGCCGTCGATTCGCGCGCGGTGTAGACACCGCATACCGATAAAGCGAACGCGTAGCCGCGCGCGCGCACGTGACGAGTGCGTAATTTCGCCACGGACGAATGATCGTCGTACGCTTTTAGTGACACGAAAACGGCTACCAAGATTAGAACTCCCACTCCGGCCGCCGTATACGTCGTGTTATAAAGTATTTATTGAGCGCGAGTGCAGTCGATGTCGCGGTGATTCATGCACCTGGTATTCAGTGGCGCTTCGAGAAAAATAAATTCGAATTTCGTCCACCTATCGAGTGACTTCTCGGTCGTTTCGCGGCTGCGTAGACGAGGTATTTCAAAAGATTTGGGGGTAGTATGAGTTTTGGGTGATGTTCTACTATTTCATTCCTGCCCGAGGTGTCTTTATTACGTGATAATAGCTGCAGTGATTCAGCGGCAGAGAAAGCCATCATCTTTACGCTTCATTTACCCAACCTTCAGAAGATATGGATCTTGTTTAGTTTTCCTACTTTTCCTAATTTGGATAATGGGCTACTGAAACCTCATCGACGGATTTCCATTAAACTCGTTGAAGGGAAAAAGAAGAATCTGCTGGACATGGGTATTCCGAGAAAGGGGAGGGGGAGGGGGCCAAAAGTAGTAGTTGTCCTCTCTGGCTTTTGAGGAAAAAATCGGTTAATTTTAAAAACTGATCGTTATTAATTTTATATTAAAAATTTTTAAATTCTGGTTTTCAATTTTTAATTAAATTAGCACTACAAAATGGGTTTAAATAAGCAAGAGGGTTACTCCACAGGTACCGCGTGTTTCATGATCCGATTCGTCGATGTCATCACCAAGGTTGTTTTTTCATTATCTACTACATTTTTCATTACCGTCACCCCAGAGTTGCCCTCCCCTAGAAAAAAAGTCTGCGGACGCTCTTGCTGCTGAATGTTGCTACTATTAACAACGCGTTCTTCGAACGCGATTAATATGCCCGGCAGGTAATAACGGTTGTACGGGCTCGCGGATGATAACGCTGCCCGAGAGTCATTTATGCGCGTCCGTTTAAAAACGCGAGATAGAATCGTACATCATCTGGCGTACGACGGGAAAGAGGCGGTGAAATTAAGAAATTTCCGTTCAGTCGCGCGACGATCAAGCGATTATTTTAAAAGGTCAAGGGGCTTCAGGTGGATAAATTATGTCCGTCGTCCGTTCCCACCCGCGTCGGCGGTCAATAGCCACGAAATAAATGGGTGCGCAAACGTTTCGATTTCGTTGCTGTATAAAGCTGACTTATACGCGCGCGAATAACAACTTCTGCGCGTGAAATCGAACGAGACGAGGCAGAAAAGAACCGCGACGAGAGCCGCGCGGGTATAAATATTAATCGCGCGGAGAAACGCGCGCCCGTCGTTGTCCCACGGCGAGTATGCAAACAAAGCGACGATTAACAGGTAACCGCCTGTAACGAAGAGGAAAAGGATGATTGAAATGCGCATGCGATCGATCGATATCTCGCCTGCCCCGTGAGCAGGCCCCGAACAAAGTTGCGCCTTTCTGGGAAGACAATACCGATCGCTCTAAATATTCCCAAATGCCACATCGTGCGATCCGTAATCGTCCTGCACCATCAATTTTCTTCGCCCTCTTGCCGGCATAATGCTTGTTCCCAAGCACCAAGTGTGCAATCTTAGGGTGACTTTTGATGCCTGGTGCTCTTTTGCCAGCGTTTTGTAGGTATGCAAAATCCTCTGGCGTTGCAGACGATCCTCTTGCCTTCGCTCCAAGCCAAACACCGTACTTTGCTCGAAGCAGAAACTTCATATAATCGCTCTTCTGTCGAATTATTTATTATTTCACGCAGCCACGTTAATGTCCCTCCCGTCCTATGACTAATAAACTACCCATGTCAGCTGTAGATATATCTCTTCATGATACACTCCTCGGTGTCTCGTAAAATTCTAATTTCCCTAATAGCTCAGTTTTAGGTACCCATTTTCCACCATGTTCTAGATCGTTATATGCTTCCCCTTCTCGTTACGTTTGCCCCAATTCCAGCCCTTTTTAGTCCCATTGTATCGTATCATAATCGATGGCAGTGGTGCTGTTTGTAAAGCAGCAGATAGACGGAGAATCGACGCGTCATCCCATCAGCGTCTCGTTTCTCACACGGCCGATAAAGTGTATCGGTGTCACTGGCAATTAGCTGCCGCTCGATATTCATAACGTTTTTACGGCGGTGCCGTAGAATCGGCCGAACCTGACTGGAATGAAGGAGAAGGAGAAGAAGGAGAAGGGCAGTAGCGCAAAAGCATTGTGGTGAGGTCGCAGTTAGGGTGGCAGGTGCTGTAGGTAATGGCCGGCCCATCTCCAGGCAGAGGGGGATAGCTGTGGGCAGGTTCGCCTGGCGCAAAAACTGTTGCGTGAGTTACGAACGTCCGAGTCTATTTGCGGTATCAAACGTCTCCCGATCGGGTCGCTGCGTATTTAATTGAATGAACGAGACGACGCGCGGCGCGTCACGCAGATGGCGCCAGAACGTGGCGAAGAACTCGTGGCCCGGAGGATGCGAAGAAACGGGTCGAATATTCTTTGCCGCGAGAGGCGCGCTGCCTCCTTTCTCCCCGGCCCGAGGTTGATGGAAACGGTGCGATACGAGCTCGATGCGCAGACCGTCATCGATTTCAACGAGTTCCACGTACGAGGAACGTCGGGGCATCGCGTCGAATCCCTAAGTATCGCGGCGATGGAAGATCGATGGAAAGAAGAAACGTTTAGCCAAGCGACGGGGATTGTTGGTTTTATCGTGAGACCGGCCAGCGACGGAACGTGTCTCCTGATAAATATTTAATGGCGGTTAATTAAAGAGCATCCGCGTATCATCGGTCCCCGTTCCGTTTCACGGCATCGGGAATCGTGGTCGCCTTTAACGGGCCTCCGATTCCTCTTTTTCCCCGCGGCGATTTTATTTCATGGGCATCGCTGCGGCAGCGAGAACGCGAGATATACGAGCTACATCTTCATCTCGAAGCGAGCGGCAAGAGTATTCCGCAAAAACGTGAGCAGGAACACTTCTCGATTCAATTATTTTGCCTTGTAGCCATCGTTCCTCCCGGCCACAGGTATACATATCCTTTGTCTGCCGGTCTGTAGTCGTTCCGATCGTCGAGCACCTAAACACGTTCTTCGTGCCTACGAAGCGCGGCCGATCCAAAGTATGCATTATCTCAGCCCGGAGCAGCGAAATGGCAGTCAGTCTACTATGTAGACCCAGCAAGAAGCCGAACCAATCAAACGCAAGGCGCGCAGCGGCGTCTCTGCTGTCAGCAGCCTTCGGATCACCACCGGAGCCAACTTCCTCCTCGATTTAACCCTTCTGCAAAGCCGGTAGCCTCCGCCACGGTTCCCTCATTTTCCATCCGCCATCTTCCCCCGAGAAGAATCATCTCAGAATTGGTGCGTAATTGATAAATAGCCGCTAACGACGACGGTACGCGGTGAGAGGATCAATCGTGGCCGCGGGGGCGATAACTCCTCCCGCATGAAATTTGCAAAACAGCGAGATAGCGCAGTGGCCGTGGTCGGTGTGCAAAGGCGAGCCAGCGCGCGGCTCGTACATGCGAACAGCTCGTCCATCAAATTGAGAACCCTGGTAGGCAGGCAGCCGCTACGCTGCCGGCTCAACGTGCGATCACCGCCTGCCCATGGCTTGCGCGCGCGTTACGCGCCCGCTCACGTTCCTCCGCTTCTTTTCCACCTCCACGCAACTCGATTCGTTGCCACGAATAAACCGTCGCTATTGTTCACCGCCGCTAACAAGCCGGCGGCTCGATAGAGACACACTTCGCCGTTGACATCGTCTCCGATTCATTTGTTCCTCCACGGTACACGTGTAAGCTACACACGGGCATCCTTCGCTCGATCCCTAGCATCAGATACCTACCGGCGCGGCCCGCGCTAATATCGCTCCGTTTATCTTGTAATCGACCATCCGTTGTCGTCGTGTTCCCGTCATGCTGGAAACGCAGCCTTTCCCCTGCGAAGGGTTCACCATTTTAATGATTCACCCTGTCCCTAGGAGTAGCACTCGGGGGTCCCTCCTCGTCCCCCGTGGTCTTGTTACCCGGCTCGCGAGCAGCATTTTTCAACGCCGTCTGCCGTCTTCCAGGTAAACGCGGTAATCGATGCAAAAAGGATTTTTACGTGTCGCGGTAAGTGGTGGATGTAATGTTTAGCGGTAACTAGTAGCACAGATCGTATCCAATGCCAGTTGCAATTATTTCGCAGACCGGGCGCTCAACGGCGGCCGTTACCAATCGCGTGAAATAACATTACGCCGTGTTTACGCGAGCGGCGTGGCCGTTTGTCGGGTAGAAAAACGTGAGACAGGATGTAAGTGATTCCCTCGATCAGAAATTACACTTTCATGCGGCGAATCCCCCGACACCAGTGATTAGTACCTCCAAGGTTTTCGCGTTATAACGCGGCACGAAAGTATAAAAATTGATTAACGATACACACTCGCGGTGGTGCGCGGCGAAATTATGCGGCCGGGGATCATGCAAATTGCGTACATCCCGATACATTTTGATCGATGTTTACAATTACTTTTAATGACACAGTCCTACGGCACTTTGTCTCACTGTAAAGGCCTCCGCGCGCCGTCCTTCTTCCACAATTACCCGGCTGCCTTGACTCTCGATTAACGAGGGTTAATTGAAAATCAATCAGCGAAACGTGGCACGTCAACATCCTAGGTAACCTGCTTAAATGGTAACCTGCGAAATGTGGTACAATTCCGAGACACCCTCGTTTCATTTAAACACACAAAATGTCCCTCATTGTACGCCCTCCCCTCGTTTATAATGTCCCGTCAGGCCTGGACGGATGGATTCGTCACGGAAAGGGGACGTTTCCAGGGCATATTTGAGGAACTCGGCGGTGGACGGTGGGAGGAATTCGATGAAATGTAAAGGGCCGGGTAATTTCCAGGGGCCCGAATGTTTTTCGAGCGAGCAGTACGCAGAAGCGGCGGGCGTGGAGAAGGGAAAAGGGCGTAGTAAGTCATACGGAGAGGCTCGTACGTCATCCTCCATCCGGGCCAACGGAGCAACACATGGAAAGGGCCTGCGGAGCCTCCATGCACGATCAACGCACCTACCTATACTTGGGTCGCCTCTTTAGGTCGCGTCGCGGCTGTGTTGGGCGCGCCAACACACGGACAACGGCACACATGGCTCTCTCGTACACCTCTAGAGGTAAGAGAGGCCGAACCACTTGGTCACGGGCGTGCAGCACGCACGCCTATATTCGACGCAACTTCACGATCCGATCTTTTCAATTTTCCGATTGTAAATTAGCCCCTTAAGCGGTCCGCGAAAAAAAACGTCGCCCGGGATTGTGCAGAAACGGCACCGCCGGATGATACTGGGGGGGGGAGGTCAGACATCAAGATGGAAAGTTCTCTCGGCCATGTTCGTCAGCCATTGAGGTACGCTTCGCGGGACCCAGTGCACCTTGGGGTGCGCTGGTTCGTTCTACCCACTGATCGATGAATATTTTTCAGAGTTCGGTCGACTGTGAAAGCCGGAAAGAGAGAAAAAAATGGCCGACCAGGGGAAAGCTGTGGACGGAATGTCGTGGATAACGAAGTGAGTAAACGTACGATTTACGGGAACTGTTCCTTGTACGGGTGCCGGTAATTAGAAACTCGCGTGAAAGGGATCGGTAAAAACGCCGGCTCATAAATGATTTGTACAATGAACTTGCCCGTGTTTCTGTTCCAGCGAAATCCATTTCTACCGCACACGAAGAGGGAGAGGCGCGGGCTTCGGGCTCGGGCGCGCGGAACGATCTTGGTCGATACACACGGAGATATGTGCCCTGTATTACCGACGAGGCTCGCAGCGACGATAGCAGTAAGCGTGGAGGCACATAAGGGGGAGGGGTAAACGAGCCGAGCCACGATTTCGTCGTCGTAAACGTCAACGTTACGGTTACAGCGTTGTTCCTAGCTGGTTTATATTGAACGAGGTTGCTCCCCGAGGTACGTAACACCTACTGGCAACCGTCGTATCGTCGAGCACCACCATACTCGTTTCCAACTCGAGACGGAGGGAGAGAGAAAGAGAGAGAGAGAGAGAGAGAGAGAGAGCGAGCGAGCGAAACGGAGAGAGAAAGAGAGTGTGTGTGGCGGGAGGGACCACGTGGCTTTTACGCGGGAACCTCCTCGCCGCTTCGCCACCAAGAGAGTTCAAGGTTTGTTAGCTCTATCCTTTCGTACACACCGAGCGTCGTGGCTAGACAAGCCGCTCAATAAAGATCCCCATAACGACGCTATATCGACACGCTTAAATAAAAAAAGGAACGTCGTTAAGATTCCATCACGTACCGCGGATTTCTCCAATCAACTTCGGGATGGTTCTCATTTCGATAGAAGATCGAATTTTTTTTTTAAGAAAACGATCTTTCGATTTTTTAACAATTTGATCGTTATATACACTTTTTGAACGGTAATTTTTCGAATCGTAAGGTTTAAAGATGTGATATTTTTCTCACACTGTATTACTACTTAAATAGTTGAATAACGCGAGAGAAGAATTACTTAGCGTTGAAAGAAGAGAGCGTTCGGGAAACGAGGCACTTCTACCAGGGATAAATGAACCACGGGGTGTACAGATAGTATTCGAAGCCCCGTCTTCACGCCCTCTAATTACCCCATAGACGCGGCGGACCCTTCAATGAGGGGCCATAAATTTCGGTCGCATTTGAAAACAGCCCCCGAAAGTGATACGGCACGACGGAAAAGCCTATTGTCGGGCCGGGCGATGCGTCTTGAAAATTACCCGCCGGCACAGAAACGCGCCCGATAAAGTTAACTTCAACCGTTCAATCATCCGCCCCGACAATCTTGCCGCGCAGAGGCATTAGCTCCTCGCCGATGTTATCTACGTAAATGTTGTCTGTCTAAATAAAATTGGCCGTATCTGGAACGATTCATTACACACACTCGATAGCGTTATATTGCTTCATTACCGTGACATTAACGCCGGCGACATTTACATGAGAAAACGGTGGCGATACGGACGCTCCGCGGCCCTCGTAAATCACCAATGAATTTCAACCGCGTGTTCCCTTTGATGTTTATCACGGCAATGATACAAATGCATTCCGCGTAATCGAGTTCCTCGCGCGGCGCGGCGGATCACGCGTACAAGCTCGAGCGCGTATCCCACCGTCAATGCGTCTCGAGATCGTGTTCCCGTGACACCGATCCGCAGTAAAACCGAGTTAATGATACCTGTGTCTATCGCCCTCTGATTTGTGCGATTTGGCCGGCATAATCGGCTCGCCGATCACTTATTGCACACTTTCGACAGGCGTTTACGCGAATACCGTTAGGGGCCCGATAAATCATGCCTCGGGTACGCGGCGTCTCGTGTGGCATAATCCAGTTCATTATTCTCGACAGCCAGGTGAAAATCGGTACAGCGAGGAGGACAACGAAAGACCGGAGCAGGTATTTCGTCTACGACACTAACGTTTGGAATGGGAACTATGCGACGTGACACGAAGTAGAAGATACCTATGTTGTACAACTAGAATGAAGGTGATTCCTTTGAAGAATAAAAAAATAAATGGAAAATAATCGGCCTTGAAAACAGATTGATAGGATTAATCCCTACACGAGAGAAAAGTCTATGTTTCGTTGAACGTGGAAGTACAGTGAACTTGTTGACGCCCGAAGCCTTGGTAAGTCGTTGTTCATCATAGGTTCGGGCCAGGTGTTTTTACGACGCACGCGACACGAAAATAGTAATGCTGTCCGGACGGTCGCCGATCGGCTCTCTAGGCACGCGGGACGATAAAGCCAAATTGTTTATTATAGGCAGCCGCGGCAACGGACACCGCGCCTCGCCGCGCCGGTAGACGTTTGATGGCTCTATATTTACCCGCGGAGACTTTAATCTACGATGAAATAATCCATAATCCTGTATCAATAAATTTTCCTACGCGCGCGCGTATCGCTTGTGCCGGCAACACCGAGCGGAGCACTTGCCGAGGCGAGCTGCGAAATGAGTCAACGACTCTCGATCCGCGGAGAGCGCATAGAGAGAACCTGTTCCAACGCCACAGTGCGAGCCGATCAATTGCCTTTTCCCATTCCTACGAGTCCACCTACGATCGCCGCATTCCGCCGCGTCGTCTCGCCACCATTTGCAACTCATAATCGGACGATTACATCTTCCGTTTCTCTAATAAACACCGGGGAAACCACTTTCCCCCCGACTCGCCGCGACGGCAGTGCCGGGACCACTCATCCGCTATAAATCTGTTTCAGTTATTGAATGGAAGAGGCCGGCAGGATCCTGATTCAGGGATACGCCAGCGGGACGACGCGAGTTCGCTTTGCCCCGGCATCCCTGTGCTGGCGTTAGACGAAACAGGAACGCCATCGGCACTCATATGAATATTAAACTCCCCCTCTGCCCGTGGCGGGACTTGGTATTTATAGGAGACATAAAGAATATAAGGTTCGTTCAATAAAATCCCGTTTCCTGTCTTCTGAATAAGCACGCGCCTACGTCACGAAAGCTCATAAAATAATCCCCGTACACCTTTGTATGCATAAAGAGAGAGGAACAGGCGCTGGACCAACGGGAAGAAAAAATCCAGGCGGACCTTAAACCGGACCGAAGGGCGCGAGTAGGAGGCTAGAGAAGGAAGAAGCCCCGGAGCGGAGCGGTGAGAGAGAGGGAGAGGGAGAGAGCGAAACGGGACGGGGAGGAAAAAGGAAGGATCCAAGAGGCAAGACGAACAGTCCGAGGCACAGCTGAGTCGGTAGAGAAGAGGCGTCGACCAAAAAGCGAGATAGAGCTTTCTCTCTCTCGCTCTCTCTTGAGGAGAGGCCTCGGTGATTATATATCTGCCTACGACTAAGCGAGAGGGCTACCAGGGAGCCTCCACGCCGAGAGGGACAAAGACATCGCTAGAAACAGCTGACTACCGGAATTCGGGGTTCCGGAGGGGTGAGTACGACGAGGAAGGCACTTGAACCCCAATTGGACGAGGGCCTCCCCATTATACTCGACGTACCCAACGATTTTACACGCACTTGACTCCATTCTACCTATCCACCAGACGTAACTTTATCGCGCTCCACAACCGATTTTCCACGATCTGACGCTCTCAACGTACAGAGAGGCGTAAACTCTGGATGCACGCAACGTACGTTCGCACGGGATGATACAGTGGTCGATCGAAGCCGTTAGGTTCTGGATTTTTCTGTTTTATCAGGTACCTGTTCTGTCCGGTTCAGAATATATTCTGATAATAATTAAATGCGAATTATTTCGTGGCAATTTAGTTAATCATCCCCCGGTAAGTTTAGCGAGAAATAAAACTGGGATGGAGGAGGCGACAAGTAACTCGTTCTCCATTACTCAAAAGAAAAAACAAAGGGTACTCAGAACTTGTCCCAAGATTTTGACTTCTTTCGAGCATTCTCACTGCATCAGAAAGATCATTCGACTAGCACTGTCCAGCAGACTCTCTTTTCTTCTCAAGTAGTTGTAACAGATACGCCCTTTATATCCCGCCAAATACTATCGGATACCACCCGAACCTCGAAAAGGTTCCCCGGAACAATTGGCCGTAAAAAAGTGGTCCTTAGAAAACAGACAACGGACAGAATTCCACAAAGAACTTTCCCCGACACCTAACAACTACTTTTTCAGCTTCGAACGTCCCACGAGGTGGGAGTACAGAGGTCGCCACGCGAAGCTGGGGACTCGGCATCGATGGAGGAACCAGGACAGATCCGTTTTGCCCAAGACGATGCCTCACGACTCGAAAATAGAGGCGGTGTTTTTTTTTTTTTTTTTTTTTTTTTTTAAACATCGGCTGGGCATACGCCTCTCTCTCCGAAGAGGCGCGCGCATATTAATGATAACTCGAGGTGTCACTTTGCACATCGCTTTCACACGGCTGGGTTAGTTATTACCAACCCCCGTTCGCCGGCGAGCGCGCAGAGTGCATTCATTCGCGCAGAAGGCAACGGAATATTTTTAGTTCGCTGGAGACTATAAATCCGTTATCTCTCGGCTACGGCCGGTGACGGATACGTCGTAATTCAATCGACAGCACAAATAGACTCGGACGAGAGAAAAAAAAATAACGAGAACTAGGATTACAACCAGTTTCGACGTAACGCAACGTCAACTTACATTCGAGGATCGTATACCAGCCGTGTCTTCCATTTTTCAGCGCGGAACCAGGGGAGGGAATGATTTGTTTTGGATCGGCCTGGCGCGAACGCGCCCGCAGGCCGTACAGTTTCGCTGTTAAATCCCATCCGTTTCCCGTTAAATACAATGAGACTGGTAGCAAGCCGGGCGAAAGTATACAAGTCGGGTGGAGTAAAACAAACGCGTCCGAGCCGCGTCTTCCACGTAACTCGAGCATTGACCGTGAAACGGTGATGCACGATTTAAGCCTGGCCGTAGTCGGCCCGGGTAAACTCGATCCACCACGCCTTTCCCGACCACGTGGCCTTACTCTACCGACTCCGATCTCCCCCTAAGCACTCGTGTCGCTTCTATATTTCATCACGGCTGTTATGATAATCGTAGCGCGCGGCAAGCCAGAGAGTGTGAGGGGGAGAGAGAGAGAGAGAGAGAGAGAGAGAGAGAGAGAGAGAGGGGAGGGGAGAGAGGCGAGCGAGCGAGGGAGACAGACGGAAAACAGACAGCACGAGACAGAGACAGAAGGATGTTATGAATGGTAAGCTCACTCACCTGCTATAGCCATCCAGGGGTAGAAGGTATGGTTGGCGGTGGGTTGCTGGTGTAGTTGCGTGGCAACCGGTTGGCTCGCGGACGAGTTCAGACTGCAGGTGTTCCAGGACGACGTGAGGGACCTCGAGGAGCTGTTGTTGCCAGGACTCGAGGCCGGGTCGCCGCCTACGAGGCCGCCGTAGCTGCCGACCCTCGTGCCTTCCGGGGTGCACGCGGAAGGACGGACCACCGAATTGCTCTGGCTGGTCGCCCCCGAGGTCGCTGACTGCCAAACGTCCTTGACGGCCGCGGCTGCCATCACCGCCGCGTAACCATTCTGATGCGCCGCTCCTTGGTCCTGTTGCTTGCAGTCCTTGGTGGCGGTGGCCGAGTACGAGGAGGTGGTGTGCCCGGTGGCCTCCGGTGTCGTCGAGTAGAGCTTGCAGGCCGTCGCGACGCTGGCGTCGTAAGGCGAGTCCTGCGGCGGCCTCGTGTTGGTGCCCCCGCCCGGATGTATGCCCAGAGAGGACGAGGTGTGATGATGGTGCTGCGTGGACGCGTACGGCGACATGCCCAGACCAAGGGGGAAGCTTCTGTAGGCCGCGGCTGTCGCCGGATCGTGGTGCTGACTGGCGGCGCCCGTCTGATGGTGGTGGCTCCCGTAGAAGCCACCCGCAGTCTGCTCGAAATACGAGTTCATTATCCCGGGTATTTTGGATCACTTGCACTGAAACACCGCCACTCCAGAGAGAAAACAACTGGCGAGGGAGGAGGCAACCACCACACCTCCGACAGTGGCAGTCGACCAATCGACCGACTGACTTGACTTGTCTGTTCGCCGCTTATGGATAAAGAGTAAGAGCACACGCGGTTTCGAGCGTACCCGGCAAAGATTAGTCCGATTTATCTCGAGTCAGTTCCGTTCCACGAGCTGATCGTCCCGGAGCCGGGCTGGTTCGCGCCAAAAGGCGAGAGGTAGGCGCGTGGTGTCGCGTCGTGAACCGATACGCCGTTTGACGCGGCTGGCGACAGGTGACAGCGTCGACGAGGGGCCAGTGAACGGGCATTAAACCGCTTTTAACAGGTCATAAAAGTCATCGGTAGGTCTGGGTAGGTAGGTAGGTAGGTCTGTAGGTAGGTAGGTAGGTAGGTAGGTAGGTAAAGGGAGGCGGCGGTTGCAGCCAGAGTGTCAATGTCAGTAGGCCGTAGGAGTGTAATTGAGAATGGGACTCATGGCAGCGGCGGGGGCTGACTTTTATGGGTTTGTTATGGTTACCGCTACCGGCGACAGCGTGAACCGGCGTGGCGGTAGTCTATAGGTGGTGGAAAACAGGCGATGATCGTTAAACCGTTACGACGCAATAAACCGGGGTAATAAGACGGGCTATAAAACTGGCTGGTGTGGGTCTCTGTACCGCGTGCGCGCCCGTCGACGGCACGCGACGATCTCTCCCTCGCGAACACCTCTATTCTCCTCCTCCTCTATTTCTCTCTATCCGTTTCGAAAAATGTACGTATGATGTTTGTGTGATCGGTCAGGCCCGGGGCCCCGTGCGCCTCGCACAGTCGGCAAATCGATCTCTCTAAATGGGGGCGAAAAAGCAACCGCTGACTCTTGTGTCCGCACTGCACACTAGCACTAGTCGAAATGTGACGACTTCGCTGATGACTGTGAGCGGTTCGGTACGAGGCGACGTACCGAAGGGGATCGTAACGAACCACGGTATGCCAGTGCGGTGGTCCACGGCACACTACCGCTTTTCTCGCGCCCCGTGTACCGCCACTCTGTACCGTCCTCTGTCTCTTGCCCGCTCCTTCGCCTCCGCTCCTCTCTCTCTTTCACCATCGGCCCCCGTCTTCCTTCCACCACCGTCCCGGCTCTCGCTTCCACGCTCGCACGCTCGCACGCCCGCCAGCCCTCCTTTCTCCTCTTTCTCTTTTCCACCAGCGTTCCCTCTCCTCGTCTACGCCGCGGTCCGCTCCTGCTCTCGCTCGTGCGCGCACACTCTTCCACGCGATGTACTCTACGTATGCCGACGAGGATCGCGGCACCACTGGCTTTTCCTCCTTGTCTCCTTCACGCGACGTCCCCCTCTCCGATACGATAACCGATTTCTCTCGCTTCCTCCGTCCGAGCTGGCTCGCCCCCTCCCCCGCGCACGACGCCCCACCAGGCGAGCTCTCTCGCCCTCTCGTTCCGTCTCGCTCCACCTCTCGGCCGCGGGACGGGGACGCGTCACGGTCTCTACCTTTCGCTCCGCGCCGCGCCAAGCCGAGCAGAGCTCTCTTCTCTCCTTCTTCCTCGCGATTAGACTTCGCAGCGCCCCCTGTCGAGCGGTCGAGTAACCCGATGACGTGCCGCGAGATTAAATTCGCGCTTGCTGCCCCGAGCCCGAGCCGTGCCGTGCCGGGTCTAACCGTTCGAGGCGACCGGAGCAGATAAGACGCTCGGGACGGGACCCGTGGAGCAGGGTGGAAAAGATCGAAGGACGGAAAAAGAAACGCTGGAAAGGAACGGGGAGACGGACGGGAGAATCAAAAAGAGACGAGAGCGCGGTTGTCGGGGAGCAAGGGTTCAAGACGCGGCGAAGAAACGGCTAAAGAGAGAGGGAGAGAGACGAGGAGGAGGAGGAGAAGCGAGAGAGAGAAGCACGCGGAATTGTGGCAGCTAAGAGGGAGACGAGAAGTACGAGGCCGCGTCTCGTCCACGGTACGGAGCGGAGGGGGGAAGAAAACAGGGTGCCAAGGGAGGAGGTTATGCTTAAGGACCAATCAGAATTGAATTCGTCACGAGTACCGCGCCGGCACAGCACGAAAATTCCTACGCCATGTGAAAGTAGTTCCAAGTTGGAACGACGCCCATGACCGGCTAGGCGCCGCCCCGCGTTGCCCCCACCAAGCGGGAACGCGCGAGCAGCCGCGGATACAGACACGTCCGCCGTCGTCGTGCGGTAGAGCGAAAGCTGCACGCCACACGCGCGTCACGCAACGCTTCCACTGCCCTCGCCCCTCCGCGCCCCGGCCACTCGTGGGCATACGTGCACCGCCACCTCTGAGATTCACCGCGAACTAACGCTGCCAGATCCATTCAGACGTTCAAACGACCAACATCAACGAGGCACCTTGCGATTATCGTTATTGGCGAGAGCGGTTTCGCGAATTGACTCTTATGCGCGATCGTTTGATCGACAAGCGGCGAAAAGAGAGGACGACGGAGGGAGAGAGGGAGAGGGAGGGAGAGAGAGAAGAATCGTAGAAGCGCATACGGCGGAAACAAACGTTCCGTGCACACGAATGATTCCATCGATTCAGGTCGAACCGGTCCAATGTGCCACGAGCCGCCTGTCCGTGGCTTTCGATGACTGCGCGATCGGGAGCACGGGACCGGGAACGTTATCATAAACGTCTTTTACGAGATGCTCGGGCGTTTTACGAACCAATTAGACTACGGCCGGCACAATTAAAACGCCGTAAAAGTGGGCCTCCTCTCTGTCGTGAGGAGAGCGAGCGGCCGAGGCGGCGTGGCGCGCGCCGCACCGCTATAGGGAATGTTTATTGGGATGTAAATGTCGCTGGATTATCGCCCCCGCGGTTCGCACCTCGTAAATTATTCCGTAACGAGCCGAGTAATGCCCATCATAAGCTGCTCTCAGGGGCCGGACCCGGACTATTTGCTCGTTCACTTTCGCCATTACGAATGTTTAGGATATAACCCACCTACTTAGCGCCCGCCTCGGAAAAAAACGCTCCCAACGTCTGCGTCTCGCGTGCCGCTACCTTTTACGACCTATTATTCAAACGTCCTACGTCCACCTTCTGTAAGTACCTACAATCACTAAGTTCCACACTTTCTATTGCTCGTTAAGGTGACACTGATCATTCTCCGGATTCATCTTTGGGGGCCATTTTCTGTTTTCAAAGCTTATTCTGCATAATTGTTGCTCGTCCTGTTACTGCAAAATGGACTTGCAATCACTGCGTTTGTAGTTGAATACAGTGTAATTGAAGCATGTGAGTAACAAGGTAGTGGTGTGAAGAATGTTTAAATAATAGGCGATATATAATTGTTAAACATTGACCACCACTGCGCGCGTATCTCTCGCGTCGCAACTGTTAGTATTTCGAGCAAGCTTCGCGGTTCATCGAGGACAGTCGTGAAACGTTCGGATTGATAGAGCCCCCTGATGAAGAGACTTGATGCAGTTTTCGCTTTTGTGGGACTCCGACAGGTGGCAGGCCGTTTGCTTGAAAATCATGACGGCAATAAACCCCAGCTTTATGACCACTTGAACAGAATCGTAAAAGTCAGGGCCTTTAAGCTTATAGCATGGTAGGACGCGTGTCGAATATGGTGGGGGCGTGAAGAGAGCCACGCCATAACGTCGAAGAAGGGGGGGGGGGAGAAGAGTGTCAGGGGCTGTGTGGGTAGCCAAAATGGGCCTAAATGCCCCTTTTAAAACGCCATTGAAGATAGCCGGGCAACCACTAAAAGGGGTTTATTTAATGACCGCGCTTGTTCTCACAGAACCGGACACTCCGCGGCTACTGACGACAGTTACCTGATGGCTTCATGATTATTACAAGTTTTTTCATCTCCCCTTCCTGGCGCCGTTCCCTTCAACCTACCGTCCACCTGCGTTCTAAGCGCTCGCGTTCGATGCTGGTCCCGTAGCAAGGCAACTGGGATAACCAGGACATCTTGGACGTTGCCTGCCGACTTGGCCACGGTGACAGGGGTCCCAACAAGATAAATCAGCCTCCGACGTTGTTTTTACCGGGCGCCAATAACGTTCGTGCATGCCCGTCGTTTCGGGCGAAGCGGAACAGCGTTGGTTAATTTTCGTGGTCCCAAATATCGGCGACGATAAATCTAACCGCATATCGGCGAATATCATCGAGAGGAGCGATCTTGCCCCGGCCGAAAACGGATGATGGACATTCTCCTTATGGATTTCAAACAAAACCAAAGAGTGGAGAACGGACATTCGAAGGTGGAGGGGGGTATTAGAGGGCGTAGCTATAGCAACGAGAAGATGGACACGAAAGCAAAGGGGCCGTTGCACCCGACTCGAGCAAATCTGCACTCTTGCTAAACCAGCATCCATTCTTCATCGCTCCGGTGGCTTTGGCTCCTTTGGTCTCCTCCAGCATGGTTCAACGCACTGCTTGGACTCTCACTTTGGTTGGTCTTTCTTTCTTCCCTCCTCTAACCCTACTGTGCCTCCCCTCATCCCCCACCGCCCCATTCCCTTCCTTCCCTTTTGCTTTCTTATACCACCACCAACCCCCCCCCCCCTCGCTCCCCGCCTCCCGCGCGTCGCCCCACTCCCCGGGGAGACCGGGGATGAATATTCGATCATGAACGAGCGTCAGAATTTCAGATAAGCGCGATTCTCGTCGTCGTTATTCGCGCGGATCGAAACTCTTGGGGATCAACCTGTGATATAAGGGCACTCGCGGCGCTAGATGATAATGGCGTACTGGGAGGTGCATAGAAACTGGGTGTACACTTGCCGGTGCGTAGGGAAAGTTATTTAAAAGAGAAACGAAACGACGCGAGAATCGGTTCGCGAGAAGGAATGATGCATTTTTGCAATGTAATTTTGTATCGCTTGGAGTTGTGAAATAAATTTCAGCAAAAGAGGAACAGTGAAGTGGGCGCGGTTTAATTTATTACACCAAACCAAAATGATCAAAGAATCCATTAAAAAATACTCTATAAAGATTCCACTATGCTCCGCAGATATGCCTAAAAGAATTTCGCTGAGAACACATTTTGAAACGCCATCGATACATTTGAATTGCATGCGACTCGAGTGAATTGAATAAATGTTCCCTAATAGATTTTTTTACGTTGACCGCGTAAGGGACGTTACAGCATGTTACGCAGCAAAAGTAACATTTAATGATGAAGAATTCGTGAGGATGAAAATGAATTTTGTGTAGAGTGATTTACAGTACGTCAGGAAGGGAGGCAGGATCGCCTGCCAAGGACACGGAAGAAGTCCTCTTTGCCATCTGGCGGTTTCCTGCAGTATCACCTGCCTGCGAAATATCTTTTGCAGCTCTCTGCAGTTCTGGCTGCCGATATTTCCAGTCGGGCGAAAAATCGCGCCCGCGCTGGTCACTTGCGGGGTACATAAATATTTTCTGGCCCCGTTTCGGGTCTAAATAGAAATTCTACGCTGCGAGCCGGCCTCTGCGACGCAGAGGCTCTAAGGAGATGCGAGACGGCTACTGTTGCCAATCCTGCTCGTGCAGCTGCACTCGTAAATCGCCGGCTAAAGCGCGAATGTTCGAATAACTAAACAGATTAATAACCGCGGCGGCAGTTTGGCGTCTTTGGTCAAGCTAATCTTAACGATAATTTCGCACGCCACCCGATCTCGCCGGGAAATGCGAAAACGCACCTGAGAAAAAAATATAACCAAGGAAAAACAACGGGAAGTCGAGTGGGGAGGAAAAAAAAATCTGAGGTAAAAGGAGCGCGCTAGCGAAGACGGCACCTACGTCCACGTAATTGGTGACCAATTTATTTAAACGCGAGTCCAGGTCTCGTTAAACTTGATGGTGGCCTACCTTACCGGTCGGGGAACCAGTCCTGGGGCACACGAAATATTAAGGAGCGTTCACACGTTCCACTCGCGTACACACTTCTCGCAGCAATTGCAATCGTAAGTTGGACCAAATTTCGGAATTACCGCCCAGCGCGCGCCTATATTTAACGACTGCATTCAGGATCGAAAACGGTGCCCCGCACGCGGAAATAAATCGAGGAAGGCTAATTGGCTGGGCCAGCTGCACGATTAAGCACGGCTTCCGCTTTAATTATTAACGACACATATTCCACGTCGCGGTGCCTTAAATCAGAAGCTTTGACTGGGAGATGCCATTGTCGACCCGACAAGCTTTATCGTACGGGTATGAAAAGTACTACGATCTCCATAATTTGCCGAGTAATTAGAACTACGTCAGGACTCTTTTCCTCGTACAGTCTTAAAAGAAGAGTGGGAAGTGATGTGGAAAAATAATCGGCCGCGGGATATCAAGAAAATTAGTCACGATGCGCGCTATTAAGTAATTTCGCTTAGGGACTGAGTAAACGAGGGTAAAATATTCAGGTAGCTTGCAAAGAGAGAATGATCGCGGGGAGGGTGATCGTTCACCCCAGGCGTAGTTCACGTAGCGCGCAGTTACGCGAGTCTAAAGTATAAACGTGGAAATGTACGATTCATTAGCGTGTTATCAAGATAGCAATGAGCAGTAAGTAATGCCTAATGATAGGATACGGCGGGCTGGCCTGTGGGTAACGAAGAAAGTGTGCCCGCGACGACAAAGGGGATAATAACGGCTGGTTAGAAGTAGCCGCGCGGCCGAATGAATGAGTGGCAGCTTACATGTAAACAAACAAGTATCAATGCGTCCAAATTGAAACATAAAACGAAATGAATGAGCCCATAAATACTTAGACCTAATGGTAGGGTGCGGGTAAGCTATTGCTCGAAGATCGTTACTTATGCGAGACGTTGCGAGAGAACGTGCTCGATACCTTTGCAAATACTCGCGCCGTGCTCCCTTAAAAGCGTCTCTTCAATCGAAATCCTAATCCTACGACGTTCATTCCGTTGTATTCAACGCCGGCACATTGAATGGTGGCAATTTTCGAGAGGACAATGTCGCGACTGTGTTCGGAGGGGGAAAGGTAATCATAAAGCAGGTATTCATAAGTGCATTAGGATACTCTACGAGTGATCCCACAGATCAAGATCTCATTCTTCTCCTTACTTTATACACAGAGAACAAGAACATAGTCCGATTGCTTGATTTAACTTGGAGCTCTTACCTCGTTGCGTCGCAGCCGCTGTTGCCGTCCATTTTCAAGTAACGGCCGCCTTTAGAGCTCGGTTCTGCGCCCTGAAACAAAGGTAAATCTCATAAAGCGGTGCTGTTTCGGAGCTGCGATTCGGTACAAGTAGTTATGCGGAAAAATACCCAATTCGTGTTTGGCGAGTTAAAGGGTGAGGGGCGATCAGTGTCTACTTTGTATAAATGCGACTATTCAAGCGAATCTCACAGGGCGCTTATATTCATCCGGGCCGAATAACGAGCGACTGACTTCCGAGTTTACAATGATTTTCTGTTTCGTAGGGACACTGATGGTCTTTGTGCTCGGCTATCGTGACATTAAGATTCCAAGAGGGAGGCCTGACAGACGGCCGTGCAGCACCGCCATATTCGCTGGTTTCGTTGCGCGACGGACTTTGCCTCCTCTGTCGCGCCACTAATTCCCCCTGTTTTTCTGAAGCTTTAAAAAAGAATTCTGGCTTCCAAGAGCGCAGGCCGAGTGATAGCGTCTCAACGACCGTATTCACGGTGCTCGATCGTTTTCCCGACGGGATATTTTTGCTCGCAGTCACTGTACACGACGACCCCCGTGATACTTCCCATAACTGCGACTAAAAAGGGCTACACAGGTATCTAAAATTTTCATAAATTTCAGCGATCTTGTTCGAGTAGGTAGGTCCCTAAGTACAGAAGCAGTTGGAGCGAAGGCTGAAGAGTCACCGTCCACGAGACGGTCCGAAAAGGATGCCTCAGAGTGTCGCAAGATAATTTAGAGCGTGCCTCGTTGCACCTATGCGCCCCATATAACGAGAAGGGAACTGCGCGTGAGACAGGCCGCAAACTCGCAATCAGCGAGTCTATCGGGCCAGATTATGGGAGTTAAGTGTTACGTAACGAAAGACATCGACCGTATGTATTAATACCCCGGCGTCGTTGAACCGTCGAGGATCGTGCCAGCAATAACAATAATGCATTTCTCCGTGGCTTAGGTTGCGCTATATAGGCGAGTGCACGACATGGATTTGCAATTCAAACGTCTATGAGCATAATACGTATAAATCGGGGGGGATACCTACTCGTGGGGGAATAGGAGGGTATCTAGGTATCTACGGACGAACAGACGGGCCTGTGAGGAGCCGGAGGACAGAAAGGAGAGCTAGGATCACGAGGAAAGAAAGACGAGACAAGAGGGCCACGGAGAGACAGAGTAATGCGCGTCGCGATCTTTTGTCGATTCGAGGGATAACGAGGACATTATTCTGCAACGTGGATCTAGCAGCTGGCTTCGAGAGCGTGCTTATTTCGCTTGAATCTAGTCCCCGTTATTTCCGATCTGGGAACTTTTGGTCAACTGGGAGAAAACGGGGCGCGATCTAGGGGCTGCGAGCAGGACCACTGCCCAGGAGCGTACAATTGTTAGAAACAGAAAATTAAAATCAATACAAACCAATAAAAAAGTGAAACCTTTCGAATAAGAGGTAAAAAGGTAGGTAATACATGTTTGAATTTTGGTATAGAAGTTAAAATTGTGTTTATATCACTCATATAATTACTATTATTTTAAGGAAAGGTGCGTAGTTGCCTATAAGTATTAAAGATGTTTACAAAAGGCTTTCGTTATTCAATAAATATACTTACAAACAATTTCACTCACTCTTCAATTTCACTCATTTCAAAATAATTATTTATAATTAAATATAAAGAGCGGCAAAAGTCATTTTTTCTCACAGCAAAAGCGGAAGAATTAGACCGGGCTCTGGGTGCAAACAGCTGTTCGAAAATAAAAAATTCATCGTGCAACGATAATGCGTATCTATTTGAGGTAACAACTTTAATGAAAACCGGGTCTCTTGCCTTTTCACTTCTATACCCAATGCTTGGAATTACACGATTATGTATAGATACCTATGTATGTAAATTGAACGTGTAAAGGAATCTTTAAACATCGCAATTAGAACCTATACATCATCTCACTTCCTCTTGTTATGTACACACCGATTAATCGCCCGCTTCCTTTATTTATCGGTCTAATAGCTTCCATTATAGATCCTAAAATTATACGCAATTACTACGGTAACTGCCGTTTTTTCCAGTACCCTACAAGTTTTTAATTATAATTAAAAATGTTTACTACGCGTTTTTCTCCGCGTCTAAATATATAAGTATGGCTATTATCCAGCGAGAAGATTAATCACGGTGAGAATGTGTTATAAATCCAGTACCTAGACACGCGGCATTACATTTTTTCTGTAGATACTTGCCATAGAGAATATTATACGGTTAAACTTGAAACGTGAGATGTATGTTTTAATGATATAATATCAAGATTAGGTTATCAAGTTTAGGTTATGTTGAAAAACAGTACCCGGCTGAACTTCGCCTTTGCTTTTGTCTTTCTTTACTTTCTTTTCGTTGTTTTGCTGCTTGTGTTGTGTAATAAAGACGTTTAATAATAATAATAATAAAGATGAAATGTTCTCTATTTTTGGTAGAAACACTATTTATAAATTGAGGAGCGCAGTGGAACACAGGCACATGCCATATACATACATATGCATAAATTTTCGTTTCTTTGTACCATTAATTCGTTCCCGCAATGTAGTGTAATTCCCCAACCTCCTAATATAATAGGATGTACCTACTGTTTCACCGAGCAGAATCATATTAAATTTTCTGCAAGCTGAGAAAAAACAAATGCGTAGTGGAAAAGGGGCCTTGGTTCCTTGGGGACACGTGACCTAATAAAATTAATTTTTTCAGCTAAAATTTCACGATAGTTGTCGTTTAGGAATTGAATTTGAACCTTGAATTAGTTCAAGTACCATTTAAAATAATTACAATTTCGTGCCGTATTTCCTATGAAAACAATTTTTCCTTCAACTTGCTTCCCTCTAAGATCATAAAACAGTGCGCCTTTTTTTCCACTGGGCCCCTCAATGCTAAACAAAATTTGGCCAAACTCATTTAAATTAAAATGGGCATTTCAATTTAACCTTGAATCGCTGTTCGGGTTACATTGGCAAGTTGTGTTAATCGCCCCTTATGCTCGAGGATCCTGGCAATAATTCAAGCCGAAAGAAAATGGCCTTTTAGGGAGCAGTAACTCTGCCGTGGACCGTAGAAAATGGCACCGTAAGTATCGCTAGCGGCTTCGAGGTACAAAGAGGATAGAAAAAAAAAATATGAAAAGTGTCTTTATTAGAAGCGACCCGTGGAGAATTCGAGCGAGTGTCTTTCTTTCGAATGATCGTTTCGGGGTCCACCATCATGATCTTCTTCATGGTGGTCGGTTAGAAGGGGCGAGGACTGGATTTAAGGACGTTCTAGGAAGGGGACGTGTTCGAAAGAAAAGGGGAGGACTTCGGCTCTTTGTGGCCGAGATGCCTCCGCTGACAACTCCGCCTTTGAAATAACTCCGGATCGGTTTCACCATAGCTTTGTGGCTTAACCGAACTTTACAAAAACTCTTTCACTCAATTATTTATCAAGATGTCCCTTATCTGTGACGTTAACGACGCGAGCCCCTCGAAGCTTGCTACTTACAGAGTGTCTTTACCAAAACACTTGAAACTCTAGAAAGTCTTCATTGTTACGAAGGTAAACTGGATAAAATACCAAAAATCGTGAAGAAAAGTGATAAATCACAGGTTCTCGCAAACTTGGTTAAAAAGTTTAAAAAATCTTTCTGTAGCAAATCAGGAGAGAGAAGCACAAACGGTACAAAGGGAAAGGGAGTGACCAAAAAGACTCGTCGGAAAATACCTTGCTACCTTAGCAACTCCGCCCTCGAAATACTCGTAGCCTTCCTTGTCTGGGCATTCCTTTAGTCACCATCAAGGTCACCTTGGTCAGAAAAATGTAGCATGGCGAGGCTCTTAAGAATGTACATTCCTCTGGCAAGAAATAAACAGTCTCTTCACATACAAAAAAAATGCGTTGAAATATAGAGTATCCAATTTTCAAAAAAAAAAAAAAGACTAAAACTTCCGCGACACGTCATCGCTAACCGAACTCTGTCGTACCCGTGCCATTAAATGCTAGGTGTTTATTGCTCAACCACAGATATTCCTCAATAGCAGCGACAAGTTAAAACTGAGAAAAAAAAACAGCAACAGCCAGAAATCATGAAAATATCCACGGCTACTCAGCGAGAAAGTTGCCGGGCCCGTTCCTCTCATGAATTAAATATTTCATTGTGTAACGCGGGAGTGTCATCGTAATGCGTTAAGATAAGCGGTCCGTGCAAGTTTCGAGCGAAGCGATAAGAGGGGAAATAAAGTGCGGCGCGGTTGAAATTCGCGCAGCGTCGAAGAGGAGGAAAAAAGAGTGGAAGGGACTCGAGCCTTAACAATAGCGGCATCAGTGGCTAATTAAAAGGAGCGGTAATGCAAAAAAATCTGTGTCGCGATGGGAGATTTAAGGGGAGGGAGGCGGCGGCGGCGGCAGAGGGGGGCGCAAGTCAACGAGCGAGACTGTACGGAGGCCAGGAGAAGTGGGTGATGAATAATGGATGGTACGACGTGGCTATCTCGTGCCCGGTATAGCCTGTAGGACTTTGCGGTAATGGTCCGTAAATTGCTGAACCGTAGGGATAATGAAATCGCCGCGGTTCGCTCTGTAAACGCTTCGTTATTACGCGTTTCTCTATCCCTGTGATCGCAAGCGGAGTTATCAAGTGCCCCGATATTTCATCCGATTAGGGCGCCACGCTTTTCCGGCGGGCTGCATTTTTAACTGGAAAAACGCTATCGCGCTCCATGGGCTACTTTGGCGCGGCAGCGGGAACGGTAACGTTTCCAGATGTCGGAAGCATTCCAAGCATTTGGGGAATCCTTTTATCTAGTGGACGAGCTTAGGGGGCCGTTGCCTCGCTTTATCGCAAATTCTACTTAGGTACAGTAGGCCCAGCGAGAAAAGCTTTTACAACGTTGCGCACTTGTGAAGCGTAATTGAAAATACGTAATGGAAAAATATGTATTTATCTTCGGAACACCCTGCTGTAGACGATACAGCTCCTATCGAACATCTAGCTCTCTAGATTCTAGATCGACTCGAGTTATGACGTAGAAAGTTATTTAGCCAGAATGCAAAATCGATGGCGACTGGAGGCAGCTCTCCGGTTGAAGATAGCGAGAATGTATCTTGGATTACAACAAAGGCACTTCTGACCTGAATCGTGAGGGCAAATACGGGGGGATATCGTATAATCATTTCTTGGATGGTCTTAAGTAAGTGCAAGCAGGTAGGTAAGCCGAGCAAAGGCAAATAGGCGTGCCGCAATGTTTGGACAGAACTACCACAAGGTGGCACGCCCACCTAATTTCCCTAATCTGCCATGCAAATCGGCGACATTAGGACTTCTCTTTACTCTGGTCACTGGAAATTTCATAACAGGTAAAGCTCCCCAGCGGGAACCTCGGTACAACGGCCATTCGTCCAGGGTTATTTCCGTCAGGCGCAATAAAAGGGAAGCAGGGCTATCATAAACGGCGTTATTGTGTAGCCGGCGTAAAAACTCAATACCTAATAATTTCGCTTTCTACGCCCATAGATCTATGGGCACAGGTTCGACCGGTATTGTAGATATCCCGGTCTCCTCGCGAGCTGAGTCTCTTATTTGCGCCACAAGCGTCAGCCAGCTTCAATTATTCGAAATTGCCACGGTAGCGCGCACTATACGAAAGTGAAACGAGACCGCATTAAAAGAACATCGTGATTCCTCGCCCCAGTGTACTACTTGTAATTACTACACGCTGCCCGGTGTGCCTACCTACTTAATGCGCCACCGTGATGCGCACATTAATGGCGTTATACACGGTAACCCTAGGCGCTAACAAGAAGTGACTGACGCCTGAACGTTTTAGATTATCCAGATAGGTTGCAACGTAAACGAACTTCCGGTGCGTGTCTGAATTACGCGCAGCCTGCGGAATAATATTTCACCTTTGATGGCGCAAGGGAAATTTCTGCCAGATCGATAATCCCGGTGCTTCTTATTACACCGTGCAAGCTTGCTCCTCGATGGACACTAAACGGTGCATTGCGCGCCATTTAATGGCCCATCGAATTGCGGCGTAAATTGCACGAGATGCCCGTCTTATCTGATTCTACATTCAAGTACAGGAATTGAGGAATTTATGCGTTCGGAGTGTTTGCAACTTTGAAGATGTGGTATCCGAAATTAGTATTATTATTAATCGTCTTTATTATTCACAAGGGAACACTGCGAATCCGGACTCACCGATTGGAACGCAATTTTCTGGGTTTTTAGAGTGACTCGAAACAAGTGTTTCATTTCGGCCCTATCGCCCTTTAAGGGGGTGAAAACTAACCTCAAAGTCAAATTGGCACTTCCACTTTTTGGCGTATAACTCTCAAAGTACAACAGACAGAAAAAAATGTTTCAAACAAAAGTTTAAGGGTGCAATAAGCGCTACAAACTTGCGTTAACAAAATTTTGAAGAGTTTGAAAAAAAATACCTGAACGAAAAAAACTTTTTTTCAAAATTTTGTTAAAGCAAGTTTGCATCGCTAATTGCACCATTAAAGTTTTGATCGAACCATTTGTTTCCGTCTGTTGTACTTTGAGAGTTATACGCCAAAAAGTGGAAGTGCCAATTTGACTTTGAGGTTAGATTTCACCCTGTAAAGGGCGATCGGGACCCAATGAAACACACCGTTGTTCTTGTTTCGAGTTACTCTAAAAACCCACAAAATAGCGTTCCTATCGGTGAGTCCGGGTTCGCGGTGTTCCTTTGTCAGAATAGAAAACAATAACAGTTGGGAACGCCTAACCGTGCAACTGAAGTAGAGACAACAAATAAAAATAATAAATGTTAGCAATAAACTACAGTAAAAGTGATCTTAAGACTTAACGCTAAACGTGAGAATAATACAAAAAGAATTATTTAAAAGAATTATGTATCTAATAAGGAATACAGCTGTGAAAAGAATTAACAAAAAATGCTATTTTTTTCAATGCATTATTTAAAGAAACAGAATTTTTTTAAATCTGTTTGTAGGACTGCATTCCCTATTAAAAAATACACAATTTTGCCACGTACAACGTTCTCCTAGCTCTAGTAGTTTCTAAAATATTCAGCCAAACACGTTTCTCCCCATAAATTTTTAGTGCTGTTTTCATCTTCAACATCAATGTTAACCAATAAAAAAAAACGTGTCAAATATTTTTGTAAGAACCACTCTCTACCAAAGTCGCATAAAAATCGGCGATTGTTACTTCGATGTCCTCTTGTTGAGCGGGGAGAAGGGTGTGGTGCCGTGAAATCAATTGGGATACAGATTTAACCGATACAAAGTAATTTTCATCAAGAAAACTACTCTGCTTTCCATTCGTTTGGAGGACAATGTAATATTGAAGGGTGTTTCTGGATACTGTGCCCCTTTGGCAGGAAGCAGTTCGAGTCAAAATGCATAAGCAAACAGGATCCAGAGTGTACATGACGTAGCGCAGAATTTTCGAGAAAAATATCGGAGGAAATTCAAAGCATCTCGCTCCTGGTTCGGAGGAAACAACCACGATGCATATCGCGGGGCCGTCCGGTTTAGACTTTGTAATATTACGGACGACTTCTACGGTTAACTGTACATACGATCATAGAAACAATAGAGGTGAGATAGGATCGCGAAACAGAAGTCGTGGATTATCGGGGTAGACGAATGCTCCTAGATATCCAGCGCGTAGGCTTGGATAGGGTCGTGCAGGGTACGCGGTGTACATAAGAGTGGCGACGTGGGCTGGTAAGCTTTTCATCAAGTGGGTTCATCGGGGCCAAGAGGAGCCTCAGGAATGCGCTTCATCCAAAGAAGTACCGAGAGAGAGGCCGACGAATTCAACGGAAGGAAGGATGGAGAAAGAAAACAAAGAGCAAAACATTGTATATACCCCCGCTAACACTATCCTCCCCCTTTTCATTTTCTTTCTTCTATTCTGGCTCCCTCTTACTCACACCTCGAGCAACACTATCCCTAATCTTTTTACTGTCCTCCTACTCTCTTAATTGTCAATTGCAACTGCTGATTCTCTACGTCACTAACTCTACTGGAAAAGGTGGTACGGGAGACCGGGTCTAAAAGTTCCGGGGGTAAGTTGTTCCGACGGTTCTATCTTCAAAATGAAAAGAGGGTTGTACTTTAAATTATTTTTTCCGTATGAGTTAATCACGCCACTCTATCGCCCATTTTAATAGCGTCCGCGACAGCGAATCGTGTGGTTGTAAGCAAGGACCTATTAGTCGCGTACCAGATAAGTAAATATTTTTCTATCATAATTTTTTGGTCTATTTCGATTATTTAACGTCGATATTATTGATTGACTCGTTCTTAGGGATCAAATGACATTTAAGAACATGGTGTAATAGTGTTTACCGTTTCAATATACATATGTATAAGCAGAATAGTCTGTCAGATTGCTACATGTGTCGATAGGGGCTGGTTGTTACCGTGACTTGGGGCACGTTGTTACCGTAACAACTTGCCCCGATGCAAATGTATAAATTGTTCCTGCTGTGCTTTAAGGTGCGAACATATGAATGTAAGGCGGAAAGGGGCACCATTTCCATCGAAGTTATGCATACAGATAAAAACAGTCGCTAGAGAATTCAGTATCTGCCACTTGACTCTATCGAGAGTTATTAAAAAACTACAATCTGGACAAGAAGCCACTGTAGACTACAAATACAAATCTCTATAAGTAGGTACCCACAAACAGTTGAATGTAAGACTGATTTGTAGATTTTAGTTTTTATACCAAAGATAATGTTTATGGTTATTACATTGTTTTGGTTTTCTTTTAAAGATAATAGATTTTTGGTGATCCGAAACTTCATAAGTAAACATTATTAATAAAATTCTGTTTCATTTCATTAGAAAATTAAATATGTCATTAAAAGGCAACTCTCATATCTTAGTAACAACTTGCCCCACAACGGGGTAAGAAATTCCACTTCGACCAGCCACAAATAAATTACTTTTTATGAAAAACCTATTACAAAATATTAAATACAAGCTTAAAATCATAAGATATAATAAATTTAACAAGAAATAAGACAATAATGAAGAGAATAATTACATTATTTTCCAGTCATTTTTTATGTTTTATCGAAATCGGAACTTTTAGCCCCGGTCTCCCCTACCTACTTAGGGTTGCGACCTTCTTCACAGGAAAATAGCGTAAATTTGCCTTTCGTGATGTATAAATAAAGTAACAATTTAATCTTATTAGTTTTTATTTCTTCCAAACATATTTTATGTTGCTTTTAGTATTACAGAGCAACTTTTTATCATATTTAAATAACCCATTAGTATTATTGCACTCAATATTCATATTAAAATATATAAATAAATCGTTGTTTATTAAATTAAGAGCGGCCTTGATTCCCCCACCCTGCCACTTCACATTTACGTCAGAGGAAACTACCTCGGTAAATGCTGAGGTGGCAGGAACAAGCAGAAGATAAGAAATTAGTCTAAGATGATCATGTATTCGTTTGGCAACTATTTAGCTACAATAATATTGCATTCCGTAATATTTTCGCATATTTAGTGTTATTCAGAAATATAGAGTACCTATATTAACATATAATAACGTAAGACACTTTGTTTAAAGTACGGGTGGCAACCCCAGCTACTTACATCAGTTGCATCTTTCAATTTCTTTCCCCCCTCGCGCATTGTACACGTTTGCACGTTGATTAATACCCAGATTCTCCGTCAAGAGAGAGATTGTTCATACCCGCAATGAAGCAATTCGAGCCGGCTTTTCTGACGATACTGCACTCTCGTGCAATCTACGTGCCGGCGATTTAACAAGATCGCGGAAGTTTTCAAATTCTAACTTGCATGATGTAACAGCAGCTTCTCCTGAAGAGACTATGGCTCTTCGTTCAGTAAACGACAGAGGTTCTTCGGGGTAACTACATTTAATGCACCGTCGCTCTTTCTGGACAATCGTAAAATATCCTTATAAGAATTACTTATTTATAGTTGCCGATCGTAAATCCAGTTTGAATCAGGCGTGGAACACGTTGGACGTAACGGAGGACGTAAGGAACCGTGTGAAATTCATGCGCCAGAGACGTACGGCTATCGTAACATCTGCGAGTTCGCTGGAATTTCGCCGATGAGTTTATCTGAGATCAGGGGATATTTACTAGGCTTACTTTTTGCTACTTGTAAGCAAACACGCCGGTGTAGGACGGTGGCTACGCGCGAGGGGAAAGCATTTATCTGATATATAACACGTTTATAAGTTGCGCGGAGACGAGAGGCAGCATGAAACTCAAGCTGAAGTACTCGGCTTGATAGGCAACGGAGTGTAAGTGGATATGTTCCGTGGCTCGCTAAAGCGCGATGATATCGGGGCCCCCCTTATACCGGCGAAAATGTATGGATAAATCAACAAACGTAATCCGACTTAACGCCGCGGTTATTTGCTTCTGTTTCGCCAAAAACAAAGAACCCCGGGCGCATTTATTTTTAAAAACAGCGCCGCCTGCACCATATGGATAAAGCAACGGTTAAAAATACAATCGACGAAACAGCCGGAGAATGCCTTCGAATCCAGTCGCCCGATAAATTTAACGTGCAATCCTAATAAATATTATGTATTTCTATTGTTGCCCCACACCCTGACGACAGTCGATGACGTACAATCAACGTCGGGATAAGGTTACATTACAGAGTATTAACAACGATGCAACCTATAGTCGAGCACAGGGTGCAGAAAAAGTGCAGAATGTAGATATAAATAGGAAGGCACTAGAAACAAGAAATGTATTTCTATCTCTTTCGCATTTCAGTATCTTTTCTAGAATTTTCAGTTTTTTTTTCTACATTTGTATAACCTATGAAAAATTAGTGGTGCATCCAGAGGGGGCCCTAGGGGCTCTGGCACCCCCAAAGAAGGTGCGTTGTAAAAAGAAAAGAAAACTGTAGTTTATTCTTCAAATAAATTTTTATAATCACCCAATGAACGTTATTAAATTTGCTTTAAAAATATTTCTATCCCCTCAACTCTAAGTAAAAAATATTAAACGCCTAAAAGTATTCAACGCCGTCCAAATAGAATTGCAGAGTCTTCACTAGACTACAAAATCTTAATTAAACTGTACACAAAGAATACAAAGTAATTAAATTCTTTACAAAAAGAATCTCCCTCAAGAATGGCACCCACACAAAGAAACCTTGCTATCAACGTCCCAGCTACAGAGTTTTAATGCAGCTTTCGATCGATAGGTGGGGAATCAATTGACTCGTAAGAGAATGAAAATAAAAATATGATGAAAGTACCTGAGCAGTAGCGTGAGCCAATGTTGGCAAAGCGTGCGAGTGGCGTAAATCGCGCGCTGGTTGCTAAGGTTGCAACACTGTCTACCGTGGTGCATCGCGGCTCAGCTGACACGCAAGATGGCTGCCCGGTGCCTAGGGCGTGGCCGTTCGCCGGGCCTACGTGCTTCTTCGGTTTACGAAAACGTTCCCGACTGTACGAAACTCGCCGTGAAGAATGATACTCACTCCCGAGGAAAATCAACCGAGCCGCGGCTGGCACTTGCACTTCGGGCGCCCGTCAGCTCACCCACGTTGCCGTTGCACGCGACGCGTACGCCGTGCTCACGCGGCAGCCATCTTAGGATTCTCCTTCCACCTTGCCGCGCACGGGCACGGTCCATCTGTCGCAGCCTCCGCCGCCTCGTCCTCCTCGCTCTCCTGCTGCTTCTCTCCTCGACCCGTCCCATCCTCAGACCGCCTCTTTCGCTCGCAGGTAAGAATCTCTGTTACCGCCGTGCGATTTAGCAAATCCGTGAACCTTTTGGAAGACCAGCGAACTATCGCTCCACCGGCTACTTTAACGATCGATATTGTTTTGTTTCGCACGCTAACCTCCATTACGGGACACGCTCGAGTCACCCGGGAGACTCGGTCGTTACTTTCCGCGGGATCGAAAAGACTATCGCGAGCATTTTTTCTTTTGAGAGCTACAATGTATGCGCTGTTATTTTGTTCGACGAGAACAGCGTTCTCGGGGAGAGTACGGTTCTATGAAGATTATAGATATTATGTAGTAAGATTATTAGCGGAAAGCAGTGGTTTTCAACACCCAAGGGGCCACAGAACGTTAGGCTAAAAATTAACTTTTCTGGAGCCAAAGCAAACTCTAGGGGGGCCACAGTTAGAATAAAATATTAAAATTATATGAAAACGATTAAAATTTTGTAAGGGAATTAGTACAGAAATATAAATTCATAATGATATTATATTTAAATAAAATACAAAGGTACGAAGGAAATATTCAATTTAGTGGCTAAATAAAGTAACCGTGAATTTACTACATATTTTGTTTTTAAAAAGGAATATATACAGATAAGTACGTATGTAGTTTATAAGAAAAATGTCATAATTATTTTTATTAAAAATCCATTTTGTAATTTTAAAATAAGCAGTGCAATCTTTAATGTTTTAGTTTTTTATTTCTCTTTCTTCCGAGCAATAATTATTAGTGGGTCCTAGGGTTGCCAATTTTTTTCGGGTAAATATAGTACTTTACGGCCAAATGCGATAAAAAAAATAGTACTTTTCAAAGGAAAATCATACAAAATCAGCTTATTTTTTTATTGTACATTTCTTTGTGCATTTTGCATTATTAGTAATTAATTTATTGTCTTTAACAAATATGTTAAAGGTTTGATAGCACTGAAAGTACAAATTAACATACATGAGGAGTTCATTTTTATGAGACATAGATTGGTTCGGTTTCTTTCTTCCCGCCATCTCACGTTCAACATAAAAAAAATCCTCCATTAAAGTTTAAATTCGCAAATTAAAGTTATAATGTTGCCATAGAATGAAAAAATAAGAAAAAAATGCAGAATTTTATCGATGTACCGGAAACATTATTTTTATGTACTATATCTTTTTCTAACAGTATATAGTACACTAGGCAAAAATATAGTGCAATACTATATATTATAGTGCGGTTGGTAATTCTACTGTGAGGGCCACAGAAGAATATTCAACTCAAAAGGAGGCCACAGGTAAACAAAATATTGAGAATCTACAGAACAAAGCACGCGATGACTTCGCGCCTAAATTATACCCAAGACATTATTTCTTCTCTACATACCTATCAATCAGGATAAAACGTTATCATTGTTCCCCTTTCCTAAACATTTAAATCCTGAAGATTTCCATAAAATTTCGATATTATAATATACGGCGCAAGAAACATTTAAGTTCATTCCCCTTCGCTGGAACCGAGAGAGCTTCGAAAATCGTTTGTTCCCAACACACATCCTTCCCGAAAGCCGCCCTTGTCGCCATTCCCCTCCCGAATGTTTAGTGCCGTAGCGGGTCGCGTCGCGGCGGAGAGCTGCGCTGCGTCGCGCGAGCGTCGGTCGCGCGCAGTGATACATTTTCGTGTGTGCCTTTTCGGGGAAAATCGACGAGCACGAGAAAGGATGACGCGGGCCTCGGAGCGCTGTATACACGCGACGCCGGGGGTCAGCGAAACCGCCGAAAGACCGAGGCGGCGAGCGCGGCGCGAAGAAAAAAATGGAGCAACGCGAGGAAGAGGTTTAAAAATATTTGGGGTAAGTGTAGACGAAAGAGTATGCGATCGTACGTAGCCGTTTCGGGGCAACGGTGTGCGAGCCGGATCGGTTCTCCTCGAGGCAGTCGCGCCGCCGACACAGCGGTGGGAGACGCGTGACATGGGAGGGAGGGCCGGCAACCATCTTGAATATAAAGGGTGTCTTTCTCGCGCGCGCTGCAGCGGCCGATAGCTCCGTCGCAGTCCGCGCTTGCGCGTTACCACCGGCGTCGCCGGACTTCTTCTTCTTCCACCCTTTGACACGTGCCGCCGCCCGATTCCCGGAGGAGCAAAACACTTATAGATTCGAATTCGAAGCGTTCTTTAACCTCTCGCGATATCCTTTTTGGCGGAGGCCCCGTTTCTTCTTTGTGCTCGCGCTCTCTCGCCGTATGCCTGATTTTCAACGCAACTAACAGGAGCGTCCCTATTTAAGGATAATAGGGAGCCTCGAGCATCCTCTCGCGCAATTTCATTCTTCGCCGTCCTGTAATTGCCTGTCCCGGGCATCAATATCCATCGATATCCTACCGTTTCCAATATGGCGGCTATATTTTATAAATTCATTAATCCGGCGGCGCGACGGCTGAAAAATTTCGCCGATCAATTACTCCGCTTTCACCTATATATGCATCGAGGACTAATATCTCGGATGTATGCGCTCGATAACGCGGCATTTATTATGCGAGCGCGATGCTATCGCGACAGCATTAATTTATTCCATCGCGAGCGGCGTGATTGTAAATTGAATACGTGACGTATCGTTTACGAGCTCAACTAATTTGATGCGCATTTCGGGCAATTAATAAACGATACGGCGAAATTGTCGTCGGGGCCACTGCCGACCGTAAAACCATCGGTCGCCGTGCATTCGAAAATTTTATTTGGCGAACAAACTTTTTTATGCCCCCTGTCAACTGTCCCTCTGTGTCTACGTGTGAAAACGATTCAGCGTACTGTTCGGAGCTTTTCATCGTAATAGGTATATGCCATCGAGCACGAAACTGTATCTATCTATTTATATAGTAAGTGGCAAAGTAGCCGTGTTTCGCTACGGTAAAATAATTAGAAGGAAGTACCTTTGTATCGGTTTTTTAAGTAAAATTTATCAAGTAGCGTTTGTTTAACGAACATTTATGTATGTATATGTTGGTGTTTGGGGATTTCTGTGGGTAAGCTTTGTAAGTAAAAACAAAATTGATACCCACTTGGGCCTAAGAAATATTCAAAAATCCATGAAAACACATTTTACCCCCTTTCCACCCTTTAAGGGTTGATTAGGGTGAAATGCAGAAATTGGATTTTAGGCATTTGTGTGGCTAACCTTTGGAAGTAAAAACCAAGTTAATATCTAATCAGGCCTAAGAGATATTAAGGAATTTTCACCAGCTCGGGGATGGAACTTAAAATAATCCTTCTTATCGAGCACCTACGTCGTAAAAGGAATATACTCTCGGAATTTCATGTTCCTAAGTGCGTTCAGCGGTTCGAGCTGGACGTTGATGAATCAGAGAGTGACCCAACGATTTTATATAGAAGATTAATCGTCTCTATTTGTTGTGGTAGTCGTTCCTCCTCGCCCATGATTCTCCAGTGACTATTTGCAAAGTGCTTCGAACGCACGCTCGCACTGAAATCGAATTTCCTCTGGGCGTGCACCGCAGAACCAGTCCGCTATCACGGTACATCGGCACACGGATGATAAGAATCGAGATTCCCGCCCTTTTTTATTCTCACTCCGTAAGGATCGAATTAAAATTGATAATCATCGGGATACCTCTGCTTTTTGCTCGCGCCCCGAGGGTCCAATTGAAATTTCGTTTTCGTGCCTCGTAATATCCGCGCGGCATCGAGGCAGCTCGTACCTCCCCACCGAATTCGACACACTCGCATCAGATTAAACACTCGCGTATGTACATTGTCTCTCGCCTTTCGCTTCCGATAGAATATTCTTACAGGCTTCCCCTCGTTGATAATTGAAACAGACCGAGGTGGCATTTTTTCTCTGCTCAATCCGATGAAGCTACACGGTCGTTACTGCACTTTCAAGCATTCCCGGCCAGCAGAAATATTACAGTTTTTCCTGGCGCGTCTCCGCCATTAGCCCCGAGCGCGCTGTTCAGACTTACTGCATATTGATCCCATCAATCTTCACTCCGGCTTTCTCCCTTCTGTCTTTCCTTTTCGCGCGTGCGGAAGCGGCCGTAAATCCCGCAAAAGTTCCCGTCGTCCCGTTTGGTCGATACTTTGAGCGGAACCGAGACGGCGCAAGGTAATATCTAATCGGACTTTTTAAATGACACATTTCTCCGTGATTTTTCGCCGGTGGTGTTTATTATGAGGAATAGATTGCGCGGTGGGTCGCGATAAACGCGAACGTGATGTCAGGTTTATGGAAGCTGGTTAGTCGAGCGCCCCTGCGCATTCAAAGCATTCTTCGTTCCAGAGGAAAAGCACGTTTACCGATGTTGTATCGCGGTTGTATTTACGATTCCAAATGCCAGTCGGGACGTTATCCAGGTCACTCTTTACGGCTTTGATAATCTATTGTTGCTATCGCACTAAATATTCATCATCGTTTTTCCTTTGCTGAGGAACGCGGCGCACTGTTATTACGCTTCGCGGCCAGTATTCGTCTTCTGCTGCGCCATAAATATTTTTACACCGCGTTGTTAACACCTAACAATTTTTATTCCTGCCATCGTCGTTATTAACGCAAGAAAGCGAGTCTCTCTGTAGCTTTTATCCGGGAAAGTGAATTAATTTTTAGTGTTTCCCACGGTATATTGCAAATCTAGTAACAAATCTATAATAGAATATCGGCCAGCGATTACTCACGGAAGAAGGCTGTCGCCATCGATCCCCGAGACTCTTAATCTCCCGAATATCCGATAATTTAATATCACTTAGCCTCTGTTGGCGGCAATATACGGCGCTACACTACTTCTTTACAGGAATTTATTTGAAATCGATTGAAATCGTGGCCAGTAAAATACTCGGACGGGTAATTTATCGCGCGTGAGGCGTTAAGATGTGCCGATCGAATGAAATAGGAGCTTCGCCTGAGTTAAAATTAATCGCGAACTGCCCGTGGAACGGAAGGTGTGAGATTTTAAGAATAATCCGTAACGGTGTAACGAGGGGAACGGGCAATCTGGTTGCACTTTTATGTGCCGTTTGGCACACGAGACGCACGTCGCGCCTATAAAACGCATAAAACGTCAGGTATAAATGGCCGGGGGCGCGCGCACTCCTTCGACTCGAACCTTTTAAATCGCGCGCGCCTCGGCCGGCATTCGGTAAAAGTTACCTTTTGTTTGATAGCCAACTAAATCGGCCCGGCAACCCCCTAATGCGTCATTACTGTCGGCTTTTACGGCTGCCTCGTATCATTTCACTTAAGTATATTGATATGGCAACGAGTTCTTGACCTGCCGCAACGCCAACGGCCCCGCTATACGCTCGTGCCGTGTTAGCGCGCTCGTCACCGGCTCTGCTTTATGCACTTTTTCCTAGCTTGTTGCGCGGCAGAAGTTATCGTCTAAAACGGGCGGGGAATAAGTTACTTAGAACCAAGCGGGGGACAATAATTGCGACAATGAGTCTCGGTAGGTACCTATTTGAAAAATTACGATGGGTTGGCACGTCATTCCTGTTTGTAGGGCTGTGCATGAGGATTCAGAACGGGAGAATTGTTGTATAGATTACTGAGTATGTAGGTACCGCCAAATGGGGAAACTTTCACCACAAAACTAGATTTTAAAAACAAAAGCTATTATTTTCAAACTTAGTGGCAATTAAAGCAATGCAAGGCACTTTGTCTGCGAATACGTAGGGGAGTGTTGCCTATGTCTAGAGTTGCCATACGTCCCGTAAGGTAGTTGCCCCAGTTGTCGATCAAGTCCCAGTTCTCGATCATTTTCACAATATTATTATTTTATAGCATTTTTAACAATATTTTTATAATAAAAATGACGTTTTTTAAATGTAAAATTGTATGAGAATTATTATCATAAGTTTTAAAAAATGATAATAATTCCAACCATGAAAAGAGAAAGAATGATCCGAAAAAACAAAATAACTGTACAATTTAAGGAATTAGAATTGAGGCTAAAAGCAAATAAAGCCAAAGAAAAATTGTTGGTAGTTCAATCAAAAAAAGGAACACCTGAGGAAAAATAAATATCAGGTGAACAAATAAACAACTTAAAACAAAAAGTTCAGGAAGATTTACAGCTGAAAGAACACTTGGGACAAATGAAACAAAATTTTATTGCAGAAGAAAAAGTCATAAATGGTGTACAAAATAATATTAAACAACCTTTAAAAAAGAATGAACAAAAAGATGGAAATTAAGCATTATTATTACTATTTATTAGTAAATTTAAATAAAAGTTTATGTGTTGAACATGTTTTGTATGTTTATACAAGTATTTTATAAAAAATTATGTTTTTGTTGCACTTAAGTAATTAATAAATACTGAATTATTAAAATTTATAAGATAATTTAATGAGATATATTATTTATAAATGTTTCGGAAGGATTTTTTACCCGTTTTCGTACTTTAAGTTTTCTAACCTCTAACCTCTCTTTTCGTGATCGACTACTAGAACAATTACTGATCGACAACTAGTTCCGACCGTAATATAGCGATCGACATCTGGGCCATCGACATTTTTATTCTCAATTATAATTTCCACATTCAAATATATATAGATTCTATTTTTTTACTTTGCTATTATCTATATTAATGTTAAAATTAACTGCTAAAAGAAAAAATTTAATTTTGGTCCATTTACATAAATTTTTTCATTAAAAACATTTCGACGTCCTACTAACTGATCGACAACTGGGGCAATTACCTTATATACGGGACTGTCCCTTATTTCACTGTCCCCGTGATATATTTTACAGAGTAAAATAAACCATTACCTACCCACTTTTTTCATGTTTTATTTATTTATCACTTAAACGTTCCGTATCAATGCTTGGCAATTATGGCAATCCTAAAAATAAACCTCTACCTACCCACTTTTTTCATGTTTTATTTATTTAGCACTTAAACGTCCCGTATCAATGCTTGGCAATTATGGCAACCCTACCTATGTCGTACCACTTAAGACATTTTATGATATATTTCATATTTGGTACTAATTTGGACGCAAATGACTATTGGATATTGTAGCTTGATCCTTTAGGCACCTACTATTATACGCTTAACCTTTTGTTCAGAACAAATTAATTTGTTATTAATCGTTTTGTCACATACTGTAAAACGTACGATTTGGGCAACCGGTCTCCTAAATCGTATCTCCACTAAAAATAGTATCAATAATAAATAGAAAAGAAAATATTCAATATAAAATAATGATTATTATATAGTTACATGTACATATGTATATTGATCACACACAGGCCGCAGTAACCTATGAATATGATATATAACATACGAGTTGTCAAATCCTACTGGTAAGATTGTAGTGGTACGATTTAGGAAACATGGTCAATTTATTTATAAATATTAATTTAAACTTTATAATGAATGTAATATGTACTTAAAATGAATGTAAAATATTCTACATTAAACCCCCTTTTTGAAAAATACAAAAATACAGGACAAAATTGCATTGTTTGATTATTATCAGCTAAAATAAACTGGTAAAAAGTTACATCAATCATACCTGATTTTTTTAAATGTTTATAGCACGCACAAAATAGGGTGTAAGTTCAAAAGGTTTTGTTTCTATTTCTTATTTCGCATTTACTTGATATTTTTATCATCAGATGTCGTTTATATTCATTAATTACTGATAAATTGATGAGGTACGATTTAGGTGACCAGTTCGATATTGGCAACTCTCCCCTAACACGTGTTCTACAATAAATGCTAGTTTTAAAATCTATAGTTTTGTGGTCAAAGTTACCCCATTTGACGGTATGCAGAAAAACTATGACCATTCAAAGTGAATTTTTGTATTAAATACTAACAATTGTAAATACAGTCGAGCAATGACAAGATCTCTTATTTTGTGTACCTATTTAATCAGAAGTCACTCGCTCAGTTGTTCACGAGCTGAAGTCTTGAGATATCGATCTACGGTACGCGTAATTATAGGGAATTACTAGCTTACAAGCTGAAGAACTGAATACCTCAAAAGCGATTAATTTGGAGAGCCGTGTTTATTAGAAGTCTACTAAGCAGTCAACTTTACACTAATAGTTCTGAAACACGTTGTGTATTAAGCTTGCTTAAAAGAAACATAATTTCAGTGAGCCTGTAGGCTTAGAAGTACCCTCTCCGTAATTCCCACGATTTAGCGATCTTCTTTTTACCAAGTGAACGATACACTTTAACAACTTTTCGGATTACGAACTAATTCGATGGTATTATCATGGCACATACAAGTATATCGAACTCTTCCTTCGCGAGAGTGCCACGATTATCTTTACAACCGTGGGAGAATTTTCACGGAAGTGGACGATCAACACAACGTTATTTCGTCGATCGCTGTACGTCCCTGATAATAACACGTTATCATCGGGTTATGCCAATCTCAAAGTTCAAACTGTCCTTCTTCGAGAATGTTCCGAGGCGAGATCGATTACGCAAGCAGGAAAGTGAGTTTATCGCGAGTAACCTTCCACGAGATTGCAAAGACCACGAGAAGTGGCTTGTTTAGTTCCTTCATCTTCCAATCGATAGCATGTGTAGCAACGAGCTCGTATAATACAACTTGTAGTACATTGTAGTACATTGTAGTAATAATAATAACTCTACGCAAGTTTGCCTTTACTTACTCATCGCAATTCGAGTTTCGATTACACTTAGTGATCATTCTGCAGGCTTCCAGAGGTTTAATAAAGGGCAGTTCTGAATCACTGAGACGCAAAATGTTGCCTTCGCACGACACTGCACTGTCAATCACTATCAACACTTTAATTTAATTAATTTTATTTTCTTCACCAACTGCACTATCACTAGCATCAAACAGAACACAAAGATCGTGATATGTAGAGGATACATCCATTCATTCCTCCACAGAATAGTTTGAACACATCACTTTCGCGCAGAAAAGCAACCCTTTGCATCGCGAATCGCACCGAACCGTCGCGAAATTGGAATGAAAGGATGTTTAAACGGTATCGCGATAAGAAGCTGAATTTCTGTTGGAGCAAAGACGGCGGTGGTGTTAGAGGCGCGTTGGTCAGCGGCAAACTAACTCTTGTCGGCTTAACCCCACGGATTCTTCTGGTGGTCGTCAAACGGACGTTGTCCTTGGCTGCGAAAAAACCGCCTAGCTTCAATGAGGGATACGGGGAAAAAAGCAGAAACCCCAAAATGGGCAATTGTAGGGTTTACGAGGTCAAGCCGAGCATAAACGGTTGGTTTCAGTCAGAAGCCGGATCCGACGGGTCGCCATGACCACTTCCGACGGATTGGTCTTGTAGACTTTACCTGTTACCCGGCTGTGACCCTTTTACGAGCCCTAAAGTAATAAACTAACCTTTGGTGGCAGATGTTCTTTTTTTACAGAAAAACATAACACTTTTTTTCTTACAAAACTACGTTCTCTACTTTGTATCAGTTACTTGCGATCAATTGACTTACATAAATTGAACGATTGTTCTTTAAAGTGTTTGAATTAAGTAATGAAATTAATTAAAGTAATGATTGTTATTTAGAGTGATTGACGTGGAGCCATAATGGTGGGAAAGTTGAACGAAGTATGGTTAACAGATGTGTTACACTATCATTTTTAATTGGAGGTTCCAAAATGTTTGAAAATATCAGTCAAATTGAGAGAATACACCGCGAGGCAAAGTGTGGTTTGTGACAGAGCTCGTGGCCATTCCGACGGGCTGAGAGTCCTGAGACGTCTCGGGGAAAAAGCGACTGCGGTCCACCAGAGTTTTATTTCCCCTTTCAAACATAGTACCTTCCACTTTTCTCAATTAGGTATCTAATGTCCAACTAAATAGAGACAACCTATTACAACAAATTCACGAAATGATATCTCAAGTTCGTGAAAGCCACGAAATAAAATCTCGAGCATCCAATACCTACGCATCGTTAATTATAAAATAGATAATTAAACTGCTGTACGAATTTAATTGGTGCCAGGGACACCGATACCGAATGCGACGCTGCATTCGAAGGGGTGAGGGTGGTATCGTCGGTATTTGTAGCCGGGACGTGAGCAGGAAAGTCGGCAGGTCGTTATGCTCGGAAGAAACAACAAGTTTGACTCTTAAAGCCGGAATTTCGAGGGGTTTACGAGGTCAAGCGGATCGTGGAGCGTCTGATTTGAACGAGTCGAAGCGCAACGACCTTGCAGCCTCGCCTTTTTACCGGCCACCCCCGTGGAGAGCGACGCCGGCTATGACCCTTTACGGGTATTCCTGCCATAAACACCCCCTCTGTCACCCCGTTAAATGCTTTTTTAGCCAAAGCGCCCGTTTTTAACAACCCTTGAGAGACCTCGGACCCGTCTACCCTCGCCCCCTTTCAGCCGGTCGACCGGGCGCGGCGCGAGGAGAAAAAAGCCGCACTATTGCAGGAAACGCGGCACCCCGGCTATTCTTTTCCGAGGTTTTTACGAGCAGCCTTGAAATTCCATGCAATTTCGTAACTGCTTCCCGTGGTCGCCGGCTTACGGGCGCTTTTTTAAGGCCCCTCCGTGGCCGCGACGAACGGAGGAGCGAAAGAATAAACGAGGGTGAAGGCAGAAGGAGTATAAAACACGGACGACCCTTGCGAGTCCTTGGGCCGACTCGGCGAGGATATCCGTCCGTGTTTAAGGAAATTGCGCTGACCGTCACAGCGATTCCACGGCAATCTTTACCGAGGCAGGTAAAAAGTGCGACTTTTAAAAAGCTGGCCAAGCATCGCTGCTAACTGTGCCAGGATCTATAGGGTACCTAGTTTACTTTCCGACGTTCACGCGCTTGGTCGACGATTGCGTGCTTTCCACATTTTCTACACAGTCGAGTTACCGTGTTTCGTTCGACCGGATAACGCTACTTAATTTTAATAATACCCAACACTCGCGTTGGCGCCGTTGATCGTGAGTACAGCGTCTGCCAAGGTAAGCTCGCTAAGTTCGCAACATTGAATGCATTTCAAATTATGTAGATCGTCCTATTTTCTCTCGCTCGAGGAATTGCTTCGTACGATCGCTTTTTCCCCTTACGCGCCGTCGCAAATCACCTTGAACTCTCGCGCCGTTAATCGGATTAAGACATCTACGCGAGACTGACGCGCGCACGGTGCAGATCATACCCGAGGTCTGGGACGTGACGGGAATTATCGGCGGCCAGAATGGCCGGTTGCATAAAAGTTTAAACAAGGCAATGATCGCCGGAGATTACCGCAACTTCCCAGCGGGACGCGCGGATGGTTTCTTTCGTCCGTTGCGCGGGCTCCTGTTTCATTGCGCGATTTCTCCGCCGCCATCGCGGGCAAAGCGTCGCCTATCTCGCCTTTCTTTCTGCCTCCGCAACTCGATATTCAGAGAGCCGCGTGGCTCCATTTATTGAAAACTGGTTGTTTCGCCCGTTACGCGCCGACTTTTATGCGTCGCGCCACTGCATCTGTTGGCTTCCTTTCGGGAGACAGGCATTCCCGCTTTTGTGCCTCGATTTTTCTTTGGCAAGCGCTTGGCAACAAGCCGCTAATGCGCTCGCGTCTGCGGCACGGGCACGATAAATAATTCACTCTAATGCAACGGAATTATAACGTAATGCTCGCAGCGCCGTATAAATAATAATCACTTTCATCGCGGTTACCAGCAAGCGCCAAATGTTCGACCAGTTACACCGCCCTCGTAATCCACCGGTGTGCCATGTTGTTTGTAAAATATCATTCATTACGGACCATCGTTGTTGCAAGTTTCATGCAGTCAATCTAAACCGTAACCGTACAGTCAATCTAAACGTGGCTCGGCCAAGTGCAATAGTCTGGCAACGAGCGCCAAAATTCACGTCACTTCAGTATTTTATTTATTTTATTTATTTTATTTATTTATTCTCTCATGAACGGGTATAGATCCGTTTTATGATAGAAGGGGGTGAGAAAGACACAAAGTAAAGAAACAGCGTTACCAGAACACAAAACAAAAGCAACAGAATAGAATATAAAATAATAATAATGACTCAAGTTGTGTTAACAGTTGATATCGCATTTTATTCTACGTAATGTAGGTACGTAAGAATCAGAAAACTGTCATTCCGATATCAGTGGCACACTACGAGAGGGGCAAGGGGCCCTGCCCCCCCCCCCCCCAAAGAAACTACGACTGAAATAATTCAAGAGCTTTGTAAAAAGTAAAGAGAATTGTATTTTATTCTTTAAATTAATTTGTATAATCACCTACTGAATTTTATTGAAAATATTTTTCTCCGTTCAACTGGGCTCCCCAAAAGTGGCAGCTGCCCCCCCCCCCTGGCTTTTGAGAAAAAATCGCTTATTTTTCAAAACTGATCTTTATTAAGTTTTATACTGAAAAAGGGAATATTTTTAAATTTCGGTGTTAAATTTTTAATTAAATTAGCACTATAAAATGGGTTAAAAAAGCAAGAGGAATATATTTTTCTTTACCATCATCCCAAAGTTGCAAGGGAAAAAAAGTCTGCGGACGCACCTGTCCGTGAGTGCGCCACTGTCCCATATTCTACGTAGAATATTACTCGATAGTAGTTCGCTAATTCTATAAAAACTGTCTTCCGAATGACCCAGATTTGCCGCTGCTCCCCAGCCGTAATCTCTTGCGCCACTTATGATCCAGCAGACAGCTTGGGGACTTGATATTTTACAGCGGTCTCTCATAAAACAACGTTACCATTGTCGACTAGTGTTCTAGGAGTGGCCGTGGACGCCTACATTCTACCCCCGAAAAAGGCGTTCATCCAGATACCGATCAGCCCTTCTCACTCGGGCACGTATCCCCGTTGATTCGAAAGAGTTGGGCTTAGCGGCACGCAGCCGTGGACCGTACGTGCCGGTGTACATTTATCCACGGGAAATAGGAAGCATTGCTCCTGCGCGAATGGTTAAATAGGTATCGATAGATGCATAAAGCCGGTGGCAGAGAGGCCGCGGCCATTCGCATTGTGCCCGTCGGCAGGGTGGAGCTTTCCTCGGGATACACGCACACACGGCTGGCCGGAACGAGAGGGGTGAAGGGAAAGAGATATAGAGAGAGAGAGAGAGAGAGAGAGAGAGAGAGAGAGAGAGAGAGAGAGAGAGAGAGAGAAACCGAGAGAGAATGCGGAGAGAGAGGGAATAGCGCGCGGCGGTCCATAACATGCGGTAGTAACTAACCGGATTCCGGTGGGCTATGCGCGGCAGCACCATCGCCCCATACGGCGTAGAATATGGGGAATCTATGGGCTCATATCCACGACCCAAACTGTACACTAGCCAAATGGACGCGGCAATAACGGCCCGTTAACGCTAATTCGCGGAATTCTGATTGACGACGGCCGCAGGGACGCGGGTGTGCCCCTCAATTTCTGTCTCTCTGCACTCTCTCATCGCGCCTCCGTCCTCTCTCCTCTCTCTACGGTCCCTGTACACACGCTCTCTCCTCGCTTCCCGGATTCTATATGGCCCCGGTCGTGATCAGTGGCGCCGAGGATAGTTTTTAGGGGACCGGTCGCTTTTGGCTCCTCGATGAAACGCGTTGCGTCACCGTCGCTTCCCCCAAATCCATCCTGGCTGCAACTTTGCATCTCTTGTTTGTCTATGGTGTCGTGTGCTTGGAGCACGAGTCTCAAGGCTTTTATCTGTGCTGTGTGAAGATCAAGATTTGTTGTTCCACGTGATTCATCGCGGCGGCCGATATCGATGAGGCAACATTGACCCCACACCTCTGACGCCAATGCGTTCTATGTCCCTTACTCCTCTTCCTCCCGCCATCCACTACGCGCACTTGCTCTCCGCCAGCTTTGCACCACGGATCCCAAATCCCAGCCCAAACGCCGCGACTCCACCCTAAAGCCCTTGCAGCTCAAGAAGCATGCATATATTATCTTGCTGCGCGTCGAATAGTGTCTATATGGACTTTGCACATTTTCCTTGGCTAGCAAACAGTTATTTCAAGGGGCGTGAGTCGCACTTACCATCCATCTTCCTTACTTTATTATTACTTCTTGTTAGGTATGCTAGAGATGATGATAGGACGACTGTCACTCACTTCGCAGTCGACATTTCGCGGTGTGCAACCTAGATTGTTTGCAACAATCTTGTTTAAAATTTCGTCGTAAATCAGCTGCTCTTGACTCTTGGCTCAGCTAACTCAGCTTCCAATTACCCGCTGCCAGCTTCGAGTCTCGAAAAGCAACTTTCAACGCCTGTTACGTTATCGTAACCTTCTCTAAACGCTCAGCTTATTTTTTCCCAACCTTTTTCGTTCGTGGCAAGGTCGCTATGAAGACAGACGCTTTTTGGTCGAGAATGTTCATCGAGCTTCTGAACTCATCTTGCGTGTTTTTATCAAGCCAGTCAAATCGCTCGAATATCAAGTATTTTTGCGAATTAATTACAAGGAGATGAAAGCAAGCACCGACTTTTCCTTTTACACAATGTTTATTACTATCATGTACAGTAAAAATATATATTTTTTGTCTACATATCTATTTTACAAATGGCTTCACACGAGGTTGATTTGGTATACAGTGTTTTAGAAAAGTGTCCTTGGTTTTACCTTGATATTGAGCTTAAAATTAAAGATACAACGGTTTCCTTGGAATATGTTTTTCCTAGAACCTGCAATTTTAGAGGGATCCTCCGAGAAAATAATTGAACCACCATGATTAAAATAGCGACTAAGTGGGAGAAGGCGATTTGTACGATAAATTGCGATTATCAGGGTGCACAGACTGCTATATATTTTTTTATCTCAAAACCTAGAGCTTTTACACTTAATGCTGAGCTTCACTTTAAAAAGTAATATATTTTGAACAAACTGTAAAAATTTCAAGTCACTTCGAACCTGGGTTTTATTACAATCAGGGCAAAACAGCTATATATATTATCAAAAATAAATATTTTTACAGTTTATAGTCTTAATAAATATTACCCAAAAGTACTAGTTATTATTACTCACAGTTTGTATTCACCTCCTTGTAAGTAATTCGCAAAAGAATACTTGATCTTCGAGCGACTTGACTGTCTAGCCCCCAGAATTCAAACCCTCTCCCATTTGGATTGACCAAACGCCTCACGCGTTCGTTTCCACAGTAATCACGGAGTCTCGTAATTTGCACCGCATAACTTTTTACATCAAACCGTCCACTGGAATCCCAGCATTAATCTTCACAGCGCAGTGCCAGGAACGCTTTCAACCTGTCGTAGATCCAAGAACACTTACTTCAGTAGCCAGCACCGCAACGCCGATGAAACGCAGAGTTGATCGAGGAGCCTCGGATCGATCGCGCGTCGCGATTGACATCTCGCCGATATCGCGCGCCCGAGGCTTGCCTCGCCTCGCGAGACGCCTCTTCTTCGTCCTTTTTTTTTTTTTCACGACTCGATGAGATCACCATTTTAATTGCATTCCTGAACGAAACCTATCGCAACAAACATTGCGTGCGCTCGAACCTTCCAATTAAAGCCGACCGTTTGCAGCATTTCACCGTTTATTTATAGACGCACGGTTAGCACGCACGCTTTTGCCGCTGGATGCTCACCCTCGTAAATGTGTCGACGTTTCGCGAAATGCATAGTCGCCAGAATTCGCTAAGAGCGTGGAATTACGTTCCGCGGCATCCTCGTAACTCCGGGTCCGTTTTCTAGTGGCAGTTCCGCCTAAAGTTAATACAAAGAGACCATTAAATCAGTGTCAATTAAAGGTGGGATTTACGCGGCCTCTCGTACCTCGCCGCGCGAATAAAACGTCACATAACGGATCACCAATTAATCGTATAAATAGAGCGTGAGAGATCAGCTCCTGACCCGGCGAGATTTACCGCGTCGGCCGAGCCCTCGCCCGATTGAAAAGTTCCCGCGACTTTTCGCCCGGCGAGGGGACAAGCTGAATGGGCCCCGAAATAAAGAAAAATCGAAGGAGGACCAGTCGGACCAGTTCGCCATTTTGAGCTGGAGGAACGACGCAATAAACGCGGTTTCCAGCCCTGCCGTGTGTAGGCACCGTTATCGTTAATGCACGAGATTAGTTTCTGTGTTTCGCTTTAAATACGACTAAGAATATTCCCAGAGACACGTTAAACGTCCATCGCGGAGCGTTGATAAAAACGTTAAGCATCTCTTCCCTCGTTCTCGTCGCCTCCGCCTGCCATTGGCTCGTAATTCGAAAAAGTCACGGCTGGAAGCACCTCGAATTTGTCCGCCTGTGCCTCATTACCGGTAGTTTCGGGATTGCCCGGTGGCTGCGGATTAGGGCAACCATATGGCCGGCAGGTACGAGCCCCTGGAATATTGCGGGATAAGAGACTGGACCCAATTAAACCGCTAATAACAAGCGTTGTCCGACCAACTTCCTCTCCCTTCCTCTTCCTCCGCAAACGTGAATTTACACGCGGATGGCCGGCGCAGTTTCCGCCGTAATATCTGGATGTTCGTTGACGATGATGCGAGGGCCGCAGTCTCTTCTTTTACGACTGGATTTCGGCGCGGTGTTAAACATTACGAGATGTATTAATTTTCCTGCCAATTTCTCTATAGATGTTCTGAAAAGTTTACGATCAGTCTCGCGTCTTCATCGACCGGTGTCTGGATGTCGTGTAATTGAAACGTACAATCGACGGGCACGGTAACGCGGGCTTTCGAGTTAAAGGCTATTGACTGACTCGTTTCCAGACCTGTTTGCTCGGAGTCGCCGCGATTACGTTGATGTGAGAACCGTGTCAAACGTGACGCCACTCTTAATCCGAACGGCCCTTTGATTCGTGAGAAAAGTGCCATTTCGTACACGCTGCGCGCGTGTAAATTGTCGGATAATCAGGTGTCTTTGGTCAGATCCCGTGGCCGTGCACTTGATATTCCTCGGGGAGATACGCTTCTCTATGGGTGGTCGGATGTACCTTCGCGGCGATATTAGGAACCGGTGGTCTTATTTCTCGCTGCACTGTACGCGGAATTAATTGACTTCATCGAAGAGTAGGTGTTACGTCGCAGTCCTAATGGAGCAGGTGGCTCTCTGAATTCCTAAGCGCTGGGAAAAAATTCTTCTAAATTCACGGTTCCCACGAAAACGATGCGCAGTAGAGAAGAAGATAGTACCTATACCATATATGATTTATTTTCAGCCTCAATAGTCTCGAAAAGAAATTTGATTTTACAAATTTTTCATTTGTGCTTCTAAAAATCTAGGTAACTCATTTTTCTTTGCTTTTAACCCTTCGTTGGCACTCTGGGTGTGAGTCACCCATAAGATGATTTTTACGCCCTGTACCTTTTCCAATACGTAGGTTCTGCGTAGAATATTGAGGATATTCGTGGAATATCTCTATTTTTTCAATTACCGAAATAGCCTATTTTGTATATGCAAAATAAATACTTTTTTTCCAAAGCCGACTTACAAACTATTTTTTCTCCGAAAATATTATATCTGAACAACAACTCTGTAGATTTTTAGCTTTTAATATTGAAATTTGTAAAAGTTACAATTTTTTGAAGATTTTCTTCGTTTTTTCTCAACATATGGCAATCTAGAATTTTTCTACAAAAACTGTGGTAAAATCTAAATTAAAAAACTATTGGAATACATTCTTCAGACCTTGAAATTGATCCATGATTTTTTTTATAACGATGGGATTCTTCAGATGAGAATGGCAGTCGTTCAAAAATTGCTCTGGGTCTGAGCCACCCAGTATGTCAAAGTTGATCGAAGAAAGAGGTGTGTCATCGAAGGGTTAAACTATATTCACAGTGTTTCAGAATTTTTTGAATTTTCGGGATCTTCCCCTGTCAGCCATTCTATTATGCCCCATTTGCTGTCCTCTCTAATACTCTTTCTATACTGTATCCTACTTATTTAGTCTCTCTGCTTCCGTGCAATCTTCAATTAGATGCTTCAAAGTCCCCTGCCCCCTCTCGCTCAGTTCGCATCTTCTCTATTCTCCCTTCATCCAATATCTATTATTCACCTCGAGATTACCACACCTCAATCGAGCTATCAATCTCTCACTACTCCCTTCCCCTCTTTTACTGAAATTCTCTCTAATTAAGTTATAGTATCAATTGTACCTTGACTCTTTAATACTGTTAAATGTCACTTGTGTCTGTATTTCTCTATCTCTCTCGGAAAGAAGATAGTATCGGCGCAATACAAATCGCAGTACTTACATATTTCCTTTCAAGCCGAGATACATGTTTAAATGGCAATTCCTGCTGCTCATAGACATCAACGTCTCTCATGCCTGTTAATTAAGACGGTAGGTAGGTATGTATCGGCTGGGATTTCATTTCTGTCGTTACAACAATATCGAAGTAGCACACGCGCTACCGAACCGGCAATTACATGCTTGTTAATTACGCCGTTACGTACACAGATCTAGCGTGAGCGTGCTCGCGGAGTGATTCCCGGGAGCCCGAGCCACAGCCACCTACGGATGACTCATTAACATTTCGTCCCTCTTACCGTCACCGTAACGATCATCAATTTCTGCGTTCTACGGACTTCCATGCGGCCCATGACGCTCGTAGAAATGTCACTCGACAACCACTTCAGCCAACTATATGGTCCTTTGACCTATACGCTATAGTGGTCCTCTCTCTCGCTCTCTTTATGCTCTCGGATCCCATGGTGTGCGTACATCCAAGCGAAACTTTTACCTGCGTTTATAAATCGTCCACCTACGCGTCGCACGAACTTCCGGCTGCTGTAATCGTTACTCACCTGCGTTAACTTTGAATAGAATTATTTTGGATAGGTAGACCGCGGATGGGAAATTTTCCCTAGGCACTGAAGAGCTCGATGCTTTGAGATGGAAGACGATACAGAAGTTATAAAGTTATAACAAACGCTGCGCATATTTCTCAAAGAATTTTTACATCGCGCAGTTTTTTGTGCGAATAAAACAGATGCCTACCTTGATAAATTAAATAGTGACAAGGGCTAAAACGTGTCTTCACTAAAGGCGCCAGATTGTCGATGGACACTTCCGTGTGCAAAGAAAAGATACGACCCACTAAGCGTGTCAAGCCTCGCGACTTCCGACGTAAATATACCTACGCAGGAAGCTCAGGACGTTTCCAGACTCAACAAATCAATTTTGGTAGCATCAAAGGCATCGAGGCTCCCTCTCGCCTCGATTGGAGCTGGTGTTTCTCGAAGCGACTCCGTTTGACACGGCTGATATACAGGGTTGTTCGTTTCCCGGAAAGCTGTCTACAAAGCGTTTCTGTCGCTCTTTCCGTTGCTTCGAATGGTCTCCGAGGAGCACTTCCCCAGCGTCACGTAAGAACGTCCTGGAATCAGATCGTGGACGTACACACACGCCCCTACATAGACGCCTGTATACCTACATGGTCGCAGCGACGAGATCCCCGAGAAGATGAAAGGGAGAAAATCAGCGGCGAGCACACGTGCAGGTAAACCGAGTCCCGTGGCTCGTACCTCCTGCCCGTCTACGTTCGCCGAATGCATTAATCACCAGGCCCCGTGATGCACCAGCAGCATGCATTGCGCTGCCTCCCCGTAGAGCCGCCGGCAAGAGCTACCCGAGAGGAATGGTCACGCACCGCACGGAAATACGCGAGACCCTCCCCCGCGGGGCTGCTTTTCCTCCACGAAATCCGCCTCGTCATCGAGTGGAGGTACCTAAATCCGCGAGTGCTCGCCCGATAAATATTCATGGGGGCGATCCCGGTTATTCCGCGGGACATATAAATGGGACGTTAAAAATTGTTAACGTTCCGAAAGCGTGCGCGTGGCGGGTGAAAGGGGGTTGAAGAGCGTGGACGCGCGGTGGTTGGGCAACGAGCCGCTGCGGAGCGCGCGTCGTCGAGCTGTATCTCAAAGAGATTCCAGCGAAGCGTCCGGCAAACTCGGTTATCATAGCCCCGCGCATTATCCGCGAAATCTAATTGCTGATAGTACGTGAAACAACGCCGGTGTCTTAGGTTAATGTGACGCGCCGGTCTGATATGGTACCAGCAACGAATGCAGCGGCCCTCGGAATGAATAATTCAAGCCACCATGGCGGCGCGCATAGCCCTCCAAGAGCTGTTTCGCGCGCGCCACAGAGAGAACCTCGGGAGAGCATTCCTGCACGCATTCGCCCGGCCCGCGATTGTAAATCTCGACACTGCGGGGTTATGGTGGATGTTATGCGCCAATGAGCAGAGAGGATGATATACGCGACCTTGCTTTATTGCAGTTGCTTTGTCGCGATCCGAGCTCGCCCGCCGATTCGCTACTTTTACACGCTTCTATGAAATAGCTATCGCCTGGCTAGAGGACGTTCTCCTGATTATTTCGACGCTGGTAGGTACACCAGTATTTTCAATGGTAACTCTCTTGCGAACGGGGCAGCAGTTCCGCGAGGGTTACTCGTTCGATGCACCCCTTGGGATGTAGGTATCGCGTAGCTTTTGCTGCACTTGTATTAGCTCCGCGCAACAGCCGCCATTACTCTTCCACGCGGCTACAAAGTGAGCTAAATGAAACTTCGAGTTTAATCAATTACAGACCTTGGGAAGCCGGCATCAACAAGTCAAATGTAGAATTCGCAACAACTGTGCCCGGGGCCTGGCGATAGATCAATGAAACTCCATCATCGCTCGATAAAGATCGTAATTCTTGGTGGAAGCATCGATCTCCTCGCGTAGGACTCGCGCGCCTACCTTATCGGTATCGTGTCCCGGAGGCCGGACTCGTCGGAGATTCAATAATTTGATAAAATTCCATCGGATCGTTGGCGGAGTAACACGAACGCGCTCGTATTTTATGGTAATTATTATAACTTTATTTCCTTTCGATCGTTTTGCCGGAGTGGCCGGACAAAACCGACCGAGATTTAATGGTTGAGACGCGTCCGTCCGTTTCTTGGCGCGATTTAAATTGTAAATGAAACGGCGATCAATTCCGCGGCGTCGTTCCGGCGCAGAAAAAGATAGCTGCGGCGACCAGTCGCGGGGAGGGACACGCGCCAACGCGAAATTACACCGGGAATCTGGGAAACTGAAGGAAAAATGTGCCGAGCGAGACGGTCTATATTTAGCCGCGGTGCGACTAACGCGCACCTCGAAGACGGATAGGCTCGCGAGTAACCAACAACCCCGAGGCGCTCTCCCCCGTTAAATAATCGATTCGCGATGGCCGTCCACGAGGATAAATCTCGCGGGGCAGGCTCATCCGTCTGGGGGACAGCGGCCACGAAAACGTATGGAGGCGTTTGGTATATAGCGGAGAGCTGGATGCTTGTCGCTGTTTACGGTGGTTCGTTATACACTGACGAGCCTCGCGAGGTTATACACGAGGTGGTAGATATGCGCCACGGTATCTAAGAGGGGCAGTAGCGATCGTAATTCTCGCCGGACGACTCGGTGTGTTCCTTTGCGCGCCCGTTCGCCCGTTCGCCCGTACCCCGAGTCGAATGCGCGCGACCGCGGTGCTGTGTTGGTGCCTGGACTGCCTCGTGTCCGCGTTGGTCGAAGGTAAGCCCGGATCATATTCTTAACGAGAGTGTTTTACGATCAGAAGGCCCTTTATCTACGGCGGTGTTGTTGGCGTTATCCAAGACCAAACCGAAAGGGAGCCAGCGTGAAAAGAGGGGCGAACAGGGGGGGGGGGCCGGAGGGAGGACTGAGGACGGAGGAGAGAGGCATGGAAGGAGAGAGAAGTCGAAGTACTGGGAAGAAGGTGGCCGTGATGTATCTCGCACTTAGCCCTGCCACGCCAGGCCACACCGAGCCACACCGAGCCACGCCATAGTTGCTTGGCTTTTTTATGCGTTGTCACGATATCACGCGTGTACCTATGGCGTGTATGTCGATCGTCCGGCGTTGTCCGTCCGAGATCTCGCTCGTTTGTAATTGTCGCCGTTCGGTGTACGTCGCACGGAAACGACGCGATAGGAATGGCTGAAGTAGAGACTGTCGTCGTGTTTGACAATGACCGTTGAGAAATAGGTTGATCTGATAGAGCATGCGAGAGTATCTTGTACATACTTGCCCTGTGGGAAGGGACACACGCCGGGGACATGTCGGGTAGTCATCCATTTCTTATCGGAATTAGAATTACTTAGGTACGCTCTGGCGGAACAATATTTCTCTGTTTGGGAAAAGATTCCCATGTGCAGAGAGACCATCGAATAGGTTTGGGCTACTAAGCTACTCCCAGAACATGCTAGTAAGGTAAAAGTATCAATAACTGGATACGTCCCAATACCTGGACACCAATGACATTTATATTTTTACTAAGCTTCATAGAAAGTTTAGAACAATATTGTTGGGAATATATATTCTTTTGCAACTTGATCTCTTATATAAAAAAATAAGAAAGCCCCAGATGTAAAGATTAATATATAAAACAGTCTTTAAATACCGGAGGTGCATGCACTTGAATTCTGCGTAGATTTCTTAAGTAATTCTTAAGAAAAATACAGTTAGTTGTTAAGGTGATAATAATCGTTATATAACGTTTTTCTGAGAAAAAACGTATGTACAGAATCTTAAGAAGTTTCTTGTTACATACAAAACAGAACATTGATTGGTTAATGTTGATTTTAATTAAAAATATACGTGTTCATATACCGGTACATAATAATCTTGTCCTCTGCACGCTGTCCCAATAACTGACCAGCCGTCCAGTTGGCCGGCCTGTCAGCATTTTGAACGCTTAAGTGAAGTCTCAATACCTGACCGCATTGTTGAACTGGTAAAGTGTCTGTTTTCTCAAAATTTTGTATATCAAAAGTGTAGGTAGAAATATACTGTACATAAATTAACAGTTTTTTATTTTCAAGTCATATTTTTAGTCAATTGGATGCTACATTTTCAACATAACCTAAAATTGAAAAGTGAAAAATTCGCGCGCAAGCCTTTCACACGAACACTAGTGGCGCCCTCTGCGCCGAGCATTGCGTTATCTTCCCCATTGGCCAGGTATTGGGACACCAAAAATGGTACGCTGGGACAAATCAGAATTCTATTGTCCATGTACTACAATTTAATTAAAATAACGCACTGAAAACAAGTGTTTAGTAGCTCATTTGATAGAAAGAAGTAACATTTGTCTGAATATTGACACTTTTGTTAAAAGGGACATTTATTTTTAGTCCATTTTCAAGATATACAACTTTGATATCCTGAAGTATCCAGTTATTGGTACTTTTACCTTATATTGGTGAAACCTACTCGATGGTCTCTATACACTTGGGAATCTTTCACATTCTAGTGACAACACACGTCAGTCACACCTTCCGGTGTCCCGGGTCTAACAGGGGGCTGGTCATCCAACACTATTTTCCTCAAACAATGGATCCGATTGAGTAGCCGACACGACTTTATTTTAATCGGATCGCATCGATCGTTTGATTCACCCGTTCCAACCGCGCAACCCCCTTTAACGCCGTTGACGTTATTTACATACGCCGTTTGCTTATACAGTCCGCGCGGTGAAGTTAAACGCGTCCTCCCGAGAATAATAGTGCTCTGAAAATTTATAAGAAAGCCGAGCCATTATTCCGGGCATCGGCGAAGGTGCCACCCTTCGCGGCTGATTTGCCGCGACTAGCGCGAAGACGAATTAGCTCGACGGCCACTTAAATTCCTTCACCTCCTGGTCCTCGCCTTTTGAAATATCCACCCGGAAGAGACTGGCGTCGTTACGGCGAGGCGTCAACGATCTCGCCACCGATCACCCCGCTCGTCCGCCGTGTAACGTTCTATAAACATACAACGGCGGTGATTGCGGATCGATTGAAATTAATACATCGTTGAGGGATACGCGCCTCGCCGCGTAACAACTTCTCCCGGGCGCAAATCGGTCGCGTTATCTTTATGCGCGGCGAAAGCTTTCATCAACCCTTTCGGAGAGGATCGCCCGAGCCACTTATTCAAATGAGACATTCGCTCGAAGCACGATACGATAAAGAGATAATTCAGTACACGTACGAGTGCATCGTTATTGCAATTATACGTAAATGAGACGATTACGTGTTCGGCCATACAAAAGACGATCGGGAGGGAACCTGAGCGTTTTCTTCGGTATTCACCTACCGCGCTGCCCGCCCCGCTGACAGTCACCAGCAGCGCGCATCCAGGCACGCTATTTTTCGCGGTCGTTAACGTTTTCCCTCCGCCATTTCGCAAATTGTATGCCCGCGAGCCTTCGCGAACCCGTCACCGGCCTGTTCGCGAATACTCGAGCCTCGTAACTTAGACCAGATACGCGCGCTTCTACCGAAGTATCGCGGGTCTAGAAGATTTGAATTTCTCCTCCTTTCGCAGGGGTTGCTTGCGCGGAGATCATTCACCCTGTACACGTGCACGCGGATAAGATCCCATGAATACATACCTAACGTTCGCTAATTTGCATACGCGAGAGAAACCTATCGGTATATACGCGCTCTGCCTATGTACAGGGTGTCTCGAGAACATCCTTTTATTGTCACGAGCTGTGGCAACTGTCGCGTTCAAACGGGCCACCTATAGGTGGTCGGATTCGAGCTGCACAAGTTGGGACGTTTTCGTCATTAACCCTCTAATGCGGGGTGGAGAATTTGCCCGCAAGTGCACGGGTAGGGTCCCAACGTTTTGTCCATACTTTTATTAGTAAATACAGTTCTATTTGCTTATAATAACGATATGTATCAAAACAATTTATTGGGCAAAGAAATCATTAGGAGAGCAAAGAAAATTATTAATTTTTCTCGCGCCATGCACTGAAATAACTGAAAAACAATATTTCTCATGGGTCGCACTGATCCAACCCGTGCACTGGAGGGTTAAATGCACCTTGTGACTTAACTTTCCAGTATTAATCATTCGGCAGTGTGTAGGCCTCTGAATTCAGAGATGGGTCAAAGTTTTATTTAAATAAAAAATTTAGATAACGAATAGAAGTTAAAAAAATAAAAAAATTACCTTTATTCGTCAAATAATCTAAAGTGAAAGTAACTTTTATTTAATCCATTATTTAAATAATTTTTTATTTGGTTAATGCCCAATTCTGAATTGCATACGCCAAATAATTCGTGATCAGCAGGTAACCATCGGGGCAAAAATCAAGCCAGAGTATTCCTTGAAATATTACTATCGAACAGAGATGGGCAAAAAATTATTTGAAATAAAAATTTGTGTACGAAATTTTTATTTCAAATAATTTTTTGCCCATCTCTGCTATCGAACTACTTACATTCTTACATAGTTGTTTCTATAGTAGCCAAAACTGACCTGAAATTTCATATTCATCCTGAAATTGTTGGAGCTTCAAGGGACTTTGCCAAGAAGCAAAGCTTTGAACCGCACTGTAGGTTCGCTTGCGTACCTGCGTGTACATACCGCGTACGTATAAGTGTACGTACTGTGAGAGTGGGCTACGTGCAAGCGGTGGACCGACAGGACATCGCTCATGGCGCTCCCTCCGTCCTAAAGCGCTATGTTACAGAGGGTTGGGGGCACTTACTTCGTTCTCGTACTCTTGTACCTTCGTTATCCACTCCCCATTTATCCTTCACGTGATCCCCGTGTACGTGTACGTACACCTTCCTCCTCTTCTTCTGTGTAATCGGAGAACTGTGAGCACCATTACGATGGACCCGGGTGAAAAGGCAGTCGAAGACCGCGAACGGCCATACCTCTCGCCGCGGTGCCACGGCGGAAACCAGGCACAAGATACGCTGGACACTTTCTGCTTTTATGAAAATCTTCCACCCCCCGAACCTGTTGAATACCGCCCTCAGCTTTTTCTCCCGTTTTCGCGTGCCTGAAACTTTTTAGTAGCCCTTCTGCTGGGCCGTGAGCGGCAGACTGCTGTGGGAGAAAACGGTGGGAACGCGCTGATTAAAACTACTTACTTACAAGGGGACACCGCGAACCCTTGCTCACCATTTGCGTTAACAAAATTTTTAAAGGAGTTTAAAGAAAATGCCTGACGGACGAAACTTTTTCAAAATTTTGTTAACGCAAGCTTGCGGCACTTAGGTACTGTACCATTGAACTTCTGTTTCAAAATATTTTTTCTGGCTCTTGTATTTTAGGAATTGTACGCGAAAAAGTGGGTCTGCCTATTTGACTTTGAGGTTAGTTTTCACACCCTTAGAGGGCGATTGGACAGGAATGAGACATACCGTTGTTCTTGTCTCGAGTCTCTCAAAAAAATCCACAAAGTTGCGTTCCAATCGGTGAGTGGATTAGCGGTGTTCCTTCGTTAGGCCATTTTCGACCAGCTCCGCGGTCTTCTTACAAGGGAACGTCCCGAACCCGGAAATTCAAAAAATTCTGTAACTTCGTGAACATGTAGGGAATTTCCTCTTGATTTCAACGCAATTTCTGTTTGCTGCCCAAATTCACTCTGAGGGGGTGGAATTGACCCCTAAAAATCCGGTTATTTTCCGATTTTGTGTTGTAACTCGTGAACTGTAAAATAATTTTTCCACCAAATGATAGATCTAATTAAAAGAAGTATCTTTTGTCTTGAAACTTTTTTTCTATCTGTCACAGTTCGTGAGTTATAACACAAAATCGGAAAACAGCCGAATTTTCAGTGCCTTTTTTTTCAGGGTCGAATTTCACCCCCTTCGAGTGAATTTGGGCAGCAAACAAAAATTGCGTTGTAATCACGAGGAAATCCCCTACATATTCATAAAGTTTCAAAATTTTTTGAATTTCCGGGTTCGGGATCTTCCCTTGTCAGACTCGTAGAAATTTTTAGCGGAAACTCTGGGGGTGGTTTCCCGCCACTACACACGCGACCATTCGAGCCGTGATCGGGTTTCTCGTAACAGGCGGTAACTAGATATCGTGAATTTTTAACCGCCGAACGGGGTTTGTAAATGTAGGGTAGCTAGCGGGCAGTTTTTTTTCAACTGGCATACGTTTGTGCGGGCTGGCCTGCGCGACGCGTTGGGCAGCCTGGCGCGCAGGCCGTTGGAAGGAGCCGACCTGGCTACAGTTTTACAAGCAGGATCGGAACAACAGTAGCGAAAACTTCGTTCCCGGTGATTTTCTAACGCCGTGTACCTCTGCCCTGCTTTACGAGGCTATAAACTGACGTCACAATACCAGGAGCCGCCTTGTGCGATGGGTCGGACGCGGCGCTGCTAACGCGAATGCCACCACTTCGGATAATGGATTCATATGGCCCATAAAATTAAAGCATACGACAAATTTACCGTCGTATTTCACGTCGGCCAAAGTTTCGGGGCTTAGCGCGTGCCCACACGCAAATTGATTCGGGTCGATGTTCCTGTCGACTCTGCTTTCGGTCAATCATTTCAATGAACGCAGGAATCTTCTTTTTACAAACTTCCTAGTCCTTAAAATGAAAGTGGAGATGCTCTGATATGCCCCGAAGTGAGTCTGTGCTCCACATGTTCACAGCTTTTTTTCCACTTCCTTGTTCAATCCCCAGAGGCGTGTTGACTTTGACGCCTGGATCAGTTGGCTTGGTCTCATCTTTATCGGTGATCATACACGTAGGTGCTTACGATCAGTGGACGAGAAATAGCGAAGTTAGCAAACCAACCAGTCGTGAAGGTACTTAATCATGCCTCGATCCCTGGGACAATCGCTTAGAAGAAAAAAGTGGAGAAATAAACGCCTGAGACCCACAAGCAGTTAGGGTCATGTGGAGTGTGCAGCTACCTTTCTCATTCAGTTCCCGTTATGTAGTCCCATTGATGGATGCACGGAAGCCCGAAGTGGAACGCCGCAGACGGCTGTTGCGAGTGGCTCTCGTTGCTCCAATTAAACCGCCGACTTTACGATTTCGCCGTTATTTTAACGCCGGCTATAGGTACTCAATCCTGTGTCATATTCGAACCGAATACCGTTTCATATCACCATTTTCATATGCAACCACAAAAGATATTCGTCGACAAGCGACCGTAGACTTAAAGGTTCGTTAAATGGGGCCATTGATCAAAGCCGCCTCGGCATTTGCCTGGCGAAGAACGGAGCGCTGGCCGGGACGCTTCTGCTGGCTGCAGAATCGCAGCCGCGGCCCGGGGGAATTAATAAAACGTCAATAGGAGTAAATTTCGGCCGGGCGATACGATGCCAAAGGCATCCGGCACGTAGTAGTCAGGTGCAACGCATAAACTATCGCCGCAATTTTGCCTACGCGATTCGGATAGTCGCGTCGCTGCCGGTTTGATCTACGACGATAATAAGACGTCGGCTGGAGGATTAGGACGAGGTTGCCGCGTGCCTTATTAAGACTTAAATTGGTTGAAGAGAATAGCGGCGAGCGGGGAACAAGGGGTTACAGGGGAGGGAGAGAAAGAGAGAAGGAAGGAGACAGTGAGAAGGTCGCCTACGGCGGGGATGGTGGTGCATCCAGGCATTATGGCCGCCGCTCCTTGAGTTTGGAGGGTCCGGGATGAACGGCTGGCAAAGATAAGGAAAGCTGGAGGGGGTTGCTCGAGGTTGGGGGATTTGGGGGTCGAGAACATCCATCTTCCCGTCCCCGTCCCCTCCTCGCCCCTCCCGCTACACGTCCCACCGTATCTTCCATGCTCTGCCCCGTTGCATCCTACAGGGTTCACCGTACCGACATACATCTCCTGTCGAGGGGAGAGCCCTCTTCGTCTTGTCCTTTGCTTAAGTTAACTTTACGCTCCTTCTTTCCCTCTCCGTTCCCCGTTTTCCTTCGGGCTTCCCTCTCTGTTCGCGCTTCGCCCCTGTGTGTGTGCGTGTGCGCGCGCCGTGTTTTTTCTTCGGGCGGAGAAGAGCGCGAGAGTCGTAGCGGAGCCGTGCTGCGGACGGCGCGGCGAGCAGAGGCGAGCCAACCGAAAACGAGCATCGCCGAAGAAAACACAAACTTAATCCTACGCGTGATTCATCTGGGCCGCCATAGATCTGGATTATCTCCCGTCATCTGCATATTTACGAGTATCTGCTTTGTCCTGATTGTGCGCGCTGCCGGCCCCACGCGCACGTATCCCAGCGTAGGAAGTAACGCCGCGGACCAGATAAACCTATCCCGGCCGCCTTCTTCTTCTCCGTGCCGAGCCGCGAATCTTTTCTTTATTTCGAAATTCGACTCTGCCGAGGGGCCCGCGGGCCGCTCGGGGTCTACGGATCCTCAGCGGTCGCAACCTTATCTCCCATTAACGAGCGTTATATTCGACGCAGAACACGGACGACGATTCGAAACCGAGGACACAGAGCTTTGGCAGCAGCTAAGGCCAACATTGCTCCGGACTTTTAACCGAAGATTGCCGATTTTTCCTCCCGCCTTTCTCACCCGCGGAAATCGCGCTCATCGAAATGCAAACGCGGACTGCGCGGTGGCGGACGCTCTTTCCTCGTAACTTCGGTGGTAAGCGTAATCGTACCTCGCAACGACCGCTTCAATTTCCGTCATTACGGCTGAATAACGCGTCGTTAAGCGCGCTACAAACATTCGCGGCTCTAACGGCGCATAAATAATCGCGGGGCAAAGTGAACGCGCAGATTTAACTCATACTTCAGCGGGGCGACAATAAGCTGATAACGGGTAGCGAGTATTCGCGATGTATGCGTATCGGTGCACACGCACACGGCCGCGGCGTTCATTTCGCGCTGGATTGGCCGGCGTTTGACAAACAGTATTAGCCTTAATCGTCGCTGGGCTATCGGATTTAATTAGCTCGCCCTGCTGCTTTTTTTTTTTTTTATCTATTTTCCACCGAGATGGTCGAATGAAAACACTTTTTCGGCGGTTATGCCTATAATTCGATTGTCCTCTATTCTTTTTTTCTTTTACAGAATTCGTTGAAATTTGCATGTGGAGTAAATCCGGGTGTGTCGGTCGGGCAGGAGAGTTGGTCGAGTCGCGATATTTCAGAATCTATAGGTAAAAACGCGTTGAAGTATCTGGCCATTTTAATTCTTGCTTTCAAAGCTAACGAGAAAACTATCTCACCGTACCTCTGCAGAAAGGAGAGATGGTCGAGTTATGATTTTTTTATTATTTTTGTTTATTTATTTTATTTATTCACTTTTGTATTAATTTGCTTTGCTAATCGCCAGTAGGTTTGATGTGTTCTAAACTTGTTTAGCGAGACAAATGAAATATCAATAAATCGGTGGATGTAGTAGGTATTCACTCATAAATAATTTTCCTTTCTTCTTTGTTATTTTTTCACGAATGTCTCTGCCAACGACGAAAACCATTTCTCTTCGCACCTCGGGAGAGATAGTCAGATGTCACGACTTGAGTTTCCAACTGATTTTCAGCAAATAGGGTAAAGGACCCAATTACTGCTACCTACTTATTCATAATAAATAAATCTTGTGAAATGATGCATACAAAAAATTTAGCATACAATTGAAACTGTTACTTATACGATACCGCACTTAATTTTTTCTTCGATAATTTGGATAAAAAGATAAAAAATTTTAAGCGGATATTAGGAGAGTGAAAATTATGAGTTCCTTACTAGCGAAAGAGAAAACAAGGCGTTAAAGCAAATGCTGTAATTGTAATATTTAAGCTATTAACATAACAAAATATAATGTTTTAAATAATATAAGCTTTCATAGAAGGTAATAAATATCCGAATTCAACGATTCATTAAGTCTTTTTACTTATTAATTGGGTGACAGTGATTGGTGCAAGCGTTTCAAGCATCTTGGTATTACTGTCATAGCAATAAATAGTTGCTTATGTTCATGACACGATATAACCTTAAAATGAGATAAACAGTATTGGGTTAGCTGGCAGTAATTCAGTCAAATAAATTTGAAGGGTGTCAGTAATTGAACGCGAAATATATTTCTGAAATTGATGAATTTATACATAAAAATCGAAATTTTAAGATCCACCAAATTTTGTTCATCAAGTAAACATATTAAACAATAATAAATAACAAGAATAACATATACTTTTAGTCATTAAGTACAAAAATATAAGATAATGTCAACGTCAATGCTTAAAGTGACAGTAATTGTGTCCTTTACCCTATTGTCCTAAAACAAATATCGCCAGTTTTTCTAAATCAGCACAAAATTCCAAACATATTATTTTTATACTGACAAAATAAATAATATCAGTATTATTTTTAGTAAGCACTTTATATTAGGCCGACCGACAGTCCCGGACTTACCTACCCTACCTCGTATTCGCGCGCGTTTCAAGCGGATCGCCAACCATTGCATCGCAATCTTTTTCCTAGCTCGAAGCGATAAACGGCGGTTGGGTTTTTGGAAAATTATTCCAGGCATTCACGGCTGTCCGCGATGATCTATCATTTGCCGAGGAAGAGCGCGATGAAATAACACGTATCGGAGGGATGATTTGCAGGCACTGAGCGCGACCGCTTCGAGAGGGCAAGTGCCCGGTGCCACAATGTTGAAGATTGCACGAAAAATTGCTGCCGCGCAGCGTTGCGACTTAATAACACATCCAGGCACTGCGTTCTCAGTAGGTACGACGGGTAGGTACCTACTGTCGAGGAAAAAGCAATTATGCTCTCGTTCCTCTTCCTCTCGCTTCTCCCTCCCGCCCTTCTCTCGCGGTCTTTGCGTGTCGAAAGATAAACGGTGCGATTGAAACTCAAACTCTCTTGCCCCCGTCCCCCCCCCCCCCCCCTTTTCCATGCCCTCCTCCTATCGGTGCCGCGATGATGGTCTTTGATTAATTCGCGATCGGTCTCGCCGTGTTATTCGCCGATCGACGATCAGCGATCTGCAAATTACCTACTCATCGCGTAATAGCGACGACGTGCCTCGATGCTAACCGGCCCGTCTTCTCCTCTGCTCTATCCTTCGCCTCCTCCTTGCCCCTTGGCTACTCGCCGCGCGCCTTCCACCTGGTTCCCGCTCCGGTTTTCTGCCCATTCTGTCCCGAGGCTGGCCTTCATTTTCTTAATCTCCTGCCGGCGTAGAAAAACTCGGCTCCCCTCGGATCCCAGTGTTCTTCAGCGACCGACGAACCTTTAATAACAACCGCCCCACGGATTTTTCCCTACCTCGTGTTTACACCGGCCTCGTGCTTCGACTTCTACGCGGAGTGTTTTTCTGTCGCGTGACGCTTCTTCGTTCGCCGCGCCACGATGTATTTCCATCGGGTAAAAAACGGCGGAACGATGATTCGATTGCCTTTGGGCCTGTAATTCCCCTGGAACTGAGAGGCAGGAGCTTTGAAATTAAAATTCTCGGGCAGCGCAAAGTTGGAGACTTGCTGCTTGAAGCTCCTCGGCTCTGTAATTCATCGACTGATGGAAAGATTGGGAGATTCCGAGCGAGCGGTGTCTTGAAATTTAGAAAGGAGCGCCTCGACGTTGCATTCGCATGGAAGAAACGCTCCCGGGATCCTCCAGAGTGGAAATCCTTACGTAAAGCTTCTCACAACTCACCGATACAACAATGCTTGACCCCCTCGCGATAAAGAAAAGGGCCTCGATGCTCCTTCGGTCAAGTTTTTCTTAGGCCAGCGCCGGAGATCTATTCTTTATGGAGATTACGTGATGGAGATACGATCGGAGCGTATCTCCTCCGCGATGCTCCAATGTTACCGAGGAGTAAGTTGATTTAGGTCGGCCGAAGTTACGGTTTCTTTCACGGAGCCTGCCGAATGTAGCACGATGTTGGATGATATTGAACGTAGCCACGTTATGTAACATTTTATGGTACGGGCTCGAGAGAAATGTGCGCGCGGGATCTCGCTTTTAAAATTATATCCCATCGGTAACTGGTAAAATGTAACCTTTTATACTTCGTCCAGCAACATTGCTTAAAAAATAATTGTTGCTCCACCCAAATACCTTTTTTGGGATACTAATTTAAGAGATAATAAGTTCCTTTCAACCCGCGACGAATCTTCTCTCTCTCTCTGGGCAACGAACGCGGCGTGGTAAAAATTGTAACTTCATTTTAGAAGAATGTGGAGGAAAATCGGAGTAAAAACGCGCTATTTGCATTGCAGTTCCTTGGGAGCGTAATGCACCCATTGCGGCGGCTCATTCATCAAACCGTGTTGTTATTTTCCAGTTGGTTTTCTACCTGCAATGGATGCAGTTTAGTCAACATTCGGAAGCCATACCATTTTATCACGGCCATTCAAACCCCATTGGCCGTGCAGTAGAGATACCGCACATATCTATATACATGTCTAGTCTCCATTCTACATGCACATAGGGTGAGCCCAGCGAAACGTTTATATACCAGCGTTCCAATGAAGAAATAAAAGGGTCCGATTTAACGAATCGACGTTGTTTTTGAAAAGTAGACAATATTGCTCCACTACCACGATTCCAGACAAGTTTCTTCGGTGTAAATTTTTCTTGTAGTTCCAGTATGCTTGTATGCTTAACAATTTTTCTGCTCTAATTGGTATCAGTGGCTGTCAGGTGACGTGAAATTTTAGCAAATGAAGGGGAAGGGGTAAACAGGGAATGTGACAAAACGGCTTTATCGAGAAAATTAAGTTTTAATAGTTTAGGCCATTAGTAAAGAATCAAGGTTTATTTATTTATTTATTTATTTAACGGGAAGCACCCTTTAGTTACAATAAAGCATATAGCTAAGTAAGAGACAGTCTGTAATAATTAACCTATGTGACGGAGGAGAAAAATTATACAAAGACGTTTCGCGAATAATATATATACATAAAAACAGCCTAAAAAAAAAGATATATACATAAAGATGTGGCATGAGTTTCTATTGAAAGACTTCAGAAAAAAAGGAAGGAAAAATAATAGCAAAAATAAAATTAAAAGTAAAAGTAACGCTATGGTAGACTACGCTCGAGCACAGTAATAACTTGCGCCTTGAAAAGGTTCAATGAATTTATCTGCATTCTTCATAATATGAAGCTTATACTCTAATTAGGCATCAGAAGAAATAGGTAAGAAGATAATAATTGTTTTACATTATTTTAATATTTTTTCAAGTTTGAACAGGGCAGCATACTGAAACAAAATAAGAAATTTCCACTCCTATTGGGGGATCCCTTTTGTCATAATTTCTTATTTTACCTTGGCGACAGAAGCATATGCTTAGAAAAAAAGTGGGGACATTCTGTGTTTTGTTCCAGTGCAGAGTGGAGATTTCCTGTTTTCAACCAGTATACCAAATCATTTGAACTTTATAATCCTTTTTGATTTCATAGTTCTGTAGTTGCCACCAACAAAATATGCTACAAATCGCAAAATCACGAAAAATGGACATTCCTCGTTTTTTCCCTCTACCCTTAAAACATTTTAATGGAAAGGACTTGAGACAATTTGAAAATTAATTCAATATCACAACTCACATATGAGTTATGAGCAATATACTCACATATTAAATTAAATTGGGTTACGAAAAAAAGTGAATTGTTTTTATAGTTGTCTCAAGCCTCTCTGTTTAAACTTTAAACCTTTTCTGATTCCTTTGGCCCGAAATTTGCCGTCCCCCAGAATTTACAGCCTAATTAACGTACACATAAATCCACCTCTGCTGTTAGGCTATTCAAAAATAGCGTTAAATTTACAGGCCTATGTCATTTGGGCTATTTAGACCACCCTGTAACAAGTCAGACATTAGGCAGAGAATTACAGGTTTCCACATTTTTCTTTTCAAACTCTAATCATCTTCAACGATGCCCGCCTCAAGCGAAGAACGTAATGCCGGAGGAGACGCCGATTTATCCTCGAATTTGACATCGTAGAAACGAAAGTGCTTGTAATTAATGGCCGCAAATCAGTACGCTAGAACGGTTTCCAGATAAACATTATGCCGGCGAAGAAGCTTCCGTTGGATTTCGATCGCATAAAGATAAGGAACACCTGTTTCGATATCGATAACAAAATTATATACATACCACCTTATTATAACACCATGTCGGGTGATATTATCTTCTTTATGCGCCTTTGTACGGTGAAAGCTTGATTCCACGGTGGTTATTGGAAATCGATTATGCGCCGCGATAAATTATTATTAACTGCGTCATACCAAGGGCGATAAATTCAGCCGTACCTTGTCTTTAACGATTCTTTTCCCTCGAATGGGCGCGCTATCGTTTCGTTAGCTTCATATTCACCCCGCGTTCATCCTTGGTGATACTTGTAGCAGCGGTCGTTTAATAACCCCTCGGTTAATTTTTTTTACTCTATTACAATTACACTCGCAATTTTTAATCCGCCCGTATAACGTCGATGCAAATATCGTTGGCGTGGATTTTGATATTGAAAAGAAAGAAGCTTAGCTGCATATTTGCATCACTGTAATTTCTCCTAACGTGGAGCAAGTTCGCCGGCGTCGCGGAAAACTCATTTTGAAGTCAGAGCGCGGGTCCGATGAGAAGATGGCATTAAATAGAGTAACGAGCCAACGTCACCACGATGGTAATATGAAATTTCACGTTCGCGGAACGACGTTCACCTCCGCGGAAGATTTCGCTGATCAGCAAAGTATTCCTCTCCGATCACTTGCCATAGAAGCCATAACAATAGAACGTAACATTTGGAAGTAGCACTTTCCATGATCAAATCCATATCTCATCGGAGCTCACAAAACAACTAAATAGAAAATATCGAACCGCTTTTTCCCCGTTTGTAGGGGCGATTGCACGGATTCAACTGCTGCGTCTGCATCCGTCGGATACGCTACGCTCTCTCGAACGAGCCTCGAATCGATATGGCCGATTCCAAGGGCGTAGTTGACTGAAGGAATTATCGCAAGGTATTAGAAAAATAACCGTGGCAGAAGTGTGTTGCTACGGTGCGTAGTTTGTCGGTGTAACGATTCTAAGATAAGAGCTCGCAAAAGCTCGCGGGGAAGGGCACCCCATTCAATTTCGTGCTCTCGGCTCTTCCTGCTTCCATTCAATCATCCGAAAGAAATATCGATTGCGATGCGGGCATTGTGGCCGATATCTCTGATCACGGTCACGTCGTTGCCATTTCGTGTACATTAAATACTGGCCGAAGATAATGAGTACACCTGCGCGCATATCTTCATCTCGAATCCGGTGCACCCATTCAATAGCGAAGCTATTAATCCGCCGGGTATCAAGATCTAAAATCGAGAACGACTTCTGTGAACATTAAATGTTGCGAATGTCGAGCGAATGAAGGGACTTTTACTCGCCGATGCTTCGGAGTCGGCATTCGAAATAATACTGGGAGCATTTCGACGTAGATATAATTTATAACCGTCTCGCTACTTGCTATTCTCTTTCTCTATTCAAATTTTCTATGTACCGATTTCATGTTGCGAACTTAGTGAGGACATATGGAAGTTTTTCTTGGGAAAAATTGATAATAATATAGATGGATTAATTAATCGCAAATAGGTATTTGAAGTGTCCTTGTAAAAGCCACCGTGAGTGTCAAAATTAAAATTTTACAGGTACTATATGTTGTATTACCATTCACACGTAGAATATATTTCCTAATAATTTTTTTTTTAATTTGGCACTGAGTGTGTTTTCTACAAGGAGTCTTCGTATTTTGTTAAATATCTACTGGCCATTTTGATTTTGCAGTTAAGTAGATCTAAACATTTACCCCCTTGCGTATATCTTCGTTTCATTCCAAGCATTTTTCATTACAAAAGAAACCCCTTTCGCAGGGCGAGCCCAAGCACAGTTATGAAGACATCGTAGGCCAAGCACCTCCAACAATTCGATTACGCCTGTATCTGTCAGAGTCTGTTTGGTTGACTCGTTACATAACCAGCGGAATAATATTAGTAATATAGAAGTGGCTGATGGAGAAGCTTTAGCACCAGCCATGATGGTAATGGGCGCTGGTAGGAGTAGGGTCGACCATTCAAGGCCGACCTGTTGGTCGTTCACGGGGCCTAAAGTGGGACCACCGCATGGGGGGAGTTCCACTCGCCCCTTCTCCTTTTCTTTTCTTCTGCAACAAACGCTCCGAAGCCGCGCGCGGGCCCACAGAACTCGTTCCCTTTCAGATTATTCTTAAATGTCGCGCAGGTCGCGTCAATAATTGTACTGCTGAGTGCAACAACGGCCTCGGGACACCAGGCCCTTTTTGCATGAAACGCATAATTAGATTCCAAATTCTTTTCTGCATATTCCTTCTAAATTTCATTGCTGTATCCCTGAAATTGACAGAGTTATGGCCAATTTTGTGAATCGATGTTGATCGACTGACCCTAAATTCGTATTTAATAATAAATCGAACGTTTAAATTTAAATGCATTAAAATATTAAATTAAAATTAATTTCACTGATTAATTTAGTATACAATTCCGATTGTAGTAATGCAACTACAAAGGATATAGGGTAGATGTCCCAATTACTGCCAATGTCCCCATTACTACCACTTTATTTATTGTACTTAATAAAAACGTGACGTATAAAGAATAGTGTTCAACAAAATTCATTATTAAATTGAAAATGTTCTTCTTGTTCTTATTATTATTGTACACTGTAAAGAATTATACGTTACGTTTTTATTATGAAAATAAATAAAATGGCACTAATAGGGACACTTACAGTAATTTGAACAATTTACTCTATCAAATTTTTAAGTTCTTTTATTGGTAATTTTACAACAACATCACTACATGTAAAAAAGACCTTCATATATTTTTTTCGAAACTAGTGACACTAACAAGGGAACATCTCGAACCCGAAAATTCAACAAATTCTGAAACATTGTGAATATGTAGGGAATTTCCTTCTGATTACATCGCAATTTTTGTTTGCTGCCCAAATTCACTCTAAGGGGGTGTAATTGACTCCTGAAAATCCAGTTATTTCCTGATTTTATGTTATAACTCGTGAACTGTAAAATAAGCCAATATTTTTATACCAAATGATAGATTTAATTAAAAGAAGTAATTGTTGTCTTGAAACATTTTTTCTATATCTTACAGTTCGCGAGTTATAACATAAAATCGGGAAACAGCCGATTTTTCGGGGGTTAATTTCACCCCCCTCCAGTGAATTTGGGCAGCAAACAAAAATTCCGTTGTAATCAGGATGAAATCCTTTACATATTCACAAAGTTTGAGAACTTTTGGAATTTTCGGGTTCGGGATCTTCCCTTGTAAGGCCCTTCTTGTACCCAACAGTTGGATTTCCATTAAAGTTCGAATCTGTCGTGAAAAGAGAACCCTGACGAAAAAGTTGAGTGAAAACGCGATCCCCGATGCTTGTTACAATCTTCTTATTATCAATCACACGCTCCCCCACCTCCTATTAATTGGATTCCACGTCCTGTTGCTCCGATCGCTCGTCGCGAAGACGGCCCCGCGTGGAGCTTCGAATGAGGGACCTAACAGCGGCGGAAATTAGTAATTTCAGCGTTGTCTGCGAATCAAGGAAATCCCTACCCGCGACGTAAGAAATGCAATTTTGGCGCGGGGTTCCCCCCCCGGCTGGCGCAGATGTTCCGCAGAATCTCGTTGCACGATCGTCCCGGGAGTACAACGACTGCGGTTTACGAAATAGTGCAGGATCATAAGGAGAATTAGGCGCCTGAAGTTGCAAGGCACGTAGCTTCGTAACGACGTCTCGAAAGGTTCGTGATTTTACCGAACCGCCGAAACGGTCTCTAAAAGTATTGTACGAGCAAAACGGGCGCGGAAAAAAGGAGCAAGCGTCCCCTGGCCTCCCTGCATCGATACCGTCGCCGGGCTAGAAATTTCAATTCGTTTTCGCCTCCTTCCCCCCTGGATATCTCCTCTCGGGGCCATTTCCCGTCGTCGATCCTCCGCGGCAGTTACGGTAAAAAACGCGGTCGTTGGGAAGTTCGGAATTCCGCCGTCGAACTGGCTAATCTAACTTTGTAATTAAACATAGCAGGCTCGCTAAAGAAGATAACGAAACCGTGGAATGTTGGCCGCCTTGCCGTTTTCCGGGTTTAATTAATTTCCGCGCGAGCACTCCGGTCCCGTAACGCGGGAGCCGCACCAAATTAACTGTCACGTAAATAACGAGGCGCATATGACGCGCGTTTAGCGAGGCGGGGCTGCGCTTTTGTAAATAACGCGAGCGTCTGACGAGTTGGAAAGAGGTGGTAGGCCCCCTCGGCCCTCGGCCAGCAGGCATCGCTCGCCGAGAATTTCCTTCCGGTGTCCGAGATCGTTAATTCAATACCCGCGCCCTATCTCCGCCGGTGGACTTATCGGGAAGGGATAGAAACGCCTCGGCGGCCACTCTGCGACGGGAAAAGCAAGCAAAAGAGAGGAAAGCCATTTCTCCCGCCGGAAGTGAGTCGGACGCCCTCCGGGGTCTTCCATTTCTATCGGCGAGCGACGACGTGCCACGTCAGCTAGGATCCGTCCACCCTTCTCTGGTTTTTCGTCAGCCTCGGCGACTGTCCCGATATTTATTTTCATTGCCGCCGCTGTCAACGCTACCTCGACATATACAGGGGTGCCCTAGGTCGACGAAAGACTTGGGCTGCTGCCAGATGAATCCGTACGAATAGATCCGAACGATCCTCCCGCCGGCTGATATTTCAGTCGCCGCGTTCTCGCGCCTACGATCCCCACGGGCTCACCAATAATATTGCCGCGATCGTGACGCGAGTGGCCGAATTTAAAGCGGGAAAAAATGCGCTCCCGAGGGGCGATCCCCCGTCGCTTCTTCGGTTACTGGAACATTTCTCCAACACCTTTGCGGTGCGTAGGTACCGGGGAGAGGATTATTGCCGGCAGGAATGCTCAGGATTGCAGGAGGGGGAGAATTTTTAAATGATCGCCGATTGGGAATTGGCAGTGTAACGAACTCTACTGCTTCTGCATACAGAACAGTTGCCGTACAGGGAAAAGCAGCTACAAGGAGAATGATCGTATTTAAAATGGGCGTATCCGGGCGCGGAGCGCCGGTTCGTCGCGGCGGTTCCCTGTTCTTAAACCGGCGGTCGCACCGTTTACTGCAAAATTATAGTCCGCGGGCAGCATGGGCGCCACGGGTTGATCCGACACGTTGATTAAAATCGTGAACACGGGAACGGTGTTCGCCGCGATGGGGGATCAGAAATCGCTCGAGATACGCTCCGGGCTAACGAAGGCAACCACCGCGCGGAGAGAGGGGATCGATGTTTCGCGATTTCGGGGTCCCCCATGGACCATTTCCAAAGCGACGCTTTGTATTTCGATTGCCATCGACGCGACGTTCCTTTGTTCTGAACGGCTGGGAGAGCGTTGGGCTCTGCGGCGGTGCGCCCCTGGGTACGCGAGACGCTTCGAGGAATCTTCGAGGAATCTTGGAAGAGCGACGCTCTTTCCCAGGAGAGAAAGCGCTTGGCTCGCGCAAACCGTTTAATGAATCGATAAACCTCGGTGAGGTATCGAACGGCGTGAGCGCGTAAACGAGGCGCATACGAAAGAGGAGGGGAATCGGCGGGTGCCCGCCGAGCCGCGGGTATTCTAGCGTGGGGATATTTCTCAAAATTTTTTGCCAGTCCCGTGGGTCGCGGCGCGGAAGGGAGCCAAAAGCGTGGACGTGGGTGGCGGCGGAAGGTGGTATTTGCGCGGGCCAAATAACCCAAATAAAGAACAAACAGCGAGGGTGCACGGCGGAACAAGGAGGGGCGGATTGGGGTGAGACGGGGGTTGGAAGGGGGGTTGCAGGGCGGCACACCCGGGAACGGGAAAGAAAAATAGAAAGGGTCGAGGAGGGAGAGACAGAGTGAGAGAGAGAGAGAGAGAGAGGGAGAGGGACGGGGAAGCGTAGGGTGACGGGGGCACGAGAGAAGGGAAGGAAATGGCGCGCGTTACGGAGAAATGGCGCGGAAACTGGGGATAGTGACGGGCAATGGGCGCCCGCCGACTCCTCTAACCGAACGAAAACTCGTAGCCGAGGAGACCGTGGGAGGACAACCACTCCCTGGCTTCGCCGTCGCTCTGCCAACGTACCGTGGAACGAGGACAAAAGAGAAAACGAACTAGAATACCTTACAAACGAGAATCGCGGAAGGGATAGATAGCCGGACGACGTGTACGGCGAGAGCTGAGGAGAGCAAAATGAAGGAGAAAGATCATCGCCTTCCGTTCCCCCACCCCCCTCCCCCACCCCCTCTCCCCGCCCCGGCCCACACCTCCACCCCCTTTTTTCTGCTGTGAATTGCGCGTAAAGATTGCCCGTACGATTGAACGAACTGACTCGGGTCCGTGGCTCTAGCTCTGCCCGGCCCTTGGAATCCCTGCGCCACAGTAAAGACCTCCTGCTCTTAATGGACTGCAAATAACGAGCTCGAGTATTTCTGGACCGCGATCTGACCTTGAAAGTAATACGGTCTCCGCTCGTTAGTGGACGGCTCGACAGTTTTCTGCACTAGCGCGGCACGGTGGTGAAGGATCGTTGTAGTTTCAGGTAGCCGTTTGGAGCCTCGAGTACTACTTTGCCCTGGGAAATTAGTATCGCGAACGAAACAAGTTAATTGCCGATTACAACCTTCCTGTAAACCCATCCTTGTCAATAGTAACGAGTAGTTCGGGCATTTAATTCGAGTGGAATGATTATGGGAGATTCGATACGGATAGCGTTTCAGTTCGGCAAGCTTTCCGCGAGGAAAGTCGATGGAAGGGAAAGCGATGGCCACGATAATGGATAATTTTAGAGGCATCGAACGAGCGGAAGCATCCTCTCTAGAGGCTCTCGACGGCCGGTAACTGTGCCGGCATCTAGCGGCACTAGCGAAAACCTCTCACCGTTCAATTCGATTCGAGACAGTCGGGGTCGAAACGGACGGCGGCGGCCGAGGCGGGAAGGAAATCGACGTCGAATCGAAATTATTTTCAAACCCGGCAATTACGCCTACCGGCGGCCGATTTACGATATCGCAGCGCTCGCTTTTGTAACCGGCACGAAAGTCGTTTTCATTGCGTGACGCGTTTCAAATTAACGATTCAGCGCGCGCAATTTATAAATATATAAATCGATCAATATTCCGCGGGAACGGGTTTTGTTAATGTCGCGCGCGCAACCGACGCCCATTTCTACAGGCTGCTCCAGCGAGGGGGTCCGTGATCTTCGAAGGGCACCTCCAGGTGCTCCTGGGTTGTCCCAAAAAACCTGCTGCAACTTCAATGGAATATTTCTAGTAATTTCTTTGAACCACTGACGCCGAGGGTACAGCACGGTATAGAAACTCGGTTCAGCACAAATAAAATACCTCTCTCTCTCGAACACCCTGTATACAAACCGATCGTAATATCTCGCAGCTCGTTCGACAGCAATATCTTCCGACCGATTTTTGCCGGTAACGCGCGTCGCGAAAAGGAGGCGCGCGCAATTAGCGTCCACGGTAGCGAGGTGCGGGATCTCCGATGCCCGTCACGTACCTTATTAGCAAGATATTTACGGTCTGAATTTTTATTGCCGGGTTAAGGGCGATGACTCAAAATTATTATTACATCGAGAATGGCGGATGCGGCCGGTGCGTGTGTGAGCGAGTGGTGGCCGCGCGGCCAAGTCTACGAAGACGAGGGGCCCTCGTAACGAGGCGCCACAAATGGCGATAGATTGAATTAAGATTGCGCGACAGCCTCTTGCAAGATCAGCCAATTACGAATTAATTACGCGATCCACGGTAGCCCTACGCTTTTTAATATCCGATTATGTCTTAACAGCGCGCCGGCGAAACTTTTCACGCGGCCGCCCCTGCGCTTTACGGTCTACAACTTCGTTATACAACAAATTACTGTAATAGGATTTCTCGCTTTTTATTCCCGCCACCCAATTCTCACCTCGGCCGTAATCACCGTGAAATGCCGTAATTAAATGAGAAACGGGGCCCTCGTTTGCATCCAAATTGTTCACGGTATAGCCAGGAAAGTGAATCTTGTTGTCAACCGCTTAGGCCGCGGACGGAACCCTCTCCCGTCTGATTTATCCTTGTTCGCGACTACTTTCGCGACGCTTTCATTCTTCTCGCGGATTATCGCACTCCGTCGACTGAGTAAATTGGTTTAGAAGGCCCAGCCTTCCTCCCCTGTACACTGTTTCTGCATTACGATCTTGTCTTCCTTCCTTTCTTGCTCGCGTCGTTACCACTCGCATACGTGTCCCACGCGCAAACGTCCTGTATGATGGCTCTGAGAGGTTTTCCTAGTGCACGCGATTACGGGGGGGAAAGTAACGCGTAGTTTCTGACGCTGTAATTACTTATTAGCTTGAGGGGATGGTCTCTAAAAATTAGGGTGAGTTCCCTTAGTGCTCGACGTTTAAGTGCATTTTTTCAAGTAAGAAGAAAGAAATAATATTAAATCAATCTTCTTAGCTGCGCGCGCGCGACTGCAACGTGTGGAAATCTAATTGTTGCTTTTTCTATCCCCTCTACGGTTTACGCGGAATGACGGCTCGGTAGCGTTTCAAATGTCATAGATATACCTACTTAATAGCTTCTGATATTACTTAGGTGTCATTCAACGTTAAGGGGAGGTTTAGAAATTGATTACTTATTTAATTTTTCGTATAGTCGATTCGATTTTTTGAAATTCGAAGAATTCCTGAAGTTGAAGGCATTTGAGTAGTAAAACTTTAAACGCGTTTTTCTCGAAACAGAGTTCTTCAAATCGGTGGGACAAATATCTAGAAAAGTTATTATCCGATTCGATTGAAAAATTGTTTATTTTGAAGAATATATTTCTATGCAGTGGAGAAACCCCTAACATTCTAAAAATTTTGATAATTTGTATTTTTTAAAGGCGTTGAAGGGACGACAAACAGGGACAAAGTGATTTCAAATTTCAAGTGCCGTTATTTTCCCCAAAAATGTAATGTTCTGTCATATTTAAAGCTACGTCCACCAGGAAATTTCATGCCCTTTAATAACCCTTCATTGTTTCTTCGTGCCATAAGTCCCACCGTTTTAGATGAATTTTTTGACGCCTCGACCATAACGACTCCCCAGTGCCATTTGCAACGATTAATTACCTACAAAAAAATACATTTCTATAGTTTAAGACATCCTTAATAGAAATCAAACAGTCCCATTAAATTACACGTGATACTTTTCCTTTAATTAATTCCGAAAAATCACCTATCTTTATAGACTCTAGACCGAAGCACCCCCTCAAGGGAACTCCCCCTCCATAAGTACAAGTCGAAACTATTTTCAATCACACTGCAAAATCTCTGGACAGCACCACTAATGTAATATCCTCTGCTCCAGCTTTCCTCGCGAATTCGGACGAGATCCTTATGCACGATCCATAATCACTTCTTGGAAGAAGCACAGCCATTACCAAATTTAGAGTTACGCGCTGGCAGGGGCAAGAAGTTGCAGAGCAGGGATCGTAACGTTACACTTAGACGTCGGTGCGCAGGATCTTGTAACACCCACGTAGCAGTACATTATTCCAGAAGCACGCTCCCATTAGACCGAGGGCGCTGTCTATGCGTGGCTGGTCTTGTTGGGGCTGATCTAGACCAGCCATTCCGCACCGACCATCTTACTGCGAGGCAGCGGAGTAATTATAAGGCAGCACGGTATAATTGGCAGGTATTCTCTTCTACGCGGCGCGCCGCAATTGCGCTGCGTACGGCTTTGGTCGCAGCCTGAAAGGAGCTAACGGGCGGAGAACATCGCGGAATGGTCGCGGCGAGGTGGTAAAACATGCATGGGAATACGATGAACTGGAAAGCGTTTTAGAGCTCTCTTAAACGTTCCCCGGCTTTATCGCGTCCAGCAACTACACATTCGCATTCCAGCTCCTCGCTAGAGCTGTTGATCTCGTTTCATTAATTGGGTGCAACCGTTGAAATTCGAGGAACCCGGGAACCGGAGGAGGGACAGGTTCGGGAGGACGTTGGCGAAAAAAAGTCAGGAAACCCAGTTGCGGAGCGACGCAGCCCGAGGCCTGGCCAGAAGTGGCGGAAGGGTCGTAAATCAGTGTTCCGCGCTAACCCTAGGAAGCTTTTCAAGGTCGAGGGGAAAAAAAAATGCCTCACGAAGATCCGGAGACAGAGTTAAAGTTAAAGGGTCACCGTGTCATTGTTCGTCGGCGGGGAGGTTAGAGGATCGAACAAAAGGGCTGCGCTGCCCACGTAACGGCAATTCTCCGGTGCATTGTTGCCAGCGGCTTGTAACCCTCCGGCCAACATCCGCAGCCTTGCGCCGCATTTTTTACAGCAGTTTAAGCGGTCCGGCATTGACTTGCGCGGTGACGTTTTTACGAGAGCCGGCAGAGAACCGTGGATTCCTCCGAAGGTCGGGAGGAAAGGTGGCAATAGACAAGGTCAGTCGTTTCGTGGCCCGTTCGTTGCTCCCCGCGGGTGAAATAAACTACGAGCCCGTACTTTGGCATTCGATTTTTAACCGAGCCGGGATAGAGAGCTTTATAGGCGTGAGATGAATCTTAACGCGTCCAGTAACTAACTCGTAAGCCCGTAACATACGAGAGCCCGATATTTATACGCGAGTCGGAGCGGGCTTGACGCGAATCTAAATATCCGCGAAGCTTTAACGCTCGATCCACCCGTTATACGTACCTACACACCGATGAACCCGTATAGGAGGACGGTCATGGTAGGATGCCACGAGATGTATAGGCAATCTTGCAAATGAGAATCGTGAGTAACGGCGGACATTAGCGCCCCCTACACCACCTCTGCCGCGGCCGGGCAACAGCGTACGTACACGGAGGTAAAAAGTGTATACGCCACGTTTTAGGTGCGCGTATAAAGAGGAGTTCTCGATAACGGGCCGCCGTTGATATTTTTTTATACCGTCGCCCTCGATGGAGAGAGTGGTTTGCATAAGAAGGGGACGTTCTACATCTTACAAGCTTGCCGCGGCAAGACTAATATGTCTGCCCTTGTTATCGCGCCTTCGCGCTTGTATTGTGGCGTTCCAGGACAAAAGGACATGGGCGGACGGGCCGCGTTACCAACCTCGATATCGCCTTGGCTTTACGCTGTCTTTTTTTAGTAGAGAGACGCTTCCTTAAACGATCCGCCGATGCAGCGAGGCACTTGGATAGTTTCTGACGATACGCGCGCTTTTAGGATTGAAAATGGTAAAAATAGGGGCAAGGGATGTTAGGCAACCCGGAAATTCAGAAAATTGTGCAACTTTGCGTGCAAGTAGAGTAGTTCATCCGTAACACTACCTTACTTCTTTTTTTTTTGGTGCCATAGTGCGGTTTTGGAGGGTGAAGGCACCCCTTGAAAAGAGGCAGAATTTTCTTTTTCGTGGAATATCTCGGGAACAGTGAGTGACATCGAGAAGAAGTTTAAACAAGGGTTGCATCTCTTTTATTTCTACAAAACTGGGTGAAAATAATTATCGAAAAATCCCTTTTTCTTTTGGTGCCATAGTGCGGTTTTTGGGGGTGAAATCCCCCCTTGAAAAGAGGCAGAATTTTCTTTTTCGTGGAATATCGCGGGAACGGTGAGTGATATCGAGAAGAAGTTTAAACAAGGGTTGCATCTCTTTTATTTCTACAAAACTGGGTGAAAATAATTATCGAAAAATCCCTGTTTCTTTTGGTGCCATAGTGCGGTTTTGGGGGGTGAAATCTCCCCTTGAAAAGAGGCAGAATTTTCTTTTTCGTGGAATATCGCGGGAACGGTGAGAAATATCGAGAAGAAGTTTAAACAAGAGTTGCATCTTTTTTATATCGACAAAACTGTGTGAAAATAATTATCGAAAAATCCATACTTTTCATGTTACCTCCACCACCAATCCTTAATTCGATAATTATTTTTACTCAGTTTTGTAGATATATAAAAAAAGATGCAACTGTTGCTTAAACTCATTTTCGGTATTTCTCTCCGTTCCAAAGATATTTTACGAAAAAGAGAATTCTACAGTATTTTCAGGGGGTGACTTCACCCCCAAAAATCACACTATGGCACCAACAAAAATAGAGTTGTGTTACGGATGAACTACTCTACTTTTACACAAAGTTACATAATTTTCTAAATTTCCGGGTTCCCTAACTTGCCTTGTAAATACAAATAATTGCTTCCTGCAAATTCAGTGCATCTATTCAACTTAGCGAAGTGTGATTAGTTTTAACCTCAACGTGTCTTAAGGATCAAGGAAAACGGGCCTCAAGTATAGGAATTCTGTTATCGTAGATATGATGGCGAAAAAGCTAAAGACTACACGTGGGTGGGTAATAATTAGCTGCGTCTTAAGGTTTATCACCTTCACCGGCTTTACCCTGGCGTTTTTGGTTTCTCGAGGTCGTCGCAGGGTTTCGCTGTACCGATAAAATAGTCCAGTATTATTATACTTAACGACTTTAACATCGCGTGGGATACCACAACGCCGACCGCGATAAGAATTACTTTAGCGACGCGATTATGTGGGAATGTGTCAGCCAGTTATCGCGATTCGCGCCATTAATGAATTTCCAGCATAAATCACTCCTGTATACACAATAAAGCCGATCAATCTGCCCTATGGTATTCCGTTCGATAATTATTCTTTCCACTTCGACTTTCCGCTTGTCCTTTCGTTAGAAAAGCAACTGTGCGATTGCCAGAGAAAATTTCGATTGCGAAACACCATTTTCTACCGCAGCTGTCGAAAGCGAAAAGAATGGGAGATAATTCTCGGCCTGTTGTCTGCTTGAAATTGTGTCAGACTGACTTAATCGCCAGCGATAACACACGCACCATGTGTAAGTCACAACACTTCGGATCCTTTGAGAATAAAGAGTCTCTCGATTGCGCGAGTCCACTCGTTCGTATCGCCGGCTCATTACTCAGCATCGGAACGGCTGAGAGATCAAATAGCAATAAGAACAATGAATGCTAGTCTGCTGGTGGTTGAGCCGGGGTTTCGTCGAGCGTGGACGAAATGAAAGAAGTATTCGAGTCGCGCCGAGGCTTTGCATTATTTATGAATCACGTAGCTAAGTAGGATGCCAGATTTTAGCTGTGCCAGCGCGGAAGAGCGTTTATCGCCTCAGATAGAACAGGCGGTTTCCACGGTGGCACGCGGCTAGTGGCACAACTTGCCTTTCAAGCAGGAAACCCTGAGTGTTACCGAAAAGGTTAAAACACCATATCGCACGCCGTGCACACCGCCGCGTCTACACGTACTTGCACGGGGGTATCCCGACTAACACAGCCTCGAGCGTCGTCCCCACACGACCTATACAGACGTGTTCACCATACTTTGGCACGGTTGCATTGCCCATTGGTTGCTGCAGCTATGGCCTATTTCGCCTCGAGAGTACGACCCATTCAGCGTGAAAGGATCTCGTCCGTTTCGACCTACCTCTTCCCGCTGGGGATCTAAGCATTCTTTTGTAGCTTCCACAATCGAAAAACTTCTGGATCGCTCGTAAGCGTCACCCCGGCCAACCCCTCCGCCGATTCTTCTCGATCGGTTCGCGCTTTTCGTTCGATGGATGTTCGCTGGATCGTACACGGCATTCGATAATTGAATTGAACCTTTTCCTTCTCCGTTACACATCATTCTGACGGTACTTGGAGTACCTAAGTAGGTATTTATACAGAGGTATTCTTTGGATGCCTTCGTAAAGGGAGAATGGAAATAATTTACCGTCAAGGTGAAAGCTTCGTTACCCTGCCACCCCGCACTCTACGCTAACAAGAACGCATGCACGCGTTAAAATAATTTTATTATAGTATGTTGTAATAACGCCGCGCGGGCAACGTGTCCCGCGGCGGGTTTCGTTTAAATTAGTGGCTCGCTCTTAATTACAACGCGCTGCTGCGCGCTGCACACGCGCGTAAAGGGAAAAGATGATCGCGCCGAGTCGTTTTCGAGAGGAACACGCGCTCAGGCATCCTCTAGGCAGCCGCAATAAAAGCGGAAACCCGCGAAGAGAGCTGGCCAGCTGGCGCGCAGCGATCTAGAATGATCCTTCGGGGAGAGGAACGCGCGAGCAGTATCTCGCCGATGATTACAGAAATTTTTCAATTAAACGCTAATTGCGACGGACCGGACCGCGCGCAATGAAGATCGTATCGCGCTTCGAAAATTTGCATCGGCCAGAGCTACGCGAATATTATCCGCGATTATATTGAGAAGCAAGATTGCGGCCGAATAACGAGTTTCATTAATGCACAACCCGTAAACGAAAGTCGCTGCTAATTAACCGTCGTCGAATCTCTCGAATCTAAGTCGTGAACGATTAATTATTCATTCACCGTCCATGTTTGCGTTATGAAAAATTGCAGTTACGAGGTGCGAATAAGTAGGTAGGGTACAACTGATTCAGACACGCGAGGGGAAATTCTGGCTGGAATGCAGAGGCTCAAAATTCGAGTGTTAAGCCTCGTTCACATTAGTCGTGTTAGTTGAGTTGAAGTCGCTTGAAACATTGGCTGTTAAGGTAAATGTGCCCGGTAAAAGTGCCCGGACATGTCCCAGTACCTGAACAGCAATGCGAATTTTATTTATTTTTAAGCTTCATTTTTAATATAATTAAAAACAAAAAATAGTACCATAATGCATAAGTATTTAGCAATACTAATTAAAATCATTATTATAGAAAATTAAAAATCGTTAGTAGAAATAATTATTTTGTAACACACTTCGTACGCATAGCAGATTTCGAGAAATTTCTTAAGCTTCTGTCAAGGCACTTCTGTCATTTACTAAGAAAATATTGACAGCATTTCTTATTTATATATTATAATAATACATTATTATAATAGTAAATAGATTTAAATTTAGTTTAAGATGGTTAAATTTGCAAGAAAATTAATATTTTTTTAAACAAGTCTAAGTTTATTTACTGGTACAAGAATTTCGTGAATGTACGTAATTCAAACATGCATTTTTTTTTAGGTTGTCCGCTTACTGGGACGATATAATTCAGGTATTGGGACATGCAGTTTTAGGTTGTTCAGTTAATGGGACATCTGCATGTTTTCGTATTTTCATTAATAAATACGTCTATTATAATACATAAACTTCTTTTTTCAGTTTCCGATAGTATAATATTGTGTTATCTTCCACATTTCAAAAACATTATTTTATTTCATGCTGGTTTTACAAATTAAATTAGGAGACAAATTTTTCCGCTATTCCTTGAGCCCCTTAAGCGTCCGGATATTGGTACATTTACCTTATAGTGGCAATTTTTAATCTTTGTTAAATTACAATCAATTGAATTACAAAATTTCAATTTAACGATATTTATTAAATAAGCAACTGATATGCGATCATTACAAACTAAGTAATAAAATACATTGTCTTTTTAATTCAATTTTCCTTGTCAACCATCTATTATTTTAAACAAAGAGTAACGTTTCTTAACGACCTATAATTTAGGGGAAAAATCTAGGAACCATTAACGCTAGTAACTGTTAGATGCTACAAAACTACATTACCAATGTGAACCTGTTATTTACTTACTTGGCTTGAAATATCCTTTCAGGTTAATTTCAAGTTTCAAGTTAAGTGGAGATTCTTTCAACTTTACTTGCCTTGAAATACCACTTGTGTAATGTGGACGAGGCTTTAGCTCAGTTTTATTCTTAAAGACGTGGTTTCTGACTCGAAATGTACTGCTGGGTGCAAGAAAGGTCTGAGTAACAAAAATCGGTTTCGAGAAAAGTATCTGCAAACATTGCGAAGTTAGATATTTTTCATATGTAGTGAAGTTGGTGCAAAAGTGTCAATAATATTTAAAAATTTGATATAATATTTCCTTTGTAGGTGCATTATTGCATTATTAACTGAATTATGTAATAAATTAATTAGTGAAACTAATTTTAATTATAGCCCTCCCAGGCCCTTCTTGCATGAAATTGAGAAATATAGAAAAAATGTAGTGTTTTAACATTATTTTTTAATATTTATTTAATATTTGAAGAAATATGGAATGTGGGAAAATTTAAAATAGGTGAAAACATGGAATAATGAAAAATATAGAATATTGAAAAATATAAAATATTGAAGAAATTTAGAATATTGAAGAAATATAGAATATTTAAAAAATATACCTAGTCCCAAAAATAGTCATTGATGTACCTGTATTCTTTCTTTTGCATTAATTTATTTAGTTTTTATTTTTGGGTTAAAATTGTTTTTTCAATTGGGATTAAGTTAATAGAAAATATTAATTCTATACTATATTTTCAAAATATATGTCTAATCAGACACGGTAACTATATTTTATAAATTAATAAATCTCAATGTTTATTTATGTTAGGATTAATAAGAAGGTAAGAGAAGTACAATGTTGTAAAAATTTGACTTAATTCTTTGTGAGGATATTCAATATGTTTCCCTCCTGTTCAAGTTAGTAAAATAGAAAAATGAAACAAATCTTCAGAATATAAATTGATTTGTGGGGTAGAATTTTCTTGATATCGTATGGTAAGTTTTAGTAAATGGTAAAACAATTAAAATTAAAACTGATATAATTAGACCAATTACTCCTCCTAACTTACTTGGAATAGCACGTAGAATTGAATAGGCAAACAAGAAATATCATTCAGGTTTAATATGTATAAAGTAGATATTGAGTTAGCGTAGATTCTTTGGCTTATAGGCACTTAGATACGAATTTAGGGTCAGTTGGTCAACATCGCTCCACGAAATTTACCATAGCTCCGTCAATTTTAAAGATTTATAGGACATATATAGAAAAGGATAAGGAATCTTCTAATTATTCATTTTTACGCAAAAGGAGCCTGAGAGTCCTGAGGCCGTTGCATCCAACAGTACAACAAAGGCTCCCCATGGCCCCTACGTACTTCTTATGTTCTCGCCACAGGGTATGAGCGAGCTGTTGACTCAATCTCCCCCCTCTCTCTCTCTCATTCTATACGTTGAGGCAATAAAGGCAAGCCGAAAAGACAAATCCTAACCCAGAAACTTGTGCCCCGGCAATCCAGCCGTCTTTGCCACGTTGTTCGCGCCGAAATGGTAGCTTTCGGTTGCAGCCCAATCGACCCTCGTACAGACCCGGCACTGATCCCACCAGCATCGAATCGATTCCGAGCGTAACGTATGACGCGGGTGTAACGAGGTGCGTACGCGTTACAACGGATGGCATTGTTTTCGCGAGGTCCAGAGCGCAGGGCAGGGGCGCGCGCACAGGTACACGCACGACTAGCCGCAGTTTATGCGAAACATTATTCCGGCATTACGCGTCGGTAGTCAGCCTCCCCGCCTGCCCGAAAATCCGCTACCCTGCCAGCGGAAAACCTAGCGGAGCGGCCGCAGGACTGCTTGTTTACCCGGGCCGCTGGAAAATGATTAATCACCTTGGCCAGGCTGGGCGACGTTGCAACGGTTAATTAATCAGATACCCGTGAAATTAGCGGTGGGACGGTTCGATCAACCGCAAGCTACGATCGAGCCACCGGAAACCCTGTTGTTACGCCCGCCGAAATACGCCTCGATTTATGGCCGCTAGTGTCCCTACGCTGGCTCGTTCCCATTTCGCGCTAGGCGCGCTTCGCGCGCATTTTATTCCCGGAAATCCGCGGATAGATGATCTATTAAGATAGACCCGCGCGATTTTCGATTTATTCCGCGGGGTGGGCGGTGGGGTGGGGTGGGGTGGGGGGGGAGGATGGCCTGACGCGGGCAGAGTTACCTCTGCAATAGGTCTTTTCAATGAAATCGCTGCAACAGATAACGATGGGACGACGGGTATCGCGGCGCTCCTCCCTGTACACGCGCGCGTACGTATTTCTGTTTTTAATACATATCTGCAGCGATATTTTCATTCGAAACCGGAAATATTTATTCGGGGCTGTGAATAATCTTTGCCGTTTATCATAGGGCGCGGCATCGATGCAATCGCGGCGGGCGAAATTGTTTTTGATACATGCTGCTGGTGGATCTAGATTCCGAAGATATGTTGCACTAGGGCCAGTGGGAATTAATGGTTCAGTTTGACGAGTTGTGGGCACCGTCAGTTGTAAAGGACGACTTAAACGAGTTTAAACATAGCGCCATTAATGCAATGGAATTTACTGAGCAAGGGTTGACGAAGAGAGCACTTGGACCGCGAAACTGAGATTCCAGAGACCCGTTCTGTATAGCCCGTGGACATCAGAATCGCTGCATATAGGATTCGAGTGTAATGGCAATGAAAGCGTCGTCGATATCGAGGAGCACGGAAAGATGGACACGCCGAGGGGACCGTCCACGTTAAGAGCTCGCGGGCGATCAAAATTCAGTACACTCGCCCGTGTAACACTCGAACGATTTATCGCCGCCACCCCCCTCCCCCCTCTGGCCGCGAGTAAATCCCGAGGGGGCAAAGAAAAAAAAATTGCTATCGGGACACCCGGTACACGGACAGAGGATAGTCGGTGTGTATAGTTTTAGGTGTAGTTTCAAAAAGGATGGATACGACGTGGAAGGAGAGAGGGTTGGAGTTGGCGCGATTCAAAGAGCCCCGGGGGGGGGGTGGGGGGAGGGGAGGGTGGGAGGTGGAGGAGGATGAATCCCACGGTGGTGGGAGGGCGTCGTGCAGCGTCGGGAGCGCGGGGCGATGGAGAGGGAGCGTCGCGAGAGGGATCGAGAGGGATGGAGAGGGATGGAGGTCCGCGGTAGAAAAGGGGTGGAGGGTTGCGGGTGAATCGGCGGTGTACGGTCGGCGGGAAGGTTGAAGGAGGGAGGGAAGATGGAGCGGGGGGTTGAGAGGTGGCGGCGGACGGCAGTAGCGACGGCAGTTGAGGCGCATGAGCACCACTTTTATTGATTCCGTAACTGCCGCCATGACTGCCGTGGCGCTTCGTAGGAGGCAGGGGTTGGCAGGGAATGGGTTGAGGGTGGTTCGTGCCCCGGTAGCGGAAAGAGGAGCCGGGTGGGGGGGGGGGAGGGGAGGGGTGCAGGAGCCCCGGAGGAAGGAGGGGACGGCTGCGGGGGTTGCGAGGGTGAGCCTGATGGGGTGGAAACTTTGCGGAGATAAAAAGGAATGAGGGTTGGTGTTGCCTCGGGATCGGTTGCCGAGGGGGATGATAGAGGAAAAGAAGGGGTTAGACGGGAGGAATATCAACATATCTTATTGCGTACAAACATACAGCCGAAGTGGGAATAAACTTAAGATTCCTCGTGATACTCTTGTGAATACAGGCGGCGAGACAGTGTACGTGATGCATAGTTGATAAGCATGAAATATTCAAATCGCCGACGAGCCTCGTTTAAACTCTGCCCAGATACGATGCGCGTTTCACGAAAACGTAAGAATCGTCTTCCCGACGCATCCGCGGCAAATTAATGTCACGGCAATTTTTTTTAAACTCCAATGCCCCTCCGAAACTAACGACAACAAGAAGCCACGAGACACGCCAGGGAATTTCGCTTGGCAACAACATTTCTTTTAACGAATCGCGTTAACCCACCGCCTCGGAAACGTTCCGACGATAATGTTTCCTAACTTTACACCGATCCTATAATTATTTCTCAACTTAATAACTTTATTCACGAATGACGAATGCGCTTTCTATTTAGGCACATATGTACCTACCTAGGTATGTAGTAGCTCCGCGTCACGCAGGACATTTACATCGAGACAAGACCTATTCAAATCCTGTTCGTTATCGCTATGGATCTTGGCACGTACCTAATACTCATTGAAACTTCCAATTATGGCTAATATACTATGAAACATTATATCTACTGTGTCTCATTATAACATGCCGTGCCGTATCTCATAATAACGAGCATGCACGACGTGTCCGCCGAGTTGCCTCGGCCTCGGAACGACTCGATCGCAGTGGGCTTCGCAGTGGCAGCGTAGATGGAATGATTCGGAGGGAGGCCGAAGGATTGTCGCGTTCGATGGCCAGTGGGAAGGGAGTTGGCTTGGGCCGGGCGTGGGTGTAGGCCGGCGATTAGAAGGGGTAGGCAGCGATGCGTGGAGATAATTAAGCCGGTTGATCTATGGCCGTTTCACGAGTTCGCTCGTTATCTCCTCGGTAGCTCGGCGTGTCCCCCTGGTATTTAGTTCAGTTTCGGATATACGCAGAATCCCTCGGCTAAAACCAATGGTATCCCGCATATCCCTCTCTGGTCGTGCCTCCCCGGAAAGTTCAGAGTCCAGAGGTCGGCGTTCAACGATCCACAGTTTTCCGTCTCCATCCCCGATCCCTTTTGCTGGCCCTCTATCCCTCTGTCCCTCTATCCCTCTCTCGCGCCACCTCGCTTTCCATCGTCTCTCTCCTCCTCTCCCTCTCCTCCCACCGACCCCCCCCCCCCCCCGCCACCCCGCTCGCCCCGTCGCCCCCATTCTTCTCTGCTCTTACTCCCGCTCCACCTCCACCTCCGCTTCCTCCTCCTCCTCTTCTTCCTCCGTCTCCTCCCTTCCCCACCTCCCTCTTTCGACTGCTTTATTGTCTGGAGCCGCTCCATCGAGGGTGCATCCCATTCCCGGCTTTAATTGAGACATAAATAAGGTTTGTTTGGCTTTGCCATTCGACCAGCTAGCTATCCCTGGGAATTGGGATTGAGGCTCTGCCAATACAACCCGTTCTGCATAATGGCGACGCTAAATTCTCTTCTCGCAGGAAAAAGGGGAAGCTCTTCTTTTTTTCCATCTCTCTCTCTCTTCCTCTTTCTCTCAGAGGGACAGGTACGCGTCTATCTGCATTTATTGGACAACTTGATTGGCTACGAATTTCATAGGATCGAACTATGCACTTTCGGAACGGTTTCTTCTATCGCTTTCGACTCGATCGTATCGTTCCCCCGTATCTCCGACGCTCCGCCATTACCGTTCCGTGTGTTATAGACGCGACATTACGAACACTGCCGGCTCGTCGATAATTAAACGTGTTCCCCCATTAGCAACAAGTAATCGAAATGATAAAGTCTCGGTCCATTTTTAAGGGTCTTCCCACCCGATGGCGAGGATAAAAGTGCATTCGCGAGGAATCCCAGGAGTTCCCGTGGCAATTACAAGCGGTATCTCGAATAGCCCGTGCCACCGTCAAATCTCGTCGCCCTTTCTCACCGGACGTCCCCTCCTCCTCCTCCTATATTTCGCGGACTCTTTTACCCCGGCAAGTAATTATTCCTACGCCCGGCTCCGATACCATCGGGCTGCCCACGGGAAAGAAAGGACCCCCGCTGTTCCCCATGATCCCCGTCATAGCTTCCACTGAGATATCGACGCGAGCGGCTTGAGTTATTGCCGTGAATAACGCGAGGAAGGAAAGAGTCACGGAGGACAGGCGGCCGGGCGAGCGTCTCCACGGCGCGGCGCGGGTTCTGGTAGGCGTACCGAAGGCGTAGGCGAGAGAAAACGTAGAGAAGGGAAGCGAGGGACACGCCGGGGAAACTAATGTGCCGGTACAGTAGAATCTCGTGCTAGTAAGATCGTAATTTTCGTTAGCCAGGTATCCGAAGAGACTTACGAGCCGCCTTTGTATGCTGGCGGCGGGCGGCTTTACGGGATACAAGTTAATCCCACGTGTTGGCATATATACGAACACCCTCTGACCAAACGATGCGGTCCTCCTCCCGTCTGCTGAATCCTCTTCTGGCCCGAGCCGGGTACTTGCTCCGTGCCCTTCATTCTCATCACCCAGCTTCAACCGTTCTTGCCTCCTTGTCTCGGTCATGCTCCACTGATCCCCAGCAACATGCTCTACAGCAACTCGTGCTTGTTTCTTCGAATTTTGTCTAGCCCTTATTAGCCAACTTCACTCCCCTCGTAACTGTGCTATATACCATATAAATGCCGCGACGACCAAAAATTCCTCCCCGACATTTTCCGCGGGGTGGCCACGAGCACGGCCGCTTCGTTACCTTTGATCCCGGCACCTTTGTCCGGCTGTTTATTTTTGCATGGCCCCCCATAACGAGTTATTTATTCGCGGTGGCTCTCGCGTTCCCTCCATTTCCTCCACCCTCGCACATCCACGTTCGTTGGAGCGTGCTCACCCTCCTCGCTGCTTTTTGTTTCCGCGTTTTAACGTGTTCATTCGAATCCGCGTGATCCCTCTATGTTTCTTCCATTACCCGGGCGAGAGGGTCCGCGGGCGTAACGGGAAAAAATCGCGGGCTCGAAAAAAAAAAAGGCCGCAGGGGGAGGACGGAAAAAAGAAGAGGAAGAAAGGAATGGTGGCGGTTGTCCCTGGGCAGGGCGACGCGCACCATACGTCACCCCCCGGTTTAATCTCACCTCTCATTTATGCTACTGCGAAACGACCCGAACCGGCGACCGTGGAACCCCATCAAAGCCTGGCTGCTCCGGTCGGTGGCGATTTCACTGACGTATCTCGCCCGTCCGTTTCCCTTTTGTCCGCTCGCTTCGCGCGGATGTAAATGTCATTGGCGCCATAGCGTCGCCCGGTCGCCGGCGTCCGACCGATTCGATTAAATTGCTTTACTGTACACGCAGACTCTACCAATATTGACACAGACACCGCCCTCCCCTTTCCACTCTCCACCTTCGTTTTCGCAAGCTTCCCTGGCGAGGGTTTTCCTTGGAGGTTTGTAGCTATTGTGCACTGTAAATGATAGTGAAAGCAATTCCACAGCATTTCAAGCTTGACGATCGAAAGAATTCCCGTTCGTTGGCTTTCCTTCGCGTAAAGTGGCTTTGAATGCGAGACAATAATTCGAATCGTTCTCCAACGATTTTATCGGATTTTCGAGATGGAGCAAGTAAGGAAAAGCTATCCAGGGGGAAGATACACGTCGTTGGACGTGAGTTATTGGTCGATATATGCGCCTCCAACCATGCACGGGATTCTAATCTCGCTTTCCCGCCTCCGACCACCCCCGGCCCACCTTCTTCTTCGAGCTCGAAGCAGCCGTGGTATCTCTGTCTCCCTTTCTCTCTCTCTCTCTCTCGGCCTCCTTCGTCTCCCTTTCTCTGTCTGCACGCCTCCGCGGGGAGCATCTTCCGCTAATGAAACGCTGGTGAGCTACCGCCGCCTCGTGCCGGCAGCTTTTACCATAGAGCTTCCCTGGAATCACCCTCGCGACTCACTAATGCCAGCCCTCCGAATCCGCCGCGACGGTACTGCCGCGCTCTGGATCATATTGTATTTTGCTTCGTTTCCAGCCGAGCCGATGCTTTATCGGCCCCTTCGTTAACGAGGAATGAATCACCCGGCGCAAAAAGCCCGCCGATTAATCGCCGGCTCCTCATCCACTTTAGCGCGAGTATTCAATTAAGCCGATTCACGCCTCCGCCCCCTCGGTTTGCCATCAATTCTCATCGAAGGATGCTTCGGCGTAATCAACCTTGGACGCACGGCATCGGAACAGGCATCAGGTTCCTGATGCTTCGCCCTATTTTATACATTCGCGAGGGAGGGGCTTTGGGAGCTCGTTAATTCCTCGAGAATAGCTTTGTTAATTTAAGCAATTGCTATAGAATAACTGGAATAATGTTAAAATGTGTCGTAGGAAGTTTGAATACCTAAGCAATTGTGAACAGTAGGCACCTACTGTACACCAGTGGCGCACTCGGGATTTAGGGGAAAGTTGCCTATTTTGGACCACTATTTTATTTTTCTCTCCTACGCGGGCATAACACATTACAGAGAGCAAACAGAAACGGGAAAATGATCTACATTTTATGTAGATTTTATCATGTATTTAGTGTGTTTATAAAATATGTGATTAAAATAATATTTTAAAAAAACTAAACTAATGACTTCGGTCCATTCCAGGCAACCGGTTTCGTAATTTGGACCGTCGGTTTCCTACATTGGACCGCTCCTAAAAACCAATGAATTTAAATATACAATCTACAAAACACCGATCAGGGCATTGAAAATCAATAGAAACAGGAAGAAACAAGTATCTTACGTTTTAGTGGGTTTCACATTTGCACAACGTGTATGAACCCAGGTGCGACATTGAAGACATCGTATTTTGAATCTCTAAGAAAGAAAAAGAAACTTGAAAGAAAAAACCTTTTTAGTATGTTTTTAACTAGTCGCTCCCATAACATAGATTGTATCCTAGAATGGACCGGTCCAATTCAAGCAACTAGTGATGGTCCAATATTAGGCAACTTGTAGATTACATCAAAAAGATATGTTTTCATTGTTATACTTATACGAATATGGGAAACTAAGGACACGCAATTGTAGCTAAGACTTTACACTAGTATCGTTTAAAATTATGGTACTTACAATATGTAGATAGAATTTCACTTGATATAGCATGAAAAATAATGATCGCGCACCACGTATTTTTCTATTTCGACGACGGTGAACGAGAAACAAATGAATAACGGTCTCGCTGTTCTCGCACGTTCCATCTCCACGTCCTACATCAGTTTAACTAAAAGAACCACTTCAAATATATTTGTTTATCGAAATACACATATGGTCCAATCTAGGAGCCGGTCCAAAATAGGCAACTCTCCCCTAATATTGAGGGGAGCCGAGTTGAACGGATAGAAATATTTTTAAGAATACCTAATTTAATTTTCAAAGCAATTTCATTTAATGCAAATTCAATAAAATTCATTAGGCGATTATACAAATTTGTTTAAAGAATAAAATGGAGTTTTCTTTTCTTTTTACAAAGCCCCTTCTTTGGGGGTGCCAGGGCCTTTTGCCCGGAACCCTGGGTGCGCCACTGCTGTACCTCCTTGTGAAGCGGAATTCCATAGGGAAAGAGTGACATTTTGAGATTCAAAGCGGGCAATTTTTTCCTCGGTTGCAAACAGAATAAACGAAAACGCGAGGATAAGATAAATCAAGTGCAAGGGGACGGCGAGGCTTTGCGCGCGACCTAAATGCGCGGCTAGATCTTCATTGCAAAGGGAAAACGAATCCCGCCAGTCCGCCCGGCTTACTAGTTGCTGACGTAGGTGGCATGCAATGGCCGCGGAAGGTAAATTACCCGATCGTAACTACGGATACGTCGCCTAATGCTAATTTAAGGTGCCATCCATTCGGCCACCTTAACGGTATCTACGGCAAAACGTGAGGGAGCTATTTTCACCGGCTGAGTTCGTGAGAGAGAACGTATCCGAGGGACGGCCTGTAAACTCTCCTTTCTTTTACATCAAGCTACGCGCGAATGTAAATCGTCCGCGTCGCAATGCGCAACGCGATCCCGAGGCTGGAGAAAAAGGTCCGCGATAAAACGTCCCTCCGTCTCGGGAGCCTCCGTCGCGATCGTAACACGATTCCCAGCTCACGTGAAACCTGGTGAATGCGCTTCTTTCACCGTCACGGAGAGATTTCAATGGCCGATCTCCAATTAGGCGTGGAGGCATCGGGATGATTAACTCGCCGGCTGGTCCCCCCCTGTTAATCCTGGAATTCTTGCCTGCCCGTTTATCGAAATGGCCACGATCCAACAGTAGGTATCAAAGTATCCAATTCGGAGGCGCTGCGTCTGGAATTAGTGTGTTATCTCGTTGGCAGGCATTAATACGACAGTCTCGCGTTCAGCTCCCCTAATTAGCCGTGATATACGAGATCCGAGACGAAAGAGTCTCGGCTCTCGGGGTACGAGCGTGCGATTGGCCGCTGCGCCGGGCGTCGCGTCGCTTGCATATCTAAAATCCGTCCGCGCGGCGAAAACCGCGGCCGTAGAAAGAAGCGAGCAAGCCACGGAGCGGTGGGAAAAGGGGAAGAAAAAGAAAGTAAGATGGAAGCGGATGTATGTTGGGCACGTAGCCGCGGGGATTGCCTCGATGTGCCATAGAGGCAATCATGCCGGCAATGCAGAGGCCCATCTTACCACGTTACCGCCCTGCATATACCCAACCCCCGGCCATCCCGTATATATTTACTGTCTCCGTACTTCCACCGACCGTCTTCTCTCTTTCCACCCGTCCGCCTCTATCTCGTTTTCTCCTTCGAACGCTTCCCACCCCGTCACGTACCTCAAAGAAATTCGCGAGACGCGGAAATCCGAACGGGAAAATACGGAAGCTCCACCTGTCCTCGCATTCTAATACCACGCCGGTGGATTTAACGAACGACGAGCGCCGCGCATTTTAATTGCACCCTTTCGTCCGAGCTTCCCGCGGGCACTGTATAGGTATAATAAATTATCGTGGAGACATAAGGCTAGACTTTCTAGGAAAAGTAAATCTACTGTAAAGTTCAGTTGAAATGTCTTTTTAAGGGGTTACGTGTACCTAGGACCGTGAAAAGAAGAGACTTTTTATGATTTTTTTACCTACAAGTAAATTTGTTAATCATAAATCGTAATACGCACTTAAAAGCTTATAATTTAAAGATTATAGAATATTCTCCAAACAAAAGTGACGATAATTCGTCTTGTGTTCGTCGTATAGCTGCTATTCTCCTCTGAAATATCTCCTATGAGTGTCATCCAGAAGAAAAAATATAAAAAAAAATTTTCATGTTAAACGATTTTATTAAAACTACACTAAAAACTAAAAAATAATTCTTTTCCTGTACTGCAATTTCGATGGTGTTTTTTCACTTTAAATAAAATCGTGGAGCAGGATTTTTCATAAGAGAATATGAATCAATTTAATACAGCATCAAGCGTCAAAATGAATTTGTTGTGTGATACCCTGCTCCAGGAATTTTATTTAAAGTGAAAAAACACCATCGAAATTACAGTACAAGAAAAGAATTATTTTTTAGTTTTTAGTCCATTTTGAATAAAATCGTTTAACATAAAAATTTTTTTTTATATATTTTTTATTTTCTAGTTTTTAGTGTTTATGGATTTACAATTCGCAGCTCCGACTTCTTTAGAAATCTCTTTTATTTAATTTCAAATCGCGATGCGACTAGCGACCCGAACGCAGCGGCATTTTGTCGTTTTTGTAAAGAATGCGAGTGGCTAATTTCAAGACGTTTGGATTTGTTGTTATGGGTTATATTTATTGATGTCTGGGTAATTTTTTCACCTACTCGGGTTTAATTTTTTTTTTAAATATTGTATTGTCATCCAAACTACGCACGCCTGCAAAGTTTCAAAACAATTGGATAGTTGGAAGTGGGTTAAATTTGAGTTGCCAGATTTTAACCATACATACATACAAACAAACAAACAGAGGATCGAAGCTGAATAAAATCGTTTCAAAAGAATAACGTCCCTTAAATTCATGTGAAAGAAACAAGTTTTTACCGTTAAGGAACTAATAGTTTCTGATCAGTTTAGGGGGCATCCCGCTTTAATATTTAGTTTTTAACTAATAAAACTTTAAATCATAGACTTTGTTGATACTGAAAGATGAATATACGTTTAAACTTTAAGGAAAAATTTAAAAAAGTTGAAAATAAGTATAATTTAATTATTTATAAGTTATGGGATAATAAGATGACTGGGAACGAAAGTAAGTAGTTTTTTGTCACCTAAAATACGCGGAGACTATTTTTTGATCAGGTCAGGAACTATTTTTTGACCATCTAAAATACATGGGAACTAATTTCTCATCACATAAGAAACAACAACACGCACAGATAATTTTGTTCTAATTTATATCCTCTAGAGCTTATTTGAAATATTCTTCACTATATTTTTTATAAGAGTTCTTCTTCTTTGTACTTGCCATTTTAGGTTAGGTCCATCACTTGTCTGAACAAGCCTATTTATGTGTTATTCAGGTGATAAAAAATTGGTTCTACAAGAAAAAATTGGAACTACTTAAATAATGATCACTGACTTTTAAAGCAAAATGATATATATAACACTAAAATACTTGCCCTACATTGTAAAGTAAACTATTTAATAAACAAAATGTATGAAAATAAGCTTTATTAGTTGCAAAACCAGCAAAGAAATCGACTGTGTCGTAGATGGTGATCTCTTACATCGATCAGTAAGAGATGGCGTTCAACAGGGCTTCCATATTTTCACGAAAACTGTCAATACTAAGTAACTGCTTTCACATACAACACATATATTTTTGAATTTTCAATTTTTATTTTAGTAATTATTTTAAACAATTATTTCTTGACACAAACTTAAAATAACGATTTATTTCATGAACTGATTAAAAATTAGTGCCTGATCAAGAACTATTTAAGTAAGCAGTTCCTTAACGGTATCAGACTCTATTTTTTAAATTTTCATTTTTAAAAAAATATGAGTTTGAATTTCAATTCAACCCTGTAATGCAATTTCTCAGACAAATTTCATCAGTTTTTTAATGATTAAAACCAAAGTGTATCTATTACAAAAAGATCCGTATTGATGTAAGAAATAATCGTGCCAAGTTTCATTCAAATCGGCTCCGTAGTTTTTTTAAATATCTTTGGCAGCGATTTGGAGAACGTAGTTCCGAGAAAACAGCGTTTAATAATTAAGGTACAGGTTAAAGAGTAAATTTTTTTTAAATTTACAGAAAATCGTCTATACCGAGGTCATTGACCTTCCTCCGATGTTGTAGCTTCTGCGGATTCTTTATTGGAAACAGATTGTTTCGACCATTCTAGGCGCATGTAACCCCTTAAGCCTCCAATGCACCCATCACTTTTCGCAACGTCCGGGCAGTTTCCCGCGGCATTTCGTAAAGAAAAGCCCCGCGTAAGGAATGCCGGCAATTATGTCGCGTACACCGAGCATTCGCGGGGAGTTACGGCCGTTTCAGGGCCATCGAACTGACTTCACTCGCCATTTGCTACGATTCGAGGCGGCCGGACGGTAAACAAAGCGTGGGTTTCTTGTTTCTTTGAGGGAGTCGCGGGTCCGGGAAATATTCATAAATCGCGTTTCATTAAAGAACGTGGGTCGTGTGCGCGAGAGCGTTCCGTTCGCCAGAACAGAAGGGGAGAGGAGAGAGTAGCGGAGCACGAAGCGGGGCGGAGAAGAGGAGGAGAGAAGAAAGGACGCGGAGGCTTGGTAGCGCATCAGCATTCAAAGTACTCTTGTAGAAGGAGGGCGCCGCTCCTCGGGAGAGAAGAGGAGCAAAAACCGCCCCGAGAGAGGAGGATGTTGCATTAATATTTATACGGGAAAAGAGGGAGGCTGGCGTGGAGGCTCGAAGGGGATGAGGGGTGGCTGGAGAGGGACGAAATGAAATGCAAATGCCTTAACGAGCCACTGAGGGACTGCTGGAGCACATCCTAGCCTCGGTCACGAATGTACCTCCCTCTCATCAACGCTTACGTTAGAACGCGCCGCGACTAATCCTCTGCCGCTGGTCCATGCGACCGTGGACTTTCGTTCCCCGGTGGTTCCGAGCATCTCGCCGCTCGCGGACAGCACTCGAATTCGATCGGACAGCTGGCAACGATCCCCCTGAATAATTAACCGCGTACACGAGCCGGGGCATCAATTTCAATGAACAGGATCTCCAACAACGATCGGGGCTCCTCGCGCGTCGGACTGGCGCGAAACAGTTCCTCAGCTAATTCCCCATTTTGAATTTCGTGTGCGTGCCCGGCCGATCTCGTGAAACCTCATTAAACCCTATCCGGTCTAGTGCCTCGCGTCGTAGGTTAATTAAGCCGTAGCGATCTCCGTGGTTGCAGGTGCGCCTACGAGCTCGGACGAATTTATGGCTCTGCTTCACGGCTGTCTCATCGGCCATCGACTACTACGCAGGAAGAGTACACTGGTCGAGTCTTTGTTCGGGTTACGGGTTAGGAGCGCGCGACGCCGGGGTGGAAAGGGGCGGCCCGTGATGGGCAAACGTTTGTTATTTGCAATTCCACCCGTGGGATCGCAGAGGGGCGGCAGGGAGACGGCCGAGGAGGGTAGGAGAGAAGGTTTAGCACGGCTATTATACAGATCACGTGGCGATTGGATTCCTTGTTGAGTACGCGGGCATCCCTGGCCAGCACACCCCCTGGCTCGCCAGCTCGCTGGCTCTCTAGCTCGCTGGCTGGCTGGCTGCTTCACCGTGCACCGTGGATCACTGGCTCTTTGGCTGGCCCGGCTAGGCTGGGAGGGCTGTAGTACCCTCACAAATCCAAGTCCAACTCCACGGCTTTCATTATAAATCCACCCCCGCCTCTTCCGCCACCAAGCCATAGCGGAGAGCCCCTTGAACCCCTAACTTTCAACCCGCATTTTCCACGATCCATTATATCATTCGGTTCCCCTTCGCCCACGGTACCCTCCGGAGATCTTGGCTGCGCGGCGTCTGCTCCGACAGGGCCAAAGAAAACCTCGTGAATGTATTTTTCAATTTGGATCACCGCCAGGCTTCAAAGCTACGCAAGGAACCCTTTCTCCACTAGCAGACCTGATTTCGCGCTGGGTGCTGCTGATGGATCACATTGGCGGCGGCCTAACTTCCACGTTATTCCAGGCGCTAGAAGAAGTGACACTTACGCTTACAGCTGACTGGAATTCAGCGCAACAACCCTCGATACAGACCACTGTTGCGGCTCCATCTGACCGCAAGGTCTATCAGTGGTTTGTTAGAGTTGAATGATTGCTTGAAATGAAGCAATCCGCAAAGCTATCGACGTTGCGTGGTTTAAAATGGCAATTCACTGACGTACCTCCTTCCTGTACAGAGTAATCCGAAGCTCTACCGCGAGCTCGTGAATCCGGCTCTCCCGAAATCATCTAATTCGTTCGCCTGTACTCCGGGAGGGAGGCACTCTAAGCGCTCTCTCGCAGATTGTTCGATGAATCAATGGAAGCCACGGTAACATTCACCGGGATTGGATTACTTTGCTGTAATACATATTCGTGGGGCCGGGCTCGAAGTCGGGCCAAGTCTACCGCGGGGGAAAACTTCGCAACTGCGCGCTTTCCAATTTGGTAGGTTGCCAGATTGAAAAGGCAGAGCGCCTCGCTCGCCCGCCGCGGTATAAATGAGGCTCTACAGGCGTAAAGCGCATTAATATCATTGAGCAGGGCGGAGAGGGGGATGATTTAGCCTTTTTATAAGGTGTCCTCATAGCGATTCGTATAAACAGAACGAAAGGTCTTGCCATCGGGTTCGAGTTGGAGAGTTCGGATTCGAATCCTGTAGGAGCGCCGGATGCACGTAACGACGTCTTACCTACTCCATCCGGTGCCCCTCGCCCTGCGTTATTTTTCTGCCACCCACCCAAACCGCCCCGCGATTCCCGAGTCCACCCGGAGCATCGAACACGTGTTCCACCCCCGCTGATCTGCCCCTCCCCACACCCCTAACCATCTCATCCGAACTCGTTGGATGTGGTCCCAGATGCTGTTACACAGCCGTCGGTCGACCTCCTCTTATTTTCTAAGCAGAGCATGCTAACTTAGTGCGAAGGGCATCCAGAAGGTCGAGCAAATTGCCTACTAACTCCGGCAATCTCCAACCATTCCTTGTAACGTCCAACTATCTCGAGCGGTTGGAAGTTTCTAATGGAAGTTGCGCGGACTTGCCGGGGCTAATAACCGAAGATGTACTTTATTCCATTGAACGGCGAATAATTCCAAGGTAGCCGAGTAAAAGCTCGGGTAGACGCGCCCCGGACGAATTTGCCCGAGTTACGCGGAACAATCGCAATTAACGAGCGAACAACATGCGTTCGCGATAAAATCTGAAACATACGGCCCCGAGATGATCAACGATAGAGCTGTTAATTGCTCTAGCCGGGAGATATAGGCGGGCGGAGGGTGGCCGAGCGGTGTTATCGAGGGATGGCCGAAAGCCCGCTGGCCAGACTTTCTATGTTTGCCGTGTAACGTAACCTCGTGCCGGATGGCCAGAGGCGCATAGATGTCGGTTAAATGGCCCCACTAAAACCGAATGGGTCATTTGATTCGGAAACGATATCTCCCTTATGAGGGATCTACGTGTACCTATCCTCGGGCAACATGGGAGCGCGCGATATTGTGAAAATATGCATATGGAGGGCCGTGGATTTGTGGCATGCGACAGCTTCGATCCGTTAAACTGATCAGTCCTCGTTCACCGCTAAGATTCATCGCCTGCCTCCGCGCGGGCATTCTGATCGTTCCCCGCTCCCGGCTGCTTATATCTCGCTAATTATCGTTACAGTTACAGCCGACGATAAGCGGAATTACAGCTGCTATTCGATTGAAATTGTCCTGCGTTTTATCTTCAAAACATGGCGTCGCGCGGGATTTGCGCGTGCCGTTTGACCGATAACGATTTCAAATGTTCCATTCCGTTAGCGAGCGTTACGAAACATGATGGTCGGGCGGACGAGTTTGGAAATATTCAAGGAGTGGGTGCGCGTGCAAAGGTGGCGGGCTGTTTAGCGACGTAATGCCCGGGAAAGTTCGGCCAATCTCGTTGGAGGTAATCAGATTCAAATTTGTTACGGTTAAGTGTCCTAATCTAGATCGAGCTACCCGATAGGTGACCGAGCTTACGGCTCGTAGGCCGTATGTTGGCGCGAGAAATGCTCTTCCAGTGGAGTAATGCGGTGTTTATCGGGCCGTATCCCCATCCACCTTCTACGCTCGATCCAGCCGCTTAGAGAGGCTGCTCCTGATCCCCCGTACTGCTTTAGCTATCATTGCCGCTTGTTGCAACCCCGCTTCCACCATCCCACCAGAAATTTCATATTCCACCGTTCCCCAGCTGAGGCGACAAATGCTCCAGTGGTTTCAGACATCAATTATACGGGAACAGATCATTTTATCATCGTCTGCAAAGATGATAAAAATTCCATACCTGAAGATTATTTTGCATTCGAATCTTGCTTCACAGTTCTGCCATGTATGATAGAATCAAGAGTTCCAAGAACAGCTAAGAAGAATTCTCGGGGAACGGACCAAGCAGCACGACGCGTCGTTTCGCCGCGATAAATCGCGAGTTCGAATAAATTCCTTTTACAGCCTGGAATAATCCTGGTGGCGTAGTTTGTGTATGTTGCGAGGTTCTGGGAGGATCGATAAATCCGGATAAAAGACGCCGCGAGACGGCGGTCAGATCGCGCGGCTTAACCAATTAATTGACTCTGTTTTTCTCCGACTAGAATGGGGACTATAAAATCGACTCATTAAGGAACGGCTCGATCTCCGATCGGCCGAGCTCATTAAAATCCCCGGGCCGGATCCGGCGGAACTCTTGGGACACGTTACCAGCGAACACGCCGCGTTAACTTTAATTTAATAAAACGCCGGGTTATTTCTCCTTCCAGCGGATTAATGTCCCCTGGAATCGCAAGAGGCTCGCGACCGCGCGCGCGCACCTTCGGCTCCGGTGTACTTCGTAAATTTCTGCGGCCGTTCGAAACCGTCGGGGCCCGGTGGATCGGGAACGAGCGGGCGGCCGACAATTTTCAGCGCGTAGAATGGACCTTAATTAGCCGATGGTAATTTAAACGCGATAATTCCCGGTTTTATTAAAGTAATACGACCGTTAAACGGAGATCCGCGGCGGGTTTACGTGTCACGGGGCAATGGCAACGCGTGAAAACGCTGCTGTTTCCCTTTGTCGAGCGTGCCAGCGTTTCAAGTAAATGAGACATTATCGTTGCCGGGGAATATAGTAAAAAATCAACGTGGCGTGGCGTGCGGGGATAAGGATGCACGACACGAAACCGTGGACGTTCATCGACCACTTTTTACAATAAGGAGCAGGGTAATGAACAGTCCGTGGCGTCAGTATGCGCGCCAAAATGGCTTCCGTCTGCCGTCTAGATTATTACGCCCTGAATCGCGCGACGGTAATACGGAAGCGGTTCTTCCCAGAGAAAATGAGCAAACGTACCATAAGCGACATAATCTTCTTCCCTTTCGTCTATCTCTCGGTATTCTCGCCAACAAAGGTGAAAGTCTGTTGCGCGGCTATCTAACAGTCGAAGAGCCGTGTCTCTAATCTCCGCTGTAGGACGAGATCTTGCAACGATCGACAATAAGCGAGGGGGTGAAATGGTGCCTTTCTCGCGGGGTATCCGAAAAATCTGCCAGAGGAGGCGATATGATCGCGCGTAGGTGTATTTATAGGGCTAGGAGCCGGCCGTCACCCTCTTATGCACGAATACCTGAACAGGGACCAGCCAGGGGGGGGGGGGGGGAGGGGGTGAATTCTCGTGATCTCTTCGCGTACGATTCCCTGGGCGCCCTTTCGGTCCGAGCTGGGTCTGGCCCGGAGCGCGTAACACGCATTTTTATCAAACGTTACGAGCACTGAAACGAGCCGGATGAAAACCAATATCTTACTCCCGCATGGGAATTCGCTCGAGCTACCCGCGGCCACTGTTTTCTCGTCTATATTCGATCCCTTGTTTACATACGTTCGCCGACCTTATACCCTTCCATTGGAACCACCCCCGACGTCTCGTCGTCGGGGATGCTCGTGCGGGAGCTAAATTTCCGCAGGCCTATCGCGAACCTGGACGACCCGCCGACATCGAATGGCCCCGGTATCAGGTGGATTTCAGTAATTGGGTTGGAAAGTGAGATATCAGCGTCGGGAATTTATCTTAATTACGTGCTGGGACATTACCCGTGCGATTATCGAGCGTTCAAATCACCGTGACGAAGGAAATACGGCTGGAGCGAGACGTTCCCCGCGAGTTTCACGCGGTTAATCAGATTCTGAAGTACAGCTCCTCCACGATTTTTGCGAAATATACCCACGACTCGTGTCGCGTGTAATACAAGGCTGCCGCGTAATTTTTCGTATGCAAAAATTGTCCGCGAGAGATCGGGATGCCAGGGAGCAGAGTGAAATAAGGAAGGGGCACTCGGCGGGGATAAAACATTTTACATCTGTCACGTCGGGGCCATTCGGTTGAAGCGCGCCAGGGGCTGGAGGTGACCATGAGGGGCAGAAGGCACGTGAGTTCATATAAAAAGTTTCTAATCTTCAGCCTCCGGCGAGGAGAGTCGAGAGGGCAGGGGGGGGGGGAGGGACTAGGAGAACAGGAAGAAACGAACTCTTGTAACCCACCCTCGGATAGATATTAACCCTTACTGCACCCTTGGCGAGCCAAGGTAGCCGTTTCGAGAATATGTAAACGATACTTCGGCAAGCAACAAAATCTTTGCTCCCTTAGCATTAGAATAGCAGTCGGGATCCTTTCAGTTCCTCCTCGGAGTGGTTCGTGGCCCGGTGCACTGTTTTCTCACAACTCTTGTTATCGCTCACCGCGTTACAGAATATCTCGCGGGGACGTAATACGAAGGAGCGGGGTGGATTTGCCGAAGGTACGACCGCAACCTACAACTAACTCGAGGCTCGTAACGATAACCGGTGTATTTAATATAATGTAGAAAACGGTGGACAAAAATCGCGGGGAGCACCTACACTTCGGTATCGATTTAATATTTTTATCGGCTTTGCCGTGGACTAACGGCCGCGGAGCTGTAACGGCGAGCTTTCGGCAAGTATTCAATAATTTTCGCACGTCTTTTTGAAATCGTCTGGCGCAGAGCAGAGGGAAAGAGGGCTTTCCTCTCCACAGATATATAGCTATCTCTACACAGCGGCACGTAAGCCCGCCACCGACGCCGGGATTTAAACTCAAGCGTGGAAAGCTTATACAAAGCTCCAAATTTATTGGATGGAAATCCTCTCGGCATAAGCGTGCAAGTTCCCTACAGGGGCAAAGTTGCCCGGCAGGATTAACACTTTCCTATCTTCTACTCAATGCGCGACCATTCCTGGTAAACTTCTCCGTCTTTCTGCTTATTCATTTCCCCTGGACTTTCCTCGTTGAGCCGCGCGTGAAACGTGCCTTTTCTACCCTTTATCACCGGTACAGCCAACGTTACCGTTTCAGATGGCCATTCGTACGTTTGATCGGAGCTTCTGTAGAAATTATTATCAAGTTTCTTCAAATTCTTTAAAGGTACTGCAGGGGATAGTTAGAGGGCAATATCGTACAGGTCTCCTGAATTGTACAATCATCAATTTCTCTGTAATTTAATGAATATGAACGGCATCAGAGTAATGAGAAATACCTAGAAACAGAAAGTTTCAAGATTAGGTACATAAGGATTAAAACCTTTGGGGGCCTTAAGGGGACCGTCCGGTATAAAAATCGGTTTTTCCTTTATTTCATTTCTCGAATGTTTAACCTTTTAAGAATACGTGTTTAAAAGGATTTGTTGAAATTCGTAAAATTCTCGAAGTTATTGGCATTTGAATAGCGGGAAATGTGTAGGTAAAACCCGGCCACTTGGCACTCACGTAAAACTTTAAACGCGTTTTTCTCGAATCATGATTTTTCCGAACGGTAGACAGCATAACAAAAGAAATTATTAACCGATTCCATAAAACTTGGTGGCATTTTCTTTGTAAACGAATTCACTATAGCATCACCCTTTGACCATCAATTTTAGAGGTCATAGTTCTTCGTTATTAACTTTTTTAGCCGCAGAATTACCCCCTTTTTCGCATGTTTGTGTTCAAACGTGTACCGAACATCGCCATTTTGCTTTATTTGCCTTCTTAAAGGCTGATCTTTGGTTTTTTGATTTCAGACAATTCTACCTCGAGTTCTACTGTCTACCGTTTCCGCCTCTTTTGTTGCAGCAGTGCACTGAGCGCCACGTAAAATTCGAACCATTATAGAAAAATGAAAAACAAAAGTTTTTATATCCTTGAAGAACGAATAAAGAAACACCATAAAGTTTTTTACTGCAAGTTGTATACTTTTTTGAAGAAAAAAAATCCTAAAAATCACCTATTTTTCGAGCGTTTTGACCGGACGGTCCTCTTAAAAGATTTCGAGACCCCTTTATACAGGGTGATCCTTTCAAATCAATGTACGATTTCTTAGCCATTTTCGATAATTTTACTAAAAAGTGTTTTTAACAAAAGTTAGATTTTAAAATTCAGAAAATTTGTATCGTGCCCCCCTTTCTCCTAATGCTCAGCACGTGCTTATTTTGCTTATAGGTTAATCCAGCACTGGTGCTTGCTATACAAATTTAAAATAATCAAGTACGACTGATGTAACTTTTGACTACTTTATTTTAGTTAATAACGATCTAACAATGCGGTTTCATACAATATCCAATATTAACTTTCGTACAAATTAGTGCCAAATAAGAAATATTCTATTTCTTAAATAGGAAATATAACGTAAAATATCTTAGGTAAATGGTAACTGGTAGGGAAACGGTAGAATATTGGCAACTCTCCCTTATATGTGGAAATAGAAGCACGTGAGGGTAGAATTTTGCTGGAATATAGTGTGCTTAATGCTACATTTACGATTTAAGAAGTGTTTTGTGTCGCCAAGTTTCAACCCCATTTCCCTCGTAAAGTCCTACCCTAAAATTCTACTATTCCAGCAATATTCACTATTTTCCCAATGCGCCTAAATAAGTAGGCACACTGCGCTCGAATAAACACCGCTGGCTCCAGGTAAATACAGGGGTGGACAACGAACGAATAAAGAAAATGTAGAGCGGCCATCCGCGCATACAATTATCTTTCTAATGGTATTTTTCGAAAAGCTCGCTCCGCTCCCCTTCCACCGGCCCCTCAACCGTCCCATAGTCTGCGAAAACTTTCCTGCCGGGATTTGGGAGGCGAGACGAAAACGCGAGCTTCCCTGCCGAGGAAATATTGGCCTGGTGGGGGTTGCTGGGATAACGCCGACGGCAAGCAGCCAGCAACCCCTAGGAAATACCATTCCCCGTGAAAAATACACCGTCGGAGAATTGTTTGCAATTTTTAAACGGGAATCCCATGCTTTCACGCGCCGCATAACTTTACCCAAGTATTTTTATTCCACTTTTGTCGCTCGCCGGTCATTCAGAGGGATACGGCCGATTCTTTCACAGATATGGCGCGGATAACCCCGTGTATTTCTAAAAGCATTCCGTGGCGATTGCTCGAGGTAGAAAACGTTTCGAAAACGATCAGTTTTGGAAGGATTAAATAGAATAGGTGGATTGAAAAGCGAGCGAAGAAGGATGAGGATTCCTCGAACAGGAGTAAGTTGAAAATTGTAAAGTACCATTCTTTTCGTAGATGTGGTAACGTAGATTTTCGCAGTCTGTACCGATGTCTCGTTCACCTGTCGATGCTTCGATACCGCGGAGGGCCAGTATGAGAAACTGCTCGCGCGAAAGGTTCGACGTTACCAGTGATTTTAGTGAAATTTTTCGAGAAATCTTCGATCAAACGTTCCATTTCCCCGGCCCTTCTACGTGCCAGGGAATGGAGAGGACCATTCATAAAATTCATCAACTCTTATAGAAGGAAAAAGTCAAAAGCAAGGAAAATCCTGAAAGAACCTCGAAGGATCTGGAAGGTCTGGAGCGAGCTGGTGGGCGGAGATAATGGGAGTCTTGAAATTGGATTATCAATCTCCACGACTCCTCTCGACCTCTTGCGCAGGTATTCCCCTTTCGTCTTTAGAATTAAGATCAACCCAGCTTTTCCCAACGACCCCCGTTTCCCAACGTTTCCTTTCCGGCTTCCGCGCGGACGCAAAAATACCCGTCTCCTGCGCAGTAAAGGCGTCGATTGATCGTTAGAAGGGCAGGAAACAATCGTCCGGCGAAGCACGGTGGGAAAACGATTTTCCGCGAAAGCTACGGACTCTGTAAACCCCGTTCGCGTCATCGATTCGACCGCGACCAAGAAAGGGCCCCGTCGATCACCGGAAACGCTCGTGATCGCGAGCAGCGAACAATCGGGGGGTACGTTTCGCGTTGCGCCGCGGCCATTCGCGATTCTTCACTCTCCCCACGGTAACCTGATCCCTTTTATTCGCCATAAGCGAGAGGCCGCGTGGCTGCGTGTCGGGCCACCTTCCCTTTCACCCCCCTCCGCGCCTTCGGCCCCTCGCCTTTCCCAAAGAAGAGGAAAAAAAAAAAGGCGAAACGGCGTGGCATTTATGGAGTTAACATTTCTAAAACTCGCCGGTTCTCGGTCGACGCTGGAGAGAGAGAAAGAGCAGGGGGTTGGGGGTGGGCGGACGGGGAGAGCGAGAGAGGGAGGCAGAAGCAAAAAAGATAGAAGCGACGAAGCGAGTTTGGTGGACGGGGGTAATGGCAGTCTTGGAATTGCGTTATCAATCTCCGAACCCCTCGTCCCCTCGGCCCCTAGGCAACCCCCTCGCCGCCCCACGGCCACTACGCTCGACTCCATTCCATTCCATTCCACCCCTTCTCCACTCTGAAACCATCCTAGAAACTCGCAGAACCGTCGCCCCCCTTCGCCCTTCGCCCTCCTCCCCCACCCCGTCTCCCGCGCAGCCAGGGGTGGCCCTCCTCCACCTCCTCCTCCTCTCCCCCCCCTCGTGAAACACGGGGTTTCCGGCAATGCCGCCGCGCAAGCCCTGTCCCCACTTCCCTCGCTCACCATGCTCTCTCTATTCCCTTCGATGTATATGCATGCCACCCACACTCTCGCCACCGGCGTCTTTTTACCGGCCGCCTCTTAACCGAACACCCTTATTGCGTTTTATATTTTATCTCGCCGTTTCTAGTTTCGAGTCGCGCGTTTTTCCTGCGCCGCCCGTTTAAATGGTCTTGATCAAGACCCCTGATGGAGTGTCCGGCCCAGGGCGACCGGGGGTGTACTTCCGGCGAGCTTGCTTCTGCAGTATTGTACGTTAACCGGCCTCCTTATTCGATGAATTTTTAACGTCGATGCTGAGGAAAGCAGAGCCTCGGAAGGGAAACTATTACTTGGCAGTTACGATCGAGTTTTTGTGTAAGGGATCGCCTCCTACTCGATGACCCTACAGACTTGTCCCCATCGTGTGTTTAGAGGGGTAGCTCGCGGACAGATAATATCCATGGAGAAGATAAACGATCGCCGGCTTCCTTGGAAAACCGACCCTTTTCCCTTTTAATGAACTCCAGCGGCCGGGAGTCCGTTGTCCCCCACGCTTCAATGACGATTTCGTTGGGTTTATGGGGCCAGACGTGGTTGAAGTGGTTTATATAAAAATGATAGAAGAGTCGCCACCGGTTACATTAAAAATTACGCAATCGCAATCTTCCGCTATGGGGTATTTGGAAAGGGACACCCCTAAGAAACGTGTTCCCATTCCGACGACACGGACGTTTCCTCGGCTCAGCCGCGTCTGCCTTGCGGGGGTCGTAACGGGGAAAGACAGCGGCTAGGTACACGAAAGCGCCATTATCTACTACCGTATTAGCCCCAATCTGATAGCACTCCCAATGATTCTGCTGATCAACATTTGCCAAGGGAACGAAATCCGCGCGAATGGCGTAATGAAATGAAAGGCGTTTAATCGGAGTACACCCAATTTTGGCTATCCGATTGCTTTAACAATACATATCCAGCCTCTGCTTTTCCTCTAGAGAGCATCGCTCGCAGACGTGTGCGGTTCCATCTCCTCGTTTCAAAGTAAACTCTGTGACCCACGATTCGACTAATTGAATTTCGAGGGAAGCTGTCGCGGGACAAGACGAATCCCGATTATCACTACTTAGGAGGCCTGTAAATGAAAGTGGTGGTGACGATAACTAGCGGCGAATGTCGTTGACGAATTGGCGAGAGATGAGGGCAGGGGTGCGATAGGATCGCGAGGTGAAGTCAGATAAGGGTGGCTCTATCCCTCTATCGAGGGAAGTGGCAGTAAGTAATCCTGTCGGCGTCGCGGGATGCAAGAAAGAAGACAAAATGGCGGTGGGTGAAAGGACGGACGGGAGGAGGCGAAAGGGCGGCTTTCCTATACGCTCACGAAAATGCCGCGACCGGGCTACCAGCTTGATAGCGTATCGCTTTCCACGGACCCAAAGGTTACCGAATCGTTTCGAGACTATCTTAATGGTCGGATAGATCGTTTGATACTATGGGTGAGTCGTAAAGGCTATTGCTCTGCCCTCCGTCCTTTCCTTCCACGTATTTCCAACCCCTCCGCGCCCTTCGGGGCCGGAGAAAGCTGGCTTAGCGCCACCTGGATGCCTCGTCCCTCCTGTCCCTCTATACGCACCTCATTTATACCCCCGAAACGTCCACATCGAACATCGCTTAACTCGATCGGCAATTGCACTGGGGCCTCCAGTAATTAATTACCGCGAGCCGCTGTAATTGTTCCTTAAGAACCCGCGAATCGGGGCTCTCGAGATTTCAGAGGGCGACTATCGATTTAGGTACTTTTAGGGCTAGAGAGTCACTGAATTGGGAGCATTGTTTGGTCACCCTTTTCAGGATTATTTTACGCAGGGTATTGCAGTTGTTCTTTCTGTTGCATTCTTAGTGGAAAAAACGGTGGATCGTCAGGCAACCTCATAGTTTCGAATATTATTTAACACTTTGTTGTCACACCTTTTTATCATCACAAATGGTCACATGGGGTTCACTGCACCACAGCGTTATTTCTGAGTTACAATTTTCGTATTTTTGCATTTTTTACTTTTGTAATTGACTTTTTCTAGAAATGTAAATTTTTATGTCATGAAATTTGTAGTTGAAAAAAAAGTAGTTAAAAAAAAACGATTTCTTAAGATTCACCAAATTTTTAAACTTGAATCGCTAATTGTGAATACTGGCAAATAAAAAATATTGCCTGGGGTGCAGTACACCTCGTCGGACCACGAAGGGTTAATTCAACAATGATACCAGCTATGAAGTATGTTGCAAAAATAAAATATATTCCTTGCAAGCACCGTTAGACAAATTGGACCACAGAAGCTATCAATAAAATACGCGTGAGTACATTCCCGATTGTTTGCTTCATAAGAATTCGCAAGCGTAGAAAGCATTCACACCGCGAGAGCTTCATAAATACATAATTTGCAGGAAATTAAAACCGCGGCAGAATCGCGGATAAAAACGATAGCTGTAATAACGCGAGTGCGCGCGGGGCGTTCGTTGCTCTGACATAAAAACGAGAATTAGTGAAAATCATTGCCCCCCACCCACGTACTAATGTATCGTTAATAGCCTGCCCATAATTCCCAGCCGTTCACGGTTCTTATCTCCGTAAATATTTCGACAATTTCCGGCGGCGCACGAGCGCGCCCCGGCGATATTTAACGCGATTCCCGCGGCCCGTATTTAAAGGCGTTAACAATAATTAAAAATTATGTTTACGGCCCCGGCTTAGCCGTAAGCTTGTACACGGACGTCGTTGAAAATATTCGAAAAATCGATCGACCAGAAACCACCCTCCGCTTCGATGTAACTCGAGGGCGCTCGAAAAATACACGTTCCTTCGCCGTTCGACGCTCATCTTCACTTGAAAAAGGGGGCATCAGTTCGGCAACGTGCCTATTTCGCGGCGAAAATATGAGAGTGCGAGAAAGAGCGAGGAAGAGAAGGGGAGGAAGGATCCACAGCGTGGTCTGGCCAACGAGAGAAGCCGATATTGAAACTAATTAATATCATTCTCCCCTCTTTTGCAGTGACATTTATACGCTCGGAACAATGCGAGCGGCGTGTAACTTAATTAAGGCAACGACGCGGACCTGACCGTGGCTTTGCGGCCACCGTTTCCCTATATCCGGTTCGCGCATTATTATCTAGCCTGCTCTCTCCCTCTCGTGCCCTTTCGCAACCCCCCGTGAAACGCCGCAGCGCCCGCCCTCTGCCAACGGCCCAGGGGGTGGCAGGAGCTAGCAGGGGGGGGGGGGGGGGGGAACAGGGCGGAATTGTATTTGTTGTTGCGTGGCGGGCGCGTACGTTTAACTGCGCGCTCTGTCTTCCGTTAAATCTGGTTCCGGCGAGCCGAGAAAATGGCCGAATATTCATAGGTACGCGCCGCTCAAGGCTCGCCAAAGGAAATTAACTTTTCGATGGCGCGGAATCTAATTCCGCGTTATCGGGACCGGCCGATAATTCACCGGCAACGACCTCTTCGGGAGATTGCCGGGAGGAAACGCGTTGCTAGCTCCAGGTTCCCATTTTGTCGCGGGAAACACCGTGATGCATGTAGACCGCGGGAGGCACCATGGAGGTACGCGTGGTTCAATGAAAAGAAAACTGGTGAAACCTGGCGTCCACTACCCCTTGACTGTCCAGGGTCATCGCCTGTGAGATAATCCAGACATTTATGAACGTGAGTGTCGTTAGAAGGTAGAAAAAGCAAAGTCCTTTCGAGGATCGCGTAGGTTTCTAAGTAAACTCGACTGAGTGCAATTAATTATGCGCAGGGGCATCGTGTTTGCCCTGCTCCTCTAGTAACCAGGGTACGTAGACTACGGATGGGGGAAGTGTTTGCCATTCCGTATCGATGAACGATCTGAGAGTTCTAAGCGGTAGCCCGTTCCAAGTAGCAACCGTATCTCACGGGAACGGTCAATTATACGCTATCCGCGACACGGCGAATCGTATAGCCGGATAAATCAGCGGGCAGAGGTTCGCGATTAAAGCGCGATAACGAGCTGGAAGAATAATCCCTGGCAGGAGCTGAGACGAGTTCATCTAAAAGTCCGATCGGAAAGGAGCCGGCGCGGCGGCACTCCCTGGTGTCCAGGCAGCACACCTGGGCCGTATACAAGCCGGGCTATCATTAGCGACATCGACTCTCGCTGGACAAAAAGCAAAAGCGGCCAGAGCTGCACGCTGCTACAGACCAGAGAACCGAAATCGCGAAACGCGTTTGTCCGGGCTGCGGAAGGCGGGATACGTTAAAACGTCAGAAGTCTGATAGGTAGCTGGAGCGGCAGTGCGCGTGACTGCCTGATTAAAAGTAACGACTTAAGCGTAAAGGAAATTTATGGCCAATCACGGAGCCACCTACTTTACGTCTTCGACCGTTGCCGCGGGACTCTTACCGACAGCAACCGTCTTCTTCTTCTTCTTCTTCTTCTTCTTCTTCTTCTTCTTCTTCTTCTTCTCTCTCTCTCTCTTTCTCTTTCTCTGCTATCGCCTTCGCTCCCCGGCGCCCTCTCCTTCTTTCATCCCGCCCCTGTCATTCAAAAAGGTGTCAACGACAATCGCTTTTACGAGATACTTATTAATTGTTACTGCGCTTTTACGACGGCATAAAAGCGCGGTCTACGACCGTTTGAGTGGGCACGACGCTGTAAGGGGGATTCCCCCGGTGGATTATTGCCTCCGATGAGGCTATACGAGCCGTGTATACCTACACACCACGCCGCAGACCGTCTCCTTGGCGAATCGGAGACGGGAAAACAATATAATCACCGAACAGATACATATATTTGTACGGGGGAGCCGAGAACGATGAGACGGGGAACCAGTTTCGACTTCTGCCACTATCTGCGGGCCTGCTTCTTTGTTTTTCAAGAACGATGGGAGGAAGTTGTTTCTCCGACAAGCCCGATCGACCGTCCAAGGTGGAGATTTTATTTAATCGCATTTGGAACTCTTTTTCTTTTGGGTTTTGGCGGCGAATGTTTCTTTAGCAACTGATAGCTCCGCCAATTGAGCTGTCCAGCTTAAGTAGCTATTTTTCCCCTAAATGTATTATTGGAAAATGATTGCCGACTGCGAGTGGATAACAGGTTGCCTGGCGATCTTCCTGGTTTATTTTTTAATGAAATATCTTGTTGATTTCTACATGCAGAAATGTATTGAAGAATGCGCGATTTCAGGGGCCTGGAGCCAGCACTCGCCTGACTCGCGCAACGGCATGTGGTGCTACATATGCGCCAGGGGCCGATGTACGGCGGCAGGCTTTAATACTTCTCCAACTATCGGTTTACTAAGCGGTTTCTATAAACTATTACAATTTCTGCGCAGGTAAATCAGGGACAATGCTATAGAGGAACGACGCATTGGCCTCTTTTCTATCAAGCTAGCGTGTATTTCCATCAGAGGCTCACGCAAAGACAATATATTATGTGAAGCCTTCGAACAATCCATCCCATGGGCCTCGGCGATCGGTTTATCCATGAGAATAGCTTTCCTTGACTCGTTTGTTCTTTATTACTTCTATATAATAAAATTGCTACTGCTATTCGCAAACATTCTTATTGCTTAGTTTAGATTAGGTTGGAAAACAGTCTTTAGACTGGACCTCGCCTGTGCGATAGTCTTGTTCTTCTTTTCTTTTCTGTTGCTTATTTTGTTTGTGCAACAAAGACGCTTAATAATATTAATACCTACGAGGACTAGCAGGTAAGGAAAATGACTCGTATTTATTTTACCCAATTGTTAAGGGAAGTGTATATTGGTATTCGTACTGTGCTGACACCTAGCGTATTTAGTCAAAGAGGTCCTCATGACAAAGGAAGTCAGTCGGTCCAAGAATCTCGTTACCTATGCCGTGCACGTGGCCACATATACGCATTTTGTTTCTAAGTAGTTTATAGTTTTATATTTCTTTATTAATATTATAATAAATATATATATATATAGGGCGACTGTACCTAATATCGCCAGGCAAAATTGAAATCCATGTCAATTGAATAATAATTGATATTTTTGCATGCAGTTCGTTTCAAAATAAAGAGAAATTATTCATCTTTCATGTAGCATAAATTAGAATCGTTGATAGGGTAAACCCGGGTGACGCGGTCGACCTAATATAAAATGGCTATTAAAACTAATATAGACATTACTTATTTTATCAGGACAAACCTATATGTTCAGAATTTTATGCTCATTCAGAAAAACTGGTCGATATTTGCTTTAAGACAATACTTACTGTAAATCGGGTTAAAAACTGAAGTCATGACATCTGACCACCTCTCCCGAGGTGCCGGGAGAAACGGATTTCGTCGTTGGCAGAGACCACTGACATAATTATCCATGGAAAATTAACAAAGGATAAACCAAAATTATTTATGAGTGAATACAACGACAGATTTATTGATATTTAATTTGTTTACGCTAAACAAGTAAAGAACACATCAATCAAAAAGTGAACTACCCACTGGCGATTAGCAAGGAAAATGAATACAAAAGTGAATAAATAAACTAAATAAACGAAAATAATAATAAAATAATAATAATAAATAAAAAAATAAACATAAATAATAAAAAAATCATAACTCGACCATCTCTCCTTTTGCAGCGAGAGATGGTCTTCTCGTTAGCTTTGAAAGGAAGAGTTAATATGGCCAAATACTGTAGCTGCATTGTCCCTCAATGTCTCTACTATCTTATTATCCCAAACATTAAACGAAAATAAACTTAGAAGTATATTGTAAATACGATTCTGTACAACCGCTGTTTGACAAAAGAGGTTAAATGTAACCCCAATTTACATTTTAAAGCCTATAAAATTCAGAAAAACACAGAAGGAAGCGAAATGACACTATTCATTCAACTGTTTGGCTTCTAGAGATGGAATTGGTCTGCACTTTAACGCATTTTTACGTACAGAGTCTGAAATATAGCGACTCGACCAACTCTCCGACCCGACCGCGACTCCCGGATTTACCCTACCTACAATTTTTTTAATTAGGACTCAAAAAACATAAGATATGTAAAAATCGGGTCCTAAAAAAAGTGTACCTAGTACCACCAACTCTAAAAATATTGATTAATTCATGTATATATGAGTTTTTAAAGTCATTTTCGCATGTGCTTTTATTATTTCTTGCTCTATAAATGTTTTTTATCCATCTCTGATTTTATTTTTATTAGAAAAATATAGAAATTTAAAAATACAGATTTTTAAAATATTTTATTTTTTACGTTCCGATGTAGATATTGGACAAATAAAGTTTATTTCGGGTGCTTCGCACATTTCGTGACCCCACCTGTAATAAACATTACATCGAAACCATTGTTCTCCGGTAGACGGTGTTGAGAACACGCATACTGCTTAAAGAAAAACACTATTTTCATTACGAAAAATATTTGAATTGATTACAGTCCTTAAGTGTATCATTAATTAGGTTTTTCTAGTAGATATTCTTGATGTAAAATTGTGGCAGTCCAATAAATTTTTACACTATTAAGATTCATTAAAATACTTCTCTTTCTGTAATTGTTGATCACATGACGCTGCAATTACAGTATGTCTTCCTACATACCTATGTTTAGGTACTAATTCAGTGCATAACCGATAAATTTTAGAGCTTACTTTGCGGGTGGCGATATTAGGAGCATGAGCGATACTAAGTACAGTCACCCTAGGTTCTATCAAGTAGTAAATAAGTCTGTTCGAACTATTTAGCACCAATCATTGTTGAGCTTTGAACTGAATTTTCCTTTGTGTTTCAGGGTTTACCGAGGACGACCTAGGCAAACGAACCGAAATGAGACCAACCGAGAGCTGGGAAGACGACGACGAAGAAACACCTTTCCCTCCCTTGAAGTTCGAAAGGAAATGTTGACGAAAGGTGGCACGCGCCGAATGCAGCCGAAAGAAGCATAATCCAGCGAAGGAAAACGGTGAATTAAATGTCACGCGGGTTGGAGGGGGTGAAACCAAAGAGTTGTAAGTGTCGGCGGCGGTGGAGGATGATGGCGCAGTCTAGGCTTTAAGCTTTGGATAACGACAACGGAGAGGCGATGGTAATGCCAGCGCGCAAGTAAAAGAGAGTTTTTCTTTTCCTTTGGCTCGTAGCCCCCGCCGCGAGCTTATCTCTCTACTAAATCCAGCAATTTTAATACGCGTTCCTCGGCAATTTCCGTGCTACACGTTCCGCCGTCGACTTAGCACCCCTTCCGAGTCGGATACCGTCGGCTGCTCCTCTCCCCTCTCCCTTTCTCCCTTCGCGCCCTCTCCCCGTCCCTTCTTCCTTCCCAGCCCCCCCCACATCTTTCCCTTCACCCTTCTTTAAATAAACTTTATTTTTACGGTGCTATTTAAAGCAATTTCTGATTTCCCTTAATTCATTACGACGCCGTTCCGTATAGCCCTCTTAATGCGCTTCGGGCATTGCTGGCATTTCTCATTTCCCCTCCGCACCCCTCCTCCGCTAGCAATGCGATATCCCGCGCGCGATGTTGCGATTCCAGGGTTTCTAAATATTCGATTTTTTAGGGTGTCCAGATGGCGAGACCTCAGTTGGAAGGGAGGAAGAGAACAAGCGAGGAAGTTTTTCCTTGGATGACTATTTAATTGGAATTCGCGAAAAAATGGAGCGCTCGATAATTCTACATTCGAATTCCACGGATAAAGTCGCGATGCCAGGTTTTAATTGCAGGACAAAGATTCTGATTGCCACTCGGGGTGTACCAGAGCACTCGAGAATGCCGCGACACGTTATAGGAGTAGACGGTTAACGGTGGATAGCCGCAGGAATTTTTATCGTGGCTGTGGATGGAACGGTCGTTAGGAGTATCGCAATAATCGGTCATAAAGACGTGGGTTAATAAACCGATCGACGACGACTGGTGGCGGGCACCGGTTGGAGCCTCCACCGCCCGGCGAACTTTCTTCCCGGGAAATTGAGTCGGATTTGAGTTATGGAACGGCGTTCGTCCCTCGCGCAGGAATCGCCCCGGTCTAGCGGCAACCCCGCCGTGTCTATTCCGACCCTCCTCCACGCGCGGCAACACATCTATCGCCATTGCCCGCGGAACGGGGGGGAAAAACTTGTAAATAAAAAGGAGTAACGATGACGTAACCGTCGTCGTTTCGCGGTTGGCGGGCTCGCCCGCCCGCCCTCTCTATCGATCCGCAAGGAAGAGTAGGGCGTCGATAACAATCGATTATTGTTTCAGGAGTTGCTGGTAATGGCCCCGATGTCTTTATTTTTTCCCCCCGCCGTTCCCTGCCCCCGAGAATTGCCTTCCCATTGCCGGGCGAAACGATCAGGGAGTCCCTTTCTCCCTTCCCTGTCGCGATGTATGCTTCCGCGGGCAATTATTGCGGCGAAGAAGGCGCATCTTCGTTTCCAAGGGTGAGATGGCGACGAGGCCAGCTTTCGGTGTTAATAAAATTACTGGAAGTTGGGGCCAGAGGTTGGGGCGCAAGCGGGAGCAGATTCCCACGTTAGATCTGCCACCCCGCTCGCGGGAATTCGTATCAGTTCGGATGATTATACATTCATACCCCCTCGAAGAGGCTGAGCGGAGAGGCGAGTTTCTACTTTGCAATAAATTCGGGCTTGCGAGGCAATTACTCCGGCCGGCCATAACGGGCGATAGTCTAAGATTAAAGGAGAGAGAGAGAGGGGGGGGGCAGCCTCCACGTCCGCCATAAAGGTGGGACAGGGTGACACGCCGTTGGCCGTGCAGGTAGGCAACACGATAAATATGATTTTTGTGTGAAACCGTCTGGAAGATGCGGGGATTTGATCACCAGGGGTGGTCTCTGCGCCCGTACGTCACGCGGCACGATCCTCCCCACCCCGTCCCTTCCGCTCCTTTCTCCCCCCCCCCCCCCCCCCGATGTTGGGAAGATCATCGAGGGCCCGTGCACAACCAAAGAAATTCAAGGTTCCGTGATGTCGTTCGTCACTTTGTCTCGGAAGGGGACCAACGGCTCCCTTTCTCCTCTGCTCCTCTTTGTCCATCTCTTCCCCCTTTGTCTACCCTGGACCAGAGAAGGACTCTGACGCATCTTAATCTAGATATACCCAGCCTCTGACCTCCGTGCCTTCTCTCGGCTAACAACTAATCCTATCTTCCACCCGAACCTTCCCTCCGCCCCGCTCTGCCCTGCCTCATCGCGGGTCTCCCCTTCTCAGCCCCTTATGTATACGACAGACACCAGGCCCGACAGGTTCGTACGACACGGTCGTTGTTTCGCCGTTTCCAGTCGAATCCTTTTCCCTCCTCCCGGCCGGGGATGTCGCCGCTCTATTTATGGGCGACAGGCGAACGGACAAGGATCGCTGGGAAGTACCATGCTGGTAATCTTGCTGGCTATCGTTAATAGAGCCGTTTATTCGGCTGGCCGTGCTGCAGTTAGCTATAACCAGTCGTTGAGCTAGTTCGATTTTGGGCTGGTTACACTGCAGGGGATGTGTAACTGTTGAAAAATGCCGCGAGGTGGTACTGAACTTATAGTGCGCTAGCTAAGAGAGTGTATAGAGATAGAGTACTTTGAGGAATACTATTTAGAGTAGGTACCTACCATAGCGAGGGCGTAAAATTTACTATCGCTGAACTTACGTTTGTTTTGACGGTCCGGGATCGGCGTGCAATCCTGCCGCGAAAGTAGATCCTCCTTCCTTCGGTATCTACGCTCAGCGATCGCAGATTCAGCTACTATTGGATTTTACGAGCCGATAGCGGGAGACACGCGAGAAAAGTATGAAAGCGTAAGTTACTTGTGGCTGTTACGAGGCGATCTGCGTCCAGCTGTATTTATCGGGAACCCCGCGGGGAGGCTCTAATAGAGCGATAAATACGAATCCTCGCGTAGTGATAATGGCACCCGTATGTCCGCTCTGCTTCAGTTCCTTCCAACCGGCGACGGGAGAAAGGGACGAGGGATAATTAAGATGCAGTTAGAGCGACCCGGGCCACTGCGGGCGCGGTTCTAGATAGTTTTCACGGGAAACGCGGGAGCAGCGCTCGCCGTGGTATAAAATTTTTAAACGAGGTCCAGGAGAGCCACTCTTCGGGAACTTTGTGTCATCTATTGTTCCTCCCGACGTTGCTACGACGATGCCCGCGCCGAGATTCGCGGAGATTTACGAAGCAAGTATAAACATTGAGAAGATTACGGGCGGGAGCTCATTTTAAGTTCTAACGAGCTCCCCTCGGCTCGGTGTCGGCGGCATTATCAAATAATTGAGAGATGTAACTCAGCGCTATCTACGCCGCGCCCTCGTACCCTCCTGCCCCCTACTCTTGTCACTCTTTCCCTCCGCAAAAAGCCCACCCAACTATTTAGATCGATTCTCTCTCTTCAGTTAACGCGGCGACCTCGTCCACGACAACTCCCTATCTCCCGGCACTCCGGGCTCCGGCGACATCTTTTAATTCCAGCAAGATGTTTCAATCTCAGGTGGAAGCCTGATTTGCATGGGGAGCTGCGCGAAACTCTGCCCCCTGACAACCAAGCCACCCCCTCGAATTAAGTCAAATGCTCGATGTCCCCGTCGAACGTTGAAGAGAAGTCTCTATTTAGGGGTGGCTTGTGGATGAATCAAAGGGACGGGTGTTTCCTAAGAAGAGACCAAAGGAATATTGAAAATTATAATCCCCTTTTGTTCCTCAGCCACAAGCACGCCGTTGTTGGTGGATCCAAAAGATTTTTATTACACGCCAACTACCCGGGCGTAATGGGGGGGGGGGGGGGGTAGGGTGTGGAGTAAAGGGGAAAGGGGGAGACGGTGCCCCGTTGAACTCTCTTGTGTAACGAAGATGCGCCGGATCCTCGTGTGGTGCTTCAGCGAAATATAAACAAGATCCGCGCAGCTTAATGCGTCCCGTACGTCACGTGGAAAGATTAAACAGTTAATAAGAATAAGAGTCTCCGGAGCGTGTTCTCCCCCTTTATTCCTCGAACGGGGTTTCTTTCGCAGCTCGCCGCCACGGCCGACGGAGGTGCAAGAGAGAGGCGAGCGAGTAGGTGGAAGGTGGCCAGGGGGGGGAGACACTTGCACGGGTGGTTGGAGGGAAATGGCGGCCATCTTTCCCACGGGCTCTTCTCGAGAACCAATCGCCTTTCTCCGACGAGCATTAAGGCGGCAACTCCGGCTGAAGAATTGCCTCTGCCACGTTAGACACATTTTTCTCGCTTTTCCTTTATTCTCTTCTCCGGCTCCAGGAGTCCCGGGACTCTCACCTCTCTCTCCGCCCCGGTGAAAGCCGCTCTCCCTCCGTCTCGCTCCCCCTTTCTCCTCCTGCACCATCTCCGGCGCGTCGTCGTTCCGCATCTCTTATTTTCTTTGTTCAGCCAGTCCAAACCCCCGCTGCATCCCCCGTACCTGCTCCGCCACCACCTCCTCCTCCACCTCCTCCTCCTCCTCCTCTTCTTCTTCTGCTGCCGGTGCTGCTTTCTTCCTTTTTTTCTTCCCCGTTATGTATAGCTATAGCGCAGAGGGGTATAATAGTGTTCATCCCTGAAGTGAGCTCCATCGAGCGGCAGGTGGCTGACCTTAATAACGCGCCACGCAACCGTCCCGACGCGGACGGGGTCCCTCTCTCCTCGGGGGCGAAAAGAGAATCGCCCCGTGTGTGTCATCCGTGAGACGCGTCAGATCTAAGATTTACGCGGTGACACGGACTCGTGGATACCTATGCTGGCTGGGAGAAAGCCGATTGGACAGGGGTGCGAGGTTCGGCAGGTCCAGTACTTTCAAACTTACCCGCTGCCTCCCGTGTGGGAAAGTTTCCGAACAATCGATGACTCGAGTAGCCTTTTCTACCGCGTCTAATAAACAGCTTGCGTGCCACGCCGGCCGAGGAAGTTGAATAAGGTGTATGAAAATCTCCGCAGAATCGCGGGTTTGTCAGGACCGCCGCGATCAGTTGGCGCTACCGTGTCATTCCTCGGTATATTACTTTATTGTGTGTGTTCCGGGGGGAAGTGCAGCCTGTCCCGAAGGTTGCCTGTGACCCGAGCGGTCGTTTGGTCGAGTGGCTTTAGTACGTGGCGATGGAAACAGTCATTGAAGGGAATCACGATACCCTTGTCCTCTTAAGCGAGATCGTAAAATGGAATCTTGTACCTCACACGTTCACCATCAGAGGAGAATGTATTAATCCCCTGTACGCGCGCGCCTTATTTACCGATGACACGATAACTGCCGTTTTCAATTGCGCACCACTTAACTTGCGCGCAATTTACTGCCTCTGGAATCACTTGCGCAATACCTACTGGCTGTAACGATTTGGTCATCGCTACATGCGTCTTTATTATTATGAATATTTTTATCAAGTGTTATCAAGGACTCTGATCTGTTAAGATACGCTCCAGGATAAATGTTTTTTTTTATGTAAAAAATCAGTACTGGAAAATGTAACAACGAAGCGTTTAACGCGCATGCAAACGATCGGGCGCGGAAAATGTTTTTGTTGACTCGAACAGAGTGTCGGCTGGCATACGTATCGCTGTAGTGCCGATGCGATGATATTCCCGATACACACGGCGATTTTATTCGTTTTATGACTTCTTTCGCTGCCACTGTAGGGCATTTCCAATTCATGAACGAGCCCGTCGAACCAGTAACGAGTACCGCGCCACTGTAGATAGTAGAGCGGCGTTAGTTTCGGTGAGGAAATACGCGATTGTATGTTTGTTAATAAAATCTCCTTTCCTGGAGGAAAAGCGGACGGAGCAACAAATATTTACATAATTAACATAGCTGTAACTAACTGGATTCCAGTGACGGATTTAAGAAAAGTGTTCGCCGGGTGGCGAACGTTTTGGGATCCATTTTTTCGGAAAAGTGAAGAGGCAGTTTACTAAAGCGGGCTAACAATTAGATAGTGTTTGAATAAAATCATAATTTTTTTTGAAGACGCAGCCGTAGGTGAGCCTTCTGCTTTGGGGCCCAGGTGGATAAACCCGCCACTGCTGGATTCCTATACGGTGAATCCGGGAGACGCGGTCGACCTAATATAAAATGGCTATTAAAACTAATATAGTAATTACTTATATTATCAGACCAAACCTATATGTTCAGAATTTTATGCTGACTCAGAAAAACTGGTTACGCTAAACAAGTAAAGAACACATCAAAGAAAAAGTGAACTACCTACTGGCGATTAGCAAGGCAAATGAATACAAAAGTGAATAAATAAACTCAATAAACAAAAATAATAAAAAATAAAAAAATAAACAACAATAATAAAAAAATCATAACTCGACCATCTCTCCTTTCTGCAGCGAGAGATGGTCTTCTCGTTAGCTTTGAGAGGAAGAATTAATATGGCCAAATAGTCCCTCGATATCTCTACTATCTTATTATTCCAAACATTAAACGAAAATAAACATAGAAGTATATTTTAAATACGATTCTGTGCACAGCTGTTTGACAAAAGAGGTTAAATGTAATCTCAATTTACCGTTTAAAGACTATAAATCCAGAAAAACACAGAAGGAAGCGAAATGACGCTGTTCATTCAACTGTTGGCTTCTAGAGAAGTATTTGATCTGCACTTTAACGCGTTTTTATGTATAGAGACTCGACCAACTCTCCGGCCCGACCGCGTCTCCCGGATTTACCCCATTCGCATTCGTGTCTCCTTGCATTGATTTAATAAATAAATATGAAACCACGTATAAAAATTTCTGTCCCTATCAACAAGCGTCATTTCCTCATCCAATACCACAAAGTTATTCAGTCAGGACATCCCAAGAAGGCCTACTACGATTACGGAACCTAAATCCAGACCCCGAAAGCGTAACGAGTGGCATAAACGGTGAATCAATCGATATTGCCCGTATTGTGACGTCATTGGACATAACGAGCGGCGATTATTGGAAGGTGAATGAGTAAATGTCAATCCCTCTCCCGATATGGGTTTCAGTCAAAGCTGAGCGGTCGTTGAGACGGGGCGGAGGGCTGAGGGGCATGGGGAGCTCCTTTTCTTGACTTTATGGCGGGAGAGTTGGCCGTGCTGTACCGGCAGCTCTCCGGCAAAGTCGTCAAAGACTTTTACGAGCGGGTAAACGGGATTTAAAGTGACGATGATGCAACCTCAAGGTGCTCACTTTATTCTTGACGGCGTCATAAATGTAACTGATGACATTGCCAGATACGTTTGACTCGTCTCGCCTGTTCAGCGCCGCCACCCATAGAAACACACCGTGGATTTTGTGTTGATGAGAACGGCACGAGACCCCACTTACGTTGCCGCTCGTAAAAATCAGAGGGCCCATTGCACTGGATTAACTTTCCGCGCCTTTCCACGCCCGTCCCGCTTCCGGTTTAACTTTACCCGTTCCCGCCTCCTGTTATGAAATTTTTTATTTCTACTTTTGCCACCGAAATTGCACTATCGGAACGCCCGTGTACGTCGTAACGAATCTGGGGACCCGTTACTTTTTCTCCTTAATACGGATCGAATATATTGAATTATTTTTTCTAGACGATAAAACGGTTACTATTAAATTCTGTAAGTTACAATTCAAGGGATGCCCGTGACATAAATTTCGATCGAATATCGGTTAGGACGCAGTGTTACCAGAATTCTAAACAGCGCAAATTAAAAATCACTATGTACTGCAGCCTCCGGTGGCGCCACCTCACAAAAGAAATCCAAAGCAGGTCGGAGTGTGTTGAGAAACCAATCGACGGATAGTAAGCAACGAGATGGTAAGAACTCACTCGCGCATATTTCTGACAAAATATCACAGCGTGTAATTTAATATAAATTTAAAGACTAAATAAGAAATTAAAAGTCCAAAACAGTACAAATTACTTTTCATTCTTTACGCTAATTAAACGCGACATTTATATACGCTAAAATCTCCTACAACCGTTCAACCAAACAAGTACAGACCATAAACATTAATTAACAAAATTGACAGAAAGTACAGGTTTAATTATTATCCCGATTCGTTATCGATTCTCTGGTTCGGTCGCGCGCGTGCAAATAAACATACAAAAGAGGCAATCGTGAGAAATAACATAAAACATCGTAAGAGAGGCATAAGCGGAATCGTAAAACGCGGGTAATACCAGTGAACGGGATCGGAGCGCCACCAGCACCATCTACGATCGCTCGCCGTTAACACGGAACAAACGCCAGCGCGGTCGAGCACTACAGAAAGCTGCGCGCGTGGAGACAGTATTTCGGTAACGCGACGACAGATGGCCCGATGCTCCTCGTCGTGTAGTTCCCCGTGAAGCGTTGCGAATTCTTTGCCGGCTGATTTACGGTCGAATTAAAACTGACAATTATTGTTATTGTACCGTCATATAAGGAGGTAACAGATAATAAATTCGACCGTAAAACGTTAAACTAGTGTGGCTGCGTTTTGTAAGGCTGGTTTAGTGCTGAGTCGCGTGCAACAGCGCTCGTTAAAACAGCCGTAAACCGACGTAACCGCCAGCGGTGTAGCTTGGCCCACGACCACTGATGTCTCCCGATCTTATGTCCCTGTCAGGAATTTTCCTTTCAAAATCACCATCTTCCAGCTATTGTCTATCTTTGTGTTACAACTCCAACTGCCGCTATATTTACGTACTGCGAACATTATACCGAATTTAAAGTAATAATTTTTTCTTATTAGGAGACAGGTCTATAAATTCTTTGTAATATATAGACATGTTTGTCGCGGAATGTATTTAATACGGCGATGGCGTAACGGCGGTTTGCGGCGAGTTTTAAGTCTGGTGCTTAAGTGGTAAACAATATTTTGACGGTGCAACATTTGGAGAGATGCATAATCGAAATTCTAGGGATGTATAGGTAGTTGTCAGCAGTGATTCCACTCTGCAAATTGTGATACAAATTTTGTTAGGAGCTACACCAGTCTCTATTTTTTTTCCTGGACCGATTCACAAGTTTTAGGATATTACTTGAATTTGTTTGTTTAATTTGGTATTATATGCTTTGGATGTTAAATCTCATCGCGTGGTAGTTACGCTCTGCGGACATTACAGGAAGTTTAGTACTTTACCGTTTAAGTGGGTGACGTCAAGCTAGTTTAAGCGTCGCCCGTAAGAGCGGCTTAGTTACTGATTCCTTAACGATCCTTGGTGTCTTTTTAGGGTAGTTATAAAACATACCAACATATAGAGATGTGAACTGATAAAATGTACAATATTGACTTTGATATGTTGGTAAAATATTAATGTAATTTACTGCAGATTTTTATTTACTAAACAATTTGATGCATTTGTAATGTATTTTTGTAGTCTCCAATTCATTCCAATTGATTTGCTCACCCCTTTTAAGGAGAAATTCTTTGCTACAGATTTAGATATAATTTATTATCTATAAAAATGCTGACCATGTATTCGTATTTACGTTGTCAGAGGTTCTCACCGTGAAATTAATTTTAAGTGAATGGTATTAAAACTAATGGCATGTGGAAAATAATTGGCCTCTTAGAAAAGGAAAAAAAGACCAAGTTGATCTCTGCGAAATACCGAAAAAATTCGATTAACGTGACAATGCAAGTTCAATGAATTCCTCAAGGGCCATTTATCTGACAATTTAATGATACATCCACCTGAAACTAAGCCATTAAAACAGCTTCTATGGGATATACAGGCGAAGATATACCTTCGGCAGTTGCTGAAAAATTATCTGCAACCAGTCTGAGCACGGGTCAGAAGGGAGCAACAGCCATCCCCCGCTAACGACTTCCGAAAAAGCAGCGGAAAGAGCGCGCTGCGTTCACGTCGGTTCGATTGGCCAAATATAGATTTACCGCCGGGAGCAAATGCGCGGCTGAAAGTGGTCGCGGGGCTCGTCCCTCTCCGCCGTTCCGTGATTCCCCACGAAAATTAATCTCGATTTACGCGACACGATCGCCACGATTCCGTCGGCCGCGAAGGAGAAAAAATCCATATTTAAACCGTCGCCTGATTCGCGTTGTACCGCGTGCCCGACCAATCGTGACAGCGTAATGGCCACTGGTCGGGTGGCGGAGTTGCCGGCGCCGCCACTAGATGTCGCGCCCGTCGACGGTCGTAAATCCTCGGCAGACTCCCGCCCATTGCACGCTGGTAGGCGGTGCCACGGGGCTCCGTGACGTCACCAGTCTCGTCCCCCCCACCAGTTCCCTCTGGTGGCTCGCCCCACTACTACTCCACGGTGGCCGTGTTCGGGGGGGCCACCACTTCTTGGTCGCTTCCACCACCCCGCTCCTCCATTCCCCCCACCGCAGCGCCGGCGGCGGTGCTCTCTCCCCGCCCGACGCGCTCGGCGGCTCACCGCCGCGCGTACAGCTCCGCCGTGACTCGGGTGGGCCAGCACCCTCTCGGTCATCTTCATAAATGCGAGTCAGCCGTTTGAAATGGTATTGAGGCTAATTCGAGCGGCGCTCATGCGATACAGTGTTTGTTTACTGCTCGCTAAAGCGGCCCAGATTAAATATAAAACAGTTGACAGAGCGTAGACGTCGGGCTAGACGGAGTGGCGGCGCTAGCCGTGAGCCGCGTGTCCGACGGCCGCCTTCTTTCCTCTGCCTTCCTCGAAAACCAGCCGCGGAGCCTCCTTCGGTATTCTGTCCGCGCTGTTTAATTCTCCATCGAACACTGGGACCTCCTCCTGCCCGGGACATCGCGCGTTCGACGTTCCTCTACCCACCCTAAATAAACAGATCCACTCAACTTGCTAAATGGCCCCTGCTAGGCCGCTCAGTAGACTACTCGCTCAAACAAGCTACTCAACATTTTGCACGTATTAAATTGGTCCAGCCAGGCCTCGCCGGGTGCGATGACAACAGGACAAATGCGCCCCGCGTGTAGTCGCGTGACGCGATATTACCCCGGCCAAATTGTGTGTTATAGAAGCAGCGGGGCTGGATCCGTCTCCGGGGAAATGTAGACCTTTAGTCTGCACCGGCGGTTGGATTGCGTCTGTGGAGACGGTACGCCACTAAAAAGATCAATACGCCATCGCGCTGCTCGCCCGTTCATCGGAATCCAGATGCCGCGGGCGCGCGAACTCGCGATCTTCCCCAGGCCAACAGCACCTACTTCGATACTCTCACGTTTATTAGATAAGCCAGCCCCTTCTTCAAAAATAATTATAATTAAGGCGGAAAGTAACGGGCAACGGTGCCATTTTTCACAAGTAGAGTAGACCGAGGCGAGTCGGATCAAAATAAGAATGCAGCGCACCAACGAATTTCAGTTATCAAATATTATGACAGACAGTGGCAGGAGGGATGCTGCGGTCCATTTATGGTAGCACAATTAATTCAAGCTTCATCCTTGAGATCCCCGCGGAATAAATATTTAAATCCTCCTCGCGAGGACAAAAGTTAGTAGCAAGTATCTTGAGAAATTGTCAGCCGCGGCAACTAGTGCCAAAAACGCGCGGACAGAGACGTCGTTGTCTGGGAGACGCTCAGAGGGGCTGGAAAACAGAGAGATAAGTTGGATGCTGCAAAACATTTCCAGCTACTCCCCCCCCCCCCCCCCCGTCGGGGTAGGTAGTTCGTGGTGGTTCAGATCGCCATGGAATCCAGAACGATCGGGATCGCGGGGGCACTTTTCCATTGTTCCAGAAATATTTGTGTGTTTACTACGAAAGTGATGCTCTTTCCTTGACTCCCGCCCCTTATCTTCGCGGTATGACCGAACTTACCCCGGCGTGTTATTACGCTCCGCCGCAGATAGAAATCTGCCCCCGGTGGAATCTATGTAAATTATCTTTCCACCTAACTCCGGGCCCTTCGCCCTTTGTTCCGCGCAATCTGTCCATCCGACCAATTTCGAATCAAACTCGACGTCCTAAAATCCCCCTAAAATTACGGTAAATGGGGAACACCGGGTTGTAGGCTCCAGTCACGGAAAACAGTTAGGAAGAAAGGAGCGTGGAAGCTTGAAGCCTGCCCGGCCTGGCACTGCCACTTTCCCTGGCTCTCCGTCGTCCGAAAACGGTAGACGATCGCTTCGCAGCGGTCAGGCGTGCTGGTGGTTTGTAAATCTGAGGTGCGTGTGTATGCGGTGTTAACGTTAACACAGTCGGCCGGGGTGCGTGCTGGTACGACGTCGATGTGACCGTTTTAACGCGTGTAACACCATACAATGGCCGTAAATGGTATCAACAAGTGGATGCTTAAGTGCCATTACGGAACGTTGATTATGGGTATATAAACCGTATTACGTATTATTCACTGGTGCGTTAAGATACCGCGCGTGTCTTCGCGCGATCGTTCCCAGCGTTTGTTTTATAATCGAATAAATATGATGAGGCCGCCTAGATAGGGACGAGCTTTACGGGGGCACGGGACCATGTAGCGGAAGCTTTCCCGTATAATTGCGAGAGCGAGATACAGCGGAGAATAAAGATCCGCGAATGATTAAGTTTAATCGCCCGGAGAACGTGCATTGTCATTGATCACACTGATTACTCGCGCACTCGATTTATCGTCCCATGAACCTCATAGCAGACTGCTTTTACAGTTGCTAGGTAAGCTTTTATTGATGCAGTAGAGAATATGTACCTATTTCACTGATAACACCGCCTTTATTGTGGCTTCTATACCGAAGTAAAGAAACGTAGCTGAATTAAGATTAAAAATTGATAATTGTGTTGAGAGTACATCGGCCGGGACTCTGAAAAACGCTGACAGTTTTGAAGCGTTGGCGGTTTCATCTGAGATACAGTTACTCGAAGAACAAGGAAAAAGGAGAAAGATGGGTTAAGCAGGTTCATTAATCTCTCCACAAATGAACGCTGACAAATGAAAGGTAAACGCGTTACAATTCTTCGATTAATCTTCATTTCTATTAGCGCGTCAGCTCACAGTCCATGCGCGCCGGTATCGGCCAATGAAGAAATCACTTTGAGCGATATTTTACGTCGGACGATTGAATTAAACACTTCCTCGGGTATAAAATTAATAACAGGTCGACAGGGGGAGAACGATGGAGCACGATTTGATTAGGTCGCGCGAAACTTGGAGTCCATCCGTGTCTCTCGTCCTCTCGCATCGGCTAAACGTCCACTTTCCGCGTAAAAGCCTGCTGGCCATCGTCGGGGAGTAGCTGAATTCTGTCAGCTTTCGAAATTGACTTTTAAATACGGCCAGCCACGCGGAGGCTCGCGAATTAATCGTGATCAACGCTGCCGCGATTGATTCACCGTTGTTTATGGATCTGGAATCGACCGTTTATTGCCGCCGTTAAATATTTATGTTCCGTGAAAGGATGGCGCGCGATTATAAAGCGTAAACTTGTACCGTGGCCCGGCTAATCGCCGTCCCGCATTATACAAAACGATTATTATGCCATTTGGGCCCCCGATCGGTTGTCGCGCGTCGTTTCCCTCTCGCCGCGGGAAGGAGCCTCGCCGATTACCGTACACCGTGTTTCACGTTTTATTCTGCCATTGCCTCCCGTCCGATTTCGCAAGTCGAACGGCAGTTTCGTTAATTAGACGATTGCACAGCCGAGCTTAATCGATCGAGAAACGCGAGTGATCTTTTGGCCGCGATCGGCTCGCCGACTTTCTACTTTTGGTAAGGCGCTGGTTCACGCATGAGTAATGCTTGAAAAATTCATGCCGGCGGAGTTCGAGGAATCCATGTCGGAGCGGCACTTGAAAACCGATATGCCAGGAATATCAGATAGAGGCGAAATCTCGTTCGGGCGAGGTGCTCGCGCGGGATACTAACGCGTTCAGTGTTACTCGAAATCTAAGATTCTTGCTGCAACTTCAGCCACGGATGAAGAAGTTATGTGGCAATTAAAAATAAAGAAAGATCCGCTGCTGGAAGCAATGCTCTCTACCTCGACGAGTACCTGCACGCGAAGTTCGTACGGCGCGAATTCCAGAGCCCGTAGAACTATGAGAATCGACGGACACGGGTAACGTTTATATCCATTTACTACGTGGCATTGTTTAGATACTCAAACGGTGCATAATCGAGCTTCCAGCTGACTCTATACCAACAGTTTGACGATTATCATCGCGCCCCGAGTATTCGCCACTTGAGAACTACCAAACGCAACCATCCGGCGACAATGTAAACGGGTCGATGCGCTTCCCCGGGCGAGACGCAGAGAGAGAAAAAGAAACGGGGCAGGGTCGTTGCAGCGTGTCATCCGCGTCGGGGGAAATATTTATAAGGGACGGACGGGATTTACATGGGGCACGGACATTCTGCCCGCGAATGGCGGCGTTGTCGAAACCGTGTCCCCCCTGTAATCTGGGGCCGGCTGCAATTTACCCGACCAGGCCTGGGCCAATTATGTGGCGAACGACGAAGAATTTGCGACTCTGCGCGGGGGACACGATCGCGCTCACAACTTTGTAGTCGCGTGTGCTCGCGGAACGGCCTCGTTAAGGACAATCTAGGCCTCCTATCTGGTATCGGGCCAGCCGAACTCCGGAGGCCAAAAGAAAATTACGCACGCAGCTCGTGAAAGAAAAAAAAGGGAGGAGAGCGAGAGAGAGAGAGAGAGAGAGAAAAATAGCGGGGCAGGGTGAGGGTGTAACGAGCAGCTACGTGTCCGCGTAAATTGTTAGCTATGACGAGGGAAGGACAGCCCCCCTCGCTCGTCCTCGCTCGATACACCCTCGCAACCCGTTTTCCACCGTGGCGGGCCTGTGAAATGTCAAAAACCGAGCGCGGAGAGAATCCCCGACGAATTTTACCCGCTCGTCGACGTCCGAACGTCGCTCCAAGTGCCCTCGAAGATTTACTGCGCGACACGCTGTTCCGGGCGCGGAACGCTACGCAGGCAACTCCGCTTGTCAATGGATTGGGCTATGATAAATTACGCGTCGGCGTATCGGCCTCTGGGATTGCTCTGGGCGACTGTACACGTTCAAGGGGAAGACGAACCTGACGCCGGGTTCTTTGTATTGGGACGGAGAGGAGTGGCACTCTTCGACAGCTAGTTGGAACAGGGAATTGTTGTTGTGGGGTAGTGACGAGGTGAGATGGCGTCTGATCTGGAGCAGAAGAATATCTGGAGCATGCTCTGAATTCTGAAGTAGCTCGTTGTGTAAGTATGAAACGCGAAATCGGTAGGAAAGGCAATAAACAGTAAATCCAGCTTGTCGTTTGTAGGCAAGGTGACGTTTCTGTCAGGTTACATACTTGGAAACCAGCGATGGATTCGAGATAAAATGCAATGAGATGCAGCGATTCCAGGGAATTATGCTTAAGGGACAATGATTTCAATCTCGCCCCACGGGATTAGGTTTAATGGCTGAATATACAAGTATTTGTAATTTATGTGGACTGATGTGATTTATGGTTGAGTTAGGATTGCGTGAGGGAAGAGGAAAATTGGAGAAGAGGGGGGAGCATCCTTCGTTGTTAGCGAGCGACGGCCGCCATAACGGGGGTGAAATCGATATTTCGCCGTTCCGTTATTTAAAGTGCGAAGTATATACCGAGGACTTTGTTCGCTACGGGGATTGGGAACGTGGAATCCTGTATCTTCTACTTGTAAATATGCTCAGATGTGGGTACCCATCTGTTTTGAGGGGTCAAGAAAACAGGGTGGAAAAGAATTCCACGCAGGTATTTGGGGCAGTGAAATTATTGCAATGTGCCTGCAAACGGTCTCTAAAATAGCCTTTGTTGAAAAAGGAGATCAATGTAACCACGACTGAAGTAGGTAATTCAAGAGCTTTGTAAAAAGAAAAGAAACCTGGATGTTATCCTTTAAATAATTTTTTATAATCACCTAATGAATTTCATTGAATTTGCTTGAAAAATATTTTTATCGTATTTAGGGTAAATCCGGGAGACGCGGTCGGGCCGGAGCGTTGGTCGAGCCGCTAAATTTCAGACTTTATCCCTAAAAACGCGTTGAAGTGCAGACCAATTACTTCTCTAGAAGCCAAATAGTTGAATGAATAGCGTCATTTCGCTTCATTCTGTGTTTTTTCTGGATTTATAGGCTACAAAAGATAAATTGAGGTTATATTTAACCTCGTTTGTCAAACAGCGGTGTACAGAATCAGATTTATAATATACTTCTAAGTTTATTTTCGTTTAATCTTTGGCATAATAAAATAGTAGAGATATTGAGGGACAATGCAGCCAAAGTATTTTGCCATATTAACTCTTCCTCTCAAAGCTAACGAGAAGACCATCTCTCGCTGCAGATAGGAGAGGTGGTCAAGTTATGATTTTTTAAAATTATTTTTGTTTATTTTTTTATATTTTATTATTATTTTATTATTATTTTTTTATTATTATTTTATTATTACTTTTGTTTATTTAGTTTATTTATTCACTTTTATATTAATTTGTCTTGCTAATAGCCAGTAGGTAGTCAAGTTTTCTTTGACGTGTTCCTTACTTGTTTAGCGTAAACAAATTAAATATCAATAAATCTGTAGTTGTATTCACTCATAAGTAATTGTACTTTCTTCTTTGTTATTTTTCTATGAAAAATTATGTGAGTGGTCTCTTCCAACGAGGAAAACCATTTCTCCTGGATTTACAGTAAATATTGTATTAAAACAAATATCAACTAGTTTTTCTGAATCATCATAAAATTCTGAACATATAGGTTTGTTCTCATAAAATAAGTAATATCTGTATTAGTTTTAATAGCCATTTTATATTAGGTCGACCGCGTCTCCCGGATTTACCCTAGGGTCGACCTAATATAAAATGGCTATTAAAACTAATACAGATATTACTTATTTTATCAGAAGAAACCTAATATATTCAAAATTTTATGCCGATTCAGAGAAACTGGTCGATATTTGCTTTAAGACAATATTTACTGTAAATCGGATTGAAAACTGAAGTCATGACATCTGACCACCTCTCCCGAGGTGCCGGGAGAAATGGTTTTCGTCGGTGGTAGAGACCACACACATAATAATTCATGGAAAAATAACAAGGATGAGAGCAAAATTATTTATGAGCGAATACAATTACAGTTTCATTGATATTTAATTTGTTTACGCTAAACAAGTAAAGAACACATCAAGGAAAAAGTGAACTACCTACCGGCGACTAGCAAGGAAAATGAATACAAAAGTGAAAATATAAAATAAATAAACAATAATAATTATAAAATAATGATAAAAAATAAAAAAATTAACAAAAGTAATAAAAAATTCATAATTCGACCATCTCTCCTTCCTGCAGAGAGAGGTGGTCTTCTCGTTAGTTTTGAGAGGAAGGGTTAATATGGCCAAATACTTTGACTGCATTGTCCCTCGATATCTCTACTATCTTATTATCCCAAACATTAAACGAAAATAAACTTAGAAGTATATTTCAAATAAGATTCTGTACACTGCTGTTTGACAAAAGAGGTGAAATGTAACCTCAATTTACCTTTTATAGCTTATAAATCCAGAGAAACATAGAAGGAAGCGAAATGGCGCTATTCATTCAACTGTTTGGCTTCTAGAGAGGTAATTGGTATGCACTTTAAAGCGTTTTTACGTGTAGAGTCTGAAATATAGCGGCTCGACCAACTCTCCGGCCCGACCGCGTCTCCCGGATTTACCCTAAGTGTATTGATAGTGGCATCTATAAGCACCTAATCCATGACACTACGGATTTTTGGTTGCTGTGAGTGAGTGTGTGTGTCGCGAAATGGGAGAACCGCGGCAATTGGCAAGTAGGTACCTAAATGGCAGAGTCGTAAGCGAGAGTCCGATTAGTGTATTGGTACGTTCTGTAATTATTAGCTACCGGTACCTAAGTACGCATAGTCTCCACACCGCGCGAGACGTTATAAGCTCTGTATGATAGTAGTACTTATTATAATTAAAGTTGAACAAAAGGACGAAAGAGTGCTACACCTTCCAGGGTATCAGACAATTACCTAATTGACCAATCAAGTTTTCCGTAGGTACGTATAGGTGTTCCCCTAATTATTCTAATCAGCGCAATTTCTCTTTGAATCACAGGTATTTGAGTCACATCAGATCGCGTGTTTCGATACACTTTCACATGAATCCCGCAGACACCATCACCTGTCGAGCACTTTTCCACGACCGTGCGCGCAATGTTGCATAAAAATCAGCGACGCCAGGCGAGCCGAGAGACGCAGATGGAAATCGTTTAGAAAGCACGAACTCCTCCAAACGATTAACCCGAGACTGACAGGAGAAACTTTTTCGCCATCAGATATCCTCAGTTGACGGAGGGAAAGGCTTCCCTCCGGCATTGGCCAAAAAATATTCCCCTTGTAAAAGGCCGAGGCCCCAGCCGCAGGGAAAGGGAAAGTCCGTCCGAGATCAAAGGGCCTTTCTTCAACCCTGTCTTTTTAAAAACGTGAAATTTTTATGACCGCACTTTCGCACCGCAGTCGACGAGCCCCGTCACAGTAACTTTCTTCTCGAGGCCGTCCGCCGTGGGGAACGATTCAAATTGTTTCAGAGGGTGGTTCGCACACTTCCGCTGGCCTCGTTCTTTCGCTAAAACAGTCCCTTCTTCTCCAGCGAAATATCCTTTATTCAAGAAACTGCGTGTCGTGAAAATCTTAACGGTAGTATAAGAGGTACAACAGAAGTAGAAAAATTGCTAAAACTTCCAACATCGTCTTACTTACATAATTCAAATTAGATACACCTTACACGATTAATTAGTTCACACTTCATCTCCCAATTCAGTCTAAAAAATTTTACTGCCCAAGAAATCAGCAAAATAAAAAATAAAAAGCTGAGACAATCATCGGTAATGCTTTGTTGGAAATCATGCAAGGTTGGCAAGGCGATGCTCTGTTCTCCCGTGCACCGTACCGACGCGTTACTTACTTACTTATTTAGTATAAAATTTCCGCGTGTCCCGTCGCGGCCGGCTGTAAAGCGATCTTACTGGCCGCGGAAAGCGTTGGCGAACAAAACGGAGTTAAGTAAATAACGAAGGGGTTGCGTATATTCCGTTCGCGCTGGTAATATGCATCGACGATCCGGCGGCGGTATTAGACGCAAATTGAAATCCGTATTTAGGTGAGTATTATGGCCATTAAGCCGTCGCGTTAACGGGTCCATTTACGTACGAATGGGGAAATCGTCGGCAGGAGCGGCCGAGTCGGAGATCTGTTGGTCGCCGATCGAACAAATGGAGCAGCGCGGCTGTCCCGATGACGCGGGAACTCGCCTAAACGCCCGACGATTTGCATCCTGCCATGCTCCGCCACCGAAATCCCATAAACAGTAAAAAGATACGATCTCAATTAGTCCCGGGGTCCCGAAAAGCTCCGGAACCATGCGAAAGCGGGCCGCGATAAGAACTCGACCTCGCGTACCACTTACGCGCCGCGCAACCACTCCCTTGAATTATGGATCGCCTCGATTTTTGAGCGATTCTCCGAAACCCCGCGACACCGAACCTCCGCGGCCTTTCGCGAAACTAACGAGACAGTGGCTTTTAAGGGGACGTTGGCTGGACGGATTGAACACTTTGCTAACGCTACGCAACAGTCCTTCGTTTCTAGCTATCTCACGATTCCTGAGTGATTCGTTAGTTGTTAAGGGGTCTTTCCACTGTGATGCCCTGATAAAGTACCGCTGTTTGGAACTTCTTTTTGTCACAAAGGAATTGTGTTTACTAAATTAAAGTTTTTTTCCATTTATTAATACCTGTTTTAAGAATACAAAATTAGTTTTTCAACCTTTTTTAATGCTTGCTTGCGCTAAAATAGGTGGGTGTAATATGCGCTGTAAAAAAAAAGCCTCGACTGCGTGGTCGATTTTGGAGGAACCGTGTAACTGAAACAAAAAAATCAAAAAGATTTGTAATCAGTATGGCTGTCGCTATGGCAGAGACAAAGATTAATTAGATTGATGAAGAATTAACAAAATGGCGGACGCCCAAAATTGAACTATCGAAATTAAGTAGCTAAATTTTTTAATCATCTGCGACGCAAAAGATGAGAAGAAAACAACGGAAATGTGTGATTCTAAAGTAGTTCGGGCCATAGCGACAGTCAGACTGATTACAAACCTCCCCGATGGTTTCCCAAAATCAACCACTTTTTTTTCCTTTTTTTCACAGCGCATACGACACTTACAATTAGCTATTTCGGCGCAAGCAAGCGTTAAAAAAATATGAAAAAAATAATTTTGTATTCTCAAAATACGTATTAATAAATAGAAAAAAAACCTCAATTTAATAAACACATTCTTTTGTCGCAAAAAAAAAGGTTCCAAACAGCGATACTTTATCAGGTCGTCACAGTGGAAAGTCCCCTTAAAGGTGACTTGCGCTGTTGATCAGGTGCTGCTCATCAACTGAATAAGTGTTACTCGATAGTAAGATTGTTCACACACCAGGGCACCAGTATCTACCGCAAACTTTCTTGCGTTCGCCGAAATTTGAAACAATCTGCCCAACTACCTCCTAACGAGAAGGGAGAAATAAATCTCGCGGCTCCGCTCGAGATTCGCCGCTGCGAGCCGACGAAGTAAAGCCGGGCGATATCTGGCGCAGCCGTCACAGAGGGACCGGGGAATCTTGAAATTCGCTGGACGAGCGGTAACTCGGGGAGCAAGAGGTGGTGCACGCTACCGAGCGCATAAGGTCACGCAGATTCGCGGAAAACGCCCGAGTGTGCAGCATCTCGTACGGTCGCGCGCAGTAGAGAAGAAGAAGAAAGCTATCCAATCCGCTTTAACAGAGTCGGGGTCAACGCGTACGGGCGGCAGCCGCGACAACGAGGACCGTGGAAGCGATAACGAGGACCACGATGTTACGACAGGCAGAGATAAGAGGCCGCGAGAAGAACGGACCGTGGCGATAAATCTGCAGGCGCATAACCGGCGCGGATGCGACCACGGTTGCACCGGTCCACCTCTGCACCGATCGTAGAATTAATAATGCCGATAAACGGATTTTAACGAGACTGGATCCTGTCCAGAGTCCAGCCGCTGGCAGTGGGAGATTTCGTTGCAAATGTGCAGATCAGATTTAGTTTTTCTGGATTCTGAACCGCGACACGATCTTCTAAGCGAGTGTAGGTAAAGGCTGATTCAGACACGTCCAGTAGCGAATAATTTAGTAATTTACCGTGTGTGGATCTAAAATTTAGTCGAGTAGTTTAGTAAAATAATTGCGAAATTATTAAATTACTCCTCAATGAGGTATAACTCGAAGTAGGTAGCGGAAAGGTGGGATAGTTGATCATCGGGGATACATGATCACGTCAGTTGTTTAATTAATATATTGGCAATTTGTGCCTGCTGTCACGTTATCGTGGTGTTTGCATTATCGCAACACTTCACGTTGCAGTTTTCTTTCGAGAGCATAGAATAATGTAAGTAGTAGCTTCGATCTTATTTGCAGCCAAAAATTAAATATTTCGGTCACCTTGATCTTCCTCCTTTTCGACTGAATGTTGCATTTTCATGCTATTTATTGATTCATCTAAATATTTAAGGTAAGTTTAGTTTTTCACCTTTTTCAAATCGAGTGCATTGAGGGATACTTGATCAGTATGTGAGGTGGGATACTTGAACAGGTGAATAAGCCCCAGAAAAAACCATAGAACGGCTAATGAAACAGAGAAATACGGTAAAGAAAGTGAGAAGGAAGATCTTTTCTTCCTCATCATCTGAATTAGATGATATCTAACAATAAGTGAAATGTCTTTTAAGAACGCATTTATGTTGCTTTATGTCATAGAGTTTTATGTCATTCTTCGGTTTTATTTTTTCAGTAATTGTTTCAAATTAGTTATAGTTTACTTTCCATTTATGATATTCCCTTTATTTCATGTTATTGAGTAAGATAATAAATATTTTTCAGAAAATTAATGTGTTATTTACTCTTATAGTTCACTGATCAAGTCTCCCTAACTTTTTGATCAAGTCTCCCCTTTAGTGGGGGATACTTGTGCATAACGTCACTGCCGGAAAATATTTAAATTCAGTCATTAAAATTAGTTTTCACCTCTCAAATTTGTACAAGTATATTGAGAATACTCGAAGAATCGCAATTTAAGTATCTAAATAGAAACAAAATAAACCATTATTATTATTTTAATAAAATATCAAAACTGTGATCAACTATCCCACCTTTCCCCTACCTACTCAATCAGTTGGCGCACTCAGAATTTAATCTTGAGGGGAGCCGAGTGGAAGGGATAAAAATATTTTTAACGCGAATTTAATAAAATTTAAGTAGTAGGTGATTATAAAAATTTATTTAAAGAATAAAATCCATCTTTCTTTCTATTTACAAAGCCCCTTCTTTGGAGGGCCATGGCCCCTTGCCCCCCCCCCCCCTCCTCCTCTCGTGCGCTACTGTACTCAATGTTTATCGAGGAGTTCAGAGGGGAGGATTTTTCTTACGCTGTGCATCGTCAGCTTTCGAGAAGGCTTTGTGTCCACTTTGTGTCACTCGGTGTTCGCCATTTCGCAATTCGAGCATTCATGGTAGTTTCCCCTTGGCTAACACCGATAGGTACCTTTCCCCTGCACGTGCATCGCCTGGCGATCAGGCGATCGAACAATCACGGCTTGACAACGACAAGCTCGTATGTCGAACAAATGCGGCAAGTAACACGGGGTAGCCGTGTTTCGCGATCCGCTGTCTGCAATTTTACGCAGAGCGACTACTGCGTCAGCACCCGACAAGATATACGAGTGGTGGGCGCGGGTGCCTTTCCCTTTTATCCCTTAAACCAGCCACATTGTTCGTTACTTTGCGTAAGGAGTCATCTCTAAATTACGCAAGGCTTTTGGCGGAAGGGGTCGCGAATTTTTTGGCGTTTTGCTTACAAAGGAGGAGGAGGGAGTCAGGTAGCGTTGAACGTAATATTTCTTTAACCTAATTTCCTATGCGAGTGGGCAAAATTAGGCAGCTGCCTACGGCGTAAAGTTGACAAGAGGCGCAAAATGGTATTTTCATTGTTGGCATTCTTGAAAATAAGATTTTAAATGAAATATTACAAGTTGTACTATAAATGTGAGGTCATCAAGAAGCTTAAATAAATGTATTAAGTATAGGTAAGTAAATGGCACAATTTGGAAAGTTCGGCCAGGGCGCAAAAAAGTCTCAGGCCGGGCCTGAGTAGCCTAAAAAATGACGTGTCATCGCACATATGAAACCTAAATAAGTACTTAGTTAAATGAATTATATAAACCCTTACAAAAATGTTAATAACTGAAAAAAATCAATATAAATGATATTACGTAAGGAAGGGTGAAAGAGGGTTGGCATATAAAATCTTCCGAATCCTTTAAATTCGTCAGATCACCCTTACTTACATACGTAATTTAAAAATGGCCCCAAATAAGCAAGAAACGATGGCTCGCTAGTTTTAACAATCCAGCTTTAATTACCATCGTCCAGCAAGTGCCTCTCCTCCCAAAGAACGAGCTCCAAAAGCGTTCTCTTAGAGAGCAAAGTATGTAATCAGAACTAAATACGAAGGATCCATGAAGAGCGCGCGTAGTCGTTGTCGCAAGCGTAATTCGGCGAGACGCAGGACGAGCAGGGTGGCTGGTCCAGTGGCCTCCTCGCTCCCATCCGTTTATACGGTTAAAGTCCCTGAGGGAGCTCGCACCTTTCACCATCGTCCTGCCGCTGCTCCCTCGTTGCCCGCGAGGGCCTGGGATCCCGAGCTGGCCGCCGGTTTCCTCCTCCCTCCGCCATCCGGCCGACGAAACCAATAAGTAAGGGAAGGATAAACGGGATAGAAGCCTGGCACGCCGGGAGCATATATATTCCCGTGGCGACGTGGATATATGGCCGAGGTGCCGGCCGCCCAAACGCTCGGCGTCCATGCACGTACTCCTTCGGTAAGCCTAACCCCACGAATTAATATTCCATCCGCGTGGCTTACACCAGTCTCGCAGATTGCCAATGCCGTTGGATACGCGCGTCAACCCCCTGGACCCTATGCCAGCTACCGGGACGAGCGCCGAGGATCCGTTCCTATTCGTCAGCCCGAACAATGCCCGGGGCCCTGGCCTGGTCCAGCCTCCTCTCCCACCGTGGAAAATAAGATTCCGCCGCGAGGGAACGCAATTTCCGCGACTGATCCGATGAGTTACCGACGCGGGTCGCGACATTCCTCGGGGATTCTTCAGGGGAGAAGAGCTTCTACTTCAACCGCTTTTGGGAGGAATCGTTACTACTGAAGCACATACTTGGGATAGCTTCCTCGTTGTTATCGTGGTTGCCAGGTTTCAGGGAATCCTTCAGATTTCGCGATATCGGCCCAATGATAAGATCAAAGCACTTCAGTCGCGTGGGATCACAGCTCCAAAGCGTTCCCTCAGCCTCCAATGAAGAAGGCAACTTTTTGAAACCCCCGCTTGTAAATCGCGGGTTTTATTAATTCAGGCGCCCTGTCGCGCTCTTAATTGCCATTTCCGTTGAACCGCCTTTTTCCCTGGTTCGGCTGGCCAAGAATTTATACACGGCGTCTAGGCACGCCCGTGAATCCTCGTAACGGAAGATTCTCGGCGTGGCTGCGCGATAAGGGAGGATGTCAACGCGTGTTCGCCCGCGATTCCTCGCGATTACTCGTTGCACGTTACGTGGGCCGCGTACGTGGGATACAGTTGACGAGATACGGATAATTGGAAATTGGAAATTATGCCCGGCGATAGGCCGAGTGCGCGACGCAGATCGCTCGCGTTCCAAGAACGCCACCGCTACGATAATGAGCGCATTCCGCGGAACCTGCTCGCGGGAAATTATAATTCAATACGTAATTGGAATTGACTTTTGGCTTTCCCTGTGATTCACGGAATATTTTATCCCCTCCTTCCATCTCGCGTTCCGCTAGGCCGTTTTCGAGCACAGAGCGCACCGCTTCGATACGGCATACGATAGGCACTTTATTTAAATACGGCAAGAGAACTCGCGTAAAAAAGCCGAATTACCGTAGCATTCCGTCTTCCGAACGAAACAACCTTGTTAATTACATTAATTACCGTTCGAATTGAGAAACTGTTGCCAATAGATTGCGCGGTGTAGAATTCTAAAGTCGGGCATGCAGTTCCTTTATTACCCTTATTACTATTATTATATTATGATTACTACGGAGGCTGGAATAATAAAATGGCACTGCAAATAATTGCTTTACGATCGCTGGTAACGACGGATCTGAGAGAAGAAAGAGCTGGGGAAGGGTCCCAAAGGATTGCCGGGCGTGGAGGTCGGTCGGCGAACAATACAAGTTAAGATCGTCGAATGGACATTGGGATTGTAAGGCAAATGGTCGAGTGGCGCATCGGAAGAGAACCTGGGGAACCATGGCGCATAAACCGATACGGTTATTTCGGAATATCTGCAGCCATACGCGACCACTCGATGCTTCCATTTCAATGTTCCGCCCCTCCGAGCGTAAAAGTGGCGAAAATGCGTCGGCAGATGGGGTGAGTTTTGCGAGGGCTGCGACCAGAGAGAGAGAGAGAGAGAGAGCAAATCCTGGCGCATAGTACCCCAGTGGCTGGGAACGAGCTATCCAAACGTAAACTCAGCCACTCCTTGAATTAGCCCCAGAGAATCAGGAGGAATCGCGAACGATTCGAAATTTTCTGCATGGAGTGCATGAAAACCAGTAGTTTAATATTTTACAGGGACGATGCGCCGCTGAAATAAGCCCGATATTCTTTTCTGCCACAGTTTCGTGGTAGCTTTCATCGAGCTGCTTCGTTGATTGGACTCTGCTCGCGATACAATGGAACCAGAAGGTGCATTTAATGATCGGGGCTTCGAATTTCTCTCCCCGTTAAGGGATTCAAAAGCGTTTGATTAGATTGTAAGTTAGGAGGAAAAGTGTATTGCTATAAATTACACATAAAGGCACGTGAAAATAAGGTGAAGTGGAACAAAAGAGGAGTTGAAGCACCTTTCGCGAATTAAAGAATCCTTGTAGAAAATAGTTAGTGCCAAAATTAAAAAAAAAAAATAATCGTAAAATATAAAATAGTATAAAATTTGTTTTTTTGCAATTACAGTGTTTTCTACAAGGACTGTTCAATTCGCAAGAACGGCCAATCGGCGGCTGAGATATTCCCCGAGACGCTTCTATCACGAGACAAAAATCTCAGCAACAAGTAAATATAAATAATGGAAACAGTCGTGAGATAAAAGATTTTTTTAAATATATAAAACATGTCTCATGAAAGTCTAGTTACATGAAAAAATTTAAAATTTGTCCACAAGTGGAAAACACACCGTGAAATAATTGTCACGCGAGATTAAAGTCTCGCGTCAGACACGATATTTTTGTCTGATCCTGGATTTTCAATGTGAGGACATATTCGGGACGGAGGTGACGGAGAATTGAAGAGACGCGTCCGTAATTTACTATACGCTTTTATTTCGTTTGTATATCATAGATATAGCTTATGAGTATAATTCTACATCAAGTTTCGAAAATGGATACATTTACATTCATTGTCAATGGATTACCTTTTCGCCTGTCAAATCGTCGTCGTCGTCGTCGTCGTCGTCGTCGTCGTCGCCGTCGTCGTTCGCCACCCTCGTCGTCATCACCTTTCGTCGTACGGGTACATAATACTAATGTTGAAATAGTCAGTAAGACATGAGACTCCATTATTCCGTTACTTTTATTACTTAACGTGGTAGGTAGGTATTGAAGGACAGCTACGCTCTCTTATCGTTATAGTTATTACATTAATTAGGTATCATCCAGCGGCACGCGACGGGCCGCGACTCGCCCGACCAAGTCGAGCTCGCAAATCAATCGAATCGAATAGTGTTGGATCGATCGATCGAGCTGGTGGCGGCCCATCGCTCACTGAGCAACGTTAACGTTACGTAGTGTTAATATTTACATCGAAGAAACTCTTGAAGTAGTACACGGCTTTCCATTCATTAAATTGTAGGTAGAGTAAGACGATAATTAAGACCTAAATTCTCGGTTCCGATATTTTCGTTTCTTCCCTCCATCGTTTCTACCTTCGAACGGTACGTCGTGTGAGTCTGTGTGTAACTATGTATTTGCACGATGCGGGGAGTGTAAACGCTTGTAAGTGTGCGCGCACTCTCGTGCCTGTGCGCGCACGGCTCTTCCGACGAATGGTACGCGAGTTGGACTTGAAACAAGTGCCTTGAAAGCTTTGAAAGTAACAAAAAAGATAAGAAGTAGAAGGAAACAGAAGAAGACGAGGAACAATGGCTTGCGTTTCTGCGCGGGGAAAAACAATAACGATCACAGTACGTCGCGTCGACGCGTCCGAGCACTCGAAAGAGGATCCTTTCCAATAGCAAATAGTACATAGTCCCGAGGTAGTCGGCGTCGACTCTCGGGACGTCAAAAAGAATCACGACATGTGCACAAACCCGGCTGGCTACGTGTGGCTTACCGTTTTCCTTGCTGATCGGCGAGGTCGTCCGACCCCCACCTCCCACCTCCCCCCCCCCCCCCACCCCGAAACGATAAAAACCATCACTCGCTTTAATCGTCGAGACGATAAACAATATACGCATTTAAGTAACCGCGAAACGGCGCAGAACAATAGAATAATAGGGGATGGGGGCTTAACAAATTACGCGGCTCGACTGCCTCGAGAATCGTTTCGCCGCGGATAGGGTGGGACGCGGGGGAGGATTCGCTTGGAGCGCGAGGGTAGCAAGGGCGAGCGGGGTGTGTCACCCCCTCCCTCTCCGCGCGAGCGTGCAATTCTCGGGGCGCCATCGACCCGCTAAGAAACTCTAACTGGCAGGACACGCTGCAATGTTGCTCGAGAGCATCGAGCCGCCGTAACAAAGAAGAAGAAAAAAAGAAACGAAAAGGTGTCGTAAACGTAATAGTATTCGACGCACGCGCGAAAATATGGGACAGCTGCCAATAAAAGAAACAACACTTAGAGTGTAGACCACCGAGCAAGCTTGACCAGCCTGCCGACTTCCGGGATCGGTTGTAAGCGGCAGCGTATGAGGCGAGCACACCGTTCCATCGGCCACCTCTTTCGGGAGGTGTTGAAATCCTTCGCGTCGGTCGCGTCGTGGGTGGCTCGCATCTAATTCCGACGCTAAGTGTAACACACGCGAACCGATTCCAACGCTCCCTGACACGCGGAATAGAAGAGAAACATACGTAGAAAATAATATATTACAACCGGGCGCAGTTTTTCGTTTAATTTCTTGCCCCGAGAGGCGGCAGACTCCCTTCGTACCGCGATCATGCGTTTCTATGGCACCATGGACTGGGGTCCGATTATGATGGCCTCTAAAATATTCTTGTGAAGCGTGGTGCGCGAAGGAATCGTCGCCTCTCGGGCCCGTAATGTTTAAATATCTATACACAAAGTTTCGTGGCAGTACAAACGATAATAATAGTAACCGCAAAAAAAAGAAGAAGACGAAACTCGTCAGTATCTTTATCTCTTTCTCTCTCTCTATCGCCCATTTCGCATTTAACAAAAAACAAATATACGAAAAAATATGTAAAATAAACAGTTCATAAATAAACAATCAGATTTACAGGTAAAAAAGAACAGATAACAAATTCTTCCTTATTTTTCGGCTGCCTATAGCTTATTAAATAACCTCATTCTTTTCTCTTTCCTTTCTTTTTTTTTAAATTTTTCGTTATCGATCGCAGCTACCCAAGAATAGAACTAACTTTAATTTTTCCCGTTTAATTTGCCTTGCGCATATGTGTATGCGTGTAGTACGGCGCGATTTATGCTGGTATCTCCTTTCATTCTCTCTCTCTCTCTCTCTCTCTCTCTCTCTTTCTCTCTCATACAATTTCGATTAATTATACTCTCCCTGTTTCTCACTCACGCACGCTCAGTTTCTCGAGCTTGGGACGATCTCTCGCAGTCACTCTCCCCAGGCACTCCAAAGAAAAGAAGAAAAACGTCGATGACATCGTTTCGACCAACGCTTGAGCCACACTCCAGTGTTCGTTTTACACGTAACTCCTTAATTCGGATAAGAGAAGTCTTGGCGTGTATGTGTGTGTCGGTGTGTGTGCGTGTGTGTGTGCACGCGCGGCGCCCTTCCGAGCCCAAGTTTCCCATCTCGTCCCGAGAGCAACGCGCACACTCGTTCCCATTCGTATTCATCATCGATTCGTCAAGTAATTTATTCGTGGTTACGCGAGTTTGGCAAGTCGGGCAAAGGTTGTACTACCGTAACACGATATTTAATATTGTTTGATGCTGTCATCCTCGTCGTTGTCGCTCCCGTTTTTTCACGTGTTCCATTCGTAACCCTACGTGTATGTATGTATACGCATAGACCTAATCGATATATTTAAGGTTCAATATGATACATCTATATAATAATGGTAAGAATAGAGCGAGTAAATCGTTTTGGATGTGGGAGGGAAATGAGGGGAGAAGGTGAAGGGCGATGAGGAGACTAGGTGGGGGGGGGGAGGTGTACGAATTGGCGAAGGGGTGGGTGAGAGGGTGGTGGGAGAACGGAGAAGCGTTATGAACGTTATATGATATGATTACGCGTCAATTATTTGGAATAATATTCTATAACAGTGTAGATGCCATAGATAGCTTAAAAGATAAGCCGAGAGAAAGCTTCGTATGTGGACGGCGCCCGCACATTTTTACTCTAAAACTGCTCGTCGAACGCGCTGACCCTTTCCGCCTGCCCGAATGATTTGGGAACGCTTGGCAACCCGCTCGAACGGAACCGACCGTCTTCTTTTTTTTTTTTTTTAACAAAGGCGCGCAAACTTAAAAGGGAACCAATCAACGATCGGATAACACGCAATAAAGGCTCAACTATCTTTACCAACCCCACCGTTCAACAAAACGCGTCAATGACGTTACAACTACAAACAACGAGACCGAGCGTGAGCAGTTCTTTTGGAGGAAAGGAAACATGGGAAGAGGAGAAGGTAGAAACGGAGACGCCCCGATTCCCAAATCGTTCGTTCGTTCGGTCGAGACAGTACACGGCGCGACTTTCTCCGAAAGAAAAGCTCGCCGCGGGTGCGCGCTCGCGCTCAGCTACGTCCCCTTTCTATCTTATCGTCTCGGTCGTTTGCTCTGTTCGTTGGAACCGCGGTCACTAACGCCTAAGACTTAACACATACGTACGTATATAACACGGCCGCTACGAATCTCACCGGTTGCGAGTACTGTACAAACTGCCCGACTAAATCGATCGTGGTAATTAATTATTATTAACCTTTTACGCGTTACGTATATCCCTAATTTGTCGGACGTATCCGGCGCCGCCACTTCCGCCAGCCAATGTGCCTGGCTCTGCCCGCGTCACTTTTAAGTCGTACCCTATTATGTATAGAAACGGACCGTAACATCAAAAGAAAACTAAAACGTAACTACTTAGCTACGCTACATCGTTAGAAATAATAAAAAATAATGTCGATGATAATATCATTAATAAGAATAATTCGTAAATAGAGTCACGCGTAAAGCTTTTCTACAAATAGTTACACCGATTCTCGGGCATCAATCGCGCGTCGCGTGCGTTTCTTTTTTTTTAAAAAAAAAAAACTCTCCCGCTCTCGTTTCCCTAGCTTCTCAATTTCCTTTCACTTTTTCTTTGTTCATCCTTTTTTACGTATACATTGAGCCGAATAAGATTCAGGCGCGATCACACACGTTTCGTTCGGCGGGGCAATAGAAACATTAATTGCCCTCGAACTGGGACCACGAAGATGCGTGGCGCGCGCTAATGCCGTAGCGTTCGTTGCCCCATTCCTAAAATTCGATAACCGAGAGCGCGTGGAGCGGAACCGATATACGACTGCGCGTCTACTTTCCTCCCTTCCCGATCTTCGCGGTCTCTCTCTCCCGCGAGGAAGATATAGTTGTGGACGCCAGAAGTCGCAATAATACTGTGCGTTGCCTCCGAAGCCACTTGCGACGAGAGGGAGCTGCTACCGCGACACGTTCTTCTTTTCATTATTCTTTTTTTTTTCGAGAAACGGAAACAAGTACGATCCTGTTCGCTTCATTCCCCACCCCACCCCCCGCCCCTGAGCACACTGGACAGACGTGCCGCCGTAACGAGACGAACTCGCGGGTCCGTCGATAGACAACTCTATACATATAAAAAGAAAAGTAAAAACAACAAATTAACAAGCCTTTTCGTAGAAAAAAAAAACAAAACAATTTCTCTGTTCGTCGAACAGCGTCAGTATGATTGGGACCCAGCAGCAACTATATGTTTCCCCGAGCGTTTGTCTGACAATTTCGCACACACGTGTGTATATATTATATCCTACGCCGTTCGCGTACTTCCACCGTTTCCGTCGATCCGTCTTGCCCGTCACACGTCGGGAGACATCGGTATGATTACGGGGTTCGCGGGCGAGGGGGAGGGGGGGGGGGGGGGCAAAATGGGTGGGGAGGATGGGAGTAAATCATCCGACGATGGAGAATGTGTGTAGACTCGCATGCTCATCTTAATCGTTACTTTTACGTACGGCAATGTTATCTCTAATAGTACTTTAGGTAATTAGCGGTACAGTATTAATATTGGATACGGTTTCTATACCTTTTACTTTTTTTTTCCCTTATAGATTTCCCCTAAAACGATGCTATTTCGCCTTGACTACGGACGTCTATTGTTTCCTCTCTTTGTTCTCGATCCCGTTAAACTCGCTGGCTGCCCACCGGCCTAGAAATTTCTTCCCCAACACAAATGTCTTATTGTTTCCGTCGTTACTTTTTTCCTCTGCGCTCGCTCTCCTCGTTTACTTGCTCTATTTACGTACGTTACACGTATCCTAAATTCTTACGGCGCTACTATCAAAAACTTTTGTCTTGTTTCCTCTTTTTTTTGCCCTTAGAGCACGGTACAACGGATTTTCTTCACCATTTGTTCATATATATATATATATATATATATTTATATATATTTGTATATATAATATGTACTCGTTACTTTTTAATAATATATAATATGGTACTGTGTACACTATGATTTTACATCGTAGATAGATAGCCACTGGACGATTCGTACAACAGATTCCCCGCCTTCTTGGAAAAGAAACCCACGTTCATCTCTTGGTACGAGTTACGTATATGTTTTGCATTATTTCAACGATCCGTCACGCTCCCTGTACACACCCTTCCCACGAACGTCCATTAAAATGATTCTCTAGCAAACGAGTGCCTGAAAAAACTTAACGATTCACGCTTAAAAAGAAACACACACCGGAGTGAGAGCGAGACGATCGACAGGAGTGCCGACGTCGCGATAAAAATTTTCAAGAATCAGTCGCGAGCTCAGAAATCGTTGGAATCTTTAACCGTATAAAAAGACACCGATCTACGCTCGAGTCGACGGACCTCGCGAAAGGGTTCGGAATGCTTTGTACGAATCGCGTTCTGACGGGGAGGAGGAAAAAAATAATTAGGTGATAATTTATATAATCTGAAGTTTGCATATCTCTTTTCGCGTTCTATTTCATCCTCGAGTCCCTCCTCTTCGTTACGAGCTTTACGAGTACGTTAATTAGCAACAACGGCTTTCTAATATTCTATGGAAAAAGGTCTACCCTGACACCAAATTACGTATTTAATGTACTAAGAGTGAGATACTCGTCCGGTGATGTGTCTTTGTTTTGTCTTGCTCTCTGAGAGCCCGTGTTCGTGTCGTTAGTCCTCACGCGTTACTTTCCACCCCTTTCTGTTCGCGATGCACGGCGATACCGCGGCAACAAAGGGACACGGTCGCGAACACGGCGATGAAACAGAATCGTAATGGAATAAGAAACGAGCCGTGGTCGTAAATAAAAACGGTCTAAAGAAGGAATAAGAAAATTAATAAAACTCTTTTAACGATCTCGAACGATTCGACGCGGCGTCGATATAAACAATGGTAACACTACGTAAAATTAACAGAAGAAAATTAACATACCACCGCGAGACGGGTGGATAACGTCACTTAGAGAAAATAAGAAGAACGGAGGAATAAAGAGAGGTACCTAGTCGGAAAATAAATTTCTCTGAAGAACGTCGCATTCCGAGTACAACGAAAGATATAACACCTTGACGCATTGTCTCGATAAATTATCTTAGATAATATGAGAGGGAGAAACGTGCTGCTTCCATACAAGTTGTCTTGTATTTGTAAAAGCCTTCGCGATACCTGGCGCGATATCCTCTGAGATCTAACTGAAGCGATAAATGAATTTAAGATGATCGTCGACGAGCCAGCCTTCCCAACATCGGCTAGCCCATCTTTCGAGGTTTTTTCATTCAGAATTCTCGTCCTGTTCGTCAAGTCGCAGGTCCGAAGGTATTGCTGGCCTCCCTTTCTTCTTCTTGAGAGTTACGACTGGTTCATTAGTACGGTATGAGAATCCCGCAAAGTGAAAACGCGGAAATCGGCGACCCCTCGTTGCCTCCATGGCCCGGTGAATCTCGTCGCGACGTGTGAAAAATAAACTTACATTTTGCAACTTGGTATCTGATGAAGATTAGTGGCCACGTCGCGAAACTCTGAGAATTGCACTCGTGGGATAAAAGTAAGTGCAGCATTATAGAGAATATTAACCCGACTCCAAATAAAAAAATATAAAAAAAAAAGAAGAAGAAGAATTGCCATTCGGAGCAACGAGCGTTTGCGTCGATCTTCAAACGTTTCTTCATGGCAGGAAAACCGAAGAAAATAGCATCGATTCGAGTTCAACTGTAACGCGCGGAACGATCTTTGCGTCATCGAGCAAGATCGGTTCGCGTGGAACGCCAGAAATATTGTCGGCAGCGACTGCAACTCGCCTAATTACAACGCGAGGTCTCGGAAGAAACAGGGAACGTAAACCACGGCTAATTAACTCTGTAAAAGGAGCTCCGGCGAATGGCATCTGCGATTTGTACCACTAAATTCCTCTCAAGAAAACAAGTCGGCCAGCAGGCGCGTGTGATGATAGTGTGTGTGTGTGTGTGAGTGTGTGTACGTACTTATGCATGCACGCCAGTTTCCCCTTGATAATCGTAGCTCGGTATCCGAAGAAGGTATGCGCGTGTCCGCGGTATCCGAAGTCTGCAATCGCTCGAGAGATACCTACGTTCGTTGTTCGACCGGGACTAATCGTAACGCGGATGTAGCCCGTTATCGGTTCCATCTCGAGGGAAACGTGCACCGCGAGGTCCGATTGCCCGTATCGTCGGTTCGACTTGAACGTTCGTCTTGGATGTATTCGGGAGAGCTGGCAATTAGGGGATGGGTTGGGTTTTGATCGGGGTTCGAGTTGGAATAGCGGCGAAATTTCGAAGGATCAGTCCCAAAGATCGTTCGGCAACGAGCTCGTGTTCCCCCGTTGGTGGTACGGCGCAATTAGACGAATTCTTCGGCGGCCTCGCTTAATTACTCCCCTACACGGTATTAATTGATCGTCTGGTCGGCGACCGGCGTAAACAACTCACGACAGGGCGGCGCGTTACAATCCCTTCGGCTTCCGCTCGTTTAAAACTAATTCTAGTTGGCTGGTGGTTGCGCGTGTGGCAGTTTATCATCGCGCCAACCGCTCCCGTCCCCGTTCCTGTCTCCGTCGTCCGGCTAATTCGCGATGACTCGTCGCGCGGCGCCCGATTAACAATTATACATTATACGTTCTAGGAATCAGTCGCAGGCTAGGTCCTCCTTTGGCCCAGCCAAAATAAGTACGTAGTTTGAGGGTGCGCTTCTCCGCTTCTTCGTAGCTTCGCGTTCTACTGCCGCCTCTAAACGTCTACGGTTACTTGCTGCGTGCACCCCGGCGTTCCCCGTCCCGTTCCTCCGTCAGAGAAGAGAAGACAGACAGAGGACTTGGAACACCGTCGCGCGCCTACGTTTTCTTGGGTTCCCCTCGCTCCCCCTCCCCCCCCCCCCCAACCCACCCCTCCCTCCCACGGTTCCTCCCGCGTCGTTGGCCCTTCATTTCCCTTATCGGCCCCCACCGTCCGCTGGGCAACGAGTCGTGTACGAGCCCGTCGTAACTTCCCTTTCGTCTCCCCTCCGTTTAATCTCGATACAAAAAGAAAAGAGGACAGAGATCACTCGGCGTTGCCTCCCACGCGAACACCCCTCCTCGTCTCTGGAGGAACACCGCGGATTGTCCCCCGGGTATGTCTTCGTCTCCGGCGCGAGAACAGGGGAGGAAGAGTGCCGATGCTCTTTCCGCGCTCGAAGGTCCCCACAGCCCACAGCTCTCAACGCGGGGCGACCTCACCAGCTACACACGCTTCGATGTCCGCTAGAGTCTAGGTCCAGAGTCTGCGCCCAGTCTCTTGTTCCTTCTTTAAAAGAAAGACAACCGGCTGAGCAAAGTCTCCTATGTGGGCACCTTACTGACCGCCTTCAGGAGATCGCTCTGCGTCTTGTCGAGGCCGCTCACGTGATGCTGCTGCTGGTGCTGCAGGGCCGCGCTCTGCTGCTCCTGCTGCATCTTCGCCTGCTTCTCCGCCTGCTGCTTCTTCATCATGTCCTGCTCCTCCCGCTCCCGCCTGGCCTGCTCGTTGATCTCCTTCACCGCCCTCAGCTCCTTCTTCAGCTTCATCCGCCGGTTCTGGAACCAGATCTTGATCTGCCTCTCCGTCAGGCACAGGGCGTGCGCGATCTCTATTCGCCGCCGTCGCGTCAGGTAGTGGTTGAAGTGGAACTCCTTCTCCAGCTCCAGGGTCTGGAACCGCGTGTAGGTCTGCCGACCCCTACGCCTCGGACAGCCGTTCGGCCCTGGAAACGTCAGAAACGCAGATTTTCCTAGGTTAGTCTTTTCATGTAGGAAGATATGACGATGTAACCCTTTGCACTGCCACAGTCAATTCGTCCCGAGAAATGCTTACCAATCATCCCAGCGGCTCCGGGTCCTGGACGAGAGAAAACCGCGAGCTATCTGCCGCGAACCGACGTTTCGAACGTTTCAACCGCGTTCGCAATGGTTATGCGAGGATCGAAGACCCGTTGACGTGAAGCTAGTGGACGAAATTGACTGTTCACTTACCGCGCGAGCGCGCAAGGAGTGCAAAGGGTTGGCTGCCTGAACGCTAATTAGTAGCGGTGGATACGTTTCAAAATAAAAGCTTCGATCGCTGGTTCGATCTTGAAGACGAGCATTTGTTCGCGGAAATAATACGAAAGATTGTCCGATGTATTAAGTTTTTCTACACTCTAAAATCATCGTAGGGGCCGTTCTTAAATTTCGTAACGGTAATTTTTGCGGTTTGCATTTTTTCGGTTATTAAAATTATTTTAAAGGTTCATACAATTCATCTACTTAACTCAGTTTCGGGAAGTTTAAACTAAAATTACTTTTTGGAGCATCAGTAATAGAATTTCTATTTATTGAAAATTAGGTTGACAAATATAAGTAAGACGCGACCTGTCTCCCCCCTCCCCTTGTAACAAATTCGCGAACCCTTCCCCCCACGAAAAGCCTTGCGTAATTTAGAAACGACCCTTAAGTAACAAGTAACTGACGTTCATCTAAAAAAAAAAAGATTGCCCGGTTGTGTAAACCGTAAAGTTCAGTTTTTCCACGTTCCTGCAGACTGACAGGCATGCCCCGTCCGTCGAGCCACAAATCACAACTCTCTCCTGGCTTTCTCTTTTGGGGGAAGGAAAAAAAGAGCTGCGCTGTACGGGTGGTCAGTTTATTGCAGGGGTTAAACGAGGTAAAAAAGGAAGCGTAAAAAAAAAAGAAAGTTCCCGAAAAGAGCCGGCCGCCCATTGTTCGAAAACTGAACCCTTTCTTTCTTCGACTGCCTTTTACACCCCTAACTTTCTCCGCTCGGAGTCGAAGTCGTAAAACGGGGTGCGCAGAATTTTTTATGGTACTTAGACGGCTATCGGGCCGTGTTGGCGCACTAACCAGGTAAAAACTCGTGTTTGTCATCTGGCTTGTACCTGAGACGCCGCTCTCGGCGCGTCGCACAGCGAGGTGGCGTGCAGCGCGCCGCAGCAATTCCTATTTGAAGCAACGACGTTTCCATTTATCAGTGAGATCCAATAATCCTTGGAGTTAGAATCTGTCTGTTGTCAGGGGGCTTTAAATTCGGGTCACCTCGTTACTTAGACCGTAAGTGGATCATGCAGCTGATTTACAAGATTAAGTTGGATGGAGGAACATTTACTAAATTTACGAGTGTTGCCATCGGGGCAGCGGCGACGGCCGATGATCGACCAGGCAACGAACGCGTTAAGAGCGGAATAAAGGACGCTCCCTGGGCGCACGAATGATTTAAAATGGCGCCCGACTATTCGTGCAGTTGGACATTGTTACACAGACGGTTGATAAATTTCTCACGGGCCATTTTCGCAATTGGCCCGGAGGTAATTTTACTTTCGGCCTGCGGCTCGGTAGAGGGGGCTCGTATTTTCGGTTCGTCCCTAAGAAACCGGTTCCCCGGCGCAATGAGCGGACAGCCATAATACCATCATTCTCAGGAAGACGCTGAGTGGGCACATTATGGCCTCGTGATGAAGCAAATACGTGCTACCGGCCAATAAAAGATAGCAAGAGCTGTATCGACACGGTACCTACTTTGTATAAGATGGGAAGAACGTGACAGTGCAGGAGTCAAGGGGGTGACTCCTTGCACAGAAATAAGCTCCGCTATTTATAAATATCGATGTTCCGGGACATTAGCAGTGTTTATAAACCTGCTCTTCCGACTGATTCTTGTACCCGGCGCTGTGTAACGCCCACGAGCAACGCGATCATTTTCACCCTGTTTCTCACGCTGGAAAGAGGATCCATTTCCACGGTTGGCCTAACATGGGAATAAAGACAAACGACTTCGCAGAGAAATTGGCGCGAGCTCTCCCTCGGATCCCCTAGCAGCGGGGAAAGCCCCGAGCCGCAGTATTTCCTCGTTTTCCCTCACGACCCGCCGCGAAACGGGCGTTTCGCGAGCGTCCGACACTTTCGGCGATACGGAGGCAGTGTTAGACGCGGGACGGGCCATCCGGCCCTCATCATTCAAAAGCAAGGAAAAAAAAAAAAAAGGTCGGCGAGGGAATGCTGGGAATGCTGATATTGAATTCAGCATGGCCGTTCGCAGCAGTGCGGCCGGCGGGATTCACTGGGTGCGCGAACCCCGCGTCCACGAATTTCACGGGTGTCCGTGCGGTGGCGCGTACGCGACAACAACAACACGGGCGAACACACCCGTGGGATCGGTGTGCGCGAGGGAACGTGGTTTTTCGCTCGGGTCTGCGCGCGTGAGCTCGGCTCGCACGTACGCCAGCCGGTGCAGCCACAGGGTGGTTGCTGAAGCTCGAAGGGTGGGCCATAGGTTACCTTGGCAACCGGAGGGAAAACCATTCCATCCTGCTGGCGGCACATCATGCCAGGGGCGAGTCAAGCAGCCAGAAAACCCTTCGTTGCATCCTCCCTACCGAGAGCTCGCCTCGGCCTTTCCCACTGTTCCTCGCGCAGAGCTGGCCGGTGAACCTGATTGTGTCCCCACTTCGGCCGCCATAAATATCCGCGGACCGTCGGCCAAGCGCTGTCGCGGGCATTATCACGATTCCGCTGGATCAAGCTAACGTCCATGCAGAATTTATAGATAACCGTTCTTCTTCTCGCCCCTCTTCGGAGGGAGCTGTCCGGGCAGGATTTCGCTCGTACGGGGTTAACACCCGGCCGTGAGGCTTGTTTGCTCGCGGGAATGCTTAATTTATGTACCTTCTCTCCTTGGTCGAATATTTTTTCCAGTTTTTTCTGCCGCTTTTTTCGCAGCTTCGGTGGAGATCGTTTTTGCTTAGCGCTGCCCGTGGAAAAGGACGTTGGAAATGAGTGCATATTTGTCGGGGGACGCGGGGGTGACTGTGAAGGAAAGTTGCTGTCGGATATTGTCGAATTCTCATCAAAGGAAATTAAGGATAACACCAAATGGAGTGGTTGGAAGAACTTGTAAAATACATCCAAGTTATTTGGCGGCAGATGACATCTACCAACTATTATTCCATCATCTTCTGTCTAAACTCCAAAACTCTGAATAGTTTCAGTCGACGTATAGATGCGGATTTACACATAACAGTTCTATTTGGCTGTCATAGTGCCAATTTTTAATATCTATTTTGTTACACTAAACTCGATTACTATACTTCAAATTGACATTATTTATTGAATAAAGAACTCATATGCAATCAGGTACAAACTAAAAATACACTTCCTCTTTAATTAATTCTTCCTTGGCAACCAATTATTATTTTATAAAGAGAATTACGCTTCCCAACAACCTATAAGGTAAGTTCGGGTAATAAGGTCCGCCTAAGGTTCTATATTTTTTTTTAAAAAAACTTGCACATATTTTTGAAAACTTTTTTTTTACAGAAATCTATAGACATTAAACTATACACTGTCATATTTCTAACAACGTATGAACACAAGAAATACGGAAATTAATAGGATTTTAAAAACCTTGTAACCTAGGGAACTCTAGTAACTATTAGAAGCTACACCTTTCACGATATTTTTTACCCCTGAACCGTCACAGAACTGATACCTACGTGTGAATCCGCCGTGATCGATCCCTACTCGAGTGAACGAGAGAAACTCTACTTAAAACGGGACCGTTTTTACATAATAAATTAAACAGAAAGTTTTTCTATAACTAGAACTAGCAACTCGTTTGTCGTCCGTCTGTACACCCTCGCGCGCTCCAATTACAGGCGGGCGGGCGTAGCCCTTGGAAGATCAAACAGGAATGGCGACAGTGATTACTGAAATCCGCGCGCGACTTCTGCTTAAGAATTCTCGCTAATTAGCGGCTGGGTCGCGAATGATTTAAGAACAAAGTAGTTATAGTTGACAGCTGGCGGTCCATTTGGCAGAGGGCAGAGAAGTGTGACACGGCGCGGCGTGTACACGTGGAGGCTGTGAAGGGCGCGAGAGGAGGGCGGAGGCCTGCGCCTAATTGCGGCTATATATTAAGTTTAATATCTGCTTTCGGTCGCCGCACGCCGCTTCGCCGTTCCTCCACTAGACGGGGGTTATTGCGGAACTTTGCTCGACTGCGTCGCCTCCCTCTGGCTCCAGAACTCTGGACCTACACCCCCTGTTTCCACTACCAAGATTCTATCAATACCCCTCGAACGCCCCGCTGTCAGCTAACTCCTCGAATTTACTTGATACCCGCGGAATCTGAACTTTGAATTCGATTACACCGGATCACTAGGGAAGAACTTGGCTATCCTTAGGAATTTTATTCTATGAAGACGTTTAAAGAGTTATTTGGAATATAGGTAATAGCCGAAGCTTGTGTTGAGAATGGTGCTACTTTGTTGCGGAAGCAATTAAGGAAAAATTAAGTCAATGTAATAGTTGCTGTGCCTTCTCGGTATGTAACGTTCTTTTAATGATGGTTTACACTACCACAGGCGTTCTCCCCACATTTTTAAATTACATATTTATAGTAAGTTGTTGCCTGGTTTATATCCTTAGAATTCAAAAGTAGCCACTACCGTGTTAAAACTTTCCAATGGATGCATGCGCATGAAATTTTATCACCGATCCCTATTTCATTAATTGCTTAATCCAGCCGAAGGCATGGTAAAAGGATTTAATCGCGACGACGTAGGAGAATTATTGTCCATTCATGAATATAGATTAGGTACTTCTAATTTGGTAGATCCAGATAAATGGCAATTAAAGCTGTGCAGTGTCAGATTCGTGGCAGCGTTTAGCTGTACCTCGTTTTACACCTTAATTGCAGCTTAAGCTACAATATTGTGTTACCCACCTCACTTATTACTGTACTATTCTGTTGCGTGCAGAGAAGGCGCTCTTTATTATGCTTATTAAAACAGTAATTACATCTGTTACTTTGATGTATTCCAAGAAACTGTGATGACGACGGTTTCAAGCTTCTTCTACCCAGAGAACGTACATAGGTATTTACGTAGAGTAAAGGTAGGTAAAAGTTCGCAGCGGGTATGGAGTTCGCACCAAGCGAATTTCATGGTTTGAGTTGTGGCAGTTGCCAATGGTGACTGACAGTGAATTGTCAATCAAGGTAGAGTGACCTTAGTGTCGAATTGTGTAGCTGTGCTTCGTTTTGTTATCGTACAATGCGGTAAGTATCTACTGAATTCGTTAGTTCTGATGTAATATTCTGATTTTTAGGAATCAATATTATTCTTATAAATTGATCAGTAAATATTTTAATTCATATGTCGTCTGAAGGAGCTGAAATTCTTCAATTCAAAAGTGCTAATAGAAGTTTTCAATTACAACATGGAAATAAATTTTGAGTTTATGATAGTTGAGCCACACTGATATCTGATTTTGTTTTTTTTTATTCATTTTTAATCCGCAATATTTTTCCAAAATACGTTTTTTATTAACTTTTTGGTTAAAAAATATGACTTTGTTTTATTATCTTATTCATTTATTGTTAGAACTTATAAGAGAAGATAGTTCAGATCGCTCGAGTTTCAAAAAAAAAATCGCTGCAGAATTGGGAATAACCGCAACTATGTACCTATGCAGGAAAATAAAACACCTCTTTGGATATTTGAGGCAGTCAGAGCAGCAACGGACCAACTCACATTAAAAAAATTTTTTTTTTCCTATTTTATATGGTTAGCCTATTGGAATACGTTATTGCTACTAATTCAGTTTCGAAGAAAATGTGGGTTAGTCCCGTTTTCGCTCTGAATGCCTCATTTCTCGTTGCGTTCTTATACCCCATAACATGCGAACTTTTGCTCCACATATCGCGTAAATATTCGCATTTTACACTTTTTGGAAATATTTATTTTATATAAGTTCTGACAGGTAAATTTACATGACGTCACTCTCTATCGAATAATAAGGGATAGTATTTATTTCTCACAAAATGATATGACTATCAGTGTAATACCAAAGATTTTAGAGAAGTCTAAACTTTAAGTGCGCACTCTTGCCCCCACAATACTCTATATACGTCGAGACTCTAACTGAATTTTTGCCTTCATGCTTGAAAACGAAGGGACAGGTACGGAGAAAGTTCGGTCGTGTATTTTCTTTCGCTGCTAGACACACCCCCGCGTTAGCGTCACGCCGCCACCGAGCCCAACGACCGTCGGTTTCTTTCCATACTCTTCGCCCCACGTGATAACCAGAGAAGCAATAAATCGCTTCGACGGTGGTTAATGTCAGCATCAGGTTGACCATCACGGCCATCAAACCTACATCGCGGTGCTCCGGTATCGAGATCGGAAGGGGGCGAAAACGATCGTCGCGCCTACCTCCCGCAATACTTGTCAAGGCTCATATTTTTATTCGCGCCATGCGACCGCAAATAATGCCGCAGGGTAATTACGAAACCGGCTAAACACCCGAGGGAATATCCGCGTGTTTTTGTCGATTCTTGACGCAAGAGGCGGGATTGCGCGATCCCGGGAAAAACGCATCGGGATCGTCAGGAGTTGCGTATCCACGCAACTATTCGCAATCACAGAAGAGAAAGGTGCATAACGCGCAAAGAAATAACTCCGACTATGCATCCCGGCGTCTATGCTACTCGAGCACTACCAGGTCCGGAGTCATAAAAAAAATGGTAACATTCGAGACGGCTGGAAGAGGCGCGGAGGCAATGAGTAGCAGCGAAAACAGCAATGGAAACACGATTACGATTTACGAATCGGAAAATCACGGGGGACCGGAGGGTCGGACGGACGGGAAGTGGCGTTCGTTTCAAGTGGGCCTGGACAGTCGTTGGTTCGGAGTGGAACGAAATGACAGGGAGAGGCCTGCCATACCGCAATAGCGGTGGCAATAGGGCCTGAGCTAGTCGTAAATCTAGGCGGGCGATTAAACGTCAAGCACGCGCGCCTCGTACGATTTCGCTTCTTCCGAGCGGAGTACAAAACGCGCGAAAATAACGCGATTTTAACGGCCTTTTTAAGTCGCTCCATTCGCCTGAACCGTTATCGGGCCACCGGGCGCTTCGCGGTTATCAGTCAGCGCTGTTTCACCGTCCGCTGGATATCACCGGGTGCTCTTTGTTACGCTGCGTAAATTTTTCCGTCGCCCCTTCCCCTTTGTTCCTTTTGGGAGCGCCGTTAACGCAGGCAGGCGAGGATCGCGTGGTCTCGCGCGAGCGGGTCACGACCTGGGCGAGTGCTGGGTTCAAGATGCGAAGGCCGATCAATAGGAAGATTCGCCGGAGCGTCAACTATTTCTGGCTATTTATTCCTTTAATGACGAGTGCCAGAAATTTCAGAAGCTTCATTTCCAAAGGGGCCCGTACACGGTGAGATCTGTATCGATAAATGTTGCAAGTGTTAGTATCGCGATACAAATCTCAACGTGTATTTGACTGTCTCAGTATCGGTGTATCAGTATTAGCTGGTATCGTCGCCTGTATCAATGTACTGAAACGTCGATACCTCGAGCGTCCAACTTATACGACTATCTAAGTACCTGTTTCAGCGTGTATGTTGTCTTTTACATCGCGCTACTAGCAAGATTTTTACTTTTTATCCATACACAGACACTTTTAGAAGTTTAGCACTTAATAATATTACCAGGAAATTTGAGAAACAGAAGCACCCAGAAACCAAAGAACTTTGCATGCGCGCACATGCGCGAATGTGTTTGCGCGCGATATGAATATGTTCTTATATGATTAAGAACATGAATGAAACAAGCCCTTCATAAATTGCCTACTTAAATGTATAGGGTGACTGTACCTAATATCGCCACTGTTCCTAATATGCCACACGCTATATCTCGCAAAGTAAGCTCTAAAATTTATCGGTTATGCACTGAATTAGTACCTAAACATATGTAGGAAAACATACTGTAATTGCAGCATCATGTGGTCAGCAATTACAGAAAGAGAAGTCTTTTAGTGAATCTTAATAGTGTAAAAATTCATTGAACTGCCACAATTTTACATCACATTCGGAGAAGGTAAGTCTAATACTTTCGTGAATGCAAGGATATCTACTAGAAATACCTAATTAATGATGTACTTCAGGAATTAAATTGATTCAAATATTTTCCGTAGTGAAACTAATGTTTTTCTTTTAGCAGTATGGGTGTTCTCAATACCGCCTACTGCAGATGAATGGTTTCGATGTAATGTTTGTTATAGGTGGGGTTACGAAATGTGCCGAGCAACCGTAATAAACTTTATTCGCCCAATATGTACATCGGAACGTAAAAAATAAAATATTTTAAAAATCTATATTTTTAAATATCTATATTTTTCTAATAAAAATGAAATCAAACATGCATAAAAATACATTTATAGAGCAAGAAATAATAAAAGCACATGTGAAAATGACTTTAAAAACATATATATATATATATGAATTAATCAATATTTCTTAAGTTGGCGATATTAGGTACACTTTTTTCAGAACCCGATTTTTGCATGTCTTACGTTTGTTGAGTCCTAATTAAAAATTTGTAGGTTTCAACGATTCTAACTTATGCTACATGAAAGATGAATAATTTCTCTTTACTTTGATACGAGCTGCATGCAAAAATATCAATTATTATTCAATTGACAGCGATTTAACTTTTGCCTGGCGATATTAGGTACAGTCACCCTATTTCAGGAATAATCTTTCCGAGTAATTGTAGAGAAATGGCTGTGGAGAATTTTAAGTCTTCGTAGATATTTTCGGCAGGAAAGTATCGTAACGTTACAATCAGTCTTTCTTCGGCACTTATTGCCTCTCTCTTCACAGTACCTATTATGTTTTTCAATTCTACATTTTACTATTTCTAATAGATTATTAAAAAGTGTTTCATTAATTCGCAAAGAGTTTTTGAAGTCAGTTGGGTCCTTCGTCCTGAATTTCTGAAGTAAATTTAAAACAGTATACGTGTTTCTCTAACATAACCATTGCTTTGCCCATACTTTTCTTTGACGCCTGTTTCTCTTTAATGATTCTGATAATGATACATGTATCGATACATATCTGAACGTGTAAGGGCCCTTAACTTCAAGATCAAGATGAATGATCTATCGGACTCATAAAGGAGAAGCTTTATGGCACTCGATGAGCACGAAGTCAGGAATCCCGGCGCGGTGTTCGATTCCGGAAAGCACCCCGTCGCGGAAAAGCGGTTGCTCGTAGCGGGAATGCTCGAGCGCTTATGAGATACCGACCGCGCGAGATTCATTTATGGTAATTTTACGCGCGCCGCTGATCGCGGGTGATTATTGTAATCGGTACACGAAAGGGCCCCCGATTAGATCTACCCGTGAATTTAAGCGTGACGAGGCTGAGCGTGTAACGGCGGTGGCTCGAGCGGCTGCCAACGAGACGGTATCACCGACCTCCTCTCTGCGCTGCCTTGATAATGCTTGTCTGGATTGCCTCAGCGATTCGCGGATGACGTAGGTCTTTTCCCCCGTGCCGGCCGACATAAAACTCCGAGATTTATCCGCGGCAGAGCGAGCAGGAATCGGGTTTAGATATCGACGGTTAACTGGTTGCGCGTAACGAACGCGGAACTCGCCGTCCAATTACTTACTATTGCGGCGCGCCGCGCTCGCCGCTTGGATCGGAACCCACGGAATTCCCGAGGAAACCTTAATGGGGGCCCGATCTCATTAGAAGTCGGTGCGATCGAGAGCGCGCGCGTCTCGCCGCGAGTTACGTGCACTTTGTGACTCACCCGCGCGGCCGCTTTCGGGTCTTGAAAAATCGAGCACGCGGACCTGGGGGAATATATGGCAGCGGCGTGCGGCGAGCAGAGTTACCGGCCCGCTAACGCGGGGCCTGCCCCGTGTTTTCGGCGGAATGATAACTCAGGCGCGTGTAAATAATGCGGAATAAAAGCGACAAGGGTAAGTGGGAACGTACGACCGGCAAAGCTAGGGACGCGAATTTACCGGGCGATCGAAGTCATTCCGGCTGTCAGTGGCCGTATCCCGTTTCCATTTCAAACTGTACGCTTCTAACGCCGCCCTCTCGCGCGCTCCTTTCATCGTCCCTGTCCAGCAACGTCGTGGTCTATTTCCAGCCGGCCGGCTAAAGTGGACGTAAACTGTGCACAATGTGTCCCTGCTTTTATATATTAATCGATTTACGTCAGGCGTGTGTGGTCTTAATATAAACACGTCACAGAGCGGTCCGCGACTCTGGAAATTCGAGGACTCGCGGGTCGCGGCCTGGCTGGGTCCAGGAACGTCGAGGAGTCGTGGAATAAGGGAGAGACCAGGGCTAGTTGTGACATTTTCCAGTTTTTTATTTTTTATTTTTTATTTTTTGCATTCCATATTCAATACTATTAATGACTCTCACAGAAAGTGCGTACTTTCCCCTGCGGGTGACCGCTATTGCATGTATTGAAACGAAAACCATGACTTTCAAAAAAGCCATTTTGAAGATCGAGACATGTTGTATCAACGTGCCCAGAGTAGGGGCTAGTGGTGAGAGGATTAAATTTTACGAAAAGAGGCTAATTATGAGTACTATAACTATATTTTCTTGGACACTATTAACTGTAGGTATCGATTATAAAAATACATTGCACTAAATATAGAAGAAAAAATTATGAATAATCTATACATCATTTAGCAGAAAGCCACTACATTTAGTGGCGTTTCGTCCTCAAAAAATCATTTAGCGGGAAGCTACTACAGTGGCTCGTAGTAATTAAAGGGTTAAATTAAGAAATTATATTACTAAGGTCGAAGCCAGATATAGGTATTGGCCGGTGAATTCGTTTTCGCGAGCAGCGATCGAGGAGAAATCAGCCACCACCACCTGACGATCGTGGATTTGTCAGTTGGAGTTGCATGGCCCCCGAAGGGTATGGTGGAGTAACGGGAACGCTGCTCGGCTCCGCCTGAACCTAGCCGTTTGGCTGTTATTTATTATTAGCGTAATAGTTGTGCGCGTTACGAAGCTATGCGTAGACCAATACGAGATGAAGTTATCGAGAAAGAATCAATGTTCTGACCAATAAAGCTCCAGAATTTTTTCGGAGCTAACGCACACCTATTCTGATCTGTGCATTTCTACGCTGACAGCTCGGTTTGGCCTACACTTCAGGAGCTTGCTGCTATCCCCACTACTTCTGACTCACTCTTGTTCTGCGAAGGCGACAGCGAGATGGAACGGGAGCGAGTCAGAAAACGTTGAGAAAAGGAGCACCGAGGCAGGCAAACGGTGTGGTGGGAGAATACCTCTCACGAAACTCACCGGCCAATATATCTAGCTTCGACCTTAAATACAATGTAACAACTTGTCTCTTTTCCTCTATAACAACAAACGACTTTTCGTATGTAACATGCCCCTTGTCTTGTATAAAATTCTATAAGTTCGTACCAGTTTGATGTATTCTTATGTACTTGTTACGAATCTGTAGCTAAAGGAACACTGATTCAAACGTGTTAATTTTAATTTACATACATTTATCTGACTGTTCGGTAGAAAGAATTGAAGTAGTAAGAGAAAAGTTACTATTAGTACCGAAAACAAAAGAACTGTAATAACGTGGCAACGCGTGAACCAACTACAATAAACATAATACACAACAGGGTATGGTTGAAACATATCAGCCATTTCATTTTCAAAGTGCTAGTCCAAACGCCAAAAATTTAAACTGCTTTGTAATGTTGTGTAACCGTTAGTTCACCGTGAACCATAAGAGCGCGAAGTTTGAATCGAATGCTGTATTCCCGTTACCGTGCCATGAGATGTGAACATAGCTTTTCATTCGGAGGGAAATTTAAATTGAAGATAGGGGGGGAACTACTTCATGAAGTTGTTGGTGTTTCTTATTTTTTGTAATTAACAACCTGCCCCTGTCACATCTAGGTTTCCTCTACCGGTTTCCTCTACGGACTATCTCTAACGGGTATGATTAATCGGAACGATCACATTATAGGTACGAACGACGAGCATGAGAGCCAGAAAATTCCAAGGAACGAAGCTGTAATCGTTTCCAGAGGGACGCAAGTGATCGGCCAATCGAGTCTACGCTCCCTAGATACCTGCGGCAGCGAATGGCAACTCGGCCGCGAAAAGTGCGAGGGATTAGCCGGATAAATCGCACTCGCCTGACGGCGCTCGGAATTGCGACGGGGACAGAGACAGAGAGAGAAAAGGAGAGAGAGAGAGAGAGAGAGAGATAGGGGGAGACGAAGTAGATGGCGGAGTTATCGTGACCATTTTTCCCGCTCCGTGTCTCTGTTGCTCCATCGCGTACACCGCGTTCCCCTCCGTTCGCGTTCTAGCGGAGGCTGCAGTGACCCGAGACGGCGATCAAGCGATTCGTGGGTCGTGGCTGGGCCGTATCTTCTCCCGTCCCCCTTCGCGCCGAGGAGCTGTCTACATTTTTCACCGGCTCGAGATTTTATTCGCCCGCAGTGCCGCGAAATTAAGCCGTTTTGAGATATTTATGAATGGATCCGGCCGAGCGGGCACCGCTGGACCCGCCGCTCGCGAACAAAGAGGGACGCCAGCGGCCCGTCGCGTTCCTCACCGTTCCCCACCGTTCCGCGCGATTTGCGACTGTTGCGCCCAACTAGACGCCGCCGCCGTCGCAGCGCCGTTGCTTTTTCGTTCATGAGATCCCCCCCGACACCCACCCCCGCCCTCGTCCATGGTATTGTCTATGGAATTCCTCCAACGACGCCTGGATAGCAGGCATATCTCCTATATGATGTCACGTATACGAATACATTAGCCGTCGGCTGTGTACGGTGGCTTTTTTTTAGCAGGCGGACGGACGAGGACGTGATTAAAAGTTAAAGTCGGTGGCGGAGGTTCCTTAGGACCATTCGTAGGATGCAACGAACAAGGTATCTGTGGACCTACACACCATGATCTCTCAAAATGGCAACGCTGAGTGGAGGTAAAGCCTTGTTTAGATCAGCCAAGTTAGTTGACTTCTGGTTGCTTGAATTTGAATTGAAATATCCTTAAAAGTTTCATTCAAGTTCCAAGAGAAGTAAAGTCTTGCAACATTTATTTGCCTTGAAATACAGCTTCAATCGTGTGAACATACATACAAGTGTGAACATGAAGTCACTTGAAGTGAGCTCGCTGCCTATTGCTTTTGAAAAGTGAGGTTATAATCGTAAAACAATGACTAACGCGGGAAGATCCGCAAGCCGGAAATTCAAAAAATTATGAAACTTTGGGGATATGTAGAGTATAGGTATATAGATATATATTAGACAATTTTTTCGTTGCCTAAATTCACTCTAAGGGGGGTGAAATTGACCCCTGAAAATCCGTCTATTTTTTAGTTATAACTCGCGAACTTTAAGAGGTAGAAAAAAGTTTTCAGGCAAAAGTTACTTTTATTAATTAGGACTATCATTTGGTAACTTACAGTTCGTACTGTTCGCGAGTTATAACACAAAATCGGAAAATAGCCAGATTTTCGGGGACCAATTTCACCCCGTTAGAGTGAATTTGGGCAGCAAAAAAATTACGTAATAGGGTGGATGCACCATTCGTGGTCACTTTAAGGTATTGTATCTGTTTTGGCCACTTCTTAAAAAATATAATATTTTTCCGTGTAAGCAATAAATGTAACCTTATATTTCTAGCGGTATACTAAACAAAATAGTTATGATGTGAAATTATCCACATAATAATGATCTATAAGCAATTTAAAATTAAGATAATTATGCACATGGCCAAAAACGGTACATCTACCACATATTATTATTATTATTATTATTATTAAATGTCTTTATTGCACCATTAAAATTAAGATTGCAATGGCGAGTAAGCGAGGTTCAGCATTAACTGCTGCTCTACAACCTAACCTAAAAAGCCGTTGGGAGGTAAGAAAAGGAAATAAATCAAAATAAAATAAAATAAAATAATAATAAATAAACATATCTATATATCCTCTACGTATCCCGAAAGTTTCATAATTTTTTGAATTTCCGGCTTGGGATATTCCTCTATAAAAGTAGGTTGGATTAATGACCGTTTCTTTTTAATCATTTTTAATAACTTATTCGTAATTCCGTTCCTTATCACACACAATCCAGTAAACGCCACCCCCTTTGACGCCATGTTACATATCTACCTGCTTCAAGTAACCTTAAAAGTAACTTGAGGACAATTGACACTGCTGAACACAAACTCAAAATCAAGTTACTTGAATTCAAGCGACTTGACCAATGACAACGAGGCTCAAGCGACAAACTATTCCAGTAAGTACCGTAAACTGGGGGAACATTGGCAGTACGGGGTAACATAGGGATCTACTTAACATCTATTAAAGAGGAAAAGGAAAACAAATTTATGTATTTTCACACTTGTAGTACAATCACAAACGATGCAATGTTATAATAGGATACCTAAACCATATTTAAAAATGTTAATTAAAAAAATAAAAAAATAAAAAATATAAAATAGAGTGCATTGAACATGAAAAAAAAAAACAAATTTAGGCCTTACTGTAGGTTCAGATGTGGTAAAACTTTCACTTTTTAGTGCTATTTATATATGATGTGCCAATGTTACACGGTTACGGGGTAACATTGGCAGGTATTTAGCATGAATTACAGAAGGATAAGGACACAAATTTTATGCATTTTGACACTTGTAGTGCATTCACAAAGGATGCAATGTTATCATAGGATACTTAAAGCAAATGTAAAAATGTTAAGTTTTATATTATACAGCAAAATGTTCCGAAAACATGCCAATGTTCCCCCAGTTTACGCTACCTATTCCAAATGGTCACAACAATGGAGCTTCGATACTGCGAACACTTTAACGAATCGCCTTCCCCCAGAGGACATCGCAATAGGTACCTTTCTTTTTAAACGTAACAGTGTTCTCGAAGTTTCGAGCACACGGAGGACCCAGATAAAGTTATCAGGATTCGACGCTCCATCCGCCCGACTGGAAGTTTTACGATAACTCCGATCCACTCGGGCAAGAGGAGCCGCGTCCCTTACCGTTTCCGACAGCACCGACATCATCCACGTATGTACATATCTGATGGACGAGCGAGCAGCAATAAGTTCGAAAACTCCAGCGCGTGGGTATTTCCTATCAGCGCAATCAGCTTATCTATTCGCGAAACTCGTTATTCGTGTTCCGGCTGACTACATAGTGTTAAACATTACGCAAATGGTCGCAGTACCGCATGAGTGATTGCGCATTATCCACGTCGATATACAGAGCCGAACGCGTGGGCAGCGACAAAGGACATTTCTTAGGAATTCGCTGTCGCGCTGGGTTTCGCGCCATCGACGCGAGAAGATTTGTGCTCCGAGGCACGGGTGTCCTAGGCGAGACGTTCAGCGGGCGCGCAGCTATTTATGGGGCACAGCACGACAAAAGATGGAAGTGAATGCAATCTCACGAAAGTGGACGGCCGGAATCGTCCATCTGCTCTTCTAGCCTAAAAGCAGTCTCGACGCTGCACTCGCTCTTGAGAATTATCGGGCTTATATACGTCCAGTCTTCAACTACACATACACCCAGAGTCCAAGGCTCGTGCACAAGTGCGTTATTGTGCGCGGCCTGCTCAGTCAGACATTGAGTCGTCGCTCGGCGGAGTCCGATGGATATGCGAAGGTGTTTCACAAATCCGAGATACTTAAATGTTGCTAAAATCTTGGGACTCTTTTTTCCCAACAGCATATACATGCCGAAGGGGAAGCGGAGCGAGAGGCGAAAGAGGCACGGTTGGACCGCGCTCGGGCGCAACGTGGGTGTCTTTAATACCCCGCAGGGGGGAGCAGGGAAAGACAAGGCCCGAATGGCGAAACGAGCGTACAGGTGCTCGCGCGCTCCTTCGTCACGCACGAATGTGTGCGGGCCATTGCTTCCATCACGGCTGGCCAATAGGCTTAAATCCCGATTGGTTGGGCAGCTCGTTTCGGGATGGTGTGCGCGGTTGGCGACCTGTGCGCCTCGCACACACGCGGGGATGCCAGGCAGAAGGGTTCGGAGGGAGGAGAGGGTGGGGGATATATATGAGGGTATACCATTCGTATATATACCGGGTGGTAATAAAGGATTCCGACAAGGATGGATGGTGAGAGGGGGAAGTTCGCTCCATTGTTCCCCGTGGAACCCAAACGTCATCCATAAGGGTGCCTCCCATTATCTGCCGTGTATCTGCCTCGCGCACACGCGTCCGCCGGAGCCGGCGGGGACGCTGTGTGTGCGCGCACACACCGGTGAAACGAAACTGGAGAGAGGTCGAGTCTACCCAGATGCGCGCGACATGGCGGTGCCTTTCACGGTGTGCGGAATCGTATCTACATGGCGGCCGACTGCTATTCCTCCTCCATCTACGCCACCTCCTCCGCCGCTGGCAATAGGAGCTCTAATCTCCCACGAAATTGTAAAGTCACCTTGGCAGTGAAATTTATAAGAGAGGCCCGACCTGCGCGGCACGACCTCCGCGCCAGGCCCGATGCCACGAGATCCTCGAAAAGAGGACTCTCGCGCGTAGGCTTCTTTGTTTTCCTCGCTGTACTGTCGCTCCGGAAAATATTGCTGTTTACGACGACGCCTCGGTGAAAGATGATCCGCGTCGTTTTTTCTTATGTATTTCTTTTACATTCGCGACAGACTGGCTTGTATTTCATCGGAATTACATTACGTTTTATAGTGCGCTCCCTCTGGTATTTAAACTTGACCTTCTGTATTGACAGCCTCCCGGTCGCCACGATTTATCCGAACGTTAGGTGTTATTAATCTGGCGGAACACTTGCTTCGCTCCAGCCGGGTGTCTCGCCTAACTCGCGGTTATAAAATGTCTTGGGTGGTATTTCTGTCCGATAACGAAAATACGACGCATTGAAGAAGCCTCGAAATTATTAAAACATGATTTGGAAAGTTATCCTCTGAACAAGTACTATAAACTGGGGAAACATTGGCAGTACGGGGTAATATTGGCAATTACTTAATATGTATTAAAGTGGGAAAAGGACAAACATTTTATGCATTTTCCTAAAAAATACCTAAAGCAAATTTAAAAATGTTAATTAAAATTAAAATGAAAAAATAAAAAAAATAAAAATATATAAACGGGAGCGCATTGAACGTAAAAGGAAACAAATTTAAGTGTCAATGCAAGTTCAGATTGGTAAACCTTTAGCTGTTAGTGTCATTTATATGATGTGCCAATTAACATGTATTAAAGAAGGAAAAGGATAAACTTTGTATGTTAATATCAATTCAAACTTTATAATGAATGTAATATGTGCTTAAAATGAATGTAAAATATTCTACATTAAACCCGCTTTTTGCAAAATACAAAAATACAAAACAAAATTGCATTGTTTGATTATTATCAGCTAAAATAAACTGGTAAAAAGTTACATCAATCAGACCTGATTTTTTAAAATGTTTATAACACGTACAAAATAGGGTGTAAGTTTAAAATGTTTTGTTTCTATTTCTTATTTCGCATTTACTTGATATTTGTATTGTCCGATGTCGTTTACATTCATTAATTACTGAGAAATTGATGAGGTACGATTTAGGTGACCAGTACGATATTGGCAACTCTCCCCTACATAAAGTACAAATGTAAAAATGCTAATTTTAATATTACATAAGAAAATGTTCCAAAAACATGCCAATGTTTCCCCAGTTTATGATACTCGTTTCTGAAACATTTTTCATGCACAACATTTGCTGTGGGAAATACTCGCATTTTCTCATACGATCATTAGAAGCTACTACTTTAACTTTATAATAATAGTTTACAGTATCAACATACGAAACGAATAAGCTAAAGAAATTCGAAATAGCCAACTACACGTTTTCTTATTGTGTAGCAGTAATGACTCTTTTCCAATTACTATGAGTCTCGACGATGATTTCCCAGGGAGCAACAGCAGGTGGAACGTGAGAAAGAATTTCCCCCGCATCTGTCTGTGTCTTTCGCGAGCGCGTCGGTTGCGAGCGAAACTATGCGGGATAATGCGAATGCAATAGTATCACGCGTAAATTGCATCAGCGCTGCAACAAAGTTCGCCGAGAGCTGCCAGCGTCGCTGGAAACGGCCCTCGTGCAGACGAATCCACGATGTCCCGCAGCCATACCGATAAATCCTCGCCGAATGCGAGACATTATTAACGGTACGCGAGTTATTCGCGCACGAACCCGTAATTAGCATACACGAATACATAACGGCGTGTTCGCTTTTATTTAAGCCTTCGTTTCGTGTATTTTCCAACGGGAATGAGATGTAAAGGGGAACGAACGGTACCGTTGCCCCGGCGTTACTTCAAACAGCAATAACATACGCGTAAATCCCCCGCAGGAGCCCCCCTAACCGCTGTTTTAAATAACACCAGGAATAATATCGAAATATTTTCCCCCCAAGTGGCCCATTTTTTCACTCAGCCAACAAGTACACGGGCTAATTGCGTGTCACGCTGTTCCCATAATTCTCGGCGCGAAGGAAGATCGCAGGGAGCGGTTGGCGACCGAGTCTCGCAAAAATAAACCAGCCGGCAACACGCCAATCCTAAAATACACGTAATCTCGCGCACAAGACGGGGGTCGATACGGGGCAGGATTAAATTTTAATTTTGCAATAAAGAATGACGTATTAGAAGGCTGTTGGCAAACATTCCGCCCCTCGTAAGGGCCGTAAGGGAGGCGTGCTACCCTCCTCTATCCCTTCCAACCCCCGTACCTACACAGCCCCCCTGTGTAACGGGCCAGCAGCGCGAACAACCACCCCATAGAGCCTCTAAAACTCTAATTACGGCCTTACATTCCCTGCCAGTCGTCTTCCCGCGCCCAACCCCCTCATATTTTCCGACATTCTTCCTCCTGGTCCTCCCCCGTGCTCCAGCCTCGCAGCCCTACGCGCGCCATTACATGCAAATGCCGACGGTTGTCTCTTTCCGCTAATAAAAGTCGTGGCCGCGCAATTTAGAACATCCGACGTAGAGCCGGCTTCCGAAAGATACTCGGCGAGACACGGGGATAAGTTCGAGGAGGCACGGACGCGCCGAGGAAATTATTGCTCATCAGCGGGCAACACGGCCCGCGATCCGCCGTTTTATGTTGGCCACTGGCCGCGCGGGGCCGTTTCAATTGTTGTTTAAAAGCCTACGCAAATTACACGGGAACCTCCGCGACTCTGCACCTGCACGAAGCTGTAAACGGTTTTATGACACTTTCGCGAGAAAATAATGCTATCTCCCAATGTGTATTTAAGGTCGGCCAATTATCGGGCGTTATCGGTGAACTTGACACGCTCGATAGCGAGCACGGTTTCGCGTGGATGTTTACTCGCACGGTAGAGGGTATCGTGGCTATTGTTAATACCATTGCGGTCGGATCGAGCACCATTCATGATGACGATGTACGTACGCGGACGTATCTATCAATACGTTTAGCGTGTATCGCTTCTCACGATGGATGGGAGGCAGCTTCTGCTTTAGCCCCGTTACGCACTTGCGGCAAGTCGCCGGCGACCAGGTCGCCGACGACCACGAGGTATACGGGAATATATGAGTTCGCACGCACTTGGTCGCGGCGAACAACAAAGGTTTCTGGTCTCTTGTGTCGGCAACCAAGTGTCGGCAACTTGTCGCAAGTGCGTAACGGGGCTTAAGGAGGGATTCTCGTGTAACACCCTCCCGAAATTTGTAAATTTTTTTTTTAAAAAACCTGTGTCAATTTTGCATTGAAGTCTTTTGGGATATAAGGAGGCATCTTTAAACTTGTAGAATTTTTTATTTTCTATGTCGATCCTTGTTATTATTTATTAATTATTGTGGAATCGTTTGAACCTCTTCGACGAAATTGGCGTCAGGTGTAGCAATTTTCTTAAAGTTAGACCTAAAATTTTAATTTCAGTTTTTATTTACAATACTTTTTTCGGCGATATAAAGAATAATATGAAAAAATTGTCTAAGGAAAAAAACTGACTTTTTCTTTCAAATGCTATAACTCTTTCAATTTTCCATTTTTTTTCTTTAAAGTTCACCAATCCCAGCATAAACTATCTAATTCGAAGAAACCTCTATTTTTTTTTTGCAATCAGATGACTGCAATAGGTGCTACATATCCCGCCAACAGGAGTTACATCGTCGAAGAGGTGGACAAGATTCCACAATAATTAATAAATAATAAGGAGGATCGACATAAAAAAAATATTTTCTGCAAGTTTAAAGACGCCTCTTTATATCCCAAAAGAGTTTAATCCAATATGGCCAACCATTTTTAAAAAAAAAATTCTTAAATATCAGTTACCTACTTTTGGGACTGTTAAACGAGAATCTCCCCTAAATGCAGTCGCGCATTTTGGCGACGCGCAGAGGAAAGTCTATAAACAATTGATTCTTATGGAGCCGTGCAGACTAGACCGAAGCGCAGCGACAATTAATTAATTATTATTAATTGTTAGCAATGCCGTTTAATTTTCCGTTAATAACTGCCCGCGTTAATGGCACTCCGCCCCTCTCTATACGTGGCGCCAACGTGGACGGCCATCGGTTGACGCCTGATCCATACCAATTAGAACGAGGCGATGTATACAGCGCGGAGAACCGTTCACTTATTGAAAGAAGCAATTGAAAGGATAAGATCTTGGCGGTAGGTAGCGGCGAAAGCAGAAGTGGCTATCGTCGCGGTGAGAAACGTTAGGACCCACATAATGTTTAATCAGAGCACGTTGCGGCTTTACGACATTAGTCCCTGTTACGCACCCTCCTTCACCCTTTGTCCCGGGCTCGCCGTCCCGTTTTCTTCATCCCCGGCCGTTCGATGGAACGGCACCTTCCGGGATCTTCCGGGCATTTCGGAATTTACAGCCCCGAGGTGTTTAACCTTCGACACGGCCTGGTCGAAATGTGTTTGCCAGCCAACCCTGCCCCCACCGAGTCTACGCGCGACAGCGAGGATGTACATATTGGCCGAGATATTATCGCTCCATCGAATCGGGAAGAACGTGGGTCGATCGGAGGATCGCAGGGGGGACAGTGCTGCTGGGGCTTGGATATACTTGTCCGAGATAACTGCACGCTGGAGTAGGCATTGTTTTTTAAAGAAGCAGTCAGAACGCTGCGAAGTCTCAGTGGATGGTGTTACTTAGTTTTATTTAGGCGCAGGTCGAACGTGGATCCTTGTCGATTTATTAATCAACGCGCTCGTGCGAGTGGATCGAAAGGAACCAGACACGCTGGCCTAGTTCAGGCATCAAGGCCCGCTTCCAGTCTATCTACATACTTACGTTTAACTGCCCATTTAAGGTCAACCAAGTTCGTTGTGGCTTATAACGGCGTTATTGAGTTCAAGGCGAACGCCATCTTCGGAGCCACTAAACAGATAACGCGCGCTCTAGGTGGCTGCCAATAATGGACGGTAAAAGCTCGCGGTGACCTAGAGAAATGGCCACGAAGAGTCCGCCGTAAATCTAATACAAATAATTCCAGGGGTGCGGTTTTATCGCGACGATTTATCCGTCTCTTGGCCGCTGCATCGCGGGGGGAGAATAATACTCGGATACAGCTCCCTTTTTTCGCTACGCCCGGGGCCATTTTTCGTGCACGTCGAACATTGCCGAGTTTATAGCCTGCCCACGAGTTTTCGTGCCGGCCGACGACGGGGACTGAGAATTTCCTTCAGCGAGACGCGTGATGACTCTAAACAAAGCTTAATTTGCCCCAATTTAAAGTACATTAAACGCCACAAAGCTCTGATAAGGGGAGCTGTCTTTGTCCGAGTTTCATTCGGATGTGGAGGGCATTCGACGTCAGCAACAGACTATATTCCATCGGATTTAATCCCCTCGATTAGGTAGATATCTTCACATCTCGATTCACCGGTTCGTCCCAACTGCAATGATTTAATAAAACCAACTGCCCCCGCAGACTAACCCCCACGGTTTCTTTAAATAACCGGCGCGAGAACTTCGCCCAACCTCCGTTAATTCAACGATTTAGTAAAACTTAGCTCCGGCAGAGACCAAAGCTTCGCGCAACCCGCCAAACACAAGTGGCTGGGAAACGGGAGGAGGAATTATCGAAGCCATCTTCCTAACTCGAAACGAAATCTGCACACGATCGTGTCATGACTGTATAGCCGACCTGCACCCAGCGAAGAAGACTTCGCTAGGCAAACATACGTATAATAAAAGTCGCAAGATAGGCGAATTCCTCCGGGAGCTGTAGCCACCCCCGCAACGTATAGTCCGCTCTCTCGTTCCAGCGTTCGTGCTTGCTCCTCGGGCACGCCACGCGGACAAAGGGGGACCCCTGCGCGCATGCGTGCTCACCGCCCGGTCCTAGTAACGATTCCACCCTCCCCTGTTATAACTTCGTCGCCCCCCACCAGCATCCCCTCGCCCCCTCGTTCGACGACCACCCTATCAGCCCGACACGAGCTGCGTTCCCTACGTACGTGCGGCTCCGTGGCGCGCACACAGGCGCACGTCCTCGCCGTGTGGGTGTATTGGCATCGACGCTGGCGATGGCTACGATCCGATTTTCGATTTCCAATTCCCGGCCGAAGGGGAGGGGGAGGGGGGGGGAGGGGGGGGGGAGGGTACATGCTTGATGGGACCGGTGACAATTGGGAGAAATAGGTAACGACGAAATGAACGACGTTAAATTGGGCTGCGTTAATTCTGTGCGCGAATCGCTGTAGAACGCTTGTGTAGTAGGTACTTACTGATACAGAGGTCATGGAGAGTGACAGTTTTTCGTATATTATTTTCTCCAAGCAAGGATTTACACGAAGCAAGTGTTTCCCAAACTTTTTTTAGTCGTGATGCCGTTTTATAATATTCAAATAATTTCTTTTTCTTGCTTCCTAAGTAGTTCTAGTGTTAGTTTTAGTCTTTTTGTAGTTATAGTTGGGCTTCTAACAGTGTTGTACTGCAACCTTGCCTTTTACTTCGATCTACTTTAATGTATTACTACGTTTCTTTGTATATTTACTGAGCAGGGTAGACCGGAAGCGATTGTAACACGTTAAATATGTCAAAACATATGATAGATATTAACAAAAATTTTGGATATATGATGAAGAATGACATTTGGAATACACACATCCATGTTCTAGCAGTATCGATACACAATAGACATGTATAGTGAAGAAAATAACTTTTCGATACCCTAAAGTAACTTTTTCTTACTCATTTAAAATTGTGATATAAATACTCTCTTTGCAAGTACGAGTTTTTTCATTTTTTTAATATTTAATCTGGCCATTCTTAAAGTAATACTGATCGTTACTTATTACTTTTAATTGTCTGAATAATCAGAATTTATAATTAAAGTTCAAAAGCCTGGTCGGGGTCGATTGTAACATCGGCAGTCGGGGTCCGTTATACCGCGACAGAACCGAATAGTGACAAAGAAGATGAATAATATTGTCTTGTTTGCGTGGAATCCTATAGCACAGCATAAACAAACCAAATAAAAATCGGTGCAATGTACCGTAAACTGGGGGAACATTGGCAGCACGGGGATAACACTGGCATACCCCGGAGTTACGTTGTTTTACGTCAGATTAGTAAAACTTAACCTGTTAATGCTATTTATATGATGTGCCAATATTACGGGTTGATTTTAGTTATGATGTAAAAAATAAAATAAAACAAACAAATTTAACTGAAATATAAATAAACAAGTTTACTGACTTCACATTAGTAAAACTTAACCCGTTAATGCTATCTACATGATGTGCCAATGTTACCCCGGTACACTAACGTTTCTAACATGTATTAAAAAGGAAAAGCACAGAAATTTTATGCATTTTGACATTTGTAGTACAATCACAAAAGATGCAATGTTATGATACGATACTTAAAGCAAATGTTAACATGTTAATTTTTACATTATATAACAAAATATAATCAAAAACCTGCCAATGTTCCCCCAGCTTACGGTACTGAATGTAAGGATTGATCACATGAAGAATACACCAGCCAAAACGTTTTCTGTTTCTGTCACAATTTCGATACCGAATAATTGGTTATAAACTTTACCTTTTATCATTAATTATAATAATTAAAATCAATAAATATTTCAATTTTGTAAAGTTAAATTTGTGCTACTACCCACTCCATGCAGTGTTACAACCGACCCGGGGTCAGGGATGGTTGTAACACTGTTTCCGCTTCTAATTTTTTATTAATAACCTGAATATTACATAACATGCAGCGAACCTGTTGTGTCTCAATAATGTCAGATAAGTAAGTAACATTTGCGTATAAGAACTTTTGTTCTAGGGTAAAACTATACAATACGCCCCATTTGACAAAACGCCCCACCATTATTTTATGCACACAAACCAGGATGCATCGACGCGATCGTCAGATTTAAACTTGCCTCAGTCGGCCACAACTGCTGCAATAAAAATACGAACAAATATTACGTCTTTTAAAGAAATATACAGGAATTTATATTTTCGGCCTTCCGATAATTTGCGGTGAGTCTGTGAGAAATTCAATTTTCTAAGTCACTATTGTTTTTGCGATAAATTTACATATATATTTCGAAAGTAGACAAACTAACCTCTTTAAATTGTTATTGCCCAAACCTTTTTTCACTACGTTGTTGCTAAATTTAAGCCCGGGTGTTTTGAACCCCAGAATTTACAATATGCCCCAGCAAAGAATTTACAATACGCCCCACCTCAAAATCATATTTTTCACGAGTAACGTATTTCTTTTCTTTTTCCTGAATAACAGAAATGTCACGCAAATATATAAGGACTACATTACGAGCATCCTGGTCAGAGAATGAGCTTAAATGAAGCAATGGAAAAGGTTAAAAGTAAAGAAATGGGAGTTAATGAATGCAGCAGGATGTATAACATACCTTCAAGGACCCTAATACTGTTCTATTTTTGTTAATAATATCTTTTATAATATATATTCTATAACATTTTGTTAAAAATAATAAAAAGTAATCGCTTTTTTATGTCGGGGCGTTTTGTCACAGAGGTGGGGCGTTTTACCTGACGACTGTGTTACAAAACGCCCCATGTAAGGTTCAGGAAAATGATTATTTCCAGTTATTTCCTGTTATGTTTTTTTTCACAATTTCGGTGTAGTTGTGAAGAGTAATGAACAGTTAATGTGTTTACACAAAAAATTTGAGGAATTATTAAAAAATATTGGTTTTATAGATGTTTCTTTAAAAGTGGGGCGTATTGTATAGTTTTACCCTAACTGTGATAGTTCTTGCGTAATCGTATTCCAAAGTCAAAGTGTTACTACCGCCCCCGGTCTACCCTAGTAAAGACGAATAGTAATAATAATATAAGGTAATATTTCCCACCTTCGATTTATGAAAAATCAGTGTTACGTCATTAATAGGCTTAGCAATGTAACCATATATTAAAATAAATAAGTGCTAAAAATCGTCAACTAAAAATAAGTACTTGGCGGCCCACAGGTTGGGAATCACTGGTTTACACGGAAATTTTCGTTCCGAGCTTTTGATTGATTTTTCAGGTAAGTGCACATTTGATACAGGTAGGTGCCGTTTCGTTTCGGATTGTACATCCCGTGTACTGATTACCGAGTGATATGTAAAATCGGCGTCCGATTGGTCGGTGCTTAAGGGCGTGATCAGGCGCGATTAAGTAAACGCGACACCAATATTTTCGTACTACCCATTAGACTTTATTCCGGTGCTCGCCTCCAAGTACTATGTAAATTACAAGGTAAATTCAACCGAACATAATTGACTCGCGCCAAACTTATAATTTCTCCGATCGTGGTGGCCCGTTAAACCCGCGCGGCGCCCGGAAGAATTGACTTTAACGGGCGCGGTTCGAGGCACCGGGACGAGGATTCGGCGGGAGCGGCGCGTAAATATCGGAGCGATTCCGAGGCTGGAATCGCATTTGAGCGCGTCACGCGAGGAATCGTCGCGATACCGCGGCCCTTAATTACGTTCCAATTAACCGGCGGGCAGGGTGCCCCCTTCCTTTTTTCCCCTACCGGCTCGAAGCCATCACTATCGACGGGAACGGCGAAAGGGCAGTTTCCGCGAGCGACGTAGGGAAGCAAATATGCTGTGCGAAGCGCACGGTCACGTTACGTGTACTGCTTTCGCGTAGAGAGCCCTCTCCTATCTCTCTCCCTTTTCCTCCTTCGTTTACCTACATGTGCCCATGCATCGAGCTCTCCGCCACACACACGAGCGCGACGGGAGGATCGCAGAGGCGAGGATGTGCACACCGACTACCGGTCGGGGTTGTTCACATACGTAAGTATAAAGAGAAGAGGCGTAATATCCTCGAGCGGAGCCGCGGGACGGTACAAAAGCTGGAAATGGAGCCTTTAGTTTTTATCGGGGGATAAAAGTCGTGATAAGCTGTATCAGGGGTGTACCGTGAAAGAGCACGGCGACGTACTCACGCGATATCCAGACCGGATCGTTGCCAGTGTGTACGTGCCGGCGTGCACCAGCGCGCCTTACGTACACGTCCCCGCGAGTCGGGTCTGTACACAGGGTGGGCTGCGAAATTTCGGGGGTTATCGGCCACCGGAGATACTCCGGCGGGTGCGCGATACTTTCGCCAACGAATTGTGGAAAACGAAACGCTCGGGCTTAATGTCCCCAATCGATCGGAATTTCTTAATTGGCGGGCGAGCATCGTTTCATTCGACGACCTCGCCGAGTAGCTCGTACCCATTGGAATACTACCCTGTCGTTGCAGATGTTATTGGGTCGTTACAGACCAGCCGATCGGGCCCTCAATTTTCTCCCGCCCCATTAAAAAGTACTCGTCACTCCTCCTTTTTCTCGCAACGTCCCCCCCTTAAACCGTGGCCGCGTGGTAGTTTACACTGGGGGGTAGAGAGATCGCGTAAAAAAACACGACAATTTTCCATTCGGAGGCAATCGTCCAGGAGGGTACAAGATTACACTGACGTCCTCGGGGATACGAGTCTCGTGTTTCAATTCCTTTTCTTCCCTTCCATTATGACACGTGCGTTTCCCGCGAGGCTCGAAGGGGGAGCACCGGCATTAAAAGTAGCTTCGATCTTATGCAGATACGCCTATAGTGTAATAATTGAGAAACTATTGCGAGTGTGGCAAAGGTGGGTGTTTACAGAATTTTCAACGCCTTCGTCGTTACAGCAAGTTTAGGGTGTCTTTAGCGGGTTCTCCGAGCCCTAAAGGAGTCTTGAAAGACACTTTTAACGCGCCGCTTTAACAGAGAGTTATATCAAGTTTATATCGTTCTGCCTGCCACCTTATCCTCCCACCACCTCGGCCCAGGACCGTTTAGTTACAGATTCCTGAGGCTATACACGCTAAGGCGCTTCATTTCTATCGAATGATCCTGAACAGGTGAAGTGCCAATAATCGTAAACTACCCGCCGACAATTAGATACTGGCCGAATTCCAAGGGGGGCGTAAATCAAGCCCCGATCGTAACCCGAACGGTAAACATCGTAATTCTGATCGGTAGTAAATCTACCTGGGAGGAGCGCTCGTGGTCCGCGTTCCCTCCGTTCGGTATCGGCCATCCGGAGGCATAGATTATACAGGGGAGTCCCCCGGGGGATGGGAACGGAGCTCCCAGCTTCGCAACCCCTCGCGGCGTTTCTCCCTTTCCCTCTCGCCCGCCCCGCTCGACCCCTAGCCGGCCTTCTCCGTCCAGCTCTCGCCGCGCCGGCTAAAGGTCTATATCGCGCGCCGTCAAACCTACCCGAATTGCTCGTCGTCGTGTTATGCAAACGGGCACATTTGTTACGATAGTGCTCGCCAGGGGGTCGTTCTCCAGCGTCGTGGAGCTCCGTGGAGCGGCATGGCGTACAGGCCCGAGCTAACACAGCCATCCAGCAACTCGCCCCGGCCCGCTTCGCGTCCTCTAGCCCCGGCGAGCACGTCCTCCTCGCCTGGACAACGTCGTTCCGCGTGTCAGCGGTACGTTATCGTTTAACGACGACGGCCACGTTCCTTCTGGCGAAGGTTACCATCGTCCGCGAGAAGACGCCTGGCCACGCTCGCGTTCCTCTTCATTGACCAGCCCCTCCTCCCGCGCTCGCGACTCTCTGCCTTTGTTTTTCCTGTCGTCGTCGTGGGTGAACGTCACCGTGGCCGTGAATTTTAATTGCTTTGTTAGGGACAATTGGGGATCGGGTTTCCTGGCAATTCGGGGTGACTCAACCGAATATTGGGGGTGTGGGCTCTTTGTTTGGCGAGGTGTCTCCGGATTGTGTGGTGGGAAATGATTCCTGCAGAAATTTCTGCGACGGTTTGATTTGCAGATGCCGGGTTAGACTGCTTCCACTGCCGGTTGGTCGCGGCATCGACCACACGCCCAATTAATTTGCCGTTTAACTTTAATGGGCGATCGGGCGGATCGATTTAGAGGATGGTCGATTCAGGGAACAACGGGCGGAGGAATTCCACGGATATTTAACGATCTTCGCACATCCTTATTCGTCGCATATTTCACTGGATCGTTCTATCCTTGTCGTAAAATTTTATCGACCGTGAAAATAACACTCTGCCCGTGTTATATCTGCCAAGTGACATTCTCCAAGTTTTAACGACCGTCACGCACCTCCGTATCTGTCAGCCGGGTAGCCTGCTTTTTTTCTTCGATTTCATTTCTCGAACTTCGCCTATCGAGTCGTAGAGAAGGGGAAGGAGAAAAACAAACGCACGATGCCGCGGGTATGAATTTTTTATCGCCAGGGCGGGGGGGGGGGGGGGGCTATTTTTCTAACAGCGAGAACGTACCTATAGAAAACGATTGCATTTGGAAAATGGGAAATCTTGCGGGGTTGATTCGAGGTGCGCGGGAAAAGCAGCGAGAGCCACGGTTTCTCCGTTCGGCGAAAACGTTTGAATAAAATGTAAAGCGTTCTGCCATCTCCATTTTGAATCAAGAAAGTTTGCATCGCGTTCTATAGCGCATTCGAAGCCAACGAGAAACGGCAAGGACGGTTTCCAAGTTTCTGTCGGTCGGTCGACAGAGAGGGAGGTGGAGATAGGGGGGGGGGGGGAGCAATTTTTCTCTTAAACACCGCGCTAAAGTTTAAACTTCTGGCGTAGAGATGAAGACAAGTTCGACACGAACTCGACTACCAACTCGGAAGAATAGGATATCCGACGAAAACTCTGAACGAGATGTTTGTTAGGGAAGAACTTTTAGCTAATCGCGAAGAACGCGGGGAAGCGGGGGGCCTGGGAAAATAGGACTCGACGTGCAGCTCGGAAAGGCGAGAATTTCCTTTTGTACATGTATTCGCGTCGATGGAGACAAGTTTTCTTGAATTAGCAACTAGATCCCGAGGAATCACCTGAGAGTTACCGAAGCACCTCTGAATAACACCTCCCGGAATGAGTGGGGGACGGACCGTTCAACTTTTAGCAAGAACAAGCAAAGTTGCTTGATGCTTTTTTCAGTGAAACCTCGCTGCTGCATATGTAGGTACTTAGATGTGAGTTGAGTAAGTATGAAATTGACTTTAAAGTCATATCATGAAGGTATATAAGTACCTACACTGTCGTTCTAAAGTATTGGGACATCGACTCTGTGTGGAATAATTATTGTGAGAAACGTTTCAAATTTATTGAAGAATTTGAAATTTCGCTTTATTTGTATTTTAAATTGAAAGCAGTGAAATGAGTTCAATCTGTACCAAATATCACATTTTCTGCAAATACAGCAGGTGTCCTAATACTATTAGAGTTGCAATTACTCGATAATTCGAATAATTTCGAGTACGACTAATTTCTTGGAATATTCGAATAATTAGGAGTATTCGAATATTCGGAGTGATCGAATTTCGGATTGTACTGAATAAGAATCTGAACATGAAATATTTGTTCACACTTTACCGTGAAATTCTTTTCATATTGGCCCTCACAATTATTTGTTTTTCAAACGATGAATTTAGGACTGTATTAATCTTTGGTAAATTTATACATTTTGAAAAGAAAATAACCATCAGTTATTAATATTATTATTCTAATAATAATGAGTGGACGACCTCGACTCAGACCCACTCGTGTCCCGCCACAAACGGGTGACAAACAGTATACATAAGTAAGCAGAATTTTTTTAAAGAAACTAAAACCCCATAAACGATTTTGAGGAACTTAATATTTTTATTTCTATCCCCATTACAATAACAAATATGCGAATATTCGAATATTCGAAGACACCTAATTATTCGAATTCTCTGGTATTCAAATTCTCTGGTATTCGAATATTCGTTTATTTATTCGAATACTTAGATTCGAATACTTATTCGAATATTCGTTACAGCTCTACCTAATACTCATGGACTGTAGGGTATTTCTTTCAAAAGTAGGATCACGATACTACAGCAGTGTTTCCCAGCCTTTTCCGAATCGCGATCTCCTTTTATAATATTCAAATACCTAACCTGCGACCTCCCCCCCCCCCCCCCCATATCATGCAAGGTAAATTTAGTAAGGTAAAGAAAACACTTTAAAAATAGATATTTCGGAATATAATTCTAACGTAATAACACTTAAAAAAAAAAAACTAAAAACCGTGGGGACCCCGCACAAAACACTTCGCGACCCAGAGGTTGGGAATCACTGTACCAGAGTAGGTACAATCACTATTGGAGTCATTTACCTTAATTCCGGTTGAATACACTGTAATCACTACACTGACTAATAGACAGTAAAACTCGAGGAAAACGAAATTTCCCACTCGTCCACCTAATAAGTTTCCCGTCTGACGGGTTTACGTCCAGTAAACACTGGAACAAGACACGCGAAAATCGATAACGCTTATCGACGCGTATGTATTCCGCGTTGCTTCTAATCGCACCCGCCTCGCGGCGCGAAACGCGAGCGTGATTACCTGCGTTCAGCCGACCATTCCCCTGGGTCGATTATTTTTCCGGGATTTCAAGCCACGTCCTCGTGAATTTCCATCCGCAATTGGTATGCGAGCCGCCGCGGAAGATCCGACCTCCAAAGCTAAGTTTTCATTAGAACGGTCGTCCCGCTATCTGAATCCTCGTTGAACCCGGTCGTAATCGTATCTCAACGAAATCCTGTTAGGCAGCCCCGCGACCAACCGGCGGCCGCACTATTTCACCCTAACTGCGCTCTCCCATTGTAAGCGGGGCCCCGGAGCTCTCGCAATTTCGCGAGCGCGAAACGCTCACGGCTTGAATATTTACCTTCCGCCGTGGTTGCCGGCGCGATCAACCCGGCCGAGCCGAATCTCACGGAATAATTCAGCCGGGCAAACGCTCCTCGACGGCTGCGAGTTGCGACTGCGAAAGAGGTCGTGGGGCGATGCAGCAGGCGTCACGATTCACGATCGCCAACCTCGTCTTCGAGTTCCCGTTTCTCTCGCCGACGGGTTCCTTTCGGCCGAGGCAGGCAGCTCCGGCCATTGGAAAAATGGCGAACACACACGAGCCGTCGCGGAGCAGATAGCGCCTCGCCGCTGTAATTACGATAAATCGTTCCCCTTTTACGATAATTATCGCAAGATGGGCATGCCCCGTGGAACGGGATACGGCGAGTCCGTGTTTCTCACCGCTCACCTACGGGGCTTCGATTTTTCAGGGCCTCCCCGCTCGCTTGCGCAAATGGCACCGCTGAATATACGACCGGGAAAGACACACGCCGCTCCCGACTCCGCCGGTGATCTGTTCGCCGGCCGAGTTTATAAATTAGAGCGCTCTTTGTGTGGCTCCTCGCGCGTTACACGTAAGTAGATACCTGGGATAAAGGCTCCGGGGACAGTCGTATTTTCGCGCGTGCTCCACTGTCCGCGGGAGCATCCCATAATACGTTTGCAAATTTTTGTAATTTTTGCCATTTCAATGTTACACGATTCGTCGGGGTTATTTAAATGAAGGACTTGCGAGCTTTAACGTAAACTCGCTGCAGGGACACGGTTTGCAGTAAGAACCCCGTGGAAAACAGATGGACGGGCAACGGAATTGATTCCCACGACGGATACGACTGTCAAAGCCTTTACTTTCACCCAGCCGGAGGAACGGCTGGGCATGATTTACGAACGTTGACGGGAAGTGACTTTTTGGCTGGCTTTCCTCCGTCTCGTGGATGGGGTAAACTTTATTGCTTCTTGAGGGACGGGGGAAAGCGCGGGACTGTCTACAAAGGGTGAGGAGAAAGTTTGCGACTGGTTAGGAAAAAACCGAGCCTCGGGATAGAGGTGACCATAAAAAGGGCTGGAGGAAAGTGGCGACCTTGTGAAATTCGAACGGGTCTGGTGAAATCTCGCGTACTCCCAGGCACTGTTGGCGTCGTCCTCAAGTAAAAATACCATTTTCCAGCCGCCGTAGGCTATAATGCCACTTGCACACTTGCGCCAAAACTTGTGCCTCTGCCTGTCCCAGAAAATATTCAAAATTTCAAGACAGAAACTCGACAACGGTTACGCGGGGGTAGTTTGCATACGATTGATAGAAGAACCCGTGTTAAATCGATCTTCCAGAGGGAGATTCCCTTGCCTCGCGTAACACCGTGACTACGTATGTCCCTTAAATCCGCAAGAGCGTGTAACGGAGCACGCGACACAATCGTTTGCATATCATCGTGCCACAGGTGAAGCGTATCGCCGTGGTGCGTAAATGGCGTGACCGATCCAGCCGATTCCAGCGGAGAGAACCGCCTCCGTAATGAACGCGTCCCGAGAACCGGGAGCGAACGAAAACGACGAGGTAAGCAGGATTCGCGAACCGTTAAAACGCGAGTAGGCAAGTAAGTGTATACGTTGGCGGAGGACTGTTGCAACTTCCCTTCCGCCCGTTTGGCGAATGGTTGATAGCCCGTCGACCTCACCAGTCCGCTCTTATCGTGGAAATTTATACAACCCCCCAGCGCAAAAAGAAAGGAGGAAAAGTGGAAATAGATACCGTGGACCGTTGACGAAGTTAATTAGAATCGAAAGCGTCACGATCGGCGCGGAAACGGGAAGAAACGAAGGACAGAGATGCGTGGGCGTCTCGGAGCCTCCGCAGGGATTACCTTGAGCGACCGAAAATAACCAGAGTAGAGGTTGCTCGAGGCTGTTCATCGCTGAGGAAACCGGGACGGACGGTGTTTTTTCGAACGAGGCCGAAGTGTGAATCTACGGTGACATTTAGAATCGGCCGTCCCGAGGATTTTGACTGGTATGATGGGATCGGCACGCGACAAAGCGGGGTACGCGCCGCCGCCGTATGACCATAAAATAAACGTTTGGGGTGGCGCAGGCGGAGGCCAAACCTGGCTGCGCATAAACACTTATATAACAGCAATTAAACTGCTTTTAAGGCCCATAAAACTGCAGTTTCAATAATCTCGGTGACAACACGATCCTGACCTGCCTCCGACTTCTGCCAGGGCCTCCGGAAGCGGGGCTTCGCGCCGGCGACCTTCAGGATTACCCCTGAGTAGCTCGTTCCCCGGGCCGAGGCCCTCCATGGATTTTCTTGCGAGCGTTGGGGAAGGCTAGGGGTGAGCATGAATCGTCAATTCTTTCCGTCCGCTGAGCGACGAGGCTCCGGGAATATAAGCGGAACAGCTGTAGCTTCCATGAAAATTGACTTCGGCGCGGATAGGGTAAGTGCACTTAATATCGCCTAGCACCTAATACCGCCACTGGTAATATCGCGGCAAGTAAGTGCGGACATGTGTTGGTAATGAAATGAATTAGGAGCCGGGCGTGTGTGGGAAGAGATACTATGGGTGCAACGTCACTTGAGCAACGGCTAGCTTAGAGAATTATTTTAGTGAATCTTGATGGCGTGAATATTTATTGAAACGTGGCAATTTTAGATTACACTGGGAGTAGATACCTGAGTTTAAAAAATCTATGAGTGTAGGAATAGTCTGGGAGTAACTATTAAGCCTTCGTGACCACACGAGGTGTATTGTACTCCAGGGTACCTGTCTTTAGCAATATTTCTGTAAATTTTCAGACCTTAATATTCAAATTTAGAAATTTGGTGAATTTTAATAAAAATAATCGTCTTTTTCCACGACTATGTTTTCAAATAACCTACAAATTTCAACATATCGAAATTTACATTTCTAGAAAAATACTATTAGAGTATTACGAATGTACAATTATCACTCAAAAGTTAAAGGATTCAAAAGTAAAAAAAAATGGTAAAAATTAAAAAAAGCGTCCCCCATATTCAAACGAAAATAAATAATAAATACACATGAATATAACTTTAAAAGCTCAATAAATATGCGCACCGTTTTCAAGATCCCAATTTTTGCTTGATGTGATTAAAATTGTACAGTTCTAACCTATCATAGGTACATGAAGCACAATTTCTCTTTTACCTGAGACTAATTAGAAACGAAAATATCAATTACCCACCAGTTGAGAACAATTTGAATTTGGGTAGGCGAACTTAGATGCACTAACCCTGTGTACATATAAAAGCTAACTACCAGGCGAGTCGTTTATTGACTGAGAGGCGACAGAAGGCTGGTCGTCCAGCGATATCGCGAAATTCCACGCTATCAGGAAGTTCGCGCGACGAGCAACCCTTGCAAAAAGGGAATTTGATTTCTGCCCGAAATTTCGAGCGTTGTCGCGCTCCCTTTTGCCAGAAAATGCCGGGTACCTGGCGCGTCGAATGGCAGGGCGGCCGAGTGCGGCGGGATAGGTGTAAAATAGAGAAGAAGAGAGGCAGAAAGAGAGATAGAGAGAGAGAGAGAGAGAGAGAAAGAGATAGAGAGACAGGGTGGGAGGGAGCAGAGGTGGGTGGAAACGAGCAGAAGCCCAGGTAGGGGAGGCTGGAACGATGAAATGGGATAATACGGACGCTGCAGGACGCGGCAGCCATCATCGAATGCTAATGAGGGGTTGGCGGCTTTTGGGGCGGAAGATTCAGTCCGTGCAGTGGCGCACTGTTGCCAGAGAAACGGTCTGATTATAAATTATACATTATCTCGTGCTAGCCCCCGTGTACACACCGAAATCCAACTAGACGTCCGCAGGCTACTGAGCCCTCGCATCAAAATGCAGATCGTTTAACGAACCAGAGATAGATTAAAGGGCCAGTACCGCTGCGCTGCTACCGCCAACTGAGAAGCAAAAATCGCGCCGCCGCGTCTTCACCCCTCGGAGGATCGTTAGTCGCGCTCTTCTCGATAATCGCTGATCGGTTTTAGTTTGCATTGCGTTGTTACGAGATCGTAAAATGGATATCGAACGTTCACCCCACGGTGACCTGTGAAACCGTAGAACAGTTTGAGATTGGAGTCCAAGTTTCAGAGGATCCTTTTAAGCTCCTCATGACTCCAAATCCCAGTGTCAGAAGAAATTGTATAGCTAATGAAACATAGTCGAAGGGAATAGGTAACTCAGAGCGTGGGTCCATGGAAATGATTAAATTTCTACGCAACTGGAACACTAAAGGAGGTGACTATACCTATGCATCCGCCATATTTGGTCCTCTGGAGAGAGAAGAGTACTGACTATCCACCCTTTTAAGTATCGCCAAATTGTATTAATAAGTATCAATATCACCAACGCAAATTCTGTTTACAAAAAGGCGAATACTCAATAAACTTCTCTCTCCAAAGGACCAAATACAGCGGATGCGAATACTCACCCCTTTAGCGCTCTAACGCAAGTCCCGGTTTACATCCACGAAGTTGACTATTCGAACATCGTGGCCGTGAATTATTTTCCGCAATACTTGCGCAACTGCGAGACAGCGCTGCCTCCATTTCGTCCGGCAATGTCTCACGATAAGGGAAACGAAACGAATTTAGCCTGTAATTTCGAAGATTCCGCCGTTACCGTTCTTTTTTTGCTCAGTTACGGGAGGTAAACTGTTTCCAGGAACGAGACAGTACCAGCGGGGTTAATCAAAGGCTGGAGGAGCACGGAAACGCTCGGGCAGTCCTGAGTAATACAGCAGGAATGCTTGCTGGCGCGCTGTTGCCCGGCAGATCGAACTGTTTATAAATTATACATTATCTCGTGATAGCAGGGCGTACACAAAACCCGGCTAGACGTTTACTGGCCGCTGAACTCTGTCGTGAAAGCGCCAAACATTCGGTGCCGGGGAAGCAGAGGAAAGAGAAATGACACGGAGGACTGAATTCCGCGATCGTTGCATGGATTTCCAACATTTTCCAATCTTCCCTCTACCTTAAAAGGGAGTCGAAAGGGGCGCAAAAAACTATGTCGCACGCTTAATAAATAATAAACGAATCCAACTCCCACGTAAACAAACCGTAATTGTAATTTCTTTTTCACTATAAAGTTGATTTTTATTATAATTTCTCAAAAATTCGTCACAGTACTTTATAGATGAATAGTTTAAGTGTGTTTGTATATAATAAACAAATTCAATTCTCACACACTTTTCGTTTTGTTTGCTTTTTGGCTTAAGTGTTCGCAATTACGCCACTCTCCTTTACTCCGTAAAGGCAAAACATAGTAAATCGAAAACAGGTGCAAAAGTCTGGGGAATTTTCTTGCCTAAGGAGCGATTGCTCTATTACTGTGTTCTCGTGGAAAAATAAATCGAGGGTGCAGAAGAAATATTTCGCATTGCTGCACTTTGTGCCTGCAAACCTGTTACGACTCCGTTACGACTCCGTACGAATGCTCTAATTGCTCGACTCAAGCATACCTTTAGTACAAGCTCGCCCCGGTACGGCGCAAATAATAAGTTTCCGGTTGCTGAAAAATTTGGTCGCAGTCCAAACGAAGCAGTAACGGAACGAAGCAGAGAGAACGGTCTCGCGGAATATCCACGGAGCCATCAGCAGGCCGGCGATCCCTGACCTCAAAATGCAGTACGTTCACATACCAAGAGTGAAAGATTAGATACCCGTATCTCCGAGTTAATTCTGTATTATAAAATGGATGCGTTTCTTCCCTAATTTTACGACGCGGGATGCGTGCATACGCGCGTGTCACTCAGCATGATTCTTTCTGGAAGATCGAGGTGAACTAATTTCAACGCCGAAACACTCTCCGATAGTTCACCTTGAGTGCCAGAGGAGAGTGCATGTATATGTATACGCATGCAGGATACGTAATTTTCGTTTCAGATAGAATTCTAAAGGGGAAACGGTGCGCCATCGCGGACTTCGGTACCACCCAGTCGCCAATCCCGATTCTAAACCCGAGAGTGTAGTACGTTCACGTAGCGGCGATAGATTACGTCCATAGACACGGCGACGGATATTGCAGCGAGTGGAAGAAAAAGAATGACGCGCTTGAGTTGAATTCAAAGCGGCCGGTCTTATATATTGCCCGACGGTGAGCGGGGGGGCCATCCGCCGCGGACTATCAACCGACGTTTCCCGGTTGTATTAAAAATTTCGGAGGTGCGAACACGCGCCGAGAGCGAGAGTTGTCCTTCGAGTCTGCTGCTCGATTCCGGGATAGGCACAGAGCCGATGGAAAATAAGAAGGAACAGGCGACGCGATAAATCATGACGAGCAGTTTATCTTCGCCCGGCGAGGCGTTATAAATGTCACGACCAATTGCGCGATGGAATCGTCTAGATAGATGACACTGCAGTAGTGGGAGCTTTCGAGCCGCGATTATCGATGCAAAAGAGATCGGCGGGCAAAGAAATACGCCGCGGACGAGGCGCAAGATACATGCATTATGCAGCCGGTGTCCACGGGGCTAACGTCGATTCGCGTACATAACTTCAATTACAATTAGCCAAACATCCTGGGGGTCTCGGCTGCGCAACATTCCCACAGGTATTTCGGCTGACGCGCCCCAACTTCCAAATGCATTAAACGTCACGTCCTTCTCGCAAGCTCCGGGCGCACGGACCAGCGAAATGGAGTAGGGTGCTCGGGGAAACAACGGCTACCCGAACCTGTTCGCGCCATCGCGTTTATAAAACATACGCCAATTCGTCCGTGATACCGTCGCGACGGCAGGTTTCCCTGAATCTGAGCCTCCCTTCGCGGCGACCAATGCTTTGTAGGTCGAAGGTCGCTTATTGCAGAAATTATTCTCACGTCGTTCGAACGTGCATTAAGAGTCGTGAATTTAAGTCCGTGCAGGCGAATTTGTGGAGTGAAATTGTCTCGGATCCACCGCAGTCCACACACGCCGCGCGATCGGCAAAGCACAAACGGCCCCGTCGTATCATGCTGCTTTGAAAATAAAATCGGATGTAATTCTCCGCCGAGACTGTTCCCACCGTGCACAATGACTTCCTCTGCTCCAATCGCTGTATTCGCATTTGAAATTATGATCCGGCGAGTGTAAACAAACCATCGCGATAACTCCGCCGGCGACGGCCGAGGTTTTAATTTCGCCTAATCGCTGTTTACTGCGTCATTGTGGGCCCGGTAATAGGCCATATAAAAGATAGTCACGGGGATAATTTGCGGCCAGCATTATCACACGGCGACGACAGGTGTAGTTGGCCGTATACATGTCCTTCTTGCATGCGCAAGCAACATAAATGAGCAGGGTGGCATACCAGTATGGCGGCACGTGCTACCAGGATTCGAGTAAACGACCCAACGGCCGCGTGTCCTTGACTTTTCTTGACACACATCGAGGCATATGGGTCGGTCACATCCACCGAGGGCAGCCTTCTCTTTCTTCCGTCTTCCTTCCTTCTTTCTTTCTTTTTTTTTTTACGTCCGCAATGAACCCGCGAAGAGCGCCATCTTGTAAAAGCAAGAGCCGCGGGATCATCGAGGAAGGAGTTGGAATGAGATATAGGCGCGCGGATTAGCTTTAAAACAACTTATTTCTACGGGTGTACCGTTAGGCGGGATTGTAAAGTGAAGTTTAACGATGCACGAACGTTGCTTTTACCGCTCGGCTCCTGCTGGAACACTGAACTTTTACAAGCGAATCTCCCGCGAACGGCCGCGTCTTGGAATTCGCTCCTCCGCCGAATCCAATGTCGCTTTCATGACCTTCGATCGCGCCGTTCAAATAATTTACCGGCTCTTGCACCCGAGCGGAAGGAGGACAATCGTGGAAATAAAAGAAAACGGTAGGGACCGGCGCGGTGAAGCCGGTCGCCGTGTGGGGCGCGATTATTTCATTCAATAATCACTGCTTTGGACAGGGAAATGTTTCCTGGGGGATTCATGGAGGCGGGAATTTGACCGGCGGCTGAAATAGGAGCCGGGAAAAAGTGGTAACAGTCTTGTATGATTACGCTTCGTGAATGAAAGTGGGCTCTTACGGTCGAAAATATGGCTGCCATATGTGGCGGCGACGCACACTTGGGAACAGATTCGTCCCTCCGTGCCCGACGCTCCTTTTACCTCCTCACCGTTTCAGACCGACGATCCTCCACTGTGATTCGTGCGTTTAAACACGACCACCAATTTTAAATTGTTGAATTTTGTCAAGTTTTATTTTCTTCTTCTGTTACCTTGAATCATAGGCTTGTGCAGTGGCGCAACGCAGAGGGGGCCAAGGGGCCCTAGCGCCCTCCAAAGAAGGGGCTTTATAAGAAAAAAAGAAAACTGGATTTAATTCTTTAAATAAATTTCTATAATCACCTAATGAATATTATTGAAAATATTTTTCTCCCTTCAACTCGGCTCCCCCATGATTAAATCCTAAGTGCGCCACTGGGCTTATGTATACAACCGTTTTATCCAGAGCTCGCAACGCTCGCCACCGTTGATCAACATGGCGCTGGATGCGTGCAACTCTTTCGCATCGGACAATCTCATCGCGCGCGAATGGAACCAGAAATACGGTCCGAAAAGCTCGTCTCCAATATCAAGATGCATCGAAGAAAGAAAAGTTTGCAGGCGAGAAGGTTGAGCTAACGGCAATCGTCGGTAGCGACAATAAGATAATACTCACCGCACACGACTCTGTCGAAGGGGCTCATCCAATCTGAAAGTAAAAATAGACAGGACGGTAATTAGAGAGAGTGTTGCCAATGTATCCCGATACGAAAATTATCGAGCTCTTTAACCTCCCCCGTGAAACGCATGCACTTCTGATAAACTACCCACACACAGGCATGCTGTAAAAAGACGCAGCGCTAAGGGAAGGAAAAATGGCACAGCGAGACAAAGAGAGAGAAGGGGACGTTATTCCAGCGGGTATGTAATTAGAAAGTAGGAAATTCGCGGCAGCTCGACACGCAAAGCTCTCGCAGTAACTTCTCCCCACTAGAAAGGAGGATTAAACGAACGGATCGTGAACGTTCGAGCGTAACAGGCTTAATCCCTCCGTCAGCCCCCTCTGCCCTCTCCGTTGATTAAACAGAAACGTCCACGTCAATCTTTGCGTCTGCGGCCGCGAGGAACTGCCGGCCCGGCTTCGGTTCACGTGCCCCGGGAACGCGCCCGATCAAAGGCAGGCCGAGCGTCGCAGTTTCGAAACGGCCCATCGGCTAGGGCGACGTCTTGCGACAGAAGCTTGTGAGCGACGGTGGCGTGTTCCCTTCCAGCGACGATTCTAATTAACGACTGTACCGCCCCGATCGCGGACGCTATCTCGGCTCGCGGGGATTTATCCCGATAAATCTCTCGACGACAACCTCGCGGCAGCGGTTCCCTTCGTTCTCCGCACATAAAGTTATTCTTACGCACTCGTAAACCAGATAAGGAGTTTATTGAATCACGAATAGACGCTCCTCGCGAACGTTGCCCGATAAGGCTGCGCCGCGCACGAGGGAAAAATAATCGGCCACGGTTACTGGCGGAACAAGGACGCCCAACAAACGTGAACGACGTTGGGAATTACGAGGAAGCAGGTGTCGGAAGAAAAAAATCGAAATTGATGTCCTCGTGATGATGTTAATTGCGTTTCGTTCGCCGATAGCGTTCAGTGATTAATAGCGAGGTTTGAGAGGTAATGTCACGATTATGGACCGAGAATGATAGGATAACTTTGTAGGTGATTATAAAGAAATTTATTAAGTTTATTAAAAATGTGACATAGGTAAGGTTCTTATATGTTTAAAGAAGTATAAGAACATAGTTTTTTCAGATTTTTTGAACAAAGAGTATTGGCACAATAGCCATTTGGAGATTTGAAAATGATCCTTTTTTTGCTAGAAAATTCAAGCGATCGCCATTCCGTGAAAAGTTAATATTTTTTCGAAATCTTGGGCAACTCTAGCATTTAGTGTGTAAATTACAAAACCTTATATCTTTTTGTTCTAGCTTTAACGGTTGAGACGTGAAACAATCCAACACGAAATGACTCATTGTCAGATGGAAAATACGTATCAGCTGTGCGGCTATTGTGCCGCCCATTTATTGTTCAAACCATTTGAAAAAATATTTTGTTCTTCGTGCATGTCATAAGAACCTTACGTTACATTTTTACGTTACAATAATCTTCACAAATTTCTTTAAAATCACCGCCAAAGTTGGCCCATCATCATGGGCGTTACCCCTTAATTCAGACAGTTTCCAAAAACGTAACAGGCTACAGATAATTATTTGTCTAAATGCGCAAGGACGCGAACGAATTGCATCACCTACTTGTTCCCCGCCGTTAGTCTCCGCGTTTCGACGTCTACTTAGCAGAAGTGAACGGTAGATCGCGTCGGAAGCAGTCGAGGAAGACATCTTTGATTGAAAATTTTTCCCTGCGCCCCGCACCGTTAGCCACCGGCGAAGGCTTTCTGCCTCGTTCCTCGGGAACCGTGCAAAGCGATGGACGGCTGGAGTGGCTGGGAAATTGCAAGCTGAATCCGTACACCGTGGGTCAAGGTAGTTAGACCGTGATTTACGGTTGACGTTAGAACGCTGGCGCGCGTATTATTTGCGAATATAACGCGAATCCCTCTCTCGCTCTTTCTCTATCTCCGTTTCCCTCGGGCCAATGGAAAAAAAAAGCGTGACGGCTTAGCAGTTTAACACGTTATAGGAACATTATAGCAAGGTGTTGATAGCCGAACGGTCTTCGGAAAATAATTTGCATACCCGACGATTACAACTTCATCGCAAATTTATCCGACCCGGAGAGGAGCGCGCACTTGCAGCGGCTCCCAGGCGAAATTTTCGCCGCGGGTGTAATTTAAAATCGGCTAGGAGAGACGTTAATACGCGGATCGCGTGAATTCGCCCGTTAGCGCCGCGCGCAACGCGATATTTTAAGGCGGCCCGCCCGTTCGTCGGGGAGCAACCGGCCGACGAGATCGTTATAGTTTAGAGCGAATTATGGGGGCGGCTGATCGCACGAAATCACGGCCAGGCGATTATCGTTATCGCCGATTCGCCTATTACCATTGTTCTCGCCGGTGCGTCTAAAGCGACTCGCCGCAGCCAAAGCTGTTACTGCTTCACGGAAAATTCAACCCCTTCGCTCTTTCATAACAAACATTGCTTACTTGTCCCCTATATATTCTTGCTTCTAGCAACTCTATAAAGAAGGAAGATCAGAGGTCCAGAAGTTACGGCAAGAAGAAAAAACTTATTCATGAAAATGACTCAGAGCTCAGAAGTAGAGTCTGTCAAAGAACAGCGCCTCTTTTGTTCATCCCTTGTCATTTCAGTATGCAGCGGTAGAGTGAAATTTAGAAGCCTTGATATGTCCAAGCGGAACCCAATGGAAATATCCAAAATCGCTTGACTCGGAAACTGATCAACCGCCCACGCGTCCCTCGGCGCGTGGACAAAGCCAATTATTTCAGCGCAGTCTATTTTCGGTGTGGGCCTTGAAAGAAGGCTTTTTTTCATGAAATTCTCGGTAGAAGACGCGCGACGGGGCGCGAAAATTTATCGCTGCGGTTAACAAGGGACGCGAAAAACAATGCGGTCGGCGAGAAGCATCGGTTAGCTTTAAAAATACCTACACAGGGAGCTTTCCGCGCTTGTCGACGCGCTCGTCGCCTGGTTGCTCGTTTGTCCGCCGCAAATACACGCGGTTTAACGCCGTCGGGCACTTTGTCCGCGCTAATACGGCCGAGTGGACAAAGCCGCGTGTACAAGCTCGTACGCGAAACGCATTATGCGAAACACGAAGGGAATGGCCGACCGCGGAAACCGGCGGCGTGCTTTTCCAGGCCCTCGAGCACGCTCCTCCGTGGCGGCGCCATTGTCCCCGTAAATCGAGCATCGAGGATCGACGAGAATTTCAATCGCGATCGCTGTTTCCGCCTTGTCAGAAGCTGCCACGTGACGGACGCCTCGACCTCCTGGCAAATTAATGCGCGCTAGCAAAGCCATTTATTTATTATGCACGTGGAACGATTCAATCGCGAGTTCAAGCGAGATTTTGTAGGGATCGACCTATGCGATTGACGTATTTCCCTCGGGAACTAATTAGTAATTACCCGTAAACATTAGACGCTGCAGTCTATCAACACAGCTGTTAGTATCAATATCGAGGTCGTTAATAATCGAAAGAATTTGGCACGGAGCGTCTATTCTTTCTTGCCCGCAAGATGCTTTTAATTATTAATAATGCTGATATTAATTAAGATGCTAATTTTAAATGATAGACGCGAATCGCCGAGGCAAGAAGCTTGAATGGCGCGATGAAAGTTTTTGATGGATATTTATAGGCCCGAGTATAAGTGGACTAATCTGTTTATCCATAAGAAGTCGATGTTATTATCGGCGGGACGATAATAATTAACTTAATACGATATTTAGATTCAAGTCGGTTGAAAGAGGACAACTACTACTCTGCTTTTTGCGGATTTCACCAAGCATTTGGAGCGTAACAATGCTTGAACGAGGATTCCGCATGGGAAGAATAAGTGTAAACACGTGTAACGTAGGTCAGTTTCGATTTGCTCTTCAGGAATCAGGCGGAGAGGTGCGCCGTACAAAGCTAATCCAGCGGAGGAATATTTCAATGGTTTTTCAGCGGACAAAAGTAAAAAGTGTTGAAACGATGGCGTTCTACATGACGGAGCCGATAAATCTGCAATCAATCTGCCACGGCCGAGGAAAACAATGATAGAAAGGTGGAATAATTGAAATCCATACATAAACACAGATGTGTAGCGTGTACTCGTCCGCTCGCGTGTTTTGCTCGGTGCCGATCGGCCATAAAACTGTACCGACACCGATTTACACGGGGCAATAAGTCGTGGCTTGAATCAAACGTAATTTATCGCCCCGTTAATTCATTACTTGAAACGTGGCAGCGGTTTGACTTGCAAATACGCGGCCATTTCCAGCGGCGGCTCAGCGACGACTCGCAGGCGTGCGGGACGCTTTTCTCTTTTTACGATTACCCCCATGCTCCTCGTACTTTCATGCAACAGTACAGATCGAGACGCGTTATCGTTATCTCCGCGTGCATTATTGAAGAGGATATCCGACGGGCCGCTCGGGAATGCGTGCCCGCGGCGTTAACAACGGGCCGGGATGACGTACGAACGGCCGTATCTCGATAACGCTAATTCCATTATTGATTCCGCCATTTCAGACGGCCAATTTAACGCCATATTAAAACGTGAACGACAGCTGGAATCGGCGGATCTACCATTCCAGCCTGGTTATCGCCGCTTTGCATCTTGGGCTTGGGAAGAGGAAACGCTAGCGAAGCGTTTAATAGCCGCAGCGATCGTGATACATGCGGTTACCCGAATGCCACCGGTTAAATCTTCTATGTCTGTGCAAGTGTTCGATTGTTAACAGTCGCAATGGCGGATAACTGCTTATGCGCTGTTCTTTCGAGGAGAAGGATTTTTACGGTTCAATGTATTCTCTGAAGGCATGTCGTGCGCAGAGTTGGGTATTTTCTATAACTACACATATGAATAAAGTGTATGTACCTAACGAATTATTATCGCCGTCGCTAAGAGTACCGCCGAGTGCATGGTACGCTTAGCGCTCAGCAGAAGGTGGACACGTTGGGAAAGAAGTATGGAATAAAAGGAGATAAACTTTGCCCAACTCTGATTGCAGGGGAAAAACGGACTCTGCATAGGGTATAGGCTTATCCCACAGAGATACAGCATGCTCCAGAAGAAGAAAGAAGAAAGAAGAAGCAACGCAACTACATATCCTACTTAGGTATACCTAGCAAGCGCAAGAGACACAGGACCCGCGGGTCCAGGATATAAAGAGGACATACATAATGAGCACTCACCGGTGATGGACATCCATGGGTACCGAGGTATGTCCGAGATGCCAGGTTGGCCGGTGGTGGGTTGTTGGCAGGACGTCAAGGGATCGACGACGGCCGACGCGGCGGCTGCCTGGTGATAGAACTGTGCGGCGGCCGCCATGGAAGCGGACGCGGCGGACACGGCGGACGATGCAGATGCGGAGGAGACCAGGCTACCGGGTGTAGCACCGTTCTGATGATGATGACCGAGGGTATAGTTGACCATGGGGTCGGCGGACGTGGGCGCGACATTTCCGGTGAGGCTGGCGGTGTAACGGCAGGACTTGTCGCCGGCGGTGGCGGCGTCGACGGCCGCGGCGGCAGCCAACGCGGCGCTCGACGCCGCGGTCGAGCCGAAGCCGGGCACCATGCTCGACGTGGCGCCGAACGCGGCCGCGGCGACCGCTTGCTGCTGCTGATGATGATGATGCGCCGCCGCCGCCGATACGTACGGATACATGCTGGAGGTGCGTGCTGCCGGTGACGTGGACGCGGAACTTCCGGAGTGCTGGGGACTGGAGCCGGTCGGGCTCGGGGAATTGTGCTGATGCGCGTAATTCACTGCCGCGGCCGCGACTGCAGCCGCGGATAAGCTGGACTCTAGGGTGGCGGTGGCCGGGCCGCTGGTACACGCCTGGATCGTGCCTGGGTTCGCGCTTGAAAACAACTGCTGATGATGAAACTGCTGATGGTACTTTGGTAGCATACTATCGATTATGAATTTCGAACTCATAGCGGCTGTAACCGGTGCCGATCGCGGAGCCTCGATGCCGAAGGCACGCCCGGGCACGGGGACCGTGTCGGCTGCCTTAACACCGACACCGCGTCGCTGGCTTCATCTCTTTTCGCGCACTTTCACCGGTTATCTCTCTTATCCGCCGAATATTCTCCGAACCGAACCGATCGAACTCTGAGATCTATGGGCACCCTCAGCGCGCACTCGTTACTCTTCTGAACGTGTCCCGTTGCCGCCGCGCCACGCCGCTCTCTTTCTCTCACTGTTCCGCCTGCTGGTGTTTAATGCCGCTGTTGCTACTGCTGGCTCCGTCTATTACTCGACTTTCCACGCTGTATCCGTTACCTTTAACCCCCACTGTGATTGCCACTTACGCAACTTCACACATTATCACAGGACCGATATAGCGGACGCGATATTGGCGTAGATCGCGCGACGGCACAGACGGGCACACCGGGAGGAAGGCTCCAGCGACGTGGTTGTCGGTGAGCGGGCCTCTTCTCAAATCATCGTGTTGTCGTTGGGCAGCGTGGCCGGTGCCATCGGAGGATCCACCGTCCCCGGCGGATGGTCCCCGGTCTCCACTGTTACGGATTCCTCTATGGTAATTACGACTCCTTCCGCATCGGGTGGCCACGGTTGTCCGGACAATAAAGCCAGCCAGCGGGTCCTTTCGTCTCCGGTCGGGGCCCAGCCCAGCTGATCCGACGACAGGCGCAGCGGTCCCAGCGAAGGAAATTGGGCTGCGACGGCGAACGAGGCGACGGCACGCGGAGAGAGAAGAGAAGAGAAGAGAGCGTGGCCCCTGTCAGGTGTTAGAAGCCGTTTCTTGCGTACTTCTCGGATAGTCGACGAATCCTTTATGGGCCATGCATGAAGGTACTATAGCCCCCTATCCCGAACGCCGCGTACTACAACCCACGGCCAGCTAAATGTAACCCCTTACAATAATGGCGCCGCTTGTCTCTCCCGTTCTCTGTTCCCCCCTCTCTTCCTGCGATCCACGAACGCGCCGGGGTACCAGCTGGTAAACAGAGCCGACCAATCGCGTGGCTCCCTTGTCCGCGGCGGGCCAATCCCGCGCCGCCTAGGCGCGCCAAGATGAATGGCTCTCTCTCTCTCTCCCTCTATCTATCTCCACGTCCGCTCGCCTCTCTCTGATCTTCGCTCTGCCGCCTATGCTTCCAGCTCTCTCTCTTGTTTCTTTTCAGCCGCGGGCACGGGCGCCACTCTCGTCCGCTCTCTCGCTTCGCCACACGCTCTCGAGCTTCGTCCGTGCCACGTTCCCGGCTCCACACACCACTCTGCTGCTCTGCTCAGCTATACCCTACTCTGCGCGTTCTCTCTCGCCGGTGCACTCTTGCCCGCCACGTTGCCTTTACACTCTGCACACACTGCCTTGCAGCCTTCTCCACGTCTCACTCGCTCCCTCTCCGACTCCCTCTCTCTCTCGCTCTCTGTTCCCCTCTAATCTCCACTCCTCCCCGTCACCGCGGCTGCTGTCTGGTCCCTCGCTTTCCTCCGAGCCGGTCGGTCCTTTTCGTGCTGCGTTCACTCGCGAGCCAGCGGCTTTTTCAACCTCAGCCTCGCACGCGTTTGTCCAGTTTTTTCCTCCTGCATCCCTCTTCCTTTGTTTTTAAGCCCCCCTTCGCGTTCCCTCGCTTCGACCAGCTCGTAAACGCGCCGCCCGCCGTTTCCCAGGCTCGCAATTTCGTATCGATCCTGCTAATCGCACCGGTAACTTCCGATTCGGCTGATGCGGGATTGCGCCCGTCCGACGGCCTCCGCCGCTTCTTCTCGGTCCCGTCGAATTTCACAGTTTCCTTCCTTCTATCGCGGCACCTCGCGTTCCCTCCTCGTTCCGCCTTATCTCCTCTCCCTTTATCGTCGCGCCGCTTTTGTTCCGCGAGCAATGCTTATCTAAATCCGCCCTACGGACAGCACTCTTAGCAGGGAAACGGTACTATATCCTCGAATATTACTCTCGTCCAAACGATGCTTCCTCCGAATCTCCCGATCCAATCAATTAACGCGGATCCGGGCCTCCTCTACCCAGCTCCCCTGCCGATCGACCACGATCCAGAGGGCGCTCGGACCCGTTTCTGATTCTTCGCGGAACCGCGAGCCTTCCACTCTCCTCCGCCCCGTTGCAGCGACGAAATTGCGAGCGAAACAACCACGTTTCGCCAGCGTCGTCTGCTCGACTCTCTTGGAAACCACTGAACTCGTCCCGGCCGGGATAGTGGCGGCATTCCTGCGTTCCCAGAGTGGTGGTACCGCGTTGAGGCAAGGAGCGACTCGGCCCGCGGGGCCGGGGGAAGGGGACACCGACCAGCCTGAGGCCGGGGGGAGCCCCGCGAACCGCTGGATCGCGCGCGAGGGTGCAAAGGTGCAGGGGCGGGAAAATTCTGGATCGCGGTGCACTGCCTAGGTATGCCAAGCGAAATGCCACCGTTTACTTCCCGAAATGCATCTTTTTTATTCACCTGATCGCACTGCTTTCCTTCCGTTCCGCGTTTGCGAAAAGCATGACCTTCGCTGCGCTCAGTACATTGCACAGAACGAGTGGTGAAACTTCGAATACATACTTGTTCTATTGATCTTGGGACGGGAAAAGGTGACGTAGACACTTTAGCAACACTTAGGACAGGCCAAAGGTGCTCCTTCATCCTCGAAGTGAGTAGAGTAAGCTCCGAATGTCTGCGTAAAATTTCTTCTGAGATGTCTTATAAATATCGTACCTATAGCTGACGAGACTGTTTACTTTCAGTTAGAACGAGATAAATGGCAGCTTTTGTTGCGCGTATTTTGCCAACTTCTTGGTTTATGATGCTTTCGGAGATATTAAGGAGAAATCGGGGGATCAGTGTCTGACCAGATTGATCTCGATTTATTTACACTCTGCGGCAAATTATTGGAATAACCTGGCATATTAAAGTCTTGCAAAGGCGAAGCTTTCGTACTCACCTTGGACGACGCCCACTCCTCCTGCAACAGAGCGTAAATAAAGACCTCGTTAGTAAAGTATCTCAAGCGAATAACTTTCTGTGAACAAATACACGTCCATGTAATTAACCTGTTAATTGGACCATTTCTTCAACAGAGACGGTCCCCGCGCGTGAATTTAAAGATAAATGATAAGATGACCTGTTTCGCCGAATGGCCACAATGTATGCGCGTCTAGAAGTAACAAACCAAGTGGCCTTCCACGGTTGGCGCCTTAAATACGCAAATTCAGGTGCCAAGCTCCCAGCGTCGTCGCGCCGAACGCCAGCAGAGGTCTCTCCAGCTCAATGGACCACCGACTCGTTCGACTCCCGTGATTCATAGCATCGATTACAAATTATCCCTCCGCGCGATCCTTTAATTCCAGGTCCCGAATGCTGGAGGAATTGGAAACAGGGGACGGGCAGGCGTGGCCTGCCAGGTATCCCGAAGCGGGCTGCGCGTCAGAATGTGGAAGGTATGTGGTGGTTCGGAGCCTAATCTATGGAGATGAATGTCCCACCCCTGGCAGAGTCCTCGAGCGGGCTCGATTCTTTAAGACACCGCCCGCTCGGATGATATCCAACATGGCAACTGCCACGAACAAAAGGAGAAATGACTCCGCGCCGCCCTTTGTTGCCCGGAGCGGCTCGATAGATGGGACGATACAGAAAACGACCTAAACAACAGCGACGGAACGGTTATACCCCTTTTTTTATACGCGGGCGAACACGTGAACTCGTTTAATCTGCCGCAGAGCACCGGAGAACGGAGGATCCACTGGAGGAGAGATAAGGGACTGGGAACTGCGCTGGCGTTTTGGCGAGCTACCCTCTTTATTGCCCTTCGGCGACCGACATACTTTGCGATTCGGTCGACAATTACTTTGCGGAGGGTGTTGAGGGTATTGGGGGGGGGCGATAAATATTTCTGACTGGGTGACAAGCCCTCCTCGGATTTACGAGATGGGTAATTAGATCCCGCTACCACCGAATCTAGTCGTTCCGAGCTACACGGGGCCACCGATAAGCTTCACCTTCTAATTAGGACGTTCTTCGGCTGGGAATCTTGCTCGTGCTTCTGGAGAAAATGGAGCCCTAAGTAGGTAACTAAATAAAGGCGTTGTTTTAGATTTTGGAGGTGGCAGGTGACGGGCCAATTGAAGACGGAACCCTTGCGCTGTTATTAAGTATCTACACCCAGCAGAATGCTTTCAGATAAACTGTAAACTTTGATAGAATTACTCATAGCTACCATGTGCACGCATTAGTTTAATCACATGCCTAAGTAACCACATGCATGGACGTCATACAATTTACCCCTATCATCGCACTCTTATTACGTAAGAAGCGTAAAATGAGAAGTAAGAAATAAAATTTCTCTGCAACTGATATACGCTATCGCCGGGATCTCTGGGACATGTAGCCAGCGTCATAAAACCCAGTGCCGAGTTGGGCTGAGCGCAGGGGCGGGTAGAACGAACCACAGCGCCAGGTCGACGGCGTGGAACCGCAGAAGATCGAGGCCCAATTTGATGTACGATCGCGGGATTCACGGCGATCCCACGATTACGTAAGCGGTCGATCGGAGCGTAGACAAAGGTGCCGTGGAGGGGCGGGAAAAAATCGAGTACAGCAGCCGATGCGATAGGAGACCGGGCCAATTATACGAGGAATCGTGACGGGTTCCAGAGTGGACGAGCCGCGAAGCGAGCGCCCAATCGTGTGCGTGCGTAGCCACGCAGAGGCTCGGTGCCCCACAACGATAGCATACCTGCCTCGAGCACCGTGGGGTGTAAATTGCGGCCGTGGTACCGACGGCCCAGCTAGACGGACAGGGACAGAAGAGCGCCCGCGTTGGTATGTGCGTGGAAAGATGCACGGGAGGATAAAGAGGTGGTCTGGTTCTGCTGGAACCACCAGCACTCCCGTGGAATTCTCGAGCCGAGGTTCTCGCTCGACGGCTACCGCGGCGGAAATTTTCACCGGGCGCCGTTCGGGCAGAGAGGGCGCGGGTGGCAGCTACGGGAATGAAAGGGAAGAGAAATTGGGCGGTGGTCCTGCGGGATCACCCCGGCCGGAGGTGAACGCCGCGCCGGGGTGACGCCCTGGCGATCGGATCAGAGGCACCTAGCGCGCCATCTTCGTGGAGATAAAGAGAATTCCCGTGCCGTTGCTACTCGTACCGGCATCCTCTCCTCCCGATCAGCGAATCCCGGGATTTAGTGGCGGCGGGGAAAGGTCCTGCCAGCCCACCCGGCTAACATCGCCCGTCTACTCCTGCTCCAGCACCGTCTCGATAGCTCCGCGTCGTAATTTGTAACGTTGCCCGTGTCGCTGCGACGCGTTACTCGAGATGTTGCTGCAGCGCATTACGCCGCGGTGATTTAACGTCCCGTAAATAATATTTTCACGGTGGCGAGGCCAGATTCGGTGAAATTAATTCCTCGGAACTGGTTCTTAACAGCCGCATCGGCGGGATCCTTGATTCCGGTCGCGAGGACATTAAGCACCTCGGGTCGCGTCTCTTCGGGCTTCTAAGTATAACGAAATAAATTCTATTAACCGTGCGTTATAGGTACTCTATTACACGGGGCGTTAGAGGTAAGTTTTACGCCATGGCTGGCAAATCTGCCGGTAAGTTGTAAGGCTAGTAAATTGCAAACGATTATAATTTGTCACTGAATTGATTCATCGCCGCCGTCACACCGCTATTACCGACAATCGTGAACTGTTAATGAAAGATACTCGCGTTAGGTGCGACTTAACGAACAGATCTGTACACATCTGTATGTACAGATTGGAAGGGAAGAATAAGATTGCTGGGAGCAAGTGGGACAGCGACAGGCTGAAAACGAGTCGACGGAGTTTATTGCCGGGCTATTTCTGCGTCGAATAACAGGTATATTAATGCAGCCCATTAAACGATAATAACTATAAGTGACTTTTTTCGCATCCTCATTATGAAAACAGTCAGTAGGCGTCACTTTTTTCCGGGTCTATCTAATCGTAATGTACAAGCTAAGTAGCAAAGTGACTCGACTGCCGTGCGCGCACCTCTAATTGAACGTACAATTGAAAATCAATGACCGCGTAATGAGAGATTGCGAGCCAAGGTCAAGGTGCGTTTTTGCCACGATCTGTTTTACCGACCCGCTTTGTCTAGCGCGCGACCTGTTTACCTAGCGAGAAGAATTCGCCAGCTTCGTGGGTATTTTACCAACAAGCACCTCTTCCCACTCGATATTTCTTTGCCACACTGCCGGCGAATTGAAAATTCCTGTCAATTTAATGCAGAACTGGATAGGTACGTACGTAATATAAAATAGCAAGTTGAATATACATATGAAGGGATGAAAGCCGTGAAATAATTCAAATCTGGCGGTACAATTTAAATTTCGCGATGCAAAGTATTAGTGCTCGTAGTCGTTTCAACGTCAAGGACGTTTCAAGGTGACACGTGACCTTTTCTTAATTTTAAGCTAAATAGTCAATGGTAAATGCATGCTGTCTGTTTGTGAAAATCTGTTCAGTATATCGATAGACACATGTTTCGGCCATCGTGATCGCTGTTAGAGCAATAAAAGCGGAAAGGCTAACGCGAAAAGGGCGTGCTGGATGTTGACACGTTTTACGAGTACGATCCCGCCGGTTTACGCAGATGCGCGGGGAGCTCGGAGCTGTCACTGGGAGCCTCCCGTTTCGGGCGATAAACCGAAGCGCGGCAATCGAAGGGCGAAAAAAGCGTGAGCACCAGGCGGCAGAGAAAGATTGGCCCTAAAACGCCGACGAGGCACAGATAAGAGGCAATCCCGTGACGTTTCCTCTGTCCGTATCTTGCAGATTACCGATTCCCCTGAACGCCGCGCCGGCCCGCAGAAGGTGCAAAGTTCCCGTCCAACGCTCGACCGGAGCGCAGGCCGAACAAGCTGCTGGATCTCCGATGGACCGTGTCCAGAATCGTGAGTAACTCCATCACCATATCGTTTACAAGGAATATTACTTAGCCTCGCTTACTTCGCGGTTGATTAATGTTTAAATCAGACATTCTTGAGAACTCTGTGACGCAAACCTCTGCGGAAGCAGCTTCTTCTGGCGCTACCACACGCCTCGGAATTATTAATGCGTGACATTTTATATATTAATAGCTCCGCGATTCCTTGCTGCGAACGGTAAACCGTAGACAGAAATCGATATGTTTTTCAGATCATTCCCGTTTTTTTAATTCCTCGGGCTCCTATGAAACTGCATTGCGAAACGATTTCTAAGATTCATGCTGCTTTGGTATCGTGTTTTAAGCAGTTAAGGGTAACGATCGTCGTTTGGGAAAGCGCAATGAAACTCTAACGATTAGAGTCTAATCGCTCCTTTCCCGTGCCGGAACGCAAGCTTCTGCTTCCCTCCGGAGTGTTTCCATTGTGCCTCGAGTTACCGCTGGCCGTGGAAAAATGTAACGTAATTTGTTAAACAAACCTGCAGCTGTAAAAGGCAAGGGAGGAGCGCCGAGGCTGAGCAGTGCCCGCGTTCAAGATGCATGGCCTGTCATTACCAACAATTTTATTAGAGCTTCCGAGAAAGTACGGTGAAACCCTGATGCACGAATACGGTGATTATGGTGCACTCCGACGATTGGTCGGGCAATTCTTGGAACGCGCCGGCACCAACGGGATGGTAATAATAATTTTCCAGGTCCTATCGACGGATACCGACGCGGGTACTCGCCGCTTTGCGCGGCAAGAACTATACTTCTGACCCCGGTGAATAATGGCACCGAAACGAGGAAGAAAGAGTGATAAACATTCACTCGGTGGCTTTAATTCTTCAGAACACTGCGGCTGTCTATTTGAGAGAGAAAAATTATATCTTTTCTAACTGTGCAAAAGTATTAACAACGGCTCCTTGCTTCCTACCGCGTGATTTGATTGTTGAGTCACCGGTGCTGTGTATTTTTCAACTATCAAAAGCGCAGAGAAATTTCTCGAGTGGCGTGTAATCGTAGATTAGTGATAAATAAGTGCACGGCTGTGGACCCACCAATAACGCGACCTTTTCTCAAAACAGTTAACGTTGAAACACGGCCGCGAATCGGTCATTTTGGCGATTTCTTAGCCCCACCCTTCACCAGAATTATAAGAATTAGTAAGATTTTATATTCAACCCCCTCTAGATAATATTTTTTACATTATATATTTTAAGTTTGTAAAGTTTTAAGTTCTAAAGGTTTGTATAATTCATTTAACTCGGTTTCGGAAAATTTAAACTAAAATTACTTTTCTGGATAACATTAGTGATAGAATTTGTATTTATTGAAAATTAGGTTAAAAGATATTACGGAAGACGTCAGCGGACTCCCCCCTCCCCCTTGTAAGAAAACTTAAGAAATTCGCGACCCCCTCTCCTCTCAAAAAGCCTTATGTAATTTAAGAACGACCACATAGCAGTGGCGAATTTAAGAAAAATTGCCTATTAGGTGGCAAACGTTGTGGGACACTCTTTTCACATACCAGAATTACAAATAAAACGTACCTGCGGTATGAAAATTATGGGAAACAAAAAATATAGTGTTTGGATAAAATCATACTTTTTTTGGAGGTTAGGGTCATTTGCTTCATAGTCATTTGCATTATGTTCACTTTACCCAGAGGACAGTGTGTTTAATTAACACGCAGCAAGACAATCTTTTTCCAAAGCCCCTGTTTCCCTGTCGTTCATATTTGAATCCACGATTGCGCGCGCAGGCTTCTACTGTCCCGTGATGCATCACGGTCTCCCTCAGACGCTCCAATCGGTGAACCACCGATGCGCCTCGGTGGTTTCGCGTTTCCTCGAAAGCGATGAAAAAAAAAAAGGAACAGGTTTTCCACGAGGAGGAGAATGATCCGGAAATACGTGACAGCGTGGCGAGCACTGTGACGCAATGACGTGACGGAAGGTCTGGAACGGCGGGTGACAAGTGTGCGGAACAGAGACAGTGCCGCGAACGGGGCGGGCCACTTAACGACATTAGCGATGGGAAAGGAAGCGGGAGGGAAACGGAGAAAAGAGAGGCGAAAGACAGAGCGAGCGGACTTGTGACTCGATGCGTTTTACTACTGCTTTACGGCGGTTTATTGCGCCATCAAAGCATAAAGTGTGCCCCGGCCGGGAAGCGTGCACACGCGTGGGTACACCCCCACTTTACTTTTACCGCTGACTGCCGATTAAACCGGACAACGTTTTCCGATTTCGTGCCGCGGGGAGCGTTCCGCTTCGCCTCTCGCGATCTCCTTTTTCCATCCCACCTCCCCCGCGCCCGCCCCTGACAGCAGCTCGCAGGAACTTCGTTCCAGCCTCCCTTATTATCCGTTCGCGCTCGCCATTCGCAGTACCCTCCCGGACTTTATCTTCCCTTCGCTGGTCGATATTTTATCGCGGAGCTTAAGAGCACCGCGTCGATTTCTCCTTTTTAATTCCAGCCTATCGGGGCTTCTTTAATGGTGCTCGTTCACCTCCCCACGATCTGCTTTCCTTGATCGTTACGGGAACAGGTCCACATTCTTCAACTTCTCTACTGTATCCCGCCTCGCTCGCGAAGGCTAGAATTTGTCGCACTACTTAGCTTTAGGCCGCGTATCGCTATGGTCCGCCAGTACCGCATAAACACTTCTACAGTAAGGGTTAAAAATAGTTCCATTGCGTAGAGTTTGCAACAGCGTGTGTCCGTTGCAAAATCAGTGATAATAAGAGATTCGCCGGCTCCGAGTCCTAAGTGCCGTCCGCGCTCACGCCCCCGAGGCGATGGAATCCTCGAGCTCGCCCTCCGGAGGTGGAATCCTCGGAACTGGTCGGAGGAAATATTATCTCAGAAAATGGCGATCCCCGATGCTGGCCGGGGCATGTCTCGCGCCATTACACCGTTTTGTCTGGCGGAGAAAAAGAGAAAGGCGGGCGCATTCCGGGACGGGCGATTTGCGTTTCGACGCGATAGCCGGCCACGGTGTTCGGGGCACCGGCACGACGCTCGCCAAACGAAAACGCACTCCGCCGGGAAATTTACAAGGACGCGCGGTTCGTAAATTGAACGGTCGCGCGCTGCAAATTTCATTAATCGCCCGAGTGGTGGGCCGCCTCGTGGGCTTCTCCCTTCGAGGGCCTGCGTGCCGTGTTCCTGGACTCCGTTGTCGATACCGCACGATATCGGCATCAGGGACCGCTGTTAGTGTCGCGTGATAAACAACTATGCATACTGTGTATGCCCATTTGATTCTATCGGCTTCCGTTCCTCAAGAAATAAACGTTTGTGGAACAGCAGGGCTCCCTTCGGTTCCAGATTTTGTCTTAATTTCGCCGGGCGAAAGAATTCGTTCGATGGGATCTTTGATTTTACGTTGAAACGGAATACAACGCGTGGGAGGTTCGGATTGGTGGGGCACAGTGCGGTAGCCTTGGCTAATGGGGTTGCCAAAATTGAGGGTGGCTCTGCGACTCTCAGCGATACGGTGGCGTCATCTGACGAGGGGTGGTCGAACGCTGGGCTCTCCCTTGTTTGGGGCGCATCGCGAACCCCTCTGCAGAACCGACCGATCAGACAGACACCGATTGGCAAACCCTCCCTTACCCCCGTACCCCGTGGAGTTTCCCTGAAGTTTCCGGGATACCCTCAGAGATACGTAGTTCCACGAAATCACACTAGAGTGGTCGTGCGAAGGACACTGAAGCTATGCGAAGTCACGCAACACGAGCAACACGAGCAACACGAGCAACACGAGCAACGCGTGCCAAGAAACTTCAAAGTCTTCTATCAGTAATCCCCAGCAGCGTCAACTTCCTCACGCAATTCTACAACTACTCCGTGTTTACTCTGTCATTCCACGTATGAATAATTAATATTCTTCACTGAAAACCTAAATGCTGCATCGTCGTAAGGTTCCACGATCAGAAACTGTATTGCTCGAAGACGTACTCGCAGCAGAGGAGTCATTTGAAGTCTCAAGGTGAACGTCGCGAAGACAAACGATAGGAGGCTGACGATTGGGGTCGAGGAGCGTGTGCACATCGCGGCTCCGAAGACTTTACGATTTAACAAGAAAAGCTAGCGAGAAAGGAAAAGTTCCATCGTCGAAATGTTTCACACGCAGAAGGCGTGTTTCTTCAGAAAGCGTGAGTTGCATACAATTTGGTTAAAGTCCCGAGGTGGACGACGCGAAGACAAAAGACAAGGCGGAGGGGGTCGGTGGTCGGAGCGTAGCTAGCGACATCTCTCGTTGGCTGGCCGAATCGCCGCGGAACCAGTGTCCGGCTCGCTCAACAATGCAGGCCGACCGCGCACGGTAGCTCGACAGCGGCAAAGCGTTCATAAAATTTTAACTGCTTAATAAAAACGTTACGGGCTACTGTCTCGCGCGAGGAGTCGCCGTCCAGAGCCGTGTCCCATCTCTCATGGGGCATCGAGGCGGCGCCGTTCAAAACCCGCGCGCGCCATTTTCCACGTGTGCCTTTTTTGCGGCGTGCTCCAGAACAAAGGGATTCTCGTTATTTGGCAGACTCGCCAGGGTTTCCGCGGTGAATGGGTACGCGGAATGCGCGGGGGATTGAGCGTACTTTATAGGCAGTTTTCAAAGTAGAGACGTCAACTCCATATTATCTTTTATTTTAACTAATAACAGTAAATTTATTTCCCTTCTCTTCTAAATAAATTAATATCAAACAGGTACTAAGCAATGTTGTAACATCAACTAAATTGAATTTTTTAATGTAAACTTAGATATGGGAAAAGTTACCATTATTGATAATAGAAACGTAACAAGCCACAATTTTATTATTATTTATTTATTACTGCTATCGACGCAATGTATACTTCGCTAATGGCGTAAATTCTGTTCGACTTTGTGTTTCGTGTCGAAGATATCATTTCCCATGGAAGATTATACTGGGCCGTCTTAACAAATTTGAGCGCCCGGGGCTAAAAAATTTTGGCGCCTTAGCCCCCAAGGGTGCAATTTCTTCGCAATCAGTGCAAGGCAGTACATCACAACCCCGGGTTTCCACCAAGACAAACACGAACAAAAACAATGCCGGCGAACGCCCCCGCCCGAAATTTTTGTCTCCAAAATTGAAGAGAAAAAAGCATTTCAACATATTTGATTCTTAAGCGCCCTTGGATCACCGGCGCCCCTGGGCTATAGCCCATTTAGCCCATTGGAAAAGGCAGCCCTGAGATTATACGCAATATTGGTAAGGATCTACAAAAAACAGGAAGGTATTTTAAGAGCCGCGCACTTTGAGGGTGACGTTGAATGGAGAGACGCCAGCCTGACCATGCAAGGGTTGCGTGGTTGGCCTTGGAGGGCCGTTCGCACTATTCCTGACCGCGCGCAGTAGCCACCGTGGACTGTGGTCCTTCGAGGAATGCATGAATCTCAGAGGCTACGCGCATTATGCTCATTGTGCACATGGGCACGCAGGCTTTCCCCCTATTCAACCGTTTTACCACATGTTTCCTCGCTTAAAACCTTGGGACCTCCGTAATACGCCTTCCCCAGCCGTAGAAAAAACTCGAGCGACCTGTTTCAAGTTCCAACTGCGATCCGCGAATTTGTTTACCACTGCTTTGGCATAATTTATCCTGCTCAAATTTTTTACTACCGAAGCGAACAACTTTTACACATTTCCTGGGTATCTCAAGCAACAAGAATCTTTCGCTGCCGTTTTTAAAACCCGGTGCTACACCACTCTGGCGATAAATCTCAAAACTGTTCCGCTTGAGCGCGCTTCAAGTTTCACTTCGCACTGGTATTCTTCTCCGTAGCACGGCCGAACAGAGGACTCGAAGAGATCGATTTCCAATCGTCGTTATTCACGGAAAGGTTCGCGTGGCAAAGGGAAGAGTCGTTGGGAACGGTGGAACGCGGCTCGCCGAGAAAAGAATGCGGCGGACGGACGTTTACCAGGGCGAAGCGTGCATTCGTCGGCCGTTATCGCGGCAGAGTTACGGCCGATCGATAAGGTTAAGAACCCCCGTCGGATTTACGATGTCGGCGGAGGAGGATGATCGCTCGCGATTGCACGGCCTTGTGTCGTAAAACGGCGATGACGCGGCTCTACTTACGCGCGTGCACGCATATGGGAGCCGCACGGCGCGGAGACGCGACATATGGAGGTGGCTCGCGCGATAACCACTCCTTGGAAATCCTACGGGTTTATGGGGGAAATGCCACGACGATTTCAAGGACGTATCACACGGCTTTTTCAGAGCAGTGCTGGTAACGGCAGGACTGTCACGTGTCACGTATCGCTCATGTAGAAAAATGCTCGTGGATTTATTAGGGGTAGAGTAGAGTAGAGTTAGTATACTGCCCTCTTTAGTTAAAATGTCCTATCTAGCATTTTGAAACAACCGAGAAAACTGAAGTTTTATCATTTACTTTGTACCATCCTTTTTTTCTTTCATTCAAATTAAAACATGTTGTCATTATTTCGTAATAGCCTAATATAATTTTTTGTAATAGCTGTACCGGTAGGGAATGTATTATTAACGTACCAATTGTGTTTCGTAATTAATTGTTTTAGATAAGATATTTTATTCATTTTGAAAGAAGTTAGGTTAAATACATTAGACTGTTTGTAAATCTTTACAAAGTACGTAGAGTTTTCTAACTTTACTTAAAAGATAAAAGACGTGTGGAACTTCAAATATTTCAACATATCTAAAAAAATGTAAAAATGCTAGAGAGATCAGTTTAATTAAGGAGGGCAATATATGTCCCAGGGCAATTGTAAAATTAGCCATTTTACAAGCTTTTATTTAGCTTCACTTTTGAGTTTGTTCGTTAGTTTGCGAGGATGAAATCTTGTAAGCTAATTTTGACCCACTCCACATGTCCGATCGACTTGAAATTTTGCACACATACGTAGTTCCGATGACAATACAATATTTTCATGCCACTTTCGTTCACATTTTGTTCATTTAGGTTGAAGAATTATAGACTTTTGAAATACGGCTAAAGATCTCCAGACTCAATGCAATGGAAACATTTAACAACAAGTATTAAGGTATCATAGCAGTGTTTCCCAATATTTTCCGAGTCGTGTGATCCCTTTGTGTAATATTCAAATAACCTGGGTGCCCCCTCCCCATACTCGGCAAGGTAAATTTAATATGGTAAAGAAAACACATTAAAAATAGGTATTTCAGAATATAATTCCATCTCAATAATATTAAAACAAAAATCGTGGAGACCCCCCAGAAAACACTTCGCGATGCACTTAGAAATAAGAATATTTTCTGTTACAACATATCGCAATTAATGATCGTTTGGGGAAAAGGGAGTACCTTCCCCAACGATGGTGCTAATAAATAACACCTCGACGCATTGACAACAAAATTAGCACGCAAAATTTACGCGTCTTGGCTACGCTCACGCGAGCAGCGCGTCTACTTGGGCGAAGAGAGGGAAAAGGAGTCGAATCCCCGTTCAAACAGGGCGTTGTTAGCAGAATGGAAAGCTTATCAGCAGTCACAACAGTGTTGCGACCAAAGACAGCGGATACGAGCGAAAACATTCAGCCGCGATTACGCGTCGCATCGGCTAATAAACATCGAAGTAGGGGGATAAGTTCTCGCGGGATTGCACTCGCGTGGATAACACGTCCCGCTAGGACTCGAGGACGCCGGGATCCTCGCCTCGGACACGAGCCTGTAATATCGTGGAAACGAAAATCGACCGGTCGACGCAGCGACATTCGAATGATAATCGCGGCCGGATTTCTTATCTCTCCGGCCCCCTCTGCCGCTTTCCAATTACCGATTCTCGCGCCACCGCTCGGGAGAACGAGGCGAAATATAAAAACGAGCGTGAACTGTAAATGAAAAACACGGGTGGAGTGAGCTGTGCACCGTGGGAGTTGTCCGCGAAAATGTCGCCCTTACCCGATCGTCGCAGTTTAATTCCTCGCGGTCCACCCCAGGCGTTCGGTTATCGGGCTGCTCGTCCTAACGGTGGATGCTTTTATTTGGGGACATTAACCTGTGGGTCCATAGCCAAAGCACGATTTATTTAGGTAGATATAGACACGTTTCCGAACTTAGATTTCTAAAAAAATTGGATTCTAAAATTTTTTAAACAAATGAAGACCGAATCTTGAATCAAACCGAACACTTGAGTCAGTGGATCGCAAAATTCTTGAAGGAAGTATCGGTGCGCAATTTGCAATTTGTGCGCGAAGGACAGAGAGCAGGCAGCCGTAAATCAAGCTGGTTTCGCGAGTATTACGAATGTCAGGCGAATTTGCACGGCGCGCGAACGAGCGTTATGTCACGTTGCACGCCACGTTCGTCAGGTTAGAATAATAACGCGTAAACATGACGTAACTCGGTTTTATGAGAACCGTGGCGTTACTTTACGGTGCCCGCGACATCCGTCACCAAGAATGCGGGCCGTTCGACCGCGACTCGGGAACCGCGTCGTTCGTTGACCATCGCGTCGACGGCAGTTGCCGCGCCGCGTTCCGATATAGCGGAGATAAAAATACTCGGTTGACCGCGTGTTTGCAAATGCCCCGCGAACTCTGGTTTAGTCGGAAGCCACGCGTTTAGTCGAAACAATACGGAGATTCGTGAACCGCTCGATGTTTAATTGGACACCCGTCGCCATTCGGCACAGGAGAATTCAAAGTGAACACAGGGAACAGTGATTCTGATATTTCCGATCCAAGTGCGAATTTTTAACGGAAACTCGGACCAAGGATCCCGCGGCTAGTGGCGTGAAACGTGGCAGGCAGCGCGTCGATACCTACCGTTCCCCGAGAATAGGATCGAAACGGTCGCGAGGATCGCGAGAGAACTCGAGGAACCGATCGACCTAATCTCCGGCAACCGACAAAAGAGAAAGCGGCTTTGGCAGGGGGTAGAGGCCTGTAGATTCCGCCTGTGAATTCAGCCGGCGGCGGTGGGAGGGCCGGTGGAAAAATCGCGGGGGGTGACGAAGCGAGAAGAGCTGGTGGAGCGGGTGGAGGATCGAAGAAAGATGGGAAGCGGTAGTGAAAGAAAGAGGAAGAGAGAATGGGGCAGCGGAGGCTGGGGCAAGGGGGGGGGGGGGGGAGGGGGGCGGCAGAGCAGTTCGGAAAAGGATATAAAAGGAAATATATGGTAATGTGAGCGGGGTGGCATGGTGGCTCTCTCCACGGGAGGTTGCACGAGGAAGATAGGGGTTCGGATCGCTCGCTGGGGGTTGGGCGTGGTGGCTAACGCACCCTCCGCCCTGCTTTCTACCCTTCCTCCGCTGCTCGTCGCGCTTCCGTCCCCTCCCACCCTGGCGTCCTCGCTCGCTCCCTTTCTCTCTCTCTCTCTCTCTCACCCTCTTGATTCTACGGCGAGCGGAACGGTGCTGTGCCAGCACGCCGGTCGATACTTTGGGGCCGCGTGCCCGACTAGCGTCGCGACGCTGGAATTCCGCGCTTGTCATGGCCGTCCTTAGTACCCACGTACCCTACGTCTGGCTGCCCGGCTGCGCCCTTCGACCGCCGCGATTACTCTCGTCCGACCAAGCCATCATCCTCAGGTGAGTCAGATAACGTTAAGAGTTCAAGCACACTGTCGCGCTGCTTCGTTTTACGGCGATCGCCGAGCCGTCGATACGCTCCTTTCCACCGTTCCTCGTGCTAAACAGACGCGACTCGGTCGCGTGGCTTTCGCGTCCGCGCCGCGTGGAGAGGATAGAATTTTTTCGGCCGAGTAGACTCCTCGTCTGCTCAATTATTTATCTGTTTAACGTCTTCAATTGAGGATTTTCAATCGAGAATAATTACTGGCATTATGTGTGTTAAACGAGACTTCCTATTGTTTACCAAAATATTCACCTATGTAGTATAGAAGTAGGTAATTGTAAAAAAACTTACTGAGTACCTATTAAATAAGAAGGCGGTAACAAAAATGCTAATTAGAGCAAGCATGGTATTTTCTGCGCTTTATACCTACGGTTAATCGATTAATTATGGTGTATACGGATGCGAGTAATTGTTAGCGCATCACGCGCCCCCTCAACTACTAAATAATTAATCGGTTAATCGATTAATAGCCCAATATACGGTTAACCAGCTTCCAAGTGCCTCGCACGCGACGCAGTTCAAACATGGCCGCGGCCGAAACTTCGTTGCAACGTTAAAGGCGATGAATGCTTGATGGGAAATCTGGAGGTAATTAATAGCGACGGTCCCAAATCGCTCTGAATCTTCCTGAAAGCTGGTTGAAAGTTTTCAGTCGCTTTCGAAATTACTCGAGAGCGTAGAAGAAAAGTTTCGAAACGCTTGCGGGATTCTTTTAAGAAATGCTCGAATTCTTTAAAGTTTTGGAGGGTTGGCTACTCTGGGAGTATTATGGGAATTGTCAATGGTTGGAGGGGCGATGAAAATTATTACTTGCACAGAAAATGTTAAAGACTCGTTGGTTCGACGATGATGTCTGTGACTCTCACAGAAAGATTCTTCGATTGCACAGTATCGTCGGGTTTTTTAGGAATTTGTAGCTTTTGCGGATTCAAATAGTATTTATTCGTTGAGTTTCTAAACATTTGATTTTCCTGGAAAATTTCTTCGCACAAACTATTCTTTGCTTCCCACGCGAGGAATGAAAGCTTTATTGTCTTTTATCTCAATTTACTCCAGAATACTTGCAAATTCAGGTGATTTTTAATCTTCCCGAGCTTGTTCAGTTGCGAAAGGGATGCGAAGTTTGAACGCAAGAGGGAATGATGTTATGAATATGAATGAGAGAGCTTGCGTTCGCTTCGGAGGCAGCTTTTAATACCACCTCTGATAGTAGGTCCTTCGATCGACTTTGTTATATTAAGTAGCTTCAGTTATGCTGAACAGCATCCCTCAAATAGGTATTCAAAACACGACCCGCTTAATTGAACCCAATATTCATGCAGGTCTCACACTAAGGTGTTTGATATCCAATACGTAATCTTATTAAAAGTAACACACAGCTCTTCTCTACAAAACTAATGCAGCTCTGCGTTTCTACGAGTACACCAAAATTCTTTTAAAGTTATAGAAGCCAGAAGCCTGCTTCAAAAGTAAGCATCTACCCAGTGTTGTATGCACCAATGAGCAAAATAAGCACGTGCTTAGGGTATCAGAAGAAAGGGAGACAGCATAGAAATTTTCTGAATTGTAAAATCTAATTTTTGTTAGGAATTCTTTTTAGTAAAAATCTCAGAAATCCCTAAGAAATCGTACATAGCATTGAAGTGATCACCCTGTATACGGGAGCCTCAAAATCTTTTAAAAACCTACGGTCTCTAAGCATCAGGCCCTGCATCTACCACTTTACACATCACAATTCAAAACGCTAAATTGCTAAAACGAGTGAAATCCCACTGAACTGGCAAACTTCGTCCCAAAAAGTACACAGTAGACACTCTGCAACGACTCGTCCTAGCAGACCAAAGGTTTCGAAGCACCCCGAGCACGTATAACCTCGACTATCGGTAACCCTGAAGAAATCAAGCAGATTTGCAAGTACCGTTGTATCGACGCGTGAAAAATCTCGCGGACGGTCTCGGGAGCACCGTGGGCCCAGAGGGCAAAGGAGAGGCGTACACCAGAAGGAGGAGTCAAGTTGTTTATTTGATGGTGCCGTAAAAGGCCTCTTTATGTTTATCTCCCATTTAAAACGCTCGCATAAAACCCGTCGGCTGCGCGCACACACAAACTATCAACCAGCTGTAAATCATGCCGCGAAACAGAGCGCGCTGCGACGAGTCACCTCGATTCGCGTTCCACGTCCACCGAACATTGTTGCTCGTGAAGCACAGCCGTCGGCCCCACTGCGACCGACTCGGTGTCGCTCGCACCATGTTCCCGTTTTTCCTCGGCAGTTCGCGACTTTGGGAAACGACGGATCGGCAGTGGAACTTGCCCACGTAGCCAAGCAGCAACGAATAAACAGTGTGCGGTCTCGTTTTGGAAGCAGGGATTTACGGGAGACTAAGTAGAGACAAGGATGGCAGCTGGGAAATTAACGGTTGAAAGACCTCAAAGTGCGCAACAACTTTACGTCTAATTGGGAATAACCGAGTGGCTGTCAGGAGTGTCAATTAAGGGTCAACGATGTCGTCGAACTCCTGCAGTCGCGGAGGAAACTGGACTGGAGTAAGTTATAAGAAGGAAAGTGTTGCCTCGAATGAACTCTGATTCTAGCGTTCCAAGAAAAGGGTGCGAGCTAAACGATATTCTACTGCGCGGGTACATTTATAACAGAAGAGCGAAGAACGGCTGAACGAGCTTCTAACCATCTTACGCGTGTTCTGAATATTAATTCTTCCTGTTGCGACTGCTTTACGGCCCATAGGGAAAGTAATTATCCCCGCGGCGTCACGCGGTTGCAGCTTCCTGCTGATTAGAGCCATCGAGCGGATCGCGAAACACACGAGAACTTCACTTCGCCAACCGATCACGATCCCGATTCTCCGACACTTTCCACGCCCGCGAACTGTTCACCGTCGTTCACTCCTATCGACTGTCGACTCACGTACTTTTTTTTTCCGTCTAACTCGTTCCTCGGTGTACACCAGGTAAAAAGAGGGCCACGGTTTTTCGGTGATCGCGACGGTCCCGGAGAATACAGAGTGACCTTGTCGCAACGGCGCTACCTCTTCCGCGCGATCCTTCCTAGAGGCCATCAAGGATAGTCGCTAACAAGGGTAAATTACGGTCGTGCCTCTCCGTGCTCATGCAAATTGGAACGAATAATTTTCGAGTGGGTGCTCGGGGGAAAAAAACGCGGCGGGCAATTCACCTTCGGACGACGCGGATGAAGTCATTTTTTAGCAGCACAAAGTTGGGCGATTTCACCTTTGAAACCGAGCCTCCTCTGCTTCTCTGCCGAGGCGGATATTTTTCGGAGGGATATAGGTACATTAGTTTCTTTCGACTGACAAAAAGTGGCGTATACGCTTGCAAAGAGCCCCATCGAAAATAGCACTTTAGGTGTCGGTTTCGCGAAATCATCCGAAATGCAAGGCAGTTTCGAGTCGGGGTCTGTGTTTGCTTTGGCTGCAACTTCGTGGGAAGATGCTCGAGAGCGGATATTTTCATTTTCGGGGAAGCTATTATGTTCGGGGAGTTTTGAGGCTCGCTTTGAAATCATCTTGCCAGAGTTTTCGATACGGTGCATTAATCAGCTATATTGTAGTCTGACCTCAGCTTTGAATGTTTATTTCGCACAGAATTTCGGTCGAACGTATAAGTTTAAGTTTCCCAAAGCTCTCTGCCGTGTTAATTCCAACGGGCGTATTTGCAATCTTCGCGTGAATTCAATTACTGCTGCCAGGTAGCACAAAGATAGTTGACGCGCGAAAGGAAAAAAACAGGGAATGTCACAAAACAGCTTTATTGAGAAAATCAAGTTTTAATACTTTAGTCCATCAGAAAAGAAACAAGGTTAGCATGAACAATTTATACTCTAATTAGGCATGAGAAACGAACTGAGGAAAAAGATAATTGTTTTACCTACATTGTTTTAACATATTTCAAATGGGACACTGCAGAATACTGTAACAAAATAAATGCCCACTTCTACCTATTAATATCAAAAGAAGGATGTTTACGCAGTGGCGTCCGAGGGCTCCTGAAGTAGTAGCGCAAGCTATACTAAGCAAAAATACATAGTGCATGTAGGAAGACTGGGGACATTCTTTGTTTTGTTCCAGTGGAGTGTGGACATTCCCTGTTTTTAACCAGTACACCAAATCTTTAACGTTGTCTTATGTGGACATTTCTACTTTATAACCCTTTGTGATTCGACCGTTCTGTGGCCCCCGTTGTCACCAACAAAATGCGTTATACATTGCACACACTTATAATGGACATTCCCTGTTCTTCCCTTAACCTTCAGTTTCTCTATACCTGTGTACATTATAAATAAGAAATCCATATCTGCATTGAAACTGAAGATGTAGCAGTTTATATTTCGGACGTATGCGAATCGATGCCTGATTTTCGGTGTATCTAGCAAAGTCTCCTTTTGAGTTTATGAAATATTTTACGAGTCTGTCACAAATATTTAGATAAAAAAGAATATACCGATGTCAAAGTAAAAGTCAATTATCTACGCCCTTTCGAGTTAACTCGGCAGTATAGATATATAAATTTTGTATTAAACGGACCTGTCTCGATCACCAGCCACAGAAAAACAGAATCATTTAAAAGCAAGAATCTTCTCTACACCTTAAATCTACTGAAATCTTTCGGAAGATCACTACTGTTGCTGTCCCAAAGCTTCTCTGCGCATCCAGCTCGACGCCACTCGACCGTCACGCAGAGCATCCACGTCTCGGTCGGGTGCTTCGGTTCTCTAAATTTTTAAAAACGTCACCGCGACCTCGGGCAGAGTAGAAAGAAAAAAAAAAGGGAAGGAAGGACCATTGCAGCGTGCAAGGTCGCGGGCTCCCGAATCGGCTGTCGTCCACCTAACAGAAAAAGGGTTGTTTTGTGCGTTTTACGGCCTAGCCGCGTCAAGGCCGAGCGAGCCACCGCCGTGGCGAAACAACAACCCTTCCTTCCGTACACGCAACGTGTCCAGGCATCCCTTGCGTCCTTCGAGGCCTGCGAAGGGTTAACGGGCCAAAAGATCCTCGGCATTCAGGATTATGCCGGGGCTCCTTTTTTCCTCGCTCCATCCTCTCAGGTAGTAATTGCGCGGCAAGGGTGGAGAGGACGGAGGGGGGCGAAAAAAGAGGCTCGCAGCGCGTTATTACGTGTTTTTAAGAGGAGGACGCAAGGTGACGGCTCCCTGGCCTCGCATCCATCCAGCAGCGCCGAGACCTTGGCTCCTCGTAAAGGGGTAATCAGCCCTCCTCGGGCCGGACCTTGACTCACGATGCCTCTCTGCCTCGTCTCTCGTCTTCTCTCGTCCCGTGCGCCGCGTCTACCGGTGCCCCTGTCACAGGGTTTAGGCCCCCGGTATCTGTGCCGTCATCCCGCGCTTCTGTCACTCCGCCGACGAGGTTTGTCTACGAAACACCGACGTCATCGGCGTCGAGCGAATTCCCTGGCATGCCCGTTCCGTCGTCGCTTCCTCCGTTGCAAACGGGCCAATCCGTGGGTTGCGTCTACTCCGCGGTCGTGTCATCGAGGATTCTATACTGTGCCCAAGTGCCTCGCGGATCTTGTCACATTTAGTCGAGTTTAAGTTGTTGCGTCGAGTGAAACGTGCACGGTCTTGGCCGTAAATGGAGAAGTGGGCCATTCCTTGTGCAAGAGTAAGTCGAAAGTGCGGGACCGAATCTTCGTACTCTTGGGATGGATTTAATTGTTTCATGGACTTTGGAGGCTGATGCATCTTTGCGCCAAGATTAATCCACCATCGATGTTCATTAAGTAAGTTTCTTACTTTCCTACTAAAGTACGTCACAGTAGGGGAGACGGGGGCTAAAAGTTCCGATTTCGATAAAACACAAAAAACGACTGGAAAATAATGTAGTTATTCTCTTCACTATTGACTAATTTCTTGTTAAATTTATTATATTTTATGAGTTTAAGTTTGTATTTAATATATTGTAATAGGTTTTTCGTAAAAAGTAATTTATTTGTGGCTGGTCAAAGCGGAACTTCTTACCCCTTTATGGGGCAAGATGTTATTAAAATATAAGAGTTTCCCTTTAATGAAATATTTCATTTTTTAATGAAATAAAACAGAATTTTATTAATAATGTTTATTTATGAAGGTTCGGATCAACAAAAATGTATTATCTTTAAACGAAAACCAAAACAATATAATAACCATAAACATTATCTTTGGTATAAAAACTAAAATCTACAAATCGGTCTTACATTCAACTGTTTGTGGGTACCTACTTGTTAAGATTTGTATTTGTAGTCTACAGTGGCTTCTTGTCCGGATTGTAGTTTTTTTAGAAACTCTCGATAGAGTCAAGTGGCAGATATTGAATTCTCTAGGGACAGTTTTTATCTTTATGCATAACTTCGATGGAAATGGTGCCCCTTTCCGCCTTTCATTCCTATGTTCGCATCTTAAAGCACAGCAGGAACAATGTATACATTTGCTATCGCAGTTGTTACGGTAACAACGTGCCTCAAATCACGGTAACAACTAGCCCCTATCGACACATGTAGCAATTTGAGAGATTATTTTGCTTACACATACGTGTATTGAAACGATAAACACTATTACACCAGATTCTTAAATGTCATTTGATCCATAAGAACGAATCAATCAATAATATCGACGTTAAATAATCAGAAATAGACCAAAAATTAATGGTAAGAAAATATTTACTTATCTGGTACCTACGCGACTATTAGATCCTTGTTTACAACCTGTTGCGGGCTCTATTGAAATGACCGATAGAGTGGCGTGATCAACTTACACGGAAAAAATAATTGAAAGTACTTACAACGCTATTTTCATTTTGAAGATAGAACCGTCGGAACAACTTACCCCCGGAACTTTGAGCCCCGGTCTCCCGTACAGGGAAACTAACCGCCGTGCAATTATCGAGTCTCAATCAAACCCCGAATGAAAAATGTCCAACTTACCATGCACGCGGAATCGCCTGCTCCTCGATCCCGCCATAAATTCCCCCCACTCTGCATAAATTCCTGAGCGCCTGTTGGATTGGTGGAAAGCTGTGCTTCCGCGAGAACTCTCCAACCATCCAAGAGGAGCCCCTAAATTTCCAACACATTATCCTTGGCTGCGAATCGGAGTAACAAAGTGTTTTCTTCGTCCCGTGGCCCGAAACTCCGGGTCCAATTAGATTCGCGCGGAGCAGACGTCCGCGGAGGAAATTAAACCGGCGGCAGCAAGAAGAGGACTACTCGGGAGCCAGCTGTGTGTCGCAATTATTCTAGTCCCGCGTCCGACACACGCGTCGCACCGCTCGTCCAACCGTCCCGGGCGAGGGGTCACGCTCCAACTCGCAACTCGGATGTGCCATCTACTTTATTCGATCCACCGATCGTCTGTGTATGTGAGAACTTCTCCGGCAGCATGGTACGCGTGGCCTCTGCTTCTGTCATTCCGCCACCGAAGTTTGTCTTCCAAACACTGCTCGCGACGGAGCTCGAATCATCCCTCCGCCGAGCGGCCGCGTAAAAGTTTCACGAGCGGCCGTTCGCCCGGGTCGAGTGCTGTGTCTGTGCCCCCGTTACGGCCGTCGATCGCCATCGATCAGCAAGGATATCTGGCCGTTTGATCTCTGGTGAGTGTCTCTTCCTTCACCTTCCACCATCCTCTTTCTACAGGGATTAATGCTTTCTCTTTTGCTACACCTAGAGTCGCACGTGCTCAGGGTTGCCATCTTTTTTACATGAAAATAACGTAAATTTGCTTTCGTGGAGTATAAAAAAAAATGTACACTTTAAAAAAGTCGAAGTACACTTTAATCTTATCAGCTTTTATTTCTACCAAACATATTTCTTATTGCTTTTAGCATTGCAGAGCGAGTTTTTATCATTTTTAAATAACACAGTGGCATTATTGCGCTCAATATTCATATTAAAATATACAAATAATTCGTTGTTTATTAAATTCAGAGAGGCCTTGTTTCTATCATTCCGCCACTTCACATTCGTGGCAGAACTTTCTGAGTAAATGCCGAGGTGGCAGGAAGAGACAGAAGATAAGAAATTACTTTGAGATGATCATAGTTTGTGTACGTTTGGCAACTACGTACAATAATGTTGCGTTACGTTTCACGTAGTATCATTAATCGTGAAGTATTTCCGCATACTTTATTGTTATTCAAAAGTATGGAGTACATTTATGTATAATAACGTAAGATACGCTTTATTTTGAAGTACAGGTGGCAATCCTATACGTGCTACATGCGACCTGGCTGAGATTTCACGCAAAACAGACGAGTGCCTTGGTCCCCGTCGGTCGCGACAAAGCGATTTAGAAAATGGGATGATTGTTCCCGTGAAGCACCGTTCAGACGGCGTTCTTTTTGATGGAACCTCCAAGCCGCTTCAATTTTTTATGTCTTCATGTATTTGAGCGAGATAATTTTATGCGTGAAAGTCAGTCGTTCCAGACTTAAATTAGAGGCCTACGTTAAAACTATCTGACACGTTGGTTTTACAAATTTTCCATTGCAAGAACGGCTTATCGCGTAAGGCCTGGCTGAAGTATTAAAGAAAAAGCTGATAATCTGTCGTCGAAAGGTTGCATCGCATTCCGAGCGCTGTTTTCGTTTACATTTTACGTGGTAGTCGACGAGAACGTCCCATAAATACCACGATTAATATTAAATTCGATTGAGTCCACTATCTTCTTAAGTGCACTTCCTTCTTAAGGCCTTGGACGTCGGGGAGCGCGACATTATCCTGCGTTTATGTCGCTATCGCGATGACCTTCAGCCCCCGGGGCAATAATTTCGAAGACTTCTCCGAGAAATCTCAAAAACCTTTCCACGTCTCCCTCCTACGGTTTGTTTTCTTCCAGCGTGCTCTGTCGAATCCACCGATTGTCCCGAATTCCCTTTTCTATCATCGCGGCGCTCTCCTCCCGTCGATAAAGCTACACGGATGGACTGGTATACGATCCGACAGACTCGAGAGGAAAGATTTTCGATACGTTTCTATGGGCCGCGGGTTCGCACAGCGAGCTTGCTTCCCTCTCGTTCCGCGTTACGAACGAGGATGATCAAATTCACGTCACGTTATTGCCGGTTATCGCCCGTTATCGCCTATTATCGCCGCTGATTCCAGTCGTTCCGCGCTCTCGGCAAGCACCGCGACGCTCTTAATTAATTTCGCAATACCTCAAGGCGAGCCAAGCGTCGAGTTTATTTTACGAGCGCCCACGGCCATCAAACTTTCCCTTTAGAAAACGACGATTCTCCGAGTAATTAGCGTTAGTGATTATCGCTAGGTAATGCGCGCAGGATCGTTCCATCACTTTCGTTTAATACCGCCGCGCTAATATTTTTCTCCTTCCTGAGCGGTGCGAGCCAACGGGCCCGCTCTCTGACTATAAATTAACGGTAACTTAACTGCCCCGCGTACAATGTATTAACCCGTAAAATGTGTACTCGGCGACAATCTCTTGGTCCACTGGGATCTGCGACGCAACAGCGGGTTACCCAACGGGAGGCCAGAGATATCATACCTTTCTATCTTCTTCGCTCGTTTGTTATTATACCTACTTCTATTTGGCGCAGTGAACGTCTATTTTTATTACTTATTCTTACACGGGAGTAGCTATATCGCGCGATTGAAGGTTCAATGCCCAAGGACTACGACGCATTAAAATACTTACAGGGACGGATTTGTGTGTAGGCTAAGTTGGCTGCAGCTTAGGGCGGCAAATTTTGGGGAGCTTCAAATTTGGGAAGCAACGAATTTTGGGGAGCGCCAAATCTTGGGGAGCGTCAAATTTGGGAAGCAACAAATTTAAGGGAGCGGCAAATTGTGGAGAGTGGAAAATTTTGGGGAGCAGCAAATTCGGGGAGCAACAAATTTTGGAGAGCGATAATTTTTGGGGAACACCAAATTTTGGGGAGCGATAAATTTTAGGGGGCGCCAAATTTTTAAGAGCATGAAATTTGGAGAGGTCTAAATTTTGGGGAGCGACAAATTTTGAGCAAAAGAAATTGTAAAAGTTTTAAACACAGAGGGCTCGACACAACTTTAAAAACAATTCACATTTTTTCATGCCGCAAATTAGCAATAACTCAAACGTGAGTTGTGACATTCAGTTAATTTTAAAATTGTCTCGATTCTTTTGAATTAAAATTTTTGGTGATATCTCGCGAAAAAGGACGGTCGAACGCTTCTTAACCTAGGGTCACCAAAACTCCAAATCCGCCTCTGAGAACTTATCAACAAATTCCTCTTGTATAAATACAAATATCAGGAGGGACCATTTTTTCAAATTTCCGTGCGTGTTTCCATTTACTCCATCAGAAATTTGATGCACAGTAGTGTCCAACAGGCGAGTTTCTTTCGACTGAAAGCGTTCCCGGGGTAGAATTCTTCGTTCGTGTGATTATATGTCGTCTCGAATATTTCCTTGGCCAGTCGGTCAGAGTCACTTGTTGGACGCCATAGTGGAGACGAGTCACGATCGCGCCTCAGCGGCGTTCATGGCGCAGAACACGCGCGCGCGAGCACCGCGTGCAGCCATTTTACCATGGCCTCGTACGCACCGCTCTGCTCCATCGGGCACACGATCTCCAGCCTGGTGGCTTTTGTGGGCAACGGTTAGCCCAGGAGGCGGCCATTCTTGAATCGAACCCAATCCGAGGGGAAAGATCGGAACTCCGAGCGACACAGTTCTATTGAAACTGATCTCACGAACGGGAAATTCTATTCGATTTTTGTGCTTAGCCACGGAATCGTGCCTCTCGTGCCTGATGCAACGAAACTGATTCGAAGTGCTTGGAAGTTCTAGATGGTATAACGAGTAATAGTTGAGTCTACTAAATTAGGATTAAATTTCACGTCAACGCTTTAGTGTCTCTGATTTTCTTCAAATTTTGAACTACACTTCGATTCTCAAAAACAGGGCCGCATTTGCAAGCAACAATATACAAATCAGCCTATAAGTAAGTTATAGTTGCAAAATAGAATAGGTATCTATTTCTTTTTTAATATTAAATTCATAATATAAAAACTGGAGGCAGCTGAAAAATTTGAAATACCTACACCGTTCTTTTGATAGTATTTGAAATACCTACAGGTATTGCATAAGATTCATGTCCGTGAGCGTACCTCCAACGAGGCAAAAAACTGTTGTGCTATTTAGGTAATATCTATTTTGTTCCCTATATCTACTTACCTACATACTTCACACAACCATAGAAATAGACTTGAGATATTTCGAGGCCTCATTAAAAAACTGCACTAGAAACTAAAAAATAATTCTTTTCTTGTACTGCAATTTCGATGGCGTTTTTCCACTTTAAATAAAATCGTGGAGCAGGGTATCTCACAACAAATTTATTTCGACGCTTGATGCTGTATTAAAATGATTCATATTCTGTTATGAAAAATCCTGCTCCACGATTTTATTTAAAGTGAAAAAACACCATCGAAATTGCAGTACAAGAAAAGATTTTATTTTAGTTTTTAGTGCAACGTTTAACATACAAATTTTTTTTATATATTTTTCATTTTCTGGTTTTGAGTGTTTATGGATTTACATTTCGCAGCTCAGACTTCTTTAGAAATATCTTTTCTTTCATTTCAAATCGCGATGCGACTAGCGACTTTTTGTCGTTTTCGTAAAGAACGCGAGTGGCTGATTTCAAGTCGTTTGGATTTGTGGGTATCGGTTATATTTATTGATGACTGGGTAATTTTTTCACAGTCTCGGGGTTAATTTTTTTTTTTTAAATATTGTATTCCCATCCAAACTACGCACGCCTGCAAAGTTTCAAGACAATTGGATAGTTGGAAGTGGGTGAAATTTGAGTTGCCAGATTTCAACCATACATACAAACAAACATATTTACAAACAGAGGATCTAAACTGAATAAAATCGTTTAAAAAAAGAAACCCAGAAGCGGTGGCGGACCCCCAGAAAACACTTCGCGGCCAACAGGTTGGGAATCACTGAACGAAGCAAAGACACAGTGCATAATTCTTGCATGATCTTAGTTTTTCTCCACCTAAAACACCGTCCACGTGAAATCAGCCATCGAAATCAGTTTCCCCTCGCTCAGCGAAATACTCGCCGCCAATGAAGGTCGTCCGCCAGCACACCCATCCCTCGTAGGGAACAGATCAAAGGGCTGGCAAGTCGGAGAAAAGGAACGGGCTTAATCCCGTCGGTGCCATCGTTGGCCGATTTTTTCTCGTCGTCAGAGGCTCTCCCCTACGTCCCGGGAGCGCAGCGTCGGAATAGACGGAGCAGACAGACGATTCGAACGTCCGGTGTAGGAACTCGGGGCCTCGAACTTCCCTGGCCATCACGGTTAACGGTTACCCTGGAAAAGGGAGTCGATGTTGCGCCGTTCGAATCCGGGACCCGGTGTTCCGGGGTGCCGTTGGCGTCTTGGAGGCAGATCCTTTTCGGTCAGCGGCAGCAATTCCCGGGAAACTATTTCGTTGAGACTTCTGCAGCAAGAATAGTGGAGGGGGAGACAGGCTTGTGTATCTGAACTGGCGGAGAAGGTGAAATAGAAAGAAGACGGGGAACGAAGGGCCGAGGGGAGAGACGGAGGGTCAGGGGGGATTTGACAATCGTGCAACATCCGTAGCTGAGCGAAATTAGGTGGGCGTGCTTCGCAGGAAGGACGAGAAAGGGATTCGCGGCGATTCCCCCCGTGTTCGTTATTTCGCGCTGATAAATGCTCTTATGCAAATGGCGGCGTGTCGTGCCAGGTGATCTTCATTAACCTCGCGCAACGACGCTAACTGCTACTGTAAATAACCTAATTTATTCGTATTTATACGCTCCCCGCGTTTCCTACGCTGGCCGCGCTCGGCTGGCGAGGCGAAGCGCTCGTGAACGTTGCACGACCACGCCATCGATAGCATCTCGGCCTGGTAATTAAAATCTCCAGCTTCGAGATGATACACCGTTGACTCAGCTTCGGCGAGCAAACTGTCGTGTCCCTTTGTCTTTTTGCCGTCGGTTATGAGTCAATGCGGGGACGATGTTGCTTGCGAGGGAACAGGTTGTCCTTTGCTCGTCGAGGAGCGAAGGAGATATCGACGGGAAGTCGTTTGCAGGAGGCTTATTGATATTTGTCGAGATCAGAGAGAGCAATACACATCTGTGTTTAGACAGCATGCCTTGAGCATTTCCACTTCGATTCACTTGCAAGAATGCCAGAATTTGGGGTTAGATTGCAAAACAGTAGGTATGCTGAATCTTACACATTCATCACTTAATTATTATTGTTATTATTATTATTGTTATTAAGTTATGACGTGGTAGGGAGTAGTAGCGGGGGAATTTTTGCATGGTGTGCACAAGTTGTTGGTACAGTAAGTAGGGTAAACTGCACTAATACTGGCACTGCAATAATCATTGGCATTCCTGATTAAAAAGCCAAATTTTAAGAAGTAGGAGCTTAGAAAGTACCTTTTTAAAATTTCTTATTTTTCTTTCACTACAACACTGCAAATTCCAGTAGTTAATCTACACATTTTACATCTGGCAACACCATAAAAAATGTCTTAAAGGTAGCGGTGTGACAAAGAACTGAGTTTTGAGCGTTTTCTTAAAATGTTGATAAAGAGCAAGTATATTTTGTCGCTTTATAATTAAGTAATGGATTAAAATACAGATTCACTAAGTTTTGCAGGTATTTAATAGTGAATGAAATAGTTTGTTTAAACTTCATTTTTAACTATTTTCTTCTATAGGTAGGGGAAACCTTTACAAAACCGTATACCATACTTATTCGTGAAAATAAATGAAAGAAGCCCACGCACGTTTGGCAATTGTTGTTCATCGTATTGAACTATTAGTCAACAGAGATTCGTGACAAAATACGTACGCTCCAACGAATTATTAAATTTATTCTGTTTCTGAGTGCTCTGATCTTATTTTCGACTGACTTCCAGTGGACTATATCGTGTTTTGATAATTAGAATGTAAGTTACATGAAGACATCTATCAATAGTATATATTTCTATTATATTTTGAAGATCGTGGCCGATTGTTGTCATTTTCATATTTAGCTGTCACCAAAAGTGTAGGTGCTTGGCGTCTTGGGGCACAACCGTAGGCGGTAAAACCGTACCCTGCTAGGGTAAGTGTGGGTATTACTGCGGATGCCCCGATTACTGCGGATATTCTAAAACAGATCATATTTAATGTTGGAAAGTACATAAAGTCTTGATAATTTTTTATAAAATTAGTTTAAACTCTATTACAGATAATTATTAATAAATATGTACAGCAAAGTTATCATTAATTCTTTTATCGTAGTTTGAAATTCGTCAAAGCGAAATTTCGGTCGATTCCCGATATGGCGGTCATGTACACCTACTTGAAAAACATTTATATTTTTGTTATTAACAGTAATACATGTAATGTAGCGTTATTGCTCGATAGAATAAGAGTTATTTTTTCAGAAAAACAGTAAATCAGTCGTCTACATTTTAATTTTTATTTTTATTTCTCACCGCAGTATTAGGTGCAGTACTTTACACCATGTGCATGTATTATTGCGGACCGACGAATGCGCAACCTAACCTTTCTTCCAATAGTATTCACTTACTATGTACTACTAATTACTAAGATTTAAATTATTACTCATTCCTGCTGATTTTAGTAAATAAAGAAAGTTAAATAATTTTTCTATCTACAAGTGATATTTGTACTAAGGTTACGTTACGCCTGACATTAGACCGCATATATATTTCGTTAGTAACTGTCACGCAGTAATGTATGCATGTCCGCAGTAACTCGTGCATTGACATTGATCGATAAATCTCTGTGTTTTTAATTAACTGTGCTTATTACCTTGCTCTCAAATTTTTTTATGGATTTATTAAGGACCGACCTTTCTTTTAAAAAAAGAAGGAACTTTCATTCATTTGAACGCCATATCGAGGGTTCTAAAGTTAAACCCTCTAGGGTTCTAACCTTAAAAGTCCCCAGTAATACCCACACTTACCCTATTTCAAGCAACAAGAAATAGAAAACACCTACTCTAAATATAGAACAATTGATAAGAGCTAAAAACTAAAAATTGACGAACAAAAAATGCAAACCAAAGAAACGTAGTGAAAATAACGTTGAAAATAATTTTTGTGTATACATAGGGTAAATCCGGGAGACGCGGCCGGGCCGGAGAGTTTGTCGAGTCGCTATATTTCAGACTCTGTACTTAAAAATGCGTTAAAGTGTAGACCAATTACTTCTCTAGAAGCCAAACAGTTGAATGAATAGCGTCATTTCGCGTCCTTCTGTGTTTTTCTGGATTTATAGGCTATAAAAGGTAAATTGAGGTTACATTTAACCTCTTTTGTCAAACAGCGGTGTACAGAATCGTATTTAAAATATATTTCTAAGTTTATTTTCGTTTAATGTTTGGAATAATAAGATAGTAGAGATATTGAGGGACAATGCAGCCAAAGTATTTGGCCATATTAACTCTTCCTATCAAAGCTAAGGAGAAGACCATCTCTCGCTGCAAAAAGGAGAGATGGTCGAGTTATGATTTTTTTATTATTTTTGTTTATTTTGTTATTTTTTACTATTATTACATTATTATTATTTTTGTTTATTTAGTTTATTTAATCACTTTTGTATTCAGTTGCCTTGCTAATCGCCAGTAGGTAGTTCACTTCTTTACTTGTTTAACGTGAACAAATTAAATATCAATGAATCTATAGTTGTATTCACTCATAAATAATTTTGCTCTATCCTTTGTTAATTTTCCATAAATAATTATGTGAGTGGTCTCTGCCAACGACGAAAACCATTTCTCCCGGCACTTCTGTTTTCAATCCGATTTACAGTAAATATTGTCTTAAAGCAAATATCGACTAGTTTTTCTGAATCAGCATACAATTCTGAATATATAGGTTTGTTCTGATAAAATAAGTAATGTCTATATTAGTTTTAATAGCCATTTTATATTAAGTCGACCGTGTCTCCCGGATTTACCCTAATATGCCACCTAAAACAAACCACCTGAATAACTTCTATAATTTTTAAGGTAGAAAGAAATGTTTGAGACAAGAGTTGTTGGATTCCGAGGGGTTCATTACGTCGTGGCTATAACTTAATACTATTGTTGTTAGTTTAGATCGGGGCAAAATCGTATACTGCATACGGTTTTGCCTACCCCATGAAGCAACATCGGAAAAAGAATAGGTTTTGTTTTATTGTTAAATTAAGTAGCCTGTTTGGACTTTTCAATTATATTTTTGTTATTTTGTGTTGTTTATGAAAACATTTAACAAATACAGTTTCCATTACCTAATTTGTTTTATAATTTAAAAAATTATGGACCTAGAACTTTAAGTATACGATTTTGGACAGGTTTTCCCATATAACCTCAAATTTTCTGGTGCTATTGTACTGTCATGCCTATTTTTGTTTTTCATTGAATATTTTTAAAATAAAAGACTTCATAGGTATCCAAGACGTTTTATTTTACTGAGAAATCCATAATCATCGATAATCACTGGAAATTAAGACCATATAAAAATATCACAAAAAATATAGTCATTCCATTTGGGATTTCCGCTTATGGTGTCAATCATTGTACAGTTTACCAACAGAGATGGGTTATGACGTATCGCGTTGCTACTTCCGACAACCCTGTTCCCTTCAGAATCCGTCAGGTCTCCTACGAAGCTATTGACTCCTCGGAAACTGCAGCAGCGTCCGCTCCCAACCCCCCTGGCGAAACAAGGCCGATGGACTCTAAATCCCAGCAACGGCCGCAAGGAACGGCCCCAGCCGTTTTATTAATCACACGATGGCACGCGAGCTCTCGCCTCGTCCGCACCGTCCAGCTCGTGGCTCTGTCGCTTCCTGTCTCGCCCGAGCGCGCATGCGCCGGCGATTCCCCGCCGGATAACCAATCCGCGCCGGCGATCAAGATAAACGGTGCACGAAAAACTCGCGCTTCGAGTGTTAAACAGCCGGAAAATGTGGCGCGCGAGCGGCGTTTTTCCGCGAGCGGTGCACTCAAAACGAACGATCGGCGGCATGCAACAACGGATCCGAGGTTGTCTCGTTAGGCGGCGGGGCGAAGAAGAGAAACGGGACGGTGGCGTGCCCGGGGACGGTTTATTAAATGTAAACTGCCCGGGGAATTCAGCGTTCGCTTAACCGGCAAACTGTTATGAACTAATAAAGTGTTGAACACACGCGACGAGCCGTATCTCGGCGTAATTTATACAAACACCGTTGACTCTCGCCCGGGGGATTATTTGCTCTCTCGAGCCGGCGCGCGCTAAATGGAAGCGTAAACGCGGTTTTAAGTGCTCGGACCCCCGCGTGCCCCGCCGAGGTAACGGCTCGTCAGCCGTTATCGATGTGTCCGCGATTTTCGGCGAATTTTCGGGCGGCGAATAAAAACGGGTCAGTAAATAAATTTCGACAGGCGACGCTTCCCCTCGGGCGCGGATTGGACCGCTCTAAAGCGAGGCCCTACAATGTTGCCTGGTCTCGATCGTAAAATCCTCGCTTACCAGAGGATTGAAGCGCCGGACGACACAATTTTCGAAGCTACCAACGGCGTCCCGGATCACTGTTCTCCGCTGCTCAAGTTTCGTGACGTTTCGGTAACACGAGCCTGTTCCAGTGACCGTTCCATCGCGACAACGGATCGCCGATCTTGATCACACTTTCCGCGGCTGTAAAACGCTCAGAGGCACGTCGGCGGCGCCTTAAGTATCCATCTTTCGAATGGCCTGTAATTTAATGGCCGATCGTGCCGCGGCTACCCGGCCCCTTAAACGGTTATAACTCGATGTGTAAACCGCTGTAAATCGTGCGCGGGATACTTTGAATACCGGCATGGTCTTTGGCGAGAAGCGGGAATGATCGCGAATAAGGGAGTGCTTTCGACTTTTATACCGATTTTACAAGCGTGCTCGATCCGTGGCCCTCCCGATCGCTAAATACTGCGAATTCCGCGTAACCTCCGAAGATTACCCGGTGAACCGAGATGGAACAATTATTCGAGAGTTCGGTTACAGTGTTCCGATATTTAGGTATGCCCCAAATTTTGTAATAAGTATGCGTTCACAGTGGAGGAAATTGAAATCCACAATGCGACAACGATTAACCGTGTTTGGGTGATTAAAATGCAATGCAGTGTCCTATTGCAAGAGGTGTTGCTCGGCACGCAAGTTACTAAATAACAGCGGAGGATGACTCCGCTGTTCTAGCGCACACGAGCCAAGTACTTGTTCGACATGGTGTTGCAGAGACGTTAAATACGTATCGAGAAATGCTATATTTGAATTACAAAAATTAATTGGAAGTAATTTGCGGGGAATTGAATTTATATCACGTTCCGTGAATGAAGATGCCTGTAAGATAAAATTACGATTACCTGGGCACTTGTTTCCTTACCCTAATTAGATCTGGGTGTTGCTCAAGGTGAACCGAGGGATAACGGATCGAAGGAGTTCGGAACGTGCAGCAGTCACAGCAAGAGACCGGTGGCCAATTAACGCGGCTGCGTGAATAAAATTTTATACAGATAAGAGGGGGCAACAACCTTCTCTGTACGTGTTCCTTAAAAAGGCGCACTGCTCCTCTGCGTCGTCCTTGCTCCACCGCGTGAATTTATTAGTTCGGCATGAATCCTCCGCGCAGCCACCTACCACATCAATCGATCCAAGGGATGTCGTGATTGGGACAATTGCCGCGAAGGATACCGCCACCAGATGAAAATAGACCTCGAGCAGCGCGAGCCATCGTCCATGCAAATGGCCAGCGATTGGGCGCGGTTTATTCAATGAACCGGGCCCATAAATCTGACTTTAAAAAAGAAACCGTATAAATACGAATTTAAGAACGTCGCGCTTGCTGCCCATTCAATTAGCCACGATTTTCGAGGCCCCTCGCGACGTTTGCGTGCACCGTACATGCAAAGTCATAGTCACTGGCAATAAATAACGCGATCGTAATCACTTTCGAGAGCCCGGCGCCGACACCGACCCTTTAATTAATTTTGTGCGTTTGTCGATAACGAGAGACACGTATTCGCTCGAAGACCGGAAGTACACTCGGTAGATTGCCCTCCGCCCAGGGCTCTGTTGACCCGTCGCGAAAGTGGCAGGTAAAATGGCGCTCCAGAAACGTTTATCCACCTACCTGACTCCACTGTTCGAGCTAATTACGATCGTTATGGGGTGAATAAATGCCTCGTAAGGAGCGATCATTTGCGTGCCGAGGCCTCAATAGATGTTTTCGTTGACGACCCGCTTCAACCTTCGTCTTCTATTCTATACCTATAAGTAGGTACTCATTCACAGAGACCTTCAGAGGACGCTAAGAGGTGGCAATTAAATATTTTGAAATATGGCCCTCAATCCTGGAATCAGGAATATACTGGTGTAATATAGTTGTCGAGGGTGGCTTTTTGTACCTCTCTCATATTCACTGGCGTAAAGCGAGGGAAAAATAGTAAATAGCACATAGGTAGGTACTCTCGTGTGAATGGGTCCTCAAAGGATAATATCCTCTCTCCGATGACAGACGTACAGTCAGCATTCCGAATTGGTGTCAGATAAAGGATAAGTGCGGGTAATTGAAGTAAATCAGCCGTTCCCATCCGCGTGTCACGGTTCCAGCGTTCGAGACGATAAAACGATCGACTGCATATCCACGAGGAAAGGAACGACGGCTGCAGCCGCGCCGGGAAAAATGGCTCGCATAGAAATTTTATTGTCGCTTTCCAGCCGGCGCTACGCGGCATTGCGCCACTCGAAAGTCGCTAGAATGATGTCATAACGGTCATTCGCGATAGTGGAAGCACAGGAATTCAGCGTGACGCGTAATTTCCCACGGAAACGTAATGCGCGCGGTGTTCGCCGCGCAAGTTTAAGTCGAGGCGCGACGTGTCGATGAATAGTCAGCGACTAATAGTTCCCGCGACTCTCGCAGCTTTCCAGGGGGATCCTTTCGTCGTGAACTTACGCGTCCCGTATTTTTACGAGGTCTAATTGGCCCGGCGGCGCGATAATGAATTTCACCGAGCGTTTAACGGAGAAAAAGGAGAGAGAGTTAATTGGCCCGGGCCGAAGAAAATTGGGGAGCACGTGGAACGAAGCGTCGAGCAAACCACTGAAAGGAATTCCCGATGTTTGGACTTCTTTTGGAAAGTTTGCGGCTGGTTCTTTAAAAGTTATGGGGGTCGTTACGGTTCACAGAATCCAGGTGACTGCGGGGGGACCTAAGGTGCCCTTTTTATTCCACCTACTCTTATTTCCATTCTCGAGACGACGGAAATAAGCTGTCAAACTTTGACCACTCATTTCTGGGGCACCCTCAAACGTCATAGGTCGTTATCAGGGCCGGGTTATGATTTTTGGGGCCCGAGGCTATCAAACCTTCGAGGGCCCTATTTGTTGAAAAGGGCGCGGGGGAGCCTGTGTAAAAAAATTTGTAATAAAATACACAATAAAATACGTGAATCTTCAAAAATTGAAATTTATTCCAAATGAAATTGAATAAAATTTAATCATGACGAAAACTAATGATTTAGAGATAAATAATATTAAAAGACAAACATCGTAAAGATATTTTAAAATAAACTTTTAGTGCGATTTCTAATTATTTCGAAAGGCAACCAGGAAAGAAAATCTCATTCATTTATCGATCGCTAAATCACTGGAAGGTTTGGAACGGTGCCCTCCTGCAGTCCCCCCCCCAACCCCCCGATACAACCTTAGTCGTTATATCCATCTTCCCACCCATCTATCGAAATTACATAAGAGGGAAGGATGCTTCCATCGTCCATAATTCGCAGTGGCGGTCCATACGTTAGTCGATTGCATTCCCACGTGCCCCCGCGCCAGGCAGAGCAGAAATTGAGCGGTATTGTAAACGCGAGTGGCAATTCGCCGGATGATTTATCGCATCCAGAGGGACGTTGGGGGGGGGCGACGCGCTCGATTCCGCGAATCGAGAGGCAGCCGGGCAGGGTGGTGTATACGCCGGTTTCAAGTAGGAGCGTCGTAAAACCGTGTTCGGCGTCGGTCTATCGGTTAACCGCATTTCCCATTTGAGAAACGTGCGAGTCAGGCGGAGCGCCACGACGCCCGGCGTCGTAAATAACCTTCCAACAATTAGCACACGCGACAAGGGGCCGTCTAGCCGGAGTGGCAAGGAGTGGCAGCAGCCCCTCGTTGGATCGTGGCTGGAATATATAGGATTCCCGCAATAACGAGGATTATGCCCAGTTTTCACGATGGCCTCCGTGGCAACGAGCCTCAGGTCTCACTTCTTCAACCAGCCATCTTCGTCCAGCCATCTCCACTCCCTTCGCACCCTCCACGAGGCACACCCTCCGTTTAACGCGACATGGGCAGTTTCCCGAACAGAATAAGGTATGTGTGGCCCCGTTAGCGGACATGTGAGATTATAATCGGCTAGAAAGAAGTAGGTTTGTTTGCGATAGGTAGTTACATGGGCAGGATTAGCGTGAACTGTGGATTATGGAGACCCTTAACTCTGCGGCGGGCGCGTCGCGGTCTTTTATGCCGCATTTTTATGTGTTAGAGATTTCATTTATATTCTTAGTTGTATGCCAGTGTCCATCGAGATATGCTTGGATGACTATTATAAGAAACATATAACACCAAAATCGTGGCTATTAAGGTACTGTATTAGATGTAACTGAATTTTTCAAGTGGAAGGTACTAAATCGCGTCTGGTCATTTCATGTAGAAAACTCTAAGAACTAAGCTGTGTTTATTTGTAGCAATGAATCTTTCATCGTGCTCCATGGTCCGTTACATTGTAGATCATCTTCAGTTCTGTCGATTTCCTCTATTTATTTACCAACCTCGGTGCCGGTGCCCCAAAGATTGCCGCCGCTCAATTATTTAGTTTAGAAGCGCACTATACAGATCTGTCTTGATCTAAGGTAAGGATTCGTGACTGGTATCGCGTAGAGTCGGACAGTCCGCGAATGAGTGAGAGGTACCGAAATGGCGGCAAATCATAAACGACGTTCGGCGCTACAAAGCGACACGAAGGCGACGAAATACAATATCTTCTCTCACATTGTCACTGTTTCTCTGCCGGCACTGTAACTCAGTATCAGCGTTGCCGGGGAATGGGTTTCTGGAAACTATTCGTAGTGGAGGTGGAACACCTACGGTTATTTTGTACGAACCACTTCTAACTTTACTGTTCTTGTCATTTATGCAATAAACTTTGCTATTATTGAACTATATTGGTGTCTTTCTGTTTGCGGCATAAAGTGTCGCAGCGCGCCCGCCCATGAGATTCGACAAAGTGCGCCTGCCGGAGGGTTAAGGGGGAACACCACTGTGGCGGCTGGAAAAGTTGGCCATTTTCAAGAATTTTTTTCTGGAATAATTTACACTTTTCATAGAAAATTTTTATCACCTACCTTTAACACAATGTCTTAAGAGACTACAAAAAAAAAAACAGCAAAACATGCATAAATTTTAATATATCAATTAATCTTCGCGACCCCTCTCCCCCCCCCTGCGCGCTGGTGCAATGTATATTTTTTTTTATAAAGTTTATGAGTGTAGTTTCCGTTGCACGTACGGATTCTTTGATAAAAAACAAATTTTTTGAAATACGCTCGAATAAGTGTCCATCTTATTCGCGAATTTTCGAAACTTTTCTTCTAAAGTGTACTATTTTTACTAAAATGATTTGTTTAAGATATCGGTACGTGCAACGGAAACGACACTCATATAGTTTATAAAAAAAATTAAATTTGATTTCGGACCGGCTATTCCATACTTACACATTCGACCAGCGCGCGTGGAGGATTAAGAAGATTAATTAATATATTAAAATTTATGCATGTATTTCTATTTTTTTTTATAGTCGCTTAAGACATTGTACTAAAGGTAGGGAATAATATTTTTTATGAAAATTGTAAATTATTCCTGTAAAAAAATCTGAAAAACGGTTCAGGTACTTCTCCGGCCGTCATAGTTGTGTTCCCCCTTGAATTACCTACGTAAGTTATAATTTTCATGATTTCTTACCCCCTCCGTCCCCAAATATAAAAATTTCTAAGATTTTATATTCCAACCCCCTTCCCCTTTCTTATGTAAATTTTTTTACATTGCAATTTGTAGTGTTATTTAAATTTTTTAGGCTACTCATATTGAAAATTAGGTTAAAAAAATATTACATAAGACGCTACCTGCCCCCCTCCCTCGTAAGAAAACGTAAGAAATTCGTGACCCCCTTCCCCCAAAAAGCTTTAAGTAATTTAATGTCGACTCCTATGTCACTTGGCAGTGGCGCACTCAGGATTTAATCTTGGGGGGAGCCAAGTCGAACGGAGAAAAATATTTTTAATGCAAATTCATCAAAACTCATTATAAAAATTGATTTAAAAAATAAAATCCAATTTTCTTTTTACAAAGCTCCTGATGAATCACTTCAGTCGTGGTTACATTAATTTATTTTCTCCTTTTCCTTTGGAGGGTGCAAGGGCCCCTTGGCCCCGCACTTGGTCCGCCACTGTCACTTGGTAAATAACGAATAACTTCGAAATTGTTCGCGTGATTGTTCAGCCTCCTGTACTTCAAAGCAACAAATCGTAGATATAGCGGGACTTCACTTAACACCGGACGGCACCTAATACCAGACATTAGCTATAGCTGTGATATTTGAAACGCTGCCGAGCCGTTATTCCGCGTAAACCGTAGAGGATATAGAAAAACCAACAATTAGGTTTCGACACGTTGCAGTCGCGTGTGCACAACTATTAAGGAGATTGATTTAATATAATTTCTATCTTCTTACTTGAGAAAAACCTTAAGCGTCCGGCACTAGGGGAACTCCCTCTGCCTATAGGAAAGGGCAGAGTGAAAGAGTACACATGTAACACATGTATAACGAAACTATTGCCCAGATAGTCACGGTGTCCGGGCATCGTCCTGCCGCATAAGGACGGCGCGGCGCAAGGATCGAAGGCGGAGGTGTACAAGGAGGAAGGGCGACGGAGGGGCGTAAAGCTCGAAGCGAAAACCCTCGGCGAGCATTAACGGGAATATACGCACGCCGGTTTCCAATCTTTATCAAAGGATACTGCGATCGTACTATCCGACATGAATCCCCTGCAATATAAACACCGAGTCGAGTGCTGGTTCCGATGCCCGTTCCGTGGCTCGGCCAGCGGAATAGTTCCTATTTATGCTCCCCCGTTATTATTATTATCCCGCAGTTATCGTAAGTAAGTTTATTGGCTTAAAATTGACCGTGCGTGTAATGTACTCGTACGTTACTCGATAGGGAGTTAGTACAGAGTACACACATCCACACACACACACACACCGCGGCCCTAGGTTCCTTCAACCCTCGTTCGCGTTCCTCGCGAAATCCGAACAACTCGCCGCGAGATAACGCGTTCAATTACCGCACGAGAGGAAACGAGCGCGTTATCGCCGGGATTAATAACCGAGATACCATTACAGCGCCGCCTTTTCCCTCCTCTGCAAGCCGAAGGGAAAATCTTTGTTTCTCGAAACTCGAAACACGTCCAGGGAACGTTTCTAGGACCATTCGCCTGTTGGTTCTTTTTTCTGACCCGCGATTCCGCGGACTCGCTCGCTTGTTATTGGAACGTGTCCTCGATTCGTGTTTTGTCTTTCCACCCAGCGAGATCTCGCCGGGTGATCGAGCCATCCGGAACAGTTCTTGAATGAACGTCTTTCGCCCGCGTGTAAAAAAGTCACGCGTTCGGGGAAGAGCGAACAGAGGCCTGCGTTTATGGCCGACTGAAATAGCCGTATAGGCCGTTAAGTGACGTCATTTAATGAACCGCGTATTAATGCAGTATTTATAACAGTTCCTGACTCGTAAAATCTCCCGAGGCCGATTCCATAAATACACGGACCAGTTCAGATGCTTCCCACCGACGATTCCAACGCTCGATTTCGCTCCTGCCCTTGATTCGCTAGATACATCATCGTTTCACGATCCATCGCGCTATTATCGGCCCTGAAATCAACTCATCTCCCTTTAAATAAAAACCTCCCCGAGGAAACGGTCCATCTACCCGTTCTACATGCTGCTCTCTCCGATCGGGCGAGCAACGAACGAACCGAGGGTTCACTAAAAACCGGAGAAAACGTCCCGATGAAGGCGTTCAATCCCACTCCCCGTTCAAAATATCGTTTAATCGGCCCTCCAAGTTGGACGCGTAATTACGCTCGCCCCGTGGACGAAGAGAAGGCTCCTCCTTGTGAAGACGGCGAGGGAGGCAGAGAAGAAGAAAGTGGGAAGGGGAGAGGGCATAAAAGGAGCATCGACGGGGCACCGCGTAGAATCACGAAAGTTCGCAAACTCGTACTCGAACGGCCGTTCGAGCGCTCGAAAAGGAAGCGTAAAAGGGACGGGAGGGGGGCGCGCGAAGGTGGACCACGAAGAGGTGGGCGAAGAAGAAGGAGACCAAGAAGAAGACGAAGAAGTAACGTAGAGGGAGGGTTCGCGCGAGGATGGCGGCGGCGAGGCAGGAGGGGTGCAAAAGTTTCGATCGTAAAGCGAATGGAGGCAAAAAAGGAAAATTACATTAAGAAACTCGAGCGTAGTCGGCGCGATGGTACTCGGCTCACTCGGCTGCTGGTATGCGGCGTGCTGAGGCCGTCCAGCGAGGCCTGCTCTCCGCGCCTCTCTTCCTCTTCCCGCGCTGTCCTCTTTCGACTAATGCTCCTTCGCTGCGAGTAACTGCGGTAACGGCGAGAGGTGTCGGGAAACAGCCGCGGCTCTCCAGCGCTGAGAGGAGCATCCAGGGGAATCGTGCCGAGAAAAATTGATTTCTGACTTCACAGCTCAACGAATCAATGCTGACGTCATCTTTGGTGGCTTCCAAGCGCTGGACGACGAATATTTAGAATTCAGAGTGCAATACGTGGAAAGCCAGCTTTCTTACCTAAAAAAGAAACGCGAGACCGTCGCGATGGGGTAGGCGCGAAATTAAACGAAAGAACGGACCCAGCCGAGGGGAGGAAAAAGGCGGGAGAAAGTGCCTGGTGAAGGTGGAATACAGAGCGACGCTCGTTCCCCGTCGAAAGTGCCAGTCAAATTCGAGTTAGACGATGCACGGCCGGGAGGTAGCGCGATAACGAAGAAGGGGGGACTTGAATAAGGAATAAGCCGTATTGCCTCTCCGTTCCAAGTTTTAATCATATTTCGCGACGATCTGGTGTTCCTCTCGGCGGCGCCGTTCCACGGCCACTTTCAATTACCCGCGCCACTCGAACGACACGTCGCGGCTGATATCGGGATCCATAAATACCGCCTGAAAGCCGCGCGACATCTACAGAATTTGCATTTGCAACCCGGGGCCGTCTACAAATTCCCGGAATCCCGAGAAGTTGCGCGCATCGAAAGCCAATTAAGCTTCTAGCTGCGTTTCCGCGCCGTTATTTACCGCGCGGTGGAGCGTCGGAAACGCTGCGAGGGACACAACGCAAGCATGTACAACGGATGGACCAATCTGAAGTGAAAATCAGCGAAACGAAGCTACGTCTCGGCCGGTTATCGGGCGCGTTCGGCGGGCTTATCGCGCTGGCGGACGTTCGATTAAAGAAAAGGAAATGCGGCGGCTTCACCTCGCGCGGCCACTTAAACATACAGCGAGAGACAGAGGGCCAGGCGGGGAGAGAATTTACGTATCGAGGAGCAGCGGCGGGGAACGAGGAACAGAGAGGTAGGGGGAGAGCGAGAGAGGCGGGATGGTCTGCATATAAAGTGGACACGAAATGAAGCGGGTTACGTCGGTCGGGTAGGCGAGGGAGCATGTGTCGGTGCGCCTCTCCGCCAAGAGTTTGCCTCGCCTTTTTGCTCGTTCTACGTTTCGTTTACATAGGATCCACGTGCAAGCGGGCGTGCAAACGCGAATGTACGCTGCGAGAAACGCGCACGCACACGCGCGAGCGGAAAGGGCGAGGAACCAGGAGCCCTGCTCTAGGTGGCCCGCCGGATAGGGCGAAGGGAGGCGCGCGGGCGGCGGCGGAGGTGATGCTGGCGGTGGCAGAGAAACGGAGAAGGTCGAGGCTTGGTTAAAAGCGCGCAGGGTGCTCGCAATGGCCGACGATTTTCAACTTTTGCTATCGCCTAGCCGAGAATGGAAAATGGAGAATCCCGACGCCGCGCCGGGATACATAGACGGCAGCGTACACATGCACGCCTGGGGGCTGAACTCATTTACTTTGAAAGTTTCTCGAGAGCCTCCCGGCACTCTTTCCACCCGCGTTTACTGTTTTCTCTATCTCCTTTTCATCCCCGGCCCGGCCGTTACCGCCGACGAGATCGCGAGCGCGCCCCAACGAGATCGACCGCGAGGAACGGCTGCGAACGCAGCGCGCCGAGGAGCCCCTCGCGATCATCGATGAAGATTCCGTGGATTTCGCGCGGACGAGGATTAAACGCGATGGGGCGTGAACCATTAGCCGGCCCGACGAGTCCAGGTCGCTTTTAATGAATTTATCTGCTACTCCGGCTTGTCTCTAGTCACCGTTAAATGCAGTATTTAGGTAAAGTTGGCGCACGATCTTTCGTTTTTCTCGCTGCTAGCGGAGATCGACTTAGTTTCGAAGGAAGCGCTGGTATTTTAACGAAGAACTGTGGCGGATTTTTAATCCCCAGGTAGGATGCAGCCAATATAGGTACATAATTACATGTAATATCGTGTAGACGTTACGCGTCAAATGGGATAAGATATTAGCGATAAGTGAGTCATCAGAGTACAGGAATGCTGTACTCTGATGAACTTACAGAGTTCTTCGATTTTGTAATCGCACATGCGCATATTTATCCAACAGAAATGCAGGAGAGAGTTGCCTATTCTGGACGACTATTTATTTTTTTCCTGGAAACGGGAAACAGATAAGCAGTTTATGTAGATTTTATCATGAATTTTTTGTGTTGCTAAAATGTGATTAAAATTATATCTTAAAACAACTATATTATATAGTGATGGTGATGATTACATTGATTCATATTCCAGTTCCACACTATTATTATCACTGTGTTATTACAAGAAAAGAATTAATTTTTAGTTTTTAGTGCATTTTAAATAAAATCGTTAACTTAAACATTTTTTTTTTATATACTTACGTTTTAGTGTCTAAGTTGTATTTGTGGTTATATGCTGATTTCGTGTCGATTAAATTGATTTGATTTGTGGTTATAGACTGATTTCAAGTCGTTTGGATTTGTGGTTATGGGTTATATTTGTTGATGACTGCATAATGTTTTAAACCCCTCGGTTTTCTTTTCATAATTTTGTATTGTAATTCAAACTACGTACGTCCCTGTAAAGTTTCAAGTCCATTGGAGAGTTGGATGTGGGTTAAAATTGAGTTTCTAGATTTGAACAGAGGACCTAACAAGGGAAAATCCCGAACCCGGAAATTCAAAAAATTCTGAATCTGTAGGGGATTTCCTCCTCATTACAACACAATTTTTGTTTGATACCCAAATTCACCCGAAGGGGTTGAAATTTACCCCTGAAAATTCGGCTATTTTCCGACTTTGTGTTGTAACTCGCGAACTGTAAGAGATAGAAGAAAAGTTTCAAGACAAAAGTTACTTCTTTTAATTAGATCTATCATTTGGTAAAATAAATATTTTACAGTTCACGCGTTATAACACAAAATCGAAAAATAACCGGATTTTCAGGGGTCAATTTCACTCCCTTAGACTGCATTTGGGCAGCAAACAAAAATTGCGTTGTAATCAGGAGGAAACTCTCTACATATTCACAAGTTTTCAGAATTTTTTGAATTTCTGGTTTCGGTATCTTCTCTTGCAAGCTGAATAAAATCGTTTAAAAATGGTCCAATGTAGGCAACTCTCCTCCACGTTTCTCCTACAATTTCGATTATACGTAGATAGTCAAGTTCACCGTGGTCTTCCCAGTTAATTCATATTTTGGGTGCATAGCGACGGTTTAAATAGCCCTTTGACAGCCGTTCCGCCCTTTCCCGCAGGAAAGTCGAGAAGAAAGAGGAAAGCACGTGTCGCGCGGTCGCGCAGCCGGCGAAACATCACCGGTAGCACCGGAAACTTTTGTTCGCAGCTGCGACGGAATGTTCTTAAACTTCACGGCGCCCTCCGTCGTTCTTTTCCCGAAATGAATTTTCTACCAGCCGGAAGAGTTTCTCGCGCCCCAGCCATCCAGCGCGACTTTAATCTCGCATAAAGGCACGACCTACGACCGGCAACTTTATTTTATAAGAACGTTTCGCGCGAGCTTTGTCCCGTAGAAAGGTCCCTGCTTCCATTTTGAAAATTCCTTGAGAACGATTGGCGAGTTGAGATAGAGAAAGGGCCAAGGGGCAGCCACGTGTTTTCAGATTTAAGTTCCCAGAAACTCCACGCCTGAGAATGATGTCGAACGTTTTCCAAGGACAAGCGAGAACCGGAGATTAACTTCTAACCTTGAGGAGGATTTTATACCCACATCGAAGATTAATGATATGTGCCTAAGATGAAAAGGCACTTGGTGAAGCCCTCCCTGAAGCAAACCCAAGAATTCATCATCGAAGGAGAGGATTTCGCACAGTTGGACATTAACTAAATACAAAATTATTTAAACAACCGATCAAATAAAAATTACTTACACTTCAGATGATTTGACGAATAAAGTTAATTCTAAATAAGTTAACCCCGGTCAACTTTATTCGACACACGACGAATAATTGTTTTAACTTTTATTCGTTACTCGAAATTTTATTGAAATAAAAATTTTGCCCATCTCTGGGCTTCCGTAAAGGAAGAGTAGGTAGCTGGTAGTAAATCACAACAGGGGGATTACCGCGTATTCCCGGGGCCGTCGTGCGTGCCGCGTCGAATCCCGGTCAGTAAAAGTCATCGTAAAAATATAATCGCGCTAATGATAAGCAAATGGAATACAAGACGCGGGAGCGTCGTGAGCGGGGAGCAGCTAACGATCGTCAAAACTTAGGAAGCCCGCTCGTAAATCCGTCTATGACGTTTATAGACGGACACCTCTCGCGGCGGAAATTCTCGCTAGAACAGGAGGACCTCTACGGAGGGACCGTTAATTTCACGCACTGCTGCGCGCAACGTCGCGCGTGATTTAAACGGCGGGCTGTAATCGTTGCGGAAATGTTCGCCAGAATGTTAGTTCGCGGAGATTCTGGCGGCAGCCTGTCGATTAAATTTCACTTGTCGCGATCCAACTGCGTGAGCTGTTTGTCAAACGAGGAACGTCTAATTGTAAGTGAACTGCGTCGTTAACGGCGGCTCCCTTTTCTTATACTTGATTTACGCGGTGTTAACATCGCGCTCCGCCGTTATTCGTGCTACAGATATTTTTAGAGGGAGCTTTAAATTTTTATCGCTGAAGATGAACGACGCGGAACATTTCATTGTGAAATAGGAGTTTGTATAAACGATACATTTTAAAAGTACAGGCTTAAGTGGTTAAATGATGCCCGACTGTGGCAAAGTATAAATGGCGGGCTGCGCCGATTTATTGACACGCGATAGAAATATCGCGGAGCGTAATAGAAATAATGGAAATACGGTTGGATGTACGACCTCGTTAACGTTCAAATCGCCTTTGAATTTCGCAAACGTACGGCGTACCTACAACACGGAATTGCGATGGGGACGATATCGAAACCCATTCACGTATGGGTTCTCTCACGGGATCCTGGGCTTTCCATCAGTCCCACGCGAAGTACGATGCAAATCGTAGGACGAACGTTGCAAGGAAGATGATACAAACTGGCCGTAAAAATTCCTATCGCACTTGGGGCATAATGGAGGGGTTGTATCCGCGGCGAATCGATTTCCCTCCGGAGGATTGAATTCGCAAAAAAATCCGCAAAACTCTCGAGATCGTGGAAATCTGACGGAGCGGCGACAGGGGGAGGGAAAAGAGGTTAAGGAGAGTGGAAGGGGAAATGGGATTGTGAGCTTCAATGTCACGTTGCTTAAACGCTCGATTGCCATGGAGCGTACCGCGTGTCATCGATCTTCGCGAAGACACGGATCGATCAAACGTGCTGCCAATGGCCGTGAAAGGACGACGCGCGCCACGAATTCCTAACCAAGCCCGTCGACTTTGTTTTTCCACGTTCACGCGGTCGCGGATTAATTAGCAAACCAAATCATTCTTAATGTAGTCGGCAACTGTTGCTGACGAGAGTTCGAGTCTCACAGCTCTAACGAACTCTGCGCGTCAATCATCGCGCTTCTTCATCGATCTGCTTCGTGGAAACCTGCGGTGCCGGATTTGAAGATTTGGCGCATCTGGGTTGGCCAACGGCTACCGCTCTTAATATTTAAATTTAAAAGAGTCGAGGCAATTTCTAAATTAATACAATATGGCAACTCACGTGTGAGTCATTGTTAATTCGCTACATGAAAAACAAGGGTTTTAAAGTTGTCTCAAGAGTCTGTGTTTAAACTTTCTCAATTTCTTACGCTCAAAATTTGCAGCTCCCCACAATTTGGCGCCTCCCAAAATTTGACCCTCCCCAAAATTTGTTGCTCCCTCAAATTTCGCGTCCCTCAAAATCCACCGCCTCTCAAAAAATTTTCGCTCCCCAAAATTTTCCATTCCCCGAAATTTGAATGCTCCCAAAAAATTGCCGCTCTCCAAAATTTGACGATTCCCAATATTTGCCGCTCCCCAAAGTTTTCCATTACCCGAAATTTGAATGCCCCCAAAAAATTGCCGCTCTCCAAAATTTGACGATTCCCAATATTTGCCGCTCCCCAAAATTTGATGCTCTTCAAAATTTTCCGTTCCCCAAAATTTTCCACTCAAAATATTCCGCTCCCCAAAATTTTCCACTCGAAATTTGAATGCTCCCAAAAAATTGCCGCTCTCCAAAATTAGACGATTTCCAATATTTGCCGCTCCCCAAAATTTGATGCTCTTCAAAATTTTCCACTCCTCAAAATTCTCCGCTCCCCAAAATTTCACGCTCCTCAAAATTTGATGCTCCCCCAAAATGTATCGCCTCCTAAAATTTGCCACCCTAAGTAAGCTGCAGCCTACTTATCCTATACTTACCCAAATCCGCTCCTGGAAATCTAAGAAAGTACTCCAAATTACTTCTTATTACCTACAGTTATAATATCTAAGCTCCTAAGTACCTAATGCAGCCAAATTCAAGAAGTTTCTGTAAAGAAGGAAAGGAAACTGATATCCCTCGGTATGTTGGAAAGTTCCAAACCCACTAGAGCCGGAAACGGGCGAAAGGAAACCCGGAAGAGTGGCCGTGGAAATTCGGCTGCCGATAGCGCCCGAGGAAACAGCGGTGGAACGAGGTATACACACCCTATCGGCGGAGGAGAATCTGCGTTCGCCGGCGAGTGCTCGCGCGGGATTGCGGATCTCTTAGCCATCAGATTGCCATGAACTAATTTAGCCTCTATCCAATCTCACTGCTCGTGCATTCCGCGCCGTTTTTAGATTTAACCCGGCCAAATATGCAAATTGCCGTGGAGCGTAGCCGGGGCTCGGAGGAATCCTCCAGGAGAATGGGCGATTCGGTTGGCTCGCGGTGGAAAGGGAGGTATAATCCTCGCCCATGGGAGATTGTGGGCGGCCAAAATGAAAGAGCAAAAAGGACGTCGTTGGGACGTTGCTGAACGAAAACGAGAAGGACGGACGTAGGGCAGAGGAAGAGAGAGAGAGAGAGCCGGACGAGGAGGCGAAGAGGGAGCGATGATCGCGCGAATGCACGGCACACGTGCGTAACGGTGTCCCTGTCGGTGATGATCGATAATATAGACCGAGAAAAGTCCAGGGAAATGAGAAATTGTGGCCGTTTGGCGAACCTGGATCAACGCCGACACTCTTGCGACCCCAGCGCGTCAGACAGCCGAAGGGGGACGTTCCAATTTCTTTATTGCACCGGATCTACGCATCGACTTGGTCCTTTATTTCTTCGACGGGTAGGGTCTGTCGGTTCGATCGTTTGGATAACGAGGGATTTAGGAGCGAAACGACTCGAACATGCTTGCAAAGACGGAAGGTTATCCGACGGTGCGGCTTTAATCCTTGATAGCTCTAGAATAATTAATTAACGGCAGGATATCGAACCATCCGCAGTTATCAAACGACACCGCGGTGAAACTAATCAGCTTTACCGCCGAGGATCCGGTGTATCTGCAAAAAAAAAAGCGTCGGAACGTGGACACACAAGCTAGGAAGTTCGCTTGAAACCGCTCTTTTGATGTTCTCGCGGGGAGCGCGGCTGAACTTTCGACCCACAAACGCCTGCCACGCTGATTTACGCGTAACTTACGGTTTGTCGAGTGAAATCTCGCCGCGAGACCAGCTTTCGAGAAAGCCTGCCACGTCTCCTCGGCCCTGTTGAAAACAACGTCCCCTGGGATTAATAAAGCAACCTTTATGGGCCATAAAAATCGCTGCGAATACGTAACACCGTGAGATATTCTAGCGAGACATCTGCTGCACGCTGACAGCCCTAATATCTACGGAAAGATCTCGTGCGGTTCTCGGACGTGTCTGACCTCCGACCTTTTAAGCTTCGTTGCTCTGATATCTACTAAGAGACGTAGCTGTCTTTTATTTATTTATTTGCCTTTGTTGCTGGTACCATCGGTCGTCTCACTTCCTCTAAAGTCTTTCGCATTCTCACAAAATACCTTAGGTGGTTACATTCAAGTGAACAGCAGAACGCGGCAAACTTGTGTTCGATTAAGGTGAACAAAGGGATGGGCGAGTTAACGATCACGGCGACTGTTCTCGGAGCAAATTGCGCGTCCATAGAGATAAGGAGGCCGCGCCGTTGCAGAATTCGAACCGATAAACCCGGCCGTGTGAAGTTCGAAATGGGGGGGAGGGGAAAGTCGGCGACACTCTTCAGAAAATACGCGTTACGGTATCTATTTAATAATCGCGTATGCTGGCTGAAGGCATGATGGCGGAACAAGGCGGGGCCCTCCGCGAATATTTCTGTCCGCGGAGGTAACTTAAGAGAGGGTAAGAGGGAACGAGAGGCCTGGGAAGGGAAAGGAGCGAGGCAGAGAGCCCGGCCAGTGAAAGGGATAAGAGAGCCCAGAAAAAGCCGCGGGGAGAAGACAGAGAGGGATTCAGGGCCAAGAGAAGGGAAGGAGCGAAAAGGAGAGGAGAAGGAGCGAAGGGTGATCTGACTAGCGCGATCGTTCCTCGATTCAACAAAAAAGAGAGCCCTGACGTCCCAATTTCGACTCGTCCTCTTCTTCTCTCCTTCCTGCTTTAATCAAAATCAGTGGCTCACGATCGGTCGCCGCGCGGCTGCCTTTTCAAAGCGGGGCCCCGCGTTCGTCGCCACCGAGTCGTCTCTATCCGCGAGCGGATTTTCCCAGTGCTTTTATTTCACTTCGCTCGTTTCGCGTTCTCCGTCCCCCGTCAGGTGTCAGTAGACGTTGCGCTCGGGCGCCCCGTGAATTTAGTATAGTAAACGTCACGTTCGCAAAGTAGGTACCTTATACTCGCGGGAGAACGCGAGGCGTTCGAATCCGTGAATAGGGGCACCGAACGCGAGGGCGTCGATCGATAAGGGTGCTATGAAACTTGCCGCGACTTATCTACACTGTCTTAATTAGACGAACGAATTTACTATCTTACCCCTGGCAGTAGCTAAGCAAGTGAAAGGAACGACGGCGCAAAGAACATTCCCCGCGAAAGAAGCAGAAGAAACACGCAACACTGGTGACGTTATGCTAAAGTTGCTAACATATTAGCGAATGCGATTACAGCTGGCGATCGGCATCAGGCGGTTGCTGTTAATACCGAGTTTTATCCGTTACTTAATTACTGGCCGACCAGACACCGAGGAATCCGGAAAGGAACAGGTTACCCCCTACCGGTGGCAAAAAAGTAATCGTCCTTTCCGTGGATCGAACCCCCGGACGCTGCTAATAAACTCGAAGCATCCCGACTCGCGGCTGGACTTCTCAATCTGCCGTTTAACGTCTACGCCCTTTAATTGGCCATCGTATAGTACCGATATTACCGCGATATTGCCGGCGTTTCGGAGACCGCGTGGATAAAACTGTCTCGGAAGCCTGTTCGAGGGGTTGCCGCGCTGCTAGCTGCCCGACGCGGGGTTTTTGGCTTCGTTCTGCTCCAACTGTGCTTATCGCGAACTTGACTGGCTGGTCAGGACCTCCTCCCAGGCTGCGAATGGCGTCACAACCGACCCCCACTTATGCTTGGCCGTCTTTCAGCTTCAGGAGTCGCGGTGCAGCAAGCTTCGTTGGTACCGATCGCACCTATCTGCCTTTCTCTTCCGCTTCTCTGCTCACTTTCTCGCTCCTTACCTCGCAGACATTCGTTGTTTGTTGGTAGTAATCGACGCTGATCGCTGTAAGTGATCGTTAGCCGGGGATCTGCAGCTTTAGGCGGACTCTGAACTACCGATTCATTATGCGACGGCACACTAACGTGTATAAATAGCTGTTCATCTATTTCAGCGCCGATCGTGTCCATCGCAGCCACGAGTTCGGTGGGCAGACGGGAAATTCCGGGTTTCTGTACAGGGTGTTAAAAAAGTTGTGTTCACTGCTCTCAGGGGTGAACCTACACCTCTGGGTCGGTGGAAATGGGTAAAAGAAACCTTGCTGCCGAATTGTTTATGATACTGAAAATTAATGTTAATTTCTTTTTTTTATATCAACATATTCTGCTCGCTGATAGGAGAAAAAGACTGTAAGGAATGTGTTGATGTAAAGAAAGAAAAGTAACATTAATTTTCAATATTATATAATATTTTGCAGAGGTGTAGGGGAGTAGGGGCATGGTGGGGAAGCTAAGGAAAAATGCAAATAAAGTGATGATTGTACCTATTAATTAAGTCTTTATTGCTTCAAATAAAACTATAAGTTAATAATTTGTTATACACTTCGGACTATCTGAGGTCAGGCGTCTAAGTTATTAAGCTTTACAAAACAGATGGATAAAAACCGTCTTGCCCCCACCGCGGAGTAAAATGGGGTACCGAAATGATTTGCCTAAGTATTTTATATATTCGAACTAAAAATAACGAGATTTATTTGAATTCAATTATAATAGAGAACGATGACGTTGCTTAATCTCACATGAACAACCATGATACGGGGCATGGGGTACCCCGACCTAACCCCTAATGGCGTTAGGTATCAAAGACCCCATCCTGCCTCAAAGCATCGCTTTCCAAAGATTAATATATTTGTACGACAAATAAAGAAATATTGAAATTCTGAATATGTCACATTAAAATAGATGAAATGGAAATTATCATAGAAGAAAAATAATAGACTTAGGTACCGTTCTTAACCGGTTAACTGTCAATGTATCATATATGATCAAACAAAAATCTGGCCAATTCTGTCAATGTATCATATATGATCAAATGGAATAACTTTTTTGATTTTCAAAAGATTTGAATGAAACTTGGTATGTAATGGTTTTTGGGGTAGCTGAATCTGAATTTGGCATCGGAATTGTAAAATTCAATATGGCAGACTCAAAATGGCCGAACCAAATTGGCTGACAAACATTAAAATACTATCGGGATATAGAAAAATTGTATATAGGGGTTTTTGGGGTCGCTGAATCTGAATTTGGCATTGGAATTGTAAAATTCAATATGGCAGACTCAAAATGGCCGAACCAAAATGGCTGTTTGCCACCTAGCGGTGACTTTTAGTACTAAGCCGAAACTTGCAGATCAAAAAAAGCTCTTGCGGTGGAATTTATGGATGAAATTCAGGTATAAAATTATTCGAAACTTTTTCGTAGAAAATAAAAAAACTAAAAAATTAAACCCCTAAACCCTTATTTTTCAGGGGTTGGGGGTGGCATTGAAAAAAGTAACAGCTGCAATCGAATTATAGACAAGAAAACTTCACAAATAAAAAATTTTTAAATAAAAAAAAGGTTTAGTAAAGAATTGACAAACTCACCCCTAAATTCTATTTTTTAGGGGTTGGGGGTGTCAGATGAAAAAAATTACCCCCGGAATCGGTTCAGCGACTCAAAAAACCCCTGTATACCAAATTTTGTGTGATTCACTTAATATTTCGATGTTACCAGTTTGGGCCCGAATAATGAAAAGGACCGTGCCAGTTAACCGGTTAAATATATGTTTATTTCAAATCTTTTTATCACACGAAATAACACCGACGCAGCACGCAAACGGTTCACAGCTATAAATAAAAAACGCGTGCTCCCCCACTCGCTTTTGCCAGCGACCGCACTATTATAACACAGTGGCTTCCTAATTATGTATTTGTCACGTGCCTAGCATCTTTTAATTAAGGTTTAGGGAGATACCCCATCTTACCTCGCTACCCCGTCATGGCCCCACTTCTCCTAGATTCATCTTTGAAATCAGTGAACATCGCGTTTTTATCTACAATCTACTTATGCCTCCATTTCCCCAGCATTGTTTACGCTTTCTATCTTCCGAGCAAACAACGGGACGAACTGGACGAGTGAAGAGACCAGGGTCTAGAATGGCCAAACGGTCCAGCGGTTCCACCCCCGAATGGTCTCGACCGGCCAGTTAATTTCGCTTGGAGCATAGTCGATTTCAGCTAGAGAAATCGTCGCCGCGTAGGCGGGCAATGCAGTTGCGCGGTCGTTAGCGATAAGTCCCCTGCAGCCCGTATCATTTGTCAACGGGAACAGACACCTGAACGACACGAAATACCCCGTATAATTGCTGTCGAATCTCTGCGCAGCTGTTAATAATCCTGTTCCGCTGCCTATAAAGCTGGCCGCCGGGGGAAAAATGCGCGATTGCGAATGTTTAGCGGGCGTCGCAGAAGTCCGCGCTCCTTCTTGGCAGCGCGTTTCGAAACGAGGCGCGTGTAAATCCCGTCGAAACGAGCCACCGTTTCCCTGCCCCCGTTCCGCCGCATCAGCTGCGCCCGCGACGATACCGACGGTCCATTGCGAAACAGAAGAACGGCAATTAGCGGGCGGCCGAGTTAATTCGCGCGCAAATCATACGTGTTAATTAAATACCGCGGTGGGTACGCGTAATTCAGGAAGCCGTAACTTATATTTCTTTAATCGTTTCGCCGTTAATCGAGCGTAAATCTCGACGGTCCCGGTATCTGGCCGGGGTTCATTAAACTGGATTTATGCGTGATAATTTGAACGGGCGGGAGGGCTTAATTTTCGGGCAATTTATAATGTTACATTCCTCGGGGAGGCGAAATCGCGGTGACCGATCTGCCCCGCTTGTCCGCGTGTCCTTGTACCGATATCTATCCACGGAAAGAGAAAAGGTGCGAGGATTGAAAGGACGGCGAACGTCACCGATCCAACCGTGGCGGAGCGCGGTCGGCGATTCTAATTAGCAGGATTTTCCGAGTCGCAGGGCGCCCGATGCCCCACGATAATCTCTATCGGATCCACGGACATGCATTACTATCTATACGTCGTTACGTCGTTGCGTGGAGGGTCGAGGTGGGAGGGGGGCGGTTGGAAGTCGTAGAGAGAGCTGGTGGAAATAAAGACGAGGGTATAGGTGTCGGGGGATGGACCATTCGCCGTGGCCATCCTATGAAACCGAGTGCAGTCCAGGGTATAGTAGACATCCCCTACCACGGGCAAGTTTTATTGGAGATGGCCAGAGGGAAGAGCGAGCCAACGACAAAGGGACAGGTAGGGTGGAAGAAAGAGAGGGAAGAATGGATGAGAAAGAGAGAGAGAGAGAGGGGGGGGGGACAGCGGCAAGTAGGGAAGAACGTGCGAAAGGAAGCGTGTGCGCTCCGTGGACCACGGCCCTTCAGGATCGACTACAGGGGGAAATAATACGGTGGATAGACGGTGGAATAGGCTTGAGCATTAAAGGATGTCCTCTCGACCGTTTGCGTAAAAATAAGGCGAAGCCATTGGCCATGAGAACACTTCCGATGGAGCTGGGTCGTTCGACACGGTTCTTCGAGGAACTGGTAATGCAACGTGGATGGCATGCGTTATTAAATAGCATAGGTAGATAATTTCCTTGTTTACGCAGTAGTAGGTAGGTATATAAGTCCCTCGCGTTTTAACGTGATTCCACTTGGAGAGAGCGGAACCTTCTAAATACCTCCCGAGGGGTAGTAGGATTGTTCCATCTACAGTCGTGCATCTCCAGTTCTGCTGTACGTCCTACTTTTTATTGTACCTAGGATGGCCAGTCCGGTGAATGAACACTTAAGGGGGATTGCGCCTTGTTGCACCGAAAAATAGGTAATTCTTTGTTAATTTTTTCTACAGAAACGGTTCGACAAATTAATTTGAGCTTCGGCAGGCTGTATTATTGTATCTTGAACTTTTGTTCTGAATTTTTGTGTGGCAGTGAAAACAACACGGCAGATACAAAAAGAGCGTTGAAAAATAATCGGGTGGTCCTGGCGATGACGAAAAGTACTATAAGGGTTATCCGAATCACAATAAAGAAAAGACATTCTTAATCTATATGAATGTGACTATCGGTGGTAGTAGATTTATTGCCGCATCTGTGACCGTTCCTTTTTTATTTAAATAAGTTTTCCCGATTTTGGGGCAAAACCTGTTTCAGACTCAAATCAGCACGCTTCGCCTCCTTCAAAAGGCTGCCATTTTAACATTTTTTTATTTTTCTTAATGCATCTACTACATACGATAGCCACATTCATATAGATTAAGAATCTCATTTCCTTTTTATGTTTCGGATGACCCTTACAGTACTTTTCATCAACGCCAGCACCACCCGATTATTTTTCAAAGCTCTCTCTGTATCTGCCATGTTTAATTTTTTGACTGTCACATCAAAATTCAGAACAACAGTTCAAGATACAGCGAAACAGCTTGCCAAACCTCAAATTAATTTGTCGAACCGTTTTTGTATAAAAAATTTACAAAGAATTACCTATTTTTCAGCCCAACAAGGCGCAATCCCTCCTTAAGCTGCATGTCTGTTAAAATTAGTATTCACAAATCGTTATTTAATTCTCTGAATGTTATTACTGTAAGCGAGCTGTTTCACCCCGGAACCCAATTCCAGCATTGTTTGATGGTTATAACCTTCATTAAAAGTCTGGCATAGGATTAAATGAAAAATGTGCCAAATGAATAAATTTCTAATGAATAAACAGGGTAATAACAAAGGTAAGGTTTTCAATGTCTTCAGACGATTGTTCTGTAAATATTTTTTCATTTTCCAATCGGAATATTATTGACTTGATATCTACTTCACTGATATTATAAGAACATAATTGTGCACAGTTGAAATTTGGTTTCTGGGGTGAGTTAACCCTATTCACACTGACAGCGGAAGTGTTAAGAAAGAAAAAAGACTGGATAAGTTGTTCATTCATAGGTAAAGTAAGAAATGTCCACGTTTGCCAGTGAATGAACGGGCGTTCATTCATTGGTATTCACTGATATCTTCCACCCAATGCATGAATACTTAAATAACAAAATTCTTAGAAATCCGTTATTCATACAATATTCTGCGTTAAAGAAACATCTAAACAACGCAATTATAAAAACAAATTTATCATAGGACCATTAAACGCATGACAAAGTACAAATTGTAAATTGCAAGTAACAAGACTTGCCTTGAACTTGTGGAACGCCATGGGGACAACTGTTGAATAAAGAGGTTTAATACAGGTTATAGGTAAGAAGGAAAACGCTTTTGCAAAACATCTGTGGGTTTCCTCGGTAAATTCCGGTGTATGTAAATTTGAACGTGAAGGGAGCGTGATAGGGGTTAATTTTCTCGTATTAAGTATGTATATATATGAGTAAAATTCATTCACTGGGGGAGTGTTCATTCACTGGCCAGGTCACCGAATACTGTTATATTTTTAGACAGCAACTTGGTTTCACCGAATCCCGCAATGTCGACGCCATCGACTTTACTGTCCGCCACGGAAAACATATTCAGAGAATTCTCCGTTCACGGAGAAACCAGAAACTGCGGACCACACAGTCCCACAAGGAAAGCCAAAAGCAGAAAACAAGAAAATCAGTTTCGCGACAGAGAGTGGTACAGCGTGGCTTATCTAAACGCAGCAGCGATTCACACGGGCCGTAAATAACGCGCGCGTCTTTCCACGCTGGTATGCGCGCGTTTCCGTGGCTCGCTAGCGATCGACGACGCTAGATCGCCGCGCAAGATTCCCCGTACACATCCTCCGTCGGTTCTATTTTCCCCGGTGGATCGGAACGACGTTGATCCACCGACGGATTGCATTACCGCGGGCAATAAGGAAGATAGCCGCGCGAGTCGTTCGGATCGATATCGGCGTTCTCGCGGTCGAAACACGCGATATCGAGACACCAGCAGTGTCGAGAGGCTCTCTCTCTCTCTCTCGCTGTGGCGGCGCAACGGATATAAAATGTGCAGTGAATTTTCAAATATTTCGCGTCGCGTCCCGGCCGTGGCCCACGCATGCGCGGCCCAGGTAGAACCGGATACGTCCGAGGCGTCACGCGAAATAAGATATTATAATCTCGCGGGCGGCCATAAATATTATTGCGGTGACGCCAGCATTACCCTGTAGGAGCTGTAAAATCGTGGAACGTGTTACACGGGGAGAAAGAGTCGGTGGTGGTTTCGCTGGCTCGCTCGGCTCTGTTGCCTCTCTCGATTCCGTTGCAGCCGGTTGCCTGACCGCCTGGGCTGCTCGTCGGTCGTGTTGCTCGCCTCTTGGACCAGTTGCTCGACCTCTCCGCCTCGCCGCGGTCCGCTGCCAGTGTCCGTGCCCTCCTCCTCGTGTCCCCCTCCCCGGCTCTTCTTTTTTTTTTCGTTACTCGATGTCTAAGGCAACGCATAAATATATCGTCCGCTCCAGTCCGCGGCGCTCGTACGACGGCTAATTAAAGGGAACTGCTTGTACGCTGGCTGACACCGCCTGGACATCGCTACATATCGTATTCCACGATATCGATGCACCGAAATAACCGTTATCGTTCCCTCTCTAAGTATCCCTCCGATCCTCCTCTTCCTCCTTCGCTTCTCTGTTGTCCAGCCACTGGTCGTAGGTGGACGGGGGCTATTGTACGCGCGCTTGTTCGCGGCACGACGCTTCCCTCGCGATTAATCCCTTTTACTTTGATCTCGATGCTTCGGACGGTGGCTGTGCGGAAATCGTTCAAGCATAGGCTGTAACCGTGGTAAGTGAACGCCCATGAGCGTTTGCAGCACACGATCCGCTGATAGGTTGAAGGTTTTTCAGGCTTGCTTCTTGCGATCTTTTCATGTTGAATTCCAGATTTGTTGCGTCATTTTTACTTACGATTCTTCACTTTTACGGGGAATATTTGTGTCCCCTTTGGCAAGGTAATGAAGATCGTTGAGAGACTTTAAGCAAAGTCGGAGTGCAGGTTCATTAATTAAGAGAATAAGATTGCAGAGTACCGTGGGTGGTCTGTGTTCATCAAGGTGGGGGAGCGGGAGGAATTCTCCGTCTTTTCCCGCGTCGAATCGTTAGCTGGCCGAGTGGAGCGCCTGACCATTTTGTTTCGTTATTATTTGTGCACCGGGGAGAGCAAATTGGTTTGCTGGAAACGCGCAAAAATTCGAGACCAATGATCGTCGAGTTGCTTCCTGGTTGTCGTTCAAATGTTCCCCTTTTCCTAGAGCTGCTCAGCTTGACGTTCCTTAACTAATAGGAAGAGTGCTTCTTTGTTACCGGGAATTAGACGTCAGAGCGTCGCTGTAACTCACATTTTATAGCTTTCTGTTGGGAAATCCATTTAATCCTCGCAGTTACTCAAAAACAACTGGGGAGTAGATATATTCAACACTATGAAAAGATCTTCCAAAATTCCTTGAATAATAATAATAATAATAATTCGTCTTTATTTATCACATTTACACACAACAAAAAGGGGGAAAAAAAAACTTCGTGCTTCTTATGTGAACCAAAGGTTGAACTAACCAAAGATTGCAAATTCCGTTACCGTTTACCGAAAACGCCACCAATCTCCAACTCGCTGCACTTTGCATGCATGCATGACGTAGCCGCGCGAAGCCGAAACATCCATCGCCTTTTAATCCGGAGCAAGCGTGCCCCGCATATTTTCAAAATCATCCCCTTCCACCCTCGCATCATCCCCTATACAAGATGGACGCGAATCGCAAACGCAAATCCCAAGGAAACGCATCGCAGGGACGGGAATAAAATGGGCCCGTTGGGTCGGCGGAATGATGACGGAAGGAACGTCCAGCGGGGCCATTACGATCTAGGTAAATCAGGAAACGCGCGATCACGCGCGCCCTGCAGCTGAAAATGTATCGCGGGCTGCGCGTACGCGCCCCGTCGCTTTGCCGTTCCGTAACTGACCCGCAACACCATAAGCGGAACACCGCGCGGACACGATTTAATACGCCGTAAATGGTAATGGCCCATAATAAAGTTTTACGAGGATAATTGAAACTATATTTCCTTGGGCGGGACCGGGGCCCTCCTCTAAACGGTCGCTGAATTCTCTTCCTCGAGGAGTCTTCCAAGGGAACCCATTCTTGACGTTCGCGTTGGCAATTTTTGGTCACGAGGCTGCCAGTGTTTTCCCGTGCTGGAAGATCCACGGGAGTTTCGCGAGGTCCTCCGGGCCGGGAGCTTCAAGTTTGATGCAAACACATCGGGGAACGCCGTAACCCACGGTTCGACGTCGTAACGAGCGCAATTCAGAGCGTAGGAGAGAGCTCCTCCATTGAGGATGACAAGCTCCAGCGCATCAAGACCCTCCGCGCGTCTGCCGCGTCTGGAAGTGGAACAATTTGTACCAGACGAAGATCCACTCTTACGACCTCAATAATCCCCCACCGCGCGACTTGTCAAGGTTAAAATTGTAGCCCCCGCTCGGCTGGATGTATCGGCGCCCCTGTCCGTCTAGCAAACTCGTGACAGCGTATTCCACGGCTGATCGAACGCCAGACGATTCTCCCACGCGATCGCGGCCCGCTGTTACGCCTATGCGAACCTTCTCGGGGTCGTTAGAATCAATGCGAGGACCGTTTCACTCGGTCCAGACCGTCTGGCCAGGAAGCCGACGCGACGAGGGCTCGTTTAAGCTTGGTAACAGCGTCCCAGACGACCCGAGGCTGTTCCTTTGACTCGAGGAGGTGCGAATAACGATGTTTTCTGTTAAACTGACGCTAAAACCCCGCGTTAACCTGTTATCTGGACCATTTTTCAGCCAGAAGCGCCGCTTACACTCGTGCAGTTAACACCAGGCAAAGACGAGTTAACTCGCTTGCATGACGTAAGTTATTTCCACAGCGGTGCAATAAAAAATAGGAAATGCAATGGATAATTGTTGTGTTTTCACGAACATTACCCGCTTCTAAATTATTCACCCTTCTTCTTACACAATCTTACATTGCGCTCTCAGCCGGTTAGCGTAATAAACAAACATTAACAACTCAACTCGCCTTGCCCAGTTACAGCGTCGCACACGTACCTTATATCGCGCATTAATTATCCATTTTCCGCGGACAAATTGAATAATAACCGTGGCAGCGTGTTCCTCTCGTGAGCCGCGACCCGTAGCTGCGCGGAGTACATACCTGGAAAAGGCAGCCGGGCCGCGGAAAAACGCGTGCACCGCGGCGCGCAGCCAGCGGAGCGTATCGAGTCGACGGCGTTTCCAGCGACAAGCACGCCCGTATTCCTGCCCGGACGCGCGGGCAGCGCGATCCACAGGGACGTTTATAACGCGCCCGGTCATCTCTATTCAGCGTGCCGTACCCTCGATATCTCCCGTCGCCCCTTTTTTCCCTCTATTTCCCCGTGAAATGAGGCTGGGATGCACGGGCGCGCTGCCCTCGCCTCCTCCTCGCTCCGCGTGCCCCGCGTCCTTGTCCCTCTCGGATCCCCGACCGCTGATCTGCTCGGTGGATGCGCTCGTCCCACCTCGGCTCTCTTTTCCTACGGTTTTTCTCCCCCCTCTGCCGCTGCCGCGACCCTCTCCCCGCGCCAGCCAGCTCTTTCTCATCTGCTGCTCCCATCCCCGCTCCTCTAGCCTCTCTTGCCAACCGGGCCGCACGAGAATACATATTTTACAGGCATTCATGATGGCCGCCGCGCATCTGTGCAAACCTGTCTGCCTGCCTGACTGCCTGGCCTGCCTGCCTCAGACAGGCTCGCCCCCTTCGAGCAGACTGGAACACGGCTGCTGCTGTTGCTGCTCTTGCTGCTGCTGGCCAAGCTAACCATGCGACTCCTCTCCGTCTCCTTCTCCTTCCTTCGTGTATGTTTCGCTTCCCCACCTTCTCCCGCTGCTGCTGCTGTTTTTTTCTCACTGGATCTGCTCGACCGCAGTGATTATCCGCCGCGACATTGCGCTACGTTGCTTCGAGGGGCGTCTTGCTTGGTCTGCTTTCCTTCCCGAGAAGGGCTTCGGTTTACATACTCTGATCTTGTGGGTTCCTGGTTCAGCATGGATAGCAGAGAGGATTTGGGGATTTAAGACTGTATTAGTAAATGGATATACCTGTTTCAAGGACGATTAGTTTTCAAGCGCATTAGTGGATCTAAAACGTCTCGTACGATTTAACGAAAATCCTGTGGAAACGTAAATAGTGATTGTGCTTTCCTGATATTTTTACTTCCTCCAGATTCGGGAATTGCCGAATGTACCTAATATAATTATTTTTCGGGATTCGAGATTTTCTTTCGGAAATTCCAGAAAATCTCGAGATTTAACGCGAGCAATTTTCGAGGTCAATAATCGCGCCTTTATGACTTCCAAAGGGGATTTATCGTCCCCCCACTCCAAAATTAAAAATATCGCTCTTTTACAAATTTCATATCAAAATTTACATTTCTACAAAAAGACTACTTATTAGAGCATTACAAATGTACAATTATCACAGAAAAGTTAAAAGATTGAAAAGTACGAAAATGCTAACTCAAAAATGACACTGGGGTGTAGCCTACCCCATGTGACTAATTTCTAATTGTACGAAGATGTGACCACAGAGGGCTTGCAGCATATAAACATGGAGGAAGCATGCAATGGGCAAAAATGTAGACAGCGGTAAAAAGAGAAAAATATACATGGGGGACACCCTCCCTCTTTCTAACGCCAGGGGCGGCAACGATTTTTTTTTTTGATGTTGGAAAGAGAGAGGGTGTACCTCATATATATTTTTCTCTTTCTACCGGCGTCTACATTTTCGCCCATTGCATGCTTTCTCCTTGTTCATATGCTCTAAGACGGAGGGTTAAAAAAATTTCTTAAGTCAAAAAAGACCTGCAGAAACACAATCCCCCTGTCGAACTGTTCCCCATCGCGAGAGGCTTCTGGAAGGTTGAACGACGTTTTAAAGCAATGGCGGCACGGTGAACGGTGGCGCGTAAGAACGGGTTAAGTCGAGAACGGCGTTCGTTCTGTAATGGGCCTCTCGGTATTTGCGGGCCAATCGAGGCGCATAAAACTGGACAGATGTATAGCGGGGCAAATCGGGGCCGAAATTGCGGCGGTAATTGCGTAATAAGGCCCTCGGTGCAGCTGGAGACAGCCAAGGCGGAAGCGAGGAAAGCCGTGAGTAGCGATGGGACCGATCCCATCCGCCTCGAATCCCCCATCGCTTCGAAATTTACGGGCTCGCTTCCTCTAATTGAATAGTCGTGGAAACTGAATCGATGGGATTGTTCGAGGGAATCGAGAGGGCTCCCGAGTTTTCGGCGAACGAGCGTGAACGTATTGCGTGAAGGGAGTCGGTATCGATTCCGACGGAAACCGAATCGTAGCGACAAAGCCTTCGCTCGGTCCTGTGCAGGGTGTTGGCGAAGGTCGGGGACGTTTTTCCAGGATATAAAATTCTATAACCTTTCTATTTCATTTTAGGGGATCGTTCGTCCACCGATTAGGGGAGAGTGGGGTAATTGCGCACACCTGAGGAAAAAGAAAACAAACAGAACCAGAGCTGTGTGAGAAAGGAATTTCTTTATTATTTATAAACATACTTGAACCATTCATCTGCAAACTACTATATCGAATTTTTGAAAAATTATAATCAAAATCAACTTTTTAGTGAAAACATAAAACCCTCGGTGTTATTCATTACCCCCACTTTCCCCTATATATCAGCTTTAGTATTTAAGATTTTACAAATTTCTGTCCATATTTTCAACAAAATTTCAAATTTTCCTTTCGAATCGCTCCCACGGATGAAATTGACGTTGAATAGATTTAATTCCTATTTACGACTCGCGTGCTTTAAGAAGCAAGATTAAGTACGCAGTAGGTATGCGTTTAGTACTATTCTCGTGCTAAAAATGTGAGGAGGAACGGCGGGCGACTATAAATCTGGCGCGGCGTGCGCGCATCGAATGATAAGCGGGTGTAAACAAACGTTAAAAGAAGGAAAACGAGACCGGTTGCGGGTTACGCGTTTCCCTCATTGTTTTAAAGACTCGAGTCTGTTCGCGGCGCGTACTTAAAACGCTTATCACGGCGAATGGCTCGTTAGAAGCTAATTTACACAAAGAGTTAGCACGAGAAACGTAATACCATAAAAATTCACCGTCACCCGGATGCGCCGTAATTCAAGCGATGACTCATAGTAAAACCAGTTTCCTTCGTTTTACTCCACGCGGAGAGAGGGCGGGGAGAGAGAGAGATTTTCTGAAAGCGCTCGCATCGCGCGCCAACATTCCCGGCGAATTTATCGATATTACGCACGGAAAATGCACGGACCTATCGAGTTGGAACTGCCGGCCATAGAAACTTGGGGATTTCTATCGATTCATTGGCGCAGCAGACGTGACTTTACGAAAAAGCCACATTTTTTAGGCTCTCTTGTATTTTATAAGCGTATTTCACCTGCGCAGTGAATGCGAGGGACTATCAATGTGTATATTCTTTTAGTGTTTATTGGGAATCTGTTTAGTCGGCCTTGATTACGCTGAATTGTCAGTTGAGACTGTCTGAGGCATTGCTGAAAAATCGAAAAGCAAGAAAATAGAAAGCTTCGTTCTATTATATTAAGATCTACCTATTCTAAATAAAAAAAAAAAGTGGTACCTATAAATCAGAAATTACGATGTAAGAAGAACGCTACAAATAGGGGAGAGTTGCCAATATCGTACTGGTCACCTACTTAAATCGTACCTCATCAATTTCTCAGTAATTAATGAATATAAACGACATCTGATGATAAAACTATCAAGTAAATGCGAAATAAGAAATAGAAACAAAACCTTAAAAGTTTAAAAACTTACACCCTATTTTGTGCGTGCTATAAACATTTAAAAAAATCAGGTATGATTGATGTAACTTTTTACTAGTTTCTATTAGCTGATAATAATTAAACAATGCAATTTCGTCCTGTATTTTTGTATTTTTCTAAAAGCGGGTTTAATGTAGAATATTTTACATTCATTTTAAGTACATAGTACATTCATTATAAAGTTTAAATTGATATTTATAAATAAATTGACCATGTTTCCTAAATCGTACCACTACAATAGTACCAGTATGATTTGACAACTCGTATGTTGTTATAGGTTATGTACATATATCATATTTATAGGTTATTGTGGCCTGTGTGTGATCCATATACTTACATATATATATCTAGCTATATAATAATCATTACTTTATGTTGAATATTTTCTACTCTATTTGTTATTGATACTATTTTTAGTGGAGGTACGATTTAGGAGACCGGTTGCCTAAATCGTACCTTTTACAGTATGTGACAAAACGATTAATAACAAATTAATTTGTTCTGAACAAAAGGTTAAGCGTATAATAGTAGGTGCCTAAAAGATCAAGCTACAATATCCAATAGCCATTTACGTTGAAATTGGTACCAAATATGAAATATAACGTAAAATGTCTTAAGTGGTACGATATAAACAACCCTACCCTACCCACCGTGGGAGAGGAAATTACACGATACACCAAAGCACATCAAAATAGGATAAATCGATGGCTTATGTTAGGGCACAAATATTGAATGTTTATCTTTTGTAACACTTGAGTTTTTATATGCAACAAATACCTAAGATGTTATTGACTGTTTCTTTGTGCTGTATAAAAATCACATTTATATCTACTCCATAAATTTGTCAAATGTAATATTCATTTAAATCTGTTTTTCTCGAGAGCTCTAAAAGTGGACATATATTTATAATATTTATGCACTAAGCCATGATAAATGATCACACAAACACTCTCGCAGAAAACTGTTTCTCAGGCCTCCCCAGAAGATTCAAAAGGAATCACTCTTCAGATTTACACATTTCAAACCATTAATACACTCTCCTCACATATGCACACACACACACACACACATCACCTAAAACACTACTTAATATTCTACTGCAGAGATTGTCCATAAAAGCATGGAAATCGTCTTGCTATATTAAATAATCCCTCTAAAAAGAAATGTAATTAACTGTATCCACGTACCAATTTAGGAACATTTAATGAAAGACTTAAAAAAGAAAACGTTGAGACTATATTACAAAGTTTAAGATCCCCATTAACAATTGCCTCCTTTAAGGTAGCCATGCATATGCAGATCCACTTCCCACAAACAGGAGTCTACAATAAGAACACTCCTGCCAAGTGTCTCAGCACTTAAAGTAGAGCTCAATCACTTATCAGACAACAAAACAACAGCAGCACCACAATTTCCTCGAGTCCGTCAAAGTCGATGGGCCATCAAAATCGCTGCTCAGCCTTCCCTGACAAATAAACATCCCTCTGTATAAAGAAACCGTCATCCAAGGAGCTCGAGAGGCGGTTGCTCCCATCGCTGCCGCGAGATAATAAGCGAACGTGTATGCTTTGCGGGCGAACCGCCGTTTTCCATCGCGCCGTCATTATTGTAATTACCAAAAGCCATTCGTGCACGTATAGGTCCGCGCGCAGGCCGTTGGCCATTATCCCTACGCGGCCTTTAGCCGCGTCGCCCGTTTCGCCCCCTTTTTTTCTCCGGCAGCCCGCTTCTCCGCTTTTCTTTCCCTCTCGGGTTTTACGATGGTTTACCGAGCGATGCGTGGCAAGTTATTGGCCAGCGATTTTAGCGTGCCCACATAGCTTATGACTACATCGAGTCCCGCGGGAATAGGCCCGTTTCCTAGCCATCGAGGCACGCCGGGGAGCACTCCGCTCCGTTTCGTGTCTCCTCTCCCGAGCACATCTATGGCATCGCGACTCCGCGCAGCTCTCGATGCCCGTTTTCACGCGCTCCCTCGTAAAACCCGGCCGCTCGAATAAATTAAACGGCGGACGTGGATTTCATTCACCATTCCTTGGAGAAAAGTGAGATCATGTGTGCGTAGGGCATATGGTAGTGTAATGTCCCGTTCTGAGACTCGAAGAGCGAGTTTTAAATTAGCAAATACCTAGTGGCATTTGGAAGTTTTGGTTGTTTCGAGGGGCTGAAGAAATTTTATTCATTGTATTCTTTTGACTTAGGTACTCTAAGCCGTAGAGTCACTCCCTTCTTTGCTCGCGCCTTGTAAAACGGTCATAAAAGAGGTGTCTTATAAGCCGAGGAAGGTTGAGGAAACGAACTATGGCGACTTCGACTACCTGGCTTTCATCCATCGAAAGGATGCTTGGCTTTTTTCAATCGCTTGGCAGACTCGAGGCTCCGAGGCTACTTACACCTCTTTTACCCAGGTACGGGGGTACCTGCCGGTAATTATCTAGAGGCGAAACAGTTTTTTATTAACCCTCCATAAAACACTCCGAGGGTCGCCGAATTTTTATAACCCGTCGATTGCAGGAATCAGTTTTTAGGATGGCATTTTACAAATTGCTTTAACGTGGGTATCTCCCCGGTGGAAATGCTTGAACGAAACTGCTTTAACTAATAAGTCAGTGTTTCCCAACCTTTTTTTTTTAAAAACCTGCGACTCCCTTCAATATCAAGTGAGGTAAATATTTTCTTCCTTTCATTCTTGAAAAATCAGAGTTCCATCATTAATAAAATATGAAAATACACATAGATAATACACATAGTAAACATAGTAAAATAAATAAGTGCCAAAAATTGTAAACTTAAAATAACCGCGGCGACCCACAGGTTGGGAATCACTGTAATAAGCGACAATTTCTCTTATTTCTGAATCGTGTGATTTAAATTTCGAAAATCTCCAATCCCCTAACGTAACAATTCAGCAATTTTACAGTTTTAGAAATTCAGAAATTCTTCATCATTCTACAGTCCCACCATTTTTGATTTCCATTTCCTCCGATTTGGACTGCTCCATTTGAGATTTCGATTTGACCAAGTTCCCCGCCCTCGTAATCGCGCAACATTGGAGCGCCGTGCCCGATAAAGTTGGACGACGGCGTCGCCCTTTCCAAACACCATTGAATGCTAAATATACATACTTGCAAAAGGATCGTGAGTAACCGGACGAATGGTGTGGTGCAGACACCACAGATGGCAGCAGCTAACAAGGTATCCGGATGGAGCTCAATAATCCAACTTGGACGAATTCACCCTCGCCTAACGACGGGGTGGGATAGGGTGAAATGGCTGAACATTTTCGTCTAATGTTGGAGGAGAATCGAACGGTGCAAATGTTGGGAAGAGGTTTACGTACATTTCGGTATTAAGCTGTTAGGAATTATATCCCAAACATTCTCGTTGAGATGCGTGCAGCGGCGCGGCGATGAAAGTATTTAATTAGGGTGGAGGCAGTTTTTGAATTTAAACAGAGATTCCAGCTACAATTACGGGAGATGTTCCAGATACCTTGTAAGCTAAGCGGCATTCTAATCTCGTGGAATTTTATCTGCGTAGTAACGACCCCTCGTTTGTCAGCGCGCACTCGGCGCCCAGGCAAATCCCTTTTTCATCTAAATTCCTTCGTAACCAATAAATTCTAATGCTATCCAGACGTGGTAGGCGCTTCTTCAAAGTCCAGGATAATATTCCTCGACTCGTCGATGTCGCCATATATCTACAACCTACTCCAATAACCGTCAGACACTCAGAGCTTGTCCCTTAAAATTACACGCGGAGCGTGAAGCCAAGAGGAAGGATTTATTTTCGTTTTGATTTCGTATATCGCGGAAGCCATCGAAGCATCGAAATACCCAATCAATCTCGAAATAAATGTGTTCCTTGAGCTCGCAGCATCGAAACGTCCAATAAACACCAAATTGAATGGTGGCAACTCCCAAGCTTCCGTCATCAGAATTTGTTCTGCAGTTAATCAACCCTTAAGCTCGTCGTTAGACCTTGTCCTAAATCCCACGACAAAGTCACGAATTTCACTAAATCTAACGGATCTGTTCATTGTTCGCAGAATACAAGGAGCCTAGAAACGTGAGCGCGTGTCGCGGGGGAATCCCTCGCGACGTTGGCCAGCTGACGAACGAGGACGCCGGGGATGTTGTCACGGCGAGGATCTGGCGTCGGACGAAGACGGAAGGAGCAACAAACGGTGGAAAGGTGAATGGAAGGGTTCGTGGACGGTTTTTCGCGAGACGGGGCCCAATAAAATCGCGGGGATCTGGGATCGAGGCGTTTCGAGGTGCATGCCGGCTGGTGGCGCCAGGCTACGCCACGCTCTGCCCAGGGGTAGCGCGAACCACGGTCTATACGCCGGCTCGAGAGGGGAGGGCCGCGTCGAGGCGATGTCGCACACAGCCGCGGCGAAATCAAATAGACGCGGACTGGCTACGTGGGAAGGGCGAAGCTGGCTGAGGGACGAGGACAGAGGCGGCCTGGAAGGGGCCAGGACGCGCGATGCGGGAGACGAGGACGAAGAACGGAGAGGGGTTGGTTGACCCTGCCGGGTCAAGAGAGGGCCGCCGCGTTGGAGGAAGGGAGCTGGAGCGGATAGGTGTTATTCGATTCCGTTCGAAAAGACAAAGCGAGCCAGCGCGGCCGAGAGGAACAGGGAGGCGGCGGTGGAGCGGAGACAGGGGCCGGTGGAGCGCTAGAGGAAGACGCACGGAGAGAAGGGTTGGTCGACCCTGAGGAGACGGGCGAGGGGGAAGGACGAAGCTGGAGAAAGAGGCGACGCGGATGGAGAGAAAGGGAGAGATTGGCTGACCCTGATAGGAACGACGAGGAAGACAAAAGGTGGAAGGACAGAGAGGATCGATGGGTGGGGGGGGGGGGTGGGGGTGGAAGGAGACAGAGAATGAAAGAGAGGGGTTGCTCGACCCTGCGCGTTATCAGGAGCCGCCCCTCCCGGTCGCCCCTATATCCACCCCGACTTTATATACCCCCCCCCCCCCCTCCCCCGTGTATCCGAGCCGTGGGTGCATTCGTGTGCACGGTGGTGGGAACCCACACAAGTAGCGCGCCGCCGACCCTCGGCGCAGCCGGGTGCAGAGCGACGCCGCATGGCGTCGGCGTCGCGAGCTCGGCCGTCTCTTCTTCTCCGTCACCGGAAGATCCCTCTTCTTCCGCGCGGTGCTCCCTACGCTTCTCCTCCAAGGAACAACGAACCGAACGAAGAAAGGAGCGGACAGAGACAGAGAGTGGGAGAGAGGGAGCGAGCGGAGGTGGGAGGAGGGAAAGGGAGCAGGCTCAGGAGCCAGCAAGGGAGAGAACTTTCGTTATCGCGGCGCGAGTGACGCGCTGCCCTCGGAGCGTCGCGACGCCGCCAGACGCTCGACAGTCGTCCGTCAGACGCGCCACGGTTGTCTCCAAACTGACCGGTTTTCGAGCCGCCCGCACTTCGCGCCCGTCCACCGACCAGGATCCGCGTATCTCTTCCTGCGTCCTTCCTCGTCCTCGCCTCCGCCTCGCGTGCCGTCTGCCCTCTTCGGCTTTTACACCTTGCGACCCGACCAGCCCAGCCAGCCCAGCCAGCCCGGACACCTTTCTTCCCTTCCGCCTGCATTCTTCTCGACACTTGCCGCTGGGCCCCCTCGCCGCCTCTCCTGCCGGTGTGCCGTCCGGACTTTGTTTCTCGCCGTGGCATGGGCCACCAGCCGACCGCGCCGACTACGCTCCAACGTCACTCGTCGCACGTAGACCGCGCGGAGCTGTCACCTCTCCCGCCGACAACAAGGATCCTGCCTCCCGTGACTAACAACGCCGCGAACCTGTTCCCGGCTGTGACACCGCCAGTGCAGGAGAATCCATCGATCGGGACTGCCGAGGGAGACGCTTCCAGATACGACACTACGAAGGTGAACCCGAGGATCCGCCGCTGCCTGGTGACAGCAACGAGGTTGGTACAGAGTTTATCCATCCTCCCATTTCTCATAGACTTCATATTGCCCACGATACTGCGTAGGAACGCGCGAGCTCTCGAATATCGACCGACACGAGCACGTGAAACGACGCTGGATTTCAAGGGAGCCTTTTCTACGGCTGCCCGAGCAGCAGGCAACCGGACCGACGAGCCGGCACGGCGGGCGTGCAGATACACTCGGGGATTTTCGGTGCTCTCGATGTCATCCTGGCGACGTCATACAGTAATCATCCCTTTCTTTTACAAGACACATGCAACGTGACTTTTTTTTTGTCTGAAACCACGCAGATACAGTATCTTCCGAGGTTCCTGCCACTATTGTTCTCTGTGCTTGCAGGTCCGTGCCAGGTGACAGCAGTGAGCTTAGCGTTTACAATTCACCAACGAATGCTCTTCCGAAGAACACCGATCCAGAATAAACCTGCGCTTTCCCTGAATCGTCGGCAGATACAAGGAAACGTCACAATCTTCTGCGAACTTCTTACCTGTGCTCAGCGTGGACGATACGTTGATATGTGGCCCAGTACTCGGTGCATCCTTGGCGACGATAACGAAACAGCAGCTCGATGAGGAATGTGGAGCCCCCTGTACGTATACTGAATGTATCCTGAGTGTATTCCTGTCCGGTATACCTTCAGTATACGTAACAGGAGGCTACACCGATCTACGTTGGACGCTGCCACTCGCCCTCGATCCTGATGTCCCCCGTTAATCGTAAATTTAGCTTAAGCGGATTACAGTTTGATAGCTGGCTTCATTACCTGCAACAACGCCGCCTCTCGTAACCGCGGGCCTGGACAAGTGCAAATCGAAATGTTCGTCGTCGACCGTTGCTTTCGACATTAAATTTTCTATTTGTAACTCCATCCACGGCGTTGTATGATTGTTGCGTTGCTTGAGAATTCGTTGAATGCGCACTCGAGCGATATTGCGCGGAGGAATGTTGGAGAGGTTAAAGCAGGCTTCGAGATAATGTTAAGGACTAGGGACTGCGAAATCGTTGTACGATTATTCTAACTTAAGAGAAGATTTAGGGTAGAAATGGATGAAGAAACTGTTACTCGATGTTAATGCGTTCAGAAACTGTAGATACTGTGTGTTTGATTAAATAAACGGTTGAAAATCTGATGCCACGTTAAAGTAATTGCCACGTCGGTTATTCAACGATAATCTCTGCACGTTAAGACCGCGAATTGAAATCACGCGTCAAACATTCTCGAGTCACGCGAGCCAATTAAACGGAACCGCGGAATTCGAAACAGGAATCTTAGATTAGAATCCAAGAGATTTTCAGCACAGCACTGGCTGTGGTTAGTTTGCCTTTCGATCGTAGAATTTAATTTACTCTCAATTATCGACAGCAATTACAATCGTGGGAGGAATTGAGAAATGTCGAATTAACCACACGATTGTATAGCCACTTGGCCCGGGGTGTTAGATGTTTGATTATGCAGAGTGACTCCACGGCGGTGTCGGTAAATTTGCTAAGCAGTGAATCTAAGCGATGAGAACTACTTAATAAAGAGATGTCAGTGAATAATTTTACTTTCACATTGATAGAAGCATTGATATCAGTCTTTAAGTAAACGTAACCTCATTGCTTTCTATTGCATTGTTCCCGACGACTTCACAGGCGTGATTAGTAACTTCTCTAACGAGTAACAAATATTTGTACATTTCTCTGGAACCTTGAAATATCTCTAAATCTTTCTCGACACCATCTCCGTGGCTACAAGAATCATAATTACCTCCAAATCGAAATAGCATGTCCCTCGACTTCAAGATATTCCTAAGCACATGTAACTTGAACGAAATAAACCACCATAGTGTACTTATCTACACAACGACCATCACTATTGTACACAAACATTCGAATGATCATTAATCAGAGAAAAAAGCCTGTTCCTCGCCCTGCAAGGATCGACAGGCTGCGCCAGCCTTTAACCAGCGGCTCGTAGCGTACGTTAAGGATCGAATAAACGTGAAACGAGGCCAGGAGTCGGACTTCATTGAAGGATTCCGAACACAGTTCGTCGTATGCCAAACACGAAATAAAATCGTTTACGAGCGGCGTGTGTACCAAGTTTGCCAATAAACCTCGAGCGAGACAAACAAGGTGTAAGTCATCCCCGTAAACCCCGCAGCCCCCGCCACTTAGCCCCCACGGGGGGGGGGGGGGGCGGCAACCCTTTCCACGCAGCCGAGCGGAGTTTCCGGGCCGACTTTCTCTTTTAGAGCACTCGTAAAAAAGGGTTGAAGGAGGCCCACCGTGGCCGAGCAGCCTGCGATTTGGAAAAGGGTTGGTGAAAGTCGACGGCAGGCAATAAAGATGCTAAAAATTCGAAAGCGAAGAAAGGGTTGTCAGGGTACAATGGCAGGGACGAAAATTTCACTTTTCTCGAACCGGAAGATGAGCTCGCGTAGCTCTGCCATCGTCAGTTCTCTTCGAATCGCGATCGGGTGCGAGTACGCTGGCCGTTCTTGTGAGGTTTTTTTTTTTTCGTTTACTGTTCCTCTTGGCGTTGGGGATGAACGTTAACGGGAAGTTAATAAGTTTACGACGGCTTGTGATTTGACCGAGGAATTGCTTGGCGTTCCTGCTACCTGGAGGCGGTTTACCTGCCATCGGGTTTGCTGTTGATATTCCTCGTTGAGTAGGTAATTATCGCGACGAAATTGGGTGCTAATTAACCCTGGGTATCGGGTTGCTCGAATGTTTTGTTGCAAGGAGCTTAGAAGTGACGTTTCGGCTTGGAAGACTAATAAAGGTGTACCATGTAAAGTATTCTAGGGATTTTATTGTAGGTACTTACACTTATTAATAACTGAGAAAACAGACAGAATTTGTTGAAAAGAGTTTCAGCTTGCGTTTGTTTTTTTAAGCAATTAGCAAATAGACTGGAGGAAGTGGACAGCTTATAAAGTAGGTAACACTGATCCAGACGGGGTCACTGACTGTTAAGCATAAATTCCCAACAGATAACTGATTAATAATATCCCCGCACTCCAACTTTTCGAAATCCCAAATTTAAACGAATGAGCCAACCCTTGCCTCGCCAAGTGAAGCTCAGTCAGTCGTTAAGAATTTCTTGGACGAGTGTAGGTTCCCAATACCGCGTCGAATACCAATGTAAATGGCCCTCGAATATTTCCACGACCCTACTCCCTCAATTACACTTCTGCTGCTGAATTTTTCATCTCCCCCGTGACCGATGGACCACTCTCCGTGGAATTATTCAAATGGGCTTTGAGGCTTCCGCGAGAAGATCGCGACTCGTTACGGGCGAAAGGGGCACACGTCCCCGCGACGAAGTTCTCCCGACGGTATATTCGAGGGTTAGGTACGTGTTTGCCGTCATCGCGTATGCAGGCCTTGCGTCACGGAAGTTGCGCATATGGATCATTGAACTCGCTCGATCAGTCCGCAGAGGGGCACGGCTTCGAATTATGCATTTAGAGTGGATCACGGAGTGCTTTTTTCCTGGGCCCTGGAAGCGGTCAGCGAGAGGCCGATGGAGTTGCCGACATTGGGGTCGAAAGCTATCTACTCGAAATTCCCCGAAAGCCTTGAAACATTTACTCGCTCGCGATAAGGAACAGCCGGAAACCGCGGTATCCTTCGAAGAGCCAGCGAACAAGTCTCCAAGCGAGCGAACCAAGGTGGCCAGACCTAACCCAGAGCCCACGATCTGAAATGGCCGTGCTGACATAACTCACCACCGAAAAAGAGTCGAAAAAAAAAGACCTGCATCTCTCTCGGGGTGAGAGAAGAACCGGGCGGAGGTAGCCCTGAAACTTCGAAGGGGACCTGGAAAAGCGACTTGACAAAGTTCAACGAGCTCGATCGACGAGCGGGAGAGCGCCCGCAGGATGGACGAGGATGCAGGCCAGGAATTTCGAGCAGGGAAGGACAGAGAGGCTGCGATGGCTCGGAGACGAAACGGAGAGAAGCGGTGGGAGAGACGGAGAGGGAGCCTGAACGGGATCATGATAGAGAGAGACCGGGGGAGATCCCTCCGTTGCTGGCCAATGAGTCGCTGGCTCTTTTGGTGGCCCAACCCTCGGGCCAATATGGCCGCCACGTGCAAAAGGGAGCTTAAGTAAGGGTTAGGCTAGGCCAGGCTGATCCTCCTGGACCTGGCGCTTCGCGGAGGGGAACGGGAGCTGGTCCAGGGGCCGGAGGGGAGTGGGCGTCGTTGCCAGCCATGATGGGATGCTGCGGGATAGCAACTGCAGCACCATAGTTCTATGCTTGCCGAACTTCTACGCTCGCCCGGCCGTGCGTCGAATAATGGAAACGTAACTCGGCGCTCTCGCGTTTAGATGCGACCCGCGTGTCGCGGCTAATTACGTCCCACGGTAGCGTAAAACTTCCAACCACGCCTGGGCCCAAGTACTCCATGGAGTCGAGGGAGGCTGCAGCTTGCACGGGGATCGCGCGATGGCTGCGATTTCATCTTTCATCTGACACGGGCTGGTAGAGTTCCTGGGATTGCCTTCTTTTTTTTTTTAAAAATACTGGAGTGGAAGGCTGTATAGTGACCGTCAAGAATCCAACTTCGATTGGCGGCAATTGGGGCGAGGTCAATTTCGAGGAAACAACGCGATTGAAATATTGTTCGATAATTCATTTGTAGTACCTACTGATTGTGAGTAGCTCGGGTTTCACAAGATTTCTGCTTCAAAGTGCAAGGTGCAAATCTCCGATGAGATTTCTCAATTATTTTGTCATTAGTCTCATGAAATTAGACTCTCATCAGACAAGTTTCGTGATATATTTTCAGAGAGCTCATCTCTCGCGGCTATTTCCATTATTTACATTTAGTTACTGCTGAGATTTTTCTCTCACGTAAAATCTCGTCGTGGATTCGCACCTTACTGTCCAAAGAAACATTCAAGTTTTCTTTTATTTGCCGCGGAGTATTGATCTCAGCCTTCGCGGGGTACAGTTGAAAAACGTAGCGATGATCTTACGCAGACTTGGCACATCGAGTATCTCGAATACGAGGTGATTGAAAACATTGCGACAGCAGGTACCTACAGATGGAAGGACAGAGGCAGCGTTGATTCCACGCGAAAATGACGGCGAGCGTCGTGCTGCTCGTCGAAATTAATTCTGGAATTAACGGCGCCGCTGATTCTCGTTAACATCCACCTGTCGTGATCCGCGTACGCGCTGGTAATCTCGCGGATATACATCGTCGTTTCAAGAGTTTCAAAAGTCTTCTCGATGCTCCTTGCAGACTCGCGTCGAGGCACGACTGCCAGATCGAGTTGTTTCGTAAACATCGGAGTAATAACGTTTCTAACCAGCCGAGGAATACTTCCAGCAGAGTTAATCTCGTTACGAACGAGCCGTTTCTTTTGTAAGAAAAAACTTTAATAGAGATAAAGTCCGCTTGATTCTAGTTTACTGCCCACAGGGCGCTCCAATTTAAAATCCCAACGACTTCAACGTCACTCTACGAGTAGCAGGGATTTTCGAAGATTCCTCAACAGTTTCACACGGTAGAAATCTTTCTCTCTCATTAGAATGTTTGAAAATAACCGCTAAATAAACGTTCCCGCGTGAAGCATCGATCGCACGAATAGCATCGCGACCACTAAACATTCCGCCGCCCACAGCTCTATTTATCTTTCAAGACTACTGTTCGTCGTGCGCGAGCGATAGTCCAAGATAGATTGTGCCTCCTGTTCGAGTGCTCGGATTTACTACTCCACAAATATTTAGCGCATACCGTCTCTCGCAACGGACCTGTGTGTTTCGTCTACAGCGCGGGAACCAAAACAGAAGCTGAAGCACGCTGGTGTTACCTGAAGCTTGCAACGCCAACGAAATTCCTCAAATACTCAGCTCCCCGAACTACACATAACACATATGGTCCCTCAAATTTTAAACACCGTGCTGCAAACTCAAGGAACACTATCAGAAGTTTCGTCTTCGTAATCTATCGCAGAAAAAGTCACCACCTCGCTGCTACAAGTAATCAAGGTGTCACCGTGCACTTCGACAATGGTCCGAGAAAGCGTGCATACGCTAAGGGACGGTCTGAAAAAAAGGTTGCATTCGTTCGCTGGCGAGAAGCGCGAGACGCGAGCACGGAGGAGGGCAGGAGGGGCCGTGGCAGGGAGATAAGAAGAGCGCTGGCTCGTTTCCGAATACGTATGGTCGTTGGCGATATCGGTTATTATAAATTACCGAGGAAATCGTGACTAGCCGGCGTAAAGGGTAAAGTAAAGTAACGAATTAACGGCGCAGGGAGTGTCGCGAAGTGTAAAGTGCCGCGTTCCCGATGCGTGTTCCCGAACTCTACCGCCGACGCTCGAGGCCGAGTTAACCGGCGTAAACGTGAATTTATAATGACGCTGTACTTCGCGGAATACTACCTATTACGAACTGCCTTTTAAGGAAGTTGTATATTACGTGTTTCACGGGCCCTGGTATGGTAACCGACAGCCACGGGGGTATTTTAAGGATTAAGATACCCGTCTACAAAGAAGCTCGTTCCCCGCGGCACCGAGGCGATCCTGGACACATCGAGATCCAAGCTTTCCCCAATCGGGGCAGACGTTTCGAGACCGTCGAGCTGCAATATCGGGGGGGAACTGGATATGGTCACTGTTTTAAGAAATTATTCAATGCCATGAGCTTCGATTTTTCGAATAGGGCGTTTCTTAAATGAAGGGTAAGGGGGGAAATAGAGAATGTCACAAAGCAGCGTTATCGAGAAATTAAGTTTTTGTACTTTACTGCCGTCTTTAGTTAACATGTCGTATCTAGCATTTTGAAACAACCGGGAAAACAAAAGTTTTATCATTTACTTTGCACCGTCCTTATTTCCCTTCATTCAAATTAAAACATGTTCTCATTATTTCGCAACAGCCTCATAATTTGCTGTAATAGGCATACCTACCGGTAGGTAATGTATTATTAACGTACCAATTAATTAATCGTTTTAGATAGGATACCGTAAGCTGGGGAACATTGGCGGTTTTTCGAAACATTTTGTTATATAATGTAAAAATGAACATGTTTGCATTTGCTTTATGTATCCTATCATAACATTGCATCTTTTGTGATTGTACTGCAAGTGTCAAAATGCATAAAATTTTTGTCCTCTTTCTTCTTTGATACATGTTAAAAACCTGCCGGTACGGGGTAACATTGGTACATCATATAAATAGCATTAACAGGTAAAGTTTTACTAATCTGAAGTCAGTAAGATAAGTTACTAATAATACAATATATAACGTAACAAAGTTACCTATAATAAAATCTCGATCTCGAATACGAATTTATATATTCATGCGTATAGCTGCCAATGTTCCCCCAGTTTACGGTATGTTAACCATTTGTAAAGCAGTTAGGTTAAATACATTAGACTGTTTACAAATCTTCACGAAGCACGTTTAGTTTTCTAACTTTACTTAAAAGGTAAAAGACGTGTGGAACTTCAAATATTTCAAAATACTAAGGAGGTCAGTTTAGTCCACCAGTAAAGAAACAAGATTCAATGAATTTTTCTTATATAATTTCCTGGTTTATCTTGGCGACAGAAGCTTATGCTTACTTAGGCAAAGAGTGGGAACATTTCCTGATCTTAACCAGTTTAATTTTCTTATATAATTTTCTTCTTAACCCTTAACTGTTATCCTTGGGTCGCTCATGACCCCAAACACGCAAAGTTCGCTGCAAAATTCTTGGTTGTTTAAGTTTGTAAACTGAATTTCTAATTAATTTTATAATAATAGTTAAACTTTCTACATTTCTATTATTTTATACATTACCTAAGAACAAAATATTCATAGAGGTTGATCTAGTGTCGACAATACAAATTTCTGTGTCCCTTTTTATTTCGGGTCTGCCACGACTCCAGTATGCCAGTCACGTTTGCCAAAAACAGTATACCAGTTAAGTGTTAAATAATTTCTTGTTTTACGTTTAGTATCTTACAGGGGTATTTGAACTTTATAATCCTTTGTGATTCGGCAGTTCAGTAGTCCCAGTTGCCACCAACAAAATATGCTATAAATCGCCAAATCTCGAAAAATGAACATTCCCGGTTTTCCCCTTACCCTTTAAATATAGCTGGCACTGCCACTTGCCTCACAAATCTCTCAGTTATTTAGGAAGCTTCAAGTGCCATTACTTTACGATCAGCATGACATTCGAACAGCCGTGTTTAAATACGAGTGGCGTTAGAAGGGTTGATACAGCGTGTTACGCGGTGGCATGAATCTACTCCAGCGACTAGAGCGACGTTTTACGCGTTTCTATCATCGCCGAGGATGTTATCGAGTGTCCCTCGCGATGCGAACTCTCTCTTAACGGTAATAAAAGTATTATCAGCGCAATAATCGTCGACAACTCACCTCCGCGGGGATGAGAACTGGCGGCCCAGCTCCGGCACCAGTAATCTGTAACAAAAAAGCCGCGCGGCATCGTGTAGGAGCGATTTCAAACTCGCGGCGAGGTTTCTTCTAAATTTAAGAGCGAACGGGGACGGGCTATTATTTCACGCGAAAGTTTAATTTTAGGGTAAAGAAGGTTTGTTAACGGGCGGCTGGCGGTGCGCGGGCAGAACGGCCCCAATGAATCACGCGGAGCAACAAATTCACTTGTAAGGCCGCCTCGTAAAATCCTAGAGGCTCTGGAAACATTTCAAGATTTTCTGTTTCGTGTTTCATCGCCGTGGCTGACGTCCGCCTCTCGACAAAAGGGTGAGACGTTTCGGAGAGGGTGCAAAGGAACAGCATGAGAGAAGTGAAAGTATGTGCACGCCGGATGGACACGCGCGATCGCTGGCTAGCCGCTAAAAAGGGTTAGGAGAAAGTTCCTTATTTACTGCGCTGTAAAAACGGGGAAGGGTTCCTTTTTTCCGGGCGAACCCTTTCCCGAGCCTTTCCTCGCGGTCGTCCCTAGGCTTTTCTTTACAAAGTACACAGAGAAAAAGTTCACTTTCCCTCGTCGATGACCCACGCTCCTTCGACTTGCTCGAATTATCATAGAATTATGAAATTCCTCGAATTTATGACCACTGTGACTTCGTCAGTTCTAAACGCGCATGGAGGTACCAACTGAATCCTCCAGGGGATTATTTAGTAACTGAGGATTAACTTCCTGTATAAGCGAAGTTAAAATTCTTATGAACACTGAACCTTTCATATTCCTTCCTCGTGCAATCAAAACGTCCTCCATCATAGCTAATACGCCGATTTGTATGCATTAAAGACACACCGACATATTAAACCGTGATTCAAGCGCCGGCCGTCGGCCATTTCAGTTCCCAGGGAAGCTTGTTTGCCTGCGTAGCAGCTATCTATTTCTGTCAACCAAAGTAACTATCTAGCCATCGAGTTCTTATATCCCCAAGTCCCAAGTGGACGAATCGAGAAGGCACTCCTCGCTCTTTAATCTTTGTTAAAACCGACTCGGATTTTCTAAAATCCCAAGGAAGAACTGAAATAATTCTAAGCAGCTGCCTGGAGTTAGCCGAAACATTCGCCGACGGTCCACCGACGATTTCGAAAGAACCGCCGCGTAAATCGCCGCGAAACGGCGTTGCCGACTCGAAGATGGATAAACCCCGATCATAGGTATCATCTGTTTGGAGAAACGACCGTTCCGCGGCAGTTAACGACTCGTATCATAGAGAAATAAATCAGCGGACGACCGCGGGGCCGGTTTCGGCGCGAGGGAAGATGGCAGGCGTGCAGGAAGCTGAGTCCTCCAGACGAAATTTATACGGGCACTTTATATGGGGCCGTTAAAATAAATTGAAGGCGTTTTATCGTTACCTCCCGTTGTAATTCATTTAAGTCGTTTCCTATTATATCGCGCCAAGAGGAGGCACACTGACCGCGAATCCTCCCGATCCGCTCGCGATGGCGACGATCGACCCGCTCCGGTTAAATAATATCGCGGCGGAGGATCTTAATTGCGCGAGAACGAGGCTGTAACTTTGCTTGTAATTAACTGGCAAGCCTGTTAGTGCAGGGTCGTTCGAGTGTCTTTCGGATGTTGGTATCGTGGGTCAGCCTCTTCTCGCTTTCAAGGGTCGCCGGCTGTTGGACGGTGATCCGGTTGAAACTTGGAAAAGTTAAGATTGAACGCGAAGCTTGGCGAAGTTGAGATTAGAATTGAAGTTCGGGAAAGTTCAGATTGGAGACGAAGCCTGGGAAGGCTTGATGAGGTCGGGGAAGGAATTTTCAAGTAGCAAGATCAACGCTTTAACCAACCTACGCTCCGTTCCAATTGTTTTTTTTAACTATCCAATCTATCCGGTGGCTGCTAAAGACGAATCGAGATCTTTCTGTAACACAATTCTGCTAATCCTCTAGGCTTTCAAGAGATATTTCACTCAGCTTACACATAAGTTGCAAGCGTCCATTAAGCGTCGAGAGAGTTTCTAGGAAAGAGTATCTTTCGTCCCGAGATAAGACATTAGGATCGTTATCGTTTGCGACGCTCTGGACATGGACTGTCACGAAGGGATTGTGTGTCAATGAGAAGCAATTGCTCGAAGGCCGAGGGCCCGTTTAACAGCAATTCGTCGTCATTGCGGATGTCAGTTTCGCCGCTGATACCCCTGAGCAATCGTTTCGTCCAACATTCTCCGCGAGTTCCTTCATTCCCGCAGTCTCATGTATTATTTACACGTCCATGGCGGCCGAGGCTTGCCTCTCCGACCGATTCTCGCCGAAGCAGCGTCGTTCCCCCGACGAAAGTCGAACGAGCCGTTTCTCTTTCGCCGCACGTCCTTGCCAAAGGAGACCCCGGTTGCCATTCCGAGGCTGTCCAGCGATTATCCTCCGTCATCGTCGAAATCGAAAGCAGAAAATCTCGCGAGATTTTCCACGGGCAACTGACAATTTCCCACGCGTGATAATTACAACATGGCGTTGCAGCATAGAACACTCGGTGATCGCAAAATGGCACTCCCAGTGATTCACTGGTCGGCGAAGCAAAACAAGAGGGACCTAATTGAATTCCAGATGGAATCACGGAGGAATGGAAAAACGGGAAGCAGCCGTCCGTCGCGTGTTTTCCGACTTCGGCATGCGGACGATACCCGGAAAAAAGAAAACGACAGATAGAGCCGTCGCCGTTGTTTCGAAATCGTCGCTCGCTATCTGCACGTGGAATTAATTAACTCTGGTATCGAGGCCGATAAATCATTCGGCCGTATATAAGTGTCCGCGGTCTTAACGGCACGGCTAATGAACTCGAACAAGCGTTTATTGAACGAACGCCCGTTTTATCTCGCCACGGAATTAAACGTCCGCGAGCGGGCAGCCCGGTAGTTTACCAATAAAACGCGATAATTAGCGCGGCTGTAAACGTCGCCGGTAAGTGACACCGTCGTAATTTCGCCGCGTGTTATCCGACGCGCACACGCTTTTGCGCTTCTCCTCCGCGTCGCTGGGCCTCGTCTTTTTGTCAGCGGTTCTGGGTAGTCGGTGCCTTCCCGCCAGAATTATGACTATCGATGGAACTCGCCGAGATACCAGAAACAGGACGATGGCAAACACGTCTCTGCGATTGGTCTCGGGTTTCGGCTCAAGGAACTTCGAAAGTTCCAAGTACTCCTCTGTAATGGCGGCCGGAGGGATGCTCGCGAGTGCATAACGTTTATCTATTCAAAGAAATTTAGTATTTCTGGAGGAAAATAATAAATAAGAAAATAAAAGTACCAGGGAAAAGAATCGCAATGATTAGAGAAGCTTAAAGTAAAGGAAAAATGAAGCTTAAAGGGCGCGAGGGCTGCTAAGACGGGGCTGAATTTTATGGCGAAGATTGTAAAACAACAAAGCAAGAGTTGCGAAGCAGAAAAGGCTCAGGGCAATACCTTTGTCGGGCATTCCCCTGGGCCTACGTTCGATTGAATTAAAAGCTGCCGTATTCACTTTGGGGCGACACCAATTCCACTAAGAATCGGGGTTGACGCGACGCGCAGCCCCGGCATCGAAGAAGAAAGTGTCTCGTGGAGTTTTACGGGTGCCATCGGCGTGAAACGGGAATATTTTTCCGACTGTTTAGGTGGCAAATCTCTGGGTAGGTATCATGGCGAATGTAACGGCGCGGTGGTGTGGCTGAACGAGCATCTTCCAGACCTAGATAAACTTGAAACGGGGCTCCCCCGCGGATTTATCGCCGCGTCTCAGCCATTGTTTACGTCTGCGGACGGGCCACGTAAATTCCCATTTTAAAGTGCCCCGGGAACCGTCTGCACCCACAGTTTCTACGCCCGTATCTACGTTCTTTAGGATAACGCGCGCTGGCTTTCCTCCTGAGCTGGGCCTCGATACGGAGCTCACCCTGAAAACGCTCCCTTTGTTCGCCGCTTGGATTCACTACTTCGCGGAGGAATGAACACTGTCAAATGATTATTGCACCACTCAAATTTACGCGGCACGCAGCTATTTTGGCTAAGATAGTGAGCTACACATTTCTGCTGGAATATCTGCCTATTCAGTACTAATAATAAGAGGAGTATAAGTGATGTTATTATTATTATTATTAAACGTCATTATTACAAACGCAGCTGATAACAACGAACAGAAAGTAAACAAGGACAAAAGCAAAGGCGACGTTCAGTCAGGGACTGTTTTTCAACTTAAGCTGAAACGATAACTTAACCCAGACTTAAATTAGTACAAGAAAATTATTAAAAGTAAAGAAGACAGGACATGCCGACCAGACCGGAAAATATGGAATACATATAGCATTATAACGGATGAAGCAGCAGGAAATATTTACAAGAACATCTGAAGGAGGAGAGAGTCGGAAGTACGCGGATTTCAGAAGGAAGAGAATTATAATAGTAGGGGGGGGGGGGAGGGCGACATAGGAGAGGGAAGCGCGATATCGTGTTTAATATTTGAGCGATGCAATAAATATTTCCAGTACCTACTGCATACCTACAGTTGAAAATTCTTTCTCTTTTTAACACCTACACGAAACAATGGGCAGAGTATGTAAGGCACTTGCTTTGTTTTATTTCGCACGAAGCCGGGGGCGAGATAGCACTAAATTCCTTCGAAGAACGGCAAAACAGGATCGTAAAGATCCATGATCGTTCTTAAATTACTTCTTCGACTAACAAACAATTGCTCGTAATACGGGGAACGATACGATTCATCGAGGAGTCTATGGAAACGGGAGGGAACAAGGGTTGCAAGCCACTCGGCGACGAACGGCTTGGTTACATGGCTTCATCTCGTCTGCATGTTGCAGGCTAACAAGAAGCAAGATGAAAAGTCATATTTACTAGAGGGAGAGGGGGGGGGGGGGGGAGGGGGGCGTCGTTTCTCGTTACACGGGAGAACCCTCGTAAAGTTGCCGCGTCCGGAGGCGAGTAATCGCGAATAAAATCTCGTGCCCCGGCAGGTAGGACGCGCGATGGGTCTGCAACATTGCGCGCGTTTAATCGAGAATCGATGCGTATCCCCCCCGGCCATGCTCCGCAACTGAATTCTTTCGCGAGCATCCCCCTCCGCGCCGGTCGCCAGGATTTCAGCTTCGTGAGCGGCTTATTTATACAAAAGCTGGACGGCGTATCGCGGGGGGATCGCGGGCACAGGCTGCGAGTCTTCTCATTGGAGGATCCTGGACGACTGGCCTGCTCACTCCAGTTGCTTTGCAAGGGAAAGAAATGTTGAAACGAGTACGATCGGGGCCCTCGAAATCGTAGGCGATTGTTATCACCGGCTGTGTTCGATTTGCATAGGGCCGATTACGCGACGTCCTCGGAGTTCTCGTTATCCGTGGACGTGTTCCTTCGAGGCGTGTATCCGTATCTACGATCTCTGGGGGATTTCTTTGTTTCTTTGCTCGTTATATAGAAGATAAAAGTCCTTAATGCGCAGATGTATATATACCAATGGGGTATGTGTTCAAGTATTGCTGGAATTCAAAGTGAAAGACAAATAGGGACCTTGCAGCAAGAGGGGTGCAGCTCCATCTTTACAAACTTTAAGTAAATTAGATAGAACTGTTTATAAAATTAATGCTTTGACTGAAGATTAAAAAGAAAACTTTGACTTAAAATTCCAAGTTCTACCTAAGTAGTCACTGCTTTGACTTGGCATTAAAAGGAGAACCTATATTCACACAGAATAAGTAATTATTGAGTTGAGAGAAATAAGTAGGATAGAAATAAGTTTCCACTTTTATTTTTGGCGAATTTTTGAAATCTGGAGCCGCCAGAAACAAAAATATTGCACAAAACAGTAATTGGTGCAGGTTAAAAAATTGCAATAAATCGCTCATTTGTTATAAAATTCGCGTCAAACGATGTAGAATTATTTTACACATATTACACGTCATAGCTCAAAATTAAAAAAAAAAATGGAGCTGCACCCCTCTTGATCCTCAGCTCCTCAAACGCAACTGCTTCCACTTCTCAAACCACCCCATCGTAGCTACCACACAGTCTGCAACATAGCACAGATTTCTCGCGACCCTGGAGTAAGTTTCCTCGAGTGTGGGAGGTTGCATGAGTCCAGTAAAAATTTCGAGCGAATTTCGACTGTCTTCTGACTGCACAGGAAAAGCCTCGATAAGGCACGAAAGGAAGACAGTGGAGCGCTGTGTGGACGCTGGAATATTGGAAGCTCAGATAGGAGGACGGTGAAGTGGACGGGTTACTGTGATAGCGATCGCCTCCCTTACTAGAATCCGATCGAGTATCTATGTTTGGTAGAAGGCTAAACGCGCGTAGGCTGCCTCCGCAATATGTCATAGCGTGTTCGAGTCTTATGGGCAGTCTATAAACATTCGCATTTTATAGGATAATGGTCGATAAGAGCGTCCTGCCGGCGCTGCCCGCGTATCACCGATAGATAATCCGTCTACCGGGGCTGGGGCGTATAAAGATCTAAAGGAAATCGCGCGAACACTGCGAAACGACGTTATTATGCGAGCGTTGGTACGGGAAATTGAGGGAAATGTCGGCCGTTTGCTCCATTGGGAACAAGTAACTGACAAACGCAACGCTTCGATTGATTTTAGAATAGTTATGAATAGGTCAGATGTGGGTAGTTCGCGTGCACCAGAATTAGGAGAAGCGATATTTCATTATCTTTTTGCAAAACGATATTAGCTATTCGTACGGAATTTTCTGAAGCCTACAGAATAAGTCAATAGAGGTTAATAGGGCCTACTTAGATATGCAGAAAGCTACAAACTCTCAAAATGACAAAAAATAAGTTAAAAGCAGTATGGATATCATAATGTTGCGATCTTTATTTTGCAAAAAATTACCAAGCCGTAGAACAACTGTTACATTACACAATTATTAAAACTACCAAGCCATAGTTCCATTTTGGGCTTAAAAAACAAGAGCTACAGAAAATTTAAAATAATATTAATTATACTAAATAAGTAAGTAGTCACTATTTAATTAAATAACCCATTAAAAACCCTCGTAAAACAATAACAAGAATTAAAATATACCCACTACAAATAAATCTGCTTTTCATTAATAATCAAAATCTTTAAACTTTTACTCAGTTTCAGATCACTGAGAGTTGGTACCTTCTGCATAACTATTTAATAGACCCAATTATTCGCTAAACTAACATTACCTACTCTTGACACTTCTTTAACTGCACCTAAGTACTTACATTCTTCGGCAAATGTTTCAACAGCGCCAGAAATATTAATTCAACCGAAAAGAACCTCCAAAGGAACAATTTCTACCAAAACCATCGGTTCTTCTGAATCGTCTTAGCAAAAAAGGAGACGCCACAAGGAGGGACGATCCCAGGGCTGCAGGCTCGTAGATCGAGTCGCTCCTCGGGAAAAGGAAACGATCTCATTCACTCGGTTCCTTTCCAGGCGGAAGCATCGTGGAACGTGAGCCTGTGAATTCCGGGTCCAGAGGCTGGTCGGGCCAGGAAATCGGCCATGTTTGGCCAGAGGGAAGTCGATCGAGGGGGAAGGTAGGGCTCGGTCGGATCTACGTGGAGCATCGCGATTCAACCGGAGCCGAAGTGGAAGGAGAGTGGCGGACGGGGAGGGAGGGGGGGGGGGTGAGGGGGACAGATCGTGAAGGGACGACGGAGGGCCAGGACGTCGACTAGGGCGTCGTGGGGCGAGGCGGCTCGATGCCACCCCCGGTTCTCCGAATAATCCAGCGTATAAATTGGATTGTCGGTGGAACGTGGAAACTGAACGCGCCTCGGCAGGGCGAAAACAGGAGAGAGCTGTCCTGCGAATAGAGGAGAAGGAAACGCGGGGAATTTCTCACAGAAACCCAGCCACCTTTCCGCGCGCCGCGCCGTGGTAACACGCTCGCCAGCGTACACAGGGAAAGGTAGAAGTGTGCGCGCGCGAATATGAACGCCCGCCATTGGCACGAGCCACCCGTGATTCCATCCGCGGGATCGTGTTGCGGGGGAGGAACCGCGTTGGCGGATTACGCTCATCCCGCGGCTCGACTCGCGTGCACGGGCGCGAAATTATGCCCGTGTTATCGCGCCGGCTCCGCTATCGAGCTAATTTGCCCGCTCGAACCTCGTCGACGCTCGCCAACTTTGTCTGGCTATATCGACGCGGGGGTGGCGCGACCTTTACGCCCCGGGTCGTCCAGTTCCCTGCATCCTGCCTCGTCGCCACTATTTCCAAACGTGTTTTATGTGTTTGCGTACTGTGGGCTCGAGTTCGAGTGGATGAAAAGAATTTGGTGATTTTCTGGGGGGTGTTCGGTATGTTCGGTGGTGAGTGTCGAGGGGGAATGGTAAATAAGCTCGACTGCTTTGATAGGGCCTGATAAAGCCGAGTCTGCGCGCGAATCCACGCTGCTGCAGCCGAGCGAGGGACTCGACGCGCAAATAGAAGGGGATTAATCTCTGAAGATGATCTCTTAGGCGAGATCGGACATGCAATTTGGGAGGTTCCAAGCCGTGACCGCAACATCTCGTTACTGCAAAGTAAACGCGCGATACGCGACGATCGCTGTGGGAACGCTGCGGTAAATTGCTCGAGTTATTTACAAGCTAACATTTTGCTCCTTCGCCTGGGTATTAGATCTGGGGACATTGATAGTAACGTGGACGACGGGGATCGCGAATGTTTGCCCATTGTCTTGCTGGGGAAGAGACAAAAGGCTTTGGCCAATCTCTTCGTGACCCAATTTCTCTTCATCTCTGCTTTCATACTCTGTTATTCCTCTGGAGAGAAATGTTATTTTCGTTAGAAGTAGAGTCCAACGCAATTCTTGGATACCTCGAGGCTGTCTCTAATTGAGAAAAGGGAGCATGTGTCATGCAACTGGTAACTACATTTGTAGACTGAACCGTTTCATACAAACACTTGCGATACATATACAAGTAGAGGAGGGACTTCTTCGTGGGTGAAGTCGACTTCAGGATTTTGACGGGGCCCTGTGTTTTTTACTTTTCAATGAAGTTTAGCCGACCCGCCGTTACAGGTCAGTTTTTCTGCGGAAAGACGAAAAACTTGTCCGCATCCTGCCCTTTCTCATTGAAGCCGAGACCCAGCGAGCCAGCATGATGCTCTCGAGTCCCGTCACGATCCGCGGGAACGTTAAACATCTGGCCGGGCTGGGCAAGCGTGTAACGGCCGAAAATAGCCTCGTGAATCTAATAAGCCTCCTGACGGAGTCCCACGGACGCCTCCGCGTTCCGAAGGATCCGCTCGAATCTCCACAGAAACTTTGATTACGCTCGGAAAGAGTCACCCCGGCCCCCATAAATCCAGCGGAAGGTCTAGCCCCGCTGGAAGAAGTCGGGCTGCCCGTGTTTCTTCGGTCGATCGAACCAGAGGCCAACACCCATCCCCACAGAACACGGCGCAACTTAGTCGAGCACAGTGCTGGCAACAAGAACCTTTAACCGTGACATTTATCGTATTAAACAAGGTTTTGAATCGATCCACTAACGCCGGAGACAATCGAACTGATAAACTCGTGCGATTCACCCTGCATATTGTCTCTCCTAGACAAATTATGGTACTCCAGTTCCCGTTTCACCCCCCCCCCCCCCCCCCCCCAAGCCTGCCATCGACCATCGTTGTATTTCGCGAGGCAGGCGACGCGACTAAAGGGCCACACCTTCGATGAACGAAGGGTTCGCGTTCTCACAGCGCGCGCGTCGCCGTCTCCTCGCCTTCAATATGCTGCCTCCGCGACTGCTACGTTCGTTGTTTATTCACGAGTAGACGCGTTCCTCCCTTTCACGACCCCTTCTCCCCCCCCCCCTCCCCCTACCCCCTCCCCCTGCCCGCCCCGTCCGCTCCTTTCTCCGCTCCTTTTTTCCCATTTCTCCGTCAATACAGACCGGTCCGCGCGGAGCGCACCGCAGCAGGCCGGCTCATCGTCCTCCCCTTTATAAAATATACGGAATTTTATACTTCCCTCCGCAGACGGCTGGTCCCTGAACCCAGGTCCGCGTCTTTACGACGAGCCTCCGCGGATTTTGTCAAGTCCTTCGGCGTTCCGTTCCGCCGACGTTCAGCCGTTACAAAGGTGGCGCGTAATCCCCGGTGGCTGGAACAAGTAGCCTCTTCATGCGGCGGAGTTTATTAGCCACCGGCGAGGCCTCGATGCCCCATCGGGGACGAGGATCACGCTCGTTGCGGCACGTTAGTTATTGTCCGCGGTGTCGTTTAATTATTCGAATCGTCGTTGCGCCCGGTAATGTCGTAAAAATGCCCCCGACGCCCGCGACGGCCGGCACACCGGGCATTACCGTTTCTCATAATTTTCATTGCAACCCGTCCACCGGGCCCGATGGACGCGCGCGATGCAGCGTCGTTTCGCGCGGAGGTCCGATCGCTCCGGACACTTGGATCGCCCGTGAATGATGTTGATGTTTCGATGATTGCGAGACGCTTTTTCCGCTTTCGCGGGGATATCGAGGAATGGGGAGATGAAGGCAGTGGGAGTTTTGTGGACGTTGCGAGTTTCTCGGAGCGCTGGGTTGAGAAATCTAAATGGGTAGCAACCCTTTGAAAAAGGGGCCTCGCGTTACTATGCCGGGGAGTTGGGCATTGTTCGAATAAATTTTTAAATCAAATATTCGAAGAATTTTTTTTAATAATATTCGAACAAAAGTGTCGAATAAACTTCAAGTAAAAATTCTGAATAATTTATCAATAAAAATAAACATAAAAATAAAAATAAAATAATCTCCGAATAAAAATGTCGAACACCTAACCGTTGAATAAAATGTTCGAATAAAAATTTCGACTAAAAAAAAAAGTTATAGGGGAGAGTCATACAGTACCGGGCAGCATACAGTACCGGCCAAAGCTAAATCTCGCTTTTAATGTTAGTTAACTGTACTATTGATGGAGAAATAAATAAATACTAGAGTCCGCAGCAACATATTCCGGCGACATTCTTTTTCTTTCAGTATTACCAGAGTTCTAAGCATTTATCGTTTACGCTAGTGTTTCGGACGACAAAAGTTATTTTTGTTCGCTGTGAATTACAACTTTTTTAATCCAGCGAATTATTAATCTTTATGATAAAATTCAATAAAAATAATTTATCCTTTTTTATTAAGCACAATTTGTACTGCAAATTACTTTTTTGAAATTTGATTTTCACCAACAACAGCTCAAGTTATATTACAAAAAACTTAGAGTGGCCGGTACTGGATAACAATTTTGCATTGGCTGCGAATTACAACTTTTTTATTTCTGCGAATTATTAATCTTTACGATAAAATTTGTGAAAAACGATTCGTCTCCTCTTATTAAGCACTATTTGCAGTACAAATTACTTCTTTGAAACTTGATATTTACCAACAGTAGCCCAAGTTATAGTACAAAAACTGAAAACGGCCGGTACTGTATGACTCTCCCCTACGAGAATAAGGAACAATTCCCAATCCTGCTATGCCCTTCTCTTTTTCTCGCACGAAGATTATTTTTTATTTATTTACAAGAGAAAGAACTCCCATCATTACAAGGAAAAAGAAAAAAGATTATGTATCCATCACCCACGTAAATTCACGCGCATGATTATTGCATCAAACATGGATCGGGCCACTAGCAGTCATATCGACGAGTTCCCTTCAAAAATTCCTCGCGTCCGGCTCATTCATCGCCGGCGGAAAAGAAGGAAACAATAGCCAGTAAGGTGGAAAGCATTTTCCAGGTAGCTGGAGGCATTTTTCCTTGCGTCGAAGCGGGAGGACGCCGCGCGCGGAACGTGTTCCTCGCCACTATGCAACGACATGGGCGTGGATGCAGGTGCAACTCGCGTATCAGCGAGCTCGCGACCCAATCGGACGACTCCAATCAGGGGCGTTCGGGGAAAATTAGAATGAACGAGGCTGTTCACGGTCCCTGGCGCGAATTAACCGCACCCGCTGGCCTTCCTCAGAGACAACCATGCCCATCCACCAGGGGGACTACGAATGGGAGCATTAAAGGGCGACTTTCTTCGCCGGCTCTAGCGCTACTACGTAAATTGCTCGCCTACTTAGACGAGTCCGGTGCTTTACACCGCGTGGTGTTCGATCGGTGGGGTTAATAACGTGGCTTGGGCAAACATTATAAAGGCTCGTTTGATAGATTTTAGTTGTAGATGAAAAGAAGAGCCTCGGGCGATGGGACTCGAACCCACGATCGGTGAATATTATGATAATTATTATAATATGATATTATTATTATTATTATCCACGAGAAAAAAAACCCTTTAGTATACAAGGAGTGTGGATATTGGCAACACCAGCAAAATTATTCAGCCTGAGAAACACAATTACTACGCATTAAAACCTACTTAGGTAACAAACGTGCGACAAATTGATTATTAGGTTAACTTCGGTTAAGTTGAAAAACTGTCCCTGACTGAACTTCGCCTTTGCGTTTGTCTTTGTTTACTTTCTTTTCGTCGTTTTCTGCTTGTGTTGTGCAATAAAGACGTTTAATAATAATAATTATTATGCAGGAGATTCCGAAGGGTGTTAAGGTAGTTCTTAACCAACTACTATGTTAGTCAAATTAGAGTTGGGTAATAAACGATAAATATGAAGTGGTATGATACTATAGAAATAATAATAATAATTTTTGACAGTGTGTATATATATTTTGATAAATTTAATTGTTAATATAAATAATTGTAATACGAAAATAGAATATTAAATTTGGTTAGAGTTGTGAATTGGGGCAGCAGATCTGACAACGTTGCATTCATTCGGGGCGTCTTTTATAACCAAAATGTCAGAAAAAATGTTCATATGAATTTGAATCGTCGTTCGCTATTTAAATGTCTAAACATAGGGATTGTGCGACGTTGCCACGTTGAGTGGCCTATGTAGTTTCTAAAAAATCTGCACGTAAACCGATTTTTTATGGGCATTTACGAAGAAACCATGTGGTCAGTTTCGCAGAAATTAATAAACTCATTTCGTGACATTTCGATGTACTTTCGTGCCAATTTTGGTACACTTGTTGAATATAGTTTTCCTGTTTCAGAAGAAAAATTGAAATTATAACCCTGTTTCTTTCGACTTTGGCATATGCCACTGTGTTAAAATGCATCAACTTTAATTAAGAATTTCTCGATAACTAAGTGGTAAATCGATTTTAAACTTTGTACAAGGGTTTCTTGTATTCGAAATTAGTTTTGAACGAAACATGAAAGAATTCTTGAATTTAATAGATTATTCAGGAACTATTTTAAGGGAAATTGAAAAAAAAAAGGCAATATCTGTGAGACATTAATTTGCCTCATACTTGGCTCTGTTGATGGGCTCGACCTTGTAGTGGTACGCTTTTCCGAACTCTATAAATACCTACCAAAACTTAATTCCCAAATGCCGATGCCTACACATTAACTGCATTAACATTAACCCCCGAACATGATTGTTTCTTTATTGCCTTTTTCCTTTCCCTGTTGTGAACGAAGTTAACGCAAGCTTATGCCATCCTTTCGAAGGCGTGTCTTCAAGTAATCAACGATTACGTATGTATCTTCTAACGAGGCAGTTTATCTTACGCCCGGATAGCGGTAAACGCAGAGATCGTGCTAGGTTTCCCACACGCAATCCTATCGTCCGATAACGGTCCAGGCTCCCGCATCTCTGATTCACAATTTCTTGCAGGTGCAGAAGTTTCTCGGCGCCCCATCAGGCGCAGCGTCGCGGGGAAATGCGAGGTCTCAATTTCGCCGCGGCAGCTCGGAGCGTTAAAATTGAACCGGCGTTTCCAGAAAAGTCGAGAGGACCGGCTACCCTCCACCCCGGGCGAGCTTAATTTTCCCGCTTGCCGCGCAGACTTTCCTTATTTCCAGAGCAGTTCGGTCACACCTGCAGCCGTGCTCCAACTCTGACGGAAGGAAAAAAAGGAACCGTGGAATGACGGCGGCGTAGAGGGGAGCCAGCGGCGGCTGATTCCTGGCCTCGGAGGCAGCCAGAGGCGAGGGTGGCGAAACGGGCGGAGGAAGAGCGACGGAGGAAGCTCGATTCCACTCGAGACGGGCGAAGGTGTAGGTGGAGCTCCGGGTAGATTATCTTCCCAGACGGCGAAATGGTAAAGTTCGCGGCGGTACGTGTCGGAGGGCAAAGACGACGAGGGTAGAGAGAAAGTAGACATGCCTGGCGCAGCGAGAGAGCGAGGGAGGAGGAGTGGGAGGAGGAGATGGGGAGGTAGGAGGCGAGAGAAAGCTTTTTAGGCCTTTCCTTGGAACACTGCAGACGCAGCTGTGTGGAAACTGCAATGACACGCCCCCTCACCTCAATCCCTTCCCCCGTCTACCTTCATCTCCTTCGTCTTCCACCCTCGAGACGCCGATGGTCCGTCGGCCAGGGGGTAGGTTCTCACCGAGCTCGCCGTGCTTTGGCTACCGGAGCCAGGGTCGATTCGAACCCTCGCTGGGAGTCCCGCTGGCTGGTGGGGAACTGGCACACATTCTTACTTACGTACACGTGGCCGGGGCTCGCGCGCGCTATCAACCTCTTCAGCTCGTCCGTGTGGACGTCTCTACGTCTCTCATGGCTTCGTTCGTGTGCGTTCTCCGGACCTCTATCGTCGAGGCTGCTCCCGACGGTGCACAGCAGTCCCATTTGCTGGTTTTCAGCGCACAGACGCGCACAAACACCAGCCATACTCTTCGAGTTCGCCCGTGTCGGTGACGCTGAGAGGCGAGGTGGTTGTGCGCCAGGCGGTTCAACGTGTACACCGCCCCGTGTCCCTCTGGCCGGGCTGCCGCTCGGCAGCATCACGCACAGATCGATACGTGGCTCCAGGGTTCAGCTATTCCGCTGTATAGACTGCTCTCCTCTGGCTGACGCGAGCCTTCCCTCCGCGATGCTGGATTTCGATGAGGCGATTCGTACGATCGCACCTCTTCCGACCATCGCGGCAACCAGCGGCGATACGCTCCGAGCTGCCAGCTGCTGCACGGCCAAATTGCACTGGAGAGACATTTTTCGCGAGAACTCCTCGGCCACCGTTTGGAAACGCTACCGCTTTCCCTCCGGGGATTAGGTTCTCTCTGGAACGGAATCTTTGTTTATTGGACGGCTGGATTAGAGTGGGCTGCGATTTCAAGGATACTTGTGTTATAGCCCTCCTCTCGAGCCAACTTATTCGATTCTCGTGTCAGGAGATCGCGGGGGGTGCTGCGGGTGGGGCTTTGATTCCGGCGTAGCTGAATTTCGACAATACTCTTCAGATTTCCTTGGTCCCTGTACTGGGATACATTAGAAAAGACAGTTTCCCTCGAGATCCATTGAGCAGGTGTCAGTTAAATATTATGTTCTCCAAGGAAACTAGAGGAAGTGCAGTATATTTGGAATACCAGTTTGTTTAAGACGAATAAAAAATTACGACAGAGGATGGGAACAAATTAAACTACATAATATCATAGGGAAACTAATAAACTTTCATGTTTCTTAGTGTCAGTAAAAATAAAAAACAAAAAGTAACTGAAATTTTGGTTTGAATGAAAAATGACAAGAAGTATCGATTTCGTTAAGGTGCAGGTAATTTGGAATACCGATATTCCAATTTACCTTCACTTTATAAACTTAAACAAAACATGTAGATAATAAAATTAGTTTATTTTATGACGTAATCAGGCTAAGAAATCACAATTAAGGAACAATTTTATGTAGACATCTATAAGACAATATTTACACAAATGCTAAAAAAGGTTATATAGGTGACAGACGAAACTGACGCGGTGGTAGCCATTACGCCTGAAACAAAAGCATCGGTAGGCTTTGGGATATTCCAAATTACCTTCACCTTCGGTATTCCGAATTAGCAACATGGCATTGAAACCTAAAATTTCATGTCACACTTTGTATTCTCGAAATTATCGCAAAACTGGCACGGAACCATAGAAGGAACATGCAAATGAGTCGATTAAGTGTTTAACACTAAAGTTTTGACATATTTTAACCATGATTGGAACGATTGAATACGCGCTGAAAAAGTTTTGCAGATTGACGTTTGCTTCCTCTGCAGATTAAGTCGAAAATGTAAAAATTGCGGTTCATCCACAAATGTCATTAGTGAACAGGTCATTAGCCCCTATAATCTACGGTGTTACAAATTAAATAGCGTTAGTAGTTTATTAGATACTTCGGTATTCCAAATTACCAACAGTATTCCAAATATGCTGCACTTCCTCTACTCTTTACCTGGCATAACTGTAAGAGAAACCTACCGAAGGAGATTTATTTCATCTAGGGTCCAATTACAGTAGCAACCATAACCATGGCCGCAGGTAACAGACCATTATCACGGCACGTGAGCTCACGTGTTATCAAATAAACTCACGTCACGGGCAAAATGTACCTACTTTCAACATATTTCAAGGTCATCGAAATCGGTGAGGTCTGCCCTTTTGTAAATAATTACCAAAATACTGTAGCATGATACAACATGACAATAGTATATTTCTAAGCATGGTACCACGGTTTAAATTTGTCAACGTGAAACAGACTTGCTCCATAACCGACTTCAAAAAAGAGGAGGGTATAGATTTCGACCGTCGTACACCGACCTCTCCAGAATTTGTCCACCACACTTATTTCTGGATGTCGTTAAAGCTACTTCCCGATGCGCTTGCCCGGCGCAGAGAGAAACACACACACACACACCCACACACACACACAGAGAGAGAGAGAGAGGGAGAGCATAAAACTCTCCGTGGAACAGACTTGCTCCATTGAATGTTGATGTAAACAGGAGAAAGAAGAAGTTAAACGAGAGGATCGCGCACAATTGGCAATGCTCCATTCCTCCCCAATCCGAGTGCAGTTTCCACAGGCTCGTTTTCGCCGCCACCTCGCGTGTCGAATAAGGAAGCACGCTTCAACCCGCTCGCTCGTATCTTCCTGGTCGCCCGCGTATCGCTGCGAGTGCAGAGTTAGCTGTTAATTACGATAATATAATTACGCGACGGTCGTTCGTTAGATCGTTGCACGCCGCATCTGGTCTCGACGGGGATAATTAATCTCGCTTGTTGCGGACACTGGAGCGAGACAATTTTTCGTGGAGTTCCAGAACCAAGGAGCCCTCGTATCCAAACGCTGGAAAGCACCGATAGCCGTGCTCCATTTACAACTCGCCAGCATGCCCTTATCTGTACACCGAGACCTCGAAAATGTCTTCGTTAAGCCTGCCGAGCAGCTTAGCGAGATACGCTCTCGTTTTTACGACAACCGCCCGCCTTTCGCGCGACCGACCGTCGAACCGAACGGGGTGTTTCTTCCCTTAATCGGCGTTCGAGTTCTGGTGAACTGGAGCGGGGTGAAGGAACGCGCTGCGTCCTTCGGAAGCAACTTTCAGGGGACTACGTTCCTTGTTTCTTTTCTGGGTGAGGGTGATCGTCGAGGGTCCATTGGCGATATTGGTGGCGAAACGTCGAGGAGCAAAGTTTTCCAAGGAGAGGATATCAGCTTCATCAGGGGCCTGAACAGGTAGGTAAGTACACTGATACCGGTGTGGAGATGTGGGGTAACAAACTTTTTTGGAGGAAAGTAATTGCCCAATAAGGAGCTTGGCCACTTGCTTTCGTGTAAAATGTATTTTTTATTACTGTTAATATTTTTGTGTTCAGGTGTCTTTTAACCTTTTAGCGCCGGCACCTAGATCCCGTTGAAGGAAACATATCCCGTTTTCGTGTTATCCTTCAAAACGGTTTGAATTTTTATACTTTTATATAAAAAAAGTTTCTTTTTATTTTTTCACAGGTTGAAATGCATGAAACAAATGAATATAGGGCTGAGGTAGGTCCAGGTTTCGGCAATGAATGAAACTACGCAACACAGTGGGAACAGCGAATTGCGAGTGCAAACTGCGAAACAGCAAAGAGAGAGAACGTATCGTATATGATACGTTTGGCGCTGAAGGATTAATCTTGTTCATACCATGACGATTGCTTGCAAAGTTATCTATTGTAACGCATTCCGTCCGTTTCCGGGACGCAAAACGGCTGCCTGTAGGCGACTCTTTAAAATTCGTCTCGTCGCGAACCCATTAAAAAGACATGAAGAAACTTTACAGACAGAGGGAAGTCGACGAGGGATTCAAGCAACAGAAGGGGCAAACTTTCGCGAAATTCCCTGATCATCCCTCTTAAGGATACTGTTTCTTCCAGGTGGAATTTAGTAGATTTTAACTTGAACGCCGACCGACGTGGAATTTAATATTAAAAGACTTTGTTCAACTGCGATATAGCGTGATGCAAGGCATTCGATTACTTTCACGTCAATTTGACGTCGCCGCTAAAAGGTTTCGGTAATAATTCATATTCTTGTAGGAAGCGCTACTGCGGGCGAAGAAACTAAACAGAGAGCGAAATTTCATCAACGTTTCTTAAAAACTAAGTGTTCGCCTGATCCTGTTGGCGACCTGTCGCACTTACGCAAGTGTGGAGCAGCGGAGTTTCTCGCCTTTTCCTGTTTATCGTTTAAAGTATCTATATAACGGCTTGTCCATTAATTATGCATGGTTCGATTAGATGTTGCCGCCAGCTGAAGACGTTGGAGACCTTGCCGATGAATGTAAGTAAATAAATAATAAACCCGTGCAAGCGCGGCTGACACGTTCCTATTTTCAATCCCACTCTGCTTTAATACGTAATGATGTAACTTATTATTTTTATCGCCCAAAAAATAGCCAGCTTTCACGACTCACGCCTCAATTCTGCGCCCAGAATCGAGTATCCAGTTGATGCATATGGAGTATCCAGTTCAATACAGTAAATCTCACTTTTTCCGTCGATTTTCTTGTCTTAAGAAACCACAAATTGAGGTTAATAAAGCCTTCACTTTTGTACGTAACATAACTTATCAATTTTATTGCGACAAAAGTAGATACCTAAGCTCGATTCGCGCACTGGCGCGTGCATTCTCCAGCGCTAAATGCCGCGTTGAGTGCAATAAGTTGCACTTTTTGAATAAATAAAGAAAACAGTTTGAATGGAGTCTAGAAATGGAGATATTATTATTATTGTCAGTTGATAATTTTCAGGTGGAAGGTAAGTGGGACCGTTTCCTTCAGCCAGGGACGCTTGAATTGCAGATTCCGAATGGCATTCGCGCGAAAAGCAAGGAAGAAGAGTTTCGCAGGATCGCGTGCCGCGCTCGTCGAAGCAAAACTGAAATCGAAATCAGTGGGCTGGTTGTTATCGCGGCGGAGCACGCGAAAAAGTAACGCGACCGTCCATTCCGCGATTTCCCCGAAGGAAAGTAAATTGTCTGGACCGGAGCAGGGGTAAAAATTTCCACGAAGCAAGAGCACACAGACCAAGGATAATTCCCACGGAAATGAAAATACCGGGAGGACGTGTGGGGGTAGGTTTATTTCGCTGGCTCCAGAGATGCTTTCGCCATGATGCACCCTCAAACCATAAACTCCACTCGCCTTTTATTACTAATTGTTCGGAAGGAGGATCTTATTATTCTTTTATTGCCAACATTGGGCAGTTAGGCATGAGCAGGAATGTTTCAACTGAATTCGATTTGAAAATTGAAATCCATTCGAATTCGAATTCTTCGTTTCTTGGAAGATTACGTTGCTAATCGAATTAACCCTTATTTAACCCTACGACGTTGTGTCACCTTTAAAGCGTGTCTGACACTGTGAAATTTGAATATTTCAAAATTCACTTAGGGGAGATCGGGGCAAAGTGACATGAAAAAAGTTTGAAGTCGAATAAAATTTTTCCCGTTTAATGAAAATGTTTGGAAATAGATTTATAATTTAATTAAAACATTACTATTGATAAATGGCGAATAGCAATACTTAAAATAAACTTAGAGTATATTAAAATTCAACTTGAAAGAAATGATGCAAGAGGTATCACTTTACCCCATGTATGGGGTAAACTGAACTCCTATCCGGGGTAAAGTGAGGTGCAACAAAATATGAACTTTAATTCGACTATAGATAAATATTAACCCCTTGCGCTGGAATGACGTGTGTAGCACGTCAGCTTCTGTTTTTTTTTGCACCGTGGTTGTCAAAAACTATGGAAATATTTTTGAGGTTAGTTTCTGTTCCACCACGCCGCGTGGTTTTCTAGCCAGCTGACAGGTTATGATATTGCGCACATCACTTGCGCATTGGTTCTTAGCAGCCATTTGCAGCTCAGTTTACCCCGGTCACTTTACCCCGAACATGCACTCAGTACGAAATTAATTATTTAATAATGTTAGGATTAATGTTTTCTCAAACGCGTGTACATGTATGTTTATAATCTTGTTATAAACACGCTGAAAAAATTTGGAGTTAAAATAACACATTTAAGACTCATTTATCCAAAAAGCTGAATTGAAAAGAAAACCAATTGGAAGTCTCTAAAACTTCATTTTTAATTTTTTAAATGAATTTCCATTTTTCGATATCTGAATGTGCATAATTATCATTGTGGTATTACACACATTTATTACGTCATCAAAATTTGTAAATATATTCTATTTTTAAAGAATAAATTAAGGAAGCTCATTTTACCCCGAGGTTCACTTTGCCACGGTCTCCCCTAACCTATTCGAAAAATTCTTGTGTACCCTATTTTTCTTTGAGTATCTGGAGAGAAGATATTTAAAAAATATGGCTTTCATTTGCAGTGAAAAAATCGACATTTTAGAGTGAAAAGGTGCTAGGCAGTGTTTCCCAACCTTTTTGTAGTCGTGATCCCCTCTTATAATACCTATTCAAATAAGGGATCGTTCTTAAATTACGTGAGGCTTTTTAGGGGGGGGGGGGTCGAGAATTTCTTACGTTTTCTTACAAGGGGGAGGGGGAGTCAGGTAGCGTCTTACGTAATATTTTTTAACCTAATTTTCAATAAATACAAATTCTACCATTAATGTTCGAGAAAAGTTGTTTTAGTTTAAATTTCTAAAACTGAAAAAATTCAATGTAAAATATATTACGTAAGAAGGGGGTTGCAATATCAAATCTTACGAATTCTTACAATGGGGGAGGGAGGGGGTAAGAAATCGCCAAAATTAGCCTTAGGTACGTAATTTAAGGACGGCCCCTAACCTGCAACCCGGCTCCCCATATAAGGTAAGTTAAATCTAATAAGGTAAAGAAAACACATGGGTATAAACAAAATGGGTATTTCAGAATATAATTCTAACTTACCTAATAATATTTTAAAAAAATGTCCTAAAAATCCGAAGCGACCCGCCAGTAAAAACACTTTGCGACCCACAGGTTGGAAATCACTGTGCTAGCGTTAAGAAAAACAGATCCTCGCAGTAGGGTTGCGCGACTCGTCGACCACAAAAACACCCCTTTAATTTAGCTATCGCACGCTTTAATCGCCGGTGCAAAGTAGGTATATTCAAGTAAACGAAGAAATCAGTAAAACGCGTAATTACCCTGCATTCGTAATGTGGAAGAAAAACATGTTCGTGTTAATTAATCACGACGATTCATTAAGATACATACATAGGTCCATCCCACGACTGGCTATCCATTACTCTATTTTACGAGCACAATTTGCGTGGCTGACTGCATACATTAAGCGGAATCGCGTCGGATTATACTTTCAGATAGCGGTGATGTGGGCAGCTTCGTATTTTTCACACGTAGGAGCGTTGTTTTCTTATCACGGATCGAGAGTGGCTCGTAAGTCGCCTTGACTTTGCGCGAGATCGTTTCGTGGAATGTTGTCCTCTGTCCCGATCGCTCCTTGCTTCTTGATGTTTCCCGAAAAATCATCAGAACTTATTGCTTTCAGAACGCATTGTCCTTGTGAATTGTAAGTATGATAAAAATGTCGTCGCTTTCAATTTTATTTAACGAAGACTCAATAATCATTGCACTCCCAGAATCAATTGTTTCTTAAAAAAAAAAGAAAGCTGTCTACTCTTAAGGTGGAAATGAACGACGAGACAAAAATATCGCGTCTCGCATGGGATTTTAATCTCACAAGACAATTATAATATTTAATTATTTTATTATTTTTTAAATTATTTTCTCATTTGTTTCATCAAATTAGACTCTCACGAGACAAGATGTACGATATATTTTGAAAAATCTCATCTCTCGCGACTACTTCATTATTTACACTTACAATTAGTTGTTGCTGAGATTTTTGTCTCGTGTAAAATCTCATCGTGCATTCGCACCTTTAGAAACTGATTAAAAACAGAAGCTTACGCTAAACAGCTATCGCGTGCAACCGGAAATGTAATCTAAAGAGTCATTACCTTGCAGATGAAACTTAATAATAATAATATCTATCACTGCCAGCGTTAAGTTTCCCCCACAAGTTCGTTAAAACTTCTTCCCCTTTCCGCCTATAAAATCCCTGTCACGGCGCGATCTGGAAGCAGCGAAAGATCCGAATCGCGCGGCTGCAGGCGAACGAGCAAGTGCCACGACTCCGATTTACAGTCACTTCCACCTCGATGTATCGATCCATTTGCGTTTATCGACAGTCCGTCGAGAATTCCGATCGTGCCGCGGCAGCCAGCCGAAAAGCCAGGCGGGCACCGCGCAGCCGGTTTCGCTCGCGTGAGTAAATAAAGCGAGTAAGTAAAAAGCGATCCTTATCTGACGGAATTGCAGGCAATGCCAATAAATGGGTACAGTCGGGCACGAACGTTTCGAGAGGAGCCAGCGGAGAAAAAGGAAGCACTAACCGCGCAATCGGCACCGTCCATTTGGCGGGGGCAAAAAGGACGGGTGGGAAAAAAGTCGGGAAAAGAAAGGAAAGGAAAGAGAAGAGAGAAAAAAGGAAACGGTGGAATCGTTCGGTTTAATCTGCTGGCAGATAAGCGGCTCAACTGTTGGATCGCTGCGGCTCTAACGAGCGACGATCTCTCGGTTCGCTAATGGCCGACAGACGAAATGAACGTGCCATTTTCCCGTCCGCGACGATAATGATAATAACAGGGAGGAGTACGTATAAATTTCGCGAGTCGAAATCAACGTTGCCCCGCGAAATTTATCTGGCACCCGCCGCCTCCCCACTGTCTAGCGTTCGGCGGGACGGCCGAATGCGTTTCGTTTCCCTTCGCGGGCGAATAATCTTGACGGAATCCTCGTTCTCGAACGGCTCGAGCGAACCGCGTCGTCGAACAGCTGCATTGTGTCGCGAGACGGGGATTCGATGCGATTCGGTGGACACGCGAGGCTCGGTGGGACTTTTCGAGCAATAAAATCCGTGAAATCGTGTAAAGAGTTGCGCGTCGAGATAAAACGGTCGCGCGGGATTTACGGGTAAGTCGGCTGCCAATTTGTCGGGAAATTGGATGGAGTTTACGGCGATACGTTCGACATAAATTTGCAATGAAATTAGACGGAGCACGGTGGAAATAAATTGGCCGCGAATTTATAATGAAGTCCGCGGATATTTATGTAGACAAATTGGACGGGGAACCTAGCGGTGGTAACCTGAGACAGAGGGAAATGTAATCTCCATTCGATTTTACTTTTAATTATCTTCCGAAACGGGAGAAGGGTTTCGTGGTGCTCGCTTGTGCATTTAGTCAAGGGCGGATTTGTAGATTTAGCGCCCATAGGCTAACAGGCGCCCTTTGTGTGAAATATTATCAAATACTTTAATTTAAAAGAGTTGAGACAATTTTTAAATTAATTCAATATGACAAGTCAGGTGTGAATCATTGCTAATTTGCTACATGATAAGAGAGTGAATTGTTTTTAAAGTTTTCTCAAGCCTTTCTGTTTAAACATTTTTCAATTTCGTTTGCTCAAAATTTGCTGGCCTAAGAGGTTATAGTTTATTTAGTTTATATACAAATCCGCACCTGCATTCAGGTAAGTAAGTAGGGTAAACCAACCAGTAATTGACCGCGTACCAGTGAATGACCATTAGGCAAAGAAATGTAAATTATATATTTAAAAATATTATATGTTTATAAATGGAGTGCAGTTGCACTTTTAATATCCCATGTTATTAGTTACGCGTATTAAGCAAACATTAATAAGTACAATTCTTATTAAAAGTATGCGGTCATTTACTGGGCTTCTACATGTTTTGCATTTTATAATCGTTTTTTTTTAAATTACGATAAGAATAAGTAATTATTTTTATAGAAATTTCAAGAAAAACAAATTTAAATGCAATTTCAACAGTTATTTTGTTGTTATACATAAATATATTCAAATATTAAATTCATAGGTCCATAAATTCAACAATTCGGTCATTCACTGGTTGGTTTACCCTAGGTGAATATGGATTCGAAAGAGATTCCATGTCCAAACATTGCACTGACATGAGCCGGGAATCCACATGAAAGCTAAGCTAAGCTACACTATGCTGTGCTAGGTTTTAAAAAATTAGCTTCACTACTTACATCCGTATGGAACCGTGTTCACCAAAAGCTAAGCTAAGCTGTGGTACGTCTTTTACGTTTCATAGCACAGCCAAACATAACATAGCTTGGCTTAGCTTAGCTTAGCTTTCAGGTGGATCCCCGGCTTTATGCTAGTCAAGACACAGTTTCCTAAACCGAACCCTGTTTCATAACCCTCGCTCATACTCCAAAAACAAGTAGAAGCCTGTGCACTTGTCACCCAGCCCATTATCAGATCAATCTGCCACTTCTACTTCAGTTCTCCACAGGTTCTACACCAGTTCCACTTCAGCTCTGGACTGACAATGAGCTTCTTCTCAAGTCAGTCCTGAGTCAGACAGAAAGTGAAAGCCTGTTCCGCTACCCTGGTTGTTTTATCAGACCTACTTGCAACCGCGCAAATCCTTCCACAGTCAAATCCACGTGATCTTAGCAGGATATAAGTTAGGGCAACCTATATCGGATGATCTAAACTCGAGGTGAAAGGATTCAAGCGTATTAAGGATATTCATTACCTATACCTAAGTGCTATGGACCCAATTAATAAAGTAATGTGTTATGCCAATCAACACTTCAACCACGTCGATCCTTCCATAGATTGCTCAGCTCATTGCGGGCTATGTTACACAGACGAGTACTAACTCATCCACGCGTTAATAACACTGTCCAACACGATTTTTGGTCCGCAATATCCGCTGGGTGATTCTTGTATAGTTTTTCCCCCTGAACACGAATCCGCAAGCAGAATTGCTCTATCACCCTCAGTTTTTGAGAAAATTGATTTTGAAAAAAACTGCAAATATTCAACTTTGAACATCTTTTGTGTCGAAACGGTAATAGTTATTCGGTTGCTCGTTGCGTTAAATTATTCTATGAACCCTCCCGAATACAACGATATAAGTTATTATTGCATTATAATCATTTAAATATGTTTAAACAACGATCAAATGGAAAATGACACCCGAAATACACCCATTTTTGAAGATATCTTTCAATTTATTTCTAAAACTAAGGGTCTAGGTGAAAATCTGACCATTCCACGCGATGCAACAGACATTTTTCCTTCGGAAATCATCAACAAAAGTGGTATATCACGTTTTGTTTTCAATACAGAAGCGCAATAGTTTGGCAAAACGTGCGGCGTCGACAGTGGTAGTCAACGGCGGCGCGCGATCCACTGCCGCTCAGCGTAACACAATCGCTTAACGCGCCTGACTACCACTGTTGGCACCGCGCGTTTTGCCAAACTATTTCGCTTCTGTATTGAAAACAAAACGTGACTTACCACTTTTGTGGATGCTTTCCGAAGGAAAAACGTCAGCTGCATCGCGTGGAATGGTCAGATTTTATCCTAGACCCTTAGTTTTGGAAATAAATTAAAAGATGTGTTAAAAAATGAGTGCATTTTGGGTATCCTTTTCCCTTTGAACGTTATTTAAACATATTCAAATCTTCATAATGCAATAATAACTTATATCGTTGTATTCGGGAGGGTTCAAAGAATAATTTGACGCAAGGAGCAACCAAATAAGTATTATCGTTTCGACACAAAAGATGTTCAAAGTTGAAAATTTGCAGTTTTTTTCAAAATCGAGTTTCTCAAAAACTGAGGGTGATGGCGACAAACGGTTTGCGGATTAGTGTTCAGGACGATATACTCTACAAGAATCACCCAGTGGATATTGCGGAACAGAAAAAAAGTTTCATTTTGTTGGACTGTGTAATTAATCATTAAGTAATGGACTCTTTAAGCGCTGTATTATTTATTGCGTGCTCTGTATACTATGGGGATTCCCGTCAACAATACCAATAAAAGCTAGACGAAATGTGGCCAGTTGGGCCCGCGGATTATAGTAGCTTCGCGATCTTTTGGTGCCGTCCACCCGACACCATCGAAGGGACAAATCCCAAGGCGTTTCCCCGCGCAAACACAAGAAACCGATTGGGCCCCGCAGCTATGGGACACAATTTCCGATCGCGGAGACAGAAACGGCCTGCAGGAGGACACGTGGGCGGCCTCGCGGCTCGGGAGTAAATAAATGAATTAGTAAATAACGAATTTTATCCACTGGCATTGGCCAGGGGCCCGATAAGCCGGCGGCGGCCAAGCCATGGCCGCGGAGTAGGGGATATCGCGGCGTATAAAAAGTACGCGTTATGCGTGCCTGCCCGTCCAATGGGGTGGCTTCGCGGTGGCTGAAAAGGGAGGAGGAGGGTCAGGCTCGTCGAGAGCCAGGAGGGACGAGTGGAAAAAAAAAAAAGGGAAAAACGAAAGAAAAACGCCGAATCGACTTGGTTCCTTATGGAGAGCGGGCTGGAGCGTTGGCGAAACTTACAGGCGGCAGGGAAAACGAAGAAGACGAAGGAGAGGAAGGAAAGGAGGCCTCCTGCGCGCTTCGCGTGACGGCGGGGCGGGGCGGGGCGGGAGGGGGGGGGGGGGAGGGGGATGAAAACCGCGAGAACGGAACAGAGCGAGCGATAAGTTTAGAACCCTCTCGAGTCTTTATTGATACTTGGTCGTTTCCACTTGTCCCATATACATACCGGTGCGCGCCCCACAGATACTGGCTCATCGCGGAATGCAAGGATTACGCCAGGGAAGCCTCGCGCTGCGTCCCTCGCCTTCTTTTACTCTATCGCTGACAATGAGTTGGTCGAGTTACGGCGCACGAGTATGGGTAGGGTATGCTTGATCTTATCGACGCGACGCGTTGCTGTTTTACTGACCACTGGGGTGTGAGGTGCTCCGAGGCTTAATCGTCTGGCAGCTATTCTTTGCAAAGTAATCGGTCGAAGGGTCTCGTCGCGGGACTACGTACCTAATTTGGTAATTATACAGGGTGCGGTCGAAAGAATGGTACAAACTGGCAGAAGGTGGTTCTCTGTGCAAAAATGAATCGAAAGTGAAGAATAAATTATTTTCTTCCGAGGCTTAGGTTTCGGGAAAATCGATTGGATTTAGTATTTGGCACTCCAGCCACTGACCTGCGGCTCGCAATTGTTTCAATTGAGGCACTCAGAGCAAAAACGGACTAACATTGGAGAAACGGACTAACAATGGACCGCATTGAAGAAAAATGAATTGCGGCATTTGATGGAAAAAGGGCACATACGCCAAAATGCCATTTCGAGTAAATCGATTTCAAAGTTTTCATTATAGTATAACTTAATGAAAAGTAATGCAATTAAATCCAATTTTTTTTAAGGATGCAGTACCATATCCTTGAAACGTTTCGTAAACAGAAGTCATGATTTGAAAATGATATGTGTCTTTATTTAATAGTTGTATGCAAGTGGTTTATGTGCCCTTTTTCCGTAAAAGTGGTAAATTTGTAAAAAATGGCTTCTTTGTTTATTTAATTAATTATAATTTTGTTTACTTACTTAGTTACACATGTTTTATACTTTGTTTAAAATAATACTTATTGTACGACCAGACAGTAGACAGCGCGGCAGCGCGACCGCTCAGCGACTATGTAGCTGCATGTCGATCACGCTAAGTAACAAAACAGCATCTAGCTAATTTAAACGTGGGAGAAGAAATGTCCTTGATATATTATATATATATAACATATACCTGAGTCGATTTAAACGATTTACGGAAAAAGAGCACATAAGCCTATGTGCCCTTTTTCCATCAAATGCCTCAATTTATATGATTATTATTTTATATGATTAGTACAGCCTATTGGAATACATTCTTGTTACCAACTCAATTTCGCAAAAAAATGTGGGTTAGTCCGTTTTGGCTCTCAATGCCTCAATTGTAAATTTATGTAAAAAATAACAAATTCACCCCATAAATTCAAATTCTTTGATTAGTATAGTTAAGTATTAAATACTGTGGCCCGCGTACAGTATTAAGGGGAGGTTTCGGTCTAGAGCCCAAAAAAATAGGGGATCTTTAGGAACTAAGGGGGTAGGTTACCCTCAAAATTTTCGAAAATTGGTTTTTAGGATGTTTGCATATTCCGCTAGCTACATCTTTTCTACGTATTTTAAGCGCAACGGGGCCCCAAAATTCCAAAAATTGAAGGAATTACAGTGAAAAATGTAGGAGCCTGCACATGAGATCGTATAACGATGTCGAACTTTAAACGCGATTACCCAGAAACTACATTTTCCAAAACGGTGAACATAAAATCTCAAAAACCGCTCGACCGATTTGAATGAAAACTTACAGCGAGCTGCAGGAAACTATTCCCCTCCATGTATTGGGAGCACATTTTCAATATAAATTCTTAAAAAAAAGATAAAAAATATTTTTTTTACAAAAAAAGAATAAAATCAGAAACATCGACATAAAAATTGTATTAATTTGTATATCAAAATTTTGCTTCCTGCACAAGATGGAGACTGTCTTACAGATTATAAAAATGCCGATACTTTATGTTTTAGGTGATTCACCTGTCCGGAACCGTGTTCACCATTAAACGGTGCATCGCGTGCATGCTCTGACATTTATATTTATAACTTTTTTTCCTATAAATATATTTAAAATTTTCTTCTTGCGCATTAAAGTCAACGAAATGATACTTACAAATTAAAACAAAAATTATCTCTATATTCATTTATTACTTTAGAATATGCGTTTGAAGAAGGATCTGAGTTTGGGCTGTTGAGGGTAACCTACCTCCTTAATTAACCCTTCGTTGACACTGTGGGTGTGAGCCACCCATAAACTGATTTTGACGCTCTGTACCTTTTCCAATACGTAGATTCTACGTAGAATATCGAGGATAATCGCGGAATATCTCTATTTTTTCAATTACCGAAATAGCCTACCTTATATATGCAAAATAAATACCTTTTTTCCAAAGCCGAATTACAAACTATTTTTTCTCTCAAAATATTATATCTGAACAATAACTCTGTAAATTTTTAGCTTTTAATATTGAAATTTGTAAAAGTTACAATTTTTTAAAGATTTTCTTTGTTTTTTTCTTGATATATGGCAATCTAGAATTTTTCTACAAAAACTGTGGTCAAATCTCAATTAAAAACTATTGGAATACATTTTACAGACCTTGAAATTGATCCATTATTTTTTTCATAACGATTGGATTCTTCAGATGAGAATGGCAGTCGTTCAAAAATTGCTCTGGGTGTGAGCCACCCAGTATGCCAAAGTTGATCGAAGAAAGAGGTGTGTCAATGAAGGGTTAAAGGAAAACTACTATATATAATTTAATGGGACTTTTTTCATTGTATTAAGGATGTTTTAAATTATAGAAATATATTTTTTGTTTTATAATTAATCATTGCAGACGGCAATGGGGAGTCGTTAAAGTCAAGGCGTCAAAAAATTCATCCAAATCGGTGGGACCTGAATCTCCAAAAGTTATTACCCGATTCGACTGAACCTTTTTTATTTTGACGTTTTATTTAAGTCTGGCTACGGGGGAAACCAGAAAAAATTACAAAAATTACATTTTTTTAGAAAATAACGATACTTGAAATTTGAAATCACTTTTTCCCTATATTTTTCGTCCTTTCAACGCCTTTGAAAATTTTACATTATCAAGTTTTTGTAATTTTTTCTGGTCCCCTCCTATCCAGAAGTACATTCTTCAAAATAAAAAAGTTTCAGTCAAATCGGATAGTAACTTTTGGAGATACAGGTCTTACCGTTTTGAGAACACTCTTTCGGAAAAAACGCCTTTTCTAGTTTTACGTGAGCGCCGAGTGGCCGGTTGTTGCCGATGCATTTCCCGCTACTCAGATTCCTATAACTTCGGGAATTTTACGAATTTCAACAAATCCTTTCAAACACGTATTCCTAAAAGCTTGAACATTCGAAAAAAAAAAAATAAAAAAAAAATCGACTTTTAGACGGGAACCTCCCCTTAACCCTTTAGCGCCCGCACCTAGATCCCGCTGAAGGAAAACTATCCCGTTTTGTTTTTATCGTTAAAAATGGCAAAATGAATTTATATATTTTTATACAAAAATTTTTTTTTTTACTTTTTTTAATTAATTTTTTTCAGAGATCAAAATGCATAAAACCAAAGAATACAGGGTTCAGGCAGGTCCAACATTCTTCAGTGAATAAAACCACGCTAAACATGTATCACTTAAACTGTTGCAAACAGTGAAATGCGAATGCAAACGGCGAAACGGCAAAAAAAAAAAGAATGTATCATATATGATACGTTTGGCGCTAAAGGGTTAAGTAGGTTTTCAGTTTCGGCTCACTACGGGCCAAAGGTAGCCCATCACTACCGTGTATAGTATGGTACGACGAATAAGTGAATATAGCGAGCGATTAATCAGCCTCGAGTTCGAAAACCACGCTTTGCTCTCCGGAACCAAGCAAGCTTGAAGGAGCACGTCCTCGAACATCAGCCGCGCGGGATTTTCAAAGAGATGCATGAAGGAGAGCGTACCTGTCGGCGGGAAAGACGAGCAGCTTCGCCTCGAAGGTGCGATCGGCGACCCAATTTCCTGTGCGGCACAGAAGGACCCGCGGAAAGCTCGGTTTACGATTATTACGCGTTCCAGCAGCGGATCTCGGTATAAATAGAGGTTCACGCAACCGCATTCTCGAGAGCGCCGCTCTAAATCACGCTCTTCCGCGTGACGCGGCCAGACTCACTTCGCCGCGCTCGTTATCGTAATTCAACCCCGATCTCAACCAGCCAACGGGTGCATCTCAAACGAGAAAGAATCCATACGAATGCCAGTACGCATCTCCATTCGCCGGGAGCTTTAGCCAGGAGATGCCGAAGAAAGTCGATCTATCCTGATTGGAAGGGGGCATTCTAAAAAGGAAAGGTCACGTCGCGCGAATTTGGGACGCGGAAGTTGATGACTCGAGCTCCAAATCGATTCTGTTCCAGATATATCGTGTGGGAGCATGTAAGTGAATCAAGCTTGCGGAGGGAAAGGATTCAGTTTGAAGGGAAAAGGGAGTTTCGGGAAGAAGATATCGATGGGGGGACCTTCTGTATTGGGTAGCTTCAAGAGAAATGATAATCAACAGAGCAGTCGCGTTCTTTGTGTGTAGCTATCCCCGGTATCATCCTCGAGGGAGAAACTATTTTACTATTTTACTTTTTACCATTTTATCTGAATTCTTCCAGGGAGAAGAATGTCCCCTCTACTAGCTTCTTAATATTTGCATACCCCCTCTTTTAACGAATCTTACTCATTTCTAAATAGTCACTCATATCCTCATTGCAATCTTCCCCGCTTAAGCTTCATGCAAATTTTTTTAATCCATCCAAGAAACGTCACTTTTACCCTCCCTATAGGCATATCGAGGGAAAGGCGAAGGAGTTCGTTCCCCTGGTATTCTCAGCAGGCTTGCGGAGTGCCTAGGTCGTAGATGTGCGTGGAAACACGTACTACCTGTCTACGAACACCCTGGGGGCAGATACGGTGTGTCTCCATAAGACACCCGAAGTTATGCCCACGTTTGCGTATCCTTACAGCCAGGCGCAGTGATACGTTACCCTTTTATATAAAGGGACTCTGCCCTGTAGCCCTGTCGTGACGCAAAGGCCACTGGGAAGCACGGCTCGCTAATCCTAAAGAGTTCCTCGACTCTAATATTTCTTCGATTTTTAAGATGCCTGAAATGGCAGCCGAACCAGTTTCATTCCCCTCACGCGGAGGACTAATAAAGAGTGGCACACGTTCTTCGGGAACTGGGCAATTAGCTGACAAGTAGAGGCGCCTTGTTAGACCAGCCATCCGCGACGCGAATGCAGCCAGAGGCCTACCAATAAATTGCCTGATACCAGGCACGTGCGAGCGATTCGTGCAGAGGAGCGAGGTGAACGCTCCGAGCTGCGCGATCTTTTCAAACTGGAGGAGAATCGATCGGATTGCCTCGATTGGACGTGGAACCATCGGGATTCTCACCTCGAACTTCTGTAGGTGTCTATACCCACTTATGTTTGTGCTTTTGAAAACTTGTGCCAATTTGTGAAATTGTTCATTTTTTAAGAAATCTAGAAGCTCGTGACAGGGCAGAAGTTTCAGCGACTGTTCTTCTGTTCTTTTCTTCAATTCTGTAAATATGCATAATGAAGTAATTTCACCACCTTTCTGGTCAAGGTAGATTTTTTTGGTAAGGTAAATAGTTCCCGCCTTTCATTTATGAAAAATCAGTGTTACCTATGTCATTAAGGGGTTACGCCACCCTGAGGCGCTCGAAACAGCACTAAACTACTTAGACCAATTTTTTTTACTGATACTATGAGGTTGAAAATTATTTATTTTCTTCTTATGTGTAGAGTATGTATTAGTGCATATATTGTATAAATACTGTACAAAAATATTAAAAAATGACCGAGTTATTTGTTCTCCCGCGAAGCTCGTCCGCCGTTACACGCGTGACTAACCTAACAAATTGTAACGCCCAGGTTCGTCTGAAATCAAATACATGATGATTTTCGTGTTCCTTAGTAAAATACCTACGATGTAGCATACGGATTTGAGAAAAAAAAAATTATTGCACAAATGAGAGCAAAGTGAAGAAAATTATACGTTTTTCACGTGAAGAAAACGAAATTAAACCATTAATTATATACGAATGGGGTATCGGATGGAAAAACTGATACGCTACATCGTAGATAATACCATTAAGAATATGCGTACCAAGTTTGAAATCAATTGGACAAATAGTTTCTGAGATATTTGATAGGTCACCTTTGAAAATGTAGTTTCGAGAAAAACGCAAAAGAAGTAAAGTAGAATGTTCGCTACCTGCTGCGGAATATCGACATGCGCGCCTCGTTTAAAGTCTATAACTCGGCTATTTTGGGGAATCTTTGCGTCTACCATGGCTTAAATTATTCTTAAAACTTCACGTAAAAAGAAAACGCAAGAAAAAAAAATCGATTTTTTAAAACATTCAGGGTGGCGTAACCCCTTAATGGAATATGGCAATGTGACTATTTTAAAATAAAGAAGCGTCAAAACTCGGCAATTAAAATTAACCATGCCAGCCCCCCAGTTTAAGTTCAGGTTGCAGTGTTATAATTAGACAAATTTGATTAGATGTGATTTATAGGACAACTATCCCTGTTCGAGTGCCGAGGATCAGTCGCCGCGAAAACGACAGAATCGAACGTGCTCCGAGATTTCCCAGACACCTTAGCCCCTGAAATCCCAGGTTGGCATTAAACATGGACGGTCGAGCGGGCAATTCGAAATTTCGAAGTATCTGCACGCGCCCAGGCGAGGCGCGCACCGTCCCTCGTGCCACTCGATCGTTTTATTCCAGTTTCGAGCGTCGAGTCAGTAATTTTATAACGTCGTAAAGAAGACACGCTCGTATTCAGTTACGTGTCAACTACCCTCTTTCCCCACGGTTCCTCTTTCCGTTTCGTCGCCTATTCTTAGGCTCGTTGCGTGAACGCGCCAATTGTCGTGGAAAAGGGATCGCTGGATTCTTCTCCGAGCAGTCCTCGCGGTGCCCAGGGAGAGATTATTACCTCCGAGCGGAGTTCGATGTTCCGAACTCCGCACACGAAGAGCTTTGATAATTCCTTTGATAACATTGTTCTGTGCTGTTAAAGAAGAGTTGCAAGAAAAAAACAGCGCAGTTAGTAAACAGTAAAACAGTAAAAAAATAATAATCGAACATTAAAACACTAAGTAGTTTTGTATTATATATTTATTTGTAACTACTTAGTACCCCTTTGACTTGAACATTAATAATAAGAAATAGAACCAATCTGAGCAAAGATAATATCTAGAGAAACTTGAATAAAATATGAAGATAAAGTATCTTTTATTCGACTCGTTATTTAAATAATTTTTTATCTAGGTAATGCCCATCCCTGCTGAGTGAAGTGAAGTGACACTACTCAGCAAATAGATCGCAAGTATATTCTTCACAGACATTGCACTGTGTCCAATTTTCTGAAGGTGGACGAATACATTTTTCACCACAGTAAATTCGATGCCACCTTCTTAAGATCATACCCTATATCGAAGTAAGGATTCTGGAGAATTATAATGGTCGTTATAAAGACCACAACCCCCGTTTTTATTACTAAATGAAATTATCTAAGAAGAAAGAGAAGGAGAGAATCGTCGATTAAATATCCTCTCCAGTTTCCAGCGGGCTAGGAAGCTGGAGCGGAATTATATCGACCAGACTCGGCTCGTAAAGGGGTAAACGAGGGAAGGTACACGGCCATTACAACTCGGAAGGCGAACTTTATATCGCGAGGACCGTTTTACATACAATCCTTGCGGGTGAATAAAGGACCCCTTAAATTACCAATTCCGTCCGGGGGACGTCCCGCGTCTTTGAGCCGAATATATGCCTCGCGAACGCTCGCAAGAGGGTTGCTCGGTAAATTCGCGGAGCCGGGGCACGTCGCTAATTTATACGTTTGCGTGCTTCTTCGCCAATATATTCCCGTGGAAACATGGCAAATCGGAACCAAGTAGCAGGCTGTAGCGAAGGTTCAAGGAGAGACGCGGTTGCAGAAGAACACAATTACCAGCTAACTAAATAGAACACTTTATGCTAATGACAATGTATCTTTGTCACCGTCACGTGCCTAGAATCTGGGATTCACGTGAATGTACTGCGTTCGGTGGACACTGGACGCAATTGGGGGTGAATTAAGGCTGTACAGTAGCAGAACGAACGAGGTGGCGGTTGCAGCGAGAAAAATGTGCGGTACGTGGTTCTCCTCTTTGCTCTGTAGCTTGAAATTTAGAGGGCTTCGAAAGCCATTGATACAGTAACAGTGGCTGAAGCGTTCGTTTCAAGGATCTTGAACTTTCCTCGTCAGGCATTCCTACATCACTTTACAGCCCCGCTGGAGACAAGGCGCCTTTGTTCGTACAAATTCTATCGCACATTGAAATTACTCGGACCGTCGTTACCCTGGTCCGTGTGTAAACGACTGTCATCGTCACCTCGAGAAGAAACGCGCGCATAAAAGCCTGATACAGAAGGCGCGGTTTATTTCAGTCCGTTGCTTGGGGCATCAACGTCGAGGCGGGATTAAAGACCGAATTAACTTTGACTTAGGTCTGGGTTAAGGTCGTAGAGGCGGGTCGTAGACGCCTGCGCGCAGGGCTCCACTTTCTGCTGTTCCGCGAAAGAACGTTCCAAGTCCGACTCGGTCCCGTGTCTCTCCAAGCCGAAGCTCCATTCAAAATTCTACGGCCGTGCATTCGCTATGCAAATCGCCTGCCATTCATCCTTCTCTCCATAGCCGAGGAGAGGAACTAACGTGCACAGTAAACGTGCAGCTTCGACCAACCACTCCGAAACAGCCCTTAGGAACCTCCACCCGCCCTCTCCGCGATGGAACCCGTCCCGGAGTGCGCTGGGCGTCGCGAGGAGGCCGAGGGTTCTCGTTCAGAGAGGATAAATCGCTTGTTTATACGGCAGATCGGCAGCCAGCCAGCGTAGAAAATGGATCCGACGTGGTGGGCCACACCCCGGCGCGCGCTTCGTGGCTTTAAAAAAAAAAGGCGAAGGACCGATCGATCGGCGGTTGCTGCACCGGTTCGGTCCACCGCAACGTCCTCCTCGGGCAGGCGGGCCTGACCGAAGAAACAAAGTACATCGAATCTGCATCGAGGAGCGAGCGGCGGAGAGCAGAGAGAAACAGCTGGGTGGACGCAGCACGCGGTGAACAGAGGGAGGGGGGGGGGGGGGGGATTAGAAGGAATCGATCGACTGTTGGTTTGCTCGATTTTCGAGGCCTCCCGAGGTCCTTCCACCTACGGAGAGCAGTGGACGAGTCGAAAGCGAGGGCCGGCCATCAGGAATTCCATGCACGGCCTCCTCTGCTCGCGGTTCCATCGCCAGCCGGGCACAACAACCCCCCCTCGCCTCGTCCTTTTGCCGGCTGAACAGGAACAGAGTCGGCCGACCGGCAGCAATAAACACACCGATATAATTATCCGGATTCTGGATAAGGACGGTGTCCTCGCGAGCTCTGCGGACGGATCGAAGAGAGCTTGCTCGCCGCGAAATACATACCGAGTCGCCCTCTTCGCCGCGGAGGGACGCTGGGAACGCCAATCCCCCGGCAGGTAGGGAGGATTGGCTGTACCTTTCCTGGGAGAAATCGATGCAAACTCGCCGAAGATACCGCGGGAGCTTCGTCACACGGATAGGTGCCCAAGCAACGTGTGAGGCGTAGTCCTGGCCCCAAATCGAAAATATGTCGCTGTTGGAGATGGGATAATACGATGCGAGTATGATAATTTTGCAGGTAGGTATTAATGGAGATATTCTTGGAACTAAAAATTATCGAGCATAAGTTTGAACTTAGGAAATGTATTTTTTGTAGCCGGTGGCGCACTCTGAGGGGAGGGCCAAGGGTCCACGACACCCCCCAAAGAAGGGGCTTTGTATAAAAAAAAGAAGAAACATAGATTTTATTTTTTAAATGAATTTTTATAATCGCCTAAAGAATTTTACTGAATTTGCGAACGCAAATATTTTTATCCCTTCGACTCGGCTCTCCCCACTATTCAGGATGAACTTCGGTGACAATCTTCAGTAGTCAAAAGTTCATCAATACCGAATCATTTTTTTATCTAAAATTTTGCGGAGGTTTTACTACCTATTGTATAAAGATTCATTCCTCAAATTTTCATAGATTTTCAATGATATTACTAATTATTCACTCCTCAGATCTTTGTTTTTAAAAGCAAACAACCTTGACTCTACATTGACAGGTTTTATATAGGTATTCCACTCTGTATGAGTGTATAAGGATGAATAAACAGCTCAGTTAATCGGGTAATAAAAATGCCAAACATCCTTTTTTTGGTGTTATTGTTATTTAAATATTTACCTGTGATCAGGAAAGTGCAAGGATAAGTATTAATAACACGGCAGACATTCTTCTCACACATATGTAGGCCAAGTCGCCACGTCTGACGTCGACTACACGTCCGATCATAAATCAAGCCTAATGAAGCCTAATGTGAAGTGCTAGAAGAGACATCTGGCTGATTCTATTCTCTTACAGCTGAGATTCGCGATAAGACCTCTGCGGTCAGATAAGGTTAAACGGGATCTGGCAGCAGGCTTTGTAGAAACCCAAAAGGGAGACAGAAGTTTGTAAATGGGCACCTACCTATATATGTATATATTATTACCTACTGTGGAATATAATGACGCGTGACTCGTTATTGATAACCAAACCAGAATATTATAAATGGCCATCATAAATTTCCTCTGAGACCGTTCAAAAGCATTTGCTCTTAATTCGATCAATTAAGGATAAGGATATTTAAATCGTGCTGCGAGGGAGGTATAATAAAAAAGATAAAGAGTTCCTTATACAGTCGTTGAAAGCAGGTTGATCAACGGGACAATAAGAAACTGATAGGAAAAGAATGAAAAAGCCTTGTAATAAATAACTAAATTACACTCTGTATAATTAAATTGAAAGATCCCCTTCTTACTCATAAGAAAGTATGAATAAGGCATCATAAGATAATAAGAAGATCGTACCTTTTCCAAGGAAAACGGAAGTGCGGCGTTCAAAGCGCTAGAGCCATCTCTCGGCGGCGAATGAAAGCCTGAAGTTGGGGAAACGCCCGCCAGAGCGCAGATTGGTCCCCGCGCATGATGGCCGCCGAAGGAACCGCGGCGATTGGTCGAGAGCGCGGCGGCCATCGCGGAACCCCCCCGCATAAATTACAAAATGAGAATCATGATGGCCGACTTGGTCGACCAATGCGGGCACAGGGGGTGGAGCCAAGCGAAAGCGGTCCGGAAAATGGCGTCCACTGAACATGCAGAGCACTTTCGAGGGGAAAGCCCCCTACGCTATCCGGGAAATATGATGGGGAAAACGGAAAAATGGCCGTGTCCCGATGAAAAGCGACGAGCTTCGTCGCTCATTTTAGAGAAGACGGAACGTCCTTCGCAGAAAGGGAATTGCCTCCGCTCCCGATGGAACGTGCGCCCAAAACTCGTCTAGAAAACGTAATCGTGCAGATTGAAGCTACTTCGCTCCGATCGCGAAGCAGACGATTGCCAAAAAGAAAATTAAACCCCCCTCGAATATCAACCTTAATCAATCGATTACTCCCCTCCCCCTACCCCCCCCCCCCCCCACTGTGTGCCTTCGTCCACAAAACGCCCGCCGTCACATTTGCCACCTGTGGCCAGCGACTTCCGCGCGAGCGGCACCCTGGGCATTAAAATCTCAGGCCCGATAGGGTTAAGAGCGTCGGGTATCGGAGTGGTAGGCGCGAAAAAGCGGCTCGTAAAGGTTGTAAACGGCGCGGACGACCTCGGCGGCGGCGGCGGAGGAAGAGGAGGGCAGCGTGTAAAAACTTTTATGATCGCAGTCAATAAAGTGACGTAACCCGGAGAGTGTTCTACGAGCGGCGTGACGTCACGGACCGGAAGTTTGTGCGCGTAAATGCCACGCGCCGCCGTCCTTGCCCCCGCGGGGGCAGGGGACCGGGTGGAGGGACAGGCGGATACTCGCCCGGGGTGGGTGGAGGTCGCGGCGAAGGGAGAAGACAGTGGGGGGTGGGGAGGGGGTGTTAAGGGTGACCGTGGAACGGAGAACGCGCTGACGAGAGCTCGCTCGGTAGACGAAGAAAAAGGGAGAGTGCGAGAAAAGGGGGGGTCCGGGGGGTGGTTGGGAGCAGAGGGGAAGCCGAGGGGGAGTGAGCGAGCTGGTTGATGGTTTACGACATTCCGTTGATGGCCGTAGTGGCGTAGTTGCGGCGTCGAGCCCATAAAAATGTAACGAGCCTGTAAACGTTCGTTTATATTGGCCTGCCTTTACGCCCGTCCGGATTGGGATAGGTCACGGCAACGTTTCCTCCTGCTCCGGCGAAATGGCGGTGTACAGTGTGACGTCACGCAAGACAGACGTGAGACAACGTGTATACAGCGGGTATGTAGTATACGGGCCGCGCCGCGCGGTTATACGAGCCGTATTAGGCAGAGGAGAGAGTGAGAGAGAGAGAGAGAGAGAGAGAAACGGGGGGCTCGTCACCCGTTTTAGAGGCGATAAACGCGGCCGACAGCCGCGCGGCGCCCCCTCCGTCGTAAGCGGGAACGCGGGATGAAGCACCCTTCGACGGCTCGACCATCGCGCTCAGGACGACCTTGACCTACGCTCCGCGACTCAATGAAAGAAACGATCTGATGCGAACAGCCTCGCGGATCGTAAACGCGGGTGGATGGTATATTGTCGCGAGCAGCGTGGAACCTTGTAGTCACCGATTGCGTTGACGATTAAATAAATAGCTTCTGGGGGCTCTTCCTCTTGGGGTCCTCGAACCTCGTGACCTTATGACCATCCCGGAGAATAGAACGCACGTAAAGAGTGTAATTAGAAGCAACAGATCGCTGATCTACCACCTTCTTATCTACCGCCAACTTATTGTCCTATCGATCTCTTCGGACTATTGTTGTACGGGGCTAACATTTCATTAAGGTGGGATTCCACGGAGGCAACATGTCGCATGCGATGAGTGCGATAGTGATTGCATGTGTTGCATGCGATGAAAAAATGCGGCGGTGTTGCCGGTTGCCGGTTGCCAGAGAGTTGCCTCAGTGGAACCCCAGCTTTACGATATATGACTTAAAAAGCTGCAATTGATAGTCCAACGATTCGCCGAAAGTGAACTGTCCCTTCTTCACACTCGCCCGACCCTGTCAAAATAAACTCCCGACTCAGCTCGAATCCCATCATCCCCATCCACCGAAAGCCGCCAGGCGAAGATGGAGGCCAGCCACACGGGACTGCCTTTTACGATTGGTTGCGTAACGTCCCCTGGGTATCTCAGCCCCGGCGACGACCTTGACATCCATCCACCACGTCCCATAGGTAAAACGTGGCGCGTGATTCACGCGACGAGAAGCGCGCGTCAGGTGTTTCGCGTCGCGGACCCGTGCCCGCCCGCTTTACGAACGCTTAAAACTTTATAGGCGGCCGTAAACGGGCGCGTTTAGCTTTATTTGGCCGGTCTGGGGGGGGACGACTTGTTGTAAGGGGCCACGGAGGTAGCGAGTTTTTACCACGCCACTGGATACTCGAGCCTCCATTCACCGTATAGCCGGATAGATTACCCCAATGCCGGGTTTCCGAGCTTTGTCGCCTTGTGGAACAGCGGGTACAGCAGTCGTTCGGTACCTACTCTTTTGCCTGGGATAGCAGAGCAAGCAAGAGGCGAGGTGGCAGAGGTCAGGGTAGCAATCGAGGCAATCGGGCTTCATGGGGATATCGGTTTGTGTTTACTGTACCGTAAATCCGGTGTATAGGATAAGTAAGTTATTTAGTCGATCTATAAATAGCCACAACAGGCAAGAACACTGCTGTATAGCACTGTTATATGTATAAATGATGGACATGAAAGGTAGAGATTGCCTCTACAGGCAGACTTGACACGCCTGCTTTATTTGTAGAAAATGTGATAGGAATGCGATTGGTAGGGGAAACTCGGACAAAACCGGGTACCTGGGTAAAACCGGGACGTGCTATTATTTTTTAAACTGCCTTAAATTTTCCCGCGTCGTTGCAGCGACATATTGTAGAAATGTCCATTATTTCATCAACAGAAGATAATCGTGTTACAAACGTGTTTACTAAGGTTATATCGTCTTGTGCGTTTTTGAAGGCTCTGATCTAATTTTCGATCAATAAGAAACATCAAATACTTTTGACAGTGTTCAGGTGGATACTTGTTGGTGTGAATTATGTTATTGTTGTTATTATTATTAACGGGTATAACCCTGTAAATACATTATTACAAACATGAGAAGAAATAAGAAACACTTACTACTAAGAGGTTGCAAGTCGTTATACTTAACGTTGATTACGTCTACAAATACATACATATATACAAAGTGTACAAAGTAGTGTCACCCCTGACCGCTTTCAAGATACCTAAACACTGATGTTCTGAAGGATGTCAGGGATCCAGAGAAAAGGTCAAGAGAGTGGGAGTCGCTATTATGTTTGTCGATGCAATTACAGCTGTTAATTGTTGCATATTAGAGTGTAAATAATTAAAAGGTTTGTTTCTACTTGGCGATGGTGTTGTTGATAATTCGTAATATTTGCAAAATTGTATGCTGGAGTAAAACCGTACCTACGGCGTAAAATCGGGTACCCGGTTTTGCATAAAATGTGTATAACAAAGAAACGAAAAAGAGGACGTTATCAAAATTAAAACTAAATCTTAATAAAGGACTACAACTAAAGAGAAAGAAAACCACAAAATTAATCAAAATACCGAAGGCTAATGATAACAGTGGTGATGAAAATGTTGAAGACATTTGCATTTATGTCCAAGAATCCTATGGTTCATCCAAATTGAATGAAGGTTGGGTGCAGTGTACAGTTTCTTCTAACCGGTTGGGAGACTGAAGAATTAGATGAGTTTCGTTGTTATAGGTGCTAGGGCCAGTATCTAGTATGGTACCTGATTTTACCCATGCTATGGTGTAAAACCGTAAATATGAATCATATTTTAAATCGTCATTTTTTTGTATTTGTTCTTCTATTAAAAGAATTGGATATATAGGGGAGGGTTGCCTATATCGTACCACTTAAGACATTTTACGTTATATTTCAGGTTTGGTAATAATTTCAACGCAAATGACTATTGGATATTGTAGCTTAATCTTTTAGGCACCTACTATTATACGCTTAACCTTTTGTTCAGAACATATTAATTTGTTATTAATCGTTTTGTCACATACTGTAAAAGGTAAGATTTAAATCGTACCTCCACTAAAAATAGTATCAATAACAAATAGAGAAGAAAATATTCAGCATAAAGTAATGATTATTATATAGTTACATATACGTATGTATCTATATGGATCACACACAGGCTACAATAACCTATGAATATGATATATGTACATAACCTATATGTATAACATACGAGTTGTCAAATCCTACTGGTACGATTTAGGAAACATGGTCAATTTATTTATAAATATCAATTTAAACTTTATAATGAATGTAATATGTACTTAAAATGAATGTAAAATATTCTACATTAAAGCCGCTTTTAGAAAAATACAAAAATACAGGACGAAATTGCATTGTTTGATTATTATCAGCTAAAAGAAACTAGTAAAAAGTTACATCAATCATACCTGATTTTTTTAAATGTTTATAGCACGCACAAAATAGGGTGTAAGCTTAAAAAGTTTTGTTTCTATTTCTTATTTCGCATTTACTTGATAGTTTTATCATCAGATGTCGTTTATATTCATTAATTACTGAGAAATTGATGAGGTACGATTTAGGTGACCAGTACGATATTGGCAACTCTCCCCTACTATTATTTAATAAAGAGTTTATGGTAATGAATCCTAATTGCAATTTCTATTTTACATTATGAATGTCAAAGTTATGAGCTTTTATCCTTAACGTCCCGATTTTGCCGTGGTCTCCCCTACAGATTGAATGCTTTCCAGTGGTTTTAATTTAATATATCAAATAGAGTAAAATTTGTTAGAGTTGGAACAAATTTGCTTGAATCAAAGTGCAATAAATTCGCAACATTTTTCACACTTATGCCACACAGGGGAGATGTCCTAATACCTACCTAATAAATACTTATGAACGTCAGTGTACCTACGCCTGAAGAAAGTATGATCCCCAGTTTTATTCGATTCACCAATCCTCAGCGACGTCCTCGGTAATCCACTTCTAATCCCCGTGCAACTGGTTGCTTCCTGCTGGAATCAGCATGCAAAGCGAACGCTCGCATCGATCAAGCCTAAGGTCCGAGCAGCAGTGCCCACGGGCTCGTTGGAGCAATCGAATCACCGGTGAACGCCATGAATTATAGTCGTTGCCGGAGCGCCGCGTCGGATGATCTACGAAGATCGTAAAACGGAGCGTCGGCCAGAGGCAGTAAATCGTCGCGGTGCATTTTAAAGCCGTCACGCAGCGACAGTAATGACCGATCCGAGCGGATCAGCCTCGAGCGTCGCGATTTCCATTCAGGAATTCATCCCGGGTTGCGCGGCCTCGGTCGCGGAATCGGGCAAGTGGCTCCGATCGAACGGTGATCTCACCGATGAATCACACCCCCGTCGCTCCCATCCCGCTAACTGTGCCATCGTCTGGCCAGCGTCTATGTCGAAATGTTATTGCTCGTAAAAGCCGGCCAGTCACGCGTCAATATTCCCGGTGTTTCGATCGCGGTAGCGGAACCCGAGGAACTCCTTCCGAGCGAAAGTGGGAAAAATGAATCACGAGCCGGGGTGGAAGAGGACGAGCGAGCTTTCGTGTCGAGCGGCACGTATGCGTGAATGGAAGCGAGCATATGTAGGATGCGTAGGTTTCGCAGCAAACGATCAGCCAGTTGAGGGGCCGAGGGAACGAGCGATTGCGCAAGCTGCCAGGCTTTACGAGCAAACGGAACGGCATCCGGTCGGGAGAGACGGGTCGCAGACGGGAACGTTGACGAGCATTGCGCCCCGGTAGGCCAACGCGATGACCTCGATGACGAGACGACGCGGATTATGATAAAAGTTCATCGGTTCCACTGGTCTCGATCTGTCGTTTCAACAGAGGCCTGGCCCTGACAGATATGTATAGGGGAGACCTGCACAAAATCGTTATACCGTAGGATCATTTTCGGGGAGACGCACCTACCGGAGAGATGCACCACTTCCTGTTCCGGCAGCACTACGTAAGTGGCAGCATTGTTTCAACCGTTAAGACGCGTGTTCTTGTCTACAAACATAATCTTATTAAACGAATCACATCGATCTTACGGTTCAAGGTCATTGAAATTGTAAAAACTTTTCGTTGTGTTGGATTTCAGACGAAAAATTTGTGTGAACGATGAGTATATTTTTTATTACCTTGTTATCGCGTAGCCTTAACTATTATTATTGGTTTATATAGGGGCGGTAGTTTCTTCTCTCGCTGTAACAACGTGTTTTAACATCTCCCCCGAGTCTGAATTGCATCTCTCCTTTAGGTATGCGGTTAGATGCACTTTTTCCATGTTTTTTAGAAAGAGATTTAAACAAATAATCAAATTACATTTCCCTAATTTGTCAGTCGTATTTATTTAAGACTTTATAAGCAATCGGAAAAAAGTGGTGCGTCTCCCCCGAAATGACCATAAATTTGTTTTCCTAAAAATAAATGAAAGAAAGCCCACGCGCGTTCGGCAATTGTTTTTCGCTACACTGTGTCTGCAACGGATGAAATGAGAGAAAGAAGGGCGACGAAGGAAGGAACGCGCATAAAACGATGATGTTAGCATCAAAGCTTGCTACCTCCGAAAGCAACTACAGAGTTATACTTAAATTTTGTACAATGTTTGGAGTTCAGACTTAAAACTGTCGCCGAAGCACTTGCTACGCCAGCGTTGCAAACCCCTCGATTAGAGCTGTCCAAACACTTGTCAGGGAGCACCCACAGAGTACCAAGAATATTACTATACTTAGCAGCGGAGAACGTCCTTGGCGGAAGATCAGAGAGATCCCGATCTTTCCCGAAAGGGACGAACGTGTCTATTTATTCTCTTATTCGCGGAGCGGACGTGCTATGATAAAAATAACCGAAGCTTCGGGAAACCTTGGGGCTTGGACGCAAATTCGGCCGCTGATAAAACAAATGAAACTGTACGGGAGGTTGCAGCCGGGTAGGAGAACGTATCTGATTAAATCGAAAGGCACGGCGAGGCGTGCTCGATCGAAATGGAGTTCGCAGGGAGTTTGCGAAGGACAGAGGGAAGGAACGCCGCTAGACCGCCCGAGCGTAATAGTAGCATTGCGCGTAAAAGGGTTTCCTCCAGGGCCGGCTGGCCACCAGCCAGGCAGCCGTTCCAAAAATGAAATGAACTACGGAGGGTCGAAGGTCCCCCGCCGCTACCAAGAACACCGAGTATGCACTCCGCTACCCAGCGATTCTTAAATATTTCCGTTCTACGGAGCGCATCGAACAATATCCAAAAGTTCACTCCATCTTCCACGGGTCGACGTACCGGAGTTTCATCCTGATGGAACGTCGCCCCGATATAGACGAAGGGACTTGCATCGAATTCCATTACGTTGTAAATTGCTCGTGTCTTCGATCGGGGAAGCTCGCCGAGGGCAAGAAGGTTCCGCGGGGCGCGGTGTTTACTTCGTCCCGTGAACTTGCGATTTCGACAACTTTCCTGGCAAATTTATGAACAGTCGCGACACCGATTACTTGATTTCCGCGCGAGATCAAAGGGGTGTTTTATGAACGCCGAATACCACGATGCTTCGAGGTATTTCGGATTCCCGTCGGGCGAGTTGATCGACCTCATAGTGCGAGTAGAAGATGACAAGCGGTTGCTGGTAAATATTGCAAGTTGTATGAGAGGATTAAAATTTCAGGCTCTAAGAAGAACTTAGAACGTTGCTTTTCCACGCGGACAGTTTTATTTTCGCAGGTAGGTAATAACATCGCGGCCAATTCTATCTGTCAGCAAGTATTTCCATACCCCCGTCGGAATAGTAGAAGCTCCTTCACTCTGGAAGTGCGAAATGCCTTATTCGGGATGGTGATCGTTTTTACAAGACAGGGTGATACCATCAACAAGCATTTCCTTCAATTTGTCGCAGTAGAAAAAGAACCTAATCGAGGAGTGATTTTTCGAAAGGGCATACCTATTTCCATTTTTGAACGTGAAGCTAATTTTGATGGCATTATCCTAATAATGTTAAATTACTTCCGCCAGTGGCACAAAACACTGCAAAATAGATTTAATCCTATTTCCTTTTTTTTGCCGTTTCACCGTTTGCATTCGTATTTCACTGTTTGCAACAGTTAACGTGATACATGTTTAGCGTAGTTTTATTCACTGAAGAAAGTTGGACCTTCCTTGAACCCTGTATTCTTTGGTTATATGCATTTTGATTTCTGAAAAAAATAAATTAAAAAAAGTAAAAAAAATTTTTTTGTATAAAAATATATAAATTCAGACCATTTTTAACGATAAAAACGAAAGGGGATATTTTTCCTTCAACGCGATCTAGGCGCGGGCGCTAAAGGGTTAATTCCTTTTTGAAAAATGAAGCGAGAATATCTACATGTTTCATGCAAAAGGTTTTATTTCCAAGTTTGTCTGATGACATCTTAGTGAAATCATTTTTTAGTCTGAAACAAAACGGACATATTTCCTATGCTCATCTATGAAATTGTTATGAATTCGAAGCAAAAGGAACTTAGGTAATTCCTAATCTTTCTATTCACTCCACTTATCAAGCGTTTGAAACCATTCAACTTTACTTATTTCCAAATGTATTTATAACAAAAGGACTTATTTTCAAATGGTTTCATACAAAAGGGCTCATTTTTCATAGTTTCCATCAAAACGGCTTATTTCCAAACGTTTTTTTTTTTAAACAAACATTAAAACAATATCGCTAAATATAAAACATTACCGCTACCAGATGGAAGAATAAAATGTATGCCAAAAAAAAGCTTTTAAAATTCCCTCCACAGTGTCATGATTATTGCAACTGTTTGTTTAAGTAGTTTGAGCTAATTTTCCCTATTTTCACACCAAATAAAAAAAAATAGGCACAAGCTAAACAAACAGTTGCAATATTCAGGACACCATAGATAGAGGCAATTTTAAAAGTGTCCAACTTATCCCCGTGTCCAACTTATCCCCGGTCTCCCCTACCACAGTTTTGTGCGGTTATTAAAAATTTGTTCTATGCGGAAATGTGCCCTTTTGAAAAATCCCTCCTCAATCGATATTCGAATGGTACCCGTTCCTCGTCCTGCGTGCTAGACGAACCCACCGCCGAAGAAGAACGGGACAAGCAACGAGGGTCTCGCAACGCTAGATCTTTGAGCCCTCGCGTAAAACGTTCTTTTTTCACTTGCGTTGGATTTTTCACAGCGACCTGCGTAATCCACGTGGACAACCGATCCATGTGCGACGCGGCTCTCGCGGCCCTCGCGGCGTCGAGTACCTGCGCGGAGATAAGGCGATACGTCGTTAAATTTACGGAGCCTGTCGAAAGACACGAAGCACCGAGGCAACCTCGCCGGAGGGAGGAGGAGAACGAGGACGAGAACTGGCGAAAAGATTCTGGTGGAAGCGCCTACGTAATTGCGCTGCGTACGGTTCATTAGTCCGCAGAGCGGACAGAGAGGAACGGAGAAAGGGAACCGGGCGAAAATACTTCAGCGCGAGAAAGAAAGGGTGAAAGCGGGGGGGGGGGGGGTGGTAGCAGCAGAGGGAGGGGAGAGACGAGCGTTTATTCGCAGAACCGGTACGCTCGTTATACGTTCGGTGCCTGGTAATATTTCGTGATTCCCCAACCCTACGGCTCGCTCCATCTCGCTCCCTCCGGCTCGAGCACCCTTAATTAGAAACTTTACTTTGCGCGTTTAAATGCATTACTCGCCGTAATATTGCACAATTTATGCCCCCGCGAGCTGTAACCGTGTGCAACATCCCCTGCAAAAGAGACGCCGCGCGGGCTCTGCGCCGCACAGCAGCCCGCTGGGGACTCGTATTAACTGGACGTTAATCGCGTGTCCGCTCGACTTCGGGCCTGCCGCGTGTCTCTCCGATGCGGCAAGCGGCGGTCTTCTTCGTTTCCCTCGTCGCAAAAACAGTGGACGTGCACGGAGAGGGGGATGATAGCAACTATGACGAACTGCGGCCGGAGCAGTTTGCGCGTCGCAGCGATTAAGTGTACCCGTTCATAATTTATCTCCGCGAGATTACGAAATCCCGGAAAGTGGACAGACTTTTCCCAGCAGCCAAATGGAGAGCGCCGTTTAATAGCTTCACGCTCAGTTAAATCGCGATCTCGCGTGCTTCGAGCACTCCGGCCAGAGAAATCACGGCTCCCCGATTGCGCATCGATGATCGCGTGAAATTAATAGCCGAGAGCCAATAAATAATTAATGTACAAGACATTAGTGACAAGCTTATGCCACGAGTACAAGGCATATTTCATTAAGCCGTCCATTACACGCGATACTAGGTATCGTTTTCTTTTCGTGATCGGTCTCTGTGTAAGTGCACTCGCTGTTTATCGCTCGGTCCCTTCGCAGCCTAGATCCCTTCCGACACGTCCAGCAGTGAATAAGAATTTTACGCGAAGATTTGCCCGAGGTAACGGTCGGATGCGCGCCACGTTCAGGCGTTCTCGTCGCCGTTGAAGTTAAAACGGTCCACGCGACTGGCCTTCGAGTCTGCCGATTTAGCACGCTTTAGGAAAACCGAGGGGGTTAAACAAGCAGGCCGTTTCAGTTTGAGAATCTGTGGATTCTGACCATTGGCGTTTCGTATGCTAACGATTCCGCTCGGCGTCCAGGAATTCTACGTCCTCCTCGAGGATCGACGTTTCCACCGGCTACCACGTATCCCGGTGATGTAACGTGACTCCATCCCGGCGTGGAGGAGTCGATTTAGCTCGACGGGCATGGCGAACTTCCACTTTCGTCGTAGAAATCGACAGAGGAGGATGAATCGATAGTAGCAATCACGAGCGAAGTGTATAAATCGTCACGTAGAACTTCCTACGATTGCCTCGTCGACATTACTCGCGCCGTACGTGGTAAGTGCCCGCGGCAAGCCCGGCAATTTCAAATCGCACGCACGTGCGATTTTTAAGGCACTCCGGGGACGTTAATTTGCGATTCTAACGTTTCTGGGGCTGCGTGGCATCGAGTGACTGGAATAATGCCGCTCCTTTTCTGGCAAAGGAACATCCTCAGCCCGGAAATTCAAAAAATTATGAAACTTTGGGGATATGTAGAGGATATATGTATATATGTATTATGCTAATTTTTTGCTTCCCATTTTCACTCCGAGAGGGTGAAAATTGATCCCTGAAAATTCGGTTATTTTCCGATTTCGTGCTATAAGTCGCGAACTATAAGAACTGTAAGTTACTAAATTGGGTAAAGGTGCCAGTAGTTGACCGTGTATCAGTAGTTGACCACTTTCCAGAAAAACATGAAAAATAAGGTTTTTAGAAGTGATGATTTTTTTAACAAAGTTTGTTCAAAAGATCGTCACTTCTAAAAACCTTATTTTTCATGTATTTGCACTTCTGCACTTTGTTCACAAGATCGCCACTTCCAAAAATCTTATTTTTCATGTTTTTGCACTTCTGCACTTTGTTCAAAAAATCGTCACTTCTAAAAACCGTATTTTTCACGCTTTTCTGAAAAGTGGTCAACTACTGATACATGGTCAACTACCGGTGCCTTTACCCTAATGGTCCTAATTAAAAGGAGTAACTTTTGTCTGAAAACTTTTTCTCTATCTCTTACAGTTCGCGAGTTATAACACAAAATCGGAAAACAACCGGATTTTCAGGGGTCAATTTCAGTGGCACATCCAGATGGGGGATCAAGGGACCCTGGCAGCCTCCAATGAAGTGGTTTCGAAACAGAAAAGAAAACTGCAACTTATTCTTTAAATAAATTTTTAATTTTGAATTTGCGCTAAATGAAATTGCATTAAATAAATTTTTCTTAAAAATATTATTATCCGGTCAACTCGGCTACCCCCAAGATTAAATCCTGAGTGCGCCAATGGTAAATTTCACTCCCATAGAGTGAATTTCGGCAGAAAAAAAATTACGTTTACGTAATGCACACATAACTCCAAAGTTTGATAATTTATTTTAATTTCCGGCCTGGTGATCTTCCCTTCTAACATGAGCAAGAAGTTCCTGCACATTCTTCGCAACACTCCCCCCGTGTATTCACAAACGTCACACATCGCATTCGCGGTTTCCCTTTCACTCCAAAATTTCCTCTAATAATCATCACCAGTAAGTAATTCCCGTCGTAAGCGTCCCTTGATTGCCATCTGCCACATTTGCCCCGCATTCAAAGGGTCAGCCGGCAAAGAAACGAGCGATTTATTACGTCGTGCCCACGCGAGGGATAACGCAACCCTCCGCCTACAAAGTGCCTTTACGACACTCTTTTCCCCAATGAAACGTTTGTTTTTCGCGCGGTCTGTGCTTCGCGGCGTTAAATCGCGTACTCCAGGGCGCCGCCAGCGTTCATTCGAGTACAACACACCGTATCGTAATACCCGCGGTGAATGCACGGCCCGTAAATCTAGCTGGCCTTATCAGTGCCGTGAAATGGAAGCCATCGAAGGGACACCGTACACACGTACAGCTGGCGCCGGTATCTATGCCACGGTTCGAGTTTAAATGGACCAAACTCGTCCGTAGACCGATAACGCTCACAATCTTTCGCACAAATATCCCAGTTTTACTGCGGCCATGAATTATATACTCCACCAAGTGCTTCCCGCCAACTATTCGCGTGCCACGACTGTCTCCGTTCCCTCCGGCGTAATTACGGGAATTTTTCCCAGATTCCAAAGCCAACGAAAATATATAAACATTCTCCAAGCACGTAAAATTCGTGCCGCGTTGATTTCGTTGCAAACGACGCAGTGGGACGCGCTGAATGCGTCCTCCGATTCGGTTAATTAACGGGAGGCTGTTGGAGGGGGTCGATGTGTGCGGATGGCTGCCGAGTGATTCCTCGAGACCCTTAACAGCATTGCAGCAACTCTGTTGCAACTGTAACAGGCTTCCCTCGAAATCCCGCATCATTCACTAAACGCGTTTTACAACATTATTCCTTGAAGCTGGCTGTGAGCTTCGCCGGACTGTCAGAGGAGCCCTCGCCACGGAAAAGTTGACGTTCCCTCGCCGAGAGACAGGCAGGGATGGGAGGATCAAGCGCTCATGCTTGAGGGCGCCATAAGGAAAATGAAATCGCGTCCGTCCTCGGATTCCAGCGATACGTTCCCCGAGCAGAGTCCTGAGAGGCGAGCCGCGCGAAATGTAGCATTGCATACTGGTCCCGTGTACCGGCCGAAGCCTCCGCTTGCTGATCCCACGGGGACTTTGGTGTGTCGGCGTGCACCAGCCCCGGCCGTTCGTCGGTGAACGCTCATAAATATTCCCGGGGAGTAAGACCCATAAAGAAACCGCTCGCGGCTCCAAAGGGTTGATTTTTTTCTTTCGCTCGGAAGCGGATGGCGGCGGAAGGGGGGGGGGGTGGAGGGGGGGGGGGTGGCGAGGGAAAAAGGAGCAGAGGGAAGGAGCGAGCTCGCTGGGCGAAGGAGGTAACCGTTCTCTGAGGTAATAACCGAGGAAGGACAAAAGGCCTCGCCTCTGTTCGTTTGCACGACTGGTCACGGGTCGGGATTAAAAGGGTTGCGCTCGCACGAAACCTCGCTCTTGGCTCGTCTTCGGGAACACCCGGGGAACTGAGGTAGTTGGAGAAGTGTTTTAGCGGAATTGGAGCACGTCGATCGGGAGGAACCGTCCACGGAGCGGAGGCTAGGGCTAGCTAGGGAGCAAGCGGGGTGAAAATAATTCTCAGAAGGGAAGGAGCGATGTAGCGATCGATATTGGAACAGTGGACCAGCTCTCGATCTTGTCTTGGCCGGGAGGGGGAGGAAGGAACTCGCTGGTTTCGCTCGGCGAATTCCAAGGGTCCGCTTCTGTCTACTAATTAGCCAACGTCCTCGGGGCTCGGCCTGGCGCGGGGTATTCTCGTTACGACCGGCTCGAGAATATCGCATAGATATCCCATTTTGAAAGTACCAGGAATGGAAAGACCTAATTAAGCCGATCGGCCGCGGTGGCTGTAATTAAACCGTACGATATCCCGTGACGCGACCTCGTTCGCCGGATCATCTTATCGAACCCTGCCATCCGCCATTGCTGCCTCCATGCTGCCAGGTTCTCAGATGCATGATAAGCCCTCCACCGTATTATAATTAGGAGATGCGCGTCCGTTGTTTCGGCCTAAGTGCAGCCAATAGTAACTACCATCACTCTGTCAGTTTATGTGAATGACTGGGATCAGTGGGGCAGAGTGTGCCTGATACTTTGCTTCAGTGAGAGTGGAAAAGAAATTATCGTACCTTGTTCGACTGATACTATTTAGAGAGGAAACGAGGAGCTTGAATTATGAAATATTTAAGACTCTGACTGCTTTCCTACAACCGAATATTGCAATTTAATATTTCTATCGCTTTTGAGATTCTATGACCATCAGATCCCATATTTCTATTAACAGCTGAGCGTGTTAATTAAGGGGAACATTTTCCCAGCAGAAGATTGAAGCATTTCAGAAACAATAAAGGCAGTTGAGGAGCACAGAAGCGTGAGTATTGAAGAATAGAGAGATATGACAGCAAGATGCGTTGAGCGGAGTACGTTTGCGCCCACATGAACGAGATCAGTGGCATGCGACGGTCGGAAACAGACGACACGATCGACGCGAACGTTCGACGCGTAAATATTCATGAAGCTTCGGAGGCATAATTCCATAGGCTACCAGCTATTTAGGTGGTAGCCGTGGACGGACGCCTAGACGTTCTGGAAGACCCTCGACAGGGCAAACGTGACCAGCTTCATTGACTTTACGAGCAGTAAAACGTGGCTTTATAGTTCGCGCTCCAAGTGGCCCGCAAAACCTGCGCACGCTTGCGCCACACATTGTTTCCCCGTGCCGCTGGATACGTTGTTAAATAAATATCTGAGACACTGCTACTGTGCGTGCCAGCTCGTCCACTTGATACGCCATTTGCCATGGAAGAAGTTGAAGCTATTTACGTATCAATCACGAAGCTTCTGTTTGTCGTGGGAATTGGATTTGCTTGCGATCCTACGAGGGTGATTTGACAACTTTGGAACCTAGCAGGGAAGGAGTGTAGATATTAAGAATTTTTTGTTTATTCTTATTCGAAATTAAATAGCTACGTTTCAAGTCTCTACACATTTATTATCTATTTATTTTGTGACAGGAAGAAGTGAAAAAGACACGGAGTAGAGAAACAAGCATTGTCAGTCAAAGAAAAACAGAAAGCAACAGAAAAAATATAAACGAAAACTTGGTCCACTGCTGTTGTTATGCCATGACTGTAATATGTGGAGAAAGTTCTCGTTCTGGTCCGGAAAATTGTTATTATTGTCAACGGGAAAAACCCTTTAGTATACAGAGATTGTGGAATATAACATTAGCAAAAATATTTAGTATGAGAAACACAACTAATATGCTTTAAAACCTAATACCTACTCCGATTCAGCCTTAACGGCCCCGAAGTTTTCAAATCACCTTCGCACCTTTAAGTACCTATGTATATTTGCTAAGAGAATAATAGCTAAATACCCTAATTTACCCTCAAATTCATTTAACCTCTGTCATATAGGTAGTATTAACTGTTTGATCAATCGCAGGAATTATTTCAATGGCGTTAATTTTATTCTGTCTATTTCCAAACGACTATTGACAAAGTTGATTAAACTTTCGTAAGCCAGAAAACGTGGAAAGTGGAGGGCCTGGAACGTGTAGAATATTGAGCAGGCGATGGAAACTTTCTGCGGCGAGGATATCGTGCCGCAATAGTTGGTCCCTCTTCAACAAACTCCCAGCGACGGATCGCCTAAACAGCCAACTACCGGCTAAGCTCCGCCCGTTCATCAAACTTTGAAACTTGGATGGACTTATGTTAAACCGTCCCCATCATAGCCAGGAATCTAGCCAAGTTGTTATCTGCGACATGTACAGCTCGCTTGGGATTCTGAATCGCAATGGGGGATGGAACCTGGAATCTTCCTCGATTAAGAGAGGGTTGCAGAGGTGGCTTTGCTTCGCTGCAACTATGCTATCCAGAGGTATTGCGATGTACCTATCATCTTGAGCGTTTAATTCTTTTACCTCCAAGTATCCAACGTAAATCTTTCCTCGGACTTAAAAATTCTTAATGAAGAGATTCCTGCCAGCTTTATGACCCTTTTACCACATTCTAAGATTTATATTACCTGGTGCTTCGTCTCCGTAGCTTCGCTGTAAACCATTCACCTTTCGCTTTGATAGTATCATTGTGTATAAATATGTGTGCCCTGTTAGTTGCATATTAAATTGTTATTAACGAGGAAGTTTCGAATAGCAGAAATACGGAAATGCTTTGGTAATAAATGCTCGGGTAACAAAGCTTCCTACGCAATCGTCCTTCGAATAATGAAAACCATATATTAATTAAGGGGTAATGCCACTGTAGAGCCCGGAAAAGCAGCCTGATTTTGAGAATTTTTTTATGGGAGTATAGTGAATGGAATAGAAAATCTGTTTGAAGCGGTTTATTGTACATACCTTGAAGTATAATCACAATTTTTTTTATTTGTGTTAATACAAAATGGCGGCGTCAAAAATCATCAAAGAATGTTTTTTTCTGAAAAACAGTGTCCCGCGGCCGGAAAAATTTCTCCTTCAATTTTTGACCTGGAACATAAAACCATAATTTTTTTTAGTTCTATTTAAGATTATCTCGGGAGGTACACGAGGAAATTAAAAATACTGTTTTTTGTAAAAATGGTGCGTGATTGAACAAAACGTTTCAACAATTTCGAGATTGTGGCAGTTTCGTGTTTTCTTCAATCACGCACCATTCTTACAAAAAACAGTATTTTTAATTCCACCTCGTGCTTCTCGAGATAATCTTATATAGAACCCAAAAATTTCTGGTTCTTTGTTCCAGGTAAAAAATTGAAGGAGACATCTTCCCGGCCGCGGAACACTGCTCTTCAGAAGAAGCTTCTTTTGTTGAGCTGTGGCGCCGCCATTTTGTATTGAAATTTTTTTTTAAAAATTGTGATCACACTTCAAGGTATGCACAATAAACTGCTTCACACAGATTTTGTATTCCATTCATTATACTCGGATAAAAAATTCTGAAAATCAGGCTGCCTATCCGGTCTCTACAGTGGCATTTACCCCTTAAGCAAAAGTTTGCTGTAATCGTTCAAAGGTGGTCGGCGAGCTGCGAGTTCCATGTGAATGCAAGGCGAGGACTACCGAAACCACTTTGGCCCCGTACGAATTCCAACTCGCCGGTGCCCATCCAATAAGGCAGAAAGGGTTCGCGGCGAAGGATACAGATCTGCGTCCTTCGGTTAGTGGCCAAAGAGTTAAAATAGGGCCCCCACGGAGGGTACCTTACGCAGAGTCGTTCGTGAAGGCTATAAAACTATAAAAGTGGCCAAGCAGCGGAAGGGTTGAGAATGGACGAGGTCGCGCACCTAGCTCTGACCTCGACTAATTCGCCTCCATCTCCGAACTGCTTTTCAGCGCAAACTTCCTCCAAGGATCCTCCGCGAGGATACGTTCGGTAACTCTGTCAGTTGTTAGGTAACTCGAAGGAGGAACGCACATCGCGGGCTCCGTCGCCAAATTTCGCCGTTCCAGTTGGCTAGATTGTAAAAGGGAAGCGATACGCGCTAGGGCCGTGGAAACTTGGACGTTTTTAAATGAATGTCCCCGCCGTGGAAGTTTAGCCGGCGACGGGGCGAACGCGAGTTCGAAAGTGGACCGTGGTGTTTCTCTGTTCTTTGTTTTTTAAGTGAGAAGTTTTCCAGCGAGGAGTGATAAGTTCCATGCTGTTTATTCGTGGCGTCGGGGAACCGAGGCCCCGAGGCCCGTCTGTCGTCGATGCCTCGTCCTCGATCCACTCGAGGGCATAGGAATCTTTGGATTGGATCAGTGACACCCAGCCCTGCCCTGGAAATAGGATCGAATCATGGCGTCACGGCCTCGTTCACTCAAGATGGCGAAGTGGCTGCTTTAGGTTTCTTCTGTAATTATAGACAACCTTCGAGGGATGGTGTTTTCTGGGTGGCTAGAATTTATTTGTTACATAATCCCATCTTTCCTACGAAAGAAGGACCAAATATGTAGGTACATACAGTAGCGGACAAAAAAGTTAACATTTTTTCGATCAACTCTGTTACATTTTAATATCAACACCAAACTGCAGCACATATTCTGATTGAGAATTAAAAGCTTTTTAAAATCCAGTTAATGCTGAATTTATTTAACCAACAAACAAAAACCCCGCATAACTTTAAACAAGACAACACGCTTTTAAAACCGACAAAAAATTTACGAAAAATGTAATATTCTGTGGACGCACCTTTTGCTTTTAGGACGGCTTAAAAAGTTACCAAAAGTGACTCGTTTGTCTGCCCCAAAAATGTACTGTCTCGCTTAATGCCACATAAAACTTTTGTTTGTTAGTTAAATAAATTCTACTTTAACTGGGTTTTATACAGCTTTCACTTCTCCGTCAGAATACGTATATTAAACACTAGTTCCAAGTTAATGTTGAAAAATAACAAAAATTAAACCAATCGAAAAAATGGTGACTTTTTTGTCCGCTATCTACTGTAAGTGTGACTAAATCTAAGGTTACATGGCGGGACATAAGATTGATTCTTGGTACCTTAAAATTTCCCTTGCAAAAATCGAAAGTACTCTTGATGAAGGAGCTCATTTGGTGAAACGAAAGGCTGAAGTAATTGAAATCCGCCTTAGTCCGGAAGAGAAATTTCCTGCCAGCGTTCTTCTTAACACGGGATTTTCGTGTTAACAAGACTTTCCACTTAGCGAATGCAAGCTTACACGCGATCTTACACCCCCCCGCGCTTCAAAAACCTTGGGCCGTGCTAAATAATGGTAAACTCTTCGCCAAAAATACGCGGTCCAGAAGTAACTCCAACAATAAATTGCACTCGTGCTCTCCGAGGAATATATGACGCAATTCTTTCGCGATAAACCTCAATTTATCTCCCATACAATAAAAAGAAATAATATTCCGCAATCGGTCGCGTCACAGAAATCCGGAAAGTGGAACGTTCGAAGTGCATTAAACTTTCTCACACGTTAATTCGCGATAAGGTGACTTTAATATGCGGACGATTTCGCAAAGGTTCTCTCCAACGCTGCAATTTATGGAAAAGCACTACTCCTTAAAATGTCCAGAAATTATTACTCTTAAAATCATGTAAAAACTACTTAAAGAGACTGCGCCGGAGATCTGAACTTAAATCTCAGTAGGTAGTTTTGGGCGAACAGCCGACCGAGGCAGCCCGAAGTTTTCTCCGCCTAATAATTCGCTCGCCCATATAATACAAGGTATTCTACTCGATTTTTAAGTTAAGCCGTCACGTATCTTGCCCGACGTTCCCGAGAGAACGAAACTCTTTCGTGAATACCAAAGTTCCCCCGTCGTTTGTACGCAAAGCGTGGCAATAACGCAGGTCTTAGCCGCGGGACGATGCAAATTATCAGTGGACGGAACTGCGGGGGTAGCGAACCCCGAGGTAAAATATTTTTAAACGCTACTTTTTAACTTTCGAACTCAACCAACCAGAGCCACCAACGTTCAGCGTGTGTTTGAAAATCTATTATTCTATCAGCTTCACAATCACTTTACATCAGCTTCACATCAGCTTTACAATCACAATTAATCTAGCGTGCAATTCTGCTCTACTATATAATAAGCCATTCGCCAGTCTCCATTTCATTCACAGATGAATGTCCCCTTTTCTTCTTTCGGGAGAGACGCTATAATCTGTCGAGTTCTCTCGCGGTTTCGCTATCACAAGCCGCGCAAGCACCTACCTATGCGCAACGCGGTTACTTGAGATAGCAGAACTTCGAGAGCCCCGAGGAATGAAAAATTGATAAACATTCGCCGTGGCCGCGTCTCGTCTCGAGCTGGATATTTCTTTCTCCTCGCGACGGCCACGAAGAAGCAATGGCTCCGTCGGACCCTCGTGGAAAGCACGACCCATGACGCAATCCCGTGGGAGTTATGGGAAATGAATTATACACGCGGAGTCAGACACGAGAGGGGAACGAAAGCAGACAAAATGGTGTCCCGAAAGGAATGTCAACTCCATGTCTGCCTTCTGCCCTGTTTGCTCTTTTTTCCCCATCATTTACATTGCCCGTGTCGCCTCACCCTTCGAGTGGAGCCGTGTTTTCCTTCGCCCACGCATACGCTGATCGAATGTGGCCTATGTGGCTTGGTAAATTGAAAGGAAAGTGGAGAAACTTGAACTTTCAGTGGAACATCTCCACTTCGGGTCCCTGCGGCTGCTTAAGTGGCGGTTCTGGACTTTATTTTTCAACAACTCTATGGTATTCATCGAAATTTGATCTCATCGGACAATGGTACTTTTTCACATGGAGGTCGATTTTAAACGAAATATTAATCCTTAACCGGTGACGTGGAGTCTGGAAGACTCCTGCAGAATTATGTTTCCTATATTTTCCTTCTTTTCATTCGACCTTGATTTAGGTACAACAGTCATAAAGGCAACTTTCAGTGGCTTTGAATAAAACATGCACAAGTATCTTCCCAAATACGTAATAAACTCCAGTAGGTATAACTATATTAAAAATAAATTTAGGCTTGACAATGTGGCATTATTAAATAGCAGTCTGTGAGAATTCTTGTCACCGTTTATGTCACAAAATGGGACGACACCAGTTAAGGGTTAAGGTTATCGTTGGAAGACAGACATTTTCATAGTACTTTGAATAGAAATAGTCGTAGGTACGTCCTAAAGCGATCAATAAGCTGACCGGAGTAGTGAGCTGCGGCAGAAAAGTGGACGAAGAAATGTGGAAGGGAGAGGAGCTGATCAATATGACCGATCACGAGCATGCATTCCAGTATCGATTCCTAAATACAAACGTGACCAGTATTCATAAGAGACAAAAAAATAATAAAAAAAACCTTCCCTTTCCAGACCTATCTGAAATCTCCATTAAAATATCAATTCACAGAAAGAAAATGTCACTTTTCCAGCCAGCCTCATCGAAACCGCGCCACAGGTCGCAGCGTCCAGCAAGCAGATCGATGCGACATCCACCCCCAGCCACGAAGGACCATTCATCGTTGGGAACGCGAGTGAAACGAGGAGTTTCCCAGCTCGTCACTTTCATCTGGCTCCCCAGGAGAGATCCCGGGATGCAGCTAACCTCGCATACGATGGACTCGCGTACTCCACGGACAAGCCGTAGAGAGACCGTAGACCAGTTACCGCCGGAACCGCTGCGCCCGGCTAATTAGGGCTTGATTGCCACTCACCCCCCCCCCTCCCCCACCCCCACCCCCCGGCCGAGCCTGACCGCCGCTAGGAACCCGCCACGGTACCTATTTTCCCCCGCAAACTTTACCTCGTCCTTTCACCCACCCCAGCTTCCATTCCCTCCACGATGCAACTTTGCTCGACGCCGTCTCTTCCCAGCCCACCCCTGATCCTCCACCTGCCTCACCCCCTTCACCATCCATCACAAAGAGGCCCGCCATCCGGGCCTCTGTATACCTCGCGTGTATATAATTGTATAATTTAGTCAGCAATTTAGCCCGCCGGTTAATTTGTATAATTTCGGCCCGCGGCGGTGTACGTAAATTCGACGAGCCTCCCCTTCGGTACCTACCTTCGCCGGCGGAATACCGAGCAGCCACGGGTAGCCTCCCCTTTTCGGGCGAGGCGCTCCCGGGGGATTATTTCCTGAGATATTTCATCGCTGACCGCGGGGCGTTTCTTTGCTCTCACGTTCGATCGTTTTATTGGCCGAGGCAGAGGCCCTGGGTAGCCTGCACGGTAATTTTATTCATAGGGGGTGGTGGGAGAAGCTGGGAAAGCAGACGCGCGGTTTCCTTCACGACGTGTCGCTTAATTGGATAGCCATTATACTGCTGGATACTATTTTCACCGATCGGTCGCGCGAAAAGTTAAACGAAATTCATGTAGGTACTTAAAGTAAATTGTGTATCATCTGATACATAGACGGCATTGTTTTAAACTATCAATTATTAAAACATGATTTAGCCTAAAAAAAATGCGTTGCATTAAATTAGCCCTCGTTATGAATTTTCTAAAGTTGTATGTAAACATCGTGTATTCAAATTCTTTTCAAAATTTTTCAGACAATTTTATATGGCTTTTCTTGGATATTTATGTTTCAATTAATCTATGTATTATCATATACTCGGCAAAAAATAGTGTCGAGTACTATAGATGTTGGGTAAAAGTCGTTTTGTAATGACTCGATGCGAGCTACGAGATTCGATTACAGAGGCTGTGTTCCGTGGACTGCGAGGCGGGGAGGTGGGTATAAGAAGGAGGACACGTGACGTTAACTTTCAGATTTATGCTGTTTATAGCGTGTTCCTTGAAATTTATGCCTCGTCTATTCAACACTGTCTGAGTGTCTAAGCCCAGCATATAATAAATTGGTATTATCATTATTCTATTTTGTTGCTGTGACAGTTACTCCCCATTGTCCTTCGTCAGAGATATCACTCGTTCGCCCCCCCCCCCCCCCATCGGTAAATTTAGAGACTGTGTGCCCGTGAATCCGACGAAATAAAATGAAACGGCGGGATGTGCAGATTCGCAGATGGGCAAATTCACGAAAGTTGAGGCAGAGCTGGGTGCAGATGAAAGAAATTGCCGCGTAAACGTTACGAAATTTTCTTCCTGACCCAGTGCCAAGGAATTTCGCCAATACCACCCGTACCGATATATTTCCTCAACTGGAATTGCCTCGTATGGATATTCTGCAAAGTTGTTCGTTGTAAGAGAAATTGTATTACAAGAACTTTGCGCAAGAAATTGATTGAGAAGACTACTACTCTCGAGACGACGCGGCGTCATCGATGGAAATAGTCCGACTGCGTTCGAACAGCATTAAATAAACGCTGTCTGCATAATGACTTTGCGCGTCAGCCAGCTTGAATTACAACCTGTGAGTTACAACGATCACGTCGATCCTAACGAATTTATAACGGCGAAGGCTGACGGAGGATCTAAAAAAGTTGAGGCACTCCATCAAGGCTTCGATTATAATAGACTTTGCTGTCCGGTTCAGGCTGACTGCGTCGCCTAATCGATTTACAGTAATAAACTCTGTGAACGATGGAATGGAATAGTGATACAACTCGAAATTTAGCTATTTTGGAATGGGTAGATAGTATTTATGATATGGAGGGCCGAGATTCATAGCGGTGTAAGTTACTCGCATGCTGTTTCTCGTAAAATAATGTTTTGCGTTTACAATCATAAAAAAAAAACTCTACATAGGTATATGTATAATGCAGTTGTGTGAATAGGTACATCTCAAAGCTCAAAGTACTAGCTACCATAATAAATATGTATACACTTATGAAATTAAAAAAATTTAATTTTCATTTTTTATTGTATTTTTCTCCACTTGTCAGCACAACGCACGAATAGCGTCCAATTACACTACTTAGTTTACATTGAAAATGTACATTTGATGAGAGGTGACTTTTTTATGGATTTTCTCCCGCTGAATTCGAAAATCAAGGTTAAATTTTTTTTTATGTAACAGTTTTTAAGATATTGTGATTTGTTCAATTTTTATACATCTTTTCACTTTAAAAACCATATCTGGAGCTAGAGGTGGCCGATTTGGTCGTTCTTGGTACCAAATGAAAGACATTGAAATGATGAACAAATATTAAAGATCCCATTATACATATTTGTTCATCATTTGAATGTCTTTCATTTGGTACCAAGAACGACCAAATCGGGCACCTCTAGCTCCAGATATGGTTTTTAAAGTGAAAAGATGTATAAAAATTGAAAAAACACAATATCTTAAAAACTGTTCCATAAAAATATTTTTAACCTTGATTTTCGAATTCAGCGGGAGAAGATCCATAAGAAGAGTCACCTCTCAACAAATGTACATGAAATTTATTTAATTTTGTAAACTAGTGTTAGTATCAGCACATTCGTTATATTAATTTATACTGTTCATGTGTTGTGCTGATAAGAGCGACGACACTTACATTTATAGTCGGACTTGTACCAGTATGTTTCAAAACGCTCTGCTCTTGTTAGTTAAATGCTAAAAAGAAATATTCTTATTTCTCAGCCAAGAATGAAGTTATAACTAATAATTCACAATGAAAGTAAACAGGTGGAGACTTTAAGACTTAAAAACTGATATTAACTCACATTATCAAAATTTTGACTTATACCACAATGATTCTTAGCCCTCCATATGAGACAGTTTAGAGCGACAACGGACTAACCCACATAAAATTTGTTTTTTTTTCCTATTTTATATGATTACTTAGAGCCTATTGGAATACGGTATTGCTACTAATTCAATTTCGAAAAACATGGGAGTTAGTCCATTGTTGCTCTCACTGGCTCATATCTAAATGAATGACCTAGTTGAACCTCATGTTTCCTGATTTCTTCCCATCAGCAAGAGATCTGAATAATCGAATAAAGGAGACAATAAAGAACATCGATTAGAATGCTAACGTTCCAGCTGCAAATTTATTTACTCCCGCTCACGATCCCTGAACGCTCAGACGTCCCCCGTGTCGTCTTCCACAAACCTCCCCGTGATCGATCTTTCCGTAACGCCAGGATCCTCGTATCGACCCGTGTCACGTCGCAACCGAAGGTAAGAATAGCCGGCAAATACCATCGTTCTCCTCTTCGATCCCCCAGCTCCGGAATTCGTGGCGCGTCGCGCGAAAATATGGAACGTGACGGAAAGAGCGAGATTTACGATCGCGCGGAGTCATAAAAGCCGCTTAATGTATTTCAGTGGTCGCGAGTGGCGGGGATTTCCCCTTATCTGATGTAATGAGACTGGCCAACTGTGGTCCCTGTGTACCAACGACCAACTTATCTGCGCGAGCGGCTCACCTGCGCACACCTATACCTACTACTTACCTACGTTGCAAGTCCTTTAAAAAGTTAAAAAATTGATTTGTCGTGTGTCGAATAATGTCGATGTTTTATTCGACGAATAAAGATAATTTTCTAACTTTCATCCGTTACTCGAAATTTGATTTAAATAAAAAACTTAATTTTGCCCATCTCTGCTATCCAGTTTGCACTGTGCCAAGTCCAATCCCCTCTGCCAACGATCAAAAACATTAATTCGATATCTTTGTTCCAACCGTTCGATACTTAACGATCTTTGGATCGAAGCTACTAACAAGGAGAGTATTTTAGGTGTCCGCCTCCGATCATTTTGATTTTTGGATATGTTTTGGACCGAAAAATAAGAAATACGTGTTTTTTTATTTTTCCCCGTTTTCATATTTGGGGGGTGAAAACTGCGTTCAAAGTTAGGGTTGACAAATCATTTTTGTGGAATATCTCAAGAACTATTAGAGATAGGGGAATAGTGTCAATGGACGAATTTTGTGTCTTTGAATGCGAAATATGACTGACTCACCAGATTTTCAAAAAGTCCATTTTTTCCACAAAAATGATTTTTTCAACCCTAACTTTGAACGCAGTTTTCACCCCCCAAATATGAAAACGGGGAAAAATAAAAAAACACGTATTTCTTATTTTTCGGTCCTCTATAACATATCCAAAAATCAAAATGATCGGAGGCGGACACCTAAAATACTCTCCTTGTAAGTAGAGGCTGTTCAATGCGATATTTCTGGCAAGTTATGCTTAATCGTCGATTAGAGTCACAGATATCTCTGCTCGTATTTAATGCCACGTACTCTCCTTTTACGTTCCTCGAGCCTCTCTAATGTTTTTATCGTATATTGAAAAGCATGTACCAAGGAGAAGTCTCTAGCAATGCAGATGACAATCACCAAGGCCTCGAATGTCTCGAGGATATCATTCTCCTCCCCGAGCCGGTGTAAAACGCCCAAGTGGCCAGCACCTGTGTTTTTCAATTCGCGGAGGCGAGTCTCGATAAGCATCGGCACGTTGCGATACGGAGTAAAATACTGCCACTTGTTTACGTGTCAACGGAGAGACATCGAGCCGTTTAAGAAATTGCCCTCTGTCGACACGTCCGATCGAAGTCGTTTCGTCACACCCTCCGAGCCTGTCGAAATAACTTTGGCCGGTTGATTCCCGATATTCAGAGATTTTATCGACCCGATCTCGCGGACATATTTTATTAGCGAGAATAACAGAATAACGCGCGGGACAAGCTGGAGGCAGCTGAGGAACGAGAAGGTGTCTATTGCGTACAGGTGGGGCATCACCAGAAATCCAGCAGAACCTTTCGGTAGGTAGGTACGTGAGGCGACGGTAACGACCTACCTGTCCCCAAACGATCCTCGAACCGACACCCTTATCGTTCGTTCACCCGTTCCACGCGGATCATTGTGATCGAGTGGGAAAAATATGTTCGCCGCGGTGTTAGTCAAACGCTAATACAAGTTCTCCCGCATTAAGGTCCCCCGCGGCGGGATCCATTCTGCCTTAATGCAACTCGCGTGTAGATGCCCATAGTCGTGGAGAGAACGGGTCCCAACCCCACCCCGGTGTGTCTCTATCACGAGGGCATTAAAACTTTTCTCATCTTTCCTTAATCTTGAAAAATGGTCCTTTTCGGGGACAGGTCGAAAAGAAGGAAAGTAAGCCGTATATATACCTGTATTCAGGGTGGCGCCCCGTACGACGTAATTACCCGCTCGGGGAGTTCACCCCGTTTCGCGATTTTCCCTCTGCGCGGTTCCATTTCGAGCGGCCGACAGCTCGCGTTCCTTTTCCACCCGCTTCAAATATTTATCCTCTAATCTAAATTCAGATTTGATGCAAAAAGCGCCGGTTCGAACGCGCGGCGCGGAAAAATACTTTCCTCTGGACGGGGGCGGGCAGAGGTCGAGAGAGAGAGAGAGAGAGAGAGAGAGAGAGAGAGAGAGAGAGAGAGAGCGGTTAAACGCGCGCGATCTCGTTGCGCGCGGGTAAACGTGGCTCGTTTCGCGAAACGAAGGAAAAAAGTATCGAACAATGGTGGGTGGGGTGGGCCCGCGGTTGAATTCCTTCTCGATGAAATTCGAAGCAGCCTGAAGTGCCCGCCGGAGAAACGCGAAAGAACGAGGAAGAAGGGGGCGGCGGGGTGGGGGGTGGTGGTGGTGGTGGGGGGGGGGGGGGGGGGTTGTAGGGAGAGGGACTACGAGCCGCGTATTATTCGAGAGGCGAGGGGAGGCCATCGAGAACCGGGCGAACGCGAGAGAACGCGAGAGTCCTGTTCCCGGAGCTGAACGTGAGGAAACTTTGTAGGGCGGAGGACGGCTGATGGAAGGTCAGAAGGGGGGGGGGGGGGAGCGGGGCACCCGGGGCGGAAGAGCCGCTTCGGTGAAAAGAATAGACGAGATGCATTTTCGTGGGTAGGCGAGGAGGGTGGGGGGGGGCGAGGGGGGGGGGGGGAGGCTGTGGTATGGCGTGCCCACACGTGGTCGTGGAGCAGAAGAGGAAGCAGAAGAGGCTGGGTCGACTGGTGGCTGGTATTGAGCCGTTGCGCGCGCATCATCCCCCTTTTCAACCCCCGAAAGATGAAGGGGGTTCGCCCATTGCCACCCATTGCCTCCATCTCGCGCGCGGCCGTCCTTCCTGCCGCGTAGGTACACGTAGTTTACGCGTTTCGTTTATTCCATCCCCCGCCAAGGTCATTCCCCGTGCAGACCTCGGCACCACGATGGGGGTGATTCGATAAATATGCGAGGAATTTTTTAGCGAACACCCTCCACCCTTGGAATATATTGAGTGCTACAAGGCCAATGTTTCTATGACTTTACTCTCCTCGTGCCTAAGTGCAACGGGGCACCAAATATAGGGGATGGGAGATAAATGGAGATGAAATGTGCTGGCATCTCACGAGTATTGTAAATCTTACAGAAAAGTATGTACTTTTGAAAGAACCCTTATGAGAGAAGCAAACGCGATTAGCCCTAACCCTGAGCCCCCTTTATTCCTAAATAATGTCACAGCGACTCTTTGGAAACCCCGAGGCTCGCGTATCGATTGCCATTAAAAGAAGAGACACGTGTATGGATGTCCGTCAGGGGGTGGCTGTCTCGCTTGAGGGCTGACCTGACTATTGCTATTCCACAGAGCACATCCGTCCGCTTATCAACACCCCCATTTTTATGCGCATCTTTCGTTTCATAAGCGGGCCGTTTCGCCACTGAAACGGCCTCCTAGCGCACGAAATATTAATATTATTGTACGAAGCCTGTCTCAGTCGCTCCAACATTCCTCCTTCCTTCGCCGCCGCGCGAGAATTTCCCGAAAAATATATTCCCTCCGTTTAGAACGCCGTCGACACGTGTCTCGAGTGCGAAGGGTTTAAAAAAGTGTATAAAAAACGAGCTACAGTAGGGAAACGCCGCGCGGGCGAGCAGACCGAGGGCAATTGAAGCGAGGAAGAGGAAGGGGGAAAAAAAAGGAAGGGACTCGAATGTCGAAGGTCTCCGGGAAAGGGGTAGAGGCATTCTTTTATAACCCTTTCGACGGCGGCCCGCTGGAAAAAGCAATGCAATGACGGCCATTTACCTGATGCTCACCTTGACAATAAAACGCTCGTCGAAAGGCTTCAGCCTGCGCACGCGAGGTGTAATAAACGGATTTAAGCCGGCCAAAACAGGAAAACCGGCCCCCGGGAAGGACGTTTGCGCGACGAAGGAAAGAAACCCTTTCCTTTCGAGCGGCAACGGCCGAAAGGGGTACACGATGACCATTTTTACTGTTATCTGCTTGACGAATCATGACGACCGGGCAAAACACGGCAGGTGAAGCCCCCGAGGCAGTCTTGGCTCAAGGCTTTCCGACGCGACTACGCAAACATTTGCTTCCGTGCGCGCTCAAGGTGAAATTATCTTCAAGCTTCCCGAGGACCAGCTTCTTCTTCGCTGTTTCCACCCGGATTCCTGGCTACTCAGGGTAAGTAAGTATTTCTTGATTCAACCTTCGTTCTTCATCCGCGAGCCTTCTCCTCGAAGAAAGTCTCCTCGAACGCAACGTTGTCAAGGCACTTGCTGTTCCCCAAAAAACAGAACACCGTCGTGGCTTCGTGCATCCACCCCGGGGCCATAAAACGAAGGCAGTGGGCGTCGGTTATCTAACCGCCATTAGTCTCCTTACGTTACACGGTCTGTGTCCGAGAGCGCCAACCGCGAAGGTGGTGGAATTACACGCGGCGGAGCTCTTTGCGCACGGGGCCACGGGGTGTAATGCTCGCGAATATAATGCAGAGTTTATTATAACGTCGGCGGGGCGACACCGCGGCAGCCTATCTCGCGCGCAACAGGAATAGGGAAACTTGTTATCGCTGCGGATATTCCGAGTTGCACGTTGCCTCGCGCGCGGGGGGATCCTCGTAAATTGCAATTCCAAGCGTGGGCGAGCACGGACGCGGTCCACGCCGACGTTCCCCGGGAAATTAGTAAATTTCGCTTGTTACGGCGCTCGCCGAGCGATAATTTCTGGGACGATCGACTCTTTACATTGTCCTCGCGGAGTCGGCGGAGGCGCTGTCGAGTTTGTCGGAGGGAAGAGAGATACGAACGCGGGACGCTCGAAATATCGTCCGATCTTCGCCAGTAGGGGGTTGTTTTTCGATTCTTTCTAGGTGTTCTAAATGCGTGACGATTATTTTCTGTGAGACGGAGTTTCGGTAAGGAGCAGAATTTTGAAGGAACAGAGTTTGTGGCAGACTTCTCCTTTTTAAATATTTATATCAATCTCGATCCGACCCGATCGGCTTCCCATCTCCTTTTCTAGGAAGGAGCGACGGCGCTTTCCGGCGACAGGAGCGGATTACAAAGAGAGCGGCGGAGGCAGAGGCGGAGAACGCAATCACGGGAAAGATTTTCCTCAGCCCGTTCCTCGGAATTGAACTTTTGTTGTCTCACCCCATCGGGGACACCGGTCTCGAAAGCAGCCCACCTTTAGTTTCTTTTTCCCTGCGACTCGAACACCCCGCTCTCGCCTTATATCAGCTCTCGCCTTATATCAGCTCTCCTGTCTCATCTTCCGAATGCCCTCTAATGCTTTCCGTTCCACCCTCGTCCCCGTGCATGTGCTAGCGCGCGCGAATCACTGCCTCTCCCTCTCCCCCCCCCCCCCCCGCCCCCCGGCGCCACTCCGGATTCCGGGGAACTAACAGGGAACTTTGAAAATTTCCGCTATTTCCTCGCTACCAGACTTATGAAAACTTGGGGATTGAGCTATCCGCCCCGGGGAATGCCACTTTCAAGTTTTTTTATGCGATATTTTTTCGCCTGGAAATCCTGCAGCTTGCCTAATAAATGGTTTCGATGTTTCTCTCGGAGAAAGGGGATGATTCCGAGTTCCCCGGGCGGCGAAGAAATATTCTTTCCACTTTGGGTAGAATTTTCTGCCATCTATTACAGAAATCTACTGTTCGTGGCGCCGTGGTAGAATTCTCGTCGCTGGGTCTTGCGTCAGAGGCGTTAATAGTCTCTGTGCAATAATAGTAACGAAGTAATTCCTGACAGTAAACTGTAGAGAAACGCCCGGCCGGACAAAGGGAATGAAGTCATCGGGATCGCGTTTAAATCCGGCGGGTGCCGCGTTATTTGGGTGCGCGCGGCTGGAACAATATTTCTCTAGTATCGGGCTATAAAGGGGCGCGTGTAGAGAGGAGAGAGAGATCGCGGGGGACGATGTAGAAACGAGCCTCGACGTCTACGAGATTCCATCGACATACGAGAATACCTCGGAAAATAATTTCACAGCTGCTCCGCCGGTGTTTTCTCCGTTTTCCGTTTCGGACGGAAACAACGCGCGTTATCTACGCTCACGGAATTCTCAGCCACCGGATTTTCCAGGCTCGGAATGCGCCCTGTCTCGCGACGAGCTTCGAGGGGAGGAAAATTCCATAGATACACGAGATTTCCAAAGATGTGCCACGTATTTTCGGCGAAAAGTCGTTGGAGGAAAGAAGAAGGCGGCTGGTAAATGCAGACAGTGTCGTTTGATTTATTTTGGTAAATTGTTTATGTAGAGAGCTTGATAGTTTTGTTGCCAGGGAAGAGCTTCCGATGGCAAGATTATCGAAATTCTAGCCTCACCCAGTTTGAGATAATGCTTCACTTTTTGAATTGCTAGGAAATTGAAATGCACTCCATAATATTAAAGTGAACCCTCGGTTGTCGCACCTACTTTCTCAAACGTAGTTGTCACACTGGGTCGATTCGACCCACGACAATTTCATAATCAGCCGCTGTTAAAAAACTATCTGTTAAATTAAGTCGCAAAAATTCTGAGACAAAGCTTGAACACTGTAGAATATATGTTGAAAATTAACATTGAAAGTACCATCGCGTTTAAATAGTGATTTCCATTTCCAATGATGCTTCGAAGATACATTACCTCAAAGTCAAATTGTGGGTTACAATTTTGAGTTTTGTGTGACAACCGAGGGTTAAGGGGTAATGTCACTGTAGAGCCCGCAAAAGCAGCCTGATTTTGAGATTTTTTTATGCGAGTATAGTGAATGGAATACAAAATCTATTTAAAAGCCTTTATGGCACATACCTTGAAGTATGATCACAATTTATTTTTAACAAAAAAGCTTCTTCTGAAAAAAAACAGTGTTCCGCGGCCGGAAAGATTTCTCCTTCAATTTTTTACCTAAAACAAAAAACCAAATTTTTGTTTAGTTCTATATAAGATTATCTCGAGAAGTACACGAGGAAATTAAAAAATACTGATTTTTGTAAGAATGGTGTGTGATTGAACAAAACACGGAACTGCCACAACCTCGAAATTATTGAAACATTTTGTTCAATCACGCACCATTATTACAGAAAACAGTATTCTTTAATTTCCTCGTGTACTTCTCGAGATAATTTTATAGAGAACTAAAAAAAAATGGTTTTTTTGTTCTAAGTCAAAAACTGAAGGAGAAATCTTTTCGGCCGCGAAACAGTTTTTTTTTCAGAAGAAGCATCTTCTGTTGATCTGTGGCGCCACCATTTTGTATTAAAAAAATTATAAAAAAATTGTAATAATACTTCAAGCTATGTACAATAAAGGCTTTCAAACAGATTTTGTATTCCTTTCACTATACTCGCATAAAAAATATTCTCAAAATCAAACTACTTTTCCGGGCTCCACAGTGGCATTACCCCTTAATGAAGCTACTTCTAGTGGACCATTTTATTATACGAATACCGAATTACCCGCTTCAAAACGAACAAAATAATTTTCTTCCCAGCTTTCCGCTCGCCCGACGGAAAGTTTCTAGACTCCACCTCGAAGTTAAATGTCCCGTTCATTCGTCTAATATTTTCCAACCGATTCTATCAATGAAGCAAAAACACACGCGATCAAAAAGGTTTAAAAACCCAGCAGTAAAAAGTCATCCATCCCCCTCGAAGCGTTCTGCCGTGTCATGGACAGACGTAGCAAATTCTCAGGACGAAATTCTCGCGAAACAGAAGCGCCATAATTGGCGAGGGGTGGATTTTCCCTCTTGTCTCAGCATTCACAGCTTCAAACACCTCCCCGTCGGGAGGATCTCGAAGCAGTCCCGACGGCAGGTGTTCGCGAAACCGTTGGCTTCATAACCGACGGCGCGAGTCGCGGGGAAGGTAGCTCGCCCACTTTTGGCAGATCCCAAAATCGTCTGATTAAGAATGCAAATAGCACGGCTAGCCATCCTCCTCGCGAACGGCACTGCCATCTTTCCACGGGAAAGAAGAATGGCGGGATGGTGGAGGTGGGGTTTGGAGCGTGAAATTTTCTATATTTTGGGAGGAAGGCTGAAATTCCAGTTGCAGGGCGGATATAGGATACGCGTGGCGCATAGCTGATGCGCGGCGCACAGCTGCGGGGATTATATTCTTCCGTCGGGTGGACTATTTTTCTGCGAGCGTGTCGCGTAATCGGATGTAACTACGCGAGCTTGTTAGGTACACCTGCGACGGCCCTAGCCGGAGGGACGCTTCCTTCCTCCGTCTTTCCTTCGCCCCTGTCCCCTGGGAATTAATTAAGGGCCATTCGCGAGCGATGAGCTTGACCTTATCGCGTGCCATTTCGCGGAGGGGTGGGAAGGGTGTGTTGGTTTTCGAACGGCGTGGGTCTTTGATGTTATACACATAAGCACGCGCCTTTGATTAATATTTCTGGCTTCAAATTGATGTAACGTAATGTAAATATCGGACTGTTTTTAACCCTCATCCGTCCATCGTGTCAATTTGACACAGTTTTCCTGGAGTAAGTTATTCTGTTAAATTATTCGCGATTGTTGTAAACAAGCAGTATGTCCTCCACATCGTTTTACTTTACGCGAAGGTTGTGAAAAATCTAATATGTGAATGTTAACTCATCAATTTGAATAAAGAAATATAGAAAAATAACTGTTTAATTACCTTGTCATTTCATCGATCTTATACCACTGTGTCAATTTTCGTTCGTGAAATGAGGAACGGATGAGGGTTAACGAAGCTAATTTTATCTACATCACGCAAATCAATTTTTCATATAATTTCCTTAATTAAGATTCGAATTATGTTGCCTTTGGAGCCATTTTCATCGGGGAAACACAAGGAATCGATTCACTGGAAATCCTGCAGCTTGTCACCTCTCAGTGACAAATTGTATGGCCCCCTGGTCTCGAGCGTGGATGGCCCTGAAACTCAATGAAGCTCGTTGTTTCCAACGGCATTGCTTTTGAGACCTCTAGCGGGAGAATTACCCTGTAGGTATGCTATTGCATTTTGAAGTTTGGGTAATAAATTTGTAAATGATGCTGCTGGCAAGGGACACTGGCGCCAAGATTGATCCCAGAGCCCAGAACGTCCTCCATTTTCCAGCAACTATTACTGACTTTTAATACTCTCTCTTGACGACTCCATGAGTGCTGTCAGGAGAGCCTGCCATCACTCGAGGTATTCATTAAGTGCCATCGAAGCGCTAAATGGCTGCGACGTCGATGATTCAACAGCAGTCAGCCATACTGTGAAAAGACATTTCCAACGCCCCATGCAATTCATTGCAGCATAAATCTTGAGATAAATCTCAAGGAAGCCAGACGAACAACTCAAACAAATGCCTATACAAATGTTCTCGAGATCCATCCTTCCATCCTCCTTGCAGAGTTCAAAAACCGTTCCAAACTCTCGTTCCCCAACAAAATGGCACCAAAATATCTGTTTAAGTAGTCATCAGTGTTCGCGTTGCACGCCACTTTTAAGCGCGTTATCCCCGAATAGAAATTAAAATAGAGACTTCGGTGGCTCTGCGAAGCGAATGAATGTTACTAGAACAAATTGCCATTAACGGAGTCGAGCGATCCGCGCCGTTGAGCATCCTTTACTTCCAAGCAGGCACGATGACTCGTGTTAACACGGGCTGAACAACTTCGCGGTGTTATCTGCGGTTTGGTCGAACGGCTATTTATAGATCGGATAACGCTGGCCATCGCGGCACAGGAGTAATGCACCCATAAACAACGTCCAGTGTATCTCCCTGCCGGGATATAAGTTAATAAGGGAACGTTAATTAGCGATCCTCGTTCCCTGGACGATAGCGATCATCGGCACACACAACGCGGAACGTCCGCGATGTTGAGAATGTAAATTTTCATACACTCAAGGCAACTTTGCTACGGGAGCGGATCTGTTTAGGTACTTACATAGGTAGGCACTTTCCCCCGCTTTTCCTTTCGCCCCTAGCGCGCTCTTCTTCTGCCGGCTGATCGGGATAGCAACAAACGTCGATCCGTCGACAACCCTCTCGGAATAAAACACCTCTGCAACTTGGTTGAATTAAAGAAATTGCGCGGGATTATCGAAGCCTTTGAAGTATCCGTCTACCGAATTATCTGTGGAGAGCTTTATGAATTAATTCAACCCCTGCTTAAATTTATTTATGTATTTTGAAAAAGGAGAATGCACGGCCTGCGCAGGTTTGCCTTAGGGTAATTCAAGTTTTCGGAGCCTCGAAGAGAACAGGGGGTCGACAACCACCGCAATAAAGAAGGTTGGAACTAATAACGGGTTGAATTAGGGGTAGGTATGCGGGGTATTTCGTGCCGAAGATATTCTTTTCACCGCGAGGGTCGTGGAGGGTTCCTTTCTAACAAGAAATTGCCTTCACCCACATAACCTTTTTGACTGAGGCTTCCTGCCAGCAAGATATCAAGCTTAATCCTTTTTACCGCACGGGACGCTCAACAATTTCGGCGACCCCTCGGGAACGCGCAGAAAATTAGGCATCCGGATATTTTCAGGCTATCAACGAGTTGCGATTGAATTTCTTTAATAATCGTTTCACTACGAAAATTACAAAAGTAAAGTGTAAACTATACTCATATCTATTCTCGTACCTATCAGTTGTCAACACGTTGGACGTCCCGCGCTTCAAACAATAAAATTAAAACAATATAGGTGTCTGTATATCTGGAAAACGATTACTTTTATCAGCGCGTGTGTGCCTTAACGTCTCTTAAATTTGTACACGCACCATGAAGTGTCCTGCATACGACGTTCAAGCTTCTTTCCAAGTATAATTTCTTATCGTCCCTGGACACTTGAAACTTAATGGCTTTCCTTTCTACGTTCGCCTTAAAACGCCAGTCGATCGTGCGCGAAGTGGCGCTGCTCGGTGGCCCATCGATCACCAACCACGTTCAGCGGGTTTCAGCTTTCGAGAATCGCACTCGAAAGGTCCGTGGCATTCCACGGGAATGCGTGGCCATTTCTCGGAACCCTCGTTGAACGCCGAAAGACGCCCGAAATGTAATCGCCACCGCTCTCGAGGAGTTACGCGCGTCTTTAATCCCGTGAGAAAACTCCGACGGGAAAACGCACGCGTGTTTGTGAACGCGTTGAAAGAGATGTAGGCACATCCACCCCTGCTCCACGATCAGACGCTAAATAAGCTCTGCCCTCCTCCGTGCTTCCGCCATTGCGCAACGGGTCGTCGACGTTCCATTAAAACAAAAATAAAATAAAAAAAAGTTGCAAAAAGAAATTCGTGGTAAATAAATATTTCCAGATTACAAAATTCAGGGAGCTGTGAAAGATCTTAAAATTCAATTTACAGCGAAGTATTTATCAGAGCGACGTAAAATCATTGCGTCGTCCCACGAGCCGCTGACGAGCCGAGGTCGTTACACCCGCCGGCCACGCGTCCAGGCTAAAATCGAAGGCGGGCCAGTCCAGAGTACAACTATAGCTGTAACTATAGCTGTGGGAAGCAGTCGAAAGCACAGTGAAAGCGGGTCTATTTCGAGCAGCTTATAAATACTCTAGAGAGATCGAGTGACGTGTAAAGAGGGAGAGGAAGAGAAAGCAGCGGAAAAAAAATTCGATGGAGCGTTACGAAAGAGCTTGGATCGAGGAGGAACAGCCTCCGCGGGCGCCATAGTCGCCGCCATGTCCCCGCGCTGGCCAAGGACGTGATTCGAGCTCGGTCCGGACCAGTCTGCTCTTCTGGATCGACTGGCACGTGTCGCCATCTAGCAGCCAGACACGCAACCTCTTAGCCGAGGCTCTGTCACACGAGGCGGCGCTGCTGGCGGCAATTCGGGCAGCGGATCGATCGGAACTTCCGAGAGACCGGTCTCGCGCGAGCACGCCCGGAACAAAGAGCATACACTCGACCCTCTCGCTATCTTATATCCGTGGCAACTTTACTGCTACCGCCGAGAACCTCCCGGTGGATCGATGCCGAGCTTTTTCGCCGCGGAATTTCGGGGTTCCCATCTTCCTGAGATGGCGGTCCGCCGGCAGCAGAGGATATTAGGGAGGGAATGGAGATTAGAAGGGAGCTTGTGGGAGTTTCGCTGGGATTTGCCAATCATTGGGGTACCGAGTTTGGAAATATTATGGTTCTGGCGTGGACTCTGAGATTCAGATGTTTTGGGGGATTTTTGGCAGGGGAAAACCATAGTCTCTGCGACGTTATTGTGATAGGGTGACAAGTATAGGAAGTAGAGTTCATTAATATTTAGATATGCACTGATTATATTTTATATAAAGTGAGTCCCTGCGAAATTGCGCAAAAAATACCTACGACATTTTGGAAAAATAGTAGTTTCTTGAAACTTCAAGATCCGGCAGTCTACCAAGGGCTAGAGAAGCAGAATATTCTGCCGTACTTTAAATTCAACGTTTCTCTTCAACCCCAATCATCGTTCCCGCCAAAACCACCGAATTCCTCCCGTTTCTCTCGCGATTAAGAATTAAAATCGCCCTGCAGTAGGAAAATCCCCCCACCACCTGACTTGCAGGCAGCTTCCCTCGCGCAACAAAGCCTCGTTTCAAGTCCAACCGAGTCTCGTTACCCCGGAGCGCTCAATTCCCCCTAAAAAACTTCTCCCCATCCCCCGACCATCGATATTAATAACGGTTCAAGGGTAATGCAATCTCCAGGAAAGGCGAGACTCTCAGGCGCTCGTTCCGGTTGCACCCCCTCCCCACCTCCCCCCGATCCCTCCAACAGCCGCGGAATAATTTCAAAGTTCGTCAGGAGAATCTCGTCCTGGGGCTGATGGGACTGTCGACTAGATGGTACGTCGAGGACGATGAGAGAAACGGCAGAGTTTCGATCTCAGCCGGGGTTCGCGCGCCTGGAACCGAATCCCAGGGCGACGGTGTCGAGCCTCGTGTAACAGGGACGCCGCGGGATCGATACTGGCCTACACCTCCCCGACACCTCCAACCCCTTGGCTCGTCCCTGGGGGTCGGGCAGGGGTTGTCGGGGCGCGACCGACTGGTCTCGACTGGTTGACCCGTCTCGCCGCGTCTCAACCCACTTCACCCTGATTCCCACTCTCCCCTCTCAAGCCAGGCACCGCCACCCCCTTCGGCCCGATCGCCAACACCCTGGCAGGCTTCCCTGAAAATTGATTAGGCGCTCTGCCCAAAGATGGCGCCACGGGCACCAGCCGGCCGGGGCATTTCGGCGGCTGATCAATAAACGGCCCTACGTAGGGCGTCAGTTGCGAAGGGTTAAGGTAGCTTCTTATTTTCCTCGTGAAGGGTAATTCTTTGGGAGACATTTGTAATTATTGCTATTTAGCTGGGAGTAGTGTTATTATGTTTTGTGAGGTCGAATTTGGATTTGAAATTGTGGGTAAGAATTTATGAGACTCTCTGAAGTGACTAAATAGCTTGCCTCTCGTGACTAAATAGTTTGCATCAGAGCTCTTCGAGTAACTATTATATAAGAAAGGTTTTCTCTGTGTGGGGGCTATTCTGGAGAACTCACCCTCGCACACGCATGAGTACCTACCTACTTATTATACCTACACTTAAATGCTCGTCTCGCACCATTCCAACGCTCAGAATCACCGGAAAAGCATCCCCCTAACAATTCATTCGTCTTGGCTCCTGGGAAGCCCTCTCGTCCTCGCAGCAATTAGCAGCCAATGAAAGTCAAAGAGTTGACATATCCTTTGACATTAACGATTGCTTAAAATACACCACCTTCGGCTGCCAAGGCGTTAGACAATCGCGAGCCGGACGGGGAAAGCGCGAATCCAATTTCCTGTCCCCGCGCGGGCCGATCGCTTCATTGAAAAGGCACAAAGGCGCGGGATAACCTGGTCATTACACCGTTCGACTTCTCGCTTGAATAAAACCGTCCGAGGCTGATGGGTATTCAGCCGTTTACGATTTCTTTAAATCGTGCGATAGGGTGATCGAAGAATCTTAATCGCTCGGCGCGTAAAAGAATTATAAAGACGCTGGTGTCTGCCGATTGGAGCAGCCGCGGCTTAAACGGTTAGTTACGCTGAGAGCGCTTCTCCCGTGCTTATGAACAAGCCTTTTTATGTACTGTCCGCCGGCACCGATCGCCCGATAAAGCTTCTCGCGATTAACAGGGTGGACGTGGCGCAATAAACGCGGCCACCGGTTGTCGCGTAGAGGACGAAACGGGACGAAAGGAGAAGAAGGAAGGCGAATAAACTGGAGGATGTAAGGGGGCTGAAGTGTCTCGTACGTTGCCCGCTTCCTCCGCTCTTCGAACCGAGCGACGGTTAACCGGTTAATTCATAGGAACCAGTTGCCTGAGCGAGGGGTGGCGGACACGTTCCTAATTACGATTCTCAATCTATCGAACGGAAATGTATGTAGGTACCGTCAACGGAGAACCCCACCCGTTTCCGTTCCTGGGCTTCGTTTTCTCGTCGCTACAATATCCTCCGACCGAGTCGTCCGGCCATTTTATACATCACGGAGTTCGTTTTATCGAAGCAGCAGTTTTAACCGAAGATGCACGAACGTTCCTTCGCGATAGGTAAACGCAACTCCGGTTCCATATATTACCTTCATCTCGAATCTAGCGATAGCGATGTAGACGCACCTCCACTTTGAGTTGCAAATATGGAAGCTGATAGAATTGTGAATCGAGGAAACGCTTAAACGTTGAAAAGGGACGTTAACTTTGTCCACGATTAATGCGAACGTCGAATTGGCGATACCCGGGCGTTCCTAGCAAGAGCTGGAACGCATAATTCAGATAACAGGCGTAATAAGAAAAGAACGTGAGCCCGCAATGCTTTTGGAGGAAGAGAGAGAGAGAGGGAAGATTGGTGGCTGAGGGGTGGGGGATTGGTTGGAAAGCTGGTTACGCCTAGGGTAGGGGGTTAGGTTCTGGTGCTGCAAGAGTTCCATTGGGCGGAGATAGCAGAAGGTTGCCAGAGGTAACTGAAATGCTGATTTTCTCCATCTTTTCCGCGCAATTCCTTCGGCGATACTGTAAAATACCCTGTCTAATAAGGCGGAGGGGATGGAAATTCGGATTAACTCATCTCGACGAGATCGATTTTCCAAACACTCCTCTGCTCTGGATACTTGTATCAAGTTTAGTCCCAGAGCATTGCTTTCTTCTCATGAATTACATAGGACAGCGCAACTAAAGTGTAAACAGTTATTTTAACGAAGGAAGAAGATTTCACCGTGAAACGAAAGCAGTGCTTAAATACGTTGATCGCAGGCGATAAATTAGGTATGCCTTTTCATAATCTCGGGAACACGCAACCACATAAGGAAGAAAAACGAGGAATAAATTCGGTAAGACGTAACGAACGTCTGGTGAAAGCTATCGTACAAAATCAGCTGGATGAGTGAGGAGGAAGATCGAAATGTTCCTTGAAAAATTCCCGGAGGAATTCCTCTCCTCCGAGTCGAACAGCCCAGTCGTGAAGCGGAGATAAGAAACAATTTCCTGCTTTCACCGATACGCGATATCTTCAGCCTCTCCAGGTTTCTGCTTTCGTCGAATCGTTCCATCAGACTGGTCTGCTTTCTTTTTTTCCCCTCATCCTCGAAACGCCCACCGTGACTTCGCGCGAAGGAGCCTCGACAGGACACATTAGTCAATCGTCGAGGGGTCTTCTAAATAGTAGGGGTTGACGTTCACGCCGTCGATGCAACCTCAGATGACCCAGTTCAACCGCAGCAACATCATCTCGTTCCTAGACTTACCCCCTGATCCTGATAACGGACACAATGATGGAAAGAATCAACGTCAAGAGTAGCGAAAAAAAGAAGTGAGGAAGGTGTGTAGGTAGGGTTGGAGCAGCTGGTGGTCGGATTGGGCGGCGATAAGGGGGGGAATTCTGGTGGAACCGTGAAACGTCACTTCTCTCTATCCTTCGCCGAAGGTAATCCCATCTCTGACCGACGTTGGTGCGCGACCTACACACCGAGAGGGTCCACCGATTTTCCATTTTGTGTACCGTACATCCCCCACCCTGGAGGTCGATCGACGTTCCCGTCCCTGTTCGTTTCACGGTTGCGCTCGGCGTCTGTCATCCCTCTCTGACCCGAACGGGGGTGTCCTCCCTCCTCGTCGATCGCGCGTTTTGGCCGGGTTGCTCTTGGACCAGCAGCGGAAGCCAGAGCTAGACAGCTCGGAAGTATCTTGCCCTCCTTGTCCCGCGCCGGTGGAAACATTTCGGCGCAACAAAGACGCGGGGGTAGCCAATCAGAGCGAGGCGGTCCTCCTGGCCGCCGATCAATGCGAAACCCCTCTGTACCGACGTACACAGGGTGTATCCGCGGCTTTGTCGGGAGAGAAACCCAGCCCAGGCTCGATTTCCTGGCCGGTGGTGGCGGCCCCGCAATTTCCACACTCCGTCCAATGCGTCCGTCATGTCGTTTCGTATTGGCGACTGGCCACGTCGTGCCGTGCAAACCTCTCCACGATCCGGGGCCCTTTTCTCTCTTTCCTCTGTGTACACTCTCGCGCTTGTAGCATAGGTACACGGTTTAATCTTGCTTGTGTGTAAAGTTGTAAGTTCGATGGAGGCATCGCGTCCGCATGCGACCCTACACACTCCCACGCTCGATGTTGTTCGTTGTTGACTTACGTGATAGGAACGCTGATGCGGCTCTCGTTTCGCGGAGACCTTCCATTTGCGAGGAATGCATCGCGAGCCCGGCTGAATTTCGGCAACGTCCGTTCCATGCAGATTGTATAAATATTACGCGGGTACGAAGCAGGTTTCTGAAGGACGTGGTGAGGCGGCTGAAAATGGACACCTGGGTGTCGTTGCTGCTGGCCGAGTTGCGGTAATATTGTTGAACAAGTTCCTATTTTCGGGATTTTGGGAATGGCGTTGATAGAACGAGGGAAATTGAACTTAACGATGTAGGAGCGCATGATCTTCAGCTAAGCAAATTCTATAGGAGTGTGCGGGTACCCGAAATTGCGGGACCGAATTTGCGATTCGGGAGCCGATTTTCTTGTTTAAAAGTTTTCGGCTACCCGTAAACTAACCTAAGAATTTTTAAGCAAGAAAATCGGCTCCCGAATCGCAAATCAAGTCCCATATTTTCGGGTACCCGCACACCCCCTTAGTATTCTACGAACATCCTTCTAATTTCGAGAAGAATGACTACGAAATCCTAAACCCCTGTATCTTAATTATCAAATTCAAGGCTTCGCTGAACTTCTACCACTGATTACCCGTTTTACATGCCACACCCAGCGTAGGTACATCGAATAGTTCTCCATATACAAGATACCTCGCTGTAAGTTACAGCCTTTAAACCAGCCAACGATGTCGATGATGTCAACGAAGGACACCTTGATTGCTAAGAAACGATATCTGTCCCGAACACCTTTCCATCGCGTAAATTACCGACCAGCAGGGCTGGATTATGACCTTTAGTAGGCCTTAAGACTTAAAAGATTTTGAGGCCTCCTTATACAGGGTGATCACTTCAACGCATTTCCATAAATTTGGCTAAAAAGTGTTTCTAACAAATGTTAGATTTTAAAATTCAACAAATTCCTAGGCCCCCTTTCTCCCGATGCTTTAAGCACGTGCTTATTTTGATTATTGATTAATCCAGCGCTACCTACCAGAAGCAAGGGTCGTCTACTTAGACATCGCAACTGCCGCGTTACATTACAAATTACATACATTGCCATCATGCGAGGCGATGACTTCTTGAAATGCGAGGTGATACCAGACGGGTTACAGACCAGAGAGACAATTGCATCAGTCTATCCGTCATATTCGAAAATTCCGCAGTTCCTCGCCGTACCCCCATCAAACTTTATTCCCCAGTAATACTTGGCGTCTAGAATACGTGACCTTCCCTCCCCCCTAGGCAACAGTGTATCCACCGAAATTGGATATCGGGCCGAGTTATCGGGGATGCAGAAGGGCGTGGGTGGGGGGCGCGTTCCACGGAGTGCATGGGAATCGAGTGGACCCCCGGGCGAATTCAATTCGCTCCCTAAACAAGCGCATCCATAACGCCCGAAGGTTAAAACAGAATAACCGTTTCAGCTCTGAGTTTAATTAAACGGAGAGTTGCCAGAGTAGCCGGACTTCTGCAGTCCTATCCGCGAACGTTGCCAAATAGTTCCAAGCAAATTTCGCCTCATAAGCTCGGGACGGGAAACTTCGGCCCGATTCCAAGTCAATGGAGTCCTTTCGTCGTGGACCATTTCGTTCCCGCCCTTCCCTGCTCCTCTTCCTCCGTCATTATTACACGGGATGTATTTCGGCGTTCATTTTTCCATGTTCGGCGACCGATTTCGCCAGGCGATTATTTCTGTACCGTAAAGCAATGTCGGGAAGACGGTTCCGGCAAGAATATTTTCACAAAGATGCTTCGCATAGATACCGTGGTAACCTCTGCTTCTTCTACAGGGTGATCTACATGGAAACCAGCCATTTACCACCCACCCCTCCTCTATCCACAAGCGCTTCTGTTTCTTCGCCCCAGCTTCCAGCTTCTTGACCTACCTGTTCCATGAAGATAGGCTGCTTCCTTCCTCTCGATTGTTCCCCGATGGGACCGTTCCCGAACAGACCCGACCATACCCCTTCGTCCCAAGGCTGATAATCAACCCCATTAATTCGGAGGATCAACGGCACGCCCCTTTTCTCTCCCTGTGCCCTGGACACCTTATGTAACTTTTTCGTCCTCGTCCAACGCCTGCTCATTTGCATGCAGAGTTTTCTTTTGCCATTATTCAGGACTTCGCGGCAAGGGTGTAGCTCCGTCATTACCAACTTCAAGTAAATTGGAAGAAACTGTATATGAAATTATTGCGTTGACTTAAAATTGAAAAGAGCACACTAACTGAGAAATATATATTTTTATATAATAAATAGTAGTTATTGAGTTGATATGTTTTTATTTCTATTTTTGGCGAAAAAATATTCTATAATAAAAATAATGATAAGAATATTTTTCGCCAAAAATAGTAATAAAAACTTATAAACTCAATAAGTACTATTTATGGTGTAAAAATATATTTTTCCGTTAGTGTTCTCTTGTTAATTTTAAGTAATATTAATCTTTCTATTTTTATTTATTTGCAATAAATCTCTCATTTGTTATCGGATTTCCATCAAAAATGCCCCAAACGATGTAGAATTTTTTCACGTATATTACACGTCATAACTCATGAACTGTCCAAAAAGGAGTTGCACTCTTTCTTCAAGGTTCCCAGAAACTGTACATTGCAATTTCTGTATATTTTTGGGTATGTTGTTCGTAACTGCTCGTCCTACATGTGGACGGACGGAAGAGGCAATTTCAGAAATTTTACGATTGGAGGAATGTAATTTTGAAATTGAATGGAATATGCTTGCTACTTTCCGCCGCGCTACTTTCCCAATGAGATTCCGTGTCGTGTCAACAAGGGAATTTGTGGAAGTTGGAGTACGAGCGGCGCAGAAAATTTGCTGTAAGGGAAAGGTCGAAGGAAAATAACGGCGAGAGCTTTCGTTAGAGTAAACGCGGTGGCTGGGGTGCCCGCGTGGGTTGGCGTTCTTTTGCTTCTTAGTGCCGTTCGAATGCTTCTTTGTTATATGTTCCGCCATTCTCTTCGACCACGCTTTATGCTTATCCAGTCAGACAGCAGTTCGGCACAAGACGCTGGATTACTTTGGAAATCTTATCAGAAGTTCGCGAGAAATTGTACGTGACCCCGCGGGCGGAAATCTTTTCCACGAACGCGCAATCGAATGTTAGGTGGTTCAGTTACAGGCGTTGCCACGGAATACTTCAACGCGCTCTACATTCCGAATTGAAATTCAGATTCAAATTTCACCCCTGACACCGCGAGTCCAGATTTAGACTTTAAATCTCACCTTCGGATTTAGACTTTAAATACAAACTTTAATTCGACTACCAAATGCCGACCTTTAAACTTCAGATTTTAAAGTCGAATCAAGAATTCAAGAAATTCGCAAGTAAGTCATCGGCGTTCTGTTTACATGCCCCGAAAATAAATACATTTGCGTAATTATACCTTCCTTGTGTACCTACAGCGCGGATTGAGGCCGCGATGAAGTTACGAGCGTAATAAAAATTGTTTGTGCAAGACTACGTAAAGCGAGCTCCGAGTTCAACATCGACTCCCGAATTTATCAATACCAATTCAAAGGACCTTTGACTTACCCATTGGATGCTGAGCCGCCGACTCCGTGGCCCCATCTCACTGCCTGCACTTTCCACATCTAAAACAACAAATGGAAAACCAAACGTTACTAGTATACCTCCCCAATCGCATTAGAAAATCCTTCAGACTTACGTTGAACCTGATTTCTTTTGGAAATCTCTCGAGATAAAACGGCACTTTATTAAACGAAGCAAAAGGTACGATCTTTACAGTACAATATTTAATTAATTATCAGTACAGCTGAAAGAAGCGCGCGACAAGTCGCTGCCAATAAAGCGTCACGGACGAATGATGACGGGGATACCGGCAAGGAATCGGTAACCGCGGGGCCAAGCCCAAGAAGTGCAACGTTTTTACAAGATTTCACTGGGTGCGACATGTGTATCCTTTCTCATCCTATCGGGAGTCCCCACTCAGCATCAAGGTATTTGTGATCAAGGACCTGCCGTCAGTCGTGAACCCTGCTTTTCGTACCGATTACATGATCCACCGAGCAACATTCTCCGCCGCTGGAACGCGGTTAGTTTTCGTGAATACTGGCGGCGTGTGACACGTAGGTGGACTCTGCACCGTGCTGACAAAGATGACCGAATTTTTTATGGACATTACAGCTGCACGAAGTTGGAAATCGATGCTGTTACATTTAAAGTGGGATAAAGTATACACAGTGTCGTTTGTTTATATTTCAAAGTCACTTCTAACTCGAGTACATTCCCCTTCTCGGAAGTGTCCTGAGCGAGCCGTTACCACGAATACATCTGTTCGTCGAAACAATGAAAAACGGAGAGTCACAGTGGCCGCGCCGGAAACTGATCCGCGCGGGAGCGAATAAATGAATGTTAATCATCGGTCGATCAGCGTCAGCGAGGAATGCGCTCGATTATTACGGGAGTAGAGGATGAAGAGACAGAGGGGGAGGGGCCGGGTGGAATACTAAGCATCGATCGACGCTCGATACATCGCGATATCACTTGGGCCACTGTGGACAACGCGCACGCGTACGTCAGACGGTTCATTACTCTGATTCAGCATGGCGACTTTGCCAGTTTTTCTATCCCTACCCGCTGCTGCCGGCCAAACGTTACTAAATCGTTACACTCACCCATCCAACCGTGCCATAGACAGCATGAATATTTAGTGCGCGTGCCGGCTGCACGACGGCGACGCGTTCTTTCGTTAACCTTGGGATTCTGATTCGGCGAAACATGGCAGGGTCAGAGCGAGGCAAAACATGGCAATTTCTTCGTTTCTATTCTTTATTATGGGCTGTATAGGAGGAGAGTCGTAGTATAGCTACACTTTGATTCAGTGGCGCAGTCAGAATTTAATCTTGGGGGGAGTCGAGTTGAAGGAATGAAAATATTGTCAATAAAATTCATTAGGTGATGGGAACTACTTAAGGTGAAAGAAACTTTGGGGATATGTAGAGGATATACATGTAGGTATGCACTACGTAATTTATTTTGCTTCCCGAATTCAATCTAATTTACCCCTGAAAATTCGGCTATTTTCCGATTTTGTGCTGTAACTCGCGTATCACTTTTTTATTAAAATTTCGGAAACTAATAAATACCCGAAGCTACAATTTTAGATTAAGGGTCCAACCCCCTCCCCGCCCCACCCCTAAAACCTCATGTCCCTCGGAACAATATCCATCAGTTTTACCAAATGATAGTACTAATTAAAAGAATTAGGTAATTTTTGTCCGAATTTTTTTCTCTGTCTCTAACAATTTGTAAATTATAACAGAAAATCGGAAATAGCCGCATTTTCAGGGGTCAATTTCACCCCATAGAGGGAATTCCTGAAGAAGAAAAAATGCCTAATACATAACTATACATATACATTCCCTGCATATCCCCAAAGTTTCATAATTTTTTGAATTTCCACCTTCCCTTCTAATATAATTGAACGAAACTGAGCTGAAATTGGAAAGGCTGACAAGTCCGAGAAAAATCTACACAGAGCTGGTCACCTTGCTACAAGCAAGAGCTGAACGCTGAAACGTAAATGTCACCAGGGCGAGACGGTTCCCTTTTCTTTTTTTTTTTTCTTCAAATTAGCTGTCGAGTAATCTTGGCAAGTTCTGCCTCCACGGGAGAAAGTACGCGGCGCAGGTATTTGAGCGCATTTACAAGGCGCGTAAAATATATATTAAGTAGCAGTCCAGCAATCTCTGCTCCGCGATACAGTCCAGCCATATAATAAAAAGTAACGCGCGCCTACGCTCGGGGAACAGGGCGTCGAGCGAGCAGCGAGTCGCTTCTGTCATGTGTTTTTAATTACGCCCGCGTTATCGGCGCGCTGCGACAATCGATCTTGTAACCGTATTACTGTAATTGAGCGTCGAACCCATTAAAAGGATCGAGTTGGAGTCTTTGATAGGGCAATAATATGTAACGACTTCGTTGAAATTGCAATTGCTCGCGCACGCGACCGTGAAAAATCAGCGTCTGACTCTCGACTACAGTAGATTCCCTCCATTGTCAGAAACATACAGTGTACCAGGGAGATACGTTCTTAAGAATGCCTGTCTTCTATTAGTAGAAAACGAAAACTACTGAACCAGAAGAATCTTTGTTTTAATGACACTGATATAGGCTACAGAATAATTAAAAAAATCCTCGTGCAGAGGGCGCTACACTTACTTTTAAAATTAAATGTTAAATTAAATGAGAAAATGAGAAAATTCTAAATACCGCAGTGAAGCATGGGTAGTTTGCTAGTTATAGAATAAAACTCGATGAGACCAGAATGTTTCTATTTGAAGTTAAGCAGGATTTGTTATAAAAAAGAAAGCATTGGGGCAGTGGAGTATGAATATAAAGGCCAGCCAAGCTTCCCCCACGACTATTCATACGTATAAGTATATCTGACGGTGAGTCGAATTTATATTCGATTCACCGTTATTCCTCGGTATTCCAGAGAAAAGCTGCCTCCGCCGCAGAAGCGGCTCCGCTTTGATATGCAACGCAGGGCTAGCGTATTTAGCCGCGCAGACGTAGCGAGCACGCTACGGCAACACATAGATCGGCAATTCTTTTACCGACCCGTTTCGCTTTATGCACCCCACGAAAGTGCACGAGCCGCTTTACTGCTCGAGAACTTCCCCGGGAGGAACAGACCGGCGAAGGGAAGCGCAGGAAGAGCTGAGAAAGGAAGGAAGAGGAAGAAGTGAAGAAGAGCGCCGGAACGCCCAAGAACGGCAGAGCTATATCTAAGCAGGAAATTTGCCTGCGCTTCAGGAAGCAAAGGTAGACGGTCGTGGATCCTTGAATGTAAAATAGGATGTAAATGCTCCAGCGGGGCGACCAGTCGAGATGGACTGCCAGTTGTATATTTAAGCGCGGATAAAAACGTCCTAATCCACCTGCGTCTTCGCTATGAAACGTTTGTCAGCGGCCACGCTGGAAATTCGTTGCAATTCTACCTACGAGCTCGCGTGGCTAACGCTTGAAAAATAGGGCGGAGTGTGCGTGGGCGGGTGGAAGGTTTAGCACGCACTCGCGTGTGGAAGTTTTTAATACGCGAACGGACTGAAACACGCCGTCCTGGGGATTTTAATAAGGTGAGAACGGGGTCCTCTCGCGCCGCGAGAAAGCTCCGGCTAAGTTCATCCCGTGGCGCAGCGTCAACGTCCAAACGACCTGAACTTCGGCTTATTAAAAATATTCTCGTATCCCTGCAGCATAGTGGAACGTTAATCCCGCCTGGGCTAGCCGGCTTGCCCTAGTATAACGTCGAAAAGCAGCACCGCCAAATCACGCGACCCAGGATCGAGCTCGGCGTCCGTAAAGTCCATCGAAAATCGCGCAGGCGCGTGCGAACCTTCTGAAATATTGCTTCCGGTGTTATGGGTGGTAGATTTAGGTATTGACGATTTCAGGGTTAATACTCCCTATTGCTATACAGTTGCATCGGAAAGTAGGTAAGTTGACAACCTTTAAAATCGCATAACTTTTTTAAAATTGGTCCGAACGGTCAAAAAGTGGACTTGAGTTTTTTTTTTTTAGATGCTGGCGGAATTAGTTTTCTAGGTGATGTGTTTCGTCGTTTTGAAAAAGAACTTTGTCGGAATAGCAAAAAAAATTGTGAAGGTCGTTTTTTAAACTTATTTTGTGAGCCTGTATTGAAAATTCAAAAAAACGGTTTGTAGATTGAAGTAAGTTGTATACGTGATGAAAATTGCATCTAAATCGGTTAACATTGCTCTGAGCTACACACGTTTAAAGATCCCAGAGTAAGATCGAAAATCGCTGATTTCGGGAATTTCGCGATTTTCGCCATTATTCTGCGATCTTTAAACGTGTGTAGCTCAGAGCAGTGTTAACCGATTTAGATGAAATTTTCAACATGTATACATATAACTTACTTCAATGTACAAACAGTTTTTTTTTTTAATTTTCATCACAGGCTCACAAAAAAAAGTTTAAAAAACATTTACTATTTTTTTTTTGCTATTCCGATAAAGTGCATTTTTTCAAAACCACGGAACACGTCACCTAGAAAACTAATTCCGCTAGCTTCTAAAAAAAAAAAACTCAAGTCGTTTGGAGCAATTTTAAAAAAGTTATGCGATTTTAAAAAGTGTCAACTTACTTTCCAATGCGCCTGTATGTATAACACATTGAAGAAAAATTAATTTTTCCTATTTCATATGGTTAAGTAGTACAGCGTATTGGAATACATTATTACTACTAACTCACTCTCGCAAAAAATGAGTGTTAGTCCGTTTTTGCTCTGAATGCCTCATTTCTTCGATACCTGTAACAAATTGCTGCCATATCCTTGGTTTCTTCGTGACCCGCGTGATAATTTAAAACGGTGTCATGTTCAAACGCACACACGATGAATATTCATTTTACATAGGTATTTATTTATGCATGTGCAAACGATGAAGTCGTTGTTGTTAAAACTCAATATCTGAAAGACGATTATAGTTGAAGGAACAATGTTGATTAAGACTTCTTTAAAGTTTTTCCTTACAGTGGCGAATTTAACGGGCAGTCGATGAGCAGTTGCCGCCTGGGCTCCTTCCCAGTGTTCCATCTTCAAAAAAGTATCAAGTACGATTTTATCCAATCACTATATTTTTCTTTCTGTACTACTTTTTAACCCGCTTTTAGTGCTACTTTTCAACCCGCTTTTAAACTACCTACCCCTTCCGTTTTGCATTTTTTTCAACGTTTGCCACCTGGGCAATTTTCCTTAAATCCGCCACTGCTTCCTTGGAAACGTTGCAAGCTAACAATAGCGAAGCTGAAAGGAGTGGATACCTATCGCTGAACAGTTTTCCGTAACTTATTAAACGTTCCTGCCAGGTTATACCTACATGCACCTGAGCCTGATATAAATAGTTTGCCAGTGGCAAAGTGAATTGGTCGAGTTTCCGTCTTGCCAGTTCCTCAGCGGCTGGCTTTACGACAGGCGCGCTCCGGTTTTTCGGTTGCATTTCCGGCTGGTATAGGTGGAAGATGGGCTCGCAGTGTTTACAGGTGGAGGCACGATCCCCAAGATCCTCGTACCTTCGACCGAGAAACGGTCATAGGGAAGATGCATCATCCGGGCAACCCAATTGCCTCGGGCATCCCCGGCAACGGCCGTTCTCCACCTGCAACCCGCCCTTTAAGCCTGGCTGCGCGGCCAGGGAGGCGAAATGGGCGCCAGGTGGGGAGGGAATATCAATGGGTACGAGAGTGCAAGTCGGCTGAAAGTATGGAAAAGCTAGCCGGGGCAGCCATCGTTGGCCCGCAACAGGCGCCGCCATGTTTTTTTTTTCTTCGAGCTGTTGCTTCCACTCCCTATCTCTTTCCGCCGTTCCGACGTTTCCACTCCGCTTCGACCTCGACGCCTCGGGGCATCTTCTACCTTTTATCGACGCGCGAGCTACATAGGAGGTGATCTCGATACCGTGCATTTTTTCGTCTCCTTTCATTCGCCGGCGATTTTTAAAAGTCCGAGTGCTCTCGATGGCCCTCGAAGAGGATCCGTTTATACAGAAAAATTGGATCAAGGAAACGTGGGAGACTCGAATAGAACGATTAATAGGACGAGAGTTTCTCTTAGTTCAGTGCTTCTCAACCTGTGGGTCGCGACGAGTTTTCTGCGGGGGTCGCCACGGTTTTTTTCTTTTTTTTATTTTTTAAATATTATTAAGTTAGAATTATATTCTGAAATACCTATTTTTAATGTGTTTTCTTTACCTTATTAATCACAGGTTATTTAAATATTCTAAATGGGGGTCGTGACTCAAAAAAGATTGGGAAACACTGTCTTGTTTATTTAAAATAGACGCATATAATGTAGGTATTATTTTTCTCTACTATCTATTTCACATATTTTCGGTATCATTTTACACTTTTATCGTGGTTTATTCGAAGCGGCGGTTTGTGCGATTCCAGGTAGCCACGTAAAATACGTGCGAGCAAGCTGAAATTCGCCCTCTTTTAATTAATAGTCCGATAATTAACTCCGCAACACGGTAGAGAGAAACGGAAAGCGCACGAGCACGAATCGCATGAAACATTCATGCACGAAAACGAACGAGCGAGCACATCAAGATCCCCGCTGCCCCGTTGTGCTTCGCCCTTTTTGCCAGCCGATGGAAAAAAATGCGCGCGATTTGCACGCACCCGTCCCACGTAGGTACACGCAATTCGCGGATATATGCCGATAGTATCTCGGCGCCGGTAGAAAATGTTGCACCGGGATTTCATTAAAATTTTTTGCATCGTCTCGCCGATGCACGGCACGGCAGGGAAAATTAATTCATCAGGCATGCGAACTAAAGGTTCCTTTTTACAAAGCTATCATACCGGCCAGGGTCGACGGAGCGAATATTTCCCATGTAGATGGAGGGGCGGGAAGAGGGCAAATTAAAAAAAATAATATTTCAACAGTTTAGGAAACAGTAACGCGCAAAGAAAAAATAAGAAATGGTGAAATGCCTTCGAAATTCCCGAATGTGGAATTCCGCGCACAGCAAAGTCTCACGTGTGGAATACTTCACACATTCCACGCAACTCACGCAGCACAGTGACATTCTTTCCCAATCAGTCTACAGGTCTTCTTAAAGTGCTGTATATTTCGTTAAATATAAAAAAATCCGCACCGAAATTCAAAATTCCGACCGGACAGCTCGACAGAGAATTTAATTACGAAGAATTTAAAAAAAAATTGTCAAGTTTCCTGAAAAATTACGACCTGTAGATTGATTTGAAAAAAGTCATTATGCTCCGCTGCGCGCCGGCTCTGATGCCACTGCAACTATTGAAACTCGGCTGGATAACACGGTTGAAAATGATCAGAGGCATCGTTAAAGGCACACTATCTGAAGTTTCAGCGAGAGGGAGCAACGGTTTTCATCAACGACGAGGGAAAAAAAAGTTTGCCGGGGAAAATCTGGCGAAAGCTGGCGGCCAGGATAAATTGGTCGGAGGGACGCGCAATTACGCTAGGACGAGTGGAACTTTGATAATTTGGTCCTTGGGGCGGGTTGCAGCGGCGCTCCCCGTATTTTCTTCGCCGTTTTTCGCGCGCCATCAAAGTAACAGCCCCGTACGGTCGTTGGCCGCACTTCGCGCGACTTTCCAGCATTCCGTGCATTTTCCGCGCGGCGTATTTTCCGCGCGCGGCTACGAGCGCGTTACTCCTGCCGCGGAGTGCGAGAGGAAACCAGCAAGATGTGCGGCGCATGCTTCGAACCGCCAGTTTTCTCGTTCGGCCGAGACGCGGGTCTACGGGGTGTCGCAACTATTTGGGGACGTATATTCGCCGAGTGCTTTCGAAGCAACGCTCTATTCGAGGGAGGAGAGATTTTACGGATGGGAATGAGACAGTGGTAGGTGCTTGCTTCCTTTGGAATTATTCTCTCTTTTCGAACCGTAGCACATTATGAACCGACCTCGAGATATTTTATTTTATTTTATCAAACGGAAAATTATTTTTACATATATACCTACAAAAGTTTACAAATTATTATCAAGAAATAAAGGACAAATTATTCAATTACTGTGTTGGTGGTTATTAAGTGGAACTCCAAGAAACTTGAGCAGGTAGGGTAAACTGCACTAATGCTGGCACTGTACTAATCATTGGCACTCCTGATTAAAAAGCCAAATATTAAGATGTACAAGCTTAGAAAGTACTTATTTACAATTTCTTATTTTTCTTTCACTACACACTGCAAAGCCCAGTAGCTGAGTTACACATTTTATATCTGGCAACACCACAAAGTGGGACAAAGGCCTGAGTTATAGGCGTTTTCTTAAAATTGTGATAAGGGCTAGGTAAATATATTTTATCGCTTTATAACTACGTAATGGATTGAAATACAGATTTACGAAGTGTTGTAGTTATTTAATAGTGAATGAAATAGTCTGTTTAAACAATTTTAAACTTCGTTTTTAACCACATATGTTTTTATACATAACCTCAAATTTTAGGGTGCCAATGATTGTACTTTTATGCGTATTTTCGTTTTTCATTGAATATTTTTAAAATAAAAGACTTAATAGGCACTCAAGATGTTTTATTTTAATGAGAAATCCATAATCATTGATAATAACTGAAAATTAAGACCATATAAAAACTTCACAAAAAAATATAGATATTTAAATTGGGATTTCCGCTTAGGGTGCCAATCATTGTACAGTTTACCCTATGCAATATAGCAAAAGTATTGGCTGCGTGTTCTGATTTTACTGAATCGCGAGGGGTACCATTTTTATTTATTTGGCTAGAGACGTGTCTCGAATCTGCACAATGGCAAATCTTGACTTTTTGGAAGCTGACTGTCCGCGAAGCGGGAATAAATTATTTACACAGCTCCTTTCTCTGCAAAGAATTATACAAATTCCACGAAGGCGCAAGTAAGCCATCGACCGTTTGCCCCTCTGAATTGTGAGAACGATCGGCGGAACACGAGCCCGTTCCTCCGCGAGACCAAGCGTCATATTTTCAAGGAATACCATGCCGAGAAATATCGCCACGTTGTAGCTTTTTGAAATAAACATGCACCTTAAATTACCATACGGCAATGGCGCGTTTATTTATGGAACGATCCCCGTAGCCCGGCTGCGATTCTCGCGACACAGCGAGACACCTTCTACAGAGGAACACGAAAATAGTATTCCGCGGGCGCAGTAACCAAGGGGGTGTTGCAGCAACTGCATGAAAGTAAATTGGTGTAATCAACCGGTGGGCGGAGGACGCGCGCGGCAATCTCGCGCAATATTGCGCATGGAAAATTTATAAATTCGAAATTCGCGTACAGCGGGTGCGTGTCGCCGGCGGCTGGCCGCCCCACACATGCACGGAAACCCTCGATAAGGGAAATCCACGGCGCTCTCTGTTATATCGATCCCGGGGCGGTGCGCGGTGGATTTTCTGCTTTCTACCTTGTTGCGACTATTTATCATCCTGGAATTTCTCTGCCGCTGCTTCGTTACAGCACGCCCGCTATATCCTCGAGCTCGTATTTCCCCCCCCCCCCCCTCCCCCATCTCCCCCCCTTTTTTTTCGTCAACGTTCCGCCAATTTTACGACTTCCCCGATACGGCTGAACGCAAAGCATATACAACACGCTCTTGACTGTGCATTTTGTATTCAAAGGTGGGTATGAAATGTCTTGGTCACCGAATTGGCGATACAGCCGGCTCTTTAAAAGAGAAAACCAGCGTGCTGTAAACATTCTATTCCCTGACGATAGCCCTGACGATATTCGAGCCTGGATATTTCATGCCCTACCTCTAATTCGATCGCAATCACTTCATCGACAGAACCGTCGATTTCCCGGCGCTGCCTTTTCCATTCGATCCGCTGCGATCACAGTCCGATCGAGCCGAGTCGCTAATGGGACCGGACAAACGTCGTTCGCCCCCTTAATTACGGAGAGATAGTTCATTACCGCCATTGAAAAGAAGCGATTAACCGGTCGCGGGGCCGGGACGAAATCCGCGCCGGATAATTTAATGCGCGCCACGACGGATAATTTAATTACACGGAATCTCGCTGCATTTAATTCCCCGCCCCGTGGGAAACTTAGGCCAGAAATACTGTGCTCCCGAGCCGGCCTTAATTCTTGCGCGGCCAAGACTCCTGCTTCGAGTACGGTTCACGGTCGTTACCGTTTCGGAGGTAACTCGAATCGTGGAAACTTGGCATTCGGAATGAAACTCTACGCTTGCGTACAAGTCAATGCTACCTATAGGTAGGTACATTCGATAGAAATGCATTCGGTAAACGGAGTAATGGCGGTCACTTAAGCTATAATTGTAATAATACCGAGATATCAGGTGAAATATTTCTTGCAAATGATACTTTTGTAAACTTAAACTATCGACCTATTTGTAGGATACGAAAATAATTAGCTTTATATTGATTTATAAGTAAAATTACGAAATAGGTGCGCAAAAGATTTATTTGACCATTATTGTCCACACCTTCGGGAAATAACGGGCACGTTGCACTTTTGTTGCATTTTGCGCATGTGTAACCATCGGCAGAGTCCCATTCGCAACATTCAGAATGGGTCCAGAGGCCGCAAGAGATGCATTGAAAGCACATTTCATTATAATTTATTTATTTATTTATTTATTTAATTTATTTATTTATTCCCACTCTACACTCTTCCAAAATTGCTACCAAAGCATTTCTTCTTAGTAATCCACACATAGCATAGTTCTAACCCGGCTGATGTGATCTACCGCTGAGTCCTTATAAAGTTTTATTTTTTATACTGTACCCCCCCCCCCCCCCCTCCATTCTTGTTCTCTATGCTTTTCCGATTCTATGTTGAGTCAGGCATAATAACAGCCTAGCTGAGCCTCGCCCTTTCTGTATCTGCGTTTCTAATTCTACTGCGTTTGTATCTTATATTATATAAGAATAAAGACGATTTATTATTATTATCATTACCATTATTTATAATGGGCAAACTGATATCAATTAGGTACCTAAATAATACACTTGTGTTCCGCTTCGTCTATATCGCCATCTTCGTGGTTTTTATAGAGCTGAGGTCTTTTGGCCCTTTTCTTCTCCAGCTTAATTTTTTTTACAAATTTTTGTTTCATAGGTATTTGTTTCTCCGTTTATTCTCTTCTAATTCTACCTGTTTCTCTTATTTTCTTTTCATTGCCCGTCAACCGCGATTGCCCCGTTCTCCCCTGCTCCTCACTCTTCAGTAATATTTATATAATTCATTGTGTTCTCCATATATTTTCTATCCGTAAACTCCGCGTGAAAAGGGCTAAGTGTGTTCTTTGGCTCGTTTCTGAAACCCAAGCTTAGGTATCCATGAAATAGTGCTCATTCGAGTCCAGATGGCTGGACGCGTCCTCGACGCAAAGCCCATCGACACAGTTGCAAACCGGCGTATACCTGTACGGTTGGAAAGATCGCGATACGATGTCCACCGAGTCCGAATTAGCCCCGATGTATAGATACAGCCCCATTCCGTGATATCACGACTCGAGGCAAAAAAAGGCAGAACCACATTACTGGGGGATCAAAAGGAATGTATAAAACGGAATGAAAGAGTCCGGCTCTGGATAGGTTGATGGCTCGAGCCACGAAATGCTCGGACACCGGCTTTCTGCAAAGACCACGCTATCCGCCGCGGGATATTTTACGTAGGATCGAATATTATGTCCTCCAGGTCGACCGATACAAGCGGAATAAATAAGCGGCGCGGGCTCGTGCTGCGGGAATTTAATACGTACGCGTTCAGATACAATTTGCTGCAGGGGCGAAAAATCGAGGACGAGGACGGTCGACGCGTCTCGCTCTCAGAATGCAAGGGCATAATGAGACGTCGGTGATTTAATAAAGCTGTAGATGCGAATGCTTTTTATGGGTGAAGATGTTTCGTACGAGAAAGTATCTTGTCTGAAGGTGGATTTGGAGCAGTGGAATCGCCATAATAGTTTCTACTCGGGGGTGATCATCTAGTTAACCCTCGTCCGTCCATAAGTTTCCCAACTTAATTTGTCCCTTGGTGTCAAATTGACGCAGTGGTAAAAAGTCGATATAATGAAAAGATAAATAGTGTTGACTTCGCAAATTCTTTTATTGAAAATAAAGAATGAAATTTCTGTATACTCAAGCATAAGATTGCTCACATCGTTCACAAATAACATAGCCTCACAAAGAGAAAAATGTGTTAAATTAACCGAAAGAACAGGTGAGGGTTACGGTGACAATTCGTCCCCGATTTCCAGTAACAGTCCCCAGAACACGATCAGAGTCCCCGATAATTTCTGTCCCCAATTCTGAATTTAATGTACCTAAGTAAGCAATCATTTGTCCCCGATTTTTGGTAATAGTCCCCACTTCTGTATTTCCTCTTTAATGTTACAAAATAATCAGTACAAAACCGAAGCCACGAATTTGCTATTAAAATTCTACTAATTTAGCAACAGTGTAACCGAGTCTACGAGGAGTAGAAAGAGTTGGTCCCTAAAAAGAAAAATATCTTATGTCCGTTGGGAACCCCAAGAAAAAAATGGCTCCCTTTCTATATTTTAGATAATGCTTTTAAAATCGACAAATTGAATTTAGGTAGGGTAGATGTACCGTTTGTGGCCATTGCACTGTTTTTGGCCATGTGCATAATTATTTTATTTTTAAATTGCTTGCAGATCATTATTAGGTATGTGGAGAATTTCACATCATAAATATTTTGTTTAGTATACCGCTAGAAATATTTTTATATTTTTTAAGAAGTGGCCAAAACTGGTACAATACCTTAAAGTGGCAACAAACGGTGCATCTACCCTAATACTGATTGAAATTATACATAGACATAATCACATTCCACTCTCAGAATCGTCTTGAATATTATAATTCCTCATTACTTTTATCCATTCCTAAGATATGCGACATTCTCTCGCAGCCTGTAACTCTATAGAAAGACGCCCAACACCCTTTCAACCCTTTCCAATCGTGAACCCGACTTTGCTGCTTTCAGAGCCGGCGAGCAAGGGATATCGTCGCGCGAGTCACGAGGAACGCTGGAAGGATTTATGACAGCCCGGCGGGAAAATATTTTTTCTGGCCAGACCAAAAAAAATCGCCTCCCAGGGCGAATCGAAGGGGCACCGGTGACCGCGGCTCGCTGGCAATGTGGCGGGCTACTGGAAACCAGAGAAAATGAAGGTAGAAAAAACACGGCGCAACCCTTTCGTCCCAGGAATACCTGAGCGGAAGCCGCTGTCCGTGTTCGATCAACGAGAAATCGTGAAAACGCGGCGCGATCCTTTCTCCTTCGGTAAAAAAAAAAGGAGGCATACCTGTCAGGAATTTCGAAAGTGCTCCTATTGAACAGCACTTGATCCCGTTAGGTCGCTAACCCTTGCCTCTTCCCTTCTGCGCTCTTTCCTCACCTCGCCGCGAGCAACGCTACCGGAAGAATTCCTCGGGAGAGCCAGTGCGAACTATAGTCCCAGACAAGTTTTCCCGAGAGGTGCTCGCGCCGAAGTGTGCAATTCGCGACGATAAAACTTTCCCAGTTTTCCCTTTCTTAAATCTATTTCTTTGTAGCCGAGGCGGAAGGGTGGCTTTTGCGATCAATTACGGGAACGCGGAAGTGCTCGTGTCGCCGTTCGACGAATTTTTCTAATTAGATGGAACGGGTCTCTTCTGTAATTTCATTCAGCCTCCCAGAAGTGTCTTTAGAATTGTTCTGATATTGAGAGTAGCTCTTGCGAACCTTGTGACTTCAGTTTTCGAACGGGAGTTACAGATTAAGATTCCTCAAGAATCTTTTACTCGGCGCTTAGTGCCTGTGCACGAAGGGGAGGAGAAGTGAACGCAGTGGAAAAGCTACTCACACGGTGGCCATGGAGCTCTAGCAGGAAGGGGCAACCATTTCGCTCCAATATTTGACGTAGACGTGATTCTTGAAATCAACCACTGCGGCGATTTCATGCCGTGCTGCAGTTCTTATACGCGCGAAGGTGTACTGTGCCTATTCCGCTTGTAAGCTTTACTACCGCCGCTTACTCATAGCACAAGATCTTTATGCGATCTTATCGGAGAGTTACTCGAGAGCAGTTTTTTCTACGTTAATCTGAAAAAATTTCAAATTGCGGGGGAGAGGAATGTTGTGCAACTCTGTCGTGTTGCGTGGCAAGGCTCGAGGCATGAGGAGAAACTCTGTTTCAGTAGGGCCGTTGAATAATTGAAGAGGCTTTGTAGAAAATACTGTAAGTGCCGAAATTAAAGAAAAGAACATTTTTATCGGAAAATGTCCTACGTGCCAGTGGTAATACTATTGTATAGAATTTGATTTTTGGCACTTACAGTGTTTTCTGCGAGGACTGTTCAATTAATCCTAAACCCATAAATTTTATAATTTTAAGGGGTCATTCTGGTAATCATGCTGCAAAATTAGGCAACATTGAGGATTTTTTTTCTCAGTGAATACAATGAATAACAATGTCAAACTTTTTTTTCATTTATTAACCTACTTTTAATGTATACGGAACAAATTTTTAAATACATTTTCAATTTTGTTTTTCAATGGTATCTGGAGTTAAAAATCGCGCCTTTGAAGAGACGACGGGAGTGATTTCAGCTCGCAGACTCGTCTAAAACAAAAAAACCAAACTGATTCTTAATCATTATGAGTACCGCTATCGCAGGTGCCAGAATTAGCCACGTAAGTGAAAATTTAACAAAATTGCGCGCATTCAAACTTCAAGCCTCGAAATTTTCCATTTTTACGCGAAGTTTGAATGCGCACGATTTTGTTAAATTTTTACTCACGTGACTAATTCTGGCACCTGCAATAGCGGTGCTCATAATGATTCAGAATCAGTTTGGTTTTTTGTTTCAGATGAGTCTGTGAGCTGAAATCACTCCCGCCGTATTTTCAAAGGCGAGATTCTTAACTCCAGATAACATTGAAAAAACCCAATCAAAAGGGTATATAAAAAATTGTTCCGTGTACATTATAAGTAGGTTAATAAATGAGAAAAATGTTTGAAATTGTTATTCATGGTATTCACAGAGAAAAAAAACCTGAATGTTGCCGAATTTTACGTTAGAATAACAATTTTTCACTCCCAAATTTCAATTTTCTTACTGTAAACGGGAACCATGTGCTGTATCTTCTCGAATAATACCTATTTAAAGAGAAGGGCAAAAGAATTTTGCAGAAACGTTAAGTGAATATTGAAATATTCCAATTTCAATTTGGAAAGTGTCAGGTACGTTCTAAAAGTGTGACAGTGTCGCGCTAGGGTCGAGTAGCTTGCTAAATAGAACAGAAAGCGGGGCAAGGTAATGGTTCGCGCCGAAATAGCAGTGGCGTATTCCTTTGTGGCAGTGTTCGATGCGTATTGATTAGGTAGATATCGGCAAAAGTTTTGTGGGACACTTTTCAGTCGCGAGACTCGCGCTAAACGGGGGAAGTGAACTTCTTTCGATGTTTCTTGGGGAACGCTGCACTCTGAATGATTTGAAAACTTTCAATCTGGAGAATCAGCTAAACGCATGCTACCGTCAGATTTTTGGTGCATGATCTCGCAACTATTTCGGGCAGTGATGTCACGGGAACTGCACGATTCTGTAAACTGAGCATACTGAGACGGAAAGTAATAATAAATTCATTATCGGTGGCGGAGCTTTTATTCAAAGGAAAAAAATGCTTTTCAATTCGGCGTCAAAATCAAAATGCAATAAAATAAACAAGAGGCGAAACTATGGAGAATATTCCACAACTACTTTTTTTTATAATTGAATTGAATTTATAATTTTTTTTTTAATTCTCTAATGAAATTAATATTTTTATTATAATTCAATATGCCAAAAATAAACGTCTTTTTTTCAGAGATTGCACAACCATGCTCAAGATTGTTCGATGAGCCGCTCCGAGGTATGAAAAACAGTAGAAAGCATTGGAATGAATACTCGACCAAAGTTGAACGATATCGCTGGTACGGCCGGCAAAGATTGTTTATGAAGTCTGATGAATACGAGACAGTTGATTGTTGCGGTGATTAATTCCCCGTCGCAGAAAATAGCTTCTTATCGAACAGAATTCAATTTACCTACGCTTGCTTTGCTTCCTCGCGCGTCGCGCTTGTACGCGGGCAACGCGCAGTCGTTAAAAACACCCACGTTTACGATCGCGATGACCTACTGCCCCTGAGATAAGGAAATGACTCCTTGCTCCGCGTGCGTTTATTCCCGATTTGTCCTCGTTCGGTAACGCTGATTGATTTTCGCACCGCGAAATCGATTCGAACGCGCTCCAACCGTAGGAAAAACGTCCAATTTCCCGCCCCGTCTCGACATTAAATCTCCGTGCAAAAGTGTTCCTTAGAGAAGATTAAATAAATAGACCTGATATTTCCCTTTCTGCATATTTAATTAAGCTGTCTAAAACCTCCACTGACCCCACCCATGCCTGAACCTATAGGCATTTCAAAATGGCCCCTAGCTAGGATATCAACAGCTATCGAATCCTAAACAGCGACAGATAGAAACGAAAATGCAACTCCTGTCCTCGGTTAGAATTGCTTCAACTTTGCCAATTACGGTTAACGAGGGTTACTTCTAAAGACAACCTCGGAATAATACACAAAGCTGCACGCGAAGTTTCCGACTATCCAGCAACAAAGTCTCGCCAAGTCCCCAGTGCGCGATTAATCCCGGCGAAAGTCGTTGTTACAAGAATTTTCACTTTGCAGAGGATCGGGGAAGAACGGCACCGCGAGGGAAGCGAGGAAATTCCTAGAGAAGCCAGGAAATTTACGAGAAACCGAGCGTATAGGTCACGTTTGCTGGAGAGAGATCCTTTGGATCTTGTACTTTGTGGAGATTGGAATGCAGGATGGCCGTTTCCCTTCGAGCCCTCGCCCTGTCCCCGCCCTTCCGTGGCCACGGGGAAAATGGGCAGCGGCGCGCGTCTCTCTTTCTCTCGCACTTCCCGGCTCCTCTGCTCTCCATCATTTTTGTCCTCAGATATGGAATTGGCCTGCCGCTATCCTCTGGGAAATGTGAAGCAATGTCTGCGCGCTGCGAATCATGGTAACGGGCCGAGCGGTATAGAAGGCGAAACGAGCTGGCCAGAACAGGCGAAACGAAGAGGAGGAGAGACCCGCCGGCTCCTCCACAACCAGATATTTTCGTCGATGGTACGCGTCCATCGCAGTTAGACGGTTCGCGCGTGTTACTCGCACACCTCCGCCGTTCCTAAAACTCCTGCTTTACGAGTGGCCTCGGTTTTCATCCCCTCGCGGCCGAGGCCAGCATATTTCTCCGCATCGATCGCCTTCCAATCTCGCTTCCACCGGTAATATTGTAAACACACCGGAGAACATATCCACCAACGAATACACGCGGGAATACCGAATTTTTGCCGCGTTTACGTCCGCAAACGCTCCACTGATTTCCGCTCCGTCGATCATTCCCTGAAAAACGCTGAAGGAATTTCCCCGCTGGCGTTTATGCACCTCGTTATCGACGAGGCAACGCCGATTTATAAACGAGGATGGAGCGGCGTAAAGTTTGCTACGGCCCCGGGAAATCCGCGGAATAATGTCCGGCGAATTAGTCGTGAGTGGTGTTCGAAGTTTCCACTCGGCGGCGTGTAAAGGTGTAATTTTTACGCGGGCCTCGAGCGACGCTTACGGACGCGGTACCGGCATAAAACGCGCGAGTTCCTTCTACTCCGACTCGTAACGCCGATATCTATGCGAGTGCATCTATTTATACGACCGCCGGCTTCTTGGCTGGAAACAGTCGAGTGGAAAGCAGCGTTTCCATTCGCTGGAGACGTGTCGCAGCGCGGGACTCGCGAATTTTCTCGCGCTTTCCGACGGCTGGCGACTCGGAGTGCGTCATAAACGGGGACTGCCTCTCGCTACCGAGTCAACAATGCGGATTAGTGAAGGGAGGGGAACATTTACTGGGATTTCATCGATATCGAAAATAAATACTTGTAAGGATTTTATTTCTTATTATTATTACTGCGCGGGTATAATGCCCTTTAGTTTGCAATGATAAGAACTGAAGAAAACAGACGAAAAGGATCACACATAAGTTGTTTTATAAATATTTTTCTGAGATTCTGTTCGATGCGAGTAACTGAATCATTTATTTTACGTATGCAATCTGGAAGCTTTATGGGTAGGCACATCTGTCAGGTCGACTTAAACTTGCAGGAGTTCGGACACGATTATTGTTGTCCATATCTTTATTGTAAGTGCCTCATGTATCGAGAACCGGGAGAAATCTGAACTCTCCACTTTAAATATCCATCGTATCAGTTCGAACAGCGAGCAGAGATTCTTTGTTCGTCGAACGGACGAAGGGAAAATATGAGTTTCGGCCATTCTCGCCGTATCCGCATCACGAGTTTGACGAGCAAGCTTGTTTACGGGCCAATTTCACGCGGATACAGGCTGCGCGAAATGCTATTTTTTTTCTTCGAGTATAAAGCTTGAAACTCGCGCTTCGGTCCCCTCCCCAGGGACACGTTCCTCAGCGCACTGATTTTTTCCACCAAAAAAATATCAGAGTTCATTGAATCAACCGAATAAAAAGTCCCTCCGAAAATCCCATTTCATTCTGAAACATTGCGTAGGTACCTTCGCTGACACCTGGCAGATCCAGCCAGCCGTTCGACATTCCCCAGGAAACTTAGGTGACGAAGAGACCCGAGGCCCGAGAGCTAGCGTCGCGTATATTTGCAATTTAAGAGCCAGAAAGATTATCTGCCTCCCCCCCACGGATCTTGTTATTCGACGCGGTATCTCGCGTTTCCATCCGCATGTCGGCGGCATACGTGACGCAGAGGTAATGAAGAAAAGCGTATCGCGGCCGTATATCCCGCAGGTATCCTATGGTAGCGTCTTCCTCCGCGCCTGTGTCCGTCTGTCTGCGCGTGTGCGCGCCCGTGTGTGGCCAGCTGCTCGAGGAGGAACGGTGCGCCTAGACCACGTAGGAGCTGTCTATATATCGGCATCAGCAGGGGATCCGTGCTGCCATTTTATCCAAACGTGATCTCAGCCAAATACGAAAATTCGTACGTGGCTGCAGTGTATACGAGCGGCTGGTTCGATATTTTCCCCCGGATAGACCGGCCGGGGCGAAGCCAGATACAGAGCGTGGGTGGATTCAGGTAGGAAATATGACGAGTAAGTACTGGCGATCCGACTGCCCACGCCGATAACGCCGCTCCTCTCTTCCCCGCGCGCGGCCAGCAGACCGAGCGTCCGCGCAGCGGAATAAACTCAACGAATTCCCCTCGGATCGATCCGATTTCGGTGGACATTCTTTCTGCTTCTTTGTCCCGGTGCGACGGCCATCGCGTGCTCAACAAGTCCTCGAGAGCTGTTCAAGGAACGAGAGGAGTATTCCCGGCGGCCGGGCCCGATCCGCGAAGGTAAGAGGCTACGAGATGGCGGAGAAAGAGATCGGGAATCATTACGCTGGCGAGGGATTCTAAATATCCTCCTCCGGTCGCGGTGGGGGCCCTCGGGCCTTAATCGAACATCAAGCGAGAGAATTACCGTTCGTAGGACGATCGCGATTCGAAGGAACCGGCTTCGATAAACATCAAAGCCTCCTCTCCGAGAGGGCTCCTCTCTCTTCCCCTATCTCGCCCCATGGTTTCCATTCCCGAAATATTTCCGCGGCGCAGCACGTAAAAAAGAATACACTGTACAGATTTTAATTAAATTTAATTAAAGGATTTTACCGGGAGGTCCGCGGCCGCTGCGAGCCCTTGATAGGGGAGGGGAGGGGAGGGGAGGGGAGGGGGGGGGGGAAGAGGAATGGACGATCGTTGATTAAAGGACCACTGCAACGAGGTCCCTTTTAGGTCCGTGGAAACCTTTGCGCCGCCGCGGGGCCCATAAGCTACGAATTCTTCGGCGAACCAGCGTGATTTCTCCTTATGCATTTGTCCTTTCCTCCCTTTCCCTCTTCTTCCCTCTCCTTCCCTCTCCTTCCCTCTGTCTCAATCGTCGCGGACGCAACGTCAGGATTCCATCTGCCCCGCACTTTGCGATTCCACGTGTAATTAAGCGAGAAACCGCGGGCACCGGTATTTTCCACGACTTATTGAATATCTTATTGACTCCTCGACCCGGGCGCTACGGTGCTGCACTGTAGCTTTCGCGGGGAAGGTCTTCCTCTGGGAATCAGGAGTCTCGGGCACCGTAACATTGCGTTCGCGTTTGAAATCTAAATGCGACCTCTCGGATCTATTTTTTCAATATCGAAATGACGGCTGGCGAAACTGATACCTATCGAGAAGAATTTATTTTTCCCGCGCTTTCGACCGACTTCCTTTGCATTCCGATTGTTCCTGACGCAACAAGTATCGGCATGGCCCAGCCTGCTCAGCGTGGAGCAATAAATACCTACATACGATTTCTTACTCTGTATTTATCCGCTTCGCTGGCTGTCCAAACAGCGCGATACCGCGCAGACCTAAGGCTCGCATGATCATACGTTGCCTCCGATCAGAAATTATTGGATTACAGGGGGTTCACCGTATTATGGACGGTATTTGTGCCCGTTTATGATATTCTTCCATGGAATGCTGCCAACGAAGGAGGGACGATAAAAGCGGATCCAGGAATGGCTTGCATTTCTTCCCTGGATAATCGAGTTCCCAGAAGAATGCGTTTCTTCTTTCGTTTGATCCAGATCGAAAGATTAAACTATTCTGAATATTGGGTCGGTGCTCGATCTAGCTCTTCCGTCGTTCTGGGTAAAAAAAATTTCTGCCGCCCTTTATATTTAAGTATAAATAATTATTTTAAAATATCATTTTTGACAGAGAGTGAATTTTTTTAACTATTTGCCGCATACCGAAAGCCTTTTGTTTTATAAAAAATTGAATATTTATTCATAAAAAAAACAGTAACAAAACAAAAGGAAATATGGGATTTATGTAGGAGGTAGGCACCTATTTTTTAACTCTAAAAAATACACTTCTATTAAAATATTTTGAAAAATCAATAAAAAAAACTACGTAAACACAAAATCACAGAATACATTAAAAAAGTTTTAAAAACAGTTTCAACTTTAAAATAAATCTTCTAACTCTCACGGCTAATTTAAAAACAGTTTATAAGTTTGATACTATCTAAATTCAAACATGTATTAACTACTTTTTACCGTTTGTTTTTATCAAAAAGTTTTACTTTTTTTTATAGATTTCAATTTTCTCAGTCCGCCAATTTTTCCACCCCCAAATTTGCTGCTCGGGGCTGTTTATACCGGGCCTTGTATTGGGCCCCTTTTGCATTAAGATCGAACAAAGTTACTTAAAGATTACACTTTCGAAATATTATGAATTAATTAGACTTTGCACTTGAACCGAAACTACGAAGAACAATGAGAAGATTACTGTCCTGCATATGTATCCAATGAACCACGCTTCATCCCTCCGCATCGTTATTATTCCGCGGCTGTCGGCCTCCTTTTTCGCCACGGTGAAAAAGTTTTTTTCTCGCGTTCAACCGCGGTCCTACGATGTTCGCCACTCGGCGCCATGAATTACGAAATTCAGCGCACTCCTTCCATGCATTTTTACGGCGGTCCGGTATTTCTTGCACGAAACGGAATAAAATTGTGGGAAAGCGAGAAAGTCGTGATAAACATGCATAATGCGGAATATCATTGTCATAAATTTACGTCGGGCATCGCTGACCTTACCGAAACGGCTCCGGCGAAACGGAGTAATCGATTAAGAAACGACGACTTTCAGGGATTATCGGCTACATTTCGAAATTAATAGGAAGCATTACAAGCCGTAAACGGCACGTTTATGGCATTCTTCCGTGAGCGGGAAAATGCAGATGCGTTTTCATAGAGAGTAAAGCGGCGGGTTAATAAAGATCAGCAATTATTTCCTATGCTTAATCCTTGATCAAACGAGTCGTATAACACAGCCGTCCACGGAGAGCAGTCGGTTAATGTTTACACGGAAAGCTATTGAAATGCTGGCTTGATTATGTAGTAACGAGTCCTTAATTATAATTAAACCTAGCGTCAGCAGAATCGAATCATTCCTTTGCGCTATTCCTCGCGACTCGAATTTATAGTCTCGGCGAGAAGCGATCGGCGCCCCGACCGCCGTGGATCCGATGGTCGGCAACTAAAAACGTAGGAGGAGGACTAATAAAATCGCGGAGACAATGAAAACATCAAAGGAGATTACTCTATCCGAGTGACTTTCACAGCGTCGCAACGTGTCCATAAAACACTCAACGGTTAATGGACCATTCGACGACCAATTATGAGCGGAGATCGGCCATGAGGCGCGGCATAAACTCTGGATTACACGCTATAACGGCCGCTGTACGCCGTGCTAATAAACACAAGATGTACCAGATTCAATAAACATCTGTGCTCCGATAAAAAGAGCATTATCGGTAAGGAGAATTGGAAGTGTCGGAGAACGATGAATGGGTGCAGGAAGCATGGCCATTAAAACGAGGGGAAGAACACCGCGAACCAGTCGCAGTATCGGTATCACTCGGCGATAAAGCGCGATGATGCGCCGCAATAAACGTCACCTTTTTCGTATCGATTAGCGAGCAACGGCGCGTCCCTTGTGTCATGAGAAAAGCAGAGGGGGTGGAAAGAAATGGGAGACGACGAGTGACCTGCCTATAAATGCGTTGGCACCTAACAATTAGCGGGTACACATCGGGGAGCACGTAATAAAGCAATGATCGTGGTTTACGAGGCAGTATAGTGTACCCCCACTAGGAAACCTTCCAACCGCAGGCTCCTCTCTTTTCAACCGCCACCTCAACCTATCCTAACGTCGAGCACAGTCTGTCCGTCCATTGCAGACACTTATCACGGAAGAAACACTTTGTCCTCCCGCCCGTAAAAGTAACGCCTTGTAAATTGCCGTCGGAGGGTGGCCGACCTGCCGGCCGCGCCGCTCTCCCCCTTATTTCAGAAAACTGTCCGAATATTCTTACGGGGATTTCATCCGGCTTCCTTTTTCCACTGCGGGGCCAAGCCTCTTTATTGGCCGTTTTGGTTCCAGGCGAAGCGTGGGTGGTTTCGGTCGGAGGATTGATGGCACTTGGACTGCTCTATTTAAGCGGAGCGGTGAAGGTCGGCGCTTAAGCGCTGGAGAGCTTTCTATGTAAACTATTTAAGTGGGACGCGTAAGTGGAGGTAATCGGGTATTGGAAGTTTCGTGGGAGACCCCGGTGGTTTTGGCAGGGCTGTTGCCTGGAAGCGGTGTTTGCAGCGTAAAAGGTTAAGGCAGCTTGGAAATTGTCGCCAATATGGAGGAGCAGCTCGATTACTTTGGAACTAATTCCCGCTAGGTCGATCGAGCGTAATCAGCGTCTACAGCCGGCCGGAATTCGCGTTCGTTAAACTTTCGTCTGGAACGAGCCGACGACGAAGATTACACGATCGTTTTTATTACGCTCACGGTAGCAAACTCGTAAATATTCCCGTTGACAAGTCCTTCTGGGTTGTCCGCGCGGCGGGGGAGGAGGGAGGGAGGGTGGGTGGGTGGGGGGGGGGGGTTGGCGGGAGAGGGGCGGTCGGGGCGCGGGGAAGATATCGCTAATTGGGTTGGACCGAAAGCGAACGGCGGAGAACACCACCCCGGCGACGAGCCCGCGCGGAGAGATATATACAATGATGCAGCAATATCTCTGATGGCAAAGAACATCTACATTTTATACGCTACGTGGCTCGAGTGTCTGACTGGTCCTGTCCCCTTCCTCCGTCGCGGTCCCGCGAGCCATCTGCTCAATAAATTAGGTTGCTCGAACCTGGCCTCTCCGCGCACGCCTCGAACGGCGAGCAGAAGAGAGGCTCGGAAGGAGCCGCGGGGCGGGCAAGGATGAAGAGCAGCGGAGACGAAAAATCGTAGAAAAAGAGCGGGAAGACGGAGCGAGGAGAGGGGGCCGAAGAGTGGGAGGAAGATCGCGGGGAACGAGACGGTCTCAGACAAAAATAAATGAACGCCCCGACAGAAAATCCACTCTCGGTCTGAAAATGAAGCGAACGATTCCCCCTCCGTCGGTTCGCCAGCGATCGACAGTCCCCCCCCCCCCCCTTCTTCCTTCGACCGTCCCACTGATATCGCCCCCCCCCTTCGCCGCTCTCTCCGCCGCACCGGAGTTCGATGCCACCGAGTCGATGTCATCCAAAGAAATACATTTTACCTACATAGTCGTCGCGGTCGTCGTCGTCCTCTTCGTTTCTCCTCGCCGTAGTCATCATGGATAGTGGCGGTGGACCCGTGGCGACTCGTTTCGTGGGGATGCTAGCGCAGCGGCGGATCAGCAATGGCGGCAGGGGCGGGGGAGGCGTGAGTGGGAGGGTTAACAGCGGGGTGGATCTCCAGCTCGCTTCACCTCGTGCAGCCCTGCATCGTCGCGTCCCTGGCTCCTCCGCGCTCAGCCTTTACGGGGATAAAAAGGCAACGTGTCTTGGGCCGGATCCAGTCTCCTGGCTTCTTCATCTTTCCTCTCCGTGCCATCTCCTCGTCTTCCTCCCGATTCCGCTTGCCTCCTTCCTACGTAATCCTCCGGCCTCTCTCAGACCCCACTCACGTCCCGCCGCGCTTTCGCGTTGTCACCGGGATATGGATGCAAACATGATTTAGAGTAATGTCCCCGCGGCGAAAGAATAAAATCCACGGGCCTTGATACCCGACCGAATAACTCGAGGTGTCTCGAACACCAGCCCCGCTAGGTATCCTATCCAGACGTGTGCACCGTCTAGATCTCTATCTGCTCCTTGCGCTTACGCTCTCCTTTCTTCTCCTTATAATTTTACAGACAGCTTCATATCATGCTTCCCGCGTGTGAATAGGTAGCCAAGGTGTAACAGCGGGTCCGGTATCGGTGAGGAATGCCGGCTAAACGTGGCTATGCATTACTTAGGTGTAAGAATGGTTGGATTCTAATAGAGGACCTAAGTAGAATGGCACTCGTTGTCCAGTTCTATTTCCCTCGCGGTTTATGCGAGTGTACTAAGACTTGTACTCAAGGTGCCGATACCCCTGTGCCAGGGACAGTGATCCTCGACCCGCGAACGAGCAAATGTACAGCCCCATTTGAAATGTTAAATAGGTCGCGGTGGTAGGCAACGGGACACGCTCCGAGGGTGGTAGTTATCTACCTTTATGAGGGGTAGGTGGTAAATGGGTTAATGTTTCGTGCCAACAGGTGGCCGCTATTGGACCGCGAGCTTATAGCTTTACGACCACCTAAAGCGGTATTCTAGCATTTCCATTGATGTATGTACGAGCGGTGAGAAGAGTAGTTGAAGAGTGCCATTTCACCGCGCCACAAGAATCGGCCCGCTTAGCCGTCAACCACTTCCAACCCCTGCAAACTCGAACTCAATAAACCTCTGAGACCCTCTTCCACGAACAATTTCAAATATCATTACTGAATACTTACTTAAAAGGGAAACACCCATGAAAAATCAAAATTCGCTTGGGGCAACGTTTCGCCTTTCTAATCATTTCTGACAGTTCCACCTCTACTCAAAAAATGGCCAACACTAACAAGAATAATACAATTCTGAGGTTTCTCAGAAAAAATATTTACTTCATTCCAATATAGTCGAGCAGCAAATTATTTTTAGGGTGGGGTTCCGAAACTCCACTGCTTGAAATTTTGGAACGCACATACCGCGAGTTCATAAATTTCTACCCACCATCGATCGTGCGTTCATGACGTTGCTGGTTGGTAACTTGTCCTCTGAATAATATGGATTCGTTACACAGTAGAATTTGTTCCATCTCGATTCGCCATTCGGATGCCCGCAAATGCTCGGCTCTCGGCACCTTGGATGGCGTTCCGTCGAAAGCAACAATTATCGCAGCGGCATCTGTATGGCGATCATTGAAATAGGTCGTAGAGAGGAGAGCATAAGGCGGTTAGCCCGGAGCCCATTCCGCTAACGGTAACGACCGACTCGCTGGTTCGAGTCTCGGCTAAGCTACAGCACGAATCGAGCCGTCATGGCGGTGTTGCGCTCGATTTTTCCCTCTCTTCCCGCAAAACCACCGGCGTGCCGTATCACCGCGCATGCGCAGTCCCGATGGAATTCCACGATAGATCGAACAGACGGGGGCGAAAGAGACAGAGAGGAGTAACAACACGAGAGGAGAGAACGAATTGCATACGTGAATAGAATTGAAGATTTCGTATTTCCATCGCGGTTGGAATTCTTCTCATGCGAAAAAATCTTTCTTTTATTCAGAAATTACGTGGAAGGAAAGAACAGCGAAATAAATGTCATTAAAACAAATGGTGGTTCTCAATATTTAAATACCACTTCTCATTGAATTTGAAACGAGAAGATATATTGCCCACCGGTAGACTACCAATTAGGGATTTCGAAACACCAAAGAAGTTTAACTATTTCTGTTAGCAAGTTTCTTTAATCGCAATCGTTCATTAGACAGATTCAGGTGCAAGAATACATAAGCAGTTTCGTGCCGAACGTGCAAGAATTGGAAAGCCACGGTGACCCTGCCGGTAACCTGCAGAGGCTCTTGCGAGGATCCACTAGGTGCACTTTATTACCGACGCGGCGATCGATTCTGCCGCTCCATTGGCAGCGCTTCCGATCCCGTTCGTATCCATACGAACTGAGACCAGTCACTCATCAGAAGTGCTTTTATTATCCTTATTTTATTTAATATGTATCAGAAATGTAATTTAGCTTTGAAAATGGAAATTCAGTTTAAAATTTAGGCCTGCTTATCTTTCAACAAACAGAATCCAGAATTCCTACGAGCCTCACTATTGCTCGCTATATGTATGTATCTCAGAAACACAAGTGTCCTTCTCGTCGCATTATGACGTTTTTGTCATGGCTCGCCATTAAAACTTTCGTCCCCCCCACGTGTAAATATACGGACAATTTAACGCGCCGTTTAATTGAGGAAGCAAGAAGGAGGAAGCGGCGTTTTTATTCGCTTTCTCGCGTCTTTTTATTGCATCTGGTACCCGAGACCGCGACGTTATCACCGGCAACCGTCAATACGCGGTAATGTATGCCGTAATTTCACGCGGGATACATTGTAACGAAGAGTTATTAATATGTTACACGATTAAACCGTCGTTACCAGCGCGAGACAATAAAAGTAAACGACACACGATGATTTAAGCCACGTGGACACCTCTCGCCCTGTCCGTCCTCGTAAACGATCGTCCGTTAAGTAATTCCATTCTTCGTATCTTTACAACCGTTTAGCGTTTAGAGCCTCGCGATTAGACTCCCATTACTCTTAACAAACAACGCAGCATTTCGTGAACACTTTCCACTTTGATAATCGCACGAAATCCCCGCGCACCCCCTTCAAACTCAATGTCACCAATTATTCGCCCATAAAGATAAATGTAAAAATTCGAGAAAAAAAACGAAGAGCATCTACCCGCGTTCGCGTGTTTCACTTGCGCCAAAGCAATGTTTGCGATTGGTTTGCATTTAAAACGATGTCGCAAAATCCTATTTAAATGAGCCTTTTGAGCGTGGAAGGAGAATGCAACGCGCGAAGAGTGAACAGTTTCACTTACCTATGCATTCCGTGAACGACATCTTCGTTATGGATAATGACAGAACGTAATCGGCGCAACTTTGTTGCTGACCAATGGACTTTACGGGCATATTAATGGGGTCCGTTAACGAGTGTTACCGCAGAGCGATCGCGTGCACGGTGTCTGTGCCCTGACCTTGTTACACCCAGCCCAGTCCTCTTTATGGTTTCTCGTCATTGATCTTTCACTAAATAATTATTGATTCAGCGGATATTCGGACGATAAAAGCTAATGAGATGCTATCGATTATAATATCGCGCAGTGCAATCTCACAATACGCATACAATCCGGATGACTCGAGCATCCTGTTTGCTTGAAATATTAAATATTCCTTGCAACAATAAGGTAATACAGGGAAAAAATCGAGTTTTATAATGGCCCCGTTGTATTTCGAACCATCATCGAGGAAGGGAAGTTCTACATCAATAGCTCCATTAAGATTCAAGAATGAAGTGAAATAATATCGCCGGTACCAACCAGGAAAGCTCGCGAACGAGAGATCGAGAGGTTTGCAAATTTCTTATCAAGTCTTTCCCGGCCAAGAAAGCTGCTGCATTAAAAAAAAAGCAAGGAGAAAATGAAGTAGATGCAGTAATTCTTGCGCCCGGACTTTATTATACATCCTGCCGGATAATATCGCTTCGCGTGCATGCAGATCCTACATCACTCGGTGGCAAGTCCACCCCTGGAAAGCAATGTAGAGAACACACGCAGCATGAAATCCAGAAATGCGCATACGCTCGGCTCCTCGGACGCACAGAGAGCTTTTTAAACAAGCTTTAAGTAGACACAAATATTATTCACGACCGGAGAAGCCGGTGTATCTTTTAAATAACTTATGCCCAGCTTCAGCCGGACGCTAACGATTTTCCGTTTTAAAATGTTGCGATGGCTGACGGACCGTGGACGTTTAAGGACTATTCGAATGGCAGCCGGACGGCAAGACAAAGAAACTCATAATCGATGGGGAAAGATTCTTATTTGAGTGGTCAGCTATTAAGCTGAAAGATCGGTCATACGTTTTCTCAGATTTGGCGTGGCCGAGTCTGTCTCCTTTCTGTGGGTTCTTTAAGTGCAATTTAAATGCATTCTTAATTTAACACTAATTACTTCCGAGGAGGACTGAGAGCTTATCAAGCAACTAATCAACTCTAACTCTATGAGTTTCCAGACTAATGTTTGCCGAGCCTGTTTGATCCTCTTAACAAGTTCCGTCAATCACCAGTTTCCACTCATAATTGATTTACAAGCCACTCTGTGTACAATATGCTTAAGAAATTACCCGGGAGGGTATAACGAGTATTTGTGCAGAGCCAGCTGAGGAGCACTGAGGACGATTAGATGAAAAAACGAAGGGAGAAGCTAAGTGGAAAAGCTAGCGGAAGGTCAAGAGGGTGGAGTTGCAGTGGACGAGGGTGGAGCAGGCCGGGATTAGGATTGGACTTCGTTAAACGCGGCGGACCGGGACGAAAATGGTAGAAGGTCGGCTAACTTTCGAATTTTTTCAACAAAGTATACGATTTCGAACAAATATCTTAATCCCCGAGGCGGGCCTGTATTTTATTGCCGACATTTAACGCCGGATGCACGACACTGTAGCAACACAGTGTTCCCGAAATATCCTTCGGTCTCTTTCCGCGGTGTTCCACGCTTTTTTCTTTACAGGAGACCGGGTCGAAGAACACTGTCCTTAATTGCATGTATAATCGCCGATGAAAAGGTAGAATATGGAATATTTATCGCACCATCGAACGAAGATTACCCACGATACCTATAAATTTTACGTCCCCGGAGCCGAACAGCGCGGTGATATTTACGAACGTCTGGCTCTTTGGCCAGTAATAAGTGCGTTTTAATAATTCATGCGCTGTTTTTTACAAACCTGGTCTAGGCGGTGGACACGCGTGCAGGAGCGTAGCGCGACTATCACCGATCAGTGCGCAATAAGTAAGTAACAGTCTGGGTTATTTAAGAGCGTTTAGGACACCTGTAACTACGTGTTATACATACCTATAGTAAACTATTAGAGGCTTGCTTGCACGTGGATATTTCGGCTGGAGTACTTGCACCGAAATGTCAGGAAACCAGTCGCGTTAGCTTTTTCTAGCAATCAGGAAACGATAATTCTATTAGCGACTGATTGGTAATAAACTCTTTAAGTTTTTAAGATTTTTTTACAAGTCAACGGCTTGATGAAGATTTCGCGTTTTTTTACTATCTTTACATAGTATTATGAACTACTTGAAAAAAAAGTTTCAGTTAAAAAACGAAACAGTTATATCCGAAAGTTTCCCGATTTTAGACGGCTAAACGGTGGGCCTAAAAACTCGCGCCACGTTCAACCAATTCACTTGCAATTTTGCATGCAGGATCGTAATAAGATTCCACATCGTCTAATGAGGGTTTTTTTTTATTCCGATTCACCGTTTATTATTTATAAAGAAAAAAGGTGGCCTTTTCTCTTAGAAAAATCTAAGTTTACCTTTGATCTCTCACCATTTCTTTATTTTTCAAAATTTTCAAAACCGACTCCGTTGGACTATAGCTATTGACATACTTTATAAGAAGATTTTATTGTTTTTGATTTTAGACACGACATACAGCTGTTTTCAGGCCCACCGTTTAGCCGTCTAAAATCGAGAGACTTTCGGATATGTATGCATAACTTCCGAAAAACAATAGTTTTTTGACTGAAACTTTTTTTTTACGTAGTTCATAATATTATGTAAAGATGGTAAAAAAACGGGAAATCTTCATCAAGCCGTTGACTTGTAAAAAAATCCACAAAATGTACACATCTACTGCAGCGAAGGATGTTACGTTTTTCAGCCAAATTGGGGTTGCTCCTTGCAAAGAATTTACAGAAGGGTAGGTTCGTGGGCCAAAACGACTCAAAGGCTGAGACAACAGAATCGTAAGGACACGCATTTCCAGTTCCCTCATTTCATTTTACGGAGATCCGCGGCAATAGAAGTTTTCCATCAGCCAATCCCCGAACTTTGCCCGTAAATGTGAGATTCCGCGATGGGCGAATGTTTAATGCCTGCTTTTAGTGCAAACGATTGAGAATCGCTGGTCAAACGGTTCCAGCGATAAAAATACATATTTCTACAAGAGTTCTACACTTTCCAGCGGTCTCCTTCCTCTTCCCTTCCGACCGACCACACCCTTTCAGATTTCGGTCCTCGGAGGTTCCCTCCGCGGCTCACGTATAGATTCTCTTTTTCTTCTCGTTTTTATGTCCATCTGACCCAACACCATTTTTTGCCGCGGACGTAGCCCCCACCCCTCGGCCCTTGAAACGCCCAACGTTGGATTCCCTTTCGCCCGCAGTCGCCGGAGATTCCTGTGTTCTGTAAACGCGAGCGGGACGTAACCCAATATTTCAGCTCGTAGCCGGTTTATATGGCCGAGACGCTCGATTGGAGCGTGATCCTCCGCCTTTCGGGCTACTTATGAGAAACTAGCTCGATGAAACTTGGAAACATTGTATTAGACCACCCCTGGTTCACCCTCCTCGCTTAAGCTCGTGTTCCAAGCGGCGCTCGTTTGTTTGTAAGCGTCGATGTGAAATTAGATTGCCCGGCTGAAGGCAAACCTACGCCCTTATCGCGTAAAGGGGACCTCGCAGATGAGTGGAAGTTTCAGAGAATCAGCCTACTCTGTGCCCTGTTTTGCTGTGCTACTTTGGGGCTGAGAACGAATATAGACAATATTTAGAAGCGTAAATACAAACAGAAATATTCATTCGGAAAGATCCACCTCTTTTCCGTAGGGGCGGTTTTGAGATTTCGAGCCCCTAGGCTGGACAATCGTCTGCCGCCTCTTCCGTGAAACATCGTCAAATATTTTAATTGAAAAGAGTCGAGAGAACTTCAGAATTAATCCAATATGGCTACTCACATGTGAGTTTTTGCTAAGTCGCTATATAAAAAAGAAGTGATTTGTGTTTAAAGTTGTCTCAAGCCTCTATGTTTAAATAGTTTCCAGTTTCTTTCGCTCAAAATTTGCCGCCCCCCAAATTTGATGCTCCCCAAAATTTGAAGCTCCTCAAAATTTGTCGCTTCCAAAAAATTCATGCTAACCAAAATTTGCCGCTCCCCAAAATTGGATGTTCCCCAAAATTTGCCGTTCCCCAAAATTTGATGCTCTCCAAAATTTGATGCTCCCCAACACTTGATTGGCCAAAATCTGTCGCTGCCCAAAAATTTCTCGCTCCTAAAAATTTGTTGCTCCCACAAATTTGTCACCCCCAATAATATTCCGCTCCCCAAAATTTGTTGCTCCCAAAACTTGAATGCTCCCAAACATTTGATGCTCCCCGAAATTTGTGGCGCTCCAAAATTTATCGCTCCTAAAAATTTGCCGCTCCCAAAAATTTAATACTCTCAAAAATTTTCCGCTCCCCAAAATTTGTCGCTCCCAAAACTTGAATGCTCCTCAAGACTTGATGCTCCCCGAAATTTGTCGCTCCCCAAAATTTATCGCTCCTAAAAATTTGCCGCTCCCAAAAATTGAATACTCTCAAAAATTTTCCGCTCCCCAAAATTTGTCGCTCCCAAAACTTGAATGCTCCCAAACATTTGATGCTCCCCGAAATTTGTGGCGCTCCAAAATTTATCGCTCTTAAAAATTTGTCGCTCCCAAAAATTTAATACTCTCAAAAATTTTCCGCTCCCCAAAATTTGTCGCTCCTAAAACTTGAATGCTCCTCAACACTTGATGCTCCCCGAAATTTGTCGCTCCCCAAAATTTTCAGCTCCCCAAAATTTTCGGCTCCCCAAAATTTGTCGCTTCCCGATATTTGCCGCCCCCCCCCCCCCCAAATTGTGCCGCCCTAGGCTGCAGCCTACTTAGCCTACACCTGCACAAATCCGCCCCTAAAAAATATCACCACCCTTCCTGTGAGCACTTGATTTACAAGACCCTCTGGCATTTTCACTCGCTATCAGCTTCTACTCGCGCGAGCGATCCAATATGCAAAGCCCGCGGTGGCTGCGGTCAGGATTTTTGCTCGCCGCGAAATCTTGATCGATAAATCAGAATGCAGTGCGACGAGGGGCGTGGCCTGCTTCGAGTTTCCCGCGGTTGCAGCGCTGCGCCGCGCGGAAAAGCGCAGCGGAGCACGGGAGCCCCCTAAATTCATATTCGCGAATAAGTGTTCCGTGACTGTTGAGATAAGTGATTGGTCGACGGGGGCAGGGAGGGGTTGCCGAGGGGAAGAATAACGGCGGAGAGTGGCCGGGGAAAGAGAGTGGGGGTTTTGTCGGCGAAGGTTGCGTGCCGCTGGCGCGTCGCTATTTTCGCATATTTCTATGCAGCGGCGGCAGAGGGAGGAGAAAGAACGAGACGAAGGATCGCGATGCGGTTTTACGAGTTATTCCATATCCGCGCAAGAGAGGAGCGTAATCCGCGCGGACTCGCCAGCAACTGTCCAACTTGAACGATTACAGTAAAACTGCCGGGGCGGCAGGGTGGAATCTTCGACCGAGCAATCGGGGATTTGCAATGCTAACCGGAACTCCCCTCTCGATGACTCGCGTCACTCGCGCTTATACGCGCTCTCGTGGTCCAACTTTCGCTACGACACCCTGCAAATTTGCATTCGTCGGATTAATGGGAAATGGAGCGTGCTGTTCTCGACTACTTTTTAATTTTACACCACGCTGCTCGGCGATTTCGTTGCGGGTGCTACGTAGTCCGGAGGTTCATGATTTCTGTCGCCACGGGGTGAAATTGAGAATATCGTGCAGCAGTGGTAGTCAAAAAAATTATATGCCTTTAAGAAATAAATAAATAGGAGAGAGTTGATAATATCGCGCTGGTCGCGGAAATCATACTTCACCAATTTCTCAACAGTTAATGAATATAAACGACACGTAATGATACAAATATCAAGTGAATGGGAAATCAGAAATAGAAACGAAACCTTCCGAGCTTACATTCTATTTTGTGGACACTCGATAGGTATAAACATTTAAAAAAATCGGGGATGATTGATGTAACTTTTTACCAGTTTCTTTTAGCTGATAATAATCAGTCAATGCAGTTCCATCCTGTTACGATTAATAACAAATTAAGTACCTACTTCTGATCAAAAGCTTAAACGTCTAATAGTAAATGCCTAAAAGATCAAGCAACAATATCCAATATTATCTTGAGTTCAAATTGGTACCAAATACGAAATATAACGTAAAACACCTTAAGTGGTACTATATAGGCAACCCTCCCCTACACACTCTTCATTTCTCAGGTATGCACAAGCAATATTGGCTAGTGCGCCATTATACACGGCTTCCACGTCGTGTTACAAGTTACAACTGTTGTCTCTATTCGTTATAAATATACCGCGTGTTAATCGTTACAAGGCTCAACCCATCAGCTCTCGATCACAGCATGGAACATAATCCCCAAACGAAAATAGCTCTCAGGGAGACCAACAGCATTTACCTATCTTCGCAGAGCAGTCGTTCTACAATATTCTACATCGCGGTTAAGTGGAACTCGAAGGCAAAACTGGGGAATTCCATTTCCGATTGCAACGGGCCAGGGCAGCCGCGCATATGCGCGCACTTGGAGGTTGATTAATCAACACCGCCGGCAACGAGCGAGCGGGGAGCGACGCTTCAATTAACATCGGTGTATTAAACGGTTCGAAGGCAGTAAAAGTCGGCGGGAATTAAACAGCGCCGCGGAACATCGCGGTCGATTAACGAAAGAGCTGTTCGACGACCAACGAGCAGCGCTGAGCGCACCGGGTCCCTTTGCGAGTCCCGCGCCCGGCCTAATCGACTAAAACGAATCGAAATACGCGTCGCGGCGATTTCCCCCCTAATCGCGGCCCCCGATGCCGATCCCATCGCGCTCCCGAAGACAATCGTTCCGTCCGGTGGCAAGGGAGCTGGAAGGTTGCACGCAAGTGCGTAAAAACTTTATCGCCCGTGGAAAGCACCTTTTAAAAACGCATCGGCCCCCTTTATGAGGCAACGATTATGTTCTAACTCGGGACATCATCGCGGCACCATCGCGCGGGGCTATAAAGAGCATGGTTTGCGCGACGAGCTTTACATCGATCCCGCTTAAAATACGTCGCGGCTGTAAACGCCGGGCCGCCCCTCAACGCGGGGGCGTGACGCGCTTCGATTCCGACGAGAAAAAAACCGCGCGAACGCGGAAAAGCCCGGTAAATCGGCCGCTATTAGGTCGTCCACCGTTCCAGAATAGAATCCAGAGCAAAGTACATATATAATTCGATGTAGGTATCGAAAATGGAGAGGCAAATATTAGGTACCTAACGCGTCACGTTCTTTCACTTTGAGCAGGTATCATTCAATCATTTTTTATTTTACTTTACTTCACTTTTGTGTTTTCTAATGTTTAGCTTAACCCTTAAATAGTCGCACCTTTTTCTGTTACATAATTATTAAGTAGTCGCATGGAGTCCATTTCGAATCGCTTCGGCTATTATTTGAAATAGGAAGTTGTGGCGTTGTGGGACATCTTAGATGTTTATTCTTTCTTTGAATGTTGTAAAACTTGCAAGTACTTTTAAAATAAAAGTATTAATCATTAAGGAAAATTATTTTGCGTGTCTCTGTGGAAAGTGGAGGGTGGTTTTAAAATAATAACGCAAAATTTTTATGACAGAAACAGTATATTTTCTTTTTAAGTGGCAAAAGTTTGGATCAAATTTTGTTTTTAAATAAACAATAAGAAAATATACTGTTTCTGTCATAAAATTTTTGCGTTATTATTTTAAAACCACTCTCCATTTTCCACAGAGACATACAAAACTTTCATCCGGAATTTGGAAAGAATCTCGAGACTCGAGAGTATCGAGATCTCGCCCGATCCCCCCCGAATATTTCCGACTCGTTCCGAAGCTCGGGTTCCCGAACCTCGAACTATCAAGACTTTCAAGACCTGTCAAGACTTGCAAGAAATTTTTGTTTCGAATAACAGTCGAAGCGATTCGAAACTTCTATCCAGAATTCGAAGCGATTCGCTTTGCTTGGCAACCATGATTAATGAGATTCGAAGTGATTCGAATGTTTACAGGATTGAATAACTTCGAATCGATTTAAAAGTTGCTGTGTTGATCCCATCACTACCAATAATATGAAAGAAATATTCGAACCAGAAGAAAACCTCAAGAAAGCACTCGACATTATCCGTGGACTAAATCTCTATTGCGAAATATAAAATAACCGCTGACTATGGTCGTTAATAACCACAAAGTTGATAAGACCCTAAAAAAAATAGATTACTTGTGTAATCTTAATTGTTGTAATGTTTCTTTTGTTGGCCCTATTTTGGTTTAATTTCTACTTCACGGCCAGGCTTGCCAACAGTGTCACCACTGCAGCCTCGCCATTACCCTTCTTGCCTTTGATAAACATTCAAGTTTCTTCTGTCACAGTAATAAAGACGACGAATAAAAATAATAAGAAATAATAATCGGATCAAGCTCCACACGCCCGGTTTCTCTCGATTAATCGGTCGACCGTGGAAGAGGACTTAATCCGACAAATGCTAGAATTCATTGGCGCAAAATGATCGAACCGCTGGAACAGATAAGAATGTATGGACGGAGGACCAAGGAAGCAGCGCGCAACGATCGGCAATCTGGTTTCCGCTGATGCTGTCGCAGCGCAGGAATCCAAGCCCGAAAAGAACCGACACTTTATATGCAGCAAGCTAATAGAATTTAACCGACTATCGCGCGATACGATTCGCTTTACGATCGCGCGATAACTCAGCGCGTAAGAGCGGGAACCACGGTGGAATTCGAGTGCGCGACTCGGCCGCGGCTTATAAAGACAATTTCGACGTACGGCTTTGAACGCCAATTGAAATATCGCGTTTGGAATTTGTCCACTTGTAAAAACGGTTTACGGGCCGGTGTGCGCGCGCGCGCGCGCCGCCGCCGCCGCGTATCTGGAGGATTTCCAGCATTTTGTTGCAACGGCCGCGCGCCATAATCCGCGACGAATACGGGCATCGCGCGCGATCCAAGTCCCGCTGCTTCGCGGAAGTGGGCATCGTTCGGACGCGGCTTTTCTTGCAATTATTTTAACACGAGAGTAAGTAGCTACTTTGTAAAATATCGTGAGGCGTAACCGGGCATGGCTCGAGCAACTGTACAGAAATTCTACGGAATATCAAGGGTTGATTATTAATTAGAGACGCCGGATCGACCTGGACGTTGAAGGGATTCGATGGGACACCGAAAAGGAAATGGAGCTTGGTTAATCCAGGCTGTGGAAGCGCGAGTGGAAGGGAGTCCGCTTGAAATATAATAAAGAGGCGGCCACACAAGACGATCAGACCGCACGCTGCGCGATTATTGGAAACGTTATTCCTCGGCCCCTCACTCGTAACGAACGTCACGAGCATGTCCGACATTGCATTCCGCATGGGAATGGTCTTCCAAGGAATTCCGATAAGACTCCAGCAATTTCACTGCGATTAAGTAATTTAGGGTTATGGAGGGCGGACTGCGCTAACGATCGTTTAAATAGTAATCGAAGCTTCTGTTCGTAGAGGAGTGTCTTCCTCCCCTTTGGTTAATGCGCACTGCGGACCGCTGGATTCTGGGTGCAAACGGTGGGAGCAAGTTCGATTTGTCGATTAAGTTCGTGAGGATCGGCTGATACTCGTAAAGACGGGCGCGTTTTGCTTCATATATTTGAGAAATATGTACTTGGCATCGTTTGGAAGTTATATTTCAAATTTCAGTGGTATTTGAAATTATTATTATTATTATTATTAAATGTCTTTATTGCACCATTGCAATTAAAATTACAATGGCGAGTAGGCGAGGTTCAGCATTAACTGCTGCTGGTTCAGCATTAACTGCTGCATTAATAAGAATAAAACGATTACACAGGAAACCGTGAGAGGATTAAAGAACGAGCGCTAAGTTTAAATGAAGCAAACGACGACAGAGAACGTATAGGGTAATTCCGGGTGAGGCGGCCTTGCGGGTGAGGTGGCTCACGTTTATGTTTTAGAACATTGCGATTTTCAGTTATTTTTAGTAGGATATTGCGCGTAGCTCACACGCCGCATTAATCGTGTTTTCTGTTTGCTTTTAACTGTGGAATCAGGTAAGTTATTTGTAATATAAAAATGGATTATGTTCGAAAATTTTCTACGTGTTCTTTAAATTATAATTTACTGATATTTTACGAAAAAGTAACTACTTTTTCTTAATGCAGTGCGTTAATATAATGTTTAGAGGTTATATTCACGTTCTTGTGATGAGATATTGTCGTAGCAGTATTGAAAAAACAAGCGAGTTGGTGCTCCTTGACTCTCGGGTTAGTTGGCCCGATTTTTTCGGGGATAGTTGGCCCATCATAAAATCATGCATAATAGCTAGTAAATGTTTTTGTAGAACATGCCAACGGAATATAAACGAAGATATAATCAACGTAGAAAGTTTTGGACACACGACGCATTGTTGAAAACCGTAGAAGCAGTCCAAAATGGCAAAATGGGTGGGTCGTGGGGAGCAGTACAGCTGTACACCGAAACCCGATGACTGGGTCAGCTGTAAAAAATGGTTTTACGAAGGATGCCCAAAAATTTTCAACTTATGCAATGAGTGTCGAAAAGTTCTGTGCAAGAAAAAGAAATAATTTTTCGTTTTATTAACTTCATAACATGTATATTTTACATGGGTCGTCTCACCCGGACAGTCCGGGTAAGATGGCCTTTCGCATAGACTGCAATTTTATTTTATCTTTTTTAAATGTATGATTATTTTCTTAATTCAATTTTATATTATTTATTTAAATGTATTTCATTTTGCAAATATATTTTTGTCTTTTATAAAACCACTAAATTTACGGTGTACTGATTGTTTTAAAAAAAGTGGGCCATCCCTCCCCGACTTACCCTATTAGAAGGAATGGAGTTATAATAATAGGAAGATATGTAGGAGAAGTGAATTTACAAGAGCGGTGGTGAGGCGCAGACAAATCAAAACAATGTCTCGTTGTCATAGAGCCACTAAGGAGTACTTACTTCAACGTAGATTTCAATTTTATGAGAAAGTACAGCGTTAATTATCTTTGGATGCAGAAAGGAAGAAATGTAAGTAACTCCGTTACTGCAAAGTTAACGAATACTCAGTTCTCTAGTTTCCCTGGATATTTATTGCCCTAAGAAGAATAGCGGCGATGTCCGCTTTGAACGGAAGCGACGGACCCTGGACCTCGATGTTTTTCTACCACGCGTTTCAGCATTTCATCGGTCCGGGGTTTCCGAGCCGTTACCTGAATTTTTTTATATAATTTTTTGCCAAGCAGACCTCCCACTTCTTTTCATCCTTCCCTTTGTAAAAGCGCTTATTTTTTCTACGTACACGCGATTCCTGCTCGGCCTTGCACGCTGCTCTTTGACGACCGCGAAGCGACGAACGTTTTGTAGCTTGAAATCTGGATTCACGATTGTTCTCGAAAGAACAATTCGTAGAGAAAATTTCATTTAGCCACTATAATATGCTGGCTCTTATGCAATATCTTCGAACATACTTTACACCAGCCTTAGGTAAAACGTGTAACTAAGAAATGCAGCAGTGCCTTAAAAATTCACATCTGTGAGCCCATGAAAAGGTTTAATACTGCATCAAAGGCACGCAACTTTAGCTCGTGAAAAGAGCCAGCCCTACCTGCAACTTCTACAAGATAGGGAATGTAGCACCGCGTTGGTTTTCATTAAAATTTGAAATTGTTCCAACAAGAAGAACGATGAAGAATTCTTTTCTCCGGAAAGCAGCCGCGAGCCAAATTCCCCGAGTTCTACGCCCGAGCTCCTCGGCCCGGAACATTCCCCAGCGCGCTGCGAAGGCTGCCCGAGCCTTGCGAACGGTAATTGCCCAATGTGTTCCCAAAGCTGTCGCGCACAATTGACCACGGCTGCCCGCAACCCGTTACCTGGCCTTTTTTCTACACATAATTTCCCCCGACTCGGGCCGACCGCGAAAAAAAAAGGAGCAGAATAGACGGACAGAAGAAACACGCGGCCGAACGAATTCCTTCCCCTCTGTTTACAGTGGTTTACGACGGCGGAGAGTCGCGCGGGCAAGAGGAACCGGAGGATGGACGAGAGGGAGCCCGGGAGTGCTGGCTGGGCACCGTTATGAATTCGAGAGCACGCGAAAAAAGCCAACAACGTGCTCCCCCCTCGGTCGCTTCTAGAGCTTTATGGTGGTGTACCGGTGCAAAAAAAGGGTTAGACTCCCTCGTACGTAGCAGCGGAGTCCCTAAGGTCTCGCGGCTCTTCGAGGGTTACCGTTATTATACGAATGCAAAATGTCCCCCGGCCCAGTTGCTCACTCAAGTTCCGACTTTCGTGAGCAACGTTGGCCCGGTGTCTATCTAAAAAGCACGCTGGTTCCCGCGTTAACCTGTTAGGCGGGCGATAAAGCTGAACTGTTCCTTGGAAATGCCCCATTCAAGGTTTAGTAATTCAGGAGTGCGTTGAGCAGCATTGCCTCTTATCTGCGCCATCTTCAGTTCTTGTATCTATCTGTCGTCTAAGTAGCTTCTTCAATTATAATGGTGGGAATTAAACCAGCTCTGCTCGTAACGGTACGCAGAGTTCTAAAGAAATGACCTCGTTGACAGGTTAAATGGTAGCTGAATACAGTGATTTCGCGCGCGAGTTTGCATTAACCTGTAACGTTTGAGAGTGTCACGTGTGGTGATTCCTGGGAATCAGGGTCCATGGAAACGAAGACAGTGGGGGAAGTGTGTGAACTGTGCGCCGCCATGTTTGAAAGAACGCGTTTGAGTGATCGGCCAGAAGCGTAATCGTTCGACGATGGATTAAGGGCCAAGTTAAGGAGAAACTTCAGACGCGGTAATTAGCGATGTTTTAATAGAGAAATTCGTTGCGTCCGCGTTCAATCTACGCGACCCAGCAGGGTAGTAAATTTTCCGCCGAGCTTTACTGCTTCTACGGGAAGCACGAGTAATATCGGGTGTGAAATTCTTCGGGGAGATTAAACCTGCAGATCGCAGAACGAGGGTATCTCTTCGGAGACATCCTCCCTTTCGCGGGAAACGTTGTCACAAATTTCGCTGAAGGGAGAGTTGCCAGTATCACAAAAAGATTAATAAGAAATTAATTTGCTCCGAACAAAATGTCTGATAGTAGATGCCTAAAAGATCTAGCTATAATATCCAATATTAACTTTCCTTCATATTGGTACCAAATATGAAATAAAACGGAAAATATCTTAAGTGGGACGATATAGACAACCCTCCCCCATGTTATCGGGGAATATCTGGGTTGGTCGCTTTTCCTTTACCCCTAGCTACGGGTAATTTCGGACAGAAAGAGTTTTGTTTTTCTTTCAGAAGATGACTTGTTTATTAAAGTAGTATCTATAATTCTATGGCTTGTCTTTATAGATAATTAAGCAAAATTTAATTATCTATAGGGTAGGTAAATCTGACTAGAGCCAATAGATACCTTTATTCCAATTTACCTTTTCCCTTAAGGGGTCATTCTGGTTAGATCGCCGATAAATTCAGCGATTTTCAGGAATTTATTGCGAAGACAGGAATTATAGTAATGGAATAAAACTTTTTTCTACTGATTAAACTACATTTCTACAGTAAATAAAAAATATAAAAGTTTTTGTAAATATAAAATGTAATATAAAATGGTTTTGACGGCGATTTTGATGACGTGTTTAAAAATTCATGCCTCGCTCGTGCATGAGATTTCAGCAGTTGGACTTATCTGAAACCAAAAATACAAACAGATTCTTGATCAGTATGACTGTCGCTATGACCCGTACTAGAACAAATGATTTATCCTTAAAATTAACAAAATGGCGGTCAAAATACAAGAATCAATGTATTTCGGCTGTGTTTTCTGTGCTATTTTCGATTTTAAAAGTAGGTTAGACTCAACAGAAATACTTGATTCTAGTACCGGCCATAGCGACAGTCATACTGATCAAGAATCTGTTTGTATATTTGGTTTCAGATAAGTCCAACTGCTGAAATCACGAGCATGAAATCATGCACGAGCGAGGCATGAATTTTTAAACACGTCATCAAAATCGCCGTCAAAACCATTTTAATAGCAATAATTTTATAACTTTTATATTTTTTATTTACTGTAGAAATGTAGTTTAATCAATAAAAAAAAGTTTTATTCCATTACTATAATTCCTGTCTTCGCAATAAATTCCTGAAAATCGCTGAATTTATCGGCGATCTAACCAGAATGACCCCTTAAGTGTTCGTAATTTCCCCACTCTCCCCTACGCGTTGTTAGAAGAAGAAGGACGGCTCTATCTGATTCTTCTTGAAGAGGTTTAAAGAAGAATCTTTACTGAAGCTTCGACATTAATTCAATATCTTCTAGATGCATTACTTTTCTTGTCGATGTCAGCTCTTCAGGCCACACTGTTCACGGACCACCAACAGTGCTGCATAATTCGATGAGCACAGGTTGGTGCGTCGCCTGAACGTTGGTTGCAGCTGGTTTCGAAAAAGCAGCTTGCGCTCCGCTACAGCGGCTCTAGGTCGCATAAATTTTCGCGAAAGCTGAAACGCGCTGTCCACGCTCTCGGTCGTGTTGAACAACACGATCGGTACACGTGTTCGCCAACCCTTACTGTTTACCGCGTTCCCCGTAACGGGGGAGATTCCTCCTCGGTAGGCTTTGAGGCCGAACGTTTATTTCTGGGTGTTGCCCCCTCGTCTCTCGAAACTGTGTGAACCTCCGTTCAACGACTGCCGGCGGCTCAAAGAGCGCGTGACTTCGTGGAAATCGAATGGAAACGAGTTCCGAGTAGATACGCTCCGTCAAGTTGCCGCGCTTCGCGGCCACGCGGGCCATTCTTCGATTCGATAGAGAGATAAAATAGGGGGGGGAAAGAAGACAGAAGGAGCTTAGAACTACGCTATCCTACGCTATCGACTTCCTTGCCCCGAAGCTGTCCTTCCCACGACAAAAAAAGGACACCGATTACACAACGCAACGTTACCAAGAAGAAACTTAGCAGCCGCAAACGTCATCCGGGTCGAAAAAACTGCGGAGAACGCGGAGAAAACACGCGATGGATTGCCGGCAAGTTTGCATAAAACATGCAGTGCGCCAGTTACAGGAAGTAGAAGCTTGCCGAGAATCTAGCGATCGCGACCCGGCTATTACAATTCCAACAAAAAGTCGCACACGCTCAGACACCGCTGAACTTCAAAACGGATAGGTACCTACAATGTAGAGAGACTGGGGATCGATGTCGGCAGGTGGAGGATTAAGAGGAGGCGCCCAAGAGGAGGACGGCGAGAAGGGTGAATGGTGGTAATATCTTCATTTCCATTGATGGCCTTCTTCGTCGATACGATCCCGGCTTTTAGCCCTCGGGCACTCCAGGCGCCCTGGCGCTCGTATTCCAACGAATCGGGGCTCGCCGTGGAATATCGAATTGGCAGACGTTTCCTTGATGGGACCAAGGAACAGGGATAGGTACTTTCAGAGCGAAGCCTCGGAAAGGTGTCCTCCGCGAAGGATCCCACAGTAGAAGCCTGGAAAGTTTCGTTGAGATCGGTGATGCACGCTTATTGCGTTCCACTAACGACAGCAGCGAGGCCTCGATATCGCCGTTGGTCGTTCCCCGGGGCAAGTATACGCGCGATTAAGCGAAACAAAGTCGGCCTGGCGCGTTAATTCAATAATTACGATAACGCTGATAAAGCGAAGAAGCCAGCGGCGCGGCGATCGGTTGTACCGGGCGGGGCTGGATAGAGGCCGGCGCTATAACTTTGTCGGCAATTACACGCGAATATTACAGCGAACCAGATACAGGTGGCCCATTTGTCGGGGGGCCGAGGACGAGCCGGCGATAAAGAGGGCGGCGCTCTGTACCCCCCTCGTTAATGGATCTGGTTTTGCTACCTTGATGCGCGGCTACCTCTCCGCCGCTTCTTATATCCCCCCGATTTCTCTCTGACCCTATCGTATCCAATCAACTCTCTCGCGAGGCCGTCCCCACCTCCCTTCTCGGGGCCCCGATGTTCCCCCGTTGCTCCCCCTGGCTCCCCCGCCCTTCGGCTACCTTGATCCACCTCTCGTTGCCGGTTATTACAGGCTATTTCCCCTAAGACGAAGTAAAGGCTGAAATTAGTTCGGAAACTTGTGTGCCCGCCGCGCCACGGAATCCTCTCGTCGAACACGAGAAACGGGGCCCACTCGATGCCTCCCGCCTTCGGAATCTCGTTCCCTCCGTCGTTTTCTACCATCCAGGGGTTCGCTTCATTATTTTTTGGCCGGCAGACTCGATCCAATCGTGTCGCCGAGTGACGCCGTTGCCCCCTCGCTTCTTATTTAAGTAAATCCTAGAATCGGTCCAACATTCGGTCGCATAAATTCAGCCCCGAGATCGGCCCCCGCCGGTCCCTATCGAACGTCTTTTATTCGAATGTTTCAAACTCCGGCTATCCTTTTTTCTTTTTCTAGGGTAATACCCTCGAGTGAATTTTCTTCGTGACATGTTCTATCCCAGTGATTCCCAACCTGTGAATTGCCACCGGTTTTGGGGGTGGTTACTATTATTAAGTTTAAGTACTCGGTAATTATTTACTTCACGGTTTCACCGCCGATTTTTATGAAATTTAGATATGTTGTTGGGGACATGATACTGAATAACTTTTTCCTCTACATGTTACCGCCGCACGGCTTTGGTTTTCGAGATATTCATAAAAGTATTTTGGTATTTATTTGGAATCGGGAACACCTGTCTTGATCGTTTTCGAGATATCGGTATAGGTATGGAGCTAGATTTATGGAGGGGGCGCAGCTACGCGTGTGGAAATGAAAAAAAATTATACAAAAAATTAATTCTTATTTAAGAATTTTATATTTGCAATCCACACAATTTACACACATATTAGCGGCTCCTAATGTGCGGTTTTTAAATTTACCTTGCCTTATATTGGGGGAGGGGGCGCAGGATGTTTGAATATTATAAAAGGGAATCGCGTCTCAAAGGATGGGAAACACTGATATATTCAGTTATTCATTGAACCATCACATCTATACGATAAACTCGCATTTCTATTGTGTTGCGTAAAAGGCAGATGCAATTTTAAATAATGACGAGTGCTGAAATTTGCCTGTATTTTGTTAGCTATAGTTGCAGGATAACGCCTCCGTTAAGGATTTATTGGACCTATCTTCAAAACGGTACCAAGTTGATGAAAATTTGTGACATTGTTCTTTTTAATCTTCCCGATATGCTCCAAAAATTTTAAACGAATTCACTAAACGGTTGCTGAATTATAACGATTTTAATTTTCACTGATTTTACGCGTACTCTTATGGAAAAACACGATCTTGACAGATAAAACAGCTGAAAAAATGTTGAAGAAATGGTACCAATGTTTTGATTTTTTTTGTACATGTAGTATATGGATAGATGAAAATATCTGCCGAGTTTCAATTGTTTTCACTACACCGTTTTAACGAAATAAATTATAGGGTGACCTGTCCAGTGAATGAACGTTGCTCATGTAATGTAAGACGAAAAATTAATGTCTATCGCGCTCATTTCACGTTGAAACTTACACCGAAATTTAGAGTGGAGACCCACAGTCGTCTCGCAAAAGCGTTTTTCTTTTTACTTATAACTTATACGGCATTAATTCCGTTTATTCAACAGTTGTACTCACAGCCGTTCATTCACTGGCAAACGTGGACATTTCTTACTTTACCAATGAATGAACAACTTACTCGGTCTTCTTTTCTCTTGACACTTTCGCCGTCAGTGTGGAGATTAGGTTAACCCATGATTATGATCTTATAAGACTAAATAGTAAAGTATCAAATCATTAATATTATTGCAATTGAGGAATGAAAAATTATTTATACAAAAAATCGTCTGAAATACATTGGAAACCTAAGCTCTGTTATTATCCCGTTCATTCAATGGCGTACCCCTGTTCATTCATTAGAAATTTATGTTCATTCACTGGTCATTGGCCTATTTTTTATTTAATCCTCTGCCAAACTTTTAATGAAACTTATGATTATTAAACATTTCTGGAATGGTGTTCCGAGATGTCTGACTGTAGTAATAAAACAGCTCGCTTATAACAATAACATTCAGAGGATTAAATAACGACTTTTGAGTACTAATTTTAACAGACATGCAGCTTAAGTGTTCATTCACTGGACATGTCACCCTAACCTGAGAAAATTGCGAATTCAGGGCAATTTCACTGGCAAAAGTTTAGCAAATAGTGCTTGAAAAAGCATTTGTAAAGTGAAAAATACGTTTCTAGGAATAAAAATAAGGCTCGAACTGTCGTTCGAGTTCCTTACATCTAGATTTCCTATGCGTAAGACGTAAATACATTGAAGTATTTCAAATTTCATATAGGTACTTTTGTCTAACATTATACGTCCGACACATCCTTAAATTTCCTCCAGGAGAGTTTACGTTAATTATATAGCCTCGAATTTATAAAATGTACCTTCTCTTTGAAGAAACTATGGCATTCGATTGCCATCCGCCATTCCGATGGAAACGCTGCAGCCGACGAGTAAGAGGCGTAAAAATTTATTAGCGAAAAGCGGGAGAAGGGTTAACGGGGGGGGTCGGAATTAAATTTTCCAGCGGAAACAGGGACGTCCCTTTTCTCCCGGAGCCTTGTCTCGCTCCCTTACGACGTATCCAAAGTTCTCATTTCTAAATTTACTTCCTTGCACTTCGGGGTGTGCTCTAAACTTTTACGAATTTAAAGGCTTTTCCCTGCCTCGGTTGATATCCCTGCCTCGGGGATGCAGTCCTTCCTTTCTTCCTTCCTTCCTTCCCTGATACGCGCCTGAGCATAAATCCCCAAGTGCTTTTAAGCTTTACAAGTTCCAGGAAAGAACCAGAATGTCGCCGGCTCCGATCTCGAAAGTTTCAACAACGCCGCCCCGAGTAAGCAGCGGCCGGCGCAACTCGCGTGAAAAATCCACCGCCCTTCGCCCGCCAGTGCTCGTTCCCCGGAGCCCACGGTTATTACGAGCTTTATCGTAAAAACCACCGGCAACCCAAAATTAGTTGAAAACTTACGCCCCAGCCCTGTGGCACTCCGACTTTCAAAATGCCCGTCCTTCCATCTTTACAGTGCGACGGAACACACTGCTGGGCGTGGTTCCACCATCTTCCCTCAACCGATTATTTTTAACACTTCCTCGTCACTGTTTTTCTTATCGACACCGTTTGTCACTTCTCAATTAAACTTTGTAATATTCAAGGTACATTCTACAGCTCCGAGAATTTTCTTAGAATTCATTGAAAAGGGTTTTGAAAGATACTCGTCCACTTGCTTCTCTCGAATTGTTGGTGAAATGGTCACGTTTATCGCGACTCTCGGCCAATCTGGGCGCTTTCAGAGCTCCGCTTTTGCAGCACGAATGTAGAATTGTCGCTGGCGTGGATCTCGATAGTTTCAGACCGCGCAAGAACTCTTACGACTGAGTGGAAAGTTTTGCTACCTGGTGAAATGGCTTCGGCCATGCGACGCTCGCGGCACGTCACACAGTGCCAACTTTCTAGCGAAACTTTTCCTCAACCCTGCATCGCGGAAGGGCGTGGCGATTCCGGGCTGGATACGACTGATCCGCTGGAATTGCATACACAGGAACTATCAACTTCTTCCATGATTTCTGCCGCTTTGTCGTTGCGAGTGCTCGGCAAACCAACAGATACCTAACAGATGCATAAAATAGCGTAACGTGTTCTTGCGAGACCGAGCCAAGCAAACATGTTGTGCAACGACGCGTGGTGTCCGTTTCAAGATTTATCGCGGTGCTGTTAATCATTTAGAGTTGGCTGACAATGTTCGAATCAGAACTGAGAGTGAGCATCGTCGGTGCCGTTAATCTTGTTGCCTCACTAACTTAATCGTCCATGTGACACAAGTGACTTCAAGGGAAAATGGTAAGCACAGGAAATATTGCCTCGTGGTTGAAAATAGTCGCGGAAAAGTCGCGCTAATATTTAGACAGAAGCTTTCGTTCGATCGATGAAGAATTCGCGACGGTATCGTTAAAAAATCTATCGATAGAGCGGAAGAAGAAGGATCGTAAATTTCGCGAGAGGGTTAATTTTGCAGCTGAGGCGAAGCGACGGACCAATGAAGCAGAAAGGAGCGAGAATTGGCGGACGGCGCCAGGAAAAATTCCTGGAGCTCCCCGAAATTCGACGCCCTTTTTAAAAATACCATTCCACGAATTCCGGGTGCTCGAACAAAGGAAGAATCTTGTATTATCCATTACCTAAAAAGTGGGCCAGCAGAAAGAATTAAAGAATTCATTTCAATGCAAACTGAGTGGGGTTTTGACTTTTGAGGGAGCAAATATTCCGAATTCGTCAGAACGAGTTCAAGTTCCTTTCTAACAATTTGTTAGAGTGCATCGAAATATGCTCGTTCGGGGCTGCGCTCGATGGCGTTCCCGTTTTTCGCCCGCTGCACCGAAGCTGCTCGAAATAATCGTAAGGAAATTTATGCGTTGCCTGTCGTAATGCTTGCTAGGGGTCCTGGTATTTTTCTGCGATCGTTGCTTCGCCGTTGTATAGGCAACAGCACTTGAAATGCACTCGAAACTCTCGGATAAAGAAAGATACGCGGAAGGTTGTCCATTTTATCGACCCGTCGCGCGACGCGCGCACGTCTTCTCGCCCTTTCCGGCGAGAACACGATCATGGCGGCTGCGTGCGCTGAGACCTCGCGAATTTTCGATACATCCCTCCGACTATCCGTATATTCCTTCTTCAATACCGTTTCCGTGGAATTACACGCTGTTCAGTTACCATTCTCGTAAAAGGAGCCGGGCACAGTTTGCTTGAAAAGTTCACGAGAGAACGTTGGGCCACGGAATTTTGACATTTTTCCTTGCAACTTCGGTAGCTTCTTCAGACATGCAACTACTTGCGACGGATTTTCCCCGAAATGCTTGATAGTTCTTAATTAAAATTCTAAAATACTTATTTTGAACCGAAGTATGTTTCTATGAAATGGTCCTCGAGCCTCATAAGCAGGTTACAATCGTCTTCGCAGATCCGGTCTGTTCCCCGAGACGGAGCTGACTTGCCATGGATGGAAAATTCAATAAATTTCGGAGCGATACATTTTTACGCCCCCTACTACCACGTTCCAGCCGCGACCATTTTCTTCAATCTACGTTTACGGTACTTTCGTTATCTGCCAGGCTGCCGATATTTCTCAAACGACCCCTTTTTATATCACTTTTCGATATTCCAGCGTTAAATTAATTTCCCCTTACGAAGTTGAAGCAGGGGGGGGGGGGGGGAGCATAAATTCCGCGACGCGACAGAGATGCTGCGGAGGGACGAACGGGAAAGTTTCGAGAAGGAATTCGCGATAACGGGCTGAATTATTATAATGTTCAGTCCGATACAACGTAAAATCGTCGCGCGTCCCGACGTCCCTCTGACCACCTAGAACGGCCAATTACCCCGCGGGCTATCGTGCGCTTCGCATGGCCCCGCGCGTGTTTCATTTAGCGCATAATATAGGGACGATTAACTTCACTTTCCGCGGCGCAACGGCGTTCCGTCTATGAAAATACGGGGCTGGATTCTGCGCCGAGAATATTTTCCGTGGTCCTGCACCGCCGTGGTCAAAGTAGATTCGTTGCCCGGCGGTGGAGCCGCGGCGACGGCTCCCTGCGCGCATGCACGCGCGATTCCGCCTTGGATGCCAGGCGGGTGTCGCGCGCATCGCGAGACGGGAACTGAAAAAGCCACCGGGCCGCGTAAAACGTTTTACGCATATGTATTCCCCGCGACTCGCCAACCAGCAATAATAAAAAGTGGAGAACTGTGCCGCATGGCTAAATGCCATCGGCGTAACTCCCAAAATAGGAGCAGCCGTTTTACGAGCGGGCGAATTTGTACCGTCTTACGCACCTATTAATGCGTTTTTGATTGCGTAACTTCCGAGGGAAATTAATATTCCTCGGGGACAGTGTGGAAGGAACGAGATGGCGAAAACGGGAAAAGAATTAAGGCTGTGCTCGGAGAAACCCTATCGGGACATGCAGTTTTATGTACTTCCTTACGCTCCTCTATTACGCAAGACTCCTACGGCTCACGATGGTTATCATTAGGTCAACGGTCCACGAAATTGCGGGATCCTTCAATTCCGCCGGGCGCTCTCGAAACTGCCGAGATTCTGCTCGCTGCCTTCCATCGATCGATGTTGCAATTAAAGGGGCTCATTCAAACACGGTATATAGGGTAAAAGTACTTACCTACCATTGAAAGGAGGGATTTTGGCAACGTGTAGAACTAAATAGAATGTGCTTTCGAATTTCTTGTTTCACCGAATGAAAATAGTTGGGGGTTTCGAAAAAGAGAATCACCCATTAAAATAAATCAATCAACTACAATTGAACTTCGAACGTGAGTTTTTAATCCCCTTTCGGGGTTCCACAAAAACATGAAATTCAAGCGAATAACTCGTCGGAAAGCATCGCGAAGGGATAGCACTTTGAATCGTAACCCTTCGGGTTAATGAAACGGGTGCTCGGAGTATCTGCTCCTAAACTTGTACCCCGGGCGCAAATGCAACGATAATTAATGGCGCGCAGGGAATGGAATGGCACGTTCGCTGCCAGATCCGTGCATTTCCATCGGGAGCCGGTGCACGCTGCGAAAGATCGTCCAATTCGGTGCCAGACATTCGTCCCGGCTTCCAGGGCTCTCTCATCTTTCTCGGAGTGTATTAGATTGGCTTCGAAATACGTGACCTCGCTCGAGAATCAACCTCATTCCCAACCTTTCTCGTCCTCCCTACGTCCCCGGGCTTCTCCTCCCACCTCCCACGTCGACGCTTCCAGCAAACCCCGTCGTCCTCGTTGCAACCTAACCCAACCTTCCCGGAATATGTCCGTCCTCCCCCACCCACCCAGAGTCTTTGCCCTCGCCGAACGGTTTTCCTCTTCTTCTTTTTTTCCTTCTCCTTTTCCTTCCCTGCACGCCCTCTTTTCTTATTTCTTGCACGCTTTGACGAATGCTCAGCCATGGCCGACCTGCGCCGGGAGGGGACCCAGACTTCTCGCCGACCCAGAAGGGAGTGGTTAACGAAATCTTGCGTGTCGAGGGGGCAACGGAAGACCCGGTGCCCCTGGGTCTTTTCTCAACCCCCTTAGGATCTCAGAGAGATGTAGGGATTTCGATGGCAAGGGAGCAGTTTCGCTTTGCGACGCAACGGTGGATTTGTAATAGGTACACGTCAGAAGTATGCTTCAGTAAATAGCAGTTTTTCCGTTCCACTTGAAGATTCTCCACGGAAGATCGACAACCTCCACCGCGACAACTTTCTTCCCTAAGCAAAGCAGGTATCTACCTACCTACGGAATCCTGGATCAAGTTTTCCTAATTCACCATTTAGGGGGTGGTAAAGCCAGCCGACGAGTAAACGCGACGTTCCGTCTGTTGGGACGAACGTCCACCGACCGGAATTCGGGCCATTGAGCACGTTCGCCCGAGTTTTCGGGCACTACGGGCGGGATTAAAGTGGAAGAGACGCCTCGCTGCAGCTAAGCCCCCGGGCGGAATGGCCAGAGTTGCCCGTCGGTTATAAAAGTTCGAATTTCATGCAGCTACGTTGCAGCGTGGCACATGCACGGCGCGGCGGGGTGCGCGCGCATGTAAGCGTAAGCCCGAAGTTTAGGTACCTAGAGGAGAACAAACTCGTTTCCAATGTGTCCGCTGCTCCTCGAGCTCTCCTCCGCCGGATCCAACGACGCAATTCCTATGCCAACGACTTTCCGTAAAAACGTCTCATATCGTGAGACATTGTTAAATATATTACGCCATTGCCTCCTTCGGCCAGCACACTGTGGCCGTGTAATACATATGTATGCGTGTCGGGAGAGCGAGCAGACATATCGTCGATACGGGATCACGTGCCTACAGCACTTTTACAGTCCCGTGTTGATCACAGTCTAGACGACCAGTTCTCTCTCTTAACGCGAGGCCCCTCGCTCTCTCGCGCCACGTCCAACTACTATCGAACCCCGTGGCCACCGGATTCCAAATTTTATCACGATTCCGTGGCCTTATGGGAGCCCGATCGATAGCCGGGACGCAGAAATTCGTTCGACTCGAAATTAGCCTGCCCCGTTCCCGGGCGTCGTTTCGCGCCGGACGCGGCCAACGTCGCTCCGTTCCCTCCTCGCCTTCGTTTTGCACCGGTCGCGCGAGAAATAATTGAATCGTGTCCGCGGGCCCCGCTCGATCGAAACTCCCCTGGACACGTATCCGCAACAGTGTAGAAGGTAATGAGTGTTTAAAGATAGCATAAAGTACGTGCTGGCGAAACGGAGGTAAGACCGAGAATCTCCGTGGATCCTCGTAAGGATATCTCCTCTCCTTTCCTTTTATCTCCGGTCCCTCTTCGGGCTGTTCGTTCGCTCTCGGCCACGCTATCGCGCCGTGCTTCTCCTCCGCGATTGCCTCGGCGAGCGCCGGTGAAATTCTTGCATTTTCACAATCTCGCCAAGTTTTCATGTCTTCCTCCGAATATCCCTGCCGCTTCAAGTTTCCTTGGCTCGTTCCACGGGACTTCGGTCTAATGAGACTTCGCCAACGTCGCCATCGAGATAGACGCATGGATATATACCGTGTATATGTATATCCTAAACCCTTCGGGTTACATGGCTCTCTACATAAAGCTGCCAGTATGTACTCGGAGAGAGGGAGGGAGAGAGAGTGAGCGAGGAGGGACGATACACCCGGACACACCGAGGACAAGTGTTTCGCACACATCCGCGTCCACGGAGCCCTTACGCTTCTCTCTTGGAAATTCGTCGGCGACATTCTTGCCGATCTCCTCTCCGCCCACTCCTCCTATCGCAGACGTCCTCGGTTTTACGTAGCCAATCTTCGCGTCAACAATGTAATACGCTTTACGTCTCGTTGGAGGCGAATAAAATTTCGCAAACGAAACCCGTTCCTGATGAGAAAACTTGCAAGAGACCCTTCGCCTTCCGAACGTTCCATGGGAATGCGCTTTTCCTTGTGACGGGAGGAATGACGGGGAAAGAGGACTCGCGAATATTATTCGATCCGAGGAAATGAGTACCTAGAGCAAGGTGGCGATTCCTGATGGTATTTAGCTTTCAAAAATAGAGATAACAGGTGGAGACATGAACGCGCCATTTGTCAAGTGTTCTCCAGTTCTTAAAAGATTTCCTATTTGCGAGCTCGAGATCAGGGGCGCACATAGGGGGGGGGGGGTGGCATCCCTCAAAGAAAAAGGAAAAAGGTGATTAATTTAACCACGACTGAAGTAGGGGAGAGCTGCCAATATCGTACTGGTAACTTTGTACCAGTTTATTTTATCTGATAATAATCAAACAATGAAATTTTGTCCTGTATTTTTGTATTTTTCTAATAGCGGGTTTAATGTAGAATATATTACATTCATTTTAAGCACATATTACATTCATTATAAAGTTTAAATTGATATTTATAAATAAACTGATCATGTTTCCTAAATCGTACCACTACAATCGTACCAGCAGGATTTGACAACTCGTATGTTATATAGGTTATGTACGCATATCATATTCATAGGTTATTGCGGCCTGTGTTTGATCCATATACATATGTATATCTAACTATATAATAATCATTACTTTATGTTGAATATTTTCTTCTCTATTTGTTATTGATACTATTTTTAGTGGAGGTACGATTTTGGAAACCGAGGGGTACGATTTAGGAGACCGGTTGCATAAATCGTAACTTTTACAGTATGTGACAAAAAGATTAATAACAAATTAATTATTATTTTTATGTTATTATTTTTATATATATATTTCTTATTTTTTCTCTTATTTTAATCTTTCTATGTAATAATGGTAATAATTTTGTATCTTTGTACACTAAAGGGTTTCCCGTTAAATAATAATAATAATAATAATAATAATAATAATAATTTGTTCTGAACAAAAGGTTAAGCATATAATAGTAGGTGCCTAAAAGATCAAGCTACAATATCCAATAGTCATTTGCGTTCAAATTAGTACCAAATATGAAATATAACGTGAAATGTCTTAAGTGGTACGATATAGGCAACCCTCCCCTAATTCAAGAGCTTTGTAAATGAAAGAAAATTCGATTTTATTCATTAAATAAATTTGTATAACCACCTAATGAATTTTATTAAGTTTGCAATGAGAATATTTTTATCCCTTCAACTTGGCTCTCCACAAGATTAAATCCTGAGTGTGCCACTGGCACTTCCTCATAACTTTGAAATATCAGACTTTACCTGCACTTAGGTATGCAGTATCATAGTTTCATTTAAGGAATCAAACCCCTTCTGACCTACCACGCCCATACCGCTCCATTTTCTGCATCGCCCCGCAGAACCGAACACGAGGAATCACGAAGTTGTCCAACGTGATCAGAGCGAGAAAGCAGAAGGACCGGCCGAAAAGCATCGTCGATTCGTGGCGTGGTGTGATGACGCCAACATTGCAACAAGTTGGACACCGCTAAAAATAATGAGGGGGTATACACGGGCGAGAATAGCGATCCACAGCTGGACGGAGCCGCCTGGAGGAAGCATAAACGACGGGCAGTGTGACTACCACGCGGCGATCGGCCGCGAATCAGCGTAAAGAATCCTGTTTACGATATCGCCGTTGCATTTCGAAGCGATGTCGAGCTGGTCGACCAGTCGGCCGGACGGCTAATTGAGAAGTCCTAGATGCCTCGGCGAGGTTCAACCACGGCTTCGATTTACGTACACGAATTCGCCAGTCCCCTGGCCGCCATTGGCCGAGCTCGGGTTGCAGCATTTGCTCGCGGAACAGTGTTGCTGGCGCGGCTGAGTAAAAGCTGCACTAAATAATCCTCCAACAGCGATATACCTTCGGGGAGAAGAGAGGCCTATGGTTGAAGTCTACGCGCGTGCTTCACTCCGAGCAACTGCTATTAAACAATTTCAAAGGGAGTGTCTCGCGAATACACTGTTCCATATCTTAGCCTCGAATCTCGCTGAGGAAAATGTTTAGCTCGTACAGTGCCTGGCACTTAACCCTACCGCAATTTAGTTCCTACGGAAAGGACGGAGAGACCTCTTGCATACTCCGATATGCTCTACATTCGCACGAAGTTTCATTAGAATCTTTATACTTATTAAAAGTTTTATGCTTGATATAGAATAATTGAACTTTGAGGAGACCAATGCGTGAGTAAAGCCCGGAATCCACTTGGAAGCTATGCTAAACTATGCTATGCTATGCTGAGTTTTAAAAAATTAGCTTGAATAGATCCTTAAGCCGGGAATCCACCTGGAAGCTAAGCTGAGCTATGCTAAGTTTGAAACAATTAGCTTCAATAGATCCTTATGGAACCGTTTCCACCAAAAGTTAAGCTAAGCTGTGCTATGTTTATAACACAGCCAGACATATCATAGCATAGCTTAGATTAGCAGAGGTTAGCTTAGCTTCCACGTGGGTCCCCGGCTTAATGCTGACGCCAAATTGTCAGGACGACGCCTAAATTTCGAGTGCGACTACTCATTCGAAAGCTTCCATTAACTCTAAAAATGAATGGCCAGCGGATCGAAAAGCGAACAAAGGTCGGCGAATTTTCCTCCATTCTGTCCTCCCTCGTAAACGTGGTGATTCCTGCAAGCGTGTGGAATTTCCCCCTGCCGCGTGTGTACGCGGCAAATAATTCCAGCGTACGTTGTATGTGGACCATAAAGAGGGACCGTCGTGGAGGAGAGCGAGCGAAAAAAGTAAGCGAGCGATCGATACGGGGTGGCGATCGATGCGCGATGGAAGCGGGATCATAACCGAGGCGAACGTCCGCCGCGGGATCGATGCGATGGCACGGGGTAACCACGTGAGACTCGGGCTTCGGATACAGTCACCGAATCGAACGAGAGTAGGAGGTCGAGGTAATCGCGTGAACCAACCTTCCACGAACCAATTATCCTCTGTACGAAATATAATTCCACCGACTGCTTAACGTGCAGGTGTAGATAATCGACGGTAATGATCGCTCATGCATATGTAACGGGCAAGACGGAAGAGTCATTTGCGAATGCAAAGAGGTACAGCGGGCCGAGCGAAAGAGGCAATCCTTCGCGGAAGAATACGCCTCTGTTGGCGAATAATTTCAGAAATCCTTGGTCGTCCTTTAATTACACGTGTTACATCGTAAATCAACGAACGCCGGCTCTCTTGCTAAACAGCGGCGCGGCGCGAGGCCGATTTCAATTCGATTCCGCCTTGGACGGTCGTAATTCCCTTCGGTGCTGTATCAATTGAATATCTGAATTTTCATCGGGACAAAACAGCTGTACGTAGTATAATTTGCTGCACGGAGAAACATTTGTGCCATTTCGAACGGTAATATTTATGTTCAAGGGAAATCAATACGGCAGTGGTGATTTTTCTAAACATCCAACTTACTTAGGCTCTGTTAAAATTGTTACTCAATTATTTTGCTGGAATGTATGAAGGCACTTCTTCCCACAAGCGGATCGCAAGTTAAGTGATCTTCGTATTTGTTATTCTATGCCTCTTTAATCTTGAATTCCTCCGTGGAAGACTTTTATCGTATTCTTGGGCTTTTTATAATTCATATGGAACACTCTCGTCTGCTTCAGATAATGGATGTTCTACATCTACTATATGGTTGAAAACATCAGTTCCCAAGTTTTTCGCTTCACGAAACGGGAAACACGGTCTCGCGAATGGCAGGATCGTTCTGGCAGGTTAGTTTCACGAAAGACGAGCGTGATCTCGTTTCTAACAGGAAAGCAATCTAGCGGTATCGCCCAGAAGACCAACGGTATCCTTGGACGTTAAATGGTTAGCTGCGGTATAAAAAAAAAGGGCTGGTCGATTTTTTCCTCTGCTCCCCAGGCTGTTCTCCAGGAAAGAGGTAACTGAAGCGGCCGGGTCGGCGAGGCACTAAAGCATTTTTTCGTGCAAACTTTTTCGCATGCCCCTTTACTGACCGCTGTTGCTCCCAGGTATGCTACAGCTCCTTCATTTCTCCAGCGATACTTGTAAACATTTTGCTTCTAATCCCGTAGAAATTCCAACACGATGAACACTAAACTCGCACTCCTATGCAACATTGAGTTCACGTCACGTAGCTTAATGAGTAATCGAGACGCGGGAAGGCAGGAAGAAGAATTTGAGCGAGTCGAGTGTCCGACCACGGGGAGATTTCTTTCGTGAAGGTCGACTGCGTCGGAAATTCGACAAAGGTGAGACCTCCTATTGGAAGGAACGCGGAAGGTGACCCCAAGGGAGGGATGGTACAGGAAAAAGGTGGCACATCTTTGGCAGAAGAAAGAGAAGTGGGGGCAGAACGCCGACGTGGGCGGATAGGCCAGGAAGTTCGCTCAATCTCTCGTGAGAATGTGCATCAAGCGACATCCAAGGGTATCACGATATACGACCTTCGAAAATAGGGGCTGCGCAGATCTCCGTGCGTCGACGAATTGATAAAGCCTGCCGAAACGTTAACAACCCCCCTGGAATTATTGACTCCATCGACACCTCGAGCTTGTAAGTCCACTTCAAGGTAAGTTATTAATAGCTAAGTACCTACTCCCGCGCGAAGAATAACCGAACCCCCAAAACTCCGTAAAACTGAAACACCCGTTGCACTCGATTTATCGCGAAAAATCGATGTGAATAACGATCGGGAAATCTGAGTTTTCCGTGCCTGCCAATTAGTCCGCCCGACCTCACCCCCGCTCCCCCGATTATTTTATAATTAAGGGCTCCACATTCCACGAACCTTCGTTCAGTACTTTATTATCTCGCGCTAACGACAGTCCGCGCGCGGCTACTTAAACGTCGAGATACGTTCGCGGACGGAGAGCTACTAAATCGGGCGGTTTATCCGCTCGTATTTCAGCGTCGATTATTTACCGTTCGTCAGTGGGCACGATAAATAAATCGCCGGCGTATCGCGCGTACGGGAGCTCGCGGGATTAATTAGCGGGGCGATAAAATTCCGCGGGCGCGTAACGTCGGGCTATCGCGGACGTTAAACATCGGCAGGCGACGCGATGCGTCCCGACCGCGGCCCAACGTAATTTTCTCGCAGAGGCCGCGGCGATCCTGGTCGCAGTAAAAGAAGAATACGCGCTGGCCTGCTCGGCTGGCATACGCCGAAAGATCAAATGGTGGACGCGTGACGAGCAAGTTCGGCCGGCGAATGAGCAAACGCAAGTGTACACCGCGGATATGGACGTGGCCGCATGAAAACGCTGCGTCAAAACGGAAGCTGCAGAGAGTGCTCAACTTTATTCGTGCGCTGGCGCAATACAGTGGAAGGTAAAAATATTCGGGCTGTACAGGGTGTACCATAATACGCGGGCATAACTTTAGTGATGGATTCAGCACATAAAAATAATAAAAGAATTTTATATCAACGTTTGGCCTATTTGACCTTGTTTCCGAGTTATGCCTACGTTATCGTGGTACACCCTGTATAGTACGAGCTACTATTTAGAGATAGAGTATCTTAGAAATAGGTGGATGATTTTTGGAATTTTTCACTACTTAGAATCCAGGTGTTATGTTGATTCTATTTCTTCTACCTGGACCTGGTTTCCTTTGTTTACAGAAACTTATGGTATCCAGGCAGTGGATTAACCAATAAGCAACATAAGCACGTGATTAGGGCATCAGAAGAAAGAGGGGCACCAGACAAATTTCTGAATTTTAAAATCCTACTTTTGTGTCAAATTATCGGAAATTCAAATCGTACATTACGTTGACGTTATCACTCTGTATGTAAAAGGGCCTCAAAATCTTTTAAGAGGGTATACCCATTTGAACCCTCGGAAAATGTGTACATTTTGTGGATTTTTTTTACAAGTCAACGGCTTGATGAAGAGTTTCCGTTTTTTTACTATCTTTACATAGTATTATGAACTATTTAAAAAAAAAGTTTCAGTTAAAAAACTATTGTTTTTCGGAAGTTATGCACACATATCCGAAAGTCCTGAAAGTGGGCCTGAAAACAGCTGTATGTCGTGTTTGAAATCAAAAACAATAAAATCTTCATACAAAGTATGTCAATAGCACCTCGTCCAACGGGGCCGATTTTGAAAAATTTGAAAAATAAAGAAATGGTGAGAGATCAAAGGTAAAGTTACATTTTTCTACGAGAAAAGGCCACCTGTTTTCTTTATAAATAATGAACGGGGAATCGGAATAAAAAAAAACCCTCGATGGACGATGTGGAATCTTATTCCGATCCTGCATGCCAAATTGGAAGTGAATTGGTTGAACGTAGCGCGAGTTTTTAAGCCCACCGTTTAGCCGTCTAAAATCGGGAGACTTTCGGATATGTATGCATAACTTCCGAAAAACAATAGTTTTTTAACTGAAACTTTTTTCTTAAGTAGTTCATAATACTATGTAAAGATAGTAAAAAAACGGGAAATCTTCGTCAAGCTGTTGACTTGTAAAAAAATCCACAAAATGTACATATTTTCCGAGGGTTCAAACGGGTATACCCCCTTAAGTGCCAGGGCCTCTACGGGTCTTAATCCAGCCCTGTATCCAGGAAATGAGTGGTCAAGTAACATTATTATTTTTTTTTTGAATTTCTTGGTGGTACGAATACTTTTGCTCTCCACCGTATTTCGTGCGAGAGACTGGGGAATGGCTACGGCTTTTGCTGGATTATGCACGGCGAGGACATTGTGCGGGCTAAAATCGTCTGGCTATCAAAAGTCTACTACACCGAGGCGCTGTTTTAGCGCGAACTAGGAGACAGCGAGCACGCCCAGCAGATCTTTATCCGACACAGCGCTCAAAGGGTGACAAAGAAACGCTCGCGTGACTCGGTAAGGATAGCTGACACCAGGATTGCGCATCCCTTTATTAGCGTCAATTTGTAGCTATACGCAGGGTTAATGTGTCCGCCAATGCAATTTTCTTATCCGATGTAGGGGTTGGATGCAACCCCTTTTACAATCATCTGTTTTGTGGACACACCCTATACCTTTCCGCACAGAAGCCCACATTGCACAAAACTGTAGCATACCTATACTGATGATAACGAAAAAGGAGGACTGATCAAAGTTCGTTTCATATCCCATGTATTTTTAGCACCCTGGACGTTCATCCAGCGTTCACACTCTCGAGGCACAGCCCCCCAAGACTGAAGAATGGAGCCACAGGAAGAGTTCGATATTCAATTTCCATCACGTCAGGTTTACACGACCGAACTTCCGCCGGATTACGATCTCCCTGCAGGCATTGTTCATACACCATCACCCCTCCTTTTCGATCCCCCGCGTTCCCCGAAACACGGTTGCAACGCCTCGAAGATTGAAAGGAAGAAAATGAAACGCGAAGTAACGAGGGAGCTTCGGATATGAAATATAAAAGCCAGCGTAATTGGCATTTCTAAATTATACAGTTGCAATCTTCAAAGTGTCGTAAAGTTCCTATCTCGTTGGTTTATCCCTTGCACCTGTCCGAATAAAGGCTACCCACCGAAGCGAGATCCCGACGATAAATTGGGACGCGCTTTAATTGTAGTTCACGCGCGTACGGGCTTAATGCACGCCGGATAATGAAAATGCAGCATCACCGCGGGTTCGTACGTTTTTTTTCCCCTCCCCCTACCCAGCGAATTGCCGAGCGTGGCCAGCGGGCACTGTGGTAACGAGATACAGTCTCCTAGAGATATCCCCGGGCGAGAGACGAGGCCGCGGAGAGAGAGGCAGAGGCAGCAAGTAAGACAAAATGAAAGCCCGCTGGTCATTTCACCTTGTGATCGCACGGCCACGTTCGCCAAAGCTAGAAAAAGGAAAGAAGGAAGAGGGGGACGTTGCAGCAACTTTATTTCACCAGCGCCAACTGGTCCTCAATGTCAGCTGCTGCAAGCATCGGATGTACTCGCGGGCTGTACGACATTCTGCGGCATAAATCACGCGGGATACATGGTTAATTGTACAATCGCGATAAATCAAACGATCAGCGGGAGGCCGTAATTACCCGTACGTGGACAATGATAAATCAAATGCAAAGACGTAGAATCGTAAAATGTAATAGCCCCGCGGCCTTATGAATGTTACGGGTAAGAGCGTGTACACAGTGTTGTGTCTCTTATTAAGCCTCGGCCAAGATATTTACTTGGGAACATGCAATTCTCCCTGTCTCTCTTCCCGCCCCGCTGTTCCCCCGATTAAAGTTTATACCAACGTGGAATAGTTTGTAAACGAAGGAGTTGGAATACAACTGTGTATCAGTTTGTTCAAAGACGTTTCATGGTGGTAACTTAATCAGTTAAGTGCTGAGACCTTATGAGACCAGAAAGGATCCCAAGAAGCTCATGCTTGATACAGAGAGTCACAAAGTTATTTAAGAAAGTAAATAGTTGTGTAACTATTTTCGTCGCTACGCGATTAATACAGCACGCAAGCTATGAAATAAATAAAAGCAAATAGATTTTCCCAACTATTTCGTGACACACTGTATAACTCTCCGGTATCAATTTCTCTAGAATTTTTAGGTTAGCAACGGACAATGCGTCAGCTGATCAAGGAACGGCTATAAATCCTAGAGTAGCGGCTGTTGAAGATTCTAAGGGTTCGCAACGTTTTAACCGATTCGAAATTAATCGTTGTCACGGAGTAATATTTCACCGGAGACAAAAGATTTATGCGCTATCGTAAAGACACTCCGCGACCCGATATCACGGCGCGCCATCGTCAGGACTTCCTCTTAACTACTCACGTGCTCCCAGCTGTTCTTATACGTATACAAACGCAGCTCGTTAAGCCACGAGGTCCACGCGTTGCACACTCTTGTCGCGGATACGTTTAACGAACGATTAAATCGCCGGCGGTAGTTTCTCTCGATACCTGATCGAGGACCACGACCGTACACTACACTCTGTTGGTCGCGAAGTCAACTCAAACACTGCGAAAACGATGGTCACAGCGGTGAAGACAAAAGAGTGACTAAATGGTCACGTGATTGCCATGGGAACACATCTCACGCGATGCTCCTGCTACGTGTATTGTGCTTACAAATGCCACATTGTAAGTCTGCGAAGCAGAATTTCGAATAAAATTTTCTTGAGAAATAGAAGCTTTGTTCGAAAAGGACAACAACTATTCTGATAAAAAATAAAATACAGTAGTAACAGTTAGGGGACCTATTAGCATTCCTTGATATTCATCAACAAAGAGACACCGTTCTGAAACTTCTCACTTCTCCGTACACACGGCAAGCTTACACCGCTCTCGTTAATTTCCGTAAGTCGCATTAATGAGAACAGACCGTAAGAGCATGGTTAGGTTTCCCCTACCGGCAAGGTAAGTAGTACGAAAGCAAGTTCGATGCCTCGCGTGGATGCGAGACAAAGCCCGATGGGAGGGCTGGGCGTGAACGGATCGATGGTAAAGCGAAGTGGTGGTACTGACCTGTGCGAACAACGAGTCGGCAGAAAATTCCAATAAAGGTCGTACATCATTGAGCCGGGAGATTAAGCCGGTCACGTGGTCCCGTGCACGCATGCTGCCACTTCGAGGGAAGGATGCGACGTTGCGGCGCGAGGCGTGCGCCTGCGCGCACAACGGTCCGTTCACTCGCGATCACGAAGCGTGGGCGTGAGACGGACCACGTAGGTAGACGAATTTTCCGCGAGCACGGGTAGCGCGCGTGGCCAGCCGTCCGTCGGGCGAGTTTCGCGAGATTTAATGAATGCCACGCGATCGACCCGGCCGCGTGTCGTGGCTTCAACTGGTCACAGTTCATCTCCGCGCGTTCCTCCTCTTCTACCCTCGCATACACGCGACGAATGCCAAACGACAGCCGCGTACCACCGATCCACATGACGAGACGATTCGCGTTTGTAGAGACACGTACGATTTAGGGACGATCGCGCGCGCGCGCGCGGGGCTGTTTATCCCGAACGACCGACAACATCGCGAGAGATGCTATCCTCGCGTGACAGGCCCACTCACTCGCGTCACGCGCTCGGCCGGTACGACTAAGTTTTTCGGAACGCCCAGTGTTACGTGACGCGCGCCTTTTCGCGGGTTACTTGCCGGTAACGAAACAGGCGTCCCCGATGAAATATGTAGTCTATGACATAATCGACAGTCAGGCTGGCGCCCGTTTATTGGCGCTAGTGTCGACGCCGGCCAACGTACCGTAGCAACCCTACGTCACTTTCGTCGTCGAAGGTGTTGCTGCCGTAGGTGGCACGGTCGTTTCGGCCCTAGCTAAAGGTAACGCCGTCTGAAGAAGAGCCTTCGGGAGACGACCAGGTGGGGGTTTATGGGTTTGCATCCTATGTACTCCATCGTATCTCTAGTTATGGTCCCGCGACAAAACCCACCTATATAACGCCGCGGCGTTACTTTGTATATCGAATGCCGGGGCGAGCGTCGATCTACATGCACACCTGTGCATGCGCGTGCGTTCGCGCGCGCGCGCGGGCAGGCGTGTGCACGCCACGTATGGGATACACCTTGCAGGCATGAATTGCGGGCTCTCGTTTCACGACGCGGTGGCTGACACGGGGAGGCGGTCGCGTAACCGCCGTCTGGTAGAAGGCAACGTTCCATCTCCCTGGCATGTAAGTCGTTACAGGGGGATTTTAGCAAAATTGAGTTCCCCCACCCCGAACTCTTTTCAAAGTATAAGCCCGTTTCCCGTCTACGGCGTATATCTACCTATCTCGCGCTGGCGCCACTGCACTCGCCGTCGTCAAGATGAAGCGAGATTGAGGCTTATTCTTTCCCCCAGAAAGCATCCTATCTTGGATAAACTTTACATTTCCTCTTTACTGGCAACTTTTCTCTTAGATTAAAATTTTAATCTGAGCCTCCCCGAGACGGGCCGGAGTATCTTTCAGGCGTTGTAATACTGCGATAATTACGATTTTACGATAAAATGAAGGCAAAATGAGAAAAAGAAGGGGGGTGGAGGGGGGGGGGGGGGGATTTTGTTAGGGCGCTTAAGCGTGAAACGTGAAACGGATTAATGTAACCATCCGAATTTGTTGCTTGTGTACGGTGTTGCGTAAAATTAACATAGCACAAGGACGCGTTGAATCAAACGAGTTTGGTTGGGTGTGTTGGGCAAACGGAAATATGGCGGGAAGTTTATGCGATCGGTAAAGTAGGGCGCGATAGAAGTTATCGACCCGTGTATATATAGCACACTATCCAGGACTGCAATAATCAAACGCGGCGACTGTGTGGGTGTGTCACCAGTAATTCCAGCCACAAGCTATTAACAAATCTAAGTAATCAGATTATAATTCATTCGATAAAAGTTAAATTCCACTGGATTCAAAAATACATCTTATAAGAAAAATTCATTTCGATAGCATAATTCGACAAAATCTTTGCATTAGGTTATAGACTCGTATGCATCCCCGAAAATTTGGAAAAATCGTGAAACGTTACCTGGCCGCGAGAGGAGCTCAACCTGCCTCCCCGTTACCTCACCCTGACAGATTCCACGCGGACAAGGATAGAGACAGAGTCGGCTAGAGGGATGGAAAGCGCAGTAGGGGGCGCGGTGGAGGGGGAGATGCTGGTCAGAGAGCGGCCATGATGGTTCGGGCAGCCAATCAGCGGGTCGCGTTGCCCCGTTACGGCGTAATGGCCGCGGGACACCGCCCAATGTAAAACCCGACGGACGATACGCTTATTGGATCCGAAGGCGTTAAAAGTTTTATTGCATGACTGACAGTTACACCTCGCATCTGAAACCCCGCCACGCTCGTCTCTCCCTTTTACTCGTAAAAAGCAAGGCGCGCGGGTATCTGTCGCAGCCCCGCGGATACCCTGGAAACCCCCCCATCGCACCGAATGCCCCCTGGACTACGCCCCGTCAACCCTGCATCGCCTTTATTCGGAAACTCCATTTTCTAGCTATTCCCCTAACCACCCCTTTTTCTGTTGCTTGCAAGGAGCGCCGGAAATTTGAATTTGAACACGAGGCTTGCGAATTTCCTATGCTACTTTTTTTCGATTAGAAATTTATGATGAGGAAGGGTCCAAGTACCTAAATGTGTACATGTTATAAATAGGTACCTATGGATCGTTTTTGAGTAAGAAGTTATGTAAGTCACGTGATTTGTATCCAGAAGATTTTTTTTATAATTAAGTTTCTTTTGCAAATCAGTCAATAGACCTGTGGAGGAAGCGAACATGGGAACATATCGAACTTAATGGGTTTTTGTAAGGAGTAGTTATCAGAAAAATATTTGACACGTATCTTCTGCAATCGGCAATCGTCCATGTTGTAGCGTGTAAGAGTTACCACTTAAGTAGGTACAAGGGAACATCCCGAACCAGAAAATTAAAAAAATTCTGAAACTTTGTGTATATAGGTAAAGGGGATTTCCTCCTGATTAGAGCGTGATTTTTGTGTGCTGCCCAAATTCACTCTAAAGAGGTAGAAATGATCCCTGAATATCCGGTTACTTTCCAATTTTGTGTTATAACTCGTGAAATGTAAAATAATTTTTTTTTTACCAACTGATAGATCTAATTAAAAGAAATAACTTTTGTCTTGAAACTTTTTTTCTATCTCTTACAGTTCGCGAGATATAACACAAAATCGAAAAATAGCCGAATTTTCAGGGGTTAATTCACCCCCTTCGAGTGAATTTTGGCAGCACACAACAATTGCGTTGTAATTAAGTAGACGGAAATCTCTTACATATTCACAAAGTTTCAGAATTCTTTTGAATTTTCGGGTTCGGGATCTTCCCTTGTTAGCGTTAATGGTTCGCAGAGTTTTTCCCCTAAATTACAGGTCGTCGCGAAGCGTTGCTCTTTTGTAAAATAATAGTTAGTTTACAAGGAAAATTTAATTAATAAGGCAATGTACTTTATTAAGTAGTTTGTAATGGTCGCATATCAGTTCCATTTTTATAATGATATAAAATAATATAAATAAATATTGTTAAGTTAAAATTTAGTAATTCAGTTTATTGTAACTTAACAAAAATTCAAAAGTGGCACTATATCAGCCAAAATGTTGAAGGGGGTGAAAACAGCCCCCAAAATTGGGGGTCCAAAATATATTTTCTGAAACATCTCGAGTACTATCAGGCGCAGAAAAAAATCTTACTTTCAAACTGTGTGTTTTTTTAAACACGAATCCTGCCCCCTGCTCAAATATTTATAAAATTTATTTTGTTCAAACACCTATAGGTACTACAAATTAACACTTCTTTTCCAATTTTCCTTGTAAAATATTAACCAATATTTCACTATGTAAATAGTTCATAGTCACGTCCTGTAGTCAAACGAAATGATTAATTCACGAATTCTTCATCTCTTTCTATACTTTCTTATCACGCTCAGAATCACGATGCCAAACGCGTTGTGCTAAACAGACGGAATACATCCCTCGCAATAGCAGTAAATTTAATTAACGAACGTGTACGGAAGCAGTAGAACGTAGCCACAGCTGAAAACATGTTCAGGCTAATCGTTTCATACGACCGAAAGTCTGTTTAACGTCGTCGCATATTATTAATCAGTTTATATCGCTCCGGTAAAAAAGATTGAGCGGATATTATTACCCGCTATGTAAACTGACAGATTTAATTAATTAAGATTTAAATCTTAATTATTTATCCCCCGTTGCCGTTTTTTATTATTGCGCCGTTACCAGCTGGCGATGATATGCGATGTAGGAAGCATTGTGATTACCCTGCTCGCTAATGAGTTACACGCACGGCTTGTAACGCAGGCTAACGGTGCTTTCCAACAGCCGCACACAGTACACACGCCTGTGTGCCGATTAGAAGATAATATAAGGTGTAAATTAAAGTGTATGCAACTATGTTATTCGCGATAAAGCATAGTTGATGCAATGAAGAATTTGTTCAAACCCTCTCGGAGCTATATTTTCACGCCAGCAAGTTGCACGTTTACCATTAACATCGTCTATGTAAATAAACATCATACAAAGTATTCCATCGAGATGGTTCCCCTTAAAGGAGCAGGTACGCAAGAAGCTTCTGCATTTTGCAGTAATTTAAAGGCAAGAAGTCTAAAGAGCGCAGTAGACTTCCAAAGTAATTAAAGAGAAGCTGTTCGGTAGGTCGGTAAAAGATAAACAGCAATTCGATGTGCGATCTACGCGTAGCAGAGTTTGAAACATTACGTTGTCGAATGGTTAGCAGAGGTAAAGCAGCGTTATACTCACCCCGGGCCTGGATCGATGAACTCCGATCTCTCAGTGGGCACAGCACTCTGTTACAGTCAGCACGCGATTGTCTAACAATAGATCACTCCCGCACAGTGGTCTCTGCAGCGTCACAGACTCCGGCCATGATCATCAGAGCGACAGACGCGATGAAGTCATCGATGACTTTCTGACCTGGGTCAAGGACGGCTGGTTTACAGCCTCCGGCTGCCACTCGGTATATCTCATCTTCCTCCTGGCAGACAATGAGATATCTCCGTTGCTATCAACTGTTTACTTCAGCTGCGTGTTGCCGTTTCACTTCTACGAAGCGGCTAATCGTATTTCTTGAGATGCATCTTGTAGTTTTATAGCCCGGGGTGCTCTGTATCAAGTGTTCACCAAGATTGTTAGGTTAATTGCAACAGTGGTGACGAAAGTAGGGGAAAGATCGCGTGCGAAGTTATCTCTCAGTCCAGTTTCTGGAGAACAAGTCTGCCCGGTGTGGTGCATACTGCGCCCCACAGTTCCGTTTATTTCCCTTGAAACACAAGAGGGGCGTACTTCATCTGCCATTAACGATCTATATTCGTAACATCACAACATCTCGTTTATGCACTGAACATTCACTTACTGTTCCCCCATCCCCGTTTATCTTCTCGCCTTCCTCCTCGAGTAACGCTTTCCCCGAACACTCGGCCGCCGAGTCGACGCCTGAATGCGCCCTTGTGCGTTCTCCACTCGAAAACGGGCGTCGTCCATCGACACTCGAGTCCTTTCATGAATATTATCTCCCCGCGAGGGTTACGCCAGCCAGTGGTCCAAAAGCAAAAAAACCGTAAGAAATTCGTCGTCTCCTCCGAGTAAACAATAATCCTCCTTTCACGCGGCCGGGAATTGCTCTCCGATGCGGCTGTCCCGCGGCGGCACCAGCGGGGAATAAACAATCCCTGTCCTCGATGGAGCCGAGCGCCACGGAGCACCGTAATTATTTACATGTCCCGAGCGAAAGATGGGAAGCCAAGAGGAGCGCGGAACGGGAGTCGGGGCGACCATGTGCTCCGCGAGCCTCACGAACATAACTGCGCTTGCGCCCCTTCCCCGTGTCTGACCCCTGCAAACGTCACACAAGCTCTATCCGTCGCTCTTTTCCCCCCGGTCCTCGTCCTGGTCCTGGTCTTCCCTCCGCCGGCGACAAGAGATGGATATGCTGTAGAATCCCGTCCAGTGAACTGTTACCAGCTACCGTTTGTCGGCCATTTACGTGTTCCAGGAACAGCCGAGAAAGGGGGTGCTCGACGACGGCTGGCCGGTTGTCCGAGGCAGGGTGCTCGCGTGCACCGCTCCCGCACCTTCTCCTGGCTAGGGCGAGTCTGTGCACTGCTCTCGCATAAGCTCTTGTCCTCCCTGGTCAGCGATTCAACGTTCCTCCGTGCCGCTGCTACGCGATTCGTTCGCTTTATCGGCTCGGAGAGGTCAAAGTGGCCGACGTTTGGTCGATCGTGGACGCGAGATATCGAGGCGCGATTCGATTGGGTTCAGAGAGCTGGATCGAGATAATCGAGTCTGGCCGCGATGGTTCTTGACCTGATATAACTTATCGGCGATGCTCATTGACTTCAGCCTTCATAGTTTACGTCGCCGGTAGATGCGGGTTAAATAATTCTTTATATTAAGGAGAAATTCTGTGACGAGTACCAGTATACTGATAAACCTTTCTTTATCTGCCGCGACATTCAGTGAACTTCGAACTCTCGTGCCCTCCTCGCTGATTGGCAATTATGTGAATCACGTGTGGAGGCTGCCGTCGAGTCTACTGATCGTCTATTATTCTATTATACTTCAATGAGAGGGGTAGATGACCTAGACAGATGCCTCTGAATGGAATCGAGCGTTGAGAACGTAGAAGCCAATGTGTACCGATAACATTCTGACTATTTTCACAGAATTATGTCGTCAAACATTTCAACGAAGGGTTCATTCTTTCTCTTCGAACACGCGTCACAGAGCTGCTTTCACCCTCGCAAGACTCGAACCCCTCTTCGTCCTCATTGTTCAACGAAATCTTTATCCAATGAAACTATTGAAAATCATTGGCTGCAACGTTCTAAGCCAAGTTTCATCCAGGTTCGCCCAGGTCGTGGCCAAGAGGGTCCAGTCCCAACATGGCTGACGATCCTCTCACGCGTGCTTATCCTTTTTGATAATATTCGCGGATAAGAAGCAAGCGGAACTCGGTATCTCGCGCACGTAAAATCACTATAGGCTACCGAGGTCTCGGGATGGCGCGCGATCGAAACCGCGGCCGAAGCCACGGGGCACACTGGATACTTCTTCGAGCGACCCTTCCACTGCGCTCCAGGCGCATCCGTGTGCACCCGATGCACCCCCTTTTACGCACTTGCTCTCTCTCTGTAGTTCCTTGCAGGTATACCCATGCGCACTGCACCGAAAAACCAAAGAGGCAGCATCGTCGAAGAAGGTGAAGCTTATTCGTGTATCGAACATTCGCGTCACGTTGGCAGTGAGCAGGAAGCCGGCGGTCACCAAACACGAAAGGTTACGGGCCAATGGCGGCGAATGGGCGTTTCGCGTGATGCCTCTCTTTCTGTCTATTCAATCCCGGCGGCTACCAATTTTACTCGCGGCGACGGTCCACCCGGACGATCAATTAAAATATCCGCGAGCTATTATAGCCGCGTACGCTCGTTTCGCTCGGCTGGTCCCATCCCGTATTCCGCGAATAGCTGGCGACGGGCGAAATTAAGAGGAGAACGCGGGGGATGTGTAAACACCGCGGCGTTCCTGTCTCGGCAGTTAACAACTCACTGAACTAAACGGCCTTTGTGTCATCTCTGGTCGCCAGGGGTTCTTCGACCGTGTGCTCAAAGTGGAATCGAATCTCGAGCATTGTGTCTTTGCTGATTTTGCAGCTAAATACAATGACTTGGTCAGTGATAGGTTCTGCGATCATAGAAATAAATGTCTGTTTAGAAACAAGCACAAGAATTCACTGAAAAGTCACGTTATTGATTTGCACAGGTTCGTTTAGATAACTGAATGCTTCATGCAAATAGAGATGGAATATAAATAGTTGAGCGGCTATAGTAGTGGGAATCAGGGGATTAAGTAGTTCCACGGGCATAGGTATTCTTAGTTTTAAAGGCAAGGAAAATACCCAAATAAAATAACGGAAGATAAAGCTTGAGGGAAGAGAGATGAAGCTTGAGGGATCCTCCTGATATTCTACCTGAATATGGTTTCACTGAAAAGTGATGCCACTGATCTGCACAGGTTTTTTTAGGATTGCTGGATGCTTCAAATACCTAAATAGAGATCGAACGTAAATAGTTGAGCGGCAATAGTTTTGTGAATCAGAGGATTAAGAGTTCCCCGGGCATTGGATCAGCTATTCTAACTTTTAAAGGCACAGAGAATAATATCTGACGCAAGATGAAACTTGAAGGAAGGGAAATGAAGCTTGAGGAAAGCGAGATGAAGCTTGAGGGAAGAGAGATGAAGCTTGAGTGGTCTTCTTAATATTTTACCTCAATTATGGTTTCCACCTGGAAAGTTGTTACGTTCAGGACAAATTTACTGATAGAAAAAGAAATACCTAATCTTGAGCGAAAGACGGAGGAGACTGAGGCGACTGTTGAAGATCCAATCGAAGGATGCCTATTCTTAGAAACTTTTCACTCGCCTCTGCGCCCAACTAGCCCCCGAATGAAAAAGCGTTCGCCAGGGAGAGAACGTCGTCTCGTAAAACCCGTGATTTGCATACGATGTAAATTACGCGATAAGAGCGTAAAATCCTGATTGCTTCATACGTGTTATAAACCTGTTGTCATGCACGAGCTTTGATGCAAATCGTTGGATGTTATTACCGCCGATATCTCCTAGGCAGGGGGCAGAACAAGCCTCCATTGTTACTTTGTCTCGCAACGAGTCGCTTGGCCAACGGAAAACGCGACGGCAGCCCTAAAAACCAGCAATTTAAGCGCCCCTTTCAATCGCGACAAGGAATCGCTGCTTTGCAACAACGTGGCTAGCCAATGGCTGACTTGCGTTCACTTCAATAAGCTTTCTTCCACGATATGTTGCTTCCCCTAGGACTTCTATCCTTCAAATAACTGTTTGCGTGTGTCATAAATCTAGAAATACCAAAGGTAGCCAATGAAATTCGGAGTTAAAGAACAAAGTTGAGATTTCAGTGGCGCAAAAGGAAAAAGGAGATCGATGTAACCACGACTAAAATAATTCAAGAGCTTTGTAAAAAGAAAAGTAAATTTTTATAATCACCTAGGGTAGACCGGGGCGAATTGAATCACTTTGTGTTTGACGGTAAAGAAATAATAGTCAAACATTAAAAAAATCATTTTTTATTATATATTCGTGACCAGTACACCTTTGGCTTGAACATTAATATGTAAAATTGAAACACAACATAAAAATCTTTCATTTATAAACAAAAGACGAAAAAGTGAGAAATATCCGATTCGCCCAGAAACTTGGGGCGAATCGGATGACCCAGAAATCTCTGAAGAAACTAAAATTTTCATAACAAAATCTTTAGAATCAACTTAAACAAATCGAATTTAATGACAGTGAAGTCAAGTGACACTACTTAGAAAACAGAGCGGAAGGATATTGCCGTTTTTTGCCGCCTCTATCGGCACAATTCTCGTGGCACCACTCTTCTCAGACGATCTTCTGAAAGTGGACGAATTAATTTTTCACCACAGAAAATACAATGCCATCTTCATTAATTTATTTGATTTATTTTCGTTATTTCTTTAGATTTAATTTTTAGCACAGCCTTCTCTATATTTTTTTGGGACACCATGGTCCCTGATGGCTCATTTTTATGCACGTACGAACCATCTGTATATAAACAATTCTCATATTTATAATCATAAAGATACTCAAATTAAAAAAAAAAGAGTGATCCGATTAGCCCCATATATAAGTATTTCAAAGGTTGTAGATTACATAAACATATTACGATATAATAGTCTAACATACATCAAATACTAAACTTGGACACCGTGCAAACTAATAACAATAAACACATTTAAATTTTCAAGCTTACTTTTTATTTTAAATACGAAATTGCAGATTAAGTAGGTTAGATTCGGACCAATTTTGTAACGTTCGCGCGCGTCCGTCTGACTGAAACCGTATGCCAGCTCCAAACAATGACTTAAAATAATTGACGGGCTATCGCGGTAGGTGCGGGGGAGGGGGGCGATGTACTACGAACGATCGGAATGCTCATTTCTATCGCGATGTAAGAAGTATGGACTAAATTCTTATTTTGATCCGATTCGCCCCGGTCTACCGTAATGAATTTTACTGAAATATGCATTAAAAATATTTTTATCCCCTCACCTCGGCTGCTCCCAAGATTAAATCCTGAGTGAGAATCCACTGTGAGATTTTGTGTGTAAATTTTCCTTAAAACGCAACCAGTGCATTGCTCACTGTACGCTCCATCTAATATTTCTCAACCATCCAATTTCGTTGTTATCTACTGAAAGCATTTGGAGTCATTTTAGGGCACACGATGCAACAGATTATCCTGAAATTGCGTTCCCCCGACAACTTCCGACCTTCCTCGTTGGGAAAGCGCAGCGTCGCCAGGAATTCGAGGGAAACGGAAAGGGAAAGTCGAGGACGGGGCTCATTGTCCAGGGACGGAATTCGTGCAACCCTTCAAAGGATTACCGCTATATAAAAACCCAGGTCGAAATTGAAAACATAACCTACTTTCTCTTCGAGGGATTCGACTGTGTACCAGGGAACGGACCTCGTGCCGAAAACGGGGAGGAAGGAAAAAAAAGGAGAATACAACCCCGAATGGGCGAAACAAAGGATGGAAAGGAGAAAGCGCGATGCCCCCGCGCGCGTTCGTGAACGAAGGGAAACTTCGGCGACCGATCGCACGGGCATAACTCGAGATTAAGGAACAGGTTTTAAGAAAATAATTTTCTTCGCGACCACGCGAGCCCAGCGCGAATAATTTGCGATTCGGTTCATTGCGCAGCTGGTCGCGGAAGCCTCAATAAACAACACTCTTTATAGCGGGTACCCTTACCGCTGTGATATCTCCAAATATTCCAATCTCGGTATTTACATAAATCGAATCGTTGCTTCGAGGTTTTACGCGAAGTACTAACAAATGATTTTTTAATAAATTCGGGGAGAAGAGTCGTGGGAGAATGATTTTAAGACTTGCCCTGTGTCTCGACTGTATCTCGGCTATTGCTCGTTGATGCAGAGTCTGAATATCCGAACTTTTGAAATTAGAAGAGTAAATGGCAATTTTAATGCCCCTACTTGACCCGTTAGAACACCTGTATCTACTCTTCCAGAGCAGCATTCTTCTCATCACGTTTCAACGTTACGAATCCAATTTGCAGCATTTGTACATTACCGAATAATTATGATGACAGATTACTTAGATATTTTTGCACGGAACAGCAATGTGTTTAAGTCTGAACTGCTTAGAGTTGTTCTGGGTTAGTTTGTGGTTAATAATCTGTTGTGTCGTAATGTACCGTAAACTGGGGGAACATTGGCATGTTTTCGGAACATTTTGCTATAGGTTTAATATAAAAATTAACATATTTACATTTGCTTTAAGTATCCTATCATAACTTTGCATCCTTTGTGAATGCACTACAAGTGTCAAAATGCATAAACTTTTGTCCTTACCCTTCTTTAATACATGTTAAATATCCAGTAACCGGGTAACATTGGCACATCATAAGTATATAAAATTTATATACTTATGATGTGCCAATGTTACCCGGTTACTGGATATTTAAATATTAATTAAAAAAAAAATATATATATATATATATATAAAATAGAGTGCATTGAATATGAAAAGAAACAAATATAAGTGTTACTGTAAGTTCAGATGTGGTACAACTTTAACATTTTAGTGCTATATATATTATAAGTATTATATTATTAGTATTATATTTATACCATATTTAAAAATATTAATTAAAACAAAAAAAAAATATATATATATGTAAGCTTTGTGTACGTGTCGATGAGCCAGATATGCTCGAGAGAGGTCGGAACTTGAGAGGTGAGAAAAGTAAACAGATAGATAGACAAAGTGACAGTTAACTCATTATTAATTACACCGATAATTCGCAAGTGAACTAATAAATAGAAATCTCTAAATACTGAGATCTACACAAGTACAAGTTTCTATAGGAATCTTGTGTTGAGACAATATAGGGAAGCACAAGCATTTAATTGTTGATTCTCTATATTTTTAGGTTAGTATAGCACGTGGGAAGTATGCAATAAATACTTATTATGTAAATAATAATAATAAAACTCTATATTTTTAGACGAATCAACCTTGTGTTTTTGCTTAAGAAAGGAGCCCCTTTATCATATTATATATATATTTTTTGTTTTAATTAATATTTTTAAATATAGTTTAGGTATCCTATTATAACATTGCATCGTTTGTGATTGTACTACAAGTATGAAAATGCATACAAATTTTTTCCTTTTCCTCTTTAATAGATGTTAATTAGGTAGATGTCAATGTTACCCCGCACTGCCAATGTTCCCCCAGTTTACAGTATTTGGTCTTGTTTTTATATCGTAAACAATGGGGTCCACCCGTAAAAAGTGAATAAATAAAAGACTTGAGAGCAATTTACAGGGGATTGGAGCAAATAAGCGAAAGAATGGCTGCAGTCCATCGAGACACCGTTTAAATAAAGTCCGGCGAGCTGACGCGCGGATGAAATCGTTTGTTTCGATTTAGCCGCGTAATTTAACACATCTAAATGTCGCCATCGCTTAACACCTCTCAGATTTACATCGCATTCGACTGAAACTGATGGCCCATTGTTTCCACTGCTCGCCACGCTCGTTTCTCTTTATCTAGATTCTTCGCAACGGGTCAGGCGTCGCGGGGACACGAATTTCCATATGAATTAGACAGTAACGAGGATGCTCGGTGAATTACATCGCTGAATCGTCCTCGCCGGAATTAGCAGGTTATGGGCGTTATTTATCGCGAGGTGGCAACGTGCGCGGCATGTTGGATATCGATTCTGCCGAAGCAAAGAATTGTTGTCTCTCTGTTGGACACCTGCCAGCAATTGATAAATGAAAGAAGACAGAAGACGTTAAGTGAATAGGGACTGGCGCCTCTCAAAGTCTCAAGTAGCACCAAGCGGTCGCAAAAATTCCGTGGGTAACTAAATAATAACCCAACCTGACCACGGACCAGAGCTTCGATTGAGGCGATCATCAGCGGTCGAGTCCTCTCCAAAGCTCAGGCATACATTCCCCAGGTCGAGGTAGATCCTCCGCGGATTTTTCAGCCCGTGGCGCCGCGGTTATTACGCGATTTAGTCGCGAATCTCCCAGCGAAGCGTATCAGCGGAGGATCCAATCTGATCGGGATCGCTGAGCGGCTCGAGGGGAAAGGGAACGGCTCGAGGGGGAAGGCCGAAGGTATTGCCAAACGTTTACGAGGAGGCTACTTTGCATCCTGGAGGTCGATAACGCGTTGATCCCGACCTGCGCGAGTATTTTCCCTGCACCGCATCGTCCAAGTGCACAGCCAAGTCACATGGCGCATGGTCGCGATACACGGATTGCCTGTCGCTGGCGGCCGAATGGGCGTGGCCAGCCGCGCTACGGCCGTTCCGCCAATCGATACCCGTCTGCCCCCACTCCAGCCGCCTTGTGATCGGTGCACAGCGCGAGCAGGAATTCGACGGGGTTCCCCTCTCGCGTTCCACGGCTCCCGCGGACATGTTCTTGCTGGGAACAGCGCTCTCGACCGCGGAAAAACCTCTTGCTAATTGAGTATTTGGGTAGCGGCGTTTGTTTATCCGCTAACTGCGCGCTCTTCGAGAGCAACGAACGGGGGGCTGCTGTGCTCCTTGCTCCGGGGAACGGGGAATCTGATCGAGTGCGGCTGGATGGTCTCGTGGAACAGTCTGTGGGAGAGGAATTTGCTGAAGCTTGGGGTATCATGAGCAAGGACCATTGTGAATGATGTTAGCCTGTGTAGAGTTTGTTAGGGCTGAAGGGATTGCTTATGCAGGGGATTTCTACTTGCTTGCGGTAGCATGCCATGGAAGTCCTGATCCAATTCTTATTTATATAGTGCCGAGGAGGAGAGGAGGTTATGAAAGATAGGTTTTATTCCTCCTCATGCAGGATTTGATCTGTACCACTGTGGAGTCGGTAGCATGTATCTTGCCGCTTTGCCTATGTTACAAAGAGCACCTTGAAGGATGACACTTTTGACTACTTATATCTTCGAAATAGCTAAGCATCTGCGGCTAACAGTTTGGGCATACCAGTGAGGATATACCTATGCTCTTATCTTGCCAAACCAGGTCACAATTGGAGGGACACATCGGAAGTTTCCCTTATCAGAGGCTAATGACGCCAACTCTAGGATTTTAGGAGCAGCGATAACAGAAACATTCGTTACTACCCGTTGGTAGGTACATCAGTGGTTGCATTTCCCCAAAAGCATTTCGCTTAATACGCCATGGTCCTATACCATGCATATCTAGATCACGATAGTTGTTTAGTTTAATATAGGTAGCAAACAGAAAAGAAGATTGGTAAGTCTGTCCGAGAATATTCTACTTAGGATCAGCGTAATCCAGAGAATATTTATCGCGATAGACCTATCGCTAATAATAGAACATTCCCCGTCGATCTTGAATTGAACTCGTGCTAGAAAAGTAAGTAGATTCAGATGCCCAGCAACGACCGTCTGTGCGTAATGGCTGCTGAGAGTAAGTGGATTCCGAGGTTCAAGAGCGAACGTGATCGTAGAAAGCCGCGTGGAACGTGTTCGTTATCAAGGCGCTTACCATGAGGGTCGGGAGCAGCTCCCCGTTGTTCGGCCGACGGTGGCGACGGGCGTCGCGACGCGGCACGCACTCACCAGCACGCAACGGTCCAACTGATCCACGATAATACCGGGCAAATCACGTGACCGAGGCTACTCGGCAGGCCAGCAGGAGGATCGTCGGAACTCGCCCAGCACACCACTGACGCAGCACGTCTCATGACGAACTCGCAAGCCACGGGATGTCCGAATAAGCTACCTCCTTGCCCGAGGAGAGGATTCAACCCCTGAAGCGTGTTCGCGCGGAGGAACGGTTGGCTCGCGTTACCGTGGCCTCCGTTGGCCGGCGGAAGCCCGAGAAGAAGGCCCCCGGCTGGCTGTCGGGAAGGGCGACGGTGCCGTGACTAGAAACCGAAAATACCGGCGAAATACTGGCTAACGCGATGGAAGGAACCGTACGCTCGTCGTTCGGCGCGCTATACGGCTTTGCCTTTGCTATACTATAAGGTAGTAAGTGAGCGAGAGACCAAGCGGGACCCCTACCGGCGCAGCCGTACATCTTAGTATTATGGGCAACTCACATTGGAAGATACGCCATCAAGCATAGCCCTAGCGAGAACGCGAGAGCGAGCGAGCCAAGCCGAGCGATTGTAAAAGTTTTAGGGACACTTTGCGAACGCGCCCTCCCCTCTCGCCCTCCCCCACGCGCCGTAGCCCCAGTGGCTCCGGCCACTCTCCTCTCCCTCTCTCGCACTCTCTCTTTCTCTCCTCTCCTCCCGAGGCTGCGAGCAGCCGCGCCCCGGTTCTCTCACCCCGCCGACCCTAGCCGATCACAAACGTACGGACGCGGCCGCGCTGCCGAGGGACAAAGAGAGCCTCGTGGAGAGCGACATCGGGGAGAGAGACGGAGCTAGCGTTGCCCCCTCGAAATCCCCCGCCCCCCGATTCTCCCTCCCGAGCGGCTGCCGCCTCGGCCACCGCCGCAGGAAGATGGCGAGACGAGAGCGAGAGACAGCATCCGAGGAAATGATGCTCTCCTCTCTCGCCGCTCTCATCGGCAACGGACCCGCATAGCTTGACCAACGATCGCCGAGATAGCTGTGTGTGCATGCGAGCCGTTTAGAGGTCCCCTTGAAGAGACTTGTCCGCCCGGCGTCGTTCCTTGGTGGGACAGAGAGATGGGGTAGCCTGTGGTCGCTTTCGCGGGCTTCCACGATCGAGGAAGATGGACGGGCGAAAGGGTACCCTCGAAGGGGTTCGCACCGAAGAGAGGGGTGCCGTCGTGTTGGTTAGCGTCGCGTCGACATGGGCGCGGCGCTCGATCGCGAGAGGAGAGTCACCGGCTGGAATGGCAAAGGGGAGTGGAGAGAGATCTTTGGCAGAGGAAGCGAGACGGGGATTGTAAGGGCTGATGAAGTGTGGGAAAGGAGAGAGACGGTGGCTGAAGAATGCCTCTCTGTTCACTGGTAGCGGCGTGCAGAGGAGGGTGCAAAGAGCGCGATGGCGGGGGAACGGAGACAAAGGGGAAATGTTTTCTTGCTGGGGACGTTCCTTGTCACTGTGCAGTGGCGCCCTCCGCTGCTCCCTTCGAAACATGTGTAACGCGTGCACGTTTTTTTCAAAAGTCTCTGGCGTGAACTTCTCTGGTTGCCATTCAACACAGTGGAACGGCTGGTTCTGGGGTTTGATCAATCGGCCGTGGTCTCTCGAGGTGGAAATAGTCGGTCCCAGATCTGATTTCGATGTAGGCAGGCAGGAGAGTAACGAAGTCGCTCGAAGGATTCGGTTTGGAAATACATTTTGACTGGGTTCCTTCTACAGCCACTGCAGAATATCAGCCTGAGCAAAGGACAGTAACCAAAGTAGGGTAAACCCACCAATGAACGAACACTTAAGGCTAATGAATGAACACTATTATAAAATTATGTTTGCAGCGCGATTGATTCCACGTGCTGCAAAAATTGTTTGGGTATGGAGCAAGAAATTAAAAGAAGTCTCTAATTAATTTGTTGCTTATTTTAATAACTCATTTCCCCCATTTTAATAAAAAATGTCCATTCTCTGGTACGTGTTCATTTACTGGCACATCTACCCTACAATAATTTTCTGAGGAACACACTGTATCTACCCTACGTCGCATAAAGTCGGGGAGATCTCCAGCATGAACAAGTTTAAAGTGACTGAGAAATTGCAAATATATTCAGTTTACCCGCCTATCCATGCTCTGATAAGTTTCCACGCTCTATGAAGCTCACTGGCACTGGATGAATCAGTAAGCAATGGGAAATCGGCTTTCACACAGAACCTGCACGCAGATCAGCATGCGAGTTGACAAATTTTCAGACATGGACACAACTTTCTTCTACATCCAGTGGCGGACTGGGTCTAAAAATATTGGTTGCCAGGTGACAAAGGGGTCTCACTCACAACTATAAGGCTATTATTTATAATTATAATACAACGTAAATTTTGGTTGCATAGGTACAGTAATAATATTGGAACTTTTATTATATTTTCAAGCTACTAAAAGGTCATTAATATTTTTAACATATTGGCTGATGTTTAAGGTAGCCCTCAGGGCCCGCTTGCCTTCTGACCAGTCCGCCACTGTCTACAATCAGTGATGAGCAACACGCGGGGTGTATTTGGCCCTGCAGCCACTACGGCCCGCAATTGTTTCAATTGTAAATCTAGGGGAGGGTTGCCTATATCGTATCACTTAAGACATTTTACGTTATATTTCATATTTGGTACTAATTTCAACGCAAATGACTATTGGATATAATAGAGTAGAAAATAGAGTAGAAAATATTCAACATAAAGTAATGATTGTTACATAGTTACAGATACATATGTATATGGATCACACACAGGCCACAATAAGCTATGAATATGATATATATTCATAACCTATATAACATACGAGTTGTCAAATCCTACTGCTACGATTGTAGTGGTACCATTTAGGAAACATGGTCAATTTATTTATAAATATCAATTTAAACTTTATAATGAATGTAATATGTACTTAAAATGAATGTAAAATATTCTACATTAAACCCGCTTTTAGAAAAATACAAAAATACAGGACAAAATTGCATTGTTTGATTATTATCAGTTAAAATTAACTGTTAAAAAGATACATCAATCATACCTGATTTTTTAAATGTTTATAGCACGCACAAAATAGGGTGTAAGCTCAAAAGGTTTTGTTTCTATTTCTTATTTCGCATTTACTTGATATTTTTAACATCAGATGTCGTTTATATTCATTAATTACTGAGAAATACGATATGACCAGTACGATATTGGCAACTCTCCCCTATATTAGAAATAACGAATTCATCCTATAAATTAAAATTCTTTCATTAAGTAAGTAGTAGATATATACAAGTGTTTAATATTGCGGCCCGCATAGAGTATTAATTAGGTTTCCACTTTTGCTCCATTACTGGACAAACTACGTCACATACCCAGTATAAAAACGTACCTATGCCTATTTGACGTACTCTGTATGTTCGTGTATTAAAAAAGAATTCAACACAGTATCTTCCAATGTAACAGTACCTATTCTCAAAATTTCTATCATGTCCTTTTAGAATCTTCCTTCGCTAAATTAGAAATATCGTCTTATTTCCACTTGCATAATGGCGTAATATGGGAGAAAGGAATAACCTGGTAGGTAAAATTACTTTCAAAATTCCCAAGCCCCGCGTGGCGCGTCCTTCGGCGTTTCCCGTCGAATAAAGTTTGTCAACGGCGCATGACCCACTACGATTCCTGGAAAGAAATTAATGTACCGCAACTACACAGGCATTGTCTGGATCGATCGCATCGGTCGGTTTCTCTGAACCACGCAATTCCCAGTAATGGTGCTCTCCCACGGAAAAACGGACGAAAGAAACTATTCTCCCGTTCCGTCCATTCTCTCTTTCCTCCTTCTCCCACCCCGTCACACTTCTCTTTTTACGAACGTCTTATGTCGCCACGTAAATTTGTCTTCGAGTCTTCCCCTGAATGGAAACGAGACATCGTTTAATGCGACTCGCGTACGTTTACTGCCTTCGTCGGTTCAATTAAAATCGCGCACCTCTGCGTCCACCGCGTCCTCTGGCACTTATTAATGTCGCCGTGGAACGCTTTAATCATCCCGCGTCGACCTGGCATTCGTTATCCGGAAACGCCGCTACAGAAATTAAAACCGATTCGGAATAATGAAGTTACGAGTAGGTAGGTACTGTGCCCCGATGAAAAGAAGTCAGTCGAAATGTCACAGGGGCAAGAGGGGTTCTTCGCTCGCATTGGCTCCCGCCGCCCGTGCCCCGTTTGCTTAATTTGTATTCGTCGACGTTGCCGCGCCAGCCAATAGGGATATACTATTCGGACCCTGATTCGGAATCTAGAGTTTCTCAACCGACTTCTTTTCATCGGAGCACAGTAGATAGGTAGGTACTCTCAGTTAATGGCACCCCGCTTCTCTAAATCCACGGTCTGGGTGTGGCGAAGTGATCTGACGAAATTCCACGAAATTCAAGCATCCAATTTTCGCGGATGAATATGTCGGTCGAGTAGTATCTATTGCTGAGTGCGATTGAAGACCGTGAGGAGTGAACATGCGTAACGTGGAAGAGCGAGAGAGGAACTTTGCGTTGGTAAGTAGGCACAGTCCGTGGTTAAAGGCTGGTAAACATGTGTCTCTAAGTACTTAGGCTCTTGGTTTCCATGGGTGTGAAAGAGAAGAATATGGTCCTCTTCCAACACTTCATTTTGTTTCTAAAAGTCGACAAGCTTGGTAAAGGGGTTTCGCTACAAATCTTTTCATAGGTAAATCCGGGAGACGCGGTCGGGCCGGAGAGTTGGTCGAGTTGCTACCCTAGTAGCATTTATTGTTGGCATTTGGATGGCCAGCTAATTCCCAACTTGGGGATACTGTGGGCCAACCAGAAATGCTACTAGGGTATATTCAGACTCTAAATCTGTGTATATGCAATGTGTGTTAAGGTTCAGAATAATTAATTCTCTAAGTAGGAATCAACTGTTTCGACCAACTCTCCGGCCCGACCGCGTCAATCTTTAGCTTCCTCCACCATTTGCTTTAGGCACCCTTCCTAATAAGGTGATTTATTTCCACTCCCCTGTTCCTCGATATGATGCCATCATATTCCCCACGCCTCACCCTTCTACTGCAGCTTCCTCCAACGCGAACCAAGGGAAAACAATTAGATATAGATCTAAGAGCTCTAGTAGGAAGCTCAAGGGACTCAGAGTCCATCCTTGCTCTAACGCGAACCAAGGGAAAATAATTAGATATACCTACCTATAAACAGATCTAAGTAAAAGCTACAATATAGATATAGTAGGTAACTGAACGGACTCGGAATCCATCCGTCCTCACACTATATCTACCTACACCCTCCACTCGCAAACCTGCAAAGTTTTCGAGAAGCAGCCATCAGAGTTGGTCTCCCGAGCGCCGAATCATGGAAACGCTAACGTTACTCGGCGAGGCGGTAGCCAGGGTCCGTGTCGAATTAAAACGCGAGGAAACCTCAAACGCGCGCGCACACCGGCGTCCACAGCCAACACATGTCGCGGGTGTTTGTCCGTATTAATCCCAATTAAGGCGCGGGTACTAGAAGCGCGCGCTTAATCCGGTGCCCGCGAGAGAGGGACAAACGGCGATATAATAAAATCCGAAAATGACGGCACCGACCGTCTCCCGGCGTTATTATCCGGTCGCTGGCGAGAGCGCATCGGCCGCGAGGGCGACGCGGGGCCGAGGGGCCGAGGAGCGAGTATCCTGCACGAGGGGCATAAAATAGCCGGTTAAATGTGCCGAAGGAATACGAAAAAGTCTAATATGAGGAACCCTACAGCAGCACGGCCCGAACGACCGTACGAGTTTATGCCGCGGGGCCTGCGGCGTCCGACCAATCGGAGCGTAGGATTTCGCGGGACGAGTAAATAAATTGAACGCGCCCCGCGACCGGCTTCCCGGAACCGGTGAGACATCTCGCGGGCCTCCGGACCGCTCGGGGGCCTGCCCTCGAAATCGGACGAGGACGCCACTTCGCCGCTAATGGACCCACCGACGCTGGCTTCCCTCGTTCCGTCCCACCGCGTCGCCAATGGTCCCTTCTGCCTAGTGATCCTCTAGAGCAGGGGTGCACAAGGGAGCTGTTTTAGCGCCTAGCTGCGAGCAACCCACCTGTCTCGTTGCTAAGGTTAGAATCGGCGAGGAGAACTGCGGTAGTGTACGTGCATTTGGTATGACTTGAACCCAGTCATATAGGGTGGATGTACCGTTTGTGGCCATTGTACCGTTTTTGGCCATGTGCATAATTATCGCGGTTTTTTAGCTTGAAATTGCTTGTAGACACATAATTATGTGTAGAATTTCAAATCGTAAATATTTTGTTTAGTATACCATCAGAAATATAAGGTTACATTTATTGCTTCCGCGAAAAGTGGCAAGTGGCCACAAACGGTGAAAAATGGATTTCTTATATTTTTTAACTTTATTAATTCTTTAACGATTTCTCTAGTTAATGGTAACTTAGACATTGATAGTAAAGATAGTGTAAGATTTGGTAAAGCTTTTAGTTTCCTGATTTGAATTACAATTTTAAAGATAATTACGATGAAAGTCACTGAAATCCTTAAAGTGGCCACAAATGGTGCATCTACCCTATACTTATGCTACGAGCCTACGAGCACGCACGTACACTATTGCAGTTCTCCTCACCGATTCTAACCTTAGCAACGGGACAGGTGGGTTGTTCGCAGCTAGGCGCTAAAACAGCTCCCTTGTGCACCCCTGCTCTAGAGAGTGATCGGAACAACGTGTGTCGTTGCTGATTGCTTGCTGCGATTTCGAGCAAAAGCGGAAGGAAACAGAGAAAGAAACTGTAAAAAAGAAAGAGACAGAAATATTGATAGAAAGAGACAGAAATACTGATAGAAAGAGACAGAAATACTGATAGAAAAAGATAGAATGAACGGTTAGGTTATGTTTATTTCCGATTTTGCTCGAAATCGTGACAAATGGCTGCGGTTATACCGATCACTCCCTGGAGGATCACTACTTCTGCCGATCGCGTCTACTGTTTCTTATACCCGAGACTCTTCATCGCGCATTCAAAGAGATCGCAGGAGGACGCCACGCTGGCCATTACAGGGAAAACTGAGCATTCGCGATCTCGAGCCTTCTGGTTCCAGCCATTCGATCCCGCGCTGGAGGACCGTTGCATGGCAGGGGAAAGAGGGGAGAGAAAGAGAGGGAGAAAGCGATGTGCCAGGAGACGGCAGGCAACATGGAGACCGTGACAGCGACGATTTCGCTCGGGCAACGGAGCCCAATGGACAGCGAAGCTCTCGTCCCACCCCATAATGCCCCATATACTCGGCAATTTATGCGCCAAACCGTATTAAATACCTCTCTGCCCCCCACCACGCGATCTTTGAGCCGCAGAGACAGCCAGCCACGACGGCTGCTATATATTAAGGGGAATATTTTAAACGCGGTACATCTACATTGTAAATGCGGCTGTTTTCTGCGATCCTTTTCTAAGAATAGAGCCGCAACCGACGCTCCAACACTTCCAACAGCCACTGTACCCACAGCACACGCTTCTGCCTCTTTGTTGCGCCCACTCGGCTCGCCCCCTTAATCCTGCTCACGGGCTCCCCCTGTTTTATTTCCGATTTCGAGCCTCCTTCGAATTTCTCTCTGCCAGTCATGGCATGTCAGCTTTAGCCTGGCAGTCCTAAACTTAAGTTTCAACTGATCTAAGAAGCTCGAAGAATGTCCAGGCATACAGGCTCCTCCAGAAGCCGTAATCGATTCAGGTTCCCGGAATCGGCCCCGAGCAAAAATACCTAAGCTCCGAACAGTTACTCGCAGCGACTGGCTCACCTGAAGGCGCCTCGACGCCGCGCCGATCCCCTGTGCTGCACATAGCGGGGCAAAACGCGATGCTCTTCTATTTTTAGACGGTCCAGCAGACCGCGGAGCTACTGTTAAAAACGCTGTCGCGAGCATGGCGTAGGCTCGGTACTCTCGATACGGGTAATTCATTAGGCGCCGGGTACGGCCGAACATGAGAAAGAGAAAATGCCCCGCAAAGAGGCCTGCTCGAGAATGAATTATTTACGAGACGACCGAGCCGAAGTTCCGAGATAACGAGCTCGATTGTACGCGCTTCCGAGTCCGTTTCCCTAATAGAACGCGTGACAAAAATCATGCTCGAGCTGCGCGAGCACGTGTCCGAAGAATCGATGAGATTAATAATAATTAATTAAGAGGCGCTGTGCAATTGTTTACAAACCTTTCTCCGAAATGCGCGACGGGCTTATTAAGGTCCCAAAATGATTAAAATTAGGGGTGGTTGGGATTGAACGACGGGTGATTCTAAATGCGTAGGTATCTACTCGTGATTCTAATTGGATCGACGAGGGACACGGTAACGTTTTAATTATGCATTTCTGGTTTTATATATCGAAGAGTTCTCTGTTCCTACTTTGGGAGGCAGAAAATGGAAGCTTTTATTTTGCTACTTGGATGCAATTGTGTGCAATTCTGCGTAAAATTGTCAGAGATAGTGATTCCCTATGACTCGCAGCATTTAAAATTTTCTCCCCACAATGGCATGTTTCTATCATATTTAAAACTTAATTTCATTGACGGGAGATTTAATTTCCAAATGAAGAGAAGGGTTCCGGCATAGTCTTTCAACGGCTGGCGCAGAACCATCGCTGCAGGTTCGGAGGATCGTTCGCCGACGTCTCAATTCGGTACACAGGAAACCACCCCACTCCAGGAGCGAAAGGGGGTTGGCGACCCGGTCGAATTGTTCCTCTGACCCTCCGCGCGGTCCCAGACTCTCGTCCGCCTCCTAATGGAATTGCTCCGTTATACGCGAATGGGATTAGCTTAAACAAAAGCCGAACTTTCGCCCCCACACTTCTACTACTGGTTCCGGCCATTTCCGCCCTCCTACCCCCTATCGTGTACTTCGATCGGCCATTCGCTAAATTATAGTTTCTAGCGTGCCGAGTCCTCTCCACTTTCCCTGCTTCATCTTCATCGGAATCCTCTGATTATTGCAATATTAAAAAAAAACGTCCCTTTCAGTATCACTTCAAGAGTTTCATATCTTTGAATGACCAGAATGTCCCCAAGTGCACTCCGCGTTGCGACGCACCGCAGCATTTTTCTCTGATTTTTCGAGTGGGCAACCCCCCGAGAGATCGACTCGCCTAATATGAAATTCAATTCGTGGAAGGGAATAAAAGGAATAAAAGCCCGAGCGGTCATACGAACGGGTGGGCGTTCGTTTTCGCCGGGGATATCTGGTGCTGGCAAGTTGGCGTGGAATTGGTGGACCACGATGGGCGGGTTGGCTCTGCTGCCTCGAAGAACTGGCTCCTCCATTTCGGCCGGGAAGGACGTCTCGTCAACCTTTTATTAGCCCTGAGGCCGAACGCCTGGTCTCGCTCATTTTCCGCACAATGTTGCGGATCCCGTCGCGTCGGCGATTCGAAATTTTTATTTCACCCGAGTATCTCCTGGGGCGGGCGATCAACCTTTCCTTGGGCTCGACGTTAACGATTCCAGTTGGCAGGAATATCAGCCTTTATCGTCCACCGACCGATTCCACTCAGCTTGGAATTTTAGGGGCATTGCGGTAGACAATTTTGCCCAGAATTCCCCGGCGATTTTAACTGCAACGTCTCTACTCTGTAAATGGTCAGCTCGAAGGCAAGGCTGCCTTCTTATCGCCCAAGGAAACGCGCCATTTTGCATCTCGATAACCGCGAGGCGTCGCGCGCCGTTGCCTTCCCGCGCCTGCAAACGGGCGAACTGCAGCGAAGCTCGGGGACCGTTGGCGGAATTCTCCGCGAAAAATGTGGCAAAAAATGTTACGTCCGACCTATTCAAGTGTTTGTCGTTTCGAACAATGAGGCAAATAATTGACATGGTCGCGACGGTCGAGATAAGGGGCTTGAGTTGTCCTTCGCCTGTCAGGTGACGCAAGTACAACGCCGTAGAAAAATTCTGTGAAAACAATGACGAGTCACCTTTGGCGATTGAAATGTTAGAGCATATATACATGGAGGTATCATTGCCTTAGAGTGACTGCCTTCAAACTGTCGCCAATATCACGCGAGAGAGAAAGACATGTGCGAGCTGGTGCGAGTGAGAGGTGTACACCGGCGCATGCGCATTGCGAGCGATTGGGAGTCCCTCGTTCTACCTCTCTCGCTCGCACCATCGAGAAAGTATCTCTTTCTCTCTCCCATGATGTTGGCGACAGTTCCGAGCTCTCAATGAGACCTCCATGTATGTATGCTCTAAGATTGAAATGCTCCTACCTTTGGCGTAGGGTACCTACGTGAATTTTGCAGTAGAAACTCCAGTATCAGGATCTAATACTGCGTTTATACTTTGCAGGGCAGGCCGGGGCAAGTTGATACAGAGAAATTACCTCGACACTGTGTACGTATACTGTGTGTTTTATTTATTTTGTATGTATTTTCTCAACGTTTCACTTACGATATATTAAAGAGGAAGGACCAAAGTATATTGTAGCATACTTGTTATGACGTAACAAATTCAAATAAAAATGGCAAAATTTTAAAACTGAAAAGCGTGTCAACTTGCCCCGGTCTGCCCTACCTAGGCCATTTTCATGGACGATTGGTCGTTATTGTCAATTTTCTATCTTATCTGTGATTTGCGACTCGTTTTCGACGATAATGGCGGTGCTTTGAGTTTTACAACAGCGACAATTTCCGCGGCGATTAATTCAGTTGAAGAAGCAAGCAAGGTTTGTTATAATTTATTGTACCGGGCATTCTTTGTATTTAAATTTTGACGGTGGTAGTAATTGTAGTTTTTTTATAAGAGCGTGCTGAATGAATTCTCAAAGTGCAGGTCGCGAAAGAGGAGCGCGTTGCGCAAGAGCAGCGATGAGATTGCATTTAAGAGTGACTCCGTCAGTCGACGTGGGAGCGGTAATCGTGAATTATTGTCCCACAAATTACCTACACCTACCCGGTCGATTCACGTTATTAGACCTTCCGTTATTCCGATTCGATGTTCTTCTCCTTGGCGGAGTGCCCGTATGTTCTGCATATGTATATTTACAAGGATTTATGCTTACTAATTTCCCATTTTTTAATTAAGAAAAGAGCCGCGGAGCTTATCTCTAAGGGACGCGAATGACATTCCCAACTGAGGCTTAATTTCGAAATTTAATATCACAAGTTTTACTACAAATACAATGTTATTTCCTTACCGATTGCTTAGGAGCAATGATGATTCTTCACCAGCCTACGTCGAAGGAACTATCAGCCACCCTCTATTTTCACCACTCACCTGATGCAATATTTGCAAGCACTTAATTAAAAATTCACAGACACATATCCATTCAAAACAAGCTTATTATACTTTATACTTAGGCGTAACAACGTTAAAACAATTCACACACTTTGCGTATCAACATCCTCTTAAGTAGTTCAACGCATTCGATAAAATAAAACTAAATCACGGCACACACTATATTTACTTTCAGTTAAACGATATTTCAGATCAAATTTAATTCCAACGTTCATCTATTATTTAGCAAATGTATCGAAAATTGTATAAAAGGACAAGGTTCGAAAATCGCGTCATCCCCGAGCAACGCGTTTTGTAGAACTGAGGATGTAGGTGAAACCAAAAGCGGAATAGAAAGTTAGGGGGGAAAGTTTCCAAACTTTTTTTGCCCCGACGTCTGGGTTTTCAAGGGCTGAAGCGTTCCTGCAAGCAGCAATAATACCTACCAGCCGCCTGGCGGGCCCGCTCAATTTTTTTGATCGATAGAAAGTTGGTCAGTCGACCCAGAAGGCAACGTGGCAGAGTTTCTTGGGAGAGGTTCTAATTCTGTGACCGTTTGCTTCTGCACATTTTGCTTCAATATGGTTGACCGGTGAAAATTCTCGAATTTACTTCTTCCATGCACGCACGGTTTTAAGGGGCTGTTCCGGTCTAAAGCCCATAAAAATGCGTGATCTTTAGGAATTAATTTAAGGAAAACTACTATATATTATTTAATGGGACTTTTTGCATTGAATTAAGGATGTCTTAAACTATAGAAATAATTTTTCTGTTTTATAATTAATCACTGCAGACGGCAGTGGGGAGTGGTTAAAGTCGAAGCGTCAAAAAATTCATCCAAATCGGTGGAACCTGTAGCACCTAAACCATTGGTCCGAAATAAAAGACAATGCCAGATTGTTAAAGGGTATGAAACTCGCTCGTGGATTAACCACAAAAATTTACAAAAATTACATTTTTTGATCAAATAACGACCCTTGAAGTTTGAAATTAATTTTTCCCTATATTTTTCGTCCTTTCAAAACTAAAATTACAAATTGTATTTTTTTAAAAATTTTACTGGTCTGTCCACGAGCCAGAAGTATATTCTTCAAAATAAAAAAGGTGCAGTCGAATTGGATAATAACTTTTGAAGATACAGGTTCCACCGATTTTGAGAACACTGTTTCGAGAAAAACGCGTTTGAAGTTTTACGTGAGTGCCGAGTGGCCGGTGTTACCCATGCATTTGCCGCAATTCAAAAGCTTATAACGTCGGGAATTTTACGAATTTCAAAAAATCCTTTTAAAGACGTATTCTTAAAAGGTTGAACATTCGAAAATTGAAATAAAAAAATCGATTTTTAGAGCGGAACCTCTTTTTAAGTAACTATTCGTTCGAAAGTGTATGAAAAGTGACTATTTTTTATCAATTTTTTCCTTCCAAAATAAACGTTCTACATAGTTCTGGTTTTGTACATTTGTTTACTAATATTTTACTAACACTTTCACGACGTTACATTAAAAAAAGGACAATTATATGGGTATTTACTTGCCTTTATCGTCCCTACCGGAATTATACCTACAAGTATCAAGAATATTTCTATGTTTTATGATACCTACTTAGGTCGAAGAAACGAAATTTGGTCAAATGAAATTTTCTCCATGAATGGGTCGCAATTCTTTTTCTCCTGGATATTAAATCATTTGCATCAAGCATGTAAATTGTATGACCTTCATTTAAAACGACAACAGTGAATCTGACGATGACCTTGTATCGCCGGAACATAAATACAGGACTGATCATACATATGTAATTTATTAAGTCATTCACACTTTCTGTTTTATTTTTTAAAACAAATCAATTTGCGGAATATTCCGCTACGGACATATCGGTCAGTCGCTCCCCGCGGATTATTCCGCGTTTGGTCATACAGAACAAATCGATTAATGAATGACTGAGGTAGGGACGATAGAGGCAAGTTTACTCAATAGAATAAAAGCATTTTTTTTTATTTCGGGTGAATACAACGGGCGCAATCATGGTCGCCGTGAAGGAGGAATTATTGAAAGTGATCAGCGCACATCAACACCTCTAACTGTAGTAAATATTTGTCACTTTTGAATGTAACGGCGTCAAAGTGTTAGTAAATTCTGTGTAAACAACTGTACCTATAAAACAACTACTGCCTTAAGTACTTAAGTAGGTATGTAGAATTTGTTTATTTTGGAAAGAAAAATTCATAAAAATTCCCCATTTTTCACGCACTTTCGTCCGAATACCCCCTTACGGATGTATCGGACGTAGGGTAAACCAACCAGTGAATGACCGAATTGTTGAATTTATGGACCTTTGGGATTAATACTTAAATATATTTATGTATAACAACAAAGCAACTGTTGAAATTGCATTTAAATTTATTTTTCTTGAATTTTCTATAAAAATAATTACTTATTCTTTTCGTGATTTTTAAAAAAACGATTATAAAATGCATAACGTGTAGAAGTCCAGTAAATAACAGCATACTTTTAATAAGAATTGTACTTATTAATGTTTGCTTAATACGTGACTAAAAATATGGGATATTAAAAGCGCAACTACACTCCATTTATAAACATATAAGATTTTTAAATTTATAACTGACATTTCTTTGTCTAATGGTCATTCTCTGGTATGCGGTCAATTACTGGTTAGTTTACCCTACAATATTAGACAAAAGTGTATGAAATTTGAATGACAGTTGGAGTCTTATTTTTACTCAAAGGAAGGTATTTCTCACTTTGCAAATGCTTTTTGAAGCATTATTTGCTAAACTTCTGGCAGTGAAATGCCCTGCATTCACAATTTTCTCAAGTTATAATTTATTTCTTTAAAACGGTGTAGTGAAAACAATTGAAACTCTGCAGATATTTTCATCTCTCCATGTACTACATGTAAAAAAAAATTGAAAACATTGGTTCTATTTCTTCAACATTTTTTCAGCTGTTTTATCTATCAAGATCGTCTCTTTCCATAAGAGTACCTACGTGTAAAATCAGTGAAAATTAAAATAGTTATAACACTGCAACCGTTTAGTGAATTCCTTTAAAAATTTTGGAGCACATCAGAAAGATTAGAAAGAACAATCTTACAAATTTTCATTAACTTGGTACCATTTTGAAGATAGGTGCAATACATCCTTAATAGATCTAGCGTGTACATTTTCTTGGCATTGAATATCTTTCCCGTGAATTATACGACTGATTTTATTACGCTTCCCATTACGACTTTAATTATTGTTACCTATAGATTTTTCTTACCTGGTATTTGCCTCTTCAACTTGGTCCTCTCTTCGCTGAATCAAGCACAAGCTAAAAACCAATTCCCCAATTCATCTGCGTAATCTCGGGAACTTCCATTTTAATAACGTCATTTAAGAGAAACCTGATCTTTATTACATACATGTAATTAGATTACCAACAACCGCAATATTCCTTCTCAGTTTTCCTGCAGCGCGTCAACGTTATCAGATCCTTTCTTTAATATACGACAATTACTAAATCGCCCTCTCAAAATGCAGCCGCTATTAAACTTGTAAAGTGGAATTACGTACGTGTACGCGAGGTACCTCGAGTTTCACGGAAAGCCGTTTATCTTTTCCCGTTACTTCTGCGGTAAAACGCTATACTTTATAACGAGGGAGAGCTCAGCCCCCTTACTCCGTGCCAGGCCGCGAGGATCGCCTAAAGAGGATCTTGTGTGTCTTGTTATCTCTGCAATTACTTTGGCACTAATTAAACATGTTTTTATTATTGCACTTCAATACAGGATAAATCTTGTGTCTTTATTTACAAGTAGCGTATAATATCTACCTTACGACCGTAATTAATATCATACAAATACAACTAAAGACAGACAGAGGGTCGATTACGGGGGCGACGATCGTTAAGTAAAGCGCGAACTTTCAAAGTAGGACGATGGTCACCGAACGAAACGATTTCCCAGAACGTCCCTTTCGACTTTTCCCTGTCGATCGAGCGCACGATCGTCATGGCTAAAATAATACGAGCGTGGCTACGCACGCATCTAAAACTAAATAAAATTCCGCGCGATAATTACATCGATTGCGATTTTCTTGCATCTAACTAAATACATTCTTACTGTTTCTAAAGAATGTCCCTTCGCTCTCAGTTGAGAATTTAATTAACTATGAATTCTCTACTACGCGAAATTTAAAAATTATAATTGCACATCATGAAACAGGACACGTTGGTTCGACTTACCTCGTAGCGAAAGCTCGTTATCGTGTCAATCGATTAAGAATAGGATCACGAACTCGATCGAGACACTGCGAATTCCTTTCGTTTTAACATTATTTGAGCCATGAACTATCTTCAACGATTTCGCCCGGTTTGCGAAGCCAGGGGACTTTCAGAGGACTGTACAACAGAGGGGGAAGCTTGTGGAGGGTTGAAAGGATGCAGAGTAAAGACGAGAAAGACAGTGGCGGATTTAATGGGTGGCCGATGAGGCTGGGCCTCTGCCCAGGAGGCCCCTCAAGGCCCCATCCTCAAAAAATTGTTTTTATCTAAATTATTATTTTTTTCTGTACTACTATATTTAGCGCGTTGTTAATAAACTATCTCTTCATTTTTCAGAAAAATGGGCCCCTGCCCTGAAGGGCCCCCGGGGCCCTATTCTCAAAAAGAAGAAAATTGTGATTTCATCTAAACACCATATTTTTTTCTGTACTACTACACTTATTCCGTTTTTAGTAAACCAGCTTCTCTCATTTCCCCGAAAAATGGGCCCCACAGAAGAATTACCACCGGGGCCTTTTTCCTTAAATCCGCCACTGGAGATAGACGAGTTTCGTGACTTAAATAACAGTTACGGTGGATACTTGTCCCCGAGGGAGGACATTAGTCGCCGTGTTCAAGGTCCAGCATACGTTGATCGAGTAAATAACAATGTTGAGCATGAAACAATAATATAATTGTAAATCTCTTCACATTTCCTATCATTCACCAGGAGAAAATATAAACGTGACTTGATCACCTAGCCGTCACTGTACAAAAAAGGAAAATATACATAACGCAAGAACAATCGTTCGCTTCCATCGTTTCTAGTAACTCGAATATAAAAAAAAAATAATAATAAACATGCGTTCTCGCAGTGTATAACATTTTCATTTCCTCTCTCGCGCTCTCTCGCATGCTCTCTCATTCACTCGCTCTCATTCACTCGCTCTCTCTCTCTCTCTCTCTCTCGCTCGCTCTCCGCATCTCCGCGCTACTCTGAGAACTCAACGAAATCGTTTCGATCGGAACGCATCGTTCACGCCGAGGATCATATCATTTTTTAATCATCTTGGGAGAAGACACTCGGCTCGATCTCGAGGGGATGCTCGTCGAACGCTCTTCATAAAGCTCTCTCGCGAAACAAGGACAGTTTTAATGACGCTCTCGCGGCGGTTCCTAAACAATATAATAACACATACGAAAACAATAACAGAGGAAACGGGGGAATTACTCTAGGAAAGATTGAAGTCGAACGAAGAAACAGAGAGGGAACGAAAGAGGGAAAGGTGATAACGCCTGTAGCCTGGAACGTGATTAGCAGAAGTCGTTGACAGATTATCCCGCGGTTGGCTTCCAGTGAATGGAAAAACGAATCCATGTTCCTCTGTTGTATAATATATTCGTCGAGATGTGTATTCCGTGTACGTGTGTCTACCTGTATATGCGCGCGTGTGGATCCAATTCTTCGTCGCCGTTGCAATAATAATAATATCATGACCGTTATAGACTGATAGGTACATACAAAACAACACACAATAAAAACAATAACATAATATTAACGTGACGCTCACAATAATAATAATAATGTAATAATAATATTAATAATAATAATCGTAATAATCTTAATAATCGCATTGAACATCGTCAGCAGCAGGACAATTAGCAACTAATTACAATCGATTCACGGTGAACGTTCGGATAGTGCACTGACCGCTATACACTCGCGAGAATCTCCCCTTTCCCTCTCGATCTCCCTATGCCGGTCCATTTCGCGCCTTAAGTCTCTCTTCATTCTCCTACCTTCTCCCCCTATCACCTTCCCTCGCGCTGTATCCATATTTCATGGTCGTTACATAATTAACGTGTAGTTTATAGTAATCGTAGCAGAAACTATGTGTAATCGGTTATCCGGGACCCAAGCTGACGGTCGTGTGGACACTGTCGCGCGTGTACGCGTCTTTCTGGTCGCGCGTTCCGCTTTACCTCCTTCAAAAGTTATCCTAATTATACAATACGTATCTCGCCCCGCCGCTACCGCTTTTATTCATCTTTATCTGTCGCGCTACGCCGCTCTCTCTCTCTCACTCTCTCCCACCCTTTCGCTCCACCTCTCTTTTTCTCGCTCTCCCTCTCTCTCTCTCAGGCACACATGCACGCACACACTCTCTCCCCGTTTCGACCACTGACGCGTCCACGAGCGCGCGCCCGCGCCTACGCTTTTCAGAAATTCCGATTCTCGGCCCTTCTTCCTCGTTCATCGATTTTCCTCCGGCGCAAAGTCCGTGCTCGTGTTTCCTTGTAGACGGGAGCGCGCTCGCGCGCGCGCTTACAGTAGAACACGCAGAAAATACGCGCTGTATGTATAATATAAGTATACGTGGGCATGCACACACTCGCCCAGCGGCCCTTACAATTTAGATAATGTTGCACCTTACAGAATAGAGACCCACTGGGATATTTTATTTTCTGTTAACATCCGATTAAATTACCTACTTACTCGCTCACGTGACCGATTCAAGGGGTCGCCTTCCTCGCTCTCTCAGGCCGCGCTTAGGACTTCGAGATCGTCTCGGTTCGATTGATCGTATTCTGCCTGTTCCTCAACATATACGTTCGTCCTGGAGTCTGGAGAGTGGAACCTCGATGCGTAGCCAATTAAACATGACTATGCCACTCTATGTACATTTTTCTATTCGACGGTGCTGTTTTGCAGTCGTTGTAACATTTCAAGGAATTCTTCTTAATTTTGGATTATTCGTTCTTTAGATATTTGGGTATTTTCGAGACTTGAGAAGTCCCTGGGTATTCGGAGTCTATAAACGTTGGAATATTGCCACTTACGTTCTTAGATCCAAGGATGAACGTAAACTTGAGCAACCGGCTAGAAGAATTTCGATCCAAATCCAATGGTGACATTTTGATTTTCACATTTATGAGAGATGCTTGGAAGAATCCAAGGGATACTGTGTGTCTCTCAAGTACTTCTGAGTGGTGAGCTAAGTATTTACATCCAGTGGATCTCCCCCAAACGTCCCTCAGTGTAATAGCTTTCAAGTAAGTACGATCGAATTGCATGCTCTTTGGGATTTCATAACGACGGGAAGAAACGTTAAATTTCGCGTTCAACAGTCCAATAATATTCCATAGGATTATAACAACTAAAATTCTTTCCTCAACCAATAACTACTTAAGCAGTTTCTTCCCCAACAAAAACGAAACATGGTCGTCGAACAGTTTACTATACCCATATTCTAATATATTGACTGACGCAAAAGCTTGACTACGATGTCTCTGATCGACGAAGGTCCTAAGCCCAGCCTCAGAGCAGTGCTCTCGAGCACCCTCTAGTCCACTAAGTATGCTCATTAAATCTAGATCGTTCGTTTTTTTTACATATAACGTAAGAATTATAGGTACTAAGTTTGCGATCCTTGGTAGGCGACGAATACGACACTTCTGGACACAATTAGACTAATTCACCAAACGCATGGATGCTTCGGATTAGGTCCGCTGCAGGCGCCCTCGACGTACCATTTCACAGGCGACGCTATAGAAACTTACGTCGATCTGTTGTTTTTTTTATTTTTCGTTATGTCGCATTCGAAATTAGCTGCGTCGAAGTTCCTCCAGGGACCTAGCCCCGGCTTCTAACTTCGATCTCACGATTTCTTCGATCGCTGATATTTCTAGCGGACGAAACGTTTATCTACAAAGGTCCGAATACTCTCGATCGTACGGTATAAATATCTTCCGACGAATTCCCGTGAAACTGGATCTACTAATCTTTACGGCACAACAACGGTGCATTGGATCCCATGGAAGGATCGATTTCACGACGAACTACAGGGGGGGGGGGGGGAGAATTAGACTATACAACACTCGTCAGCAGCGCGAATACACTGATAACCATCGTGCGTCGAAAGAATGGAACGTCGATCGATTGTCACGATGGTACTTTCCGGGAATCACAGACAGTAGCGATCTCAACGTTTCACGTGGCAAGAAAGCAATCGATAATTAAATCTAATCTAATTGAAATCTAGAAACAACGCGCATTAAATGAGGCATTCGAGATTTTTCGTCTCTCCGATAACATCGCTCCTCGGACACCCCTTTGTACAGAGCCCACGCGTCGCGTTTATGAGCGGCCACGGCTCGAGGGGTGAATTCAGCACACCCGCAATCGTGGAAACAAGCTCGTACAAATATGGGATCTGTCTGACCCACGTGACATTTGATAAATATTACTAAAACTCGCGGTGCACTTTGAGCAATTTCTTTTAAAACAGAAGCACAGGTAGAAACTATACCCGGGTCAGATAGAGCTCAGGTTTGTATGACTGTTTCTATCACTACGGTTTCCTGAATGCATCCCTGAAGCAATGCCAGCTAATAACTAAAAGCCCCGTTAGAACCCGAACGATACGATCCCGAGAAGCTCGACAAGAATCCTCGGACCCGAGGAGTCTACGTCTGTTTTGTCGAAATTTTTACACACTTACCCCTAAGTAGTAAGCGATCCTCCCTTCGGGCGATCCTCGACAGACCAGTGTCGTAGCCACGGGACCCAACGGCGTCGCATCTGGAGCAGTTGCCGCGCAATTTCCACGATGTTCTCTCGACCCGTTCTCGATCGATCGCGAGCTGAACAGTGCAAGACAAAGCAAACGTACGATCGAGCGTCTCGGCCAACTGATTTGTACCCGGTGGGAATGTGGGCTCCGGGGTGTTGGATGGGGGTGGTGGTGTTCGTCCAGGCGAGAATGAAGAGAGAAGGCGCGTGACGCGGGGAAGGACAGACACTAAGTGACACTAATTTTCTTTACTATATATATATATATATATATGTATATATGTATAATATGTATAACTGGAGGAAGTACTACCGAATTACGAATTGGACAGATTGCTCGGTGCCGCGTATGACGATAAAATGCGCGCTACCCCGAAGAAGACCGACGACACCTGACACCGACACGCGGAGAAAGAGTCTGCTGGGCGCCCCGAGGACGCCCGCTGTAACTCGCGCTCTTCTATACAACAGTGTTCCCTTCGTTGGGCGATAACCATGATGACGATGAAGGATGACGATGATTCGTAATAATAATATTAATAATAATAATAAAATAATAATAATATACTACTCGCGAAACGTTATCTCTCCTTACAAGTGGTAGGCAGTCTTTCAACAGCTGCTGAACAGAGTTCGATAGGTGTGCGGGTACGCGTCCGTCGCCGTCGACGACGATGGCGAGGGCGAGGACGAAGACGACGAGAAGTTGCCGTTGCAAGGGCAAGAGCCGTCCGTGCGATTTCTCTGGGGCGTCGATGCCTGGATGGAGATTCAGGCGGCCAGGCCGTGAGGCGTCTGATGAAGAAGCGCCGGGTACTGCTGCGCCACGTGCGCCAATTGATGATGATGACCGTGTGCGTGAATGTGAGGATGAACGACGGCGGTGGGGGGTGTGACGGTGCTCGAGCCGGCGGCCGCGTGGGTCGGCAGAGGCGTTTGAGGCTGAGGCGCGTGAAGCGTGTGGCTGTGGCCTGCGACCAGGCTCGCGTGGCCGGCACTTCCGGTCCCAGTCCCGGACCCAGCCCCAGTCCCACTCCCTGTACAGCCGTTCGCGGTGCCGTGGCTGTGAGGATGATGGCCAAAGACGACCCCAGAGAAGGCCACGGGTCACTGATGATGCTTCGCGGAACCGTTCGCGTGGTGCGCCTGCGCGACCACGTGGTGGCTCGAGGGTGGCGCGTGACCGGCGCTCGGATGATGATGACTGCCGGTGGCCGTGTGATGATTCGCGTTGTTGGCGCTGCTGTTGTTGTTGTTGTTGTTCTGCTGCTGCGTCTGCCGCTGGCTGTTCTTCTTGTTCTTCATCCGCCGGTTCTGGAACCAGATCTTCACCTGCCGCTCGGTCAGGTTCAGGTTCCGCGCCAGCTCCCACCGCTTCTGCTTTGACACGTACGCGTTGAACAGGAACTCCTTCTCCAGCTCCAGCGTCTGGAACTTCGAGTAGGGCTTGCGTTTCTTCCTCACCGTCACCTGGCCGGTCCACTCCAGGGGGTTCGAGCCACCGCAACCGACCCCCATCCCGGCCACGCCGACGCCCACGCCGACCCCCGCCAGGGAACCTGCGGGAAACAACGAGGATGGGGAGGAACCCCACATCACTTAACACAATTAGTTTGCCGGTAATAAACCATCTAGCTGCTAGGCTAGGAATAGGTGACGTTTTGTACGCTGCTTATTTAGGTAATTTTCTACAAGCCGAGCTTACGCGTATCGAGCTTTCATCTCGGTTGTATTTTCAGGAGTGGGCAAAAGGTTTATGAAAATTTCACGTCCGTAGGTTTCGGTCGATTTAACGATACGCGCAGGTAAGTAACCGTAGCTAGTCCAACCAGACTTGTAGCGAAAAAAGTCACCGTATCCGTTCTCTCGGTTCTTGCCGCTTGCGGAATCATTAGGTCTGCCCCGGCCGACAGAAACGAGAGCAAATAAGACGGTTCATTAGTCGACGTAGTGTCGCGTAACCAATACCGTTAGCCTTTTTCCCCAATGAAGCACTGTTGACATTTGCTACGTATCGTGGATCGCGCGGCAGAGACGGATCGATGGCAGTGAAACAAAGCAATCTCGATTTATTGCCGAATAAATAGGCTTCGGTCAATTTTGCTCAAACACAACGATGCCCAAAAGACAGTTAAAAAATGGACATTACTGTTCGCGCCGGAATCGTTGCTTCGTTCATCCCCCAATTACATGAGACGATTTTTTTTTTTTTTTTTGATAGTCATTGTAAAACATATTCTAAAATTCTGGATTTCGAGCATTATTGTTCGGCACCCAGTTACTGAAGGTCGATAACGGCGATAAAAATCACGCATAAGTCGATACGCGTAACACTCGGTTAATTGTTATGTAAATATATCAGTATCACTAGTAACGGCTCATTAATATTTATGTAAACATCGCCAGCTTATTAATCGGTTTTACACTTTCGACGAACGATCGTGACCCGAAGAGGAAACATTGCAAAGTCAATGTTTATAATTGACCTCAGATTTGCTATTAAAATTCAACGATGCCATCCGCAATGAGTTTAAGACTTGCTTCTGTTTTTTCAATAATAACGTTACGAGCCTCACAAGGATTTTAAAGCCCAACGATTTCACAGGCAGTTCATAAAATCAATGTGTATAATTGACTTGAGACTTGTCGTTCTAATAAAATAATTATATTAATGAGTAGCTTAGAAGCTATCCCTATATCATCAGCAATTTCACCCAGCCTTTTAAAATCTTTGTAAAAAAGCAATTAACCTATTTAGATTCGCCCTGCAAGAAACAATCTCTCCACATCAAATCGCGCAGCGAAATCCTCAATTTTCCGAAATTACTCGCTCCGAAGCTACAGTTACAAATACACGTTAGCTTCGCGGAGTTGCAAAATTCATGGGGGAGGGTAGAAAAATCAGGCGGGCTCGAAGGCAGCTTTCCGAAAAAGTGTAGAATTTACGAGTGGCCGAGTTTCACGGCGAGACAGAAGTTTCCCCGAGACGAAAGGTCGTAAGGTCACGAGATCGCGAAATTCACACCCGAAGCGGCTCTCCCCAACGCTGAAACGCGCGCTCGAGCAGCCTACGAGCGCGCGCGCGCGTGTATGCGCGTACACGCACGGAGGGTTCGTATCCACGCCCGACCAGCCGATATGATATAATTGGACCGGTTGTACTAACCGCGCGGCTAACATTAGACACGGGAAGGCGAAACGCAACTATGGTAGTACAAGTTCCTTTTCGTACACGATGATTCAACTTCGCGCATGACTTTTTGCATTTGCGACCTCGCAGCATAGTTCACGCCTAAAAGATTTTCTTTCAAGTTTCTTTATTTGCATTTGAATTACTTTTAACCGTTACTTTTCCTAGCTCCGACCCTATTATTTCGCGGTAGAAAGTTGAGGAGCATTTGCATCGTTGAAAAGATACAAGCGATAAAACAGAAATAGCGAGAAAAGTTTACTCTCGTAGGTGCTTTAACCGTAGTATTCTTCCGTCTCGCGATAAAAGTCCGATAAAAGTATCCTCTCTTTTTTCGTTTCGGAGGATGGCGTAATGGTCAAACGCGGCGCGCGAAACCGAACGATTACGGCAACTCCCGACTGGTTCGTCTATCTTTAACCCGAGTATGGACAAGAGTGGCGGTGGAACCGTTACATACTCGGAGCTGCCTCAGCAACGTTGCTGGCGAGTGCAACCAAGTTGCGTCGGCTTTCCACCTGCCTGACTCCTTTCTCTGGCCAGCCCGAACCCGTCCGTGTTATTTACTGGCATGCCCGGTTGCTCGAAACACTTGTATACGCGCGTCCTCGCCAACTGCCCAGGAGGTTCTTCTTAGCGCTTCGATATCGATCGTTATTAAGGAATCCAAAAATAGGGGGCGCTTTATTTACAATTGAAATAACGTCGAAACCACGCGCCCGTCAAGACGCGAATAAATTAACGTAACGCGATCGTAAAACCGTTTCGGCTCTCTTTCTCCTCTTTTTTCGAGAAACTTCTCGGTCGTTTTGCTCGGCCGTCGTCATTTTACGCATTTCGTTGGGACCCTTTTCATTAAAACTTTCGGACATATCTGATTAAAACGTCAGAGGATCGGTAGAGATATCATAAACGTCCTTGACTCTTTTGCTTATGGAGGTTACAGGGGCTGGTCCGAATTTCGCCTTTTCTTCCTCCCTTATTAGATCACGTAATATCCTTCTCTGGCCTTCCGTCTGTCCTCCAGCCTCTCTCCGTCGCCCTTTCGCACCCCTTCCCCCGCAAAAAGCTCCTTTCCATCCTCCCCTCGCGCCTATTCCGCGGCGTTCTTTCCTCTCGCTCGGTTCCGCGGGATATCGCGACGCGATTGCTTAAGCGACAGGAATTTATTGCCCACTAAAACGCTGGAATATGCAAATTATTTAACAAAGGTCAGGATTCTCACGAATGTCAGCGTGTACAGGGGACGTGTGCGCGCACGAAACTGCGGAATAAATGACGTATCGATTTGCGGCCGGCGTGTTGCGAACGCTCGAAACCAGTGTAGAGTGTTCACGCTGTGGCGATATCGACGCAGTCGGGGCCTCGCTTCCCCCCGATCATTCCTGCGAGGATAGCCAGCGAGTTATGCCTCGTTCTACCGTGTTACGTCCAGGTGGAAACTTTGTGCAACGGAGTCCTTGGATTTCTTGGATAATGAGAATCAGCTAAGCAACAAAGTAGGTATTCGACCAATTTGGCTGAGAGAACTGCTACTGTTCAATGGCAACGACAATAATTTCGCAGGAGCACCAATTAAAGGCTAGCCAGGGCAGAGTTGCAGACGGTAGCACGATAAATTTGAAACTGGAACGTCGGGTGTCGTTTAGGAACCCGAAGTGGCCTTTAACTACTCAACCCGTAGTCGGTCTCTTTTTCACGGCAGTGATTCTCGAACGAGGAAGATACTATCTCACGAAATGGAGGAATCCTTGTGTCGCGACAGCACCTGCCGTTCACTGTGCATGTAACTCTTTTTGAGAAGCGTGCACGGTGGCCCCCGTAGGTGTGATACGGGTCCAGGCAGCCGGTGGCGCGCGCTACGATACACCGGAGGGAACGAACAAAGATAATGGAGCTGCCATCTATTGGGGCACGGTTAAACTATACGCGGCGCTCGTATTCCGCTATTTTGTATGTATCGCGCACGCCTGCGCGTGCACCTCCCCTACCACACGCAAACGATTAACGTCCGGGGAACGAGAGGATCACGCGAACGATATCTCGTTTATCGGGGCCGAGCGTGCCCGTATGAGCAGTCGCCACGTCTCGTATTTTCCTATTCTTTACGATCCCGACGAGGGTCGCGGTGTCGCTGCCTTTTTCCCTATTCAGCCGGGGCCAATCGCCGGCGAAAATCGCTGTTTCCCCGTTGCGTCACGCGCCAAGCCTGCGAGGGACGCACCTTCCGTCCGCTGCTTTGACTCTTTCGACGCTAAGGATCCCGTGGTGGAGTTTATACAGCGCTTGACAACGCGCGACATCGAAAGAGTCAAGGGACGAAAGGTGAAAGAAACCATGGCTGGGCAGAGAGAGTATCACCTGCGCAATTTACTAAGTAGACCGTGCTAGCTCGATCTGCGCACACGTTTCGAAACGTGCGAAGGGCTAGAGCAGGAAAGTAGCAGACGGAAAGGCGGTCGGGCGACAGCATGCGCAAGGAGGAAAGCGAGAACAGCCGTTAGCAGGAGAAGACTGAACGCCTGTGCGGGTCATGGAACGGGTCATGGAACGGATCAGCTGATCGGAGGCGCACGCCTCAGTTTACGAGTTACGGCCGCCAATAAACCTGCTGCCGTTCGTTGTTGCTCATGCGACGTTTCATGGGTTCCAGGGACCCCGAGAAAAGGACGCCAAGTGGAGGGGGAGGACAACGGAGAATGACCAAATACTTGAATGAACGATGAGTCGAGGCTCCGTTTATGCGACGGGGCCGGTTTCGAAATTTCCACGATGCTTTTGCTACTTGCTTTCTCCCCGGTTTCGTTTACAAACCCATTTGGAACGAATTTAGAGCACCGAATTTAGAGTGCTGTAGGTATTGTCTGGGCGATGCTACTCAAGGCTATTCCCTTGAATTCACGCGATATGCGAAATTTTGTAATTGACTGCATTCATGGGAGGAAAAGAATTGACCGGATTAGTGGATAGCGAGCAAAGAACTTGAATTTTTTATAGTTAACTGTACAATTAAGCTATCCAGCCCATCGACGAATTCTTTCGCCCACATGTTTATACATTACCACGAGGGTGAAGTCCAGCTGGAAGGAAAGAAATGGAGTTTGACCAAGTAGAGGACAGAGTTGATGCTTACCTGGAGGAGGGTACGGGCTGGAGGTGACAGGCTCGGGAGCCCCGTAATTCCTCAGGCCGCCGTATCCATCGTGAGGAAAGGCGCCTTCGGCAGCGACCATAGCGGCAGTGACCCTGCCTCGGTCGTCCGCCGCGGACGGCGTCAAGTATGGGACCCCTGGTTGCGAGTGAGGATGATGATGGCCAGCCGTCTCGACCGGGTGGTGATGCCTGGCGGTGGTGTACGGCGCGTAATTGCACCAGCTCTGGGAGAAGCTCTGATGGCAGGATGATACGGCTGGGTCTGCAGCCCCGGTGGCTGCCGACGAGGAACCACCGGTGGAGGAGCTGGTAGTGGCCACCCCGGCCGAGTTGTAGGACTTGTAGTCGGATGCGGACCCAGCGGTGGCAGCGGATCCAGCGGTGGCTGGCGACCAGAAGCTGAGCGTGCCGGCTTTCCGGTTGTCCCTGGCAGAGCCAGAAGTGGAGGTGGGGTCCGCCGCCAGATTGTAGTAGGTCGGGGGATTGTTCCCCCCGTATGCCTGGTGATGGTTGAGGGAGTCAGCCGCGGCCGCGGCGGACGAGTAGTGCGAGTCCTGGGGATGATGGGGACTGTAGCTCCAGCCGGCTTGGGAGCCAGCGGAGGACGAGTGGGAATGACGAATGACGCCCGCTGGTCCAGCGGCGGGCGGTGCTGAGGACTCGACGCAGCCGACCTCCCCGTAGGAGGAAGCCGCCGGCGTGGCGGTCAGCCTTTTCGCGGGTATGTGAAGAGGGCCTGGGGCGCTGTTGCTCGCCACCGAGGAGGCGCTCGGCGAGGTCGAGCTGGCGCTGGCCGTTGGTGCCGGAGGCGCTGTCGTGGCCGACGAGGCCGGTGCAGCCGGCGAGGTTGGTGTTGTCGCCTGCTGATGGGAGCCAGGCGTGGAGGTCGGTTGCTGTTGTTGTTGCTGGATCGATACGAGGCTGGAGGCTGTCGGTGGGACCGGTGGCGGGCTGTCCTCGTAGAGGGAACCGTTCATCATGGCCCACCAGGTCACCCCGGTGGAATTCCCCGCTCCGGTGGCTGTCCCCATCGGCGTGACGGAGCCAGGGTGGCCCACGCCGGAGCCGCACAGCGGCGCGGCGTGAACATTGTCGTACAGCGTCGCCGTCGAGCAAGCCACGTGATCGGCGATGGTGCAGATGGTGACGGGTGATTGCCGGTGTTATAACGACGACCCACGGTACGGTGGCGATTGCGGCGTCGGGGAACGGTGGCGAAGGTGCCGATTCCGTGGCCGATCGGGAGCGATCGGTACGGTTCGATCGGTTGCGAGCACACGGCAACACCGAGCGCGTCGATCGATTTTCACCAATCGATCGGGGACCAGAATCGCATCGTTTCGCACGGTCCAAGGACGGGCGAGTCGAGGTGGTGTCCGACGTTGGTCCGACAGCGGCAGGGCAGGAACAAGGTGAGAGACGAGAAACGGAAAACGGCGAGGAGCGGCGCGTGGGAGAGGGAGAGGGAGAAGGACACGGAGAAGCGGCAATTTTTATCGTCGGTTTTACGAGGACGGTGGCAGACACGGATCAGCGGCGTGCGGACACGTCGAGCGGAGGAGCACGACGCGAAGACGACGAGAACGGCGATGTTGACGGCGGCGCGAGGTAATTTCAAAAGAGGAGCGCGGGAATCATCGGGCCGCGAAGCGTGGTCGCGTTGCCCCGTGGAATCGCGGAATAAATAAAGAAAAGGCGCGCGGTGGGCAGAGGAGGCGCGCGGACGGTGGGGATAGGGAAGATCGGACGGACGGGTGCCGGAGCAGGGTTGCGCGGAGGGAGGAGAGGGTGTGCAGCGGCGCGGCAGACAGGTGGAGGGGTAGGTAAGTGCGGGTTGGAGGGAGACGGCACACGGCGAGCGACAGAGATGGGCCAAGGGGCAAGAGAGAAAGAGCGTAGGAGCGCGAGAGCGACAGAGAGAGAGAGGAGGAGGAGAGCGTCAGGGACGGGGAGGGGGAGACGAGGACGCCCAGGGCCGTGATAAAATGCGTAACAAATCCGTCGAGAAAAGGTCCATGCACCAGCACCAGCACCACCACCACCGCGACAACGTCCAAGACAACGACCGAGGTTGATCGAGGTTGATGGGCCACGTGCAGGGGACGTCGTCGACGAGTATACGAGTGGACGGGTGAATAGGCGATGATTTCCAATGGTCCAAGTGTAACGATCAAGTCCAACGATGATCAACGGCCAGCGAGGTTGGAACAAAGAAAAAGAAAACGACACAGCACGCCTTTAGTAAGAGTCGCTCGAACAGCGTACCCCGTTCACGGGACAGGTAGCACCGCGCAATTGTCCCTTTATCGTTAATATTTCGAGCGGATCGGTCTGGTTTCGCGCGTTCCGCAACGATCTCGCCAGAGACGATGGATGCTCGAAGCCGTCAACGGACGGAGCGCGGCTGGGACATGTCAACGCGGTCAGGACACTTGGCAATCGAGGTCCCCACGGGGAAACAATCGAACGCGTCGCGTCGTACGAGCGGTACGACCACGTTCCTCTCACTGCTCCGCCGATCTTGCTGCGGTCGTCCCGGTCCGGGCCATGCTCCAGCTGCATGTCGTCCCGTCTCTTTCCTCCACGGAAACCGTCACCCTGCTCATTACTCTCATCGAGGGCACACGCGACACACGTTTACTCGCGGGAGCGCGCACTTGCTCTCCACTCGTCACCCGTCTACCTCCACTCCTTTCCTCGCACTGTATCTCCTCGCCAGCAACTCTGCTACTCCGTTCGGCTCGTCTCCTTGCTTTCCGCTTCCTCTGTCTATCCTCAATCGTGCCGACCAATCGGTCAATGGATCAGTCGGATCGAGCGAACGGTCCGATCACTGCGATCAGGAGAAACGGACCGTTAGTGGTCGGACGTCCGTGGGTCTCCTCTGTTTTTTCTTTCAACCGCCGACCCCTCTAGTCCCCGAAAGTCAGGTAGCGAACCCCAGGACGAGGATCGTGGCGCGGCTCGATCAGGTCCCTCAGGTAGAGAGACCAGTCCACGGTGGCTATCGCGACGGGATGCACACACGCGCGATGTTTACACACACGAAAAGTCTCCCTTTCTTCTCTCTGGCCTCGCTGAGCCGAACTGAGCGTCAACTGAGAGCTCTGCCCGCGGCTCGGACGCGCAAACGGGCTGAACGCGACGCCAGCGCGATCTCTCGGATCGTTTGGCAACCAAACCCCGCACGGACACGTCTCTCTCTTCCCCCTACCACCGCGACACTATCCTCCCGCGCCCCTCTGCCGCGCTTCGCGCTCTAATCTGCCTCTCTCCCTCCACGGCGTCGCGAGAACATGCAGCCGCGATCGCGCGGCCGGAATATACATAGAGCGGAGCAGAGTGGGAGAGAGAAGGAGAGAGCCGCGAAGCCTGAATATCGCGGCGCTCCACGCGTGTCTTTTTCTTTCGAACTTCCAAACACTCTGGAACTCCGCAGCGACGAAAGAACCGAGCAACGAAAGGGAAACGGGTCTGACCCGGATTGTCGGCCAATGGATGAATAGCAGGTGCTTCTTCCCTCGTTCGCCTCACTGTAGCCTCCGTTTCCAATCTTCTTTCTTCCTTTCGACCTCCGCAATAATCGAGGGGGCTTTCGCGCCATCATGTTCCGCGGGCTCCTTCCTCTTTTATCCCCTCAAGCGCGCAACCTGTCCACTGCGAAATTTATCGGCACGCGCCTCGACCGCTAATTACCCGCACATCACGGAGTCTTTTTTTTTCCTCATTACCTATATATATATCATGCCACATACATATTTCTGCCAGCATGACTTCGCAACTGCACGTTTAATCCGCTCTCTTAATCGTGACCAATTCCAGTTTCAAAATCTGACTCCCAGGGTTACTCCACGGAAGTCAAAGTATCATTCTACTTTCTGCGAAATCTATCAGTGTACATTTTATTGCGTTTCATGCCGTTCCTCGAACGCCCCACAAAAATGTCCATTTGTCCCATCCACTTGATCCGTTGCTCCGCTAGTACTTCGCCAAAGAATAATATAGTGACACAGTCGACGATTACGTTTCCCCGTCGCGTCGATGCAGTTCGCATTGACGGAAGGGCAGACCTGAACTTGGAACGGCGCGAACAAACGACCCAGCGGCGGGGCATGCTCCGCTATTCTTCACGCGTGACGTAACCCGCGAAAGGAGGAAAGGATGATGCGTCTCGTGGCCGTCGCGGGATCTCGTCGCGTTGCGTGGATCCTCGCACACGCGCGTGCAGACGCGTGCGTGCGCGCACGGCAATACGTCATGGGAATATTGCAGTCTAAATCTCGGTACTTTTATGGGGCAGTAAAGTAAAACGGTCTGACAACAACCACGGTGGCACATACGCCTTCCTTCCATCTGTCCATCAGGCTCACGCGCCACGAGATCGAGCCACGCGCGCCACCTCGCGCGCGTTAATCGCCACGAGCGACTTACGAATCGGCCGAACAACTTCTGGGTCCGTTCAACTGCTATCTGCCATCTGCCATCCTGCGTGTTCCATTTCAACTGTGCTCGACCCCAGACGCAGACTAGACGATGCAACTTTTTTTTTTAAATCCTTCTGAATGGAGTGTACTTGAAGCTGGCAATAAACGAGGGAAACGAGAGACCGCTGAACTTGAGATCGATACGTAAACGGAGCTTAGCTGTTCGTTATGTAATCGATCCATTAACGGGTTTATTATTGGCGCAATAGCAGGGCGGCCAAGGCACTCGCCGGGGACCTATAAATTTCTCGCCTGAATTCCATCGCTCACTCTGTGCACACGACTTCGCGGTGCCGTTTCCTAAACGCGCAGGATCGACCGCCGTAACTCGGGCCGAGCGATCGACGTTGAATATCGAGAAGGGAGCGGCTCGTGCCGCCGAAGAGAACTTTTATCGCCCGTGGTGCCTTCGCCGCTCCGCGAGAACGTATAACGCTTAGAACTTTATGAGAAAATTCCGGGCGCAAATTGGCCTGGATCAGCGATTCAATACAGAATATGCTAAATTGATGCTACCTCGTGAATTGCAAAGCAGATTGCTTTACGCGAGAAAATTCGATTCTTAGATCTCTCGGCCCTGTAGTAAGTGGCTTCTCGATGACGATTAGGTTTGGTGCGTGATCGACGCGCGTATTTAGCAGGAAGACACCAGCCACGCTCGAATACGAGTGCGATAAATCGCGGGGGAGGCGCGAGCCACCTGACGTTAGTTGTACAGGCGACACGATCATGAATGGACTTTATAGCAACCCACCCATTTATAGGCAGTATGCGCGGTTTAGTGGCTATGGGTTTTAGTACGAAGCAGTTGTATACAATCCTCTGTTTACGGCAAGTACGTACCTATCTAGAAAACGGTACGTTTATCGTCGAGTTTTTAGCCAGAGGTTTCGAGCTTGGCCGAGGCTCGCGAATTAATTCCTCGGGCCGCGTTCAAACGTCCAGGTCTTGGGAAGCTGACATGATTATTTGCGGGCTGTAAGTTGTGCTTCTTTGGACAGTGGTTTTGTCAAATATTACTCTGGTTATATCTCCTTCTTCAAATTTCCTTGCTTCTCTGCTAATCTTATCTTTTATTTGAAGTTATTTTTTTTGCGTTTGATGGTGACGTAGTTGTACCTACTTGTGAATGTTATATCACAGTAATTGTGTAATCGATTGCCAAGTATCACTGACAGCGAACACCTTCCACTTGCGAAATATTAACGATCACGACCGAACGATCATCTCGAGTTTCTTTAGAAACTGAGTAAATATAAAGAAATTCGTATTCGTGCAACTCACCTTGTATACCGGCCAGTGTTCCCGGCTGGAACACGCGGGAAAGCCTGTAAAACGTTCAGAATTATGAAATCTCAGCAATGGCCCTCGACACGTTTATGCAAGTGAAGAATCGTCGGATAAGTAATTGAAGGGTAAGGGGAAAACCGGTATCTCGGCAGAATCATCTCTCTGTCTCTCTCCATCCATATCTCTCTCTCTCTCTCTCTCTCTCTCTCTCCCCCTCTCTCTCTCTTTCACATCAGTCGCAAGACAAATATTTCGAACATTCTCCAACAGCTGATTGACTTCTTATTTACTTTTCGCGACATGATACATACATACTCTTCTACACAACACCTCATATACACTCATACACACACTCACGCTCAGTTATATAGAGCAGTAGCATCTCGACAACATTCGCCGAAATTGTAACGTGTATCACTCTTTGCCTAAGCATAAGCTTCTGTAGTCAAGGTAAAACCAGAAATTATTTGAGAAGAAAATTAAATTCATTGAACCTTGTTTCTTCACTGCTGGACTAAAGTGTTGTGACATTCCCTGTTTTTCCCCCTTGCCCTTCAACAACGAGTGACAGAAACGCTGCATTAATAGTTACCTGCTGCACAGCTCGAACGGGTGAAACGTCTTCTCCACGGCGCCGTACACTTTGAGGCCTTTTATTTACAGGTTTACGAAGAAAAACATCAGCCTGGAACAGGAGAAAAGGCCAGAAATTAGAGAAGCCCTGTACTATATTTCATAACGCATCGTCTCGTCATCGTGATTTTATGTAGGCTTTTGTCGTTTATATCGCGCCAGGTATAAAGTTCCATATCGTGTCCCATTAATGGACGGCCGGCCCATAATAGATGCTTTCAAAAACTTTGCACCATAAATATAGTATAATCACACATGGAGATCGCTTTGGGCCGAGGGAAATCGTCTCTTCAAACTTTCCACGTGGAAATCTTACCGAGCCAAAGTATTCTTAGAGAGGGGGTGGATTTTTCGATCTCCATTTCTTTTTCAAAGCAGAAAACTTGATCGCGTGGGGAGTGTCTATGAATTTCGATTTGCCACGGCGGGTGTAAATATCGAAGCCGAGGCTGAAGGTGAGAAATATGGAAATACTGTCTGGAGGTGTCTACGGAGTCAAGTCTCTGGGGGTGAGTTTACGGCGGAGCGGTGAGCGCCAGTGGTAGGGGAGGAAGACATGTCAATCCAGCGTTTGAAGCGAGGAGGTAGAGAGGAATGGTGACTTAGAGGGCTGCAACGATCTCGAGAAACTATATATTTTCGAAACCTCGAAGAAGTAAGGAATTTAACCCTTCGACACTTTATCTTGTGCGAGGCACAGGCAGAAGAAGAAAACAGGAAAAATAGAAGAAAAAAGGTAGGGTAAACCATCCAGAATGACCATTAGGCAAAGAAATGTCAATTATAAATTTAAAAATATTATATGTTTATAAATGGAGTGTAGTTGCACTTTTAATATCCCATATTTTTAGTTACGCGTATTAAAAAATATTAATAAGTACAATTCTTATTAAAAGTATGCGGTCATTTACTGGACTTCTACACGTATTGCATTTTATAATCTTTTTTTTTTAAATTACGATAAGAATATGTAATTATTTCTATAGAACTTTAAAGAAAAATAGATTTAAATGCAATTTCAACAGTTGTTGAACATAAATATACATAAATATATTAAAGTATTAATCTCAAAGGTCTATAAATTCAACAATTCGGTCATTCACTGGTTGGTTTACCCTACTTGTACACTATCTTTTAACACTATTTATCATAAAGTGAAATATTTTACAACATAAAAAGAATATGCACTTTTCAAAGCAGAATTTGAAATTTTATTAGATTGTCAAAAGCTTCCAGTGTTGAGCAACATCTGATCCGCCAAATAATCTGCCAATTCCTGCTGCCTTTCCAACCCAACAACCAAGTAGTACCTACAATATTTAATCAATCAAATTCTTTCATCAAACCCCAATCTCAAGAATTGCAGTGAAAACAATCTCACCCTCTCCATCTCCAAACATAGCTATCGCCCAAGAGCATCGTCAGGAGAGTCGGTAAGAAAGCACCGTGGAACAAGCACTCGTCCCAAAAGTCCGGCATTTTAGCCCCCTCGGGTCATCGATACACAAATCCTGCCCATTTGCGCTGCACAGAGGGCGAACAAGTTTCTTTTCGTGAAAGGGAGCGGAGGGAAGGGCAGGCAGAGGGCGAGGAATGGAGAAGCTTGGCGAAATGTGGGCAGGACGTGACACGGGGGATATTACCGTGGAGGAGCTGGGCCAAAGTAAAAGCCGAAGAGAGGGGTGGCTCGCGCGGAAAAGCACGTTGGCCAGCGTCGGTGTGTATACAGAAGAGATTGGTCGAGGGCGCGCAACAGCCGGACACGAGAAAGCTCTTGCTTCCCTGCCATTTCTTTCGTCAGCGAGGGGTGGCTCGGTTGTGCCGTTTCTATGAAACGGTTCGCGGAAGCCGCCCGTTTGTCATTTATGCCAGCCAGCCCCATCGTGAGCGTGCATCTCGCCGTGTAATCGAATTAAAAGTCGCCAGGCTTCTCCACGATTACGCGCCGATCTCGTCACTAACGCGATCGCCAAGCGGACGATGGGTTTATGTAAATTTTAGGATACACTGTGTGGAGGGCTTGGGGGATGTTACTGGGGGTGTTTGATCTCTAAATAGGTCACTTTACTGGTAGTTTGTAATTTCTGTAGTAGGTATCTACAGGAACCTGGTTTTGAGGGTTGTATTTTTATTTATTGATTGCAGTGTGCTTGAGTTTTGGGGGTTGTATTTTTAATTATTGATTGCAGTGTGCTTGATGGTACTTATTTAGGGTGGTTCATTTAGGTGGTGCAGATGGGAAGAAAGTATTTTTAAATAGGGTTCTGTGTATGGTTGTTTCATCGCGATAGTTAAAAATTATCAAGCAGTCGGTAAAAATATACGATGCTTAACCTTGACCCGTGGATTACGGTGGAATTTATTACCCTCCAAGTGAGTTTAACGCGCGTTTTCGATAACACCCTGTGCCACTGTAATGGGTCGATATTTATCGCATCGTTATCCCCATGGGGGTGGTTTATGTGAAGGAGACGGATTTTTCAGTAAATACCGAGTGTTACCTACACAGCTTCCGAACCGATTGGAAGTGCTTGATGTGAAATTCTAAACACCTACCAATTTACCCAATTATGTTTCTTTTTTAATTGATATATCAGGAGTGAGCACCTTGCCGCAATCCGTCCTCTTAATTTGAATACAACGAATGTATTCTGTCCAAGTTAGGCACTTATTTCCCATCAAGCCTGAAAAATTAATTCAACGAGAACTTTCAACCCTGCCCCATGATCGTCACGCGACGACAGGGGTGACGAGCTCCACCCAAAGAAAGAGATTCGACCTGGCCGGAATAATTAAAAAAAATCCAATCCCTTAGGAGCTAGTGGCAGCCTTAATTCATGCCGGGCCGCAGTACTAAACCTCACCAGAGAGGGTTGCATTCATTGCGTGGACACCCCTTTCGGGAGATTACGAAACTCGATTCGCAGAAAAACTTTCTGTAGGTACAATTAAACTGCAGCCTCTTGCGGGGCATTGTGCGAAAGCTGTGGACACAGGAAAGCTTTCCCCCCAAAAGAATATTTATTTAAAAACTTCAAAGTTTATTAAGAAATGGGGAACTCCATTTCCCAAGCACTTGATAAAAGAATCCAACGAATCCTTCAGTATTCAAATCATTTTCTATCTCCATCCCTCGGTCGACTACACAGCTCTCCAACCCCTTTCCGCGTCCCCAATTCAACGTCCTCGACACATCGTGCACACAACCCGTTGCAATGTTTCTTTCAGACCGCGGTGTTCTTCGCGTCGCTCCAGGGATTTCCGGCGACGGTTCCTCGGAGACGATCTATAAAAATCAACCCTTCCTCGGGGTTGCGCGGCGTGGAACGTACGAATGCTGATCAATCCCGGCTAAGGGAAATTGATAGATACCCCGGAGAAGAGCAGCGGTCAGAAGGGTTCGCTGCGAGGTCGTCCCCGCGATCGAGGGTGTGGAAGGGAGGAGGAGGGTCGCCGAGGCCCATAACCGTGTGGCGCGACGCGTGCCGTTTTCAGCGGGGCGTCGAGACGCCTTCCGCGTGGAGCGCCGCCAGCACCGGGACGCCCTCTCGCATCCACGGGCAGACGGTATGGCTGAGCGACCAATCGGAGGGGCCGTTTCCTTTCGGCGCCTCCAACATGGCAGTGGCGTGCGCTCTGCGAGACAGGCCAGACTCCAGAGTCTGCGTTTGGCTCTCCTCGCAATTCACAATCTCCTTGCACTCCGCCACGCTGGCCCAACTCGTCTCTTCGCAAGTTCCACAGTTTCTTTCTCGTCTGGAGCGCAGAGAGATGGGATTGAGTTATTTACAAGTTGCCGAGAGATTCCGTGGCCACGGTATTTCAAACGGCTATCGACTTCTCGAGATAAGAGACCAAGGGGTGGCTCGTAGTCTCGCGCGGAGCTTTGCGAGATAAGTTATTTGATACATTTCAAATCATTTGGGGGTGTAATAAATATGTACAGTGACCCATAAGATAGCCTAAATAGCCTCTAACTTTGAATATCATAAAATCTAATTGCTCCATCTATTTAAATAGTCACACAGCATCCTGTATAATTATTTCCCCAAATCAATTCTCCAAGCTGCTGATACAAAATTAAGAAAATGCGTTCCCTTCGAGCACAATCAGAGCCCTAAATTCCAAGCCTCCCCTCGTTCAACTCGCGCTCTCTCCAGGAAGCCTTTCTGAAGGAAACGTCCCCGAACGTGCGAAAGGCGGACCTCGGAGCCCGGCGAACCCCCTAATGCAGCAATTCCGAGTCGAGTCGCGCTTTTCCTCTTCTTTTTTCGTTAGCTCGATACGCGTCCGTTCGATAGTTTGTATTCCGTCTCCGACCCGTCGATTCTACACGAACACAGGCCCCGTTGCATATATCCGCGCGCACCCACACGCGCGATATGGAGCTGCAGATGGAACAAAGTATGAGCGTGGGATATTCCATTTGGCCAGGGACGCGGTGAAAGTGGGTGGCAGCCTATCCAGGCGACCGGGTCGGGCGGAGGGGTGCGGGCAGGGGCTTAAGAGGGTTCGAAGAGCGAAGAAGTGGTGGTGAGGTTCGACGTGAGTATATGGCGAGGCCGGTATTGAGTCAAGGATGGCTAGACCGTTTCGTGTTCCTGGGGTTGCGTCGTCATGGGAACCGTCCTCATCAGCCAAAGTCTCCCAAGATCTTTCTCTTCCCTCTTCTGTCCGCTGGCCCACCGCCACCCCCCCCCCCCCCCTCCTCCACCCGTCCATTTCCCTTTGCAGCTTGTTTTTGCGACACTGCTTTGCATACCATCACCGCGGGCTCGAGATAAGATGCTTGGAGCCGGGAACCAGGCCCAGACCTTCTGAACGCAAGAAACTCTGATAACGACGATGGGAAGGTTGCCCGTCGATTCCATGCTTCCTGTTTTTGTTTTCTACGGAGTTTTGGTTCTGTTGCGGGGTTCGAGAACGTTGAGTTTTAACTTTACCCGGCAGGGTTGCTGAGTTAGGGTTTGAACCTGATCCCTTTGGTTATCTGGACTCCGCGTTTTTTCGGGGATCTTTCAGTCCCTCATGCTGTTTATCTAAGCTGATGAACTTGAGCCTGTTAATTCTAGAATTCAGGCTCGATGCAGCGTTGAAAGGCAGGAACAAAGGGTCTCCTATTTCCTTGAGAGATATCTGCATCGAGGGATCAGGAGCGTGTGGTGCTATAGATAGTCAGTTATATCGCAAGCAGGTCCCGCGATATAGCCAGATGCCAAGGCTTCAGCCCCACCCCTACCTTCCGACGTTTCCTCCATCCTTTCGTCCGAATTTATCGGTAAATTCCTTTCTATCTCGGCCAGCTTTACTCGAACCTCGGCCATGGGTCGAATAAAAGCTTATCCCGCGAGCGAAGAATCTTTCTGGGTCGATCGACTTAGCGATAGTCCGAAGGAAGTCGTCGTGGCGATATTCGTGGGGGTTTTTTTCTTTCTTACGTTTGAACCAATGAACATTTTCTAAAATTCCATTCTCGGTTCCCGTTACTTTTCGAGCACACACACGTAGGTACGAGTATATTTTCCTTCAGGTGGAAGCTGGGACTTGTTTCGAGAGGGGGTCGCACGTGTGTCTCTTCCCTGCAACGCTCTATAAATAATTCAACTAAAATAATATGATCCCCTCGCGCTCGCGGCCTTTCCTTAGCATTCAACCCTGGCTTTCACCACCGTGGCACGTAAACACTATGGCCGCCGAGGATGCATGGAAGCTGGTCGCGTGAACCCCCCTCTCTTTCTTAGAAGCTTAATCCAAATTGCTATTTGTTTGTAATTTGAAATGGCGTTCACCGTGGCTGTTCCTTAATTTCAGTAAAAATTTTTGTCACATACTACATAGGAACCTGTCCAGTGAATGAACACTTAATGTTGCACGACCAATGAATGACCTAAGAAAATTATCAACAACAAAACTTACCTTGAGCTTAATGAAGAACTTAAAAAGAAATTTAGTTGAGTAAAGAAGTACTATGTAAATTTTAACGTGAAAAGAACGTGACAGGTGTTCATTTTTCGTGTGATATGAGCAGCGTTCATTCACTGGAGAGATTAAACTACCTATATTAAATTGAGAGGCGCCAGAAAAATTAAATAAAATCATTCGTTTCAATTTATCAAGGCTACCGTAATAATTCTGGAATTTCCAAATGAAACATGTGACTCCAGAGTAACGTCTTCACCTTTCTTGTATGTCTTGAATACGAGCTTCGCCACCTTCGACATTCTGTTAGCATTCCACGCTCCTTTTCCAAGATTGATAATCCTTCACAATGTCTCTTAGTGACTCTAGAGGTTATGTGCCTCGATAGTCCCTCGATAGAGTCAACGAGAATAGAAAATACAGTTTTTACGGTCATGTTATACGTACCTTCTATATGAATTTCATACGCATCTGTCCAAACACGAGCATAAGGTGACCTGTCCAGTGAATGAACACTTAAGCTGCGTGTCTCTTAGAATTAGTATTCAAAACTCATTATTTAATCCCCTGAATATTATTGCTGTAAGCGAGCTGTTTTATTACTAATGTCAGACACCCCGGAACACAATTCTAGCAATGTTTGATAGTTATAGGTTTCATTAAAGATGTGGCAGAGGATTAAATAAAAAATGGGTCAACGACCAGTGAATGAAATTTATATTTCTAATGAATGAATTGGGGTGCCCCAGTGAATGAAGGGGATAATAACAGAGGTTAGGTTTCCAATGTATTTAGACGATTTTTTGTGCAAATAAATTTTCATTCTCCAATTACGCTACACCAGTGAATGAACACGATAATATTTTTGAAGAAAACGTTGTTTTCAATGTTTTTATTTACTGCCCTCGGTTATAGGGTTTGTCGGTTTGTAAAAACCGGTTTTTATTTATAAATTTGTAAAATTCGAAAACCGGGTTTTAAATTTAGAAAACCGGTTTTATATACTAGAATTAATATGAAGAATTGATTTAATTATTTAATTAAAAACGTTAACATTTTGACTTGAAATCTCCTCGGACACAAGCAAATTGTAGTAGGTAACTGTTTACTGTAAATCTAATCTTTATGAGTTCATATTTTCAGAAAAAAAGAAATGGAATAAAGATTAAAAATTTGGTATCACATTTTAAAAAATTTATATTTTATACGGATTTTAGTTATTTAACTTTTTTTCATTCAGTTTTGTATGCAGTCTATTTTATTGTGTTATAGTTTTGTAGATCCATAAATATTAGATGAACTAAAAAATTGTACGTATTCGTACGGATTTGAGCTATTTTAATTTTGTTTTTATTTGGTTTTGTATAGATAGAGTATATTTTATTTTGTTATACTTTTGTACTTCCATAATATAAAGGAAACTGACAATTTTTAAAATAAGTAAAAATATTTATTTGCTATTTTAATCACATTCTTTGTTCTGTAAAGTTCAAAAACCAGGTTAACCGGTTTTTGGGAATAGTGAAATTCGAAACCCGGTTTTTGTATAAACCCTACTCGATTAGAACAACAATAATGAATTAAATGCATTTATCACAAATAAACGTTTCTTTCTCATCATAACAGGTACAATCTCAAGTGCAATAATGCAAGTGTTTTGTTAGATGTGTGCCAGATTCTTGAATTCCAGCTTCAAAATACTACTTTGGTAATACGCACAAATATGGCACCAGAATAAAATTACAAGCCACGAATATAGTGGCTGATAAAATTGACAACGAATTTAAGATGCCCCCTTCGCCTGAAATTCTTCCTTCCCCGAAGATAACGCTTGCAGAGGTAGCCTCCGATGCAAAAAAGGGGGCGACAACCCTCGCCTCGGCCCCAAGTGCCCTTTTCTTTTAAACTCCACCAACCGCGCGCAACTTTCACGAGCGAGGAATCCCCATTGATCGGAGCCACCCGTCATGACCCGAATTTTCGGTGAAATCTGCTGCGATCGGGTCCCGGCGATTTTTTCATACCAAGAGAAAGCTGCAACCCCCGGAGGGAAAGCCGACCGCCACGTAGCCACCAGTTTCATTTAGTCCCCGTCACTCGAACGGTTTGCTCGATCGCAGTTTACCGTGTTCCTCGGCGACACGTCCGTTCGTTAAACAGTGGCCAGTGTTCCTACACCCTCGACGTCTCTCCGACGATAAAAGCGTCGCGATAGGGGACTGCCCAGACGGGGGGATGGCGTCGACGTTTCCTCGCGTTCTCGTTTATGAATCGATCGTGCGGGAAGACTCGCCGGTCTGGAACACACTTCGAAACGGTGCCATTTCAACATTTTCAACGCTGTATTCCTGTTTATGGAAGAGCTGCAGCCCCACAGTTGCAGCCCAGCGTGCACGCGAAGGAAGCAGTGAATTTCCCAGGCTTGTTTAGCAACGTAAAGTGAAAATTGCAACGGGACTGGCCCAACGTCGTTCGGCTCCCTGAAACCGGACACAATGTTCCGGTGACGCGTATGACGAAAGAGATCCGTGACGAGTCGCCAAAGCACAGCTGCGAGAAATGCACACCTATAGGTACTAAGCATCGACGGGCCGCGCGCCACCATAAAATGATCGTAAAAACTTAATTTTACGAGAGGCATAATATATTTGCCACCAGCAGCGCCGTCGCCGCCACCACCGGCAGCACCGCCGCCGCCCGACGACACACGATTAACCAGCTCCAGCCCGGAATTTCGTAAAAACGGATGTAAACGCCGCCAACCCGCGACACGCGCCCTCGCCTGCTCTTCGGTCAAAGGGATGAAAAAAGACGATTCCACCCCTGTTCTCTGGATTTCAAGGTCTCATCCCCAAATCTGATAGCGTCGAATACCAAAGTCGACAGGTCACGGGTCAGCGGACAGAGGAGCTAAGGAACCACCGGACGTGCGATAACAGTCCAGCTGGGCTGTCGTTTACCGCGCTGAAGTCTCAACAAAGAAGCTAATCCCAGATAGCTCGAACCCTTTGCTGCCCGAGGGGAGTTCTCTCGGGAGGACGAGGCTCGGCCTCCGAACATAATTTCCTTTACGACCAATTAGTAGATCCAGAAACACATATACGCCATTGGACGACGGAGAAGGGGGAGAAGGACGGTGGGGAGAGGTGGTATAATCTCTTAAAACGCGTTCCAGGCTGGGAGCCAGTGGATCGTACTGGGTTTTCGGATTTTTGCCAGGGCGAATGCCGCGAGCCAGGAGGATGGAACGTCGGAAACGACCGAAATTGAGGTGTATATAATCAGCCAGCTCCATGAGGTGGGTGGTCCCGACACGTGAGCCTCGTTTAAAATGACCGCCGCGTCATGAGAACGTGAAGAGGCTCCGTACCGACTCTACCGTCTCTTCCTTCTCTTCCCTTTTCTCCTTCCTCGGTAATCGCGCACGTCGGACGCTGCGAATTCCCCCTATGTGACTTTATCACTCTCTGGCCCCTCGAGCGCGCCTGCTCTATCAGTTTTTCTCCGGTCAACGCGCCGCAACCCACGAAATTCTCAGAGCTGAGCAGATGTTGCAGCTAGCTACTTTATAAACTGCTGGCAAGTTTCGAGCGGGACGGGAACGTTGGTGCTGGAAGTTTGCGAGCCGGGAGCGGAATTTAGTTAGGGAAGTGAGGTTTGCATAAACCTTTGCGAAATAACTATCTACTTAAGAAGTAGTTTATAGATTCTAGTAGAAGTTAAGAGATTTCAGTCCTGCCTTTTTGCTTTCATTACAGCTCCGTTCCGTGTATCCCTCTTGTTGCTAACCACAATTTCCTACTTAGATTGAAAGAATTATTGTAATCGTCGCCGGCTGGGAGTACGCGGTTTTACCGTCCACTTTATCGAAGCGATAAAGTTCATTATTTACAGCGTGTCGTATATTACGAGATTAAAAGAACGCAACCCCGGCCCGTTCGCGGGCCGATTAATTCCCATTCGTCGAGAGAAGTTGAAAAGAATTTCCATAAAGATAAATTTCTACCCGCTGCAATGTTTCCAAAACGCCGACCCGCCCAGTCGGACCTCCTCGTTCGCAGGCTACTTTTTCCACGAAACCAGCGTGAAACTGGGACGGCATCCCATTAACCGGCCGACAAAGTGGTCGATTCGGGTAGCAACAAAGTAGGAGATCGGTGATTGCGATTAATTGAGCCACGGTTTAATTAATTACGGAGTCCTCCGTGTGTCTTCTATTTCTTGAATGTCGTTTCTGTAAGGTTACCAAATCTCATGCTCCTCTCTAATTATTATCAGCACTGAATATACCAACTATTTACATAAATTTCTTGCATCGATTGTTTCAATAAAATGTCTACATTCGCTCTAAAGGCCGGCACTCATTTCCGAAGAAATGAATAACAATTCATTCAACATCGCTGCGTTTCGGTCAACAATTGTTTATAATCTTTTCCCTTCGTATCGTCGTGCTTCATTTCGCCGCACTTCGCCAAAATGCGCGACGGCCTAACTTTAAAGGCTCTCACTACGCTTTGCTTTTCTTATGCAGCGTGACAATTTGGCTCACACGAGCTCAGCGCGACTCCAGTCGGCGGATTTCACCTCGAAAATATTTTGAGGAAAAGAGCCGAGGCGCAGTGTGAGTGGACTGCACCGGAAGAGGTTCTCTGAACAACTGACCAAACATGTGAACCGAGGCAAGCTTATAACTTCAGATAAGGCAAAACCGAGGCGAGTCTAAGTAGCATTTAGATTGATATGAGTGAGAAAAGAAGTTGCGCCGAGGTGTAGTGAGAGCTTGCCTTAAAGGCGAAATTATACTTTTCACTTCACATGTGCATCCCGGATGATTCATCCGCAGTGAAAGGTGTAAAGAGTGCTTTCATCTGCATTTCATCCAAAGTAACCAGTGAACAAAGTAATTACCGCCAGTCTCTATTTTTGATGAGTTCACATTCACTGTGGATGAATCATCGGCGACGCACATCCAAAGTGAAATGTCTAAATTCGCCTTAAGCTTCCCTAGCAACCTTCCTCCACTTGGTCTGCCAGTGAACGAGCTTCGTCGAATGTACTATACAACGGTGGTTTGACTATTCACAGGAATTTTCCGGAAATTGGGAATCGCGTGTCGCGACCCGCTGCTTCGTCCAAGACGCCTAAACGGGCGATTATAGGTGCGAGAGTAGTCGACGCTACCGGCAATTACTTTAACGACGCATATTAATCGGCACAATAAAGCCCGTTACGAGGGTATAATAATTACAATATTGAATTACGGTCGACGTTTATTCTTGTCACGCGATATTAACGGCGCCGTTGCCCACGCAACCCGTTGTCGTTTATGCGTTCATTCACAACGACGGGCCGTGGATTAGCAAAAGTCAAGTGCGAAACTTGTCTTCCCCCCCGCCCGCCCCCTTCTTCCCTCGGCTCTTACCATTCCCTTTCTCCCACGGGCTTTATTACTGCCGGATTCATCGGCCGTACTGATGTCTCTATTTCAATGTCCGCAGAACTTGACAAACTGGTACCGCTTCGCGGAACGACTTCCCGATTTCTTCTGGCGCGTTTAATGGCGGCGCGCAGCCAGTGAGTGGCCCTGGGACCCGAGCCGAGGCATCCAGCAGCCAGTTAATCGATTTCGACCAACCAGCCGTTCGTCCCTGTTCTTCCCTCATTGCTCCACGATGCAGACATCCAACTTTAGCTTCCTCGAAGTCTTCGCGAGGTATTATTGTATTTAAAGATAACAGAGTTGTTCTACGGTGACATTTCGTTGGTAGCAGATAATTAATTCTGTTTGCCCAGTGAATGCTTTGTTACGTGAACCATTGGCGCACCTAGATGGAGGCCAAGGGACCGTTTGTAAAAATAAAAGAAACTAGATTTTATTCTTTAAATAAATTTTTATAATCACCTTCAATGAATTTTATTGAATTGGCATTAAGAATATTTCCAACCCTTCAACTCGGCTCCTCCAAGATTAAATCCTGTGTGCACCTCTGATTTCAGCTATTCGAAACTCTGTCATCTCAGAAGAAGCAGAAGTGTGGGGCTATTTCTTCATGGACGGCGGAGGTCGAGCGCGTGGGGCACGGGAAGAATCAGCTTGAGCGTGAAACGAGGTGGAAAGGGTGGGAGATCTTCTAACCTTTCCAGTGAATTCGCAATGAGCCCACGAGCTAGCAGTTCGCGTGACAGCGAACGTGTGAAGGGCGTCTCGGAAAGGGTACGCCAGGAAGAGCGCGGCCCGCGCAGGTACAGCGGAAAGATGCACTTTTGCCAAAGGACATTAGCCCGGTCGTCGGTCGAGCGTCTTGCACAGAAGCCCGCTTAAACATTTTATGAGGTGGTCGGCGTAATTTGATGGCCCATAAAAACGCCTAGTCTAGTTTTTCCCGGGGCATCGTGATCCGTCGTCGGCGCGGGCCACGCGCCTCCTGTCCCTGGCTCCTTCGACGTCGCTCCTCCGTCGCGCTCGGATTTATTCCTCTTTAACCTCCATTAAACCGGTAGATGCGTGGCCCAGATTAGCGGAGTCTCGTTTCCATTCAAACGCTCCGTGGATCATCGCCTTGCCCCGCGTTCATCCTTAGAATCCTCAACATTTATGATGATGCGTGTTCAGAATTTTCAGACATTTTACACTAAACCTTCTACTTCTATTTCAATCAGATTGGCCATTTCTCGTCACCAAGTCAAAGCCTCTAGGCGCGAGAGTCTGAGAGGTTTCCCTTCCGCGAGCAGAATGTTTCTGCGTCTCGGTGGCTGTCGGTGTACTATAAACGAGCGCGGAGCTTCCAGGGCCAATAGAACGAGGCGGCCAGCGCGATGAGAGCTGGCTCGGGCCAGGAGCAGGAAACGGGAAACGTGGTGGAAATTGAAAATGGGATGGAGGAGGAGACACGGGGTGGGACAGATGACGGCCCGGATATAGGAATGGAGCTGCGAGCCTCCGGAAATTACGACAGCCGCTTTCGTGTTCTATGGTTTCGCTGTGCCTCCGCGAACGTCACTTGCCAGCGGCAGACCCGCTTTGAGCGCCATCTGCGACGGGAAAAATCGACCGGAGTATGTGCACGGTTAGAGAAATTTTCTATATAATACTCCACGCTGTAAAATGATGTATTTTTGCCGCAGGGAGATCTGCAGCTGTTAAAATCGCCGGTGTAAATTGCGCAGCGCTTCTGTGACGGCGAAAGGAACGATCCGCCGCCAGCCCCTCTTGTAGGTACTTACCTATTTACAATTTTCATTGCGGGAGCCAGCGAAATCTTTCATTCCCCGCTCATCTCCCAGAATGCAAATCGCAGAAGATTTCCAGCGAGCTTTGTCGCGGGGACAAAGAAGAAGGAGAGCGCACCTCGGGGCAACCAATAAGTCGCGCACCCTGGGGCGGTTGGTACGTTACATATAGTAATCTAAGTTGTGTTTATGACTTGAATATATATGCATAGCAGTCCGGCGAATCCTGGTGGCGCGAGGAACTCATTACCCCGCGTCGGGGGTATTAGCATATTTAGAGGCAGTGCCTCCTCGTTCCCTGCACTCCACCTCTTATCAACCCCCTACTCCGTCTGCACGGCTCATTCCCCACCCTCCTTCGTTCCCCGACGCCCCCTTCCTCCCTGCATCGCCCCATTCCGTAGCTAACTCCGAGGCGAGCGCGGTGCATCCAATTTTGCGCTCCGGTGAAACAGCGAAAATATATTTTCGCGTTTTATGCTCCGGAGACGCGGCTGGGCTTTAAACGTTGCTGGTATTTTTTTAGGAAGACTGCTTTTTCAGGGAGAAGTTGCAGCGTTTGGTGACTGGGAAGAGGATTTCGGGAGCGAGGAGTGGAAGGATTATTCTATATTTATAGCGCGGGTAATAACCCGGGTAATAACTGGAGGTAGGTTCTTTTTCAACTGGAAGAGATTAAGGGGGAATCCTATTTTATTGGGATAAATATATAACAAAATTTGGGATAATTATTTTTAAGAAAGTACCGATTCGATTCGTCTGATATTTCGACCATGGTTTTATGCGTCTTTGAAGAAGTCGTAGTTTTTTTATTATTAGTTTTTATTAATAAATGTAGGAGTTATGCATGATCCACCAACACGCCGCGCAAAATTCGTTGTCCGTTGGTGTGCATGATATTGATCGTCCAAGTAATCGGAAACAGAAAACTGAAACGGCGTTTTGCTTTATGCATATGTAGCTTAAATTTGATGAAACAGAATACCGATAAGTTATGTACTTCTTTTGTTACATAAGAAAATTGGTGCAAAATTGGATAGCAAAAATTATAGGATCAGAGCTTTCTGGTTGAAAATTCACCACTCTCCTCAATAAATTTTTTTACTTTATTCCGTTTCACCAATCTGAAGCTACATACTGTCGTTTGTAGAAAAGAAGGCGCCCGGACGCTAAACGCGGCAAGGGGGCTACTTTGCTCGCATTGGCCAACGCGACAATGTCGACCAATACAAAGCAAGCGAACGGGACACAGGCGGTGGGAGCCAATGCGAGCAAAGTAGCCCCCTCGCCCCGCTCAGAATCCGGATGCCAACTTCTTTGCAAACCACAGTACTTATGTGTAAAGCAAAACGCCGTTTCATTTTTCTGTTTCGGATTACCTGGAAGATAAATATCATGCACATCAACGGTCGTCGATTTTGAATAAGAACATAGTCCAAACTACAGAAGCATCAAATCATAGTTTCTTAAAAAGAATCCCAAATTTTGCTATGTTTTTAAACCCCCCCCCCAAAATAGGATCCCCGCCTTAAGATGGTTGACTATCCATATCAAAACACGTTGCAATGGCGAGCTTCACCTTTATAAAAGCTTAAACTATTCTGCCAAGGAAGTAATTAATTTATTAATCTTAATATAATAAATAATAAAAAATTTATAATCAAAAGTACATCTACCGCGACTAATTCCTCTTGAATTGCAATTTAGCTGCCGGTATTCCTGGAGCAACGAAAAGGCGCTGGACGGTGCTCGTGCGAGGAGCCAGTCACGCGAATGAAATGTGTATCAGCGACGGTATGCGGAATAAAAGGCGAGACAACGACGATGGAGCCACCGTGGAGCGACGGGCCCGGCTAAGTAATTAAGGAAGCTCATCCTCAGAGACAATTTAGCTTAATGAGAGTCAGCCAGTTCCACCCCAGCTATCCTGCAGAGTCCTGGATCTCGCCCCGCGCCACCTCCCTCGACCATTCGCTTTTCCCTCTGCCTCCCCTTTCCACCGTTCGACCATCTTGGAAGTAAAATGTCTACTTTCCAGACGTCCGCCCCCTTTCCCCCTTTTTTTTTCGCCAGTATCTCACCTTACGATCCAGGCGAAGAATTTAGATAAGATTTTATACGAGCGCGCGAGCTGCCTCGATTACTCCCCCCCCCCCCTCCCCCCTCTTCTGGCTCGCCTACTGGCGTGCTTATTTCGAAACAAGCTGTAGGTAGCCACTATTTAGGATTCGTAGATTACTGGAAATTATGCGGGAACACGTTCAACTGAACCAAATTGTTTTTTATTATTAAATGGATCATGGAAATGGTCATTAAATGGACCGAACTAGTGCGCCGAAATCATATATTTTAAACAAAATTGTATTCAAATTTATATTTTTTTATCCACTGTGTCGTGTCTTGAAGGAAATAAGCATTGAACTATTCCTCCACTGCTTTGGGGTCGTTCTTGAATTACGTGAGGTTTTTTGGGAGGAGGGGGACGCGAATTTCTTACGTTTTCTTAGAAGGGGTAGGGGGAGTCAGGTAGCGTTATACGTTATATTTTTTAAAACCAATTTTTGGGTTTATATAAATAGAATTTTAAAAGAATTTTCATAACTGAAAAAATGCTATGGAAGAGGGGGTTGGAATATAAAATCTTACGCACTCTTAAACTCGGAGAGGGAGGGGCAAGAAATCGCCAAAATGATCCTCACGTAATTTAACAATGGCCCGTTTTCCTTTGAAATTTCAACGTCAGTAGGTAGGTACTGTGCTCCAGCGATTATTGTAGAGCGGACACTCTGCGTTCGAGTAACGAGACCATGTCTGCGCCCACGTATCACTACCTACTACTGAAAAAAAAAAAACGTACTGTAGGTATCGCGCTTCGTGTTGGCGTAAGCAAACCTTCATGCAACGTGAAATGAAGAAATGGAAGAGATTGGAGAGTTGGGTCCTGTTTTGCTCAGCAAAATGGAGGTGATTTTAAATATAGTACACTGGAAGGCGAACTAAGATCGTATTTTAGAATAATATTTATTGTTAAATTGCGAATACGTTCTTTCCGAGAGCGAAGTCTGGGAAAGACTCCGAAGGATATCTTTTTCCTCTGCCCGGCGATAAACATTCGCGTTGAAATCCCAGAACGCTCGACGGCGAGCTTTTTATACGCGAGATTCGTTGCATCAGAGGGCCGTAGGAAAGTCTGCGTTTACATACCGGGAATTCGTGTTTGGATCGCTACATTTGCCGTTCAGCTGTACGCCTCGCGAAAGTTTACTCGATCGTAGTCGCTGCAGAGGGATCAGAGAATAGATCGCGCGGAGCCTGGATACAGAATCTCACCAAGAGGATCCAGCGTTCCAACCCAGCAACCGTTTAACCCAGATCGCTTTTCAAATGTATTCCATTTTCAATTTAACACGCGTCTTGAAATTTAGTTACGTAAATTTGCCTTTCTTGAATTTCGTTATTAGCTACCTAAAGGCAATTCAGAAGTGGGTCCTTTTGGTTACAGAAACGACTTAATTCAGGTAATTTTCTGCGTAAATGCTAAATTCTTTACCATTTTTAAATGTTCTTGAATTTAATCGGGAATATTTCGTTCCCAAACACCGTTATAACGTTCAAGGGATTACGTAAACGCAACGTCTCGCGTTGCATAAACGAGTTTCAAGCGTCGAGATAACTTCTCCGCGACATCACGCCTGGAAACAGCCCCGAGGGACACCGAGGAACGATTAATAGTTATGGCCATTTATGTCTCCCCGAGGGTGTGACACGTCCAAAGAGAACAGAAACTTTGGACCCCTTCGATTCGAGTGTCTTCTCCACGACTGCTTTCCACGTCTCACGTTATTGGCCGCCCATGATTCGATCAACCGATCCCAGACACGAGTAACAAGCATCGAAGGGAAACAGACACTTGAGAGACTCTTGGAAATGAGACCTCGGAGACGCCAATGGACTTGCTCCAGAATATTTAATGTGACATACTCCCATGAGAAGTTGAAGGAAATCAAAGCTCTTTGAAACCTTTTTAAGTGGAATCCACAGTAGATTATCCAAAGAACAGCGAAACAAAGAACCATGGCACTTGTTGCTTTCAACGACCTTATCTAATAATTCCAAGTTCACCCCAAATCTAATAATTCCAAGTTCACCCCAAATCTAATAATTCCAAATTTACCCAAAATCTAATAACTTCAAGTTCATCTCAAATCTAATAATTCCAACTTCACCTCAAATCTAATAATTTCAAGTTCCCTCAAATCTAATAATTCCAAGTTCATCTTAAATCTAATAATTTTTAGTTCACCCCAAATCTAATAATTACAAGCTCACCCAAAATCTAATAATTCCAAGCTCACCTCAAATTTAATAATTCCAAGTTCACCCCAAATTTAATAACTTCAAGTTCATCTCAAATCTAATAATTCCAACTTCACCTCAAATCTAATAATTTCAAGTTCCCTCAAATCTAATAATTCCAAGTTCATCTTAAATCTAATGATTTTTAGTTCACCCCAAATCTAATAATTCCAAGTTCACCTCAAATTTAATAATTCCAAGTTCACCCCAAATTTAATAATTCCAAGTTCACCCCAAATTTAATAATTCCAAGTTCACCTCAAATTTAATAATTCCAAGTTCACCTCAAATTTAATAATTCCAAGTTCACCTCAAATGTAATAATTTCAATATCCCTCAAATCTAATAATTCCAAGTTTACCTCAAATCTAATAATTCCAAGTTCATCTTAAATCTAATCATTTTCAGTTCACCCCAAATCTAATAATTCCAAGCTCACCTAAAATCTAATAATTCCAAGTTCACCTCAAATTTAATAATTCCAAGTTCACCTCAAATTTAATAATTCCAAGATCCCCTCAAATGTAATAATTTAAATTTCCCTCAAATCTAATAATTCCAAGTTTATCTCAAATCTAATAATTCCAAATTCGCCTCAAATCTAATAATTCCAAGTTCACCACAAATCTAATAACTCCAAGTTCCATTCTACCCTTTTCCTTGAGCACTATAGTGCAAATGAAACTCAAAAAATAAAAATAATATGGCCCTTGAAATCAACATGTTCAACATTTTTCAAGATTCCCGAATGAGGACGCAAGAAGAGCCATCAAACTGTGAGGTATACTTTCGGAGAAGGAAAGAAAAGAATTCTGAAGGGTAGGAAAACATGGTTACCCTCGGGGTGACCTCAGGGGGTTAAGATTTACCCTGGCACCAGAGAACGAATACGCGACACCCAGGGTAGAGGGTGGCAATAAATAACCCCGAGAAGACTACTTTGCATTTTTTTCTCTGCTAGCAACTTAGTTAGGAACGAAAAGGTGGAGCGAGTCGAGATTCTCTTAAATCGCTGCTGCCGGGAGAGGGTGAAGGGTGGGACCCGTTCAGGAGGGAGAAAGGAATCATTGTTAAGAACTACGATGGATGGAGGTTCGCGATGGAATCTTTTCTTGAATGGTAAATGGAACGGCGACTGAAACCGGGGGACGAAAAAGATGAACGTCGCGATTGGAGGTCGCACGTACACGCATCGGTGACTTTCGGGGTTGCGCGTGTATGTTATTATTATTCGGGAACGCATAATTTGCAAGTGGATAAAATTTTTCCTCTTAATAAAATTTTAAAGGAAAATTTATTTATCAACGTTAATGTTCCTTTAGGTCTCCTCTGTATACAGTTTTACCGATAAAAATGGAACAAGTGGAGCATTGTGTATTTTTAAAATATTCTTTAAAAAGAAGAATCATGCCCACTGCCTCTATGTTATTCGTAGAAAAGAAGTTTATAACAATTCTTTCGTATTTTTAAATTACGAAGTGTCGGCAAGCAGACTTGAATTCCAGGGATCGAAGCTGCGATTCGATAGTGGCGCCATCGCACGAAGAGCGCTAAAGGTTAATAGCGGAGAATCGATAAGGCAGGAAAAGGAAGGGTCGGTAAGGTCGAGCGGGACGAAAACAACCCCATTTCATTACTCGTATTACGGGGGCGTATAAAATCTAGCTCGGGGGTGCCGAAAGGGTGAGGTAATATAAATAAAAGGATGGCGCGTTCCGCGAAGATGAAAAGTTATTTTCCTCCAGGCGAAGAAAACAGGCAGCTTTAGCTGGTCGGCGTAAATAAAGGGGTGGTAGAGACGCGAAGAAAAGAAAAGCGGGTAGACAAAAACGAAAGTGATATTGCTTATTGCATTAGTATAATAGGATCGTTCAGATTTCGTTCTCAGCAAACTCCTTCGGGGAGTTACTTTAGCTCCGACTTCTGGCTCCGAGTTACTTTAGCGTTCAATTACACCCAAGTGGAAGCTGAAGCTTCAAGTAGTGGCTTCTGTTACTCGAAGAACATCACGTACTCGAGCAGTGATTCTTAAACTGCATTAAATCTGACTCACTACACGCATTGGCGATGAAATGAATAAAATCATCTTGGAAGGAACTACGATCTTCGAAAGTCAGAATTCATCCGCTCTGTTGTCGAAAGCCTTCTCCATAAACTTAGCATTTAGGAGGATTCTCGCAATTTCGGCACCTTCGTCGTAGTCAATGAACCCAGCTAAATAAATAACGCAGAGCTGTCTACTTCCCATAATCATTGGCACAGCTCCACTCCTATGGTCCATTGACCCCATAAGACCCGATTTAACTATAATACTCCAATCACGGCACGCTCATATTTAGTCCTCTTCAAAGGAGCAGATGTTCGGGGGTATCCGCGTCTTAATCGACTTCCATGTTGCTCAGTAACGCCTAGACGTGTGGAAGCCATCCTATGGCAGTACTCTGCCTGAGACCAGCGTAGGTATAAATCAATTCTAAGCACTCGTCATGAACATAAATTCTGTATATTTGTCCTGATCCTGTCTGTCGGGTAATTCCGTGGAGATTTCACCGAGGATGTTCGAATGTCTTACCCTGGAAATATTATCTCCATTGACTCTTAACCCAGGAACGACACGGTGACATTTTTAGAGCACATTTAGGTATATGACACTGTGGGGGTCGCAGATGACACCAAATTGAAATTGAAATATTTCAAAATTTAAGAGGCCTTCCAAGAAACACTGTAAGTGCCAGAATTAAAAAAGAACAAATTTATCTGAGAATGTTCTACGTGGCTGTGGTAGGTAATACTATAGTAGGTACTTATAGAATTTGATTTTTGGCAGTGCAGTGTTTCCTTAGAGAAGATATTTACACTTTACAACGTAGGGTTTTCGTTTACAGTAAAGCGGGCCCTACACGGTGAGATTTGTCTCGAGACATGTCTCAAGACAAGTCTCATCGCGTAGGGGCCGCTTAAGACAATCGAAACTTGGGGTTGGAAGATTGATATTCTAGCGTCTATTGACACGTTCGTAGAGAACATTAAAATTTTCTGGCGACCCCTCAGTGTCCCCCTAGGGTTAAGCTACTCGGAGACCACGACACCAACCTTTCGACAACCCTCAGAAAATCACATCCCGCAGTTTGAAAGAAAGGGACGCTGGCCGCGCTGATCGCATCGCGGGAAATGTGCACGGATAACGAGCGATTCACGTAAACTTGTCGTCGCTCGTAAACTGCAGGGTTTACATATCACCGCAGAGCGATCTGCCGGTTTATGCGCGCGCGCGCACGCGCACGCACGGTCCCAAACATAGGAAGTTGATGTAGAAGTCTATTCTCGTTGAGTAAATAATCCGGCGCGGCTCGCGAGCACACGGCCCCGCGCGAGGAGGATTTCGTGGAGGATTGGAGCGTCCCGAGGAAAGCCGCGACCTCGTCGCGACTCCTCCGCCGCCTCCACTTCCGCTGGGGTCCGTCCCCTTCGCAGAGGTCGGGAGAAATACTCGCTCCAGCGATGGAAATACCATTTTACGCTGCGCGTTGAAAGCTGTGCAAAGTCTTGGCGGACCTTGAAAGGGACATCGGTCGGGGGAAACGATTTCCTGTTTGAATTCCGCGGTGGACACTGTCAAAGGGGCTCTGGCGAAGAATGCTCCAAGGACGTAACGAGATAAAAGCAAAGGATAACGATTCCGAAATGGTCAGGGTCACTGAAGCGAGGTCACCGTAGAAAAAAAAATGGTCACAGACTCCACCCCAGCCGAACGATTTTTTTCTATGATTCCTGAAGTTCTGTTCAGTTCAGTAGGATCCTTCTAAAGTTGAGCTAGTATTAAGGTATATTTATATGTAGAAGTCTTGCATTGGAGAAGATGGGTTGTTAAGGATGTATCAGACGTACAATATCAGACAAAAGTATATGAAATTTGAAATACTTGAATATCTACGTCTTACGCATAGTAAATCTAGATGTAAGGAATTGGAACGACAGTTGGAGTCTTATTTTTAATCCTAGGAAGGTATTTTTCACTTTACAAATGCTTTCTCAAGCATTATTTGCTAAACTTTTGGCAGTGACAATGCCCAGAATTCACAATTTTCTCAAGTTATAATTTATTTCTTTAAAACGGTGCAGTGAAAACAATTGAAACTCGGCAGATATTTTCATCTATCCGTATACTGCATGTACAACAAAATTGAAAACATTGGCACTGTTTCTTCAACATTTTTTCAGATGGTTTGTCCGTCAAGATCGTCTCTTTCCATAAGAGTACGTGTAAAATCAGTGAAAATTAAAATCGTTATAAATCAGTAACCGTTTAGTGAATTCGTTTAAAATTTTCGGAGCACATCAGGAAGATTAAAAAGAACAATCTCACATATTTTCATCAACTTGGCACTATTTCGAAAATAGGTCCAATACATCCTTAACAGGCCATCCTTAAATTGCGTAAGAGTAATTTTGGCCATTTCTTGCTCCCTCCCTCCCCAGTATAAGAATTCGTAAGGTTTTATATTCTAACCCCCTCTCTCTACCAGTAGAAGAATTCGTAAGATTTTATATTCCAACCCCCTCCTTCTTCCTGCATAACAATTCGTAAGATTTTATATTCCAGCCCCTCCCTCCCCAGTATAAGAATTCGCAAGATTTGATATTCCAACTCCTAAAAATCTCAGCAACAACTAAATATAAATAATGGAAATAGCTGCGAGCAATGAGATTTTTTAATATATAGATATCACAAAACTTGTCTCACGAGAGTCTAATTTCATGAAACTAATGACAAAATATTTAAAAAATAATAAAACAATGAAATAATGGTCCCATGAGATTAAAGTTTCATCGTGCATTTACAGCTTACGTAATTTAAGAACACCCCTTAACGTTGAGCCGATTCAAATGATTCAGATAGTCGATTAACGAAAGGCTGGAACGTTGAAGAGGTAAAACGGGCACATAATAAGCGAAACTCCGGCCGCCACTATGCAGGAATCCTCGACGGCCCTCCTCCGAAGGCGCGCGTTCAAAGAAAATAAATTCTGCAGCTTATTAGACACGAAACCGCGGGAGAAACGGGGGGGGGGGGGGTGGGGGGTGGGGGGGAGAAGAGTGCGGCGGAAGGGAAAAAGGAAGAGTTCCCGAGTCGAAAGCGGGCGTGATAAAGACTTGCCCGTCGCGACGGAACACGCACGCGCGCGCGTGTAGAAAATGGTGGCTGGCCGCTGCACGGGGGGAATTCAAATAAATTCGAGGCCGTTGCGCAAAAGTATGGACGCAGGAGCGAGCTTTACGACATTATACCCCCGGTAAGTTATGAATATTGCGGCTCGTACGGCTGATTAAGTGGGCGACCGTCGGGCGGAATGCGAGCTGCCCTCTATCTCCCCCGAATCACGGCCGGCCATTAACAACAACACGTCCAACACCTCCGACGATCTTACGAGACGCCAGACACATACTTCCCTCCAACGAGCAAACATCCGATGAAACGCTTTATAGTTTACACGGATCTCTTTGAGGATCCTCGTTCGAGGGATAATTTCGAAAGGCGGAAGGCAGAGCTTCTATCGAGCAGCACATGCGCCGGGCGATTTGGATTTTAGCTTCTGAGCTTGGAGTTTCAGTGCTCCGTTCGAGTCTATTTATAGATGGAGGTGTCCGGCCGAACGATCGATGTGATCGTTATCAATCAGTGCTGGTTAACGCCAAGGAACAGGCAGCAAGCTTTGTCCTGGAAATCGGTCGGACGCGTTTCGCCGAGGGAGCAGAGATGGCGGTGCTACGAAGGGGCGAGCTGCTGGAACGGGTCGAGGGGCTAGCCGGCAGAAAAAGCGAACCAGAGGAGAAGAAGAGAAAAAGGAGCGGATCTCCCGCCAAGAGAGGCGCGCAGCAGCGGAACATGGCTGCAACATCAACTATCAACAATATTGCCCCGTGGCCTCGGTCCTTTGACATCTGAAAAATAAGACGAGGACACACACGCACACGTAACACACGGCCGCTCTCCCTTCGTCCCGGGGCTCCCGGCAGAAAGCCTGCTGGAATTCAAAATGGCTGGCTCGGGTTGCAGTGTGCGTGGGCACAACCTGGTAACACGGTCTCCGGGGCTCTACGGCGCACGTGTGCCTTTTGGTTGAAACGTTTCTATCTCTTCGCGGTGGCATCGTGTTCCACGAACTACTCCGCGCTCGATCGAGTCTCGGGAATGGCTCGGGAGGAAATTTCGAACGTTCCGAGCAACGGCTATTCTGGGTCCGGGAGTACCAAGTCTACTTCAACGCACATTTTAATTCTCTTCGCTATTTTCGACCTGTCAGAATCAATATTTTGGTGTTCTGACGGTTGGGAGAAGCTTGGGGTGCTATTTGTGAATTAAACTTTGGACCTTTAACGTGGGTGATGATATCCTTCGCTGTCTTCTTAACGCGTCAATGTTAATATCTTGGTGTATTAAGGAACGGGAGCCATTTGGGCGTTTGCTCTGGGATTAATAGCCCTGAGGAGCCGCCAGAGCCGCCCCAAGGACCCAACGCATTGAGAAGGATCCTTGGAAATTCCTGTGTAGCCGATTACAGATACAGCATACGCGGCTTCGATCAGGTGTGGTGGGACTTGGGCTGGTTTCTGGATTCCCTGGTGCACGCTGGTGGATTCGAACCGAATCAGGATTCCCAGAAGTGGGGATAACGGGTGGAAGGAGCAGCGGAAGAGGAGGCAGAGCCGAGAGGAACGGATCGAAAGCGAGGAGAACGCCATCGTCCGACGGCGGCCATGCTTCGACCTCTGGCGGAGACGTTTCCATCCTTCTGGAGTCTTCAACAGAATAGAAGTTATCCACGAATTTGTACCCTAAGATCCGATGTTAATTAACGTAAACCCGGGGGTGTCGGTACACCGAACATAAAATGGCTATTAAAAATAATACTAATATTATTTATTTTATCAGAATAAATCTTATATGTTGAGATTTCTATGCTGATGATAAAATACTGATCGATATTCGTTCAAAATCGGGTTGAAAACTGATGTCATGACGTCTGACCATCTCTCCCGAGGTGCCCGGAGAATTGATTCTCGTCATTTTTTTATTTTATTGAGCGTAATTAGTTGGTTTGCCGGTTACATCTATCACTATTTTAGCCACTCGACAGTTAGATTTGTTTTGAAATAATTTTCTAAACGTTCCAGGCAATTTAAAAGTGAACCATCTATCACAATCATAACTGGGACCATTTCTCCTTTCTGCAGGGCGAGATGGTCCTCCCGTTAGCTTTCATTAGTCGTTCATTGTTATTGATCATGCCACTAAATCGAAGTTCGTAAAGATCACAAAGCACAGAGAGAGCATACAAGTTAAGCCACACTTAAAAAAGAAGAAACAGCAACTGTCTCTTGTTCGTCTCAACGCAATAGCAAAAACCGACGTTGTGAAACCATGTTGGTCGTATATGGAGGGTGCGCACATGGGCATCAGTGTATCCATTTTTCTCGTGCGAGCAGAAACGCAACGTCATAACCGCTTACCCATTCGACCACCCCTGGAACAACCGCACCGTCCCTTCCTCCCCGTTCCCTCCGGCTATTCCACCTCTTTCTGCCTCCCATTTTTATTCAAATTCATCGGGGAGCTACCCAGCCCTCTCGCATCCCTCCCCCTCCACCCACCCTAACTAAACAGCAACGTCCACCTTTCTCCCCTCGTTTTCCATAAATTCTGAATTTCATTTAGTCCACCCGATTGCACCGTCTCCGTTTTGCATCTTTATCCCCACGCGAGGACCGGTCCGAGCACCGGTCCAATCAGATTCGCGGAAGAACACGTCATCTTCGGCGTCTGCGGGCTCACCAAGCAGCCGCGAGGGATATTGCGGCTCTTGAACGCGGATCTAGAATCCGGACCAGACATTTTCTGGGTTCGTTAAACTACTTTGCAAAGCTGTCTACTCTAAACTGTCTTTGATAAACGATTTTTCAGGACTCTGAAGTTGAGATACTCGATTGGGCTCCGTGCTTAAGCTCGACTGTCTTTGCGATGTCACGAGATGAGTACTTCAGCGAGCTTAATTGAAGTGATTAACCGCCAGCAATGTGGACAGTGATTTCATTTTCCCAATTTTACATCTGAAAGTTGAGGCGACGACGCGCACATGGAGCAAAGCAGCGGACAGTGGCGAGCATGTGGAAGAAGAGAGTAATGCCGAACATGCGCCAGCATTGCGGGGTCGTAAAACGGAGGGACTGAAACGAAATGCACGCGCTGATAGGTCCTACCCGGCCTTCTTTCGGCCGCGTCGGCGTTTAATGAAATCGCTCTTGCGTGGCGGGGATCCTGGAGCTCTAATGAAGATCATACGCGGAGGCCGCGGTGAAATATGGCTGATGATAGCTGATGATAAAACAAAGCCTGGTGGATCGTATTAAAGCGAGGAGGAGCAGGGCGACACCGACGCGGACGTGTTCGACCGTTAATCCGCGGATTACGATGGACGCCTGCTGGATACGTGACGCCAGATTCGTTCTACTTACGGCGAACATGAGCGTGGCGCTGTAACCGCCGGGAAAAACGATAGGTGAAGCATTCGGGATGATAAACGTGGCTTTTTGCAATATCCTCTGGATGCTTTAATGATGAGGGAGGCTTTGGGGAGAGGTAGGAACAAGAGGAGGTGAGATGTTGGACCTCGATTCTAGTTTGAAGATTGGAGTAACCTGGACAATATGCTACCCGGTTGACAAAACGTCACACTATTGTTTTACGCGCACAAGTAAGGATACACTGCTGCAAACGGCTCGTTCGAACCTGTCTCAGTCGTCCGCCACAGCTGTCAAAGTGTTATTATTTATGCTACTTCGAAAAATATACTAAATTGTTGATTTTCGGTTGCTGAACAATTTTGAAGAGGAGTTTTGTTAACCGGGGTGTGTCCTAAGTAGGGGAGAGGTGGGGTGGAAGGGACATTGCCATTATCTCAAAGACAAAGCGTCTCACAAACACCCATGTCCCATTCAACACAGCCAATTTATGAAAGGGACAAAATACACTTTGTTAAAAAGCGAATAATAAGACCTGCAAATATAGAGATAAGCTTAGCCTTGTGAGGAGGCACAATTGCACCCTCGTATATTTTATATGAATATTCCCACTGTCGGTAAAATTTGTACGATAAATGGATAACATTTAGTCTCAATGAAAATTAAGAAAAAAATTCCTAAATTTTCTTTTATAATGTAAATTATCTATTTTTTACTTTACTTACAATAAAATATTATTATCATTAAAAAAAAATTGTATTCCCTCGATCCCCCATCTCGAAAGAGGGTAGAGATATTATTCTGAAATTTGGTCTATATAATTGTAGTAACCCAAGAGTGTTGCCATGTTATACACCGCCGTGTGTGCCGAACTTGCAGTGTACGTTCGGCCAGAGACAAATCAACACCTTGTAATCAATATTCAACACGTGTTGGGAGCTCACACAAATAAACTATTTCTTGGATCTTCCCTCACTTTTGGGGTATTCACATAAAGGCCTACTAAGGGGTAGTGCAATAATCTAGACCAAATATTTAGAGAAGTCACGAAACATCAACTCCCCACGGTTTCTCGAAAAAAAGTTATCGCAGTTTAAAAACGCAAAAGTTACAATTGTGTGCTCTTATAGTCAAATAACTGACGCTTCTAATGTCACCGATTAGAAGTAGAATGGTTCTGTAGTTCTTTTGCTATCTTGTCTTAAACAAAAATCACCCTTTCATCCCACCTCTCCGTTGGCTGACTGTCCTGCAAGTACAGGTGTGTGGAGCACTAGATTCACCTTCACTAAACCTACACAGTCTTCAAGACCGCATCACGCATCACTGACAGTAGGAACGCGGTCCTTGAAAGCCAGCATCCGCGAGAGAAACATTTCTCCAGATCGCCGATTTCTTTTCAAAACCTCGAATCGCTTTCACGGTTAAAGAGCAGGCCCTACTGCCCCGTCATCCGGTCAAGGAGAAAGTGACTGCAAGCTCATTTCTCGCCGTAAAAGATGCTTGTAATAGTCGGTCTTGAAACCCGGCGGAAAAGGGGAATTATCCAGGCGGGCCTAGACGACGCCAGGCGTGAACGACCATACCACTAGCGGAGCAACCGAAAAACGAAAGTAGCTGCTATCAGAGTGCACTCACCTTCCGGCTGAGACGATGAACGCGAAGAAGTCGGTGGCGCGGGACGACGGTGCAGTGTCGTCTAGCGTCGCGACGGTAGCAGGGCGCAGGGAGGGGATACCGCTGCCCTTTTCCCTTCCAAGGGTTTCCACGGTCCGAGCGGCTAGTCCATGCCGTCTCGTTTTCCAGCTGCTGAAACATCCAATGCACGTTCAAGTCGATTTCACCGCGGCCGGCCAAACACATCGGATTATCGCCGCCCGTTCCTCGGGGTCTGCCCGTCGCGAGCGTTCCTCTCCCTTCAACCGCGCTTTCAAACAAAACGACCAGTCTCAACGAGCAAGCAATTCTTCCCTGTTCGACGCGGTGTCACCCCAAAACACTCTATACACGCGACAGTCTACAGTTCCGGCGGTAGCATCCTCCGCTCGGCGCGGCGCACTCACTGTAACGCGATTCACGTTTCAACCCGAGTTCCTTTGCACCGAGGTAAGCTCCCAGAGGCCCCGGTGGCTAGAGCAGCTTCCAGAACGCGAGCAAAATGGCAGGCAAGTGGGCTACAAGCATCGTAGCACTACAAGTTCTTCATGCTCAGTGAACGTAGTCCTGGGGTAGAGTTTCTCGGGTGCACACGTGGAACGGATCCGAGGTAGGAAGGTGAAGAGACACGAATCCACGGACGAGTCAGATCTTAGGAGAAATGCATCGCGTCGGGTAGCGAACTGGCTCAGCAGCGGCGAGTAGCGGAGCGGAGAGGAGAGGCCTAGAGGCTAGAGGCTCTATACGCGCATTGGCGAACGTAGCGGAACGGAAATACACACGGTGGACGAGGCGAGCGAGTTAGCTCGCTGCCAAAGCTTGACAAGTGTACACTATGCGCGTGCAGGCCAGCCGAGATGCTCGGCAGCCAGCAACCAACGGGATTTGCTATGCTCTTGGTCTCCCCCTTTCTCTCTTTCTCTGGCTTTCCCGTCGACGGCGGCCAAGAGAGCCGACGAGAGAGCAAGCCGCGCACCAAGACCAGAGAGACTCGGTGCCGGCGACACGTAACAACGACCGCCTCTCTTTGCCCTCGCACGCTAGCCGCGCTAAACCGTAGGATGGAACCCGGTCGAAGCAGGCCAATCAGGCGGCCACCGTATCTACCTGCGGACTGCCTTCTGTGTAGCACCTGCGGCCAACGTACCGGGGCCTTGTACTTTGTAAAACGCCGGCTCGCGTCGATGACAGATCGTCGGGAGACCTGGCTCCTCCAACCCCTTCATCCTCCTTCTCACGCTGCAGAGCTGAGCTTTGACCGTCTTCCTACCCGCCACTGCTCCTCGTTCTTCTAGGTTACCAGGGGGCTCGTAGGTACATGTGTGTATGCGTTTCGGTTTCTCTACTTCGACACATAGTAGGTATCTCCTCAACTATGTACACCCATTTCGTAGTTGAAGGGAGCAGGACGCGCACATCAAGTTTGTCCATCTGTTTCACAGGCACGGTAGTTACCTATCGAAACTGGAAGCGAAGAGTGACCATGTGTCCAGCGAAAAGGTCCTCGATCCACCTTCATACCCGCGTGAAGGAGGATTCAGAGGGTCCATCTAATGACCAAGCGGAGTAGAGTGCCGCGTGACTGACAAGGAGAGTATTTTAGGTGTCCGCCTCCGATCATTTCGATTTTTGGATATGTTATAGAGGACCGAAAAATAAGAAATACGTGTTTTTTTATTTTTCCCCGTTTTCATATTTGGGGGGTGAAAACTGCGTTCAAAGTTAGGGTTGAAAAATCATTTTTGTGGAATATCTCGAGAACTATTAGAGATAGGGGAATAGTGTCAATGGACGAATTTTGTGTCTTTGAATGCGAAATATGACTGACTCACCAGATTTTCAAAAAGTCCATTTTTTCCACAAAAATGATTTTTCAACCCTAACTTTGAACGCAGTTTTCACCCGCCAAATATGAAAACGGGGAAAAATAAAAAAACACGCATTTCTTATTTTTCGGTCCTCTATAACATATCCAAAAATCAAAATGATCGGAGGCGGACACCTAAAATACTCTCCTTGTGAGTCACTATACCTAGTCGCTTTTATTTCGTTGCCTGTTATGCGACCCGCGAAGGTTTGCCCTCGCAATTGATTGAAGTTGCTCGTCTCCGAGAAACGTTTATCTCCCTGGACGTGACTCGCGGACAAGCAGTATTCCGCTTTTTCGCGGCGACGTAGACTCCCAGAGACCGCTCATTATCTCTATCATCATCGCCGTATTCGTCGCGGCTGCAGTCGTAATCGTCATCGGTATCGTGGCGAATCGCACCGCGAGCCAGTCGTTTCGCGATGCCTCTGTGTTCGCTCGTAAAAATATTGCCGGCCATTTGCGGGCAGCTTCCAGCGGACGTAAACATTCCATACAGCGCGATTGGTAGCGTTTGTCTCAGATCTGCATTGTATATAGGTAGGTAGGTGTAGGTATATTCGTTCGTGTTACGTGATTTATCCACGATTCGATTATTCGTTTCGAGTTGAGGCTGTTAGCGCAGAGGATCTCGATTCTAGTTCGCAGAAGTTCCACCGACGGCTTGTTTAAATCGGATTTCAGGGATTTTGATCGTTTAGGAAATGGTTGGACATGGTCTGTTAGATATGCAGATTTTAAATAAAGGGGACAGATAGGGGTTCTGAATATCTTTTAGGGCATCTGACTTTGACAGAGTGGACATCCCTTATTTCATTGATTTAGAGTGTAGAATGTCAGCTGTATGTGACGTTCTAACAAAAGGTGATAGCCTTCATTCACCGTGACGCTCAATGGAACCAAGTTTAGATGAATCTCGCTGGTGAAGGACTCTGGCTGGCGGCGTTATTGTCTGCCCGAGTACCTTGTAATGACTCTTTTACCTGCAAACCCGCCTTGCGCCGACCGCACAGAAACTGCTCGCTCAAGACGCGCATCGAGTTTATGTCTTCGAAGCTTCGCCGAGATTTTAACCCATTAAGTCTCAATATCTTCATTCGACGGTTCCTTCCGTGGAACTTCTTGTTGCGTTTTAAAGATCTTTGCTATTTATCCACTAGAAACACAGCGACTTCACTTGATCTTCGATTAAATTATGTGAACCACCCATTGAAGTTGTTTTTTTAGATTTTTAGAAGAATCCTTCAGTAAATTATCTAAATTTTTCACCGCATTTTTATTTCGAAATAAAACTGGAGATATTATGCTACGAATTCAAGATTAGACGATAAAAATATCAAACATATTCATTGCCCTTTATACAGAGCCGCCTTGTGACATTAAATACTTTAATTAACATGCCAGAGAAGCGGAACGCGAGCTGCGGCGGACGAAATTTTTCAAGGAACCTCTGCTGCGAATTTTAATGTAAATTTCGGCGATTGGCTCGTCCAACTCGTCTCGAGATTTTAGGTCCAACCCACGATATCTTAATAGGCTGCCTGCTACTCCAGTCGCATGATGGCCGCTCGTTTATTTTCGATCGCCGTTTCTGGTCCCCGACAACGGTCCTATTCAACGAAATTGCTATTTAGCTACGAAGGCCTGCTAGCCGCTCGCTCAAGAGCAACCTGGAACGTTGAACAAGCTCTACTTCAAATTTCTACTGCTCTTGGATCTTTATTCTCTTCGTGGAGTCGAATTAAACAATCTTTCTTTCTTGAGGAACGCTTGAGAAAAGGCAGCTTTTATTCTACATATATAATTTCTGTTGGACACTTCATCCAGGTTTCCGAAAGTCAGCGCTTAAAAACTAGTAAAGAGCTATTCAAATGAACCAGTCCAAGTTTTTTCACACTGGAAGGTAAAGAGCCAGTCGCCTGAGCTGAGACTTTGGTTGCTCCCACGTCAAACCATCGCGCGTTTTATGTTTATTATTTCATAGCAGCGTAATCTGCGAATGGTTAGGCTTAAATAGACGGCTACCGCGTTTAAATAATACCACTCAGCGGGTTTGTAAAGTCACGATTTATCGTTGATCACCGTTCGCCAAGAAGGCCGTTCAAATACAAAGTTCGAGGCTGCGGGGCCAATAAATTTACAACCTTAGAAACGAAAGCATAAAACCGTGATGGCTTCTCAGGTGGACAGCTGCTGGGAATGTGTCGACTGTAAGGATTATTTTGGTGGATGAGAACGTCCAATCGACAGGTCGCCTTCATTAAATGCTCTTCATTAACAATTCCTTGGAAACGTGAAACGAAACGAGTCACGCATGTCGAATGAACACGACGCGATAAGAGCCAATTTTTTCATATTTCTGGGCTCGTCTGTAGCTATTTTAACTTGTTTGTTACAAACTTTACAAGAGGAGTTCTAAAAGCCCCTGACCGAGGAGTGGCTGGACTTCGAATATTAAGTGAAATAAAAGAAATTAAAAGAATTTTAATCGATCTATTCAAATATCATCGGAATCATTTCAGTAGGTATCTACGTTTCAGATAAAAGTGGAAGACTTTAGATGATGAAATACAGAATGAAACCTGTAATGTTGGAACGATAGAAAACTTTACCGAGCATTTCTTTACGGAAAACGGAAATGAAAATCTTTCATAGGATGACCCAGAAGAATCCTGAAGTAGAACGGAACAATGGACGTTTATTTAATAACGCGATCGCCTGTGAAATGACTTACATGTGACGCGGTATGTGACGAGGAATCGTGAAGGCCGCGATGTCTGCCCTTCGATCATTAAAATATTTACGATCTAGATCGTCGCGGGACATCCGTCACAATTATCACCTATTCAGCCCGGTGTCCAGCGATTTGTCTTCGGTACCGGCGGGCGTTTCGCGAGATCCGTTCGCGGCATGCTACAGCAGCCGAGGGGCAAAGGGGGCGCATGAGAGCTCATAAATGGGAATTTAAGAGGCGCAATAAAAACACATTGAAATTGAGAGTGAACGAGCTAGAGCACGTGCTCGGCCCGTAAGCCTGCTTTTTCCTAATACTCCAAACGTTTGCCCAAACAGCTCCCATTCATGGAGGCTTCTCTGTTCCCACAGGTTGGTGGAATTATTGCGAATCAACTGCGACCGAGTCGCATCGCATTCAAAGGTGTATCTGTTTAACCTGAAAGAAACTTACTGCGGTGTTTGGTTCCACCGACCCCCAGTTAAGGGTAACTCTGTGACAATCGGACGTAATTATGAAGTTTTGTAGCGTCTGAAGGTATTCTCCGGTATTCAAGGGTGTCTACGAAAGTACGCCGTCGTTATTACCGAAGAAAGGCGGGTTTACAACGTTGGGGAAAAAAGAATGAGCTAACAGCCCCCAGAGGATTATTCGCACCCCAAGGTTGATGCCTGCCCGAGAGCAGGGACATTTCGGAAAGCTATAATCTGCATATTTTCGTGTAGTAGCCCTGGCAGGCTACCCTGTTCCAACGCCAACGCGCCCACGATGACCTCGTAAACCCTTGGACTAATGCGGCTTCGCTTTCCCCGCGGCGAGGTTATGCAAAAAATCTTGGGGAAAGGCTCAACCCTTACGACTGTTTACCTTTACCGAACGATGTTTCGCCTTGGATTTGTCACGATCCAGCTTTTTCAGCGTTCGGCCTCGAGTGGGCGAGAAGTTTAAGAAGCGACGGTTATAGAATCCAAAAGACCCTGAGCGACTGTTTTTTTGGAGTAGACTCGACCGATTCATTTGATGTTCCAGTTTCTAGTATGTTCTTAGACCTGTGTGGTGGTGAATTTTCCATCGAAGCTTGCACGAAGATTGTTGCCAGGTTTTAGGATAGTGGCTGAACAGGGCCTGCTAAGAAGGTGCAAATTCCAGGCAAGCCAGTTGGCAACACTGCTTCCCTCGCAGAGACGCAGTATCGACCGCGGCCCCCCAGAGGCCAAAGCATCTCAACCTCCGAGTTTCTCCTTCCTTCTGCAGTCTGAGCAACCTCCAGGATCCTCGACCCCTTCACCCTTTTACTGCCGTGCCGGCAAACAAGCCGGCGGGATTCCATCCAACAATTAAAGGGAATTAAATATTCCAAGCTTCTATTCCACAGGATCACGGAGCTTCTTCTCCACGGATCTCCCACACTACGATTCCTTCCCGATTGACTCGTGCATATAGGTATTTAGCAACGGTTTTCCGGGTTACTTTTCCCAAATAGGTAATAGTATTCCTCAATGTCACACGTTCTTCATTGCTTCTATACTGAATTTACCTACGCATTGCCAGATACCTAGGGAGTAGGTAAACAACTTGACGAGGGTTCGTGACAATTCCTAAGTTCGCGCCGCGTGCACAGGTGCCCAGAAATATTCCCCACGCAAGGACACCGTGCGACCAACTCTCGCACGCTCATAAGTACTCGCGTAAGTACGAAACGAGGAGCCTCTACGACCAGTTTATGGTCTCTCAACGCGTTATATCGTCCGTGTATATCTCTGACAATTCATCGCTAATGCTTTTACCATTAGAGTTCCGATTGCGCCGCGTGTCTGCCACCTCGCAGACACGCTTAACGATCAGAAATTACGCGGACAATCCGCCGGGTTGTTGCTCGTTAGGTCGCGATGAAAGTCACCTCCCACTCGCGTCCACGGGACCTAGGGGATCGAAGGGAAGTGGCTATACAGCGACAATCATTCACCGTCGCATCCTGTCCGCGTTGAAAAAGTTGAACGCCGATTGACTCCTAATCGCGGATCCCCGAAACTCTTATCCACTCAGAAGAAACCGAGCTGTTTCGCCTAATCACAACGAGCACGAATTCTGTATGTTTCGTGCCATTTCACCTAAGCGTGTCAATCCCATCTCCACCGCAGTAAAGAAGCCAAGCCACCTTAAAGCAGGACCCATCCCGAAGAAACCGCCCGGTACACGGTACTCGATACAAAAAGGGGGAGAAGGATCGTCTCGGTTCCGTGGCAGAGTAATTGATTACAGGCCGGGGCAGGGGGGGGGGGGGGTGTGTGGAAAAAGGAGGCTTGGAGAAGCAAGGGGGATGCGAGGAAGAGCCGGATGCAGGCGAAGGAACCGAGCTATCTAATGGATGCGAATATATCGCCGTAATAAATCTCGCAAAAACCCGAAAGGGGTGGGATGGGGAGAAAGCAGCAAGGGTTTGCCCGCTCGGCTGGCTAGCCCGAGGGCCAGCTTTTTGCGCGGGCGTGGAGGAAAGGCGAAGAAAAGCGAAGAAAAGCGGTGGAACGGGCGCGTACCGAGGCGGTCACGTTTCCGGTACGTGCGACGGACGGCCATCTTCCCCTCTGCTCGGCCAATCGGCTGGCCGTTTCCATGGAGAAGCTAAAACCACCCTGCCAGTCGACACACCTCCACCCCTCGAGCCCTCTTCCGACGGATCAATAGCGACGTGCCACCCCTGCAGCCACCCCCTGGAGCTGCCGCTGCCTCTAGAATGTATCTCCTACGTGGCTTGCAAGCGTTTCGAGGGGAAAAGCTCGGGCAAAGCTCGTGGCGACTTTAAACCGCGTTCGTTCGAGCGGAAATTCTATCGTTTCAGGGAAATGTTGCTTAAACCTAGCAGTCTTCCCTTTCAAACGAAGAAACTGTACAATTGTCTGGGTGAACAGTTGATTAGAAAGTATGGAAGCACCGTAGATCAGGTGGCTGAAGGAGAATTTGTCAATATAAAGGTATAAAGAATTTCCAAGCCGATTCTCTCGGAAATGAAGCGCAATATCAAAAAATTGTATTCCTTTTTGTCGACTTATTTACTTGTTATAAGTCGAAAAGGAAGAGTAACTTTTTTTCATATCGCGCTTCATTTTCGGGGAAATCGAATTTGGATTTCTTGACGCTGCATCGATTGTAACGATCTATTCCTTAATTCTACACCAAAGACTTTCGGAGTCCACCCTCTAACCTCCCCGCTCGATTATCCTCGCAATCCTGACGCACAAGAAAATCCAAGACAGTTTATCTCGATCAGGAGGAAAGCAAACAGGCCCCGAGACTTTTTTCAGCTAAAAGCGTGCCCCTTGATAAGATCGCACGTATCCAACAGCTAGGCCTATCTGATGGGAAGCGAGTCAGGCGACGTTCGCGTGAAAAATGCATGCTCGCTTCGCGGAGGCATCGGCGAGAATGTTGCAACGACACCCAACGGTATTCCAAGCGCACGGTACGTATATGCGGAATACCAACAACACCGAGGGCACACGTTCCTCTCGCGTGGGACCTTTCTGCTTTGAAATGGAATTTCGCCGGCCACCACCTCACCCCCCACGAGGGAACATGGCAGCTCGGCTTCCTCCAACGTCAGCGAAAGAGCATCAAACTGCGACCACGTTGGCGAGAGACAGGCTGGAGGAGCAGAGGGAGGTGGAGAGACTGAGAACCTGGGGATCGAACGGGCCGAGGGAGCCGAGGAACTACGGTGAAACAAGGTAGACCGTCTTAATTTTAAACGCTCCGTTCCGTAATGAAAACTTTCCTCATTAAGGGCCCCCTTAACGTTCGCCCGCCATCTTGGTGCTGTCTAAATGCACCAGGAGTTTGCCAGCTACTACATTTAGCTGAAGTTAGAGTCTGAGTATGCAACTAAGGTATTACTTCGTGAGCATGAGCGTGGTCATTGAAGCTCTCAATTGGGTAGCCGACTGTTAATTTGGAAATTAATGTTTAAGAGCTGCTGACCAATATCTCTTGCCCAAGCTCATCTAGAGACTGTCGGCAGGTATACGCGAGCACTCGGAGCGGGAAGCGAGAAGGTGGAAGCCGAAGGAACGAGGAGAGACCGCTAACAACGATCAGCGACCGTGCATAGGAACCGCTCTTTGATTATCCGCTGCTTGCTATAATAACGAGTTCATAAAGCTGTTGAGGCGCATGCGCGTGCAATTATCTGACTTCTCTCCGTCTGCCAGGTTCTCTTTCTTCCTCTGGCAAGTTCTCCTCGGTTCGTGGGCCAACTTCGACGGCACGCACTCACACGCTTCGAAGAAATATTCTCCATTTACATAGTTACAGGCGCACACAGCCGCGGATCGAAGTGTAGAACCCTCCTACCGAGAGGCCTGCTCGGTCTTCAGCTTCCATTCCCTCGTTCCTCCTCCGTCCTCCCTGGCGAGTTCTTCCCCTAGGCCTCTCTTTCCTCCCTGCGCCACCCATCTTCCCCCCCCTTGCTCCTTCGCCAACCCCCTCCAACGCTCTGCCGCTGGATCAGGTCTCCCTGGGCTCTGCTGAACGAGGATGTCTGCTTCCTCCCGCTCCTTCCTCGAATAACTTTCCCTTCCCCTCTCACTTCGATCTTAATCTCCATTTACATGTATATGCTTCACCACGACCGCGATCAAAGTGGGATCTCCTGGATGTCCTCCCCGCCCCCCCCCCCTTCTTATCTCTGCAGTCTTTTCATTACAGCTCTGTTCGGTTTCTTTGTGCGCTCTCTTCCTCGCGATCTCCCTTCTTTCTGGCACCCGACCTCTCCCACCAGAGAGGACGCGCGAGTTACCTCCAAGGTGGATGAACGGCAGAAGAGAAGGCCGAGACGTCTTATTTGAAACAATGTTTCCTCTTCGGCTCGCGGCCGGCCCGTAAATCCTCATTTCAAATCCCGAAACTCATATAAAATCTCGCTGCGCCGGGCCCGAACCCTTTCTGTCGACCGTTTCGCCCCGACCCTTGCCGTGACCTTCGGCCCGATTCCACGGGAACGCTTTCTCGGCGCCCTTCTAACGCGCCGTCGTCCATTTCGCTCCCCTTTGATGTATCGCTCCTACGGTTTTTGCGAAACGCCAAGCAAGTCTGCGGAGTCTCGACCATTTCGATTGCGATGGAGATGCAGTCCCTTTTCACCCTACGGTTCAACTCAAATTTCTCATTTATGGTGGACTTGAAAGTCTCCACAGCTAAGGTGTGGGGAGACCGGGGGAGGTTGATACGTTTTTCAGTTTTCAATTTTTCTCATTTTTGTTTGAATTAATTACTTAATAACAAATATGCTAAAATATACTTCGGGCCTTCCTCTTTAATACACTGTAAGTGAAAGCTTGGGAAAATACATACCAAATAAATGAAAAATTGTTATTTGGATGTAAGCAAAGGGTATCAATCTACACCACTGTGGTCTCCTCTACCAGTAGCTTCACTTTCCTCTCTTCTACATCGCCATTTATGAAATGGAGCCATTCTTATCGAGGGTAACATGGAGATGCAATCACCGTGGGGGTCAGAACCACTCATAGAATGAACAATCCAGGGCGCAGCACTTTGGTGGAGTATGGTAGGAAGGTTCAAAGGGAATGAATCATGGTGGAACGTATACGTATCCACAGACTCTATAGTAGTGTTGTTAAAATGAGCTTCGAGCCGTGAGCTTCGAGAGCTCGAGTCGCTGTTCAAACTCTAAAGGCTCGAACCCTTAAGGCTCGAACCTTGTAGCCTTGAGAGCTCGAGCCTTTAAAGCTCGAGTCTTCAAGCTCGAAGGCTCGAGTCGTATAAATTGTATATAGTGAAGTGATGTACAAAGCTCGAGTTTTCGAAGTCTTTTTATAAGTTTTATAATGTTCCTGCTCACTATATTCTTTCTTTAAACGTTCCTCAACACGAAACTAAATGAAAATGATCGATATCGCCAACGTTATGTACTTCGGTTCCCTTGACGATTAAAATAAAATCGGTTAAATCGCTTTTATGATCTGCTCGGTTAGCTCAGTCGGTATACTGGTGTTGTAGGACAATGATCAATTAATCTTATGTTGAGAAACGTTCAAACCAAGAATGTAGTGAGCAGGAACACTATAAAAGTTATAAGACGACCAGATAATATACTGAAATTTATATTACAGTGATTGTGTTGTTGTTTTTGTGTTTTATCATAATTTTATCAAAGAGTTTTGTTACAAATGACTACAATTACAAAAGAATACTGTTGTATAGTTTTGTACTTTTATTGTATTATTAAAACACGGATCCAACCAATTGGTGGAACCATTAAAAAGCATCTTTCTATGTGTTTAAGTTCAACGTTTTACAATAGTAGTTGTGCAAAATAAAATACAATATCAAGGACTTGGAGTTAACTTCATTACTATTAAACACATGAGCCTCCAGCTTCGAGGCTTGGGCCTCGAAGCTTGAACCTCGAGCTTCATATGATATTAGCCTCAAAGGCTAAGTCTTTAAGGTTAAGGTTTAAAGCTTCGAAGACTCAAGCTTTATACAACACTACTCTGTAGCTATTTAACTTCCATATTATATAGAACAAAATTACTTTCTCTTCAACCTTTACCATTAAACTTTTGAGGATGGCTACCTACCTACGGGATACATACAAAGTTGACGTTTAAAAGAGACATTTCAGCCACCTATTTAACTGCCTCGACCTCGATCCTCAAGAATTGCGCAAACCAAGTATCCTTGACTGGCTGGTCCCTTGGTTCGCGAGGATTCCTTTCCAGCCTCGAGAGGAGCCGTTCCAGAAATCAGGTGAACGTTCTGCGGCGCGTTGGGAAGCACGCCTCGAAGCCGCGATAAATCAGAAGATCCGAAGCTCCGCGACACGTGAGTCGTAAGACTTAAGTTAATGACTCGGTATAATAAAGTTAATGGCTTTATGATAGCCGCTCGCGGGACGGAGCAGGATCCTGAGGCACCGGGCAGTCCCAAGTCGGCCAGACACGCGCGAGTCCTCGCGCTGAATCCGCGAGAGCAGAGCACCACGAGGCTGGACCATTCCTAGGAACGAGCGTGTCGTCGAGTAGCCTGTTTTCAGCCACTTTCGGCGGCGCTGCGCAGCCTTTCTCAACACGTAGCTCGAGCTTACGCCTTTATCGCCTTGTAAAAGGAGTGTCAGTAACGTCGTGCACGCACCCGTAAATAATGACGCGCGATCGCGATGCCTCGACGCTTCTAGCCTTTCCACAGCTCCTCCTAAGCCCCTGAATTTGGTACTTGTAGTCCAGAGAAATGGCGGAAGATGGTGTCCTTTGCTTAGTTTTATTAATGAAAGGCTAGACCCCTAGGCTAGATAGTAGATGTCCCAATTTCTGCCAGTGTCCCTATTAATGTCACTCTGTTTATTTTTCTTAAAGAAAATGTAACGTGTAAAGAATAGTGTACAATACGAAGAAGAAGAAGAAGAAGAAGAAGAACAGTCTTAATTTAATAATAAATTCTTTTGCACGCTATTCTTTATACGTTAATTTGTTATTAAGTAAAATAAATCAAATTGCAGTAATAAGGACACTAGCAGTCATTGGGGTGCCCACCTTAATTGTATTTGTTTCCAAGAGCAAGGAAGGCCGAAGCTCCTGACGACCCTTCACGCGAGCAGTTCCCCCTGCACCTCGCGCGTCAAAGGAAACTGCAATTTGCTAGGTACGCGAAACCGGGATTTCATACAATCGTGCGCGCGTCTGCTCGTAAATATCGGAAAGCAATGGCTGAAGGATTTTTCCCCGAGCGGTTTTACGATGCACCGTGTGCAACAAATCAGTAGTTTCGCAATCTTCCACGCCACTGGCTTACCCGAACTCCTCGCGATCATTCCTTCGCAATCAACATCGATTACAGCGATTTTTCTGCGTTCCATTTGCAATCCTATTGTGCTCACATTCAATCTGAATAATCGCGCTAAGCCGTGAAATTGATTCTCGGCGTCGGAAGGCGGCGATCAATTAAAAGGATTGGTACCGATGTTAATCGGCAACGATTCACGCGGAAAATTGCTGGCTGTACCCGTTTATGCAACATCTATAGCTGTATATCATCTGATGTGAATGGCACGGATAATATGAACGGTGCGTCATACCGAGCAAGGGCTTCGGATTAATTTAATGAATCCTGGTATCGAGGAGGGAAGAAGATACGACTGGCTATAAATAAACCGCGTCAGCTTATCAGGGTACTTTCCAACTGCCTCCATGATATTACGATCTTCTTACGTGTCGCGATGATTTAAGAGCAAACAAATATTTACTTGGACGCGAGTCACAACGCGGTAGGTACGGAAATTCCATTATCATCCGAGATTAATGAATAACGTTATTAAAAGGACAATAGTAGAAAATGGCCAATTTTTGAGCTGGCTGGTAACGAAAGTTTTCTTGCAGGATATGTTTTTACAGGTCTCAAGGAACCCGAAATGCATAATTTTTTACCATGGAGGCGATGGGAAAGTAATAAATAATAAGCGAATATTAAAAAAAATTATTTTTTCGAAAATTCTTTTTGGCAGATGCATAGACCTTCAGAAACGGTATAAGATTTATTTCAATGTTTTTTCGATATCTTTTGTAATTTACAGGTTATAAGCGCATAAAGTAAAAGGGTAGGTAAGTGAGCAAAGAGAAATGCCACTCGAATCTCCACGCTGCACAGCGGTCTGGAGGGTGGCCAAAATACAATTTCCCAACTTCTTTACAATGCCAATTTTTTTGTATGAATTGACAACTCTCCAGAGCTTCTAAATCCGCATACCTCTCCCTTTTCAGATGATTCTTTGATTAGCTATAATATTACGAAAACAAAATCATGAAATTTTATGTGAATCTAATTGTTTTAACTACTCATTCTAGAACATCAAAATACGTGTTTATACCATACAGTTATATAGGTAAGGAAGTATATTTCAGTTATTTATATGTATCATAGACATTGTTTAGTCCATATACAAATAGTGCAATGTTTATATCAATTTAAACTTTGAGAAGGTTTATAAAAAATTGATTAAGCGTGATTAATGTTTGACTTTTTTACATGAACGCTTACACAATTTTTAACAAGAGCATGTAAATTTCAAGTGCAGTCTCCTGCAGTTTTCAATTTTATGCAGACTTTGAGAAATGACACTCGAGGTGTTTGGGCGTCCCGAACGCGTGTATTTTTAATATTTGATTATTTTCAAGTCAAAGATAATGTTAGAACGGATACTTTTTTCTCTTTTTTCTCTATTAAGGCTATGATTTTTAATTTTGGCTATAAAATACCGATTTCCAGACCACAATGCGCGCTATATTGAATCCGACATTTTGAATTTTGAATTTTTGATGCCAAATTCGTTATCAGCGACCTCAAAAACCCTTAATCACCAAGTTTCAGGAAGATCAGAATTTTGGCCGCTAAATGTAAGTATCCCTTTTTCACTGTGCGCTGGTCTACTCGGTCATTATGACACTACACAATAAAACATTAACTCAAACGGTGTTTCTTAAAATTATTATTATTTTTCTGGCAAATATTATCTGTTATTGAGAATAGTTGTACTAACGACGACATTCAGAACACTTCACGCTTAATTTTTATAACTTTCCCATCGCCTCCAGGGTAAACAATTATGCATTTTGGATTCCTTGAGCCCCGTAGAAACATGTCCTGTAAAAAACCTTCGTTGCCAGCCAGGTCCAAAATTGACCATTTTCTACCATTGTCCTTTTCTTACGCCTCTAATGTCAAAGTTCATATTGTCACTTGCGGGGTTTTAATAATATTCACCTCTGCTGCTTCCTTTTCCATCATCAGACATCGTTCGCCCACCCCGTCGCTCGTATCCAATGAAGAATAACGAAAATGTTCTCACAATACATTCACCAAGAACTCGAAGCTAGTACTCAAGTGGTATTGATTTTGAAACTTGAAAAAACGAAGAAGAAATCTCGCGAGATCCTTACCACGAGTGACACAACCTGACGCCTCCGTAGAACATACCGCACTGCCTAATGCTATATTCCAGCAGCCCTTATTTGGAGCCCTAAACCCTTGAAGGTGTGTCCTCGCAAATTTACGGTTAGGCACATGTGTTCAATTTCGCGGACCTGTTTGCTCCACTCCTTCCAACTTGGAGGGGATGAGTCTGTCTCTCGACTGACGTGGATGGTTAAAAACCGCGCTAAACAAATTCGAAGACAATTTACCCTTAGGGGTCGTCCTTAAATTACGTAAGTATCTTTTGGGAGGGGTTCGCGAATTTTTTACGTTTTCTTAAAAGGGAGTGAGAGGGAGTCAGGTAGCGTTTTGCGTAATATTTTCTAAACGTGTAGTCTAAAAACGATGTTTCGCCGCATAAATGAAACCAAGTTTAAAAGAATTTTAATAATTGAAAAAATGCTGGAATATAAAGTCTTACGAATTCTTATACTGTTGAAGGTAGCAGGTAAGAAATCGCCAAAATTACCCTTACGTAATTTAAGAACGCCCCTCGGCTAGGACTACTTTGCACTTAAAAAATTCCTCATTCTACATAAAACAATCGAAGAAACATAAATTTTCGTCCTCCTCAAATTAATTGGAAACTACTTAAACATCCAATTCCGCCTCGAATTCAATTGTTCTTCCTCGCGAACTACCTCCAATTAACCAACGTCCAATGCTTCCAAATTACCGTAATTTCTCCCGTACACCCATCCATGCAAGTCTTCCAGCGCGTTTGCGAAATTTTCCGAGCAGAACTTTCGCCTGGCTACGATTTCCATTAAATTGCACGCGTCGAGCTCTTTCCACGCTTTTACTACTTCTGCTCTGCAAGTTAGACTCGCGCGTGTCCTCGCGCTTCTCGCAAGACCCTTCGGTCCTACCAAGCCCGACGGAAGGCGACGGATGAAACGCGGACCAAGTGGCGAACGCTGTCGTCGCGCTAACAGACCGCTAGAATTTTACGACACGCGTATCAATCATACGCGGGGAACGTAATGCGTGGCTCTGCCTAAGCGGTGCGTTTACGTCGAAGCAGATTTACGACGGACGACGTCGACAAATTCGGGTTTAATGAGCGGCGTGCAACGGCACTCCAGCGCGAAGTCTCCATTGCGAATGGGCACGCGTGCAGAGGGATGTTTACGGACATCCTGAGCGGAGAAACACGATTAATCCATCGATAGGGGCGCGGTACGACCGTAGAAGCGCCGTAAACCGTGATCCCAGCGGTAGCTTTCGTTATTGTCAGTGCTACGTCCTCGCAAAAAACGAAACTCGGTTAAGTCGAGGGCTTAAAGGCGTTCTTAATTGCCTCCCGACGAGAGAAACAGAGCTAAGATAGTTCGCCCTTAATTAATTCGGGGCCATTTCGTGGGCGCGAAAGGAACGCCCTGCACGCGTTAGAAATGAATTAATAAACTGGCCCGCAATTAGTAAATAGATATTTATCGAATTGTAATCTCGTTTGCTCGGCCGAGAGTCGTGTTTTTCACTTATTAGCGTCTCGGGCTTCGTTAAAGCGCGCGTTAAAGGTTTGCGTTCGACTGGTTCCTCTGCAATTAAGTATCCCCTCCGCTCGCTTTGCGCGCACCAGTTGTAAATTATCCTTTATTGTACGCACTCACCTTTGATGGGCCGTAGGTGGGGCGGTGAATGAACGGTGATAACTCTTCGTCGCCACATGAGGAATCCTGTGAACCGATAACATACAAGCTTCAATTCCTCGGCAATTCTTTACATAACTATCGTTTCAAAGTATACCAATATTGAGTAATAATTTTAAGCCCACTTGGGACGAATAAACGGGACCTTAACCGAACAACAAAATTAAAATTTTATCCATTACTCTTTTGTTTCTGTATTCCCTTCTATTATAATAATGACACTCGTTCTCAAAGAATTACAAGCACTCCGTGTCCCAGAATTCCTCCCCACAACCTTGGCCAGAATAGGTGTTACATTCCACCGAGTTTTAAGGACACAGAGTGGCCCCTCGAACGCGAGAGAAACGAAAGCAATTGCGTTTCGGTGGAATTGACCGGAAGAACGCGGCAGGTTGAGGAGAGATTAATGCAGTGGTCGAGGCACTTGGCGACCGTTATTGCGAACGTAACGTTCCCTCGATAACGCCCCGCATTCGGGTTCGGTTAAGCGGGTTTATTAGCGACACTGGACTACAGCATAACGCGATGAGCGACGACACCTCGTAAACCGCGGTTCGGCAAACATACGCCAACGTTTTCACGAGCGGGTCCCGATGTAACCGGCTCGCAGGCGGGCTAACTTCTGCCCATAATGTTATCAACGACCGAATGCATCTTGACGTCTAACTGCTTGCTCGATCGCCAACTCGATAGCGAAACGGGCTACGTCGCGGTTCCAACTTTCGACGAATGTTTAGGTGGCAGGTACCGTGTTATAGCCGCGATGTTAGAGCGGGTAATCATGGAATATAGTTCCGAAAGGACACATGGTTTATAATGTAATCGAAACTGTCAAGTAGCAGGGGAGAAGGTAGAGGAAGTGGTCTAAGTATGGATTATGTAGTACTTTTATTTCCGAATTTTTGCCACACTTGTTGAAGATTTCTTATGATGCGACACTAGAATCGAAATAGTTGAGTTGAAATAAGCTGGACAAAGGTACGATTTGTTTCAAATTCTATATTCAAAACAGCAGTAGAAATCTTCGATTTTTAATTTGTGGTTTGAAACAAAAGTAAACACTTGCTTGCCTTCTGTCTGTGTCATAATTAAGATGATCTAATTTAGATGAATTAGTTTGAATGAATATTTTTTTATTCTTATAATTGGGGAAATGATTATTCTTACTACAATGATTGGTAAAATATGGGCTACTATTAAAATGATCTAATCGAACAGTGGAAACTGCATATTTTCAGATTGAATTTTTTAAAATATGTTCAAAATCCTAATAAAAACAAACTTAGATGCTGATGTCCTTTTCAACACCTGCGCAGGCATTGTGTGCCCACATATAACACTGTAATACGGACCAGGTGCAAAATCTGTAAAAAATTAAGTATTTCTTACCTACTTTTTTTTACCTTTTCAGCTCTGATCCACATTACCACCCCAATTTCTGAAACCATGTTTCTGACACAATTTTGTACAAAAAGCACAGCTTCAAAATAATTGAATCTTCACGCTATTGATACATTATCTGAGATCTATGAGCTACCGTTTCCTCCTTTTGTTTATGCAATCGTTACATTTTTAATATGTGTTTTCCTCGAAATAAAAAGAGTGGACCTTAATTGGACCATTTACACCTTCTCCCCAATTTAGTAACGCTTTTTCCAGTGTTCCCTTCTGTGAAGATGCCGAGTTTTTGAAGGTTCAACAAGTGCAACAAGTTTGTTCTATAAATCCTAATTATGATACCTAACTATCACACTTATTTTTACACAGATTTTTCGGAACCGTGTCTATCGTATAAAAACAGAATTACATAGGTGCATACTTATTATAATTCAAGATCAATGCAGAACATTGTCAACGAACTTCAACTCCACCCCACCGATTATACCATAAAAACTGAAGCTGCAATTTACCTCCGACGCGATCGCCATTCTTCAGACCGGATTCTGCTTCACGAAGCCAAGATGGCGTCGCAGCGTCCCGTCGGATAGCGTTCGATAAGAGTCTGAATCCTCGCCAGCGACTCGGTCGCCAGTGTAAATTTGAAATCGCGTCAGCTCCGCGCGAAGTCGAAACGAAAACTGAGCAGGGCGATGCCGAAGGGCACAAGCTGCGGGCCAGGCGGAGGAAAGAAAAGATCAAGGCGGCCGTAACGACACGGCCTTGAGTCTCGATTAGCCCCGGCTAATGTCCCACCGATGGGGAAAAAAAATTGGAGTATTGACGGAAGGGAAACCCTCTGCGGGGGAAAAAAAATTCTACCGGCGATTTGGGCCCGTTTCGATTGTCTTCTTGACCTTCGAGTGGGACATTGCGAGCGGCTTGGAAGCCTCCGCGTTCCCAGAACGCCTTCCCGACGGAAGTGGAGCGTCGTCCAACTCCGACGGGATGTTCCAGCCTCAACTCTCCCATAAACTCGAGTCGCCTATTTATTTCTACTGTAATTTTAGGCAATGCGGAACAAAGGTTCTCGATGCCTCTTTGTTTACGAGGGAAAAAGCAATTTGATAAACGTCACTTGTATTCTTGCATAATAAAATTGTGAATTGCACAGTTTTTGACATGACTTAGAAGACGACTGTCTTCCTTCGTAAAATTCTATAGGCATTGAAATTCCTATTAATCTATATATATAAAAATGAATGTTTGTTTGTTTGTTTGTTTGTCCCGCATGCGTTCCTATACCATTCGACCGATTGCGATGAAACTTTGGTGAATTGTTGTGCGCACGCCCGCGAAGGTTTCTGAATTAGTAAAACCATTTTATAATAGGTGGCGCGCGAGTCGTTTCAACAAATGTGTGTATTTCGAATGTTTTGTTCGTTTGTCCGGTATGTGTTCCTAAACCATTCATCCGATTGCGGTGAAACTTTGATGAGACCATTAATAAAGCACAGGGACAATCGCTACAAGTGTGTGGACTAAATTTGAAAAATCCATGCTGCTCACATGGACAGCTGTATGTGGCCTGCTCACGCGTCGGAAAACCTTCTAATTTACTCGTGTACGCACCAGACGGAAAAACAAAAAATATTAGGTATGCATCCAAAAGCACTTCAATAAACAGAATTAAAACACAAACACTTCCTTTCTTTGAGTGGCATTGCAACGGATGCCGGGAACACATACTAAATATATTATCGCATTAAATTGAAGACCATGCGAACGTACATACATATAACAAACCCGGGCAACGCCGGGTACTTTAATCTTAATATAATAAATGCGAAAGTGTGTTTGGATGTTTGTTACTCAATCACGTCGCAACTACGCAACGAACCCTTCTGAAATTTTGTACACACGTAGTCCAGGACCAGGATTAACAAATAGGATACTTTTTACCCCGATTTTTTTAACCTGTCTGGACCAAATTTTGCATAATTACTCTCTAGATTTTTATCATGAAATCTGGACATCCCACCCCTTCCTCCTTATTTTACCCCCTTGACAGTCTGTAACTGATTAAAGTTAGTTTAGTGCATTACAAATGCAACATTGTACATTCGTCGCTTTGAAAGCACAAACCACTGCTGCACTCACGAGTGACATATCCTCGTAAATATTCCTGCACGCGACATCTGACTTGCCGCAGCCTTTAAAGCAACAACGCGTCACTCGTTTCAGCCTGGAATATAAGACAAAATTCCACCGAACCTGGACGATCGAAGTGAAAAGAGAAAGATCCACGACACGCGCCACGAGGGACCAATCTTCCCTGGCAAATTCGGCAATATGGGGGAGCTCTGCACCCTCCGCGATAAGAGAGCAGAAGATAAAAGGAGTTTCTCGGTATGCGTCACCGTATCCAAAAAGAGCCTAACCGCGTCGTTTAATTCCAGTCCCCAGGATGTCGTCGCAGGAAGCAATCATCTCTCTGTGTGACTTCGTAAATCGAAAGTTATACCACCGGGACAGTAGGCGGCGCCTGGCGTCTCCTTCTACAGTATCGATCCTCTCTTTCGGTTTACTCTGGATCTACAACCCCTTTCCCTTCGTGATTAGTCGGAGCTAAGAGGCCTCCTTTTGCAATCTTCGACGGAGCACCGCAATCTCTTCGTTGTTTCATCTCGGTTGTTATCTATCCCTGATCAAAATGATATTGATAAGGAAAAACCTGACAGGATTCGAAGTGGTCGCTGGATCCGCTTTGCTACGGTTTCCTCGTGGTTTTTGCGAGGGTGAAAGCAATTCATCGGTAATTTATAAACAGGTGAACGAAAGCATGCTGTATATTGTCCCTCCCGGAATGAAATTCACTATTTATTGCTCCTCCCTGAGTGAAATACACTATTTAACCTGGCTACGCCTCTACTGCTCTGTACCATTGAAGGGCAGATCCTAAGAAGAAGAAAATCATCAGAAGAACATCTCCCGCGCCTCGATTTAACTCAAGTTCGTCTTATCGATGGTGGGGAATTGAGAAAATTGGAGGCACCAATTTGTGGTCAATTGATCCCAAATAGGAGTTCAAGGGAGAACAGAGGAGCATCGGCCGAAAATGGATTCCACGAAGCTTCCTAAGGGCAACGACTTCGATCCAGCTCCAAAACTACGTATCAACTTTTCTATTTTTTTTTTCAAATTATTCTCTAATCTGTTTACCTTCAACATTAAACTCACTGGTCCCCGTCGTCGCACCGAGTTTCTCCAATCAACGACCGAGCAGGGGTCTGCCATGTTTCCCCGCGACGGCGAATTGCCTCGAAAAAAGCCCGGGGAGAGAGAAGAAAGAAGCGATCGAGCAGCTCGGCGGCGATTCGGCATTAAAATTCAGGTAGACGAAAAGTGGGAAAGGGGAGGATGGATCCGGTTCGGGAGGGAGGCTGGGCTTAGATCCCGCGCAGGGCAGGACGAACAGAGGACAAGCTCCTCGGGTAAGCTCGTTTACCCCGGGCACAGGACGAAAGGGCCAGGGAGAAGGTAATCGGTAGCATGCGAGGCACGCTCGTAGCCTTCGCGGCGCGTACATTCTCGGCTCGTAATATACGACTTCCGTACGTTGATGGAATATTCGAAAAATCCGAGAGCCCGCGCCGGCGATAAAAGTATGGAAACGCCTGGCGAGAACGTTCCTCTACGTGTGTGGTCCTTGTTCCGCAACCTCGCTTCCGTCTGCTCCAGCGATCCGCCGATTTCTCTCTAAACAGGTATAATTGCTATAATTGCAAGTCTAAAGAGACTGCTCGTACCGATCTGAGGGAGTCTTCTCGATGGAATCGAGCGTGGAACGTAAAACCTGATGGACCATTTATTAGCGAAGATATTAATAGGACTGGATGATGAACGACGAAGGCATATGCATAAAAATCCACCTTCGTTTCGAACGATCTGCGCACAGTTATTTGTTAGAGTGACGGGGCAGATTCGCCAAGCGCGATTCCATTAAAAAAACTGCTCTTTTTCTAGCTGTTCTTTTATTTATGACCTTACGTAAGGAAGCCTAGAACGCGGCTCAAATGCGCGCTTGCATGGAAGTTCGTGCATATTCGCGTCGGAGCTGGCTAAAGAAATATAGCAGCCTCAGCGGCGCGAGAAGAAACTGTTGCGACGTTGCTCGGTGAGGCATCATCGAGCGTGTTTCGCGGTTGTGCAATACTGCGAGCAGAAATTTCGCTCGCTTCGAGCTACCTCCGGATTTACCCACATGCTTTAGAGCTGTCCGACGCGTTCCCTTTCTCTAGCCAAACATTTGCGAGCCTATTCTCTCGCGCAGACCAAATGTTTGCGATCCCAGACGCCGTAGTATAATTCCTTCGGCAAACCGAATGATTCGAGTGGAAACAGTCGTTACGGTAACTCCTTCGGTAAACCGAAAAATTCGTGAAACAGCGAGGGGGTAGGTGGCGTGGGAAGAGCGTGCCCGGAATTCGTAGAGCGACCAATAACGGCCGTAGTAAAAACGGGAAATCTGGAAAACGGTCCGGCCATCGAAGCCATCGGGAGGAAGGAACGAAAGGCGAAGGGGGCGACCGATGAATCAGGCTCCTCGATGGCCAACCGAAATCTGCTGTTATCTGACCGCGCGGCGCGTATTTTAAAGGAAGGAGCACTCTCACGTACACGCTGGCCGGTTTGTGGGCGTATAACACCCTGCGCGGCCGATTTAAGCGCGTACGCAACCTCGGGGAGATATTCTTCCGAATATACGATGGTGCCAAGCCCGCGGCAGCGTGTTGGTGCGTACGAGCTGGCTGCCAGCTTGGAATGCAGGACATTTCACTGAGGAGAGGCGACGCCAGAGACAGAGTGCAGATAATCTGAGTGTTTATCGCCTGGACTCCGAACGGAAAGAACCGAGTCCTGGACGTGTTCCGCGCGGTGACCATTTTCAGAAATGGCCCTTCGACCGGCGGAGCCGCTGCTCGCTCGCTACGTGGTCGCGGTCTAGCGTGCCTGGTAATTCGAGATCCTCTCTTGCGTGTGCTCGTGACCGCTGGCCTCTACCAGGATCCATTTATTTGAATTTTTTCAAGGATTTCTAGGTGTGATAATTTTCTGATAATTTTAAGGTCTATTTTTATGATTGCAACTTTGACAGTTTCCTTGGTAGCTATGGGCACATTAATACCTACTCCTACTGCTGTTTTTATTTACCCCCAAGAATATAAGATACTGGGACACCTGCTGTATTTGTTGAAAAGTGATATTTGGTTGAAATTGAATACTTTTCACTGTTTTTAATTTAAAATATTAAGGAAAGTAAAATTTTTTGCAGATTGAATACTTTTCACTGCTATTAGTTTAAAATTGGGTAAACCAACCAGTAATTGGCCGCATACCAGTGAATGACCACTGGGCAAAGAAATGTCAATTATAAATTTAAAAATATTATATGTTTGTAAATGGAGTGTAGTTGCACTTTTAACCGGTTAACTGGCACGGCTTTTTTTACTATTCGTGCCCAAACTGACATCGAAAAATTAAGTGAATCGCACAAAATTTGGTATACAGGGGGTTTTTCAGTCGCTGAATCGATTCCGGGGGTTATTTTTTTCATCTGACACCCCAACCCCTAAAAAATAGGATTGAGTTTTTTTTAACTTTTTACTAAATTACCATATATAGTCTGTCATATTGAAATTTAAAATTCCAATGCCAAATTCAGATTCAGCGACCTCAAAAACCGCTATATACAATTTTTCTAAATCCCGATAATATTTTAATATTTGGCAGCCATTTTGAGTCGGCCATTTTGAGTCTGCCATATTGAATTTTACAATTCCAATGCCAAATTCAGATTCAGCGACCCCAAAATCCATTACATACCAAGTTTCATTCAAATCGTTTGAAAATCAAAAAAGTTATTCCATTTCATCATATATGATACATAAGCAGAATTGGCCAGATTTTTTTTTCATCATATATGATACATTGCCAGTTAACCGGTTAATGTCCCATATTTTTAGTTAGGCGTATTAAGCAAACATTAATAAGTACAATTCTTATTAAAAGTATGCGATCATTTACTGGGTTTTTACACGTTTTGCATTTTATAATCGTTTTTTTTTTTAAATTACGATAAGAATAAGTAATTATACTTATAAAAATTTCAAGAAAAATAAATTTAAATGCAATTTCAACAGTTGTTTTGTTGTTATACATAAATATATTCAAGTATTAATCTCAAAGGTCCGTAAATTCAACAATTCGGTAATTTGCTGGTTGGTTTACCCTACCAGGTAAAGTAAAATTTTTTAGAGATTGAATATTTTTCACAGCTTTTAATTTAAAGTAGGGGAAAGCGGGGTAATTCCGGCCACATTCGCAGTAAATGCTATAAAATTTGAACAAGTTACACATTTGTCATTTTTTTTATATTGATTGATAGTTTGAAGTGTCTAGTTTGTATTAGTATGACCGAGAAAGCATAAATTTACGTTGTAACAAAATTGGGAGCAATAACACAAAAATAGTCATTTGGCCCGAATTACCCCACTAGTGGGGTAATTCCGGCCATGATTTTTTTTTATAAAAGAGATAGGAAAATTGTTAAATTAATAAAAATTGTGTTACTTTTTATTTTAAAATTAATTAGTACATATATCACAAATGTATTCTTCAGGGGTATCCCATCCTGAACATTCTGCATGTGCCCATTGACCACATACTGTGCACCGAAACCACATTTCAACACCTTTTCCGTTATATTTGCAAAAGGAGCAAATATCGTGCTCTATTTTTTCGTCACAAATATTTGAATTGTACGTGGCATCTAAGCCAGAAAAAAAGCAATTTTGAAATCTGGCTGGAATTACCCCTCACTTTTGGCCGGTATTACCCCACACCTTATGTTCAGATATTTGAAGTAATACACTGAATTGAATATACATATCACCAAAAACCAAATGTGAGTTCGAAAGTAGAAACATTCCTCTATTTAATGAGATTAATATTAATAATTCATATCTATTCCATGTACTAACTTACCTTCCTTAAAACTCGACCACTGTTATAAGATTACGGTGCGAAATGAACCCTCCCGGATTTTTTTTAATCAAAAGACTGTTATTGTCATGGAAACCATGAATTTTACCTTGCCGCATCATTAACAAGTGGGAGTACCATACAGAGTCAAGTTACGCGGTTTTTATTTAAAGAAATAGAAGTGACCGGAATTACACGCTGGCCGGAATTACCCCGCTTTCCCCTACCAAATAGAGTGAAATTTGAGATAGTTGAGATTCTCCAATAAATTTGCAGCTTTTTCACAATTATTCAATACAGCATAGGCGTCCTTATACAATAGGTACCTACTTATGACCGGCAGTGTACACTCCCCACCTCCAGTTCTCCGTCCATTTGTCTCTTTCAGCCTCCAGCCGGAAACGTTATGGATTATAAATTTCTTTCCTTCGCCCGTGGAATCCCGCCTACGCTGTACCCTCAGGCTCCCCCGACATCGATGATCGCGTCACCCCCGCGATGGACTCGAAGCCACGTGAATACAATTACGTAGAAACATAGAATGGTACCGAAACACCCTCCGGACGGGGCTGTTGGAACACCATCTCCGCTCCCAGATCATATTTTACCGCTATTGGCCCCGCCTTGCTTCCGGTGCCTTCGAGCAAGTCGAAGTTTCGATGGTTTCCGTGAGAAGGAAGTTGGGTGTTTTAGGGGACATTTTAGAGGTTGCTCGACCTGTCATAGGGATTGCAGGCACATGTCATTTATAAAATACTCTTCAAAATCGCAGTTGCTGACTTCCTCGCCTTCAGAGGAACATTGTTTCCGAGCCCCTCTTAACCGAGACAGTAAATTGGGGATGTTTCTAGGGAAGTGTATGAAGAAGGATGAGGAAGAAGAACGATTCAATGAGAAACGACACACGTAACTGTACGGCTCACCCTCTGCTGAGTACCTACCCCCAAGAACTTTCAGACGACTCAGCGTTATTCCTATCTCGTCCGCGTCTTCAACCCCTTCCAGGCCCAGCCTCACCTTTGTCGTCGCCGGGATACCTGACCGTGGAATCGCGGAGTAGGGGGAGGACGAAGAAGAGAACTCTGTGGGATAGAGAAAGGGCATTGGGAGAGTACAAAGATGGGGCGAAAGACGCGCGTGGAGCTGGAAAAGGGAACGGGCCGGGGAGGGGACGAAGCTGGAGAGAAACAGTAAGAAGGCGGGGAAAGGAGAGGAGAAAAAGGGAGAAGGAAAGAGAAAGGGGGGAGTGAAGGAGGGGGGAGGAGAAAAAGAGAGGAGGGAACGAAAGGGGAAAACTCAGCTCGCCTCTAACCGTAAGATAGGGAGGAGAAATACGCGGTCGTAAAAGGCGAGGCGCAGTCCCCAAAGAAAATACGAATTAAACCCGCTAACCGGTGATCCAAGGAACTTCTGTATAATCGAAGAGAGACGTCACCGACCGCTCGTCCGCCTACTATAACGAATGGTCCAACTTGATGGCCGCGCAGGGGCTGACGACTCTGCGGATCCAAGAACCACGCCGTTACATTATTAATTAGGCAGCAATGAACGAGTAACGAAAATTGTCTGACAAGCTGGTACCAAGTTTTGGTTTTTAAAAAGTCTCATTCGCAAGCAAACGTCAGTAGTCGCGTGACCACCGCCTCGTTGGTGTAAACTACTGTAAACTGAAACGACGGCAGGAAGGAGTCGTTAAAAACGCTCAGGTATGAACATTTAAATGAGATTGATTTTGCTGGAAACGAGGCTAACAGAGGCTAACTTAATATTCTCGTTCGAAGAAGGAAATAGAAACGGTTGGAAAGCTAACTTGCTCGCATAAAATGTCTTAAAAAGATGCAGGTAGGGGAAGGGAAGCATGATGGGGTATCGTAAAAAAGCGATAATCGAAAAATGCTAAGTAAACATTTGACGAACGTACCAAAATGAAGCCATTGTACTGTAACAGTTAACAGTTAAGTGGTTGGTAGAAATGAGTGGAGAAGCACGCACCTTTTGTTTAAAGCTGTGAAATGGTCCATGTGCTGAGTGGATCTTATTTTGTCTACTAAAAAGTGTAATAAACAGATATTTAAAACGGTACTGTTTTTTAAAGTTTAATAACTTCAAATTTTTATTTAAATGTTTTTCAAACCATGTACCAAAGACGAGAGAATTAACTTATAATTATATACTGATTCATAAAACCTTAAGGGGGAACACCACTGTGACGGCCGGGAAAGTATGCCATTTTTAAGAATTTTTTTTCGGGAATAATTTACAGTTTTCATAGAAAATTTTTATTACCCATCTTTAGTATGCTGTCTTAAGAGACTATGCAAAAAAAATCAATAGAAAAACATCCATAAATTTGAATATATTAATTAATCTTCTAGACCTCCTCACGCGAGCTGGTCGAAAGTGTAACTATGGAACAGCATGTCTGAGATCAAATTTCATTTTTTTTTTATAAACTATATGAGTGTAGTTTCCGTTGTACGTACCGATTTCTTGCACAAATTATTTTTGTAAAAATGGTGCGCTTTAGAAGAAAAGTTTCGAAAATCCGCGAATAAGATGGACAGTTTTCCGAACGTATTTCAACAAGTTTGTTTTCGATCAAAGAATCCGTACGTGCAACTGAAACTACACACATATAGTTTATAAAAAAAATAATTAAATTTGATTTCAGACATGCCGTTCCATAGTTACAAATTCGACCAGCTCGCGTGGGTGGGTCTAGAAGATTAATTAATGTATTAAAATTTAAGGATGTTTTTCTATTAATTTTTTTTTGTATAGTCTCTTAAGACAGTGTACTAAAGATAGGTAATAAATAAATTGCTATGAAAGCTATAAATTATTCCTGCAACAAAATTCTTAACAATGGCTTATTTTTCCGGCCGTCACAGTGGTGTTCCCCCTTAAGTAAAAAGTATAATTGTCAATTTTTTTGCAATTTTGCTTAGCTTCCCCATGACGCTTCCCCCTTCCCCCACCTATTTGTTTAAGCTAGAATAATGTTCACAAAGCCTCTTTTTAAAGAGCTCAAGTTAATCAAATCTGTTTCCTATGCAAGTTAGGCGATACTGTATAAAATACAATGTTTATTTAAATTTTCATAGAAAGCGCTGAGCAAGGCCAGTTTCTCATCCCCCAAGCGAATACCTCCTGCCCACCATTCCACTTAAAACATCATGGTTCCCCTCGCGCATACCGAAACCCTATCAGAAGGACAGGGTTGTTGCAGTACCGCTCGCCCCAGCGTAGAATGTCGCAGACCACCCCACATCCACCCCCGAAAGCGGGAATTAACTGTAGATAACAGGGGCTCGGTCCCGCGAGCCCCTGGCAACCGGGTACAATAGCGGCGTGCGGTTTCAACCCTTTCTCCGTGTCCCCGAGCCATCCCCATCGAACTAACCCTTCTGGTACAATAACGCTGCAACTCGCGGGAACGCCCGTAAAGCCCGACCCCCTCTGTATTTAATTTACTGAATAATTGGAATCAAGCTGCCTCATTTGTGTGCCGAGCAACCCTTCCCTCCCGGGCGGAGAAACCCGCCCCACGATCTCCAGCCCCCGCGGAGGATGGCTTCGGAATCCTGAGGGAGCCTGATGAGGCGATTTGAGCGCGTCCGTAAAACTCGCCTCAACCTATCCCCGTTGCTCTCTCGTCCTCTCTCCACCGGCTCGCTTCTCTCCTCTTCGACGTAACTATCCGGAGCTAGCGAGGGCTGAATAAAGGTGGCCAGATAATGGAACGATCGAGCGGGAGGGAAGCAAGATTACCGTCATCCACTCTGGGGATGGATCGCCCGGTGGAATAAGCGCTCCGCGAAACTCTCAGGGCCCTCGATGGAATCTTATGAGCGGGCGACGGGGATTCTATTGGACGCATAGTTTGGGTGGGGACTCTGATTTCTGTTTAACGAAAAGTCGACTGGGTAGCGCTTTCTAAAATCTGGAATAGGTATAGGTAGTCTCGTAATAATTGATAGGCATGTCCCTGCTTGAGGAGGATCTAATTTATTTCAGAGCGGCCGACATAATTTATTGCAGCAGACGGGCGTCTGGAGGAGTAGGTAGAATGAGGGTATCAAAATCGCAAGTGGATAGCGGCGTACGAATGCGCGTGCGTCGCCGAAGTAACCAGAAATCGATGGCTGCGGCTGGCTGGTTCGTGCTTCGCTTTCACAGTGTGTGCAGGGCATACAGGCTTGTTGAATGGAATGAAGGAAAATGGAGTGGAATGGAATATCACGAAGTGAAGGTTCTTTGTAGAAAAACTGCAACTGCCAAAATGAATAAAAGAAAAACATTTATCGGAAAATGTTTTACGCGGTATTGGTAATACTATAGTATTGAATTTTAATGCAATTTCTCTTTGTAAATAAGTTACCAATAGGGCTAAAAGGTGGTATCGCTGGGAGGGGAGGCCGGGGTAGGTTGTAACACGGGGTAAATTGTAACATAAGTAAAATCTTTTACTTACACTCGACGAGTGTACCACATAAGTAAGTAGTAAGTCACGCAAATTATTTCCTGATTGAGGAAAACACTTTCGAGAAAAAACTGCGAAAACTTTTTTGTTACAATCTGACCCGGCCTCTCCTACGTCCAACGCCACAGCTGTAGAAAACAATGTAGGAACCAATTAAGAGATAGGTAAACAGAATTGGCACTTATAGTGCTTGCAAATCTAAATGAATTGCACATTCAGGTTTCTCTACAACTAAGATTTACAATTTTTCTTTATGAATTTGGACTATGTTAATGCAAAAAATAGAAAGTTTTGTAATACATTTGGGTCATTGTACTTATATTTAACCGTATTTAACAATCAAATTTCGTAAATAATTTAAAGTCAGGGAAGTTTTTTCTCTCTCCTGAAAAATTTGATTTTTGGCACTTGTAGTGTTTTCTACAAGGACTCTTCAAATGCTTCGAAAGTTTTCCAAACGCAGCTTTTGAAGCGCGGGAATACAATTTTGGACGTGGGAAATGTAAATTCAAAAAGCTACGATTACCGTCCAACAGTTTCTAAAACACTCAAATTGGTATCTCGTAGAATTGTCATAGGTAAGTACTATAAAAATCAGGTCAAGGTCACATCCTTACACTCCTTATTTTAGCATCCTCTACATCTGGTACGGAATGGTGTTGAAATCCACCAGGGAAATATTAAAAATCCTCATATTTTTTTTTTATTTTACTCCTTTACAAACTCGATTCTTATCTAGAATTATTCAAATGAAACATGTTTACAGTCCCATATGAATAGTCCTATAGGTATAGTTACTTGGATCATCCTGTAAAGCTCGAATATGTAAGCATAGTTAACAGTGACCTCAAACGCAGCTGCGAGTCATACTTTAGTGGCCATTTGCGACTTGACCTCCGAGAATATTCTGATTTGGTTCAGGTCGTTGATACTCTAATTGGAAAAGTACCATAAACTACTCAGGGGACCAATGGCAGGTTTTTGTAACATTATGTTATATAATATAATATAGAAATTCACATTTTTACATTTGCTTTAAGTATCCTATTATAACATTGCATCTTTTATGATCGTACTACAAATGTGAAAATGCAAAAAATATCCATTTCCTTCTTTTTAATAGATGTTAATTAATTGCCATTGTTACCCCATACAAAGAATACTTCGAATTTCTTTTGTCTACTCGACACTTTTCACACAAAGAACTTTATCATTTCTGCAACAAGAACCATGTATGTACAACTCTTAAAACGACCAGGTCTACCAGCTGGTTTATTTAGTTTCTATTAATGTAGAAAATCGCTAGAAATATGGTGTAATAGATTGTCGAGGCGCTTATGCATCCCGGATCTGTACCCATGCATTATTTAATTTTTTGAAATTACATACACATGGCGAAGGGAAGAAAGCAATTCCGTCTGCGCGCTGATAATAGCTATTTATGTATGTTTCTTTGTAAAAAGTGATCGAAAGGTTTCTTTCTTTGCGACCAGACTGAAAAAAGCGAGCGGACGTGCGCACTCGCGGTCGTGACCTCCGAGGGTAGATGAACTCTCGTGGGATGAGGCGGCTCGTGTTTTTTCCCTCAGGATCTACAGCGATGTTTAGAAGTAAGATTGGAACGCGTTCTGTCGTGAAATTTTATTCGTGGGAAAAGTTATAGGTATGACGTTTTGGTTTTGAAATTAAAATTTATAATTGCGAAGACGGATTGGAAATTTTTTAATATGCAGCGTTTAATGTTAAAATTGGAGATATTACTTAAAGTGAAATTTTGGAAAAAGAAGGTAACTCCACTTAAAGATGATCGGTAATAAAATTTGTTAGGTGCACCGTGAGGAATAATTATTAATATTCATAGTAAATTAAACAGAAAAACTGGTTTCAAAATTTACGTGACTTGTGAGATAAAAGGTACGTTACAAAAATTTAAAAATCGAATTTTCCTTCAGCATTGCCAGCGGTGGAAGCTGCAACTGCGTCCGATTCCGCAGTCGGTATACATTTTTCTAGTACCGTCGATACAGAAACCAAAAACGTCGTTCTGCCTTGCCAGCATTATGCGATCAGAAGTGAGATTTCGGAATACTGTTACGGCTGTGGATAATATTAATACTAGTATTTGTGCAAAATCCGAAATGATACTACCGAGCATAGATAACTGCAAAATAAACTCGAAAGATATGTTAAAAATAGTGACGAGTTCATTCCTAATATTCATAACACACTGAGATATTCACAGTTGGGACCACAACAAATTAATCCCACGTTAAATAAATTGAATATTAAATAACTGCAAAAATACATGAATTCCAATTCTTGTATCACGTCGATATTTCTAGTGGTCGGTACATCAGTGCCCTACTGTTCCGACCAGACAACCATCCTTAAATAAAGAAGCAAACTACATTTTCATCAAACGATTTACATTTCTAAACCTGTCAACTTTGTACCCATACACAAATTTCTAGCATAAGCCTACTTCAAACTTATCGCGAGGAAATAAATTCCCACTTCCTATCATCAAATATTTTCAACCCCACGAACCCTTAACCTCACATTTTATTAAAACACCTTTTACCAATCGAAATAAACTGAGAAAAGTAACTACACCCTCCGAAAGTTTGAAGCACAGCCTTCCGCCATGGGATGAGCGCTGTTCCCATGGCAACGGACCTTGATGCGCGCGCATACGCGTTCCATAATGGCCGCCACAGTGGGAGCAGTAGTGGGGGAAGAAGTGGGTGGGGAAAAGGGGAATCAGGAGAGGGGACCGCCAGTGGAGAAATAATAGGTCACTGGAAGGGTCGGGTAACGAAAGCATCGTGAAACGCATTGGCAGGACTCCCAGGACCGAGGGGAAGCCATACGAAAAATAAGGGCGGCCATCATGGATTTCAAGATGGCTGGCGCTGCTCCGTCCACCGCGCATCCTAACTTTTTTTTCAATCTCTCTATCATCGCGGAGAATAAATCGGGGTGCCCATTCATCTGAATAATGTAATTTCGATTTGTAAATGTAATTCTTTTACAGTATCTACATTATTGTATAAAATCAATTTTTCTTATAAATATAATGTTACTCGGATTCATATGAATCGGATAAATTTAGTAGGTATTCTATTGGAAGATATTTTATGAAAGCCACTGCCGTGTTTTGGAGGTGATGTAGGTGATGTATATATAAACCGCTTAATCGTCTCGTGAACAATTTACGAGCAATTAAAAGCACGGTTTTAGATTCGTATAATCATGGGGTCCCGGTGTGAACTAGAGAAGTCATATACCTGTTTGTCGTGAGCCGTAAAAGTCAAAGCCGAAAAGATCCCTACGCAAACCGAACGATTCGTGCATCCTAAACGAAAGGAAAACAGTCGTAAACTTTAAGTATCGCCCACTGCATTTGCTCAGTCAATACTTAATTCATTCACGACGTTCCCTAAAAGATGCTCCACTCTTAGGTACCTACCTACGGGAGAGATTACAGCTCCCGGCAATTGGCATATCTCCAAATCAATTAAACAGAAGTCCATCCCGCGTTGCTTCCAATAAATTAATAGAAAGTCCCATATATTTGGCTTTCAGCATAGCCATAATTATTTTTTCTTGAACAGGGAAAACGCAAGGAGCAATAAGTGGATATAATGCAGGTCGAGCAAACGAGATCCAGTGGAGTTACTACAGCTGAAATAAAAGCTGTTCGCGTGAAGCGTTCGGCTCGGGTTGTTCCACTGACGCGACACTCGGGTTTCGCGAACGAGAAACAAGAATCATCGTTCACCTGTTCATAAGGTCAATAGGTAATGCGATAACGACCGTTCATAATGGTTACGGACGAAGGAATTACCGTGCAAACCGACACTCAAGGTTTATCGTGTCTCTTACCGCCGAGTTATGTATACTGTTCTCTTAAAAGTGAACGGTAGTGAGTTGTAACAAGATTATTGACTTTAAATCCTCCCGAATGGCCCTATAGGAGATTCAACCTACAAATACATTACCAATACTAAAACCCGCCGCATTCACAAATCATCTGGCCACTTAATGTCACACAAAAAAAAATGTCACTGCGGACAATACGCGACAAAGTCTTTGTCAATTTCGTGAGATTATTATTCGTGGAAGGGAGAGACGATTAGATACCTTCGGCACGTTTGCCTGTTACTGTGTCTACTCTGCAAGTGAAGGACCACTTTTCGGAGTGGAAGGTCCACAACGGAGGATCTAATTGGTTGAATTTGAACTAGAAAGCTTGATTAACCTTGAAAAATGTGGCTCGGTGTCTGGCAGATAACGAGCTACAAGTTTCCTACGACAATTGAGCGAGTCAAATGTCAAGGCGCGTGACATTTTCGTTTAAGGGAAGGGCGAAATGATAACTGAATTTTGGGAAAGTGCACCAGCAAACGAATGACTCGCTCGTTTCTCAACCAGAAGCGCTCCGCGTATTTAAAGAAAAATAATACCTTCAAAGATTAATACCAAATACTTTGACATACCTATAAAACCTGGAAAGCTGCATATGCAAAAGGGGCAAACAGAGAATTTTTACTCGGTCGTCGGGACGGCGAGGTTCGCGTGTAACGATCAAAGATAATTCGCCTCACGAAGCGCGTATCATTTATTGCTCCGCGCGGGCAGCTATAAAGATTTCATGCATTCGGGTTTACATGCCTGCTCCGTGGTGCACGGCCCGCGAAATCTATCGGCGCTCGTGGACGTTGATAACGAGAGGCCGAATTGCCGGGGCGGACGATGCCAGAAGAAAGAAAAGAGACGGCCACCGAGATAAGAAGAAGCAACGGGTTGACGTCAGGCAGCAATAAAATTCTGGGACACCGGTGGGTATCGGCAAACGTGAGCGCCTCGAGCCGTTCGATGGCCATTTCGTTCGAGAAGGTCAGACGATAATTCCTTTTTATCTCGTCCGTATCGATCAGTTATTATCGCGGATGCCCAGGCGGGGCAGGCTGCTCCCGGTCTCGCGGTTCCCCTTACGCAAACGATAGTGTGGAATCACTGAATATGTAATAATTATTCAGCAGTTAAATAGGTAAGATAAAGCGTAGTGGTCTCAGTGGAATATTAAAGGCGGGGAATCGACAGATTATGTCAGAGCCTTCTTTATCATTCAATTTCAAATACTTTAGAACTGTACAACAACTGTAGGTATAATTTTCAGTAATGTATTTAGGTATTTATTTACCTATTTCCTTTCTCATAAATAATTTATACCACTATCAAAATGAACGTAAACTGTCGCGGCTCATTATAAAAGTGACATTATCATGTCATTGCTTACTTGACGGCTACTTTGCAACAATTCTTTCACAATATTGGAATATAAATCAATTTAACATAAAATAAGAGAAATCTCAATTTCTGTTTCTTTTTTTGTTTTTTAGACTCACACGACTTTCTTCTATCTACGATGCCTACTTAAACTGTGCGATAGAAAATACAATTAGGAAAGAGTTGAATCGAGTTTCCGCTATTGCGAAATGTCGCGGAGGAATTCGTCGGCACCAGTGCCTGAGAGACGTGTGGCGGATTCGAGAGAAAAAGGGCGAGTTCCGTTACCTATGTATGGAGATCCGACGGGACAGTTTGCACAGCGACTCTATCCTATCTCTGGAACTGTTCCCTAATTGCTCAAGCAAACGTTCTAATGAGAAAGTCTAACGCAGAGGTGCAGCGGCGGTCCGCGCCTGGGATCGGTGAATTTTCCTTTCAGACCTGGCCGCGCGCTCGCACGCTCGCGGCCACGTCCGCCGTGTTGGCGTTAGAATTCGCACCTCCGTATAAATTATTGACGGCGGATCCGTTAATCATACGATTACATTTTATGGCGAGGGACACGTGGCGCGGACGCTTTGTCACCGCGCCGCGAGTCCTCGGTGTTTGTCAACGGTACAACGCCCTTTCAGAGCGAATTCGCACAATGGGCGGCGGATTGTTGATGTTTGATGTTTTAACGCCTCGGGCGCGGGAACATTTGTACAGGCTGTTATCTTTGGTATCGATTTCGCTGATAATAAGTAGGTACAGGTGGAAGTGATGAAGAAGTTCATGTAGGTACATTGAATAGGTACTCTGAATTTGGAATGGGGTTGAAGACTTAAGGGGGCACGCCTACCTAGAGCGGTCGAAACAATGCGCTTCTTTGGGATTTTTTTCTAGAAAAACCGTTACACTTTTATTATTAACTATTCGTCTATTGTTAAGAGTGCATCTAAAGGACAGTTCAGTATTTTTTGCTTTAAAGAATATTAAAAGATTTGAGAGTTATAAGCGATGACCGGGATGTACTTTTTTTTTGCGGTGACCATCGTAGCTCGTAGCAGAATCATCCGAAATGAAAAATTCGCAAGGCTTTAGATAGAGTATGAAATTATCTAGGCGCTAGCGGGCCCGATTTTGGAAAAATTATTATGAGACAAAATGGCGGCGCTGCAAAGTCGAACCATCGATTTTCAACAAAAAAGTATTTCCTTTCTTGGCCTGTAAAAAAAAAACTATGAAGGAAAAAAGAAATCCCTCCGATAGCGCCTAGATAATTTCATACTCTATCTAAAGCCTTGCGAATTTTTCATTTCGGATGATTCTGCTACGAGCTACGATGGTCACCGAAAAAAAAAAAGGACATCCCGGTCATCGCTTATAACTCTCAAATCTTTTAATATTCTTTAACGCAAAAAATACTGAACTGTCCTTTAGATGTACTCTTAACAATAGACGAATAGTTATTAATAAAAGTGTAACGGTTTTTCTAGAAAAAAATCCCAATCAAGCGCATTATTTCGACCGCTCTAGGTAGGCGCCCCCCCCCCCCCCCTTAAGTATGGTAAGCCAAACGAGGTACCTAAGTACTTAAGTAATATGAACTTGATTAATAACAAATTAATTTTGTTCTGAACAAAAGGTTAGGCGTATAATAGTAGGTGCCTAAAAGATCAAGCTACAATATCCACTTGTCATTTGCGTTGAAATTAGTACCAAATATGAAATATAACGTAAAATGTTTTAAGTGGCAGGATATAGGCAACCCTCCCCTATCTGGTATCTACTTTGCTATTCAGACCTCTCGCTTACACCTGCATTTTTGGACTCACTGATTCCCTTAACAGAATTTATAATCTGGCTAACCTGTATTGTAATAAGATTGACTTTTTCCATGTATCCCCTTCTACTTTTAAAACCAGCGTATACAGAGCGGTAGCACAAAGGGTAAACCGGGAAACGCGGTCGACCTAATATAAAATGGCTATTAAAAGTAATATTAATTGATATTACTTATTTTATAAGAACAAACCTATATGCTCAGAATTTTATGCTGATTCAGAAAAACTGGTCGATATTTGCTTTAAGTCATGACATCTGACCACCTCTCCCGAGATGCCGGGAGAAATGGTTTTCGTCGTTGGCACAGACCACTCACACGGAAAATTAAACAAAGGATAAAGCAAAATTATTTATGAGTGAGTATAACTACAGATTCATTGATATTTAATTTGATTACGCTAAACAAGTAAAGAACGCATCAAAGAAAAAGTAAACTACCTACTGGCGATTAGCAAGGCAAGTGAATACAAAAGTGAATAAATAAACTAAACAAACCAAAATAATAATAAAATAATAATAAAAAATTAAAAAATAAACAAAAATAATAAAAAAATCATAACTCGACCATCTCTCCTTTTTGCAGCGAGAGGTGGTCTTCTCGTTAGCTTCGAGAGGAAGAGTTAATATGGCTAAATACTTTGGCTGCATTGTCCCTCAATATCTCTACTATCTTATTATCCCAAACATTAAACGAAAATAAACTTAGAAGTATATTTTAAACACGATTCTGTGCAACGCTGTTTGACAAAAGAGGTTAAATAAAATGTTACAAAATTTCGACCGAAATAATTTTTAATTTAAAGAATAAATGTTATCGGTGCGTGGTTCGGTCAATCGACCGAACCACGCGCCGATAACATTTATTCTTTAAATTAAAAGAGGTTAAATGTAACCTCAATTTACATTTTATAGCCTATAAATGCAGAAAAACACAGAAGGAAGTGAAGTGACGCTATTCATTCAACTGTTTGGCTTCTGGAGAAGTAATTGGTCTGCACTTTAACGCATTTCTACGTATAGAGTCGGAAATATAACGACTCGACCAACTCTCCGGCCCGACCGCGTCTCCCGGATTTACCCTAACGATAGGTCTTGATATTTGAAGGGCAAGGGGAACAAAGCAGGAAATGCCACAAAACAGCTTTATCGAGAAAATTAAGTAAGTTTCAACACTTTAGTCCATCAGTACTGAATCACGATTCAATGAATCTAATTTTCTTCTTAAATAATTCCTTGTTTTACCTTGACGACAGAAGCTTATTCTTAGGTAAAGAGTGGGGGCATTCCGTACTTTGTTCCAGTGGACATTTCTTGTTTTTAATCAGTACCTATAACAAATCTGTAAGTAAGGTTATCTAACGGGGGTATTTTAACTTTATAACAAAATATACTATATTCCTCAAAATCACGAAAAATTGACATTCCCTGTTTTTTCCCCCACCCTTCATTTAATTACCTATACATACTTATTCAGTTATCCATGTTTCATTTCTGTACTCTATTCCGTTTTTACTTGTAATGCTTGCTCCCACTACGTATCGCTTACTCCTGTTTCTGTTACAAAACGGCTCATACCCGCGCAAGAGACACCTAAATAAATAAATACCACCAAGTGTTGTAAACTGAATTATACCACCCAACTTCATCCCTGTACCTAAAAGAAATTTGCTGAATGCATACTACAATTACCTTTGCTGTCAGTTTCTCCTGGAAGCATCAGATCAGCTCACGTGCGAAAGAGCGTTCTCCAGGGATGACCGTACAGAGCAACCACCCGAAGCCGACGTATCACCGCGAGCAGCGTGCCTCTCACTCACACTTCTGTCCCAGCCATTTCGCGAGAAACCGAACAAGGAACAAGCCGCCTGTTATCTGGTTCGTAAACCTACATCGCTCTTTGGCCGAAACGTCCGCTATCGTCCGCCTACCTCTCCATATCCTTATCACTGGACGAGTTGGCGGCACTCACTCGAAGCCGAGAAACCCGATGGAGCACCGAACACGCGGCCTCGACGGTCAGGCGGCTCGGAGCATCCTCGGTAAACAATACGAGGAGGGAGAAGGGAGAAGAGAGAGGTAGGACGAGAGATAACGGTGGCGAGAATCGTGGAGGGCCGAGTTTTCGGAGGAGATCCACTTTGGAAAAGGGAGCACGGTGGCCGGCGAACGTCCGACGGGGATGTCGATCACAAAAGGAAGAGGTGCGCGCCTGCGTGCCGCCGACAATGTACTCCGTCGCTACTTTTCGAGTGCATAACAATGAAGCACGTTGGTTGAAACGGGGCTCGTGGTATCTGGATGGGACGTACCGCGCACTGAACCAGTTGTTCACTCGCGCAGTTTGCACGCCCCACCCTGTCGCCCCCTCTCCGATGCTCTGACAACTGCGGCTGCCGAGCTTTACCCCCTCTTGAAATGAACCGCCGATGGACCGCTGGGTGCCGCGGCTGTCGAAGGGGGAGTCTCGCGCTGTCACTGCCCCCACCACCCCTCCTAGCCGGCAAACAGAGCTTTTGCTTCGGCGCGCTCCGAGCTCTGCGACCCCCCACCATAGTAAGCTATACCGGGTGTACAAAGGGGAAGAGGGATGATGTGGGTTCAATGATGGAAATTTGGGTGTGTTATCGATAAGTGAGAGAGGTCGGAGTCTAATCATTTTTTTTTATTACTGGTATTTGTATGCGATGTAGGGTAAAGTGTATGATGCACCTTAAGCAGAAATCGCAATTGGAATGTCTATATTTTTTTTTGTGATGTTTTTATATGGTCTTAATTGTCAGTTATTATCGAAAAACAAAAATAGGCATATTGGTAGCCGAAAGTTTGAGGTTATACATATAGAAAAAAATAGTTGAAAACGACGTTTAAACGGACTATTTAATTCACTATTAAATACCTACATCACGTGGGAAATCTGTAGGTGTTTTAATCCATTACTTACAAGCGAACATCCGGAACCCGGAAATTTGAAAAATTCTGAAATTTTGTGAATATGCAGGGAATTTCCTCCTGACTTCAACGCAAGTTTTGTTTGCTGCCAAAATTCACCCTAAGGGAGTGTAATTGACTCCTAAAATTCCGGTTATTTTCCGATTTTGTGTTATAACTCGTGAACTGTAAAATAATTTTCCCACCAAATGATAGATCTAATTAAAAGAAGTAACTTTTGTCTTGAATTTTTTTTTCTATATTTTACAGTCCACGAGTTATAACAGAAAATCGAAAAATTGCCGAATTTTCGGAGGTTAATTTCACTCCCTTTGAGTGAATTTGGGCAGGAAACAAAAATTGCGTTGTAATCAGGAGGAAATCCCCTACATATTCACAAAGTTTCAGAATTTTTTGAATTTCCGGGTTCGGGATCTTCCCTTGTTAGTTGTAAAGCGGCAAAATAAACCTACTTACTCCTTACTACTGCAATTTTCAGTGTTGCAGTGAGAGAAAAATAAGAAACTGTAAAAAAAAGTACCTACTAAGCTCGTACTTCTTAATATTTGGCTTTTTAATCAGGAGTGTCAGTGTTTAGTACAGTGCCAGCATTAGTGCAGTTTCCCCTAATGTATTTAGGTAGTAGAAAAGGCAAGTGGTCCCTCGACAGACGCCATTTAAATTTGAGACAGTGAGAGCAAAAACGGACTAACCCACATTGAAAAAAAAAAGTTTTCCTATTTTATACGATTAGTACAGCCTTTTGGAATACATTATTGCTACTAACTCAATTTCGCAAAAAATGTGGGTTAGTCCGTTTTCGCTCTGAACGCCCCATTTGTTGAGAGCCCTATCCCCCTTTGCGCTTGAAAGCAGAGGACCGTGATTGCAGTGGCGACCTTTTCCACGCTCGGTTAATTTTAAAAAAGACGAACCTGTTTTCGAAGCACCGACGTCCCATTTCCGGATAATGGGGGGTTAAATATCTGGTTCGTGGGGTGTGGCTTCCTCAGAATCGCCTTCAACCACTGCGACCATTTGTGACCACGATCGGCGATAAGAAGAGAGAATTTTCTTCAGGAGTTGTGAATATTGTTACTGTAGATCGAGTGGCTAATAACCTAATTTAGACGTCGATGCGATTAAAATAACTAAATTAAAGAAGAAAGAAGAGAATCATAGGGTAACGCCAGGGTTACGCGAACCGAAAAAATTGTGCGCGCTATTTGGGGGCTTTTTCATGAACTTTAAAACGATACTTTACTATTACCATATGTAACAAGTGCTCTCAGGGCAGAAATACAACCGTAGAAATTCTACTGTGAAACACTGTTTCGTATTGTTGATTACAACTTTTAATTTCGCCAGGACCACTGAAAGTACCAGGTAAATGCTGATTTTCTCTCTCAATTATTTCGGATTTCCATTGTAAATAAATTTAATATCGAACATAATAATGTAGGGTAGATGTCCCTATTACTGTCAATGTCCCTATTACTGCCACTTTATTTATTTTGCTTAATAAAAGTGTAACGTATAAAGAATAGTGTATAACAACAATATTATTATTAAATTGTGACTGTTCTTCTTATTATTAATATTATTGTTGTACACTATTCTTTATACGTTACATTTTTATAAAGCACAATAAATAAAGTGGCAGTAATAGGGACATCTACCCTATGTAACACTAGTGTAACATTCTGCAAAACAGAGCATTGGCTTAACATTATAGTGCATAAGGTACCTTTAAGCATGGTTTAATCACATTTGTATCCATGCTTTTTCATTTATATAAATAATTATTACACCACTTAGGAATTTTTTGCTTATTTTTACGACGAATTGTGGACAAAAATGCACCGATAAGAATTTTTCTGGGTAAAATAAAAAAATCATGATACTATTTAAGGTTTAACACAAGCCCCAAAAACTACCTATAGAGTACTACCACTTTGAATTGCAAAATCTGCCCGGTACTGTTGTACATATGTATATTCCTCGTTCTATGTTTAATGCCGAACCAATCGCGATAGAATGACCATCTCTCCTCGATCCTCCATCCCATTGGTTTTATTATTCGCGCCATCGCCGATACAGGCGTTCCTTCTTTTTCTTCCCTCTCCCTTGACAACCGGACAGAACGCTCTCACGCGGAGTTCGAGCTCGCAAGGGGGTTTGACACTTGAAATAAAATACGAGCCAGTTCTGTCTCCTGTCACGAGCCGCGCCTACGTATCCAGTTCTGCTGGATGACTGGGGCCAAAGCAGCTATATGCCGCGCGCATGTCATTAAAATACAGTATGGTCCTGCGATGCCAAAGAATTCCTCTTGCTGCTGTTGCTTGCACGCTACTCTAGCCTATACAACAATAACTGTACAGGTAATACCTATCAGAAATGTAGGTACATGCGCAGGTACTGCGAAACGAGCGAAACTTTGGTTCGGTTACGATTTATGTCGAGGGCAATGTTTGCTGGAGCAACGACATTGGTTATTGCTGCGTCGAGATACAGATATAACTTTTATTACCACTTCATAGCTTTATTGCAATCCCCCAACTGTGTGGTTACTTCGGCTCGCTGTTCATTCAAGCTGGCTAATCAGATGATGTAGGATATACATATTTCTTGTTATCACGGGACCTTGGTATGACCTTCAATAAGTAGGCATTGTATTCGCTTCGATGAAGGAACAGCAGAATTATATTAACCTTCGTTGACTCTCTGGGTGTGAACCACCCATAAGCTGATTTCGACGCTCTGAATCTTCTATATGCAAAATAAATACCTTTTCTTCAAAGCCGACTTACAAAATATTTTTTCTCTGAAACTATTATATCCGAGCAATAACTCTGTAAATTTTTAGCTTCTAATATTGAAATTTGTAAAAGTTACAATTTTTTAAAGATTTTTTTCGTTTTTTTCTCCACATGCGGGGATCTAGAATTATTTTACAGAAACTGTGATGAAATTTCAATAAAAAGAATTTTGGAATGTATTCTAGAGACCTTGAAATTGACCCATGATTTTTTTCATAATACCTAATTGGATTCTTTGGATGAGAATGGCACTCGTTTAAAAATTGCTCTGGGTGTGAGCCACCCAGGTATGTCAAAGTTGATCGAAAAAAAGAGGTGTGTCAACGAAGGGTTAAATTGAGGACCACATTCCTGCGCTAATTCACAACTGAACAACTCTCAGAGGCGAAATATTTCGAGTAGCTACCAAGGATTGGGTTCCGAGTTTCTACTCGGGATCCAAAGTTCAGTTCTAAGGATGAAGAAATGAAAAATGGCAAACTTTGATCCTTCTAAAAGGCGATCCTTCTCGCGCACTCAGAGCACCCTGGTACCTCCAAAGAAAATGGAAAAATGAGATTAATATTACCACGACTGAAGTAATCTAAGAGCTTTTTAAAAAGAAAAGAAAACTAAATTTTATTCTCTAAATCAATTTGTATAATCCCTAACGAATTATACCGAATTTGCATTAAAAACATTTTTATCCCCCCAACTCTCCCAAGATTAAATTCTGAGTGCGCCATTGCTAAAAGGTACCTATAGCTTTCTGGAAGAAGATCAGATGGCCGAAAGCAGCGCGTTGGATAGTCGTCAGCGGTCGTAGGTATATGTACAGGGGGGAGGAAAAGGGTGATCCCCCGACGAAGAGGGGAGAAAGAACGGGTACAGGAGGGCAGCCTGCGGAGGTTACCTCGCGCTGGGAATCGAATCGATCTCTCGGAGCCAGCCCGGGTCCGACTGGCATCCCCTCTTCTGCTTCCTGCCCGCTCGTCCTGCACGCAAACAGCCACGAACCAGGACGAGCACACGTGCGCTGCCTCGTCTGTACAGCATAATTTACAAGTGGCCGATCGTTGCGCTTTTTTAAGTTGTTATTAAACGGCCTTAAACATTGAAATTCATGAGGTTTGCGCGCCGCCGTGAGTTATGCCCGTGGAAAGCCGAGGCTCCAACACGGCACCTCGATTTAACGGGATTGGTAAGCCTCGTGCTGGGAAACGATCGACTAAATTTATGCTAAACCACGCATCACTATGTACCTATTCCCTCTAAATAGTGAATTGGGTCTGGAAATTCCTTTAAAGCTTCTACGGACTGTACCGCTATCATTATGGTCGGGGTGGACACCGTGTAACGAGAGGGACACTTGGAAAGAAGAAACGTCACAATCGCAGACTATTGGAAAGCCACCTTTGAAGAAAAAAGTAAGGTACCTAATCGGTTGAAATGGTTCTGCGATTGGGAAATACTGTGAGAGCGCCATCTACTTCAGTAAGCTCTGTAATCCGGTGAATCGCGTTACAGGACTGGTGTTACACAAGTATTGAAATAGTGCAATAATGTTTTTGTCATTAAATAGTCTGTTAAATTTTACAAAATCGATCATCAAACAGTCGAAATTCCCAATACTGGCTTATTACTTGGGACAGCTAACCCGATTGAACTGTTTTAATTTTCGCCACCAGGTCGCAATAGAATCGTTACGCTAACAAGGGAAGATCCGAACCCGAAAATTCAAAAAATTCTGAAACTTTGTGAGTATGTAGGGGATTCCCCCCTGATTACAACGCAATTTTTGTTTGCTGCCCAAATTCACTCGGAGGGGGTGAAATTAACCCCTGAAAATTCGGCTATTTTCCGATTTTGTGTTATAACTCGCGAACTGTAAGAGATAGAAAAAAAGTTTCAAGATAGTAGTTACTTCTTTTAATTAGATTTATCATTTGGTAAAAAAATTATTTTACAGTTTACGAGTTATAACACAAAATCGGGAAATAACCGGATTTTCAGGGGTTAATTACACCCCCTTAGAGTGATTTTGGGCAGCAAACAAAAATTGCGTTGAAATCAGGAGGAAATTCCCTACATATTCACAAAGTTTCAGAATTTTTTGAATTTCCGGGTTCGGGATATTCCCTTGTAAGCAGGGATCGAAAAAGTTCTCGAACCCTCGTTTTTAAAAAATTCTGTTAGAACTTATTTGTTTCGATTAAGAAAATATCTGTTCCTGTGGAATTTTTATTGAAACAAATGCTACCTTCAGGAACTTCTTTAAAAAGTGTTCTCATGGAACAGATATTTTAGAACCTATATAATAAAAGTTCCATGGAAACAAGTTACATTAGAACATTTATTAAAAAAGTTTTCAAAAGATAAAGAAAAGTACCCGACTATTAGGTACTAGTTTTATTTAGCAATATAGATACTATCATATTCTTCATGTGTTTATTTAATAAAGGGTATGCAAATCATAACATAAGTAATTAATGGTTTCATAAGAATTATTGAACGGAAAAGAGAACTTGTCAAGAATAAACATTTGAAGAATATGATATAATATTGCTAAATAAAACTCGTACCTAATAGTTTAGTACTTTTCTTTATCTTATGAAAACTTTTTTAATAAACGTTCTAATATAACTTGTTTTCATGGAACTGTTATTATAACGATTCTAAAACATCTACGTAGGTAAGTATTACATATAAATAACACATTCAGAATATCAATTTAACTGTAAGAATTATTTAATATTCTTGCAGTACTATCCATTGAATAGTATTTAGTATTTCTTACAACGACTGAGAACTTTTTTAATATCGGTGAACAAAATATCTGTTCCTGTTATAGAGAAATTTTTATTCTTATATTTTATAAGTTCCATTCCAACTAGAACTTTTATTTTCAAGAACTTTTATTTTATCGGTTCTTCTGAGAACTTATAATATGAGAACATTTTTAAAAAAGCTCCGCGGTCATTGTTTTAAATGGAACCTATTGAAAAGTTCCAGAACTTTTTCGATCCCTGCTTGTAAGTCGTTCACGATACAGTAGAATACCGAATAATGTTTCCTTTAATGTTATTAAGGAATATGTAGACAAAAGATTAAAGTGTTGTTCCGTGTCAGAGATGAGCAACCCACGAGCCGCATTTGTTTCAATCAGAAATCTGTGTCAGAAATAACCAATTCACCGCATAAATTGAAATTCTTCGATCAGCATATTATAAATATTTAATATTCCGGCCCGCGTAGAGTAGGTATCAAGTTTCCACTATTGATCCACTACGGACCAAAGCTTGCTCATCATTGTTCTATGCCGTGTTCGTTGTTTTATTTCAAACAGGTTGGCTATTGGAGACTCGCATCTCCGCCGGATTTACCACTAAATAAATTCATACCCACTGAAAACGTGCCGCTTGAGGGAACATAAGAGATGAATCGCGACAGAATGGTCACGGTACGCGGTTTTTTCGCGGGAACGGCCACGAGACTCGCGATTCAACTGGATCCCTGGGCGTCGTGTAGAGGTTGGTCCAGCGTGAAACGTTAAGACACAAACACCGCTAGAGAGTTGTTATATTTATCGTGATACTCAAACGGCCTTTACGATCTATTAAACACCGCGTCAAACATTTCGTGTCGGGGGCAATGGATCTTTTTCGTGGCGTCGCGTTCCCTCGATCCATACGATTCTCCTCGATGTGACAGCGTGCTACCAGTGTCGAAACGGAGTCACTGAAGCCATGAAAAGTGAAGGCTGAGACTTGCACTACTTGCCATTCTGCGGGTTACCATTTATCTGGAGAGAAGCTCCTCTAAACCTACTTAGGAATATTCCAAATGACTACTGCCCACGTGTCTAGCTTCAGCAGACTAGCGCAGATTGCCTATCAGAAGTTAGATCCGAGAAGATAATAGAGACTTGAAAGGGGATCGATTCAGCAGTCTGCAGTTTCAGAGAAATATTTCATCGGGGAGAGGAAGACGTGAAATATAAATGGGCTGATTTCAGGCGGCAGATTATCACCTGGCGATCACTTATCGCGTAACCAAACCAACATCAACAGCACCGTCAAACAGCAGAGCCACCGGGTGGACGCGCTTACTGCACCTATTCCTATTTAACTTCTCAATTAACACCAGCGCGCCACTTCATTATTACCGTCGCACGAAACCCCCCGCTCGCGTCGAATCGAAAGCCTGTGGCTTTTGTCGCACCTGCTGCTTAAATTCGACGCCCACCTGTCACTCCGAGGCACAGCATAATGAGCACGTGCCGTTTCTTCACCTTATTACGACGCTCTTCCGACGGAAAGTGTCGCCCGATTTTATATACTTTCGCTATCAGCCGTTTAGAGTCTTCTCAAACGAGACACTTGCGTCACTCGCAACTGGGGTAGGTATTATAAAGCACGTACGGATATAATAGGAAAACGTGGAAACTGTAACTTACAAGAATACCTATGGAAGATGGTAATAACGGGCTACAAAAATTCTCATCTGAAAAGGTCTGTAGCACTTTCGTTTACGTTCCCATTTTTCCTTGTGAATTTCCCGGTGCAAGCTTCGCGTAATAATTTAAATTGAATCTGTAGGATGGACGGTTTTTTTTAACTCTTTATTGTATTAGGTCGGTAGAAAAGCTCGTTGGCTCTATTGAAGGTGAGACCTTCGGGGGTTAACCTCTTTATTAAAATTGAAAATATACCTAAGTAGTGCATGCTTTTTAATCAAAGTGTTTTTCTTGGCTAGCTATGTCCTTCTGCCACTTTTCTGGTAAAAAATTAAAAGTAGACGTTTCCGTGCACCCAATATCACCTATTTAACAGTGAGCGAAGAACTCTTGCGCCGATCTAATACCTAGAGAGAAATTAGGCAGATTGCTTCAAGGTCTCCCTAAATAGCCCCCAAGCCGAAGACAACCAGTAAAGTATTTTCGAGCGTTGGCAGCGTAGGGTTGAACGCAACGTCGGCTACCTAGAAAAGGATTGCGGTCGAGGTGTTGCCGGAAACGGTCACGGCTTGCAGCGAATTTGAGGGAAACCGAGATCCGAGGCGACAGAATGAGGACGACCTTGTGGAAATTCGGGCGATACAGTGCTCCCGTCTCCGAGAGAAAAAGTGGGTGAAAAAATTGCGGTCTGCGATGGATCTTCCCAACGAAAAGTGAAATCTACTCGGAACTTCCTGGTGAGACGACCCACTTCTTGGGAGAAAAAGTGTTGAAGGCTAGGCTTCCTCTGCTTGGAAAATGGGCCAGTGCGATATCCTTCTGTAGGCCCATTTATGATTAAGATTCCACAAAGGAAAAGGGAAACTGCAGGCATTGCTGGTGGGTCCCTCTTGATCATTTTAAGCATAAAGTTTCAAAGCCTGAACGCGGTGAAGGGACAAAGATATTACCTCAAACGCATTGTTTTTTACGACGAGCCATTGCTATCTGCTCCGATGGTAACCGATCGTTTCGTGCGCATATAATCGGGTCGATTAAACGGTCGTGATTGCGACGAAACAGGTGCTAGAGCCGTAGTTATTGTCATTATAAACGGCAACGATGACCGCGTATCATTTATCGAACTTCGATACCCGCAGACATTTTTCTTCTGCACGAGCACGAGGTTGCTCGACATCTTAATCTTGAAGGAGCGAAAATGCAACAGTTCAGGCAGTAAAATATTCAATGACCTGCGTGTAAGTGTGCACAAGATGGTAGTAGAGGCATGTGGCGATCATACAGATTCAGCTGTTCGGAGTTGTCTTATTTTACGCGGGAAAGCCGACAGCTACTGATGCATACAGTTAAATCGAGTTACGATATGATACCTATTAACTTCGGTTATGAAGCGTCGTGGACTGAAGAGAGGCATTTCAGTGTCGTAGGGTAATGTTGCATAAAGAACTCCGTGTTTAGAGAATAAGGAAAAAATGGACCCTCGCCTGAAAAGAATCGCAGACGAAATAGAGACTTAATTATGTTATATATAAACTCATTTGAAGGTACTGTATTTTCTTGCTAAATTGGCACCCTTAACTCGGAATAACCTTTTCTCAAACAACCACTGACGCAGACACCAACAGCGTCCGCTCTTCTCAGAACCCCATCTTTCAAAACCCACAATTGATCAACAGAAGATCAGAATTATCCAAACTACTTCCCCGAGAAACCTTCCTTCTCTTAAATCGCAACCCCAGAATCTTATCTACCGTTCGCAAGGAGATTCTTCAAGTCCCAAAGCACGAGACGATACATCCACTGGTCAACAGATAATTTAGACACTCACCCTTCAGCCAGCAGGAGCAGAAGACGATCACAGAACTCGGTCGGGCGAACTCGCGTAGGACGGAACCGAGGATCCTCTTGATCCTCTTGATGGTACGCGTGCACAATGAAAGGGGGTTGGGAAACTGGCGAGAGTTTATGGTGGCGGTGGCTACTTGGGCCGAAAGGCACGGAACAAGTGGCCAGACATAAGTAAAAGTGTCTTCACCTCTGGAATCGAATCGAAATGGGGTGCGGGCATCCCGGCCGCGGTTCCGGGTTCCCGTGGACCCTGCGTCGGCGTCGTTGCACCCTTGCGCGGCCGTCACGGCGCAAATTCATCCCGTCCCCTTTTTCCCGACTACCTCGTCCCGATGGACGTCCGCCCTGATCCTCCTCTGTCGCCCCTCTCGCGGTCCCATCCTGCCTCCATTTCCACCACCGTCACTCCATACCGATCCTGTGTGCGTTACGTGCGTCATACAGGGCCATTTCCATCAACCCTCGCCGCGCGCCCCTGCATCGCCTTTCTAGCCACTCTCTTCCCTTCTTCCCACTTACGGACCATCTCTGAAACAATCGAAGATCACCGGTAAACTATCTGCCTCCGCAATGGATAACTAACAATAAGTAGACATTCATAAATTGGCACGTAATTGTCCCTTTTGGTTGATGTGAGTTTATCGCGAGGGCGTTTGATATTTAGTCGACTCTGGGGAGTCTTTCAGCAGTCCATCCATGCAATGGGAAGAATGCAAATGATTTTCCCAGTTGCTCGGCGTTCGCGGACCGATGCCACCCGACGGCTCGGCCCGCGCACTTAGAGTTCCAGTAAGCGGTAGTTTACGAGATCTTAAACAAGCTATGAAAAAGGTATACCGAGCGGGGACGCTCGGCTGCGAGCGGATAATCGCGGAATATACTCCCCGTGCTCGTGATAAACCATACGTTATTATCGCACGAATTACCATAGTTCCTCCGATAACGATCACGGTGAAATCAATTTTCGAATTCCTGCGATAACATTCCGCCGTAGGTACTTCTCGTCAATCTTCATTTGCTTTACACGTAAAGGTACGTTTACCCTCACCATTTCACACAGGAATTATTAAACCCCCTTTCCAGGATAGTGACAACACTCCGTCGGAACAAGGCTATATGCAAGAAATTCGAAATTAAAAGGCGAGTTTAGGCGTAAGTAAGCTCCAACTACTGGTCGATAGAAAATCCGGCTGATCGGCAAAGGCTCTTCTCTTGTACGCCACGGAAAGAGAGAATCGTGTGAGAAAAGTTGGGAATAAAGACGTTATATGAGATCAATTGTCAGTTCTAGTTCGAAAATTGTTAGGTATCATCGGTCTTTGATTAACACTATACCTAACTCCCCTTGAAATACTTGAATATCTTCGTCTTACGCATAGTTAATCTATATAGATGTAAGGAACTCGAACGACAGTTCGGAGTATTATTTCTACTCCTAGAAAGGTATTTTTCACTTTACGAACGCTTTTTCAAGCATTGTTTGCTAAACTTTTGGCAGTGAAAATGCCCTAAATTCACAATTTTCTCAAGTTATAATTTATTTCTTTAAAACGATGCAGTGAAAACAATTGAAACTCAGCAGATATTTTCATCTATTCCTATAGAACATGTAAAAAAAAATTTAAATCATTGGTACAATTTCTTCAATATTTTTTCAGCTGTTTTATCTGTCAAGATCGTCTCTTTCCAATGAGAGTACGTGTAAAATCAGTGAAAATTAAAATCGTTATAACTCAGCAACTGTTTAGTGAATTCGTTTAAAATTTTTGGAGCACATCAGGAAGATTAAAAAGAACAATCTCACAAATTTTCATCAACTTGGTATCAATTTGAAGATAGGTCCGATACATCCTTAAGGGGACCTTTCGGTCTAGAGCCCAAAAAAAATAGGTGATATTTAGGAATTAATTAAAGGAAAACTACTATATATAATTTAATGGGACTTTTTGCATTGTATTAAGGGTGTCTTAAATTATAGAAATATATTTTTTATTTTATAATTAATCATTGCAGACGGCCCTGGGGAATCGTTAAAGTCAAGGCGTCAAAAAATTCATCCAAATCGGTGGGACCTGAATCTCCAAAAGTTATTATCCGATTCGACTGAAACCTTTTTTACTTTGAAGATTATTCGTCTGGTTACGGGTGGGGGGGGGGGGGGGGCTAGAAAAAATTACAAAAATGACATTTTTTAGAAAATAACGACACTTCAAATTTGAAATCACTTTTCCCTGTATTTTTCGTCCTTTCAACGCCTTTGAAAATGATAAATTTTCAATTTTTTAATATTTGTTCTAGTTCCCCCCGTAGCCAGAAGTATATTCTTCAAAATAAAAAAGTTTCAGTCGAATCGGATAATAACTTTTGGAGATACAGGTCCCACCGTTTTGAGAACACTGTTTCGAGAAAAACGCGTTTAAAGTTTTACGTGAGCGCCGAGTGGCCGGTTGTTGCCCATGCATTTGCCGCTACTCAAATGCCTATAACTTCAAGAATTTTACGAATTTCAACAAATCCTTTTAAACACGTATACCTAAAAGGTTGAACATACGAAAAATGAAATAAATAAAAAAAATCGACTTTTAGACCGGAAGGTCCCCTTAAAGTCTCCTTACGATAGCAGACATCAGATTATCTCCAATTTTTCCAGAACATCCCCAGGACCCTCCCCTTAACAGCCTCTTCAACCCCTGCGGCGCGGAACCGTCACAAATTATTCATACGCTGGCTCCGCTCGAATCCGTCCATTGTTTCATTCGCGCTGATGAATTCGAGCGCGCCGCGGCTCCCCCGTCGGTAGGGGTTGACGCGCCGTTATTCATGCTTCGCAGCCCTCAATCCAACCTCCGACGACAGGCAGCCGCGTAAATCCCCCGGCTCGCCACCCCCTGCGCCTCCAGCATTGGCCGTGGCTCGCGTTCTCCGGCTTTCTGGCGTTGCACGCAGCCCTACGGACCTTACCACCCTTAGCTCTTCCCCACCCACCGCCGCAACCCCCTCGGCCATGGTGGCGAGAGCAGGGAAGCGGACGGAAAATCGACCCAACTTGAGCCCCAGCCTCCGCCTCCGCCCCAGGTCCCGCCTCGCCTGTATCCGCTCGCTGGAAATTCACGTCGCCTCGCAGGGGGCTGATATCCAGCGCTGCAATATTGATAAATCGAAACCCAGGCCATCAGCAGTATCGCGACGCGCTTAAAATTTCCTTTACGCCGCTCCTCCTTGAGCAGCTTCCCCTTTTATATTGGGTGCGAATGATTTTCGAGTTTGTACCGGCCAGGGCAATAAAAAGGTTTACACGTCGATTTATGGCGGTCCGGGGGAATTATCGTCGCTCATTAACGCCACCAAACTGTGCCGTTCTTGGTCGGCTGCTTCTCCTGCTTGGCACTGGACGTTTCATTTAATCCGAGCTCAAGAGTTATCTGCAGAATTTAAATCGATATCACTATAGAGCATAGGAATCAGTAGCGCAGCCAGAAGAGGGACCAAGGGGCCCTTGTACCCCCCCCCAAAGAAAAGGGAAAAAGGAGACTAATGTAACCACGACTGATGTAATTCAAGAGCTTTGTAAGAAGAAATATTTTTATAATCACCTAATGAATTCTATTGAATTTGCATTACAAATATTTTTCTCCCTTCAACTCGGCTCCCCCAAGATTAAATCCTGAGTGCTCCTGATGCACTGATATGAATTGTTTACTTAGATATTTCATAGAAAAAGAGTTGGTTTGCTGTGTAGCCTCGACAACGTCCGTATTTCAAATACAAGCGAAAATTTGATAGAGATTGTTGCGCCCCTGGTTTACGAGGTTCGACGTTAAAATCTTTGCGGGAGATGAGCGCGAACGGGGTGACGATATCACCCTCGTGACCTTTCCCCTCGGCGTGAGGAACGCCATCTCGTTTCCATAGTCTGCTAATTAAACGGTCACCGGTATCGGGGGTTGAGCGCCAGGACGATCCGCGCCGAAATTGCTAGAACTCCCGCCGGGATCGGCGACGGGGATGCTAGAGAGTGAGGAGATCGAAGGAAAGAAGAGGAAGAGGGCAATCTACGCACCGAGTAGGAAATACTAAAGCGTGGATACGACGGCAGTCGCGAGGGAGACGACTCTTTTATGCCCCTTCGACTTCTGTCCGCGGTAAGCTTTTTACCTCCAACGATCAGACTGCATCGCGCCGAATTTTCGTTCCCGCTGCACCGGCGGAATCGAATTCTCGGTGCTTAAACCCGCCAGACACCAATTCCGGCGGATAACCGGGAAAATATATCGCCGGGGTATGCACAGGGGAGATTGAGTCATCGAGAACGACGCGAGCTAGGTTCGTGACGATGTGCGCCACATTTGCCGTGCTACCTTCGAACGAAGGGGAGTCGACGTTCGATGGCGCCGATAAGAAATATTCTAGCACCGCGGATGGCAGAAATATGGGCGCGCGGGGAGAGGGCAAAGCGGGTCGACGACCGTGAAATTGAAAAAGTTACCAAGCCGCTGGCACACCGAGAGTGTCGGCGTTGGCAGGAGGCGGCCATAGAGCTCTGTAATTTGCCTTCATAAAACCCCGTGAACGCCCGAGCGATCCCTGTCGAAGGGAATACCATTAGACGGTCGTGAATTTATTTTCATTTAGTTACAAGAAAATTGCGCACCACGCTGCTGCCTTGCGCGCCATTCTGCGCGGATCAGACGCGGCTTTCGATATCACTTTGTAGGTACGCGGGGCTAAATAACTCTTGGCGATAGATTTGGCACCGGAGATAGCAAGAAAAGTTCATACGAATACGAGTTTCTCTCAGTGGCCGATTTAAAAAAGGCTCAAATGGCCCTTCCAGGATCTCATCTTCAAATAAAAAAATTATGATTTTATCCAAACGCTATAGGTACTTACATACTTTTTTCTGTACGTTTTCGTCTCTTCATTTTCCCAAAAATGGGCCTCTCAGAATGTTTGCCACTTGGGCCTTTTTTCTTAAGTCCGCCACTTTCTTTCCAACTTGTACCGTAAACTGGGGGAACATTGGCAGCTATACGCATGAACAATCAACGTTTGCTGTTAGATATTGTCCAATAATCGACTGTCAAATGGGTAACTTTGTTTCGTTATATATTGTATTAATAATTATTTATATTACTGACTTCAGGTTAGTAAAACTTAACCTGTTAATGCTATTTATATGATGTGCCAATGTTACAATTAGATTTTAGTTGAGATGTAAAAAATAAAATAAACAAATGTAAGTGTCAATGTATCTTACTGACTTCAGATTAATAAAACTCAACCTGTTAATGCTATTTATATGATGTACCGGGGTAACATTAGCAAGTCTTTAACATAGGGGAGGGTTGCCTATATCGTACCACTTAAGGGAGAACACCACTGTGACGGCCGGAAAAAAATGCCATTTTTAAGAATTTTTTTTCTGGAATAATTTACAGTTTTCATAGAAATTATTTATCACCTATCTTTAGCACGCTGTCTTAAGAGACTATACAAAAAAAATAAATAGAAAAACATCCATAAATTTGAATATATTAATTAATCTTCTAAACCTCCTCGCGCGAGCTGGTCGAATGTGTAACTATGGAACAGCAGGTCCGAAATCAAATTTCAGTTTTTTTTTATAAACTATATGAGTGTAGTTTTCGTCGTACGTACGGATTTTTTTATTGAAAATAAATTTTTTTAAATACGCTCGAAAAACTGTCCATTTTATTCGCGGATTTTCGAAACTTTTCTTCTAAAGCGCACCATTCTTACAAAAATAATCTGTTTAAGAAATCGGTACGCACAACGGAAACTACACTCATACAGTTTATAAAAAAACAAATTCAATTTGATTTCGGACTTGCTGTTCCATAGTTACACATTCGGCCAGCTTGCGTGGGGGGGGGGGGGGGTGTGTGTTTAGAAGATTAATTAATATATCAAAATTTATGGATGTTTTTCTATTTATTTTTTTGTATAGTCTCTTAAGACAGCGTACTAAAGATACGTAATAAAAATTTGCTATGAAAACTGTATATTATTCCTGAAAAAAAATTCTTAAAAATGGCTTATTTTTCCGACCGTCACAGTGGTGTTCCCCCTTAAGACGTTTTACGTTATATATCATATTTGGTACTAATTTGAACCCAAATGACTATTGGATATTGTAGCTTGATCTGCACCTACTATTATATGCTTAACCTTCTGTTCAGAACAATTTAATTTGATATTTATCTTTTTGTCACATAGTGTAAAAGTTAAAATTTACGCAACCGGTCTTCTAAATCGTACCTCCACTAAAAACAGTATCAATAACAAATAGAAAAGAAAATATTCAACATAAAGTAAGAGGAAAGGACAGCAATTTTATGCATTTTGACACTTGTAGTACAATCACAAAAGATGCAGTGTTATGATAGGATACTTAAAGCAAATGTAAACATGTTCACTTTCACATTATGTAACAAAATGTTTCAAAAACCTGCCAATGTTCCCCCAGTTTACGGTACCTAACCCGGAATACAAGTCAGGGAATGCGAATTACAAATATTCGCGGCCTGCTTCACTCGTGATAACTACTACATCAAGGGTTCATCGTTCTCTTTGAATTCAAGTACCATTCTCGCGAGAAGCAAGGCGCAATCCTGATCCCAGAGGAAGACGCCCAATTACCGAGAAAGGTCGAAAACTGCGCGGTCTCCGCTGCGATCTCGGTGATCAATATAATCCTTTATGTGGACGTTGTAGAATTACGTTTATCGTTCCCTGGGACGTCCTATATAATACGATGTTCCGTGAACAGCACCGCTGTATTTCTTCTTATCCCCCTCGGTCCACGCGCTGCTCTCGAGCCGCCTTCGTTCCTCCGCGCGGATCCAGTCCGCCCTCGGATAGCCCTCGCGTCAGGCAAGCTTAATTCATGGCCATCTTAGTTATCTCCGCCATGGCCTGTGTCTCCTTATTCCCTGGTCCGCAGGAAAGGAGCGGGAGAAAAATCGAGGAGGACACGGTTCGACTGGCCCCGTCCCATAAACAACCATTAATTGAAAATCTCGTATATTCGCCTCCGCTGGATCGCCAGCGCGAGGACAAAGAGTCTGCTCGAACATGCCGGGACATTCGCCGTGCGATAGATAAGACTGTTAACGATCGCCCACGGCCATATTAGGCGCGATGGAGCCTCGGGTTCGACGGACAACGACGCTGGCTTCGAGTCAAGGGTTCCGTGAGATCGATTAATCTATTTAATAGATCGTGTGATTCTTAGGTATGGATCACATTTAGTTCTGATCATGATTTGGTAATGGTCCTTCACAGTGGCGCACCCCCCCCCCTGGTGGGGGGGGGGGGGGGGAAGGGGGGGGAAGGGGCTCTGGCACCGTTAAAGAAAAATTAAAAAGGAGAGTAATGTAACCACGAATGAAGTAGTTCAAGAACTTTGTAATAAGAAAAGAAAACTGGCAATTATTTTATTCGGGTAAACCAACCAGTGAATGATCGAATTGTTGAATTTATGGACCTTTGAGATTGATACTTGAATATATTTATGCATAACAACAAACCAACTGTTGAAATTGCATTTAAATTTATTTTTCTTGAAATTTCTATAAAAATATTTACTTATTCTTATCGTAATTTAAAAAGAAACGATTACCTATAAAATGCAAAACGTGTAGAAGCCCAGTAATTGTACTTATTAAGGGGGGACGCCTACCTAGAGCGGTCGAAACAATGTGCTTATTTGGATTTTTTTTTAGAATAACCGTTACACTTTTATTAATAACTATTCGTCTATTGTTAAGAGAACATCTAAAGGACAGTTCAGTATTTTTTGCGTTAAAGAATATTAAAAGATTTGGGAGTTATAAGCGATGACCGGGATGTCCTTTTTTTTTGCGGTGACCATCGTAGCTCGTAGCAGAATCATCCGATATGAAAAATTCGAAAGGCTTTAGATAGAGTATGAAATTATCTAGGCGCTATCGGAGGGATTTCTTTTTTTCTTCTTAGTTTTTTTTTTACAGGCCAAGAAAGGAAATACTGTTTTGTTGAAAATCGATGGTTCAACTTTGCAGCTGGTTGCAGATGGTTCCATTTTGTCTCATAATAATTTTCCAAAATCGGGCCCGCTAGCGCCTAGATAATTTCATACTCTATCTAAAGCCTTCCGAATTTTTCATTTCGGATGATTCTGCTACGAGCTACGATGGTCACCGCAAAAAAAAAGTACATCCCGTTCATCGCTTCTAACTCTCAGATCTTTTAATATTCTTTAATGCAAAAAATACTGAACTGTCCTTTAGATGTACTCTTAACAATAGACGAATAGTTATTAATAAAAGTGTAACGGTTTTTCTAGAAAAAAATCGCAAAGAAGCGCATTGTGTCGGCCGCTCTAGGTAGGCGTCCCCCCTTAATGTTTGCTTAAGGGGTTATGCCTACCTGCAAAATTCGGAAAAATGGATTTTTTGGGTTTTGCCATTTTCTCAAAGTACAACATCTCAAAACTATTGTGTGAAAGTTTCAATTTGATCCGACCAAAATTGACGCAGCTGTGCGAGTTTTCGTATATGTATGTCCTGGAGGATGTAAACCGAATTTAAAACTTTAAACGCGTTTTTCTCGAAACTACATTTTCAGAATCGGTGACCAAAATATCTTGAGAACCACTGCATTGAATGAATTCAGCTTTTGTAGACTTATTCTATACATAAAAGTCCTGTACTTAATCGTGGTTTTTTCATTTCTGTAGCGTAGTTTTTATTTTACAGATGAAAAATGAGCGATTTTTGTGGCGGAAATCGATATTTTAATTTGAACAGCCGCCATTTTGTAGCAAATTAATTTTTCGGGATAATGATCGATTAAGGACAAGATAATTTAATATACTATCTAAATTCCTACGAATTTTTCAATTCTGATGAATCAGGTCAAAGTTAGAGTAGTCACTGCAAACTACTGAAAAAAAATCGCTGCCGGGAGATCACTGATATTTTTTTTATTTATTTATATTTTTCATTGGAATAATGGCTACATGTAGTATAAGATGTACCTACACTTTCGAATACATAAAGGTTTGTTTAAAAAAGTCTTCAAGGTTTTCCCCCAAAAAATCCCGAATATAGCGTTTTCAGACCTTGCAGGTAGGCATAACCCCTTAATCCGCGTAACTAAAAATAAGGGGTATTAAAAGTGCAACTACACTCCATTTATAAACATATAATATTTTTAAATTTATAATTGACATTTCTTTGCCTAATGTTCATTCACTGGTACCCGGTCAATTACTGGTTGGTTTACCCTACACCTAATGAATTTGATTAAATTTGCATTAAAAATATTTTTATCCCTTCAACACGGTTCCTCCAAGATTAAATCCTGAGTGCGCTAGTGGTCGTTCAAACGAATAAAGTCACTACCCTGCTCACCACCGAACCCAGGCGACTGAAATAGTTTCTAACATACGAATGGTGAGAAATTGACGATTTTCTCGTCCTAAGCCCCCATGTATTTAGTAGATACGGTCCTACGTACGCAAAGCTTGAAGAAGATCAGAGCCCCGGACCGCGTGCAATGCCCCCTTGAGCAATAAAATGGCCGCCAATCCGGGCAAGTGGAATAACCCTGGATCCACCCTCGCCAGTCGCCGCTGAGTAAGGGAAAAGGAGCAGAGGCGGCGGAAAGGACGGATAAGAAAAATCTCTCATGAATAAGGGATGAGTCGAAATCCCGTCTATATAGCGATGTCAAAGCGAGGAGTCTGAATGACGGACGACGGCTCGGTTTCGGCGCGCAGTGCCGAGCTTACGGCGCCATTAAAATAAAATAAAGCCTTCCTCTGTCTTCCAGCTCGCACCCGCCGCCGCTCTCCAATCCCTCCCCCTGTCCCGCATCCGTTCTCTTTTTTTTTTCTCGTTCCCTATTTCGCCGTTCCTTTCGGTCGCCTCCGCCGCGCATCCTCCCTTCCGACGTCCTCCTACCGCCGGGCGTTTTCAGAATGTTGCCGGCGAGGATGGCCAGGGCGTAAACGTAAAATCATTGCCGAGTATACGAGCAGGAGAGCCGTCTACGTGTTCCTCCCGAGAGGGACCGCGTCGTTCGTACAGATCACGACGCTTATAATAACACTTAACCACCGACAGTGAATAGCCGCAAGTTGCAACTTCTCTTCTTTGTGCTCCCTTGCTCCGGCCATCCCTTCGCTTCCTCTCGGTTTCATGGTTTAACGGAGGAAGGGTAGACCGAGGCGTTTCGTCCCTTTCCTTTGTTCCCTCTTTCCCAATAATTCGGCGCACTTGCCAGGGCTTGCCTTATTTTCTTAATTTCTCGGATCGAAAGCGAGGCGTAGCTGAAGTCTCTTGAGATTCCTGAGGCGCTCGCGTTCGACGCAATATAAAGTTACCGCCTCTCTGTCCACCACCGCTCGGAACGTTATGGCACATTTAAATATTTACTCTCTATAAACGAACAGCGCGGCCGTAAAAATCAAGCAAACTGCTTCGAGACGCACAGGGTGTCCCGTTTTAATTGATACGCGCGAAACGTCGGTGAGCATGGTCCCTTCCTACTTACATAGAAATGTTTCGAGTATTCTGTGGATATGATTTCGAGGCGTGCTTGTACGCGGTGGATGAAAGGAAGGCGATAACGAAGGCCATCAGCGAATTCCGGGGTGGAGTAGCTATCGTCTTATCGGGGTAACAAGGAGACGCGAAAGATACGACGGAACGAAGCGCGTTCCTCGCCCGAGGATCTATTTCATACGGGACGCACGATACGATTCTATTAGCGATAGCATTAACGAGTCTGGTTTATTATGCTTGACGCTCGCTTTTATAGTTATAACTCGAGCCACGGTCTTCCCCGTCCCTCGCGGACATTTTGCCGCCTCTCTGCCGCGATAGGGGATGTGCTGGCACCAATTAGGCTCGATATATAGATGTATCCACGCGATATCTGCTTTCCGATTCGGGGGAAAGCTCGTTCAACGTCCCCTTCGCTCCAATCTTCCCCGCACGAGTGCCAGTAAAATTATTTATAAACGTGCCACTCGTGTCCAAGTTCCCGCGTAAAAATAGCTGCATACAGAAACGAGAGCGAAGGACGAAAAATGGAAGGAATTTAAGTAGACGGAGGGTAGCGAACCAGAGGAAGTTTGATGTTTGTATCTTCATCTTTCAAAGGAAGTGGTCCCGCGTGAATGCTTGTTAAAGTAGAAGCATCCTTCTTCCACCCTCATCTTCAATTTTCAAGAAGAAACCAAGATTTATGCATCTGGAAGTGGTTGGAAGAGGCTCCGAGAAAGAAACGAATAAGTATTCGAGGGGGATGAGCGCGGGTCTCGTTAGGGCGAGGTTGTTGCGTCACGGAGAGAGGGATGGAAGCCTCGGCTTAGCAATCCCAGGCAGGGGTGGGATTTGTATGCTTAAGGGCGGTAACGACCCGGGGAATGAAAGAGGGAGAAGTAATGCCCTGGTCTGGAAGACGAAAAGCTAGGTCCACGTGAGGGAAAGACTCCGGATATTAGAAACGCACACGCGAACCCTCTGGCCACATGCGCTCCACAAGGGTTGCTGCTCCGCAACCTTCCATTTCCTCCCGTAAATCTCGCGCGATCTTTTCGTCGCCGCCGACATTGTGCCGGCCAAGTCTGGTGGAAGGGTAGTTTATGGGGACGCGCTCTACGCTTCCGCTTACAATGTTGGCAAATATTGGGGAACGTTACGCTTCCATTTCGTTTCTGCCCCTCTTCTTGCCAGAGTCATTCGTGAGAGAACGTTTGACGCAATGCGAAAGCAGGAGGACTGCAATGACAAGGGATTCTAAAAGTGGGGAGAAAGATAACGCGTTATTGCTTCAGATCTCTCAAGTGGAAACACCCGAGGGGGTTGTTTCACGCAACACCTCGGGATTGTCCTCGTTATCAGCGAATTAAACAAGGGAACGAATGGTTTTTTTTTTGAAGATACGTAGCCTCCCACCCCGTCGTCACTTTTTAACCACCTTTTCAATCAGTATTGAATGTCTTGAAAGATTAGAGCAGCTGAAGAAACGCGACGACGAAAGCGTTAAACCGTGAGAAACATCCGCGGAGAGAAACGTCGAATCGCGCTCAATTGCCACATCAAATCAGCCGTAACAATATCTTTTTTTATCCCACGAAGACACAGCTTCACAGCGTTCAATGGTGCTTTTATCATCTTATCGCGAGCCCCGGCGAACGGCTGGACAGTTAAAATGGAGATTGCGAAGGAAGAGTCGCGGACACCGTTTCAGGAAATGTCGCCGCAATTCAACCCCTTGAATACCTCGTTGCTCGTACTTATATCTCATCGTAGCGCCCCTTCGCGTCGAGCACGGGTGGCCACAAAGTCGAGGAAACGACGGCTATCGTTGTTCGCTCGCGTTCTCCAATATTTTATCGCGACTTACCGCAACATCACTAGTTTTTTATTCTTTTTGTATACCATGGGATTTCCCGTATGATAAATAAATAAATAAATAAATAAATAAATAAATAAATAAACATCGTCCTATCTGTGGATGGAAAAGCAACACCTACCGATAATAGCAATGTTACTACAATCCTTAGAATTCTCGATCACCTTCGCTTTTCCAAAAAATTACAGAACAAGGGAAGGAGAATTATCACTGAGAGCCTTTTTTCCGTTTTGAGAGGGTCGTCCAGGGCGCAAGCCTTGGGCTTCTAGTGGACGAGGGCATGTTTAAGTCAGCCAGCTTAATGACGACGCGAGTATTGTTTCACGGAAGTGGATGTGGCCGAAGCCAGCTCGTTCAACTGGTCGTTTGATGGGCAATAGACACTGGGTCACCGTTCGACCGGTCATCTGGACACGACCGTCCTCCTCCCTCCCCTCCCTTGTTAAACGATTATTTTTGTTGTCGTCGTAAATCCTTTTAAACACACCGCTCTTCTGGGTCCTCCGCGTATGTCCACACCTAAGCTACGTCTCCCCCGAGGACGCTATCGTCTCTCCTTGATATCTCACTTAGACCGTTCGCGGTATTTTCGCGGCGCCGAATACGAGCCATCGATCGCTTTCCGTTTCGCGTCGCGAACGTTTCGGCCGAGTTTACCGATACGACTGGCTTCCCTTCGCCGTTCTCGACCGAGAAAATCATCGACCCTTCGCTGGAACCGCGGGAAGCTGATTTCTCCTGAGTTTCTCTGGAGTTTCTATTTTTCGACCGAGTCCCTCCCGTTCCTTTTGTTGTATGAGTTTTCTATCCGACCCACGAGGAAATCGAAGAGTTGTATTTGCTCTGTTAGTTGTGTTACTTTGGTACTTTAAGGGGTTCGAGCACCTTGGCTGGGTTAAGAAATCTACCACATTTTTGGGAATTTATTTCTAACTCACAGAAACACTTTTTTCGATTAAAATTTTTCAATAAAGATAGAGGCATGGTTGGATAATATATACAATTTTTTGATACTTTAATTTTTACTTTTGCTTCAAAGTGTAGCTATCTTATTGTTTTTCAACCAATCGAAAAAAATTGAAAGTCGGCTAATAGACAACTGAGTTTTATTTAATATTCTATTATTAAAATTTTGTTTCAGAAATCTGTTCACCAGAAATACCATACACATGGTATATCTCCATCGTCGTGTTTGTTTTTAAAGAAAACGTGAAACAAAAAATTGTATGTATTATTCAAAGATGCCACTATCTTTATTAAAAAATATGAATTGAAAAAAGTGTTTTTGTCACTCAGAAATAAATTCCCAAAGATGCGGTAGGAATTTTTTGATCAGGCCAAGGTGTTCTAACCCCGCTTAAAGAATTATTTGTGGTCTATGCTTTGTATTTTTTGGCTTCTAGTGTCTGGTTTCTCGTTGATTAGTTTACTGTAGTCAGTGTGATATGAATGTGAGTTAAATTTGATAGAATTGGTTAATTTCCTCGCAAGATTAATTGAACAAGTTCCCTCTGACGCAGCTATACAAGAGTTTCAAGGCTGACAGAATAATTTCCAGAATTTAATTCCGCTAATGAAAGCTTTCCGCCTCGAAAGCCAAGCTGAACCTCGCGTTCAAGCAACTGGTCTGAGGACTTAATAAAGATTCGCGTAGCTTTTAACCCAGCCGCGCAATTAAACATGCTGATCAATTCATTCGCGCTTCTCATTAGTGTGCTAATAATAGCGACCCTTAAAGGGTAATGAGTATTATGCACACATTCGGACTCGCTTTAATTACTTCGCTAGGGGTACATTCTCCGAAGCTAATGAACAGTCGCTACAATTACTGTTCTCTCGTGGAATAGGTACCATTTTTCCTCTAAGTACTCCAATCGCGGGGAATTGTGTATCCTGACTCGTAAATTTGTGCATTTCGATTTTTCGTTGTCACGAGACTCGTCAGATGTCGAACAACACTGTCGTGTTAATTGAAATAGGCGTACCTATCTGGTCAATAGGTGGTTCTGAAAAAAACGACTTTTAGTATTTTGTGTTACGCCATCGGTAGATATTTTATATAAATCGGATTAGGATAAATATTACATCTGGATAAAAAGGTAGGTACCTATCTAAATAAACAAAAAAAAAAGTATCTGTAAAATTAACTGTAGTTACACCTTTCATTACTAATATTTGCAGTTAGTACTGCTATACGTCCGAAATATAACCTGTTATAGGTAGGTAAGTATCTTCAGTTTCAATGCAGGAACAGCTTTGTTATTTAAATATATCTATAGATTATAGATATAAATAATACTTTTGTGTTACCTGGCAGCAATAACTTGATTTAAGCAAAAGTTGCTTAATTATATAACACGCCATACACTCATTAAGACATCACGTGCTCAAAAAACAGCAAAGCACGTGGAAAGATGTTCTTCCTCTCCAATGTTATCTTCAACAGCACACTCTACTCTTCCTTTTTAGCCGTAGAAACAGTTCTGTTGCAAAGGGGATGGAATGTTGGAGATGAACCCGGAAGCACCAGGAATCTATTTGGAATCCGCAGAGTCTGGCCAGCCAAGGGGCAGTAAAGTAGGTAGCCGAAAGGTTCCCGCTGACCTTAATTAGTTTATTGCCAGGGATTACGCTTTGGTCGGTCAGTGAAAAGCCTGCATTTTTTGCCAGTCCTCTCCCTTCCGGCATCAAAGGCTGTCGAGGCGTTTCCGCGTTCCTTTTAGCCGGCGGTTTGGGATTTTCTTGGGCCGCGAGACGATTTCACCTCGCTTTCGAATGCAGCGAAATAAAGGGCTGCACAATGGGACTCTTGGGCGACATTAGATTCGAAGCTGAAGGATGTCGAGGCGTTTTAGAGCCTCGGTTTAGTGGGCTTCGCTGGTAACAGCCCCTCGCGACTCGATCGTCGAAAAAAAACGATCACGCGAGCTGCTGTTAATGCAACGGGAACCGAGCGAGAATCGATCTCAGGTCGAAATTCTTCGCGACGACTTAAGGGTGTATTTGCTCAAAAGTGTGTGAAAAATGGGCCGTTTGTATGGATTTATTCCTTCCAATGTAAATGTTCTACGTAGTTGTGGTTTTGTATATCTGTTTACTGATATTTTGCCAACACTTTCACGCCGTTACATCGAAAAGTGACAAATATTTATTTTGTTAGAGGTGTTTATGTGCGATCACTTTAAAAAATTCCGTCTTCACGGTTAACCTGATTGTGTTCGGTGTATTCTTCCGAAAAAAAAAATACTTTTTCTATTCGGTAAACCTGCCTTTATCGCCCCTACCTCAATCATTTATTAATATTGAAGGGAAAAAAAATGGCGATCCATTGAAGGAGAAAATTTAATTTAAGGGGGTACAGGACTATAAAATGGATACGTAAAATTGATGGTTTCTTTTGTGTTCGATTGCTTAGGTACCAAGTAATCATTATACCCGTAATTTTCACAGTTCATTGTGGGCGCGTTTCCTAGTAATTACCAAAAATAAAATTGCCGGTATGTTCAAATTTATTGACATTATTAAGTGCTGAAAATGGTCCTGCACAGAGCGCAGATGTAGTCGGTGTGTGTAGTATCAGTTGAACCAATCATCTGAGAGCAAAATGCTTTGGAGTGAGTAATTTTTATACCAAAATCTACAACATGAAATTTGACTGGCGAGTTTAAACAAAAATTGCGAAAGTTACACACGAATCAATTTTTTCCCCACACTTTTACGGAAGAATATCGTCTTTAATCGTTTATAAAAATGTTTACAAACATTCAATGTTAATGCGGAAATTCCATGTTATAGAGACAGGAATTCTACACCTCCAGTTAAAATTTCAAGTGAAAATATTCATTCGTTCAAAAGTTATGATGTACACGGTGATGTACGGTGTTTTAAAAATGTAGTTTCGAGATAAACAGCTTCAAAGTTAAGTCCCCTACGCCAATACCGCTCTGCGAGGTGCATTCAGTTACGTTCAGCGCTATATCTTCTGTAATTATTCGAATATCCTCATGAAACTTTGTTGTAAATGTTCACAAAGGATGACACTTTCAGAATTAATAGTAATAAAAAAAATCGATATTTCGAGATTTCAATAGTCCTGTACCCTCTTAACCAATTTTTTTTACTTTGACCTGTAATAAAACATGGAAATATTGCTGATACTTTTATCATTTTCTTAGAGACGATAGAGAAAGGTACCTATATAGAAGTTGTATGCCCAATTGGAAGTTAATCGCCCTATCAGTTTCTAAAAAATCATGCCGACCAGTTTGAAAAATGTAGTTTCGAGGAAAACGTTTTTTTAAAGTCAATCCGTTACCCGTCTATCTTCAAACCTGTGTAACTTCGTTAATATTTCGAATTTCTCAAGAATCCTTTCAACAGAACACCCAAAAACCTTCATACCAACAGAAAATATTTTTCGAACGAATACCCCCTGAAACATTTAAAGTTGAATGTGCACCTCCTATCTTTTTACAGCGACCACAGAAGCTGCCGCAGTAGATTTTCCCGCGTATTTACGACTGTCCACTCAATTCCGCGACGGATAGCTTGGGATCGAGGCCTCGAATGAGACTTCAAGTCAACTGCCCCTGGATGGACCTTCCGCGACGCGTAAAACCGACCGAACACCCACTAAACTCCCGCGAGTAACGCCAACGTGTCGCGATTGTTTTAAATATTGACGCAGGTCGATCGCGTTTCCCCCGAGGTTCAAGTTGAAAGCCAGGTGAACTTCTGTCTACGAACCCCTCTCCATTTAGCACTGACAAGTGTTACGGAACGAGGTAAGTGGATAGAGAAGACTACTTTTCACCTATTTCTTTTCAAGGATATTCGACACGATCGGAACGGGACACCCCGTACAATGCCGGCTCATAAAATTGTAAAAATATCTGGGAGGAAATCGTCCGTGAGAACACGAATCGCCGCGGCCATGTGCGCGTGGTCTTGCCGCCCCTTTTGAGGTTCGTCGAAGAAAAAAGGAGAAGAAAGAGGACGCCGGAGCGTCGTCGACAAAGTGGCATCTGCAGTAAAACAGTTCGCCACTCCCACGGGGTAGAGGCCGAGAAGGGTCGGTTAAAAAGTCGAAATCCCACCCACTCCACGGTTTCCAGTCGCCATCACGAATAATTCGAAACCAGTTTCCATCGGGGACCACGAATCGCTCCTGTCGGCTTTGTCGCGCCGTTTTAATGCTCGCTCCACTGAGACGCGGAGCCCCTTCGCCACCGTCGTCGCCGCTAAAGCCTCTTATCTGCGACTAAAATTCCTTTAGAAAGGACCCACTCGACTAGCACGATCCTGCGCAGGTAATTGAATTCTTCCTTCGTCTCTTCTTTCCCCCGGGCCCGTGTTTTCTTTCAAAACGATTGGGGATATGAGTAGATACCTAAGGTCAGAGTTGGTCAAAGAATTATTTGAAACAAAAATTTCATACATAAATATTTATTTCAAATAATTTTTTGCCCATCTCTGCCTAAGGTAATTTTTTATGAAACGTCATCTAGAGACGTTAACTTTTGAATATTAACCTACGATGGCGATTTAACGCCCGTAGTCATTTTTCTTTGGAGTTTGGTTAAGTCTCTGACCTACGCCATTAATCCAGCAACAATTCACGACCTGAAGAACAACGTCCTTCAAGAAATGTTACCCAAAATAGAGTCCCTCGGATATCGTCCTGTGCTCGAAGCCGTGCAAGGCCATTTGCACGATGCTTTTTTTTAAATAATGACATATTTTTTTAAATAATGACATAAATAGAGCCTAAATAGATTTCTAGATGGAAGCGAGATGCATAATTCAAGCGTGCTGGTCGAGTAAAATGGTCGAAGCACTTCATCCTTGGAAATTGTAGGATCTCTCATTACGCTGATTTGCATACCGAGGACAGATTCAACTAGCCTTAATTAAAGTGTCTGAGCTCTCCGTCAGCCGGACAAGTCCCTCCCAAGTTCTTGCACCGCTCACGGAGACATGTCTGTCGCTTTTCATCTTCGAATTCTACAACTCCTTGAAGCTTTTCGTCAAGGACTAATTAAGTCACAAAGCTTTGAAGCCTTTTATTGCTAAGGAAGCATGAGAAGAATCCATGGCGCGTGAAGCACCGCGAAGCTGATAGGGGAAAGCAGCTGGCAGAGGGAATGCCTGGAAAGTGATTAGGAAGCATAAAACGCGCGAAGAAAGCCAATAAAGGAGCGTCCGAGGAGGAGAATGGTGGAGCAAGCTGAAGAAAAAGGCGCGCGCTATGGAGGAAGATGGTCGGGGGAGCGAAAAAACCAGCTTGGAAACAAATCCAAAAAGGAGAGACGGGAGAGAGAAGGACAGAGAGCTGAGGAGCAGTAAAATGATGAGCGAACGGCCGCCAAGGAGATCCCGCGAGCAGATAATTGTGTAAGTGGATCCCGTTCGTTGATGGGGAGAAGCAGCGTCGGCTGGAGGACGACTCCGACAACCAGTCTGAGGATTATTCCACACGGCTTTTGCAAAACAAGTCCTAAGTATTGTAAATTTCGACTTGTGTCCTTTGTGCGCTCGAGAAGCTTCCAGTGAAAGGATTCGTAGCTTGGACTCTACACCAAGGATGATCATCTAGCTCCAAGGATGATAGCTGTAGGTTTGTTTCCTGTTCGGTCTCATCGATGACCAATAGCCTGGCCAGAGACGAAGGATCAAGGATCTTTGATGGAGGCTGCCCGTCCACAGGGAGCATCAGCACTGGCGCAAGGGCCAGTCACGTTGCAGCGGTAGCATTTATGGGCATCGCCAGCGTGAATATTTATGCGGGGACCATTATCGTCTACATAATAGCGGGTACGGCGAACACGGATAAGCGAGCCTCGGACCTGACTCGTGCTCGGAGCTCTCTCGTGGCCTGGAACGAGACGAACCGAGCAGGGCCGTAGCGAACAACGCTCTCGCGGCGCATACACTGTGATCTGAGTGATCATGAAAACCCCATAACTTCAGGCTCTATGTCTTTCATCTGTCTTGAAGTGAACAAGTGAACGGTGAAGTGAGCAAATCCCCAAGTTCCCAAGTAGAGGTTCCCACCTCCTCGTAACCCCCATTCTCCAAGCCACCAAATGCCCAGACCCCCGCGTCTCCAGTAACACACTCTCCCAATTCGACCACGTCAGAAGCTCGGGGAAACGTTATCCTCCCCGGAGCCGAAGCAGGGCCATAAATAACTCGCGGCGCGGAGTGTCTCTCGGTTTCGAAAACCGTGTTTCACCGTTTTCCATGGTCGCGAGGCCGGTCGCCATTTTCTCGAAACCGGTCCCGGCACTGGCCAGTTCTCCAGCCTGGGGTCAGCGTGATCGGCGGGCGCTTTGAAAATTTAATCCCTTCTACGGTCCTGAAAACGCCCATGGTGCTGGCTGGTTGGAGAACTGCGGAGCACCGCGGTTGGTATCTTGTCCCGAGGAGATACGAAACGCCCATGGTGTTCGTGGTGAACGGCCACGATCCTAAATCACATTTGACTCCGGGTAATAGGACTGCTCGGAAAGCCTAAACCCCCGAGGAATGAAATCCGTCTGATAGTAAATCTACCTCTTCCCACACCACCGCCTCCCCCTTTCGCTGCTTTTTCTAGCGCGCCTCCCACGGATCGCCATGCTCCGACGTCTCATCCGCGCATTCCGTGCCCCTGGAATGTGAGCATCCCATGTTGGGGATGTGTCACCCCTTGGTCCGCCGCGCTTGGAAATATTTTTTAGGGATTCCTTCCGCGGGGGACGAGGACTTTTGATTTTTGTCGGTTTGGCATTCATTGGTTTAGAGTTTTCGAGATTAGTTACTGCTGATATTTGATGAAGAATCTTACTGGCACGAGTAGGTATTCAATTGTTCTGAAGTTAGAGCAAAACACCAGTTGATTCATTTTATCACTATTTGGATATTTAAAAATTGAAATTGTGGTAAGGCTAGCATCGAAGGCATTGGCGCACCCAGGGGGGGGGGGCAACCCTGGTAGCATTTATTGTTGGCATGTTGATGGCCAACTGATTCCCAGCTTGGGGATACTGCGGGCCAACCAGAAATGCTACTAGGGAAGGTGCCCTAGCACTCCTCAAAGAAAAAGAAAAAAGGAGAGTAATGTAATCACGACTGAAGAGTTTTGTAAAAATAAAAGAAAATTGGATTTTATTCTAATGAATTTTATTGAATTTGCGTTAAAAATATGTTTATCCCTGCAACTCGCCTCCCACCAAAATGAAATCTTGAGTGCGCTACTGATGAAAGATACCTGCTCAGAAATTGATCGTCAGACTCAGGTTTTTTTGGAGAAGGTGAAATCGTTGTAGCTTGGGAATCCTTTTCTCCCAGCATTCCGTGAAATCCTTTTGCGCGTGCAGGAAGTGAAAACAGATGGAATGTAGGCCAGCGGGTCAGTTTCCTTTTAGGACGAAATAATAAACGATGAAAACTCTGGATACCGGAGCAGGATGTTTCCTCCAAGTGGGATAAAAGGCGCGGCCGAGGAGAAGTGAGAACAGGTCGCCCTTTCGGCGAAGAAGAAACGAGGGAAGATTTCAGGCAAAAGTGAAACTGGGAGTCATAAACAACCGTGGAGACCTACCGTTAAAGAAAACATTGTCTTCCATTTATCACAAGGGAACATATGGTATCCTTACACGCCGATATTGATGAGACTGCAAATTTGTAGAACACCTTAGTGAAAAATATTTAACATTATTCTTTGGCATCGACAATCATACATGTTGAAGGATTGAAAAGAGTCCTTAAACTTGGAGATCGAAAACATATTTTCCGAAAATCTCTAAAAACTGAACAAGGGGTTGGATTCATCTTTAAAAAAACACACCATTTAAATAAAATTGTTCTACGTCTAATAGTTCTCGAAATATTCTAGGAAATATATTTTCGATCCGCAACTTTAGGGGCTGTTTTCACCCCTTCAACATGGACGATTGCCGATAACAAAAAACACGTGTCAAATATTTTTCATTATTCTGCAAATCTGCAGAGTCTCGTCAAAATCGGTGTGTGCGGGGCTTCGCAATGTTCTCTTGTTAGTAAAAGTCTAGAAACCACCATTTTTTTATTTAAACAAATTCGTCAATAATTACTTGAAGAGGTATTGAATTTGGAATTTAGACTGCAGCGTATTCGAAGTTGGAAATTCTGTGAGGCTAACCGCTAACCACGTTGCTACTCGCCACGAAATGAAAGAAGACAAAGAAGAAGTCCACCCGAGCGTCGGACATGTTCGTTCGCGAGACCCGCGGCGCCTCGTTTCACGTGTTAATAAATAGCCAGGTTATTACCGGCAAGCTAATTCCTCAGTCACTCTCTTCATTTAACGAAGCCAATTATGGGAGGCATAAATGTAACCAGTTAATAGTTGTATACACAAGCGCACGCGCGCGAAATTCTGCTGTTAAACCAGAAGAAGTACCGTCCCAATCTACTTCCACAGCGGGGCAACGCAATTTTGACACAGAAAATAGGATCCACATCATCAATAAACGATTTTCTACTCCATCAATGTATTTGGGGACACTGGGGTTGGTAGTTTTTCAGTGTTTGATTTTTAATAAATTATGTGAGCGGATTATTATTATAGTAACAATTATCATATTTGATAAGATTCTTTTTTAATCCTTTTTCCCTTTAACTTGTTCCTTTTTGTGTTTCTACTTTTATGTATTAGAACTCTACTGGTGTTCTCTATTCTTTATGTACCAAAGAGTTTTCCTGTATATATATCTAAATGAATAAGGCAAACATTTGGCTAAGGTGAATGTCCCAATTTCTGCTCATTTAAGAGGTTACTCGTCATAAAGAAGGTGTAAAAAATTTGTTTGTGATCAAAAGTTGCAGCGTAATTGATTAATTCTTTAATAATACATCAACTAATTCGAAAACTATTTAAGAAAGATATTTCAAGATGTCCGTATTTCTGCTCACGAAAAATAGCGATGTACTTACGTATTTCTACTCACCATTTGTACCAATTTCTGCTCACATAATATGTTGCCTTTTCACGTTAAAATAAGTTACCTACATTCTTTATGGAGAGGTTTTATAACACAACGGTAAAGCATAAAATAATGATAAACAAAAAATAAAATGCGTTCGATTAGAAATAAAGGTTACAGTGTACATTGAATTGTAAGGTTATGTTACTAAAATCTTGGTGAGTAGAAATGCGGACATGACGGTAATTCACTTGACCCTAAACCTGCTCATCTGTTTTCTACTTAAAAAAAATGAAAAATAGTAAAAAATCTAAATCCAGAGCACAATACAGTATCTGTTTGTGTTATTAAATGACAACTTCTACTGCATAAACTATTCTCTGCCCAATTATCGAATACCAATAGCGACGCTGTTCCTTAGCACAACCAGCTATATAGAACACGATCGAAAAATCATGAGTCCCTGGTTTTTAAAGTTTTTCGTTGCTTATGCTGCACAAATAATTTAGAATTATTTTGTTGCAACTATAGTACAAACGTAACGCTTATAATAATAATAAAAAATACGAAATGAGCAGAAATGGGGACATTTACCTTATCTGATTAAATTATTAAACTTGACTTAATCTTTTAATGTTTTGCTAACACCTCCCGTGTGGGATGGGTTGACTGTAAGTGCAATTGTTCAAAAAAGATTATTACCAACTCATCTCAGTGGTAATAAACGTGCAACAATAAACAAAGAAAGTACACACAAAAACTTTGGAGTACCTATCAAGCAATCATCTGAGGAACATTCTACAAATTCTACACTTATTTAAGAAGAAGATTACAAAAGTTCCTTTAAGTACCTATTTGTAGTATCCAATACCAAGAAGTTCACGACGAAATGAAAATTGGAGTAGAAACCTCAGATCGACGAGGGTAGCGAGTGAATTTCTCGAGTAGAAAGGGACCAAGTTAAACAACTGGATGAACAACTAGTTTTGTGGAGCGTTGCGACGATGCTTGAAGCACTTCGATGCCAATTTGCGTATCGTTCATGTGGCACTCTCGAAGGAAACTGAACCGCCGTGCGCGGTTCCCAAGCAAGCGCCCCGCTTAATTGCCGCCATGATACTTTTATTGTGCGTTAATTCCGTGATTGTCGTTACGAAATCAATTTGCTACGATGCTTGAGGCCTCGTAAAGTTATTTAACGTGTATTGTAAAAACAGCGCGCTCGCGTGGCACCCTTCGCAGCCGCGTTGTCTTCGCCGGTCCTCGGCCAGGCTGGCCACATGGCGTCGTAAAATTCCACGCGTATCGACTTGTTTCGCTATTTCGCTATTACTGTGCTTCGCGGAGTTTGCGCGCTCGCGTAATGCCTCTCGCACAACTTTCCTCTGAATTCTCGTCTTGGCGAGGTCTATGTTAATCCCTTCGCAAGAAGGAGGCTTTATGCTCTTCCCTAGGTACAGAACGATATTTGGAGGGCTCAGAAACCAAGCAGTGTAAATCAATTAGCATTAAAACCGTTTGTCTCTTAAATAATTTTGCCTCCTTAATCATTTCGTGGTGAATATTATTATAATTTGTAGTACGACTTTATTACTCCTTAAATGCATGGTATAATACATATAGAGCTAGTAAAATTAAAGTAAGGGCGAGGTAGCAGTAGCCTAACCTTAAGAACATAAAGCTACTTAAGTAGGAATTAACTAAAATCACAACAAATAAAATGAAATTAAAAGATCACAAGTACCGTCATTTATTGCTTACGTATTGAAAGCAGTGACTGAATTTACTTACCAACTGAAAGTTTGAACAATAAAGAGGTTTCTCAACTACGTGACTTATTTTCTCAAGGAAAGTTACACTCACAATGATTGGCTTCTGAGCCCCCATTTGTTTCCTACTTTTAATTCATACTGTCTCACAGTATTTTGGTTTCTCTTGAAACATCGGAACACTCTTCCACAAGAACAAGATCTACACCAAAAAGTTTCAGGCGTTCTAACAATACTTGAGCAAAGCAGTAATGACGCGATTGAAACTTAATTCACGACTCTCCTCAAGTTAGCAGGATTAACACCACAGTGTCTGCTAGTTCTTTAAAATCCTGGTACGTATCTACATCATCCTTTCAAAATTATTACTAAAGAAGGAAGGATACCGAAATAGAAGTACCTGGATGATTCTTTGCACGCGATCATGCTCAACTGGAGGACTCCGCAGAATATGATCACTACACCCCCAGCACCTCTGGTATTTTCTTTTTTTTTTTAGTTAAGCGACGGGACGCGACGGAACGCAATGCACTTACTACACGTGTTGCCCGCGAGGAACTGATCATTTGCAGCGGGCCTCGAATCGTTCGTGGCCTGACGCTGGTCGTCGGTTATTTGTTCGACGAATTAACACGGCTCTCGTGCAAACACCGCGGTGCAGCTTTAAAAGCTCCGCTCTCGCACCTTTCGGGACGGCCTTTCTCGAGCTGGTAGCCTCCAGCACTCCGATGCCTTTTTTTTTACAACGCATCGTTCCCAGAGTGGAAACGTGGGGTCGTGAAATTCGTCGAAGAAGGAAAAGCAAACATTGTGTATGCTCGAGGTGTCGGGACGCGACGCGACGTTGCGTGGAACTTACGTGTTACACGTGTGATGTAATGAATTATCTCCTTCGTTCCACGAAGTGGACAATTTGTTCATTCACAAGTGCGTCCTCTGCTCATTCAAGGGATCAGTCGATAGAATTTCAGATGGGTAATGTTTTATGCAATATGAGGCTCTTGGTTTCAGGTTTTGAAATATTTTTAACGAAATTATCAAAGTATTTTTGAGCATTATTTTTCTAATGCATTGTGATAATTAAGAAACGCGATACTTTTGTTTGTGCAATCAATTTCTGTTAAATAGTTGAGCTGTTAGGAGCAGAATTTTGCTATGGACATGACTGCCCTCTGACGACAAACAGTCGAAACCTACAACGTTATTTTACATGGTGCAGGTGACAGTCGATAATACAGAATTCTTGTACCCTCGGTTGATCACTTTAGAGAATTCTACTTTACCATGCTATGGGATGTTCTCTAACCTGTCCCCCAGATTTTCCTTCAATTTCACTTTTAAGTGACTTTACAAGCTAAACGGACTACTCGCAAATTTATAAAATACAAGTGGCGTAAATAGAATATTCTATTATTACCACGAGAGTATTCCAACATTTCAATAAACTTAATCCTTTCAAAGATCACGTTGACAGATCCCACATATGTACTTCACATAAAATAGGTTATCAATACGAATCCAACTGCCACTCGTATCGACACCCATAACAATTAACGCATGTAACAAAACGTGTAACAACTCTCTAATTATATTGACAGATTTGTGAATATTGGTGAGAAATAGATAAGTAAATTCCGCGTTTAAACAGTCAGTGAATTTTTTATCCTTAAGACTGACTAAATATTTCTTATGGCTGAAGACCGCGGGCTAGGTTAAAAGTTGTCTACAAACTTTTTGCTTTTCCACGACAAAGTAACATTAAGTATTAATGCTCCGAGGTACCTTGTATACAGCCATCCAAAGAAAAGCAGTAAAGGGCTCTGCTAAGGGCTGCGAGTTATTACTATCCATAAACTTTTACGAACCGAAAACATCAAGCCGACGCTGGCGCACTTCTACGCTGACACTAGCGCCCCCTGGTCCTTTTCCGGCAATTTCAAATGGGAGAGAACACTCTCGCGCTGCAATAATTTTAAAACAACCCAATATCACGGTCCACTGAGTGTCTTTTAATAATTTATATCTGATGGCAAGTAGAATACAAAAGTTTCCTTTTAATTTAGTATTTAGATCCTTCCACATCCCTCCGTAATCTTCACGAGCGGTACGAATGGACGAGCTAATAAATTAACTAAGAGAACAGTGGAGTGGAGCCATAGCCGCGATTTAGGCTGTAAGTGTAGGTGTTACTTTTACGATCTTTCTGCGGCTTTCACGAATAGACTAGGTCCGCCTAGTTTTACGAAGCGATGATTGACGGCCAGCTCGTCAATCCTGCTCGTAGTAGCGGACAGGTAATTGCTTTAGCAGCATCTTCGGGGCTGGTTACCACCAGTCGTGCGTCGTTAAAGCGCGTAGAATTTGACGGGTAGGTGTTCCTCGGCCGTGGAGACCTGTCACGCGTTTCAAATTTACAACTAGCAGGTCCGGCACTCGAGTTCGCGCTGTAATTTCGAGAAGACTGTTACTTTAACTCCGGCCTAACGCTACAAACTTTCCAACGGCTCTGTAATGTTCTGTGAAATTATCGACCGTTTAGCAGCGAGCTCGTGGCGTCTGTAATGTACTACAAATTCTGAGGAGACAGGAACTGTAACAGAAATGCTCTTGCGTGTACATTCTTGCGTTAGAGATATCAATTGCTGTCTGTACAGTAATGAAGCTGTCAACGGCGGGCTGTAGCTACGGTTTACTGTGCGATACTCTGTCACGTTTACTTGACTGTGGGCATTGTTAATTGTTGCAAAGGAGAAATTATGATGTGCATTAATTTGCTCGATAACGAGGAAGAAGAGGAAGCTCTCTGAAGAGGCCCGGATGCATAAAATATTTTGGGGCCCAAAACAATTTCTCAGCTGTAAAAAATCATAACATCTTTTCACGAAAGGAGGATAATGATAATAATAAATAAAAGAAAATAAAAAAAGAAAATAAATATACTTTAACATATTTAAATCTATGACTTTTTATTGCCATAGCATTAATAATATTAGATTATTATATTATTTTATTAGAAATTATATTCTATATTTGTACCATATATTTTATTGCGGTGTACCCGCAATAATGTCAGTTCTGTGTTTAGAGCGTGAAAATAAAGACAATTTATAAAATTACATTAATTTTAGCCAAATAAACATTTTTCGTTCTCATTTTTTTTATTTTCTCTTGTCTCCATTTTTCATTTTTCATTTTTCCGGGTACCTTGCATCCACTGTACCACCTCTGTGACCGGCCCTGAGTGTAACAAGGTAGTTGACAGACCTATTTCAAAATTGCGCGAGTTCCATGCCAGTAGGTGAATTTTATGATCGAAATACGATTGGCCGGCCGAAAGAACAGTGAACTGTTATCGGTCCTCTGGGTAGATTGGCAAGGCCAACTGACGATTCAGCAGCTGCTACCTCACCGGTAGCATGCGGAAGCAACGACCGCCACCCTGTCGCTGCTTTTAGGGGAGACATATTGGCGGACGTTACTGCCGGAGAAGAAGCAGCTTCTGGGATCGTTTCCAAGGAAACAGAAGATAGCGGGCGAGGAACACTCTGGGAAACTCCTCGCTCCCATTTTCCTTGATACTTTAGAGTGTAGCCTAACAACAAGGTGAAACATGTAGAACAAACAGCGTTCTTCAATCTTTCTACCTTTTCGCAGCCCGGATGACGGCTAAGACAGAAGTAAAAACCAACATAGATAGTATTTTTTTTTTATTAAATCTAATGTTATAAAATTACAATTTAATTAAATTTAATCTTTTTTATTTAATGTTGCGGCTACATGATTCAGCCAATATTTTTTGCGGGCCAACGTTTGAAGAACACTGATGTAGAGTACAAAATCTTTCTAGGATGAGATACAGCACGCCGCAAGTAATTTCAGAAGCTGATAAATTAATTTTAAATCTTATATGAATACTTTGAAAGGTTAAAATAAGTTCTTGTAAATAGAACTCTGGTTCGTCTACAGTTGTTAAGTATCAGATAAGAATTTTCTTTTCGTTTCAAACAATAGATGCTATCTTTAAGTAGAGCTAAAAAATAACGATGGAATATTTTTTAAAGAAAGAAGGATTTAATCAGGCGAGAAGTTGAGAAGCTCTGCACGAGTTCTGTTAGAAACGGAAGAGATCGTGTTTAAGAGCGTTCTTTCAGTTTCTTACTTCAGCTGCTCTCTTCCCTTTTTGGTGAAGAATTTTTAGAGTGACCGTCATATAGGCGCAATAAAATCGTAACTCCGAGAGGCCATTCATCTAAATCCTTTCGTCGAAGGAGCTCCACGTCGCGGAAATCTACCTGTACGCTCTCCTCTGACAATAAGACACGCAGTCACGGCGTTACATCTCGAAATTTGAACTATGGTTCCGCCCCGGCCCCGTTTTATTACCTATTTTACCGTTTTTTTCGGGGCGAGTTTTCCGTTTCGATTCTCCACGGTACCAGTTCGCTTCTATTCCGCGGTCGAGACGGAAGTTTGTTGCGCAACATTCGGTACTCTCGTCGAAGAAGAGTAAATACTTGTTCTTCGTTCTGTGAAAATTGGCGGGTACGCAGATAATGCCATTTGTATCGCTTGGAATAATTTGTGTTGGATGACGTATTTTTTTGGTGATCGAAAAGTGGGTGGATGTGATGTGAAACAGATTGAGGATTTGAAAAATGTAATGAAAAATAATTCCAAGGGTAAGGGGAAAAGCGGGGAATGTCACAGAACAGCTTTATCGATAAAATAAAGTGATTTGTTCCAGTGCAGAGTGGACATTACCTATTTTTAAGCAGTATGTACTTAACGAGTGCATTTAAATTTTATTCTTTAGTCCCAATTGCCACCAACAAAATATGCTAAAAATCGCAAAATCACGAAATATAGACATTCCTCTTTTTTCCCCTTAGCCTTTATTTTTAAAATTCCACGATTATAAAGTTTCCTTTTAGAGTAGGTACTTCTGATTTTGATTACAGAGCAAACAACAGTTTCATTTTCCCTTTTTCTGTGTTAGAATTCGTTTAAAGCATTCGACTGCGTAACAGCAGAAATATAACACTTGCCCCAAGTAGAAGAATATCGCATTAACAACGTTAAGTTTCAAATTATACACTAACTTATCATTGCATGTTCCGTTTTCTATTTGTACAACTTTTGTTCGATTTCTCAGTTGGAGTGAAACGTTTGTTAATGAATTAGCTGAAGTACAAATGACAAATTTATTCAATTTTGCACTGAATTGTTTAAAAAGTATCGTGGAAATCGAAGGGGTGGGATCTGTATAACGCCATTTCGGGACAGGGTGGAATTATCGAATTTCTCAGAGGACATTGCATCCCTCACGCCCCTGGACCAGCATGGCTGCTCCTGTATCCATGGAAACACCCTCTGACTTTGATATAACCCTCGTGAAGCGCTTGCATTGGGAATAGAAGGGGCGGTACGGAAAGGGGGTGAAACTATCGCGAAGGGCGAACTCGCAGGACAACCGTGCAACGCAAAGTAATAGATCCCAGCCATGCATCAGCCATTACAGGGATCACCACGGTTTAACGTTTTTCTCATTAATTTGTACAATGAATAATTCATAAATTAGATTAACAAGGAGAGGTTTTTAGGTGTCCGCCTCCGATTGCTTTGGTTTTTGGATATGTTTTAGAGGACCACCAGGTGGTTTTGAAACCACCCCTCGAATTTCGTAAGACGAGGCATAAAAGTTCGTATTGTTAGTTTAACGAATATTATAACATTGTGTTGAGTGAAACTTGATATAAATTTCATTTGCGTTATAACTTGCTGCATGGATGATGAAATTTGAGGGGTGATTTCACCGCCTAAATATGCAAACGGGCCAAAATAAAAAAAAAAACACGTACTTATTTGCTATTTTTCGGTCCTCTAATAGTCTAATATATATCCAAAAACCAAAGCAATCGGAGGCAACTGTAAGAGAGTTTTAAATAACACATTGCATTATAAACTGTAATCGTTCAAAGTGCGTCTTAAATTTGAAACTGTGACAAACAAGGCAAAAAACAAGTATAGAAAATAATTCATTTCGTATTAGATATAGGTACTATAGCTACTATAAACTTCTTATTCTTATGGATGAATGGGAACTAAACAATCATTTAAATAGATAAAAAAAAATAGATGAAATCTGAGGCTCAGTTGCTGCTGACTTACTTTTCCATGAATCACCTCATTCTTGGTTACACGTGATATTGAAACAACCTAAGTAATAGATTATGATGAATCAACATTGTAAGATAAAATACCACTAGACCTTCATAGATTACTACCCTCATTCAATATCAAACTACAATATCCAACTTGTAGAATATATTTCACTTCCTTTAACAGCTCCACAATTATTTAAACCACAAAGTAGCTACGTTAGAATAAAAAGCACGTAGCTCCTCGTTGTAGGTATATGTGTCCAAGGATTACGAACGCGTTAATAACGATCATTGCTTGACACTCTTGAATCGAATTTACGAACTGAGAACAGAATTGTTCTTAATTTAACGGACCCACTCGATTATCTTAAGTATCTCCACCGCAACTTTCATCTTCGGGAGAACCAAGTGAAATGCGTAGTAATTTTCCGGATGGATACGATAAAAGCCTATATCCTTTTCCCCTGACTTGATAGACTATCCAGGCAAATGGATCGCCGCGGATATCGCTCCCACCCTAGTTGATTTCCAAGGGGATGGTGAAGAAACGGCTTTTCACGTGGCCAAGAATTTGCAATACAACCGAGTTTATTGGACGATAAAGGCAAAGCAGCGGACGCTGCGTTTTTCGAATGATAAAAGCCGCGGTGGCTGCTAGATAAAAATCTCCAAGTGGTACCGTAAACGTGCCACCACCCCTCGGACCTGTCATCAATAAATTCCGAGCTCTCGAGAAAGCCTGTAAACGCCGCTGGTTTATCATTGCGACACTAAAATTATAAATCGACAATCGGGATGCGGTATCACGTAATGTGCGCACGAACGAGAATTTGAATTCGCCGCAAGGGATTCGACTATCTGGTTGAATGGAGTGGGATTAAGTTGAATGGAGGTTCGTTTGATTTCATTTACGTGTCTCCAAATTTGGAGATCGGGAACGTTTAATCCCTCATTATCCAATATTCTGGATAAATACAGTTTTGGTCGAAAAACACAGTAAGTAGTGTTATGTGACCATCGTGTATTAATATATATAAAACTCATTGCCAGGTGATATTTTGCACCTTACAGTTCATTTTTAAGTGAATCTCTCATTGCAATGTGTAATAAAAAGTCATAGGTATTTAAGTAGGTTACTAATACTAAACATAGGTACTACTTAAGTAGTAGCGATCTTTCTTTTTAACCCTTTAGCGCTCAGTGTGACCTATACATCACATCATTTTTGAGTGTATAAAAAAACTCGATACGTAGTAAATAATTTTGGGAAACTTTTTTTGGGGTGCCTTGGCGCTAAAGGGTTAATCTATGTCTAAACATACAATATGAATTAATTTGTAAATGTCATTTCTTGGCATCGTTAGAATAACTTTTTCCCCTTAACTTTTACAATTAGTCAAAATCCACAACCCTCTACATACCTAAGTATATTCGAAATAACACTTATTACTATATGTTCATTTATGAAATTTTATCTCCTTATGCTTTTTAGTTGCAACTTGTGTAGGTATTTCAGAAGATAAAGAAATATACCTACAGTAATTTCCAACCGATTACTTAGTTTTGTTTCTTAACTTTTGTCAGTAAGTATAAAATTATAAACAGGGAAACGTATTCATAGCACCTAATAATATTCAGTGAATGATGTCATGATGAATTCACTTTTCCCTTCTTTCATATTATTACTCAAGCACGCAGTCAGTAATATTGTACATCGTTCCAAATATTCATAATAATTATTATTTTACTGGACAATGGTAGGTACTCGTACTCACATTCAAGTAATATTTTTATCGATTAAAAACTCACCCCCACAAATATTGATGTCGGTATATTGTTAATCGAATATGGTGTAATAAAGACACATTATTATTATTATTATTATTATTATTATTCTAATTATGTACATTAGAGTAGCTCTTATTTTCGACTCTTGAATTTTCTTCGCGGCACCGCCGCCCCCCCAATAGTTCCAATTAATAAAAAAAATCTGTGTAAAGTTTGAGCCCGATTGGATAAGGGGGACAGGAAACCCTGTGCCCTTAAACATTTAACTAAAAAGAAAATGTGCATTTTTTTTCAAGGATTATTTTTTACAAATTTAAGGGGGGCATACGCCTAGATATACCAAAAAGATCGATATTTATTCGTACATATTTTCAGTGTTTCATATGTCAAGAATGTTTTCCCAAAATTTGGGACCGAAATTCGCAGAAATATCGAAGATATGGACATTGGAAGTGAAGTACCTAGGTACCTAAGTAATAGGTATGCTCACTCGCTTGAAAAAAATTTTCACCAACAGTAGATAAGACCCACCCTAATGTATGTACATACATAAGTTACTTCTATCCTTGAAATTTCGATCCTTATTCAACCCACACTCCAATAAATAAGATACATTATCGCGATGAAACTTTGAACGTTACGCAGAGGGAAATTAACTCTGCTATTTCTAATGAAATTATACCGTTCAGTGAAACTTTGTAAAACCTTCATTCTCTTGCAACGAACCCGCCTCCGTTCGCCACCCTTCTCAACCGGCTTTTTTACGAGATTAATTTCAGGCAACTAACGTTTGATGAAAGTCGTTGGAGTATATCAGCTGCGAGATATTCGCCATTACGCGTAGAACGAGCGTGCTTGAAAAAGCGCGAGGGGTTAGTTCCACGGCTGGAACGCGACCAGGAGCACTCCCATTGGCCCAACGGAGGGTTTACGATTTGCAACGAGGCACCCGGTTCTGGGTAGCAACCCCCTCGAGAAACGCACGTCGTTGGCCCATGTGTCGTAACAGCTCCCCAATGCGCGCCCTAATAAGAACTTCTATAGTGGCCAGCGACCAATATCGTTTGCTGGCGAAAGGGAAGCTTTCAAGTACGTGGATTCGTTACAGTAGTGTAGCCGCGTATGAAACAGATGTATAGTTTTTTAAACAAAATAAACAATATATATTATTTGGTAAATTATGCCGACTATCTGTTCGGTCTGATTTATATTCGGTAAAAATGTATAGATTTTGGAATAACTCTTAGTCGCAAAGAGATAGTTTAGGATCTTGCAGTGCCGTTGTTGAATTTATATATATTATAAATTCGAGGTAAATATTTCAGTGTCGCATTTTAAACATTCTAAACTATTTTTCTTTAATTTCACAATCATTCAAGATGCTTAATGTTTTGAATACAAGTTACAATTCTCAAGTTTGACTTTTTCGCATGAGTTTTATCGAATTTTCTCTTGTTAATAGTTATTACATTCGAGTCATTACATTCTCTTAATAACACATGAATAGACAGTCTCTCTACAGGCCTCGAAACGCAACAACCTCCTCGTGGTGAGACGTGAGACCTGGTAATCTGTGAGAACCGAGCCGATGGCTGCGGTTGTAAATTATTCTAGTTGGATATAGGAATTTCTTTAACCCTTCGTGGTCACACCTTCTTATAATCACAAATTGGTCACACGGGGTTCACTCAGCGTCATTTTTTTAGTTATAATTTTCGTATTCTTGAATCTTTTAACTCTTCAGTGATAATTGTACATTCGTAATACTTATGCAGTCATGGTATAATAGTCTTTTTCTAGAAATGTAAATTTTCATATGATAAAATTTTTAGTTGAAAATGAGCGATTTTCCAGGGTTGTGGGACAAAACCGATTTAAAAATTTTTTTTTTTTTTTTGCGATAAATCCCCTTCGGAAGACGTAAAAGTGCGACATTTCAAATCGAAAATTGCTCTTGGGGTGCAATACACCCCGTGTGACCACGAAGGATTAACTTGCAATACTTTGGTAGAATGGAAGAATAGGTAAATGTAACTTGAAATGTTCGATTGTTCCTACCCGACCCCAGAATACGGGTACAGTGTTAAGATAGAAGGATAAGTGGACGGATAAAAACTTAGAATATTTCAGCGAAGTACTGGAACTGGTGGGCTTTTGACAATTTTTAAAGTCCTCTCTGCTTCAGCACCTTATTGAAATATATCAAGTTGTAATTCCTTGGCGAGGTATTCCACGTTACATCATCAAAGCATGTCTTCCACAAATAATGTTGTTGTTTATATAAATTGTTATGTTAAATAAAATCGTTTTCCGTTAAATAAACCCGAATAGGACAGCGAGGTTAAAAGGCGTATGTATGTGTTCTTGTTCTGTTGTGATTCTTCTTTCTTTGCCGTTGAACGGAATACGTTTATAAAAGGATCTTTAAATTGTTACTCTAACAGAATCATTTGTAAATCGCGGGTTTCGAATAACCTAGTTTTACCCGTGTTGAATTCTAATTCCTACCACGCGTAGCGCTACAATCAGTTTCGAGATTTCACCGGTCACGTTGCATGCAGTGATGCCAGATTCGGGACGGGAGCGCTCGAGAATTTCCCCCACCTCGCATGCACACTAGGCCGGAGCTGCGTGTGTGCATGCGCCGAGCTCGCGGCCACGCAGCTCCGGCGTAGTGTACATGCGAGGTGGGGGAAATTCTCGAGCGCTCCCGTCCCGAATCTGGCATCACAGGTTGCATGTGACACTAAAATGGTAATGGAGTCCGAGGACCAGAGGTGAGTAGCGTATTTTTCACCGCGTCGTAAATGCATTTACGACATGTCGTAAATGTATGTATAATATGTCGTTTTTGAGATCATTTCATAAATGTCATTTGTCATATATGTAGTAAATAGAAATTTTAATTATTTCAAGGTTTGAACAATTAAAGCAGTAAAATTTGTTTACAAATATGTAAGAGAAATATCTCTTTCACGTACATATGTAATGTCAAAAATATAATATTAGGGATGTAATATTAAACACGAAGCATAAACTCAAATTAACAGTTGGGGCACATAGGTGTGCCCCAACTTGTAATTTGTGATTGCCAAAAAATATGTGGTATATATAGGTTCAGGTATTTATATTTTCGCAGAGAACATATGTGACTGCTCCAAAAGATATATGGCACTTCCAGTTATGCGACTTAGATATAGCCTAACCTAACGAACGAACAATAGTCAATCCTCTCTTAATATATAACATCACATATTTAATTATCGCAGGATTACATTCTATCCCTTCGGTCTATACCTACATTAACATTGGTAGGTAAATATGAATAATTATGGTTCATTAAAAGAAGAAATGAAAAAGATGAAAATGTAACCATCGACGAAGTATAGGATAGACCTATCACGCAAAGTAATTTTGTGTCACACGCTCGGGGGGCTCGCGAGCCCCCTTACCATTTTCGTGTCACACCCAACGTTATCGATTCAGTCTAAAATAAGATTGTAACGCTAAACGTGGTAGGAATTAGAAATTAAAAATAGGACATTCGAAACCCGCGATTTACAAATGATTCTCATAAACTATAAAGTAACAATGTAAAGATCGTTTTACAAACGTATTCCGTGCAACGACAGAGAAAAAAGTGTCACAACAAGAACACATACGCCTTTTAACCTTGCTGTCCTATTCGAGTGTATTTAACGCAAAATAAATTTATTTAACATAAAAATATATATATAAACAACAACATTAGTTGTGGAAGACATGCTTTCATGATGTAACGTGGGATACCTCGCAAAGGAATTGTAACTTAGTATAATTCAATAAGGTGCTGAAGCAGAGAGGACTTTAAAAATTGTCATAAAACCCATCAGTTTCAGTATCTCGCTGAATGTTTCTTTAAAAAAGTAAAAAAATTACGTCAGGTACATGAAATAAAAAAAATACAAAAAATTGAAAATAATTACAAAGTAAAAAAAGATGTGAAATCAAAATAAGCTGCAAGCACATAAAGGTGCTTTCCTGCAGCGTGCAACGGCGACACTGTGTAACAATAAAATACAAGAAAATATGTCCGCGGCCTGGAAGTCAAATACTTGGCGTGGTCAGGCAAAGTATTCTCAGATCATCAATACCCATACCTTCCCCCTCCGCAGGCTTTCAGATAATTAGTCTATTTAAAACACAGCCAATATGAGTATATTTTCATTATATTGCGTTTTAAAATAATTGTAAGATCATTCATCGACACTGATGCCTTTCCTCTCATAAGCTTTCACATAATTTGTCAATTTAAAACTCTGACAATATGAATACACTTTCATTATTTTGCGTTTTAAAATAATTTTAAGATCATTCATCGACACCTCGACCTTTCCTGGCCACGCCAAGTATTTGACTTCCAGGCCGCGGACATATTTTCTTATCTTTTCTGGTAACGACGTTTGTTATGACTGAACGATGCCCCAGCTTTGGAAGTCACCTCTGTTCAGACGGTTCGGCCACGAGACGCGATATATACGTCACTCGGCGTGCAATAACCGACCGATATTCCAACACTTCGGAAATACGTACGCGTGTATTCTCTCGCGAGGCCTGCTTGCTCTCCCCCCACCAAAGCCCATATTCGCCGCGGTACATTGGCGGGGTGCGGGGGTCATTCGTTCTGAGGACATCGTTGAGTTAAGACGTTTCAATAGCTGCGTACATAAATGGTACGCCTACATTATCTATCGTCACCTAATTACTTCTATTCATTATTAGTCTTCTTCTTTACAGTCTACCGTCACTTGCTGCTACTATTAATACACTTTCGTCCCGAAATTGATTAAATATCGCGAGAAAACCGTTAGACGTTCGTCGCGTATTCCCTTCGTTGCCTTCGTACCGATATTTCTGCACATTTAGTGCACACATATCGTGTCTCTGTATTCAATTACATCCCTTTTCGGGCATATTTCAAGTTTATTTATTGTTTAATTGCCTTACGAATGTTTTAATGCTTTTGTTTCAATCTCTTGTTGCATCGTTCGGTTACAGACGTTGAGGCGGGAATCGAAACCAAAGGGCAGGCAACGCCATCACACTTGGCGGTTAATTTGAACGGTGCTTGGATGGCGACTGGTCATTCCTTGGGAAATGAAGGTGGCAATACGTGTGGTATACTTTTTTTTATCGTTATTTTATTCAATCATTGTTGGCTGTGAGGGTGATGGGTAACTTTGCAGTCGGTTAATATCGGGATGAAATGGGAAAAGATTGAATTATGATAAATTCAATAATTCTAGTCGGATTTGTTTAAACATTTCAAAATGGCGTCAGTAGATGTTTACGAAATATTGGAATGATCGAATTCTATTGCATTTCGGTCGCGTATACGTAGAATTCAATAATATTCCAATGATTTTTAAGAATCTATCTCTATGAAGCTAGTGTAATTGCATTTACGTTCGGTTTTGGATGCAAGTTTTGTTCTTTATGTACAGAAACTGCGTAGTTGATCGAGGACATGCTATTCAAGCATGAATAATTAACGAATTTTAATTCTTGCAATGAATTTTGGATATTTATAAAGATCGTGATATATTTTAAAGTATTATTCGAATAACACGAACGTGCTTACAACTTTAATGACGAAAGCCACTACTACGGTTCATTTAAATGTAATAATTATTTCTGATGTAGTATATTCTGGATAATATCGTGTTACTGAAATGTTAAGCTGCTCCTATCGAGCGAGTATTCTGTATTTTCGCATCACACCTTGTATTCTAAATAACAAGGAGTGAAAGTTCCTTGGCTGGTTCCAAGAAAAACAATATTTCCTCGTGACAAACACTCGATCAAACCACATCCACCCCACCCTCCTATCCTACTTATTTTTCAGAGATTGTGACCGCGTGCAATGCGGCCAAATAGAGTCAGTGTTTATGTCGTACGAAGTTTTTCGTTTTGAAGAGCACAGTTGCTCATAGTAGAGTGTCGTTAACAATTTTGGGATACGCGAGGGTAGAGTCAGTGTTTTCTACGCAATTTATATTCTTTTGCGAGCATCGGGGCTCTGACTTTCGAATCGCGAGAATAGATTCAGCGGTTTGTTCGACAATTATGATCTTTGGGGCGCGTTGATAGTCTATTTCTTTATTTTTTTTACTTTTGAAAGCGAAACTCGTTATCGGAAATTAGAGTCAGTGCGTCAGCTGAAGAGGAGATTTGTGCGCAGAATATTATTGGAAAGATGTAAGTATCTATGTATTTCATTTAATTCCTTTAAAGTAGAGTTCATTCTTCAAAATTCCAGAAACAAAAAATTAAAAAATTAACAGAAAATTAATTTCTAGAATAGAATCACCAAGAAATTCAAAACTAACGAAACTTTTTACAATTTAGACATTTTAAGAAAAAAAATTTGTTAATTTTATTTTTTAATATTTAATTTTTTAATTTTTTCTTAAAATGTCTGAATGATAAAAAATTTCGTTTTGAATTGTTTCGTGGTTCTTTATTAGAGTTCGAACAATCGTAAGTTTAGAAAGAAATTATAATCGTGTTTTGTTCTTTCGTTACAGTCTAGGGGCAGCTGAGCAACCTGATGACTTTTTCTAGCAGCTTGATGACTTCCCCTGAGCAGTTGCAGAGGTGTTGGCGCCTTCGTCACCGGGGCACAGCGAAATGTTAGTGCGCATGCATTATGGTTCCTCTGGTCACTCAGTCATGTCGTAGGACGTTTGGTCCAAATCGACACGAGTGACCGGTTGTATACTTTGGCGAGCATAATGACCGCGGGTATGGTAACCATGCCCGTGAATTGTAACATTTTGTCTGTGTATGTATTTCTTAGACGAGGGCTAGGGTCTTCTTGTGCACCGCGCCTTTTCAATAGAATCAAATTATAATCATAATTTCCAAGATAAACGTTTCCTAACGCGAATGTTTATCATTGATCATACATTGATGTAGATATTTATTAAATAATGCACCTAAAGATGCATAGCAGCGCAGAAGGTATTGATATTTGATATGAATATCAATACGGCTGAATGCTAATTTTTATGTAGCGAAGAAGTCTGATACTCTCAGACTCCACAGCTACGATCATTTTTATCTAATATGTAGTCGAAAAATCGGATGCCCTCCGATTCCGTCATTGCGACGATTATAATGACTTGAATTTCTTTTATTTTTCTGATACTACTTACGTGTTCAAAAGTAACTTGATGTCTAAATGATGATAATAGACATACAAGTGTAATTCCTTTCTTATAAAGGTCACTCGTTTACGTACACAAAGAATAATTAATTTCCATGTGCAAGAAGACAATTGAGGGTGGGCAAATTTCAGATTCAAAGTAATTAGCATGAGAACATACATTCTTATTACCTATATGAAATTTACTTTGACGATGGAATCGCCCGTTTTAAATTCTTAAATTAAATTCTTCATGTTTTAGAGTCATTTTCTTAAATAATTCAATTTTATAGTCTTTTTTCTCACTAATTGAATGTCGAGTAGAGTCCTTTTTCTTGATCTAAAGTAGAGTCCTTTCTTATTTATCAAACTTTAAACTATTGACAAGTTGAAAGTCGAGTAATTTTGCTTTATAATGTAAAATGAAAGAATACTAGCGTGCTAGACGCTATACAGACTAATCATATTTTCTAGTCGAGGATTTTCAGGATATCTTTCCGTACCCATTGCCTTTTAACTCATCCACGTGCCCATGCGTTACTTGGGTGGGTGAAGGCAATGGGGCACGATGACTTTCTTTACTAAATAATTACATGTCGGCGGCTGGCATTGCGTTAGTGTATCGTGCACGCCGCATTTTCCACCTGTGTGTGTTTGTGTGGTTAGGCGGTGGAATTTGCGTCGGTGAAAGATTTTTATCAAAGACCATGTTAACGAAACTATAACATTATATTATTATTCATTGCAATAACGATACCAATGTATCATATTGCTTGTTGCACACGATGATCATTCTAGTAAATAATCTTGGAATATGAAAGTTAATCAATCTCGTACAATCAAACGAGAAAGTAAAGTAATAACGCTTGATGTATGTACCTAATACGTACAATGCACATTATCAAGTAATCTATTCTTTGAAATTGAAAATAATTAATTGCTATGTAAATCATACTTATACGCAATGGTCACTGCCTTTGCCAGCCGATTTCAGTGAAAACTGGTACGTACTTATTAGAGTGTAATTGTGGCCAAGCTCGGGTGACGGAGTCGTCCCGGGACGGTCTCTCTAGTGTAGGCTTTGCACCCGGGCGGTGATGCTTGAGAATCGTGGAGTGGGTTGACTGATGATTGTGTTTGAGAGACTGTTTTGATATTTTTTAAATATAGGTTGTGTGTAGGATAGGTAATTTACCTTCTGGTACGAATGTGTGACTTAAACCTCAAGGAATTTTTATTAATACTTTTAAAAATGTTTCAGGTAACATCGTGGGTCCATCGAGGGAAGTAAGAAACACATGACAATTTCAGATTTTTATTAGGCAGGTCATTATTTAAATTTAAGTAGATATGTGTATGGTTAGGTAAGGTGTTTAGTGGCCACATAGAATTAAGTAGTTTTTAAGGAATAAAATAAACACTGCAGTGTTTAACTAAATATAAGTAACAATTATTAAATACGAGCGCTCGTATCCGTAGGAATTATTAGTATTTAAGTAGCCATAGGAAATATGCACTGGCATATTTCCTATTAATGAGTAGAAAATTTGAATTATTCACTAATTGGGAAATATTCCCCCTTTTTTCTTTGCTTCATTCCCAATTAATGAATAATTATCATGGTAGAAATATACCAGAAAATTCTTCCAATTTTAAATGAAAGAAACAAAGAAATGTTTTAAATTCTGCTTTAGATTCATCGCGGTAGGTTTTTACAGAAGGACTCCTTCTGTTGCCCGGCTGTGGAGCGATCGAGGATCGTTTTGCAACCGTGCATCAGGGGGATCTATGGAAATGAAAATAAAATTTTGCATAAAAGGAGGGTGGATGGGCCGCGGTTAGGGCGAGTCTCCACTCGCAGCGCCTCCACGTGGTGAGACCTGGGCAATCTGTATTATTTGAAGTATAATTACTAATCGTATCGCAAGTAACATTGTAATACAATTATTAATTACGTGACAAGTAATACGAGCCGATTGGCTGCGATCATCTATCTTCGTCAATCTCTATTCCATCCTCACACACATGTTAAGTTGCCGAAATTTGAATTTCGACATGTTTAAATATCATCAAACTGTTTTTTATTTGTAACTAAAAACTGAAATTTCTCAGGGCTAGACTAAATCTTATTTCGCAACGCGGGTTTCGAACGTAACGCGATTTGCAGTTGCATCCATGCACCCCACGCCACTCATGCATCATGCAACGTTCTGCGAGGCTTTTATGAATTAGGTTTTACTGTAAAAATCAATGTCGGCGGTAAACTAATACTCGGAGCAAGTAGAATCAAATTATCATTACTTCACTGGAATGATTAAACAGTGCATTAGAAACTTGCGGGAATGTCAGTAACGGCGTGAATTTTTAATATTGTGAGTGATACTTTTTCATTCTTTCAACCTTTCTGCATGCCATCGAACAAAATGATTGCTGCAGCGAGCGCAGACACCACGAACACATACTTAGTACTCGCGAATAGTAACATTAATGGGCCTGTGCTTCCAGATGTTTAATACGCGTGGAAACATACAATAAATAAATTTTAAATTCGCAATTGATGTTTCACTATCGCGTTTCAAACATTCTAAACTACTTTTCTTTAATTTCACAATCCTTAATTTCACAATCTTTAATTTCGCAGTCGATAATTTATCGACTTTTCGGCATGTGCCACTCAGGCGCATGCGCGAGTATTCTTCGACTTCTCGGAAATATTTTTTTTTTTCGAAACTTTTCCATCTTTCGCTGTCTGGGTCCTGCGCGCACGTCCCCCCGGCGCCCCTCGTGCGCATACGCGAGTATTTTTCGACTTTTCGGAAAAAAAATTTTTTTTCGAAACTTTTCCATCTTCCGCGGTCTGGGCCCTGCGCGCACGTCCCCCGGCGCCGCTCGTGCGCATGCGCGAGTTTTTTTTTACTTTTCGGTAAAAAGATTTTTTTTCGAAACTTCCATCTTCCGCTGTCTGGGCACTGCGCGCACGTCCCCCCGGCGCCCCTCGTGCGCATGCGAGAGTTTTTTTTTACTTTTCGGTAAAAAGATTTTTTTTCGAAACTTCCATCTTCCGCGGTCTGGGCCCTGCGCGCACGTCCCCCCGGCGCCCCTCGTGCGCATGCGCGAGTATTTTTGGACTTTTCGGAAAAAAAAAATTTTTTCGAAACTTTTCCATCTTCCGCGGTCTGGGCCCTGCGCGCACGTCCCCCGGCGCCGCTCGTGCGCTTGCGCGAGTTTTTTTTTACTTTTCGGAAAAAAAAAAAATTTTCCGAAACTTTTCCATCTTCTGCGGTCTGGTCCCTGCGCGCACGTCGCCCCGGCGCCGCACGTGCGCATGCGCGAGTATTATTCGACTTTTCGGAAAAAAAAATTGTTTCGAAACTTTTCCATCTTCCGCGGTCTGGGCCCTGGCGCACGTCCCCCCGGCGCCACTCGTGCGCATGCGCGAGTTTTTTTCAACTGACAGATAACAGTATTAGCGCCATCTAGTATCAAGTACAGGAAACAGTAACTTTATGTCACTGCGAAAATGTAAAAGGTTACATGTCCAATGCGGGACACTTTGCGGGACATTTTTCAATGCGGGACAAAGAGCTCAAAAACGAGAAAATGCGGGACGTCTGGACACTTTACTCTAAGGCAATGATACCTCCATGTATATATGCTCTAAGGCTGGCAAGAGAAAGATTGGAAGGGGAGCAGGCGCGTAGGGGCCCCCACGCTGCACAGCGCTGCTATACCTCGCTGTGTTAATATGTACAGTACGTTGCCGGTCGCAGTATGTTTGTAGGTGTTTGAATGTTTGAATGCTGTAAATAGACGCCACGTGAGCCGGTACAAATTGCGCATATTCTTATAGTCTCGTACACTGTGTTATTAAAGTGTAACACGAGTAAGAAATCAGGTCAGACAAATATTTAATACTTCGATTAATTTATTCTTCTAAATTTTTTAGTATGTATTGTTACGATATTAAAAATTTACTAATAATGGATATTGTATACATAGGTATGAATACCGGCATTGCTGGACCTAGTAACTTAGATACAGAGAGTGATTCAAGTAAGATATATCTCTAATTTAAGATTTTTTGAATTATAGAGTTATAAACTGAACATAATCTCTTTTCAATGATTATTTTCTTAAAATTGCTTTATAATAGTTTATGAATAAAAACTAGTATTTTATGAATAGGCAGTGATAGCTGCATGTACTCCTCCCGTTCAAGGAAAACAAATAGGAAGCAGAAAGCGGTTCATAAACAGACATCATCAATAAGTGATGTAGAACGTGACGCAAAGATGGCAGATATAAGGTTTTGCATACATATTGCAGAGGTTAATAGACCCTTTAAATCATGCGATCATTTGACTAGACTGATGCAAGCAGTACTGCCAGATTGTAAGATTGCGAAAGGCATGTCTCTTACGAGATACAACATTCCAGCAATTATTGAAAATGTTATAAGTAAACATATAATGTTAGAAACCACACAAGTATTACAAGGCAAATACTTTTCTGTTTTAATACACGAAATTATAGACGCGGAGGCTAAAATTTTATGCTTTTTAATGCGTTATGTTCACGAAGAAGAGGTCTACACAGATTTATTAGATCTAATTAGAATTACGGAATGTTCGGCAGAAGACTTATACAAATGTTTTTTGTATTCTCTAAAAAAACATAATTTGTCTTTAAATAATATCATTGGTGTAAGCATTGACAATCCGACCGTCATGCTGGAAAGACAGAATGCATTCATTTCGTATTTATTAAAAGACAATGAAGAAATGTCTGTCTTCCCATGGATTTGCTATTCACTGTATTTTGTTGCATGCAATGCGAGCAGTTACTTGCCATTGGACGTAAGGGAATTTTTAGATTTAGTTTATGAATATAATTCAGTAAGTCTGAAAGAAGTTGTATATTACATGATAGATTTCATGAAAGTTGTGTGGGCAAAAAGTCTGCACCTGTCTGAAGACATCAGATGTCTTGCAGTACCTGAAATTGTGGAAAGAATCTTAAATCAGTGGACAGTTTTGTTGGCTGCCTTTGAGGAGGCAGCAACAGAAGAGTCCGAAATAGCAAAGCCAATGTTTCAGAAATTTAATTGCCCATATATTAAGGCATATTTGCAATTTTTAAATTACGTGTTACACATATTTACAGGGTTCAACACAATGTTTCAGACTTCGAAAGTCCTAGTTCATTGCCTACTCCCCGAATGTTTCAGATTATTAAGATCATTGGCAGGCAATTTTATAAAGTATGAGTATATTGCGACACCCAATTTATATGAAATAGACGTCTATATTGATAATAATTTACTGCCACTGCAATCAATTTGTATCGGAGAGGAAGCTCTGGCAACAATTAATAAAATTCAAAATAGTAATGCAGAAAATACCCAAGGAACTAAAGAATTTTTTGAAAATATAAAAAAATATTACCAAACCGCTTTCGAAAGTATTGTTAAGAGATTGCCTTTCAATGAAAAGTTTCTACAATCATTAGAATTTTTAAATCCACACATAGCTTTAGGTATTCATCAGAATGACCAAGTAAACTCTATTTTGAGCAAATTTAAATCTAAATTTAATTCTGCGTATGTACTAGATGAGTGGGGTTTATTGACAGTTTATTTCTCAACGGAGAAAAAAGAAAAATTAGAAGTACTAAGTATACCTCAATTCTGGCACAAAATTAGAAACATTACAGATTTTTCTGGGAAGTATAAGTTCGAAAACATAGCAAAATTAGCACAGTTGTGCTTGTTATTGCCCCATTCGAACGCTGACGTTGAAAGATTTTTTACCATTTACACAGAAATAAGAACAAACAAGTGTGACAAATTAAAGCCAAAAACAGTAGCAGCATTAAGTAGGCTTAGATTATTCTTAAACAATAAAAATTTAAACAGCGGCAATTACAAACTCCCAGAGAAGATGATAAATTTATTTAATGACAGTATGTATGAGGAAGAAACCATACCGAAAGAACTCGCTGGGATTCTGTTGTTGGATGGGGCAGTTGAATATGATAACGAATACGATAGCGATTGTTAGAATATATTTTATATTTATAAATGTACAGATTATATGTAATTGTTAATATTAATTAGTCTTGTAATGTGTTCCTATGTAATTTTATAATATTAAGTTTTGTACTTTTGTAAATGCCAAATAGAGAAATACATTTTATGACCTCACGCGTATAGTGTATTATAATTAAATAAAGTACATATTTGATTTTAGCAAAATAAGTGATTAAATAAGTATTATTTCCATTTTTATTTTGTGTTTCCTTTTAAATCGTATGAATATTAAATATATTTGAGTACATTTTATTAGAAACAGGGAAGTGGAGGACCTTATTTTCAAATGTAAGCGTCCCACGCGCTCAAGACGTACACACGGCTCAAACGATTGTGGCCGATCAATACTCGATTGTGGGATACCTTATCATGGTTGGCCTTTTTTCGTCGCTAACATTCTACTGTATTTCATAAGCATGGTTTAAGGCACTGTAAAGCCTTAGAGCATGTAAAAGCACCGAGTCCCATCTTAGAACACTTCTATTTCGTGAGGGAAACATCGCTGTGACGACATCTGCATTATTATAATTATGTTATAAATCTTGACAGTCTGCTCTGTTCGAGGTGCTGTAGCGTAAATGATGCCAAGATTAAATGTAAAATAATTTTTATTGCAATGAACTTGAAGAAAAATCATAATTATTTTATGCTTCTCGCTAATAGGTATCACTCATCAAATTTCCGTAGAAGCACCATATCTCGTTCATGCATATATCGGCGACCTTGTTTACAATGAAAATGAAATCGATGAATCGCAAAAGATAAACTTGTAATGTGCAAAGTAAATAAATCAACGGATTTATAATGAAAGACACAAATAAATAAAGCGGGAAAGTATAGTAATAACGAAAAGAATGGAAACGAATGTTATGTATTCTTAGGGCTAGTAGGGGGGTAGGAAACCTGAATACTGGGATGAATAAGGTCTTGTATTTTATTTGTAGCAGCCTTCATAGATTTAAATGTAAATTCTGGTTCGAAATTCAAATAAAGCCACATTCGATTAATCGAAATATCGAATAAGCTTCTTCTTATTCTTATCAGAGGTCGCTGGATTTGACAGTGAGCACGTCGGTGTGCGACGGTGCTGAGTGGAATTAGTGGTTAATTGAAAAGATGATTCTTTCGCGGTTTACGGGGATCGTAAGATCCGCGAATCACTTGAAGCAGGGGAAGAATGCTGTGGTAAATTTCAATCCAGTTCGTCTAAGTCACGAGTAAGTTAATACATCCATTACATAATCCTTCGAACAGAGGTTACGTTTGGGTGATTTTTAATTCTCACTCGCCCAATATCTAATGCTAACTTGCGCCTACGCGTGCATGAAATGCGTATTTTAATTGCGCGTGTGGTAATTTAATTTCTTCCATTCATTCAGCATAGAATAAAATTTTTCGAGATCAATTAACAAGGGAACACCGCGAACCCGCACTCACCGATTGGAACGCAATGTGGATTTATAGGGTGACTCAAAACAATAATAACGATGTATTTCATTTGGGCCCTATCGCCCTTTAAGGGGGTGAAAACTAACCTCAAAGTTAAATTGGCACTTCCACTTTTTCGCGTATAACTCTCAAAGTACAACAGACAGAAAATAATGTTTCAAATAAAAGTTTAATGGTGCAATGAGCGCTACAAACTTGCGTTAACAAAATTTTAAAAACAGTTTAAAAAAAATACCTGCACGAAAAAAACCCCTTAAAGGGCGATAGGGCCCAAATGAAACACTCCGCTGTTCTTGTTTTGAGTCACTCTAGAAACCCACAAAATTGCGTTACAATCGGTGAGTCCCGGTTCACGGTGTTCCCTTGTAAATTAAACCGAGTGTATCACGTTTAAGGGGATACTAAAGAAATTGTAATATCTTTTAGAATGCATTACCGTCATGTCCCTAAATGTGACACGTTTCATATAATGCTAACTGAAATAGTCGGTGGAATCGCCTGGTGGTGGCTTCTTTGGAACTTTTGGCACGATTCTGGACATATTATTCACGTAAACATCATGATAATATTTTGGGGCAGCATATTCATGGGTTTGTAACAGATTCTGTAATTTTATACTTTATATGCGTAGGGACATGCTCCACATCATCCAGCACTTTGGACGGACGAGGAATTAGGAATTCCACCCAATAATTAATAATGTACATTAGTAGACTTCCTTCATAACCATAGACTTTCAATTCTGCGGCATATATGCAATGTTTTGTATACACTTACTCTGAATATAAAGCTGCATTGTGCTCAGTGAAATCTATAAGCTAGTATCCAATATATGAGATTCATTAATTGGTACATAACTGTTGAATAAAATATTGTTTTGATAAATAAATCCCTGTATTACGTAATTCCAACATATATTCCTTATTTATATTTACGTAGTACCAGGAAACAACTCGTAATACGTATAAGAAATAAAATAAAGGAGTAAAAATACAAAATACAATAAATTTATTAAAATATTTATTTATATACACTGGGTATAAAGAAAAGTATTCAAATGTACATGCATATTATTAGTTTCGTATCTTAATAGACACAGTTTTGGTTTCAAGGTATTCCTCTAATCCATCTAAGCCCCTGAAAAACACAAAACCAGAGCTTTACAATATCCTATTCTTGAAATTGTTCGATTCAAACGAATACTTGTTAAACTTACATTTCGCGGCCTATGCCGGATTGCTTGAATCCACCGAATGGAGTTTGCGGTGTAATAGCGTTGTAACAATTCACCCTATTCAACAATCACATCGTTTTAGAAATTTCCTGTGTCATACAGGTATACTACTCGGAAAATGTGTACAATAATTATTACCAAACGCTGCCAGATTGCACTGCTTGCGCGAAAGTCAAAGCTTTGTTGATATCGTTGGTGAGCACACCAGCAGCAAGACCGTATTCCGTATTGTTTGCGCGTTCGATAACTTCGTCCATCGTCTCGAATTTCAAGATAGATTGAACAGGCCCAAATATCTCCTCCTTGGCTATTCTCATATCGTCCGTCACGTTAGAGAAAACAGTGGGCTTGAATTGAAATCACAGAGATTAAGGAATGCTTAAACAATAAAGAAACCTAAAATTTGCAACAGAGAAGTCTACCTTAACGAAGTAACCAACGTTGCCCATTCGTTCTCCACCAGTCTCCAATACTGCACCCTGCTCTTTCCCTGACTTAATTAATCCCAAAACTTTGTTCAACATTTGTTCATCGATTTGCGGCCCTTGCTGGACCTCGGGATCGAAGGGATCGCCGAGCTTGGTTTTCAGTGCCAGCTGCTTGGCATGAGTGATAAATTCGTCATAGATTTTAGACTGTACGAAAGTACGCGAGCCAGCGCAACAAATCTGCCCGTGATTCGTGAACAACGCGCCGTATGCAATTTCTGCGGCTTCCTTAACTGTAAATTGTTATCCGTTATTGAATGCTATAAATAATTTAATACTTCGTAAAATGGATGCTCGATATACCGTTAACGTCGTCGAAAATGACCAAAGGACTCTTGCCACCTAATTCAAGACTGACACGTTTCATGTTCGTCTTGGCAGAGGCCTCCAGTATCGTATGACCAATCTATAAGCAATGTACAAATCTTTAGTACTGATTCAAATTTCATTAGAAAGCCAATAACACGAATAGGTACCTCCGTAGATCCAGTGAATGCAACTTTGCGGATGTCTGGGTGTTCGGCAATAGCTGCACCAGCTGTCGGACCGTATCCTGTGATAACGTTCACAACACCTGGAGGGAATCCAGCCTCCTTAGCGAGTGCCGCAGCGTAGAGCGCAGACAATGGAGTTTGTTCCGCAGGTTTCAAAACTAAGGTACATCCGGTAGCCAATGCCGAACCCCATTTCCATGCCAGCATAACCAAAGGATAATTCCAAGGAATAATCTGGCCTACTACACCAATTGGTTCCTTTCGCGTGAACGAGAGAAGATTCCCATCTAAGTAACGAATGTGATTAATACTCTACGAAATATGCAAAGTAACCAGTCAGGTATGACGTACCTGCAGGAATAGTGTCGCCACGGATTTTATCACACCATCCAGCACTGTAACGAATTGCGCTTATGCTTGCATGTACGTCGTAAACAGCATGCATATATGTTTTTCCATTATCCAGAGATTCAAGACTGGCAAGATATTCCAAATCGCGTGCAAGGAGATCTGCGAACTATAGAAACACAATATATTAACGGGGAAGAATATGGAAGCGAACGCTTTCTTTAAACTTCTTCGAGAACATTGTAAAATTGCGTAATAATGGATATACTTTGTTCAGAAGTTTCCCACGAGCAGATGCATCCATGTTCCGCCATGTGGATCCTCTCCTGAATGCTTCTTTCGCAGCTGCAACAGCCTTGTCTACATCAGCCTGAAAACCATAAGACAGATTAAGTAATTCATAATCCACAGTTTAATCGAGCGTGGTGAAAGCTGTATAACTCTGTTGCGGTGGAAAAGACTTTACCTTGTCACCCTCAGCGATTTTTGCAATAACAGTTCCATCGGCTGGGTTTATGGTGGTAAATTTCTTACCACTTTTCGCATCCACAAACTCATTATTGATGAATAACTGGAAATACGAACAGAGTAATAAGTATTATGGAATGAGTATGATTTTCATAAAACATGCATTGAGTTTAAATGTATTACATATATTAGGAAAATTGAAACATATTATCATGGAAGTGTATAATTTACCTGAGTGTATTTAATGTCTGGCATTTTACGTGTCATTTTGCTCGTGCACTCTCGTCGCTGCTCTCTCAAAGACTGACTCAAGATACGTCAGTATCACTGTGTTAAATACACAGTTGTTCTGCGATAACAGATAATGCTAGTAATATAGTCGTGCCCCGTACATACGAATTAACTGTAACCAAAATAGCTGAGACCGTGAATACATGGGCGTAGTGAAGGGGGGGGGGGCGTTGCCCCCCCCCCCTCTGACACAGGAAAAAATTAATTAATCGTTCCTCCAAAATTAAATTAGGTATAGTATATTACAAAGTAAAAATAAATTAAATTGTGAAGTAATTCCGCTTTACAGGACCCCGGTTATATTGGTTCTTATCTACGTATATAAATTGTAATAACAATATTGTTTCACTATTTATATTGCCCTCCACACCTCTGAATGAAATTCTAGCTACGCTCATGAATACATATGTAAATGATAGCGGAGGTTTCAATTATTTAATAAAAGTGGTTTTATATAGATAAAATTCAGCGTATATTCATAATTAAAATATATAGTTAAATACAAAAACATATGTAACTATTGTGCATGGATAGCTTTATATAGGGCGAATTCCACTTACGCCCAAATCGCCCGTTTTTGTAATAAAATGAATATCATAAATTATATGTTCCTGTTTTCGAGTAGTAATCTATAGTTAAAAACCTGTATTTTCCGATAATGACTCTTTCACAGATTTCTCTTCCATATTTCAAGAGGTATTCATAAATTTTGGAATATTTTGGTTTTCATAAGTGGAATTCGCCCATATAGTACGATTTTTTTATTATCGGTTTGCCAAATGACGACGTAAGTGCGAAAGGACAAAGTTCGAGCGCTTATTTATACAAAATGTTTTTGTTGGAACGGTGAAAGAATATGTATCTTGTGGGCTTATCCGGAGCCGATTAACATATATTGTGGAACAGAAGATTTGCATAACAAAGGAGGATGTTAGATATTACATGTTGTGAAATAAGAAACCGATTTTCTCGTGGCTACGCATTTAAACCGGGGGAACTTTTCAAGAGTTTTATTCGCTTCGCTTTATTACAGTTACATAATAAGCATCTGAATTCTCGTGGAGAACGTATTTGCGCAATCCTTTTACCTTCACGTGATTAAGATAAATTTGGGAGACCATTCTGATACGATATATATATCTATGCCTGATAGCGTTCATATCTCTTCTCCCTTTTGTTATCTTTCATTACTTTCATATCATTATTTGCAGTTCAATTGCGTGATTTAATTCAACGAATACTATGTAGTACAGTTATAATATTCAAGTCATTGGAATTAATATAGATACCTGAACCTCGATGAAAATAAAATTATATATATTATATAGGGAAAATTCCACTTACGCCCAAATCGCCAGCGCCCAAATGTCCCGTTTTTCTAATACAATAAATATAAATTATATGTTCCTATTTTCGCGTCGTAATTTATATTTAAAAACCTGTATTTTCCGAGAATGGCTTTCTCACAGAATTCTTTTCCATATTTCAGGAGATTGTCATAAATCCTGAAACGAAGACGACGGGCTTAACGCCCGCACGGTCGCGATATGTAATAAAAAAATCACGGGCGATTTGGGCGTAAGTAGAACGCACTCAGAATATCGCGAGAGGGGAAATATTAATTCATCTGTCTCACGTTCCACCAACCTCTTAATAATTTTTATTGGTATAATTATGGGAAAAGAAAGCACATAGGTAGTAGCTTTACTTAAAAATGAATCCCTTTCCAACTGCCGCGGGCTATTAAATCGATCAATTTCATGTTAGTGGCTCGGAGGACCAGTTGCTATGAGTCGCTATGCGATTTCAAGAAGGAAGAAAATGTCAAATCGAGTTGCACCTTAAAGTAGATCGGGTTTATTTCATCAGAAAATTATCTACAGAAACAGCTGTTGTGATTGTCTCGTGAAATTTAATCTCGTTGATCCGAAGAAATATTCGACATGAACGGGACGCAAGATTCAACGCGAGAAGCACCGCCTCAAGTTCCACGCGATGGAACCGGTGATGGGGTAATTCGTGTTTTAAAATGACTGTATATGATTCGTATACAAGGTTGCTTAACCCTTTCGCTGCGTATTTAAATTTTTGGACGATTCTTGGAAAGTATCAATTTTAGACGAATAAAAAAAGTTTGTAATTTTCAACTTATGGTTACTAATGAAACTTCATCAGAGGTGCTCGAGAATGGAATCCAAGAAATAAACAGTCGACTAGATATACAGTGAGTCAAAAAATGAATGGTACACCATTTAAAACAGAATAACTTTTTTAAAATTGGTCCAAACGTGTTGAGTTTTTTTTTTGAGAAGCTAGAAGGATTAGTTTACTAGGAGACGTGTTTCGTCGTTTTGAAAAAAAAGTGCAATTGGTCGGAATAGGGAAGAAAATAGTGAAGGTTGTTGTTTCAACTTTCTTATCTGAGCCTGTAATGTAAATTTAAATAATGCCTTTTATAGATTTAAGTAAGCTGTATAGATACTGAAAAAACCCTGAGGCGGCAATTAGGAAATTAATGGTTGTTTCACCATACTACTTTCAGTTTAACATATTGACGGATTATACAGGATAAGGTAAACGGTTAACGATGTACGTCACGACACAGTACCTTGGAGGGCCAGTTCAAGAGTAAGAGACCGCGTCACTATCGAAGGGCTATTTATACAGACCTCGCAGAGGATCGTGTCCCTCAAGCGACGCCGAAAACGCGCGGGAAAACTCGGCGTGAAAATCCGTCGACCACGGAAGGTATTCACTTCCACACGCCGAGAAATACTGACTTAGGCGAGTCAGGCTGCCAGATAGGTGACGCGGCCGTAGCCTGACTCGCCTAGGCCCCCGGGGAAAATCCCGAGAATATCTACGCCTAACGGAAAAATCTACTTAAAATTTAAAAAAAATTTAAAACCAACTTCAAAAAAATAAAAATGCACTGAAAAAAGAAAAATAAAATTTACCTCATTTAATCTATGACTCTCAATTTTTTTATGTCGGCGCCTCATCATTTGCACTGTCTAAATCTGAGATTAAATAAGGAAAAAAACTTATTTTTTCACTTCTCGGTGCATTTTAATTTTTTTGAAGACGGTTTTAATTTTTAAATTTTTTTTTATTATTTACTGTTTTAGTTATTTCAGTTGTACAAAAGGAGCTGCTCATAAAAACAGAACCGTCTGCTATTTAGAAACAGAAGATTCCAATAATAATGAAACAGGTTTCTCATTTTTGGTTTAACTTCACAACTACTTAACCGATTTTGATAATCCTTTCCCCATGACCTAAGTTGTTTGAAGCTAAACTAAATGCAATAAGTTTCGCGAAAATCGGTCCAGTAGTTACGGAGAAATTCGCGGACAAACATAATACATACTAACATACGCAGATACAAATACATCGAACTGAGAACATCTTTCTTTCTTGAAGTCGGTTAAAAACTACTACAGTCCTAATCCTTCCAGTTTCTCAAAAGAACTCAATTCGTTTGGGCCAATTTGAAAAAAGTTATTCTGTTTCAAAGGGTGTCCCAATATTTTTTTGACTCATCATAAATCAGACAGAGTTGGGCATTAAATAAAAAATTATGTAAATAACGGGTCAAACAAAAGTTATTTTAACTTTAGATTATTTAACGAATAAAGTTACTTTTTTCATTCGGCCATAATTTTTTAACTCTGATTCGTTATTCGAAATTTGTATTCAAATAAAATTTTTGTCCAACTCTGATATCAGAGAATATTGCTGAGTATCACAGTACAAGAGAACACTTCTCCGCATTTTACAATGCGTAGACTGAAGTCGAAATCCGAACGAGACTGACCCGTAATATAGAACTAAACGTTTCCTACAGCCTTCCACGCCTTGTCCCATGATGGAATCCACAGAGGGTGAAACGAGAGACAGACCGGCCCCGTATTTTCCTCAACCGGGAGACGAGCTTCCGGCGCAACCCGAAGCGTCGATGGGACCGATCGGTCCATGGGCAACGGGCCGCGCGACGTTTACACCTCAAGATGGTCTGACAGGAGTTAGGCCCGTTGTTGATCGATACTCTGTAACTAAACTCGGGGCAGCCCAATGGAGAGCCAACAATATGAGATTTTTCCAGCAATCGAATGAGAAGATCCAAGATGCCCAGTACGCGAACATAAATATACCCCTACACTTGCATTCTTACATCAATACTATCAAGACGCTGATGTTTCAGGGTTGCTATAAGCAATGCGAAACTGTGCGTCGCCAAATCGTTCCGCAAAGCGGACCAGACGCAATTGGAGACGACGGAGCACTTGAAGGATCGAGCGTGCGAGGTGCACCGTTGGAAAACCGAGCTGGAACACGTGATACTTGAAATGACTAAAGAAATAGAATTATTGGAAGCTGAACGCCGACGGGTGAAACAGTCCTTGTCGGTGTTCACGATTCCCGAGTCTATCGCCGGAGAATTTCTCCAACTGCGATCTAAGCGACTAGAGTCCGATCTGACCCGGGACGAAGTCGAAGAGGAGCTCACGAAAGTTAATATCCGTGGAATCAATAATGTTATGCCTGTTGCTATATACGTGTTAATTGTAGGAGGTAGCGCTTTGCTCGGAGGTGCGCGACTTGTTTGTCAGAACTCGGGAGCAGATAGAAATGCAACTGATCGAACTGAAAGCCGAGAAAGCGAGGATGGAGGTTGATTGGACTGACAAAACTGGCGCTTATACCATCGACTCCCAGTGTATGCGTTTAAAGAACGATTCTCCCCTCATATTATGGCATCCCGGTGCTACCAGGTTCCCAGGACAGTGTGTACCGATTTTTTATCTAATCGAGCAATTAAAATGGGCCTCTGCAATCTCTTGTAAATGTTTGTTAACAGACAATCGACACCAGCCAGTTACGAGCACTATACACGGGAATGTTTGACCGCCGCAGAGGCTGCCAGGCAGAGGTCGGTGAATTTAAGGTCTACGTTGAGCGCCATATACACGAATTCTATCAAGGATCTTCGTGACCAAGCTATGCGCGTAGATATCAATTTAGGTGAGAAGATCAAGCTTACGGAGGAAGTTCGTCTACAATTAGAAAAGGAATTACTTCGAGTAAGTTCAACTACCTCGGTTGCACAACAATTACGGTTATCACATTACAAGGGAAAACTTCTTGCAGTGCTTGTATGAGCAAGCGAACTCGGAGAAAGCGATTGAAGAGCTTCGTCATTCCGTACGCGGGTTGGATTGCGCAATGAAAGTGGCGCAAACACGATTAGCCGAGAGATTACAGCGACGCAATGTTGAAAGCTGTCGTGACACTCCTCAATTTGCGTGAGTATCTTATCATCGCGTTGCTTTAGGTGCAATCGCGCGAGGTTACGCTGCATGATAATAGAAACGTGGATGACATTAAATAATTCCTATAATTCAATTTTCTACAAATTATATTCTTGGCAATGATGCGTGTTATTTTTAGTCTCGTGGACGAAGTGAAAATGCTTAATGAGCGTACAGCGGCCATGCTAGCGGAACTGAAGCGAGCCGAAGAGACCCAGGCGGGGCTAGTAAAGGCGAGAAGCGACCTTGAACATGAAATAATCGTGAAACGTAAAACGTTGTATATAGATAAACAGCGGGGACAATTGTTGCGCTCGTTTTATCCCTCTGCAACAGCTCTATCAGGCTTTTAATGGTAGACGAGTAACACAGGGCCACGCTGGAGAAACGGAATCTATGAATGTATTTTGTAAATGTATTTTGGAAGTACACAGACTTATTCACGCAAAACTTCGTCAGTTCTCAGTGTTCGTGTATAGTAATTTTATAATATTTTTGTTTTGATATTTTATACAAAAATGAAAAATATATGGCCTGGATACTTTTGGGGTTTCTTTGTATGACGTTTCGTACATTAATATATGATTAAATTAAGTATTACATATTTATGATTAAAAACAGCTTACATTATCGCTATCGTTTCGGAATTAGATTCAATATGAGAAAAATATATAATCATAGTTCATCGTGCAGCTGCAAATAATTCGTCACAAACTCGTACAGATCGTCCAAGTTGCGAGCACCATTGTATTCGGAAACCTTCTGCCCATCACGATATAAACACAAAGTAGGGAAACCGTCTACTTCTTGTTCATTGCATAATTCTTTGCTCGCGTCGAGTGTACAGTCTACCTTCACTATATTCACGTCCTCGTTTATAAAGAACTTCTTCCCAAGCTCTTCCCAAATAGGTGCCAAACGTTTACAGTGTCCACACCAAGGTGCAAAAAACTTAACAAATGAGATGCCTTTTTCAATACCATGTTCAAAGTTGTCGCCAGTTAAACTCAGCACAGTGTGAGTTGTACTGTCCGAACTATCGGTCTTGATGTTCACTTGATCGTTGCCATTTCCCAGCATTTTTGATACGTAAGCTTTTAATTCTTCGTGAGTACGTTGCCCAGTGTATTTATCCACCTATGAATTTACATTCAAACGTTACCTCACGCCTGTTCGAATGCGAATTTAAACAAGATAGATTAAAGCGATACTTCACCTTCTTTCCATCTTCGATCCAAAGCAATGTTGGATATCCCTTTATATCGAATTGCCCGCAAACACCACGATGCCGTGTGCAATCAACTTTAGAAATGCTAACGTCTTTACTATTGTGCAGACTGTTGGCTAATTCCTCCCATGTGGGAGCTAATTTCTGGCAGTGTCCACACCAAGGTGCGTAAAATTTCACAAAATGGTAACCAGCGGATACGTGCTTATCAAAAGTATCCTCTGTTAATTCTAATAAACCGTTCACAGCTTCGGGAGGCGATGGTACAACATCTTCGCTCTAAATTAGAAACTTTCAGATTAAACAGCTGTATAATATGTATTATACTGAAGCGAAAACATGCTTGACAAGTACCCCAAGATTGGTGCTTAATTGGTCATTGAGGAAGGAGAGTAGGGATGGCAAGTCTCTCGTGCCTCTGAATTTAGTGCCTTTGCTTTCCCCAGCTTTGAAAAACTTTAGCCTGTAAAATTGTTGAAACTAAAGTTTACTTTGTTGTAACTATATGTCTAAATGTCTCACAAAATTATAAAAAAACTGTGCTTAAGAAATTGATCCTATACGCACGTAGGATAACCGGTAACATCGTGTTCAGTGCATAAACTGCTATCGGTAGTACAGTCAACCTTAGCGACTTTTATATTATTGTCTTCTTCGTTTGATAGCTCGGCTAGTTGCTCCCAGGTAGGTTCAAGTCTTTGGCAGTGTCCACACCTGGTAAAGATTATATATAAACAGTGTTATTCTGATAAAAATTATTCTCCTTGCATTAGCAAAAACTGAACAATTCACGAAAACTTGTAACAGTTTACTCCAATCTTCTCAAAACTTTTTATTACTTGCTACTCCGATAATGAACTTTGGTCTTGAATCGTAAGGTGTGATAAAACTACACGTACCAAGGTGCATAGAACATGACAAAGTGATTTTTCTTCTCAATCTCGTTGGAAAAATTGTCTTTTGTGTATTGTAACGTGTGTAGATTATCTTCCTCTTCACTCTTGACTTGACTCAGCATAAATACAATTAAAAAGATATGTTTCTTTAACATCATGGAACTCGTGAAATGCGCAGCCATAGCGATAAATAATTATTGCTTTCTAGGTATGATGAAGTATTCGATAAACAAATATTGTATCACTAACGGAGGTAGACGGAGAAAGGAATAATTTAAAAAATCTCAGCGTTCCATCGCTGATTCTTTGATCCCGAGGTTGCGGCGTTAAAGATCTAAATATTTCTACAGTGTACTATCAGAGATTCTAAACTTTCCACCGTTTAAACTGAAACGGAATATTGCTTGGTACTGTACGATTGTAATTCAACAATCCTTTCCACTTTACACTGGTCTTCAAGCCTCCTACAAATGGATCGAAACCGCCGATTCCGCCCCCATGATATTCGAGCATTGGCAGCAACATTTCGCTACGAAATTCCTATCATCCTTTTTCCTGCTGATTATAGTAACTTTATAATTATAGTCGCTATAATTCATTTGGAATCGATGAAAATTTAGAATAGAATTATTTAAAACACCATTATTTCAGGTAGACGCCATCTTATCTTCACTTGACCTAATAAAATCTTTCAAATATTTTAGAACCGGAAATACATAAAACAATTTTGATTCGTTGTTTGTCTATTTCAATAAATATCATTTTATTTCGTAAGTTTTCTATCGTGAACTACTATTTAGCATTCGTTTCGGTATTTATTATTTTAAATAGTATTTGAAATACAAGTGCCCGAGTACATTTCAAATAAATCCATCTACATCAGCAGGTGTTGCCTCATCGCACTTCTAATCCAATATTAGCAATTCTAATTAGTCCTAAAACGTAAAGGATGACCTGTATAAGTATTCTTACATAATAGTTGTTAAAAGAAATGACCTTATGATGTTTTATATAATGCAAATTACCTACGCCTGTATAGTAGCTACAGGGTAGCTACAGTATGATGCGTCATTCCATGTATAAACTGGTACGAAGTGGGGGAAGATTCATTGTTAAGTCATCCTGTATCGAGGATATCAAACTGTAAACAATGCGCGCAAGAAATACGATATGAGTGGCATCAAGAAGAAAGTTAATCATTTAGCAGTGTTTAAACAACGAACGAAAAATGACGATAACGCCGAACTGTCTGATGTTGTTATTATATCCGCGAGAAAGACTGGACATTTGAATCTGTCGTCGAGAGGACTGTACACGGGTATTTGCAACATTTGAAAGTGGAATAAATGTTCATCGAATGTTATATTTATTATTTAGATACATTTTGAAATCGTTCGAATGCTTGGTACTTCGATATTGCACTCGTAAATGAGCTAATGTGCATGCTCGTTCATATCTGTACTACATCGTTGTTTTCATAATTTCTCGTTCTTTTATTATAGCGTTTGTATATCGGGCAGGGCTCGAGCAACTAATTTATTACAAAATAAGATTTTTCCTTTCGCGTGGAATGTGTTATAAAAGTAGCATTGGCATTGTGGATATCACAAATGATAAACTGTTTATATTAAACTGTTATCCTATGTGTGAGAAATGATTGTTCTGTGTTTTGTAATTGTGAAATTGCAATAAAGTACACGTTGTATTTAAAATTTCTTATGTATGTTATATCGTTATTGGCAATAATAAACGCACAGAAATCAATTATTTGTGGATGGTAAACTGTTACGTGGGTAGAAAGATTTGCACTATCATGCTTCAAGCTTTCCAGCAGCATTTCATTCTTTTATTATTTTGTCATTGTTGAGGTATGAAATATGAAATTACTACAAATGTATCTTGTTACGGAATATTTCTTTTACTTGTACACCCATCTCGTTTGAACAATTAAAAGAATATAGTGTACGCAATCCGCAATTAATATTTTCAATAAAGTTCTTGTCGTAAAGTCAGATTTTTTTTCTTTTTATTTTATTCTCCATAGTTAGCTTTGCATGTTAGATTACGAATAATGCCATAGAGCAAGCAACATTTGCAATATCATGCAAGATCATCAAAAGCATATATTAAGGTAAGTCACTTTTAGTTGTAGAAACATATCGTTTTGCGTAAGCTCACATTTAGAATTAGGTAAGCATATGAAATGTTACAATGTGTTCAGATTATTAAAATTTGTTACAGTACCTAATAGAGTATGGAACATAAATGAATTAACGGAAGAAGAGGTGAACGAGCTCCGTTTTGAACTCGATTATGTGCACAAAGATGAACGATGGTGGGAGCAAGAGCCACTTAAGTTACTGGATTTAAGCTACAATAGTTTAACTACAATTGACCCAAAGCTAGAATGTTTAACAGAATTAACAACATTACTTGTGCGTGTTATATTTATGACAACTATTTGTTATCACAAAATTGTATACAGTAATTTAAAGTCGCAAATAATTTTGATAGCTGCACAATAATTTGTTAGAAGATCTACCACCCGAGGTTGGGAGTTTAAGTAAGCTAGAAATACTAAACGCATCAAGTAACAAGTTACAGAAATTACCGCATCAGTTTTATAAGTTGACCGAGCTACGTGAATTATGCTTGAAAAATAATGGTTTGAAGGAAGTGGATCCTGCTATTGGTGATTTAATTATGTTATCGTGTCTGGTAAATTATAACACAACTTTTATGTTCGCTCAAAGATTTTCACGTACAAACATTTATGAAATACTTTATACACTTAGGACTTGTCGTGCAACAATTTATCTGAATTGCCACCAGAAATGGGATATTTAGTGCGATTGACTTCTTTGGATATAAGTCACAATATGTTAAAAGAATTGCTACCTGATTTAACAAGTATGAGAGGTACGATTTGCAATAAGATAGAGTTCTAAACAATTTACTTCTATGTTATAACATCAGTCTCAAAACAGAGAAACAGTTGCACATTCTTCTTATTCACTGTAAAAACTTTAATAAAAATTACACATATTCTTTTGGAAATAGCATTACAAAAGTTAGATGCAGGCTATAATCAGTTGGAAATATTGCCACCGCTGGGTGAGTTAAGGAAAATTGAAACAATGATATTGCAGACAAACAAATTAACAACATTTCCTCAAATATCTGGTTGTACGCTATTAAGAGTACTGCACTTGGCTGACAATAACATTACAGTACGTATTCATATATGCTAATCTTAGCACACACAGTGGTCATTTTGTAAGTTCATCGAAGAAAGATAATTATTACAATTAGCAGTAAATAGAGCTTTCGAGTTTCAACACAGAATTTACAATGTAAAAATGGTCAATGTTAACTATCGAACCGGTTATATTCATTTTACATAACTTTTAGGAAATTGATATGTCTTGCTTGGAAGGTGTAGGACAGTTGAAAACATTGACACTAGGGAACAATAAAATTCATTCGATACCAGAGGAAATAATAAAACTGGTAAATCTCGAAATCTTCGATTTATCGTACAACGGTCTAACTATGTACGTTATTTTACATATATCATTATTGTATATCGAAGAAGCATTTACAGAACGACATTATTTGTTATACAGAGTACCAAGTTATATCGGTATAATGCCAAATTTAAAGCAATTTGTAATTGACGGAAATGAAGTACAAAATGTAAGAAGTGATATAATACGTTGTGGTACTCCACGAATTTTGAAATACATACGACAGAGTGTCAACAGTACAAACTTAAATACAAATGAATATGTAATATCGGTTGCCAATTCCAACAATTATCCGGATAGGTATGTGTCCGCAAATTGTCTTCAGGCTTATCAATCGCGTAGTAGTAAGTCACTGCCGAATCATTTCTAATGTCTTAGATATACAATGCAAAGTACAAAGTTACTTAGTCTGGCTGGACAGAATCTTGCTGAGCTGCCGCAACAGGTCTTGGAAGACGCTTGCATAGCCGACGTAGGTACAGTGGATTTAAGTAGAAATAAGCTGGCTGCCTTACCTGATCAGTTATCGATAATTGCGAGAGTTGGCGACTTGAAACTGACGTCTAATCACCTAACATGTATACCGGAATGGATTGGAGAACAGTATAAGTATTTGCAAGCTTTGGATTTAAGTAAAAACCTGTTCGACTCGCTTCCTTCCAGCCTCGGCCTGCTGAAATACCTGCGAGAAATTAACATGTCGTTTAACAGGTACTGTTTCGTTATTTTATTTTGTACATATTACTGGCAACATATACTCAGGTTTCTCTGTATTAACAGGTACGAACAATTACCAGAATCGATTTATGAAGTCGAATCGTTGGAAATACTTATAGCAAATGACAATTTAATATCTAACATCGACGTATCGTCTTTACAAAAGCTGCTAAAGCTTGCAACGTTGAATCTATCCAACAATAACATTGGATATGTACCACCAGAACTTGGCAATTTGAAACATCTAAGGTGAGTCAAAATAGATTTATTAAATTCTTATAAATATTCATGAAATTAAATGTCCACAGAACTTTGTGTTTATCTGGGAATTGTTTCAAACAACCAAGGCAAGCAATTTTGGTGAAATCTACGGAGGAAATACTTGCGTACCTTAGAGACAGAATAGCGCATTAAAAGGCAATCTACAAATTGTTGAAGAGTCTTTAATTATTTATTCTAATCGGAAGAGTATTATAGAATAACTGAGATATGTGTAGGTGAGATTGTACGCAAATTACGCGATGTTAATAACTTGATACATTTTGAATGTTAAAAAACGCGAGAGAATATCGAAAAGGTAAGTGATTGATAATATGTCTTTGTGACAATTCGATTTACTGTTAAGAAATAGTGAAAGGAATATTTACACGAATAAAGCAAAATTTTATACGAGAAATGTGCATTTTATACATATTGTGTAAATTATTTACAGTGGGCCAGATCACAGCATATCTGTTAAGTACTCGTTTCTGCGATTTTAAAGCATCAGCTAATTAAAAAGACGCGCAAAATTAGAATAACTAATGTAATTGACCAATTCTATTTTTTTATATAAAATTATTGTAAACGAATTAAGTGTCCGCGTCTCACGGTAGTACCTCGTGGCCATTGGCCAGTCGATTGTATTTTGTTTGTTATCTGCAGATTTAATCTATTCTTTAAATTACAATATTCAGAATTGAGTTCTTTAAAAGTAATACTTTTAAAGTACATAAGTAGATTCTATGAAACTATAGACTCCTTGTACCTAAATAGATTCCTTAGATGTAGATTCCTCAAAATCATAACCCTTAAACGTATGTAGTTCGTTTAAAAGTAATTTCCTTGAAGCTTAAATAAATTATGAGTAAACTCAGATGTACTTAAAAATGAGGAAGTGAAGGAATCGCTAGCAAATCCTACGGCATATCCATCGATGACGTCTACATGCTAGTTCAAATTTCGCGCCAAATTCTGTTACGCGGCAGTTTCATCTAGGTTCCTTGAACGTGGACCGTTGTTACCTCGGTACCGTTTTCTAAGTCGCGATACGTGAAAAATGTAGTGTGGTTTTGATCCAAAATCCATCTACAGGCTTAATAGTGTTCTTTCTACAAGATGTACTAATAAGAAAACACCGGCAATTATAAAATTAAGATCGTAATGGTATTCCCCCGATTTGCTTGCAACATGTTGTCACAGACGAGGTATACGATAGACTTATCACCTTATGGATGTTCGTATCGCCACTCATTCTGTATTACCGACCCATAATTTGAGGACTGAATTGTAGTGACATCTGCTCATGAACAGCGTCCAACTCAGCAACTACTCTTAAATGGGTTGAAATGCTGATAAGTGTGTGCGTGCTTGTATACGTTTGACTTGTTCAGAGTGACAGTTTACATAGAGGGCAGGCTTTTGCTACATTATGGCCGGTATTCATAGTCGCTACTTATTCTTAAACAAATGCTTAAGCATTCGGCATCCTTTACTAGCTACTAGGTTAGTAGAGGATGGCGCATGCTTAAGCATGCGGCATCCGTTACTAACTACTAGGTTAGTAGAGGATGCAGCATGCTTAAGCATTTGCTTAAGAATAATTAGCGACTATGGACGGTATTCATAAACGTGTCTTAAGATTAAGCAAATGCTTAAGCATTCGGCATCCTTTACTAGCTACTAGGGTTAGTAAAGGATGCCGAATGCTTAAGCATTTGCTTAATCTTAAGACACGTTTATGAATACCGTCCTATGAATACCGGCGTATGCTTTGGCTCGGCTTGTCAACGATTCACGCGGATTTCTTTCCGAAAATCCATTTCAGGGATCAAGACACTATGGCGCTCAAAAATGGTATTTCTTCAAAGCCCGTGTAAGCTATAAATTGCAAGATGACATTATTTATTAGTACTTTGCGTGTAGTAGAACCCTTTCACGTATCATACGCCGAAAAGTATTAAAAATTCACGCTGTTACTGACATTCCCGCTAGTTCCTAATGCATTGTTTAATCATTCTAGTGAAGTAATAATAATTGGATTCTATTTGCCCCGAGCATTAGTTTATCGCCGACATTGAAATTTACAGTAAAATCTAATTCTTAAAAGCCTCGTAGAAAGTTCAGTGAAGTGTGTGCATGCCATAGTGCATGTTATTTCGTGATCTCTCAATTCGTGCATCAATTTCATCGATTACTGGACCATGCGGGAGGCCCTTTAACAGGATTCCACTGAGATATAACCATTACCAATTAAGAAGACTTCTCGAGCAACACTTTCCTCGGGTCCAATTATGGGTCTCCAGTATTGGAAGACATACGGAAAGTGCAGTTTGCATACCTGCAGCTGCGAAAAGTGCAAGTGGTGCAATCAGCGTTGCTAGATAAAATTATTTCCGGCCTTGACGAATTTCAAGCTAGCTGGGAATCGTTGGAGCTTAACAGAACGTCAACAACCTCAACCAAAGTCGCACCATCGCCGAAAGATATGCCGTTCCAGTCGAACTTTACCGACGACAGTGATCGGATCTCAGTGAACGCGTGTGAATATTATGTCGTGATATCTCGATTCCTGTATTAATTTCGTCGATTCATGGACCATGTGGGAGGTCGCTTAACAAGATTCTAATACAATTCACCCAGTATCTAGAAGACTTCTCGAGCAATATATTTCTCGAGGAGCTGGTAGTCGTTGGAGCGAGACAGAACGTCAACAACCTCTAGCAAAGTCGCACCATCGCCGAACAATGTACCTGCCAGTTCAATTTTATTCGCGATCGTGATCGGATCTCAGTGAACGCGTGAGCATATTATTTCGTGATTTCACGATTCCTGCATCAATTCCATCGATTACTCGACTATGTGGAAGGCCCTTTAACAAGATTCTACTACATTACACTCAGTATCTAGAGGACTATTTTGGAAAAACATTAGTCGAATCCGAACACATCTCCCCACTGTTGAGAGATGTTTGAAAATGTGAAGTGCTTTTGTAATCGCGTGCAATGTGATTGTAGAGTCAGTGTTTATTTCGCGATAAAGTATTTCATAGTGAACACTGATCCTGCGTGTTAGTAATGTTAACCCAAACGTAGAGTCCGTGTTTTAATGCATCTAGAATTAATTCAGAGCACCGGTGTTCTTAATGCTTTTTCACCGCGAAATTAATGCGACATATTTGTGAGTGTGACGCAGTCTATTCGGTACTGAACCTGCAGCTGCGGGACATTGGCCTGTAGATCGAATAGTTGCTGCTGAAGGGGGATGCTTGTCTGCATGGATAGCAATGAGACTGTTTGCAACGAACGGTGAGTGATACTTTTTCATTTTTTCAATCTTTCTGCATGCCATCGAACAAAATGATTGCTGTAGCGAGCGCAGACAACACGAATACATCCTTAGTACTCACGAATAGTAACATTAATGCGTGTGCTTCCAGATATTTAATACGCGTAGAAACATACAATAAATAAATTTTAAATTCGCGATTGATGTTTTAATATCGCGTTTCAAACATTCTAAACTACTTTTCTTTAATTTCACAATTATTCGGGATGCTTAACGTATCGAATACGAGTTACATTTCTGAAGTTGAACTCTTCGGTGTGAGATCTTTCAATTACTCTTAACAGTAATTAGATTCGAGTCATTAGATTCTCTTAATAAGGCGCGAATAGAAAGCATTAATTTGGTATAATAACTAACAATGACAGTCATTGTTGGTACTACCTGCTCACAATGCTCGCTACTTTTGCTTGACCGTTCCATCTGCTATATATAAAGAGACACTAGTGGCAATATCACAAGAAATCAAGAATGCCACATTTACCATATAATAATAAATGACAGTTGTCAAAGTGGCAGCTGTATAAACTTAAATTTCTTTCTCCCTTGCATTAAATTAATTTTAAGCTACTAAACCTAAAATTTTATACATCGCGGAAGAACTTGCACGCGTGCTTAGTTTTAACTATCTATAGTCCTAGCAATAAGTCTTAGTTTAAGAACTTTAGTCGTAAAACTTTTCCTAAATTTTTCAAAATGCACAAAGCATTGGTCGAACATGGACCAGAAATATTTCGTAGAAATGGGTCACTTTCGTAGGTACCTCCATGTCGGTGTGCTCGGATAATTGGTAACGTTTCCCAAGCATTGCGACTTGCGAAACGGAATCAAAAACTGAAGCCTACGATCTAGGTTAAGGGCCCAGATCGGGCCAAACTTACCTTCAGTGAGTGTGGTTCGGTCTCGGCAGCTAATCAGAATTTTATTCTTTTTCAGATAGGTATTTCGTCGATGGTTTTGCGCAATTTATTCGATTTTATGTATTTCGTCGATGGTTGTGCGTAATTTGTTTTATTTCATGTATTTCGTCAATGGTTTTGCGCGATTTATTTTATTTCATGTTCTGTATTTTATTATGTTTATTTAATTTCCTTCCAGGCTGGTCTCACTATTACTAACATAACGTAGTTGATTGTTTCAGCTTTCCAGGTTCAGCCATTCGCGGCGAAGATACTTAAGAAAATAATATATTTAAAATTAAAAGTGATAGTGAAAAGTAATAGTGAAACGTGTTAGTGTAAAGTGATAGTGGAAGAAGACATCTAAGGAAGCCTAGGTTAATTTATTATAGCACAAAGTATTTAAGGCCCCTTGTAAAATTGCCAAGTAGTTACAGAATTTTATTAGCTTTCTTGCTCTTTCATTGGCTCCTCATCTCTGATGAGGAGGTTGCCGCTGCTTCCGTTTTCGGAAGCAAGTGACTGAGCTTGAAATTGGTATGGGTGAATCAGTTTCATCCCTTGGTGTTCTTGTTGAAAGGGAAAAGTTTCGGGCGTATGGGGTGTACCTTTTGGTACACTGCCTGCGTAAGTCACCCGTCCGACTTCCCAGTCACCGCGGTAGTCGGCTCGCAATCCTCAGGTTTACCTGACGTGTCGCTCGGTGCAAGAGGAATCGTCTGGGAGACGCCGAGCGCTTTTCCCTTTCGACTCGGACATTAGGGTGGTAGGAACTGCGCCATCCAATACTCCTTTCATGCTCACCCGTAGTCTTTCCTTCCTTGCTGAATTTATTTCAATCGAGTGATTGCTTGGCAGTTCCCTAGATTCGATATCTAAACCGAAGGGATCAATGGAACTTTGTTTCCATCCATTTCTTTGGTGTAGTAGGCTAAGAGTTTCATGTACAGGGAGATCGACGGAACTTTGATTCCATCTATCTCTCTACGGGTATCCAAACGCAGCAACCTCCTCGCGGCGAGACCTGGTAATCGGTGAGAACCGAGCCGATGTCTGCGATTGTCAAATATTCTAATTACATATAAGAATTTCTTTAACTTAGCAATACTATGGTAGAATGTAAGAATAAAATATATAACTTGAAATGTTGTTCGATTGTTCCTTCCGCACCCCAGAACACGAGTACAGTGTTAAGATAGAAGGATAAGTGCAAGTTGGAATATTTCATCGAAATACTGGAACTGATGGGTTTTTGACCATTTTTAAAGTCCTCTCTGCTTCGGCACCTTATTGAAATATATTCCTTGGCGAGGTATTCCACGTTACATCATGAAAGCATGTCTTCCACAAATAATGTTGTTGTTTATATCAATTTTTATGTTCAATAAATTTGTTTTGCATTAAGTAAACTGGAATAGAACAGCAAGGTTAAAAGGCGTATGTGTTCTTGTTCTGTTGTGATCCTTCTTTCTCTGTCGTTGCACGGAATACGTTTATAAAACGATCTTTAAAGTGCTACTCTAACAGAATCATTTATAAATCGCGGGTTTCAAATGATCTAAGTTTTAACCAGTTTTAACCGTGTTGATTTCTAATTCCTACCACGCGTAGCGTTACAATCTTATTTTAGACTGAATCGATAACATTGGGTGTGACATGAAAATGGTAAGGGGGCTCGCGAGCCCCCCGAGCGTGTGATACAAAATTACATTGTGTGATGTGTCTATCCTATACATGGTCTGTGATCCTATACCTGGTCTGTGCTAATATCTTACGGTTCTTGCGGACTTTCGCGGTCCAGCTTTGACTGCCTTACCGATCTAGAAATTCGAGACTGATTGTAGTGTCCTCTATTTATGAACGACGGTCAGTTGAAGAACTATTCGTCGAAGTAGCATTGGCAGCAAAGGGAAAATGTTGCGTGGATATGTGACTTGTCTATGTTGGGTCTTACAATTATAAGACAACTCTTGACTGAAACCCTTACTGAAATGTACCAAGTTCCAATTCTTTGGTAAAGTATTCCAAATTACATCTATCGAGAAGGACCAGGTCCCCACAAACCCGGGGAAGAAAAATGCATTGGATGCTTGGTCTATTCGGTGCTTCGTCAGTGATCTTTCGATAGTACTATCAATGCCGGTAATGTAGGAACCATGAGATATCATGAAATACATAATTAAAGTCAGTTTTTTACATTCCCAAAGGATGATCACATGTGAATTGTAACAGACACAAAGCATTACAGGTTGCCGCTTTCAGCGATGAATTTTGATATCACAAAAAGGTATCAGAAAATATTGATCTAACGTTTCGCATCTCTCGATAAACCTGTCTGGTCTTTTGCTGGTCTCGCGCTCTTATCACGAGAGGTGGTTTGATGAGCGCTGCAATTCGCGTTTTTTTCCGAACGAGCGCTCTTCGCCTTTGGTTTCTGTTTGCTCTTTGCACTCGACACACGTCGAACGATCTCCTCGATGAACTTTTGATCCTTCTCGTTTATATCCGCCAGCACGTTGCTCTTTTTACTTTCGTCCTGACCCCTGCAACTGCATTTTGAAACGAATCTTTTAATTAATCTTTTAACCGATAGACGCTTCAACTGAGCTGTGAAATTTCAATCTATTCCAAATGGACGATACTACTCACAACCACATCAATCGCACATTTCCCCCTCGCGTAATACTTTTCCAACACGGGTGCGGATATTAAGCTTTTAACGTACGAGCTACCGTACTGAACGAAGTTACTTCGCAGATACTGATGGTGAGTACAGAGTTCTAAACTTTATTTTAATACGCTTCTGCTTAAGCTCTTCAGAGTTTTAGATAATAATTTCGTTACTTTGTTAACACAGCGTTTTGAGGATAAGCTAAAGTGCAGTACACGAGTTCGCACTCCGATCCAATGTAAGAGTTTCCATCCATCGATTTTTAATAGTTTCAAACTGAACCAAACTCCAGAAGCCGAAAGGCACCAGAGTGTTACTAAATCACGTGTCCTACACTTTTCCTTTTCATTCCTAATATTCCCAAGTCGTAAAAGCATCAGGCACGAATACCAACACTTCCGCGTATTCCTCTTTTTCATCGCACCATCATAGATAGTACATTCAAGCTAAAGTCTGAAGTCCCTAAAGTGACGAAATATTCAGTCGCCCGCCGACGCGCCGTTAATGGCATTCTTCAAGACGAAATTTAGGGGAGGTCGATCGTGCCCCGAGGAATATCGAAAATGAAATTTGCCGTGCATTTAACGTGGCCCTTTGGACGCCGAGTGAACATGGGACGGTCTAGGCACGTCTAGCGCGGAGGAAGCTCGCATCTCGTTACGCGAAATTTGAAGCGGCATTCTCGGCGGTACATTACGCCGGGCGTTCCGCTAATGAAACGACTAAAATGCGCAGAGTGTAGCCCGGTTTAGGCGATAGGGGTTGCTACGCAGCACTGGCAAAAAGTCAGAGAGCTCCGTTGCGATCCGACGTTTCTCTCGGTCTTTTTTCTTCCGTTTCCGTTACGCTCCGCTCGCCCTAACAAATACGCCTCTTGATTTATTTCATTTATCCTAACTAGCCTTTGCACGCGCGTTGCTCGTCCCTCCCTTTGATCACTATCGCCTCCTCGAGGACTACGTAGGCGAGGATAATACGATTATTTTCTAAGCGGACGAATGGATTTCTAAATGAAGCTACAGTCATGCTACCTTTAATTGCAAGGCAACGAATCTTCGAGCCGCTCCGGCATTCCGAGACTTTTAAATTAATCGAAATCGATGTTGCTCACAACTTTCGGTTATTGTTATTCGGTAATCATCCGAGTGGGCGAACGCGGAACAAGAAAAGTATACTTGGCGGGCTTTGAGCCGAGCAGCGCGGCCTTAATCTACCTGCCCGTAATCGCGTGCCCTCCAGATCTAATTATTGATTAAAACCAAGTTTTTTAAGTGGAAATTCCGCTGGTCGCTGGAAGCTCTGGAAAAATCGGACCCGGTTGCCGAGGTCCTTGCAGACGGAATGCCCGTGTCCACCAGAGATAATCGAATCAGCAAGTTTTACGACTTCCAAGATTCGTTTGCACGGACCTCTGCGCAAAGGCTGTTGCTCCTTTTACTGGCTTTTCGCGGTGAAGTGGATTGAATTATAAAGCGGGAGGAGGTCGATGCTTTTACCTTTGATGACCGTTGTAAAGCTTTGCTATTAGCTTGTTCAAGCACTGGTTGTCCTTTTGATGCGACTTCACCTCCGATTCCTTTTCCTGTAAACGTCACAGAGATCTTTAAATGTCTCCTCCGTTTAAATGCTCCGGATACTTCCATTGCTAATCAGCAACGATAATTACCATTAACGTTTTCGACAGAGTTTGAAGTTCCTCGTAACGCGTCTCAGAAAGGTGACGAGCTGTGATCGTCTCTGTGGTTAACCGAGTTAATTGTTGTCTGTAGGTCTGCTCGCGTTCCATTGCCTTGTCCCAGGCTTCTTCTCTGGCGATTATGGTGTCTCGAAGGGTCTGCATGTCTTTCTCTAGCAACTCTAACTCCGATCTATCATGGGAAAGGTTAATGGGAAGGTTTAAAGGCGTTACATACGTTTAGTCGCGGCGAAAATGAATGATTTTGGAATTTTTTTAAAGGGTTTTAATGACAAAAGTAAAACAAAATACTTATTACACATGATTTATTAGTCCACGAGGTGCATGAAAAAAATTATTTACAATAATTTCTGTATTTAATTATTTATGATGTTTGCGGTTTTTTAAACCATTATAGAAAAAATGATCAGCATGATATCTCCTTTAAACATCGATGGATCTGAAAAATAAAATGATATTCTTGTAAAACAATGTTGCCAATATTTTGTTTTATTCATTTTTTATGAAAGAGCAAAATTTTGCGTGGCAAAAATTCTTTTATCTTTAAAGTGCTATAAATTTATTTATTTTCTTTAAATTAAAAAATTTGGCCCATCAGCCCATAATGACAATATTATTTTACAAGAATATAATTTTATTTTTCAGATCCATAGATGTTTAAAGGAGATATCCTGTCGACTATTTTTTCTGCAGTGGTGTAAAGAACTTCACAAGTCATAAATAATTTAATACAAAAATTATTGTAAATCAATTTTTTCGTGCACTTCGCACACTCGTGGACTAATAAATCATGTGTAGTAAGTTTTTTATCTGTTTTAATAAAACCCCTAAAAATATTCCTAAAATCATTGATTTTCGCCACGGCTAAACGGCTCTATAAACCCCTTAATAGGCTAATGGAGCAAGAAGAATCACGCGTTTACTTGGTAATGACAACAGTGGGGGGTTGTTTCTCGCAACTCTCCAATTTTCTCTGGCAGCCCGTGCACACTGCCCAGATTTGCACCCCTCGATCGGTTCTGGGTACAATATTCGTAGTAGACGTTCCATTTGCCTTCACCTGGGGCATGTTCTTCATCTAAAATCACGGTAAAATTAACGTTTCCATGTAAGCAGACTTAAGACAAGGACGCTTTATTACACCGACTTGCACCGCTGCTTTCTTCATCTCCGCCACCCTCGACTTTTCGCTCTCGAGTTCCTGGCGCAATGACTCCATCCTCTTCCCCAATATTTTCACATCGCTTCGCTCGTCTTCCAGTCTTCCGAAGAAATTGTGTTTAACAAATGAGTATTGTTCAGTGACGGTAAGAGCAGAATAAGGTAAGGAACAGAAGCATGTAAACGAAGGGGGCGAGCAAAGTAAGAGAAACAAATAATCGAGTACTGGCTCATAGAATATGTATCTACAGTCAAAGCAGTTTTCATCGTCAACGGAACTCTGAGAGTCTCGTTTTTAATTAAAGTACACTTTTGACAATGGCTTATAGAAGTAAAGCTTAACGCGGAGTTGCTAAAGTTTGAAGGAGTAGAGCTGCTCGTTAGTATGGCGAGCATGTCTCAGCATAGGTTCGTGTATTCGCGTGCGATTCGGGGAGAGTTGGCGTATTAATACCCACTGAGACGTGAGAACCTTGTTCTCGGCGATGAGGTTCTGATTACGCGTCTGCATCACGGTGTTACTGTCCTCGAGGAACCTCATTTTCGTTTGCATCCGCTCCAAAATCAGCACATCCGCCTGTTTGGTCATCTCCTGTTTAGACGCGGCGATCCTTCCGGCTTGCAGTCGAGCGTCCGGAAACAACGGGTCGCCCCTTGCTAGGAAGAAATGCCCCATGAATCTGTCTCTACTTTCAGATCAGATTACGATACCAAATCGCGATTGAGATTCTCGAGTCCCTTTGTTCGCCATCTACGCCCGAAACTATCGTAAATGATGCATCGTCTTGCGTGATATGGATGCTCAGTGATGTATCGATACTTGATCACGAACTTAATTGACAAGCGGTCTGGTCAATTTGCGCGAGTTTGATTTCACGATAATGTATATGTAACTAGAAGATCTCTCCTGGTACATAGTTAAGATTGATTTGAAACACCAGGAGAACTGGGGATCATCGAAGAACTGCATTAGTCTGTTCAATACAGTAGCTTCACTTTAAAATTTACGAGTTTTCCACTGCGTCCACTGCGAGCCAATTTTCAATCTGCTGTTGCTTAAAAACTATCTACTAAATTAAGTCGCCAAAATTCTGAGACAATGTTTGAACTTTGTAGATGTAGAATATACGTTCATCGTTGTGAATTAACATTTAAAGTATCATAATGTTTAAAACAGTAATATCATTTTAAATGATGCCTCAAAGATATTTTACTTTAAAGACAAATTGTGAGTCCATTTTGACGTAGTATGACAATCGAGGGTGAAGGGGGTAGGTTACCCTCGATAGCCATAAAACAGGAGGATCGAAAACCGCTACGTTTTCTGTATATCTCATTAAATTTTTATCCAAATCATTGGAACTATTAAACGGTGCACCGCGTACACGCCTTTACGTTTTTGCTGACAACTTTTATGTACATAGATATATTTAGACTTTTCCTGTTTTGTGTTAAAGCTCGTAGAATAACGATTAAAACTAGAAGAAAACATTCTCCCTACTGTTATTTATCACTTTACAATTTGCATTTGAAAAAAGGCCTGTTTTAGGGCTATCGAGGGTAACCTACACCCTTAAGTATCTACTGGACAGTTTTCGATACGGGCGATAACACGTATTTTGAGGAAACTCAAATCGCCTGCGCCCTCTCTTCTTATTCACCAAACCTTGTATATGCACCCTTCAGTCTCAAAAAATTAATATCCATGGCGGTAAAACACCCATCCTCGAATCACAGATTACCGTTTCGAATCCCGAAAAGAGTTTTGCAATCACTGATTTCCGTTTTTCCTTTGAATTGATCATTTGTCGAATTTTAACAACCACTTTAAAGGGATTCAAAGCAACTCTCTCTCTCTCTCTCTCTCTCTCCTGTCTCCAAATGGAAAGTTCCATTTTACCTGCCGTGGGGGTTTCAACGTTGTGCTCTTGAAACTCCTGCGCTCTCCATCCTGTGTGATACCCTCCTGAAAGTTGAAGTAGACTCGAGATTTATCATGATTCGTTCATCGCGGTGGAGTTAATTTCCCCCAACTTGCTTTAATTATTGGTTTGGTTGATTAGGACCCGCGAAAGAGGCAGAGGAGCGTAATCGTATCGCGTACCGCTTCTGTGGACATCCTGGTGCTGAATCCCGGGCGAATAGAAAGGAGACACGTAGCGACTGTACTGGCCATCGAAGTAGTTTCTTTCTTTCGGCGGATTCGTCGACTGATAGTGCATGCACGACATCTCGCAGACGGATATCACAGTGACAGAAAGCACGCGAGAATCATCTGCGATTGCCCTTTAACGTTTCCTTCTTGTCAATGAAACGGGGAACTGGGTCTCGAAGGAGATGTCGAGTTGGTATCGGCAGGTCCTTTGTGATCCGGATCACCAGGAATTCTCCTCAGATAATACCGAGAGTGGTCTTTGGAAATTAAATAGGAAGGTTACGCGAGCGACTCACGCGTTTTTATTACCCTGAAATTTTCGGCGTCAGGTTCGAGTGCCATCTTTTGTTTCTCTCAGCGTGCGGACCAATTATGCTCAACAATGAAGGGGGGGAAAACACGTTCAGAGTGGTGGTAATGGTGTGCGTGACTGAACAGCGTCAGTTCACGCACACCATTACCACCACTCTGAAGGTGTTTTCCCCCCCTTCATTGTTGAGCATAATTGGTCCGCACGCTGGTTTCTCTTAACCCTGCCGTTATCTTAAGGTTGACACGACTCGGAGCATTCGTAATTTATAAACACGAATCGCAGGAAAAATTGTCTACTTCCTCCTACTGGGTCAAAAAATGATGAATTTAATAATAATATAGTAATTTCACCTGCTAATACAGGTAATGGTAATAATAGAAGAATTGTGGTGACAAAAATTTATCATGAGAACAGGGGTAATTGATCATAATTTATTGAGGTATTTTTTTATATTTAAAATTCTAACAATAAAATTAATTGCTCCTATGATCGATGGAATTCCTGCAATGTGAAGTGAAAAAATTGTTAAATTTAGTGAAGATGAGGGGTGGTGAGTGTATGATGATAAAGGAGGGTAGATTGTTCATCCTGTGCCGGACCCAGAATTTAACCCTTCGTTGACACACCTCTTTTTTCGATCAACTTTGACATACTGAGTTTGACACGCAGGGCCATTTTTGAACGACTGCCATTCTCAACCAAAGAATTCAATCGTTATGAAAAAAATCATGGGTCAATTTCAAGGTCTCTAGAAGGTATTCCATTAGTTTCTTGCTTGAAATTTGATCACAGTTTTTGTAAAAAATTCTAGATTACCATATATCGAGAAAAAACGCAAGAAATCTTCAAAAAAATGTATCTTTTAAAAATTTCAATATAACAAGCTTAAAATCTACAGAGTCGTTGTTAAGATATAAAATTTTCAGAGAAAAAATAGTTTGTAAGTCGGCTTTGGAAAAAGGTATTTATTTTGCATATAGAAGGTAGGCTATTTCGGTAATTAAAAAAACAGAGATATTCACGATATTTTACGTATTGGAAAAGGTACAAAGCCTCAAAATCAGTCAAAACCAGCTTATGGCTGGCTCGCACACAGAGTGTTAACGAAGGGTTAAGATTCTTCTTATTAAAATAATTCTCCCCTTGGCGAAAGCTTCTTCACGAGGGTGTCGGATCAGATTAGAATTAATTCCGGCCCTGTTGGTCATCGCGGGGGGATGGTTAGGGGTAGTAGGGGGTAAATAAGTGACAATGAAAAGGGAGAAACGATCGTTGCAGTGGCATCCAACTTATGATGGCGCCGACCCGCCGCTGGATTTTACAGCCGGGAACGGTGTAGGCCGTAAAAGGAAATGGAGGAACGCTAAGAAATTTTATTCGGTTCGGTAGTGAGGGCGTCCCGTTCTTTCCGCATGATTTGACGTCAGTGCGTGGCTCTTGCGCTCGTAAATTATTTTACGAGCTCGAGAACGCGCTCTACGACCGGTCAGAATTATATAAAACAGAGGAGGGAAAAGCGTGGGCGCGCGGGAAGGAGAAGGTCGCGCATTTCGCCGCGAATTAGCACGCAATCAGCGTACTAATTACGCCGAAGGCGCGAGAGAGCCAATACCGTGCAATTACCACTCGCGTCAGACAAACACCACTGTTGAGCGTTCAATGCAATGGAGGGAGAGGAGCGATCTTTTACGCGAGGCGATTTGACACGGACGGACTGTTAAGTCGAAGTCGCTTCAACGTTAAATTGTCTGGGAATTTTTTCATGGAAGGTTGATGGGCATCGAGATGTAGGAAGGGCGAGGAAATCTCATTATTTATTTATTTATATATACGGGAAAACCCTTTGGTACATACAGAATGGAGATAACCAATAGAGGACTAATACATGAAAGTAGAAACACTAAAGTGAACAAAATAAAGGAAAAAAAAATAGTAGCTAGATAGAAAATGAGCAAAAAAGGAGAAAATATAATAAAGGTAAATAGAAGTTAACGAGAATTGTTAACCGTCTTCCTCACTGACAATGAATGCTTCAAAGAGTATAGTGAGTGACAGAAGAAATCGACTAAATGCGCACCAGAGTTAGAAGATCTACATAGTCTAGCGACACAGTTGTTCGTGCCACAGGTAGTCGATTGTTTTTACACTCTACATAAATAGTTCAGTAGGTACCTATTCTTTAATACTCTAAGCTTAAGGGGGTAGACACGTCACGTGACCTGGCCGATTTGGCAGGTCGGTATTACAGCAGGTTTTTTCTGCACAGAAATGGTAATACCGATAGATCGCCGATTGCCCGGTAAACGCGAGAGGGAGCTGTTTGCTATTTCCGTATTTTATTCTGAATAAGGAAAGAAATTCTCAGCTGTTGCGTTGTACTTATAAAAATTTAAACGGAAGTCGGCTGGTACTGCAAACATAGAAAATTCATTGTACATTTTAATTACTTGAAATGTGCTTATGCTACAATATTCTACGTTAGCAGTAAGGAATTATAAGTGAAAAGGGAAAATAGATGAGGGGATGTCCCCAGAAAATGAAGTTTGTTAGGTTAGACATTTTTTTACTTGCAAAGCACCGAAACAGAACATGAAATACACTTATTACACGTCCTATGCAGAAAGAAGCAGTTATGAACAAACATTATATATAAAATTGTAAGGAATCGATTGACGTCACTGTTGCAAAGATCTGATTAGAAATTGCAGAACATCAGATTCGTCACTGCTTAGCGTGCAACATTGTATAGTCCCGCTGGTTTCGAGCGTCGAAGCCCACGAAACTCAGCGAGACACATGATTGTTGGCGAGCATCGCGTTTGACGATTCTAGCTACAGAATCACCCCGTATAAATGCTAAGAAACGATAGTGTGAAGCGGCGTGCGTTTCAACTGCACATTGACAATATCGTAGATTCTAGGGCCTAGAATATTAGCTCCGTATTACGATGTTCTTCACCAGAGCACTGCATTACTGATGAAAATGATGCCAAACATGGAGCAATTCGGTCTATTTTTAGTGAACGTAGTGTGTGTGTTCTAATCATGTATTCATAAGAAAAAATAGACCGAATTGCTTCGCGTCTCGACTCATTTTCGTGGACATAAACTCACGAATCCATCGGTGGTAACACTCTTATCAAGGTGTAGTGAGAAATATGAACAATTTCATATTCAGTACTGGATGACTCAAGTCGCCGTCGACCGAGGGCCCTAATAAATGTGCATTTATTTGAGAAACCAAAGCCGTGTCACTCGTGACACCTACTCGCGAACAGATACATATATGTATGTACGAGAAGAAGTAATGCAATTTCCCGATGACTTGAAGCAACATTTCAATAGGTAAATGCATGAAACTCTGGGATCAGGAATTCCCAACCAAGTGATGCATATGTAAGAACTGGCGAAATTCAACAATAGTTTGTCGTCTAAATTTTACAATTAAAGTATTTATTTGACGCGAATATACATATGTAAAGTTTGTCAGCAAAGTCTTTCTCGATTTGAGTTCTATAGAAGGCTGACTTTCCTTCGCCATGCAAAGTCCTCTCTTGTCCTTCACACTAGCAATCATGCAACTCGCTGAGTTTCGTGGGTTTCGACGCTCGAATCCAGCGGGGCCATACAATGTTACGCACTAAGCAGTGACAAATCTTCAGTTCTGCATTTCTAATCAGATCTTTGCGAAAGTGACGTGAATCGATTCGTCGTGTTTTCTCGATCAAATTGGCCCCAAAAATGATATTATTCGGACCATAATTAAGGAAATTACGTGAAATTTGTTTGCAGAATTGGAAGCCCGTTTCGTTAAAAATAGTCTGATTTAAATTATTTTCTGTCAATTTAATCGGGAGAATGCCAGGAATCCATTTGTGTCACTTTCATATTGATACGATGAAAAAAAAAACAAATTCTGTTTCTATATAATCGATGACACATCGCTGAGCAACGGCGATCTCGTGCGGCTCGGGCCACAAAGGTTCTCGTCAGTTATTCGAGCATCTAAGATCGTTACGGGCTCTGTTTGGTGTACACGGTACGGACTTTTCGCTATCCCCACCACTTCTGTCTCACTCTTGTCCGGCGAAGGCGAGAGCGAGATGGAAAGAGAGCGAGCGAAGGCACTGAAAGCGAGCGAGGACAGTACGAGACAGACGACGCATTGATATTTTGTCTCGCTCCGTCTTTCGGACGCCTGACACTCCGTCCTTTGTATGCGCGACGGGCGTGCACGATGGTCGCAAGTGCTTACGGTGAGCACGGGAACCGCTTCGCAAAAACTTGACGCAGGCCCGGCATAAGTCTTTTTTGCGCCCTAAGCGAACTTGTCAAATTGCGCCCTTTATTATATTACATTTATTTGAGATTATTTATGACTTTACTCTGCAAAATTAGGCAACTGCTAGGGCGTAAGGTTGACAAGAAATGCAAAATGGCCTTTTCATTGTTGGCATTGTTGAAAATAAATTTTTAAATGAAATACTACAAATTATACTACAACGGTTTTAAACTACGAGTAGAGTAAGGTCATGAAGAAGCTCAATTAATGTATTATAATAAATGGCGGAATTTGTCAAGCTCGCTTATGGCGCAAAAAAGACTCGTGCCGTGCCTGGCTATCTGACCGTGGCGCGGATGCATCGAACAGTCACGATTCCATCTGAGCACTCGCGCCCGTCGCGTATACTCCCACCATAGGTACCGCTTAGCTGCCTCGGTGCTCCTGTTTGCAACGTTTTCTGACTCGCTCTCGTTCCATCTCACTCTCGCCTTCGCAGAACAAGAGTGAGCCAGAAGTGGAGGGGATAGCGCCAAGCTTCTGTTGTGTATAGGCCAAACCGAGCTGCAGCGTAGAAATACACACATCAGAATAGGTGTGCCTTAGCTCCGAAAAAATTCAGGAGCTTTATTGGTCAGAACATTGATTCTTTCTCGATAGCTTCATCTCGTATTAGTCATGACAGCCACACGGCTACGTTCAGACGGAGCCGCGCAGCATTCCCGTTACCCCACCATACCCTTGGGTGGCCGCGTAACTCCAACAGACAAATCCACGATCGTCAGATAGTGGTCGCTGATTTCTCCTCGATCGCTGTTCGCGAAAACGAATCGACCGACCAATATATCTGAATACGACCTTAGGATAAAGATATAATGAAAGATGAAAAATTATTCGAAGCTCAAGATGAAACGCTTTCGAATAAACAAAGGAAACTAATAAATACCCGGAGCTAAATAAAATTTTAGATTTAGGGTACACACACCCTACCCCAAACATCGTGTCGATTGGCCACTGGGGCCATTCGGAAGTATATTCTTTTATTTAAATAATGCCCATCTCTGCATAGGACCGTAAAGAATTACAAAAAAAATCAGGGAGTCAACTGTTGACTGATTTAGAGACTTTTCCTTGTTGTATGTTATATGCAATAGTCGGAAGAATAATAATAAGAGCAATAATTGCATATAATTGGTGTAACTTCCACATTCTGAAAATATGATATCAGTAAATCAATATTTCCAGTATTAGTAAAAAAGTTCCAATCTCTTTTTTTATTTTAAATAATGTGGCCATATAATTATAACATAAATTCGACAGCGGTTTCAAGTGATGTATGTGTTACAATAAAAGCGTTAATTTACTAAATGTACACAGTTCCCAGCAGTTATATGCCTAAAATGCATATAACCTAACCTACAATCGTCCGAAAATTCATACATTGACTGCATCACGCTTTTACTGTGGCTTGTGTATCCAGCTAACGCTTCAGTTTTGCTATGACTCCACGTTGGCAGTCCTCCCGAGTAGGCGCCATCTCGTGTCTACTAGCTCAACTAAATTTGTCACGTGACTTGCTCTGTATTATCGCCAATATGGCGGAACTCGTAATTGGGAATGCAATTACGGGAATACGCTTTTCGTCCTTATATGAGCAGATTTTGAGCTGGGTGAGGTCTCATTCGAAAGAGGAAAGTTCAGTGCAGCGCGCTCTGGTCATCGTTTGAGTCACAAGACTCTTTTAGTGACCTAAAAATACGTTGGTTCATGCGGGTGTATTTTGTCGATTTTTGCTGTACTTTGAACACTCATATTATTAGATATCAACACAATCTCGTCGAACCATGACCAGAGCGCGCTGCACTGAACCTTTCTCTTTCGAATGAGACCTCGCCCAGCCCAAAATTCGCTCATATAAGGACGAAAAGCGTATTCTACTAAACCCATGTTTCGGGCCAGATTGTGTCGGTATACAGCGCGCTGCATTACCCGTGTCTACCCCCTTAAGGCTGCCGTCTCAAGTTTGTTTTGGTCCGAATCGATCGAAGCGTCCCCAGTAAACAAACGGACCCTAATGAAATTACTCCGATCGATAAAAAGAATTTGTACAGCAATGACATCTTCAGGTACTCTGGGTAGACGAATTTTTTACGCATAGTTGCCACATGTTCTGTACTCTCTGTCTCTGCCGCGCTGTTGCCACAGAGTTCTCTCTTTTCATCGAGAAGTCTTGAAGGAATACAGCACGAGAGCTGCGTCTAGCGTTAGAGCCTCCCTGAATGTAGCAATAATGAAAGATAGAGAGGTCCGGGAGTGTAAGAAGGAAAGATGGAAAGATAACCTGACACAATTTGAACTATCATTATTAACGAATAACGATATTACACATAATATTTATTTGCAGAATTGAAAGCCGGTTTCGTTCAAAGTACTTAGTCCGATTCAAATTATTTCCTGTCAATTTAATCGGCAGAATCACTTTCATATTGATACGATGAAAAATAAAGAAATTCTGTTTCTGCATAATCAATGATATGTACATCGCCGAGCAACTCCAGGCAACAGATTAGACGGGTGAGCGATACAATGTCGCTGGGCTTGAGCTTCGGGGAACCTCAAGAATAGGCCCTCGATTAAAAAAATTATTTGTGGCCGACGGATGAATTCCCGTCGAATAAACTGATTCATCCGTGGCATTTCAAATAAAACTAACTCTGGGTTATTTTTATTCGACGACAAATAAATATAAAGTCTCTTTAATTTGATAGTTTATTTCAATAATTTATGAAAGAATACTAATTTGGGTATCAATATCCCTTCTAAACTTCACAATTCTTATTATCTTCTCTCATTCGGTGCAATATTTATGTTTACTTGTGAAAAAATATAATGATATGATTGTTCAATGATTTGTATATTTTGTGTGTTTTAATAGAATGTAAAACTTTCTATCGTATCGGCATGAATGTTTCAGTAACATACTGCTGTGATTTCCCAAATGAAAATGAATTGAAACAAATAAATAAATAAAACCAATAACCACAAAACGACTTGAAATCAGCCACTTGCGTTCTTTGCGAAAACGACGAAAAACCGCTTCGTTCTGAACGCTAGTGGAATCGCGATTTCCGTAGTAAATACACAAATCGAGAAGTGATTCGTCACGTTCAAATAGGAAAATATTGTAGCACAGGAAAAGAATTATTTTTTAGTCTTTAGTGCATTTTGAATAAAATCGTTGAACATAAAATTCTTTTTACATATTTTTTAGCATTATTAGATTAGTCAATATCTTTTTAATCATAAATTGCAATATCTTGAGTAAATATTAACGTATCGCAATACTGTATGCCTTTCGAGCCGAGACTCGAACCGGGACCAGAAGCCCCCCCCCCCGAACAGCCCAAGTCCTCAGCACGAAGAGAGATCGCGCCGGTTCGGCTAAAAAAATTATTTGTGGTCGACGCATGAATTCCCGGCGAATAAACTGATGATAGTTTATTTCAATAAGGTCCCCCTCATTTGGATAATCTCAGCAGTGAATACTGAAAACGTCATGTTTTACATTTTATTTGAGTTTATCCAGATATTATCTTTGCCCATCTCTGTTCTCCAGCTGCTTCGCCGTGATTCATTCAAGCCTCCCTGACGACAAAATAGTAATAGGGGAAATGCGGCAACAGCGCGATTCGATTCTCAATACGTCTTGGCAACTATGTCTTTCCTACATTTATCGGCTAGATTGGACTTCCACCGGTTCTGACGGTACATGGCGCGAATGTACCATCAACGCCGGTGACGGAGAATCCTTGAAGCATAATTCTGTCATTTCTCGAGTCTGTGCCTCATTCTGTCTCAATACACGAGTCATAAATTCATCATTATTTCATCGTACGGTGCTTATTAGCGTCCAAACGCACCAGACCCGCCTGCACGGATGTCTACAGGAGGCAACTATACCCGCAAAAACTTCCTTCTTGCCGATTCCAGGACGAAAAACGGTTGAGACGGTTTGTTTACAACAGCGTGTATACGTATAAATCTGATGCTACGTGGCTCGAATATACCACCAGCGTCGGTGGCGGAGAAGCCTTGAAGCTTCATTCTGTCAGTTTTCGAGTCATAAATTCATCATTATTTCAACGTACGGTGCTTATTAGCGTTCAAACGCACCAGACCCGTCTGCACGGATGTCTACTGGAGGCAACTATACCCGCAAAAGCTTCCTCCTTGCCGATTCCAGGACGAAAAACGGTTGAAACGGTTTGTTTACAACAGCGCGTATACGTACACGCGTTTCCTAGCTTGTGTGAGCGTACGCACACATTCAAAGCCCGAGGAGACGGCAGCCTTAAAAGCTGCGGTGATTCATAATTTGAAAAATATTAACCCTTCGTGGTCACACGGGGTATATCGCACTCCAAGAGCAATTTTCGAGTTCAAATGTCGCGCCTTTATGACTTCCAAAGTGGATTTATCGTGAAAACAAAAAATATCGCTCTTTTCCACAACCGTGAAAAATTGCTCTTGAACTACAAAATATGTCAGTCATTTCAGAATTTATATTTCTAGAAAAATACTATTAGAGCATGATTGTACGAGTATTACGAATATTTTCCATTATCTACATATAAAAAAGTGTGACCACGGATGGTGAAATCGGATATTAGTCTATTATAGTTTCAAAAGATGGGAATAAATAAATAATAGACACACGTGTTATGCTTTACAGGCGAATTTATTCGACAGTATGTACAAATCACATATCTTATCAGTGAAAATACGAATATCGTGACACGACGTATTTTTTCTCTTCCGTCCTTCTCTCCATTCAACGGAGTACAATAAATAATAAATAGACAAGTTACAAATACAGTTTCCTAAACGATTATACAGCTGGCATCGCATCTCTAGCGAGCTTCGACTTTCTCAACATTGCATTTTGAAACTAATAAAAAGATGAAAATAAATAACAGCCATCTAGCTTGGAGCAGGAAAATTTTGTCGTCGTATACCTATTCTTCTCTAAATTAAGCAACTTTTATTCCTATCACCTTTTAGCAACTTCAAACGCAACGAAGATATCGATGGCTCAGTGCACACATATTATACACCCACTTTCTATGAAAATTGATTATTTATATGCAAAAAATAGTTTTTGACTGTTTCTTCGTGCTGTATAAAAGTCACATTTTTATCTTCTTTATAAATGTGTCAAAAATAATATTTTTCTTCATTGTATGTCCCTGAATCTTGTGTACCATTGCATGTTTAACCCTGTTTTTCTCGAAACCGCTAAAAGCGGACATACGATACGTGTGCACTAATTGTAAGTCATCGATATTAGGGTGGTGCTTATTTGACCCCTAAATTTTTGTTTTATTTTTTCAGGGGTACTGTGTCAGTGGGTTTACCCTTATGGGTAAGTAATATGGTATTTATTTGTTTTTTTTTCAGTAACTTATTGGGGAGTTCTGGAGTTTTAAGAGAAAAATGCAATTTTTTTCACAACACAATTACTTAACATTGGAATATTATTACAAAGTAAATTTGTGAACCAGCAACTTTTGAAAATAGCCACTTCATATTTATGAAAGTCTAGTAGAGTACCTAATGCTTACTAGCTAGAGTTGGTAAGGTGGGTGGCAAGTATAACTACGTCCGGCAATGCGACTCTCAAGTATACAGAGGACCTGGTGTACGAATTCGTCTCAAGCAAAAAATACAATTTTATTTAAAATATCAATAAGCGGGTAGCAACCTCCAAAACGTTATGTAATGTAATAAAATTTTAGCCAGGCCCGTTTCTCAGTATAGAGAACAAAATTTTAGGGTGCACCTGCAATATTTTAAAATTTGGATTTTAAGCGCCACCCTAATTGATATACAGCTGCATAGCGTTAGGAGCCCAACCTCTTATGCCACAGCGGGAGCAAATTGCAAGCTCGGGCAACCGATCCCTGCAAACTGTCCGAACCAACCGATTAAAACTTCAAATTTAACGACAGCAAATTCTCTGATTTATCAAAATACTCGACGTCAGCTGAAGCCCTCTCCCCGTTATCGAGAAGAGCCTCACCTCCTCGTCGCAAGTTGTTCTCAGTTAATGGGCTGTCCATGACAAGGAAGCTGACGGTCGCCGGGAGGTATAAAGTTGGTCGATTCGTTATACGAAAGTTCACGGATTCTTCGATTCGGCTTGGAGAAACTTTAGCACCGGGGATATCGCTTTCCATCGCGCCGATCGTGGGTGGGTGACGAGCGCCAGCGGCCTCAGGGGCGAAACGTTCTCGCCACGCGATCGCCGCAGATGGAATACGTTAATATATTACACATTTACGATTATATCGTCAGTTATGTATATACACGAAGCTGACGGTCAATTCGCTATGTATATATGTACATGTATACCTTGAGCGCATCATTTTTCCACGCGGGCTGATCGATCGCCGCGTTAATGCCCCTTTCATGCTCCTGAATTTTTATAAACCCCTTTAATGTATGGCTTTCTGAATGAATCTATTTAACGAAGCGTTCCTGGTCGGTCGTTGAAGGCGGTAATGTCAACCACCTAGCTTTATGCCTTATTGAGGAAAAGGGCATGTTGCGACACACGATCGGGCCCAGAATACTGGTCACGCAAATGCGGGAATATAAAACCTATTTTATTCACACTTCAATTTCGTCTTCTAAATTATAATCCCAGCGTCTATTACCTACACCATGGAAGCTGCGTCTGCTTCTTTAAATTCTTGGTATAACTCGCCGAGAAAGGGACCCCTTTCAACGTTCCGAAGTTATGATGTGAAAAAGCGACGGTACTTCGTAAGATCTCCCGTATGGGAAGGATATAATTCCAGAGATGCGTAATACTTGTGGTCTCTTCGTCGAGGCACCGGAGGAGCCTTTGGCCAGGAGAGGTTCTACGGAGATTGTTAGAGTGTCCTAGGCTCCATCTTTTTATACCAGAGACACCATGACCCGTTTCCTGGCTGTGGAGTGCAGCATCGCGATATGCCCGCTCCTACGTGACGAATGGGCCGTCAACGATGTTGTCACTGTCGTCCTGGTGCTACTGTTTGGACCACCGGTGCCGAAGCAGTGATGAGGATTCGTTGCACACCAACCAGAAACCCACGAGATCGCCTGCATGTTCCTATCGAACATACCATTGTTGTATTTATCAGGCTTAGAAATATGTCCCTTTGATTACTTTAAGGTGTAGCCTCCTCAGTCGAACTGTTTTCATTAAACAAAAGGAGGAAGAAGGAGGATCAGTTCACTGGTATTCAAACTCCGATCTTTCCGTTGCTGAAAAACTAACAATAAGATATTTAGATGGTCGAGGACTTCTCCTTCCTTGATATAGTTATTCTGAAAATAATTACGGTCTATACAGTGTTCGGCTACACGTGGGAGTAAATGTAAGGGGTGATTCTAGACACCATTCTAAGACGAAAATCAAGAATAACGATATCGCGGTTGAGGCTTCGTTTGTTAGTTACAAGCGTTTAAAGATATGCCTAAAAGCAGGCAATCTGCGTGCACCGCTGCACGCGGGGCAAGTCGGGCGAGGGATCATCAAAGCCACTGTCGCAACAGCTCACTTGGGAAACAATAGATTTTTGGGGGAGAAGGTCCTTTGAATTTTGGATTAAATATCGCAGAATCGCGTGGCCATACCGATTGTCGGTAAATTTCGTCGTAGCTTCTCTGAGTTGAGTGACCCCGTGCGACAGTGGATTTGACAACCACTGCTCGACTCCTCGTCTGACTTGCCCCGCGTGCAGCAGTGCACGCGGATTGCCTACTTTTAGGCATATCTTTAAACGCTTATAACTAACAAACGAAGCCTCAATCGCAACATCGTTATTCTTCATTTCCGTTTTAGTATGGTGTCTAGAATCATCCCTTAAATTTATTCTATCTATCATTTACAAATTTGATACCTCTACGTGTATTCCTAAGCCAATCGGAAGCAGGTTTAACATGTTCCTCGAATATTCAAAGTTTCCTATTCCTATTTGGTGGCTACACGTATATTCCTCTAACATTGGAAACTGAATGTTGCCCAAGATTTCACTAACGTTCAACGCTTCTGCTACTCACCGTACGGTTTTGCAAAACGAGGTGCTGAAGAGACAGTATATGATAGGATTGGCGGCCGAGTTTAGGGGTGCTAAGCTCTGAATGAGGGTTGCCACCGCGATGTTGGTCTGCGTTTTCGGCACGTAGTCGTAAACCTGAAGGAGGTCGAACACTATGTACGGGCTCCAGCACAGAATGAACACTGAAACAGCGGAAATACAGTGTAAATCTGATTTCACATTCGTCATTGTCCACCGTGCTGCGATTCTCGAAGGAGCTTCCCGCGCGAACGAAAAGTATTCCCTTATTCCCCTCTTCGCCGTTTACCTCGAATTCCGATAAATCGTGCTTCCGCCAGGGTGGAGGGAACCGTGAACGAAACCTTTTCGGGGGTAGCATCTAAATGGAAATCTGTCGCGACAAGCAACGTAAGTACGTTCCGTACATTAATTTCCACCGTAACGATGAAACATCCCGCGATTTCTTCGCTTCTCCCTTAACGATACGAATATTCAGTCGTGATAACCGAGTGAAATAAATTGTACTCATACCTACTTCCCTGATAAATGTTACTCCGGGAAAGTAAGTGAAAAGTTAGTTGTCAATGTGTCAAATGGCTTTCAGATTATTATTGATACGTGCTATATAGAAATTGGCTCATGTACAAATTTCGAAATGCTTTCGGCTTATCGCCTTAGAATGAGAGAAACTGAGTGGCCCCCTCGTTCATTCGCAATCTCTCATTCGCCGCGGCAATAGAAGAAATTGGGGGATAGTGCTCACCTTAGTTCGAGACAACGATGTGTTTTCTTCGAATATCGATATCCATACGTTCCTTGAGGAGAGAATCTGGTTTAGAGGCTCGAAATTTTCGATTTTCTGTTTATGCTTTAATCGATATTAATACTTTCAAAGAATACACATATTCGTAAAGATTCAGAGTGAAATTCGAAAAACTAAGAAAAACTTTGGTTTGTTTATTTTGGGCAAAAATTAAAGGCTCCGTCTTTGCCGCCATTTCACAATAAAATTGCAGTGGCTTGGCGCATACCGCGCGACGAACTTGAAATTTTTCAATTAAATACTGGTTTGGTATTGTATAAATATATATTGAAATGCCTCTAAAGCTCTGGAAAGATCTACTTTACTCATCTGTGTTAAAAAAATCCACGAAAATTACCTTTTTTATCAGCGTCCTCAACCAGGTTCTCACCTTAAACTTTCCATCCTTCCGAAAATTGTTTTACAGACTACTTTTCCAAAGAAACAGCTACGATTCCAACTGCAAACGTAGAATAGAGAACTCCTCCTCGATCCGAAAGGAGCGCGCGGGTCGAGGGCATTTTCATTTAAAAAGTTTCACTCCCGAAGAAACAGGGATAGGTACTATAAAACGATTGGTTAACCAGGGCACACGGGTGGAATCGGATAAAAGTTTATCTTTATCCGTGGATGCTAGGTGTTTGGCGGAGGAGTAACCGGAAGCAGTTGTGGATAACGACGGCGTCCGGGGCTTTCATCTTCCCGCGAAGCTACTCGGCCAGGCGAAAGACGAGGGAGGAATTGCTCGCAGAGTGAACGCTTTACGAGAAACCGACTCTCTTCTCCGCGAACTTGGAAATCTTACGACTCTTCCTCGATCCTCAACTGTCTCCATCGTCCCGAGGAATCTCTTTAATGTTTCGCTGTCTAACGAACTCGAGAATATCCGCGGGAATCGTTTCATCTGAATTTCTCGCCACCCAAAATTCCCGCCTCTGAAACGGCCACGATTCATATTTTGGCTCTACCCGCGAAACCCGATCTATGTTCAATGGAATACTTACCGATCTATCGAGGGAAATAGTTTTCACGTTTGCCTGCCGTGTTAGTCGCGAAAGAGAGAGAGAGAGAGAGAGAGAGAGTATCTACACTGTGGACAGAACGTGATTCAAACGAATCCTTTGCTGATCCCTTGTCTGCGAAACAATCGCGCGGGCCTCTAATGGCCGATCGGAGCGCGTAAAAGCCTCGGATGACTTGGGTGAACGGGTGCATTGTACACGCGGCCCGCCCTCTTTGCAACCGATGAACGCATTTATTGTTGCTTCGGGAGGTGGGTTCGTCGAACCTGCACACGTCGCACATCTTTTCCACGACACGAACCGTTCGACTGCCATCGAAACGGGGTCAATGAAAATAGACGCGAAGATGAGACCGTTTATCCCTGGAGTTTGGAGTGCCGCGAGGGTTGCATTATGCGTTCGCATGGACTCGTATGAAAATTATTATATCGAGGCGTTTTCATTCCGACGGTCCTCGCCGTTTGAAACGGCGTCGAGGGGAGTCGTTCGCATAGATCTGCCTCCTTTGATTCGCCTCGAACGAGACGATCTCCCCTCGTCAGCTGAAAAAGGAAGAAATTTCGCAGCCAGGGCATCGCCGAGCAGCGAGAATCTGATTAGCTCCGGCGATCCCTGCTACACGTAAAACCGCTCCCCCGAGGAATAAAGGGAAGACGATGGCGCTTTGAGCGGCAACCACTTCGGAGGACTTCTGCAGGGTGTTTGACAAATACCGTTCGCGTCGTCGTCTTCCTGGATGCCCGGGGTACTTACACTGCGCAAATAATTCCCCTCAATTCCCAGCTCTATTTGCCGATATTAAAGGCCCGATGTCAACCTCGCGGTCTTTACTACGACTCTGATTTCGAAGTGTGAGTTATTTACTAGCCTGGTGGACTCGATTGAACATCGGGAGCTTAAATTGAGGACCTTGCAGGAAGAAGGGTGCAGCTCCATGTTTGACAGTTTTTGAGTTATAACGTGCAATATGTAAATGATATATTAATATTGATATTTTTATTATAGATTATTTTTTCCACAAAAATAGAAATAAAAACTTATCAACTCAACAACTACTACTTAGTGCGTGAAAATATATATTTTTCAAATAGTGTTCTCTATCTAATGTTAAGTCAAAGTGATAATTTTATAATTTTTAAATTTTTTTAGTTTCTTCTAATTTACTCCAAATTGGTAAAGATGGAGCTACACTCCTGCTGCTGTAAGGTCCTCAATTCGCCTCCGAAAAGTGGAAACAATTGAACATGTCACCAACCTGCTCCACGTACCGTCTAAATAGTTACATAGGTAGTTGAGAAACAATAGCTGATGTTTGCATAATTAATTTAATTAATTACGTACGACTACTTTAAAGACAAATACACCCGTTGCTACCCCAGTTAGGGGGTTGGCGCCCTTCTCAGCGACGAATCGGATACAAACTTCTCCCCGCTGTGTGCTTAGCATCGATTCGTATATACCAGAATTTCGAGAGGTCTCGAAAACCGTTTTTACTTATCTCTTGGCTGTGCAGCTTTTTACGCGGGGCAAATATAATCTTGCGAAAGAGCGGGGAAAAGGCGTTGCCGCGTTTTATCGCCAGCGATAAATGCAGCCTTAACTATCGGATAATTTTGCTCGTTCCAGGATTACTCGTGTTCATTAAATTTTTATATCATCGTATCGCTTTAGTTAAGTAACAGGTTCCCTCTACCGAACGTTTTATTTGTCGCGTTCATACCGCGAAAGTGGATTTTTATATCGTCATTGGCCATCGTCGAGGCACGAGAATCTCATAATTAGCGATGCAAACTGCTCGACAGGATATCGTTAATTGCCACGATTATTAGTTATTTCCGTATGAATATACGCGGTGTTTATTCTCGCAATACCAATAATACCTTAACGCCTTGCCAGCTGCGCGTTCTAAAGCAAAACTCACAGCCGCTTACAACTCCTTTCGGCGCGCATTTCGCGAATTAGATATAACCAATTCCTCTACGCGGAGCCCGCGTTATCACAGACAAGCTCACAGACAGGCCCGAACGATTATCGCCGTCCGTGGAACATAAATTTCCGCTGTAATCTCGCCCCGCGAATGTGCAATGTAAATGGGGCTTAACAACAGCGCGTGGGAGCTTTGGAAAGTCGAAGGCAGGCAGCGAGGTCGCTTAAAATTCAAAGTAGATCGTAAACACGAGCTTGAGCTCGATCGACTTCATTTACTCACCGAATACTATGACGAGGGTCATTTTCACCGTCTTAACTTTCGCCCTGGGTATAAGTCCCCTGGAGGAGGCTCTTCTGGTGTCCCTGGTGGGTCCCTGGCGTAACGCCCCTCCTTGCGTCCATATAGTAGCTACGATCACAGCATAACAGCCCCCTATTATCAGAGTTGGGGCTATCAAGAGGGTAGCGCTGACCAGGCTCATGTAGATCCTCCACTGCATCGGAGTGTCCAGTTCTATCCAGCATTGTGTCTTCCCCTGGCAAACGGTCCTGTCCCGATTATCACCGTGATACGACCGTTTTATAGAAAATACACGGCCGTCGATATAGTCGCCTAAGCTATTCGCGAGTATATTAAGGAGAGCTGATGGTCGTCTGAAAGGCTATCACGAAAGACGGATTCCCCCGTGGCACGTATACCTACACTGGACCACGAGGGCAGCGCTATTACATCGATAATCTTAACGAATCGTTATACCTGCAATAACGTTTATGTCGCGGTAATTATTATTATACTCGTCCGCTGGTCACTGGAGTTGCGTGTTTATTAGGCTGGAGTTTATTTTTCAACTATGAATATGATCCTGCTACCACCTCAATTTGTTCCTTTTTATAGAAAATAAAATCGAGCAGAATATGAGCGCAATTGATCTATATTCAGGGGTAGCGTGATGGTGATATTTCCAGTGCACATGATAATTGTATGGAACAGCATGGAACACTAGAATTTTTTTTAAATGCATTCATTTGTTCATTAAGAGAAATAGGATCTGAGAAACGGTATTCACTGTGCAATTAGTAAATTTTAGCCTGACAGCAGGGAACAAACACTATTTGATGTCTGAGCCTCTGTGAAGAATATATTTAGCAAATTGTCAAATATAAATGTAAGTATAATGTAATGTAATGTAAATGTAAGGGAGAGTGGGGTAATTGCGAACACCTAAGCAACAAAGGAATCAAAAGAAAAATTATGTAAGAATATGAATTTGTTTATTATTTACAAACATACTGAAACTATTCATCGATAAAGTACTGTGACGATTTTTTGAAAATTTTTCATAAAAATCAACTTTGTAGTGAAAAAGCAAAACCCTTGGTGTTCGTGATTACTCGACTGCCGCGAGGTAATCACGAACAGAGTGCTAAATATCGCAGAGGTCCCACAGAAAGCGCGACTTTAATGGTCAACCCTTAAAAAATGTTGCTACAACCTATGCCTAATGTATTTTTCAAATTCCTCTTCGTGTGCGTTAGAAGAAAACTGCAATTGGTCGGAATATCGAAAAAAAAAAAGTAAAGGTCGTTTTTTAAATTTTTTTTCTGAGCCTGTAATGAAAACTCAAAAATCTCGTTTGTAGATTTAAGTAAGTTGTATACATGCTGAAAATTTCATTTAAATCGGTTAATGGTGCTCTAAGCTATAAATGCTTAAAGATCGCAGAATAAGGTAAAAAATAGCGAAATTCCCGAAATCAGCTATTTAAAAAACGACCTTTACTATTATTTTCGGTATTCCGGTCAATTGCATTTTTTTTTACAAACTAATCCAGCTAGCTTCTCAAAAAAACTCAAGTCGTTTGTTTGGATCAATTCTAAAACAGTTATGCGATTTTAAAAGGTGTAAACGTTGTTTTCATTTTTCGTTCGTAATTTCGCGGCATCTGAAACGATTAATTCAATATTAAAATTAAGCAAAAAAAGAAAAAGTGTATTGGTATTGACGATGCGTAATCTCGATCGTTCGAGATTACCCCAACCAATTTGTTCGTCAATACCCCACGACATCAAAAAATAAAAAAGAATTCATTTCAGAGGTTAGAATCATGATTCTTGGTCACAAAATGATGGTAAAAAAGTGCGTTATTTCAACTGAAAAAAAACCGAATTGTATCATTAATTCAACAGTAATTACATGCAATTGAAAATGGACAAAATATTACTTGAAACATTATGAAAATAACAAATTGCGTTTATCTTGAATAGCACGAGCATTCTGTATTTATTACTTTCTACCCGGCGTTGGATACGACCTAAACTATTAGCTAGTGGAGAGGGAACATCGTTTTTACTTATTAAAACGCCGTAACCATCGCGTTCGCGATTACCGCGCGTTCGAGTTTACCCCACTCTCCCCAATAAATTAGAATATGGCCATTACGTGCTGAATTTTCATAATTTCTATAATCTTTGGCACACTGGAGTTACCCCTAAACATAAGAATGCATTGTCCAAAGTTTTTATACAGTCTTTGCATATGAAAAGGAACAAATCGAGATGTTTTAAGAACACACAAAAAAAATTCAATATTTTTTTGTAACTTTTAAGCTGTTCATACCACTGTCAGGGCGCAAACTCTAGGCCCGCGGAGTCTCTTAGCGTTTGCACAGGAAATGTTCCGATGTACTGCAATGTATGTACTACCTGTATCTGTTTCTCCTCGTAGAGATAAAACATCGGGGCGCTGAAGAACGCCGACACGCCCCAGGCAGCCACCACCAGTGCTCTGGCCCTCCACCCTGTTATCAGATTTGCACAAGTGTCCAGTGTATCCGCGTTTCGACAGAAATTGGGCGCCCTGCGAGGGGACTTTACGGGGAGAGAGGGGGGGGCAGTAATTTTGTGAACGACTCGAGCTTTCACGGTTGCATCCTGCGCTTGGTTGGGGGGGGGGGGGGGGGTGAACAGTCGCAGGCATCCTGGCTTCCGAAAGTTTAGCGTTCGCCAAGTAGTTGCCTCGCTCGCGTGCCCGCGAAAGTTCCGCGACAGCTGGCGGGTGATAGAGAAAAATAAGAGAAATGACTCTAACTACGTGCGCGATGTAATAAGGGGGCTTCTTCTCAAGGCTGTCCATCACTTTAATGCGACGATGCACTTGCACCCCATTACCAACGCGTGTAACACGAAAATAACTGCTTCGGGACTGTACGAAATTCCGTTCGTTCCCAGCACCGTCGATATAATTCCGAATCCTGATCAGCCAGCATTTCCAGCTTCGTGATTTTAATTAGCTATCGTTCCGCGTAATCCCGGGTGTCGATTGAGAGATTAATCGCGGCGTCGGGTACATTTGAGATTCAATTAACTATAGGAGGTCCGTTGTGCGCGTTTAACGAGGCTCTTCTCCACACACATTTCTGAGGGGATCTCCTCTGTTGCCGGGTATCGCGATGGATTTGCATCGGTCGGCCCGATATGGGGTGAAAAGAGTGACTAATTGCCGGGGGGTCCTTTGAGCGAGTGCCACATCGATGCCGCTGGATCGTCGTTAACGTCGCCAAAGGCTGTCGTCCTGCGTTTTATTTCGCTACGGTTTTTCACCTTCCGACTCTGCCCCGCCGCGTTTCTTACGGTACCCAGTGGCGTCCTATAGCCCCGATGGAATAAAATGAGAATAAAACCGTTACGCTCGCCAGCCGGGGCGGCTGAAATCCGATTTCTTATTGGCTAGCTGTAAATACTGCTAGGATACACGGAGGAAACGAAAGAGAAGCGATACACTGACGTTAGTTCTAGAAAATCCAGCAGGGACTTGTGAACTGCCGTTTCCATCGCGTCTGCGCTGGGCCGCGTTCGACATTCGTAATTCAATGCCGTCGCAAACGAATCGGGGATAACGATGCCACTGATATTAGGAATAGGATCCCCGGATCGAACTCGATGCGCGAGGGAACGGGCAAACCGTAACGAATTGTGAGGTAGACGGTATCGTTCGTCTTGCCGCGGAGTCAAGATATTGCGAAACTGCGGCGGAATGAAGAGAATCTATTGTGACTTTATGATCTCGGCAACGAAACGGGAGTAACGATGCTGTGGGAATTATAAATGCCAGCTCGTATTAGTGTAATGGATTGTGAGGATAACTTGTAATTTCGTTGGCACTGTAAGCGACTTTCGGTGGTTGGGTGAGCTTGCTGGTTGCTAGGGGTTGCGGAGCTTTTTGAGGGTTACAGGACGCGGGGGTAACAAAGAGCCTGGAAGAATTGTTTGACACTAAATAGTGTCACCTACCCTTTGAGTTGTTGAAAGGGTGGTTTAGGTATAGTGCTTCGCCGAGGTACGGCAACTACGTAAAAGCAGCAGGGGTTCAGGTCCTTAACGCCTCTGAGTAGTCTGAGTGTTTTGGTGACAAGTCAAACCCCCAGGGACGTATTCAATGTATGTACGTACATGTATACTTTTCAGATATTAGTGGTTTTAGGTACTGGAGGCACCAAAGCAGGCAAATAAATTTCTTATCTTCTTAAACAATTTAGCATTATATAAAAATCAAAATTTCAAATATGGAGAGTGTAGGAGGTATATCGGATGTGTAATTAAAGGGAGTAGGGGAGAGGTGGGATGAAAGGGACACGTATTGAAAGGGACATTGCAATTATCTGAAAGATAAATGATCTTCCTACGACGAAAGTATTTTCATTTTGTAGCAACCCTAATGCATGCCCAACACGCCTAACTGCAGGTCGCTGCCATTTCAAAGACGGCAGTGATACGCGGTTGAATTAATTCGCGCTTCAAAGTAAAATTTTTTATGATTTCTCGAAACGTTCTGCCAAGTGCTGTTCCCAATGACTGATTTCTTTATTATTACATCTGGACTGATATTTATTCAAGAACAATAAGATATATGTCAGATAATCTTTTGTTCAATATTATAACTGTAGAGATTAGGTTTTCAATTGTGTTGTCATATTTATGAATGGGACACAAGACACATTTATGAAAGGGACACCTCCTTCCAAAGTGTTCCCTTCAAAATCTTACTATGATAAACCGAACATTGTTAATAAAAGAATATTTACCACACATCAAGACGTTTTTGATTAATTTTCATGTCAATTAAGATCTTTTAATTAACATAGTTTGAATTAATCTAAGGAATATGTGTTTGGTTATTAATGAAAGTATCAGCTTTTGTTTTCTAATGTGAGTATTATTCTTTGTTACTTAAGTATGTAAGCTTAATGTAAAGTTTGTTACAAATATTTTTGCAATGCCGTGGTATTTATGTAACTTGAGAGAAACGTCGACTTGTAGACTTGTCGACATCAATACTGCGATTTCGGTATCAGCAGAAATAATAGTTAAAGGAATAATATTAATATTACCTTGTTTTATTACAATGTCCCATTCATAAACACCCATGTCCCTTTCAATACAGTCAATTTATGAAAGGGACAAAACACAATCTTTTAGAAAGCGAAAATTAAGACATGTAAATATATAGAGAAGCTTAATATGACCGTGTACTGTTATAGCCAGATAACTGGCCTTTCTTATGGTACCAATTAGAACTCAAATGATTATTTAGTTTTTTTACTATGTGGTCCTAAACAAAAATGCCCCTTTCATCCCACCTCTCCCCTATGTACATATGACCAAATAAGTACAGCCCTGTAATAGGTAGCAAAGTAGCTATTGGAGGCTTGTACCCGCAATGCTATCCATTGCGCAGCACTTAAGTGGGTCTCGTTTTAGTCGCTGTACCTCGACGAGATACTATACCTTCTTTCAGACTTTGAGATAGTATGTCACCCTATTTGGAACAGTTCAGATAGCCAAAGTTCGGGCGCGTCGTGTGAACTTATAAGAACAAAATGCAGTAGGTAGTGCTCTGTTAGCTGGCCGTTGCTATCCCCACCAGATCTTGGAGCTATTTACCAAGCTTTTCTCTAGTAAACTCTTAACTAAATAGCTTCACGGAGTGAGCTTCCTACCTGTCACCGATTTAAGATCTCGTTATCTCGTGTGTCGGTATCTCATTGAGCCACTGAAATTCTAGGAACTATACTTCCCCTGATAGATGACTATTGTACCCCGATGAAAAGAAGTCGGTCGAAATGTCACAGAGTCTGCTTACTTTGTATTCGTCGACGTTGTCGCGCCAGCCAATAGGGATACACTATTCGGACCCTGACTCGGACCCTAGAGTTTCTCAACCGACTTCTTTTCATCGGAGCACAGTAGATATGGCCCCGAACCCGGGTCAGCTAACCGAGCACTACTGTACCCAGTGTTGCCAACCCTACGGATTTTCCCGTAGATCTACGGATTTTTGACTGTATCTACGGATCTACGGATTGTAAACTGAAATCTACGGATTTTTTATCTTTTTCATGACCCATTGACTTTACGATCCAAACCGCCGATTTACTGCGGGTCGCTAAATTCAACTTCACTACAAGAGCTTTTCATCGCACTTAATCGCTGGAATTCCAGCTATTATTATCCAGTTCTACTACCCTGCATTTTGAACGAGTACAATAAGAATTAGCAAAGTCGATCTCAGAATCTTTGCATGTGAACTTTTTTAATTCCTATTTGTGAATTTACATCGGGACGAAAGTCTTTGGCGAATTCTACGGAGAGATTTACTCTTCTCTACGGATTTTCAGAAATCTGAGTTGGCAACACTGACTGTACCTACTTACTTAGCAGCCTATTATGGTGTTTCCCCTCTAATAAGGGAGAGATCGATATACTTACACCTGCCAGTAAAATTCATCGGTCTGGTGATGGCATCGTATCTGTCGATCGACAACGCGACGAGTACGTACGTGGAGCTGTACGTAATTAGGATTTGCACGAACTTCAGCAGCTTGCAAGCGACGTTGCCCGCGTACCAGGTCACCGTCGTCCTCCAAATTATATCCGACGGCACGTTTATCAGGCCGACCAATAAATCTGCAACAAGATATGCAACGCAACGTAGCCGTATGATTCATCGGGCCGCTATTATTAAACAACTTAGAATGAATGAACATCTTGGAGGGCGAGACGCGTTCATTAACCGCGGATTCCACTTCAAATGCGCAAAGAAGAGAATCATGGCGCCATTAAGAACAGGGCTTACACATCCGTGCCTCTCGCGCGAGGGCCACTTTTAAAGAACTCCATCTCCGAAGTTCGATAATTGAAGATACGGTTACTGAACCTTTATAAGAAATTCTAGTGGAAACTTATAATGAGGATTGTTAAGTGGTCCATTTTCAACAAGCCACGTAACAATTTCGAGTCCATTACTTTAAACGCACCGAGAAGAATTTTAACTTCCTTATACGCTTCAACCCTTTGATATGCCGGATGTAACGCGTCGCGTATCATAGAGAACGTATCGCGCGTACCTATTTGCATACACACCACGAGGAATATGTAGTCGAGCTGAACACGTATTTCACGACCCCCGTGATTTTACCCACGGCTCGTAAAGAAACGGTTTAAAAGATATCGCGCCGAATGTTGCGACTGTGGAAGTGCCATTCCGTCTGCAATAAAAAATACCCTCGGAAGTGAGATTTCACCCTATGGGCCCTCGTACGAGCCATGCGCGACCCAGGCCATACATATCCCTCGATATTGAAACTCGATTTGAACTTATCGCCCCGTAATAATGCGGATTACGCGATCGATCTCTTCTGTGCTGGTGTCGATTAAAGAAACGGTCAAAAATATCGGCGGCAGTTCGGTGTCACGTTATTATCGGTGGGCAGCGTTCACTGAACTCAATTTAAACTTCTCTATATTCTGTGTAATTCATCGTTGTCGCAGGGGCGATGGTTATGCACCGGCTCTTCCCAGATTTGACTTCACCGCCTACTCTTCTTTTATGGCGGATCAGAGCTGGTTATTTGCTCGTAGGCGAGTGCGGCGTCGTTCGGTTTTGACGACCCTTGGCCACTGGTCTCGGTGTCTTAACCGGTTAACTGGCACCGCTTTTTTTACTATTCGTGCCCAAACTGGCAACATCGAAAAATTAAGTGAATCACACAAAATTTGGTATACAGGGGTTTTTTGAGTCGTTGAATCGATTCCGGGGGTTATTTTTTTCATCTGACACTCCCAACCCCTAAAAAATCGGATTTAGGGGTGAGTTTTTTCAATTCTTTACTAAATTGAGTCTTTACTAAATTACCATATTGAGTCTGCCATACTGAAATTTAAAATTCCAATGCCAAATTCAGATTCAGCAACCCCAAAAACCGCTATATACAATTTTTCTAAATTCCGATAATATTTTAATATTTGTCAGCCATTTTGGGTCGGCCATTTTGAGTCTGCCATATTGAATTTTACAATTCCAATGCCAAATTCAGACTCAGCGACCACAAAAACCATTACATACTCTTAAATTTAATGAAAACTGCTAATGCCATCTATTGAAACAATATGTAACCTGAAAGCTGTATATTTCCTCTACAAAACAAAAGCATCAGTATTGGAATCGACTAATGGATTGTCAAGTTAAAACGGTTAAAGTGGCAGTACCATTTGTCACTTCGTCGCAGAAACACAATGGAACAAAAAGCAAATATTAAATTTTGTTTCAAGCTCGGGAAAACTTTTACAGAAACATTTGAATTGATGAAAAAAGTTTATGGTGATGATTGTTTATCCCGTACACGTGTGTTTCAATTGTATAAACGATTCCAGGACGGTCGTGATGCTTTGGAAGATGACCCAAAGCCAGGCCGGCCAAAAAAACAATGTTGATCTGTTTTTATGATTCTAAAGGTATTATACTTCGGGAATTCGTTCCACAGGGTCAAAATGTCAATGGTGAATATTATCTGGGTGTTATGGAGCGTTTGTGGAAGAGAATCGTTCGAGTGAGGCCCGAATATCGAGCGCCAGGAAGTTGCTTTTTGTTGCACGATAATGCACCATCGCACAGGACTGTCGCTGTTCGTGAATTTTTGGCGAAAAAACAGGTCTGTGTGCTCCAACATCCTCCGTATTCACCGGACTTATCGCCATGTGATTATTTCCTATTCCCAAAACTCAAGCTGGCCATGAAAGGAACGTTTTATGACAGTGTTACACAGGTCCAAGATGCGGTGACAAGAGTCATTGAGGCGATTCCGCAAAATGATATAAAAAAATCTATGCTGGCAGTAGTCGAACGTGCCCAGCGGTGTATTGGTGCAGAAGGGATGTATTTTGAATAAAAAATAATAATTTTGGCAAAATAACTAATTTTCTCCTTTTAATTGAAAAAGTTCCGTTATTTTTCCGACATACTGTGTATGAGTTATTGCTAATTGGCTACATGAAAAAAAATTAATTGTTTTTAAAGTTGTCTCAAGCCTCTGTGTTTAAACCTTTTCCAATTTCTTTGGTTCGAAATTTGCCGCTCTCCAAAATTTTCCGCTCCCCGAAATTGGATGCCCCCAAAAATTTGCCACTCCCTAAAATTTACCCCACGTTTAACCTATATACAAATCCACCCCTGAACTTATTTCAAATGAGCCAAAATTTCGAGTTTTCGCACAGCAGCGACCAAATCTTTGCGAAACTCATAATGTTTCCAGTCTTCAAGTATCAGATAGATCTCCCAGCACTACTTTCAGACAGAATACAAAGATGTAAGGAAAGGGTTAAGAGGATAGCTTCGCTCGAGAGTGGCCAGTGAAAGAATTGCCTGTGACCCAAGTTGTGATAAAGGTACCTACGTTCTTATATTCTTTACCCTCTCGCGATTTCTCGCGTCGCCCGTTTCCCCCGTTTTATTTCCCGGCCCAGCGTTGCTCAACGGCCGCTATTCCCCGCGAAACAATAAGCGCCGCTCTCCTCCGGAGCCGATAAAGCGGAAGTCGGTGTAACGGCGTCGGCGATACGCGAACGATTCCATTTTCGCCCCGTCCCCTTTATCCCCGGCCTTGCTTCTGTGGCCGGTGCTCAGGCGAAAAAGCAAGCCTCCACGTCTTGGTGCTCGTTTTCCAATACGCGGGGCCACGTTTACGTGCAGGCCGATCGGTTTTACGGGTGGCGGCAGACCATTGTCATTCGATAGACAAGTGAGTTTACGTCCGTCGCGCAAAATGTCCCTTATATTTCGGCGTATTTTTCCACGTGCAAACAGTTTTTACGAGTGTCGCCTCGGTAATCGATACAGAGGCATGCTCGTAACAGAGAAGCTGTGGGCGAACTTGACAAAAAACCCTGAAACGAATGGTCGACGAAGATACATATAGTACAGATTGTATACGAAGCATAATACATTTTCCAATCTTCTCGTGTCAGAAAAATATGTACGTTCCACGCGAACGAATAAGCTTAGCGTTTGGAACTTTGGAGGCTTCTCGCGTGGTCGTGGTAACTGAATCTCCCTTCGATGTAGGTGCACTGTTAAGGGGCCATTTATCGTGTACCTAACAACTCCGAAAGTAATTAATATTTATGATTTTTTTTTTAAGAAACTATTTTTAATATTGAATTAAACTCTTTTGGGATCTAAGGAGGCATCTTTAAACTTGCAGAAAATATTTTTTTTATGTCGGTGTTTCTTATTATTTATTAAGTATTGTGGCATCATGTTAACGCCTTCGACGATGTTGGCGCGGCGTTCAGCACTTGTCACAGTCATCTGATTGCAAAAAGAAGAAAATTTCTTAAAGTTAGATAGTTTACGCTGCGACTGAATATACTTAGAATTTTAATTTTAGTTCTTATTTATAGTACTTTTTCATCGATATAAAGTAAATTTATCCAAGGAAAATAGTTACCTTTTTTCAAACGCTATAACTTTTCCAATTTTTCATTTTTTCCCTTTAAATTACGGCGAGTCCCAGCGTAAACTATCTAACTGTAAGAAACTTTTCTTGTTTTTGCAATCAGATGCCTGTGACAGGTGCAACACGTACCGCCAGCAGGAGTTGCATCGTCGAAGAGGTTGACAAGACTCCACAATAATTACTAAATAATAAGAAGCATCGACATAAAAAAAAATTTCCTGCATGTTTAAAGATGCCTCCTTATATCCCAAAAGAGTTTAATCAAATATTACCAATAGCTTTTTCTCCAAAAAATCGTAAATATCAGTTCAAGCGTGGAGGATAAGGTTCTCAGGAGTCAAAGTAAAGTATAAAACCGCCGCACCTCTTTTTCCTCGATTTGATCCGCGGAACAGATGCAGGGCGTTCCGCGTGGAAGTAACAGGGGAAGACCACCTTGAAGTTACGACCGCGCGTTCATCTTCGCTTTCACTTACCTGCGGTAAGGAGGCGTGGGGGATGAAGAACTTTTCATGGCGTACAATGGACGCGCTTCGAGCGGATGCCACGAGTAGTGCAGTGCGAAACAAAGAAATGGGAAGATGCAAAGAGGATTTCGTGAAGCACAAAGGCAACAATTCCAATGATGAACAGTGCTCGGAGAGATTTTCCGGCTTCAACTATTCGTCCAATTTTACTCCAGATTCTAAACCAACCATTCTACTTCACAGTTGTTAAGTTTACATTCAGGGTCCGATCTATGTAGCTCGTCCACCGCTCTGGGCAAAAATGATTTTTGCCGCCCTTTGATATTTAATTATAAGTGATTATTTTATAATATCATTTCTGACAGTGAGTGAATTTTTTGTAGGTATTTGTTGAACAACAAAAGCCTTTTGTATTATAAAATATTTAACGTTCATAAAAAACAGTAACAAAACAAATAAAATATGTAGTGAAAAATCCAGGATATTTAATATACGTATATGTAATTTAATAGTGGTAATTATATGGGTGATTTAAAAACAATTTATAAGTTCGACACTAAATTCAAATATGTATTACCTCCTTTTTGGCCGATTTTTCAAAAAGTTTTACTTTTTTATTGATTTTAATTGTCTTTTTCTTTCAATTTTGTCGCCCCCTAGATTGGGCCCTATTTACATTCACAGTAAAACACGAGCCATGTGTTTGTGACAAGTCCCAGGCGTTGCTTATTCCAAAACTTTTAATTAAATTTCTTCCCATTCCACTAATTTCGCAACTCTCCATATACAGAATAGTTTACGACTGATTGACACTCGACAACTCGATTCAATCTACTTTTATTTACCTCTGTCGCATAGACGTCACAGACCTCTCCGCGGCCATGTTCGGCTGTCGTTGGAAACGGTGGCATAAAACACGCTTATAAACCTTTATGGCCACGTAACTCGACTTTCGTACATCTTAGGAATGCTATTCGGCCCGGTTGTTCCAGTGCATCTCGTTAAACACGTTCTACCCATCGACCTAACGTCGCACAGTCGAATCGCTCGCGAAGTAGAACGTCACTGTTAAAAGTAGCCGTTTCTCTGAACTTGTCAACTCGATACTGCTTATACAGTTTGGGAAGTTTGACAGAGGCGCAGCGCGAGTCAAAAACAACTTCCTCGTTTTATGACGTACTTTACCCGCGAATCGTTCTTGCCCAGTGACATAATCCCGATTCTGTTTCCGGCGTTTCCTTGGCAGTGAGTTCATATGAACAGTATAGACAGGGTGGTCGATAGATCGTGGTTGAAGTAAATCCGCGACAGCGTGTTGCTAATGGTTTTCTTTTTCAAAATGTGGAAGTTCTTAGGAACAGCCTATGGTGCGGATTGGCACATAGGTGGCTTCAAAAACATTATTTATTTATTTAGGGGGAGTTGGGGCACTTTGGTGCAAGGGGCACAATGAAACATTAATATTCTCTTGATATCTGGGAACAGTCGGAAGTTCAAAAAATGATCACAAAACAGTATACTCTATGATCTTGAAAGATGATATAAGATTATAAGATGATACCCTATAGATATCAAGATAATATTAATGTTTCATTGTGCCCCCTGCATCAAAGTGCCCCAACTCCCCCTATTTATATAAATTGCATTGCAAAAAATACTACATGAACTTTGAAATATTTACTTAATAAATACACAACCGTTTATTTAAAAAAGGATTTGAAGTTTTTAAAAAAAAATCTCGAAATACGATAAATAAATAGGGTACGCAACATAGAGAATCTCGGGGAGGCCGACCAGCGCGCTGTGGATCCGAAGATCGTGGGCTCGAGTCCCCATCACCCCGAGGTTCCGTTTTCCTCCTGCACAACCATGCTCAGAATCACTCGTATCTACTTTTCAATCATTCTCAAGAGGAATCAGGTTCGTATAGCGCCGGTCGCGCTAACAATTAATTCGGACGTTTCAAGCTCGTGGGACGACTCACCTGCAAACGCCAGTTGCTTGATGAAAAAGTCCATCCGCGTCTTCCGCCGTTTCCCCCACAAGAGGCCAATTAGAACCGCAATGTTGCCGACGACTATCATCACGAACAGCAGCCAGAGGACAGTGAATTGTTCCGTCTGCAATCAGAGGAACAATAGGGCAACCTCGTAAAAGGGAATCAAATCTCAATATGACCATGCTGGGATCGCAGCTGTGGTCACGGGACCGTACTGGGGTTATCCCATCTCGAATGCAGCAAAGCTATTCTACCACGTACATGCATACGTAGGTGCTTCTAACTTCAGAAAACTCCCCGCGCATGGATCCCAGCGCTTCCGTCGGTTCCTGCTTGTTAGAAACACGATTTTTCTGGTAAGTCCCTTGTTTGCACGCACGGGAACGCTGAGAAACGCTCGCAATCGCTTGAAAAACAGCGTTTATCGGTAAGGGGTGGTGCGTCATCGCCGTTGTTCCTCGATCGCCGACTTCCCTCTCGTAAATCAACGCCTATCGCGCCCGACGGTGATTGTTAGCGGGATAATTACGAGCAAGTGAAAACGTCACCGTGGGCGATACCAAAGTTTCGCTACGCGCCAGGGGGATTCGTTGCTCGCGATCGATGCTCGTTAGAACTGGCCGTCTCTCCCAGACGAAGGAGATCTGGAACGGGACCTGATGCTCTGAGAAATTTCCTTCCGTGACAGGATTATTAAGCGGGCAAACAAGCAATTTGTAGCGAACTAGGCAAGCACACGGGAAATGCCGTCAGACGGAATTCGGATTCTGCTGCTGTGCATTCCCGCGGTTCGCTATGAAACCGCGCGGTAGCTTTGTCCACTAGCAACTGGATCTCTAAGGATAGCGGCTTATACCTGCAAGATTCATTCGGCAATAACGCTAATTATTTAAGTGCCAGGCCGTGAAAGCGTTCCTGATATCTACGACTTCTCGGTTCTCCTTACAAACTCACCTCCTTATTCCATGCATTCAGACAAATCTACTCAAAGGGTGCACCAGGAAGCACCCTTATTAAAGAACAAGTTCGTCGTCGGTAGAACTTCAAACTTCAAACTCAGACGCGACCGGGGTGTTCGTTGCCATAGTCGGAAACGGGACGCGAAAATCGCCCGCGAGGCAGTACGTTTTGCATTTGAAGTATCGCGAACAGAAGTCCCGATCGGTTTTGTTAAAAGTTCCCAGGCGCGCTTACGTGAAAAAGGTGGCGCGTAAATCGTGGGGCACGTCAGCCGCAAAATAGGAGAAGTTGGATGGTCGACGATCCAGTCGAACGTATTTTACTGGGATCAGGCGACATCGGTCATTTATGGGAAATCGATGGCCGGGGGTGGCTGGATCCGTCCCGTGCAGCCGTGGATGTCGTCGACCTGCCTTTCTCGATTCGACGGCAGATTATTAGTTTCCATTCCGAAACACGCCCACGTTGGAATCCCGTTGCAAAGTGGGTGGATCGTTAAGACAGAAATTTATGGTGGCAGATTTCATAGGGAGCCACCACCTGCAACCAGCCGAGCACGCGCTTGCGGCACTTGTATCGCGCGGCTCGCACGGTAAACTGGGAATTCGTACGTGGTGTACAGTGCAACTCCACTATTCCTGGGTTATACCGATTCCGAGCGTTCCTAAACATGGATTTCTCTGTCGTAGGTAAGCGTAATAATTAAAGTAATTCCCATGGTTGCACGGGATGATCTTCATTCCCGAGTCACTCCCTTGTAGGGGGGAGGTGGTATAAAAGGGACAATTTTGTTTAGCGTCCATTTCTGACAATATCATTATAGGTATTTAAAAAATAAGTAGGGGAAGTAGGGGCATGACGGGGTAGCGAGGTAAGATGGGGTATCTCCCTAAACCCTAATTAAAAGATGCTAGGAACGTAATAGGGGAGAGTTGCCTATATCGTACCACTTAAGACATTTTACGTTATATTTCATATTTGGTGCTAATTTCAACGCAAATGACTATTGGATATTGTAGCTTGATCTTTTAGGCATCTACTATTATATGCTTAACCTTTTGTTCAGAACAAATTAATTTGATATTTATCTTTTTGTCACATACTGTAAAAGGTACGATTTAGGCAACCGGTCTCCTAAATCGTACCCCTCGGTCTCCTAAATCGTACTTCCACTAAAAATAGTATCAATAACAAATAGAGATGAAAATATTCAACATAAAATAATGATTATTATATAGTGACATATAATATTAATAATAATAATAATACGTCTTTATTGCACCAACAAATTGCATTTGAGTAGTACATATTTAATTTTTTCGTTTTTTTTTGTGGCGTAATGGGCGGGATTCAGCAAGATGCTGCTTTAAAATCCTACCCCTGCTTATATGTATATGGATCACACACAGGCCGCAATAACCTATGAATATAATATACGTACATAACCTATATAAAATACGAGTTGTCAAATCCTACTTGTACGATTGTAGTGGTACGATTTAGGAAACATGATCGAATTATTTATAAATATCAATTTAAACTTTATAATGAATGTAATATGTACTTAAAATGAATGTAAAATATTCTACATTAAACCCGCTTTTAGAAAATTACAAAAATACAGGACAAAATTGCATTGTTTGATTATTATCAGCTAAAATAAACTGGTAAAAAGTTATATCAATCATACCTGATTTTTTTAAATGTTTATACCACGCACAAAATAGGGTGTAAGCTCAAAAGGTTTTGTTTCTATTTCATATTTCGCATTTACTTGATATTTTTATTGTCAGATGCCGTTAACATTCATTAATTACTGAGAAATTGATGAGGTACGATTTAGGTGACCAGTACGATATTGGCAACTCTCCCCTAAATATATCATTAGGAAGCCATTGTGTTATAATAGTGTGGCCGCTGGCAAAAGTGAGTGGGGGAGCACGCGTTTTTTATTTATAGCTGTGAACCGTTTGCGTGCTGCGTCGATGTTATTTCATTTGATAAAAAGATTTGAAATAAATATATATTTAAGAACGGTAAGTCTATTATTTTTCTTCTATGATAATCTCCATTTCATCTATTTTAATGTGACATATTCCAAATTTCAATAATTCTTCATTTGTTGTACAAATATATTAATCTTTGGAAAACGATGCTTTGAGGCAAGATGGGGTCCTTGATGCGGGGAATGATGGGGTACCCCGACCTAACCTGTAATGGGGTTGTTCATGTGAGGTTAAGCAACGTCATCGTTCTATATTATAATTTAATACAAATAAATCTCGTTATTTTTAGTTCGAATTTATAAAATGGTCAGAACATATACGAAAAAAAAAAACAGAAGGGAGACTGCGAATTTTTATATTGTCAGGATTCATACCTGCAATCCACAGAGGGTTGGGTTGCATGTCAACTCTGTGGACGGTGGTCCCACAATTCCTGCGCAACAAATGTTAAATCAATAACTTATAGTTGTGTTTGGAGTAATAAAGACTTAATTAATAGGTACAATCATCACTTTATTTGCATTTTTCCTTAGCTTCCCCATCATGCCCCTACTTCCCCTATATTAATAGAAAGTATATTTATTGGCCTTCAATAAAAATATATTGCGAACCGATTAATAATAATAGAAAATAACAAAACCCTTTCATGACTACTTAGGTGGTCTATAATGGGACATTTAAATTCAAAAGGTCCCTTTTATAGCACCTCTCCCCCACTTCCTTATTAATTTTGCACAGCTTATAGTACTATCTTTGCATACTTCGCACAGATTAGAATACTATATATTTCCCAGTTTTCCTTTTCAACCTGTCTACCTCCATCATCCATTCACATTTTCTTACACGCTTCAAGGTTCCCTTTTCCTTTCCGCGAGACCTACAGTTTCTACTCGCGGAGCCCTTCTTTCTCCTTTCTCCCTAATTTCCATACCCCAAACTTGCGCACTCCTTTATATCGTTCACGTTTCGATCCCTTGAGCGTCAGTCTTCCATCCTAGCGACTTCTTCCACAGCATACCTTTGTCTACATATTACAGAAGCTGGACTTCTCAATCTACTGTATTCCGTTCTAGATAGTCTAGTTCGTATTTCTTTTCCAAACGTTCTGTCACCGCCTTACTTCCCTTCATTCGAAAAGCTAAATAGTAGAAGACACAGAGAGAAAGATGAAGGCAATAAAGTCTCTGAGCAAGCTTCAGATCTACGAAAGATCATTTCACCCTTGAATTATTCGGTGACTTGCATTCACGAGGATGCGTGGAATCGTTACATTTACAGCAACCCGATACCGGCTGCGCACTTTTACGAAGGCCCCTCGCCAGAATCGGTTTGCCTGGCGTTAGTAACGCGAATCCGATTAATGGGTTACCGTTACTTCGCTAATCCTACACGCTCCGTTTCGATTACGAATCGTAAATCAGCGACCATTAGAATTCGACTCGCGTCCATTGCACGTGTCGATACAGGATTACAGGCACGTTCAATAAACTATGCAAAGTTTCGTTTGTCTTATTAAAGGCATGGCCACGCACCGCACAGTGGTCTGTCTATTGATGGTCTAGCGGGACAAAAGTCCAAAACCATGACCCATCCAAGATGAATGAACCTTTGTCATACCACAAGCTACTGATATTGAGTCAGAGATATCGGAATGACATGGTATGCAACTTTAGTTATGTATGTATTTCATAAAAGTAACGATCGGCCAAACGTAATTACGCCAGTCGGTTGCTTAGTACCCGATTATTAAAATGCGTCAGTGTCAATTATATGCGCCGGTAATTATGGAAGTTGCGTATGTCAACAATTTAAAAAAATTGAATTCATCACTTATTTTGTAATGTAAGGGGATGTACAGAAAATAAGTGATGAATTGAATTTTTTTTAATTTTGATATCTAATACTGATATCAGAAGTGCTCGGTTGTATCGCGAATGAGATTGTTAGTATTTTGAATAATGGATTGGAGAGGTAGGTACAAGTAAGTAGTGAATCAAGCTTCAGCCATGGGTATTTTAATTTCCAACGAACAGAATTAAAATATGGAATTTTTCAACAGCTTTCGTTGGAAAAGCTCTAAATATGCAGGAACCTCAAGGAATCTAGAATATTTTGTGCTGTTTTGTTCTATTTGTTTTATACAGTATGCATTGTAAATATAGTAAATATTTGCAACTCTACATAATGTTTATACATAATTAAAATAATTCTATCTTCAAAAATAGTGATGCTAGAGTTAAAATGTGTAATGCATTCTAAATAAAGCGTTCGCAAAAAATTTTCTGTACAAATTTTAATAAAATGAAACACAAATTTTAATTTAACAAAATAAAAAATTCCAAGAAACCTCAGAATACAAATTTCGGTTTTAAAACACCCTTGGAGGCTGAGAAGTTAAAGTTTTAGGGGTGGTAAAACGATGTCGATGGTGTGTTTCAAACAAATAATAAACCAGTGTTTTCCAACCATTTTTGAGTCGCGACTCCCTTTTATAATACTCAAATAACCTCATAAGGTTATTTGAGTATTACCGCATAAGGTAAATTTAATAAGATAAAGAAAACACATTAAAAATAAGTATTTCAGATTATAATTTTAACTTAATAATTTAAAAAAAAAAAAACCGTGGCGACACTCCCAGAAAACACTTCGCGACCCACTTGAGGTTCGCGACCCACCGGCTGGGAATCGCGGTAATAAACATCTCAACCTAACTGATGATTTATGTACGACCTCCGACTTTTATCCCGCTAAATTATTAATGGACAGACCACTGTGCGCACCGTTCGCAGTATAATCGCGAAGTAATTTCGATGGATACTTTCCGCGATTTTTCGTGACGTTTATACCCTGTTAGCTAATAGCCAATACCTTCCATCTCCGCGATTGGAAAGCGTCAAGTTCTGATCTGATAGCTTGACACTGATTCGAGGATACAGATAATTGAATTTTCAATTGATCGAATTAAAGCACGCGAAGAAAGTAACATGCTCAATATATTCCGCATATAACCGTTGATTAACCGCTTCCATGCCAGCGACGAATGGCGGAGCTGCTGTCTCGCAACTCAATTCGTCATATGTAGCTGGATTCTCGGTGGAATACAGTAATGCATAACGATGCGGCTGTCGCGTTAACGATCCAGTCCTTCGCTATTCATAAGTCGGCAACGTCTCCTTTTCTCGGTGAAGTCTCGTAACATGGCGGTCATTACGAAACCGTCTCGTCGATACAACGTTGCTGGTGAACTTGGATATTACAGGGGGGAATTTGAATCCGCTGTGGGGCAGTGCGGTTGAAAGAACGGTGCAAGGTTTACAAAATCGTTTTCCCTTGTGTGGAGCGGGATCAGTGACGCGGGAGCTAGGGTAATATGTACAGAGTTCAGAGGATGGAAAAAGTTTCCATCGCGCAGAAATATTTACTTTCAGGGCAAATATTTGACTTTAACCGGCTGGTTTATTACACAACTATTAGGTTGGTGCATATGAAATTGCGGTTTCTCGTAGATCGTAGGGAAGTTTGAATGAATATATTTTCTGCTTTTTAGCTATTTTATTTATTTTATGTTTTCGAGCTTTCGTGACATTTTTTTTCTAGCAACTTTTATGGAGGGTTGCCAATATCGTACCACGATATTTTACGTTATATATCGTACCAGCTTTACTACTTAGGTGCTCGGCTTCGCCCGGAATTTAACATAAAATTATTTAAGTTTTAAACTTCCAATTAAATCTTAATAGATACCTACTGATTTTGTAATTTAATTTCTTTTTTCGTGAAAATAATCACACTCATCTGGATTAGCCAGGCATAATGAGCTGAGGCACATTTCGTGACTCCAGAGTTTACCTTTCGAAAGTTTTTAGGCGACAGACAAACACACAAACATATATTAAAACTTGTATATAAACTTTCTGCTTGAGATTTGGTATTAATTTGAACGCAAGTTAATATTGGATGTTATAACTTGATGTTTTAGGCACTTACTATTAGATATTTAACCTTTTGTCCAGAACAAATTAATTTATGAAGAATCTTTTTGTGACATACTATAAAAGACCGTACGATTTAGGTCTTCTAAATCGTTCCTCTCGCTTTCTAAAATCGTACAAAATTCCCAAATCGAACTGGTACGATTTAGGAAACATGATCAATTTATTTATAAATAACGATTTAAACTTGATAATAAATGTACATAAAATGAATGTAAAATATTCCACAATAAACCCGCATTTAGAAAAATGAAAAAATACAGGATAGAACTGCATTGTTTGCTAATTATCAGATACAAAAAAATGGTAAAAAGCTACATCAAACATACCTGATTCTTCTAAATGTTTATAGCACGCACAAAATAGGGTGTAAGCTCGAAAGGTTTTGTTTCTGTTCCTCATTTCACATTTACTCGATATTTTTACCATCACAGGTCGTTTATATGAATTAATTATTGAGAAATTGATGAGGTACGATTTAGGAGTCTCTTCCCCACAACCTCCACCACAAAGAAAAGTACTTCTACACCACCGACGACCTGCAATTTCAAATGCACCAACCCATTAATATTCAGCGCACCTATCGCTCGCATAATTGTTAATTAACATCCGAATTTGAGACCCGGGGTATCGAATCCTTAGGTATCCGTTTCACTACCAATCCTGCAATGCACTCAAGTTTGATGGACCGACCCGAGGGAGCAGAATTGCGTGTTTATAAACCGTCGAAACGCGCTATTCAATGGGTTTACGTTGAAATGGTACCTACTCCTCCGTATTCCTGGAACCGCGGACCGAACAACGCCATCGATTCATCTCTACTTACACGTTAATGTTCCCAGCGTGTGGAAGCTTGAAACGCGACCGACAGTTCATCCATCCTAATCGGAACGTGGCTCGCAGGATGGCGGTATTTTACGCGCGAGCCAATTGGCCAAGAAAACTCGCAGGTGCAACGGCTATCCACGCCTTCAGCAGGTGGAGACTCACCTAGCCTCGCACGCGATCCCTGCAGTTTTTTTCACCATACCTGGTTCAGCTTCTTATGGAGCCAGCCACTAGGTAACGAGACAGCGCCATGACAGTTTACGTAACACCACGCCGTTTCAGTTTAATTTGCTTGCGGAATTAAAACCAGACGCTCGAGCACACGGCGAGCCAAGGCTGAAACGGGTGTCTCTGGAGTTGCGTGCCCGTAGCATGGATTTTTCATTCCAGAATAGAATTTACTTCGACGTAGCACGAAGGGACCATTTTCTGTTGCACATATAATCGATACACGTGCTATGGCGCGATGAAAAGGAGAGTAAGATCCTTATAAGCAGTGGCGGATTTGAGGAAAAAGCTGAAAATTATGGGGAACAAAGAAAATATAGTATTCGGATGAAACCATAATTTTTTTTGCAAGATGGGGTCCTAGCGGGGCCTTTTGGGCAGGGGCCCAGGCGGAAACTGCTCATCGGCCGCCTGTTAAATCCGCCACTGTTTATAAATGTATGCAGTTTAGTGACTCTGTAAGATGTTTGCAGAAAATTGTATTCCCCGACGAGAATTTTTTTTCTCTGCCTTCAGGCTTTCCATTCGTCGTCCCATGATTGTCCCTTTCTCACTTTCTCCGCGTGAATCCCGTCGCCAAGCGTTTTCATTTATCTGAAGAGAATGAATGGAATTCTGAAAGTGCTCGGGAAGTTGGGGACCACGGGGTAATAATCTTGCTACGAGCCTCGACTCGGAGTTCTTCGGAATACGGTGCCGTGGAAGGGAGAGGTACGTTTCTGAGCCGTGGATTACATGTTCTGGGGCGGAGGGCTCTTTTGGTCCTAGTATTTCTTGCCGAACGGCAAATTACCTTCTACCCATCGGCCAGAAAATATCGCCGAATCGACGGAAACCAAGGTCCATGTAACTGCCACTCTCTTTCTTCCTTTTTTTTCCCCTCGGTTCGCCAGAGGGAATTTATGCCTACAGCGTCATCCTGCGCGTCCTCTATGTCGACAGACGATGGCTCACTCGTTTCGCAATGGAGTCCCTCTCGGTGCGTGACTATTTTTGGTTTTTCGAGGATCGTCCACCAAGGCCGACTAAATCCACGTTTTTTACGCTCGCGTATAAACCCATAAACCGATCGATGCAGTTCCATGGTTTAGTCCAACACTTCGCATTCGGTTGTTTCGTGAAGCAGGTGTAGGGAATACCTACAATCCCGGTCATTATTTTCTATCCTGGTATTGCGGGATCATTCAACGTCCCTCTCGGAATTCCGAGGCAAATCCCGAGATTGGAAAAGAGATAACATTGATAAGAGAAAATTTCAATAATTAAAATGATTTATTATGTGTTACATCTAAGTCTTTATTTAAACTAAAATCATTTTCAACAATAAAAGCAGTAGAATAATGAAGAATAATAAAGTCTGAATAAGTAGGTAACATGAAACCGTTATGAAGATTTTTGGAAATGCGAACGAAGAAGTAGCAAAGCATCTAAAAAAGTATCATCTCCTAGCCGAAGTCTTATTTAATTTCCGGCCGCTGAAAAATCTCGCTCTGCTTCAACGTTTGTAGGAGGAATCGACAACAAATATTGATTTGCTAGTTCTAGATGATGTCCACGGGATCCACCATTCTCAAAGAGACTCACCCCTTTTTTAAGCTTATCAATAAATAAATATAGTTTAGTCAGTTATATCCGACTTAATATTATTATTTAAATAAATCATTACTATTATTATTGTCCTTATGATTCTGAAATGACTATGTTTATTTATTCGGTTTGTCTTTATATTTTTCAGTCCTTCAAAAAGTAATTCACATTTTTAAAAAATCCCGAAATTCTCGGGATTAGTTATATCAAATCCCGGGATTTTTAGAATAAAAAGAACAGCTCGCATCTCGGGATAACGTATCCCGGGATTGTATTCCCTACGCCGGTGCCATATTGTATCGCTGTACAACGTGTCCCTCCGCACCGTTTGTCCTGCACGTTGCGTTTGAAACTTGAAACAATCACAGTGAAATTTCGAACGGATTCCTCTTCTGTTTCTACGAAACTTTTTTCATCCTACCCGGGCACCACTGATGGGAAACTTTTGCAAAACGTCCACCGCGGCGTGGACGGCAGCGTGCTGCGAAGGGATGAAGCCTTACAATCTGCCGTACAGTCAAAAGGATCGGAGATCGTGACAGGAATCGCTTATTCTACTCTCCATCCACCTGTCCACGTAGCGATTCATTAGTTTGCATACTTGGTGCGCGGTAGCTGGTTTCCGCGTCTATTGCAGCCCGATTATTATTCGCGCGTGACTGGAAATCGCGCGATGGACGGCCCCCGCCCCGAAACGGGGGCGCCGTACGATGGAATTTCGCAAAAGTTTGCCAAGATTTATGGTGGCCCTACCGGAAATCGAGGGGTGGCCGCGTGTCCGTGCCGGAACAACTCTTGCGAAGCAAGTGAGCAAGTTAGGACAGTTTGCACGACGAACGCGGAACATTTGCGACTACCGAACTTCTGGGATATTGAATATTCATCTTCTAACGTTGTTCGCTTACTAACTTGGGCAAACAGGAAGGACGGACAAATATACTGCCCGGAGTGATTAGCGTCACGCAGTTTGTGAGTGGTTGGGGAGAATGGAGTAAATTGGACGAACTCGATTCTTGTGTTTGTTAATATTTCGCTTGGCAATGGGGCCATTTAACGCTTGCAAATATGTTGAATAAATTTTACACATATTTAATATAGGGTAAAGGTAGGTAATATCGAACATCGTAAAATATCGATAAAGAAGTAACGAACTTTACAGGCAATCGCGTATATGTTAGTTGCCTAGAAACACTAGACGATCATACTGACAATTGAGCATCAATCGGGCATCCGTTATTGAAAAGGAAGCGTTTTTATTTTTCGAGACCGGCAAAAGTTATTGAAAAGTTACTCAAATCGTCAAGTATTTATTTGTCAAACCCAATTTGTACCATAAAGAATACAGTAGCATACATACAAGAAAGAAAAAAAAAGAAAAAACAAAACATCTGGCCGTAAAAAATAAAGAGAAAAATTAAGCATTGCACCTTACTTAGTCAATGACAATTTTGCGCAGATTGCTCTTGAAAGTTTGTATGTATCCACCGAAAAAATCAATGTGGTCAGAGTATAAATTGGCAACGCTGACGATCCGATTTACAGGATGGCGAGCACCAAACTTAGATTTAGTGCTTGAGCAGTAAAAGGATGTTGTTCCTCTTAAATTTCTGGATGGTGCGTAGAGGGAGATATCCCGCAAAAGTGAAGGACAGTTGATGCAACCATTAACAATTTTAAATAAGAAACAGAGATCAGCAATACGCCTACGCTCCGTTAACGTAGATAAGTTCAGAGACGCAAAAATTTGGTCATAACTGTGATTATCGCGTGACATTGGACGTCGCAGTTTATAAGCAGCAAACCTAAGGAATTTGTGTTAGACCCTCTCTATAAGTAAATTGTCTCTCACAAGAATCGGCCACCAAATTAAGGTGCATATTGCAGTGATCGTAAGTCATAAAGAATTTTTTTTGTATGATTTATCATTAAATATGTTTGCTCTTGATTATCCAAAAATAGTTTACAAGTCAAGTTATTTTCTTCTTAATATAATTCTTAATTTCTTATCGGAACATGTGTTTTATTATTATTTATTACATTACATTATAATATATTTTTTTTATTATTATATTTTCGTTTTAATTTTTTTTTAATGCTAATAAAGAGAAAAATTGACCCAATGTGTCGGCTGATTTCAGTGGGCAAACAAAGAATGTGGGGCATTCACGTGCCCAACGTGTAGGAGACGTAGAAAGCAACAATCAATTGCAAAAAATGATATACATTTGTTTATCCACTTAATAAATCTTCATTTTTACTAACAAAAATAAAGTTTTTTCAATTTTCTTTACAAATTTCCTATGTGCTCCATATTAGACACCATTTTTCGAACTGCCGATTTCCACTCGTTTTAGTTTCTCTAATATAATTCCAAAACACTTGAGTTTTCTTACATTTGGCTATATAAATATGATTATGCATTAGATCCTCCGCTCCCTCGTATCAATGTTATTAAAAAAAAATACCCCTCCTTTGGGAAGCTTTTGAAACCAGGCGTTCCATATTACATATGTACGTTTACCTTAATTATTAACACTCCCTATGAAATTCATTATAAAAAAACATCTGTCAAAGAAACGCCTGTCTCGCTGCACTGCAAGTGCATTTGATTGCCCCCCTCTGCGCGCAATTAATAAACCTTTCCCTGCGACGGATCCCACATTTACTGCATGCAAACGTAATAACCGTTCACACAAAGAAATCCTCCCCCAGCCATCTGCAATCATACTCAACAGCCTTCAGCGTCAATTTACAGCGAAACAAAGATTTACAGCGAAAAACTTGCCTCTACATTTCCGGACTAATTTTACCGCGAGGGATCTCGGCTGCGAGGGATCTTCGCCGTTTTCCCACAAATCACGCCGCGTTTCGAGTAATCCCCTAATTATTTGGAGCAACGCGCAATGATTGGTAGGCGGGCCGGCGATGACAGAGTGTTCTTTTAAAAAGGAATCTTTCATTAGCGCGGCAGCTTCGCGGCAGCTTCGCGGAGGAATTAGCGATTTCGTGGCTCTGAATGCTTTACGACGCACTTGCTCGTATTACCGCGTAATTTCGCGGCTCGTAAAGAAAAAAAATCGAAACGTACGCTGATTTAGGGTCTCGTTTCGATGGCGGTACGTGCCGGTGCACCGCCTGCTCGACGGTAAAAGAAACTCTGACCATGGTTTAGAGGCGACATTAACCCACTTAGTCCGCTGCGAACATATACGATATACAGGCTGCTCCATTCGTGGTGGGCGCAACTTGGGGGATGAAATCGACGTGCCAGGATAATGAAGGCGAGTTGTAAACATGGGTGGTGTTTGATCCGGGAAGCTACTTCCTTAGGGAACGATGACCGTGTTGTGCCATTTCGTATGAGAAAGGCAAACGAAATGAAAGTAGAAGTCAACATAGATTTCGGGGGTGGAGGTCTCAGGGGTTGCTGGGGTTAAAAGGGTGCAGCCTCTCTCTCTTTCTCTCTCTGACGTTTGGAACAGCAGAGTGTCTTTACGAATATGTTCTTCTCTTTTTCTCAAGGAGGAGAGTTCTAACAGCCGTCAGACATTTCTTTTAGATTACGAGCATACTTTATTACACCCTTTTCGCTCGCATTGTGACATTTCTCGCGCCGCCGACGTCCCCGATGCGGGAAACAGATAAAGTGGAGGAGCACTAAGGAGGTCACGGTTGAAAGGTATTATGAGTGATTTATAATACCCGCAAGGGTTTACAGTAATTTGTCGTGCAATTCCTCTTTTTTCATCTCGGAGACAATACACTTATAATACCGGGCCACGTGCTTTAGGTAACGCGGTAATCGAACCACGCGTAAACAGCTGGTACGTGTCTCTGACTGCTTAATTAATATCGGCTGATTCGTAATTAATGCTAATATAATTACATGGATAATCACGTGCCCCGCGCGCGTCACGTTAGCCGTTTCTATGTATAATGCTCTTTACAAATTATACCCGGCTCGATTTAATGGAACGTAGATTGAACGCGCCTCGGGTCAAATTGTAAATTAAGTTCGTATAGGTATACAGATTGCATTGTAGATTGTAGATTGCGTCGGATCCCACTCAATTGGAACTAGAAAGGTTTCCTAGAAATTTAGATTGAAACAGAGTCTGAATATCTGTTGAAATTATTATTATTATTACGTCTTTATTACTCACAGATTGAATGCTGTAATACATACAGATGAGTTATAGTAATAATTAGAGTATAGGAGAGGCTGCAGTGGATACTGTTAATAAGCCTAACCATTAACCCTCGTACAACGAATGCAGGGTCATTTTGGTCCAACTCTGACAAAGTCTATCACGATGTTATATTTGTATTGGCAATGGCAAAATATAGTATATGATGCCTAAATTGTAGTAACATTATTCGTAAAAATCATACAGGAGATACACCTATTTTATGTACCAAAAGTTCACAAATAATTTCTTTTTATGTATTTCTTTATTAATAAATTTCAGTTAGTTTGAGAAATTTTAATTATTTAATTCATTTTATATTAAATTCTTTCGTGAAACCGATGTACCATAGAAATGTTGCTATGGGTCAAACTGACCCTGCATTCGTCTCACGCGACCATATCCACCATTCGTCTTCCGAGGGTTAAAAGATAAAACCAGCGTCGAATTTGGGGGTTTGGCGCCCTTAGGAAAATGGCAATTTATTCGTTACTTTTCGTTGCGTGCGTTGCCTACTTCTTCTCACACTCCCGACGTCATTAAGCTCGCATTTTTCTTCCTCTGCCAGAAAATTGGTTGTGACAGATCGCTGTATTCCGTAGCTTTGAACAAACGAAAGGGCCTTTGCCGCGCCATTAACGAGCCACGAGATCTGATGGTAATGCGGTTCGGGCATACGACGCACGCTCTCAGGGATAAGAAGAAAAAGCTTGTTAACGAGATAGGCTATCATCTTTCAACCGTAATGACTCGCGATAAGCCGCTCCCTAAATGAAGATGCTGTACCTGCGGTGCTCGCGACGAAATCTCCTCGGAATTGGTAATTATACCGCTATAACCGGCATCACCGTATTTCGAACAGGCAGCCTCCGGCGGCCGCGATAAAAATCGTCGTCGCGCGCTGTTACGCTTTCGAGGGTGACTCGCGCGGTAACGAACCCGTGAAATCCGATTGCGTTTTTTGCTCGCGAATCGATGGCACTGGACACTTTCAATAGATTGATTCACTGTTCCGAATCAGTTCCAGGTCTTAATTATTTGCCACGCGCTTCGTTTCGCCCGTTGTATCGTAAAGTACTAAATTCCCCGTATTGATGGAGGAGAGCAGTCGAAGTCTCTTCCCCTTCGAGTGTCCACGAATTCCATCCCCTATTTTTAGCGACAGCTACGAATCCCCAAATGCGATTCTAGCTAAGTAAACTTATTTTTGTCAATATATACTTTAAAAGTATTTTCATTATTCATCAAATTTTCATTATGCTTCAAAAAGTAATCGTAAATAAGTAGAAATTTTTTGCTCAGCTAGAATCGCATTTGGGGATTCGCAGCTGTCGCTAAAGCTGGGGGATGGAAGGAGGGTGCCCGAGATGATGCCGAAAATATCGCGAAACGCATTAGAAGCGATTTACCGATCTAAATATACCCTCTTCCCATCGATCATTCGTCCCCCCCCCCCCCCCCCAACATCCCCATCCTCTTCCTATTCCTTTCACTTCCTCTTCGTCTTGTTCTACGGGATTAACCTGGAATGGAGTAAATCGATTGTCACAGGCTTCCCCTCTATTACCCTCCACTCCGCGTACTCCGTCGAGGATAAGGAGAAGATTTTATTACGATCTCTGGGCGGACCGTGGAAACTTTATTTTACTCACGAGCGAGAGGTATACTGTTTAGGGGTGAAAATGTCGTTCGACAGTCGCCAGGCATTCGTCCGAGAGATTCCACGGCTGGCAGACGACTTATATTACGAGGGGTGCCGTGAAAGGGGTGAATTACGTTCGCCTCTACGTGCAATACGTAGGTACCACTTAGCCTTTATCGGATTCGTCGCCGTCGTTTGTAAAGTGATAATGACGAGCTGAGAGTACGGATCTAAAGAAGTCGCGATGGGTATTGCCGGGAGAGGAAAATCGAATCACACACCCTCGATTCCCGTCTCCTCCCATTGTCACTCTGTTATTCGAAGGAACCTTCCCGGTGGCTGTGCTCGAACTTTCAAACTTTTTCCTTAAATCCAACGTGCGAAATATGCTGATTCCCCCCTGTTATTCCTATTTCCTTTGATCCTTTCGGCGATACCCCCGGCGAGCTTGTTGCGGCGAAGGAAAATAAACTCATTCCGCAGCAGTGAGAGAACCAGGCCAACGTTAGAGCTACTGGCTGTGCCATTAGCTAGGAAAATAACGAATACTCCAGCTCTTGGTAAAGGAAATTACTTTTGTATTGCAAATAGAGAGTCTCTTCGCGCAGGCTGCGACCCGCGACTTCTGTTCCGCCAACGGATCCACGGCGCCCCGGGTGACTTTAGCGAAAATTTCTCGGGACCCGTCGCAGCCGTTGCTCGAAAGTGAAATTTCCATCTAAATGAAAGGATAAATGTACGGCGAAAAGTATCCGTCGGGAGCGCCGGGGAAAATGGCACGGCGGGAGGCTTGTTATTTAAGTTCCATCGGCTATCCGCGCGACGACGACGACCTTAACGGAGAAAGTGCTCGACGAGCGTTGCCACTCATTGCCGCGCAAAAATCTGATGAGACGAGAATGCCCCTGGCTCCTTCTCATCGGGGGAAATTGAGATGAAAAGTTGGCCGTTGACCTGTGCTTACGTGGGTGGATGGCAAGTCTCGTCTCGCGTCCCCCCGGGCTTCTACGGCGATTTTCTTAAATGGTCTTCTTAATTATTTCATAGTACGAAGGTAATCTCGATGAACTTTGGTAGCTTCAGTCTCCTAGTCTCACGGCTGCAACGCTGCGGTCGCTATCCAACGGATTTGGTCACCGTATCGCAGCACTTTAGATAATTTTCTACCATGGGTAAATGTTACATTACTTGACCTATAATTTTCAAATCTATTTGCCACGATTGTTCTATTTTCTACGTTTCATTTTTATGTTCTTGTCATTGTTCATTCCTGGTTGGGCCGCCTCGAGTTTTTCTAGGCTTGCCAACAATGGTATTTTTGATTTGAGATACCCGGCTTGGTGACATTTCTTCGGTTTACAGTTTTGCAGGTAATTTCTCCAGGAATGTGATAAATATTTCCCTTTAATCTTAAAAAGCAATTAATTATTCTGCAGCGTGAAACTTCGTAAAGCTTTCATTTATTCAACGTACCGTACACCACTGAATGGATTAAATAGTTAAGTTGGCAACGCAGTAGAAACTTGCCGCGACAGTCTTTATTTTTACTTATCTAAAGCTGAAATGAAAAAGTTATTGAACACAGCAGAAACACATGAGAAATACAATTTTAGAAAATAAGCATTGTATTTCGTGATAAATATATCTACTATGTATACTATCCATTGTAATAAATAGATATAATTCTAATTATGAACTTAAGAAGTTACGAGAAAGCTTAATTTATTTTGTTAAATAAAATAATCTGCGTTGTTTTGGAATTTTCTTTATTCATTTTTGCTAATCCTCCAGGTGAGTGCTAATGAAATTTTGGCAACTCTGAGCTTTTCCCAAGCTGGTGCACCTAAACTTTTCACCGACACCAGGCGAAGTTTGATAAGCAAACTAACTTTACCTCGACGAAGAAATCCATTTTCGGGAGTTCGTTCGCCGAGGCAACGAACTGGCAAAGCCTGAGGCCGCGCAATCGAAAGCATCCCCGACCGAACTCGAAGAAAATACCTATTCTATCAAACATTGGAGGAATCTAGAATCTAGATGGAGGATTGTTGTTGTATGGAAATCAGCCTTATCGCCTACCTCCCATTCCTTTACTATTCTCCTTCGGTTTGTATCTCGTAAATTGAATTAGATCTCGGCGAATCTCGCCGCTGTTCCCCTCGGCCATTTGCGGGGGTGCGCTCGATTCCAGGAATACCGCTACAACTTCGCTAAAAGATGCACGCTCCCTGGGATCGCCGGCTATTTCCCTCCAGAAGACGAATAGAAAAATGCAGATACATTGTTGCGCATGGTGCGGGCACTTTATTCGAGCGGAAAAATCACGGAATTCTCATGGCGCTGTATCGCGGCTGGTATTTTCGTGTCGCTTTCTTGAAATATCCCCGCTGAGGCGTTCGGTTGCTCTCGTGTTTTGAACATTTCCGCCGTGAAAAGATTCGCGTGCGAGAAATTCCTGCCAGTTACTTGCGTCTAGAGGAAGGGGAAAGTATTTGAACCGGCGAGATTCCGTGTTAGACGCGAACGTCCCCTTTACAGGCTCATTTAACGCAATCCCGATCCGAAGACGCGCAAATGTCAGGCGCTGGGACACGATTGGAATTAGAACAGGATTCCATATTCGAGGCTTTTGGCAATTAACGGGTTTCTGCTCTAACGGGTTAATATTGCTTTGTGTGCACGAGCTTCGGTGCCCTGACTGCTGTGTGAATTAGGCAGAGGTTCAACGATTTCGTCGGGGCACTTCTTCGAACGTCATTTCTGTCATTCCTCATTAAGTTGGCTGACAGGGTGGATTTCTTTGGTACCTCGCTGGCAGTTTTTAGACGGTCGGTCATGGCACTCTTAGGTTCGCATTTGGCGCGATAGGAACCTTTTCCTCGCTTAGGCATTTTTGTGTATTCTTGTCTGTACTCAAAGTTAACAGTATATTATTGCGTTCTTTTATATTCTACGTGTACCATATTGGGCTTGTCCCGTGTAATAAATAATAATAATAATAATAATAATTAAGGATGGATTACGTGGCAGTTCCTCATTAAGGATGGATTTTATTCTTTTGATGAATTTTAGACTGATTGGATGACTCTGATTGAATATAGTTACGGACAACGGTATCCGCCCACCCCATAAATATAATATAGTTTGGTTATTTAACAGTAGAACTTGCACTGCAGTCAAAGTGACTGGTTTTTTTGGTAATAAGTTTACCATCTTTAAGTATGAAGAAAGTGTATTTCTAAGTAGTATAAATATGTATATGTTTTTTAACAATATAAAGATTAACAAAATATGAATAAAGGTTTATTTTTCTTTGTTTTTTATAAATAAACAGTCGTTTTGACTGGTCAAGTAAAAATAGGTGTATCTACATTAATTGTCGGTAGTGCTAGTGTTAAGTAATGCTAAATTCACGGATACTAATACATTTTTAAATAAAATGTGTCCAAATTTTCAATTGAATGCACCCGAAAGAAAATATATTAATCAAGGCTCATGTTATCGTGAATTAGAATTGCGAATTCTTACTTTCAAGTCGATTTAATGTGTAAAATATGGCACGTATAGGGTGGGCGGATACATTTGTGAGTAACTGTTTGTTGAAGCTCGTGAACTTCTTCACTGGCGACCCGAACAGCGCCGTTTAAATTTAAATTAATTCAACGTCATGTTTGCAATCTAGTGGAAAGCCCTCTTTTTGTCTGGGCGAACATGAAGTTCGAGGGAGGAACGTTCTTGTTTTTACGAAATCTCGGCGATGATCGGTCCATTGCAGCCCATCGCACTTTGTCTGGGAAACGACGCGTTCTAAAGTCCTTTATCCGTACATTATTATAAATTGAGGACCTTGCAGAAAGAGGGGTGCAGCTCTATTTTTGACAGTCTTTGACTTATGTGTAATAGATGGGGAAAAAATATTCTACATCGTTTGGAGCACGTGCGTTTAATATTAATATTTTTATTATAGAATATTTTTACGCCAAAAATAGAAATAAAAACTTATCAACTCAATAACTACTACTTATTGTGTGAAAATATATATTTTACAATTAGTGTTCTCATGATTTTATAAACAGTTTTTTCTAATTTCCTTGAAGTTGGTAAAGATGGAGTTGCACCGCTCTTGCTGCAAGATCCTCAATTGAAGGGTTGGATGCAATAAGGGGACTAGCGCTTGGAAATTGGAAAAATTATTGTCCAAACGCAAAGAAAGATTGGAAAATTAAATGTTATTAAATTGAATTTCTAAAAATATAGTGTTGTAAAACTCGTCACGACACACATTTTTTCTATTTACAGTTTGTTTATCCAATCATTACAAGTTATATGTACCTAAAAATTGCCTCGTTACTTTTTAACGGCGAACGTTGAAAAACATGGGTTATATCCAGTATTACTCTTTAATGAAATATTATTACATTTTTAACATTAGGTTTTCGTGCATACCTTTTACGGCTTCGCTAGAGTTTTCTAAAGTTATGTTTCAAGTTTCATGACGGTCCGTTAATATTTACTCAAGTTATCGCAATTTTTGTCTAAAGAAATAATGATTTCGGACGATGAAAAATTTTTAGTTTATAATTTTTAGCTCGAATAGTAATGATTGGATAAACAAACTGTAAATAGAAAAAATGTGTGTCGTGACAAACTTTACAACACTATATTTTTAAAAATTCAGTTTAACAACATTTAATTCTCCAATCTTTCTTAGCGTTTGGACAATAATTTTTCCAATTTCCAAGCGCTAGTCCCCTTATTGCATCCAACCCTTCAATTCTGCAAGTCCTACCCATTAATCTTTTGATCGGCAAAGTGGAATTTTTTAATCAGATATCATCGACGAAATCAAAGAGCATTTTGAAATCGTTATCTGTCGGCCGTTTTTTGTAAAAGATACAATATTGCTGAGATTACACTGAATCCGATCTGAGCTGGAATACTAAGATAATAGATTACGACTAACTCTGTGACGAAGTAGAAACGAACTAAAATTGAACTCGTCTGGAATGGGTGCTGTGCTTGAATAGCCCGTTGCAGTGGATTTCTGAGTTGCATTGGAGCAGGAGCGAGGATGATAGCACAGGACAAAGCCCAAGAAGATATTTCTCAAAGAATAAATCAGAATCGCTGACTCGGAAGCTAGGATAACACAAGGTTCGTGTAACGTGGAATACAGAGAATTGAAACATTTGGATTTGGATCGAAGAAGAAATATATTTCATGAAAACAACGACACGCCACACCTTCCTCCATCAGTTTCTTTCGCCTCCCACTGTTCTTCCATGCTTACATTCCATTCGTCCCTTCAGCCATCAATTGTAAATTACCACAATACTTTTTGCTGGGGCGATGAACTGGCCGTTTGGTATTTCAAGATTGCAGTTCTAGCGATCTACGTGGCCAAGCAGAAGAAGCCTCTCTGATCTCATTTGGTTCCCGCGCTTCGGCCCGGGCCATAAAGATTTAAGGGTTTTTTTTCGCGAAAGGCGAAATGTTTGCTCGCAGTAAAGAGCGGCACTAAAACGAACCCATCCGCGGAAACGAAGGATTTCCCTCGTAGCAGCGAGTCTCTGCACCCTCGAGCTTGCAAATCGTTCGCAGACGACCAACATATTTTTACACCGCCACGGCGGAACAGTAAACTATTTCTGGAATCAACTGCCCATTTGACAGCAAAGATGTTTCTCTTATTTATAAATGGACCTAAGATATCGAATTTGTTCCCACCGCTATTTATAGGTCCCGCGTGCTCCGTGAACCGAGAGGCCGATCACGAATAGATACGTTCGAATATGGCCGTTCCTTCCTGGTGCCGATCCAGCTGCAGACGAGATGAAAGAAGGCCCCGGGATCGAAGGGACTGCCGACGTTTGATATCTCGTGGAAAGAAAAAAATACCGAATCCTTGGAGATAAACAGCGATACCCTGGGGGGTATTTCTTCAGCGAGGGTGGACTAGCATGTAAATTGCGTTATCATCGCGCGGACGAGTGGGTGGCTTTGGAGGCTCCGAGGGGACGCATGGCTGCTATTAAACACGCGATAAAGATTGCACGTGGTGACTATTTCAGAGGAATCTCTTCTCTTCCTCTCTCGGCGTAATTAATTTCTAGCCACTTCATATTCAATTTTATAGAATTCACAGGCATTACGCTCGGACAGAAAGCAACCAGCTCTGCTACCGCTACTGTTTTGAATACTCCTCTTAGACACCGTTTTTTAATCAAATTTGCGAGCTGGTCTGCTTCCACGAAACAAATATCCGCCTCACCAAGGAATAACTCAGAACTTGGTACCATAAAATTTGCGTCTGAAGCTTTCTCGGAATTTTCTGGAAATACGCGTCTAATCCTGTATTATTAAAGCGGAGTAGAGCTTCGAGCATAATAAGTCTCCGGTTTGCCTTAGTTTTACGAGGTAGCGCGATGATAAGGCCATCCGAGGATGAGCGAGCCTGTTATCTTGGTGACCCAAAATTTCTTTGCAAATTGAAGCGAAGTATTGATCTACATGAAGGTCTCCATACATGTTGAGGTGTACATGTGTCGATACAGATCACGGTACATGTGGCTGACATTTGTGTCAAGTATCAAACAGCGCATACACGTCGAGACGAAATCATGGGACATCAGTTTAGTTGAAAACGCGGTTTTGTAGAATTTTCGGGTGACATTCTGAAGTGCTAAACTTATTTCTTAGTTGTTGCATCTAAAACATCTAAAAGTGTTTATCAATGAAAAAGAAGTATATATATATATATATTTATAATCTATATACAATTGGCTTTGGAAGTACGTAGCCGTTTTTTGATTGAATGTAAACTTTTTTTTTATAAACAATTTAATGCTCATTTTTAGGGCAAAGAATCGATTCATTTCTTAAAAAGTGCATCACTTCCACAAAAATTGATTTAAAAAAATAACCCTACGTACTTCCAAAGCCAATTGTATATAGATTATAAATTTTTTTATTTTTGGTTTCAGGACTCATACATGCCAAGAAATCCGTCCTCCCGTGGCGGCGTTTTCAAAAAAGCTTTTTTCGACGACGGGCTCTGTTGCCGCCATTTTGCATGAAAATGGCAATAAAAAAAAATTGTTTTTCGTACTTCAATATGTGTTAAATAAACCCTCTGAAAAGAAATTCTATTCCGTTTGTCATACTCACAAAATAAATTGTCAAATTTAGGTCTTCTTTTTCTGCCTCTAGAGTGGTGTTACCCCTTAACGTAACGACATTGACTCCCTTTCTACACCAACACACGTTTTTTGAAAAATATTTTGCGGTATTTTGTCGCGATTCGTTTTTCTGACATAATTTCGTACCATTGTCCTTGAAATAAAAGGAAAAATCCAATTAAAAGTAGTCGAGGAAAATTGATACACTGTATCAACAGGCCCCAGAGAAAACGTATCAACTTACCCCACAGGAAGTCATTATGCACAAACTTCTCCATAAAAAAAATGTAGAGCATATAAAAACAAAACAACAAAACGTAATTACCATACCTTCAAAGGACTCAATGCGATGCCCAATTAATTTGAGTGCTAAAATTCTCTATCCCGTCTCAACACGAATTAGAAAGTGAACACAACTATTTACTTTTTCTGTATAGAAACGAATTCAGTTAAAAATGGATTGCTAACGTTACGGTACACAGACGTACGCTAGATCGTAGTAAATAATTGAACAACAAGCTTCGCATATCTCGCACACAAGGAGCTACATTTATACAGTGTCCAGATAATTCGTCTGTATCAACCTGCCCTCTGTATCAACTTGCCCCGGTCACCCCTACCGATACATCGATACCGAGATAATCAAATACACGTTGAGCTTTGCTCATAAGCGATGCTGATAGTTGCAACATGTATCGTTACCGATCTCAACGCGTATGGGGCCCTTATCATTTCTCGCTGCGGCTTATACTCCATCAAGCTGCTTGCTGGTACCCCAACAACACACGAGGCTTTGAATACTATTCGATGTCAGTGGAATACAATTCTATCTTAGGATGGATAGAGCTCGCGATATTTCCATAGAAAGGAATCTCCAGCCGCAAAGGATGTCGCGTTAAGATAGCCTACGTAGGAAGAAGCTGAACGGGTCAGGGGGAAGCTTCTGGACACGTGCAGCCCTCGTATTTCGGTTTTCGCCCGCGAGTCGAGTGAAAGAGGGCGGACAAAAAGCCGGGGAAACGGGCGTGACGCGATATCGAGGGGGTCCGTAGGCACTTTTCTAACGAAAGGGGTTCCTCGACGGAGAGATATGGCTCGGGCTTAGCCCCCGGGTCGAACCGTGTCATTTCTTCTCCTCGCGTTTTTTTAGATGTACTCCCGCTACGGCAAGTGTCGCCGAGGATTTATAACCCCGACAGCGGCGATCGATCAGTGATGTGACGGAAGAATGCAAAAACTGAGGAAAGCTGCATCATCGCCTTTTTGTTGCCAGCGAGAACATTTGCATTTGAATCCGGGCGGATTTGTATATACGCTAACTAAGTAGGCTGCAACCTAGGGTGGCAAATTTTGGGCGAACGAAATTTACCAAAATAGCAAAATGTTTGCTGCAAGTTTTTCTTTTTCATCGACAATAATAGCATAGCGCAGCTTTTCATTCTAAAGTAAAATGTCTATTTTACCTGACAGCGATAGTGAAGGGTGATCCTTAAACACAGAGGCTTGAGAGTTGAGACAAATTTGAAAACAAATCACTTTTTTTTCATGTAGCAAATTAGCAATAACTCACATGTGAGTGCCCATACAGCACACTCCGTTGTAGAAAGGTTGCAGAAAGGTTGCAGTTACGTTGCGGTGCAATGTTGCACAGGGGCGGACATAGGAAGATTCTTGCAACATTTCAGAAATATTACCTGCAATGTTACAATGTTGCACCGCAACGTAACTGCAACCTTTCTGCAACCTTTCTGCAACGTAGTGTGCTGTATGGGTGGCCATATTGAATTAATTGTCTCAAATCTTTTAAATTAAAATATCTGATGATATTTCACGGAAGGGGCGGCAGACGCTTTTTAGATAGAATAGTAAAATAATAATAAAAAGTATACTAAAATTTAGTGTCAATGGCTAATGTTTTAAAAAATTATTTCTTCTACTTTCTTCTTCTACATTAGGAATTTTCAGCAACTCTATACAAATGGGGGAGCACTGTGTCCATTTCCATCGATATTGCGTTTCCCCGGAACAATCGCAACCGCTTGTTCGCGACAGAATTGGATACCGATCGAGCGTCGCGCAATCTTCGAAAGTGTTGCAGAAGGCCGGTCGAGTCTGCCGTGAAAAAAGCATCGTGTGTAGGGCAAATCGATGGCCGCGCGATTCCTGCGGGAGCAATAAATTGCGAGACGGGATTCCTCGCGGTTTCTTCTACGTACGTGTCCGCCGTGGCAAGAAAAACACGCGAGAATTTTATTAGGGACGGGGCCGGAGGTGCAGCCGCGGGGACTAGTTTCTCTGTGGTCGTTGAAAAAAGATCGCCGAGATACACGGGATCAGGCCGGTCATAAATCTTCATTCAAAAGCGGGAACATCGCAATTAAAATCAACTTACTTGTAGAAACACTTTGCGTTATGTTCGAAAACATTCGCTGCTCTCCCGAGATGAATTCATGGGGCATTCTGTTTGCCGAAAGCATTTCTCATCTGGTTCATTCAAATGTATATTCCTCTCCAGGAGTTCAATGGCTAGAACTTAGCTCAATCTGGAGGGGGAAGAGTATAAAGATCTACGCGCAAATACTATAAAGCAGAAAATTTATATGTTTGTGTGTTCGCCTAAAAACTTTCAAACGGTAAACTCTGGGATGATGAAATGTGCCCCAGCTCATTATGCTTGGCTATCCAGATGAATGTGACTATTTTCAGAAAAAAACTCAGAATCTAAATTCCTGGCGAGGCCGGGAAGTGAAACTACTTAGTTACCTATTTATATACAAAATCAACGGGTAAGGTAAATGTACCAATACCCGGACGCTTAAGGGGCTTAAGGAATAGCGGAAAAGTTTGTCTCCTAATTTAATTTGTAAAACCATCATGAAATAAAATAATGTTTTTGAACTGTGGAAGAGAACACAATATTATACTATCGGAAACTGAAAAGAAAAGTTTATGTATTATAATAGACGTATTTATTAATGGAAATACGAAAACATGCAGATGTCCCAGTAACCGGACAACCTAAAACTGCATGTCCCAATACCTGAATTATATCGTCCCAGTAAGCGGACAATCTAAAAATGCATGTCTAAATTACGTACATTCACGAAATTCTTGTACCAGTAAATAAACTTAGACTTGTTTAAAAAATCTTAATATTCTTGCAAATTTAACTATCTTAAACTAAATTTAAATCTATTTACTATTATAACAATGTATTATTATAATATATAAATAATAAGAAATGCTGTCAATATTTTCTTAGTAAATGACAGAAGTGTCTTGACAGAAGGTTATGAAATTTCTCGAAATCTGCTATGCGTACGAAGTGCGTTACAAAATAATTATTTCTATCTGACGATTTTTAATTTTCTATTATAATGATTTTAATTAGCATTGCTAAATACTTATGCATTATGGTACTATTTTTTGTATTTAATTATATTGAAAATTAAGCTCAAAAATAAATAAAATTCGCATTGCTGTTCAGGTACTGGGACATGGCCGGGCACTGGTACATTTACCTTAATAGGGAGTTTGTAGAGTTAGACGTAGGTATGTACCTACTCGTTTTAGAAAATCTGTGACTTCGTTGGTGGATATAGGTAATATCATACACTCATATTACTTCTCATATTACACACCTCGGCCTGCGTACTTTCGTTTAAAAACGCGGATGAACGTGGCACGAAGAAAACGTGGACACAGATTGAAACGGGAAACGTTGGGTATGTATTTAACGGAAAGTAAGAAGCCCGCGAGAAAGGCAGCACGAGGGATTGCATTTTACGTTTGTTAGGAGGTGCATAAAGCGGGGGATGCCCTCGAGGGGATGATCCTTCCGGCGTGAGACAACTTTCGCTCCCAGCGGAGAGCGAGCATCCCCTAGAGAAAATTCCACGGGATAGTTTCCCCCAGCGTTCCTTCGGTATATCGATTTACTAAGGCTCGTGCTCCTGAAGGAGTATTTACGTCAAACATCGTTGCGAGTTAGCCCGACCTTCAAACACCACGTGTGCAGAGACGCGCAAATAGTGGAGAGGAAGTCGAACGCGGCACGTTTGATATCGGGGGAGCGATTCTCGATCTATTAAAGTGAAATAAGTGAGAGTTGCTTTGAAATTGACGAGGAAACTTTCGTGGAAACCTCAGATTTATCACTGCAATATATTAGGGGTAGAGAATCTTGGTGACTAAAAAGAGTTTTACACTCTTATACATAGCTATTAAGGGGCCATTCTTAAATTACGTAAGTGATTTGAGCCATTTGAAGTCATTTGAAGTGACCGAACCATTGCGCTGAAACCACTTTAATTTTGAATTATTTCATATATACGGTCGAAATTCTAATCAATTTATTTTAAAATGAATGGCGAAAATCTCACACACACAGCAAAGGAAAGTTTTCTCGATTCAGTGTCAAGAAGATTTGGACCTGGAGCTTTGAAAAATCTCAAGGATTTATCTAGCAACAAATCGAGTTTATCTAAGATAAGTAATAGGAAGTTATTTTTATTAAAATGTAGATCACATAATTTAATCCCAAAATTCATATCGGATAATGTAATTAACGTTTCTAACATGTCCATGGGTTCAGTTTCTGTTTCCAACAAGTTGTTGAACTTACGAAATAGATTTTCTAGAAAATTATTAAACATTGCTATTAAAGATACACATAACACAGAGAATTCAATTATTAACAAAATAACACAATTGAACGACGAAATCCGGTTTATCCTCCCCTTACACGTTTTAGAAAAGTTTTGCGCTTTTGAAAATAAAAAATACAATAGACTGTTCAAAATTCACAAAAACAAATGTATAAAAAAATTCAACAAATTGATGGAAGTTAGAGATAGGAACTTCATTGAGGACCATAATGGGTTTATTTCATTTCAAAAAAAAAAAAAAAAAAAAAAAAAAAAAATTTGAAGTGACCGAACCATTGCGCTGAAACCACTTTAATTTTGAATTATTTCATATATACGGTCGAAATTCTAATCAATTTATTTTAAATTACGTAAGGGCAATTTTGGCGATGTCTTACCCCTTCATTCTCCCCAGTATAAGATTTTATATTCCAACCCGCTCCCCTCCTTCTTACGTAATGTATTTTACATTGCATTTATTCAGTTATTAAAATTCTTTAAAAAGTTTATATAATTCATTTAACTCGGTTTCGGAAAAACTACAATTACTTTTCTGAAACATTAATTATAGAATTTGTATTTACTGAAAATTAGACCCCCCTAAATTTGCCCCGCCCCCCCCCTGTAAAAAAACATAAGAAATTTGCTACCCGCTCCCCTCCCAAAAAGCCTTACGTAATTTAAGGACGCCCACTAAGTAGCTCAACTATCGGGATTAAATTAAGGTCAGGTATAGTAACAGCATACTGGCTGCACCTCTCCTTTTACTGAAGTAATAAAGACGTTTAATAATAATAATAATAATAATAATAATAATAATAATAATAATAATAATAATAATATTAATAATAATTAATATACACGATTTCTTTACGCAATATGTTACCTTCTACAACTTGACATTTTTGTGGATTTACTCTACTCTGGTTAGCACACTTATTGAGACGCATTATCTACGTCAGTGGAAGATTATCATTGTCACGTATTTCGCTGCATTTTTCATAGGTGGTTGAACGCGCGAAAACAAAGAATGGTGTAATCTCGAAAATCTCGTGCTGTCCTCGCAGAGAAGTGGCTCCCCATATATCAGTTGGCCGTTAAGATTACATAGTGTGTCCATCGACCGAGGCAGCTGAAAATTATAGTGATTCGCTGAGAGCGCGGGAAACGCGTCACCTCGTGTATTACGTATTCCCTGTCCGCCCTGCCACTTTGACAAATGCGTACGAATCTGGGGAATATTGAAGTACGGGTCAGGAAACGTTACCCTGGCTCGTTCTCCAAACTAACGAGATCCAAAACAAAGGGTTTTCTCGTTAATAATAATACCATTAAAGCAGAGATGAATTTAATATTACCCAATTTGAGAATTCCGCGGTTAGCGTGCATAAACGAAACTATTCATGAAATTGTATTTCGTTTCGTAGGGAATTTTCATTGCATTTACAGCTTCTAGTTGTTAATTCCGGAATGCCTGTCAACGTTCAACTGATTTAACACAATTTCGCCTTCCTCTCTTTAATTCATTCTGACAGTCAATACGAAGAGGTGCTAATCAGTTGAACCATAAAATGTCGAAACTTGATGTTCAGCCGCGGCGGGGACAAACTTTTATGGCCGAAAGTTCACTCGAAGTTGGAGAAGTTTTCTCTTCCAGCTGCTCTCGCGATCAGACAAGCGAGAAACTATTTAATCGAAAAGGAAGGAAAGAAAGGTCGCCTTCGTGATAAACGAACCCAATGTCCTACAATTAAATTTGATAATCTTAACCCTCGTGACGTTTGCGAAGTATACAGATCTTGCAATAATTAAGGAACTGCATCGCAGGCCCCAAATTCTAAACACTCCAAAGGTGGGTTTTCCTATACGCGACTGGACGCAACGTCAGGAAATTCAAAGCTGATTTTCTCGGAAATGAAGCGCAATATCAGAGAATGTTATTCCTTCTTCTCGACTTATTTACTTGCTATAAGTAAAAAAGAAACAGTAACTTTTTTTGATAGCGCACTTTATTTCCGAGATAATCGATTTTGAATTTCTTGACGCGAATGGGAAGACATTATTGCTGAACTTAGGTGGAACACCTGTCGCCAGCAACTGGAGAATTCTTTCCCGTAGCAATTTTAGTATTCCATTACGTGCTACCCTTGTCGTAACAGGAGTATTAACTTCCACGAGAACTGATTGTAAAAATTGCTACGGAGGAAGATGCTAGAAGCTCGCCGTCAACGCCGCGTTTACAAGGCAATTAGAGGGCAATGCGGGGCGGCGATCACTCGTAATAACGTATAAATCGTATTCGAGGGAATTGTTAAATCGCGGTCAGATAATACGCTAACGTCGGGTGACTGGACAAAGTGGCAGATCTAACGATGCTGGTTAGAACGTCAGAGTTATCGAAGCTTCCTGCACGCGTGCGCATACGCGATCGCTTCGACCGCGTTTGTTTGATCCGAACCATGCTGTGGCCTAATAATCGGATCCCGCGGCTGCACAGCAGCTTTGACGGGTTGATTGCGACCTCGCCGGTTCTCAGGCTTGTCCCCCGAGGACGACTCCAATCTCTAAGCCTCTACTTAAACTCTTCCACAATCGACGGGAACTTTAAGCAGAGTTGCGACTTCGTTCAAGCGAGCAGCATTTAATCTCCCGCGAGACACAGACGGAGGAATGTCTCCAGTGGAAGTAACAGCCACGTGCAGGCTCTGTTACATAGCGCGAAGTCGCGGTAAATAGCCGATAGATCATCGTAATTCTTCCTTATCCGGCACATGGCGAGGAATTTCGGTGTCTCGTGCGAGATCGTAACGAGCCATAAACCTCGAGTTGTGGCCAATATATCGTTATCTGTCGTAAAGTCCAATTACGCGTAACGTGCAACGTATACTGTCAACCTTATTGGAAATTTAACGACGGAATCGAAGTTATCCGCAATCGTGCCGCGATAGAATTTTCCTTCCGTCGTTAGTTTTATAAAGCTTGTTTTATCGAGCGATAACAGCGCCCGCGACTCGATTCCCCGCGCCGCGGAGTTTTCCAATTTTCGCGCTTTTCAATGGCCAGCAAGTGGCTCGGGTGGAGCGATGAATTGTTTCGGGGGTTGTTTTTCATCGTGTAATTCGATGAAAGTCGCCGGCAGCGTCGATCTATCATTCGTTCGAAAGCTAATCAAGGCATGTTTCATCGTTAAACTGTCAGACTGCGGCCGAATGAATTACGGCGCTCTGTAATCGTGCAATTATTTCTCGCTGCAACAGAACGATCAATTGTCATTGATGTCCGTTCACCCGTTTGGTGAATTCTCGCGTGATTCGGTGAATACGGCAACGCGAATTGTTTAGAACCGATCATTATTGATGTATTAACAATGAGTAGCTGGGTTTGTGCAATTAGTGGCATAGTAACTGTTGCAGTAAGCGAGGTTACAAGTTAATGGGCAACGTGTGCTCGTTAGGTAACACGTGTCAAATTGTTGGAATTACGGATTGTAGGTAGAATTGCCTGTCAAATGGCTACACGAATTTTGCTAATATCGCTGCAAAGCATATTATTATTATAAACCCTGAAGAAAAGTTGGCTGAATTAGGTACTGCATCCCTGCGTTTAACAGCTTACTGCGACGTTAAAATGAGCGATACCACCCTAGAGATGGGCTCATTTTATAGAAAACACTTCAGTGAATATGCTAGTATTTTTTTTAGAATTTTTAGAAATGAGACCTTCCAAATTTGCAGAATAAGAATTTGTTTATTATTTTCATTGTTGCAAAAATGATTTATCAACCTGGGGAAATATTATTCAGGAAGGCCGATCCGTCTCGATTAAAATAAAAACGAGAGCAACTAATTATAATGAATAGTTTCCGAGATAAAAATTCAAGCGTACAACCTGTTTTCACGGAAATAGGTAAAAATCGCAAGATTCAAAGCACTGTATTTTTTAAACAAATTCGAGCCAGCAAAATGACGATTTCAATCTCCTTACCCATACAGCACGCTACATTGCAGAAAGGTTGCAGAAAGGTTGCAGTTACGTTGCGGTGCAACATTGTTACATTGCAGGTAATATTTCTGAGATATTGCAGAAATCTTCCTATGTCCGCCCCTGTGCAACATTGCATGAAATATTTCTGCAACGTTTCTGAGATTTTACAGCAATTATAATTTCGCATGGACATCATATTCCATTTTAAACAAATTTCCCGACATCGAGGGGAAAAAGATTTGGCGTGGAATGAAATAGAGAATTTATTAGTGGGTGCAAAATCAAGAGGTGACGATACTGAATCCCGTTAAAGTGCGGAGCATAATATTTGCGAGAAGGTCCCACCTTCACTTGCCAGTGAATAGTATAAATACCTACCACGAGGAAATCGTTTCTATTCGATGCGAAATAGGAAAAGAAGAAAACGTTAGCGAAAGAGTCACAAGAATCTTGACGCGAAGAGTGCGAAAATAAAAATGAATCTCTAATTGAGAACCTTGCAGCAAGAGAGGTGCAGCTTTACCAAATTCGAGTAAATTAAAAAAAACTATTTATAAAATTATTGCTCTGACTTAACATTAAAAAGAGAACACTAATCGAAAAATATATTTTTTCACACAATAAGTAGTAGTTATTGATTTGATAAGTTTTTATTTCTAGTTTGGGCGAATTTTTCAAATCTGGAGCTGCCCAAAACAAAAATATTGTGCTAAACTGGTTAAAAATTTGCAATAAATCGCTCATTTGTTGTCGGATTTACATGAAACGTCGACCAAACCGATGTAGAATTTTTTTTACATGATTATATTACACGTCATAACTCAAAAACCGTCAAAAATAAGGCTGCACCCCTCTTGCTGCAAGGTCCACAATTATCTTGAGTAGGTAGTTCCTCTTGAAACTTCCTCAGTGGTGTGACGTTATTCGTTCGACTAAAAAGTTGTACACGATTTTTTAGGTGAACCATCCATCGATCTCTCTTATTAGAATATTATACTCTGAACAATATCTGAACTCAGCAATAATAACAAGATGCACGTGAGAGTCAAACCGTCCATTTTAAAAAAATAACAGAATAATATTGCATTTGTTTGGACGTCGATTACGGAACTCAAACTTTCCGAAAAACGTGAGTTGGCTCTTGGTGGACGTAAGTACCACATATTTTGCCAACAGCCATACATTGCGTTTTATTCCAACCAACAGCTATAAGGCACTTAAATAACGTAATCCGACCGTCAAGGTAAACGAATCACAGGATATTCGCGGTGTATCTTAAATTCTCCACTCGAGTAGAGAAGCGCGCGCGCGCTCGCGCGGCGCGGACATAAAATTAGACCCCTATAGCCGGCGCATTAAAAATAATGCGAGCGTTACGGGAACGGATTGCAGACAGTGCAGACAGGAAAGTATGCCCCCGCGGATGATAAATGCCCCGTGTTATCGGCGCTTTTCCGCGGACGTTATTAGTTTGAACCGGGACGCTAACGAGTAAGCTCCGCTTCCAAGGAATGGTAACTCAATCACGCACGAACACGCGGCCGTTCCCTTCGAAAGCGAGAAATATCGACCGCGTCCACTGGCTGTCACCCCTTTCGAATAATTACGCCGTTTATCGACTGCGATCGCAGCCGACTGTAAGTGAAACTTTGAGTGAACCTTTCGCCAGGTCGATAACGGACAAGCTTGTTACCTGGCGGAAGTGGAATCTCTGAACAGTTAATCTGTTCGCGAGCAAAAAATTATGAGAACGGTCCCCGGGGCCGTTGCTTCGTCCAAGTTGGACCAGGGCTGAGGCTCAGGCATCCATTAATCGGCCACGTTGATAAGGGACGAATACCGCGAGGGAAGATATATTGCCTAGACAAAAGAGATGGTCTTTTTCTTTCCTCTCCGCCCTACGACTGAAACGGCGGGGATCCTTGGGTGTTCAGTCTCTCTGAGCGACCGTAAACAACTCCATCGTGGTCTTCTATCTTCGGGATCATGGGGGACCCAATCCAAACCCGTAAAAACGTCTTACCCGGCCTCCGTTTCCGCGGTTTTAATGCGCCGCGGTCCACTTTTATTGGACACTTTCGCAATCCCTTGCGATAGGTATCGCTGGGTCTGGGAAAATTTTAGGAGAGATTAATGGCTTGTATATTTCTCTCTCGCGAGTGTCGCTCGTAATTTTGTTGTTTTATTGGCGAGCCGATCGCGGAGTATAACTGAGATCTTTTTAATTTTCCTGGCGTCCTCGTGGAATCTTCTTTTAGAACTCTGTGCCATGTTTAATCGAATACTGGTTTGTCCGGTATCTGAAGGGGTGAAACTGTGCGATCCCGTAATTTCACGGTGTAATCACAAAGATACGTTAATCCCTCATCTCAGCTTGTGTCTGATCGACCGTGATGGCCCTGCGCTCCCCTTTCTTCAAGGCGAGCCGTTGCAAACAATATTTACCGAGCGGAAACGAAGCATCCATGACGGATGTTTACGAGAAATTTCAAGCATGTTGTTAGCACGCGAACAATTTGGCTGGAGGAACAATGCACTTAACGGTCTGTGTTGGAGTTTCATTTAATTAAGAAAGTTCGCATTGTGGTATGTACCTTCATCATCGCGTGTAACTTTCACGAATCGCTAACACGCTGTCTGATAATTTTGCCACCGAACGCACCATTTCGGAAACATTCCGAGGAAACGTTCGGTCCAAGTGCACTTTCTTTGCGACTTGATCAAATTGTCTGTCGCAAGATTTTCGCTGGGAAACGCTTGTACAACTGGCTTATTCGATTGTAGTCGTAGTTGTAGTTCGATTGTAAATCTATGTCGGAAATAACAAATTCACCCCATAAATTAAAATTCTTTGATTAGCATCTTTAAGGGGTTAGCTCACCTCAGGAGGTAGAAAAAGAATCGATTCTTTGGGAATTTATTTCAGAAAGTACATGCATATATTTATGCAATGGTTTTTGTATTCAGATGAGGGACACTTTAACAGGTTATTATATTATGTTTTGGTATAAAAATATTTAGTTACTGCAAAATTACAACTGATTTCCCGGAAGCTGTTTTTACCCCGGTGACCACGATTTCTCCAAAACCGCTTCACCAATCTTTCTGAAATTTTGTAGGTTTCTTCTAGACATTCGAAACTAGTCTTTAATCGAAGCATTTGTTTTTCCAAAGCATAGTTTTTATTTTATGGATGAAACATGAGTATTTTTTAGCTAAAAATAAGTGTTTTCATCCATAAAATAAATACTATGAATCGGAAAAACAAATGCTTCGATTAAAGACTAGATTTGAATGTCTAGAAGAAACCTACAAAATTTCAGAAAGATTGGTGAAGCGGTTTTGGAGAAATCGTGGTCGCCGGTGTAAAAACAGCTTCCGGGAAATCAGTTGTAATTTTGCAATAACTAAATATTTTAATACCAAAACATAATATAATAACCTGTTAAAGTGTCCCTCATCTGAATACAAAAACCATTGCATAAATATATGCATGTACTTTCTAAAATAAATTCCCAAAGAATCGATTCTTTTTCTACCTCCTGAGGCGAGCTAACCCCTTAAGTATTTAATATTGCGGTCCATTTTTGGTCCACTACAGGCCCAGAGTTGAGCATTATCCGAATAATTTGAAATACAAATTGTGAATAAAACGAAGTTATTCCAGAGTAACGAATAATTTTCTGTACGGGTCAAAGGTTGCTCATCACTAGATTAGGGTATTGCTATAGGTTTCCAACTAGAACGCTTCTATTTCGCGAGGAAAAATTACCGTGGCTGAACCTCCACCATTTCAACTTTAATCAAAGCGAAATGAGAGACTTACACCACTTTCTCTTGTAGGCAACCCAAAACTTAGGTCCAAGCAGCTTAAAGATGAGGCGTTAACGTAAACACTTGTCCTCTCAAATTTGTTATCTCCAAGAAAACAGTAGAGGTATCAAGGCAATTACCCTCTATCTCCCTCAAACCAATTAATCAATCCCTTCAGATTCCATAATCATCGAAACTCGAGTAGCTCCATAAAACTTGCCCATTGACGCAGTCGTCAGAGCACGTGCCCCTTTATTCTCGCTGCAAAGAGAAGACGTCTCTCGAAATGGATGACCCTCTGCTGCAGCTTCTCGTTGGAAGTTCGTTGCTCAGAGATTCACGGTTTCTGGAATCCATCTAGCCAAACGTCGCAGATGAACGGCCAGCCGAGCGATTCCAGACCGCTGCGAACGATCCCGGCACGGTTAATTAAAGCTGGTGTCGTTGATCTGACGATTGATTTCACAGTCGTCGGGGTGAACGGGCCGACGCGGCGCGACGCCGGCGAGCCGGGCCGGACGGAGGAGGGAAAACAGTACGTGGCTGGAAGCGTAACCGCGATTTATCGCACCGAAACCCCGGACCATCGGGAAACTTGCCCCAAACGATGGATCGTAACGACAGATGAGATTACCCGTCGACGACGGCCTCGACCATCGCAAGCTCTTTCCCCGCGGCCGTACATACGACACGTCCACTGCTTTGGGACGTGTCCTTTGTAGATAAGCTACGGAGCAGCCTCGTTGCGGGCGCGCAAGTAGAACATATCTGACAAGTGTCACCTTTGAAAACCGTACGTTATCGCCCAGAAACGCGCGACACACAATATGACGTTCACCTTTTTCCACTGAATATGGCGAAGTTAGAAATTCAAGGTCCGCGATAATTAGCCCCGCGCTCGCGTGTTTTGCTTTAGTGTGGCGTCCGAATAGGAAGCAGAATTCGAGCTTTTGTGTTATAATTGAGGATCACGGGAGCGTCCAACGGGGTGACGTTTGCCATCCGATTCCGCAAAGGGATCATCTTGCGAGCTTAATTTTATCATACCCCTGTTCCCGGCACCGCGTCAATGACCCCCTTCCTCTCTCGCGCTTCCCTTCTTCTTCCTTTCCTGCGTTTGTTCCGTTCTTTTCGGCTCCGCGCATTCCTAGTAAAAATAAGCAGAGTTTCCCGTTGGCGGTGCTCCTGCAATCACCTCGGCGGCGCACAGCGAGGCAAACGGCACCTTTTTGCGACAAAACCGTAGAACTTGAGATAGAAATAACATAGAGGGATGAATCTTTTTCGAGGTTGAAGCTGGGACGTTGCAGAATAAGGGGAAGATATTGAGAAAGTATGACAAACAAGGTTTGACTATGAAAATCTATGTCGAAGAAGATTTGAATTCAGCGCGTTAGAATCTATACTGAAGAAAAAGCTAAAAAGCTTCAACCATACATTATAACGGGAAAGCGTTACCGTCATTATGAACTGAAATTTTGTAGGATTGGAAGGGAGGGAAAGAGGAGCCCTAATAAAAAATTCTAGCTTCGGGTATTTGTTAGTTTCTGAGATATTAATAATAAACTTTCGGCATAATATATTGAAATCTTACTAATACTATCATCTTCTCGTCGTCGTCGACTGTTTATCCCGGACAACGCGGACGAGAGTGGGAGAAACCCGAGTGTAACGCGTACATGACTTTGGACAGCGCTGATGTATTGATTTGTTTGAATAAATAAATGTATGTTAATCAACACGTGTCGATCATTTCCAACATCTGACAGATTTATTATGGAGTTAGGTTTTGCGTACAAACTAGGGATTGCAAATTTACCGAATTTTTCAATTACCGGTAATTCGGTAAAATTTTCAATCAAAACCGGTTTACCGGTAATTAACCGGTATTTTTTTAAGGAATTAAATGACTCTTAAAATATAAGAGTAAACGTTACAAAAAACTTTTTTTGAACTCTAATCGTGCATTATAAAAAATATATGCATGTGAAACTATTCTGAACATAAAATATAAAATGATATAACACAAAATAGATATATTTGTATAACTATTTACAATACTTATTAATATGGATCTTCACCAGGCAAACAATGAAAAGAATCTTATCTTACATACATAATTAAATATTTTTTATTTAACAATTCTTTTTAACAAATAAGTACGTAAAAAATATAGTTTGTCTAAAGTTTAGTTTCCTGATCGCGACCTAATTTTTGCAAAAAATAATCCAGCCACGGATAAAGCGCTCTCATATTCTACACTTTTTGGTCGGGTAATCATTAAGAAATCATATGCCATTTGTATATACTTTCCCCTTACTTTTTCTACTTGAAAATGCGTCCATTCTTTTGATGACATGATTCAGATTCTTAGTTTTCTTTTGAATCAGAGTTTGTTCTCCGGTTTTCGTCTTTATTAGTAACTGAAGTTCTTTTTCACTGATAACATAGTAGATGTCGACGGAATTAATAAACGCTTATATGTGTTATATTGCTATACGTAATTTATCGAATTACCGGTAAAAATTTGGCGAATTACCGGTAAAAATTTAAGGGTATTTCTCGCGATTTACCGGGAAACCGGCAAACCGGTTTACCGGTATTGCAATCCCTAGTACAAACTCAGATATTATTGCTGTTGACTTATTCCGACAAAGCGCATTCCACTTTCCAACTTGCCCCGGATATTAATATTGGTTGGGGCTAGATGAGTGCGAGGGCGCGTAAAGCATGGTAGCGAACCGATGTGTGTTTGGGGATACTAAAAATGAGACTGTAGGTAGTTACAAGCACCGCGCGATGAGGTCAATATCGCTGTTGTATCGTCGGCTGTGAAACAGTCGTCGGTAACGAGAATATGATTGTATTAGTAACGTCTGTATAGGCAGATTTCAATATATTATGCCGAAAGTTTTTTATTAATATCTCAGAAACTAACAAATACCCGAAGCTAAAATTTTATATTAGGGGTCCCCTTTCCCTTCCTCCCAGTCCCTCAAAATTTCGGTTCATTATGATGGTTGGGTCATACCGTAGTATATCATTTTCTTCAAAAAATGTCAACTTTGACATAGACTTTCAAGGTCAAAACTTGTTTACCATACTTTTGCACAGGGCAATAAAAGGTGAATCGACAGGGCGAGAATACTGCTTTCGAGTCGATCGACGCGACGGTCCCCCGAGGGATCCACGATCGAGACGTCTGCGCGACGTCCACTCAAGAGCCTCTCCCGCCTCTCCCGCCCACCCTCCGCTCAAAGATTCTCCTTTGATCCTTGGAATCTGTTACTTGTCAGAGGTCACTCGATCCTTGCTCCTTGCCTCGAGCTTTTTACCATATCTCGTAAAAATGTCGCGCACAGGAGTACATAATCTCTATGATAAATGACGATGCAGGAATTACAAGAAGCTAACGCGTGCATATTTAGCTGCGAGTTGATGAAAATCGACGGGTCAGCTGTTTGGAAAACGGTAAACATCCGTCGACTCGCGATAGCAAGAAGTCTTCGGACTGCAGTAAACATCGTTCCCGTTTTATTGCATTTCTTTACATTGCTCTTTGCATTTTAAAGGGGAGAGCGTGGAGAGGGAAACTGCGCGCAGACTTTTTGCCGCTAGTGCATAACTACCTGTATCACGAAAAAGGTGAGAGAAGTACACGGTAATCTTCGCGTGCAGAGAATTCTCGAGGAATCGATTCGTCGCACGGTTCTATTCGAATTTCGATTTGTGATTCTAATTTCCGACACCCCCGCCGGTCTTTTCATTCATTTTCTCCGTGCCGCCTGACGCACTCCCACGCCCTGTCGGATAGTTTGGGCCGCGTCGTCTGACCGGGATCGGGAGGGTGAGAGTGGAGGCCGCGTATTCCTCCCGGTGATCGTTTTATCGCGGCTCTCCTTTCGCCAGCAACGAGATTCATTGGATCGGCCGTGGGACGGTCGTTTAGTGGCAAATGGCGCGCGTGTGACTTTTCGGGCGCGTGCTAGACACGTGTCACGGGGCCGCGTAGAAAAGGAACAGGTGACAGGACGGTGCGGTCCGTCGCTGACGAATTACCATGGACATCAGACAGGCGCCCGTTTTAATTCGATCCCCGACGTTTCCTGCCGTGTTTTGGCTAGCAGAGCGCCGACCACCCTGTCGCGCCGTGCGTGCCACCGGCGCGCGCCCCTTCCCCTCGCGGCGCTTAATATTCCAACTATCCTCTTTCGAAATTTAGCCGGGAATAGAGCAGAGGTGCGGCCTTCGAATAGCGGAATCACAAGCATTCGAGGGTGCTCGACCCTTTATAAATGCCTGACACTCCATGTCGACTCGGGGATCAAGACGAATCGGCGAACGTCAGAGATATTAGTGCAACCCCTGGCAATAAGTTTCGAACCAAACGCAACGATACCAAACTAACGAGAAGTACCAATATTTTTTATGTATAAAATGCAACGGTACACGTAGGAAAAGCTTGGTAATGTTAAATTCGGATATTTTAAATGTAAAAACAGCAAAAACAATTCAGAATTTCGCTTATTATGTAATAAAAAATGTGGGAGAAACAAAATATTGATTAAATGTAAGTATGGAACATTATGAATTTACAAAGAAATTAACAATAATTTATTTAATATTTATATTACGTACATAATATTTTGTGACGTTCCCACGTGCACGTACCTATCACAGATTGTACAGGTTTTGACATCGATGTAAGTAATCAAGTTTTCACACTGTGATGGCAAAATTGGATTCCATGACAAGGTTTCTAAAAGTTCATTTTTATTTTTTGCTTTTCTCTCGTGTATAAATTCTTTCCAGAGTGCCCATCAATTTCCGATTGGGCTTAAATCTCGGCTATTTGCTGACCATTTTATGGTTCGAAAGCCTTTTCGTTGCAAGTAGTATTGAATTTTTGCTTCAATGACAACTTGCATTGCCATGCTGGTAATAAAAATCATAAAATCCTCGAACTACTAAGTCTAAACTCGGCATTAAAGTTCCATACTTATTTCCAAGTAACATTTTGTTTCTTCGATCTTTTTCATTACCTAACAAACGAAATTCTTATTAACTTTTGGTGTTTCAATTTAAACTAGATCAATTTAACAATACCCCGCGTTTCATAAGTGTACCGTTGCATTTTATATATAAAAAGAAATGGTATTTCTCGTTAGTTTCGTATTACAGCGTTTGGTTCGAAACTTATTGCCAGGTGTTGTAGAATCGCACTGGACGGGAAGGTGCAAGAATATAAGGAAAAACATAGAATGCAATATCGTCCGAACAAATCAATCTCGAGTTCGGTACACTAGATTTTTGCAGCGTGGGAAGTTCGCGTCGCTGTTCTCCTTCAGCGCGGTTCACGATTTCTCGTATCAATCTTCCGCTGGGAGGTTGAAAATAGGAGAGTCGTTAGCGATGCTCGATCATGAATCGAGTGACATTCTCCGGCAGAGAGAACGGACCATCCGGAATTCTCCGCGCAACTCTCCTCGCTCTTGGATCCCCAACGGAAATTGTTTCGTTGAACGGTTGACGTGCAACGTGCCGTTCAACGAACGAGGAAGCCGAAGAGCTGCTTACGAACGATTCTCCCGTATTTGGTGCGCAGGCAAGTCGGAATCGAATTGACAAGGAATCTAAAGTTCCCTTGGGACGGAGTCGTCAATAATTGCTTCGATTACAAGCGAACATCCGTTATCTAAATACTCTGCTACGTTTCGCTGCTCGAGCGCTCTGTTATCCAGATAGAATAACAATGGAGCAGACCTCTCCTCAAAGCGACAAAAGCAGAAATTCAGGGCAAGGGGAAAAACAGGGAATGTCACAAAATAGCTCTAAATTAAGTTTTAATACATTAGTCCATCAGTTTAGAAACAAAGTTTAATGAATTTATCTGCATTCTTATACCCCAATTATGCATCAGGAAAAATAAGCAATAAAATAATAATTGTTTTACATTATTTCAATTTTTTTTTAAGTTTGAACAGCCTAACTGAAACGAAATACGAAATGTCCACTTCTATTATTATGAAAACAAGGAAAGCCACTCGTTTTATTAATTATAATTCGACAGTTCTGTAGTCCCAGTTGCCATCCACAAAATATGCTACAAATCGCGAAATGACGAAAAATGGCAGTTCCTTGTTTTTTCCCTTACCCTTCAAATAAGCTCCCAACAGTTTCTTTCGCGGCGCATAATTTCGACCACTATCTCGCATCGTAAAAGGTAGTAGGAATCGACTCGCCGTAAGAAAGCTCTCTCGATTTCCGAGCCAGGCTACCGTCCCCTTGTTCCATGCTACAGAGGGATTTTCGTGGGGAAATTTATGTTGCCAGAGATCGCGATGAAATGAAAGAAACGTACAGGACGCAGGAAGAACGCGGATCCGACGTTATCACAGTTTTCCATTATGTTCCACCCCCGAGTACCGTAAATACGTCTTTGCGGAGCTCTCTTCTAAACTTCCCTTTGCCGTAGCCTCCCTCAATGTAACGGACAAGACACGAAAGGGATCGTGGGTGTACGTTTGACACGCTGGCACCCTGGTGAAATATCTTTTCGCGAAAGCAGCGAGGCTGCTGCTGCGCCGAAACGGAGGCACGCGCGAAACGAAAGCAAATGAGGGATGTCAGCGAAACTTTTGTCAAGCCCGAATGAAAAACACGCAAACAACATTCCGCCGTTGTCGTCGTTCTAATCAGAAATTATCAGTGACAAGAAACATCATAAACGCAAATGTGTTTTAGCTGCTCGCCGGTTTTTCCAATGTTTCATGCATGAGCAGGTCGAGCCAGTTTCAAATTCGATTTCTGAATATGTATATTCAAATATGTAAAACACCCGAACGTTGCACCAACGTGTTCTACGCGCGAGCGGTCCGCTCGAGCGCGGGAGCTTGAAATTTCCAATGGTTCCCCATATCGCGATACGAATCGAATAGACGGTAGTATTATTTATTATTATTATTATTATCCATAAACGGGTTAAAACCCATTACATAACAAGAATAAATAACATTTTGCGTGTGCATAGATTGGATAAAAAAATAAATCTACATAAATGCATCATATATCAAAATATATCCTTAACTATGAAAGAAAAATGGATAATAAAGGTGAAGAATGAGAAATGAGAAATGATAAATGTACAATGAAAATTTATTTAAAATTGTTTACTTAAAATTTTCGTTGTAGATAATGTATCATACCTCGGGCGGGTGATTTGCTCGTGCATTTTGTATTTGCTTCGCTAATTGACGGACAAATGGTAGGATCAAGTGTACACGATTGCAATCGGTAAATTATAGAGGGTAGAAGTTGCTCACACGCAGTTAGTATAATATATGTAGAAACTTATTTATTTAGAGCTTCGATTTTGCATGACAGTGATTCACATTACTCATTCATTTGGAATATAGATAGGATCCTACGCCAATCCTGCTGGAATGAATCAGGATTTCCTCCCTCGCTATTGCAGAGGAGAAGCTCGTTGATATTTGTGACGCGTGTCGGGATAAAGGGTAATCGAGGGCCACGCTCTTATTATTGATATTACCGGTTTGAAGTAGAAGAACAACGCGTAAAACTTCTCCCGTAAAGATGATACTGGGAAAGGTAATAACAGGATTTCGCCTGACTAATGGTTATCTCCTCTGTTTTTCGCAAAACAGGAGCAAGTTAGTCGCCTACGATATTGGAACGAAGAGCCGCGATTTACTGGAATAAAGTTACTCTGCAAGTAAACGCGGTAAAGCGTATTTTACTGTTCTCAGTGTGTTCCGTGTGCTCCCAAAATCTTCGAACATGTGGGGGTGATAATCTAAACATATTTGTGGCCACTTTACTCTTTCCTCACATTTAATTTTTATTTTATGTGTAATGAATGTGGAAGTAAGAAGTAAAGACAATTAAATTTAGAAAAACAGAAATAATATCTGCGCGTACTTATTTTTCCCATTTTATTGTATTTTATAACTGTATAAAATAGAAATATCTTTCAATTCTCTTTGCTTTTACTATTTTTTTTTTTTAATAAGAAGTTAAAATTAACAAGTTTAATTAAATGGCATCGCGCTCGGAAGTGTGACGACTCTCCCTACAAAAGAATGTTTTTGGTATTCATTTCTTAAGGGTGACAAATATTAAAATTTCGATTTTCTTTAGTGCAAGTAGTAGCACAAGACGTTCAACTAATTATATGTACATTTCATTGCAAAATGTAGATACGGTGACAATTTTGTGTAAGGTGACTATTTTGTCTAAAATAGTCGAAACTGGACTATAACCTATTGCTGGTGCAGACCGCGTATATCTAGGCGAACATTTCAACGTTTAGTCAGGATTAGAGTTACCTCCACGTTGAATAACAATCACGAACCGCACAGCAGTATCTGTGTGTTTTAAGACCCTTGACGAAGCGTCGGTATATTCCTCGAAAAGGATGCAGCTTGCCCCGAGGAGCCTCTGAACAGTAGCAATTCGTAGCGCGGAAGCCTGAAATATCTCAACAGTGGATACTTAATCCACCAGGCATATATTTCGAAGAATGGTGACGGTCCCGACGCAGCGAAAGCACTTTATAGCAGCATTGTACAGTGGTTTGTCTCTGTGCAATGTTAATCAAGCGACTAAACGCTTAATATGAATGGAGCTTGAGTTAGCTGCGAGCCCAGCCGCGCGCATCCATTGTTCACTGAACACGCGTAACTGTACGAAACCACCTAACGCGTTAATCACTGCTTAACCTTCCCGGACCCTAAGACGCCTACATTTACATCAAGTAAATTTGCATGAAGCAATCTCTCTTCTTAGGGGCATTACGCCGATTACGGTATAGTGGCTCCTCGAGCAAACTTCTGTTTACACCCAGCTGCGATCGCCACGCGACTCGCTGGCCAGAAACTAAATACGAAATTCAACTCGTTGAACAATCGCCACGAGGTAACGAGGTGATGCCAGAGGTTGGCTAAGGATACTAACAAGGAGAGTATTTTAGGTGTCCGCCTCCGATCATTTCGATTTTTGGATATGTTATAGAGGACCGAAAAATAAGAAATACGTGTTTTTTTATTTTTCCTCGTTTTCATATTTGGGGGGTGAAAACTGCGTTCAAAGTTAGGGTTGAAAAATCATTTTTGTGGAATATCTCGAGAACTATTAGAGATAGGGGAATAGTGTAAATGGACGAATTTTGTGTCTTTGAATGCGAAATATGACTGACTCACCAGATTTTCAAAAAGTCCATTTTTTCCACAAAAATGATTTTTCAACCCTAACTTTGAATGCAGTTTTCACCCCCCCCCCCCCCCCCCCAAATATGAAAACGGGGAAAAATAAAAAAACTCGTATTTCTTATTTTTCGGTCCTCTATAACATATCCAAAAATCAAAATGATCGGAGGCGGACACCTAAAATACTCTCCTTGTAAGTAGGCAGTCGTTTATGTCGAAAATGAAGCGTTTTTATTTTAATTAATTAATTTACGAAGAAATAAATTGAAGCTGAGAGTGCTTCTTTGACGCAAAGTTTATTAACATCATAAGCTTTACGAAAATATGTTTGTTTAGTTAAAAAATATATAGATATTATATATGGCACTACAGAAAGGGGCATTTTAAAAAAGTTTCTTTTGTTTTGCAGTGATGACTCAAGGGCGGAGGTCCCAATCGATTCAAATTAAATTCGAGCATGTTCAGAAAATGTGTAGTTTCGGCTTGAAACTGAATTGAAGTTAATAAGAGCACTTATTATTTACGAAGAGAAACTAAAACCTCGTCTTTGTTCGGGGTAGGGTGGGGCTAAAAGTCCCGTTTTTCGTATAAACATATGTAAAATTTAGTACTAACAATCTAGAGATATATATCTGGTGTTATTTTGTGTAATAGTTATGAACTATAACTATTGTGCTTCATTACGTTCACAAAGTTTGTTTGTTGATACTGTTACTTTCTGTTGAGTTATACCACAAAATGTTTGTCAATGCAAAATGGACTTCTTGCCCCACGCGCGGCGCAAAAAATTCATTGCATAGGATAGAAAGTCCCTAATGTCTTTTCGTGTAATATTAAACTAAATAAGTACAAAACTTTATTCAAATCAACAAATATTTATTAAACCAATTCTTTTTGGTATATAATATTGGAAGGAAAGCATGACTTCTTTACCAAAAAATAAAAATATAAGTCAAAGGCTCACATTGAACTAAAAACTAAAAAAAAAATCGCTCAACTAAAACAAAAACAATATTTAAAGACTTTGGCATCATTTCTTTATAGTTTGGTCATCGTCGTAAACAAACCAGTGAATGACCGAATTGTTGAATTTATTCACTTTTCAGATTAATACTTGAATATATTTATGTATAACAACAAAACAACTGTTGAAATTGCATTTAAATTTATTTTTCTAGAAATTTCTATAAAAATAATTACTTGTTCTTATCTTAATTTAAAAAAAAACGATTATAAAATGCAAAACTTGTAGAAGCCCAGTAAATGACCGCATACTTTTAATAAGAATTGTACTTATTAATGTTTGCTTAATACGCGTAAATAAAAATATGGGATATTAAAAGTGCAACTACACTCCATTTATAAACATATAATATTTTTAAATTTATAATTGACATTTCTTTGCCTAATGGTCATTCACTGGTATGCGGTCAATTACTGGTTGGTTTACCCTAATAAAATATATATTTTCAGTCTGAGGGACTTTTTGCCCCAATGCTACCTCTATAGTTTCTGCGATATATATGTTAGAAAATATTATCATTCAGCAATAAACAATATCATGCACACATTACTAAAGGAACATACAATCTTAACGTACTCAGCTGATACGCTTCTAAACTGCGGTTTACTTCGTATAAAACAACAAAAACGACGTATTTCTTTTAGTTTTCGATAGAGGAAGTGCAGTATATTTGGAATACCAGTTTGTTTAAGACGAATAAAAAATTACGACAGAGGATGGGAACAAATTAAACTACATAATATCATAGGGAAACTAATAAACTTTCATATTTCTTAGTGTCAGTAAAAATAAAAAACAAAAAGTATAACTGAAATTTTGGTTTGAATGAAAAATGACAAGAAGTATCGATATTCCAATTTACCTTCACTTTATAAACTTAAACAAAACATATAGATACTAAAATTAGTTTATTTTATGACGTAATCAGGCTAAGAAATCACAATTAAGGAACAATTTTATGTAGATATCTATAAGACAATATTTACACAAATGCTAAAAAAGGTTATATAGGTGACAGACGAAACTGACGCGGTGGTAGCCATTACGCCTGAAACAAAAGCATCGGTAGGCTTTGGAATATTCCAAATTACCTTCACCTTCGGTATTCCGAATTAGCAACATAGCATTGAAACCTATTTCATATCACACTTTGTATTCTCGAAATAATCGCAAAACTGGCACGGAACCATAGAAGGAACATGCAAATGAGTCAATTAAGTGTTTAACACTAAAGTTTCGACATATTTTAACCATGATTGGAACGATTGAATACGCGCTGCAAAAGTTTTGCAGATTGACGTTTGCTTCCTCTGCAGATTAAGTCGAAAATGTAAAAATTGCGGTTCATCCACAAATGTCATTAGTGAACAGGTCATTAGCCCCTATAATCTACGGTGTTACAAATTAAATAGCGTTAGTAGTTTATTAGATACTTCGGTATTCCAAATTACCAACAGTATTCCAAATATGCTGCACTTCCTCTACATAAAATAACGAGGGCGTCGTGTAATTCGGACGAACGTCCAAAAGCGGCTGGCGACTCTGTGGTCACTTCCGTTTCTTCTTGCCTTTTACTCAGTATACTGCGAAAATTTTTACCCGTCGGACTTTTAGCCCCACCCTACCCTACCGAAAAACGTCACTTTTTGAAAAATCACCATTTTGTAGCTGTCATTTTCATAAATGTGCTTCTTTCATAGGTTCAGCGCAGAACCAGCGGTATTCTGAAGTAGAATTTACAAGCAGGTCGTTGAATTTCGTTTTCGTTTCGTTAAACTCGTCGCAAAACAAAAGAAACCTTTTCAAAAAGCCTCTTCAACCATCCATCTGTATTTTCGACTGAACAAACTTTTAAAACTTATGATGTAAATAAACATTATGTGAAATAGCAAGTCTCAGCCTCAGTTTATTTCTTCGTAATTAAATGAAAAAAAGAATTGCTTCATTTCGGACAAAAACGACTGCCTAAGCAGTACCCTTAAAGAACGCGCTCTTCCTGGAAGCTGATTAGCGCTCTCGCTTTCGAAACGGGCTCGTATTTATAGGCCGGCGTGTTTTCTCTAACTCACCTGGTAGAAGTAGAAGGAGTCAATCTCTTCCGTGGCGTTCGCATCACGCAGCGTGACGTTCAAGTATTCCGGGGAGCTGCCGAGCTGATTCCCAAACTGATCCCCCTGGATCGGCCCGTTCAGCAGGAGCCTGGTCTGATTCCAATCGGTCACCCGTTCCCCGTCCCGTTCCTCGGACATCTCGTCGCTACTCGTTCCGAGCTGGTCGTCCTCTGGTCTCGACGCTCACGGGCTCGAGCTTTGCCGCGAAAAATTCATCTCCACCTGGCTGAAATCCCCGGCTAAGCGTCCGATGACTTCATGTCAGCCGATCTCGCCCGTCCACTGGGCTCCCGGTTACAGACTTTCCGATCCATCTGCACGCATCCTCGTGCCACCGACACGCCCGTGTCTGCGCGTTCAACAAGGTTAACCGTGCGTTAGCCATTTTTACTTGAGTATTCACTGAATTGGGCAAGGAGCCGCGAGGACTTTGAGGAATAAGGAGATTATTCGGCTTTCTGGTTTGGTTGGAGTTCGATTTGAACGGAACGTGCATGCTGTTTAATGAAATCGGTGGCACCTCCGATCGAACAGAGGCGCTAGCTGACACAGGTCCCAATGGAGACTTGATAGTGAGCAGATATTATGACTTAGCCGGTGGACGGAGATTAAATTCAAATAAAAAGCTACGCCGGTTTTTTACTTGAGGTGAATATAGATGGCACAAGGAGGCGCAGGGCTAGCACGTAGCTACTTGACCTCTGTGACGATGGTTATCTTGCCTGTAATCCGTGAAATCGAGGATTCAAAGGAAGCTTATTCGCGGATTCGATTCGACGGCGCCGCGAGCAGGAACAATGAAACGCGAGGGCCAGCAGGAATCCCATTAAAATCGTTGTGTGGGAACGGTGAAGCGTTTCGTACACGAGGATACCGTGGTTTTCATCAAAGGGGTCCATACTCCATTCACGGTCCCGAATGGCCGAGGCTGCCGGTTGCTGAACGATCAAAGTTATCGTTGACGTAAGCGACGTCCACCAGCGAGGCGCGGGGCAAAAATTCAAAAATGGTCCCGGGGACTTTGATATCCCCCGCGGACAGAGGGTCGCGACGTGGTCAGATGCAAATACGCCTCTGAAAAATCCGGATTTGCGGAAGGGGGGAACCTGTTTCAGGAGGAATAACGTTTCCACGGTACGTGGGAGCGTTTCGTTATGGCGGCGATATTTCTCTCCGGCTGACCTTTGCGCGATACATCCGCCAAGTGGAGGCGAAAGAGAACAAAAGTCACTCTACGTGAGGTATGACCGTGCAGCAAGTAGGTATATTTCGCTTAAAGCGCGATCGATCGAGATAACGCAAGCAAACAAATTTTCGTTTCCCTGCTTTCGCGGGTTTTTTTGTCCGAATCCATGTAGATTTATTCATGAAAGGGCACACTTCGCGGGGGAGGTGTAATTATTGACGGAAAAGCACGTGGGTGTTCGTTGAAGTTATGTAAATTTCGTGGCGAAGAAGCCTAATTTGTAGCTTACCGACATTATTGAAAATGCTGAGTTTGCGGTGGTCGAGATTATAGGAAGTAATTAGCGAAATAACCAGGGAACTGACTAAAGAGAGCTAGCCGCACCAGGGAATGTTTGAAATGTACTTATCACATCTATTGATGGATCATCTCGTTCATCCTCCGTAATGGAGAAATTCCAATTGGATGATTATTCTTCTTCACATCTCGTTATCGTTAGAAGCATTCTGAATTTCACCGAGAGATATTAAAAATCCCTGAACAGATCAGAGAAAAATTGAAATTCACATTTCCCCTTAACACGGGAATTTCCATTTGAATAGAGACGTGGAACTCGGAGAGAAATAATTCCTGTGCTTTACTTTTGAATTAACGTCTACCTATTTTGATTTCAGAATAGAAGTCTGATTTGTACACATTTTCTCTGTCATAATATAAAACAAACATTTAACGAATAATACATTTCGCGTGATTAATTATTTCGGAGGTCCAAAAATCCAATCAGCAGTTCAAACATTAACTTAATTGCAGCAATGGGAACTTTGACGTACACTGGAATTATGGTAATACGATTTATTTATGTGGAACATAGGTCTGGTGTGGCTGCGAGGCTTTTACTTCTATTATCCACACCTTTCTTCGCGAATGCTAATATTTAAGTGGAAAAGTTAGGTAATACGCGCGTTATCCTACCTTCCGGTGGATATTATTTCCACGCCCGATAACAGCATTATGGAAAATTATTTTAAAAACGAGCTTCACCGTATTATTCCTGAAGGCTTTGATCTCTGTCGTCGATAGATTTTCTAATAAAAATAATTTTGTCTAATAAAAGCAAATTGTTGGAGACTTAAAAAAATGCGATTACACTTGCGTATCATATACCTACCTATCAAAGGGACGGGTAGAATGGAAAATAAAGAAGCGCGCAGCATTGAATCCGTGACAGAAGTCGCATCCTATCCGACAACAAAGAGAACGAATCAAAGCGGAGAAAAAAATCGAGTTCGACACATTTATTGAAAATCTAGCTGTCCTTCTATCTCCCCCTCGTTTTATTTTAATTCAGATAACGGTATTTGCGAGTCCTCTTTTTGCTAGTTCGATTCAGGGATCGCGACAGGAAGATAATATTCATCCTGTCGCGCCTTTCTCCATTTTGCCCAATCAATGCCCGATCTCGCTAAATTCCTAACGAATCTGCTTCCGCGAATAATCGGTATCCGATCGATTCATCGTTAATGAACTCTTCCTTTGTGCCTCCATCCGCGAGTGCCACTCCGAGATGACTTAATTGCGTTTAACTAAATTAGAATTTAGAATTTAGAAGAAAATAGAATAAACTGTTACCATGAAAATTTTTAAATGCGGTTCAACTTAGCAAGTGAAGGAATTAACTACCCCCTTTAATGAAACAAGATCGTAACATCGAAGCAGGGCTATCTCAGTAACGAGTTGATAATCTCAATGCTCCCGCAACAGGTTACGTACTTTTACCTACCACCCCCGGCCAGGGATGGTATCTCGACGTGGCTGCATATTGCGTTCCCCATGTGACCGATTAAACTCGTACCCGATCGCGCAGTCGGTTATCGACTCGATTGAAACGAGCGCGATCTGTTCGCGAGGGGGAACTGATTGGAACGCGTTGCACCGCGATCAATCGGGCCACCTAGTCCCCCAAAACGGCGTCTCTCTTCGTTCCCCGAAAACCAAACTCACAACGACATCGCAAAACAAAAATGGAAGCAGACGGGTGGGGCCCAAGGAGCCGTAAATTGGCGTTTCTTAAGGTACGTTTCCCTATACGCCACTGAACGCGATGTCGAGAATTTCAAAGTCGATTTTCTCGAAAATGAAGCGCGATATAAAAAAATTGTATTCCTTTTCCTCGACTTATTTATTTGTCAAAAGTCGAAAAGAAAGAGTGACTTTTTTTGATATCGCGCTTTATTTACGACAAAATCGCCTTTGAAATTGCGTCCAGCCGCGTGTAGGAAGACGTACATTTAGCGAAACCCGGCCACTTTTTACTTCGCGTTTCGGAGGTAACCTCGTTTCGGCTGACCCCTGGCCACTCGCAGCTCTTCTCGAGAGGCGAAAGAAGGAACGATTACAATCACCGGTTAATTACCGAGCAATCACTGCGACGGAGAGGCTACGTCCATGTCTGGCGAAGGAGGTATTTCTCATTCCAACCCGCGGAACCAGAGACGAACCGTTCCAATTAAGAGGACGCGACTTCTGATCCCGTGCAGTGGGTGCCCGTTGATTCTTAAGCGGAGCGAAGGTGGGAGGGAAACACACGGCGATCTTATAGAGATTAAGAGGAAACCGTTGTGGCTTCTTCACCTTCGACGAGGATCCCCGGAGCCGATTTTAAGATCGGTGCATGTTTGGATTATCCTTTTCGGTTGCGGCGTGTCGCGGCTGGCAATGGTTGCTGGGGTTTCGGGTGGATGGTCGACCAAAGGGGCACGGGAGCAGAGGGAGACGACGGGTTTTCGGGGAGAACCGTGGCGGAAACGGGATGAGAACGAACGAGAACGCACTTCCTCGCACGACGCGCCAAACGCGACTGCGGTGGCGAACAAACTCGAGGCGACTCCGCTTGCCCACTTACACGAGCGTAGTCGCTGATGCACGCGTACAGGAGTTCGCGAGGCTTGTACGCATGTGCGAAGAAGATCCTGGAGAAACGTGGACGGGAGGAGCCGCGGCAATCTCCACGATCTCGAAAACTTTTTTGAAATTTTCATTCCGAGCTGTCGCAGCGGATTGTCCCAAAGGAAGTTTAATAGAGTTGGTTTCAAACAGAATTTCAGTAGAAATCAGGATTCAAGCAGGAACGTTTTATTTCAATAGAAATACGCTACACTGGGTGTGCATATTTTTTGGAGGTGGTGAAATATAGTGGCGAGCAACTCCAAAGATTCTGGATAGACGGATTGCTTTGATCACTATCCGTGGATTTTGTGTTAGTTGTAGGGGATACCAGGGTAAAGTGGGTCTGAATAAGTTTAAAGTAGAATAAAATTTATTCGTTTTAAGAAAAATTTGTCCAAATTAATTTATAATGTAATTTAAGCATTACCTACTATTGACAAATTACGAGTAGCAATGCTTCAGATTAACCCACAAGGGAAAATGCCCAAGCCGGAAATTCAAAAAATTAAAAGACTTTGGGGATATGTAAAGGATATATACCCTAGTAGCATTTATTTTCTGGGACTTTTTTGGGCCAATCACGTGATATCCGTTGGCCAACTGTTGAAGTGTCGCGCTATTTTTAAATGGGCCAACGATTGTAACCAACGCAGGCCCAATTGAAGGTTTCTTTCCATAGGCCCAACTGAAGGTTTCTTTCCATAAGCCCAACAGTTTCTTTCCAAAAGACGTCGTACAGACGTCCAGAAGGCATCTTGAAGAACGTTAAAAGACGTTGTAAACACTATATCCCAACTAATTCCCAACAGTTGGCTACCGTTGGCCAACCAAAAATGCTACTAGAGTAGCAATTATGCAATTTTTTACGGTTTGGGCATCTGCCATTGTTAAAATATATTAAAATTCATCTTGAAAAGAAAAAAACATATATGGGGTAACGAGAGCTACTATCTGGTCCCTAATACATTCTATTTCCACATGAATAATTAGAAAACTTCACTTTACCCTGTTGTCCCCTATTTTTCATTACCAGATTGTCCTAAAATTGCTTTGCGGTTAACTAAAGAATTTGACTGACGTGAAGTTTGCATTTCTGAACAGGGAAGTAAATCTGCCGAGCGAGTAACAAATAATTTAAAAAGTAGCGTGGATATAAACATAAACAAGAAACGAAAGACTTTAAGCTCTCCTTCAATATTTACAAGTAGGTGCAACGATCACTCTTGCGCCAATGGAACTTGATATTCCGAGCATCAGGAAAGCCATGTCCCTCTCTGCCACGTTTCAAACATCGATTTGTCAAGATTATCGGCGACGTTCCCGGCACACATTCCAGAAAGCAATTTAGTTGCGGCGGGCGCAGCGTGGGTGGAAAAAGAAAGACTCAACGTGCAAAAAGCAGAGAGGGGAACTCCTAATCGCCCAATTTCTATCGGTGTCCCGTTCTCTCACTTACGCGATTATCACCGCGAACAGTCATTCGATAATCGAGCGGGCCGGGCTCGGCCGTTAATGAGCCTGCATCCAATTACAGGCCCCCACTCGCTGACACGCTTGTCACACCCGAATTTCGTTGCGTGCATCTTGAAAGCGCATTCGAATGCCCGCCGCTTATCAAACCGAACGGAAGCGCGGCCACCCGCATTTTCGGCGCGTAATCGATGGTAAAACAGTTAGGCGTAGCACGGGAATTGAAATTCATCGCGCGTCACATCTGGCGAACGCTAAAAGGATACTCATTTGGCTTCGTTTATCAAGCCACGCCACCCTGCCTCGCGCTTTCTTCTCTCGTCTTTATTAGTCGGTCGAATGATTCTTGAAATTCTCCACCAGGAAAGGAAGAAAGGCGCTCGCCGACCGTAGAAGCTCCGCTTTTAACTGAAAATTCTTGCGGCTAGCACGCGGAAAGTTGTATTCGTTTGGCGCTGCACACCGTTCAAGTACCAAACGGCAGAATAAAGTTTTCCGGTGACGCAAATTGAGACCGTTTGTACCATTGTCAGGCAATTTACTCGCATTATTCTCCTTCCGCACCAGGAAACGAGCAAACGTCTCCTTATCACTCGTATCTTTTCCTGTGCGCCCGCCTCGCGAGCTCCGCTCGTCGCTCTTTCGCGAAAATCCGCGGCTGGTTCCAGCGGGGAATGCCTCCAAAGGGAAACGTCCCTCGACTCGATCTCTCATTAATTGCTTAGTGACGCGTGTCCAACAAATCAGGAGCTCCAGCTGATAGTGGCATGTCGCATAGTGGCGAATTTGCCTGAAATCGTGACCAAAACTATCCTAATATCTTCAATACTAAGTTACATTCCTGAAATAAATTACAATAACATGACTCTAGAAAGATAATAATGTACTTTTTTACTGAAAAATGTTGAATTATACTGTTATAATATATTTAAAACGGTCAATTATACATGTATACTTTTATAATATACATAAAACACATTCTACGTGATATTTAATCGTAAATAATAACTATTATAATACAATGTTGAATACATGCAATAACATATCAACTCCTTTTTAACTATTGAATTCAAAATTGAGGACAAAATTGACATTTACAAATGTCTGGTTAGGCCACAAATTGTCACATCTAATTTCGATCAGAACTTCTCCTGTGACCATTAAACTTTAGTTTAAAAAGAAAATCAAAGTTTGATCTCGCTTGATACACGACTATTCGCTCAAAGAAAAGAAAACATATATATGTGTCTTGCATTTTTATCTATCACAGCTGTAGAAATATTTAAAAAATAATACAATTAATGTAAATATGAATTTCGAGCGTGTCAGATCATATGAACATTAACAGATTATCCTATTACATCAACAATAAATTGTCATATAATTACTACTGTTTTCTGAAAAAATCCATTTTCTAACGCTATTAAGTTTGAAGTTGCATATGCTTAGAGAATGGCGAATTAAAATTTGATTTTAACGGGACAACAGGTTCTGATATTCCATAAATCAAGTACACACACACAGAGTTTTAAAATAAAAAAAATTGTTTTACTTTGGTCCCTGATTTAGGCCAAATTTGCCACTGTGAGCCGTTGCAAGTTGAGCGTTGAGAAAAAGGAAAATTCCGAATTTTAACCATAGTGAAACACGTATGGTATCCAGAAGTAGGTATGTATTCCAATTTGTTTATATCGGCACCAACAAGTGAACATCAAAATTTCTTTGTTACATAAATCTTTGGATATCCATTATCGCGTTACAGGTATCATCACAAAACTGTGACAAATAACAAATTAGATTCCTAACCCCAAGTGCGTAGGTATGGAAGCTTTCGAAACGAAAACGCAAAATAGGTGTATCAGAGGCTAAATGAATATTTCTAACTATAAATTCGTGTCACTTAATTCCCTACCTGTGGGTCGTGAAGTGTTTTCTGGGGGGTCGCCACGTTTTTTTCTTTAATATTATTAAGTTAAAATTATATTGTGAAATACCTATTTGTAATGTTTTTTCTTTACCTTATTAAATTTACCTTACCTTATATAGGTGGGAGGGGAGGTCGCAAGTTATTTGAATAAAATAAAACGTGATCGGGACTAAAAAAAGGTTGGGAAACACTGCCCTAAGGGTTTTCCAATGGAAAGTTTCCACGAGGAATTAAGCATGCGACGAATCATCCATGTTATTGAAGTCTCCTGGCCATCACTTTCATGGTTTTCACCTGGATTCCGGGAAAGATTTTCTTCCCTTCACCGTCCACGATATCGTCGTAATCAACCGCGAGGAGCAGTTCGTAGCCACACCGTTCGGCCAGCTTCTGCGAAATTGGCGATGTGAATACTGTAGAAGTAACTAGAATGTTGTATTCCCGTCCGACGTTCATCCTGGGACAGACATCATGCAAATCACGCAAAAATTAACTTGCCAAATTAATTGCGAAGAATTGGAGGCTTCAATACTTCGCAGGAAAGCGGAAACATCATTTATTAAACACGAACATAGTGACAGCGCACAGTAGTTTAAAATGCGATTCTAGCAGAGCAAAATTCTTTTTGTCATTATGTTTTCCTGTACCTATGCATATATGTATACTTGAATAATATTTAGATTTACTATTTTATTACTTTTAAAGCTTTTTCTACTTATTTATGATTTTGTTGTGTGTAAGTAAACATACATGTGTTCTAAATAAAAGTTAACATTTCCAGATTATAATCAATTAGTTCAATGGAAAACTTTCAAATAAACAGCTAAGTATTTTGGCAAAAATCGAAAAATGCATGTAATGTATATAGAATAAAAATAGTGCGAAGCATTCGGAACTGCTGCAATATTTATTTTTTTTTGTTAAGTATTTTGATAGATGCATTAATAGAATTTAAGGGGAACTGTGCAGCGTGCAGAAAGACACCGATTAAAAATGTTGGAAACGTGGATATTAAAAAGCATGACGGTTTAATTGCACAGCCCGCGTACCTGGCATTAAGAATATGACCACCTAGAGCTGCTCCTCGGTACGACGGATGCACAGAGAGGCCAATAGCGGTTAGGTATCTGTCCACTCCATATTTTTCGTACACGTTACTTCGCTTGGTGAAGTCTATTATAACTTCCATTACGTGTCTTCCTCTTTCCGACTGAAAATCGGTTCACTGTGTTACGAATAATCTTGCGCAATATAGTAAATTATAGCAGAACGTCCGTTACTTCAATTAATATGGGGACGTTGCTTTTTTGACAAAAAAAAATCCATCCATATAATTAAATAGCCAAACTCAATTTTATAATTTTTACAACGCCACTGGCCAGATGACCAGTTCAAATCCAACATAGACTCTTTGTAACGTTATGAATGCATACTTGGAAAATCTTCGAAAATCCCTCCCAAAGCATTTTTCATCTACCGTGTCAATATTGTTTGCGAGTGCTACCGATAAGGATTACCTTGAAGCTGTCGTAGTCGATCTTTTCTCCTTCTAAAGTCAATCCAAGCACATTGCAGCCGGCGAGGATCGGTTTGCCACCGTTCGGATCCTCTACGAAAGCTCCCACGGATAAGCCTTGCTGCAGGAATTCCGTCCATAAAACTTTGAAAGTGTTCACATACTCTGGATCGTCTTTTCCATCTGGAAACAGTAGTAAACATTCACGTATTTGTTCCTAAATCCCAAATCTTGGGTCTCATATTTTCCTCGAGAATTTCACAATTTTCTCGTTTCCTATCTATCTTACATCACGTTATCGTGTTTGTTTAGATAAACTGTTTATACGTTTACGATACGGGTGACCTTCCGTAATTGTAAAAATGTCAAGTGTACGAGTGAATCTTTATCTGGCAAGTATCGATTAGCAACGATCACTGTCGCGTTAGGAGAAGGAGAAGACGGTAAAATGTGACAAAGCAGAATGTGCAGAAGGATAAGAGAAATTTATGGTATTTGTCCGTATCATCAACTGTTTAGGCAGCCTCAACGTAAACCGTAAATTGCTCCTAACGAGCGTATTTTATTCGCCACTGGCACCACTTTGTGGATCTTGTTTCCACGCTATTATGTGGCATATCATACAACTGCCACTCTTAGAACAATACGAGAACATAGAAAGTTAAGAGCAAAAGAGCTAAAAGTAACTTCTCGCAGTTGGTAGATTTACAATATTCGAAGTAAAAACGAGGGGCCATTATTCGTTTTTATTTTATCCGCGTGCTTCGCGTAAGTAAATCATTCTCGATACATTACACATTTGATGCACCCATCGTTCTTATCACTTGGCGCCGTTAATCGCCCGAAATTTCCCAAAAACGATACAAAAACGATCTCCGTCTATGTTGCCGCGTTAACGAAATTGTAGAACCTGTGACGCGATAACACGACTGCGATCGTGTTGCCACGTGCCAATACACTCGACTCTAAACGTGTCAACACAAACTTTTGTGCGTGCAGCAAAACACATTTTCATTTCCATTTGAAACTTTACAAAGATACAGAAAAAAGTGAGGTAAATCGTAACTTACTCATGCAATTGCATATCGGCTCGTCGGCAATGAAGTATTTACACATGTGATCGATGACGTCTTGGTACCTGTCCTCGGGTATTTCTTGAATAGAGAACTTTATCGGCGCTTCTTTGCCACCCTTTTTGGCGCATTCGACCACCTTCCACACCTTCGCCTGGCCAGGAGGCTTCAAGGGAAACGAAACGGGTGGCTCCGTCGCTTCCTGCTTCTCCATTTCACTTATTCGGTTAAAAATAATTTACACGAGGGGGGCCGAGCAAACGTCTGTTTCCAGCACGCTCCTAATTCCTTCAAATACTATCGCGGCAACTAGTAGCAGCTGTCTCGCAACGCTATTGTTGTTACTTTGTTGAAGTCTTTCAACTGAATGACCGATGATGAATTGTGTAACGCCTCAGCTCTCTGCTAACGTACGCACCAGTTATCGTTAACGCAGCGAGCGTCGCTCCAATTTTATAATATTGCGCGTCATTGACTGTAGGCTCGATAAGAAACCAGACACACTTCCACGTTCTGTTGCTTCCAAATCTATTCTTTTATCTACGACTAAATCTTCGAAAAGTGCTGAAGCGTGCTTTCACGCAACTGCGTTGTCTCAAACTATTTTTCCGCGTTGGAAATAATTGTTCATGGATTGTAGTAATAAATATGTCAGGAATATGGAGGGAGTTTATTTGATATTTTCTTATCATTGTTACACGCTGCCCGTTAGCCGCTGTATCATGGCAAACCTACTGAGTTTGGAAGGGGACAGAATAGATGTATTCATTACAGTTGCTCGTCACGCAGTGAGCTGGCATCATTGTCTATAGTCTATACTTTGCGAGTTCGCCACGATTCAAAAGACCGACACTGTGAAAATGGTATTGCTGATAATAAAGCAAAGAAAAAGTTTGTATATTATTTATGGGGAAACCTTAAAACAAAGTACTTGTTAGTGATGGGCAATTATTCAACTTTATGAAAAGTATTAAAGGAGGAATCCTAATTTTTGGGCTACAAACATAGGAAAATTTGGGATTTTTTTTTTAAGAAACTAGCGCTTCGATTCCTCTGAAATTTGGACCACGTTATTATGTTTCTTTAAAGAAGTCGCAGTTTTTTTTTTATTAATTTTCAATAATAAATATAGCAGTTATGCATGATCTACCATCACGCCGCGCAAAATTCATCGTTCGCTGGTGTGCAATGATGTTTATCTGTCAGGTAATCGGAAACAGAAATGAAAAAATATATGAAAAAAGGTTATGTTAAATGATTTTATTAAAACTTCACTAAAAGCTACAAAATAATTTTTTTTGTACTACTGGTACAGTCAAAGTGTTAAGTTCAGCGAACGTATACATTCACTAGTCAATATATGCACTCACTGATCCGATTGGCTAAAGTGTTCACAAGAAACGAAATGTATACCTTTACCAGTGAATGTGTTACAGTCAAACCACTAATTCACCGAATGCATAAATTCACTAGCACCAATACTATGTATGTACCTAATCATTCCATAACCTAAAATAATTTTTATTTCAGAAAAAGTAGGAAGAGGTTGCGTTTTTAACATCTAGGGGTGTATGATTATAGCCACCAACGCGACCCCATCACGTCCCGCTCCCTCACCCTCTGTACAGTATTAATTTAAAAAAAGTATAGACTCAAATTGAAGCATTTTTGTTTCTGCACATTTCCCCTGAGTGCATACATTAACTAGTGAATGTATAAATTCGCTGAATTAACACTTTGACTGTAACACATACATATGGAGGTCTCATTGCCTATGTTGTATTGCGCATGCGCCGGTACCGCCGGTGGCGCGGGTGATCCACCGTTGCCGTGATTACCGTTGTTTATCACAGACGCGCGTAACTTTTGAGAGATAGTTATGGGGCCGTTCTTAAATTACGTAAGGGTAATTTTGACAATTTCTTACCCCCTCCCACCCCCAGTATAAGAATTCGTAAGATTTGATATTGTATAATTTTTTCAGTTATTAAAATTCTTTTAATAGTTTATATAATTCATTTAACTCGGTTTCGGGAAATTCAAACTAAAACAACTTTTCTGGAATATTAATGATAGAATTTGTGTTTATTGAAAATTAGATTAAAAAATATTACGTAAGACACTACCTGACTTACCCCTCCCCCTTGTAAGAAAACGTAAGAAATTCGCGACCCCCTCCCCCCCAAAAAAACCTCACGTAATTTAAGGACGACCCCTATACCTATTTGAAATTAAAGACTGCCGGACGGATATTGCGTGCTGTACGGTAACCGAGATCGGCAACCTATTATTCGTAAGTAAATATATTATTATTATTATTATAATTCACGGGCATCGTGCCCTTTAGTTTACAAAGATAGGAACTTAAAAAGAAGAATTACACATAGATTAAAACTAAAACTTAAACTTAAACTTAAGCAACAACTAAAACTAAAGATAGAAAACATAATAAAATAAGTAAACTAGCAACCAAGCTGAGAGAAAAAAGAAGAACTGGAGCTGAAGTTAAATATAACAAGGAGTAACGTATAACCAGGCGGAAAGGAGCAATACTTCTTTAGAGGCCATACACGACAGAATTTTTGTGCAGCAGACCGCGCAGGTGATTTTTGAACGTACCTAGCGTGCCGCAGAAAAAATCAACCCGATTTTATTAAATATGTGATATTTAATAAATTAAATTAATTAAGGGGGTAGACTGGCAGATCGGTATTACAGCAGATTATTTCTACACAGAAATGGTAATACCGACAGATATGCAACTGCCTGGTGAACCCAAGAGGGCGCTGTTTGCTATTTCCATATTCTATTCTAAATGTGGAAAGAAATTCTCAATTGTTGCATTGTACATAAGTATGTACTTGAAAAAGTTTAAACGGAAAGTCTGCTGGTAGTGCAAGCGTAGAAAATTCATTGTGCATTTTAATTACTTGAAATGTATTTATGCTACAATATGTTACGTTGACAGTAAGGAATTATAAGCCGAAAAGAAAAAATTGATGAGGGGATGTCCTAAGAAAATGACGTTTGTTAAGTTACGTTAGACATTTTTTTATTAGGTAAAAACACTGAAGCAGAACATAAAAGTTGTACACTTATTATAAGATAATTAAACGTTTTATGCAAAAAGTAGTTAGTAAACAAACATTATATATAAGAGTGTGTTGGATGTTGAATTGCACGTGATGTTGCACGGGATGTTGAATTGCACGTTGAATTGGATGTGAGAATGCACAGGCTGGATGTGCGTGATTATTATGTAGTCCGCTCCTCGATGTGACAGAAATATAACTTATATGCTATATGATAATAAATGCTTAGTTGCCATTTCCTTCTTTTACTACATGCGCAAAATCAGCGAAGTCTATGCCTTCTGAAATTGGTTTATCCAACTGTTGTGGTTCCGCTTCCTCCACCACTCAGTTACCGCTGTAATCGATAACACTTCGAACATCTTCATTCGTCTCTTTGTTGATGTCTGTTAGAGAAGGTATCTCATCGCTAACTGGCAGCTCATTACCTTCCAGCACCGATTTCAGTACTACTTCTATAATTTCTTTTTCCTCTGTATCGAAATGTATTTCCTCTACAATTTCTTTGATAATTGGAACATCTTTAAAATTTCCCACGTTTTCTTCATATATTCTGTCTGTAGGAAAATTATCCGCAGCAGATCTACTTGGAAGTATTTCATACGAGGTACCTGCTTCCACCATGGTACTCTGATTTACCGCGAGGCATCCTGCGTTCTTCAATTGTTGCCTGCACGTAAAGAGTCAGTAATCAATAACATGTACATACATAGAAATAAGAAAAACATACAGCAGAAAAGAAAAGCAGGCATAGTAAAAGAAGGTATACAGTAAAGTCTCGATGTAAGCGAATGTCTCAGAACGAAGCAAGTTTAAATACCTGTGTACGTATATGAGAAAATACTAACGCAATCAAAATTTAAGATTAAAACTTTTGTATTTTTGGTACAATTTTCATGAAACTTTTACCAACATGTTTGTTAGAATCTCCTGATTAAAATAATACCAAACACGACATAAATCAGACAACTTTTACTTATCGTGGATACGAATAATTTATATTCATATAATTATCCAAACCATATCGTGTTTGGTGTCATTTTAATCAGAAAATCGTCACAAATAGGTTGGTAAAAAATTTATAAAAAAAGAACCAAAAGTAAAATGCTTTTAATTTTTAACCTTGTTTGCATCGGTGTTGTCTCTCACCGATTTTCAATTTCGAATCGTAGGGTGTACGCAACTGAACGCAACGTCGAGAATTTCAATATCGATTTTTTCGAAAACGAAGCGCGATATAATAGTACATTTCGTGACAAAGAAAGGAAAGAAGAAAGCGATTCCGACGAGCGTGAAGTTGTGAAGTTTGCTGCCCGAGCGCAGCACTTCACGCGAGGCAAAATCGCGTCTCTCCCTTGTCACGCACAATACTTTTTTCAACACCTGCATGAAAGGTGTGTTTTTGATAGCATGCTGAGCGATTCGCAAAAAAATATGCATGTTCGATTGCTGTTTTATTCTGTCGAAATAAATAAATACGTGTATTTATTTTCCAACAAAATAAACTAAAAAACTGTTTCCGATAATGATTCTAATTTGTGGTTATCTCGCCACTCCATAAATTTGTTGTACATCGTCTCGTACCTTTCTTTTGATTTCGACGGCAACAAATTTTCCTCAATCGCTTTTGCAGCTTCTGCTATTTCGGAGAGCGTGTGGTATCACATATCGCTATCACTCTTATTATTACTCATTTTATCTTTTAATAAAAAGGGGTACTGTGACAGTTGTAATATCAAGATAAAACACAAATGATCGATAACGATTAGTCGAACAATTGCATCTTCATACCACAGGGAAACGCCAAACTCCAGTTTCCTTGGGAGCAAAGTAAAAAATTGCGAATACGCATGCGCGTTAAGTCTTTTTTCCTTGGGAGAAAAGTAAAAAACGCGAATTCGTCTGAAATTTGCCATTTTGCTCCCACTCAGCAGGCGTAAAAAACACCCATTTTCAAAAATTGTATTCCTTTTCAGGACTAATTTATTTGTTATAAGTCGAAAAGAAACAGTGATTTTTTTGATATCGCGCTTCATTTCCGAGAAAATCGACTTTGAAATTGCGCGCAGTCGCGTATAGGAAAACGTACCTTTAGCGAAACCTGGCCTCTGTTTACTTCGTCGCGTCGGAGGTAACCTCGTTTCGGCTGACCCCTGGCCACTCGCAGCTCTTCTCGAGAGGCGAAAGAAGGAATAATTACAATCACCGACCCGCGGATATTTCTGATTCCGACCCGCGGAACAAGAGAAGACCCGTTCCAATTAAGAGGACGCGACTTCTGATCCTCTGCACGGAAAAAGGTCTGCACTGCCCGGGAACGGTGCTTGAAAAGTGGGCACCGTAAATATCAGTGCTGGGCCCATTCACAACGCTGTCCAGCACCGAAATACACCGTTGTGAATGAGCGAAATAAAACGGTGTTTTTTGGTGCTGGACAGCGTTGTGAATGGGCCCAGCACTGATATTTACGTAGCTGACAGGCTGACACCGTCGGCGACGGTGCTCACTTTTCGAGCACCGTTCCCAACGGTGCAGGTCTTTTTCCATGTGCAGTGGATACCCGATGTTTCTTAAACGAAGCGAAGGAGGGACCAAAACACACGGCGATCTTATAGAGATTAAGAGGAAACCGTTTTGGCTTCTTCACCTTCGACGAGGATACTCGGGACAGTTTTTAAGTTCGGTGCATGTTTGATGCTCGTCGAAAGGGGCACGGGAGCAGAGGGAGACGGCGGGTTTTCAGGGAGAACCGTGGCGGAAGCGGGATGAGAACGAACGAGAACGTACTTGCTCGTACGATGCACCGAACACGAGTGCACACGAGTGCTGGCAACTGCGGCGACGAACAAATTCGCGGCGACCAACAAATTCGCGGCGACTCCACTTGCCCACTTGAACGAGCGTAGCCTATGATGTACGCGTAGAGACGTTCGCGAGCCTCGTACGCATGTGCGAAGAAGATCCTGGTGAATCGTGGACGGCAGGAGCCGCGGCAATATCCACGATCTCGAAAACTTTTTTGAAATTTTCATTCCGGACTGTCGCAGCGAATTGTCCCAAAGGAAGTTTAATAGACGGGGTTTCAAACAGAATTAGAATGGAAATCAGGATTCAAGTTCGAACGTTTTATTTCAATAGAAATACCTACGCTACACTGGGTGTGCACACTTTTTGGAAGTAGTGAAATATAGTGGCGAACAACTCCAACGATTCTGGATAGACAGATTGCTTTGATCACTATCTGCGGCTTTTGTATTAGGTGTAGGGGATACCAGGGTAAAGTGGGTCTAAACAAGTTGAAAGTAGAATAAAATTGGTTCGTTTTAAGAAAAATTTGTCGAAATAAATTTATAATATAATTTAAGCATGGCTATTGACAAATTACGAGTAGCAATGCTTCAGATTAACTTACAAGGGAAGATACCCAAGCCGGAAATTAAAAAAATTATGAAACTTTGGGGATATGTAGAGGATATGTAGATATCTATCATGCATTTTTTTTTGCTGCCCACATTCTCTCTAAGGGGGTGAAATTGACCCCTGAAAATCTGGCTATTTTTCGACTTTTTGTTATAACTCGCGTATCACTCTTATCAAATAATAGCCGTAATTCAAAGAAGTAACTTTTGTCAGAAAAGTTTTTTTTATCTCTTAAAGTTCGCGAGATATACCACAAAATCGGGAAATAGCTGGATTTTGAGGGGTCAATTCCAGCCCCTATAACAAAAAATATTGCGGCTGTTTCAACTTGAAAAGAAAAAAACATATATGGAATAAAGTGAGCTACTATCTGGTACCTAATATATCCTATTTCCACATAACTAATTAGAAAATTTGACTTTACCCTGGTGTCCCCTATTTTCCATTACTAGATTATCTTAAAATTGGTCTGCGGTTTACTAGAGAATTTCAGTGACGTGCCTGAAGGTGAACGATTCTGGTACAGAACTTACTTAGTCAGAATTTTGCATGTCTGGCAATGAGTAGTGAAGTAAATCTACCGAACGAGTAACAAAGAATTTAAAAAGTAGCATGCATATGAATATAAACAAAAAGCGAAAGACTTTAAACTCCTTCAATATTTACAAGTAAGTACAACGATCACTTTTGCGTCAAAGGAACTTGATATTCCGAGCATCAGGAAAGTCATGTCCCTCTCTGACACGCTTGAACCATCGATTTGTCAAGATTATCGACGATGTTCCCGGCACATATTTCAGAAAGCAATTTAGTTGCGGCGGGAGCAGCGTGGGAAGAGAAAGAAAGACTCAACGTGTAAAAAGCAGAGAGGGGAACTCCTAATCGCGCAATTAGTCATTCGATAATGAGCCTGCATAGAATTACAGGCCCTCACTCGCTGACACGCTTGTCACACCCGAATTTCGTTGCGTGCATCTTGAAAGCACATTCGAATGCCCGCCGCTTATCAAACCGAACGGAAGCGCGGCCACCCGCATTTTCGGCGCGTAATCGATGATAAAACAGTTAGGCGTAGCACGGGAATTGAAATTCATCGCGCGTCACATCTGGCGTACATTAAAAAGATACTCATTTGGCTTCGTTTATCAAGCCACTCCACCCTGCCTCGCGCTTTCTCCTCCCGTCTTTATTACCCGGTCGAATGGTTTCTGAAATTCTCCACCGGCAAAGGAAGAAAGGCGCTCCCCGACCGCAGAAGCTACGCTTTTAATTTAAAGTTCTTGCGGCAAGCACGCGGAAAATTGTATTCGTTTGGCGCTGCACACCGTTCAAGTACCAAACGGCAGAATAAAGTTTTCCGGTGACGCAAATTGAGACCGTTTGTACCATTGTCAGGTAATTTACTCGCATCATTCCCCTTCCGCAACAGGAAACGGGTAAACGTCTCCTTGTCACTCGTATCTTTTCCTGTGCGCCCGCCTCGCGAGCGCCGCTCGTCCCTCTTTCGCAAAAATCCGCGGCTGGTTCCAGCGGGGATTGCCTCCAAAGGAAACGTCCCTCGACTGGGTCTCTCATTAATTGCTTAGTGACGCGTGTCCAACAAATCAGGAGCTCCAGCTGATAGTGGCATGTCGCACAGTGGCGAATTTGCCTGAGATCGTGACCAAAACTATCCTAATATCTTCAATACTAAGTTACATTCCTGAAATAAATTACAATAACATGACTCTAGAAAGATAATAATGGACTTTTTTAATGAACAATGTTGATTTATACTATTATATTTAAAACAGTCAATTATACATGTATACTTTTATAATATACATAGAACACATTCTACGTGTTATTTAATTTATATTAATATATTTATATATTTATATTAATATATTGATATTTGACATTTTTGTGAGGCACGTTTGTTGGTATTCAATTATCTGTAATTTCATATAATTATCGACCAAATCGAACATTCACAATTAAGTGGGATCAACCTTTTTGACAGACAGGTAAAAAGTTCACCTGTCGATATTTCGAAAACATATCCGTAGAAAAATTTTTGGACCTTATTTTCGGAATCAGTGGGCCACCTAAGACAAGAAGGAAATTGGGGCATCTGCTGCGCAAAATGGCTGTAAACCAGTGTTATGACAATTTTATAATATTGTGCACCATTGATTGAATGCTCGATAAGAAAGCATTATTTAACAATTATTTTGCAAACTTTATTCAGTAAGTATACATTGTTACAGTCTACATCTATTTTTCCACAAAATCTGTGTCGAAGTTGTAATCGTCAGAAGGCGAGATGTTGAACCCTTCGAGTTGATCCGCCAAATTGGTAGCTGTTTTTTCTGTAAAATTGAAGTAACCTTAACCATCTCGGACACGGGTCATGAACAGTTACGCTAAGACACGGGCGATGCGGCGTACATACTCCAAACGCCGTTGCATTTTTTTCGTAATTTTAAAAGTCAGCAACAGACTTTTTGTTTATCTTTTGATTGAATAATTTTCTATTTCTAATGGGAGGCAGTTAGGATGAAAAGAAAACAGTTTTCAACTAAACAAAATAGTAATAAAAAAAAATCTATTCTGTCAGTATTAATTGACAGAAATCCAGACATAGGGTAAATGAACACTACGTAAAAAAAAGGACCATCAAAACGGGAAATAACAGACTTTTTCCCTGCGTGTTAAAGATCGCATTCTATGTATACAAACAATAATAATTATGTAAGAAACAATAATTTGTTGGTCGCATTCGTACCTCTCCTGGCCTGTTCCTTTTTCTGTTTTTTAAACTGGAGTTTGTTAATTTTGTTCAGCTTCTGATTGCCCTCAAGCTCCAACAGCGGATCCGCCTTCTTCTTCCTCATCTCACCCATCTTCTTCTTCGCAGTATCCATCTTCTTCTTTAATTTGTTTTGTATCTGAATTTTCTGCACAAATTTATATTTATTAATGAACACCATACTAAGAACACTATATTACAATCACGCGTGAACATTAATTTACCACTTCGTTCTGCTTCTGCAACTCTATTGCGGAAGTGACTGGGCCAGAACTTTCAATTAACGTCGGATCCGTGGGTAATTTCATCACGGACTCTTCGAATGTATCGAGCATCATCTTTTCTTGCGCAGCGAAGCTCTCGATATCGAACTCCTTATTCATTTGAGTCACTATTTCCGCGGATACGTGGCAATTGGATTGTTCAGGTGGCACAGTGTAGTATCTGCAAAGGGAATACCCGTTCTTAGATATCTCGATACATAGCAACATTAAACGCTCCTAACTACCTAATCTTGCCAGAATTCCAATCTTCCAAGATGCTACGAGCCGCCGCCACAGTATCCGGTATGCCACCTTTCTTGAACTTTCCCATTCTAGTCGCTTTCAACGCAAAGAACTCGTCAGGCGTTGAAAACTCTTCTACACTATACATCTCCATTATCTGTTGCTTCGATACCCTCTTCAGAATCGCGGTTGCCGGTGTGTACGGATCTGTCAAGCACTGTATTTTCACTGCATTCTTTAAAGCTATCGACGAAGTGTCAGGGTTCTCCCCTGGAGCATGATTGGCAAATACTATCCCTGGGGAGTCCAAGAGCTTTATTTTCGAATCCAAATGCACTGACTGCATGGCCTTTGTTACTCCTGTAGACAAGTGATTAGATGACGTAAAGAAATTAACGCGCTATACGCTCGAAGCATTAGTGTATATAATACCTGGAGTGTTTCCCACGCGGCAGGCTCTACTGCGTTTCAGCGAATTAATTACGCTAGACTTGCCGACGTTCGGAAGCCCGACAACACCCACTCTAATACTAGTTTTAACATCGCCGGCATTTCTGCAATAATTCGCCAGCAGTGACAAAAGTAATTCTGCGCCGAAGCATGTGCCACCTTGTATCATACTCTCAGTTTTCTTCCCCAACTTTCTCCTGCCCAATCTCTTCGCTTGAACTTGAGTGGATGATTTAAACGCAACAGCTGGTAAACTGCTACGCAAATACTTTAACCATTGATCTAAGTTTTCCCTAGGTACTAAATCCGCCTTATTTAAAACAATCACTAATCTTTTGCTCTCTTTTGCAGATTGCACTGCCTCCTCGACCTGTAACACGAGAGAGTTTTAGGATACTCCTGTATGTAAATGTAGTTATGAAGCTGCTTCATTGTGTTTTACCTGTTTACATCTGGTTCCTAGAGGATCTCTAGCGTCGACAACTTCAAGAATGACATCAGCAGCGTCTAAAACTTTCTTGAATTCTTTGTAGTAGGCTTTTAGCGAATTCTCTTCCTTAGCTAGAGCATTCTTTATTTTTTCGTGAACAGCTGGCACTTTCACCTCCTCGTGACCCACTTGCTTGTTCTCTGCTGCTGAGACTAATCCTTGCAAACCTCCCTTGGCAAGCTCCCGCCGCTTTCTTTCACGTGCAGCGTCGCGCTGCTTCTGCTTCTCCTCCTCGTGCTGCTGTTTCATAGCCTCCACTTCTTTCAGGATATCTTCCTTAAATGGACATTGATTCGGTACTTCGATCAGCTTCCGTTTTTCTAGAAAATTCAAAGGAACGTTTTCAATCTGCATAGAAGCTCTGCGTAAAGTTGTTTACTCGTGCGTTGTTTACTTTTCGGATGTTTCTTAGCCTCCTTCTTTAACTTCCGATTATGCTCGCGAACTTTCTTCTCGATTTTGTACCTCCTCCGAGCTGGCATTCGCTTACTTTGTTTCTCTGTAACGAATACGGTATTAAATAAACTAAAAAGCAAAGAAAATATTGTATTATTGCGGACAATTTGGGGTAAACATAACCTCCTACTCGTAAATCGCAAATAAATTAGGTTAAGTCGACGTATCCCTCGAACTTACTTAGACAAAATTTGGCCATTTTGGTAGATCTTTTAAACTAATTCTTCAGATTTATACACAAACAGAGTATAAACTTATTAGCAAGTTAAAAAACACTCGGATTTATCACGTGCGCACCAGCGTGTTCGCGACGAGAAGATAGGTTATGAAAAGTCAGGAAGCAGGGCGGTAAACTTAGAAAATGTAATGTGACGGAGACCCGACGGAGGCCAGTGCATGCAGAAAATTAAATCAATTTAATTCAATTTTATGGAAACCAAAAGTTGAGTGTTTTCCTTGTGTTGTAATGATTTTAATCATTCCCGCTGTACGAACAGTAGATTGCAACAAAGAAGCCACAAGTCTACAGAGAAATCTAAAGAAATATTAAAGATTCAGGAATCTGGAATCCAATTAAGATTGGAGATTTGTAAAGTGTATAAATTATTTTGAATATCAGAGGACGGGGGAGGAAATTGAAACTACTGCGCGGTCGGTGCCACTTTACCGGCACAGACAGTAGAGATTTCAATGGCTCTTACGAGAAACTGAAAATCGTTGAAAGACAGTGAAAGGTGTGCTTGTATGCATATGAGGATTCTCACACTTTCATTCCGGCCTGGCAAAAAAAAAAGCGGTTGTTTAGCGTTGCAGAGGCGAGAGCGTGGTGGTAAGGTCGGGCTGGAAATTCTCATAAATTATTTCGTGCCGTGAAACCGCTGTTTCGTATATTTTCATTGAACAAGTGATACAATTTCTCCATTCTTATTCTCACGGTGTTACTTTCGTAGCAACATTGTTCCCGCGCTGAATCAAATTAAATGCCATTCACTCGGGGTCGTGGCAAGGAATGTACTTTTCTTCCACGAAAACGGAAAGCGAGCCCATTCCGACATTCTTATACATTTTGCACAAGGAAATAAACATGTCCAGTATTTATTATGCATTCTTTCATAATACAAAAAATTAGCAAAACAGTACTGTTACGTTCTACCGGAAGTCCACGTACTCAACTATTCCACTGAAACTCATTAAATTAGAATTTCGAATTTCTTGCCCGATATTTTCTTACGAACCCCCTATTGATATTTGAAAGAAGATTGCTCCGCCTGTGCCCTCTCTGCATTCGATTCATTAGCATGGTGGAGTGGTGGGGGTAGAGTGGGAACGTCGTGCATCGCCGGTAGACGGCGTGCGACGGACCAGTTCATTTCTGTAATGGCCGCTGTCTGGCGTTGTCGGTGATTCGGTCTCTTTGGCATTCCCTCGAGCCGAGCGGTTGCGTCGTTTATCATTCTTATTGCCGGAGAAGTCGGTGCGCGTCGGCCAGCGTGACAATAAGTGCGCGGTGCTCATTAGTGCGCGGTGTACGTCTGGTGATAGGCAGCGAGTGCATTCTGGACGTGCGTGGTCCACCAAAGGAAATTCAAATCGGATGCGCGGTGGTGGCCGACTGTGTTTACGCGAGCCACGGGAAGGGTGATAGAGGCATCGTGTGCAGGGTGGAGCGCAATGATCGCGGCAGCGCGATGCGATTAATCCTCTTTCCCGGGGATCGACGCGTCGCCGTGTCGAGGAGTCCCGTCGAGGGAGGCTTCCTTCTCGGACAGTAAACAAAAGTGACAGCGTGCGCGGATGCCGTTCTCGGTCATGCCTCCCGTCCCGTCCGTGCCTGTCGACGCTGTTTGACGCGTTCTTCCTCGCCAGCGGTCCGAATTCCCTCGCGTGGTTCAAGGCCTTCTAAAATCATCCGGACGCCACGCTGCCAGCCGCAGCCACCCAGTAAGTTTCGCGGCGCCTTCGCGATCGAACGTGCCCCCCGTCCTCACTGACAACCGACCGTCAACCGCGCGTTTTCCTCCCCTGCTCCATTCGACGCGTTCCCGTATCGCCGTACACGCGTCCCCCCCGCTTCAACGCGGAAAAACAACAGGGGATAACGACGCCCTCGTCGCTCCCAGGTACGTGCCTTCGATTTTGTTTTTCCGCTCCCGAGACGCGCCGCGTCGCACTTTCTAGCGCTGTTTTCGCGTTTTCCTCCTCGATCCAGTGGCAGGACCCGGTGAACTATGCCACGGTGAGGAGGCATTTCGCGTTTGCCCCTCGCGTTGTTCTATGCTACCTCGTGCTGCCAGGTGTCACGCGTGGAGGGGAACAGTGTTGTTTTGTGGAACGTAATCGCGTTGGTTCTTGTACTTCCGACAGTGGCAGTGGTTGGAAGGGACTGTTTTATGTTGAATTTATTCTCTTCGCTTGGAGAAGCTACTGACGCGTGAAATACGTACTTGGTTGACGAGCACAGCGCATTTCTGAAATTGGGACAGGATTTTCGGTCGCGAGGCTTGGTTGAAGTATTTTTCGCCTGGTAAGAAGGCGCTAACAGCGTTTCTAATTAGATACACTCGGTCTCGTAATTGTACTGTGTAATTTATCGCGAATCGCATTTCTCGTGTGTGAAAACGATCATCGTGGAAGAAGTAGCACTGCTTTGTAAATCAAATCGGCGTGCGTACACCGTGCTATGTATCACCGGTGCGTTCAACCACAGTGCACGCACACACACGCGTCCGCGTTATTTAACAAATTTGTCCGCATTCCCGGGGCTAAGCGCTTGGCGAAATTCTCAATTCCTCCGATAACAAGTTTCATTTACAAACACGACACAGCGTACTCCAAGTAAATGCAGCGGACGTTGACGTTTTAAAAAGCTTCCAGTTTAGAAAATGTTTAGGTGAATGGAGTCGTAAAGAATGCGGTTATTCGGAAGACCGACATACTGAATTTTCGCGTGAAAGAATAATTTGCTTGTTACTCCTTATTTTCTGTAACCGCAGTGTAAATTTCCCCATTTGGCCATTCATCTTGACTTTGGAAATTAGGCTTTAGATTACATAGTTTTCGGTGCAGTGTAGTGAAAAATTACTCTGCTGCTACAAAATTCCCCGTTCGAGACTACGGGCGTGATTTTTTTCCCATTAGAAAGTAATTCTACGTTCACAGGTGGCTTACGCCTAAAAGGTCCCTAACAGGTGTAACAAGTTCCAAGAAATTCGCTTAGAACTATCGCTTAACACGTTCGCTGTCAGACCTTTAAATACCCTCAAATAAACGCAGTCTTTTTTATCCATTCGCATTAGTTAGTGGATAATAAACCTGCTAAATATGTCCCCAGTTTGAAATTAGGACACGAGCAGTCGATACGCTGCGCAAAAGAGCGCGGAAAAGTTCGCATGTCTACAGTCGACGGTCACGATTTACCGTGCAAACATTAAATCGACCAAGGTCGTCGTTGGCAGTGAGCGCGTTAAAAGTTACAGCAAATAAACTGAGCAGCGGGCGAATCTTGACCGCCAACGCTAACGTCTCGCGTTGGGCGCAGTTTTCTTCCAGAAAAGAGCCAAAGTCCTCCTGCCGCATATCGAGGGCGCTCGAGGAGGAGCGAAGATGTGCCAAGTTTCGTCGTTGCGGGTGCTCCGTCTGCTAGCCGAGTTCGTCGATGCCGACCGGTTGCCGCACTGCGTCCCCTGCTAGGACCATGCCCTAGCCTACGCTGCGATCCCGTTGCGTGATTCCACTGCCAATACGCGATCGTATATACCTATCCAACCTACATATACAAATGCGATGTGATGCCGAGCTGCTGCTTGAACGACGCAGCTCGTCGCCTTGGAAGTCTTCCGGATCGAGCACCGAGAGGCGCCCCCGTTTGAACGACGAGCAACACTGAGAACGTGGGATGCGGGACGCGGAGACGAGGATCCTCCGTCCCGTCTCGAGCCTCACGATCATCTCGCGATAGTCGCGAAAATGTTCGGCAAGGTGCCACCGTCCAACACGCCCGGGCCACCTTCCACCGTCGGTCCGTCCGCCAAGCCCTGCGCCAGGCTGACGGGCACCACGTGCTTGCCCTGCTTCTCCGCGGACGAGACGCCTGGCATGGTGGCGGAGGAGAAGTCGAAGCCCTGGAGGCCCAAGGACAACTGCGCCCCGGTGGTCTCCGAGGCGCCATCCACCGAGGAGGGCAAACCGAAACCTTGGAGGTCGAAGGAGAACTGCAACTCTACAGCTGCAGTCTCCGAGGTACCTTCTCTGATAGAAGAAAAGTCTAAAGTTAGGAGGAGCAAGGAGGCCTGTGCAGTCTCGGACTGTCTCACAGTCGAGGATAAGAAGCCACGTAGGTCGAAGGAGAGTAACGCGCTAGCTACCGAGACGTCTCCCGAGGACAAGTCGAAGCCCTGGAGAGTCAAAGACTCGAGTAACTGCGGAGGCACGGAGTCTTATAGCGGCTCCCAGGCGTCCAGCTCTTCTTCGTCCAGTTCCTCTCAAGCATCGGTCGCGTACGTCGAGATCAGCAGACCTTGCAGGACCGAGTCGACGAGCTGCTCCCTCGCGAAGAATTGCTGCAAGTACCCCGCCAAGGAGGCCTCCAGCCACGGAAGGAACCACGGGAATCTGACATTGAAAACAGGCGGCTCGACCATCCACAAATGCTCCTCCAACCCCAACTGTCCCAGCTTCGCGAAGTCCTCCTGCTGCGCGACGGCCAACTGCACCGGCAAGTCGCAACGGGTACTTTGTTCCACCAGCCTGAGCAGCCTGAACGTGGAGCCCAGGGACGCGGCGAAGCACGGGAAGAAGCACGTCAGCTTGAACCGCGAGTTTCTCACGGGCAAGGAGCAACATCAGCCCGCTGGGAAGTCCGTCTGCAGAGAGTCGCAGAGGAACGGTCCCTCCTCAGCCAAATCCTCCGCGAGGTCTTCCGACGCAGGGTACTCCGTGTTGAACAGCAAGGGTCGACTCGAGGGGATGGAGGAGCCGATGGACCCTTCGGCTGCAAACTTCGCCGCGATTTCTGCGATGCAATCGGGCATCGAGCCCTGCCAGAAGTCTGCCAAGTCGTACGGCGATGATACCGTGGACTCCTCTCTCGCTTCAGCGGCTACGTCGAGCAGTTGCGAGAGGAATTGCCGGGGGGACTTCACCACGTCCACGCCGTCCAAGGACTGGACGAAGGGCAACGGCGACGCGTTGCAGCAGAGCTGCGTGTCCTGTCTGCCGCAAGACCTGCCTACGGAGCTGCAGCTGTCCTCGCCGAGGAGCTACAGGGACCGAGAGAAGTGCCGCGATCCGTGGCGACCCACCGAAATGGAAAGCAACATCTGCGGGTTGACGGTGTGCCCTAGCGATACTTTCCAGGACACCGGCACCAAAAGGAGAACGGGCGCTTCCTGCCAGGCGCTGAGGCACGCGGTCGCCTCCTTGAACCGATTGGACGACTTCTACATGGAGAAGATCGGGGCTGGATTCTTCTCGGAGGTCTTCAAGGTAAGATCGACATTTTCTTAATCGTTGCTTCCACCGTCGAACCCTGATTACGCGGAACGTTGACTCTTTACAGGCCTAGCGGGGAATGTCTAACATTCCGCACGAATAATGTCATAAATGCTTCAGGCGCGAGGCGTTAAAACTCTGGTTGGTTTTAGCTGTGAGTAACTTGGAAGAGTGATAAGATCAACTTGAGATAGACGGGCACGTATACGTGTGTACCTTGGGAAAAGGCCTTGCGTTTAAACTTTGAATTACGAGCTGCACTTGAACAAGCGTTCTACAAAGTGGGCAAGCGAAAGAATCGTGGATGAACGATTGCACGTATTCCTGCTTCCGCTAGACGCGTTTCGTAATGACCAAGTTACGGCGGGCGCGTACGATTCGTATGATATTCTTGGCGCGTTTCTGCGATTAGGAGTGCTGAATTCGAATATGCGCGAGCGGGGACGCGTCGAACGGTAATTAATTAGGAATGTTTTCTCTTTGATATAATACTGTTTTTGCTCCGTTTGCGCGTTATGTATCGAGCATGCTAGCCGCTCGGCTCGCGTTATCTTTCTCGTGTAGATTAACATCGCGGCGAAGATTAGATACGAAGGCGTGCGGCGCGCTCCCCGAGCGTGTATTTGGTTCTCATAAAATTAATTCCCTTCGTAATCACGTGGTTACTCGCTGGAAACGAGCAATCAGATGTTTTTCCTCCGACGATTCTCTACGCCGCGGGCGTAATTATGAATTTCTCTTGGATCTCGTTCTGTAAACATTCCTTCAGTCTGATGGAAGGCATTGATCTCTTACTACGAAACGATTCTCGAAAGCTCTGAAGAACGTATTGGAAGAAAGAGCTGCTAGGTATGCTTGAACGCTGCCGCTATGTCCGCTGCCAAATATGAGACAGCATGTACAGCATATTTATATTCGCGTTGCCTCGCGAAGGAACATCGTGACATAACGATGCACAGCGAGTCGCGTCCCTCGTTTACATGAATCGCGTTCTTCCGTCTTCCCCGAGCTTTATTATAGTGATCCATCAGAAGAATCATCTCGTTGGATCTATGTTGGTCAGGGCTGGCTGCAGCTCGCCGACTCTACTCGGTTTGGTGCATCGAATAAAGGCGTCTTGTGACCGCGTAAACGGGTGCACGGCGTGATTATCGCGTTGCTTTCGCGTGACAGATTATTTATTCCAAGAGCGAAGTATTTTATGCACGGCGGAACGTTGCGTCACTTAATTAACCTAAGGCGCCGTCTTTGAAACGGGAGGATCGAAGCTTAGAGAACCAGTGATTTCGATGGCAGGAGATGAATTATGCAGAGATCGATGCGAAGGATACACGGGGAACGATCACGCGTGAGCAGACGCGCTACATTTCCAAGGAAAAGTTTCCATAGAAATGCACAGCGCTCGCGTATCGCGGCGCATAAGTAGGTTTCTCCTTGCCACGCTGCTACACAGGTACGATGTCCTGGAAGGATGTCATAAGTCACAATTTCCTTCTACTTTGCAACCGCTTCCTCTATTGCGCATTCCTTCGTTCTTCTCCTTTCTTAACCGCCCCCAGCCTTTCTTATCCGTCCATCTATCTGTGCGCCTCCTCGTTCGCCTCACGTCTCCTTCTCCCACAAGGGGAGGTCACGATCGGGACACCCGTGTTTCTTTAATGGAATCCTGCTTGAAACCAGTACCAACACAGCTTCTACAAATATTTGCTGATGCTTTTGACCATTTTTCTGAAAATTAATTTCAAATATGTTAAGTATTGTAGGCGGAAAAATATCCTCGGGGCGGTGGGACTCGAACCCAAGACCCGCGAGTCCTCAGCGTACATACTGGTCAGACGCGTTATCAATTCCCCCAACGCCGACTCTCCGATGTTACTCGTTTCCGAACTCTACTAACGGGGCGCCACCTATGTGTTTTTGAGACTCAATTTGCTCTTAATTTTTTGCCAGAATCGGAATTTGGGCGATTACTAAAAAATAAATTGCTCTTTCACTTTTTGTTCTTTAGTTATTTTTTTTGTATAATCAGTAATTTTCTAAAAAAAAAAAATCGTAAAAATCACCTGTTTTTATTCTGATTACATGCTAATCCCCTCGAGTTACTTTTATATATCTATTTTTATTATCATCTATTAGAAAGAAACGATAATTCTGATTCAAAACATTCAATTTCTATTTTGGCACCACGTGATTTGCTTGGTTTCGCCATTGGGCGCTTTTCCTTTACGAGTTTGCACCCTAGGCTTCTGAAATCTAGCTACACTGACCATAGGCCGTTCCCAAACGCCGAATGCCAACAGTTTCTGAATACTCTTCGCGAATCGCTCCTCCAGGTCGCGCTCTTTCCTGGCCAGTGCCTTTTCCCCGGGTAATCTCCGACGATGCACGTGCAGGTGCGCGCACGTACTCGACCCGCGGACACGGGCGAGTGGAAAGTCGGTCCAGTTGCCCGATCCTGCAGTTTGGCCGCGGCGTATCGGGCCGGCCGATGATGATCGATGTCGCATCGGTGCCATCGGAAGCTATCGAACCACCGACCTGAGAACCTTGACGAGAGAGCGTCGCTTCACGTCAGTTAGGTGCGATATAAATAGGTCAACAGGAAATTGAGTACGGCCTGTAGCGACGACGGTGATTCCTCCGTCGTCGTATCGCGAGTCGTTCCGTTTAAAAATAAATCCACCGCCGCGTCCGCCGACGCGCTATGGACTATGGAGGACGCTCGCGATTTGTGCCGTAGGTCAAAATCTCCTGGGCCCTCGAGTTGCGTCAAGCAACTGTGACTCCGCTCCTCGCGTAACGCGGCTAACAATAAGTCCTAGCTGTATATATACCGCTATACATCCGTACAAGTGCCGTATGTCGCGAGTATTGTCATAAATAGACAGAGACATTGATCCGAGGGACCGATCCATGTTGGTCCAAGCACTGTTGCCTCGAAGTGGGTTCAAGTGTCGAATTGATCGCCTCCAACGCTTCACACCAGAGACGGGCAAAATCTTTATCTATATTAAAATTTCAAATAACGAATAAAAGTTTAAAAAAAAGATTAATCGTCATGTGTCGAATAAAGTTACAAAAGAATTTTAAAAAAAATTAATTTTATTCGTTGAATAATCTAAAGTTAGAGTCACTTTTATTCGATCCGTTATTTAATTAATTTTTTATTTAGTTAATACCCAACTCTGCTTCACCTTGGCTTTCGTTTAAAAATTTCTGAATGTGAAATTCAGCCGCGTCCTTCCAGAACGTATGTATCGCGCGATCTTATCGAGTTGTTGATGGAATCGGTGCTCAAACGTTATGCTACAGCTGCTGCAACAGGCGTCGCAGCAGGATTTTAGAAGGTTGCTCGTTTTTCAACTTAGATCGGCTGCAGTCTGAGTGCTTCTTTTTCCCTCTGTTCCATGTAAACAAGCTATCGTCCAGGATGTTCCTCGCACGATAATAATGCAGCTAGGCTCGTAAATGTCCGTGTAAATATAAAGAATGTTCGTGGACGGTGGTTCTCATGTTACTTTCATTACGTCGTATTTAAAATTCATCTGAGCTTTCCCTCTTCAAAGCAGAGGCAAAGGACGTAAACTGGGGGGACATTGGCAGTTACTTAACATATATTAAAGAAGGAAAAGGATAAAAATTGTATGCATTTTGACACTTGCAGTACAGTCACAAAAAATGCGATGTTACGATAGACTACTTAAAGCAAATGTGAAAATGCTAATTTTGATGTAAAGTGACCAGATATTTTATGTTGGAATGCGGGACGTGTAAGAAAAAACTTCACGCTTTCGTGAGGACACCATTTTCTCGGTTTATTTAATTATATAATAAAGACATACTTCTGATAAATTAAAACAAAATTAAAAACACTTTAAATGGTTACATGTCCGATCCGGGACACTTTACGGGACAGCCCCGCACGACCGCGACGTCTGGTCACTTTTTTTTATATTATACAGAAAAATGTTTGTTGTTGTTTGTTGTTTTGTCTGTGTAAATTATTGTATTGCATATACTTTGTCTTAATGGGCTTGTCCCGTAAATTATTATTAAAATGTTCCAAAAACATGCCAATGTCCCCCAGTTTACGGTAATTGTCTGGAAACGTCTACAAATAATTGTGGTTGCCTCTAACAGTCTCGTTACCTAGCGCCGTAAATAGGTTACTTCTTGAAATGCTAGCAGAGTGGAGATATCTCATTAAGTTAAAGGTAAAATCGACTGGCGCGCGTTTCCTCGGGAATTAATGGCGACGACGCTCGAGGTCGCGTCCTTGGCGAATGGCATTACGCGCGGACCCGATGTGAGTCGATTCACGCGAAAGTTCCAGCCGGGTGAAAGTCACGAAAGTCGATCACGGAAACTGGAAAAATCGGAAGCTCTTAACCACTAACCACGAGGTAGGATCAATTCGGTGTTGAATCCGTATTCTTGGCACCGCTTTCGAGTCGTTTGGCCAAGTACTCCTCCCCATTTGCCGACGAATTCGTCTTCTTAGTCAGGCTCATCTACTGCCAACCGGAGAGAGAGACAGAGAGGACAGCCTCCCTTTCAGACATTTGTCGCTAAACAGATCAATCCTTACTAGATTGTTGCGTTCCCCCGGCGAGGTGAATCGGCTCGAATTTCGAACAGAAATTTCCCTGTTAATCGCCGTAATCGTCGTTGACCGTGTTTCGACGTAGAAAGTGGCTTCGATGGATCGATCGGAGTAGATCCTCCTTACCAGGTTCCTGCCGTGAGAAACAAACTACTCTCGCGTGTTAATAAATGCCGATGGAACTTGGAGAATTGTTCAAGGACGAATGGATAGTTATCTCTTCTATTTAAACGATTTTATTTAGCTTCGAGACTCTGTTTGTTTGTTTGTATGTTTGCATGTATGGTTCAAATCTGGCAACTCAAATTTAACCCACTTCCAACTATCCAATTGTCTTGAAACTTTGCAGGCGTGCGTAGTTTGGATGACAATATAATATTTAAAAAAAAATTAACCCGAGCGGATGAAAAAATTACCCAGTCGACAATAAATATAACCCATAACCACAAATCCAAATGACTTGAAATCAGCCACTCGCGTTCTTTACGAAAACGACAAAAAGCCGCTGCGTTCGGGTCGCTAGTCGTATCGCGATTTGAAATTAAAGAAAAGATATTTCTAAAGAAGTCAAAGCTGCAAAATGTAAATCCATAGACACTAAAAACTGGAAAATAAAAAATATATAAAAAATCATTTTTATGTTAAACGATTTTATTACAAATGTACTAAAACTAAAAAATAATTTCTTTCTTGTACTCCAATTTCGATTGTATTTTTCACTTTAAATAAAATCGTGGAGCACGATTTTGCATAACAGAATATGAATCAATTTAATACAGCATCAAGCGTCGAAATGAATTTGTTGTGAGGTAGGTACCCTGCTCCATCATTTTATTTAAAATGAAAAAACACCATGGAAATTGCAGTACAAGAAAATAATTATTTTTTAGTTTTTTGTGCATTTTTAATAAAATCGTTTAACATAAAATTTTTTTTTTTTATATATATTTTTTTCAAGAACAACCTTAAACTTAGTGGCATATTTAAGGAAAAAAGGCCAAGCTGGACAAACGTTCTGAAGGGTCCATTTTTTCAGGGAAAATGAAGAGGCAGTTTACTAAAAACGGGCTCAGTGTAATAGCACAGAAAAAAATATAGTTTGGATAAATGCATAATTTTTTTTATTTTGAAGATACAGCCCGAGCTGTGCCTTCCAGGCAGGAGGCCATTTTTTCGGGAAAATGAAGGGGTGATTTACTAAAAACGGGCTCAGTGTACCTAATAGTACAGAAAAAAATATAATTTGCATAAAACCATAATATTTTTTAAGGAGGGGTCCTGGGTGGGTCGTCTGGGCAGGGGCACAGGCAGCAACTGCTAATCGGCTGCCCTGTTAAATCCGCCACTAGTTAAACCTGAGGAAACCTAAACCCTAAACCTAAGCAGAGGAAGTGTAATAAGGAACGGATCCCTTGTGTTCCGCGAAGCAGCGAGTCGTTAATCACAATCGTGTCCCGTTCGTGTCCCCGCGATGATGCTGTCTCATCGCGACGATAAATCAAGTCATATTTTCTGCCCGGGTCTCCGTCGCCGAGAATTTTACCTTCGAGTTCCCCGGGCACGTCTCTGTCCCGTTGCTTTGAATTCCGAAAACGTTGTAGAATTATCACGATGGTAGCTCTCTTTATGCTCCAGTTTGCAAATGCTGGACAAACCTCGGCCCTCCTCATTCCTGGCTTCCTCAATCGCGGTCCCTCGCGGTGACTCTCCGAAATTGAACGTCAACACCGAGGCAGCGCGGCCGAAGCAAAAAGGAAAAGAGCCGGTCTGAGGGAGGAGAAATGAAAAGATGCGGCGCGGATCTATTTTTGCGCGACGCGCTCGACTTCGATCCTTGTCTCGCTGCTCTCTCGCGCACCCAGATTCTGAAATTTCAAACGGAACAGCTGCTTCAAAATTTCTCACTGGATCGAAGTGGCGGCGAAGTTAACCTCGATCCCCAGAGAAAAATACGTTTCCGCAGTCTAAAACACGCCCCGTGATGAGGAAGGGGAGAGAGAGGGATGCTCGGGATTGTTGCGACGATTTTCCTGCAATTAATTTCACGATCGTTGAAACAAAGATAAACATCGTCAGAGATTCTTACAAACGTGTCGCAAGATTGTTTGGAAGTACTCTGTAAACGATTGCGAGACTCTTCTTTTGTACGTCGTGGATGGCCCGATTCGAAAGACCCATCGTCCAGTATCGTCCACGTTAATGATTTAGCAGAATTTCGCTTGCAATTAAAAGTGATTGCGAAGCCCGGTGATTTCGAGGCCCGTTCTTTTTTTCCAGTCATTGCGAGAGACAGGGTTTCGATTAGACTTGTCTGACTGGATCCTAGATTGTCCGGGATAAAGCGTTGCAAAAGTGTAAACGTTATATCAACTTTTTTTCACGAGTTCCTTGAAACCTGTACGCTAATCTACTGTAGTAATTTTCTACAATATATCTATTTATCTGTAGGATTGAGTTTTTCTACATATAGTACATCTATTTTAATTTTAGTTCATATGTAATCCTTTCTTTTAGTTCTCGTCAATGTAAAATAAATAAAGGGTACTATACCCGTGCAGCAACAATAATAATAATAATAATAGAATAATAATACACTTCGAGAATAAATTTAGAGTCTGAATTCTTTTTTTTGAGAAATTTAGAACCCTTTGGAGTAATTTCTGTTTCTGCGTTCTGGGAAAACAAGCTTTACTTAATTTTTTAAAACGTGTGCTTGAGCGCCACTCATTGATTCGCACGCTTCTATTATTACCCCTTTATCAAGCCGCTGGTATCTGCATGAATAAATAGTATTCATATCCTCGCCGGAATATTGTTTCTTGCGAAAGCAAAACGATGAAACAAACATGAAACGAACAGTGTTATTAGTAAACGATTGGATGTGCTACAAAGCCCTCGTGCCCTTGGTTAACTTTAAACAATCCCAATGGCAACTTTTAACATCTCATCCAACTCGGTCCCTGTAAACGAATTCCCTCTTATCTTGAACGGCTGTTTGAATTCTTTACGAGGTGCATTTCATCAGTCGTTCTTATCGACTCGCGTTTTTCGTACGACTACACTCGCACCGATGCTTGGCCATAAAACTCGTACAGCTCCTTTAAACGTTTTTATCCCCGAGTGGAATACGTCCACACAACGAAAGCAAATTGGCCTCGAATTTCATAGCCGAGACGAACGTCGAAACGGGCTTTGTTTCTGAAACTGCTGCGTTAAAAGCAAACGCCACTCTTAATTAAAACAACAGACTCGCGACAACTCTGCTTGAGAATTCTCCTTGGTTCCCATTAACTTCACCCCTTGCCTTTGCGGCCCGCGACCGAGCCCACACCTACCGCGAATTTAATGGCACCCTCCAGGTTTATCGTAACGCGCGTTACCATTGTGCAAATCCACGCACGTGCTCGCCGCGGTTTTCTCGCCGCTTTCCGCACGACGCTTTCCTCATTTCGAATTCCTCCGGCCGACGCGGAATGAAACGAAATTGCCCGAGCGCTCCTCCGCTCTCTTTGCAAAGCGTATTTGAATTTTACGTAACGGCTTAATTATACGATCGCCACTGGTCGGAATGTTCCTCGCGAAACAATCGCGAACCTTCCGTATTTCCAGCGGACGTTATCGAACCTTTCGATCGGCCTTTCGAATAGGCCCCCCCCGTCCCTTGCTCTTCCCATGGAAATCGGCCGGGGAAAAGTGTTATCTTGGAATTCGAGCGCCTCGACCCGCCACCGGCACGCGAAACGTGCCACGGTCGACTGCGCCGTTGATAAGGGGAAGAAGCAACTGGGACAAAGAAAACCGAGGGACTTTTTCCCCCCTCTGGTGTCTTATTATCGATATAAATCACGTTGTTGCGAGCCCACCGACTCGTGCATCGCGCGGAATGCAATTATTGTCGTCTCCCGATAATTCCTACGTTTACGCTCGCGGACGTAGCGGGGACGGCCGGTGAAAACACGGGAAATTATCGGTAACGATACGCGCGATGACAGGCCAAGTTATTACCGACGAGCCGCGCGGAAACCGCGGAACGGTAATGGAAAATTAAGGTCGTTTCACCGTGGACGTCTTCGTTCGGGCGCCCTTTCCTTTCTGACCGCTTTCCCTCGGTGCCGACGTCCTTCCTTTCTGTCCCTCCGTTACGTCAGTGTTCAATGTTCGCTGCAGATATGCGAGAGTGCATCGTAATGAAATGCAATTTGCACGGTGCACTTTAAGCAGCTTTGCGCGCCAGATAGTGGGCGTTTTTTTTTTCCTTTTAAATTCTTTATTGACGTTGCCACGGAACCGTATATGTAAAGTCAGCGTATTTGTAATTTCAAAGCGTTTATTACAACTATACTGGCCGTCTTAAGTAAAATGTTTCCTATCTAGAATTTTCCGATTTTTCAAGAAATGTTGAAATATTTGAAGTTCCACAAGTGTTTTACCTTTTAAGTAAAGCTAGAAAACTCTACGTGCTTCGTAGAGATTTGAAAATAGTCTAATTTATGTATTTTTATTACAAGGACGGTACAAAGAAAATGGTAAAACATTAGTTTTCTCGGATGTTTCGTAATGCTAGATGGGACATTTTATCCCTTCGTGGTCACACCTTCTAATAATCACAAATTGGTCACATGGGGTTCACTGCACCACAGCGTCATTTCTGAGTTACCATTTTCGTATTTTTGAATCTTTTAACATTTGTAATACTCTTTTTCTAGAAATGTAAATTTTGATACGATCAAATTTATAGTTCATAAAATAGTTGTAGAAAATAGTGATTTTTTTGGTTGAAATTCACCAAATTTAAAATTTTCTTTATTAAAGAAAATATTGGCAATGGAAAACAAATTGCCTGGGGTGCGATCCACCCCGTGCGACCATGAAGAGTTAACTAAGGAGGGCAGTATAGTTCGTACATGTCCTGAAAAATAAATTATCACTGTGTCTGCACTAGATAGTGTTCGGTGAATTGAGAAATGGCCGAAACCCGAAAGTGAGATTACAGAGAACGACCCTCCAAATATATTAATTACCTTTGTGCGTTGGCCATATTTTGGGAACCAGTGGTGGTATTAAATCAGTTTGATGGCAGTTCGTAATTGTATCGTTCGCCACGCGGTCCGACCTCACGTCCCGCTGGTCGTAATTAACAACGCGTGCGACGTTACGCTAATCGATCTTAATGGCACGCCTTACGATATTAATACGACCCGTGATATAATATCGCGTAACTCGCGCGTCAATTAAGCCAAGCTCTCGGGTCGGTGTATCGAGGTGTCCGATCGACCGACGCCGAGATCAAAGAAAAGCGAGTTGTTCGGTCCGAAAATAGTACATCGCGCTCGAGCAAAGCGGCGCTCGTGGAACCGCGACACCAAGATCGCGTGTAACCGATGCGCGGAAATATTTCGCTGCTTCGACACACGGAGGTGCAACCGAGAAGCTGTTGCGTCAGGATTAATTCTGCGCGCGAGTTCGAAAGAGGGCTAGAGAGAAACATATCATCAAAGAAAAGAAGGAAGTGCAAAATACTTGGAAATTAAAACAATAGTCGAGCGTAGTGACACGCGACCCAGAGAAGATGCCAACTGTTACTCAATTTAATCGTGGGGGGGATCCGAGTTGAACGGATAAAAATATTGCTAATGCTTAATAATAAAATTCATTAAGTGATTATACAAATTTATTAAAAGAATAAAATTCAGTTTCCTTTTCTTCTTACAAAGCCCTTTCTTTGGAGGGTGCCAGCCCCCCGCTATCGTGCGCCAATGGTCGGGGTCACGACGATTCAGATAAGCAATGTGAATTTTATTTAATTTTAAGCTTAATTTTTCATATAATTAAAAATAAAAAATAGTACCATAATGCATAAGTATTTAGTAATACTAATTAAAATCATTATTATAGAAAATTAAAAATCGTGAGATAGAAATAATTATTTGGTAACACACTTCGTACGCATAGCAGATTTCGAGAAATTTCTTAAACTTCTGTCAAGACACTTCTGTCAAGACACTTCTGTCATTTACTAAGAAAATATTGCCAGCATTTCTTATTTATATATTATAATAATACATTATTATAATAGTTAATAGATTTAAATTTAGTTTAAGATAGTTAAATTTGCAAGAAAATTAATATTTTTTTAAACAAGTCTAAGTTTATTTACTGGTACAAGAATTTCGTGAATGTACGTAATTCAGACATGCATTTTTAGGTTGTCCGCTTACTGGGACGATATAATTCAGGTATTGGGACATGCAGTTTTAGGTTGTTGGTTACTGAGACATTGCATGTTTTCGTATTTTCATTAATAAATACGTCTATTATAATACATAAACTTTTTTTTTCAGTTTCCGATAGTATAATATTGTGTTATCTTCCACATTTCAAAAACATTATTTTATTTCACGATGGTTTTACAAATTAAATTAGGAGACAACCTTTGCCGCTATTCCATAAGCCCCTTAAGCGTCCGGGTATTGGTACATTTACCTTATTTCATTCTTTCGAATAATAAAAATCCACCGATCCTCTCTTCCACATTATCGAATATACGTTATCTTTTATTTTCCTAATCGGATACTTGTATTCCTTGGAAACATTTATATGCATTCTGTGCAACGATACGAGCAGTTCGGATAATAAGAGCTCAGTACCATGTTCGATAATCCAGCTACTGGGAAAAAATTCGTTGGGGTAAATGTATATAGTTCTACTGTACCCACGCTGCAATGGCCCTAGGGGTGCGTCGTATTCAATGAACCGAGCGAACCACACTAAAACGATCATATTGCACAACTATGAAATAACCCAGTCGGTATCGTGGATTGGCTCGATGCTGATGTTACGATCGGTGATCGTTTGTGGGCCAGCAGGAAGACATTCCGTCACTTTCCAATCGCTCGCGGTTACCTTGCTCGAGCGGCTCTCTGGGATACCGATCCTCCCTCTGTTCGAGCCGATCGAACCGTTTTGAGCAACGGGCAGCTCGGTGCGGCGTAATCGGCAATGGCCCTACGCATGGGAACGCGAAGAAACTCCATCACTTTCGAAATACCGCGTGGACAATAAGATTAAGCGGGCTGCGTGAACTTCCGACGCGCGGAAAGAGAGAGGATTGCCGATCCCTTGGGCTGGGATCGCCGGCCAAGGCCCGCTGTTGCTCTGCTGCTCCTCTCCGGCTAATGAATCGGTCGTAGAACGAAAATGAGCGAGGAACGAGGAGCCGTAACAGAGAGGCTCATTAGAGAGTGTTCGTACTCCATGGCCAACGCGGCGTGACCGGCTTTCTCGTCTGCTTCGAGCATTCTTATTTCGTCGGAGGAAGGAAATGCCCGCGGCGGGCATCTTCCACTCGCAGGCAAGGTCGTCGCTTCTCTATCCTACGACCGGCCGGCACAACTTCCGAGAGATCGTTCCCCTGCGCCAACCGCCGCGGCCTTACGAAGGTCCTTTGCGAGCGCGACACCTCTCCGCCTCTGCTATCTCCTACCATCGCCTCTCCGATCGGGTTTCTTCGTCGCGTTCCTAGAAATATTCCAAACAATCGAAATAATCCAGGGAACGCCTTTGCGAGTAGGGCTGCCATCTGTAAAATCACTAACCTAGAATAGAGAGCATTAAAACTTTTAACCACTTCTTATATTATGTACGATATCCCAAGACGAAAATTTCTGTAAATTATAGACTGTAACCGCAATCAAAAAGTAAAGATAAAATATAGTTGTACAAAGTAGGAATTTATTTATGACTTTTATACACTTGATTTGTAACTAAAATAACTTATTAAATACCCAAATTTAACTTATCTTAATATGTAAAGCTGAAATTTTAAATGTTTGTGTGTTTGTTGCCTAAAACCTTTCAAACGGTAAACTCTTGGATCACGAAATGTGCCACAGCTCATTATGCCTGGCTAATCCAGATGATTGTGAGTATTTTCACAAAAAGAAACTAAAAAATATTTTGTTTTTATAAAATCAGAATCTAAATTTCGAGCGAAGCCCAGTAGTAAAGCTAGTAACTAAAATAAAATAAAATAAAAAATTTAGCAGCATCGAAAAACCCGGCTCACTATAGAAAGTCCCCCCGAAAGGAAAGTCCACCCTAAAAAAGGTGACAAATCCGGGAAAACCCGGACGGATGGCAGCTCTATTTACGACCAACAATAAGGGACGCCGAGCTCCAGGTTATTTTCAATAGAATTCTCTGACCAACTATCTCTCAGCGAACGCTTCATCAATATACTCCAAAGTCTTGTTCGTCACATCCGTGCTCCTAAATAGTTCTCTGGAATCCCAAGCAGTGAGCGCCTCTTCGACTCCCGATTGAAGTAAATAGCGAAATACCCGAGTTGTCGCGTCCTCCGGGCGCCAAGTTCCGTTCTATCGGCGCTGAAATTTCCTCCCGAGCAACTTTTACTCGCGAATGTAAAAGCGAGACCGGAATTCGAGCGATCGAAAAGGGGGGGATAGCCCTCGCTGCCTGGATACTCGAAGCGCTGAAATTTATTCGCCCTGTCGCGAGATAAGGGGCGGGTGTCCGTCGGAGCGAGAAGCGAAACGCCGCTTCGAAATCCGAAATGTCCCGGGACATTCGATTAATCCAGTCGATTAGTGATGCATCGACGGTTGCGGGTAAAAATCCGCGCTCTCGGGAAATCGACATTTATTAGCCTGCAGGCTCTAGGCGGTATGCAAATCGCGGCGTGGAAGTGCGGCCGGTTTCTCTGCAGCGTGCACACGCCAGGGTGCCTTTTTCGAAACCGGTCGAGCACTTTACTGCGCGTTACAAATGGAACAAGTGAACCGGCAGTTTAAACTTTTACTGCACAATCTTCGATTGCTCTATCACGCCTGTCCTCTCTGTAACCATCTTCGTGACTCAAGTCCTTTCTCGAGGGTACATTTTCATAAAATCGCTCAAAAATAGGTAAAAAAATTTGGAATTTTTTTTTTCACCAAAAAAAAAACACAACTTGCAGCAAAAACTTTATGGTGTTTATTTATTCGTTATTCAAGGATATGAAACAAACTTTTTTTTATTTTTCTGCAGTGGTTCGATTTCTACGTGGCGCTCAGTGCACTTCTAGAACAAAAAGAGACTTCTTGAACAAAATCAGCCTCTAAGAAGGCAAAGAAAGCAAATGACAATGTTTGGGGCACGTTTGAACACATTGAGTAAAAGGATTCATCTGAAGTTGCTTTCATTTTTTTTTTTTGCAAATACAGTCGAACCGCGATAACTCGAATCTCAAGGGAAGGGAAAATATCTTTGAATTATAGAGGTTTCGGTTTATCGAGTTTTCGAGTAAGAAAGGTTCAACAAACGAAAATTCGACTTATAGAGGCTTTGTACGACTGATAATTTTTCGACTTGTGAAGCTGTAAAGCAAAACAAGTTCAAATTTTAAAGGTCAATTGTTTATTGTATGCCCACCTGTAATCAAATATACCTACAACTTACGTACCTACATATATAAAAATAATTGTAAGGCACATATATTAATTTATGCTCGAAATATTACTCTTTATTTTATATTTTAGTGTATTGGAAATTAGTGTATTAGTCTTTTAGTGTATTGGAAATCAATAGCATTTTCAATCGTGAATAATGCAGGGAAAACAATTTTCTGAGAATTTTGAGGTCTTTCTAGGAAATTTCGTAATACATATATACAAATAAACTTCGACTTGTAGAGGTCGGAGTTGTTCTAAATTCGAGTTGTAGAGGTGAAATACATAACGTAACATGCAAAATATAGTTCGAGTTAAGGAAGTTTTATTCTGAGTTGTAGAGGTGTTTACAGCGAAGTGGAAGGGAATGAAGAAAATTTTCATCTTATAGTGGTATCCGACTTATCGAAGTTCGACTGTACATTAAAAAGAAAGTGCTTCTTTCACGGAAAACGACTGCCTACTTAGTCTCCTCAAGTCCTTTGCCAGGATTCAGAAGAACAGCTGACAGTCCCCTCATTCCTACCGCTGCCGTTCTTCCGCGATTAATAACCCAATCAAACTTTCGTCTACTCATCAGCCTCCACTTCGCCTCTAAGATTGCCAGCTGCTGTAATCTCCAGAATTTCTTCTCCATCTCTGTGAAATAAATCTCACAATCCAGCTGCTTCTTTCTCCGCGCTAAGCTCTCCAGAAGCGTCATTAAGGTTCCTCCGAATTTCACCTGTCATCGCAGAAAAGTAGCTGACCGATAGCCAAGGCTGCGACGGGGTACGCCGTCGGAAGTGAAACCGGCATCGCGAGAAACGAAAACGATCCCCGCGGTATGTATCGAGAAATCGAGCGAAACGCCGAGGCGAGAACGAGTTAATCCCGTTGGTTTCGCGCTTTACGGGACGAATTGAGAAATTTCTGGTCGATCGGAATGCCCAGCAAAATTCAGGCGCGAGCCTCGGCGGCAGCGCCCGCGCGGAGCTTTTAAATCGCAGTTCCAGCGGTTTCCTTAATAATGTTGATTTTACGGGTGAACTTTCCTCGCGTCGCAATTAGTAGCGCCGTGACGGCTAATTACGCGCGGCCACTTTTGCATTCTCCGTCTCACTTTACCACATTCAGAGAAAAGTACAGTCGAGGAGTTAATTATACTCGGCTGCCAGATACGTGCCTCGCACCGAATTTATGCTAAACCATATCGCGATGCAGGCGTTGAAGCCTGACTATAAATACTTAACTCGATCTCCGGCTTTCTCGATCGATTAATCGTTTTGGGAAAGGATGTCGAGGGGATTCCGGTCGATGGTCAAAAATTGAATTGGTAAACACCGTTTGGTCGGCGGAACGAGGCTAATGGCCCCCTTAGCCACCTGTTATCTCAATTTTTCGGCACGAAAAAAGCGTTTGGGGAAATATTAATATAGAAAGCATCCGCGGAGAAAGTGTAAAGAAATTTATCGCGATGTCTCGGGGTTCGGTCGCCAGAGAAATCCTCTCTGTGGGTCTTGGAATACCGCGCATCGTCTACTTCGATTTGCCTTCGGAAGAGCGGCCGATATCGCTGGTGCTTGCCGTCGAGCGCGAATCCTATTCGATTTTACGATCCTCTTCCATTCCCCGCTTGAACTTTCGCTGGAGCGCGATACCAGGAAAAACTCTGAACTTGTAAAGCCTTTCAAGGCTCGGCCTTCGGAGGCGCGCTTCTTAATTGGCGAACGGCTCTTAATAGACTCGCTGCTTTCTACGAAGCGAGCTGAAATAACGCGCCGTTTTCTTGGATCTTTTCCATGCTTTTCGCGGAAAGCCTCGTTTAATTTCTTTGCTACGGGAGGTTGTGAGAAAGTGTTCCAGAATTTTGGAATACGCGCGGTGGACTGGGCGGGAGATTAAATTGGGACGCGCGGGGGCCAGAACACTTTGCCTCGATTAAACGAGTGGCCTAGTTGCACAAACGACTATAGTTACTTTCGCGATTAGTGCGAGGGGTGTACCAATTAACTGAAATCCATCCTATCTAAATATCGAAACGTGTAAACAATTTTTGTGAAATTTAGGGGCAACGGCGTTTTCAGGTGGATGTGGATAGAAGAAGGCGTTTCTAGAAAACAATGGAAAGTGCTGCCTAGCGTCATAAAAATAACGCGATGCAAAAATAGCGGCGGTGCAGCGAACCTCGTTAAGCAGAGGAGCTCACGTGAACGTCACCCTACGTACTTGCAATTGACTTTTGCTGAAGCCCCGCAGCGCGCGTTGCCGCGCGAACTTTGAACTTTCAGCGCTCCCCCTGCTCGCAATTTTAATTGGCCCACGGACTTTAATTATGCCGACGAACCAGGGTGAAGCGGAGCACCTGTGATTTCCTCCGTTATACCCGGCGGTGTTCGCGCAGACTGAAAGTTGACGAATCGTTATCCACTCCGAGAGAGTGCTCCGCGGCTGGAAACGAAAGGCAAACAATGATTTACCAATTTTGTACTTGAAGTTACTTTCAATTTGTCCGACAATTGAAGGGCCGGGTGCGAAGAAAGATTGGAAACTTAAATACTAGAGGAAGTGCAGTTTATTTGGAATACCAGTTTGTTTAAGACGAATAAAAAATTACGACAGAGGATGGGAACAAATTAAACTACATAATATCATAGGGAAACTAATAAACTTTCATATTTCTCAGTGTCAGTAAAAATAAAAAACAAAAAGTAACTGAAATTTTGGTTTGAATGAAAAATGACAAGAAGTATCGATATTCCAATTTACCTTCATTTTATAAACTTAAACAAAACATAGATACTAAAATTAGTTTATTTTATGACGTAATCAGGCTAAGAAATCACAATTAAGGAACAATTTTATGTAGATATCTATAAGACAATATTTACACAAATGCTAAAAAAGGTTATATAGGTGACAGACGAAACTGACGCGGTGGTAGCCATTACGCGTGAAACAAAAGCATCGGTAGGCTTTGGAATATTCCAAATTACCTTCACCTTCGGTATTCCGAATTAGCAACATGGCATTGGAAACCTAAAATTTCATGTCACACTTTGTATTCTCGAAATTATCGCAAAACTGGCACGGAACCATAGAAGGAACATGCAAATGAGTCGATTAAGTGTTTAACACTAAAGTTTTGACATATTTTAACCATGATTGGAACGATTGAATACGCGCTGAAAAAGTTTTGCAGATTGACGTTTGCTTCCTCTGCAGATTAAGTCGAAAATGTAAAAATTGCGGTTCATCCACAATTGTCATTAGTGAACAGGTCATTAGCCCCTATAATCTACGGTGTTACAAATTAAATAGCGTTAATAGTTTATTAGATACTTCGGTATTCCAAATTACCAACAGTATTCCAAATATGCTGCACTTCCTCTACTGTAAAACTGGATTTTAAGAAATATAGTGTTATCAAGCTCGCCACGACACACATTCTTTCTATTCACAGTTTGTTTATCCAATCATTACTATTCAAGATAAAAATTGTAAACAAAGAATAACAAACAAATTTTTTTTTATCTGGAATAGTAATGATTGGATAAACAAACTGTAAATAGAAAAATGTGTGTCGCGACGAGCTTTACAATACTATGTGTTTTAAAATTCAGTTTAACAACATTTAATCTTCCAATCTTTCTTAGCGTTTGGACAATACTTTTTCGCATTTTCACCTGGCCCTTAAATTGACGAACTCTTGAAAACAAATCGCATTATGATATCGTCAATTTCTCACCCGCGAGTACTCTGTCGCAGTGGCAAATACACGCGGTTGACCTTTACTAGCCTCTCGCTTTACAAGCGACCGCTTTGAATAAAACTATACCCGCAAAGCGCGTGTTTGCCCTTTAATTGGGCCGGTCGACCTTAATTGCTTCGTAAATTTACAATTCCGCTGTTATCTTGTCGCACAGTCGGCAACGATCCCGTCTTATTGAATCAGGCCAGCAATTAGCGCGCTAAGCGCGAACCCATTGGATTTTTTATTCTCGAATTAATACGTGAAAAGAGGGCCCTCTGGGCCGGCTCCTTTCCTCCTGTTCGACAAAGCTAATGGGAATCAGCCCGGTTCGGCGCGACACCCTTTTAGAGGCCGCCTCTTTCCGGAAGCCTTTGAATCTTCGAAATCCCCAACACGTTCGGCCACACCCTAATTGACCCGTCACTTTTAATCTCCGGGCTCGTTCCTCCCTCGTTGGCAGCTACTGCGAACGGTGTGAACCGAACGAAAGTGTTTCAGTAACTTCACAGCCTTTCTACACTATATTATTATTATTATTATTCGTCTTAGTATCTATCATAGTAAAATACGTGTGAATTCCTGTTATTTATTAGAGCAATTAGAGAGGAACAGGCTGTTTATAAGCCCATAAGCGTGGAACGTCGACTCAGACTTCCCCAAAATCTCACCTCGCACAAAAGGTACAGCTCGATTAAAATCGTAAAAAATCGGGAAGCGAAACTACTTACAAATCCCGCGTCACTCGAGAGTCATTCCGTCTTCGTGCTCGTCCGCGTAACGGCTTGTACGTTAATCACTCGTGGTATAATAATGACCGCGTGCTTTCTCTGTGCGTCCGCTAACAATGGGCTCTCGAGTGCGTGGAGGAGACGCAAGGACGCGGTTCTCCGCGCAGACAGTGAGAATTATTTAAATCCGCGCGTCTAATTATTCGGCATCCTCTGCAGTGACTTTCGCGGGGAGGTTTGAGAGACAGCTTGCAGCTTTCGGCCGCCGGGTGAAAACCGCTTGGCACAGTTTCGCCGTTGGACAGCCACGTTTTGACGCTCCGTCCGGGACGAACAAAGGTGTCTGGTAATTAACTCTTTCGGTCCTGGGTATCTTCACTTTTCCCCGGCTCTGGAGGGCGCTACGCGTCGCTGGCTGGAATGTGACGAATAAAGGGAAGCTGTAGTGGCATTTCCTCTTGGAGCGAATAGACGCACGCGATGAGATTGAAATTGGGTGAGCATTGATGGCAGGTGCAAATAAAAAGAAGCTCCTGTGCTCTCGAGTGAAGCTTGCAACGCGATACCCCCAGGAATCGATCCGCCGTGTAATTCCACTCGAATTAGAGGCGTTATACTCGCGATGGAAGGAGCTCGATTAATTCGATTAAAAGCCCGAAAAAGGTGGCCGGAGACACGGTGGTGTCGTTTTTCTTGGGCGAGGCGCGGAATTCGAGAGGACCGAGTTCTCGTTACCTTCGTTTTCCTCTTCCCTTCGTTTTTTTTCCTCGCGGAACGCTCGATTTGCAAGCGGTCTGTTTACCCGCCTGCTCCGAGCGTATTCGTCATCGTTTGGCCGCGGCCCAACTAAGCCAGCCACTGCCAAGGAATCCTGGCCAGATTCCCTTCGGATATTCTCGACTTTTTAACCCCGCGGAATTTCCACCTCGCGACACCGGCGCGCGTCGCCTTCCTCTTCCCCTCGGTCGAATTTCTCCCCGTGGCTTCCGGCAACCCCTTACCTCCGCCTGCCCACGCTACCTGTGCCCTCGATCGATCCGATCCGAGCGAGGATCCTAAATCTCTTTCGGTAACGGTACACGCTCCGCTCCGCCGAGCGTGTGCCACCGCGCGCGTCACGGAAGCACGGTCGCGCGAGAATTCGTAAAAGTGCGGCACCACGCGAGCTCCGCGACCACCGTCGTCCCGTTACAACAGCGACTTGCGGGCAAATTAAAAATTGACACCGCGTCTGCTTGACAATTTTAGCAGATTTGGTAAGTCGTGCGTGCTTTGGCGGTAAGGATGTTTAAACACGGCAGAGTTGCAGATCCACTTCCATTTGGGGGTCGATTGAACGTCAATTTTCAGCAGAGCGTTGGGGCGGAGCTCGGAGCTGAAGCGCGGATCAGTGGAGCAATGGGGTTGTGCCCGGAGCGGTGCCGGAGCACGGGAAATTTTTACTACTCCACTGCTCCAGATTTTTCTTTTTTTTTTTATAAAAACAGATGAGAGCAATTTTTGTAAATACTAATTCTCAATTTTTGGTGATTAAAAGAATGTTATACTATTTTTAACACGGGCGCGCGCGGCGAAATGGCAAACAAGTAGGTACAGGCGTAGCCTAAAAACTGCGAAATTAATTGGCGCACGTTGCCACGCGGAATCGTTTTACTCGGAGCATGAAGCGGAGCTGGAGCAAGTGTTTTAACCATAAACGGAGCAATTAAAAAATTCGTCTGCTCCAATCCTCTGATTTTTAGAAGATCCAGAGTTGAAAGCTGTTCTGATCTGAAATCGTGACCAATAGGGGAAAGGTGGGATAGTTGATCACAGTTTTGCTATTTTATTAAAATAATAATGATGGTTTGCTTGGTTTCTATTTAATTACTTAAGTTGCGATTTTTAGAGTATTCTCAATATACTTGTACAAATTTGAGAGGTGAAAACTAATTTTAATGACTGAATTTAAACATTTTCCGGCAGTGACGTTATGCACAAGTATCCCGCACTAAAGGGGAGACTTGATGAAAAGGTTAGGGAGACTTGATCAGTGAACTTTAAGAGTAAATAACACATTAATTTTCCAAAAAATAATTATTATCTTAGTCAATAACATGAAATAAAGGGAATATCATAAATGGAAAGTAAACTGTAACTAACTTGAAAGAATTACTGAAAAAATTAAACCGAAAAATGACATACAACTCTATGACATAAAACAACATAAATGCATTCTTAAAAGACATTTCACTTATTGTTAGATATCATCTAATTCAGATGATGATGGAGAAATGATTTTCCTGCTCACTTTCTTTGCCGTGTTTTTCTGTTTCATTAGCCGTTCTATGGTTTTTTCTGGGTTTTTTTCACCTGTTCAAGTATCCCACCTCACATACTGATCAAGTATCCCTCAATGCACTCGATTTGAAAAAGGTGAAAAACTAAGCTTACCTTAAATATTTAGATGAATCAATAAATAGCATTAATATACCAGAAACGGCTGTTTTTACTTAATATATTTTAAATCGTTGAAAATGCAACGTACAGTCGAAAAGGAGGAAGAACAAGGTGACCGAAATATTTATTTTTTGGCTGCAAACAAGATCGAGGCTACTACCTACATTATTCTATGCTCCCGAAAGAAAACTGCAACATGAAGTGTTGCGATAACGCAAACATCACCACGATAACGTGACAGCAGGCACAAATTGCCAATATATTAATTAAAAAACTGACGTGATCATGTATCCCCGATGATCAACTATCCCACCTTTCCCCTAATCATTTTCCTACTATAGAATTCCTGAAGAGCCTCATGCAATATTTATTTCCATTTACGGGTAGACCCCATTCTTTACAACATGAAGAACGGGGATACATTACTGCACACGTGATTATAAACCACAAAATAAAAATTAACTGATAACAACAATATAGCAAAAACAAGAATTGAATAGGTAACTGAACATGTAGGCTACAAAAGAAATTATCGTATCCTACCATAAACAACTGTAAGCAGTTCAGGCCTGAACACATTGCAATTCCCAGTCCTACAGCGTGTGTGTACCAATTCAAACTTCACCTCATTGTCAGTTCCAATTTCAGTTGTACAGATTCGTCCCGAAAGAAGATGACGTTCGATACTTTGGTCGAGATATGGAGTCTTTCCGGCTTGCCTTTATTGCCTTATCGCGTAGAATGAGAGAGCCAGCTAATGATAGAGGGGGGCTGAATGAGAACAGAAGAACAGATGAAGTGGAGAGGATAGCGCTCACCTTAGTTCGAGCCAGAAACCCAGTCCTTAGTCTTCCAGACAATACTGTACTTCGGAATCTCTGCTTGACGACGAAGTAAAAGGCGTCTGAAGATTCTATCAGGCGCACATTTCGGATCAATCGTACCTACGTCTGCTGCAGTCGGGGTGGTTGAACGCGATGCTCGTTGATTAACAAATTTGTGGCTCACCGCACGCTGATTATTAACACTACAACTACCGAAGATTGACAGATAGCTACCTACTTCTACCGGAGGGGACAAATTAACTTGTTTTTGAAAATGATAAGTCATTTGAGAAAAGACATGCAGTTTTCTATATTTCTCTGCTTTATTTAACTTGCCCCTTTCCCTGTTTTTATGTAAACGATATGTTTCATCTTCACTGTCTGTATCTGTTGATTCATTTTTTGCTTCCGCTGTCCGATTGTGAATATTCTTTTTCAGTCTAATGAATCACTTTCACCGCAGTCGGTGTCAGAACAATTTTCCTCTAAATTATTTATTTTTTTCAGCAATTTCACACTTCGTGAATGTGTTTCCAGAATTCCTAGGTAATTTTATGCGTAAAACTTTTTTACAGTTCACGATAGGAAATAGAATACCGAATTTCAATTTTCCCGATTTCTTTTTATGAACAACCGAAAGACTCGAAAAAAGTAAAAGAAGAATGCGACAATTGAGTCAACATAACACACAAGTATTGTTTGGCATTTTTTGAACCACGTGTATGTTTCTAAAATTCTAAAATGTATTTAGTCTACAGATACAGAGAGTAAAAGTATTTATATACATGTAGGTATAGGTTACACGAATTTTATAGAAAAAAAACAAGCCAAAAAGGAAACTATTTTACAGAATTAATCATTTATATATTTCATGTATAAAAGTCACGAAAAATTTGGGAAAACAAGATACTGAAAATGAGTAGGTAATGATTATAAGAAATGGCGAAACAAGTCATTGTAACTCCCTTGGTAGATCTACTTACAAGGAGAGGTTCCCAGGTGTCCGCCTCCGATTGTTTTGAATTTTGGATATGTTTTAGAGCACCGATAAATAAGATATACGCGTTTTTTTTATAGCGGCCCGTTTTCATATTTAGGGGGTGAAACCAACCCCCGAAGTTATAAGATTTTCAGGTGTTCATCTCCGATTTCTTTGGTTTTTGGATATGTTTTAGAGGACCGAAAAATAAGAAATACGTGTCTTTTTATTTTGGCCTGCTCGAATGTCTAGGGGTTGAAACCACCCTCCAAAGTTCATAAGAATAGTTGGTGCCCGCCTCCGATTGGTTTGAATTTTGAATATGGTTTAGAAGACCGAAAAATAAGAAATACGTGTTTTTATAGCGGCCCGTTATCATATTTAGGGGGTGAAACCACCCCCCAAAGTTCATACGGGGTACAAAAATTGTGTTGAATAAAACTTGATATAAAATTAATTTGTGTCATAACTTGCTGTATGGACGATGTTCTTGTCGTCAGTCACTGTTATTAGGGGGTAACTATGAGGGGTCGGTTTCTCCCTTTGAACATGCAAATGAACCAAAATAGAAAGACATGCATTTCCTATTTTTCGGCCCTCTAAAACATATCCAAAATCCAAAGCAGTCGGAGATGAATACTTGAAAATTTTATAACTTTGGGGGTTAGTTTCACCCCCTAAATATGAAAACGGGCCGCTATAAAAAAACACGTATATCTTATTTTTCGGTACTCCAAAACATATCCAAAATTCAAAACTATCGGAGGCGGGCACCAACTATTCTTATAAACTTTGAGGATTGATTTCACCCCCTAAATATGAAAACGGGCCGCTATAAAAAAGCACGTACATCTTATTTTTCGGTATTCTAAAACATATCCAAAATTGAAAGCAATCGGAGGCGGGTGCCAACTATTCTTATGAAATTTGGGGGGTTGTTTCACCCCCTAAACATTTAAGCAGACCAAAATAAAAGGACACGTATTTCTTATTTTTCGGTATTCTAAAACATATCCAAAATTCAAAGCAATCGGAGGCGGACACCTAGGAATCTCTCCTTGTTAGTGTTAAGATCGATCAGTCCAACCAGTTTTCCACTGTCACCTTCGATTCGACTCATCGATCGCCACCGCTCTTCCAATCCTCCTTGAATTCGACCATGGCAAACCTAATTAGTGTACCAGCGAACCGCTTAGCCATCACTAGCGCCTACGAATCCTGAATCTTGTTCTTCATCTCGCCAACGTCTGGTTTTATTAATAAGGGTCTCCGTTTCTCGTGGGAATCGTTGCAATGTTCTCTCACGCGGCTTTCGAGCTGTGAAAACGTGGGCGCAGGCGTATCGCCGTGCGATCGGGAACGACGCAGGATGATGCCTCGCATCGTCATTCACGAGAACGGTTAATTACAGCGCAATCTGCATCGGGATCGTTTTCTCGTTCGCAGGTGTAGACCCTTACGGCGATCTCGGCGCGAGAAAGTGTTAGCCGATCGAGCTTGCGCTCTATGCATCGCGTTGATTTTTAGGAAAGTTATCAATTAGCCGGAGTGACGCTCCGGAATCATACTTCTCGGCGTCGTATTATATTACCAACGGTTCGGTCCCGTTTCCAGATAATCCGTACGTCGCGTTTGACTTTCTAAATTACTTTTCCGCGCGGCGAAACGTGTTCGATTCCTCCGGGCTGTCATCCGCGATGCAAATGCTCCGGGGATATCAGAGAACTTTTATAAAACCAGGACTGACGTATCCTGCTCGCCGCGGCATTTAATTATCAGGGTAGCAGCGTGGTAGGGGTCTGCAGATCGAATCTCGGCCTGCGAGCTACAAGTTTCATAATTGCTACCGCCTAACTGCGGCAACCATCAGAAAACGTTTAACCGGCGAGGAAGGGTTCGACGTTGAACTGTGCGGCGTGGAAAATGCAAAGAAATCGTGCTGAACATCTGTCTACCCCGTTTCCAGGTTACCCACAAAGTGACGAGTCAGGTGATGGTCCTGAAGATGAACCAGCTGCCCGCCAACAGGCCGAACATGTTGAAGGAGGTTCAGCTGATGAACAAGCTCAGCCATCCGAACATACTCAGGTAAGTCGAATCGAAATCCGCTCCACTTCTGCCAGCCAGAGAAACTCGGCGGTTAGGGGAATTCCGGTATAGATGGGCCGCCGGGAAAGACGGACCAGTTAAGGATTTTTGTGCTTCTTCGTTGTAATGATTATAATCGAACGTGTCTCTGAATTTTACATCACAGTTTTATAAAAATTTTACGAAAATCAACATTTTAATTTCCGGGAAGGAGGATCATGTTTTGAGTAGTCACAAGAATTAGTATAACTCAACTAACGTACTAAGTGGTTAGTAATTATAATAATATTTGGAATAGAATTAATCTTTCTTTGTTTATTGAAACCACTTTTTCGATCAAAATAATTGCCACAAAATTTTATTTACATATTTCCGTAGGTAGCGATGATAATATTATTGTGTTATAATGTTCCAGACATGTTCTAGAAAAGATACTTCGCTGCACGAACTGATAAGTCTAATATTCAGTACTTTTCAAATATTTAAGTTTGAGGCGATTTTAAAAAACGCGGTCCATCTCTACCGGAATTACTCTACAGTGCAGAGGCTATCGAAGGAAATCGGCTTAACTCTCGTGCCCGAATTCCCTCGCGGCAGCCGGGGGCCTGATTAACGAACCGCGGAGTCGGTCCACCGGATCTGCAGAAAGCCACGTGCACCACCCGCTTTCTTCTCCGGCCTTTGAAATTAAAACCGGAGCTGTTGTCTCGGGGATTCGGATGAGAATAGAAACTCGCCGGATAGCGCTAAGCAGGAAAAACAGAAATATTCGTAAGCCTCGGTTGATCGAAGGGGAAGCTTCTTTGTTTAGGAAGAAAGAAGAGTCTAGTGTCTATCCTCGAGCCACGCCACCAGATGCGTAGATCTCTGATCTTCATCCCGGTGAATATAAACGCGTTCTCTCGAAAACGATGCCTCAGCCCGTGTTGACGCAACCCGCTCGGGCCGGTTACGACACGGGGCTAATGCCAAAAGAGTTCCGCGGTTTGCGAGTTACGAGTTATGACATAATGGCGAGGAGCAGCGTCGCGGGCGGTGCGGCGATGCTCGATGCTAGACCCTCTGCATCCGCGGCGACAACGCATTCCAACGATATAAACGGCTTGGCCCAGATTCGGCTGTGTGCACCCGCTCGCCTCGCTCACTCGCGCGTGTTTATCCCGCGCGTCGGCTAGCGGATCTTATTTCTGGCATTTCTCTCGTTGAAGGCTGCGAAAATCGCGCGTCAGCAGGGAACGCGTCCCCGAGTGAATCATCCCATTGAAAAAAGCACCCATCGGGTATTAATCGCGGGCTAACGTCGCTTACGACCGATGGATTTCGTAACTGTTGGAACGGCGACCGGCGCCAGGTGCGATCCGGAGCGATCGCTATACCTATGGATGAATGAAATCGGTCGATACTCTCGAAACACCCGCCAGGTTCGGTTGTAGAGTTGAGAGCGTGGCTCTCTCGCTTCAATCGATCGCCGCCCCCTGAGCTGAACTTTGGCAACGGTAGCCAGCAACGTGCTTCCGAATAATTGGCTTCGGCTTTCTGTCAGGGGCTTTGCTTTCCAAATGGACGCGAATCATTTTACTTTCTAATTTTTTGGAAAATTGTATTGCGGAGTGAAAGGGGCTCGCGCTGGACACGCTTCTGCTGGATCAAAAGGGCCAAGTTATGGAGAAAGCTTCCCCCCAAATTTCAATCATCTGAAACTGAGTAAAATTGTTAGAGAAAATTAGCTTTATTATTTTTTTCTTGATATCGTTTTCCAATGTTTTTTAATAAGTTATTTAATAATGAGTAATATAAATAACCCTCGTTGGTCATATCTTATAATCACAAATTGGTTACATGGGGTTCACTGCACCCCAGCGACATTTTTTAGTTAACATTTCATAATCGAACATTCGAAATACTCATAAAAATATGCTCTAACAGTCTTTTTCTAGAAATGTAAATTTTTATATGTTGAAATTCGTATTTGAAAAATTAGTTGTGGATAATAGCGATTTTTTTATGTTAAAATTCACCAAAATTTAAAATTATTAAGCTCTAAAAATTTACAGAAATATTGGCAAATACGTATCCTGGGGTGCAATAGAGCCCGTGTGATCACGAATATTCTGTAGCTCCTGTTTTTTTTTCAGCCTAAAATGCAATTATGGCTTGGTAGTTTTAATAATCGTATAAAATAAGAATTCTTCTATGAGTTGGTAACTTTTTGCAAAAAAAACATCACAAAATTATGGAATCCGTACTGTGTTTAACTATTTTTTTTTTTGGCATTCTGAGGCTTGCCAGGTTTCTGCATAACTTGGCCCAAATATCGAGTAGCTCGAGCCTCAGTACTCTTTCACTAAAACTGACACAGCGAAATAAAGTTACAATACGCCAGGTCTCTTATCGTTCAGCAACCGTTTCATACGCCACTTATCTCGAGACACCGTGTACATTGATACCGAGAAACACAACGGCAGTGTACGATAATGTTTACGGTTTGCAAGAATCTTGTATATCTTATCTGAGCGTTTAGGACTTAGGAAGTATCAACCTCGATCCTCATATTCGAATCGCTAACGCGGCTGTTTCGCGATCGAGTCGATAGCGAGGCTTGAAACTGTCACGTTGACGAAGAGAAGAGGCGTACGGCATTGTCTCAGCGTGGCTGGCGGGATCGCGTGCGAATTTCGCGACGCGGATAGTCGCACGATCGGTACACGCGTAACGACGCGCGAGGTTTCTTCCGATCGCTCTATCGAGGGAGGATATCGCCGCGATAAACTAAAATGGACTGGCAACTCATCGCGGAGCGTGTTCTCGCGCTGATATTAAGATATCGCTTCAATTGTTGACGTCCGGCCGTTGTCGCAATAAATTTGATACGCCTCTTAATCATACCCTGCGAACTTTTACGGCCGGCGTTCGCGCGGCTTTCCTGGCTCGTCGAAATTCACCAGGGAAAGAATCTCGAACCCTTTCTTTCGCCTCTCTTTCCTGTGTGCGATTGTTAAGCGGAGTAGCTAGCTGATTAGACGTATAATTAATTCCCCTCGGTGAAACTTAATCGACGGTTGCGCGCGCTGAGCATGCATGCTTTAACTCCGCAATCTTTGGGATCGCGCGATACGCGGAAAATGAAATCAGCGTCTGAAAGGAGTCGCTTTTTGCTGGCAACGGGATCGAGCGTATCTTGAGGCTGCTTTTTTTCCCCCCATTTTTCTTGTGCCCTTGTTGGGAAAGGCAGTTGGTAAATGCGTTGTGCGCTGAAGTGGAGTGCGCGAAGCTTTAGAAGTTATTTCTGCGAATAGAACTGGGAATAGGGATAGCAATCTTCTGTCGAATCGATTCCAGTCTGTACAGCTCGGCCAATGGTCCTCGATTCGCAAGGCCCCCCAGTGTCCACACTTTTCTCGCCATTCAGATAACGCGCTACGCGCCGATCAATATGGCAGATCTGCTCTTTGGTTACAATCTTTTATTTGTAAATGATCAGATTAATTGACCTAATGTTTTGGAGCATCTCAAGTACTATTTTTCTGGGAACTGCGCAAACAGATACTGCGATAATATTGATTTCTTCGCTAACGCCTTATCAACGTTCAGAAACTGGGTCTCACGTATTCTGATGCACAATTATTCTGATATTGTTATCGTAATATTCTTTTTATTTTATTTCACTTCTTTCCCTTTCTTTTCTTTGGTAGGTGTTTGTTATTCTATTCAGTGATTTCCAACCTGTGGGTCGCGAAGTGTTTTCTGGGGGACCGCCACAGTTACTTTTAGTTGGCGATTTTTAGCAGTCATTTATTTTAATTATTATTTATTTTGTTTAATTATTAAGTTAGAATTATATTCTGAAATACCAGTTTTTAATATGTTTTCTTTATCTTATTAAATATACCTTACCTAATACGGGTTATTATACAGGTTATTTAAGTTTTATAACGATGTATGTTACGAAAAGTAGCACGTTTCAATTTTCCTACAAATAACTGCACGTTTGTCTTCGTTGTTACAAAAACTATCACGTTTCGGTTTTCGTTGCGAAAACTAGCACGTTTGAGCGGTTTGTCACGAAACGTAGCATGTTCCGTTTGTAGCGACGAAAAGCAGCACATTTGGATGGTTGGCTACGATACATCGAGTGTGTCAACTTAAATACGATCCGACGCGATTTTTATTTACTATTAGGTCGGTAATTTATTAAACATTAAAATACCCTACTTAAATTATGTAGATTAAAATTTTCATACGTGTTTCCTTTTGGAGATCAGATGGAGTTATTGTTTATTTAACAATATTTTCAAAAGTTGAATTCTTCGATGCAAAATGCACTTGAACAATTTAAACTAACCTCGCGCCGAAACGTGATAGTTTCTGCAGTATAATCCAAAATGTACTTTTCTTCGTGGCGAAAAACAATACTGTGCTAGCTTCCGCCTCAAAGTACGAAATGTGCTATTCTTCGTGGTTAAGCAGTCAAATATGTTAGTTTTCGCGGTGGAAGACCAAACGTGCTAATATTCGTCAGAAAAAAATATGAAATGTGCTTCTTTACGTGACAAACTGAAACGTCCTGTTTTCAAACGATTTTATTCAGCTTCGATTCTCTGTCTGTTTGTTTGTTTGTATGTATGCATGTATGTATGTATGGTTGAAATCTGGCAACTCAAATTTAACCCACTTCTAACTATCTAATTGTCTAGAAACTTTGCAGGCGTGTGTAGTTTGAATGGCAGTACAATATTTAAAAAAAAAAATTAACCCCGAGCAGGTGAAAAAATTACCCAGTCATCAATAAATATAACCCATAACCACAAATCCAAACGACTCGAAGCGGAATGTAAATCCATAGACACTAAAAACTAGAAAATAAAAATAATATAAACAAAAATTTTATGTTAAACGATTTTATTAAAAATGCACTAAAAACTAAAAAATAATTCTTTTCTTGTATTGCAATTTCGATGGTGTTTTTTCACTTCAAATAAAATCGTGAAGCAGGGTATCTCACATCAAATTCATTTCGACGCTTGACGCTGTATTAAATTGATTCATATTCTGTTATGAAAAATCCTGCTCCACGATTTTATTTAAAGTGAAAAACACCATCGAAATTGCAGTACAAGAAAAGAATTATTTTTTAGTTTTTAGTCCATTTTTAATAAAATCGTTTAGCATAAATTTTTTTTTTATATATTTTTTTCGTAAGAAAAATTTCGTAACGCACGTCGATAAAAGGGTTACTCGCGACTCAAAAACGGTTGGGAACCACTGTTCTATTTAATTCTCTTTGCCCGTTCTCTACACTATGTCTCTTTATGTCACTAAAATGTACCAAACAACTGAATAATAGTAATAATAATAAATCATAGCAGTCCCAGACTAAGGTTCGAGATAACACTATCAAGGGGTTGGACACATTACAAGTGAAGATATAACAATAAGTCCGGCGCTAATTGGCGCTTATCGCGACACCAGCGTAACGCGTTACGGGGCACGACACTTGGCTAATGAATCGCTGGTGCCTCAACTTTGCCCTATACCCGGAGTCACCTGCTATATATTATCTAATCTGAGCTTAGAATCGCTGAACCGAGCACGCTTCTCTATGGCGTCGATAGCATCTACCGTCCCTCTGAATCTATAAAACGATAAACCACCGGCAATTTCTCGCGCGTCCGCTGACAGCGGGTCGATGGATGGCGAGATAAATCGCGGATCGTCTTCGCTGCGGTAAAATTGATACAAAACACGCGTCCAACGGTACGGAGCCGAACGAGGCGCAGGGAATCTCATATCGCGTTCGCAATAACAGCTTTTCACCGTTCCCTGGATAGAAATTGCCTTCGGTGAATATTCAAAGGGATCGAATGTCGGCCCGTGAAGGAAAATCGCCGCAGCGAAATCGAGTGGCATTTGGTGAAGCGCCAGTTAAAGCTAATGAGAGGAAAGCCGGGCTGAGGAAAATAGATTTTTGAAATATATATTTTTATTTCTTCGAGTGGTACAGAATTTGACAAATACACCTTTCTTTTAAATAGTAGTTCCAGAAAAAAGTATAGTATTTCAAATATATATTTTAATACTAACTCATACAAATACTGTTGTGAAATGAGTATTTCATTGAAATATCAGAAAATAGTATTTCAAATAATGACTGACTAACTGGCTGACAACATGAAAAATCTGTGTAAACATAGGTACATGCTTGCGTTCAGAAATACTTGCAAAAAATATTTACCCGAATGTAGTATGTAATCTTAAGAAGGTAGCGAGCAACATGATCTGTTGGGTTTTGAAATTTGTATCTCCTATTATCCATTCCCTATTTTCTATATTCGAATCCGAGTGTAAATAGTAAATAGAATTTGATTTAAGTATTAAATGAATGTATTTAATTTAAGCATTAAATGAAATCATATTTCCAAACAGTATTTACTTATGGAAATATTTCAGTTTTTAGTATTTTGTCTGAAACTATTTCAAATTTTCCCCAGCCCTGGAGGGAAGCACGGGCCGTGCGAGAAGCGTGCTCCCGTCGCCTTTTAACCGATTCGAATTTTCCGGTCGCTCGAGCCTGACAGAGGATCGACCCGATCTCTCGCGTGACCATCCTCCCTGGCCGGCGAGGAAGCTTCGTTTAGATTGCTTAGAATTAGAAGCTGCTCGGAGTATCAATAGAGCACCGTGTCGAATCGATACCAGCTCCTTAATCGTCTTACCTTCCCTCGAGCAAACAAACTGCGACGGCCTGCGGTCGCCTCTACGAAACAACCACTCACGTTTCCTTGGCCACGCTAATCATTCCACGGGCAAGGTCGCATTCTGAATACCTCACCTCAAGTTTCCCGCATGATTTGCCGCAAGGTAGCTTTTATTAGTAGCTGCTATTGACGTGGACTACATTTAGGGTTGCCACCTTTTTTTACAGGAAAACAGCGTAAATTTTGCTTTCGCGGAGTACTGTATTTTTTTAATGTTTAATATTTATTTTTTTCAATATTCAACATTTCTTTTTTTATATTCAATTTTTTTAATATTTAATATTTATTTTTTTAATAGTTGTAGTATGTGTTTATTTCATGTGCCTTTCGGCCTTTCAAAGGGGCTGTACATTTCTCTTTACAATATTATATTATATTTATTCTTTTCTTTTTCTTTTTCGCGCGGTTTTCTTCTGCTTATTATCTCTCTCATACATTCCGTTCCTCCTCCGGTTCCCTTCAGTAGTCCTTCCATCCTTTTCCTTGTCCTTGCCATACTTCTTTTCTTTTTATTATTATTTTTTTAATATTTAATATATACGGGATAAAGTCCCATTAGTGTACAAGAGAAAAACATAGAAAAAAAGAACAATACTTAAAGTCGTTAATACGGTTTGAACACCACAAACTCATACGCAGAACGTAGTTACAAAAGTTTTTCAAAACTATTTGGGTACATTTGCGTATAATAACGGAAGATACTTTCTCAAAAAAAGGGGTGGCAACCCTAACTACTTACATTATTCGCGTGTCAGTCGCGTAGGAACTATTGCGCCAGTGGAAGTGACGCCAATAAATCCACCAAGAGTGTAATAGCCACGGGGACTGTCAAAGAGTTTACGAAGATTGGAGAAATGAATGAATCGTTGGAGAAGCGTGACGTTTTTATTGAAAAAAACCCAGCGCTATTTCATAGTTCCACCGTATAGATACTCGATTCCATCCGTTGCGGAGAGTCGCGACAGAGACGTCGCGAGCGTTCGATTCGGAGTGCTACAAAAATATCTTGGGCGAGCGTGTATTGTCCGTTCGCCGGCTTTCAGTGGCTGGCAACAATGAGAGACAATGGTTGACCCGACTCTGCCGCGCGTTTCTGTGCCTCGTATCTGTTGGCTTTTTATTTAGCCTGCTTTTGTTCATAGGCTCGTGTCGATCGCGGCGCATTCTGGGTCGAAGACCTTCGTCCTGCGCTGTCCTCGGCCGGCGCACGAAGGTCGCAGGCCTTTATAGGGAAAGATGAGTAACGGGCCGAAACAGCTTCGCGCTTCGTGCGTGGATTGGTAAAGAGTGTCGTGGCCGCGACTTGCTTGGCAATTAAACCTCTCTGCGCGCAACAACAGCCCGCTTCGCCTTCGACGCGTTTGGTTATCCGTTTCCATCGCGCTCGGACGGCTAATGGCGCTGAGTCTCGAGGGACCATTTTCAGGACGAGATGCAAAGTTGGATAGTAACGAGGGTGGAGATGGGTCGATTCGTGTAGCTTTTCAACATGGACTCCTTTAAAGGGAACCTCTGGCTCTTCCCTCAATTACGCGAACCTCTGCAACTATCTTGTAATAAGGTCTCGGAAATAGAGGTTGGGAGGGAAAAAAGTAGGCGGATTTCGCAACAGCTCGATCCGGGGCACAGTAATTACAATAATGACGACAACGTTAAGAATTACGCGCCGAAGGAAATAATATGGTGCCGCGGACTTAGACAATAATAGAAGCAGAGCCCTCGGGGGCTTGTGGAACCGTCTCCCATCAGGGTACAGGATGCTTTACAGCTCTAGGTATATACAAACTTAATTGGAGGGACAGAAATGGCGTAATAAACGTAGAGGGAAGTATAGCGATCCGTTTTAAAAGAACACAGCTACTGAAAGGAGCAATTGGTAGCTCAACTCAAACAATCGCTACGTTCATTCGTCCTACACCATATTAGTCCCTCGTTGGTCACTCACCAAAGCTTTAAGGGGTTACGCCACCCTGAGACGTTCAAAACAGCACCAAGTTAGACGAATTTTTTTGTTATGATATTATGAGGTTGAAAGTTATTTGTATTGCAGTATGTTTGGGGCATGTATTAATGAATATACTGTATAAATATTGTATAGAAATATTAAAAAATGGCCCAGTTATGTGATATCCTGCGAAACTCCTCGGAATCAGTGTTTTCAAATTGGCTAGCAGCATAAGTTAAACAATTTTTATTTGATTCACTTGAAATTTTAATAGTATCTTCTATAATAGATTATCTACAGAAGTATATACGGATTTTACGATTCATTAAAAACTTACTTGCTACAGGCAATTTTGGACACAATTTTAGGCAATTTTTTTCGGCTAAAACTGATATTCTTTTTAAATGACCATCATTTTCACAAAAATCAATATTTTGACAAATCGCTATGTACTTCTGTAGTAAATGTCACGTACATAATGAGAGTTCGGGGTTTTTTATACTACGTCAAAATATACGAGGCTACTACTGCTAGGCGTGGAGAGTGTCTTTTCAAAAGCTGCAAGAACGGAGGAGCATCAGCACCGCCAATTTGTTAAAAAAAAAACCAATTACAATTTTTTTTATATACAATCAGGCATGTAGAATAAAGTCCTTAGAAAAGTTTTTTCATTTACTCTCTAATTCCGCCCCAAAAAATTCTGAAACTTACATATGATTTTCGGGCCTCCACGGTGGCCTAGTCCCTTAAGTTATTCCACGCGCCTCTGATTCACAGCGAGCAATACGTGCTGGGTTGCAGGTTCATGGGGGTTTGCGTGCACGAGGGCCAGCTGCACGCCCTGACGGAGTATATAAACGGCGGCAGCCTGGAGCAGCTGATCATGGCGAGGCACACGCCGCTCCCTCACCTGATCAGAATGAACCTGGCGAGGGACGTGGCGCGTGGCATGACCTACCTTCACAGCCGCGGCCTCTTCCACCGCGATCTCACCTCCAAGAACGTCCTGATCAAGAAGGACGAGAACACATCGGAGATGACGGCCGTGGTGGGCGATTTCGGGTTGGCAGCCAAGATCCCCGACCCGAGCTCAGGCTACAGGCTGAGCACCGTCGGCAGTCCCTACTGGATATCGCCAGAGTGCTTGAAGGGTCAGTGGTACGACCACAGGTCGGACGTATTCTCGTTCGGGATCGTGGTTTGCGAGCTGATCGGCCGCGTGCCCGCCGATCCGGACGTTCTGCCACGGTCAGATAACTTTGGCCTGGATTACCTGGCCGTGGCAGAGATCTGCGCCGCGGCTGATCCGCCGCCGGCCTTCCTGCAGCTCGCCTTCCATTGTTGCACGGTGAGTAGGATGGAACACCGCCTAGGGGCCATTTTCATCCTGGGGGGATTAAGACGTTTGCCTCTTAATTCATCTGTTTATCGCGACTTTATCACTTGGGCGAGCTTCTTCGGCCTATTCTCTGTCTAATTTGCATCAAGCACACCTACTTTCGTGGCATGTCTTCCTGTTCGAATGAATCCATCAGAGGTGGATCGCGTTTGTTTTTAGTACGAGCCGAAGTCCAGGCCCACCTTCCCAGAGATCACGTCCAGCTTGGACAGCCTGATCGCCGGCTACGAGGACGAGTCGAAGAGCAGCATCGGCAAGCGCCAGTCCGTGGACCCTAGCCTGATGTCTAGCATGGACGAGATCACGCGCGAGGGACGGACGGCGAAGCGGAAGACCGCTCGCCTGAGGAGCCAGTCGGCGGACGCGCGGGGTTGCGACAACGCGACACCGTCCGACAAGGCTAGATGCCACTCCGCGAGGAGGGTGGCGGAATTAGCGAGCAGAAGGGACCCGCATTACCGACCCATGACGGCGAATCCGTTCCACGCGCTCGGCGGCGTCAAGAAGATCCTCGGCGACCTGTTCTCCAGCTGTCTGGAGCTGCCGTCTCTAGAGGACGTCAGGCCGAGCGTGACCGATGCTATCGCCAAGTTCAAGCCCGCGCAGAACGACAGTATCGCGAAGATCTTGGACAGGAAGAAGCCGAACTCGGAGCCTAGCAGCCCCACCGCCAGGAAGAAGTGGGAGCGAAAGGTGTGTAATCTATGGGGGATTGGTTTTTGGTTTGACGACGGGGTTGAGACTTTTGGAAGATGGCGGGAACACCCTTAAGCGTAAATCTAACACCCGAACTCACCGACGCTTCTACGGTAGCAAGTGATCGTAAGAGCAACGGGATATATCGTGATGGATCCGGTCAGCATACGACCGCGATAGTGTAGCGCGCAACGCTCAGTTACCTGCCGTCCACTTGTCGTGTCCAATTTATCCAAGTATCTACAGTACGTATGAAATCTATAGCTCCGCTAGAAAGATCGCGTCCCGATAGAGCTAATTAGACCTCGAGACAATGCGCCTGGCGTATCGCAATTAAGAGGAGCTCGGAACCGTTTGTTTCCAGGTGGCTACGAAGGTGGGCGCCGCGAGTCTGTTCACCCATCCGCTGTTCCGGGACGGCTGGGAGCCGAGGCGACGCGGCAGCTGCGAGTCCGGCTTCTGGAGTTGCGTCGGCGAGGATCTGAGCCCGGAGCCACCCAATCGCCGGCACACCTCCACTCTAAGCAGCTCAGCGGCCAGCAGCGTGTTTCTCCTGGACGATCACCGCACCAGCTCGATATACACCGACTCCTCCGAGGACATAGCGAGCTTGGGCGGCGGCGACTCCTGCTGGGAGGACAGGCTGAGCGGCATCGGGTCTTCCAGTAAGACTATCTCAAAGATAGTCGAGTATTTCGAGAGGAAGCAAGCCGGCAGCTTGAGGCTGGCCGACCACGACGCCGGCTCCAGTCGATTGACCCTGCTGAAGGCGAGCTTGGAGGGACCTCTCCCTCTGTGCAGCATCTCCGCTGCTCAGAGGCTGGTCGTCTGCGAGGGTGCCGTGCGCAGCAAGCTGCCCCTCTTCGACAAGAAGTGATACGCGTCGCTAGCGCGTCTTAGAGTTCGTTCCTTAGGGTTTCTAGGTTTTCTCCCGATATTTATAATTCCCGCGTAGACCGCGTGCGTCTCGGAGACACGCTTGAACGTGAGCTGCGCCGCGAGAAGAGCAACATCCATGCGACCAGAATCGTGAAAAGGGAGCGCCAATCGGGACACCTCCGTGTGAGGGGCAACATACATCTGGGAAGCGAAAATGTAGGATGGATTTGAAGAATTTTCTTTCGGTGGAGAAATGTTTTTATCAAAGAAACATTATGTACATTAGAAAGGTCATACTTTTGTCTATAAAATGTGAAATTTTCATTAAAAAATTCGGAGAAGAAGCTGTAAAATAATGTAACCACCATATCCTCGCTGTTTTTCATCTGAAGCAAAAAAAAAGAAAAATTATTCTTATAGTAGACAAAAAACTAACGGGAAAAAATTCTTCAGATCGATTCTAATTTTGTCGTATAGTACCCCTTAAGTTTCGCCGGGGAGAAGCGCGTCGGACGATCGCGGCCGCGTACGGAGAGGCTGAAATCGAAGGAATGGAAGCACGGGCTATATTTCCATCGAAGTTTGCCATTCGACGGAGCTCGAGGTAATTTCGAACTGACCATTCGCTGGACAAAGAGTCTATCTTGAGATTAAGTTCGGTGGAGATATAGCCGGTCAGCAGACGCTTCTCTCTAAAATCTAGCAACCTGACTGTGATGTTTTTTGATAATCTACATACATTATTGACCCATAACGACTAAGTTTGATGAAGCCGTCGGCGCCAGTTGGTCCTTTCACGCCGCAGCGATCGTTCGATGGTTTCTTTCTCCGCCGCGTTCAGGGACGTTTTAAAAGTTTCATCCGTAGTCGGTACAATGAGACACCCGGTAAATCAGACAACACTCCTCCATGTACATACGTCAGACAAGAGTAAAAGAATATCAATAGTATTCCACGTACAAAAAGGCGGAGCGTTCCTTGCGTTAGGTCAGGATACTTAAAATTCTTCGAAAGCCAACGTACAGGATGGTAAAAGCAGTGATCGTGGATTTTGCAGATGAATTTTATGTTACGGTACCGTGGGTTGATCCGCGAGACCCATGACTATAGGTTTCTTTATACGAAGTACTTTGAAACAGTCATTGAGTGGAAACACTGAACGTCCCAGAGGGATCGAAGGAAGCATTAGACGTTTCGTTTCGAGACTGCGGCTTGGATGCCAGTAGAGAAACGCCGCTCACGTTCTCACCTTTTGCAGTGCCTCGCAGTTCCTAGTTAGCCACCTCCGTCCTTATCCACGTCGACCGACATTTCACACATCGCTGTGACGACGATAGAGATCCAGATACGATCCGTATTCGGCTACGTTGAGCAGGATTTTGGTACGTTAGAATCCCCCCGGTTCCTCTTGCTTGGCTCAACTTTTGCACATTGTTACGTTTGGCGCCGACATCGGACGTTGACATTATCGTTGGACGCGTTACTCTTGCACCAGTGACGGGGATACTGAAGCGGACACCCAGGCACTGCCACCGAGATGTACAAGAGAAAACGGCACTTTTTTTTCATCAAAAAAGAGCTGCTTTGACTAACGCGCTCCGCGCTCGTAGTGGGTCGCCGATGAATCGCGATATTCATCGAAATTCTCCTTAAGCCGACGAGCGTTTTCTTCGGTTCGCTGTTGAGGTGATACGGACAGGAAGAGCGCAGTTGCTACTCTTAAGATTTTCATCGGTTCTCGAGGCTCCATCGAGAGCTTGGAAACCCGCGGCAGCACTGGGTGTATTAAATTTCTTCAAGTTAATAGGATTATTGTTTGGAATTCATATCGTAGAAAGACTGGGTTATTGGACTGTTGATCGATGCAACCTACGCTTTGCATCTTACGTGTGACAGGGTCAACGACGAAGAGGAGGTGATCTCTTGTGGTCGTAAACGCGAACGGAAGAGACGGAAGAGACAATGAACTCATCTTCTTTTCAGTGGCACCACCAGGTGTCACCATATATACGATATATATATATTATCATCAGTTACATTGCGCACTGCCGTCTTCTTTCATACGGTGAAACCGTGTAGGTTCGCGAGACACGAGAAATTCATCAGGGCCTATGCTGTGCTTAGACGAGTTTTTATTACACTTTTGATCGAGCGAAGAAGGATCCACTTCCCCGGCGTCTCGACGCGACTTCGAGCGCGTCGCGAGCGTGTCGTAGATTAGCACTCAGGATACGAAGAGGGAGACATATAGTATATTTTGTTGACAGAGATACCGCGTGTCCTGAATATTTTTGTTGACGTAAAATTGGGACGATGGTCCATTTTGGAAACAGGTAGAGAGAGATGAAGAGTGTGTGTATGTGTGAGAGAGAGAGAGCAAATGAAACTGATCTAGTCAGTGTATTATCGTGGCGGCCTTATCTTTTGTATGTCGTAGCGCTAATAACTTAAGTGTTCCAAGGAATGTAGAGAGAACGATCGTTCAGAATCGCTGAACTTACTTCGTTGACACTGCGAGACGAGAGTGAACCATCGGGAACTGTGTTCCACGACGGTCGGAGTAAGGCAAACGGAACTCATAATGTACATGATAATATGCGTTGAGTGCGTGTGTGATTTTTGAAATGTCGCGTGTGTCCTTTGGCCGCTTCCTCGAGACCGAGTCGAGTCTCCGCTATTTTATAAAATAGCCGGGGAGTAAGATGTTGGCCACTCAAGGTCACTGAGCAACTGTCCCCCTACCATACTCATTCAGCCGCTTCCACCGTACCGCTCGGTTGTACCCCTTCCACTACGTTTCCCTTGCCTCGGTCGCTGTAAGTAGAAAGCGCATATCTGCTGATACATACGCTCTATTTCCAAAACAGAAAGGCAAGCCGGCGTACTGTAAACGTGTGTGATTCACGGTGATCTTGAGTATAAATCCAGACTCGCTGACTCGAGGCGCGGCGCCCCACCTGGCAGAGAAACGAGCGCGATGTGGCACGGAGGACATATTGCTTTTTAGTTGCGCGGTGCTACGCGAGTACAGTGTCCTTCAAGTGGCTCGAATCGTCTTCCTGATCATGAGTTCTCTTCATGTTCTCTGTATTTTCTGTTAGCGTGATTCCACTACAGCGGGTAGTCTTGGATTGCACGCCATCACGCGAGTAAACGTTTCTTTTGCCTCCAATTATTGTTAGATGCGCTTTCAGGGATGCTGTACTGGCGTAGCGAGCGAAGTTGAGGGACAGTTTTGTGGTTACTAACCTGGCGTGTCAGCGTAAATCGTTTCGTCGCCCTGGTTGCGGGACGAGTCGAACCAAATTTCTACTAGAGTGATAGGCTACTATACCTTTTTACTTGTCAGAGTTCGTTCACGGGTTCTACTTGATAAGACTGCGTGTTTGTTAAATATGTATGTAAGTAGTAAGTTCTCGATGATTCGCAGTCCCTTCTTCCTTGCCTAACGGAATGCACCAGGAGAAAGACTCCTCTTTCCTTTCGAGTCGATACAAAGCTAATTTAGAACGCCTACGAATATCTCTTTGGATTTAAGGGTAAAGATAGATGTGTGGGACAGTGTTTAGGTTCCAAGGGACAGAGATGTTGAATGTAGCACAGCTGCTACTTCTCGCTAATTCAATATTCCAGTCTAACATTTTGCTATCTCTTTTGAGGATTCTGCCGGATACCAGAAATTCCTAGCTACCACTAAACGTGCTCACTTATTGCTCTTGAGTTTCGTTGGTCTCGATTTTGGAAAGAAACCACTCTTATTTCCAGCTGCATCGCCAATTTCCAGAGACCCCCCTACGTCGTTGCAGCGAGTCTTCTTCTTATTTAACCTCCCAAGAAAGATATTCAAGTGTTCTGTTTTCGTGCATTGTTTCGTGTTACTCGTGCATTGAATCGGCCGTGTAGAACGAGACGTTCTGTTTTCGACGCGTCAATCGGTACCTGAAGAAACGTAGAAGCAAGGACTGCGAATTGGGTTATTTTTAATAGTCGCGGACATATCAGGAACGGGGCATATCCTGAGAAAATTCGTTGCTCGCGAAGGATGATCGTCGAATGGAGCGAAAGAGAGCGAGAGAGAGAGAGAGTGAGATAAGGGGCGTAGAATTTAAGGGGTGAGGAGAATGAGAGATCGATAGGGTAAATGGGTGAAAAGAAGTACGTCGGACTTGTAAGACCGAGAGACGCATTTTTCTTCTTAAAGATGGTTATTTATTTTAAGTAAAAACAGGTATATATATATATATATATATATTATTATATAGATACACATTAGAAGTCCACTTAAATCGTCTCTTCCAATACTTTTTGACTATCGTCTTGCGTGGCCCGTGATGGCCACGCGTAGACACCCTAGCTGTACATACTATTACGAGGAAAAACAATATAATATTTCAGCGAAGCGTTGTTCGCGATTTCCAAGATACGTCGGGTCGTTATATACAAAAGGGGGTTGAACAGCAGCGGGATGTCGCTCTTACGATCCTCCGGCTCGACATAAATAAAACGCGATTCGGGTATACAGATGACGATGGTACTGAGGATAATAACAATTCTAATAACTAAGAATTAATAACGAATGTGAAAAAGAAAAGAATTCAGCGAAGCTATATATATTATATTATATATATTGTAAAAAAATTCCTATATACAAAAATAAAGTTAAGGCTCCAATTTTTACCAAAAAACAGGATCTTTAAAGCATTCTTCGTGACATCCTTCGTGCCCTATAACTTACAACGCAACTTGCAAATGTAACAGCGATTAATCAACGTGTAAAAACGAACAACGATGTCTTGAGCATTCTTTTCTCATCAAGAAGTGGTAAGCTTGTAGAAATTGGCCCCAGATTAGGAGCTATTGAAAGTCCTGGAGAATAGCTTTCTGCAAAGATTTAACACTTTGCCTAATGTTTATCATGTGAGGGGTTTCCTTTGGCAGATTTTAATGCCTCTAAAGATGGTCTCCATGATTCCAGGAGCCGATCTAAAGGTAAGATTACCAGTTACGTTTGATTGCAGTTAACACCAAGAACTTGACAACAGGAAAATAACGCTGAAAGCTTGAAACCAACAGCTGCAACAAGCTTCCAAGTAGTAAAGAAAACAGAACAAAATCGCTGGGACACTCGATGGCCCCAATTCGGAACATGTCATGGCAGGAATACAAACTAAAAGCCTCCTACAGTAGATCCTAGATGCTCACTGTCAGATCTTCCTTCCACAGCTCTAGCGGACTTAGTTACCCATTCGTGGAAAACATTCCCCGTAACAACTCTGCAAATTTTTCCTTCCAACGTGGCTTTCCATCACCATTTAATGCAGTTACGTAAGGTAATGCATGAATGTCTCACTTCAACGCTCCCTGTCGATGACGGAGGAGTGAGACCTTCCCAAATCCTCCTCGGGTATCAGAGGAATGTACCTGGTCCTAGGATCCTTCTTTCTCTCGTACGCGTAGGGGAAGGCCATGCTTCTCCTCGTCGAGCTTGCCACTTCGCTTGTGGTTTCGACTGGTCTCGGGATTCTCTGAATATGCGAGTGTGTCGACAAATTGAAACGAGCCTCCGAGACGTCGTTAGAACCGATCGACGATGATTCTGTCGTCTGGGGGTGGATCAGAGGGATGTACTTCTTCTCTTCGTTCTCCAAAGTGACACTGGAACTGTTGTCAGATCTTCTGATCGGTTCCAGTTCCTCTTGAACCTGAACAGCGTCCATCTTCTTATCGACCACAGCGTCCACCGAAGTAGCTTCGCTGGAAGTGCTATTGCTAGCCTCAGGAGCTTCGCTCTTCCTCGTGACAGGCACCCAATCGTCCACCTCTGGTTCCAAGGTACTGGCTCCCAAGTCCGTGTTCGTCATGGACCAATTATAATTGGCGTTTTCCCAGCTCAGAGACCTGGACGCGTTGAAGTCTCTCCTGGAGATGGCAGCGTTCAAGGTGGTGGAGGGTTCTATGGGCACCCATTCGTTCCTTTCCTCTTTACCATGAACCTTCCCAGCATTCAAGTCAATCAGCGTCGAATTCGACTCTGTCCTCTCTGGATACACTTCCTCAACGATCGCTGGTACTTCCACCAGGGTACCATCAGAAGGATTCTCGTCTATAGCTTCTTCGTTGGAAGCAGGTTGAGTTTCGTGAGTTGGGTGCTTTTGTACACTTGTCAAGTTCGACTCCTTCTCCTCGGTCTCTCTACTCTCTTCCAAGGTGATCTCGCCTAGCAGTGGGAAGTACTTCGGCTCGTCGTACCGCGATCCAGTCACGAAACTCGGCGTGTACTGGGAGATCAGGGGAAGAAGGGTCTGCCTGGCGTACCTCTCCGCCTGAGCCAGGATTCCCACGAGTCTCTCCGGCAGGAATTGCACGGTAAACGCTCTGGTTGACGAGGAAGTCTCCTGTATCTCGTCCTTCTCCCTCGAGTGTACCTCGTTTCTACTATTCTGTCTCGCTGACCGCGGCCTCAGAATCGGCTCCGTGATCTCTGGGAGCTTCAGAGACCTGCCTGTCTCTTTCTTGCTGGCCTGCAGCACGGGCTCGCGGATCTCTGGCAAGAATTCTGTCGACGCCTCCACAGAAGGATCGGGGGAAGGAGTCTTTGGGAAGAAATTCGACCCGGAGAACCCCCTGCCTCTTTCAGAATCAGAGTTCTCCAAGGAATTCGAGTCCCCGTCGCTGGAAATGTCGACAATGTTCCAAGGATTCGCGGTGCTGCGACGGCTGCCAGAGTCCTCGAAGCTGTTCGGCTTGAAGCTCTCCTTTCGCTCGATTATCCGCAGGTTCTGCTCCTTGGTGAACGGACCTAAACCCTTTGATGTGGATGACGAGGACGGCCTCTCCTTGGAGAAGCTTTCCACTGAGAAGCTGTCCTTCGGCTCGTAATTCTGCTCTTTGGTGAACGGCCCTATGCCACCTTGTTTTTCCTGAAGCAGGCGCTCCATGACTGGCGATGTTGAATTGTCAGCCTCTGTGGACACGTTGCAGTCGCCTGGGAAGAGAGGGAGGAACACTGGCTTGCCAGACTCCAGGGCCAGCCCTTTCCTGCACACGGATAGAGGCTTCCCAAAGCTGTCGATGATAGCTAGTTTGTCGATGCTCCAGGATACCAAGCCTGAGGAGATCCAACCGCTGTATGCCGTGTACTTGATCTGCAAAGTGGAGCATGTAGAAGGCAAGAAATTGAAGCTTCGAAACTAAACCTACGGAGCTAAGGCGGGGACCGGCGTGAACTTTTGGGGGGCCGGGTTTCAAAGCTCTGCGGTGCCGAAAAAAACGGTATTATGTGTGCTTCTAAATTTTATAATAATAAATATCTATACATAAGGTCCTGCAGAATTTACCGCGGCACCTTTTAAAGAAACTTTGTAATAATAAATATCTATGCAATAGGGCCCCGAAAAATTGACGGTGAGCTTTTCCTGGACCGCGGGATCTTTTATGGCCCGGGTTCCGGGGAACTCGTGTCCCCTCGCGTCGGCCCTTAGCTAATGATCCTTCAGTAACCCACCTCGATAGCATCCAAACTGGAGATCGCAGGATGCGGCACGATGATCTTCTGTAGCACCGATCCCACCAGCAGTTCCTCATCCTTGCGCGTCATGGCAAAGGTGTCGTTGAAGGAACCGTCTCCGACTAAAGTGACCTGCAGCTTCCCGTAGCTTCTGGTTGGCCTCTCGCTGCGGCTGTTGTACACCTTTACCTGATACTGATGAGCACAGAAAGGTTCCTCTTCTCTAGTGACCAGGTATAGCTGGCCTCTGGCTGGGGACTCGTCGCTGTAGTAGCCCATGTCACCGCAGGGTCTACCCATTCCGGTTGTTCCGCAGGGGAAACAATCGCCTCGAAGGAGCCCGTCGTAACCGTGGTCGCAGGTAAAGGCCGGGAAACGGCACTTGGGGCTGACCGAGTCGGTGAAGAGCTTGTAAGCTCGCCGGTGGTTGCACAGGGATCTGCCCTCCACTGCACTCGCTTTAAGGAGAAAACGTGAAATGAGATTGGTCCACTCTCTTCCTATTAGTGCCCGAAGGATCTTTGGATGGTGTCGCAACACAGTGTGACCTGCTTTCGTTTAGACAAAGAATTCGATCCATGTTGCGGAGAAGGTAACATTATACTAGCGGCTGAGGGGTACACGTGAAAATACCGTGGCGCGCTTTCTAATCTCTGATTTATGGGACCTTTTGGATCGGCAGTGGTAAAGAAACGATAATAATGAATTAGCATAAAAAGTACTGAGTGTTCCTATTAAATAAGAGATCACATCAATTTCAGTGGCTAGTGTAAATTGAGAGAGAGACAGATCAATAAAGAAGGGGAACATCGCCAAAGTACTTGGGTACTTACACCAAATGATGTCAGACACAGCGCCCAGAAACAGATTCGAGCATCCAGTTTGCATTCTGCCGCCATTAGGATAGAAATCCACGTCGCCCATGGGCTGCCAGGAACCGAGGCCACCGAGTAGCAACTGTTCACCGTTGCTGTGGATTACGTCGACGAAATTAGCATCCGACTCGTCGAGCCTGGCTCTTGTATCCTGGGATTCGAACAATGGTCCCGCGGGGTCCAAACCTGTGGAAACAATAATTTAAATATTGTGGGACCAATAACCCCCATAAAAGGGAGCCCGGAATAAGCCGACCTTGGGGGGTCGGCTTTGATGCAGTTGGTTAGGCAGCTGATTGCGGGTTCGAGTACCGTTGCCCGAGGTCCGTTTCTTTCGTGGCTTCCGAACACATAGAAATTACAAAACTTATTCCTACAATAATTCACTGATACTTGCAGTTATTAATGCAAACTATAGGTAATCTACGTTTCTACTGCTCCGAAATCCCGATTAATGAGACTCTCCTCCTTGCTTTCTCTTTCCAAGTTCGATTAGGTAGTCGAATGTATATCTCGGCAATAAAAATCCTTGACTCGCCGTCGAACATTAAATCGTATACTAAAATATCATCGAACCGTGTCGATGTAAAAGTGGAATTTTTCGAACTGGCAGCCAGATACTTACCCAACAGCTCTGTTGCTAAATCGAGATAAATTTGATCGTTTTAAAAGAACGAACAGTCTCACAGTGGCACGCCCTGTACGGAAACCTGGCCAAAAGTGAAGAAATGTTTCTCCTGATTTTTTACAGATCTATGTATTACATTTCTTTTATGACTTATCAAAGCATGATTTTTCACTAGTGCCAATTTTTATTGTACAATCCTGTTAGAGATATGCGATCACAAAGTTGCTAGTGTTATGATCTGGAACTTTTAGACCAGAATTGACAGTAACTTTTCCATTTAATGTCGAACTATAATCCTTTTTTTTCTGTGCTGATCGCTGTGACTAGCGATCTGACATGTTCTAAGGTAATATATATTCTGGTCTTATTGGTTAATTTCACTTTTTACAGCTATGATAGAGGAGAACACATGACTTATATATTGTTTTTCTTCCCCTAAGGAAATAGTTATTAAGCGAGATGAAGCAATGTTTGCTGTAAAATAAAGTTTGAAGGTTCTTGAAGAAAGGCCCGTTGCATTTTCCTGCGATAAATTGCGATCTTATGAGTTATTGTCATTTCTTTGCCGCCCGCTCCATTTATCGAGGGGTACATTTATGGCATAGAATCGAAATATCGTATTTCCAATTATCGTGTTGATGAAGATGAAGCAGAAGAACAAGAAAAACAAGAAACCATAGAAGAATATTATAATTAATTAATTAATTATAATTATTATACTCTTAATTATAATATTCTTCTCCTTGTGATATCTTCATGTATATTACTTATAGTTAATTATCATCATTTTTATATTCAATATTTAACATTAAAAAACTACATTACTATCATTTTAGACTCATAGCATTGCAATTTATTCCAACAATTTATCTTAGATTTAAAATTATTACTTTTGGCCAGCCTTCCCTATGACACGCGCCACTGTGCGTCTCTACCAAATTCATGAGTCAATGAACAAAGGACAATCTTAAGGAACATGGAAATTTAAATCCCTTGTCTATATTCAAATGAGAGAATGAAAGAGAAAACTTCTCGAAAGATTCGATGCGAGGAAAGAAATCGTAAAAGGTTCACAGGAAGGTAGCACGTTTACTCTACACACTGTTGCAGAAGTCCTCGTTACAGTTTCTGGTGAACGGTCGACGTGCAAGAGCGGTTTCTATCTTTCACCCGCGGTGATCGTGCTCCAATCACTCCTATTTCTTGCCCATTTAAATAATTGAAGTCAAGAGATTCAACAGAATCCATAGACATGTCTCTTTACCGCTGCAATTAACCCAATTTGATGATTCCAAGGAGAAAACCATGCTCCCGAGGATTTCGCAAAATTGCAGCGGTCGTTCGAGCAGGGTAGTCTCGGTTATGAAACGAGAATAAAAAATTCGATTTATTCAGCGGTGGACACGTAATTGTGAACGTTATCTCCAGCTACTTGGACGATGCAAGGAGTGACGAAACGGGTCCCCTTTTACCGGTGCAGGCGTGGGTTTCGAAGGACAACAACATCACGGGTATCTGTAATACGTTGCGCAACCCGAGTGCAGTTAACTGCATTGACTTCATCGCGGGTAAACAGCAACAAACGAAACGATCGTGAATACATGTTGGTCGTGTTACTGTATTGGCAGGCACGGCTCGAGCCTATCTCGCGCCCTTTATTTATAATACATACATTTATTTGAACTTTTCGGTGAGCTTTTTCAATCTTATTTTATTATGAAAAACTTCAATTTAAAAATAAATGAAAGTTTGATTTAGTTATTAATTTAAGTAAAGGTAATTTTAGTGCCGGCAACAGCGGTTAAACTAAATTTGTAAATTAATTAACAAATTTATTTAATTAATTTACTTAATATTATGTTTTAATTAAATTTGTTAAAATATGGTAAAATATTTTTTATTAAAAATGTAAATTTTTAATCAAATAAAAGCTAATAAATTTGGTAAAAATGTAATATTATAAAAATAATTTATATTAAATTGATTATTAAATATCAATCATTAAAATTAATAAATTGAGCGGCTTTATAATTTACGCGGAGGAATTTGTGTATTAATTGATGAACCACGATAGGCATTACTATAATTAATTTTATGCATTCCTCTTTAATGAATTATTTTAATACAATTTTAAAATTGGATTTAAAAGTAAATTTTACTAAATTAAACGCGCCTCAACGTTTTCCATTTCTATCGAAGCTGTTGTTAATATCAAAACACCTTTTACATGAAAGATGTAGACATTTGTTACAGAAAGTTAAATTGGCTGGAGCAAAGGTGGGATGGTGATGGGGATTGAGGGTAATCTGCCGAGCGACTTTGAGCTTCTAATTGAATTTGAATCTACAACAGTTACCGCATCCGTACCTGTGATCCTGGAGACGTTTCCCAATTCAGCACCAGCGAATCCAGCCACGTGCGCGCCGAGACTGAACCCAATCAGATGAACCTTCTCCAAAGGTACGTTCAAGCTTCTAACTAACTTCGCTAGCTGCCTGCCGACCAAACGAGTGTTAGCCGCTGCCCTTACGTAGTTAGGAACTGCGCTTCCTGGACCCCAATCGACGCACACTGAAAATTCATTTTAATCTTTATCAATTCACATCACAAAAGAGGTCGTTGTCCCAATAATGTTAAACGAAATTACAAACAAATACAGTGAATTGTATATCTCGATAATTTTTCTGTTTTCTATAATTCTTAACATTGTAAACTAAATGGCAATATACCCGTGCAATAATAATAAGAGAAATAATAATAATTTTCAGTTATTTTGGGTTTTCTGATTAATTGCTAGTTTCATTGGAGCCACTACGAACCTATATTGCATTCGTGCACCGTCATCAGCGCGGACCTCATCTCGTACACCCAGACATGGTCGCAGCTGGACCCGAATCCGTGTACGATCACCTTGGTCGGTAGATCGGGATCTATGGCACGGTGTGCGTTATCGTTTATATCGTCAGCAGAAACTTCCATCGGAATCGACCTCGCCTTCCTGCTGCCGTACACTAGAAACCTACGACGATACAAAACTTTTGATACAAGATGACAGTTTCGAAACATCTGCAATCCGTTGACCCAGGTGGGTGGGGAGGAACGTCACAAGGGAAGTTCGGCAACCCGGCATAATGGGGTTCTAGGGGGTGTGAAGTCACCCCTTGAAAAAATTCAGCGTTTCCTTTATCGTGGAATATCTCGAGAACGGTGAGAGATATCGAAACGAAGTTTAAACAAAAGTTGCATTTGTTTTATAACTACAATATTGCGTAAAAGTAATTATCGAAGAAGCCACGCTTTTCCATTTACACTCACCCCCAATCCTTATCTTCTGTCTATAATTATTTTTACGCAGTTTTGTGGATATAAAAAACATGCAACTTTTGTTTAGATTTTTTTATTTCACCCCCTAAAGCCGCACTATGGCACCAACAAAAAATAGTTTTGTGTTACGAAGAAACTACTCTATTTGGACATGAAGTTGCATAATTTTCTGAATTTCCGGGTTGCCTAACTTCCCTTGTCAGGCAACTGAGTCAAGTCCATTTCCATTTACTTGGGCTTATTACAGTCCTGTTTCGTTTATATACGCAACGGTGCGCGCATAACGTGCAATTTACACTTGTTGAATGCAACCCGCGCTCTTTCACATCGCGTTACATATAAGAAATGTAGCGAGACTTTGGAAAATAGTATGAGACCGAGTATGCTTCGTGGTTTCTCAATACCGTTTTAATAGCATCATACGCGGAGTAACGAAGGAAGCTGTCGATGCGAAGTGGAAACGCTGTGGATACATTTCGATCGCTGTTGCAACTCTGTGGAAACGGTGATAGATATTTTAAGTGTTTTCTACTGGTACCGTACCTAGTGCCGACATCTTTGGGAGGCGACGGGAGCATTTCCAAGTAGCTGAAAGGCCCCGTGTCCTCGAAGCAGCCGACATCCTCGTAGCAGACCTTCGAAATCTCTCTCTTCGTCCTGTGATGCAACTTGTGCAACGTCCACTGCCTCATCGACTCGACGACCGCTCGAAATATCTGTGCATCGTTCTTCTCGTCCGCGGCCTCGTCCAGGGGCGTCGGCCACTCCTGCGACACCGCGGGATCTCCTAGAAAATCAAGCGAACTTGCAAACGGTTCCACTCGCACCTTCCTTTAACGTGCACTGCTCGAGAACACGAGGACAGCGAAGAGTCCTTGTAGAAAACACTTGTAAGTGTCAAAAATCAAATTTCAGGAATGAAAATATAAAAGTTCGAGAATTAAAGACTTCCCTGACTTTAAATTGTTTACATTTGATTTGTTTTGATTGCTAAATTCGTTTAAGTATACCCAACTCCATAACGAAATTTTCTATTTGTTGCATTAATGTAGCATGAAAAGAATAATTGAAAAGTCCTTGTAGGAAACACTAACAAGGGAAGATCCCGAACCCGAAAATTCAAGAAATTCTAAAACTTTGTGAATATATAAGGGATTTCCTCCTGGTTACAACGCAATTTTTGTTTGCTGCCCAAATTCACTCGAAGAGGGTGAAATTAACCCCTGAAAATTCGGCCATTTTCCGATTTTGTGTTATAACGCGCGAACTGTAAGAGATAGAAAAAAAGTTTCAAGACAAAAGTTACTTCTTTTAATTAGATCCATCATTTGGTATACAAATTATTTTACAGCAAACAAAAATTGCGTTGTAATCAGAAGGAAATTCCCTACATATTCACAGAGTTTCAGAATTTTTTGAATTTCCGGGTTCGGGATGTTCCCTGGTAAGTGCCAAAAATCGGAATATATACTGCAGTAGTGGTGCGCTACACGTTGCATTCTATAAATACCTGGGGAGCACCGTAGAGGTATTCCCACTTTAAATAGCGTTCGCCGAGAAAATTGAAGTGACAAGCGTTAGACATGAGCAGCAAAGCAGGATGTAGCATGTTAAATTGGTCACTCCGTGGTCACTCATTTCTGCAATCTACTAGCAAGTACATACATCCTTTCGTGACACTTACATCTTACAAAAAAAAATGTCACTTGGTTCTTCTCTGAGCGCAGCTAAGAGTTCTCAAAGTGATACATAGTGCGTGCTAACACGGAGCGAGGTTTATTTAACGCGTCTTGAAATTGAAGGAGCAAACGAGCCGTGGTGGTCCTTAGAACGGACAATATTTACTTGGACCTGCCTGTTTATCGAGCATAATACCTGTCGCGCACCACTTCGCCGCGCGATAAAGCGTCGTTCGAACTAAGTGCGCCCCTAATTGTTTGGAACAGCGCATAAACGAGTCGAAGTTCAAGATCTCGGCGCAGTTGCACGCACCGTGGATCAGATTGATAGAGTCGTGCGAATCTTCGTAACGGTTTCCTCGGCTCGTTGCGTTGTGATTAGCATAACGCCTGAATAACAATCTTCTGGAACGCGACGGCTATTTTTTACCGTCCCAAACCGAACGGTGCAGGGAGACACTGATAAAACTGTTTATCGGGATATAGGGATAAATTTTGCGGGCAGATGGCAAACTTATGTCCGGTTATCCTGATTTTATAGTATAAGAGTTTTGAAGTTTTGCTGTGAATAATTTTTTTTTCATCTTTCTAGTAATTTATTGAGAAATTTTAATCAAAATATCAACTGAACAGAGAAATAGTAACATAAAGGGTCATGCCTAGTTGGTAAACCAAGAAGAATGTGATTTTCGGGAATTTTTTGGAAATATTTAATATTTTGTACTATTTCTACGACTAATTCCTTATTTTAAAAGCAATTTCTCAGTAAGTTTGTTATAGAAAAATATTAAAAAACAAACCTTTAACTAGGGAAAATAATAATAGTAACTATTATTTACGGAAAGGTGTGAAGATTAATTTTTTATATATTTTTATTAATTTCATCACAGTTCGACTTTCCGAACCACCTCGGGATAATTGACGCTCTACTCTACTATTACTAAATGCGGCGTAACTGAATACAGGCTAACTATTCGAGTGACGCAATAAATATTTCCAGTATTGTAAATAAAAAGAGCTTGGCAAATGAGCCGAGAAGAAGCGTCCGGAAGTGGTCGTTGCGTTTTCCCACAGCGTTTCTCGGCTGCGACCACGGGTGCCAAAGGTTTCATGGACCAGAAACTCAAGCATCGAAACGTCCGCGGGTCTGATTTGAATATCGGGGACAACGATCGAAGCCTGTCGGACGTAGTTCGCGTCCGTTCGCAGACGATAGTCGTGAGAAGGGAAAGTTAGATGATCGACCAGGCGATCTTGCAACTTGCCTCGGACACCTGCGTTAAAAGATCGCGAGGTGAGCGTAGCTCACACTGACATCCTGATTTATCGCGTGATCAACTGACGCGTGCAACACGTGTCCGAGCAAGAGCGTGTAATTAGCTTCGATTAAATCGCCAATCAAAGCAGAGGACTTTGAACTATTTTCTAGGGGAGAAAGGGATCGGTGACAGTATCAGCGCTGGCGTTAGGAAATAAGTATAATGTACTTCCCCTATCCGAACGAGAAAGTTGCGTGACCTTGAAATGTCGAGAATTATGGCCTTGCAGAAATATTTCAGATGTTCTTGGGTTGCTGCCTCGAGTGCAGGGAACTTTGATCTTAAATGAATAACACTCGATTCTAACGAAACGCACCTCAGACCAGAGTTGGATATTAACTGAATAAAAAAATTATTTAAGTAACGCATGAAATAAAGATAACCTTACCTTTATATTATTTGACGAATAAAGTTAATTTTTTTTATCTGTTGAGCGTTTCAACTTGAGCGTCGAATAAATTTGACAAATTCAACCTTAACTGTAACTTCAAATTTATTCGCCAGCTCGAACGCGCGCCAGAAAATGATTTGCCGTCGGAAAAAGTGAAAGTTAAAGCTGAAATTAAAGTTACAGTTAAAATTAAAGGTGAAAATTTTATTCGACGCTGAAATTGAAACATGCGCCGATTAATTTTCTTTTGAACTTTTATTCGAACTTTTTTAACTTTTATTCGTTATTCAAAATTTTATTTAAATACAAACTTTGCCCATCTCTGCCTTAGACACTGAATTCATTGACATTCATGAGCGCAGTGGCATTCCCAAAGAAGTGGCGTTGGAAAAAGAAAAGAAAGTTGGATTTCATTCTCTAAATAAATTTTCATAATCAGCCAATGAATTTCATTAAGCTCGCTTTAAAAATATTCTTATCCATTCAACTCAGCTCCCACCAAGATTAAATCCGGAGCGCGCCACTGCACGAGCACATGCTGAACTTGCTCCCCCGATTAATGATCGATGCAGCAAAGCGGACAAGAACGACCAACGGTCTCGTAATATCTGTAGCTCCTTTCCAGTCCAAGGCGCCGAGTGCCCGTGGAAAATCGCCGGCACCTGTCACTGCGAGATTGCAGGTCGAGAAGCCACGGATCAGGATTGCCAGCGTCTCCTGAACTTACGGCCTAGATCCAGCGTTGGAAAAAGCCTCGGGCAGCAAGAATCACGCGTTATCTGGAGGAATATGTGTGTCCAGGGAACTCGTTCCCATGGCTGTTTCGCGACGAGCCGAGGGAACTCCCCGATTTTCAATACAGAACACTCCCAGCGAGCTTCTAATTAATGTAAACACTTTAAATCGGCGAGGGACGATGAGGAAAGCTGGAAGGTAGACCCCAACACTTCCGCTTCGCCTGCGCCGAAGCGCACTGGGGCGTTAGAGGGCGTGGACGCGGCTGAATAAAAGTAAAACGGTCGAAGGAAATCGGTCGAAGAAAGTTCCGTATCGGCGTGTTGCGGGTCGGCCGAGATAAGAAAGAGAAACTGTTTTTGTTGGGCGATGGGTGGACGGAGTGGATTCATCTCGTTAGAAATCGGGAGGGAAAAGCAGTGGGGGCGGGAAATGTCGAATGGGAGGTGAATATGTAGCTCCGCGGATGATGGATGATGGACCGCAGAAATGGGCAAAATTTTCATTTAAATAAAAATTTCCAATACCGAATAAAGGTTAGAAAAAATTAGTCGTCATGTGTTGAATAAAGTATACCCGGATTTTCGAGCCTCGAATAGCGAAGGAAGTTAAGGTAACTTTTATTTGATGCATTAATTAAATAATTTTCTATTTACGAATTCCCAGGCCGGATATTCAAAAAATTATGAAATTTTTTAGATATGTAGAGAATATATAGGTATGTATTGTGCAATTTTTTTTGCTGTCCAAATTCACTCTAAGGGTGAGTAATTGGTCCCTGAACGCTATTGGCTCCCAAAAATTTGGCCATTTTCCGATTTTGTGTTATAACTCGCAAACTGCAATAGATAAAAAAAAACTTTACAGGCAGAAGTTACTTCTTTTAATTAGTACTATCATTTGGTAACTTACAGTTCTTAGAGTTCGCGAGTTATAACAAAAAATCGGAAAATAGCTGGATCAGGGGTCCATTTCGCCCCCTTAAAATAAATTTGATCAGCAAGAAAAAATTGCGCAATACATATCTATATATCCTCTACATATCCCCAAAGTTTCATAATTTTTTTTCAATTTCGGGGTTTGGAATCTTCCCTCGTTAATGCCCGACTCTGCCAGACCAGTCCGCGCGCGGCAGGTGAAATTCGGAAAAAGAAAGCCAGGCGTACGAGGGATCGCGGTCTGTTAATGGTGACGATCGGTTCGAGTTTCCTCGTGTTTTTTGCCGTTCGCGGTAAAAAGAGCGCGGTCCCGGCCGAGGGAGAGGCATGGAAAAGGGAAATCAGGACTGGCCTCGGACGCCCGTCTGGTTCGCTCTTTTTAAGGCGGCTCGCGACTTTCCAGCGGCGGATCGGCCGCGGAAAAATCGGCGATCGCGTCTAGCCGGGGCCTGCCGCGCGCTGTGTCAAGGTCCCCATCGTCGATGACGAGCGAGCATGACCGGTTTACGCATCCCCAATGATAATTAGCTACGTGCTACCGTCGCCGACGTTCGATCGATCGAGGAACAAGGAGCGGATTTAACAGGATTGGCTTCTCGATTCTTCAGCGATTTCGTCGGTCGGCTGTTGGGCAAAATTCGTGTCCTGGCGATATACAGGAATTACACTTGCGGCGAGTTGTGACACCGGGGGACCTCGAGCGAAACCGATTTCGGAGCGGACGATAGGTCGTCGCGTGCTTTGTAATTTATAGGAGATTGTGGGCTTGCTTCCGGGATGAAAGGGGGAGGAGGGACAAATTAGTGGGAGAAATTTTGTACGCGAGTTTTAATCGTCCAAGGAAAAAAATGTATAGAAATAAATTTTTAAGTTAGAGGATTTTAATTAATTTGATCCAAAATACACTAAAAGGTAAAAAATAATTATATTGTGCTACAATTACGATGGTGATATGGCACTTTAAATGAAATCGTGGAGCAGGATATTTCATCGCTTTTCATCACTCATTTCTGTATTAAATTGATTCATTTCCTGTTTTGAAATATCCTGCCCCACGATTTTATTTAAAGTGACATATCACCATCGCAATTCTAGTACAAGAAAATAATTATTTTTCAATTTTTAGTGCATTTTTGATCCAATCGAATAAAATCGTTTAACTTGAAATTTTATTATTATTATTATTATTATTATTTGACGGGAGAACCCTTTAGAATACATAGATTTGTAACATTTAAGTACGAGAGAGAAATACAGTGTAAAAATAGCTTAAAACTAAAATATACAAAAAATAAATAAATAATATAAAAAATAACAAAAAAATAAAAAATTTGCTTTTTACATATTTTTTTTATCATTCACTTTTTAATGTTTGAGTTTTGTAACTAAAAAAAAACTTGAAAAATTGAACTATTTGTACGTGACGGATCATTTCCCGATAAATTATGTATTTACAGAAATCGCGATGTTACTAACGCAGTGACTTTTTGTCGTTTTCGAGAAGAAAGCGAGAGTCTGATTTCAAGTCGATTGGATTTGTATTTATGGATTAAAATTGTAGGGTATGCAATTTTTCCACTTCGGAGGTGAGTTTTTTTAAAAATTTTTTATTGTCTTCAAGGTTGTATTGTCTTCAATTGTTTTCAAGGTGTAAAAGTGCAAATCCACAATGAGACTTTTCTATCGTGAGACAAAAATCTCAGCAACTAAATGTAAATATTGGAAATAGTCGCGAGAAATGAGACTTTTGATAATGTATCATGAAACGTATTCTCATTCGAGTCTAGTTCCACGAAACTTTGACAAAATAATTAAAAAATAATGAAATAATAGCCTCATGACATTAAACCCTCATGTGAAACACTATATTTTTGTCTCATTATGGATTTGCACCTTTAGAGGTTTCCTTTATGAGTTACGTATTAGAGTAAGTGACATTAGTGGGACAGATACGTTCAGCATGTCTCGTCAATCAATCGCGTCGAATAATAATTATGAAAGTATGATAACGCGAGGCTGCGAAATCTCTGTCTATTGAAATTCACGACTTTTCTTTTGAATTATTAGCAAGAAACAGGAATTGCCACTGGGTGTCATATTGCCAAGCAAAGAAGCAACCACTCGTCGTGTTCCTTCAATAAATGTATATAATTAAGTGATTCGAGTATCCATTCACCATGGATCGTGTGAACGTAATTACAGGCGTTAAAGACGCTTCAGCATCCGAAGAATGCCACAGCCCCTTGACAGAATTTGCGAAATCCATCAATTACACACCTACAAGACCGATTATATCGCCTGTAGACCGTGTATCCTGCGTGACGGACGCACGCAGAAACAGTGAAATAATAGACGATAGTTCAGCCAGACGGAAAGCGCGAGAGAAAACGCGTTCCTGCCTGCTGGACCCTTTGCTGTACTTCGAGTTCCGTAACAGCCTGTCGCTTTTAGATCAACGAGTTTACATAATTCGCTGGAAAAGTCTGTCGCGATTACGAAATACGAGGAACTATTATTACACCGAAGTCGCTTGCTCGATTTTCCCGTTACCCTTTTTTCCCATTTCCACAGCCGTCTTCGGGGTTCGTGTTGGCTTGAATTATTCTAAAATTGAACTCATGAAAATTACAGTGGCGCGAGGAAAGTAAATCATTATTTTTCATTCTTCGAAAGTTCAGAGTCTAAACACTAGTTTCCCTAATAAAATTGAAGTGAACTATTCGCCGCACTGTCGGACAGGGACTGCTTTGAATATAATTTCAACGTCAAGACGATATGTTTCCTATGAAAAGTAGTCCTCGAATAAATACTTAATTGCGCTAGACAACATTGTTCCTTTTCTTAAAGTTCAAGCTTATCAAACTATCATAAATCATACGTGCCAGGGGATGACAGGCTCCAATATGAATGAGACGCGGACACGCACCAGACCCAACTTGGATGCGGCTAAACGAAGAATTCATTAGATTAATGAAAATCTAAGCGGAGAAAGGCGTTCGAGATCGACTCCAATCAGACACGTAATATATTCTGCGCGGATAAGTCCTGGCTGACTCGAGCGGGGCTTTCGAAACTGCTTCGGAAGATTGCTTCACCTTCATTAACCATAAAGGATCGTCCGCGTGTGTGTTTACGGTGGCATCGCCTGTACGTCAATAATGTCGTAACCTCAGTGTATGAACTAATAACTCTTCGATCCTGTTTAAAAACCGCGCTGCCCCTTTACTTTTCGAAAGAGGTTGGGATAGGTGTATTTGAAGAAACGAGGGAATACTTTGATCGGCCGAAAAATAACGCGATTTTTAAAAAAATTTTCCTGAGTAAATACAAGGTATAATGAAATAAATCTTTTTAGAATTGATTAAGTTACTATATTATTCTATATTATACAAAAAAAAATAAAAGAATTCTATTAAATTTTACAAAAATAATTTACAGTTAAAGAAAACTTCAATTTTTTTGGTATACCTAATATAAGAATAGCTTAAGGGGTTATACCTAGTCATGCGGCCGAAAAGGGGCGAATGTTTGTGAATTTTTGTTGAAAAAGTGGAAGCATATAGTTTTACAAAACTTCTTGCACTTAAAAGAGCAACATTTAAAGGACATTTCGTTATTTTTTCGTAGGTAAAATATTTACGTTTATAATAAAGTAACACCGACATCCAAGAAGCCTTTTCTAAAAATTTGGTTTTGCGGTTGAGCACTGCCATTCGGAACCTAATTATCTAAAATCAAAAAACAAAAAAGCTTTCGTTAGTATATTAATGTATCCTCTGATTAACGGAGGGAATTTCCGAAATATTAATTTAAAATCAAATGGTGGCTATTTAAAGTTGAAATCCTGATTTTTTCGCGTGAATTTTGCACGAAAAAATGAGGATTTCAACTTTAAATAGCCACCATTTGGTTTTAAATTAATACTTCGGAAATTCCCTCCGTTAATCAGAGGATACATTAATATACCAACGAAGTCTTTTTGTTCTTTGGTTTTAGATAACCTGGTTCCGAATGGAAGTGCTCACCGCAAAACCAAACTTTTAAAAAGGCTTCATCGCTGTGGGTTGTTACTTTATTATAAACGTAAATATTTTTATACGAAAAAATTACCAAATGTTCTTTAAATGTTGCTCTATTAAGTGCAAAAGTTTTTGTAAAAATATATGCATCTGCTTTTTCAAAAATAAATCACAAACATTCGCCTCTTTTAGGCCGCCTGACTAGGTATAACCCCTTAATAAATACCAAACAGAGTTATTTCATTATATGTTGTATTTCCACACAAAAGATCTTTAAAAATAGCTGAATATTTCTGCCAATCAAAGTAGAATAGCCCTTGAGTGTACTTAACTACCTACTGCAACAGGCAACGTCTGAGCGTGCAGCTTCGCAATCACCTGAAAACGCAGTTAACCTGAAAGAAGTGCAAACCTCCCGCGTGCACCAGTTCACACGGGATCACGGTCTGTCTGACCCACATCCAGCGAGCTTCTCGGTATTCTTTGTACGTGGAACTGTTCTCTCGCATTATCCTCTATTCTGCAACGCGTTGTTTCGTCGTGGATGTTCACAGGGTTCGATTGCCATCTGCTGGGCGCCATCCGGATGTACAGCAATCACGATACAAGAGCACAATGGATGTCGGCTGGTCGGCCGCGTGCAATTGTTGCGTCGGCCGGTTTTTGTTAGTTTCATTCGCTTCTGTCAGCACGTAATGAATTACATAAAGCTGCACGGCATCGTGCACGCGAATGGCGCGATACGTAGTCGAATTCAGCTGCGTTTTATTCGAGTGGGACTGAAAGAAATCATTGCTTCAGACAGGTATCAATGTGTGGTGTTTTAATTGGGCGGGTTATTCTTGGCCATTCCTGCTCGCTTGATTCGAAAGGATTCTTTGTTCCTCCATGGAATAGGTGGTACGTTTGAATAATTCATAGAGCGATTTGCGATACAAATTTCCCCGCTGCAGCGGTCATTTGAATAGCTATGCTCATTGCTCATCCTTTCGATTTTGTTCATGGTTAATTGATAGCATTACCATGAAGTGGATTTTTAAAAGGATACCGCAAGTAGTACGAACCGCTGCCATGAAGCAAATTAAGGGGTTACATACCCTTAATAGGTCGGAAAATAGAGTCATATTTATGATTTTTTTTTTTTATATAAAGAAATGTCATATTTAGAAATCAAGATGTACAGCTTGTTGAGTATGAATTAAACTGTATTCACTTCGGAAAGAAATTTGATAGCGAAATGGTGCCAAGCAGCCTCTTCTCACAAGGCCTCTTCATATTTGCGGTACCGAAAATATCTCAGAGATTAGTGGATCGATTTGAATAACATTTTGCACGAATATTCTTAAGACTGTAATCTGGTACTGCTACAGGGGCTTTTTCGATTAGTGTCTTGTTTTGCTTTTTATTAACAAAAGAAGATGAAAACGTGGGTAAAAAATCGCATGCTTGACTTTGAGTAGCTGCCATTTTTCAAGAAATAAATTTTCTCAAAATCAGCGCCGACAGGTACTAGATTATAGTCTTAAGAATATTTGTGCAAAATATTATTGAAATTGATCTAGTAATTTCTGAGATACTTATGGCACCGTAAATGCGGTAATTATGAAGAGGCCTTTAGAAAAGGGGCTGCTATGGCGCCATTTCTTAAGATATCAAATTTCTTTTTTCAGAGAATACAGCTTGATTTATATACAACCAGGTGTATATCTTGATTTTCAAATAGGGTGAAAGCACTAGTAGTCGACCAGCCTCTAGTAGTCGACCACTTTTATTGTTTAGCTTAAAGAAATAAGTACTGAAATAAAGAATTTATTAAATGACAATTTTATATTATATTTTGAATTTCTAACTTTACAATACGACAAAAAGCGCCCTTCATAGGTAAAAAAAATAAATGTTTTTAAAGTGATTTGTAAACTAATTTTGATTCTACATGTGCCATTGCTGTTTTCTAACACGAGAAGCATAAGTGTGCTTTGAATAGAAACGACAAATGTAATTCAGTTATATACATTTTTTACTGGAAAATTATGCTATTTCACTGAAAAAGCATCAACAATTTTATATGCGCTTCAAAAATTTTTAAAAAATGGGATAATTTATTTATTTATAGGAGGTCGGTAACTGGATCATCATTTCCTTTCAATTTTCAATAGTCGACCACAGCGGTCGACTTCTGAAGCTACCTGCATTCACAATGAATGCTAAAAGTCGACCACGTATTAACTATAATTGATTTTAGATTGTATTAATATAAAAGTTAACTCCATGCCACTTTCATTAAATAATCCTAGTAATCCTGCAAGTACACCCGATTATTGTAACACGCCCATACTCCAACAAAGAGATAACACCATACACATTGAAAAAAATCAAAAGATGGAGGCTCTTAATAAAGCTTTTGGCAAACATATATTCTATCCTGTTCCTATCCAAAGCAATAAAAAAAGATCTCCAAAAGAAAAACTGCCAAGTGCAGTTTCATCTGCTGAATGGCGCGATTTTTTTTCAAAAAAACACGAAATGAACGAAAATATTGAAATAGCAAAGCGTCAGAAAAAGGAGGAGAGATTGAAAAAACAAGAAGAAAAATCCAAGAAAATAGCAATAAAAAGGAGAAAGTAGAAGAATGTAAAAAGAAGAAGCAAGAAAAATGTAAAAAATTGAAACAGAGAGTTATAAAACAAGAAACGATTTAATCATATTTAAGATAATTAAAATTGTATATTCGTTTCTTATGGATTAATGTTCTACAAAGTTTATATAATTTATTTATAGAATACAAAAACCTACTTTAAAAACTTAAAATTTGTTACTGCTTCCTATCTTAAAAACGAAAAATTTAATTTACATTGGAAAAAAAAATAATTTCTATTTCTTATTAAAATTTTGATAAAGTTTTTAAAAGAACTTATTTTAGTTACGCATTATTCCTGTCATTATTAATTATTTACTGATGTTGCACATTGCATTTAAAAATAAATTTTAGTTTGTAATGCGCACATAACCTATTTTGAATTTCATATTAAAAAAGGTGGTCGACTACTAGCTATCAGACTGGTCGACTTTTAGAGTTAAGCGGTCGATTATTGAAGCATTCGGACACTTTATTTTTAACGCTAATTATTCATTTTCCCCAAACGTTCCTACTAACACAAAATATTTAGTGATATATTAAATACATTCGTATTAATTCAATACATTTTATATATTTTATAACATTCATTGTTTATATTTTTTCAGAACTTTTCATTCGAGTTTAGCTTTAAGTGGTCGACTACTAGTGCTTTCACCCTATGACCTTTCTTTACCTAAAAAAAAAAACATAATAATGGCTCTACATTCAGACCTGTCAAGGGTACGTAACCTCTTACCCGGCACTGCTAGACCTTAGAGCATATATATATGCTCTAAGTGCTAGACGGTCCGTCGTTTCACCACTGACCTACGCCAGCGTGCCTAAGCTTCAGTTGTCCAAGCAGAGTGAGCGTTTTCTATTCGCCACATTCGGTCGCGAATTACTGCATCTTGCGTGGCACAAGCATCGCCGTCGCTTAAGCTGAGCGACCAGCAATCAAGGTAGAACAGGTCAGAGAAGGGTCGGCGTTAATATCGGATAGTGGCACAGTTTCCAGCCAGCCGAGGTGAACGAACCTCTGCTCCGTAACCTATGGTGCTTTATCTAGAGATCGGCGAGGCGAGTTGCCTCCTTTCTTCCTCTCGAATCTCGTCAATTCACTTTTCGTGACCCCAATTACGTGGGCACAGCTAGGCTGAATCGTCTGTTCCCCGGGGCTCTGCTCGCACCTGGACAGGGTCCGTTCAATGGAAAATGTCGAATGTGGAACCGTTATGCTGCTATTCCTGACCGGCACCGACACTCTGGCGCGTTGTCCCTACATCGGTGACCTTAAAACAGAATTCCTGGCCTGACCTGTTGCATTCTACGCGGAGACCCGTTAGGGAACCATGCAGTCTACGGCTCGCTAGGAAACGGCAGCTTTCTGCCGAAGGCTGTGCCAAATTTCGACGTCCCCAAAAGTGGAACGTCGAACAAGAAGATGGAGAGATCAGATCTTACGATCCTGTTGGCGCAAATAGTGTCGATCGTGTAAAAAAAAAAGAACTACGCGTCATCGTCGAAGAAAAAACGTCAACCTACTCCTTGCACCTTTCTCTGCGTAACCGTATTTCGAAAAGGTAATGCCACTTGGGGGAAAATATTCCTTTCTTTTTCTGTTTTCTTTATTTCTTATCATTGTAAAGTGAAGGGTCATGTGCTCGTAATAATACGAGTTGAACTCGTGAAAAATAAAATAGTAATAATAATAATATAAATGCGATAATTGGCGGGCAGTCGGCTTAATCTCTATTTCTGCATGACCGTGACGCGTGTTAAGCAGACCAGGAACTCTCCCAAGGGAATTCGCAGAAAAAGTCGATCGATCGTCGAGATTTCCCAGAACGCAGAGGCATCGACCCACGGAAACGTGTAGGGGGTTGGAAGCGAAAAGAAAGTGACCGAACTTGACGCATCGCCGGACAATTAATCTGCTCGTGGAATCGTGGAAGTGGAGCCCAGAAACGAAACGGGGAATTGCAAGTTGAATGGAAAGACATTTGTTGGTCGTGTAAAGAGGGAAGAAGTAGTGCTCGAGGCTGGTTTGCATCTGAAAAGATTCACGCGGAAAGTGGCCGGACCACGTGGCGTCAGTGGCTGATGAAAGTTACCGATCCTTACGGCTACGCCTTTCTCATTTCACCGTTGACGAGGATATAATAAATCTCTTCTCAAGGTCTCCTCTCACCACTGGCTCTAGCTCGCAATCGGATCGGCGGATTCGACAAGACGCGTTTCAGACGGGTTGCCCCATTTTTCGGGGCCGATTCTAAGCGGTCTCGTTTAAATAATGTTACAGAGGCGAGACACTTCTTTCATAATTAGACGTTCACAGCGTAGGAGTAACGAACTGTATGCCGCTGGAAAATGGCACCCTTCGCGAGCTCTCGCCATAATTACACCTATTCATCAGAAATCTAGGACACGCGAACAGATCTGCGCGGAAATCTCGTAATCGAGTTCGGTAACTGTGCACGTCGAACAGATTTGAATTTATGAATTCGAATCAGATGGGCGCCCGAAGTTGCCCTCCATTCCTTTCCATCTGGCTTTCTAGCTAACTTTATTTTCCACCTGTCCGCGAAAGTAACGGGTGTCCTACTCCCAAAAATTATTCACCTACTCGTCGCTTCGATATACAGATTTCCGGCTCGGCCTTTATTGCCTTGTCGCGTAGAACGAGAAAGACTGAGTGCCTCTCTCGTTCAAAAGGTCTGCCTCATTCGTCGCGGCAGGAACCGGAGAAGTGGAGGGGATAGCGATCACCTTATTTCGACGCAGGAACCCCGTCCTCCTTCGAGACACTACTGTACAAGTAGGTCTCGATTATCAAGATACTCGATTCGGTGGAAGTTATAAAGTGATACCAGGTCGCATTTAATGCAAAAGAAATTCAGTTAATGCGAGGTTCGCGAGACTTGTTTCATTCGGTACAACTGTGGAAACAATTAGTCTTTTGTGACTTGGACAAAGTACTGCGGGTTTATCACCACATATACGAAGACACGAAGAAGCAGAAGAAAGTGCAATCAACATGGTTAAAATACTTCAAAAAATAATAAACACATTTTATTGTATATTTTCCTCAATTTATTTTTATTTTTCTTTAAATTATTATTTCTTTTTTTTATGTTGCCTTATTTTGCTGTCGTCTTTATTGTCTCTACTTTACGTCTTTTTGTTGAACTGGATTGTATCCGCAAATGGTTTTAACCGTTTATTGTTAAATAAATAAATAAATAAAATCAGAAGCAATTCTTGCATTTCAAGTATTAGAATAACACGATTAATTTTTTAGATTTATTACTCGCACTTATCGAGACACCTCCCTGTACTTTATCATTGATCGACAAGTGCATCGTTCCGAGGTAAAGAGTTTCCATGAAACGCGGATCCAGTCGCCATGTCCTGGGGCACATGCGTGCGTGCCTATATACGCCCGGCCGTTTAAAGTGAATTACATGCGCCTAAACGGAAGAAAGCAGGAAACATTTGGCCGAGGAACGTGCCTGTGAGTCGCAACGGCCACGGTCAGGAGAAGTCGGAAGATCGCGAACGGCTCTCACTGGCGAGACCGAGCGCCGATGGATTTCTAACCGGAAGGCCGCTGGTTAAAGAGGAAGACGACAGCTGTGACAAGTGGACAATAGCCGCGATCGTTGCTCGTTCTTTCGCAATTTCACGTGACGCGATGGCCCGTCCGCGTTCCTTCCAATACCCTCGCGACTCCGGGTTTCCCTTTCCCACCCCGGAAGTTCCACGTTGCAGCAACCGTCGACCTGCTACCGTCGTCGAAACAACGAGCTGGGATTCCCCAATAGAAATCCGTCGAATTGGAAGTATCTCTGCCTGGGGAGGATCGACAATCCCGCGGGATTGAAACAATGCTGTTATTGAAGCTCCGAGGTCATCAAAATGGAACGGCGGGACGTTAGGCAACGGTGAAAGAAATATTACAATAGGCACGCGATGGAATCAGTATGCGAGACGAGTACGTGTATATTTAATGATCAAGGTCCAACCATGGAAAATGAAACGGTGATAAATAGGGAGAAAGTCGTCGGAAGCGGCGAACGGCAATAAGAGACGTGGAAATTGAATTTTCAGGCGATACCGATTGCGAGAATCGGAAGAGGGTGCGGTTTAAGTATTACACTTTCGAGAGTGGCTTTTCTCTTCGCCATCTAAACGATCCTTTTAACGCCCTATAAAACAAATGCCGCCAGTTTAAATACATGCAAGCAATTATTTGAAATGTGTTCTCGAGATCAAGTTCACCGATAGCGATTTCATCTCTGTGACGGTAAAAAGAGGGTTGGAAAATGTTTAGCGCTAACGTGGACGGTTAATCCCAGCCTCTGTTTCTCAGACGGGTGTTCGTGTATCGCAATCTAGATCGAAGAGTTGCCGATCGCGGAGAGGATTCGTGACGAGAATGGAAAAAGGAAACGAACGCAGACCGCCGGAGAAAGTACCTTCTAACTTGGGCTCTAGAAATCCTCGACCTCTGCCTACGCGCTTCGCAGCTCCCGCGGACGCGTTAGACGATAGCGCCGATTCCAACTCCGACTCCTCGATCTTTTTGCTCGTGATGCCGCCCACGACGCAGGTGCTGCGTCGTGACGCCACCTCGCCTTTCCCTCCGCGTTCAAAAGTGTGCTGCGCGGAGAGCCAGCGGGTTGGGAAACGTTCCAATTCGTTGAATCTATTGCTGCTTCTTTTCGTGGACCGGACAAAACAAACGCGTCAGAAGTGAGTGACGCAAAGGTAGGTATCTAAATTCCAGCGTGATGACAGTTTAGGGGAACCGATCATCCGAATGAGAAATACACTGGAGAAAGCAAAGTACGCGGCGAGAAAAGGAGAAAATGGTAAGTTTTTAAATAGCAAAGAAATGGTTAGGATACTTTAGCTAAATTGCACAATCGGTAAGGAGTTCTTTGGGGCTGACTTCCGGAATATTCTGGTAGAATGCAATTGAGACTGTTCCGTTCACAGGCACGCGGCTACTCTGGAGCAACTACTCCAGCTATAATCGTTGTGATCTATTATCACGTGAGGGATTCTTAATCCTTCGTGATCACACGGGGTGTGTCGAACTCCAGGTATTTTTTTTTCTTTGCCAATATGTTTGTCAATTTTTAGACTTGAACATTAAAATTTAAAAATTTGGCGAAATTTTACATAAAAAATCGCTTTTTTCCACAACTATTTTTTCAACTACAAATTTCAACATATCAAAATTTACATTTTTAGAAGAAGACTATTAGAGTGTGCAATTATCACTCAAATATTAAAAGATTCAAAAATACGAAAATGGTAACACAAAAATGACGCTGAGGTGTAAGGAAACGTAAAAATAGTTTGCAATTAGAAGACTAGTGCAGTTTGAATGTTCTTAGAATCCATTTAATAAATTTAACTAGATGAGGATCAACTTCTGTGACAAAATTTCGAAGTAATCCTCGAGACAGATTCTATTTATAATTGAGTAAACAGGTTTGCTTCGAACGAAAAATGGTAATCTTTGGATTTTAGACACAGAGTTCAGAAATGTGACCTTCCCACCACAAAACTGTGGGCAGAAATGAGTTTCCAGATGTGACAATCCTCCAGTCGCGTTGGCTTTGTCTCGTCTACAATTCACAGTAGCTTACATACCCATTAAGTGGTCCTTGAAAAGAATTTCGCACGTAAAGGTACACTGCACCTATCCCTGTTAATTAAACAACATTGCCTACAGCAAATGTTTCCTCTCAAACTTCAAACCTTCCGTACATCGCCCAAGAGTTGGGTAACCCAAACATTCCGCCATCTCAGTTTCTATGTCAGCCAAACACGGTGCGTCACTAAACTTGACTCACCTAACACACCTACCCAAATCTTTGTCCTGTCCTGTTACCCTCAATTACAATAAGCACTTCTTCTCTCCTTCATTCTTATTAGATCTTTTCCTTTATTCAAACCCACGCTCTAAACATCAAGGATAGCACAGGCTGATCCTGTAAATGGGAATCTCATTTCATCTCACAGGGCGCTCATCGATTAACTGGGAGCTGTTACATAGGCGAAACTTTGTAACGTAGCGGACAAAAGAGTTATCATTTTCTCGATTTCTTTTATTTTGGTTGTTTTTTAGCATCAACTTGGAACTGTGGTATATCTCGAATACGCATACAGTAAATCCTGGTTATTGTCCCGTTTTTACCACGCGTAGTACGCCCGGTGACTATCCCTACCATTTTTCGGAATCCTTCGGTCGAGAGTCAGAGAACGAAAGAGTCGACGGCAACTTCGCGTCAACTTTTTCGTTCCCTCTCGCACACTCTTGTTTTCTCACTCACGTCATGGGCCGCACAGAATAGTGTCCGCATCGCGTCGTACGTAGGGAATTCAATCCCGGTCATTATTTACTATCCCGGGATTGCGGGATTTTTTAAAGTCTATCCCGGGATCCCGGGACCAATCCCGGGATTGGGTAATAGAAGAATTCAGTAATTAAAATGATTTACTATATGTTAAAATTCTAAATCTTTATTTAAAGTAAACAAACATGAATTAAAATCATTTTTAAGAATAAAAAAACAGTCTGAATAAGTATAGGTAATATCAGTAAACCATTATGAAGCGTTTTGGAAATGTACACGAAGAAATAGCAAAGCATCTAATGTATCATCTCCTAGCTGACTTCTTATTTTATTATCTATATAACCGGCCGCTGAAAAAGCTCGCTCTGCTTGTCGGAGGAATTGATAAGAAATATTGATATGCTTGTTCTAGGATTCCACTACCCTCGAAGAGATGTCAGCCGGTTCGGCGCATTTCGACCTACAAATTTTCGACTTTACGTGTTCAGACAAATTGCAATTTGCAACTCGCACGATTTCGAAATAGTGGAAAGTGGGAATATCATTGTAAAAATAAATACAATTTAGTTAGTTATATGCGATTCAATATTTTTATTTAAATAAATTATTATTATTATTGTCCTTATTATTATGAATGACTATATTGATTTATTCTGTTTATTTTGATATTTTTCAGTTGTTCATAAAGTAATTCGCATTTTTTAAAAATCCCGAAAATCTCGGGATTAGTGATATCAAATCCCGGGTTTTTTTAAATTAAAAAAACAGCCGGGATCCCGGAATCCCGGGATTGAATTCCCTAGTCGTACGCCAGCCCCGTTCGTCGGGTTTAATACGAGGATTTACTGTATTCTGATGGAGAATAGGAAGCTGTATAAAACCCCGTTAAAATTGAATTTATTTAAATAACAAACACAAGTTTGATATGGCATTGAACGGGGCATCAGATTGTTTGGGTCGACAAAGGAGTTGCCACTTTTGCTAACTTTTTAGGCCGCCCTAAAAGCAAATGGTGCCTGAAAATATTAGATTTTTTATTACTTTTCAAAAATGGTAACTCTTTTGCCAGCTACTGTAAATAGATAATCCCTCATATAATAATGATTATAACTTTACAATTTATATACCAAGGGCTAGTCCCGTTTAAATAAATAAATAATAATAATGATGATGATAATTCTCTGTACTACAAATATGTACCTAGGGTTCCCAATTTCGTTTTGAGAATATTCCGAATCATCGAAACGTCAATATGTCGCCTATTGCTTCAATCGCGACACGCAACTGGCGCAATTCCAATTTCTTCTCGCGATGGGCAATAGAAGTGTGATTGGTCTCGGAAATCGGCTTCTTCTCACGTCCCGTTCTCGTTCTCCAAGTGTAATCGGAATTAGACGTTTCAGTTACTGCTTCTTTCTTCTTCCTCCTTTCTACCACTGTCCTCCCGAGACGCGTCGTCGTATTTCCGGCTCGCTGACCGCGATGACATCGAAATCACCGACAGAGCGAAAGAAACCACGGGAGAGCAGCGTCGCAATTATGCTCGAGACGTGCAACGACGGAAAAGGGAAATATGTAGTTCGTTGTCCCTGGCAGGTTGTGGAACGGTATTTCAAAATTGCTTTGCACCTCGATGGATGCACTCGGCTATACGTCGCGGGTATACGATTGCAGTCACCACGTTAGCCTCTTCAAACTCACTCCGTAAGCTTTCTAATTAATCGACGAACGGAGTTTCGTTGGTAAATGACTTTCCAAATTCGCGAGGGTTCACCGCTAACTGCCAAGGTTGTGTGAATAAGGAAAGCACGTTCAGTGGTAGAGAAACGGCAAGATGAATCATTGTACACGCAATAGGACTCGGCCGGGGAACTTGAAGAGGTCCTCCGTGTTTGTTAGTCGAAAGTGGCCGACCGTTTTGGGACACGTGATCCTGTAGATCCTCCATCGCGCAGAGAAATTACGCGCACGGAGAAAGGCGGGTGAACCGAGGAATTCTGGGCGAAAAAAAGGTCAGCTCCGTGTTGAGTCAGTTGACAAACCTGATCCGCGTCGAGAGACGTCGTGACACTTATTATTGGCCCTAGGAAGAATTACTTCTAAACGAGTTGCCAGTCAGAAGATTACGGAAAATATTATTGCAACTTGCAAGTAGCTCGCGGCGACCCTGAAACGGTCAGTCGGACCGTTTCCCAAGCGTGGATTCGCGGCTCGTGCTGGTATCGGTAAACGTTCGATTGCAGGTTTTTCGTGTCCGAAATACGCGCGAGGCATAGGAACCCTCTGCGTGCAACGAAAGTAGGCTATAACTGAAAAAGAAAGCGTTCGCAAACAGTTGGCTCGCGGATCATTTTCATTGTTTTGATATGTAGAGTGGATTCTGCGTGGAAACGCGTCGAATTCATTAGAGGAAGTAATTAAAGAAGTTTCACGTGTGTACGTGAACCTTTCCTCGTCTTTATGAGAATTTCCCATCGTTCCTGTCGATATGCCGTATGCTCCTCCGCGCGAAGCGTCTCGAACTCGTTTCCCACTTTGACCGCTCCTTTTTTCGGTCGTATGTAAATGCAAGGGCGATGACGATTAACGTCGCTCTCTTAAGGATGAGGAAAGTAACTGGTTACAGTTTCACGGTCACGGGCACAACAAAAACTCGCGCATAAATACGTATGCACGCTTTGCGGATTCTTGCATCGCACGGGCAGGCTGGAACTACTCCCATCGTTCTCAACACCGATTTTTAGTAGAAATTCGTTTCGGTGTATGTCGGTTCAAAGGGGGGTCACCTAATACTACATACTTTTTTAGTTACTCGCAGTTTTCAGGATTTAAATTGTGTTCAGTTTACATTGAAAGGCAATGAAATTGTTTATGGATTGTCTGTATTGCAAATTTCACCAACCCGCGCTAATTTATTCTGGAAATCAACGACAAAAGTGCAATTCTCCTCGGGTGAAAAGTTCGACGGGCTCAGAGATTGGCAACATCTTTATTTAAATAAATTTCGAATAAGGAATAAAAGTTAAAAACAATTATTCGTCATGTGTCCAATAAAGCTGACTCAGGTTAACTGTATTTGACGAATAAGAGTCAATACTCTAGGGGGTGATTCTACGGGCCAAAATAAGACGAAAATATAGAATACAATTTTTTAATATCGCGCTTCGTTTTCAAGAGAATTTCACTATAATTTTTTATTAATACTTCGGAAACTAATAATACCCGAACCTACAATTTCAGATTTAGGATCCACACCTCCTCCCCTCAAACCTCGTGTCGATACTGGCCACTGGGGCCATTCGGAAAAATATCCATATTTTTATTCCTCGGAAGTTTCAACTTCAGCGTCGAATAAATTTTTCAACTTTAACTTTCCGACGTTGAATAATTTTCTGGCGCGCGTCGAGTCTCCGAGGTCCGGGGATTGAGGCCTAGCGCGCGCGTTACAATGTAGTATCGTCCAATGACGGTCCTCGGCGGCTCAAATACGCGGCAGAAAATTACGATTGATTACGATGACGTCGAATGAAATTAAAGTTACGGTTAAAATCAAGTTGAAACGCTCGACGAATAAAAAAATTAACTTTATTCGTTAAATAATCTAAAGCTAAAGTAATTTTTATGTGATCCGTTATTTAAGCAATTCTTTATTTAGTTAATGCCCGATTCTGGCCGGGCTACACCCAGCGGTTCGAGTGAAAACGGACGGAAAATTTAAGACGGCATCGCCGAGTGACCTCAGAGTCCGATTACATGATTAAATAATTGTCCCCGATTCGTTAACGGTTCCTACAACGGAATTCACGAAGTGGACGTCGAGGGAATGAAGCAGAACCGTCGTTGCGGTTTGGAAAAGTAAGCCACGCGAACACTTGAGGCGTTTGCCTCTTTTGTCAACGGGCATCACACTTCAATCTTCCGCCTTTTAACTGACGCGACAAATACAATTATAAGCAAGGCCAGATTAAGAACTTTTGAGGCTCCCTTATACAGGGTGATCACTTCAACGCAATGTACCTACGGTTCCTTAGCATTTCCGATAATTTGATTAAAAAGTGTTTCTAACAAAAGTTAGATTTAAAAATTCAGAAAATTTCTATGATGCCCCCTTTTCTCTTGATGTCCTAAGCACGTGCTTATTTGGCTTAGTTTGTTTAACAGCATTGATTATAACATCCCCAAATTGAAATTACATACATACAGTGACTGACAAATTTGCGGAATAGAGAAACTGTCGCATTCGATCATCCAAATTTGTGCATAATTTTACTTTCCTATTAAAATCAGAGTAATTGGACGACAGTCGGATGTGAGAACCAAAAATGGCAGGGGGATCAGAACAAAAGCAATACGGTTCACACAATTCTCTGAATTCTTTTTTCTATAAACGAGCCCGATCCGATCAGAGAAATCGCTCGAAAAGGTGAATTCGCTGCAAATCTGATTACAAATATTCCAATGCGAGAAACGTACCGTAAAGGCTGATCCATCCTAGTATCCAAAAGCTGAACAGAAGTTTGCCGATCATCTCACGTTCGTGGGCCAGCGGGAAGCCAAGCTGTTCTTCTCAAAACTCCATCACCCGCGTGCCGATTCGATGACCCAAGGAGCACGTGTTCACCGGTTCGCGACAAGGAACTCCCAAGCACCCGAATGTTAGCGTGCTTTCGGCCTCTCGTCCGTTTCAACGCCGACCGACGTGCAAACAATGGAGAAACTAACTGGATCCGCTCGAAATCGGGCAGGGAAAAAAAAGCAGACGATCGATCGTAGCCGGCGTGACTTGCTCGATCCAAGCGATTCGATTTTGCGTTTCCCCCTCTACCGATTTCTCCCGTCCTTTGAAATTCGCGGGCTACTCTCTCGCTCCTCGGCGATTAATCATTCGATCTCCGATTATCTTCTACCCGGTGGTTCCATTTTAAAGGAGTCGACGGTGGTTTGCAAAGACCGTGATCGGTAGTGACTTGGAGGAGCCGCGGTTGTCAAGTAGAGGCGCCGTTTCTTTTCAGCTGGCTGAACTCTTCAACTTCTCCTGCTTTCTCCTTCGAAAGACTTCGAGGTGCCTCGAACGCTCGGCCGATCGCCGGTCATCGGGTAGATCGTCCAGGATCCTTCACTCGATTCGCGAAACTCGTCGCGGGGTTCGTCGGGCACTGATTTTTCTACAAACGTTCACATCATCGATCGGTGGGCGGAGGATCGAAACGACGTCGTTCCATGCCGACGATTACGCGCTCGATCGACGGCCACGAGTCAAGCTGCTCGGTTTACGGGACTCGGCTCGATTGAGGCGGAAATCGGTATGGTTGCAGACGTCTCACGCGGCTCTCCGTGGATATCGCGTTTTCATTTGCCCGGATCGCTTTCGAAGCGATCTCGAGCCTCGGCTTTTCACGGAGCGGCACACTCCGGCAAAACGAGAGGCCTGGAGTGCCAGCAGAAACTAAGAGAGAGTTCGTACTGTCGTTCTACACCTGCAGCTACGTACAGAGCTGCTGCCTCGTGGCCTACTATAACAGAACTGACTCCCACCATGGTGTTGCCGTGTCTCTTTACCTGCTATAAGCGAACGGTGTTTACGCGTCGTCTCTCCCGGCGGCGGGCATTCCCACTGACGCGATGCCTTTGGGCGCGCACGTCGTTCATGACGATTCTCGCGAAATCATTGAGGAACTTCGATGGGCCTCGCTCGAGTCCCATGCTGTGCTTGACAAGGGCGGTGCACTGAGGCTCGAATCACCGATTTAAATCGGTATCGGTATTCCTGAGACATCCTGTAGTAGTAAGCAGGGATCAGGAAATTCCGATGAAGACGCCAATGTAAGTCAATCATTTTTCTGAGCTCTTGATTTTAAAGAATTCTGAGGGGTCTTCATTGTTTTCTTCACTGGCGATTAGATGCCACTTAATTCTTAGTGCGCATTAACGCCTTATTCAACCAATACGCAATATAGGGCGTTTCAAAACAAGTGGTACGATTTGAAAGAAGAATTTTCTTGTAGAAAACACTTTAAGTGCTATTAAATTATATAAAAAAATTTATCGCAAAATGTTCTACATGCCAATGGTGATACTATAGTATGGAATTTGGTTTTTGGCACTTACAGTGTTTTGTACAAGGACCTCAATTCTTCTAGAAGCAAGAAATCGAAACTGTGGAGCACCCATTGGCGAATCACGGTTAAGTTTTTCACAAAGGAATCTTATTCAGCGCATCGTGTTTACCTTTTCAAAGGGGATTCCCTACTCCCGTACTTTAAAACACCCTGTATGTTGTTGCTCAACACGTCGGCCAACAAAGGCCGTAAAATTTTCCTAGGGTGTCGCAATAGGGAAGTTTCACCACCGTCCAAAGCATCCGCACAATTACACGCTAACAACGCATTACCAAATATTATATCACCGTGCTAGAACCGAAAATGGATTCGTGTACTCCCCCGTAGCAATAGAAAGGAACTGCGACTCGCTTTCGCGAACAATCGTTGAATGGGGATCGATTAAGACAATATAATCCACGAGGTCATCTTTCCCCTTTGTCACTTTACTATTATTTCTTTCAATTCTATTATTTTTCGCGGAACGCGCGCAGATACAATGTCACGCTGAGAGTTCGTCAGCATTGAGTTGTGAAAATAACACCTGCGTGATAATCACAGTCGTACGTGTCGCCGATAAACTATAGAATAGGAGGGACAATATTGGTTGCGTAAATTTGTCTAACAATTTATACGGGTTTACGAGTAGGAAGGCACAAATGGACAAAAAAAGCAACATTCGAGTGACGCAATGGCAAGCCGAACCATCGAGAGTATGTACTTGGGCGTGTTTGGAAGAGTTTAAGTTCCTGAGAGCGTGCCTTCGCCTTTATTATAAAGGGTTTCCCGTTGATAATAATAATAGCAATAATAATAATAATAATAACGCTAGACGAAAATTTGATAGTCGTTTCATTTAACAAATTTCACTGATAACCTCAAGTAGTATCCATCATCCTGAAACATCCTGTAGAATCTACGCCTCGATTGTCCTCTCGTGAAGCTTCTCCCAGCGACACGACCAGCGTTGCCAACTCAGATTTTTGAAAATCCGTAGAGAAAAGTTCAACATTTCGTAGAATTCTGTAGATCCCCCTTTGAAAAATCCGTTGATCTGCGGATTTTCTTCATAAGTGTTAATTATTACATGTATGAAAGATGCTAATTCCCTTGCTCATGGAAACCGTGCTTTCCCAAATCCTTTCTAGAAATCTTATATTTCGACCCTCCCCTAACATCCTCAAAAAAATTATTGTCACAACAAAAATTCACAAATTACAAAAAAAGTTCACGTGCAAAAGTTGTGAAATCGACTTTTACAAATTCCACTTCAGTACAAGAGCTTTTCACAAAAATAATGTTTCCCCGAAAATCGTTTTTGTCAAAGACTTTCGGCCCGACGTAAATTCACGAAAAGGAATTAAAAAAGTTCACATGCAAAGATTCTGAAATCAACTTTGCTAATTCCTATTGTACTCGTTCAAAATGCAGGGTAGTAGAACTAGAAATTAATAGCTTGAATTCCAGCAATTAAGTGTGATGAAAAGCTCTTGTATTGAAGTGGAATTTAGCAACCCGCGGTAAATCGGCAGTTTGGATCGTAAAAATCAATGGGTCAAATTAAACAGTAAATGATTCCTTTCACCAAGATCAGAATCTTTTGTTTTATCAATTAACTCATGAAAAGGGTAAAAAATCCGTAGATCCGTAGATAAAGTAAAAAATCCGTAGATCTACGGAAAAATCCGTAGGGTTGGTAACACTGGACACGACAAAAATGTATTTCCTTCTCGGTACTTCCTTCTCTAGCTTCCTTAACGATAGAAAGCGACACTTTCCATCTTTACTGCTTAATGTTTTCGTTCGTCACTTTCCTTCGCTCCATATCTCGATGTGTACCCGTTGAAAGTTCATCCGCAGCGGCTTCGACAATTACTTATGATTAACGCGAAGGCCAAAAGACGCGGACACGGCAGCCAGAGAAAGTTCACCGGGAGGAAATCGTCGTGGCTGTCGATGTTTGTCACAGAGAAAAAGAACGCAAATAATCGGTGCGATCGCCTCGCGCGGCGTGACACGAATTTTCTTGTCACGGCCGGGCTGCAGGATGTAATTTTTTGACTGACACGTGTTCGGGTGCTGCGCGCGAGGTGAAAACGTGCGTTTACGTTAATAACGAACGGCGCGCGGGACACTTATTCGACGCGAAGAAAACTGTAATCGTTTACTTTCACTTTTTCATCGATAATCGCGACGTGTGTGCGATCCTCATAGCCAATAGGTTCTACGTGCTCTGCTACCGCGGTTCTATTAACGACGGGACGTGAGTTTTAGAACACCGAATATGGCTGCAGAAGCGTGGAAACGTTTTTCTCTCGTAAGCCTTATTTGCTGCCCGATAATTTTAAACTTAATAACTTACAAGCAAAGGTAGGTAGGGTCTCTAGTATACAGCTACATTTTTATTGGGTCATTCTTAATGTTACAGCAAAGAACAGTTTGATGCTACCTGTATCATTAATGGAGTTCTATGAATACAAAAGATCATGAAAAAATTATGCAGACAGTGAAGCTGCTGCGTCGATCGGAGATATTCATCAGTATATACAACAGTATCAGACTAGATACAGCAACTTTCCCTTAATGAAAAGTGTAAAGCTCTCTGTCTATGCATTAAATGTACAAGGAAACTATGAAACCGAAGTAACGGGTATCACATCTTGAACTTATAATATTTCGACTCGTCGAAATCATCTTCGATCTCTTCGATTATCTTTACTTTAGACAGGGGTGTGCGTGCCTGTATCCTCGCTTGACGCTGCTCTTCCGAAATGGTATCCATATTAAGAGGAAGCGTGATTATCATTCTCGGTACGTCGTACTCTATATTAATGCTACTACCATCCGATAAAACTAGACGAGTAGGATAAGTGCGCCTGTATGTCTTTCTATGTGCTTTGGTTATTGCCGCCGTCCAGCAATTCAGTTTCCTGCAAAGGCATGAGGCAGTCTGTGCTGTTCGTAAAAGCGGAGTTACGTTCATTCTGAAATACAAGAATATCCGCATTAATGAAAATTATTACGTCTGCGAAGAGGTTAGGACCGACACATGAATCATTCAAGTCGAAAAGCACATTAAAATCAACACTGAATCATTGGTCGTTAACATTACTCTCTGCAAGCATTGTTCAACAGTAATGTCAATTAATTTTGCATGAAATTCGGGGAAGAAAGTAAACTTGCCTGTCTATTCCGAATGACACCAATAACCTCACATAACAACACGTTCTGCGCAAGCTCAGCGACATCGCGCGGCACAATCTGCGACCAACAGATGGCCACGCGATTATCGAAAGCAAATCGAGAGTATCGACGGTTCGAATTACGAAAACCAAGGCGGCTTCAACCGTTCGGTGTTGCGCGAACGGTTCGCGGGTCCGAAGCGCAGAATTTTCGGCAGGAGACAGTGAATCGGTCGAGTTTCTGCATCGTGCTGCGGCGTGGAAGTATACACGTCCATGGGCACACTTGGATCCTGTTGGAATTTCCACGTTGCTTGGCGAGTGAATTTTCGGTTAACGTATTCCAAGTGGGAGCATCATAGTTTTGCCGATACCGGCATCGGGCGTTCGTTTACGCGTTTCAGTGATGGATAAATAGTTGTTCTTTATTATACGGATATAAATAAGTCGGTGACGGAAAGTGATATCAAACGCAATTCGGCTCGTCCTCTTGCGACTCTTCGTAACTGCTACCAGGTATCTCAAGGTATTCTTTACGATCCCTGTGGAAACGAATTCTCCATGATCTATGTATACATAATACCGTTTTTTTTAAATATATATCAAATAGGGAAGTTATGAGTCTTCTGAATGAGCGATTCTACTTTAAATTTCTTAACTGTGTATGGTCGACTCTTGGCCGTTGTAAAATGTTAGTTTTATTAGTATTGTTAGTAAATTCAATACAACACATACATCTACACACACACGCACGCACGTTGCCACGTATGCAGCGCAATAACTGATTTACTGCAAATTATCGCACTAGCTTTGTGTGCAGGCTAACGTCATTAAGGTTCCAATATCTCGCGAGGATTTTTTTCACGAAAGAGCTGGTTTCGTTTTTCATCATTCCAGATAAAACTTTATTGCTACATGGGAGTTTATTAAGTCACCATAAGGCATGCAAAGGGTCGTTGCGTGAACCGAGCGTAACGATACCAGTTATGGCACAGTCTCGCTGAACGTACAAGTCAATATAATGATGCAGAATTATTACTCGTCTAAAGTGTACAAGGCTTACAAAGTTGCGTACTGTATTCGTATCCATAATTCTGAATCATCTGTACAATCTGTACTTAACGACTCGTCCCACGCTATAAACATAACTTTAATACACATGCATAAATGTCACAACATCGACAACACTCTCTGCGTACAGACTTAAACCAATTTATTAGCTTCATTGGCTTAAAATAGTTGACGGGCTCCGTCGCAACACTGGACAATGACAGGCGATTAAATCGCAAGACATATAAATCAAACATTTACACTTAAGTCAAAATGCAGAAAAACATGCAGATAGTTTTTATTACAATTTTCCATATAAGTATATAAATGTAGGGACTTGAACAATTATAAGGCGTTTGAAATTTTGAATAAGTGTTAAATATTACAAATCTCTTCTACGAGCTAGACGATTATCAAAATTCTCTTCAGTTGCGGTGTTACCACTATGTGGACAATTCCAATTAGTAACAGCGAGCTTTTCAGTTTTCACGGTTTTTCACCCTGACGTAACATCACAGATAGATATCGAGCACATTTGCATATTATATTTGCAAAACGGTCATTTGGCACGGACAATTTATTTATCTCTTTTCGTATACTGTAAAATTACCCGTATAATGATTTTATATGGGAAGGATATTATACATATTCATTTAATATTAATCCATCAAAATTCATTAATCTACGTTAAAACGCGGCGAATTAATTCCTAAAAATATATACACCTATTAAATTAGGTTCCCGGTCGTCTCTAACATTTATTCATAATTAACAACCAACAGAGACTCATTTACACATTAAATAATAAACCTAATATCAATTTTAATTTATGTACTTCAATGCTGTCAAACGGAATGTAAAATTCGTATTGCGATGCAATAACATATACTAAGTAGAACATATCGAATACTGAACAGTTTCCATTCGCAATGGAACGAAATGGTACAAGATTTTGTTCCTAATACATTCCTATTTCCGTCTCATAGATAGGAGCACGTATCTTTCGCCATTGCCCTCCTGTCTTCGTCATATAAATTTTCCCATTTGACAAGTGTTTCATCACTTGTTGTATTCCGGGTACTTGTTCTGTAAGAATTTCGAATTTTGCAAACTTGCGCGATGCGGAAGACGCGGAAAATGTATATGGCAGTGAGATGAGTCTAAGACAACAGTAACGGCGATCGTTGCTTATATTCTGTCATTGAGGTCAATCATCTTTTCATTGATAAATCTGTAAAATCAAAAACTTTGCTCTACCACGTGTATACAACTATTTGCAATAGCGTAAGCATGTATGCATGTATAAGAATTAAACTGCATAAGATTTAAGCAAACTCTACGTAGTCAGTGTGAAGTGTTCAATCAAACTTTATACACATTCGTATGTACATAATAAATCAATTCAATTTTATTATATATATATATATATATATATAAATATATATTCATTCATTACCCTTACAAATGTATATATATATATATATAATAACACGAATATATGTATTAACTTCTCAATCTATTCATAACTTTCCATTATGAGCCTCATTAATCGCTTTTATTAAAAAGAACCTTAAGTTTCCAATTTTTAGTTGCTGCCAAATCACAAAATGTTAATTATTTTATAATTACTCGTAATATACGTGACATGCAAATAACATTATTTCGCACATGCAATATACCATGCTTTCATATTTATGCAAATCGTTTAACGTTAAATTAAATAATACACGAAAACATGCAGCATGCAATAGTTTAACGTAATTAGCTACTAGGATTTAAAATAGAAAAGTCTACGTATTATCTACAACTGTACAAGGTCAGTGGAACATGAACTGTTAGTTGGGTGAATGGTAGATGATAACCAGAAGAAAGGAAAATCTACGTACCTATACAAAACGTAGTGTTGTATAATGAAAAATATATCAAACGCGACTGAAAAGAATCCCAGTCCGAATTTCGTCGGATCTCCGAAAATACTCCCCCAATCATCTGATAAAAATAATCGCCATTAATAATTTGAAAGTGGATCGAAAGCTCGGTTTTGTAATTACACATCGGTCCTCTATACGTTACCGTAATTGTATGCGTTCAATATCATCTGTAGCATCGACAACATTCCACCAGTAAAGTCTAAGAATATATTGCCGATACTCCATCCAACGGTGGATTTTCTTTTGTAATTGTAAAACGCTTGCGGCACGTATTTAATCAACGTTATGCACAATTTCACGTAGCTACAGTAATATAGAAAATCGAGCCATGCCAACACTTCTACCGCGGCCAGTATCATAGAAAGAAATACAAAGACTGCAAATATTCCGTGAATAATACGCGCAGTCGTAGATACTCTCTGGCTGCCTGTCTAAAAAATTAGTAATTTTGTTCTCGTATATTGAGCGTTGATTTCATAGAATTAACGCGACAGTTGATAGGCTGATTATTTACCTCATAAATAAAGCACTGAATAATAGTTATCACAGTGGCAAATACTGCATGCAAGGAGAAAAATATGTCGTTCACTTGTACAGGATTTAAACCTTTCGGGGATCGCCTGAAATACTCAAGCTGAAAAGGGAGTCATAGATTAATATGTGATCCTTACTCCTCCGTTTCCTTATTTAACGTACCTCTATTTCATTTATCCAGAATAGACCACAGTTGAATAAGGCGTACATAATGAACCCAACCACATTTAACGACAAATAATCAAAATTTAAGCCAACTACGCTTTTGCGCTTGTAGTTGCTGTATATTTGTGGATAGAAGCTTACGCTCCATGCTAAAAAGTAAACCCATCCCACCACGTTACTTATGTGGTAAATTGTCTCTGACTTTTCTATCGTAACTCTGACAAATGCTTGTGAAAAGCTGTAAGAATGCGAGAAAGAAAGCGTTACAATAATTCTGATGCGGACACTATTGTTGCGTGTGCTAATGTGTAGGATGCAAAAATTCTTAAACTCCCTTCTTACTTTAAATCGACTTTATCCAATTGGTCCCGAGGAATCAGTATCACTTTAAAACTTGTCATTACTCACTACTTTAAATTACTTGGATAGAGTTTCACTTATTTTCAAATTTCACAATGTACAACGTCGAAACACTGTAGAATAGCAGGAACGATAACACCGAGTCACTTTTTATTAAAAAGATTTGCAGAACAAATGGATCGATACATTTGTTACTAGCGGCTAATTGCGACAGATTTTAGTTGGAGCAGAAAGTAGTCTGCTCAAAATCTGAGCACAGACTGACTGAACTTTAAGTTTAAGACACGATGACTAGTACAGGTCAGGAGGCTATCTCTACGAATTGCTGTCAGTGGGTACTATTGAATGTAACGCTGATTAAAATCTTTCGGAATCTTTTGAACTTAGTCGTAAAAGTAAATATTGACATTGTCCCTAACACGATCGCCTACTGCAATTTGATACCAGGGAGGGGAAGGGCGAGAAATAGATTAATTCAGTTAATTTCCTTGAGCTCGTATCTGTTTGTTTTACCCCCTGTGAATCGACTTAAAGCTATCTTCGTCTGTGCTTATAAGTACATCAATTTCGCAGCCTTCTATCGACTTAGATCATTTCAAAGCACTGTTATGTTACAGTACCTATTCTATTTCCGAAGCGTGTAAAAAGGTGATAATCTACTTTTTTTTAAAATTTATTACTTGCGAATACTTACTTTGCGACATCGCTAGGTGTGACATTAACATTAACAATCGAATGTCCCGCATTCAGACCTGTTACAACTATATTCCATGTACTTTCCATTTCATTTCCATTAATACTGATGTTAGATGGGTTGACACGAACCAAATCCGGATGTTGCACGTCCACCCTGACCAATACACTCTGAAGAAACTTGTCCCTGCGGAAGAGAATTACATTGTTTGCAACGTTCGCTTTATTTGTTAATTACAATAATGCAGCCAAGGCAATAAAGCGAAATGCCATGGAGCATAAGAAAGGCTTATCTTAATTGGCTATGGTTCGAAGATAGTTCATGAAATATTGCAATTAGGTATATTCCACAATCGCTATAGTATTTTTATATAATGTTATCAAGCGTTATCCCGCCGTGATTAAAGTATATTCCTAAAAGGAACGTAAGCTAATAGATCACTTAGGGAAGTAGTTTATTATACAGCCCACCAATCGTTCACACGAAATTCTCACTTTAGACAATGACGAAATACTCACGTTACGTCTAATGTAAACTGCCGCTGATTATGTAACTGGACTTTTAGATCTTGTGGAGAAACTGTAATGTCTGCCCATGCTTGCCCTGCAACTGAAACATTATTTGTCCTGTGAAATTTATTTGCAGAATCTACTTTGCTAAACACATCGCGCTACTTACCTACGAGTGCAAAAATGCCAATACACCAAGAGTACGCCATTCTGGACATCCTCTGAAATAGATTAAATGCAGCTTTAGTACCAAATCTCCAGCAGATTCAAAGCTTCATGCTATAATTTAGTTTCTAATGTATAACACAACGCACTACGCATAGCTATACTTTTACAGACACTTGCCGACAAGCGATAGCTAATCAAAGGATCTCGATGGTCCAGGATTCTTAGGAAATTGACAAATCTGACAAATCAGAGAGACCTTATATAGCCTCGGGTTTCTGCGCAATTGCTTTAATAGACTCTGTTATTCGACATTACAATCGCTACTCGGACGTGTGTACATTTACTCGGGAGCAGAGTCTCCTGACTTCTGAAGGCTTTGACCGCTTGACACGCGGAAGAAACACGGAAGTCGTACAAAGTGCCGGGCACTTTGCTGGGTGCAGTGTGCACGCACTACGCGCCATTTCTACCGGCCGATAGTGTACAAAGATTCGCGAGCTGTCATTCGAGGAGATCGATATCTGGATTACCGAGGATCTATTCTATTCGTCCGATAACGGTGACCGGTGTTAATCGAACGAGAATTACGCACCACCTTGGCATGATCTCGCACGGCGCGCTGGCTTTTAAAATCGATGAGGAAAACGGTTCCCCATGGAAAGACACAGGGAGTATCAATCGAACTTAACCTCGGAAGCTCGACGACCTCGATGAAACGTGCCGACGTGGGGCGTTAAAGGCGATAAGACCGGTAGCCCTCAAACTCTTCGGCATTTCGCGGCAGTCTCGACTGATAAGGCGTCGCGTTGTTTCGGTCGCGAGGCCTGGCATCGCCAATATTGCGCGGCAGGCTGTGCGAAAAATCAATCGAGCCTTCGAATCGTTCCAGTACAAATGGGAACGGGGAAGTGGGAACCACGCGTTCGCCATTTACGTTGCTGCCGCGCTGGCAGCGTAACACGCAGAACGCAGCAAAACACGGCACGCTTGGACAAACTGTATTTCAAAGCAGCAAATTTCTTTGACTCATGGCACTGGTTTTTATAACGATGAAAGTTATATGTACTTTCTACAATTTCTCGTAAGTTAGGATGTAGAATATAAAGATTAAGAGACGAATGTTTAGGTGTTACTGAGTTGTGGCAATTCGTCGTAGGTGTATTATTGAAAAGTTGGAGAATCAAGCTGGTGTAAGTGTCTCGTTGGGGCCATTCTGGTAGAGTAGTGAAAGAGGTTTCTCAGGCTAGTATCGGGATATTTGCATGCAAATGGCTGGGCAGCACGATGCCATTAACGAGCTCTATAGCGTCGTGGTTATCCTTTTGATACGCAATGTTTCAGTCTTCCATACTCTCCCTTTTCCCTCCGTTTCATCGTATTCATTATATTCTTTCTCGCCCTATTAATTTTCGTAACGCCCAGGCCGGTAGACCCATAACATTCCCTTCTGCACGAGTTACGTGCCTATTCAAAGTTAATGGACCTATTATTTCTCCTTTAAAACGTTTCAATACCATAGTTCCCGTTGTAGGAGATACTCTTTCCTTTTGGCGGACGTTGTTGCCCGTATCGATTAATTGTTTCATCGAAGCAAACACGCTCTGTGTCGTCGTGGGTCGCGGATGAGCGGTGCCGGGTCCAAATTTTCCGCGGCTTTATCTGCCGATTACTCACGTTTCCTTTGTTATACACGCTCACTCGTGCCACGGAAAATTTTCCTCTTCTTTTACCTCCCGTTTGCCGCAAATGCGCTCACTGGTTTGTGAAACCCCCGCTTTCACTTTGGCCACGGCGTACGATAACACAAAGTGATAGAGAAGGAAATTAAATATTGACATGTAAGTGACGTATCGCGAAAGGCGTAACGAGCTGCGTTACAATTTATTCTTCTCTGCACGGAGCAATCCAATCCGAAGTTCCGGAATAATGCAACGTTCGCGTAGATAGTCTAAATCATCGAATTCAAGGCTAACGCTTCATAATATTTATAAATACCCTAAAAGGAACAATGAAAACGTTCAAGATTCGTATGAATACAAGAACCAACCGAGGGAGACCCGCTTCTGTACTTAAGTCGCAGGGAAAACAAAGATTGCTGAACCGAGAAGCAATCGTCATTAACGAAATGGAGAAAGATGTGTCTACGTTACTCCAGGGAAATCGAACCCCAGTAGGAGCCTAAATTTCCATAACAATGTGACGTTAATGCTTCGCATTCGGCATTAGGAAAATTCTTGCTCGGCAAGTAGCTCTCGATAGCGATTCAAAGCCGGGAGGGGGCGGCAGTGTACACGGCATAGACATTTCGAGATAGAATAAATCGAAAGAGAGATCGTCGTTCGAGTGTACCCGGCGTCCCAAAGGGCCTTCGCGGAGCCCATCGCGGAAACAGCTCCGAAAGTCGATCGGGCGGCATGGCTGCCCGCTGCCGCTTTTGTTGCCGCATACACGGGGCTACCTCGTCGGCAATATTTTCCTTTGCGTCATGCCGGCCGGCGTAGGATGGACCTAATCCTCCAAGATAGCCCATCAGCCTTGCCCGCCCGTTCCTTCTTTCCATTCTATCACTTTCAATTCGCCTTCGATATGGATAAACAGGATCGCTCCCGGTCGGACGTTCGCCAATATACCTTGAAATTATTCGGTCGATTCGTTCGACCGGAATACCCGGCGAAATATCCCTCTCCCATCGGATCTTTCTTCGTACTCGGGAATTCAGAAGCCTGTTGGTGGTATCCTGAACATTTCCGGGACCTTTGAAAGTATTCTGCTCGGCGGAAATCTCCCGTGGTCCCGGGCGATTCGGAATAGGGCGGATCGAGGTTCACGCATCGCGAGGATTGTTCGGCATGAGCATTTATGGAAACATCCTGTTGTTCGGCTGGATTTGAAGACTCGGCGGAGCTTTAAAGCTCTTCGATCGGTTTCTTTCTTCGCTGGGAAACATGGCACTGCAGAAATTTCGGTCCCCTTTCCTCTGACGGTCTTCTTTTCGAATGTGTGCGCGTGGCCAGGCGGCTCGCAACGCGCGCAAGTATTCAATCGTATCAGTTCAATTTCAACGGTGCCGTTTGTTCCCGTTTTGTCACTCGTCATCTGCATCCTGTACGTATCTCGTGGGCGACCAATTGTGCGTGCTTCTTGATAAACTTTAGTTCGCCCCACTGGGTCAAGTGTCGGGGAAGTTCCACCGAGATTGCGGAAACTGCTTCTCGCATTGAAAAGGAACAGAAGCGAGATAACGGAAGAATGAGATCAGGGCGATGAAAGCGGGAGGGGAACAGAGGCAGACGCGATAGAGGGTCGATGTAATTACGAATATAATCTGGATAGACTTTTAATTCATTAAGGCGGAGCGATAAGGAGCGCCGTCTCGTGAAAAGGAATTCGTGTTTGAAACTATCATTCGGAGCACTTTTGATTTCATTCACGTAAACACAGGGCTGTATATCGAGGTTGATCAGTTAAGGGGTTAGGACACAGTAACCGGCCAAGAAAGCAGACGATTTTTAAACGACGATAATAAGAAAAGTGAACAATCGATTAATATAAGGTTTTGTGTTTTAGTTCACTATATTATGAACTATAAGAAAAGCATATAATATTTACAAAATAGCATTTGTACGCCGTGCAATGTCTCCATTTAAAATGTCCATTTTTTTTTCGGATGGCCAACTGGTGGGCCGGATTCCGGGAAATCGGTTGAACTGTAACAAAAACCCCAAAAATGTCATAAACTATAATATATTTCCTAGGCATTGACGATCCAACATTTCAATCTTTGCGAAAATTGATAAAATGGCCGATGTTTTTGAAAAATAATGATCAAATTTCGACAAAAGTGAATCTTTTGTGTGATCTTTTTGTTTATATTTTGTACTATAATTAAAAAATTTAAAATGTTGGATCGTCAATGCTTAGGAAATATATTATAGTTTATGACATTTTTGGGGTTTTTGTTAAAGTTCATCCAATTTGCCGGAATCCGGCCCACCAGTTGGCCATCCGAAAAAAAATGGACATTTTAAATGGAGACATTGCACGGCGTACAAATGCTATTTTGTAAATATTATATGCTTTTCTTATAGTTCATAATATAGTGAAGTAAAACCACAAAACCTTATATTAATCGATTGTTCACTTTTCTTATTATCGTCGTTTAAAAATCGTCTGCTTTCTTGGCCCGTTACTGTGTCCTAACCCCTTAAGAGTACCTAAATCAGATGGGAGGATAGCTGCTTTTGGTGGGCGACCAGTCAAGTGAAAGTCACAGATCATGTAAAACTAAAAAAAAAACTTCAACGAAACGCTCATCTCGTTTGCTATCACTTTCGACGCGCAACTGTCTCGAATTATATCGCCCGAGTCGCAAATCTCTCTTCGCAGAGAATAGTCGAAAAGGTCGTTTACGGTTTCGATACGAGCCTCTGAATGTCTTATCGTTGCGTCGTACAGCATTATGAAAGCATTTACAAATAGTGAACGTTGATTGCAAACAGCTGATTAAGTGAAATCAGCTCTCTAGCACGCTTCGAAATGCTAAAGCCTCGTTCAGATTAGTTAAGTCGCTTGAAATCACGTAACTTGAAACTACTCTACCAATTTGGACCTGTTATTCACTTGACTTGAAATATCCTTTCAAGTTTCATTCAAGTGTCTAGCGAAGTGGAGCCTTTCAACTTTTCTTGCTTTGAAATACAGCTTGGATAGTGTGAACGTATATGTACAAGTGTGAAGTTGAAGTCACATGAACTAAGCTGACTGTTTTTAACTCGAAAAAAATACCTTAATAAAGAGGAAAGTTCAGAAAACCAATATAAATTTTCACCAAGCAAAAGTAAAGTAAGAGAAATCAGTAATTAATTCATTCGTGAGCAAGTCGGCGTCAAAGTACCGTAATAGGGACATGTACCATATTCAAGCAACTGAAGTCAAGTAGCTTGACTAATGTGAACGAGGCTCAAGACCAGTAATTTGCATGCAAGGTCAACTAGACTGAACGTTTATACAAACTCGAGAGACTCCAATAAGAATTATTAAATCGCTGAATTCGTTCCTGAGGCGATGTCCAGAGTTTTGAAACTCCCTATACACCGATGGCTTCTGTACGTTGGTGTGTCGACGTCGATCGATCTCTGTGTCGATATTATTAAACATTCTTCATCGGGCGTACATGGCCGCGCTATCTTCTGGCCAGTAGTCGCATTATCCTTTCATCCGGGAAACAATTTCGCGAGCAGTTTTGCGTGAGCAGTATTAAAGGCCAGTCCGCCAGGCAATAACGGTTAGCATAAATTAAAGATTAACTTTGCCGGCTGGGATCGGGCAACGTAATGCCCGTTCCATGCTAATTTCTTATCGCCGGCAATTACTTAATCGCACGCAGTCGAATCCACGCTCGGCCGTGTCCCCGGCTAATTGGGACGCGCGAAGAAACATCCGTGGGATCCGCTTTTATTCCGCGAAACCGCGCGGCAGCTTTCTTTTTTCCCTAAACAAATGGCGGGGAACAAAGAGGAGACATTATATTGCGTCCAGATAATTTCAAAACTCAGATCGTTTTCAGAGAATGTTACACTCGGATGGAAAAGCTGCTTCGTTTTGGGAAAAAGGGTCTGAAAGACTATTGTACGTAGAAGAGTCTGGCTCTCTGTTATACTGAGTGTATCGATTGAAATTGATTTAGAGGAATGTTGCAATAAGTAGTTTATATATATAATAATTTGATTGTGAGAAACCAGAGAGGGGCAAACTTTTTATTTAAATAAAAATTTCGAATAACGAATAAAAGTTAAAAAAAATTATTAGCCATGTGTCGAATAAAAAAATTAATTTTACTCGTCAAATGATCTAAAGTTTAAGTAACTTTTATTTTATCCGTTATTTAAATAATTCTTTATTTAGTTAATGCCCAACTCTGTGAGAAACTCAGTGGTGCGATATAGTGTCGAAACCGATTTTTTGGAAATTATCTATGTATTTCGAGTTTACGTTCCCTTGGCCTGTATTCAATACCGTGGCCATTCTCATGGCATAAAGAAAGTTGTCGAAAGGATTCGTCGCGCGTGCACGCAGCACGCGGAGCTATTTCCATCGTGCCCGACGAAAATTGATTGCTCGATTCGTTGGATCGAACCAGCTCGATTTATCGAGCTAACCGGCACGGCATTATTATTCGATCGACAGAATTATTAGCTCAATGCACTGGCCGCTAAATGGCTTTCAATACTCGGACGTTGTCGTCGTACTCTTTTGCCTGGCAGAAGATCAATGGAGCCTGAAATACACGGCTCCGTTGTCGTTGCTCGACATCGAGTAGCTTTTTATGGCCTCTCTGATTTCTGATTTGATCAGAGTCTCCTTCGTTGCTTTTCCATATACAATCGTACAATGGACGCGAATCGTATATCAGAAGCGACGATCGCTGCGAATTTTCTGCGCGCAATCTTAAGGGGAGAAGAATCTATAAATCGACTGACAGCAACAATTGAAAGAGAATGCGTTGCTTGAGGAAGCAGGTCTATTGTGTGGGTCAGGGGTAGTGGATTAGCTTGCGACAGCTGTAAGCGTAAATAAAGTACCATTTGCCTTGACTTTAAACGCGTTTTTCTCGAAACCACGTTTTCAAAATTGGCGCCGGGGATAACTTAGAAACAATTTAACCGATCAACTTCATATTTTGCACACTTTTAGTTTGTGATGTTCCTCGGAACATGAACCTAAAGGTTTAACCGAATTATTACGTTTAACCACTTTTTTTTTTAAAACAAATACAGCGCAAGCTTTTTGCGAAAATTACACTTAATTCTTTGAAGTGCAGCTATTTTCAAAATGTGCATGTTAGGAAAATTGAGACACAGTTCTATGAACGAGACGCAGCCACGTGCGAATGTTTACAACAGGCGAGCGCGGCGACGCCGGGTTTGGACAGCATGATGCCAGGCCCATCATAAATTAGATAGGGCCAATGCAAGGACTTCCCGGTCCAGAACAGGCAGTCTTCTCCAGGGCAGACCTCGAATCGAGAAAGACCTTCCAACATATTTTTGCTTGCCATCGAAATAAATATATAAACGTAGGTATATTTAGTCAGCGGGGCTATTCTTTCAACATTTTTAGTTCAATCTTACATGCAATTGTTTTACACTATTTTATTTTCATATTGTTACAATTGTCAAGTAAGTTGAAAAAAATTGTATTGGTCTGTTTCGGATAACCACCAGAGACGCTACAACCGGTGCCGTTTAGCACCTCGAAAAAAACCTATTCAAGATACTGCTCTATTTCTTTTGTATTTATCATAAGTTTACTGTCGTAAATTTTTTTTACATGTTACAATGATAAATAAAGTACTCTTAAAGTCCCGTAAGGATTATCGCATTGGTATCTTCCCAAAAAATTGCTAAAGATTGATAAGAAATAAGCTATTTATAGGGACTTCTTAAAAGCAACACGTAATGGACACGTGGAATATTTTTTTGCAAAATTCGATCCGATCTTCACGTGCCACCGCGCGATCCAGCATCTCCCAATTTCGTATCATGTTTTTAAACACTGCTAATCATAACGTTCTCCGATTCGCCGCGCATCGCGCATTCAGTTTTTCAGATGAGCGAAGGTCGTTGGAGATCGAATATCTCGTCTCATTTCTGGTAATATTCTTGCAGCATTGCGCATTGATTCCAGCGTTTTGCAACGGGATATATCCCCCTGACATCCGATATATTCCAACGGCTTTCCAACCTCGTTTTTTCTATCGATCGTTCTACCGATCTCCAATGTAAATTCATGGAAGGCTCACTGCACGCCGGTGTCGCCTATTTCGCGAACTCGATCCTTGTACAATATTAATGGTATGCCGTGTGCAGTTCCATCGCTGCTGGGTCACGTTCCTTCGGACGTCTTGATAACGCCGCATCCGTAGACACTCTGGTCGTGAAATTTCACGTAATAATATCCAACAAATAAACGATTTAATTCCGGTATTTTGTTCTATCTCGCGCGCCGTTCGCACGCGAATCAACACGTTGCACGCGTTACAAGCGCATTATAGAGACACGGAATACCCGCGTGTTTCATTTAGAGTTTAAAGCGTACTATAAGCAGCTTTGGCGGATAGGGATGCGCTTCCTTTATCGTTACATGATTAAGCAAATGTATTCATAGTACCTAGAGGACGCTAAATCATGAACGTCGTTAAGGTTAAGATAAATGTGACGTTCCCTGGATTGATTAACATAATAAACTGTTTTACAAAAAAATTTAAGCGACTTCAAAAAACCGCACTGGAAAAGCAAGAAATAAAAATATTTTTGAAGTCGGCGTCAAATGATTTCACATAGCCGCTTTAGCTACCTGAATTTGTGACTTGTAAGTTTTTAATTATTGGGCGCCAACTTCTGTAATAATAAATATTACAAATTATCTGAAGTCATTCCGTATGCAAATTATCTTTGTAGAAAGAAGTGAGATCCCCATAAAAAATTTAAAAAAGTACAAAATTACGCCAAGTACATGAAATCAAATAAATCACAGAAAATAGAAGATAATAATAATTACAAAATAAAAAAAAGATGTGAAATCAAAATGAGCTGCAAGTACATAAAGGTGCTTTCCAACTGCGCTTAAGATGACAGAACTACATATACACAGCTAAAATGCTGTGTTTATACATTTCAATACTCATATCGCGGACATTTTAATTAACTCATTGAAAAGAATCCCATTTAAAAACATTGTTGTAAATTAATAGCTTTACAAAATTAATGATAAACAAAAATTGCGCCAATTATAACAATGGCTATTTCTACAAAGAAAAAAATTTATTAAATAATATTAAACAGATATATTTTTATACAAATAAATATTTTAATACGACTAAATATTTTATTCAAAATACTTGGAAGATAGTAGAGATATTGAAGGACAATGCAGTCAAAGTATTTGGCCATATTAACTCTTCCTCTCAAAACTAACGAGAAGACCATCTCTCGTTGCAGAAAGGAGAGATGGTCGAGTTATGATTTTGTATTATTTTTCTATTTTTTTATCATTATTTTATTATTATTATTGTTTATTTATTTTATTTATTCCCTTTTGTATTCATTTGCCTTGCTAATCACTGGTGGGTAGTTCACTTTTTCTTTGATGTGTTCTTTACTTATTTAGCGTAAACAAATTAAATATCAATGAATCTGTAGTTGTATTCACTCATAAATAATTTTGCTTTCTTCCTTATTATTTTCCCATGAATAATTATGCGAGTGGTCTCTGCCAATGATGAAAACCATTTCTCCCGGCACCTCGGGAGAGGTAGTCAGCTGTCATGACTTCAGTTTTCAACCCGATTTACAGTAAATATTATCTCAAAGCAAATAGCGACCAGTTTTTCTGAATCAGCATAAAATTCTGCACATATTAGGTTTGTTCTGATAAAATATGTAACATCTGTATTAGTTTTAATAGCCATTTTATATTAGGTCGACCACGTCTCCCGGATTTACCCTAACCGATTTTGACGATTTATTGAACCTAAACTAACAGCAATAAGTTGGGCGAAAATCGGTCCTATAATTTGGAAGAAATTCGCGGGCAAATATACATAGGTACATACGTGGTCGAAATTAGGCCAGTAGGTTCAGAATATAAGTAACTAAAGATTAATTTACAAAATGCCAATGCATTTGAACAATATTCCATACATAGGGGAAGGTGGGGTAAAACGGAACGCTTAACTTTGGAGGGTGATAACTTAAAATCGGGAGGAGAAAAAGACACGAGGCTTCAACAGGAGTCTTCAGTGGACCTTAGACAATAAGAAAATCGAGGTCATTGTTAAGAAAAATCTTTGGAAACGACGGAAAATAAAATTTACCGGAGGTATTGAAATCTTCGTCTCGCTCAAATGGTGGGGTAAAACGGAACACCCACTCGAAGACCGTGTAAACGTACAAAATCTTTATTTTTATGATTTAAAATGTATTAATTTATGTTAAAATCTATAAAGATATGTTTTAGGTATAACTATTGCAAATAAAATATAACAAAAATATATATTATACATATAAGAGAAAATATTTTATTAGATAACATGAAAATTACGGAAAATAATCAAATATAAATGTAATATCGTAAAAGAAGGATAAATTAATACAGTTTGTTTATTATTTTATGAACAATAAGTGGGCCGAAATCACCCGCTGGCTGGAATTATACCCCGCTTTCCCCTACACGCGGATTTTTAATTGAATATCAATACTTGCATGGAGAACACTTCTGCATTAAATGATTATGTTATTTATTACAACTTAAACTAACACTTTGATCGAATGAAAGATGTATCTCATACATCATAATTTTCTATACAAAATCAATTTTTTTAGAAACAAGATAGTAATTAAAAGTTTAATCTACAATCTAATAATTAAAAGAGATAATAAACACGTACTAAGAGACATTTCCATTCTTCCCCATGTATAACAGGCGTTCCGTTTTACCCCGCGAAAAGTGTTCCGTTTTGCCCCACGTGCAGTCATTTAGTAAACATTTAATATTTACACTTCAGCGTGAGGTAAAGAACTTTTTATATACGTCAAAATGTAGCGCAAGGACTATAGAATCCAACGATGTACTTGCCGTTATTAATTTTCGAAATCCAAGTACCGAAATGTGGTCGAAAGTCCAACGCAATATTGAAACGTCGATACCGGAATTTTTTCCAACTCTCTTAATGGAAAAATAACTTGTGCAGGGGTCTATGGTCTATCACAAAATGCTATGAGGACCCTTTAGTTCCATGTCACGCAATACCAACTCATTCGCAGCTCTTATCTAACAGAAACATTGGTGTTCCGTTTTACCCACCCGTTCCGTTTTACCCCACTTTCCCCTACACACCGAACTGAGAACCTCCTTGTTTGAAGTTGGGTAAAAAGAACGATTGTTCTGTTATTCAAAAAATCCTCTCCTCGTACTTACGATGTATGTAAGTAAGTCTTACATCTCCGTATTACATTAAGCAACGAAGATTTCGCTCTGTGCGAGTAGAAACGAGGTCAAGGAAGGACAGTTCTATCGGGCGATTGTTCGATCGTGTCACTTCGTCCTGGTAAACCGAAACTCGTACCCGAGACGTCCGTCGATCGCAGTTCCTTCGCCAGGTTGCCCCGTCTCCACGGGAAAACTTCGCTTTTCCCGAAGTGTTTCGGGCGTTCCGGCCGATTTCCAATGTAAATTTACAGGCTCGTGGCGGCTCCGGTCTGGCTCCGTTTGCGGATTCGATCCCTATCGAATATTAATGCGTTTGACCCGCTGCTGAGACCCGATTTTACGAGACTGCTCGGCGCTGCCGCGATCGAAAACAAGAAGAGAAAAGAGGAAAACGGAGGGTGTGACCCCGCGTCGGCCCAGTTCCCAAGAAAACCGTCCGCGGCAAACTTTTCTTCCCCCTTTTTTTTCCCCGGGATATCGACGGTAAACGGGTCGGCCCTTGTTTGCCTCGAAAAGCTGCCAAACGACGAAACGAAAATTGGTATTCGGAACCGTTGGCGGTGACACTGTTCCCTTGGTCCCCTGGTTCGAAAACTTAATTACAGGGTGGACGAGGAGTGCTCGGGGCGGGGGTGAAATTTATTCTTGGTTATTACGATCGTTCGCCGTGCTGTTAGCGTTTCGAACGAACTTCGAACTTCTTGACCCCGGGATTTACGCCCGATTTCGTTCATCGTTCGAGGAAACCTTTCCCCCGTGAAACTTAACGAGCAGTTTTCTCTGCGAAATTTATTCCTCCCTCGGTGGTGGATCCACTTGCTGGCTGTTAATCGCGCTGGTAGAAGAAGATCCGAGATTATATCGGACTGGAACCGATAATGTGGGACCGAAGTAGAGTTTTGTAGTGGACCGTGGGACGGCCAATTCTTTCGCGTCTACATTTCTCTTTCAAACTCGATTGTCCTTCAGAGATTGAGGACCTTGCAGCAAGAGGGATGCAGCTCCAGCTTTACCAACTCCAAGTAAATTAGAAAAAAAGTTGTATATAAAATTATTGCTTTGACTTAACATTAACAAGAGAACAATAATTGAAAAATAGTTAAAAAGAAATTAAATATACATATTTAAATACTTTTCAAATCTGGAGCTTTTGTATTACGCAAACCAGCAATGGGTGCGCATTCAAAATTTACTATAAATCGCTCATTTGTTATTGGGTTTGCATCAAACGTGCACCAAACGATGTAGAATATTTTTTTTTACATAATTATGTCATAACTCAAAAATTGTCAAAATTGGAGTTGCACCCCTATTGCTTATTGCTGTAAGGTCCTTGATTTGTTTCGTGGAAGCTTGACTATAAATCCTAATAATGATCCGTCTTCTTTGGTAATAAAAGGTTGCCGCCACAGCACTGTTTCTAACTGGAATAATCAGAAAGCTCAATATCGTGATTGTTGAAGCAACCGCCGGGCGATTCTATCGTTTAAAATGCCCCGGGCGTTTGTACGGTTAAACACACAACGTAAAAAAGCTTTCCTCGTTATTAACAATTGAAAGAGTCGATAGGTCGGTCGACAGCGCCTTTCGATTTTTAAACGACCTGTTTTGCCCGGCCACTGGCTACCACGTGCTGTTTGATAAAGAATTACTCGTCGTGGTCGAGCTCCAGCGTTATGACATTAATCACAGAATAAATCTCTCTGAACAATTTGAAATATTTAGGTACTGGAAACTCGACATAATTCAAACAAGTTTTCTCGTGCCGGAGTCGGAGACCTCGAGCGTCACAAACAACATTGCTGTATTATAATACGGGCAACACAGTTAACGCGGTTTTATTTTATATTGGAACAAACGCAGTGGCATATTATTGTAGGATAATTTAACAATTCTATTGGAAAAATATTTATAACTTAAATATTAATCTTTTTATTTAAAACAATTTATCAATAAATAAAAATAAGTTGCGGCCGATCTCCCGGAGGTTCTCTAAAAAAAGGTGTTTTGCGAATCAGAAAATAAAAATTCAAAAAGATTTATTTAGTATGTGTATTAAATTGTCTAGTGTTTGAACGAACGACTTTTCGGAATATTAATTTAAGACAAAATGGCGGACATTTTAAGCTAAAGTTGAACTTTTTAACAAAACAGTTTTTGGTTACTAAAAAATAATATATGCAAAGAAAAAAAGGCCTTTGATAATTCAATACCTATATTAAATAAATCTTTTTGAATTTTTAATTTTATCGCAAAACACCTTTTTTGAGGGGACCACCGGGAGATCGGCCACAACTTCGTTATTGATAAATATTATTAAATAATAAAATTATGAGATACTCTCTAAAATATACCATCTCACATACGGAAATACTTTTTGCAAACGGTTCTACAGTTTTCGAGAAAAATAAATGCCGAAAAGCACTCTTTTTTCGGTCTCCTGACTTTGTTATTGTGGTCGGTAACGGAGTCGCAATATTTCTGCCCATTTCTTTATATTTCATATTATTATATTAAATACAAGTTCAGTTCAATTCAAAGAAGTGTAATTCATTCAAACGGCCAAGACAGTGATTGGGCAAAAGATTTCCAAGAAACTCGAAAGATAGGTATCTATTTTTTATACCAATTATTTGGCCGATTTCCTTCAGGTAGCTGGAATTAATTCGTTTGCTCAAAACGTTCCGACACGAAGTATTGATGTGCTCGCCGCATTTGCTGCCTGTGCCCGAACTGAACCACGTTTTAAAAGCATTTCGCAATTGCGAAGGTAGAAAATTTCCCTCCTTAATGCGCTTAAGGGGGCCGTTTACGCGTTCAAAGAGCTAGGGAGGACGATGAAACGTTCGCGGAAAGGAAATATTTTTAATTCCGGAATGCCTGGCGCCTGTGTCGCGCTTCTTTTTCCCGAAACCGAGTTTGAGACGCGCACGCCATAATTGAAGCATGATACGTTGCGCGCGTTTTGCATTTTTAATTCCGTTTCGAAAAAAGGAAACGCGAGACGCTGCCGGGGCTGCGAAGCACCGCCTGATTATACGCTTGCTCCCCGCTACGTGTTTATAATTATTTGCAGACTCGCCGCCGCACAGAGGATGGGAACTTGCGAACGAAAACATTGGCCGGGGTGACATTTTCGGCGAGGCTTTTTCGGCCGACCGAGGACGGAATAAATCAGGACGTATGAAAACGCTTGATTTATAACCGTCGGGCCGTAAATCGCGCCGGGGACGTATTAGTTCGTCATTTGCTGAGCGAATTATTTCGGATATTCAATAAACACGGGCGAAAATAAATGTCCAATTATTTACTTCGCCGACTCTGTCTACGCGAAACGCTTGATAACCGTTAATTTATCGCTGGCAGTTCGATCGGGCAAATAAAACGAAATTGGAGAAAAAATACGAAATTCTGCGCCGCGCGGGCGAAATATTCACGGAGCAACCTTCGAGCGTTATTCGCGGAATTAAAAACCGTATTAGCCAGCCTGGGGCCATTCCTCCCAAGTAAATCGTGATTTGGTGGCAAGTGAAATCGAACAAATTTACCGCGGCCACGTGAATAGCTACGATGATAACGCGGTTATACCGAAATTTATTCGATCGTCTTTGGGGTAAAAAGCGCGCTCGCTTCTTTCAAGCTGGCTCTAATCGACCGTAACGAGTCGTTTGCGTTTCGGTGCGAATTCCCGCTTTTATCTAGCCGAAGGGGAATTAATTGAAAGTCATTCTGCAGCCGTGTGACAAGGTGATTATGTAAGAGTGTGGAGAAGTTTGTTAAAAATCGCGATTAAAATTAATGCGTGATTAGGTCGATCGAGAGTGGACATATAAACATCGTGAATCATATCGGGGCTCGGAGATCGAAAGCGTCAGATAATTACAAGTACATCTGTAAGGAGGTTACTTTAGTACTGGAATATACAGGGTGTTCCATTTGATTCGAACAAGTAGAATTAGCTGCTCTTGAAAGGAATGGAAGTGAACATTTCTTTCGAAATCAGTTTAATGGTTTCACGGAAGCTGTATAGAGGCGTGTTTTTTAATTAACTAAACTGTCTTTTTCTGTCTGCAATCAGACAATAGAATTCAATTTAACAAATGTTTCAAATGGCGATCGTTCACTGCTGCGCTTCTGCTGTTGAGCTACAAACAATAATTGGTTATGTAACCTTCCTCACAGTTCAGTGCTATTATTTTCAATACAGTGAACACAAAGTCTCCTACAATTTGGAAAACAGTTGTTTACAGGAAACGATTCGTAATATCAAGATTTAGAACTTGGATCATGCTTCTTTGTGTGTGTTTGTGAAGAATAAAACACATTTATACCCATTAGACGTATTGCTGACTTCCAAGAAAGGTTTTATAGCAGTTTAAAATGTAGACGTTCATTAATAACGTGTCAGCTTGGTGACTCATATTAAGAAATGCTTCGCTAATCATAATGCTTGCTACATCGAAACAAAGAATCCTCTTTCTGTATTCGTTTAAGGGGATTCGGCAGTCAAATCTCTCGACAGTCAAGTATTTTTTGCAAATTAATTACATGGAGGTGAAAGCACGCACAGACTGTTCCTTTTACACAATGATTATTACTATCACGTAGAGTAAAAAAAAAATTTTTTATACCTATATATTTTACAAATGGCGCCACACGAGTTTGATTATACAGTGTTTTAGAAAGTATGTGTTTGGTTTTGCACTGATATTGAGCTTAAAAATAAAGATACAACGGTATGCTTGGAATATGTTTCTCCTAGAACCTGTAATTTTAATCTAAACCTCAAAAAAAAAGAATTTAACCAAAATTATTAAAGTAGCGACTAGGAGAAGGCGATTTTCTTTTCGCGGTGCACAGATGGCTTTGTTTTTTTATCTCGGAAACTGGAGTTTTTACACTTTAATATCGAGGTTCAGTGCAGAAGAGAATACTTATATTTTGAACATTCTATAAAAATTTCAAGTCGTTTCGAACCTTTTTTTTGCAATCACTACAAAAGCACATTAAGAACATATATATGTATGTATTACTCAAAAAAAAAGTTTAACAGTTTACAGTATTAATAAACATTACCCAAAGGTACTAAAAAAAATTGTCTTCATCTCCTTGTAATTAATTCTAAAAAAAAGATTTGATTTTCGAGCGATTTGACTGCATAATCCCCTTAAGAGAAATAGAAGATTCTGTGTAGGTACCTTGTTGATTGATGGATTCCCGCAAGGCAGTCCATCGTTCGATCTCTTACAAAATTAAAGAAATTTTTCTTGCGTTAACGATCGCTACGTACGGACCAACGATCGATAATTGTGAGATTCTTTCGCCTCAATTAATGTTCGACGGCTTTAATTGGCAGGTCCCGTCTTCGCTGTTTGATTGACCCGTTTTCTGGATTAAATGATTTATCGTTTCGCACGAATAGTTGCGTGAATTCGCGCAGGGGAACACGATAGCCGCCAGAAAGTAAGACGTCGCCTATCGACACGTAACCGCACTAGACTGCATTAGAAGAAAATTTCGTATCCAAGTTTTTGCGACGAGGAGTATAAATTGTAGAAACCGGTTGTCCTTGTCGAAAGTGTTTCCGCATTATCTCTGACGATATCAGTGGCTTCGTCGAACATGAGGACAATTTTTCTATGTCGGAAATGAGTTCGTAACGTCGCAGGTTTCGTAACTCCGTTGCTATTCTCGCGATCTGCAATTAACATCGCCATTGAACGATCTTCGAGCGGTGTGCGTCTGTTATCTGGATTTTATTCGAAGGATTTAATTTTTCGAGCATATTTTAAATAGAATAATTAATATAATTTTAATATTGATGTTTTATTTATCTATAATTTTTACTCTTACGCATTCTGTTCGGAGCAAACGATTTGCGCACGATCGCGGAAGATCGCTAATCAAGTATTTCCAATTTCGACGGAACACAATTGCTCCAATTTTTGTCCGGTCACTGGTATATTTTTAACGACTTATTTACACTCACATGGAACAGCGAGTTGCACGGTCAACATGTGTCGTATCTCGCCGATAACGATTCGTGAAGATTGATCAATGGATGTCAAACAAGAATAAGTCAGAAATTGTCGGCGATAAGCCGCTGCCTTCCTTAAGAGGAATTAATCCGTTGAACTTGTTTTCAAGTCACTTATCCTTATCGCCGCCTGGAACTATTATTCTCGTAATTCAGTGACGGGTCGGTATTTCGCGCAGCAGCTATTTCGAATCGAAAGCATGTCGTAGTAAGTCGAAGGAACTGCAGTTTCTGGCTGCAGCTCACAAAGCGTGTATTCCGCTTACGACAGAGCTGTCAGAGGCGTTTGGCAGCGTATCTCGCGTCTCGTGTGCACGCGCGTAGAAACGTGTCAATGACTTTCGTATTTGCCGGCCTCGTTTCCCAGTTTCCATCGGCGACGAGTGCCGAATCGATTTCGATTTCACGGCCAGTTTCACGGAAATTATATTGTGCCAAAGGCGACGGCACCGCGTTCCCGTCGATCGGATCGATTTTTTTCCGATCCCCCGTAACAGGAAAGCAAGAGAACGATTTACCAGCTGTCTTGCAACTTCACTTTGCCGGGAGTTCCCTAACAAGGAAATACTTATCCAACGAATGAATCGGCCACATTATTCTAGAAAGCGCGCGTTATATTTGCATTTCCTTCTTCTCTCATTTGATTTTAAATAACCCCAGATTTCTAAAGTCTTCACCAGCGTACATTCTAATTCGTTGGTGAACTCTGCATCCCTCGTCAAACGCGTTCGGGGGCAGCCGATCGATTTGTTTCACTAACGTTGCCCCCGGGTTTTATTGGATCACGATTCGCGGGTAAATTGTTCCGCGGTCTTCGTTCACTCACCTGTCGAATTTCCTTCGGCCGCAAGAGATCAGGTGACAGTTAAAGCCCGCCGTGAGCGAATCCGATACAGAGACGTCCAATCTCCTTCCGTGCTTTGAAAACCTTTTGTCCCTCTCCCACTCTCTTCCCCTCGCCGCCCCCTTTCAAGCTGCCTGCAAGAACCGAGCTTTCCATTATATGTGACCCGCGTAGGTAGCCACGTCTCTTCCGGGTCACGCCGAAACCATTTACCCCTTGCATACTAAATTAAATCTCCCATTTCTATGCTTAAATAGCTACTAATATGTGCATAACGCATAGACGGTGTCCTAGAAACGTGTGGCCAAATGTTGGCAGTAGAGCTGTAACGAATAGGTGTTCGAATAATCTAATTGTAAGTATTCGAATAATTGAATATTCGGATAATCCAAGTATTCGAATACCAGAGAATTCAAAATTATTACGAATTAGGTACTCGAATTACTCGTAGTTATTCAAAGTTATTCGAATTATTCGAATGTTCGAAGAAATTATTTGCATTCGAAATCATTCGAATAATTACAGCTCTACTTGGCGGGTTATTTTACTCACTCGAAGGGTGAAAAGAATGTCACGGAATTTATATAAAAACACTTGCTTCTCAAGATACACAAGCTGAGTTACGAGCAGAGTATTTTGTCAATGTTTGACCACGTATTTCTGAGACACCCTGCGCATATTCTCTGCACATGTTCGCGCACACATGATGTTGGTACCCAACACAAGAATCGAAGCTACAGCGACATCGTACCTGCCGATCCCGTCGTTCACACGAATATTACGTTCCTATGAACTGGTTATCTGGCGCAGGTTCATCCAGGCGAGCACGCACTATTGACGATCAATTGGTCCACGTTGAATATCGAATCCAGCTTGCCGCTGACCACGTTGTCCTTTTCACGGCTTCAGCCTTGAACCTTCAGCTAAACTATCGCACATGCCTCCCCCGTATCTCTTCTGGCTTGGTCCAGACATCAGTTCCTCCCTTCCGTGTCGAACACTTGATTCTCTTCCACTGGACACCCCTTCAGGCAACTCGTAACTTCGATTCTGACGACGGCAACGACCGGCAGATCGACACTACGCTCGAAACTCACGGATAATTCCCTGGGAATAGGCTACCACGGTCAAGGTTTTGCGGCGAACTGTAACGAGGATGAACGGAGAATGGTCCGACGACGCTTCTTTTTTCTCTCCAGCGATGGGCATCGAACGACAGAGGTGCTGGTATCGCGGTGGCGAACACTGTTCGCAATGGCCAGCGCCAGCCTGTCGAACCTACATATAAATCTGTTCTAAGAGCCTCTCCCCTCCCTACAAAAATCCCCACCTCCCCTGCCTTTCCCCTGCGACGGCCAATTTCATGATCCTTCGGTCGTCGCGGTTTCCATCACTTGCAATTTTCTGTTCACCTATGTCATTCAATTTAAGCTCGTCTGTGAACTCAACTATGAACTCGTATAGACCGAGACGGTACGTGGGTAGATATTCTGCCATTTTCTGCGTCATCGTGATGTAAGAGAATTTGGGAAATCAGATCTGGATAATGGAAGAGTTTAGGATAACAGAGAAACGTTTAACGTGTGTTAAACTTGCTTTAAAAAAGTACCACTTTTTCGTTGAAACTTTCCAAGGGGCCAACTCGATATTAATGGCGACGTATTATTAAACTTAAATGCTCTGAGAGATCGCTCTCTTCCACTTTTCTTCTCATTTTCTACACGAGGATCAAGCTGGGCAACTCTCCTGTTTTTCGATGGAGAAATTACAGGCATTCGAGTAATAGCGGGCGCGACGAGGAAAGATTAATCGATTTTCTGACCGATCGAGATCAGACGGCTGGGAAATAATGACTCAGCGTTGAAGGAAAAAGCGATCGTATGCACGTTCCTTACGGTCTCCTCCACTTAGCCCCGTTCCGTCGCGTTATTTCATGATTCAACGTTCCCATGTTGGCAAAAATTCGAGACAGTATTCGTTTTAGAGATAATCGATCTCAAACCTATTTATAATTATCAGTAACATCAAATCAAATTGCTCCAGATTAAAAAACGATGTGTGGGTCCACTGACTTTGACACTAATAAAAATCTCCAGATTGTTCAGTGTTAGGTAATCAATACTGCCCAATATATCACGCTCATCGAAATTCTTGTATCGTCATGCAGGGATTTACTGTTGTGACGGTAGATGAACACAGTATTGACAATTGTATCGATAAAAATGCGATTAATGGCGCCACATGACGGGTGGTATTAATGTAGACCATTTGTTCTATGACCGTCTTACTAAATTATATTAGACAATTCATCAGAGGGTATTGATTTGTATCGGGTATCGAGTTATTTTCATCCATGTGTATTAGTACATATCGTGTGTGTATGTTTATATACATATGTATATATATATTATATAATTTGCGGTGATATCGATGGAATCAAGAGACCAATAGCTGCTATTAATACCGCCAATCCCGCTAATAATTAATCTGGCGTTGAAATATTCACGTTTAGATACCTCCAAAACCGACTTCATTTGTGCAGTTTAATTGTAGATACTTCTCATTGCGCGAATAATGGTCAGACTTTTATAGTGACTCAGCAAAGTCAAGAGCTTATGAAATTATCTTTCGTCACGCTATACGAGGCTTCAAAGCGATTACATTGTACTTTGAAGCATTTGTCCTGTTGATAGAATGTATGACACGAGCTGGGATTACTAATACGTCGAAAGGGTTATTTACGGTTTCAGAAAATGCCAGATGGAATTAGGTCAGCGAGAATTTGGAATTTGTACCCGTATTTAAAATTTTTAATCGTTATCGATGTTTGAATATGATGGACTTTAGGTAGGGACTACAAAGTTGCACCGAGCATACGAAATTTGGGTAATTACTTGGGAAAGAGTAAGAAATTAGGACCTATGTATTTTTATATTATTAACTTCACTAATTGAAGAGTGTTAAAAATGAAAAGAAAAATTTTTATCGGAAAATTCTACGTGCCAATGGTAATACTATAGTATGGAATTTGATTTTTGGCACTTATAGCGTTTTCTATAAAGAATCTTGAATTCGGTAGGTTCCTCAATTCTTGAATTTTATGATAGAATTTATCGGTCATTGATTTCTGAATTGATACAACTTTCACGCTCCACAAAACCGACTTTCAATATCGAAAAAGTTCGAACACTCGACGAACCAGTTCATGCTCATTTAAAAAATCTTGAACTTTCGATGAGCCAGACAGTACTGGCGCCAGACATTTTTATTCCAACAATTTTCACCACGATTTCTTGCGAATTTTTGTATCTTAGCAGTCGCAAACCCGTTCGTTTACTCGCCAGCAATACGAGGAATTACAATGTACATTGACACGCAGCCGGATCAAATGATTTTGATTGGATTTAATTGGTCAGGTCGCACGTTCGTTACGTTTACAATTAGGCTAACCGAGAGTTATCCAAACTAGTCCGCGTATAGCTACGATACCCCAATTTCCAAAAGTTTCAACGAAACTGTAAACGAATCCCTGCAGGATTAAAACTTTCGACGTGCTTTAATAAATTCTTCTTGAATTTTTAACTCGAACAAATTGCAATTTGCTTATACCTTTGAAAGCTTGTACTTTAAGGATGTATTGGACCTATTTTCAAAATAATGCCAAATTGATGAAATTTTGTGAGATTGATCTTTTTAATCTTCCTGATGTGCTCCAAAAATTTTAAACGAATTCACTAAACGGTTACTGAGTTATAACGATTTTAATTTTCACTGATTTTACACGTACTCTTATGGAAAGAGACGATCTTGACGGATAAACCATCTGAAAAAATGCTGAAGAAATAATGCCAATGTTTTCAATTTTTTTGTACATGCAGTATATGGGTAGATGAAAATATCTGCCGAGTTTCAATTGTTTTCACTACACCGTTTTAAAGTAATAAATTATAACTTGAGAAAATTGTGTATTCTGGGCATTTTCACTGCCAAAAGTTCAGCAAATAATGCTTGAGGAAGCATTTGTAAAGTGAAAAATACCTTCCTAGGATTAAAAATAAGACTCCAACTGTCTTTCGAATTCCTTACATCTAGATTTACTATGCGTCAGACGTAGATATTCAAGTATTTCAAATTTCATATACTTTTATCTGATATTGTACGTCCGATACTTCCTTAAAGAATATTTGCAAAACAAAAATTGTATCGAAAAAAGGAAACTGTCCCTTAATGTACATGAAAGAAGCTAATCTTTGTCATATCGTTTTTTTTTGTGACCGCCACAGTTTGGTTTCAATAATTAAAAAACTGATGAAATGTATCTGAGAAATTGCATTACGGAGTTGAATTCACATTCACACACTCATATTTTCTTTAAAAAAAAAAAATTTTAAAATTGGCATGACAAAGACTAGTTTCTTTGATGTGGGTACTTTAAGGGATATTTTTCATTTTTTTTTTAGATGACATATGGAGGAGATATTTTCTGCACCGCAAAACCCCTTTCGTGACGACCTTGCTTTGTTCAACAGCAGTTACACTGCGACCAAGATAAACTATCATAAGTTTTTTTTAAAATATTCTTTAAAGCACAAGCTTTCAAGTGTATATTACGATTTTTGTTTAACTAAATTACTTATAAGTAAGAAGATTCATAAAATTCCCCTGTTTTCACGGTCTTAGGTGTATGTAACCCCTTAAGTTAGCGTTAAAAATTTGCAACAGCGGGCATTGCGCGCCGAACACCGTGCGCAGCCAAAATCACGTCCACACGTTTCATACGGCACGCGGTCCCTCGTTGCGCGTCACCCTATTAAAATCGACCCTTTCAAGGGTGTTCTGTAGCGCGCATTACAGATGTTCAACCGCGCCTTTAGACGCCCAATTTATTCATTTCCGGCTGTTGTCTGTAATATCAGACCCGGCGCTGTCATAGAAGAAAGCGACACTTCGTCTATTGACCGACGCCATTTATTAAAAATTCAATAGCATTAATTTGTTGTAACGTGTCTGTTAGTACCGAATCTAGGAGGCACGCCAGAGTTGAGCATTAATTGTATTTTTTATTCAAATAAATTTTTATAAGAATGATCTCGAATAAGAATTGCGAATAAAAAAATCTACCTATTCGTTATTCTCGAATAACTTCATTTTATTCGAAATTTGTATTCTTAGATTATTCGACAACTAGCTGACCCGTTACCCGGTTTCACCCGGGAAATATTTATGATGTTCCCCACGTTACTGCACACCCTATTCCTATATGAATATTATAAAACTTAGTATATTCAACGCTTGTTAGCTTAATCTAATCTAGGACATATGTAATATATATTCAAAATTTCATTGATATCCGTTCAGCCGTTTAGGCGTGAAAGAAGGACGAACAAACAGACAACGTCTTACTTTTATATGAGGCAGTCAGAGCAACAACGGACTAACCCACATTTTTTTTCGAAATTGAATTAGTAGCAATAACGAATTCCAATAGGCTCTACTAACAATATAAACTAGGAAAAGAATTTTTTTTTTTAATGTGGGTTGGTCCGTTGTTGCTCTGACTGCCTCATACATTATTAAGGATTTCCGTTGCAAAACGCGATAAACGTCACGTTATCGGCGATCCGCGGTTCGAATGTTACACAAGCAACTCTTAAAGGGCTCCCACAGACCGATCCGACGCGGATCAGATAAGGCTGCCCATAAGCCGCCACGTATAAAAAAACTGCTGAACAGTGACAGATTAACACGTGACTGAATTTTTTGCGGCAGTGCGATATAACAGTATTGCCGCAAGAAATTGCGTCACGTGTGAATCTCTCTATACATATATGTACCGGTGCGAAATCGCAACCAGCGGCGCATCGCTCGTCTGAATTGATCCTTAATCTCTGAACCAACTGTAAAACTATACCATGACAAAAGTTTCCTGTTCACATTTCCGTCCCTTGGATCGATATCGCTGACATTTCCCGTATCTTCCTGCTTCGATCGGTAACGCTGACGCGGATTCGGCGGAAACTAAGCAATCTTCTGTTTTCTATCTTGCCGCACCGGTTGCACGCGAGCGGCGGCACAGAATTGGTAAAGCGAATCGCTAGCCGTGATGTCATCGAATGACGAAGCGTATTTATGCGTACGATACTCTTCACGCTGGGCGTTTCGATCGCGCGGCTTTTGGCACGGGATTCCAGAGCCACACCGGTAAATCTCTAGCTCGCCGGCGAGAAACATAAATTGCCGGTACGCTGGGGGAGAAAAAAGGGCACGAGGCGTGTGGGAAAAGAAGGAGGAGAGGCGAAAATTCGACTGTCAGGCTGTGCCCGCAGGACATGATATAGAATTCGTGAAATTAAATTAAATCGGACGCGAACTTGCTAGCCCGATATTCCAGTGGTCCAAAAACGTCGAAGGCAATCGGGACCCTCTGCCAGGCCAATGTAGGTACACGTGTATAACGTGAAAATTGTTGTCCCATTGCTGATTAAACTGTTTGTCACCCACGTTCTGTTTTCTTCCTGCTGTTTCGAAGTTTCGATTGCGAGGAAAGTTATAGTAGAACTTTGATTAACTGTTTGTCACTCACGTTCTGTTTTCTTCCTGCTGCTTTTTCATTGCGAGGATGGATACAGTAGAACTTTGATTACTAGGGCATGGTGATGGATACGACGCTCTCACCATCCAGTTTTTTAAATGGTTGAACGATTATTTCATTACGCAATGTCACATTTATAAAGTCGGACACCCCATCTTGCTCTTGAACGCTTAGATAACTTCATTGCGAACGCCTTTACCGATTCTCAAGACTTTTTTTACGGGATCAATTTATTTCTGTAACAAGGCAGTTGAACAACTTTTGTGACTTCTCTGCGTATGATGAAATGGTGTTTAAACCAGAGATCCAAAAATAACAGTTGTTTTAAAATTTCTTTGGAAAAGAGTCATTAAGTAAAAATTTATTTTTATTTAAATGGAAACCAGTTATCATTAAATCTCAAAGAAATTTGTTAAAATATATTAATTTTTAATTGCTCTGATTGCTACTAATCATTTATAATGGCTACTCGTAACCAAAATCATTTAATTAAATATATTAGGTTTTATACCATAACGTATTGTTATTTTTCTTTGTTTTTCTCTTGTACACTAATGGGACTTCACCCCGTATTTATTTAATAAATAAATATCAAATTTTAAATAAATATTAATTTCTTTGTAATTGTACTACCAGTGTTTGGCCTCTTTCAATCGGACTACCACTGCTCGCTCACTAGAATCGTACTAATTGTCGCTTGTATGGGCTTCTGTCACGATTTATAGATAGTTAGTAATAATAATAATTTTATTAACGGAAGCCCTTTGATACATAAGTGAGAGAGATAACCAAAAGAAGGTGAGCAGAACGAAGCGAACATGAGTGACATTGTACAGAGGACGTCAGATAGCAAAATAACAGCATTAATCAGCAGTTAATGATATTAAAGATAGATTGCCGCAAAAAAATGCGGGAGGTTAGCAAAACTGTTAATCAGCCAACCAGCATTTTTAGACTTAACTGTAGAGTCATGCAGCTCTTGTAATCCTATCAAAATTAAATAGCTCGAGAGCGGGATGATGCAGTTTTTCATAGTTCCCGCGACGTGATTGGACAGTCGCGCAGCTTTTGGCACGAGTTTCGAAGCGGGCGAGGAATCGCGCTCATCTAAATCTCCGTAACCGATGAGAAATACAGAAAACACACCGTGGGAGAGTGAAGAGGGTCAACAAAAATTGAATGGGAACGTAATGCATTCCTGGGTGAGGCTGCAGATACGGTTTCAATTCGATTCCGATGTCGCCCCCGCCCCCTGCAAAGGGGAACGTAATTAATGGTCCCCAGAATGTACATATTATTATCGCCCCGCGTTTTACGAAACTAATTATCGGCAATATGTTTCAAGTACATCGATAATTAGCGAATTTCTGGGCGTCATTAATCGCTGATATGGCAGCCCCCTTCCAGTGTCGGCTCTGTGAATCTAATTCTCTTGATATTGATGTTCATATTTCCTAGAATTCTTTATTACCATTTTATCAGTTCCCTCTAATTAACATCGTCAACCCGAATTTGCGATAGAATGTGCAGAATTTACATGTGTCTATTTCCCTTTCAAACAGGGGGCGATTTGAAGATTTGCTGCCTCTTAATTAACAAGCGACTGCTACACTTTCCGCGAAATATTATAAAATATTTTGATTTAAAAGAGTCGGGACAATTTCGAAATTAATTTAGTATGACAACTCACATCTGAGTCATTACTAATTTGCTACATGGAACAAAAGTGAATTGTTTTTAAAGTTGTCTCAAGCCTTTGTGTTTAAATCTTTTCTAATTTCTTCCACTCAGAATTGGTCGCTTCCCAAAATTTGCCGCGCTTCAAAATTTACCGTTCTCAAAAATTTGTCGCTTCCAAAAATTGATTTAGCCTTTACCCAAATCCGTTTTCAAACTTTACTCAAACTTGTGGTAGATCTCGTGCTCGGCTGCGTCATTCGAACGAATACGGTAATTGAAGAACACTGAAATGAGGATAAGCTGCCAACTGGAAGGTAAGGACGATGTTTGTGTAAAAACAAAGCCGGTGCATTTATCCATGTGATTGGCAATAAATATTACTTGCCGATCGGTATCTTCGTTGATAACCATATAGGGTAAGGTTGCCTATATCGTACCACTTAAGACATTTTACGTTATATTTCATATTTCGTACTAATTTCAACGCAAATGACTATTGGATATTGTAGCTTAATCTTTTAGACACCTACCATTATATGCTTAACCTTTTGTTCAGAACAAATTAATTTGTTATTAACCTTTTGGCACATACTGTAAAAGGTACGATTTAGCAACCGGTCTCCTAAATCGTACCTTTTACATACAGTATGTGACAAAAAGATTAATAACAAATTAATTTGTTCTGAACAAAAGGTTAAGCATATAATAGTAGGTGCCTAAAAGATTAAGCTACAATATCCAATAGTCATTTGCGTTGAAATTAGTACCAAATATGAAATATAACGTAAAATGTCTTAAGTGGTACGACATAGGCAACCTTACCCTAATTGTTGTCTGCGTTTCTTCGGGCTGCGGCAGCTCCTTTAAAATTTTCATCGCGAACACGCGACGGCGGAAGAAGCGGCTGTCAAAAGTCGAAATTATTTTTTACACCTGATTTTTGAAAATGTTTATAACACGCACAAAATAGAGTGTAAGCTCAAAAGGTTTTGTTCTTATTTCTTATTTCGCATTTACTTGATATGTTTATTATCCAATGTCGTTTAGATTCATTAATTACTGAGAAATTGATGAGGTACGATTTAGGTGACCAGTACGATATTGGCAACTCTCCCCTATTGTCTACGAGCTTCATTGAATCCAATAACTCCTTCCGATAATTTGGTTAACGCCTCGTCCATATCTTCTTGTTTCCATTTATTATAAATTCGCTTTGATTGCCTTGCCATAATTATGGCCTAAAAATAAGGAATGAAAGCAACGTCAGTTGACAGTAGGTAAAACCAAGAAGTAATCTCTTAAGTCGTACCAGTACGAGTTAGGAATCTCATATGGGTACGACTTAAGACACGGCAAGTGTTAAATTTAAAAGTAAACATAACCTATCATTGAACAAAATTAATAGGATTTCGTTTCGACCAAACGATTATGTAAACTCTACTGAATTTATATTTAATAAGGAACATAATTTTATGAATAATTTACTTGCAAGATTAACTACCAAACATATGCAGAAAATTATAAGAAAATTGAAATAAACCTACTTGATGAGAGGATTTATAACGAGGTGGTTCACAGAGGATAAATAATACGTAAGGCAATTTGGTTGACTCAGATGTATATTTGGTTACTGTTGTATGCGCTCTTGTCGCCATAAGGTAGTTGCCCCAGTTGTCGATCAAGTCCCAGTTCTCGATCATTTTCACAATATTATTATTTTATAGCATTTTTAACAATATTTTTATAATAAAAATGACGTTTTTTAAATGTAAAATTGTATGAGAATTATTATCATAAGTTTTAAAAAATGATAATAATTCCCACCATGAAAAGAGAAAGAATGATCCGAAAAAACAAAATAACTGTACAATTTAAGGAATTAGAATTGAGGCTAAAAGCAAATAAAGCCAAAGAAAAATTGTTGGTAGTTCAATCAAAAAAAGGAACACCTGAGGAAAAATAAATATCAGGTGAACAAATAAACAACTTAAAACAAAAAGTTCAGGAAGATTTACAGCTGAAAGAACACTTGGGACAAATGAAACAAAATTTTATTGCAGAAGAAAAAGTCATAAATGGTGTTCAAAATAATATTAAACAACCTTTAAAAAAGAATGAACAAAAAGATGGAAATTAAGCATTATTATTACTATTTATTAGTAAATTTAAATAAAACTTTATGTGTTGAACATGTTTTGTATGTTTATACAAGTATTTTATAAAAAATTATGTTTTTGTTGCACTTAAGTAATTAATAAATACTGAATTATTAAAATTTCTAAGATAATTTAATGAGTTATATTATTTATAAATGTTTCGGAAGGATTTTTTACCCGTTTTCGTACTTTAAGTTTTCTAACCTCTAACCTCTCTTTTCGTGATCGACTACTAGAACAATTACTGATCGACAACTAGTTCCGACCGTAATATAGCGATCGACATCGGGGCCATCGACATTTTTATTCTCAATTATAATTTCCACATTCAAATATATATAGATTCTATTTTTTTACTTTGCTATTATCTATATTAATGTTAAAATTAACTGCTAAAAGAAAAAAATTTAATTTTGGTCCATTTACATAAATTTTTTCATTAAAAACATTTCGACGTCCTACTAACTGATCGACAACTGGGGCAATTACCTTAGTGCGTTCAAAATTCAAGTGGTACGACTTAAGCAACCTTACCCTAGTCACGTGATCGTCGACTGTTACATTTGCACGGCGCTCGACTAGCGCCTTATCGTTGCGCACAGTTCAGCAGCCTTTACTTCAGCGCGATCGATGACCAGATCGATCACGTCGAGGGGTTTAGTCGATCAGCGGTGAAACGAGGTGATTCTCACCTGATCCGTTCGTCGCAGGTTTGTTTTTCGAGTGACCAGAGGTGGCCATCCAAGCGACTGATCGCGCTCGTCAGGTGATCGGAAGGCAGTGGCGCGCAACCTTGGTGCCGCACGCGGCCTGTTATGCGGTCCACGCGCGGAATGCGGCTCGTTACATCGCGCTGCGCGGTCTCGCGTGCCGCGTGCGGTCCACCGCGGCCGATCGTGCGGCCTGCGGTCCCTTACGCGAACCTCCGCCATTTCAGCCTTCCCCGGAATTTTGCGTTTCGGCGAATCGTCTTCGACATCGCGGAAACACTTGACACTTGGTTCGTGCCACTTCACAGGACTTCTTCCCGCTAGCACCTCTTTCCCAGTCGTTTGGAACATTCAATAGCATTCTTTTGTCCAACGTCACTTTCGACACTGTTGTTTAGTGGGACCTTTCGCTTCATGGATTCAGAATCGGCCAACGCGAGGCTTACCGAAAAATACCGTCCACGTTATGGATCGGGAGTTGCGCACCTGTGTAACAAGGCTTCTCCCCCTCTTTCTGCTTCTTTGTTGGTCTCTGTCTTGTTTCCCAGTAGCCCGTTAACGGGCAGATTGCAGCGGTTCAGTTGAAAAATAAAAAGGGGACGAGGCGAGCCGCGGGGAAAAAGGTGATCGACGTTCGGGCATTCGCTATATCCGAAGGAGAACCGATGCCAGAAGCGTTTCTCGTTTACGCGTGTAATCTCCTCCTCTCGGCTCTCCATTCTTTTGCCTCGGAAGGAAGCCCGGTGGTCCAACACGTAACTTCTGTTTTACAACCAACGACCGATTTGTAACCGCGGGGGATTAAAAGGGTTCCGGCTGACCTACGAGACAGATTCACCGGGTCTGCCCTCCCTTTCTTTACCTTTTCCATTCTATGCAGCTCGCGCGTTCTTCGGGAAATTTTTTTCGGTTACCAGCTGCAGGCACAGAAGCAACTTAATTACCACTTCGTTAGGAAGCGATCAATTTTTTACAGCCGCAGGGGCAACGCGCCTCTAGCCCGCGGGATATTGGACCATTTACGTATTCCGAATATTCAGTCTTTTAAATTTTCGTAATCGCTCGGCAAGGCTCCGCGCAATTTCTCCCCGTGTAAAACGCGCTTTACGAGCGGTCTCAAATTCGAATGAAAATTTCGGAATAAAAATTTACGACCCTCCTCCACGTTGCACTTTAAAACCGTGCGCAATTGTCTCGATACCGATGGCGCCTATGCAGAAGTTTCCTGGCGTTTCGAGTTCCCGCGGTTCCGAAGTTAAAACCGGTGGAAAAACGTCAGGGGCGTTGTCGATCATCCTCCTTAACTTCGCGACGTATTAATCTCGGGGCCGTTTATTCCGCGCGCCACACGTACAGCCACCGAGTTAATCTGTGTCTCCCTGCGAACTAATCAGTGGTAATAGTTGGCTCGTTAAGGCGCACGGCTGGACCATGGAGGAGTTGGCCACTTTTTCCCTCGTTACGGCGCTATACAGCTATTTTTATAATCGCTCCCCGAACATCCCTCGAACGAGATCGTATCGGGGGTTAGCCGAGTTTAAATTAGATTTCGACGGAGGAGCCACGACGGCCACGGACGAGGACGTTCGTCCGACGATCGCCGCAACAACGTACGCTTAAGGGCTCGTCAAGGGCTCCAAGGGGATGAAGGGTTAAGAGATCCTTTCCACGGAAGTTTTTTAACCGGCGGCCACTTTGGTCTCTTCGCGAGGCATTAATTTCAGCACAACTCACCTTTACGACGCTCCCTGCCACGGGGAGCCTTGTTAACGAAACAGCCTGCTGATTAACCTTGCCCTTCTTCCGGGGGATTTTAAATGAATTTAGCTAATTCCAAGTCCCCCGGTTCGACAAAAGAGGAGACACGAGGGGAGATTTGGATGGGGACGTAAGCTTGCAAGTCGATCTCAGGGATCTTACTTTATTAGCAAAGTTACATCGCCCTGGGCTCACTGACCTACAGCGATGCTTCCTGAGCTCGGTGAAACCGCTGGGGGACATCTTAGGCATGAAACTTTTTGGAGCACTGTCGGTCTTCAAATTGGAAATTTTTTGTCTGCGACATTTTGTGTTAATCATCTAGAAATTCATGGAGGTGGTTGGAGGTGCTTGTAAAAAGAATTGGGGTGACTGAAGGGATAGCTTCTCGCTGTAATTAAGGATCTTCAGGGGTCATGCCTAGTTGGCAAGCGAAAAAGAACCTGATTTTCCGGAATTTTTTGTGGAAAATCTAATGTATATTTTTTACAAGTATTACCATATTTTAACACTTTACCGACCGGTAAGGCTGAACATCCTACACACCTCTCACTGACCAGTCGGCCGCAAATTCTTCCCTGACACCGGCTCTGTTTCGGCTTAGACTGTCGCGCGGGAATATATGCGCTTTATACAAATTTTGTAAAAGTGCTTACTATATTATTCCCTTTCTGTTATTATAGGGTAATTAAATGTAATAACATTTTTTATTTTCATGAAATTAGTATTAAACAATATTTATTTCATCTATTAGAATTGTTTTCAGTATTTATATAAGATTCCATAATCAGTATATTTCAGTGGCAATGCAGGATATCGCTTTCGAATCATTACATCACTGCCACCACTTTCATCATCACTATCATTTGCTGAATAACTGTCAGAACAATCTGATAGATCATTTAAATAAAACTCTCCACTACCGTGTTTTTTATTCATCGCGAAGGGTGATTTAAAAATAAAATGATATAAGAATATCGGAGCTTGCAGTACAATCTAACAGTTGTATCTCAATAATAGATAACAAATTATTGGTTACCGTGGCAACCGTTTAGGATACCGGTCGGTAATCGTCGGGGACAAAAAGCCTATTAATAGGCTACCGGTCGGTAAGCGTCGAGGACAAAAAGCCTATTAATAGGCTACCGATCGGTAAGCGTCGGGGAGAAAAAGCCTATTAATAGGCTACCGGTCGGTAAAGTGTTAAATGTATATATATTGAGCAACTCTCAGTAATTTTGTTATAGACAAATATCGCGGAGGCTGTTTTTGTAAAGGCGGTGTGCGGTGATTTTTCGAAAAAATGACTTTAGACTAAATGGCGGCCGTTCAACGCAAAACCTGCGATTTTTCGATGTCTGAATTGCTCGTTTCTCGATAATTAAAAATAGTGGTACGCGGTGCTGATGGCCTTATCACTCGCCAAATTAATTATTATTATTATTATTATTATTATTATTATTAACGGGTATAACCCTTTAAATACAATTATTACAAACATAAGAAGAAATAAGAAAAACTTACTACTAGGTTACAAGTCGTTGTACTTAACGTTGATTACGCTTACCGATATATACATATATACAAAGTGTACAAAGTAGTGTCACCCCTGACCGCCTTCAAGATACCTAAACACTGCTGTTCTGAAGGATGCCAGGGATCCAGAGAAAAGGTCAAGAGAGTGAGAGTCGCTATTAAGTTAATATTGAATGATTGTTTTATTTACGTGACGAAAAGGGAGCTTGCTGGTCCGTATGATGACCAGACAAGATAACGAATGTTTTCATCGATGGTCTTAATCACGAATGCTTGATTAGACCAATCGAGGTAGTCCGTATGACGACTAATTTATTTTACATGACGGAAAGGAAGCTTGCTGGTCCGTATGATGACCAGACAAGATTACGAATGTTTTTTATCGATGGTCTTAATCACGAATGCTTGGTTAGACCAATCGAGCTAGTCCGTACAACGACTAGAGCAAAGTGTTGTTTTGACTGAGAGTCTTAGTCACGACTGCTTGACTAAAATCACTGGAGTCGACTGTGTCGTTGATTATATCAGTGGAGAACTGATCGATGATTTTAAGAGAGATGTATGTGTTCGCTCGAGAGACGATTGAATTCTGTCTCGTCCAGCCTTTCGACGTCGAAGGTAGACAAGACATCAGAATTTCGGGAGGAGCCAAATTGCTGGTTGGCTAGCTTTTCCTTGAAAAGGAGGAAACTTCCTTTGAGATTTTGATGGTGGAGGAGGAAGCCTCTCCTTCTTGGTGACGTAGCAGAGGGAAAACCAGACCCCTGGCTAGCAAACCTAGCTAGGTTGTTCAGTTGGAATGTTTAGCCAGGGTCACGGTTTATGACTGTATTGTTCGCGAGTCAACGGTGGACGACGGTATGTATAATACCGGTCCGAGGATACTGTATACCACCCGCTGACAGAGCAATTTTAACGGATTATCTCAGGGCGAAAGCAGTGAAAATTACCAAAAGAACGGCACGATGTCGATTGCCTCTTAGTCATCTGGCAGGCAAATGGTTCCCAACGAACGCTTCGAGAACGAGCAATTGCCCACCGTAAAAGACTTGAATTTTAAGACGGAACAACAGCTTCGACGAGAGTGGCTGTTGATCGTTCATTTTTTAATATTTTTCTGTAACAAAATTACTGAGAGTTGCTGTATATACCTATGTACTTTTGAAATAAGAAAATAGCTATAAAAAATATACATTAGATTTTCCACAAACAATTCCCGAAAATCACGTTCTTTTTCGTCTGCCAACTAGGCATGACACTTTAAGGGGGTATTCTGGTCTGACGAGGCGTTTTCGTCGCGTTATTTCGGAATTTTTTTTACAAAGAACCCATAAATTTTATTATTATTTAGTTTATTGTTACATGTTTATTGATGTTTCAACTATCTTTACAAATTTTGTCAATAGAAAAAAATTAAAATCCAACGCAGTTGACTGCTTTAAAGTAATGGTGAAAAAAAAAACATGAGGTCACGGTGCCATGATTGAAAATGAAAAGAGATTCTTTATCTGTATGCCTGTGGCTATCGTCCCTACCAGAATAATAAAAAAATATTGAAAATTAAGCAAATGGCGGCGGTTTGAAAATTAAGTTTCGATTTTCGCACATTTTTTCAACTTTAAAGGTCTGTGAAAGTGTAAAAACAAATTATTTTATCATAATTCTGGTAGAAACGATAGCCACAGGCATACAGATAAAGAATCTCTTTTCATTTTTTGTTTCTGATCACTAGAACGAGCCCAATCACGGGCACCGTGACCTCATGTTTTTTTTTTCACCATTACTTTAAAGCAGTCAACTGCATTATTGATCTAAATTTTTTTCTATTGACAAAATTTGTAAAGATAGTTGAAAAATCAATAAACATGTAGCAATAAACTAAATAATAATAAAATTGATGGGTTCTTTGTAAAAAAAATTCCGAAATAACGCGACGAAAACGCCTAGTCAGACCAGAATACCCCCTTAAGGGATCAGTTCATTTCGATCCAAATACAGCTTCATCGTTGTTCGAAAGACCCCGATACTAGTAGCAGTACGCGCAACACACCCATCATCTATTTGCGTTCGTGTCTCGAGTCACTGACCAAACCCTGCAAGTTTCAATTGATTAAGTGATTAAGTGATCGATTAAGAAATAGGAGGAGGGTGCCTCGAGTGACGTTCAAGTTCCAGCCAGCGTCAGATCGGCGAGGATCATCTTTTCTATAAATCTTTCGCTGATACCCAATCACGAGGCTTCTCATACTCGGTGACCATTTCGGGAGAAAATGCTCGCGGAGCAGTTCGCTCTAGATTTACCGTGTTCGGTGTAAGATATGATTTTTGAAAGAAGCTCGGGAAATTGTCGAAATTATGAGTCCCGGAGGATGCTTCTTAGTTAGGGATAGAGGATCCCTCGAAGCCCGCAGCAACAATATACACTTCCCCGTGCCCTTTAGGCACGTAAAGTCTACGTTAAATCAACGTCGGCGCGCAGTTGAGGATAACTTCGGCCGTTTATAATCATTTTACGGGTACTTTGGAAATTTATGGGCCTCCCTTTAAAGGAGCCCGCGCGGCTTCCTCCTGCACGCCGTATAAACGTTATCGCGATATTACGGGAGCTTTTCAACGAGTTTCACGTCCGCGAGAAGCCTAGTTTTCGATGCGAATCGTGATTAAAATATACAGTTGGTCGGGTAACGGCCAGTAAAAGGAAGGTAACTGGAAGGCATTATTGTTACGAAACAGAGATACCAACAGGGGGTGTGTTTGTGAATTGATCCCGCGCGCTATATTTCCATATACTATCGGGGAACGAAGTGGACGTCTTTTGATCTCTGCTAACTTAACCCTTGTACAACGAACACGGGGTCATATCAATCCAACTTTGACAAAGTCTATGACGATATTACACGAGGCATTGAAACAAAAAACGGACTAACACAAATTGAAAAAAATTAATTTTTCCTATTTCATACGATTCCTTAGTAAAGCCTATTGGAATACATTATTGCTACTAACTTAATTTCGCAAAAAAATGTGAGTTAGTCCGTTTTTGTTCTCAATGCCTCATATTTGTGTCGGAAAATACACAAAATATAGTATAAGATGCCGAAATGGCAGTAAATTTATTTGCAAAAAACGAGATACATCTATTTTATGTATCAAATGTAGATAAATAAATTCTTTTATGTATGTATGTTTATCTTTATTACTTATTTATGTGCGATTATGTATATATGTATTTATAACATTAATTAATTCATTCATTATAGGCAAAATGATCCTGCATTTGTCTCACACGAGCATATCCACCATTCGTCTTCCGGGGATTAATACCATAAACATAGAATCCGAAAAATTGTCCCGGCATTTTTGGAAGTTGTAACAATGCGCCGAGTAAGGTACGAAGTATCTTCGATGGATATCTAATGTCCACTGAGCGTAATCTTTTGCGCCACTTGCGCCAGAACGATCGTATAGCATATTCGATGATAAGAAGCTTTCCTGTCTCCAGAAGGCGTCTGCGTTTTTAGTTGCCTCGGTTGTCGCGAATTGCCTCAAGAACCTTGCCGCGTAAAAGTAAATGGCGCATAAAATGGGACGAGTAATCGAAAGCGCTGAACTTGGCGACACGGCATTTGGGCCCCGTTACAGCCGCGGGGTCCTGAATAGTCTCGTTCAATTCACAATGCGAGTTATCCACGCGGATACACAGTAACTCTTTAACTGCGCGCGATAAATAATAAAACTCCGATCCCTCTCGAAATTCCGAACGCTGCATCCCCCAGTTTTAGTGTCGCCATATTCCACACGGCCAATGGTAGCAAAAAAAAAAAAAAAAAATAGAACTGCATCTAGAGCCTCCTGCAATACTGTTCCACGGCCATTCGTTACCCCTTTCGATCTCAAATTTCCTCACAAATTCGCAGCGCGAGTGTGATAATATCGACCGTAATTTAAAGAAGAGCGAACTCATAAATAATCGCGAACAACGTGGGGTCGGACAAGCCGAAGTCCTCTCGCGGGTAAACAAGTTACCGAGGAAAGGGATGAAAGGGGTTCCGTTCCATGAGATAGATGCTTCTGACACGCGATCTCAATTAGACCGGGGGCGCAGGGAAAGGGTAACGTAGGTAGCAGATAAGTGGAAGTGGTCCAGGCGCAGCGTTATTTTCCAATTCGGAGACGTGGAGCAACGCTACCGCCATCGATCCCCCTCGGGTGGGGAACTGGTTCCGACTGTCTCGTCGCCGATGAATCGATGGTTCCCGTCACTCGAGCCACCAGAAGGAAACCACCCTGAAACGCAACGCGGCTGTCAGCCGCGGAATTTCTGAGCAGAACGATGGGGGATGATCGTCCTCGCGGTTGCGCCCCCAGGCGGCGTAGCTTCTTCTTGTAAAACATAAATCCATCTTCTGGAACGGTTTGTTGCCCGCTCGCTCGCCCGTCGCGACAGCCTCTTCGATTTTAATACAACGGCTGCCCCGGCGTGTTTTGATAGACGAGAGAAGGATAGCCGCGAGGCCGGGGCAAACGGGCATTGTAAGCTTTGCGCGTTGACAAAGAACCCTTACCGGTAAAAACAAAAGCGACCCGCAAATGGCAGCTTCCGTCACGCGAAAACGAGCGAGATAATGGCGATGGTACAACCGATAAAACGCTGATACAACGCCGCCACGTCTGAACATAAATTGCTGCCGTTTCGTTACCCGCTTCCCATTGTCCGCTGCCTTTCTCCCTTTTTAATGATATAACCGCGTTCGAGAACGGATTGCGATCGCAAAGGACGGGCGTCAAAGGGGAAATTACTTAGGCGAGCGTTTGCGCAGATGTCTATCTGTAATAAAGTGTTGGATGCAAAAATGGACGCAGGACACTTTGCATAAAACGCATGCTTAATTAGATTCCTCGTTCTTTTCTATGTAGGTGCCCTCTAAATTTCATTGTTCGTATCTGGAAAATTGACAGAGCTATGGCAAATTTTGTGAATCGATGTTGACCGACTGACACTAATTTTACTTATAGGTAGGTATAAATACTCATAGGTATTTAACAAGGCAACATACTTAACCCCTACACACCGATTCTGATCGGATTCTGCAGATTTGCAGAATAGTGAAAAATATTTGACACATGTTTTTGGTTAGCGACAGTCGTCCACGTTGAAGGGGTGAAAAAGGCCCCTATTGTTAGGGAGTGATAACATTTTCTGAAATTTTTTAAAAACTGATCGGGAGGGTGGATTCGTGCTTGAACACACACGGTTCAAAACAATTTCTCCTACGTATAATAGTTCTCGAGATATTCCAGACTTTGGGGAGCGATAAATTTTGGGGAGCACCAAATTTTGAGCGGAAGAAATTGTAAAACTTTAAAAACTTTAAAACCAATTCACTTGTTTTTCATATAGTGAATTAACAATGACTCAGATTTGAGTTGCCATATTAAATTAATTTTGAAATTGTCGCAACTCTTTAAAATTATAATACCTGGTAATATCTCGCAAAAATTGCGGTGGACACTTCTTAAGCTAGGGTCGTCAATTCTTTAAATCCGCTTCACAACTTCACCATGTATAAAAAAAACTAACTTCGTAATATTTAAAGACATTTTTCTCGAAACTAATTTGTGACATTGAGACCTTTCTTGCATCCAACATACAATTACAATACAACATACAATTGAAGGATTTGTTTATCCAATCATTACTATTCGAACTGAAAATTATAAACAAACTATTTTCATCGTCCAAAATCATTATTTCTTTAAACATAAATTGCGATAACTTGAGTAAATATTAACGAATCGTTATGAGACTTAAAATATAACTTCAGAAGATTCTAGCGAAGCCTTAAAATGTATGCATAAAACCCTTATGATGAAAAATGTAATAATATTTAATTAAAAAGTAATACTGGACATAACCCATGTTTTTCAACGTTCCCGGTTAAAAAGTATCGAGGCAATTTTTAGGTACGTATAACTTGCAGCGACAAAGTTTTTCCTTAGTATACAAGGAAGATTTTCACCAATTTTCACACTGTTTAATAAATAATTGTAGAAGATATGATGATAGATATAAATCTCGCGCGTCACCAAACAGTCAGCAGCCGCGTATAATGCGCTACTTAGCACTAGCAGTTTTAGCATTCGCGTTGACTGTTGGTGCCGCGCGGAATTTATATATATCGCCATATCTTCTACAATTATTTATTAATCAGTGTGAAAATTTTTGAAAATCTTGCTTGTATATTAAGGAAAAACTTTGTCGCTGCAAGTTATATGTACCTCAAAATTGCCTCGATACTTTTTAACGGCGAACGTTGAAAAACATGGGTTATGTCCAGTATTACTTTTTAATGAAATATTATTACATTTTTCATCATAAGGGTTTTATGCATACATTTTAAGGCTTCGCTAGAATCTTCTGAAGTTATATTTTAAGTCTCATACCGATCCCTTAATATTTACTCAAGTTATCGCAATTTATGTTTACAATGATTTTGGACGATGAAAATTTTTTGTTTATAATTTTTAGCTCGAATAGTAATGATTGGATAAACAAACTGCAAATATAAGAAATGTGCCCTGACGAGCTTTACAACACTATATTTTTTAAAATTCAGTTTAATAACATTTAATTTTCCAATCTTTCTTAGCGTTTGGACAATAATTTTTCCAATTTTCGAGCGCTAATCCCCTTATTGCACCCGGCCCTTCAATTGCAGCTTTCACTGTAAACGTTCTCCTGAAATGCTTCATTCAAGAGTCGAAAGTGCGTGCAGGCGTTAAAAAAAGTAGCAGTGTACTCACGTGGCTCCTCGTTTGATCGAGGACCTCCGTCCTCCAAGAGCAAAGCACACAAGAAGCAGTGCGAGAAGCAGACGGCGATAGTGGGTGTTTTGAAGCAGCATCCTTCCCCATGAATCAAAAGCAGATACGAAACGATACGAAGTACATAGAAGATAGAACAACCGGCACGCTTATCTTCGTCTCAAGCCGACTCTGGTGAATAAATCATCGTCGCGGGTAGCGTATTTCGATGGTGGCCACGTGCCGCCGAGCGGAAGCAGGATTTATGCGTGCGCGTGTCGCTTAGCGCGAGACAGATCTGGTCAATCGTTGAAGGGAGAAAGAAAGGCTTTAAATCAAAAAGGGGGCCATCGTTCGCCGGCAATTGACCACGTCGACGTAACGCACCGGCCATAAATCGCGCTGCCTGGCACCGTACAGGAGAAAAAGCTTCGACTTCGGGACGCGTCCCTTGCAGAACCGAGCCAAGAAACTCACCCTCTGCCAAGGAAATACAGGAGGCCGCGAGCCGGTGCTTCGACGGCTGACCCGAAAAAGCTTTTCCATTCGACGCTCGCTCACCCTCGTCCCGCCGACCTCGCGTCGAATCAGAAACAGTTCCATTTCACTCGCGGGGCGGAATGAAGACGACAGAGAAATAATTCCTGATTTTTCTAGAAACTGTGCTGGTTGATTCGAGGACCGAGGATAGCTAGAACTCCCGATCGATCGCGAGGAGGGAGGAGCACCCTCGTTTTCGCCGATTCCCTGAAAAGAAAGGGGAGAAATGGGGAAAATGAAAATCCATCGGCGAGAATGCGCGAAGGGAATGAAACCTCCAGTGATCGAGCTTCGAGATTTTATTTTAATCTCCCCAATGTAGCAAGACACTGTAACAGTATTTATAATAATTAACACGCTCGCACGTCGCCGCCGCGACAACAAAGATTGCGGTGTAATAGTCGACTCTTTTTGTTCTCTCTCTCTCTCTCTCTCTCTCTCTCTCTCTCTCTCTCTCTCTCTCTCTCTCTCTTTCTCTCGTTTTTCCTCCCGTTTAATAATTCAGTCTGAGATTCGATTATTGCTATTTTCATCTTTTTTTTTGGTTTACTTTTTCGTTTAATTCAACAACACATTCTCACCAAGTCTCTTTCGTTCACCTTCTTCCGTCCTCCTCCTCCTCCACGTGTCCTCCTCCTCCTCGCACCCTCGCGCTGATCCTCGCCCGCGCGCTGGAGGAAACTCTGAAAGGGGTTCTCGTTTCTTTTTTGCTGCGCTCCAGAAGAGACGATTGTTTATAATATTCATATGTATATATGTATATACGTGTGTGTGTATATAGATTATCGTAAGAGTTTACGTGTTACACATCTTGTGGTATGCAATGTACTTTTCCCTCCTGCTGGTGTGACCATGTGTATATCATACGGTATATATGTACATACATAGTTTGTTACAAGGCACAGGTAGCTTACACACTTATCATTCTCTCTTCCTTTCGCCAAAGCTCGCTTGCCTTCGCGTTCCACGCGCCCCCCTATCTCACCACTCACGCCTCCATTCACGCGACATATGTATTGCTTTTTCGGTCATTCATCCGACAGAGACTATGATAACACTTGTCCTCCACTTTGGCGCTTTTATCTTCCTTGTTATCAGTTACTTCGTTTACCTTGTTATTTCCTGCACGGCGCGGCGACGGGGACTACTGGAGCACGATCGACATTTCGACCAAGTTACGCAGAAACCTACCAACCCGCTATCATCTGAAATTCATTGAGTTTAGTTTGAAGATTTTAATTGTCAAAGTAGCTTTATTTCTATTGGGTATACTTTATTTCTTGTTACGGTTTTACAATTTTATTTAATGGGTTGATTAATAGTGAGCAGTATAATTAATACTGTTACTTTAAATTTTCTGTAGCTTCTGTTTTTTTAATAATTGTATAATGTAAGAGTTGTTCCATGGCTTGGTAATTTTCTACAAAATAAAGGTCACAAAATTATGGGATCCGTACCTAGTGCGTTTAACTAATTTTTGGTCGTTTTGAGAGTCGATAGGTTTCTGCATAACTCGGCCGATTTATACATTAAATTGCCATTGAAATTGAGAGGGAAAAGGTTTCCAATTCTCTGTGACTATTGTGTTGCCACGTATCGAGGAGCGGGTAGGATAAATTGCCTCATTGGTAGCCACGTCCCCTTTATCGATCAGTTCTATTTCCCTGCCGAAAGTGAAATTTAAATTCATGCTACCTTATTTATCAATTCGTTTCTAATTTCATATACAATCACACTCGTGAATCGCCACAATGAGTGGAAAGTGGCGAACTCATTCATCGCCATAAGAGAAGACGGATTTCAATACAGTATAAACATACATTATTTATGCCTCTGCGTTCAGTGCCAGAGGTTTATCAGAAAGCAAAGTAATTTATCTGGCTGCGAAGCAATTTGTCAAGATTAATAAGAAAAGTGGGATTTAGACAATAATTAATGGGGACATGACGGATAATCGATAGCGAGCGGAGGTTGGTCGATAAAGGGGACAAAGGAGCGGATGTTCTTCTCGATACAATCCCCTTTCTCCTGTCCACGCCTTTTAAAAACAGCCCAGCGTTGAAAGCTGTCGGGTACGAGCTTTAATCCCCCTTGATTTCCCGCTTCCCGTTTTCCTTCAGTGTCAATTACGGATCTGGATTTCCTGCAAATTATCGTGTCCGGGAGAGGGGGATGGGGGGGGGGGGTGGGGGCGGGAGGGGCGATTGCGTATCGATCTTTAATCGTGCTCGATTACGTTGGCCGTGTCGCTCCGTTGATTCGGCGTGATTGCGCAATTCGCGACGCACCGTGCGTCGAAAAGTCGTAATCGAGGGAATCGAAACGCGATTCCGAATGGTCTGTCCACCCTCCCATCGTCAAATTGAATCGTTCGACCCGATTAAACTTCGAACCGGCTAATCATCCGCCGTTCGTGTCGTTGATAAATCGGCCGCGTCGTAAGTGGCCCAATCGCGAATCAAATAAATTCGAGACGCGTTTAAAAAGTGCCATTTATTGGTAATCTGTGCGGAAGGTATAAAAAAAGCAAAGTTCAAAGTGCCCATTGAAATTATTTCGTGGCTGCCGATTTGGTAGCAAGGATACGCGCACGGTGTAATAAGGGTGTCCTCGTTGTTCGAGCGCTGAAACGGCTGTCATTTCATCGAGCACGTATCGTCAACTGCCGCCGCAGCTTTTATTCCCCGATCATATCGGACACGCGTCACCGCGAGGATCGACATTCCATTAACTGACCCAGCTACGTATATTTTTCCCGCGGAGGCTGCTATTTTCATGGGATTCGTGGAACATCGTTGGATCGACCGCGGGCACGAGACCGCCAGCGGGAACATGTCCTCGATCGCTTGCCCCAGCTAAATAAGGCGAAGCGCCTTTTTCATTGCGCGCCTGGCCGTGACCTGGCGCGAACAAACCGTCCTCTCATGAACCATAGCCCGCGGGAGTAATCGTCCGTTGCCTCATATTTCGCTTCTGAATCTCCCCGGGCCTTTTTTCACCTCCCATTAAACGATAGAATGCTAATAATAGTTTATTGACGGAAATCAATTCATCAGGCACTGAATCCTCCGGTCGCAGCAGCACAGTTAATTCGAGGCGAAATAATTTTCACAGGAATCGGGGATACAAGAACAGATCGTGCGTCCACTGTCCCCAGTTGTCCGTCGAGCAGGGATCGATCTCCTAAATTGAAATACAGCTGAGATAGTCGAACGTCTCAGGCTCTGTCTCTTTTGCTTCCGCCGTTGCCCCGCGGCCCTGTCGCCGATGAACGTGCAACGCGTGCTCATTGTGCACTTCCTACGAGTCCAAATGTTACACATAGGATATAATATTATGTTCTATATACAAGCGTAATCCTAGGGTGTGCGCAGACGTACAATAAGGGCCCGTCGAGGGGCAGGCTGCAGTAGCTTGGGACTTGCTCGCACGCTGGCCCTTTTCGAAGTTAGAACGAGAAGACGAATTTTTTTCGAGGCGTTTCAATGTACTTTCTCTGCTTGCTTCTTCTTTATTTACAAATCTCAAAGCGCGTCGTTCGTCGCGTCACAAATTTAACCCCTTGACGCCGACCTCCGTATTTTATCGCGGCGACTTCTGAATGACGCTACTGCCGGAAATGTGAACGAGATTAATACGTAACGATTCCGAGGTTACCCGTCAGTAGTCGGTGTATACAGTGGGCCACGAAAGTATTCGGACACCCTTTAAAGCAGAGTAACTTTTTTAAAATTGCTCCCTCAGATTTGAGTTTTTGTTTAGAAGCTAGAAGGATTAGTTTACTGCGTGACGTGTCCGTCGTTTTGTAAAAAAATAAATTGAGATTGCTCGGAATAGCGAAGGAAATAGTGGCTTTTTTAGCTGAGACTGTAATGAAAATTTAAAAGTCCCGTTTGTAGATTTAAGGAAGTTGTATACATGCTGAAAATTTTATGGAAAATAAGAATCTGCTGGTTTATTACAGTTATAAGTCGACAACTGTGATTCCCACCACTTTTAATTGTTTGTAGCTTAAAACTAAGTTAACCAATTTCGATAAGATTTTCGGCATGTGTGCAACTTACTTGAATCTACAAACGGGATTTTTAAATTTTTATTACAGGCTCAGATGAAGAAGTTGCAAAAGCGTCGTTCACTATTTTCTTTGCTATTCCGATCAATCGCAATTTTTTTCCAAAATCCTTCTAGCTTCTCAAAGAAATTCAAGTCGTATGGAGCAATTTTAAAAAAGTTATTTGATTTTAAAGGGTCTCCCAATACTTTTGTGGTCAACTGTACATCAGACTCCACTGTAGAACTGAATATCTCGAGAGCGATTAGATGAGCGGCCTGCGTTTATCAATAACCTTTAATTTGTTTGTGCACGTTCCATTAACCTGATAGAATTTTGCTTATATCTCCGAAATCTACAACACAGCATATTCCAGCCAGCGTATCCCTGCTATCGCTCCGTATCTGTGGTCGTCAAAGGGTTAAAGAATTGAGTGCACGCCGAGAACGTCATAACACTGACAATAATCATTTATTGAAAATCAAAATAACAAAGTATCGAAGAGTTCGTATGCTCTGTCAGTACAAAATATTGCCTCCTTCGTCCAGGTATTCCCTTCTGTCTCCTCGGGCTATCCCCTACGATTCAAGCTCTCTCTATCTCTCCCCCTTTCTCTCTTACTCTCTCCACCAAACGCACACACACATATACACACCGGCGCGCGCGCGCGCGCGCGCGCACACTCACTCCCATATTGCTCCGTATGTACCCCCGCCGCGGAAAAGCATTCTCGTCGTTGTTCGATGATCGGCCCCGCTGACGTCTCGGTCCGAAGGAGGGAAACGGCGGGCCGCGATGATTCGATAAAAAGGTTCGATTGCTCGTCGAGGGATGATTGTCCCTTGATTGAAAACGTCCTCGACCCGGTGGAGCGTGCACGGACAGAAGAGTTCGGAGCAGGGTGCGGGGAGGGCTCGTCCCCATATGGCGCCGGTGCCTTTCTAATCTTTCAGCGACGGTTTCAAATCATCCTCGATGCGTCATGCCGAACCATTAAGGCTCGCCTCAGCTATTCACCTTGCCGGGGATGGGACTCGTGGCCGTACCCTTCGCGAAAGGTCCTAGTCCGAGGTTGCCGTTGAAGGGACACGTCGACGAGCTGGTTACACCGCCGCCGGCACCCTATCAGCCGCGTGTTTCGCAGCGGACAGTGAATTATAATTACGATTCAGACTTTTGAGAAACACGATCCAGTTGTTGGACTTTCCTACGCGTGTATAATGGTTGATAAAGCGAGAACGAGCCGGCTGAGTGCGCGGCGAACGAAAGGGCCCCGAGAATCGCGGAAAATTCTGCGCATGTATCCCGTAACGCGGCGTCACGGATTAGCCGTCGTGCAATTAGGTTCTCGCCGGATTACGGTTAGAAACGTTCGAAGCTCGTGGAGATTTCGCCGAGCGCGAATAAACCACAGCGGGCGTTTCGCGCGCTGGCAAATGTCGGGGGACGCGTCCACGGACCTGAAGGACCCCCCCGGGGCTTTGCGGGGCGAAGAAGATTCAAGAACGAGCGCATAATCCACAGTGTGGGAATAATAAACTGCGGTGCCGAGCACCCGTACCGACGCGGAACTAATCCGATAATCCCATTAGACGGGTTTCCATAAAATCGTTAACCGCCATCCAGGTCCCGCGCTAAACGCCTCTCCTGTTTTTGACTTTCCCCGCTGGAGCCCCGCGACATCCGGCTCATCTTCGCCCCCCCCCCCCCCCAGCTTCTCGCACCCCTCGTGCGACACGACCCGAGTCCTCCTCGCCCGCCGAAATTAAACTTTTTTGTCCCGACTGCGACATTATCACGAAACGGTTTAAACGATACTCAAAATGGACGCGAATTAAAGTCTATGCAGAATTTCGGTTTAAGAATTCGGGTCATATTTAACCCCTCGTGGTCTGGGTTAGGTTCACCTTCTTGTAATCAGAAATTGGTCGCAAGGGGTTCGCTGTACCCCAGCGTCATTTTTCAGTACCAATTTTCGTACTTTTGAATCGTTTCAGTTTGAAACTTTTCAATAATAATAATAATAATAATAATAATAATAATAATAATACGTTTATTAACGGAACCCCATTGATACATATGTGAGAAAAAGAAACAAAAATAAAGTGAGCACATAGCGAGTAAACTGTAAATTTTAATATGACGAAATTTGTAGTTGTGGGAAAAATCAATTTTTTAGATAAAATTCGCCGAATTTTTAAATTCCAATATTAAGGTTTAAAAATTGACAGAAACATTGGCAAAGAAAAAAAATGCCTGTTAAAGCTAAATAAAGTACCGAGACTACTTAGCTTTATTTTAAAATAGCAATTAAATTCATGTCCAATTAGGTCCGGGCGAGGAGAATTTAATTCCCAATGATAATTCCGGCAAAAGTCGCCCTGGCGGTCCTTTTTGCCGAGTCAAATTAATTCCCAGCGGCCGATGAGACTCCCCGTGGAACCGTAATGATTCCAGATAAACCGAAAACACGGAGGAAGCGCGTCAAGTTGAAATCGGGGGGCGGGCGCGCGAGGGGTTTGTGCAAGCAATTTTCTGTTTCTCATTACCGACTGCATTAACGGAACATTCGCGTGCGATATTAGGACCCAATGTAAATTAACTGGATTAAATGCGTAGGCCGATTGCATCAATCTCATTAAGCGTAGCGCATAATGTTTGACGAGAGGACGGCCGGCGCGAGCGTAGGCGGTCGGTCAGTAACGATGTTTGGGGATGCTCTGATAATTATCAAATCCCTCGGCGTTGTTTGCGCCGGGCAAATCGAAAATAATAGAATACTGACGTCCCGGCGACGATACACCGGCCTGGAATCACTCTTTACATTCGTTAATTTACCGAAGGCTAGTCGACTCGATGACTGGTCGTTCGAAAATACCGCTGCGTTGGATAAGACGAGCCAATTTTAACGTTTCTGGTCGCGCGAATAGCACTTGCAGATTTTCAGTCGGTGGACACGGGTCTCTTCCAACCCGTTGCCTTTTCCACTGGAATCTATCCGGATATTTGGACGTCTGAGGCAATATTTGACTTCCAGTATGATAACCGAAGTAGAAATATAGCCAAAGAACGGAAGCAGACGCGCGGATAATCTAGTACTCGGGCTTTTAAACGAGAAATTCGGGAAACAAATGTTTCGCTGCATCGAGAATAGTTTGAAGCCCATGGCTCCCAGCCTACTTGCACGTCGCTGTCCTCCAGGCGCGCTCCATCCGGGGCCGAGATTCGAGACCGTTCGCAAGAAGTGCACGCGACAGATAAAAGGATGGGCGATCGTAGGAAAATTGCTCGAAGGAAGGGGATCTGTTCGCGATCGGACCGCGGGGCATCTGATTGCTGTCACAATGAGCTTATTACCCCTATGAAGCTAGAGAATCCTTAACCGCTAAGTTTCGCCTTAAGGTTACGCTAAATACGCTGATTTCTCTTAGGTACAAGTACGGCGTCTAAGGTGCTAATCGTTTAAAAGTCCTATCCGCTAAGTGTCCTCTACTCGTTCGGTGTGAAAAACGAAAACGAAGGGAAAACGGGGAAATCAGAACGAACCCGTGGCTCGCCCGCGGCGTCCTCTGCGCGCAACGACGACGAAGCGGCAAGTAACCCGCCGAGATGCCTAACGAAAGTCGATCGGCCCTTCTCCTCGGAGAACCCTGAAAAAGGAGCGGCTTTCACTCGATTAAATGGACGCCTCCGAGAGGAGCCTTTGATCCGCTGCATCTTTCCGCGCCGAGGGCTCACTCTCCACGCCTCGACATTTTCTTCCCGACGAAAGCTCGGCAACAGAAAGGAGTTGCCGCTTAACGACACGTCCAATTCCATGGGCCAGGATATGAATAGATTCTTTGGGGGATTGCGAAGTTAACGAGAATTCTTCAAAACATCATTTACATTGCTATCAGAGTTATCGTTATCGATTAGCAAGCGGTTAACGTATTTCGATTCGAGCGAAAGAAAGAAGCATTTCAGGATAGTCGACGGCTGGAGACGTTCACCCCCGCGGCGTGCGGAATTATCACGGTTCAGACGCCCGCCCTCGTCCGCGTCATAAAACGAACATGAAGGAAAGTCTAACGGCGTAAAAACTACGTTTACCGCGATTGGAAAAGTGGTAAAATAGCGATTGGCTTCGTTTTACGTTTCACTCTCTGTTCGGCTTCGCCTGTCTCCTCTCTCTTATTTGTTTTTTGTGTGTGTTCTCCTCTTTCTTATCTTCTTTTGTTGCGCACTCTTCTATCGATCCTCCCCTCGTCTCGTTTCCTCTCGTCACTCGGTTCGGGTTAATTATTACAAAGATGCTTGTACAATAATATAATATAGACTCTGTATTAGTTACAATAATATCGTAGCGTCCTATCCTCGCGATCGATCGGCCCATATATCCGCTCGTCCCTCTCACCCCTCTGCGCTCGGCTGTCGCGAAGATCCGATTGGACAAACCAATATACAATAGAACATCTCTGGTGGAACGCGCGTTCGCGACCGTCTTCAGGGTCTGCCCGCGAAACGCAACATCGTTCGTGTACAAGGGTTGAGCCATTGCGTGAGTTTATTGCTTATTGCTTACGTTAAACGCGGCCTGCTCCGCGGCCCGGAGAAAACGTCCGTTCGCGGGCCGATGGTCTCGCTGCGAACGTGGTGCCCGGCGGATGTGACGCGGGCACGGGGAAAAGAATTATCGACCATATTTCTCTGCACGGTGGTCGAATCGAGACGCCGGGCGTCCCGTAAATCACGCGACATCCGGCCTCCTCCGACGATTCGTTACACGGGATTTCATTTTGATTCGCGGGACCCTCTTCGGTCTCGACTCTTTAATAAAATATTCGCGCGACCCCCTTCTCTCTCTTGGTCTGACGGGGGCCGAACAAGTGGCCAATTCGTCTTCCGCGTTCCCGAGCTTCGACCTCGATCCCCCATCGAACGTGGGAATTTTTCTCCGCGGCCCGTGGACGCCTCGAACGGAAAAACGAAATCGACCGCGGGGCGAGGAGTGGTCAGAGTCCCGGCGGCCACGGGGAATCCGGGGCGGATTCGCCAAGGAGAGAGGAATATCCAACGTGACTCGGCGCAACGGCACGGAGGGCCCATCACAGTTATAATTTTACACTTTACACGTCCGGCCGTTTGGCTGCCGACGTTCTTCTCCCCTCGAGCGACCCCTTCTCGTTCCCCTCTAACGGTATTATGACAAATGTCACCTGGGGTGTACGTGGTTTGACTAATTTTTGTGTTTAGAATCTTCGAAATTTCGGGAACCGGGGACGATTAATGAATATTCCACTGGGACCTCTGGACTCTGATCTCCTCCTCGCTCCCATCGCCCCTCTCGTCTCTCAACTCCCAGCCGCGCGAAATAATCCTATCACCAGGTAGATTGTATTGCGTTTGAGTTACTTCCTTAACGCTTTGACACATTTTCGCTGTACACTGTCGGTGTCGATTCAATCTTACCCGTCACGATCACTCTCTCGCACACACGGGAACGAAATGTTTCACTCGGCAAGGATTTCCTCCGTGCGAAATTTTTCAATAAATTCACGGCGACGTCGCCTGTCGTTCGTCCTCCGAGCCCTTTGAAACACCGCGGACGAGCAGCGCTGACAGAAAAATAACGCGGTTGACCGGGAAGCTTTGAAACTCGCTCTTTTGCTACCCCCGCTCCTTGCATTGCTTATTAACACGGTCAGAGGCTATTACGGCTATTATATAATAGCGCACGTTCGGGTATAACACAGATAATAGCCCTTTGTAGCTATTACATAACAGCTACAGCGCAATCAACCTTTAGTACGCCCGCTAATATTTCGCGTGGTAATTGAATTTCAACGCGGCCACTCTGGATTCGCCGAAAAACCTGATGGCGGAACGAAGCAACATCCGATCCGCTGGGAAACCTATCTTTTTGCTCGTGTAGGATTAAACTTTTCAATGTACCAAATTGTTTTCCATTCGAGAGGCTTAAGCTCCAATTCGATAATTTCGGAACGCGGTGTTTCGTCTAAAAGAGACATGTAAAATGGTCTTAGCAGGCGGAAAAGTAGGTAATATTATATGTATATATTAGAAAGGCCATACTATTGTTTATAAAATGTGAAACTTTCATTAGTCGACTAACATTTTCAGTCACAAAGTGGACTTCTATGTTCAAATGCCCGCCCTTTTGCTAAAAATTGAAAAATACCAAAATCGACTAAAACGAGTACTAGTTTTTTTTTAAATCTACTTTGAGAATAATTTTTCCTCTTTTATGGTTACCGCAAACGCGTTTTCTTAAAAAACAAACCCGTTGCACGGAAACAGCTACCACGCAGCTTCTTGTCCGTATTTTTTAATGAAAATTTCACACTTTACAGCCAAAAGTATGGCCTTTTTCACGTATATAATGTTTCTTTGATAAAAACATTTCTCCACCGAAAAAAAATTCTTCAAATCCATTCTTCGCCTGCTAGGCGAATCTTCTGCATTGTTAATGGAAACAGGTATATTTTACACGTGCAAGTTAATCGAGACACCTATTCTAAAGAGAGTTACACTCTAGCAAACGTGGTCCTTGATGTTTCAATGAGCTCGCGAGCGCACCTCGGTCTCTCTCTCTGAAATAATAACATAATTACAACTTACAAAATACACGGTACACTTGTCCAAGGCGCGCTCGCCAGGGGTTGCTGGAACGAAGGAGCATCCGGCGGTAAAAAATATTTGCCGAGTAAACGGTTCCCTTCGCGCTCCTTATTAAAGCTATTCCTCTATGTAGTTCCTACCCTTAAAAGATAGCGGCCTTCGTTGGCCCGATCGTCTTACTAGCTAAAATGAGATGTTGCACTCTCTCTCTCTCTCTCTCTCTCTCTCTCTCTCTCTCTCTCTCTCATCCGTGTGCAGCAATCGATATCCCAACGATTGCAACGTCCGCGAGACTATCCGATCGATCGTGCGCCGCGATCTCGCTCGTGATATGGTCTAACCCATAAGAACTCGTCGCTTCGTTCGTTAGCTTTGCCTGATTTTTAATTAGCTAGTGCCTACGAGCTACGTCGGTAAAAAAACCTACTGGCCAGGGGAGATTCGTGCTCGACCCACGGACCACCCCCGTGCTCAGGAACAAACAGTTCCCCTCCCCCGCCGTGGGGGGAAAAGACGATTCCCTTCGAGGAGCACCCTCCATTTCTCTCCCCGCCCTCGAGACGTCCGGCTTGATCGGATACCGCGTCCTCCTCCGAACCCTCTTCCCTCGCCTCTTCGCGCTCGACTCTCCTCCTGGAGAGTGGCTCTTACGAGAAAGAAATCAGAGTTTTGCCTCTTGTCTCTTTATTACGGGCGACTTTATTTCCCGTTCCTCCTCGTCGGATCGAATCAGGGGGGGGGGGAGGGGGTGTAGCCTGTCGCCCGGGTGGAACGTCGAAAATTCTCTCCTACTCGGGAGTCGATTCTACGCTGCTCCCGTTCGCTCATCGGTTCCTCTGGCTCTACCCTTTTCTTCCCCGTTTCACGAAGTATTTCGGTGGTCGTGCGAACACGAATTCCTCCTGACGGATATCAGAGAGGCTAGCAGGGACTACGGACTCGAGCGCTCGAAGACAGAGAATCGATTCCTCCGTTTCTTCATCCTGTGCATCCCCTTCTTGTCGGCCCGGACGCTCGACCGATCTTCCTCGGTGATTCGCGACGAAGGCGACTGTGTGTGTATATATATATATATATATATATAATATATATTTTTTTATACACGTGTAACACCTTGTTTCTCGTCACTCACACGGTGTCCAATAACGCGGATTACAAACGTCGGTGTCTAACGGTCGTGAGATCGTCGTCCGGTTCGATTAGAATCACCTGTATATCGCGACGATCGCCGTCAGGCTGACGATCATCAGGTACGTCGAGCGAACGACGAAGCCACCGTTCTCTTCCATGCATTGACCTGGAAGAAGCAAAAGGAATAAAAGAAATAACGGCGACGACTTCCGCCCAAGAATCTGCTTATTCAAATACGTAGAAATCGGTTGTTTTAAGGACGCCTTCTTTATCAAATCACTTTAAAAATTGGTCATTTTTAGGATTTTATTTAAAAAAAAGGAAACGTCGTAGTGTTAAAAAATTTTTGGTATTTATTTACTTTAGGTTTTCATCGCCGATTTTGGTGATCTTGAAATATGTTGCTGGGGGCACGATTCGGAATAACGTTTTCTTATACTTACATGTTACCGCTGCTCGACTTTAGTTTTCGAGATACATGTTCATAAAAATATTTTGGTATTTATTCGGAATCAGGCACACCAGTGTTGATCGTTGCCAGGCGAGATATTTCACGCACCTGTTCTGTATTTACAGTTATGTCTAAAACTAACTCAAATTATAGAGCCAAAGCAAGAAATTTAAAAAATATTTTTGATTTTTGTTTTTTGATTATTGCTTTTTTATATTTTTGCGAATATCTCGGAAACTAAGATCGAGCGGCGGTAACGTGTATAGGAAAAAGTTGTTCAGAATGTAGAGTTTTACAACATATTTAAATCTCATCATAATCGGTGATAAAAACTTCAACTAAATAAGTACCAACTTTTTAGGCTATATTTGTACATCATTGAAGATAATAAATTCTTTTTGTGTGTATTTCATCTAATACTGCTGTCTGTCTTCTATCACCCACGATCATAACTTTTCGGCAATCTTCTTTTTTTTTATAAACATTTGCGTGCTTAAAATTACCATTTTTTTAAAAAATTTTTCGCTTGAACGTCTGCCAAAACATGAGAGTGCAATATTTTGCTATGACCATAAATGATTCCATGAACAAGCCTATAAACTTTAAGAATTTTCGTGGTTTGCTGGTTTCAGATAATTCTACAAAACGTTATAAATTCCGCAGATTTTTTGTAACAATATAACAGTCACAGCCACCAACAGACAACAATATTAGATAAAATATACAAAAAAAAATTTATTATCTTCAATCGTGTACAAATGCCATCTATAAATATTCAGGTATCTTCGTTTTTGAGTAAAAAAGACATGTATAATAATAATACAGGCTAAAAAGTTTTTTAACACTGTGACGTTTACTTCCTTTTAAATAAAATCCTAAAAATGACTTATTGTCGGAGTGATTTGATGGGAGGCTACCCTTAATCGTAACGTTACTTTCTCGTCTTATAATTAAGAGTGGATACTACGAGCTCCTTTAGATCGTCTCTCACGCAAAGCTGCAAAGGGAGAAGTTTCGTGGCGACCGCCCAACGCCGTTCGAGCGGCTGATACTCGCTAATTATTTGAGTGTCGGCGCGCTGCGAATTCTACTTAACGGGGACATATAATTTGACGTTGATCAACGAATTGTCACGGTACATTTGTCAGGAAGGGTCGCCTATATGTCGCAGTAGATTGCGCCCGTCTGTCGCGTGCCGTCTGCGAGCGCGTATTCAACCGACGCGCTGGATGACAATCGCTGACGCCAGGATTTTCATTGGACACTGCAGTCTGTCGTTCTGTCAAACTGCATCGAACGTTCCCTGGCGCGAAGGTAGAATACCGCGCCTCCCATTTTCCTTCCGCGGGTGTAATCAGTTTTATCGAAGACGCGTGGGAGATTGCGCCGAGGCAGCATCGTTTTATTACGTTTTCACGAGGCTTCGAAATAAAACGGCACAAATCTGTCGTTTGTGCATATCGGTTGGAAATTCTCAACATTCGTCTTCAAAATATTTGAAAAAGTGGCGAGCTGTGTAAAGTATTTAGTGGGCTCCTGAATTAGACACGTGAAATGGCCAAATGCTGGTTACGAATTGGGTAAAATCGGTCAAGTGTTATTTGTTGATAATGTTTTATGTATTCGATGTTAACTGACCGCAGACCTGGGCACTTTTGAAATAACATTATTTGAAATATTACAACAGATTATTTTTTGTTTCATAATTATTTCCTTTTCGAAATACAATTGTGTTATTTAATTTTAAGAAATAATTTTGTGAATAATTATCTTGTATCTAAGATGATAAAATAGGTTCAACTGATGTATTTCAAACGTATCTTGATTGCTTTTCTGATTATCCGATAATAAGAGACGTTTTCCCGAAGAATAATCACCAGTATCTGTGTTAAGTGGTCCCAAACAAAAGTCTCTTAGGTACTGATGAATTTTTCGAGGAGAAAGTTTTGCTCAAAGCAAACTGTTGTAAAAATTTCTTGAAATAAAACTTTTCAGTTGTATTATCTTGACGATTATTTCGTTCGTTAAATTTCAAATAAGAAAATTATGAAATATGTAGTTCATTATCGATATTTATAATATTACGAATAAATCGATATTTTCTATATTTTCAAATAACAGTATTGAAAATAACGCACCGAAATATTATTTCAAATAGCTATTTCTAATTTCAATTTCAAATAAAATTTGCCCAGGTTTTGTGACCGTACACGTGTATTCAGGGTTGAATCGCGCCTCGCGAATCAGCGGCTCTTTCAACGAACGACCGATTGGAGTAGCGACCGGGGGAAACAAAACAGAAGGATCTTCACTGGAGTGACAGGATAACAGTTAAGATTCCGAGGCCGAAGCAGTAAGAAAAATACTATAGAATCTAGTTACCTACTAAACAATCGCGTTCTTTAAAAATGATTACCCAGCAGATTGCGTTTCACGCATCCACGCACCACCAAAATGACCACAGAATGGATTTCCAAGGGCCGAAGGCTCAACTTGTTATTGTTAGCAAGGGAGGTTTTCGTATATACCGAACCAATCTGTCCACTACACTACCGCAACCCCCCAAATAAACGAACGATCGTAATTGAAAAGATATACGATCTGGAGTCGCGTGCTCCGCAAGCCTAATGGGCGAGTCTCGAGAAAAAACAGAGGGAATCGATGGAGGACGAGTGCCGTAAAAGCGGCCTAATCCCTGGACAATGGAGCCCGAAAATCTCGAGACAAAGTGCTCGAACCGAGGGAACGTTCGCAGCCAGTCGCGGAGCAAAACTGTTAGGTCCTGGCAGAGGAGGCACGGCGCGGCGGTAGCCTGGAGATCTTAAGGATTCTCGAGGGTGAAGTGGCGAGGGGGAGTGGCGAGGCACTCACCGGTACTGGTAGCGTTGAAGGCCAACATCGGCGGGGGCGGAGGTATCCCCCTTTGGCAGGCCACCTCGCTGGCAGTCAGACTGACAACTCCGCCGCTCTCTTTGTACATGAAGCACAATCTTCGACTGTTCCTGTACGGCTGGGGCCTGTTGTTCTCGTTGGCCCAGGTCGTCCCAGGCGCCAGCTGGGTGGCGATCACGAATTGGGTGGTGCCCTCCGCGTCGAACCACCTACCGTGGCAGGAGTACGCTGCGAAAGAGAAAGCGCCCAGGCCCTTACAACCAGGGGAACCAACTTCGCGGATAATGGTGGGAGGTATCTCGAGAGCGGGTCGTTACCCCTCGAGTGCCATTATCCTCTAAATAAACTTTGACAAGCTTCGTCGGGAGGGCTGAATGCCGCCTGACGAAATAAAACCGCCTCCTAACGGCCGACGGAACTATACCGTCGCTCTATCGTTAATGGGATTTTAATTATCGACGATTCCCGCGGCTCTCTAGCGGCCGATAGTTCGGGCACGGACAGGGGGACTCTACTCCTCCAACGCTGCCCAATTCAGTCAACTTTTTAATGAATTCCATTGCGGTGATTATCTCACTAGGGGAAGGCACACCTTCTGCAATCGGTTCTGGAATGAGACTAGGTGGACATTGTAGTACACACTTAGTGTTACAAAACCATTAAGGGTTTTATCAAAATGGGCCTTCGTTTTCAAGAAGTTTGAGTTCAAAGTTTTGCGCGATACTAGTAGTTCAGTTGCGCAAACGCTGTTTTCAAGCAACGGTCGTAGCTGCGGTAGTAAGGTGTTCGGCTACGGTGCCGGACCAGGTTATTCGACCAGGTATACGACTATCCCTACGGTCAGGTATTACCGTCAGCTGTTCGACGTCTGCAGCCTCGACGTCTTCGGCATATTTTTCAAATATATAAAATCACTCGCAATTGTAGACGTAGTAAATTTAATGCATCATCGATAATAATAATAATAATAATATTGTTGCAATGATATTATTTGTAATTTGCGGTTTTATTATATTTATATGATATCTGTACTTGTATTATACTTGTAATTTGTAATCATAATACTGTATGCAGTATTATTGTAATAATATATACTATTAACATCATTATTGGAACAAAATAAAAATTGTTTGACGCAGCCATTACAACGCAAAATAATTTTAGGTGCAGCCATTGCATTACTACGGTAAGAAAAAGAAAAAGAAAAAAAAGACGGGGGCACGGGAGTCGAACCCCGAAGACCTCCGGCACCGTAGCCGAACACCTTACTACCGCAGCTACGACCGTTGCTTGAAAACAACGTTTGCGCAACTGAACTACTAGTATCGCGCAAAACTTTGAACTCAAACTTCTCGAAAACGAAGGCCTATTTTGATAAAACCCTTAATGGTTTTGTAACACTAGGTGTGTACTACAATGTCCACCTAGTTTCATTCCAGAACCGATTGCAGAAGGTGTGCCTTCCCCTGGTCAGGGGATTGTCGCGGAAAGTGTTTACGATTTTCAAGGGAAATTCTTACTCCTCTTACTCACCGATCGCGTTTTCGTCGACGCAATCCGTCTGGAACTCCATCCTGTCCGCAGTGGAGCAGCCTATGGTTATCGTTGTCACTTCGGAGCTACACCTGGAGATGTCCTCCTCCCTCTTCTCCCTTCTCTCGTAAGACTCGTCCTCGGCGTCCAGCTTCTCGACGTCCCTCCTCATCCTCAGCAGATCATTGTACGTCAGCCTCCGGTCGTTCCTGCCCGACCTCTTCTTCGGCAGGTCCGAGCTGTCCGGGTACTCGCCGAAATAATCCTCCTGCACCTCGAGGATACCCTGGCCGTCCGAGTCCTCGAAATCGGTCGCCCAGAACTGCCTGATCCGCGCGAAGTCGTCCGCGTCCACCCGGAAGTCCTCCAACTTCGGGCTCCTCCTCGGCCTGCTACCCGTCGAACGTTTGTCAGCGTCGCGCGTTCTCCTGGCTTTCGACCTCGACGCGCCCTCCGTGGACCGCTGGTCCTCCGACCTTCTAATCTTCGACCAGGAATGGTCGCGAAGCAGGTCCTCGATGTCCAGAGACCGCTTCGAGGACGCCTCCTCGAGGCTGTGGTCCCGGTGGCCTCTGCTGTTGCGATTCGACCTGGCGCGCCGACCCATCCGCTCGTGGACCAGGTACTCGTTGTTCGCCCGACGTTTCTCCGCGTCGAAGTCCAGCTTCCGGCCTCGCCGATCCTCCTGGGTCCGCTCCTGGGCGTGCCGGACCTTCTCCCTGTCCCGCCTCACGCCATCCTGGTGTTGGTTCCGCCGGCTTTCACGGATGTTCCGCTGGTTCCGGTTCACCCCGGTCACGGTAAATTTGCCCAAGTACGGGCAGGTACTTGGCTCCGGGGAGCTAGCTGAAATTTCCAGAAAATCACTGAGCAACCTGATTCAACCAAAATTCTCTACAGAAACCTCAAGTTTGCGCGCATACAGGCTGGGGCTTTTCACTGGAATATCGAAGGTATGTATATTTTCCCCTCAACCTGCGGACGATCAAGCCTTCGCTCGACTTTAAACGTGGTATACACGGAATACGTTCATAATGCACCCATTTAAAGCAAACAACGCATAGCAACATAGTTGAAGGATAGAACGCGGAGCGTCGACGGGAGGAGGAATAATTTATCCAAACACGGGCCACGACCCGAGTCGATTAGAGCTCATTTCCTAATTCCGCGAGCCGACACCTCGATAAACCATCGATCTGTAAACTCTCGGTGCGAGGGCTCCTTAAACGGAGATACTGGCCAAGTTACCGAGAGACATCCCGACCGGAGATCAGCTGAATTACAAATTACCTGCCCTAAGTGCACCGCGAGGAATCAACAAGAAACTTTCGATGGGGCCTATCGATCTTCCCTAACGACGCTTTCTTGCGGGGGAGATCGGTCAGCTACGGAATGCCACGGACGTTCTGGGCCTTCGGTGGAAATTCGCGATACTCCTCGCCGATCGATCGGCCCGCCGAATATCCCGCAGAGTTGTGCAGACGAACGAAAGGGCAGAGGGAAGAACGGAGAAAGTTGAGGGCGATACGACGGAATACGGCATACATACACGGCGCCAATCGCGGGAGGGGCGCATTGTGGCTTTAATGGAAGCTCGTTAGATACAGAGGAGGAAAAAGAAAGGGGGCCGGGGGTTTTATCGGAGAAGGAGGACGAGCGACTATAACGAGAGAGCGTAAATCGGCCATAGGCAGGCACAATGCGAACTCTAACGAGACAAATCTGACGTCGCACCCTCGGGCCAGCCACCCTCCCTTTCCCCCTTTCTCTCTCTGTTTAGCAACAACCCCTTCGCCGGGCTCGCTATCTTCGGCGAAGCCTCGCGACAGAATGTCCCCGGCTTTCCGTCTTCCTCCTCCGTTGTCTCAGGACCGCGGTATTATTTTCGGGCTTAATGAGGCGGCTGCAGCTACGCAGGAATCCAAGATGCTAAACAAACAGCACCCAAGCCGACGTGCCGAGATATTTGCTAAACTTTCGCCCGTCTGGAAGAATTGTTTACCGCGGAGCATCGATTTTTCGCCCTTCGAATCTCGCGCTTAAGTCGACAGCCCTTCGCCGCCTGTTTGCAGATCTCAAGGATTTCGCGAGCGAAATGTTTACCACCGTTCATGGGCCCTGTCGTTCGCGGGGGATTAGGGGCGGTTTCGTTGGGATTAACGTCGATGCCATTAATGAGCCCAATTCTACTATTTTTGCAATATTTTTCGCAAGGTGATTCGAAGAAGAAACGAAGCGATGTACTTTTAATCTGTGGCGCATTTAGGGAAAAAGGCCCAGGTGGCAAACGTTCTGAGGGACCCATTTTCCCGGGAATATGAAAAGATATAGTTTACTCAAAACGTGCCAAGCCTAGTAGTTCAGAAAAAAATATAGTATTTGTATAAAATTAAATTTCTTTTTAAGGAGGGGGCTCTGAGGGACCTTCTGGGCAGGGGACCAAGCGGCAACTGCTCATCGGCCGCCCGTTAAATACTCCACTGCGTTTAATACCAGTCATGCATTCCATAAAATTCTCAATTTGGCACGAGTGGACTAAACGCAGGGCGTCGAGGAAGATAGGAACAAAGAAGCACGTGATTCGCCATTGTCCTTCGCCATAGCAAGGTCATTTCGTCGTTGGACGACTGGAAAATTGATTCCATCGGTGTCCACAAAAATCTCGTTATTTTTATGGTTAATTAGGCATGTATTGCGTCGGAGTAAAGGCGACTCCGCCAAAGGAGACTTGATTTTTCCGACTCGTTAGGCGATTCCCGATACGAAGGTCCTGGCCAAAGGGACGGGGCTAGGGGAGAGATCCCTGAATCCACCCCCGTCTGTCGATCGGCCGAGTGGCTTGCCCCTACTCTCTCCCCCCCCCCCACCCTCTCTCTCTCTCTTTGTGTTTCGAACGAGAGAACGAAATCGTGGACTTGGACGATCGTTAATTACGTTCATCGGGCGAAACTTTTGACAATGTATTGCGGAATCGGCCCCGTCCAGCGAATTTCAATGGCAAAGCGGCGAAGTTGCAGCAATAGGTTCCTGTAACTTTACACTTTTCGTCCAGTCCCGGCGGTGCTTTGTGCTACACTCGCCGTCGTGAAATATTGCATTTAATATACTGGAAATTTATCGGGGGGAATTCGTATAATACGGAATTAATAATTGTTTTCGCGTTCAATGTGCCGTGCTGCTATTGGTATTTAAATTACAGTTCCGCGCGGTTCAATTCCGAATTTCGCCCCAGTGTTCCAATTTTGCGTTATCGCGCGAGTGCGTCGCATAAATACGGGTTGTTCTATTTTAATCGACCCGCGCGAACACAGTCGAAACTGTCACTTAAGGGTTCAATTAAGGTTAATTAAGAATGCCCACTTCGACAGTCTTTAACTTCCACTCGAAACACTTTCTCATGTCAGTAGGGGTAGTGTTAGACAGGACGCTCTTGTGGCTCGCGACTGGTATTTATAACCATCCTCTTTTTGCTCGCCAGGCTTACTATAGGTATGGTATCCAAAAGGAGGACATGTACTCTTTTTTCGACTGAAATGCAGTGTCCTCCTAACACCTAAAAATGTCATCCTTTTTTGTTTTAATCCATCAAAATCCCATCACTATTTGCCAGATCTAAAAATGAAAAAGGAGGTCGTTGTAAAATAAAATCAAATTTTAGATATCAACTTTTATTATGCAAGAAAACAATAATATTTCGATTAGAATAATCATGTAGCTGTGACATATCGTCGGTGATAGTGCAAAACCGCGTATGAGCAGTTTGTAAATACCGCGGATCTGCATTTTACCGATTTTACAGGAGGAAGAATAAAATTAATATTTTAGCCATTTTAAGGGATTTCTTTGACTGAACTTTTTTGGGACAGTTTTAGCACTCTTTGTAATAAATACTAACATCAATGGTGTGACTTTTAAAAAAAGCAGAACAGCGCTTGGCAACCGTGGGCGCGAAATCTCAATTTTGCTACTTTTGCAGATCCGCGGTATTTACAAACTGCTCATACGCGGTTTTGCACTATCACCGACGATATGCAGGCCTTAAATAGGTAGTAGATATAAAGTATGCTTATTTCGGCCCTCATATCTACTACTTATTTAGGGTTTGAATATGCAGTAGCTACAAGATTATTCTAATTTAAAGATTATTGTTTTCTTGCATAATGAAAGTTGATATCTAAATTTTGGTTTTATTGTACAACGTCCTCGTTTTATTGTCCTCCTCTTTCATTCTTCGATCTGGTAACCCTATTGGTCGCTTGAATATATCGCGAGCTACCAAATGTCTCGAGAAAGCTCGCCTGAAGAGGCGCGAAAAGTTTCAACTTGGATTAACATGGAACAGCCTGCGCACCGCCTTGAGAACGAGGACGACTATCCATCAAACGTTTCTCAACGTCGAATTACGGGTTCGTGCTGAAGAACTCTGGGAGATTCCTCGAGTGGTTCCCTCGAACGGAAAGTTGGGGGGACGATTAAATTGAATTGACGGTCGCTCGGCGCGAATCGCGTGTCGATGCCGTTTTTAGCGAAAAAAGGAAACAGAAGTAGGCACGCTATCCCGTGGATCACGAGCGCGGCCTCCTCGACACGGCACTTGGAACTTTTTAATTAATCAATCGGCCCTGCCCCCGCGGACGGCTTCTTTGTTGCGCTAAAACGAAATGGCCGGCACGCTGTCTAATCGATCACGAAAAATTTTCCACTTTTCGGCGGTGTGCGTCGCGCAATCTCGTTGCTCTTTCCCCGCTGGAGGCCTGTCCAAAATTTAATCACGCGATATTGGCTTTGCGTGGGCACGCGGATTTTCCTGACCGGCCTGGACAGCGTGTAATGAAATTTCATTCAATCGCATCTTGTACGGTCACTTACAAAAGCTACCTATTATTATTAAAATCGAATGAGAAGAATGCTACTAATTCCCACCGTGGAAGAGAAAATTACACGTTACGCCAAAGCACGCCAAAAAAGGATAAATCGCCACACAAACCCTCTCGCAAAAAACTGTTACTCAGACCTCCACAGAAGACTCAAAAGGAAACACCCCTTAGATTTATTCATATCCAACCACTAATACACTGCCAACACATCAGCTACAACACTAAGTAATAGTCCACTCCAGAGATTGTCTATAAAGGTGTAGAAACACTAAAAAAAAATGTAAATAATTGTAAGTAATAATTAGGAACATTTAATAAAGGACTAAAAAAAAAATTAGAATCGAATGACGACTACAACTAAGTAGTCTCAGATTATTGACTAACCGAGGGAAATGGTATCGGCCTTGTGTAATCTGCAATTATATGTGAAAGGCGATAATGAGGCCGGAGGGTGAGCGGACACGTTGCGGGAGGGACTCCTATAATTCATTCGAGTCGTAATTAATTCCATCTTGTTACATTTATTAACATCCCGTCTCGTGGCGTTTTTTCCCCCCGTTTGTTAGTTGCAGCATTTTCAATTCGCGCGCACGTTACGGGAGCGATTTCGCGGAGCCCCGAATAATAAATCGCGTTAAAGAGCAAACACATTATTTACCGCGGTGTCGGAAAGGGACGATAAATATCCAGGCTTCTCTCCTTCGAAAACCCTCGGGGGATAAATCAGTCGAGGCGTGGGTACATTTAACAATCGTCAGCTCGCGCTTCCCCGTACAGTTTCTTCCGGAAAGAAATCCGCGACGGGGAGGGAGGGGGTCGGTTTCCTCGGCGTGGGGGGTGGCGCAGCGAGGAAGGACGCGATAGAACGGCACGCCAATTATCTTTCGCGCGAGCCGCCTCGACGCCTTCTTTGTTTCGTTCATCCGGAAATGACGCCTCGATTCTCGGCAGAGCGATAAATTTCCAGCGGAAATAACTTTTGGCAGTGAAAGGAGGGCGTGGACTCGGGCCCCCTCGGCGAAATAGGGAGGACGCTCTTCGTTCTGTCGGTGGACGGGAAACAAGCAACGACCTTCGAACGATATTTTTCCTCCTATCGCGGCTCCTGACCCTTTCGAGTGGAATGTTCATCCTCTATCTGTTTTCGACTTTGAAAGTGGATTTACATGGTTATTATCACTATTACTGTTAGTAATGTGTAGGAGGAGTGTGAGTCGTTATTGGGAGGTTGAAGTTCATAAATGAGGACCTTGCAGCGAGAGGGGTGCAACTTCATCTTTACCAATTTCGAGCAAATTTGAAAAAAATTGTTTATAAAATTATTGCTTTGACTTAATATTGAAAAGAGAACACTAATTGGAAAATATATGTATATTTTCACACAATAAGTAGTACATAGTTACTAAGTTGATAAGTTTTTATTTCCGTTTCTGGTGAAACATCTTTATATAAAAAAATATTAATATTAATTTTAATATTTTTATTATAGAATTATTTTCACCGAAAATAGAAATAATATTAATATTAATATTTATATTAGGTATAGGTTAACATTAATATTGATATTTTTATAATAGATTAATATGAATATTGATCTTTTTATTATACATTATTATTAATATTTGTATTTCTATTTATTTGTATTGAATTTGTTATTAAATTTCCATCAAATGTGCACCAAACGAAGTAGAACTTTTTTCATGTATATTGCACGGCATAATTCAAAAACTGTCAAAAATGGAGGTGAGCCCCTCTCACCGCAAGGTCCTCAATTACAATATCAGGAAACGATCACAGAAAGGTATTTCAATTACATGGGACAGGTTCGAAGAGTAAGGACGTCGGTCCCGGAAGCGCGTTCGTGCGAATCCGTGAAAAACACTTTGCAGCGAATAAAGGCGTGTAAAAATATTTATGGGACACCGACGGAAATATTTTATCGCCACGTGGAAGGTGCGCGCGCGGCCGCCCGTTTATTAAATATTTATGTCCACCGCGCGAAACATTTTCCTTTCGCCCGACGTGCATTCGGTCTCTCTAACCAACAACCCCGACGTTCCCCCCGCTTCTCCCCCGCGGAACATCCTGTTTTCCCCGTTTTCCCCGGCCACGAAGACGCGCAACGCTTGGAAATGGGCTCCCCGTCCGACGGAATTGGATTTTAATTCGCATTAACTTCCCACCCGTAGGACTCCGGGATTGATTTTCTCCTCTTTGATTTCGCTCGAACGAGTGCGACCAATATTTTCGCTTAGCCCCGGACTTCGGCATCAAACTTCTTTATACTTTCGCCCTCGTCCTCCGTTCTCCTTTCTACTTCTTCCTCCCTTTCCTTCCTGCCTCCTCCCTCCTCCCCCCAGGAAGACGGAGGGTACGCCCGGTAATTCCTTTCCTCGATAAAAGAAAAGCTTTGTCATCCGCTCTTATTTTCCGAGTTAATGGATTGTTGCGCGTCGCGATAATGGAGAATATTTCCCCGGGAATGAATACCATTTAATATTATAATTTCAAAACGAACGTCCGTCCGTCTTCTTTTCCTCGCCTCGGGATTTCCCTCGCCTTCTCTATAAGGGGGCCCGGGTGCAAGAAATATTTTGGTAATCGGTAATCGGTTGGCACAACGGTGAAAAAAGCGTAACATCTTCTCCCGAAATAAAGGACAATAATAACAATAATAAAGAAAATAAAAGAAATACACAAATAAACATTAACATATGTAAATATATGATTTCTTTATTGCCACGTGGTTAATAATATTAGATCATTATATTATTATATTAGAAATTATATTTTAATTTCATCTACACAATTGTCCGCAGTATTGTCAGTTCTGTGTTTAAAGCTAATAAAGTTAGATTAATTTTATTCAAATAAAAAAATTTCGTTCTCAATTTTTTCTTTTCTTATTTCCTCTCTTTTTATTTTTCCTTTTTCTGGGGCCCCTGTACCGACCCCCTGCGGTGGGCTCGCTATGGTGAGATCGACGAGATTCTCCGAAAGAGAGTGTTTCATTTGCATTGCTTCACTGCCGGAGCTTCCGTCAAAGAGAAAAATTGATTTCCATTCGAAAGACTACTAGCGAGCCCGGGATCTTGGAGAGTGAAGCGTAGGAGCGAGGGTACCTAGGTAGGACGAAACAATGGCACGTTTCGCGAATCAAAGACAGGAGCAGCAGGCAGCCTGGTAATTTTCTGCCAGCGTGATTCGAGGGATGCATTATAGAGGGGTAAAATACACATATCTCCGGCGGTAAACACGCATGACAAGCGATGTAATTAAAGCTGAGTGCAGTCGAACGACATCGAGCTTGGACGGCTTGATTATTATTGCCCGGCCAACATTTCGACCCGATTCTGTCAAATATAACCGCGCCGCGTAATTTTGTATCGCGAATATTAAACCATTAGGTGTAATGACCGATACGCGAGCGCCGATGCCGTGGATTCATCGGACCAATCGACGATCGTCCACCAATATTCACCCCTTGGCCGCTGCCTTTCAACCTTTGCCAACAAATACCCCCCCCCCCCCCCCCGGGAATCAATTTTGCCGCCGATTACTTCGTTTCGTTTCTGCAGCTCGAAGAATCGTGTCCGCATTGATCAGGAAGATTTAATTATACAGAATGAAGTATGCAATTGGTAGGTACTGATTCGTCATTAACGAAAGATGCCCCATTAAAATGCGTGAAATTATTTTCTGCGAACCTACACGCACTTCTGTTAGGGGAGGAGAAATTTTTAATTAAGGGGTAGAAACGTAGTGTACGTTTCACAATTGCTTGTCAGTAAACGAAGAAATTAGTCGAAAATCTGTTTAAACGTCTTTATTAAAACCCATCTTAAGTAGTTTTGAGCGATAAGTAGTTTTTCTTTTGTCTTCTTTTTTTCAAAATGACACTTTAAACGCGTTTTTCTCGGAACCACGTTTTTCAAATTGGTTTGCAGCATAACAGAAACAAATTTTATTCTATGCACTTGAAACTTTTACGGAAGCCTCTAAACTGCATTCTTCAGAGAAATACGTACCGATTTTTCGATTTGTTGAAAACTTTTAATGTTATGAGCTGATTTTTTTTTGTTTTGACAATTTTTTAGCTGAAGATGGTGGTAAATGGCGCTGGAGAGTGAACTTTACATACAAATGCTTAATATTTTTCAATATCGGTACGTATTTCTACGGAGAACGTAATTTAGAAGCTATTGTAAAAATTTAAAATGAATCGAATCAAATTTGTTTAAGTTACGCTGCAACGTTTGAAGTGCCATTTTGAAAAAAGAAATGAAAAAAATAGCTTAAAATTACTCAAGATGTGTATAATAAAAATGTTTAAACAGCTTTTCGACTTATTTCTTTGTTTGCCCACAAGCAATAAAATTTTCACAGGTACACTGCATTTTTGCGCCCTGAAAATGGAGTTACCCATTCAGGTTCCTTGACTGCGTCAAGTCGAAGAGGACTAAGAAATGTGCCAAGATCTGCGAATTGCTCAGAACTTGAGTAAGGCTCAGAGCGAACCACAGCTTGCAAAAGCTTGCAAGAGGGGGAGCCAAGCTCGCATCACTAACCCCGATACACCCCGACAGACTGTATCGAGCGGCGACAAGACGCGGCAGAAAATTAAAGGGGGCGAAGGAGAGGGAAGGGGAGAGCTGCGCCGGTCGTCCCGACCAGGACGGATTCCACTGAATCTGGGAAGATCGAGAGGAAGGAAGACAGAGCCGGCCAAGGATAAAGAGCCGAGGGTGGAAGGAAAACACAGTGGAGCAGAGAGGGCTGGTCGGTGGCGAGAGGGACAGACTGCGGAGCAAGGATCCGAAGAAGAGGCTGAAGCCGCAGAGTCAGGTGACCCGTGTCAAGTTCAAAGACGCGAATCCTAACCCCGGCAACGTTTACTCCGCGCTCCTGAAAGGAGGCCTTTAAGAGCTACTACCCTGTCGATGTTATAAGGTGGCCCGTGATCGATCCACCGTGAAAACGCAGCCACCCTTTGGCGCAGAAATTATTTCCTCGCGGGTCTAATCTTCGTTTATCCTTCCCCCTTTCTCTGTCCTCGGGAATGAAGCTCGAAGCTAGCGCGGCGAAATATAAGGGAACGATAAGAAGACAACGGGAATCAAAGATTCGTCGACGGGGAGTCTATCAGCAGCCATTATTCCGAAAAACGTTGCTCGGAGATTCCAAGGTTTCTTCCGCGAATGGTTGCCGGGTGTCATGGACATTTCGCGCCACGGAAAACGGTTTCCGCCTGGATCCGATGGAGTACTGGAGCGATTGAACCAGCCAGCCGCGCTCGAGGCGCTCCTCAGCTGGCCGAAACAGATTTCTCGTGGTGATTACAATATTGCTGTTGGCGCAGCCCCTTAGACCCGACGTCGGCTATCGATTGTAAATTAATTTCAATTACGCGCCGCGTATAACCGGGGCCGACCGATCATCTGCATTTCAACGTTCGCCCGGTCGGGGATTGAAATTTATACTAGAGCCAACGACACGCCGCGTTTTACAACCTTTAACCTGCTTTCGCCACTACACACGCTAACCCATTTATTCTCCTTTTTTCGCGCTTCAAGCCGTAATCCTCCCTCCCCGGTAAATAACGGGACGTACTCGAATCAACATTGATGGGAGGAACGCTTCGATTTGAATATTGATCGCGGGGCCACGTTCGACTGGATATTGATACGTATCACTTACGCCCGACGCTGGAGTAACATTCCGTGCTACTGTCGTCGAGCGAGACATCTGATCGTCCCATGCCGACTCCGATGGCAGGGTAATTCCGGTAGAGATGGAACGCCAGTTGAGATAACGGACCAGTTATCTAAAACTGGTAACTTATCTAAAACTACAAAATCTTTTTTTCTTTACTGAAACAATCTTCTCGATAAAAACTTAAATTTAATGAAAGAATGCAACTGTTATCGAGGTGGTCCAACTCACCCGTAGTAGTAAGGGAGAGATAGACCACTTCTGAAAATATTATTTAATTAAAAAATAAAAAAATACTAGACAAAATAGTTCACTACACGAACTCATCAGTATAATATTTTCACTACAGTTTTACCATCTCTATCGGAATTACACTATTTTGAATTCTTCTCCTCCTTTTATGGCGCAGGGATAGGTAGGTAAATTGGAAATGTTTTGCGAGTAAAATGAGACGTCGAGTCCTACAGCGCATTTGCAGGTGTAAAATTGAAGGTGTCAGAGAGTGACGTCTCGAAACCTATAAGGTAGAGGATCATCGAGGCGACACGGTAATCCCGTTAGCACCGTTGGTATTTACACGTGCCAGTGCGCCCGTATATTTCCGCAGATTTGATTTTCTACTTCTATAACGGTGGACAACAACGCCCGGCCGAACTGGGGCGCAGGTTTAATGAGATTAAGCGTGAAAAACGAGCGCCGATCGTATAATATAGCTGGGGCTGACACGAAGCTCGCCATGTTGTTTTCATCGCAGCCTCGTTCCCTCGATATTCGCAATTTAATATCTGGCTGGGCCGCGAACGGGCCGTCGACTATTCGCTGGCACGTGAATAGCGCCTTTCTCTTCGATTGCTCGACGATTCTTATCGACCACATATTCATTATCGTTTCGTTTCGTGACAACTTTGCCTGTATTGGTCGCACTGTTTCTTAAAATTTGCACCGCAGACGTTAATACACGATTTCTTTCGGCACCTGTCTGTAATTGAAAAGTATGGTGGAACGAAAAAATCCAAATTCTGTGACTGTTCTCTAATCGTGAAAACAACTTTTGTCTATTGTCTTTTAGATTAAGCCTGCTAAAGCTAGTTTCTGCCACACAAAATTTTAAAGCTTTAATTTTTTGTCTTTTTAAACATAGTTATAAAATTTTGTATTGGTCAATTTTTTTATAGTCTTTTAACACACTGTCCAGATCTCGACCGTACATATTCATCTCTTGTATGTCAAAACTAAATGGAAGTGCTAAATAAAATCAAGAGATTATCAAACAATTTGATAATCTCGTTCAGATTTGGACAGCTTAAAAAACCATTATAAAAAACATCTTTGGCCAACTATTAGATGTCATGAATTATACAAAAAAATTCTACGCCTATATTTCGTTCCACTGTATTAAAAAGCTCTCGTAAAAAAACACTGTAAGTGCCAAAACTAAAAAAGAAATTTCATCGGAAAATGTTCTACGTACCAATAATGGTAATGCTATAGTACAGAATTTGATTTTTGGCACTTACAGTGCTTTCTACAAGGACTTTTCAATTATTCTCATGAGAAATAAAAACAAGACTGTGTGTACCCTCATTACGTACAATTCTACTGAATCGTAAATTATCCAAACTTTTAAGAGTCGAGTACAAAACAAATCTGATCACAAAATCGATGCCTCGCGCTTCAACTGTTTGATACGAGCTTCAATTCTGAATCGATTAAGTTCCGAGCGCACGCCAGCGACTCTTCGATATTTTATCAATCGCCGAACCAGCAGGATGTCGTCCGGTCGCGTAACTTCCGTATGGAGGAGCGCCGATAGAGGACCGAGGGGCGACAATGGAAGGGAGAAGGGAGGCCGAGCCACGTCAACGAGTATCAAAACGGCGAGCAATTCGCGGAAACGATCGGCTCGCGTCCGCCCGGCGATGGGAATTCAATTTTCCAACTAGGCGGACTCGTCGATATGTAGATGTGTTATTTTCGGACAGGTCCCAGCGAGCGGTTCAACGTTTAACGGCGACACGTCAGCACTGGCGCTCAAATTTCATGGACACTTTGTTTCGCTTTGTTTTTTTCTCCCCCCCCCCCCCCCCCCCCCCCCCCCCACCACCACCAGCCCCGACAACGTCCGCCAACAAATTGTGCCAAGAACGGGCCGTATCGATGCAAATTCTGCCGGAAATGAAATTAATTTTTCGGCCTCACCGCTGCAAACAGTTGCATTTTACTCGCGTTGTGTTCCCTTTTTGCAATCGTTTACATTTTGAATACAGTTTTTCCTGGAATTATGGAGAAAGGGAATTGGTGTTCAGTTGCGCTGCTTTTGATTCCAGGTTCGCTGGAAAGTTGAGTGGAACTCGCTACCTTGGCGCTTCATATTTCTACACAATTTAAAGGTAAGTGGGCTTATTACCAAATATAGAACAATGGACTCTATAAAAAGCAAGTATTTTTTGCGGAAGCTGGAAGTTTGAATTTTTCATGCCGCTGGCTCATTTAGCCGGCAAAAGTGGATCTTCGCAAAAAGTAAATTTGCAACAAAGGTGGAATTAGTCAATAAAGGGGGCGCGGCCGTTAATTAAGCCATTTACGTTCCCGACTTTTGGATAATTTAAAAAAACCGTGCTATTGTTGCTCCCTCCTCTACCGCATCGCTGCGGACGTTCATTTTAAAGCCCATTGGAAATCCGATTTTTCCTCATTATGCATTCCGGTTCAACACAGTGTGGCACATTCAACGAGTTTAATGAATATCCTTCACTTTCCGCCGAACACTGCAGCTCCAGAGATTTTCATTTCTGGAATATTGAATTTTTCATAATTCCAGCTATTCAGTCGCGTCTGCCATTACGTTTACCCATCCCTCCTCCTTGTTTGTTTTTTACGGACATTGGTCATTGTTGGTAACAATATTATTGTGCCTCGCAACCTGAATATGCATTCACCGGGCGTGATATATGCTTGTCGCATTATTAGAGCTCGATTTATCGCGGCCACCGCGCGCGTAATTAATATCATCGATTATCAGAGAAATTACTGCGGGGGTGGGGGAGCAAGGAGACAAAGATTCCGCGTTGGTACAGAGAATTGCGACAGAGCGATGAGAACGAACGACAAGAAAAAGACTCGATCTGTTAGCAACGATTCGTCGGGACGATCGAGAAGTTGCCGCGATAGAAATTTGATTTCGCAGAATGGATGGGAGCGCGTAAAAATAACGCGTTCGACACGGGGTAACTTCCGACCACGTATCAAATTTTGTCTAGTTCTACCTAACTTCTTTACTTTGGTATTTCTTCTGTTTCTTGAGATACCACTTTCCACTCCCATTATATTAAGATATATACAATTATTTTAGTGATATTTGTGTTGTTACAAATGTCCAAGTCACGATCAAACAGGAATGTTTACAATATTCATTTAAAACGCCCACAGAGGGTTTGTCTATTGTGCAACAGTATTTTTGGTATTCAAGTCTTGCGTTCTATATATCCATCGCAATATTTACGTCTCCGCGCACGATTCGCCTTCAATCTTTATTTATTCAGGCTGGTATACCTCTGGAACAAACAACAATATACCTCTGGTCCACTTCCCGCAGCACCGTTGCCCCCATTCCTAGCTGCCTCTACGTCGCTCGCGTTTCTTTGCAAATAACAACGCTTGGTCAGCGTTCTTCCAGCCTTCGATAGCAAAACAAGCAAGGAGGTTATGGACGTAACCGTTTTATATATTCTATCCATCCATCGGTGTAGATGTACTTTACATTAGCGCACTATCCTTTTCTTTTCTATCGAGAGCTTCGATGTCGAAATGGAAGGCACATTCAATTAAGCAGCGGAAACACGTCCTTAAACAGCATTTATTCGTTAAGAACTCGGTTCGGTCTACACGTTAAGAGCTCGAGGCTATCCCCACCACTTCTGACCTGCGGCAAGAAACGCTCGCTCGAAATCGTGCCCCCTCTATGTTAAACGCTCACCGCCGGACCCGAGCCGCGAGCTCTTAGCGAATAAATACACACGTTTCTTCAACTTTTTCGTTTTATTTAGAGCTGAGGCCCTTTTCTAACGAGAAACTCCGTCACGATCGGCTAAATTAGACGCCATGAGAGGAGGAGGCGTCTGAAAGTTCGTAAGAGACTAGAGAAACCGCGCGAGTTACTCTACGCTGAGATATCGATTTTAATATGACGAGGCGCAGCGAAATATCATATTAAATTCCCGTTCGGCGGGTGAATGCGCTTCCTCTATGAGACGCGGCACGGTTATTCCCTCCACTGAAAACTTATAATTGTGTCTAACTATTCGTCCGCGTCGGTGCCTGAAATTTTCGCGTTAGACGGCAATTAGGTATCGCGAGCATGCAAATTATCTATTTTCCCGGTGGCGTGCGGGACTCTGCGCACACCGCACGGTATATATTTTCCGCCGGTGGGTAACAAAATTGTGCGCCGCGCGCACTGCAACAAGCTCCTTCCGGTCACGGTCTATTAAACTAAACGCGTTCGTTTAATGAAGTTCCCCGGCAAATTTGGCGGGGGTTGTTTTCTTCTACGTCGCGGCGGGCGACCGTTATAAAACATTGTTATCGACTGCCACGAGTATGCACAACGATAACGGGAACGCCAATTAAAATCAGGCTAATGGTTCCATCGCAAACTCGTTCACAGTTATTCAGGGGAGTGTGTCAATATGGGGACCACCGTGGTGCTTGTTTTGCTTCCATCTACGACTTTGCTGTTCGTGTTTCGTCCCCGTGTTATTTCTTTGGCCATGACGCAGCGAAATGTATACATATTTAGGTGTAAGTGTCGGTTGGAAGGCCTGTGATCTCTACTTTTTCATGGAATCAGTAGTTTAGTCAATGCTTCGGCCGACATGTGTTGTGGAAGGCCCTGTGCATGGCGTGAGCCATTAAAACACGAAGCATTTCTATTTTAATTAATTACAAAGAAATAAATTGAAGCTGAGACTTGTTCTTTGACACCAAATTTATTAAAATTTATTAACATTGTGTCAAAGAACAAGTCTCAGCTTCAATTTTTTTTTGTAATTGAATGAAAAAGAAATGTCTCATTTTCGACAAAAACGACCAAGTAGTACCCTTAAAGGGTGTTTCTAGTGTGACCACTGAAAAAAAATTAATTTTTCGGGAACAAAAGAAAAGGAGTTTTGCAAGCTTGTAGCTTTATTCTATCGCTTTTTAAGAATATAAAAAAATTGTAAGAAAAAATATCCATTTATAGCAGAATAGGAGCATCGTGAAGAGAGCAATATCCTTCCGGATGTCAGACATGATTGCCAAAAAACAAAAAGTCCAATCCATTTCAAATCTATCAAGCACACTCAGCAGACGTTACGTTATCGCTTAGAATTTTAGAAAACTAGAATTTTGCAAATATATACAAGATTGAATTACTATGGTCACACACACACACAAACAGAACCATAATTTTTTGCTAAAATTTATAAAAAAAATTTAAGACGTTGCCATTTCTTTCTTTCTCAATATCTTTTCATTATCCTGGTTCAGAAACTAATCTTTTTGAATTTTGTTGTCTTCACATTACTAATCTTTTTGAATTTTGTGTTTGAGATGACTACAACTGCTGACATTGCTGAGATATTTTTACTTACAATTTTTTTATAATCCTAAAATATGATAGAATAAAGCTATAAACTTGCAAAAGGATACGTGCAATACTTGTTTCTTTTTTAATTCCCGAAAAATTAAGTTTCATCCAGCGGTCACACTAGCAAGACCCCTCAAACAAATTCCCACTCTATCACCGAAATCTAAATAACAGAAAGTAATGTAAAATCTCCCTAGGCACCCACAACTGTATCCAATACTTAAAACTAGCTACCTTCCATTCTCAAAATAATCAGAAACCCCTGGTTAGATCTCGGTTTCATTGAATATCCTTCACACAGAATCCAGGAACCCCCTTAATGAAACAGCTACGCTGCGTTATTTGCGGTACAAGCACGGTGGTATCGGGATAACACGTGCCGGTACGAAAACAAGATTCGTTGGCAGACTCGTGTCACGTAAAATTCGCAAAGTGAACTTCCTGCTACGCCTGCGGCACGTTAGAGGAAATCTGCCCGCGGGGAAGGGGCGTTAATACACCCTCGCGTTTAACTATGACAAGGTGTTCTCGACGATGGCTGCGGTAGGTGTCGTGAGACCAGCAACGCCGCTGCCGGCGATGCTGGTGTTGGTGTCCGTTAAAGGGGTGGTAAAGGTCGGATATTTTTAGCGAGGGTAGTATATTCGGTCGCTTATGTAATCAATATGCGAGGGTGAGAGAGCCCGAAGGAGCGCGAGGGGAACATCGACGAGGAAGCGCGAGTCTCCTGCCACCAGCGTGTATATAAGATGATAAAAACGGGGCTGAAACACCCTCGTCGCGCCGGGGGGGGGGGGGGGGGGAGGTAGGTGGAAACAATCCCCCGCGTCTTTACGCGAATCCGAGAATGAATGTCTAATTAGTGTCTTAATTAAATGGCTCAACGAGAGAGCACGGGGAATGTGGAGCTAAACGAATAGTTGAACGGCTCAATACTCCCTTTCATCCGTGTAAGACGAGACGGTTGAATGAATCTCAACGAATTTACTAATATTCAGTTAATTCTGACTAAATGGGGGGAAGAAAATTCCTGAGATGGGAAACTTTTATTGTGGATCTCGCCTGTGAGAAGATCCATTGTGAAGATTTGTTGGGTAAGGTAAATGAATCAATTCCCGGACGCTTAAGTGTAGGTAGGTTTTCCTGTACGCGACTGGACGTAACGTCGAGAGTTTCAAAGTCGATTTTCTCGAAAACGAGGCGCGATATAAAAAAAAGGTACTGTTCCTTTTTCACTTATACCTAGTAAATGAGTCGAGAAAAAGGAATACATTTTTTTGATATTGCGCTTCATTTTCGAGAAAATCGACTTTGAAATTCTTCACGTTGGGTCCAGTCGTAGAGTTGAGGGAAACCTACCTTAGGGGGCTCAATTTAATTCTCCTAATTTAATTTCTAAAACCTTCATGACATAAAAAATGTTGAAATGTGGAAGATAATATAATATTATACTTTCGAAAATTTAATAAAAAAGTTTATGTATTATAATCGACGGATTTATTAATGAAAATACGAAAATATGCAGATGTCTCAATAAGCGGACAACCTAAGAATGCATGTCACCTACTGGTACATTAAGGAAATTCTTGTACCAGTAAATAAACTTATACTTCTTTCAGCAAAATTAATTTTCTTGCAAGTTTAACCATCTTAAATTAAATTTAAATCTGTTTACTATTATACTAAGGCAGTCAATAGCTTCTTAACAAATGAGCTTATATAAATCAGTCTTAACAGAAGTTTAAGAAATTTTCTTGAAATCTGCTATGCATAGAAAGTGTTTTACAAAATAATCATTTCTACGTAACGATTTTCAATTATCTATAATAACGATTTTAATTAATATTGCTAAATGCTTCTATATTATGATACTAATTTTTCTTTTCAATTACATTCAAAATTAAGCTTAAAAATAAATACAATTCCCGTTACTGTTCAGGTACTGGGCAGAGTTGGGCATTAACTAAATGATTTAAATAACGGATCGAATAAAAGTTACTTTAACTTTAGCCTATTTGCCGATTAATGTTAAGCCGGTTTAACTTTATTACACACATAACGAATAATTTATTAACTTTTATTCGTTATTCGAAATTTTTATTTAAATAAAAAATTTGCCCAACTCTGGTACTGAAACATGGCCGTTCACTGGTACATTTACCTTACGCGTGACTATCTATCACTGATTAATTCCACTTGCAACAGTTGACAGTAGTGTATTGCCTAATTCGCAAGACTCCGGAATTCCAGAATCCAGAATTCCGTAGAAAGCACCCCTCAATTGCACGGAAAAACTTGCGAAAAACGTGGGGAATTTTGTCGCAGACTGTCAGAAGATTTTACAAATCAGTTCTCTAATTAGGTACCGCTCCATCTTCAAAGGCTTACACGGGCAGAAAATGAAGGCTACCTGGTGAATACCCTTTCAATGCGCTAGAACTTTCGTAATAGTGTTTACGCTGCGGCGTAATCTCGTAAGCTACTCATTCCTGAAACCGTGAATTGAAATTCACATTTTCTAGCGAGGTCCCTTGACCACGCGTATCGTCAGAAAGTTGCAGGTTCCGCGAGGAGACTTTGAAGGATTATACGCGAGAACCGTCTCCGGGCATTTGAGAACTCAGGCATCGCCGCAAATCTCCGCAGCGTTCCAGCGTGGCTTTAATTGACTAAGAAAAAGGCAAGCTTGTTGTATTGCTCCGCGCAAATTCATCGGGCTAATTAGGTAAAGACACGGGCACGTTAAGGTTATGAATGGATACGTGGGATGAGGGGCGATACAAAGAAGTCCGTGGGCGGGAGAAAAGGATCGAGGCGAAGGATGATATATGAAAGTGGAAGGCGGGGGTTGGTGGGTGGAGACGCTGCTCTAAGGAAGAAAAAATGTACAAAGAGGGCTGTGGGTGGGGGGATGGTACGAGGGAAGGGGGGGGGGGGGGGAAAGAAGGATGAAGGAGAAGAAAGCTCGCTGCGTTCCGGTATGCGAGCGAAAGGGAGTGCAAAAACCGAAACTGCAAGATGTGCAACTGCAAGCTCGGTTGGACGAACGCAGGGATTGCCAGCGACGTCAGCAGAAGCCTCTTTCACTCCCACCCCCTCTCTCTTTTTCTTCGTGGATTTCTTCCAACTCTTCGAAACGGCTTACGAGCCCGAGCCCCTCTCCTCCCGGCTCCTAGCCGCGAGTAACGCGCGCGCGTGAGCGCGCAGGATCCTTTCAAGGATCGCGGAAAAGGATTTCACGTCGATTTCACGGGGAAATCTTCGGCTTCGTACACACAAATGATACGATTGCGTCGCGATGCAATTATAGGAACGTCATTTCCAGCGGAAAATTCTGCCCCTTTACGTTCCTCTGATTTATCCGTCTTCCTTTTTTTCTCCGGCGGTTATAGATAAGCGTGACAGTTTTACTTTACTTCAGCTCCATTTTCACTCGACTCAAGGTCGAGGGTGTATTCCTTCCCAAGTCACGCTCCGATGCCACTGCTCTCTCGTCAGATCGTAAGGAATTTGTGTGATTTCTTTATCGCTACACGTGACGGGGAAACAATATCGAGACCCACAGCAGTTCAGTGGGCCCTTTTGTTCCTTGTAAATGCCCCCGGATTCATCCTGTAGCTTGGCAAGCTTTTACCTCTCGCCGACGACATCCACGGCCGTTTAAAACGCCCGGTATGATTGCAGAAGGCGATCTCGGTTAATGGAGAACCCACCGAGAAGTACAAAGACTATCCCAGCGACGAAAGAGCTTGAGCATTAGTTAATTCAAAGCAATCTTTGTCTCAGTTTTCCCGAGCGAGCCGCGCGTGAAAATTAATAATCGACAGCAGGAATCCTCGAAGCCCTATCTACTTTCTATTCTAATCTCGCGTCTGCCATTTGATCGCACACCTCGCCGTTTTAATTCGCCCAGACGGGGGGACGTTCCGCAGCCCCGTGAAAGTGAAACGAGTGGACGAAACGGTCGCCAAGAATTTAATTACACGCCACTGGAATTAATTTGCCCCACTTATGGGGGACGAAATCCAAAGTAGCCGCGCGAGTTGAGCGGCGAAAATTTTCGCCGGTCCCTGCGATCCCTGACGGACGTCCTCGTCCGCGTCGACGTTTCGCGGAACGAGTTCCTGGGCACAGGATCCTGATGGCCCCTGGGTATCCAGGTGGGCTGCCTACCTGGCTTCCACCAACGCGCCGAGCCCTGGCCACCTGAGAATTGGCAATTTGCTTGCAAATTTCGTGCAGCGGCCCGTCCCCTCCCGACGCCCGCGGCCTCCCATCCTCTTCGAGCATTCTTCGGCGCGAAGGTCCTCGGGAAACAACAGAGCCGTTTTCCTTCCTCCAACAGTGCATTTCTAAGACATTTGCGGCCCTCAGCAGCGGTGTGACGCTGCTCGATCCTTATCGCCTGATTTTTCGTAAGCTGGTTGCGTGTAAATGCTTAGTGTATTAAACAATGTACTGTTGCCTAGAAACTTCAGAATCGTCCTTAAGGGGGTATTCTCGTCTGAAAGGCCAATTTGTTGGCTTTCAAAGAAACTACACAGCTTTTACCGATGAGCATTATCCACACGTATTTATTAACATTTCAGTGAGTTGGAAAAAAAATTTCAGCCATATATAATAATAATTAATGGAGATAGTATTAAGTATTATGTAATGATTAGTTTTATGTTATGGTTAGGCTTATTAACAGTTTATACTGCAGCCTCGCCTTTACTCGCCTTTACTTTTATCCTTATTTACTTTTTTATTTTTATTTGTTCAACGAGTAATAAGGACGAAATAATAATAATAATATGGGTTTTTTCTAAAAAAAGGGTGTTTTTCAGGACGGTGTGCATGATATCTCAACTTCTAGTGGACCAATCTGGTCCATCTTCATCGTACACTTTCAGAAAACATATAATTCTAGCTACTAGCTGAACCAAGTCGAAATAGTTTTTTCTTGTGCGTCATCCCTATAGAGGATACAGAATCTCGTTCCTCTAAACGAAAATACCCCCCACCTTTTGAAACCTTGACACTTCAGTGTACCGCCCGTTCTCATCCCCTGGTTGAAGGTCTGCTTTAAGGGTGTGCTACTCTAATCTCCACTTTAATTCCTCTCAACAAGTGCGCAAAGTTCCCATTGACTCGACGTTGTCCTTTATCAGCAGATGCCCAGCTAGTACAGCGAAACACTTTGCAAGGACACCAACCTGGCTTCCATCCTTCTCCCTAGCAGCCGCCAGGATTCATTGCGCCTGGAGTAACTCTCTTTCCCGTTGCTTTCCATAATTGCGCGACGCCATCCGATGAACACTTCCGCGAGCTAATTCCGAGTCTCATCCCTCTCCCGGTGGCGATGAACGTCTGGATACTTTTGTTGTTCGCGGCCCTTGACGAGCCATCCGCTCGTCCGCCTTAATTCCGTTACACGCTCCCCGCTTTCGGGAAAATGAATTTTCAACTTTCCGCCGATTCAAGCGCTGTCCCGCGGAGCGCAGCCTTCCGTGAGAGTTTATTCTTTCGCCGCCTTTGTTTCTTCCGCTGTCTATCGGGAACTTCGAAAACTTCCGCCGCTCCGGGCGTCGACGCACTCTCCCCCTCCCCCTCCTACGTGTCTATCGTTCTTCTTTCACCCTCTTTTCGCCGTATTGTTAATGCGCGCCTGTATATTCGCTGCGCAGGGGGCCGGAATGTCTTTGAAAGTCACTGGAGCGCGCGGCTAACAAACATGGTTAACGAATCGTGCTCCAGGACTCTGCTGTACCAGTTTCAATCGACGATCCAAAGACCATAATTGACCCGAACACTTTTTTATTTCGGTTAAAATTTTTCAACAGTCTTCGAGCAGATTCGTAATCGCCGTAGAGTGCGACAAACTGTACTTACTTCTTTAAATTGTAGAACTTTTGATGGAAATAAAATAGAGGGATGAATCTTTTTGGAGGTTAAAGCTGAGATGTTGCAGAATAAGGGAAAAATATTGAGAAAGTATGACAAACGAGTTTTGACCTTGAGAATGTATGTCAAAGTTAACACATTCGAAGAGAATTGCCGTTTTTCCATTAGTCAGGATTCTTTCGACAGATTTTTAAAGTCAAAACTTGTTCCTCACAGTTTTTCAATATTTTTCCTTTATTCTGCAACATCCTAGCTTTAACCTCCAAAAAGATTCACCCCTCCATCTTATTTCTATCAAAAGTTCTGCGACTTCTCAAAAGTCTGGCTTAAAATTCTTCTTCTTAAAGAAGAAATCGCAAGCTTGCTGCTGTTATTTTTAAATCCACCAGCGTTGCCGCAAAGCCACTTATCCCGAAATCAAAGTTTCCTGGGAGGAAAAATGAATCTCGCCGAGTTCCGACTTATCTTATCCCGGGAACGAACCGCTCGGTTCTCGTGCAGCGTTCTCGTGCAACGACTCTCGCGGCGCGCAGGTAAACGTGCACGGGGTTCACGGTGCATTGCTCGCGGGGAAAACAAAGTGGGGTAAGGGTAACTTTTAGAAGAAATAGAGCAAGAAACAGAGCGAGCAACGCTCATGGAAACGCGCCCTTCCATGCATACAGCCCGGTTGCCCGTGATTGTAGCCGGCACACAACGAGAGGCGATGTATCGCGCAACAGCGGCCCTGTAATTAATTAAACGTCTCGCGGACTGTCAAAACGTCGTAAGTTCAAAGTTGCACGCGCCTCGCCCGGCAGAAAGATGGCTTCCAAACGTCCGTCTCTCGTGCCAGGAAAGCCTCCGACTTGCAGGAATATTTCGAGCAGCTCGAACGTACCTCGTAATTTTTCATGCTAACGGATTACGAGCCGCTCGAAGTTAACGCCGCTTCGTGTGGCCATTTCTGTCTACGTTTCACACAAGTATCCCCGTTTCCACTTCGATTCTATTGGTTTTCGTGCCGCTACGGCCATCTTGCGCGATCTGCTATGGAAATAAAGCGAATGCTCCGTTTTACAATCTAGCCGAGATTTCACGGGAAGACTGCGACGCCCGTTTCGCAGGTGATTTTTAGAATTTCAAGCGATGGTAGAGGAACGATGGGATACCCGATCACAGTTTTGCTTTTTCATTCAAATAATAATTTTCTATTTAGTTTGTATCTAATTATTTGTATAATGATCCTTACGATTTGTCTCAATATATTTGCACGTTGGTATTAGATAATTGAAAAGTATTTTTGTTTTGCTAAATTTAAATATTTTCTCCTAATGAGACCGCGCACAAGTATCCCGCACTGAAGGGGAGATTTGACCACTGCAACTTTTTAAAGCAAGTAACACATAAACTTAGTAAAAACGAAATGGTGCTCCAGTAAATAGCATAGAAACATGAGAAGAATAAACTCCGTTCCATTACAGAATCTAAATATTTAAAATACGTTGTTAAAGTACTTTTTCTTTAAACTTTTCTTTTTACTTTTTTGCCACATTTTTCTATTGTATTTACCTGCCACTTTATCCTATGCACCCGAATGACAACTACAACTTGAAGTGCGGCCATATTTGAAATATATTATTAATAATATTATTAATAATAACACGTCTGTGATCATGAATCCATTCTGATCAACCCTTCCACCTTTCCCCTACTGCGAGTCTTCGGAGTTCAGAGTTTACTTCCCTTCTTAACGAGCACTCGACAGAATTCCTTGTTCCTCCAAAAGATTCGCAGAGAAGATCACCAGGGAAGTCCCAGGATTGTTAAACAATTCCCAGAAAATACTGAACTCGAGCCTGTCAGCTGTCACTTAATACATCGAAAACGTCGATCCCCTTTCCGTGGGAAATTCGATCGGAACGAATTCGACGTGTTCAACGCGCGCGCACCTTGGGATTCCCCGGACCCATACGAACCAGTGACGTTTATTAGGTCCAAGGGAGGCCGATTCCGTCATATAGTTCCTCGGGATTGAAACGGTATCGAGGAGGGAGGAGCGAACCTATCACGACAATTGTTTTCCTTTAATTTACTCCTGGCTTTCCTCCGACACGGAATTGGTCAGCTGCGTCGATCACGTCTCACCTGGCTGACCGATCGAAGACAAGGACGAAGGAGAGCAATCGTTCTTTTTCCCCCATTCTATCATGGCTCCTTCCACATTTCACCCCGCTGGATCTCTCCAGTGGAAATATGATTCATCTTTTTTTCGAAGGGGGAAGAAAATTTCCCGCGGAAATTGGCCGTTTTTATCGGCGCGCGGTATTGATTCGCTCAGGAAGCTCGGGAGATTTTGGTGGGAGCCGAGACGTGCTTGAAATCAAAGTAGATAAAGAAAAGGAGCGAAGGATGTATTATAATCACTCAGGGTACTTCCGGTAAAGATGGACTTCATTTCCTTTTGCTTACTGAAACAATTTTTTCGATAAAAGTAATCGCTGCAAGTCAATTTAATGGAAGAGTATAACTTTTATCGAAGTGGTCCAACTGAACCGTAGTAGTAAGGGAGAGACGGAGACCGCATTTATAAAGATGTTCAGTGCTTTTACAATATTTAAGTGTGTGACGATTTTAAAATCGTGGTCCGTCTGTACCGAAATTACCCTATAACAATTTGTCTAAACACTTCTCAATCTAGATGCGTTTATTCCCCTCCGAAGTGTCCCCTAAGAGCTGCAACACCCTCTATAAATAGGGGAGGAATTGCGGAGGAGCTGAGGGGTGTTTAAGGAACGTTAGGTCGCATAGGTAGATTCAAAAACGGTGAAAATCGGCGGGCGGAGGTGGCGGAGGACGGCTCGTCGTGGATGATTGCGTACAATGCAGCGGCGTAGGCGCGACAATCCCTCAACTTGTCACTTACTTGTCCCCTTGTCGTACACGCTCTTGCCTTTTTCCAACCCTCCCCTCGCAACCGGCTTTCTATCTTCCGCTGGCAACCCTTTCATTCGACGACGACGATGACAACGGCGACGAAGACGGCGGCGACGGCCCTCCTTTTCATCCGGTAAGCCATTTCATTCGGGCAACTCGCCGTCGACGGGGATGAATGCGACTCGTCTACGGCGAGTTGACCTTCAACCTTCCGGAAAGTTTAGCAAAGTGGAAGGGCCCGGCTCGCTCTTGGCAAGGTCGATGCCGCGTCGAATTAATCCGCACGATCGGATCCGCTTTTACGAGGACGCCGGCGAATAATAGGCTGGACAAATTCTGCGCGATGCCAGCGCACCGCTACCTGCCGGATAAACGGGTGGAGGATGGGGATGGCGGGGGATGCGAAGGAACGTGCAGGAATTGGGCGAAAGGAAGCTGTTTCAGGGAAAACGACTCGTATCGATTTTGGGGACAAAGGACAGCCAGGGTGGGAAATATATTTTAAAGTCCCTGGCGGGGGATCGGTTTACAAAAGACCGCTTGTGTTTAGGCACTTCGGTACACAAGGTGTTCTTTAACGCTGCGCGTTACCGCCCTGCTTTCATCGAGGGATGAATTAAGGAATCAACGAGCCGACAAACCATCCCCTAAGCGAATAGTTTCGCGCGATTGGGCATTGAGTCCCGGTAAAAGGGAGCGTGGAAGTCTGTACATCCCGAAACCGCCGGAAAATTTCGCGGCTGGCAGATAATAATGCGACCAAAAAATGAGAATTTAATCGGCGCCGCACGTTTCGTCCCTTTGCAGGGTAAAATGTTCGTTAACGAGCGGAGGATGATGATTCACGCGACCGACCGCGAGCGGGAAAGGGGCAGACGGGGGGGGGGAAAGTTTCGTTAATTAGACGGGAGCTGTAATCGCGTGTTACAACGTACGCGTGGAACGGCGTCGTCGATTTAATTTTTCGTCGGACGACATTCCGCGAGCCACCCTCGCGGGTATTATAAATTTCTCCGTAGCTCGTCGGAAGTAATAACGTCGAGGTCTGGCCCGAGGATAGGGAGGAGAGGAGCCGGCCAGGGGGGGGTGGGGGGTTGGGGAGATCGGATGTGAATTTAATCGGTAATACACGATATCGACGTGAGGTTCTAGATACATGATTGGGGACTGTAGCGATACCTCCGTACTCGCCGCAAGAGGGCATTTCTCTTGCAAGTTCTCCCTCAACTATCACCTTCTACGTAATATAATTCCTGTATCGGTCCACCTCTATAACACCCCCCGGTCTAAGGCAGCTTCTGCTGCGTAAAGCCTCAAGTACTGATAAGCCTACTAGCGGGCCTATTTTGAAACGCACATTCCTTTTTCTTCTTCCCCTTTTCAGTAATAGATAGATACTACTTCCAAGGGAACAACCCGAAACCGGAAATTCAAAAAATTCTGAAACTTTGTGAACATGTAGGGAATTTCCTCCTCATTACAACGCAATTTTTGTTTGCTGCCGAAAATCACCCTAAGATGGAGTAATTGACCCTTGAAAATCCGGTTATTTTCCGATTTTGTGTTATAACTCGTGAGCTGTAAAATAATTTTTTTACCAAATGATAGCTCTAATTAAAAGAAGTAACTTTTGTGTTGAAACTTTTTTTCCATCTCTTACAGTTCGCGAGTTATAACACAAAATCGGAAAATAGCCGAATTTTCAGGGGTTAATTTGACCCTCTTCGAGTGAATTTGGGCAGAAAAAAAAATTGCGTTGTAATCAGGGGGAATCCCCTACATACTCGCAAAGTTTCAGAATTTTTTGAATTTTCGGGTTCGGGATCTTCCCTTGTTAGTCCAGTGAAATTAGGATCTGTCTGCGGAATAATTCTCAGCAAGTTAAATTTTAGTATGCGCCCTTATTCCGCCGTGTTAAACAATACGTAAAAAGTCCCCATGGATGTGAGCGCCGCTAAAAATTTTACAGAGAGTCCCAGGTAAAAGGAAACAGTTTTTCGCGAATATCTTGTTATCTATCAGTTTTACGACAAAAATAGTTATTATGAAAGTTGTAGCTCAGCAAATTCTCTACAAAATGGATGTACGTGTTTTTCTCGTAGGAGTAACCATTTTCACGTATGGCTGCTTACAAAGTTTCAACCCGCATACTTCGGACAAGGGAAAATCTCGACCCCGGAAATTAAAAAAATTATGAAACTTTGTGAATATGTAGGGGATGTTCTCCTGAGTTCAACGCAATTTTGTTTGCTACCCAAGTTCACTTCATACTCTAAACAGGTAGCGTTTAGTAATCCCAAAACAATACCCTCCCCCCCCCCCCCCCCCCACTCCGAAGACTTGGCATTCGAGGAAACATTTCACTGCGCATCGTGCAGCGATTACCTAAATTTGTAAATCGACGAGGTCCAAAAAACCCGAGATCAGTTTGACCAGCGCCCAACCAGGTCCCCCATAATTTGCCCAGGAAACATGATCGCCCAGCCCCGGTGGTCGCGGCCTCGGAACGATGTTCCTTCTCCGGCGGTGTCTGTTCGACGAGCTAACCGGAACGCGGCTAATAATTCCGCCGGTTTTCGTGGCGCGTTTTCGAAAACGACCGGAGCCTCGCATTCGATTATGGGAGCGTTGTAGCGGCGGCCCCCCTTCGGGGAATTGCGGTGGGCTGACAGCGCATTCGACCACCCCCGCGGCCCCGGCGCCCTTCCACCCGGTAAAACAATGACGAATGCGTTCTCGCCACCGCGCGACACGTTCACCCCCCCCCCCCCCCCTCCCCCCGTGCACGTGCACGCGTATCGACAGACGCGCGCGCGCAAGCGGAAACGCGGACTAACACGGGCCCGGTTACGCTCGAGATCGAGTTGCGGTGTTATCGAGACGGCTTCCTGCCGCTGTTGTACACGGGGACTGGTCCCGAGGCTCACGTGTTTCAGACAAAACGGCCAGATATACCAGTCGCGAGAAAGCTCACGCACGAACAACCTGTTTATCGTTCATCTTCCCCGTCGGCCGCCGACAACGCGAGCTTTTTTCCTTTTATTACCCGATGCCGCCGATGGTGTTCGAGATGTTGGGGACGCGGCTACGAAGTGGGGATCATTTTTTGTTTCTGACATCGCGGCAGGTGTCGCTCTCCGATTACTCTTCCATCGCTCTTCGGCGGTGTCTGTTAGGCCTTGGTAGGCAGGAGAAAGAATATTATGGATATTGATGCTAGGTGCGCTGATGCAAATTGTTTTGGAGATGATTCTCTATTAGCGACTCGGTGGCTGTCGGTTATGCGCCTGGAAAATGAATTAGGAACGCGCGGGTAAATTGCGAGATCGCTGGTGTATTACCGGAGCCGATTTCCGTTACGTGTTCTGCGCAAACTGGTCGGACATTGACGGGTCTATAGATAGAGCGACAAGTCACGTAGGACGAAATGAACGTTCGTACACCAATTACTTGTCCTTTCAACCCTAAATCCGCGTTAAACGAGCCCCGAAATCAATATTACACGACAGCCTGTAACTCGCGCTTTAATCAACGATTAATTCAATCTAATAACTCGCCGTCCCGATAATTACGCCCTTCAATCTCCGTTGAATTACGCGAACGAATCTCGAATAAATACGATCAGAGTCCATCTACAACTGCGTGACGTTTCTCTGTATACTTCTAGGTACTCCAGCTTGTTCTTTACACTGAATATGAAGGATGAAAGGAAACAACAGGGAGTGTCCATTTTTAGGGATTCTGCGATGTGGAGGAAGTACTGCCTAGAAGTGCCCCCCTCACCCAAGGGGCACACCTAAGGGGGTGCGAGTATGAGGGGGTTTTTAATGGGTATCCCGTCTTTGGCGGTGAGTCCCACATAACCCCGGCCCAACCGCCGGGGTATGCATAAAGCATTTTCCCCCTGTATAAAAAAAAAAAAGGGATTCTGCGATGTATAGCGTATTTTGTTGGTGACAACTGGGGCCACAGAACTATCAAATCACAAAGGGTTATAAAGTAGAAATGTGGACATAGGAAAACGTTAAAGACTTGGTGTACTGGTTAAAAGCAGGGAATGTCCACCTTCCACCGGAACAGACCAAGGAATGCCCCCAGTCTTCCTACTTGCATTATGTATTTCTAATTAGTGTAAGCTTGCGCTACGTCAGTAGCCCCCGGGCGTCACTGTGTACACATTCTTGTTTTGATTCTAATAGAAGGGGGACATTCATTTTGTTACAGTATTCTGCAGTGTTCCACTGAAAAGCTATTATGAACAATTAAGTTCATTGAACTTTATTTCTTTACTGCTGAACAATGCTAATTCTTCGTGGCTTTATTGTATCAGATATAAATTGCCGTCACTGGGGCTAGATAGCTTTCAAATGTCACACCACTCGAGTACGTCGCAGGCGTCCTCAGCACCTATACCGCAGCGGCAGGGGTTGCGTTCAATAAGAACGAGGAGCGGGGTTTTCGCGAGCCGCGTATTCCGCCGAGTTCCTCGAGAAGAATGAAAGCGGAGCACTGGGCGGGGGAGGAAAAAGTCGTTCGAAATTCCGCGCCATATGCTCAATGGCTCCTCCAGACTGCCCCTTCCAGCCCTCCGCTACCCCCTGAGGAACAGTCTCGGCGTCGGTGGCTCGCTGCAGCCACGGAGAAATTCAAATTTACGCACCGACTGCCCCGGGTGTGTTTTTCGAACTTATGAAAAATGAGTCTAGCCGAGGGTCCAGACTAACCTCCAACCCCGCCCCCCAGTCCTCCACCGCCCCTCCCCAACCCCACGCCCGAGGGTTTACCTTCTTCGGCCTGCACGCCTTCTCCCTATTCCCTATCGTTTTAATTTCCACTCTTGCCGCGATCCCCAGCCACCGACGGGCGAGCCGGATCGCTAATAGTTCCGCAAACGGGTAATTAAAGAATTCGTGACGGACAGACGGAGCGCCCGAGCACCGTAACTTTTCGCATTAATTCGGCGGAGGACCTGTCTGCCAGGTTAACGAATTCATATCCCCGCAGTTTTTCACTCCAATCAGAATTCTTCTTAATTGGCCGGAGGAGCTACGACGCAGGGGGGGGGGGGGGGAGAAGGGGCGCGATTCGCAAGAAATCTTATTTTATATCTTTCTTATCGAAGCGGTTCTTACTACGAAGCTCTCTTCTTAATCACCCCGCTCTCGCTTCGAGTTCCATTCTTCCGGTTTTTGTCCGAGCCGGAGCGTTGCCCGATCATCCGGCGGAAGCGAACAACGTTGTTAATCGCCTGGCGAGCATCCGGAATCGTGGAACGCGGACCCCGGGCGGAGAAACAGCGGGTGCCTCCTCTTGCCCGGCATTACCATATCTTCCACGTATCTCGTCTCATTTTTCTTCCGTTATTGCGGCCGGTTCTTTAACTCGCTTCATTTTTCACTCATCCGCTACGTTGCCCCCCCCCCCGCCCCCCCGCTGATATGAGACGCCGCTTGAATTCGGTCAATTTCGTCAGTACTTCGCGCGGAACGTTGCCCCGGAATATTCCGCGGAAATATTCGTGCCCCCGGGCTGAAACTTCGGGGTAATGCCTGGGGGACGTTTCAGCTAGCAATGAGCGTACCGCGCGTATGGAACCGTATTTTTTTAGTAGCGCGTTGCTGCGCGAGCGTACAGTCTGCTGGAAAAGGCTGCGGTATTAAAGAAAACATGAGAGTTTTCATAACCCTGTGATTTGGCTTCTCAGGAGGAATCGTCCCCCTTTGCAGCTGTATACCACAAACCACTATGTGTATTCGCGCTGCCGCGTATTCTCGCGTGGCTGGCTTTATTATGTATAAAGGAAATGGTTGCCAATCTCGGGGAATGAAAATAGAGAACGTTACACGCTGTATTTTTAAACGAGCCTTTCCTATTTACAACGTCACCGGCCAACGGACCGAGATAATCGAAGTTCCCTCCACGGTGTCACGAAAATCAAGATGGCCGACCGGGGCGAGGAGCAGGCCCCTCGCCTCACGTTTTCACGAGCCTTTTTTGCGAGCCCCGGCGACCGTACCGCGATGAATTATGCCGCATAACCTCGAGAGACACGGAGGCACGGTGCATATAACCTATATTTCAAGTTCTTACCGCGAAACGTGCACCGGTACAGTTCACGTCGCGGTAACTCGATCCAGCCTGACCTGAACCAACTCTGTGGACGAACATAGGGCTACCAGTATCTTCTGCTAGCCCTTCTTCTCTTCTATTCCGTTCTGGATCGTATTGTGGCTCTCTCTGTGCGGTTTTCATACACCTTGCGCTTTCTGTTTCTTTTTAAACACATTTGTGGATGTATCGACGCGATGAAAGCAGAGACGTTGCATCTATGAAGGTGAAGGTGGAATTCGCTTTAGCTTCTGTGCTTCTTGGGTTACAGACGTAAAACAAATTCGATTGATCAGGGATCAAGAGTTCTTCTATTTTTCGCTTTTTCACGTGGGAAGCAGGCTTAACCCTTTCTCTTTTACTTTGATTAAACTTAACGTTACTTATCGGAACTTAACATTAAAAATTTATGTAATTTATGTAAGATTGAATTGAAAATTAAATAATTCGATAGAGTATATTAACCCTTTCGACCCGACACTTTTCTATCTGGATTTTATTGTAATTTCTTGCAGAAATCGATTGTACTAAGTGGCGGATAGGTACTGGCAAAATCTGAAAGTTGTATGGCAATTTTAAAAATTGGGACACACGTGCCCTTGCAGTTTTTTTGAGTGGGACATGTGTGACCCGGAAAAGTTAAACAGGGTTAAACACTTCCGATCATTTGTGGGAATGTTATATAATGTATTTTTATTATGTATAGATATATTATACATAGCTATTATGAACGTATTTATAACATTATTACATCTTACTGCTTGTGATAAAGAAACAAGAACAATGTATGAAAATACCTAATCGCCCATATGCGTCCCGGAAACGCATAAGCAATTCTCCATGCTCAATAAGATAAGTAAAAACATAATAATGTAAAAACTTTTAAGCAAAACAGTTATATCGCAGGGTAACGCATACAGGTGTTGACACCTATAAAATGATTGACCCTTTTCCCCAAAAAGTAGGAAATATAATATAATGTTTTTTTTATTTAATAAAATATATCTAGACTTTGGTGGCCCAGATATTTTTGTTCCGAATACAATTATATTTTATTGTATAAAAAAAAACACTATATTATATTTCCTACTTCTGGGGGAGGAGGGTCAATCATTTTATAGGGGCAACATCTGTATGCCTTACCCTACTATAACCTGAAAGGCTACGTATAACACATTCAGAAAATTGTTCAATTACGCGTGTAAAACAAGAGATTCCTATAAATGCGACACTACAGCCAGACACCCTGCCAAAATAAAACTTATCCAGCACGTTACTACGTTGCTTCTCCTCATGATTGCCAATCAAAGATAGTAGTATCTAGTCAGATTAACTAAAAAATAATAAAACACCGCACATATGTGGCACGTATTGTTCCACAGATGATCATAAACATTCACTGGGTCATATGTGTCCCAAGAGGGTCGAAACGGTTAAGATTTAATTGAAGTTTTAAAAATTTGAAAACTCTCTGATTATAAAATACATATTTTTACACAAACAGTAATAGTTATTCAGTTGATAATTTTTTATTTCTTTTTTTGGCGGAAAAATATTCTATAATAAAAATATTAATATTAATATTTCCATTTTTGTTTATTTGCAATAAATCACTTATTTATTATCGCATTTGCATTAAACGTCACAACTGAAAAGCTCTGATAAATGGAGCTGCACCCCTCTCGCTGCAAGGTACTCAATTCGGCCACAAAATGGCACGATGCCCAGCCAGCTACTTCGGAGGATTCAATAAGAGGGCCTCGGACAAATTACACGCCACTCGTACCTTTTTCCACCTCTTCCTTTCTCAGCGAAAGAATTCTTGTAGCTCTGACAAAATTCTTACTGCGGATGCGAGACGTTACTAAATAGAGATTATCCTCCTCTCCCCCTTTCTGTGCTTCCTCCTGCGACCCCCGGGTCCAGGAAAGGAAAGGTCAAGTGCCTCTGCCCTGGGAGGGTAAGTCCAGGACAGTCGCTCGCTCTGGCCCGCTCGTTTACGATCGTTTCAAGCCTTAACGAGGCTAATCGCGGACTCGAGGACAAGCCTTGAGATCGTGGACCCCGCGCGCTCGCTTTGAATACCCTCACGCGCCTCGCGTTTGCGTTTACTCCCTCTTGGAGTCCTTGTTCTTGCATATTTATCATTCACCCTGTCTTCTTTCTTCACCGTTTATCGTCGTACACGATGTTTCCTCGCGTAACAAACGAGTCGCCTGATTACAAGTCAAAAGGTAACTTGCCGGTAATTTTCAAGGTCTTCCCTACACGGGGTATCCTAGAAATACTTGTCCAAAAGGGCTTTTACTCTCTTCAGACTCCATTCTTCTAAATGTGCTAGTGATTATGAAAGTGGTGTAAGTCAAAAATGCCAAAAAATTGAAATTTCTCTCATTTTATATTATATTGATTTATATTTCAATATTATAAAACAATTATTAGTATGAGCCGCGAAAGTTCCACGTTCATTTCGATGGTGGTGTCATTTGTTATCTGTTAGTAATTTGTGGGAAAGCAAATAATACATATTTGTGCATTATGTATTATCTTTAGACGTGGGCAAGAAAAGAGGAAAAGAAAGAAAGCGCGAAATATACTTAACAATGTTGAAAATATGAGAAAAATTAGAAGAAATAAATTGTAAAGAATACATTACCAAAAATGGTAAAGTTGTTCGTGGCATAGGATTTGAAAATGAAAATGGCTTTTGTTCTAAAAACGTTTGAATTTATTAAATTGTGAAGATCGAAAAACTACGTTCCAGCGTTTTTGGCATACGAGAGACAATCAAAGGTTTAAAAAACACATTTTCGTACAAGTTACTAAAAATTTTATAATTTTATTGCGAAACATTTTGTTGAAAGTAGAAAAAAAAAATTAAAACGCCCAAACGCAACATCACCATCACAATATTGTAACTTCTATTTCAACTAAATTCGACTGAAACCCATAAAAATCAGGTACAAGAGGATTACAATCTCAAGAATGGCCCAAAAAGAAATTTATATACCCGCCATAAACCTAAATCCTATAATTATCCCGAACAATCTCTTCCTGCTCCTACACGGGTAGCAATTCAATTTTTTTCCGTTCCTTGAACTGCCTCCCGAGATGGTGAGATAATTAGTGGATGGGCGATATTTCCTACGGCCGCATTAAAACCCCGAGGCGATTCTTTATCTTTATCGACGCGTCGTAAATGTAAAAGCGCGGCAGGGTGTGGGGGAAGGGGGGGGGGGGGGGGGAGGGGGGAGGGACACGCGACGCGGATTAAAATTGCGCGATGCGTCCGCGCGGGACGCCCGCGCGCCGACTGCATACGAGAACGCGGGATTACGAACTGGCGGGTAATTGCCGGTACAACGTTGTTCTCCGTCAGGTAATTCGATTCTTTTTTCATTATTCAAATTTCGGGCATTTCCGCTTGATCGAATCGCGCCAGAAAAAATATCGCATGCTGGCCGCGACCCCCTCTGATCGATCATCGCGGCGATTTTTTATTCCCGACCCCCGACTCTTGTCGAATTGCCTGGATATCGCGGACTGAAAGCCCGTCCATTTTCCTCGTTCGATTGCCCTTACCCCGTGCATGTGAGTACCTACCTTCAAACTCTACTGCACTTTTCAAAAACGAATATGTTCTCGATGTTTCCTTGCAGGGCCGTGGCTAGGATTTTATTGAGGGAGGGGCAATATTTCATTGAGGGCGGTGCAGTGAATAGTGATGCTGGATTTTGAATTCCTGTACATGGAATTACTTCCCGATTTAATTGATTTTTATTTTGTAATAGATTAATTTAATTTTGGACATTAACAAAAGAAATTTTCATTCCGCGTGCATCGCGGAAGTTAAAGGGACTTGCGTCCGTTCGACGCGGAGCACCCGTTGTGTGGACCGTGCAGGAGCTCACGTAGAACCGGTACGTGCTCTCGTTGTCTCGATTAAATTGACGGCGGGGGTGTGGGGTTATGCGATTTAGCAGGGGCGCACTATTGATTATTACAGCATTACAAAAATGGGCACGGGGAGGGGTGGGCGTCGCCTCGATAGACCCGTCGCTTTTTATAAACTGTCGTGGCTGATGGCCGGGAAACAAACGGGGGAAAAAGCGGCGGGAGGAACGGGGGCGAATCGAATTAATGCCCAAAGCTGCCGTTTTAAACAGCGAGAGCCCTGCGGTTTTCCAAGCTTGCTTTAATAACGAGAGAATCGTAAATTTTCGAAACCGGCGTCGGGGGCTCACCCTCCTCCGCCTTCCCTCCCGCGTCCCGCCGTATTAAAACCAGCCAAGAAGCCCAGCGTGGCTTTTTATTCCGGCCACAAGAACACCCTCGTGGCTTGAAAAAGGTCTGGCTGGTTCCCCGGCTGATTATTTCGCCGATAATTGCCGAACGATCGCACCCCCTCCCCCCCTCCCCTCCTTTAACCCCTTCGGAGAATCAATCTCCTGGGCAGCTCGGGGGTAGTTGTGGTCCCGGGGACCGTTATCTCGCGAGCAGGTCCGCAAATGTTGCATTAATGAATCGTTGAAATACTTTTCAAATTGGGCAAGTTCTGGGCTGGTATTCTGCTCTTCAAGAGGGTCAGTATTCTTCGGGGGTACATCGGGGAAAGAGTTTCTGTGCCGGCACAATGGGAACTAACAGGTCAACAGTTCTCGAGCGCTCGTGTTTCGAGTGTTACTTTACAGTGCCTCTAACAATCGAAACAATTCCTTGCCTGTTAAAACTCTTCATCGAACCGATAACTGAAACACCGAAATTGAAGGGGCAAGGTGGAAACAATATGTCGGAAATGGGCGACGGGCGGGACCAAATAGAATAAAAATTCATCCAGGCCAATAGGGAAAATCTGGCAAAAATGAAAAAGGATTCGAGTAGGAACTCTCAACACCGTGTCATTACGTCATGTTGCGAGGTACATAGGTCGTTGAAAGTTCGATCTTTGAGATTCAGGAAACTCCATTCTTCTACCCCCATAAGTTTAATTAAGGGGGGGACACCACTGTGACGGCCGGAAAAATAAGCCATTTTTAAGAATTTTTTTCAGGATCAATTTACAGTTTTCATAGCAAATTTTTATTATCTATCTTTAGTACACTGTCTTAAGAGACTATACAACAAAAATAAATAGAAAAACATCCATAAATTTTAATATATTAATTAATCTTCTAGCAGCAGGTCCGAAATCAAATTTGATTTTTTTTTTATAAACTATATGAGTGTAGTTTCCGTTGTACGTACGGATTCTTTGATTGAAAACAAATGTTTTGAAATACGCTCGGAAAACTGTCCATCTTATTCGCGGATTTTCGAAACTTTTCATCTAAAGCGCACCATTTTTACAAAAATAATTTGTTTAAGAAATCGGTACGTACAACGGAAACTACACTCATATAGTTTATAAAAAAAAATGAAATTTGATTTCAGACATGCTGTTCCATAGTTACACATTCGACCAGCTCGCGTGAGGAGTTCTAGGAGATTAATTAATATATTAAAATTTATAGATGTTTTTCTATTTATTAATTTTTATATAGTCTCTTAAGACAGCGTACTAAAGATAGGTAATACATTTCTTCTATGAAAACTGTAAATTATTCCTGAAAAAAAATTCTCAAAAATGGCATACTTTTCCGGCCGTCACAGTGGTGTTCCCCCTTAAGTAGAATTTTCTTTGTATTCTTTGTTGCTCTCCACAAGCCTGTTTTTGTTTCTTACACCAATATTTACAGGTCGCTACGATTTGCGACATTATTTTACCCAATTAAGGGTATGTCATTCCTTAATAGCTCCACTGGTACCCCAAAATCTACAAGGACGACAGCTGGAGAGTCGTTAATTCGAAAGCAGACAGAAACTCTTTCCCATTCCCCTAGAAACGGTTAATCCCAGCGATATCCAAATATCCTCCAATTCAGCTTCAATTTTGCACAGGCGTTTATTAGCATGTTCGGAACAAAAGCAACCTTGTGGGAAGCCTACATTTTATACTTGAAAAAATGGACCACCCCACTGTACACCCATTTGCAAATTAATATGGAACACCCCGTATATGTGAGCATGTCACATAGATTTCGCGTGCCGCTCCGTCACGTTCTAATACGAGCATCTAGACTGGCGGCCATGTTTCTCTCGGCACACGGAAGCAGCCAGCGTGTAGATGATTTAAAAATATAATATATTCAACGGTTGACCGCCGTTGAGCCGCTTAACTAGCCAACCGTGGTAGACTTTGAAGCTCACTCCATTCTGTCTCTACGGTCGCCCGGTTTCTCTCTATCCCCTAGTGTTCCTGTTTTTCTTTTCCCTCCCACCCGTTTTTCTTTCGCCAACGTCCACCTAATTGCTGTTTAACTTCGACTTAACGCGACGGTTTTTAAGCTGCTGGCAAAAGGAATTCGTTCCACCGGTCCACTTTCGTCGATATCTCTTCTTTTTTCTTTTTATATGCCATATGAGAGATGTACAGTTTACATGTGCGAATAGTATATATTACTATTTAATTGCACATCGTTCTGAGAATTTTGTCAATATTCCAGCCGCTGGATTATATAACATATTAAGGAGCCATAGTATCTTTTTTGCCCGAAAATTAAGTATTCTTTGTGAATTTTTGTCTATGTGAAAATGAAAAGCTAGAGAGATGGGGTTTGCTGCAAATAAAATATCACTGTTTGAAAGTATTAAAAGAATTTTTATTAAAAACAGAGCACCCTCCACCTCTGGGACTGTCAAACTGTCGAAAATCGATACCTACAGTTTGCCACTATGCCATTTTGTTTTAAATGCGAAGTTTAAGAATCGGATCGGTCAACGACACCAAAATGTAATAAATTTTAATGTCTTAATTTGTTTGTATGTTTCAGATAAGCTCAGAAACCGGAATTTATGGAGCCGCAGTTCTACTCACTCCGCGACGGACCATCTTTGAGCGACTATAGCGAGGGAAGGGAGGGTGTATTTTTTTTAATAAATTTTTTTTAATCCTTTCAAACAGTGACCTTTCATTTGTACCGAATCCCATCTTTCTAGATTTTCATTTTCATGTAGAAAAAAATTCCCAAAGAATGCTAAATTTTCGGGCAAAAAAGTACTGTTTCCTTGAGGGAAAATTAAAAAAAAAAATAGCGATTGCACGGTGCAATTTGCGTATATAAAATTAATCACTGAGAGGCTAGTCCAGGATTTCTAGGAGTAAAGCACTTCGCTAATAACTAATCCTTTTTACTACAACCTAAATCTGAGGTCCAAACTAAATTCAACATTAAATGTGAGACTAAGAATTGCCAATACCTTTAAAATTCATATAGACCCTCTAAAACTCCGAACGGAGAAATACTGTCCCTGTAGCGATTACGAAAGCCTCGCGTCTCACTCAAGCGATTCTATCGCGAACCCAGCCGCAGCGAAGGACCGAGGAGCTGAATAGAAATAACAAACACTGTACGATATCCACTCGAGCGATCGAGGAAGTGTTGCCGCGCATTAGCCAATGCCCCTGCTTGGCCCGTAAATTTCAAGGAGTCACGCCGACGGGGAAACTTTTCGCCTGAAAAATGTGCAACCGCCGATCTGCAAACACGCGAAAGTTCGATCGCGTTCCGTGTGCCGGCTCGTCAAGGGGCACGCCGAGGAACGAGATCGAATCTCGACGGAGCGATATCGTTGACGTTTACATCGGGTGTCCGTGACACGTTCGATGACTATTAGGATTTCTGGCGGAACGCTGGCGCTCGTTCGCCGTTCTAAATTGCGCGTTTGCAGGGAGGAAGTTGCGGACAACCCCGCGCGCGCGGTCTAAATCTCTAAACGACGAGCTGGCAACATTATCGAGCAGCCCGCTGTTTCGAGCGGATTGAATTATTCTAGCATGATTTTGGCCATTGCGGTGGTCCTGTATGATTTATGGCCGCGAAGTCTGAACGCGGACACAGTCATGGTGGTCTGTTCCGATGGGCGACGTGGCTGCTCCATTTCCCGCTTGCTCTACTATTCTATCTATTGTTTATAAATGCACTCCCGTGTGCGGGGAAGGACCTGACTATTCAATGGAGCTTTAACAAACGTCTGTGAAAAATTAGTTCAGTTGTGATTGGTCATAAAACACTTATAGTGGAGACATCCATTTTGTGCGAGGGAACTGCTATGCAGAAACATTTCTCTTTGTGTCAGTAATGCACCATTCACCAACCACTTGGCACTAGGCTATGCACGGCTTGGCTGTGCGAATCCATGCTATGGTTTATGGCACCCTTGTCTTATATAGGTATCTTCCTATTATTATAATTCTATTCCCCGGGAAATTCGTCTATTGTCACCCCTCCCCACTCTTCTTGTCCACTTCCCTTAACTTTCTTATATTTCTTGTCTTCTTGTCCTAGATTTGTCTGCCCATCTTTAGCTTTAAAGGAACAGCCTGGCGGAATCGGCAGAAATCAAGGTTCTTTTTGGGAATTTTTTGTAAGAAAACTATACATGCGATCTTTTTAAAACTTTCAGCCTATATTATTATGTATTTCAAGAAGTGAACGGTAATTTCTTTATATAAAAATAACGCGGTAATTCTAAATGGCCCGTTTATCACTTAATTATTTGTAATCGGTGATGTAATAAAATAAAGACATCCTTCTTCTTCTTATTATTATACGTGGTCAATTTCCAACCATTCTCCCCGCATCTTTCGATCCTCAGAAAGCTCTGTAGAATTTTCCAAATGCTCATCTAAAAGCACAGCTTCGATCGGCAGCATTTTGGCGAGCCGCGGATAATTACGCCCGGACAACAGATTTATAATGGTATCACGCGGCGCGTATCATCGCGACATGCCCGCGCGCGCGTACGCGACCACGTCACGGGCGATTTTTTACATCAGCGTGCGGTACCATAAATCAATTAAACAAAAAACCGCGGGGCCTGCGACTGACAAATTCAGCTGCGACTCGGTCGAACCACCTGGAGCGAATTTGATTCGCGGCATCGAGCGCGACCGTCGCTGCCCTTTCCTCCTCTTGTCGCGCCGCTCTGCCCCGGTTGCTCGGCAAACCCGCCGCCCGTTTTTCGCGCGGATATTTGCGCGGATCCGCGATAGCGAAATGCATGGCTTTGCACGCTCGCCGGCAAGCACGATGTTATACGCGTCGCGTGACGCTCGCTGAAATTGGGTAATACGTAGGTACCGTTAATGCACAGGGTGTTCCTCGAGTAGAGAATACATTGCGGAAGCCGAGTATCTGCGGAGCATCTAAACGTTGGTCCGCTGTGTGTTTCTTTTTCTGTGCTTTGGCGAAGGCGTAGAGGACGTGGAGGAAGCGGAAACAACGCGTTGTTTCACCAGAAGCTTAATTGCTCGGGGATTCCAGCTTGTTAGACCCGGTGTCCCAGCACTCTTGGGCTCCTCCTTAGGATTATTTCGCTGTCCACTCTCGATTCGCGTAATACACGTGCTAACTTTTTCAACAACCCCCAGTTTTCGAGCTTGTATATCCTCTGCTTTCATTTCAATTTTAATTGTCGGGAGAAATGGCGAGGGTTACGGACAAATTATATCGCAGGGTACATAGGGTGACCTGTCCAGTGAATGAACACTTGAACTGCATGTCTGTTAAAATTAATCACAAATCGTTGCTTATTATAATCGTCATTAATACAACTCACAAATCGTTATTTAATTCCCTCCATGTTATTACTATAAGCGAGCGGGTTCATTACTGAAGTTATACATCCCGGAACACAATTCTGGCAATGTTTGATAGTTACAACCTTCATTAAAAGTCTGGCGATTAAATGAAACGGGGCCAATTGAATGAACATAAATGTCTAATGAATGAACAGAGGTACCCCAGTGAATGGGATAACGCTGATAAGAGGATAATAACGAAGGTTAGGTTTTCAATGTATTTAGACGATTTTTGTGTAAATACTTGTTCATCCTCCAATTGCATTAATATTATTGATTTTGATACTTTAGGTATTAGTGTTATAAGATCATAATTATGCATGCTTGAACTTTGGTTTCCGGAGTGGGTTTCATTCATTGGTATTTACTGTTATTTTCAACTCAATGCACGAACACTTAACAAAATCGTCAAATTCTTAGAAATCCTTTATTAATAAAGTTATCCAATCTTTTGTCCTTTTTCTGTGACCAAGTCCACCCTCGACTCTCGAGCAAGTGAATAACCCCAAGACTTTGTACGACACGCGTATTTATTTACCACTTTTAAGGGGAGGATAAAAGCAACTGGTCGATAAAAGGGACATGTTCCCTAATAGGGACATTTACTTCCCCATATAGTTGCTTGTTTCTTCGCCAACGTGTCCTCGAGGCTCGCAACAGTCGAATATCTCCGTATATCCGTCGAACGTATTTATCGTTGGCCGGTCCCTCCCCAGTTTCAAATTGTTTCGCTTTATTCTTCATTAAGGAGCATTTTTTATCGAAACGGGCCACGAAGGGGAGCCAGGAGGGGGCCTCGCTCTCCAAGAACATTACGCTTCCCGAGGGATTCATTCCCTCCCTCTTCCTTTCTCTACCACCCTCCATCTCTATCCCTCTATTCCACTCGCTCACGATCAATTCCAGACTTTGCTTCTTACCCTCCTGTAACTTCGAATTGGCCGGAATCGTGCTCGTTATATCCGATGTCGTGAGTGCACTTACACCGCCGCCGCTTACAATCGTTTCACTCATCCAGTTGATGATTTTGCTTCCGGAGCTCTTACAACTTCGAGCCATCCCGCAGGAATTCTCTGCCGCCACTTATTACGCTTAGTGGATCCCTATCAATCTAACTTCAAAATGGAATTTCGGGGATTGCTCCCGCCTCTATATTCCCGGGCCATTAGGGCCCCCAGGCCGTCGCCAAAAATTCCTCCATTAAATGCATTCCCCCCGATCTATTCGCCCGCTTAAAACACTACCACCTGTCTAATATTAGTAAATAAACACTGTCCACCAAATTTGCATCCCCAACTCAGTGAGCTCCGTCAACAGACCCAGAGATACTCCGAAACGATCGCTGGCAATAAAACATGTGCTCCCGTTCACCGTCTCAAGCTTCACTTCGTCCAACTACATACACGCAGCGCTGCTTACCCTCCACTTCCGGTCCCGGCGGTGATCACCGAAATCACGACGTCATAATCCGCGCCGTTTCGTCGCCTGTAACCGACCGCCGACATCCCGTAAAACTAGCACCCGTCGGTTGGCTACAGTGGCCGCGCGATAACGATAAAGACCGCAGGGCGATTAACTTAACCGCGACGCGGCGTACATTTATCGCCATTCGTAACGACGCGTCCGCGACTAATCTCCCTTCTCCCGTTCCCCCATGAGTGGCCGACCCGTGGAGATTTCCTTCGGGGTGCGCCTCGCCGCGAGACCCTACCTTCGACAGTGCGATTCGCACGCCTCCACAGAATACCAATGCCGTCCCCACGCTCGGTGGTGATAAAAGTTTAGACGAGGAAACACCCCCCCCCCCCCCCCCCCCGATGGGCGAGCGAGCGGGTGGCTGATCGAGCGGGGCGGAAGAAGCGCGCTAGGTAAGAAAAAAGATGGATGGCCGGTGGATGGTCCACTTTATTGCACCGTCGGATATTGTACAGCTTATGGCTGCAGGGCTCGAGGGGGGGGGGGGGGGGGTGGGTGGAATTTTCTCTGGGAAAACGAATGATCTATCGCCCGGCGCACGGCCACCGAACGAATTTTTGGTGGCTCGGAGCTTCCGGCCGGAAAACTCGCCGGTGATGCGAACTACCCGCGGAAACTTTCGATCCCCCGGACAGGTTTAAGCCCGAATTCCGCTCGATCGATTGGAAGCCGCGGCGCGAACTTTCCCGCCGATTCTGGGAACGATTATAATTTTATAATCTAACGGACGGGGCTCTGGGCGTTAAACTTTGAACTTCCAAGTCACGGGACTTCGGGTTTCCCATCGATCGCTCGGAAATCCCGCCGCGCCGCTACGTTCGATGGAAGTTTTAATTCTTATTCCTGGTCGCGGAATTATTTCACTTGAAAAATGAGCACACGTCGCAGGGGCTGCCGCGGAGAGTGGTAAGTTCAGGGAACCACGAAGGGAACTTATAAGTTACTTTGCTCGAGTCTTGTAGGTACGAGATGAAAGTAAATGTTTCACTTTTTCAATTTCGTCGGGGGGGGGGGGGGGGAAGGGGTAAGCTTGGGTGTAAGGATCGTTAGAAATTTCTTGATGAAATGTTAGGGGAGATTGGGATGCTTGTTAGTGACGGATTCGTCAGCTTTGGGAGGACTTGTAGAATGTGGCGAGTTTCATGGAAGGTAGGGGGCAATTAGATATGCAGTTGAAGGATGATGCAGGATGTATGAGTAGTTATAGAAAACCATCTTCTAGATTCACAGAGACGCTCTAAGACCTCTGATCGTGTGTGCTTCGGTGTGGGCTTAGGATTTGTCAGTTGCCAGTGCTATTGAGAATAGCAGCGACTCTACCTTTGCGTCTTCGGCTAAATGTACGAAAATGCTGTGTATCTATTCATGTATTGACGGTTGTTAGACGCTGCAAGCAGGGTATTCGTAGAGAAAAGGAAGGAGGAAGGATAAAATAGAGTGATTTGTTTAAGCCTTTGGCGCCGAACCTTTGAAAGTGGAATAAATTCGCTGTTTGCACCAGATTACTACATGTTTAGAGTAGTTTTATTCATTGATGTAACATGGACCTACCCGAACCCTGTAATCATTTTTTTATGCATTTTAACCTGTGAAAAAATATAAAAAAAATATAAAAATTCAGAACATTTTCAACGATAAAAAACAGGATACTTTTCCTTCAACAGGTTCTATTGACCTAGCACAGCTAATTTTGTGCCGACTCTCTCCCCTAACAGTGTCTATATTAACAAAACTTAACATCATTCAGCAAACATCCCCACAAACTTCGTCCCTAATGGCGATTAATCGGCCCAAGTGGTACGGGTCCCCCGAAAATTGAGAAGCACACTTTTCGATCGAACATTCCCAGGGTTCAGCTTAGCTGGAGCATGTGGATAGAAGGAAGCGAGGAGATCGAGAAGGAGAGCGACCGACCACTGGATCAAACCGAATCCAATAACTCCCGCGGGATTACTGCTCCGACCCTTGGGAACCGACCGTTCCCCCGGGGACGTGAAAGTTGCGGCGAAGGGAACATTGGGGAGAAGAGAAGTAAGCGGGAGGAACGGGGTGGGAAAGGTGTTAGGATAAGGGGAGGTGGTTTCGAAAGGTGGATCGTCACAGAGGTAGGACACTTCATCGGGGCTGAGCAATCGTGTATCGCAGTCTGCATTTGTATGAGGCTCAGGGGATGAAGCTGCCTGAGGTGACTACTCGAAGAGAGCATAGCTAAGACAAAGAAGTATGTACAGTGAATGGGGAAGCTGCAACTTTTTTCTACCCGTGCCGCCACCAGCCCATGTACCACTTGTCATCAGTGTCTTAGTATATTTAAATTATCTTATTTTACTTCTTATTTTCGATTTCTATAATAAGCGCATGTATCTATAATTTGTATTGTTATAATTATTAGTTATTAATAATTATGTAGATATAAAAAATAAAATTGCATTTTTTAGGTTATAAAGCCGTGAACCCTGATAAAAGAAAAACAATTATATTAGAAGTCAACTTTAGCGTAAAAAATTTCAAACATAATATTTTATCATCTTCTCCTTTTATTGTCATTTTCATTTTGATAGCAACAGTCAGCAAAGGTACATACATGCGCTAGTGGCGCCCTCTGCGCTGAGCTTTGGCCACGCTCGGGGCTTGCGGTGAACATACAACGAGTAGCGGACACAATTCGGAGCAGCTATGCATCAATGTTTTGGATTAAAGAACTTCTCAGAAATGGTAAGCCCTATCGAAATTTTATTTAAATAATATTGAAAGGGCATTCAATTCTCTACAATTTCAGTAGATATAATTTCTTCGTGTTTTCAACCATTTTTTAGATAATAGCGTTTCAATATAGAGAGGTCCGCACTAAGCGCATATAGGCCCGTAGAGGTGGCGTATTGCATATATCGCGTAGGCACGTGAAAGATGACGCGATACAAAGTATCGTGCTTTCTCTCTTTCGTAGCCGACCGCAACCTCGTGTCGACTCTTTCGCCCCCTCTCGCTCGTTCTCGGGTTCTCTCACTTTCGACCGAAGGATTCCAAGGAATGGTCGGGACAGCGAGCGCGCATACACGCGTAGTTGAAACGCGCTTATAACGAGAATTCACTGTACGCTTATAACGAGAATCCACTCTAGTAACATAAGGAATTCTTCATTGGTTTCGATTGGTTTCGATCACCAGACTCTTATTACTCTGTAATCTGTTTATATTTTCTTGTATACTAAAGGGTTTTCCCGTACAAAATAATAATAATAATAATAATAATAATAATAATAATTATTGCTCACATTTCTTATTTTTGTATTCCTTTATTTTCTAAATTAATCGAGATCACACAGCCACGTACCTATGTACTTACTTAATCTTCCGATTCTCGCCTGTCGAATGCAAGCGACTTTTTTGAGGATCGACAAAGTGTCGCGTACACAAAAGGAAGAGGCTGCGAGGATGAAGCTCGTTCAAGCCGAGTATTACAACGGGAACCGCAGAAGGTCGGTTAAAAAAAAAAACTATTCAGCACGCGGCGATGACGACACACCTCGAACCAGGGCAACGGACGCAGAAACAAAACGAAAAACAAACGAAGAAAGGGTTGATCGGCAAACAGAGCGGCGAAACCAAACCGCACGAGCCATCGTCGGAACGATGAAACAAAATATTTGTGCGGTTTCAACGATTTTCGTGACGCGCTTCGCCAGCTCCCAACAAATTCAATTTCTCCGAGGAAGATTCGTTTACCACCCGTGTTGCATAACACCGACGCGGGCCATGTGCACAGGCCACCGTGTACAATCGCGTCCCGGCGTGTGTGCTGCGCGCGCGCGTTACTATCGGTCGAAGGTAGTAAAGGTAGCCGTTGCAGCCAACGATAGAGGTATATAACTTATAAGTCGTTCCGTGGGATTTTGACAAATCGCCGAGGCTACGGCTGCCCGCGTTTCCTTTTCGTTTTCCTCCCTTTCGTTTCTTCGATTGCGCGAGACGCTAGCGATGGAGTCGAACGGGAATCGAGCAGTGAGACCACTTTCTCTTTACTTCGTTCTTGCACTAATCTTAGGGGTCTTCCTTAAATTACTTAAGGCTTTTCTGAGGGGGTAGCGAATTTCTTAAGTTTTCTTACAAGGGAGAGGGGAGTCGGGTAGCGTCTTACGTAATAATTTTCCGAAAATTTCCCGAAACCGAGTTAAATGAATTATTTATTTATTTATTTATTTATTGTATGTAAACGGGAAGGGGTTCCCTTTAGTGTGCAAGAGTAAGATGGTACATATTGAAACAAAAAGCCATTAAGATAGACGACGCAGGGTGCATAAAATAGTTTGTCTAACAAGCTCCGGTAATCAAAATAATCGTATTAGCAAAGTACATTGCTAAAATAGAGAACAGCAGATGAGTATCACAGTGCATTATTCGGAATATTTAGATGACGTTTGAGTGCAGAATGAGATATGGCGAAAAGGTCAAAAGAACTGGCATACTTATTAGCTGCTTCACAGATACGATTAATTGGATCCGAGAAGCCAAGATTATATAAACCTTTTAGAAAATTTGCAAGATTTAAAGTGAAAGCAAATTAGGTAACTGAAACATTCCAATTTACTGACTGAAATATACACGCTTTAATCTGAATTTAGACTACCCCCATATCAGTGAATTAAAGGCTCGATTATTAGAAGACACATGCTCCTGAAAAGTTAGCAGGTGTCACAGGCAGACGACAGCTGTGGCTCATGAAAAATAGAGAAACGTTCCCCCTCTGATTGCGCGTCGGGGAATAAGTAGGAAATTGTGGAGAAGGTATCGGTCTATCCCATCGCTGCGGGGTTTCCTTTCCAGCAAAACAGAGAAACATTTCGCGTGGAAATCGATCGAAAATTGCTGGAGAAGGATCGGTCAAGCCCCTTTTCCAGCCGGGTCTGCCGGGTAACAATGTTGGCGCACTAAATCCTCGTGCCACGGCGAACTTTTCCACGGAGTTCGAGTTCTCCGAGGTTTATCGGCGTCGGGGGCAGTTCCCACCAACCACAGTTTTTCTCTCGGTGTTTCTCTTTCCCTTGGACCCAGTCCCTCCCCCTCGGACCCGATAAAATTCGAGGGTCACGCAAATCGAGCGTAACCGGGGAACCCACTGCTCTATGGCCCTCGAATTCTTAGTTCTTTGCGGAAGTCGATATTGCCGGCGGTGTGTCGGCGACTTTCTAACAATCGTCCAAGTTGAAAGTGACGAGGAGTAGTGTGCATATAACGATTTCTTTCCTTCTTATTGGTAGAAATAGCGGACGGCATCTCTAATCAATGAACATTCTCCTTGGGTCTATAGCAAGGACCCTTGAGAACCGAATGAACCTTCGCGGATGCAGCATTCGAGTTTCAATTGGCCATCGGCAGGTTTATACTGTAAGCATCTCTGGACCTGCGATCCCTGGGAGTCCCGAATGGAAATCTTTTCCCCGTAACCACTTAAGCAGTGAACTTTAAACTCACTTTAGACTAAGGGCTGTTACGAATATTCGAATATTCTAATTGCAAATATACAAATATTCAAATACCAGAGAATTCGAATTTGAATATTCAAATACCAGAGAATTCGAATTTGAGATTCGAATACCTTAGAATTCGAATTTGAGATTCGAATTTGAGATTCGAATTTGAGATTTGAATATTCGAAGAATTAGTAGTATTCGAACATTATTCGAAAATTGGAATAAATAGTGTTATTCGAATATACATATAGGAGAATTCGGATATATAAATATTCGGAGTGATGGAATTATTAGATTAATAAAGTTTGAAATTTTTAGTTTGGAAAACAAATAATTACATAGGTAGTAAAATATAATTAATACTCCCAATTATTCAAATATTCGAATAATGTTCGAATTATTCGAAGAAAATATTCGTATTAAAAATTATTCGAATATTTACAACTCTACTTTAGACCACATCAACCATCAAACCTTATATTTCCTTATTAACCCTTTATTTGCACACTTTGCCATTGTATGCTTGACAGGTAAGGGATGAACGAATTTCAAAGGGCCTCGCGAATTTGTCAAAGACGACAAAGAATGTTACACTGCTCGACGTATCTACGCGCTGTTGGGCGAATCGACGAGGGTAGTTTACGGATCGCGTAAATCGTCGAAGCGGGAGAACAAAGAATGCCAATTGTACTCACTGACTAAGGTGAGGAAGGGTATGCTGTGCTGCTGGAAATGGGGCGGGCTGCAGGCTTCTTCCGGCCTCGAAACGGCGCTTCCGGTCTGCACTTCTCCCACGTTGCCGTCCCTTCGGTAGAACGTCATGCACATGAAACCGCTCCGACTGAAAACAGAAGGACGGGAGGGTGAAAGACCCTCTTTCGTCCCGAAACACTGGGCGAAACGTTCGCGCGAACAACAACCGCGCTTGTTTACGCCAACAATGCGCGCCGTTCCCGCGCGTGTCCGGTCCGTCCCGCTTCTCAAAACACTTTATTATCGACGCGGTCTTCGTCGTTTTGGAGCGCGCGCGTCTGGGCGACACCGAGATGTTTCGAAAAATTGCGACAACGGCAAAACTGGCCCGCTCAGCGGAATAACCGTGTTCGTGTTAGTACCAGCGAGGGGCCATTTATGCAGAATTCTCTTCGCGCGAAAACATCACCCCTTTCAGCGCACAGTAATTGCCCCCCTTCCTTCTTTTTGCTTAACGAAGGTTAACTACCAGGTTCTGCGTGGAAACGAGGGGTGGTAATTTTCTATAGATATTTGGATGATTGTTGTTCATGTCACTCACCATCCGACGGTGAAATGCGCCACCATCTTGGTCATGATCGTCTGCGCGTTGTTGGTTTGCTTGATGCTGTTGCAGAGGATCTTCATGTCCTGGTCCTCTTGCCCCGGTACGTATTGGCCTTCCTGGGGGCCGTTATCGAACCTCGAGGAGCTGGTGTTGGACCTGGTCACGTGCAGGGAAGCGTTCCGCGGATGGAACGTGTAAGACCTGGTCAGGTCGAGGGTGTGCCAGGTCAGTCCACCGGTGGAATGGCCGGTCAACCAATTGGGGAATGAGCACTGGCCAGGCGGCGAGACTGAAAGCGCACAGGAACCAATTTATTTAACGCTGATTGAACTGCCTCTGTACCCCCCTGGAGCCCCCGCGCTGGACCGGGTCCTCGAACCTCTCGCCTCCGCGTTAAGCGGGACCCGCTTCTACGCTTTTAAAATGTATTTAGAGGACGGGGACTTCGTAATTCCTGATTGCCAGTTCAGCCAGCTTTTTACTCGTATCTCACGGTTCGTTTGCCCGGCGCGATGGAATATTTGAGGGCACCGGGCGGGCGGCAGCTGGGACAATCCAGTCGACTTTCGTAATCGCCGATTTAATTCTGTTTAATCGCCTGTTCGATCGGTGCCTTCCACTGTGCACCGAAAGGCTACGAACGTCGCACGTTCGCTGTGGCGAATTCGTCTCGCTACGCGCGTGCAGTAGGTGATTTTTTAAACAGATTACCGTCGCGAATGATAGCGGGGACACGTTTACTCGACCGCCGATGAATTCTCCAACGAAATGGACAGCGAAGGGGAACGAGGGGGTTGGCGAGGCAAGGTCCGAAAACTTCGCTGCCGCCCCCGCGCCCCATAAAGTCCTCGACGTTCCGGAACGACAGCCGATAAAACGTCGACGTAGGTATTCGACGGCGAAACAGAATCGTTCGAGTATCTCGGCAGTCCACCAGAACCGCCCTTCCCTCTCGCGTCCCACCCTCTCCCGCTTCGCCGCCTCACCGGCGTGTTCCGCTTCCGGTCCAAGGGTGTAAAATCCGGTCGTGAGAAGGAGCCACTTCGATAGTGCCGGGCGCCGCGGGAAAGGGTTGAGGAAAATGGATAACAAAGAGGGGCCGAGGGAGAGGCCGCCGGCCAGAGGAGCCGGAGGGGGTGTAGGCTGATAGATAGATAGGCGGAAAGAGAGCACGAGGCGCAGGGTGGAGATAGGGAAAGACAAAGAGGGGAGGCGGGAAGAGGGAAGGAGGGACAAGGGTGTAAAGGATGGTAACTCTCTAACAATGAAAGGGTAAAATGTAGGGGTGTAAAAAATATACTGGGGAAGATGGGGAGACGGGGAAGGAGTGGAGAAGTGGAAGAAAAAAGCGAAGAAATATTATGATAGAAAAAGGAGGGGGGGAGGTGGACGAAGGAATGGAAGGAATGAAGGATTGACAGAGTGTAAAGGCTCGGCCAGTTTTATGGCACGTAAAAGCATTGTTGCACGGCCTCGGAAAGAATGGGAATAATTCAGCGGCTCCATCGATAAGTCCACGACGGGGACGAGCGAGATACAAATTCCGTGATCGTAAAAATCGAATGGCATTTCCCTTGTTTCACTTGCTGTCGTCCTTTATCCTTTCGTGGTATCAAGTCGCGCGCCACCCCTTTCTTTCCGTCCTCCGCTCTGAGCTGATTTTTCCTCTCTCTTTTTCTCCCCCCCCCTTCCCCTCTCTCTCTCTCTCTCTCTCTCTCTCCCTCTCTCTGTCTCTTCGATTTCGCACGTACCTTTCCCAACCCTCGAGCCCCGTCGCCCGTTCCGTTATTTTTCCCATTCCATGGCCCGCGTGTATGTATTGCCAATCTGCATTTTAACGATACCGATAAAATCTGACGGAAAGTTGAATTTGTAACTCCCTGCGATCTGCTGGCTTGCAAACGATGCAGTTCGTGCATCGAAGGAGATCCGCCGCGGTGTCGCGATTGATTTCTAATATTCATGCTGGCCGGACTTGCGTCGACGGAAGCCCGATTCGCCGATAACGAAGCCGCGACGTCAATGGGTTCGTTCGGAACGCGCAAACCGTTCGATTTCATTTCGACCGCGTTTTAATGAAACAAACGGCTATCTTCCTGTATCTAATTTCAAGTCCAACTTGCTGCCGATCGTAACCACGGGTAAAGCCAGTGTAGCGATACTCCGACTCCGCCACCAGAGGGCCTCCCGACTGTGCCGCTTTCTCGCAAGTTCTCCCTCGTCTACTTCTTCATATATATACACGTTTCGTCCTATCTCCTAACATCCCAGGGTCTAAGGCAGGGCTAAGGAATGAGTCCACTAGCAGGTGCGAAACGAAACTTCCTTTTCCTTCCTTCGATCCTACCTTTCAATCATTATCAATCCCCGCTAAACCTCGTTCAGGTGAGTGTTTTAAGTCGCGTGAATTTAAATAACTTGACTTCAAGTCGCTTGAGTTCTCAAATAACTTGACTTCAAGTCTCTTAAATTCAAATACCTTGATTTCAAGTCGCTTGAATTCAAATACCTTGACCTCAAGTCTCTTAAATTCATGTAACTTGACTTCAAGTAACTTGACTTCAAGTAACTTGACTTCAAGTAACTTGACTTCAAGTAACTTGACTTCAAGTAACTTGACTTCAAGTAACTTGACTTCAAGTAACTTGACTTCAAGTAACTTGACTTCAAGTAACTTGACTTCAAGTAACTTGACTTCAAGTAACATGACTGCAAGTAACTTGACTTCAAGTAACTTGACTGCAAGTAACTTGACTTCAAGTAACTTGACTTCAAGTAACTTGACTTCAAGTAACTTGACTTCAAGTAACTTGACTTCAAGTAACTTGACTTCAAGTAACTTGACTTCAAGTAACTTGACTTCAAGTAACTTGACTTCAAGTAACTTGACTTCAAGTAACTTGACTTCAAGTAACTTGACTTCAAGTAACTTGACTTCAAGTAACTTGACTTCAAGTAACTTGACTTCAAGTAACTTGACTTCAAGTAACTTGACTTCAAGTAACTTGACTTCAAGTAACTTGACTTCAAGTAACTTGACTTCAAGTAACTTGACTTCAAGTAACTTGACTTCAAGTAACTTGACTTCAAGTAACTTGACTTCAAGTAACTTGACATCAAGTAACTTGACTTCCAGTAACTTGACTTCAAGTAACTGGAAACTTCATTACCAATGTGATCCTGTTATTTACTTGACTAAAAATATCTCTTTCAGGTTTCTTTCAAATTTCAAGTGCAGTCGAATATTCCTTCACCCTTACTTGCCTCGAAATACAACTTGATTTATCTGAACGAGGCTTAACGCCCGCTCGGATGCGGGAGGCGAGCTTTTTCATTCTCCACCCGGCGATGCCCAAATATTATGAAACACGGCGGGCGGCCAGAAACTTCGCAACACGTTCACTCGATTAACGTTCAGCTTGGCCAGCGTAATTGCCTATCGGAGGGGGCGGGTCCCGTGCCACGGAACGTCGGGAGACTCGGCGTTCCAAGACATCTTCTCCCCCTGCGCTTCCGGCCTCCCTCCCTTCCCGCTGGTTAAACCGCACGTTTCGAACAGTTATGAGAACGCAGTCGAGTAATTTTCCCGGAGTATTGACTCTGCCGGTAGAAGAGTCCAGGCTAATTGAACAAACTTTCGAGCCGGCCCGGTGGATGCAGTTAAAGGTACTCAGCCGACGGCCAGAGGGGTGCCGGGAGAGAGAGAGAGAGGGCGGGGGGGGGGGGGGCGGGGGTGGTCGACCAGCCGTTGGAGAAAGAGGGGAAAAGATTTAATGTTAATCCATTTTCCGGGCTGCTTCTCGGGGTTGCTCTCTTCCTATTCCAGCCGCGCCGTTTCCGCAAGAAGGATCGAGATATTAACGACGCGGATGCTCGCGGGGGGGGGGGGGGGGCGCCACCCTCCCGAGGCAGCCCCCTTGTCTCGCCGCCCTTCTCCGCTTGCGTTTCCAGCCGACAGTTTTATCCGCGTGTCGGCGACTCTCGCCCGACTTAAAGCGATTCGCTGAAGAAAGTGCCGTGCGGCCCTCGCAGCAGTTGCGACCAAGAGCGAGAGAGAGAGAGAGGGGGGGGGGGCGTGCGGGGTGGTAGGAGAGAGATCCTGGGAATCCACTGAAGTGAAATCCGTTAACGAAGTTTGCCCGTGAAACTGTACGCGGCAAGATACGGGCTTGCAAACTCCCGGAGGAAAGGGGAGGGCGACGGGGCAAGGGAAAAAGAATAGAACACGGGGGGGGGGGGGGGAGGAGGAAAAAGGAAACTGTAACGGCGAGTGGAGTAGCGTGCAAATATTCCTCCTTCGCGCTACGGGACCGCCATTTTGACGCGTTCAGTTAATGACACGGGGGTGAGAGGGTGAGGTGAATTTTTCACGCTGTGATTTCGCACCAGACGGACGCTTTTCTCTTTTCTCGCAGGCTCTGCCTAGCGTAACGCAACACCTGACCTTATTTCCAACTACTCGACTACGCGGCTCCACCCCTGATCGTTGAATTTTCAACGGTACTATGTTAATGGATGTACGTGTAAGCAAGTTTCGGACGTGAAACATTCCCGTAGGCGATGAATTGTAGCGGAGGTAAATCCCGTGGGGTATTTAGATTCAGAGAGGTGCATATAATTTTACGAACACAACAAGTGCGCCATTGAAATCTGCTGGTTTCGCTGGTCTATCTAAACTTCTGTTTTCTGGACATGCCTGGCTTTCCATGTAGGTGTTGTATAAGCACTAGTATTAATAGCTTCGATGCTAAAGCCTCGGTCTCATTAGTTCAGTTACTTGACTTCAGGTCACTTGAATTTAAATAACTTGACTTCAAGTCGCTTGAATTCAAATGATTTGACTTCAAGTCGCTTGAATTCCAGTAACTTGGAGGAAATGGTCATTACTCCACCTATTCTTAGTCATTGTTTTATGATTATAAGCTCACTTTTCAAAAACAATAGGCTGTCAGCATGCTTCAAGCGACTTCAACTTCACACTTTTCCGTACGTTCACATTATTCAAGCTGTATTTCAAGGCTAGTCAAAGTTATAAAGACTCCGCTTAAACTTCTTCGCATAAAACTTGAAAGAAACTTTAAAGGATATTTCAAGTCAAGTGAGTAACAGGTTGATATTGGTAAAATAGTTTCAAGTTACTTCAAGTCAAGTTATGTAGCGTCTAACAGTTACTTTAGTAGCTTTAATGGTGCCTAGAGTAATTCCCCCAAATTATAGGTCGCCAAGAAGCGTTACACTTTTATTAAATGATTATTAGTTGACAAGGAAAATTTAATTAGTTCATTATGGTTGCATATAAGTTTCTTGTATAATAAAAATTGTTAAGTTGATGTTTTGTAATTCAATTTATTGTAACTTAACAAAGATTAAGAATTGGCGCTATGACAGCCACAGTAACTTGACTAATGAGAACGAGGCTTAAGGGGGTATTCTGGTCTGACGAGGCGTTTTCGTCGCGTTATTTCGGATTTTTTTTACAAAGAACCCATAAATTTTATTATAATTTAGTTTATTGCCACATGTTTATTGATGTTTCAACTATCTTTACAAATTTTGTCAATAGAAAAAAATTAAAATCAAACGCAGTTGACTGCTTTAAAGTAATGGTGAAAAAAAAACATGGGGTCACGGTGCCCATGATTGGGCTCGTTCTAGTGATCAGAAACAAAAAATTAAAAGAGATTCTTTATCTGTATGCCAGTGGCTATCGTCCCTACCAGAATAATAAAAAAATATTAAAAATTAAGCAAATGGCGGCGGTTTGAAAATTAAGTTTCGATTTTCGCACATTTTTCAACTTTAATTTTATCATAATTCTGGTAGGAACGATAGCCACAGGCATACAGATAAATAATCTCTTTTCATTTTTTGTTTCTGATTACTAGAACGAGCCCAATCATGGGCACCGTGACCTCATGTTTCTTTTTCACCATTACTTTAAAGCAGTCAACTGCGTTTGATTTTAATTTTTTTCTATTGACAAAATTTGTGAAGATAGTTGAAACATCAATAAACATGCAGCAATAAACTAAATAATAATAAAATTGATGGGTTCTTTGTAAAAAAAATTCCGAAATAACGCGACGAGAACGCCTCGTCAGACCAGAATACTCCTTTAACAGTACTACTTCAAGTTGCACCATCGTTAAAAATTTTACCCTTCATTCTAAACATCTCATTCAATTCTCTGCTGTTCTTAATAACCTTTCTTATCCAAGCAACACGACGTCTATCGCACAATATTTTTACCTTTCATTAGGGTCATGGTACGAGATCCCTCCATGGGGCTGGACAGTCCGTTGCAAGTGGCGTCGCCGCTCTGGGCCACCCGGTATATCTCGGCCGCGCCCTCGGGCACTGGTCCGCTCTGTAAACCGACATCGTGATCCATGGCCCCCATGCCCATGGCAGCTCTGTGCAGATTACCCTGCACTGTCTGGCCAGCCTTCTCGTAGACGAAGCATCGGTATCGATCTTCGTTACTGGACGCGTGTCCGTGATGTAAACGGCCGACCAGGTAGCGGCTGCTCCCCTCCTTCCAGGTGGCCAGGCATTCCAGCTCCTCCACTGAAACCGACAAAACCCGATTTCTTAGTAGCAATAACAGAGGGCCCAGCGTAGCCCGACTCGATTATCAGCCACTAGCACGCACAGGACTTGTTAGGAGCACATTTTTCTGTTACCTTCGCTCCTCGAGGGTGAGGAGCATGGTTCATTCGCGTGTGAAGATCTACGCGCAGAGGTTCAATGAAATCGGTATGCCGTAACTGTTTATAGGTCAAGATAGAAGTCTTGAGCGCACTTCCATCTAAACACGTATGTATGTCAGTAATACTGTGCACAGTGCATCGGTAAAAGTTGGAGAAGCTCCGATACCATCGGGCTCGATCTTCCGCTCGTCTGAAGCAAGAAAACCGTTTCGTTCGGTGTTCATCGAGAAGTAACCGCCCGCCTTAGGGTTCGCCTCGAGAGAGGGTAGACGCGGAAAGACGCGTCCCCGCGATCCTCGCGTCTATCGGGCGGGATCAAATTCGACGCAGGAACTCGGAGGAACGAGGCTGAGCCGGCATGCGGAGGAATCAGCGGCGCGGCGACGAGCAAAAGAGCACACCGGGGCTCCTAGGAACGAGCTTTTTTCCTTCGGATCCTCGCAAATTGCTCGCGGAGTCCTCTCGCCTCTGAGGATCGCGGGGATCAAAAAAGGAAGCCGTCTGTGACGGCAGGGAACGAGGGGGCACGAGGCAGAAGCGAGCGGGGAACCAGGAGAAGGATGCCCAGGGACGAGGATAAAGAAGTAGGAGGGTGGCGGGCTGGGAAGGAAGAAGCGACAGGAAAAAGAGGTAGCCGACTTTTCCGCGAGATGTGATTTAGATACGCGCCTCCCCGGGATCCCGGCTTCTGCTTCTTTGGGAAGCTTCGCGGCTAGGACGTTGCTTAAGGACGAAGGAAGAGGGTGTCTGCCGCGGCAGTTCCGTCGATAACATCGACCTCTTTATTCGCGCCCTTTCAGGGCCGCATCCGGCGCCAGCGGACCGATAATTGTTGATTTCTTCGCGTCGACGCGACGGTCCTCCTTTGCGGGGACCAGCGCAGGACAGCCGAGGAATCAGGCTATCGTTTTTCACGCGGAAATCTCGCTCTCTGACGCCCTTCCTGCTTCCGGCCAGTCGATCGGACTCTCAGCTTTTTCCACCAAGCTCCTCTCTTTTTCCCTGCTCCTTCAATGGCTTCATTTCAACAGGGCTGCGCTCACGGAGTGCCTTTCGCGGCGGATACTCTCGCTCGCTGCCGGAACGACGACAGAGCGCGATGAAAGAAGAGTGGAGAGTAATCAGGGACGCCTTCGTTGTGGCTTTCCGTGTGGTTGATACCACAAAACGGTACGTATTCGGTAGAACAGAGAACACCTACTGTAATTGAGGACCCTGCAGCGAGAGGGGTGCAACGAGAGGGGTGCAGCTCCATTTTTGACAGTTTTTGAGTTATGACGTGTAATACACGTGAAAAAATTCTACATCGCTTGGGGCACGTTTGACGCAAATCCGATAACTATGACCGATTTATTGCAAGTTTTGAACCTGCATCCATTACCCTGCTGCAAGTCAGGGGTAGTTCCAAATTTGAAAAATTCCCCGAAGATAGAAATAGAAACTTATCGATTCAATAACTACTACTTAGTGTGTAAAAATATATATATTTCAATTAATGGCCTCTTTTGAATGTCAAGCCAAAGTAATAAATGTACCTATAAACAGACTTTCAAATTTGGTATATGAGATACCAAACGTAAATTGCAAATGGCCAAACTCTGTTAACAATTTAACATGCAAAGTCGGTTATAATTATTAGGTCGGTGGAAAAATTAAGTCGCTCACTGTCACGGTGAGTGTACGGAAATATCTTTCTTTACTACACCTACACAGGGCCACCTTTACCAATGGGCTAAATGGGCTATAGCCCAGGGGCGCCCGTGATCCAAGGGCGCTTAAGAATCAAATATGTTGAAATGCTTTTTTCTCCTCAATTTTGGCGACAAAAATTACTATTGTTTTTGTTCGTGTTTGCCTTGGTGGAGACCCGGGGTTGTGATGTAATGCCTTGCACCGATTGCAAAGAAATTCCACCCTTGGGGGCTAGGGCGCCAAATTTATTTAGCCCAGGGCGCTCAAATTTGTTAAGACGTCCCTGCACCTACTTGGTCTAATATTAGTGTTGTTTACTCCTAGTTCAAAATGACGATCACCGATAGTGATCCATGGACATCCATGGGCATAAGGTTCTGTTTTGCATTTGATTGGGCCATTCGGGAGTTTTCCATTACGAGCTTTTGAAACCGGGCGAAATCGTCACTGCTGAATGCCACAGCCAACAGTTAATGCGTTTAAAGGCAGCATTGAATAAAAAAGGCCTCGGGTGAGAAGCAATTGCTAGAAAGGTCTTCTACTCCATGACAATGCGAGGCCACATGTTGCCGCCGTAACACGGGGAACTCTACTTCGATTGAAGTGGGAAGTCCTACTTCACCCGGCACTATAGCCCAGACATCGCTCCTCCCGACTACCACTTGTTTAGATCGATGCATCATAGACTATCCGGCACAAGCTTCAACGATGTGGAAGAGATTCAAAATTGGATCGAAGTCCCTTCTTTCGAGCAAAATGGCAGAAAATAGATAGCTTTAAAAAAGTGAAGGAACTTTCGTACCGACCCAATAAAAAGAAAAGGTCGAACGCAAGGTCCAGGTGGCCCCACATTTTGTTTCATCCTGTACAAAGCGCACGAATGTATCGTTGACAAAGGCAACAGGAAAGGGCGACACTCGACAGAAAGGGGGCAGCCCGATATCGGTCCACCCTCCGCTATTTTTCACCGTTCTTTTTTTTTTTGTTTTTGCGTTTTTACATCGAAGCTTGATTCGATTTAACGTCGACGCGTTCATAGCCCTGCCCGTTTTCGGGCAAATGTCCGTCAAAGTGAAAACAATTCCGGTCGGCTGTAACCGGCGAGACGTATCTTTGGCACCCCTGCGGAAGGGGTCGACCCGATCACGCGAAGAATTTTGAAAAATCAAATCGGCGCGCGGTCGCCGCGTCCGCCCTTTGTGCGCCCCGCGCCATTTCGATTACACTTTGCGCCGATGATTGGGGATGAAACGCGGTTAACGTTGCTAGCGGCGTTCTCTTTTCCCCCCCGTGACTCGTGGCTTCCCACCCCTCGCGAGCTAGCCATTCCGACTGTTCCCCGAAATTCGTTAAGGGATCCAGGTTCCAGCAGCTCCGGGCTGTCCTTAATCGACGACGATCAAGGAACGGCCGAAGACGATGAGCCGTGAAACTTTGCCTCTTCGTTCGTGGGGCCATTATGATTGCGCCCTCGTGCGCGAGAGGGGAGGAGCCCTTCGAAAATAGGGAAACTGTCCTCGCGGTCCGGGACTCCGATCGAAACTCCCCGCGCCGCTGAATCCGGGACAGAAGTTTAACGAAGTCCAAATGGGGCAAAACGAGTCGGCGGTTTTGCGAGTCGGAGACCTTCGTTAGGGAGTGAAAGGGAGGATTCTCGGGTCGTCCAAGCATTTAACCCCTGCGCCCCTTTCACTTGAACCGCGCGCAGGGCGCTGCATAGATTACGGAGCCCCCGAAAAGGGTGGGACGTATTTAGTTTACAAATTCCTCTGTGTATCTGCGTCTCTGCGTTTCCCAAACGTCATCGAATCGTTAATCTCGACGTCTTCGATCGACTTCTCCGCGACTCGTCGTTGATAGGCTCGACACGTTTGCCATTTATACTTTTCCCCGGCCGCCCTTCCGTTTAATTTTCCACCACAGAAATTGTTACCCACGCGTGTCCCTTATCGGATGTGCGTCTAATGGCAAACGTTGTCCCCCTTCTCCGGAAATCGAGCTCGCCCCTGTCGCAGGGCCACGACTAACGAATGCACGAGCGAAAATCACCTCTAATCGCGGCGCCATCCCCTGACCCTTTCAACGATTCGTCGAGCGTAGGGGTGACCAACACATTGTTGAAAGTTTCGAGTGCCTTTTTCCACTTTCCCCCCAACGCAGTTAGTTTTGACACGTGGCGTGTTGGAATTAAATAACAATAGGCAAAATTTGAGGAATTAAGGGGAGTAGGCAGTCGAATCGCTTGAAAATCAAGTGTTTTTTGCGAATTAATTACAAGGAGATGAAAATGGTTAGTCACGCCACTTTGAAAATGGAAAAAAATGAAAAAATTTTCCTTTAAATGATAGTTTATAGTCGCAAAATACTTTAAACGCGTTCTTCTCGAAATAGTGCCTTTTAACAATCGGTATGCAGCATAACTTTATCTTTAACTATATCTTTAATTCTATAAAAATACTTGATCTTCGAGCGATGAGACTGCCTACTTCCTTAGTCCCCTTAAGGGGGGAGACCACTGTAAAAAATCTGAAAAATTTACTTTTTCTTTTTTACATTTTCTGAAATACGCACGTTTCAAGAATGCTCTCTCCAAATTTTATGAAGAAATTCGCAAAATTGTCGGAGATATGGTGTTTTCCGTGAAGCGGTGTCAAACGCGCGACTGAGCCGCACGGAACGTTGAACGCGTTTTCCTCAGAATGACATTTTTCAACCGCGTTGACAGTCTACAGAGAAAACTATACGTCCAATTAATATGAGCAAGGACATTTATGGTACGGGAAACCCGTCGCTATTACGTGACGATCAGTTTTTCTCAATTTTCGACCTGCTTCTATTTTTTTTATTAATGTTTCCCCAATTTTGTACTCCGAAAACATGATTTTTTTCAGTGGTCCGCCATTTTGTAATTTTTTACAATTTTGGCTTTTTTGATCGTCACGTAATAGAAGCAGGGTTCTAGTTTCTAAATATTATTGTCTTTTTGAATTCGGATTAACCATATGGCCTGGGCACTGTCAACGCGACTACTTAGCATGTTTTTGCCGCAGCGCAAATTTTGACGAAGGGTATACAGGAAACGGATTTATGAATTTGATTGAAAAAAAAAATTTCTTACCCTTCGATATGTACACTATTAACTATACTGAGCAATACATTGCTTTATTTGCGTTGTTTGGTTGAAATAAATTCCTGAAAACACATGTGTTTCACAGAAACTTGATCCTCAAACTCTTTTAACCCTCGTCAGGCGGCATAGGTACAATTGTAACTTTCGCATTTTTAAATTTGCGATAACTTTTATTCGAGAAGCCGTGGAGGGCTGAAGTTTTGCGACATCTCTAAGTTGTTGGTCGAGATTATATAGACCAAATTTCAGAAAAATATTTCTACCCCCTTCCGAGATAGGGGGTCGAGTCGAGGTTTGCAACCATAACAGCGTCATCGGCACAATTGCGCCCTCATATATTTTGTATGAATATAATGCAAGAAAAAAGGAATACGATTTTTTTTAATAATAAAGTTATTTTATTATTAAAAAAGTAAAGAATATATATTTTACATTATAAAAGAAAATTTAGGAATACATATTTTTTTTATTGATTTTCATTGAAACTAAATGTTGCCCATTTATCGTACAAATTATACCGACAGTGAGAATATTCATATAAAACATGTGAGGGTGGAATTGTGCCTCTGCCGCCTGTTAACGTTGTAAAATTGTGCCGCCTGACGAGGGTTAAAAGCTTCAAAAACATCAATTCTAGAAGCATAGAGGTCTCCTCAAAGATCTTTTAAAAGCCTTATCTTAATCCCATTGTAACTTTACCAGAGAAACTCGAAGGGTACTCACCTGCGCTTTCAGATGCAGGTATGTCGGGGCACGCCTGGTATCTGAACAGCAATCTGCTGTCGTCGGTGCAGGTGTCGACGTTGCTGACCGGCACGGAGCAGGTCCCATGACCTCGGTTATAGGAGAAGGTCATAGGGCCGCGAAAAGGGCACGGCACAGGTGTCGCCTCCTCACGGAACATCGAATAGAGCAGAGCATCCCCCGTGATGGACGAGCACAGGGATGCCAGTGAGCTCCTGCTGTTGCAGTAAGCTGGAACAGCAAATGAAATCTATGTGACGAGTTGGCTTAATAAATCCAGTTAACCCTAACAAGCGGCACACTTCAATTTTAATAGACCCCATCCATAAAGCGCGCTTTACGACGCGTTCGGTAAATCGAGAGTAGGTAGCAGTCGTTCAATTACTCGCCCTGCAATTTCCAGCGACACCTATCCGCGACATGTACACGGGGCAAAGACAGCTCGACGCGTTAACTTCCCCGGAACAGCCATAAGTTCTCTGGCCGTGCAGGGCGGGCTTGGCAGGAAGTCGGCCCTCCGGAGAGAAGGAAAAAGGCCAGCGGAGGAGGGTGTGCGGGGGGTAAGCGGACGATGACGAATCTTCTCTGAGTAGGAAGTTCATACCGGGGAGTAACTTTAACCGAGGATATTCCTCGCGATTTCTTCCCTTCCGGCTGGAAAAGTGGCGAGACGCTCGCTCAGGGACTCGGGCAACTTTTTCGCGAGCAGGTGTTGTCGCAGCTGGAGGAAAAATCAAAAGGCGATCGACTTTCTTCTCTCCTATACCTCCCGTTCCGTTTCCATCCACTGAAAGCTTCCTGAGGAAAGCTGCCTGGCTGTTGCCGGGCGCGCTATCAGATCCTTTTCTAATTCCTTCCTCCCGAAGGCCCGCGGGGGCTAGAAGCCGAGCCCTGTTTCGCGGAAACAGAAATCCTCTCCGGACGACACTAACGAAGTTTAGAAATTATTCAAATAAACGAACATCTGGTGGCGCGACGGAAAGGAACGAAGAGAACGCCGGGCAGAGATAACGATGTAATTTTCAAAGCGCGGAAATGGAAAAAGTGCAATGCCGTGTCTTCCCCCCATTTCCAAGTTTCCCGCGGCAGTTTCGCTCGGCCAGCTCATTTATTTATTTATTCTCGCGTGGATGCCCGCTTCGAGTCACCGTTCCTCTCGCCGGCTCCTCAAATTTTCATCATCATTTATTCGTTATTAGGATCGACTTCCATTTCCCCTGGCTTCCGTACCGCACGCAGTCAACCAAATTCCGTCCACGCGGCGTTTCGACATAATTAGTTTGCCCTTCCAAACTCACCTCTCCCGCTGATTAATTAGCCGCGCTTTATTCGCCTCCGCGGGGGGGGGGGGGGCTAGCGAAGTCGCGGCCGAAGGTATCGCCGAAACGGGGTCCCAAAATTAAAAAGAATTCGAATTAAGAGAAGTCCCCATAACCGCCTTATTTTTTTTTATCAGTTTTTAGGAAATTTACCCGAAGATGCCAATGCGCTAATCCTTTTGGAATTTTAAGGGTACTTTATTTAACATTGTAACCAGTAAAGAAAATTTGTATGACAGTAAACTTATGATAAATAGAAAAGAGATAGAGCAGTATCTTAAATAGGTTTTTTTGCGAGGTGCAAAACGGCGCCGGTTGTAGCGTCTCTGGTAGTTATGTGAAACAGACCAATACAATTTTTTTCAATTTATTTGACAATTGTAAGAATACGAACCTAAAATGGTGTAAGAAAATTGAATATTTTAAAAATGGTGGTACTTCAAACCATTAAGTGTGTAATTAAGTGAGTGAATTTGCGCTTTCTTTGTCTAAAAAAAGTGGTTAAAATTGATAATTTTGGAAACGCGGTATCGAGAAAAACGCGTTTAAAGTGAGTTGAAACTCGGTCTATAACTTTGAGAATATATTTTCGAATCGTTTTAGACGCGATTTAAGGAAAACATTTTTTTTGTCGATTTTTCGGTCGATCCACAGGGTATTCTCCCCTTAATACAACACAACTCGCCGTCGCGGCTCGTCAAATTCCACTTCTCCCTCTCTTCCGCGCGCAGCCCGTCGCCGGAGGCTGTCCAGACGAAGCGGCGCGTAATTTCGAAACTGGAAGACTCGCAAAAAGTGCAATCCCTTGTCCCGGGCGCCGACTTATCCGCGCGAACTCGGCCACGTCGACTCGCGCGATAAACGCGTCCTCGCCGCCGGCCAATTAAATCCAAAGCGCGCTGCCCCCTCCGGGCCGACGGTAATTCCGCCCCTTAAACTTTCCGCTGAACGCTCGCTGGGAAATCTTTCCGCTCACGGTCGAGTCGCGCGTTCGGAACGCGAGTCGCGCTTTATTTACCCCTGAGCGTGTTCGGTAATGAGCAGATGGGAATGCGCCGAGTTTTTTAACGAACGCGGAGAAGCCTCGCGGTGGAAACAGCCCGGCGGTTTGGGGGTTGAAACGGAGGGGAGGACGTCGCTGAGGCGTGGGCACGTTTGTTTCGTGGGGTCAGGTTAAGTCTGGTGGAAGCTTTCTGGCTCGTTCTGGGAACACGATCGCGGGGGAACGGATTAGTTGGACAAGTTCGGGTTAACGCGGGCGAAGGCTCATTTGCGGACACTTATTTTTTTCCTTGAAATTGCCGGTCCCCAGTCCCCACACAGCACCATAACATTGCAGCAACGTCTCTGCAATATTGCGGTGCAAGATTGCAATGTTGTACCGTATCATTGCAGGGAAGTTGCAGGTTCACTCCTATGTCCGCCTTAGCAATATTGCGGGAGTAGATTACCGCAACGTTTCGGAAATTTAACAGCAATGGTCCCACCGCAACGTTTCGGGCAGTGAGGACGCGACGACATCAATGTGTGCAGAATCGTACTAGTATAACGCCCGTGTGTCTTTTTCTCATAGAAAATATTTTTACCCCAGGGGGATTCGAACCCAAGACCTGTAGAATCGTAGACAAACACTTTACCGCCGCAGCTACAACCGCTGATTGATAAGATTGCTTACGTATTCGAACTTATACTCCTACCGTGCAAAACTTTAAACTCAAATTAGTCAAAAACGAAGGCTTATTTGGCAAACCTATTAGGGATTTTTAACACTGTAGGTGCGGACTCTAACTTTAACCCGGTGTCATTTTAGGTTAGTTTGGAAAGTAGTCTTTAGACTAAACCTTTGCATTTGTCTTTTCATCTCTCTTTTCTCTTGCTTGATTGTATATACGTGTTTATGCAATAAAGACGTTTAATAATAATAATAATAATAATAATAATAATAATAATAATAATAATAATAATAATAATAATTTCACACATTAAAATATATAGTATCTACTCTATCTAAACAAATTAAATCCATTTTCAAATCTCTTCTATAATTTAAATTCATGTACAAACAACTCTCACAATAACACTTTTTTCATATCTTCAACGGCCAACGAGAAATTCTAGCATATCCAGTTAAAGGAAACATGCTGTAGAATCCACTCAACGTTATATTTCAAATTTCGTCAATGTCATAGTTGCTTCAGAATATTGCTGTTCAGAATATTTCCACTACAGTATTGCACGGCAATATGTAGGCAATTTTGCTGGGTCGTTGCCACTGAAACATTGCACATCGATGTGCGCGCAATATTGCCGAAATATTGTAGGATCGTTGCCACTGGAACATTGCACGTCGATGTGCGCGCAATATTGCAGAAATATTGTACGATCGTTGCTAATGGAACATTGCACGGCAACGTTCTTGCAATATTGCTGCAATATTGTAGGATCGTTGCCAATGGAACATTGCACGGCAACGTTCTTGCAATATTGCTGCAATATTGTAGGATCATTGCGACTCCAATAATGTACGGCAATATTGCAGAAACGTTCCTACAATATTGCAATGCAACCTGCAACAACGCAATATTGCAGCAACGTTCCTGCAATACAGCTGCAACGAACTGTGCTGTATGGGTCATGGGTGGATCACATTGTAGAAGATTCACGAATCGAATCTCATCTCCTCCATGTACAAGGTTGTATAAAAATTATATGTCACGACCACCATAGCTCTGATTCTACACCTCTGGATCGTTGGAGATCGGTTCAAAAAGTGGACCGTAAAATGGTTCTCGACCTAGTTTTTCAAGGTCAATATTTTTAATGTGTCATATTCTACTCGTCGAGAGGGTAGAGGGTGCCAAGGGAATCATAGGTTACAACTCAACCGATCTCTTAAAAAACGATATTACCATTTTTCCATTATTCCACTGAATAATGATTTCCCTAGGTAAATTTTAATTTTTTACTGCTTCGTCAATGGCATGTTATTTATTCGATACCCGATTGTAAAATATAAGAATATCGAAAGTTTCACACTGATTTATGAGAGAATGGTTGGATTGCGATCTACAGCTACTTTTTTACTCAACGCGAGTAGAACACTTTTTTAACCGATCTCCACTGATCCAGAGGTGCAGAATCAGTGGCAGATTTAACGGGCGTCCGATGAGCGATTGCCACCTGAGCCCCTGCCTGAAGGCCCCCCAGGGTCCCATCTTCAAAAAAAATTTTGATTTTATTCCAACACAATATTTTCTCTCCGTACGCATACACTTACAAGGGAACACCGCGAGCCCGGACTCACCGATTGGAACTCAACTTTGTGGGTTTGTAGAGTGACTCAAAACAAGAACAACGATGTGTTTCATTTGGGCCCTATCGCCTTTTAAGGGTGTGAAAACTAACCTCAAAGTCAAATTGACACTACCACTTTTTCGCGTATAACTCTCAAAGTACAACGGACAGAAAAATATGTTTCAAACAAAAGATTAATGGTGCAATAAGCGCTGCAAACTTGCGTTAACAAAATTTTGAAAAAAAAATTTTTTCGATCAGGTATTTTTTTTTTTTAAACAATTTTCAAAATTTTGTTAACGCAAGTTTGTAGCGCATATTGCACCATTAAACTTTTGTTTGAAACATTTTTTTTCTGTCCATTATAGTTTGAGAGTTATACGCGAAAAAGCGGAAATGCCAATTTGACTTTGAGGTTAGTGTTCACCCTCTTAAAGGGCGATAGGGCCCAAATGAAACACACCGTTGTTCTTGTTTTGAGTCACTCTACAAACCCACAAAGTTGGGTTCCAATCGGTGAGTCCGGGCTCGCGGTGTTCCCTTGTTAGCCAGTTTTTAGTAAACTATCTCTTCATTTTCCCGAAAAAAAAATGGGCCCCTCGGAACGTTTGCCACCTGGGCCTTGTTCCTTAAATCCTCCACCGTGTAGAATCCCGCCACGGTGGTCGCGAGATATAATTTTCATACACCCTATACATGTGTTTTTACAGAACGCAACGAATTCGTGTTTTCACAGGCATCGGTAGAGTCCGCGTTTCCATTCATTGGGTCGCCCGGAGCATGACGAGCCTTTTCCCGATCCCGTTGTCACTGTCCGCTCCTTTCCCCCTGTTTTCCACAGAAACGACCCACATTTCCCCGCACGCTGACGGTCCGAATGCAGCCTGCAGGCGACGGTATCTGCGGCATGACACTATGCAGATTAAAATCCGATAAAGGAGGAGGGGGAGGGCGGCGAGGGTGTGCCTGTGCGCGGGAGAGAGAGAGAGAGAGAGAGAGAGGGGTAGAGGGACCCGAGGGACTTTGACAAATCGTCGAAAAATGCGAACGGGCGACAGGAGGGGCGGTACCAGAGGTCGGTGTCCCTCTTTTTCAGCCTGCATATATCGAATCCACCCTCTTCTTTCCTCTTCAGCCTGGCTCCACTGCCAAACTCCACCTGACTGACGTTGTTGCTCTCCCTTCAGCTTCGTTTACCTCCCTACTGGTCGTTTCAGGCTTGCGAGTATACTTTTCGGTATCTGACAGGCACGTTGACGTTTCCAATGGTTTAGCCCTTGAATGGCGGGTGCGGGGTCCATTTTGACCCATCTTTAATATCGAACTACACGCGTTACTTTTATTAGTAGTATTATTTTTTGAAGAATATACCAATTTTAGAGCAGAACAAGGTCAGAATTTAGAGTTTTCTGAGGTGTGCATGAATAATATTATTTAATTAGTAAATTATCCGCCGCCCAAGGGTTAATAATTTGTTCAACCATTTTCAATTAGAGAGCTTTTGGTGGATCCTTTGAGACAAAGTTAACGTTCATTAAAGAATCTCGTTCTCGATGATTCCCTAATTTCTTTTTCCCAAAACCTTGACTGGATTATGTCGGAATCTGTGCAAGCTGTCCCCCGTTTCATTTGAAAGAGCCTGTACATGCACGTGCACCCTCTCTTCACCAACCCCTAACCCATTTTTTATACGGATCCATATTTACTACCCCCTCCAGCCACCTGACTCGTTTCCCCTCGCCACGGAGAGCATCGCTTACAACCACAGTCCGAGGATCAAAGTGTCGTTAGCAGGTTCGGAGAAAGAAAGAGGGGCTTGTATCGTCTATGAGCTACGCCGGAGCGAATAGAATTATCAGGAAACTTCGTTGCTGGATCCTAGGCGGGGTAAAAGCGCCCTTTGCGAGCGAAGATGCTTCAAAGCGGACGAGACGCTTCTCGAGATTCAACGATTTCTGGGACAACCCTTCCTCGACGTAGGTGGACGTCAATTTCTGACGGTTGAAACAGTTTCTTCGACTCCACTGGCTATTTATTCAACGCGAAAAAAATTCTACTTTCGTCTTGAAATAATCGAAATACATTCCCGTGGCACGTCCGTTTAAATTCTCCAGCTATGGTACATGAAAATAGAAAGCTGTATTCTTAATATATAGCGCGTCCTCAATCTATTGACTGACAGGTGGGTCATGATGGTTCTTAATCGCGAGGAATATTGCATTGTATCCATAAGCGATGTATGGCTTAATATACCTTCGACCTGAGTATATAATTCACGACTTCATTCATTCGACGATCCTCAACTGGTTATTTGTCGTAGTGTCGTAGTGTCGTACTCAGGGCTGTGGAGTCGGAGTCGGAGTTCAGACGGAATTTTCTGATTACCGGAGTCGGAGCCGGAGTCGAAAAAATATATGCCGACTCCAACACCGACTCCGTATTAGTAAATTTTATAAAAATCGGAGTCTGTTTTATTTTGTTTTTATTTCAGTGAAACGAATTTCACTTTATATTAATTTTTCATTACTTCTTTTACTTTTTGTCAGAATTCATTTATTTGAAATAAAGATATAAACAAACTTTACTTATAATATTTAATTTTTAAAAAAGTATTTTATTTTGTATTTTATTGAAATAAAAAGTGCTCCAATGGCCATTGAATGTATTAGTTAAATTTAAAGTTTGTTTTCATTATCAGTTCTTTCCTTTATTTGCCTTTGCTGTTAGCGTAGCTTTACATACTATATTATAATATTAGTAATTTAGTTATATGTACTGAGTACATTAACAATCTATTATAAATTCAGGAGTCGGAGTCGGTGGTAAAAAAAAAGAGGAGTCGGAGTCCGGAGTTTTGACTGCCGACTCCGCGGCCCTAGTCGTACTGTCCTAACTTGTGCATTTATACCAGATTTAGAACTTATAAGAGAGTCAACTTTGCAGTTATTTAGAAATCCAGTTGATAATGTGATCTGGCAATTTAGTGACCCCCGGGTACCAAGACCTTGTCCCCCGAGTGGCTGATTCACGACGACCCCGGGCATTGAAACGAAACCATGGAAAACTAGCATGTGGCGTGTTAATGGAAAACGATGTGCCCGAAGCACGACTGACAAACTGGTGGTTCGGAGGCCGAGGCGGTCTCGGGCAACGGAACCGAAGCCGCGCAATAATCTGCAACGATCTACACGAGGATCCTCGATAAATATCCGGAACGAGAACCATTATCACGTCCCAGAAACTTCGCTATCCATTCTGTTGTCGGGCGTATTAACGAGGCACGGGGGCTGATTGCACGATAGAATCCCGCCAAAGTGCTCTCGACTTCTTTTCCACTGTAAACGAGGCTCGCAGAAACCCCCCTCCATCTGGCCGAGAATTAGCAGAACTATTGCCTGTTTCTTCGCGTTCTCCTGCACCTCCTCCAGCTGCTACTCCACCCCCATCCTGGCCCTCGTCCTCGTCATCCCCGGGGTTTGCACAACGGACGAAAGTCGTTAAGTTCCTCCCGGAGAATTATTCCGGGCAGCTATGGCCGTTGTTCCCGCCGTTCCTCGCCCTTCTTCTCGTCATCTTCGAGCTTTTAATTACCGATCGGCATTCTAATTAATGAATGGATTTCCCCGGGCCACCGGGGAAATCGTTATCGATCGGGGCGAAACAACGGCTATCGGGAGGTGGACGGGGACGAGGATGGCGCGAAACAGGGCAGAGAGAAGGGGGGAGCGGGCGTCTTCCAATGTTCTTTCGGGAGTGGAAGGGGTAGGATTGTGATACTTACTTTCTTTGTACTGGAGAACGTTCGAGTGCTTCTCGTGAATGACGACGCAACGGTAGCAGGATTTTCTGGAACAGAACGGAAACGGGGGTCCCTCTTATTCAGGCCTTTCATTCGATATCGCTCGACGGATTTAGAACGCTTTCCCTCCACCTCCGCGCCCCGCAACACCCCCTCCCCTCCCCCCCCCCCCGCCCCCGCCGGTACGTTTTTCTCCTTCGTTGTTTTCTCCTTCGTTTCTCGTTAGGCGACGACTCGGGATTAACGTGGGGTGCCCCGGTCGTAGGATAATGGCAGCACGCTTCGACGCGCGGGGAACTCGCGAAAACGTATCGGACGATTGACCGAATTAACGCCCGCTGATAAGAATCCTGATACCGGCAAACAGGCTTGAACCCGTCGCGTGCTTGAGGAAGGGGGCGAGATAACGAGGATATCAAGTTCGCGCTCGCAACCCCCTTAAGGGGGGACGCCTACCTAGAGCGGTCGAAACAACGCGCTTCTTTGGGATTTTTTTCTAGGAAAACCGTTAAACTTTTATTAATAACTATTCGTCTATTGTTAAGAGTACATCTAAAGGACAGTTCAGTATTTTTTGCGTTAAAGAATATTAAAAGATTTGAGAGTTATAAGCGATGACCGGGATGTACTTTTTTTTTGCGGTGACCATCGTAGCTCGTAGCAGAATCATCCGAAATGAAACATTCGGAAGGCTTTGGATAGACTATGAAATTGTCTAGGCGCTATCCGAGGGATTTATTTTTTTCTTCTTAGTTTTTTTTTTTACAGGCCAAGAAAGGAACTACTTATTTGTTGAAAATCGATGGTTCAACTTTGCAGCGCCGCCATTTTGTCTCTTAATAATTTTTCCAAAATCGGGCCCGATAGCGCCTAGATAATTTCATACTCTATCTAAAGCCTTCCGAATTTTTCATTTCGAATGATTCTGCTACGAGATACGATGGTCACCGCAAAAAAAAAGTACATCCCGGTCATCGCTTATAACTCTCAAATCTTTTAATATTCTTTAACGCAAAAAATACTGAACTGTCCTTTAGATGTACTCTTAACAATGGACGAATAGTTATTAATAAAAGTGTAACGGTTTTTCTGGAAAAAAATCCCAAAGAAGCGCGTTGTTTCGACCGCTCTAGGTAGGCGTCCCCCCTTAAGGGAGAAAGCACTGTAAGAAATCGGAAAAATCGGTTCATTTTTGTTTTAAACTTTACACCTGTCGGTTGAAACGAAAGGGACGGGCTTACGAAAAGACAGTTATGCAGCTTCCGTCGACGCGGTTCATCGTTAACGTCTGGCGCACGGTAGGGGGGTGCTTCGACCCCGTTTCCATCAACCTTCATTGCATCATAATTCCTCTCATTAAACGGTGTGTTTAATGTGCCTCGACATTCAGACGCGCGGAGAATATTTGCCGGCGCTCGCAATTTAAATTTCATCCCTCCGGGCCCGTGTCGCACGGCACCTTGGCCCCGCGTCAACTTCCGCCTTCTTTTTTTTATCTCGCTCGCCGACATATCGATCGGACACTTTGCCAGGCGAGCGCGATAGAAATCTCCACGAAAACTTCGGGCAGCTCGTGTGACACGAGCATTACGCGGCGAAACGACGCTCCCCCGACGTCTCCTCTTCCTTCTCTCGCGTGTGCCACTCCGGAGCTACGACTGCGAGTCGACAAACCCCCGCTTTTAATCCCCTCTAGCCCCCCACCCCCTCTTGGGGGAACAAACTTACTCCCGAACGTATCGCCTATTTTCAACGGGGCGACGTTTCGCCAAGGTTCGATCGCGATTTTTTGTTCTGAAATGTCCTTGGGAACTCGCGCAACGATTAACCCTCCGCGTTTCGAAATTTTTTCTAACTTCTGGAATTCTTCGACTGGACTTGATGCTTCGGTCACGGTTTAGAGAGAAAGCGTTACAATTCCGTGGCACCCCTTTTTTATATTGTTGGGTCAGAGGCATTGGCAACAATGTCAATTGAATAGTCCTTCGGGAAAGTACTGTAAGTGCCAAAACTAAAAGAAAAAATATCGGAAAATGTCGTACGTGCCAATGGTGATATTATGGTATATGTAGGATTTGATTTTTGGCACTGTGACAGTGTTTTCAACAAGGATTCATCAATTTTATAGCCAATTTTCACAAGGGGCCATTGAGGTGTTAAGTGAATGATATTCACGAGTTAGGAGAGTAGGAGAAGTCTACTCACTGGTTCACTAAAAGGAACTTGTCGCCCTCGCTGTGCAGGCACCTGCCCTTTCCGGACAGCTCGTTCCTGGAGATGACAATCGGGTGGGTGACACCGCTCTGGAACCAGGTGCCTTCCCATCTCGGTGGAAACGTGCATTCTGAAACAATCAACGCAAGGCAAATTAGTCGTACCTATCACGCATAGATATCTAACTGGTTCGTACTTAGGGAAGCAAAGGAACGGTGGGTACACAGAATTCGGCAAAAGTTTGAGTAACTGCTACGCACAGTATCACTAACAAGCGAACCCTTGCTCAAGACAATAACAACTGTCAAACTAACCTTAAAGTCAAATAGGCACTCCCACTTTTTCGCGTATAACGTTTAATAATTATAATAATAATAATAATAATAATAATAATAATAATAATAATAATAATAATTCGACTTTATTCGCCACAAATTACATAAATTATGTGATAAATGGGCGAGGTTCAGCATACCTGCTGTTCTGCAACCTAACCCCAAAATCTTATCTATCAGAAATAAAGGTAGCGAAACAACAGAAGAGCGAGAGAGAGAAAGAACCAAAAGACAAAAGGAGTTACGAATAGTGGACGAGTACCAGAGACAGAAAAGAATGTTTAAAACAAAAGTTCAATGGTACAATAACCTCTGCAAACTTTACAAAAAAAAATGCCTCACGAAAAACACCGGTTTTCAAAATTGTGTTAACGCAAGTTTGCAGAGCTTAGTGCGCCATTGAACTTTCGTTTGAAACATTTTTTCCCGTCTCTTGTACTTTAGGAGTTACACGAGCAAAAGTGGAAGTGCCTATTTGACTTTGAGGTTAGTTTTCACATCCATAAAGGGCGATTGGGCACGAATGAAACATACCATTCTTCTTGTCTTGAGTCACTCTATAAACCCACGCAGTTGCGCTGCAATCGGCGAGCAAGGGTTCGCGATGTTTTCTTGTATGGTACTATTAATTATAATTCGACAAAAGAACCTCGAGTCGTACTATACAGTCGTATTTACACCACCGCTACTACATCCGTCATTATCTACCCCTCGCGAACGTTCGCTGTTCCCCGCGCAACCCCATTCCGCGCCACTTCGTTTCCCCAGAACAGGGGCACGCGTCCTATTATCATAAAGAAGAAAAAAGGGACGATGAGGCGTCGTGATATCCCCGGACGAAGTAATTCGAGACAAATCGTGGCGGGGCACGAAGAGACAAAGGGGTCAGGATCCGTGGAGCAATGACGAAGGGAATGCGCGGGCGAGTGTAAGGGTTGAACCGAGGGAAGGGCGCATAGCCATGGCGTCGAGATGGGAATTCCCGGGACGGGATAATCCCCGGGGGCGAAGCGAATTTCCGGAAACTACTGCCATAGCACGGAAGGGATACATCCAGCCGAGTTATCGACGATAATCGAAAGCCTGGGACGTCCCTCGTGCCTCGTTCCTTTCTCTTGGGCGTGCGGGCCCGCTGAAACGCTGCCCTTCCAGGGGACACACATGACTGTGCATTTCGAGCGGAAGGGATCCATTTTCGCGGGCGCGTTTCCGAAAACCAGTCGCCGCTCCGACGGCTCTGTCCAGCGCAGAATCGAGAATACGACTTTTTTGTCGGAGCATTGTCGCGCGCCGCGCCCTCCCTGCGGTCTTTCACGTTTTGTCCGCCGCTGTTCCGTCGCAGCCCGTTGTTCTTTTCACGCTCTGCACTCCGCCGTGCGTCCTTGATAGTGGCTAATTGTGTTTCGTCCTGTTGCTTCAATACTATTCTGCGGGGGGCGGGGGGGGGGGGGGGGTTGGACAAAGAATCGGAGCTTTGAATCGAGGGGGGATGAATCGGCGCTTTTATTTTTCCTTCGGTCAGAGTCCTACTACTTTAGCCTGAATCTAATATTCCATCTACATTTGAAGGGTAAGGGGAAAGCAGCGAATGTCACAAAACAGCTTTATCCAGAAAATTAAGTTTTAATACTTTACAAGCTTCAATGAATTTTTTTTTCTTGTATAATTCTCTTTTTAAATAATTTCTTGTTTTACCTTGACCTCGGAAGCTTATCCTTAAACAAAGAGTGGGCCATTTCGGTGTGAAGGAAGAGCAGAATAAATATTTCCTTGTGATCAGTAGCTGTACCAAATCTTTGATGTTATCTTACGGGGGTATTAGAACTTTACAACCCTTTGTAATTCCACAGTTCTGTAGTCCCACTTGCCACCAATAAAATATGCTATAAATCTGAAAATGGTCATTCCCAGTTTTTCCCTCTATCGTTCATTTAACGACTTTGATCTGAGAAGAGAATTGATGGGACGTTTGATTCATGAAATAGCCCTGCTCCAATCAGCAGACCCTGATTGGCGGCGATTCGAGCACCGCAGTGGCTCGCGATGGCTGACGGTGGAAAAAGAATCGTAGAGTAACATCGCGTGTGGAGTCGTCGGTAGGTTAAAACGTAGACGAGACTCGAGCATGGGCACTCGATGAATAAATCAATCGGCAGAGCAAGCTTTCCGTTTTGGACGTTGCCCGTACCACAGCGATTTAGCTTCTGTTCCAGCGCGACCGCCTGCTGCCACGAAAACACCGCGCGATAAATACATAAAATGGCTCTTAAGTGTGCGGCCCGTAACGAGGGGTTAATTAGATTTTGGACGAGCAGACCGACAAGGGAGAGGAGGAAAAATATTGTTCCACGGGGATCCAACTCCCCCGCGGCGGGGACAGACGGACACGGGTGGCGTTTTGCTAGTCGCGTCTTTAAGTAAAAGCTCCGTAAACAATGGCGGTCGTTGACATTCTTTAGCGTCGAGGTGTTGATTCATCTAATTGTGGCACTCGTTCTACCGGCTTTCCACGGACAGAGAAGAGAAAATAATCGAGTTGGATTCGTGGTTTGGCGAGTGACTTCGTTGCTGCCTCCTTGCTCCACTTTCCGAGCCCCCTCCCAATTTCTCCCTCCCGGCAGAATATTTCGCGAAGCACCTTTCGGTCTATGGAACAGATGTCCCACCTTTTAACGCGGAATAAAAAAATTTATCCTCCGCAGCCGGGGGACGTGCACGTGGAATAATAAAAGCGCGGAGAGAGCGTTTTAAGAGCTCCTCAGGCATTGCTTATCGCGGAGAGCTGACGCTGGTATTGACGCGTGTCATTTGGAAAAGTTTTTGTAGCGTCGCCGAGAAAAAGGGGCTTTTTAGCTGGTCCTCGCGCCGAGGAAATGTCGAAGCCGTGTTTTCCCTCGGCTGGCGCAAGCACCTCGCATACGCGCCATGTGAATTTCAACTTAAATAATTCCGAACAGATTTAGTAAAACTTCCACCGAACTTAAATCGATACATGCATTTTTCGGGCTCGGGAGGTCGAGAAACACTTTCATTATCGTTGTTTAACTAAATTACATTCTACAGTAAATATTCGTTATATGTTCAACTCTCGGGATTGGGCACGAACATATAACGTGTAGGAGGCCACGAATTTCAGCTCGAGCTGGCTTGTTTATTCAGGCGATATCGTCTAGCCTCGGGCTTGCTTGTATGTTTTGCCACCGAGGCAATCGGCAGTCGAAGAAAAGGACAGCGAGTGAGAAAATGTGGAAGCGAATGAGGAAGAATGAAAGACAGTTGAATATGAAAATGACTTACAAGGGAAGATCCCTAACACGAAAATTAAAAAAATTATGTAACTTTGGGGATATGTCGAGGATATATAGGTATGTATCTCGCAATTTTGTTTTGCTGCCCAAATTCACTCTACTATGGCTGTGAAATTGCGAACTGTAAGAAATAAGAAAAAAGTTTTTAGACAAAAGTTACATCTTTTTATTAGGACTATCATTTGGTAACCGACAGTTCTTATAGCTCGTGAAATAAATAACACAAAATCGAAAGTAGGGTAGACGCACCGTTTGTGGCCACTGTACTGTTTTTGGCCATGTCTATAATTATCGCGGTTTTCTTAGCTTGAAATTGCTTGCAGCCACAATTATGTGTAGAATTTCGCACCGTAAATATTTTGTTTAGTATACCACCAGAAATATATGGTTACAGTTATTGCTTACGCGAAAAAACATTATATTTTTTAAGAAGTGTGCAAACGGTTCGCTGTTCTTGTAACAATCGTGAAGGATATACGGTAAATAAAATTCCCATATTTACTAATCAAAGTTTGTTAATATATAAATTATGGCAGATATAGGTTAAATGTAGTTTCAAAATTATTCTGAAAGTATAAAATTATCAAATTCAATTCACTATTACGAAAAAATTATATGGCAAGAAATGGTACAGTATTTTAATAACTTTTCCATTTCTGGCCATGCGGTGGCCAAAACTGATACAATAGAGTATCCAGTTCTGGCCACCCTCGGCCAGAAATGGAAACTTTATCAAAATATTGTTCTATTTTCTGCCACTATGCTTTTTAACCGATTTTATTCACCTTGATCCTCTGTTTAAAAAATAAAATTAACCCCGAGCGGGTGAGAAAATTAGCCAGTCATCAATAAATATAACCCATAACCACAAATCCAAACGACTTGAAATCAGCTACTCGCTTGCTTTACGAAAACGACAAAAAGCCGCTGCGTTCGGGTCGCTAGTTGCATCGTGATTTCAAATTAAATAAAAAATATTTCTAAAGAAATCAGAGCTGCAAAATGTAAATCCATAAACAATAAAATGTAGAAAATAAAAAATATATAAAAAAAAAATTTATGTTAAACGATTCTATTAAAAATGCACTAAAACCTAAAAAGATTTGAAAGTGGCCAAAACTAGTACCAAACATGGCCAAAACTAGTGTACAAGTGGCCACAAACGGTGAAAAATGTATTTCTTATATATTTTTAACTTTATTAATTATTTAACGATTTCTCTAGTTAATGAAAACTTAGATATTAATAGTAAAGATAGTGTAAAATTTGGTGTAACAGTTTCCTGATTTTAAGTACAATTTTAAAGATAATTACGATGAAAGTCACTGAAATCCTTAAGGTGGCCACATACGGTGCGTCTACCCTAGCCGGATTCTGAGAGGTGAATTTCATATCTATGTATCTAATATATCCTTTACATATCTTCAGTTTCTTAATTTCTTAAGTTTCCGGATTGGGAATCTTCCCTTGTCAGTACGATCACATTGTGTTTGGTCTTATTTTCATCACAAAAACCTCATTAATATGTTAAAAATATTTTCATAAAAATAAAACCAAAAACTTAAACATTTAATTTGCCAGGGGTGATTTGTTTCAGCTCGTGTCGCATTTCACGCTTGACAGGTTCCGAGTGAGATCTCCCGAGTTGGTGGGGCGAGGTGACAATCATATAACGAATATTTCTGGTGAACATATAACGAATATCTACTGCATTTCTTAACCAAGCTCCGAAGCAGCTTCCGCAAGCTTTTCTCGAGATGGAATTAAACTACAAAAACGAAGGAGGAGGCTCGTTCAGACGTGCGCAACCGTGGGGGGTGGTTATTTACGCGCGATCCCAGCGCCTTATCGTTAACAGCATCGGCAGAGCGGCAGGGTGCCCGAGGAGATTCGATTCCGCAATGGATGGGGGGGGCCAACGGCGTTGGTGGGCCAGCACGAAACACTCGCCTGTTTTTTCCTCCGGCTGCCGCGTTCCATTCCGCTGCCCTCGCGACGCCCCTTCTGCCCCCGAGGGTGAGATTCTCCGTCGCGAGTCGGGGGCGGCTGGCGCGAACTGTGATTACGGATTTCGAGTCTCGCCCGCGGATTTTACGAGCCCGTCGTGAATCGCGCGACCCACCTTCCCCTTCGCGCTTCGCCCTTCCCTTTCCCACCCCCGTCGCCCAAGAGCCCCGCCAGCCACCCCTTCCCGTTCCAAGCACGCTGAAACGCGGGGGAGGCAACGCGCGGCATACAAACCGCATGGAAATAAATAAATGCCTCCGGGGGGCGGCCGGCGACGGTGAGACGGGGCTGGGGGTAGTAGGGTGGTCGGAGTATTCGCTCCAGGGACCCGCCACCACCTGCTATCGATTTCAGCCTCGAAACCCGGGGCCGATCTGACGAATGACTTCTTTTCCGCCGATTTTCTTGCTCCTCCGCGGGGAATCGCGCGGACCTTGTTCCACCCTCGGATACGCCATCCCCCTCCAATCCGCTCCGCGGCCCCGAGTTTCGGTTCTGCTACTCCGGCGGGACTTTCGATGCTTTAGCGATTCCGAACGTGCAACGGAACGTGCCTGGATACCGGGGGTACATCCGGCCGCGAAGTGTCATGGCTCTGAGACCTCGACTCGTAGCTTTGACGTGTTTCCTAACGTATCCAATAACGCAGAGCTTGATGACTATAGGTGTTTGTAGGTTGCGACGACGCTAGCTAGGTATTCGGGATTTTGGTAATGAGTAGTATCGACGGGATACGGGCAACCGCTAGCGGGGGAAAAGATTCGAACAGGTAAGCCAGATAAACTCGTTGTCGAATAAATTGAAAAGCTACAGCGGGGAAGTGGGAAGCGTGGACCGAGGCCGATTAAAGATTCTGTTGTCAGAGGGGGCGGAAATAGGCGGACCAGAAGGGAGACAATACGAGCGAGGGGTTTCGTATTTCATCGGCAGCGCGGCTTAATATCAATAAATTCAGACGATATCTTTTAGCGGCACTGTATCAAGGATTCCCGCGTGCCTCCAGACTCACCCGCTACCGAGATAATGAAAGAATCCTTACGCAAAAAATGCGATGGAATATACTCGAGAGTGCTCCGTGTTTCTCGCTCGGGGATCAATAATATAACGGATGAATATCCAGCGCGAGTTAAAAGCGTGGATAGATGTTTATTACGTTGGTTATCAGAGATCGCGAAGTAGGTACAGTCGAATTTGATATTCGTTCGGGACTTGCAGCGAACTGGAATTGAAAGTGGTAACTGAAATTGGAACTGAACTCGTACTGAAGTGAGAATCGTGGAAACCACAATTTCTTTTTAAAATTTTGCTGGAAACCACAATTTCTTTTAAAAGATTTTGGTGGAAGTCACAATTTCTTTTAAATTTTTTTAGTAGAAGCCACAATTTCTTTTAAAAAATTTTAGAGGAAGCCAAAATTTATTTAAAAAAATTATGGTGCAGGGCATAATTTCTTTTAAAAAGTTTTTGGGGAACCCACAATTTCTTTGAAACAGTTTTAGTAGAAAGCATAATTTCTTTAAAAAAAATTTGGCGTAACATCGATGATGATAAGGTGGAGCAAGTTTTCGGCCCCATCGCAAACGTGTGCACCACAAAAGACGCAGTTAATTATTTCAAGAAAATGCATAAAGCCAATGTTTGAAGCGGACATGCGACGTTTCTTTGAGGGAACGGTCGCGGAGGAGAGCTCCGCGAAGGAGAACGAAATGGGGTGGCGATTCGCGAAAATCCAGTGGCGTTACTTTTCGTTAGCCGAAAGACTGTCGGGCACAGGGTCGGCGGAAGGATTTGAGAAACGCGAAATTACGCGGAGTATATTCTCACGGACGAGTCATTACTTTGCTGCGACCTCCTTACCGGGCGTATCCTGCTTCCTCCGCTCCATTCACCGAGCGAATAACGATCCCCCGGGTGGCTGTACGTCTCCCCGGAAATGGGCCGCGTTCTCCAATTGGACAACGATAATAAGGATAATAGCGACGAGAATAATAACGACGACGATTAGAAAAATCGCGCCAGCGCCCCTCTGCAACCGTATTTACTCGCCAGCTTCGGCTGGAGCTTGGCGGCGCTTCACTCTATCCACCGGCGATTGAAATTAACAGGGGAGAAATACTACTTGCTTGAAATAAAAGTCCAAACTCTCCAGTAGGTATTCCATTCGAAACATTTTCTGATACACTTTTTATTTATTCGTGCACTTCTACGATCCATTTAGGAATAAACTATGCCACCCTGAACAAACGTGACTGCAATGTTTGTACTTTTTTTCTTCCCCTCTACGACATTAATATTGATTAATAAATATCTCGAGGGATTGGAGCTCACCCAGAGTCACATGCCTGATTCTCTCAAAGCTCCACGTCTCGCGTTCTCCGTTATCTACACTCTCCATACATTTAAAAATGTAGAGCTACTTGATCGCTCAAAAGATCGTTCAATATTCCAAGAATCGTTTGCAAAGCGAGGGATAAGCATCTTGAAGGCAATGAGAAAGGAAAATAAAACTATATTTCCCGGTAATAACGATAACTTTCGACGAGTTTTAATCGCGCGACAACTACCGGCGCGCGTTAACGAAAAATGGAATTTTTCCTCTTTTTTTTTTCTCCTCCGCCACAGGCAGAAAACCGTCGGACAATACACGCGATATAACCGGTGGCGGCAATTTTTCATTCTTTATCCCTGGCACAATCCATTTCACCGGCATTCAAGCAGCCGTAACGACTCCTGCGTGGCTGTAATTTACCCCAGAAATGGCCCACGACAAAATACACCCTGTTCATGGGCGGCGGGTCACGTGGCCTGCCCCGAAATTTCTTGATTAAGACGACGGGCACGCGATCTTCCGTGGCCGCGTGCACTCGTTTCTCTTCCGGCCCCGTCGATCAATCTTCGACCGCCGCCGGCGCCGTTCCCCGTGGAAAATCTTGGGAAATCGTCGCGACGCCGAAACACGGCCGCTCGCTGAGGCGGGCAAGAAACGCTATCCCTCCTCGCGGTCTCGTTATCCTCCGCGGGGGGGGGTGACGCACGAGAGCGCGACGCCGGCGATCGTCAGTCCTCGGCGAATTTATCGGTGATTTACGAGGGACGACGTATCGCAACGCTGCGTGGAGGGGGGAATTGAAATCTCGCCACCGACGGTGTCCGCGGACTTAATTTCACGGGATCGATCGAAAGTCGAGGCAAGTGAGATTAATTCGTCCCGGTGGCGGAAGCTCGCCAACGTTCCGCGCGGACTTTATTTCATCTCGAAATGGAATTGCACGCGAAATAATATGTGCTGGAAATGAACTCTGATTGCTTCGATGCTCGCGGCGATATTTGCGCCGACGTTGTAAGAATTCAGGGGAACAAATTAATAGCGCCCGGACGCGGAAACTCTGTAACCTTTCCTTCGTTCGTTTCAATTTCCATTGTGCGGCGTCGAATAAGTAATGGCCGTGGCTTTCGCCAATGAATCTACCCGGCTGGATCGGAGTACATTTGTTAATTATAATGCCCGTTTAACGCGAAGCCGAACTCAAGCTCTATTTTAGTCGCCTGTATTCAATTAAAGTAGAAGGTGACGACGGTGGAAGTTTTGGCAATTGGATCGAGCAGGATTCATTTTGGAGTTATGATAATGACTATTATGTTATTGTTTTTTGTTATCATTTTTATTTTTATTTTTATTTTACTTATTATTTTTATTTTTATTTATTTTTATTTTATTTTATTTTTATTTTTATTTTATTCTTATTTTTATTTTATTTTTAGTTATTTTTATTTTATTTTATTTTATTTTTTTGTTATTTCGTTATAGAATTTATTTATCTTTATGTTTATTTTAGTTTTAAGCTATTCTTACGCTGTACTTCTCTCTCGTACTTAAAAGTACAAATCTATGTATTCTAAAGGGTTCTCCCGTCAAATAATAATAATAATAATAATAATAATAATTTAATACACATCTTGACTGCGCATAGCTTGCAAGAAATATCTGATGTTGCTTGCAAGGGAGCAGCAGCGAGGCTTCCATCGGTTCGTCGATAAATTGTTTTGAATATCGCGGGGAGTATGGCATTATCGAAGCTCCATCATCAGGCGAGCAATTATCAGCGGCAACATCGTTAGTCCGTAAGTTCGAGATCACAATGGCACCTCATCGGTTCCCGTGGGAGATTCGAGACGGGCTGGGCCGATCTGAATAGAGCGGATCGAATCGCCAGATAGTATACAATCTCTCGGATGAATTCTTGTTTGCAGAAGGTATGACGGCTTCTACCCCCTCTCCAACTGAAATGGAAGTAATGGCGGTGAAATTTAACGCGCGTTAGGAACCACCGTGGCTCCCCGTGCTCGGGTCTGAAAGAAAAGGAAACGGAAGCTTGTCCGGGAAATGTGGGCATCGGAGGCACCTCAATTAGGATTTCACGAATATTTGCGTTGCTTGAAAATACCTGGTTCTATAATTCTCTGACTGGAGATTGATTTTGTGGAAGCAAACATTGACGAGCCTCGTCTATTACTATCGGTAATTCTATTGTTAAGCTGGCAATCCACCTAAAAGCTAAGTCAACCTGTGCTCTGTCTGGCTGTGCCATAAAACATAAAAACATAGCATAGGGTAAAGGACCCAATTACTAACACTTTAAGCGTTGACGCTGACATTAACTTATAGTTTTGTACTTATAGACTAAAAGTATATGTTAGTTTTGTTATTTATTATTGTTTAATATGTTTACTTGATGAACGAAATTTTGTGGATCGTAAAACTTCGATTTTTATGTATAAATTCATCAATTTCAAAAATATATTTCGGGATCTATTACTGACACCCTTCAAATTTATTTGACTGAATTACTGCCAGCTAACCCAATACTGTTTATCTCATTTTAAGGTTATATCGTCTCATGAACATAAGCAACTATTTACTGCTATGACAGTAATACCAAAATGCTTTAAACGCTTGCACAGGGCCGTCTTAACAAATTTGAGCGCCCTGGGCTAAAAAATTTTGGCGCTCTAGCCCCCAAGGGTGGAATTCTTTGCAAACGGTGCAAGGCATTACATCACAACCCCGGCTCTCCACCAAGGCAAACACGAACAAAAACAATAGTAATTTTTGTCTCCAAAATTGAAGAGAAAAAAGCATTTCAACATATTTGATTCTTAAGCGCCCTTGGTAAAGGTGGCCCTGCGCTTGCACCAATCACTGTCACCCAATTAATAAGTAAACAGTCGTAATGAATCGTTGAATTCGGATCTTTATTACTTTCTATTATGCTTATATTATTTAAAACATTATATTTTGTTATGTTAATAGCTTAAATATTACAATTACAACATTTGCTTTAAAGCCTTATTTTCTCTTTCGCTAGTAAGGAAGTCATCGTTTGCACTCTCGTTATATCCGCTTAAAATTTTTGATCGTTTCATCCAAATTATCGAAGAAAAAATTAAGTGCTGCTTTTTGTATCGTATAAACAACAGTTTCAATTGTGTGCTAAATTTTTTTTATGCATCATTTCACAACATTTATTTGTTATTTTACGTAAAACAGCTGAGGATGACAGTGATCGGGTAGGTGGCAGTAATTAGGTCCTTTACCCTAGCTTAGCTTAGCTTTTGGTGGAAACGTTTCCATAAGGATGTACTGAAGCCGATTTTTTAAAACTTAGCATGGCATAGGTTAGCTTAGCTTTCAGGTGGATCTTCAGCTTTAACTCTATTCTATCTAAAGTACACTGCAAACGATATTACTATCAGTGTCAGGTCATCGTTGCGCCAAATGTCTGACCAAAACCCATTCCTACTAGTTACTAAATTCAAGCTTTGCGCGTAGCGCGTGATTAGTCCCTAGTTAACCGCGTGACTCATTCACGAGAATCAAATCCCTTGAATTACGTTAATCGGAAACAGAATCTTGATTTCGCTGCGGCTATACGCGCACAAAGTATAGTTTCGTTCACCATGCGCAATCTTCTCTGCAATCAGCATACGTCCTTAATTAACACGATGGTTGTATGCCTATCCTCGGCTGACTAGTCCACTTCACTGTGGCCTACTGCACCCCAAAGTGGAATAGAAAAGAAATCTCGGTTCTCCATCTGGACACTGTTCTTTCCGGCACAGCTGTGATTAGGGAAAAAGCCTGCATCGAGGGACCGAATAAACTCGAGCGAGAAAATTCGTAGGAACGACTATTAGACGGCAGATCGGAGGAAACAGAGATTTACGAGCAGCGAATGAAATATTCGCCAATACGAGCACGGCTAGGCGAGATTAAGTAGCTGGATCGCGTACCGCTGGGAGCAGCCCGCTGTTGATACAGACCGCCGAAACTTTGGCTATAAACTGCTCGCGGCTCTAATATATATCATTTATCAGAGGGAAAAGTAGCGCGAGCCGGGGTCCTGCGGGGGCCATTTTCAGCGGGCCAGTCTGCAGAAAGAATTTCACCTTACACAAATTCAGCTGGTTAATATAAATGCACCACTGAGGACGCTTATCGCTGTCCACCTTAGAAAGTCCTCCTATGCTTCGTCCCTTGTAAAAGAAGGCATTTTCAAGAGTTAGAAGACTACTTACAAGGAGAGGTTCCCAGGTGTCCGCCTCCGATTGCTTTGAATTTTGGATATGTTTTAGAGGACCGAAAAATAAGATATACGTGTTTTTTTATAGCGGCCCGTTTTCATATTTAGGGGGTGAAACCAACCTCCAAAGTTATAAGATTTTCAGGTGTTCATCTCCGAAACACTCATCTAAGAAACACGTGTCTTTTTATTTTGGCCAGTTTACATGTTTAGGGGGTGAAACCACCCCCCAAATTTATAAGATTTTCTAGTGTTCGTCCCCGATTGCTTTGGTTTTTGGATATGTTTTAGAGGGCCGAAAATTAGAAAATGCATGTCTTTCTATTTTGCCCTATTTGCATGTTCAAGGGGTGAAACCACCCCTCATAGTTACACCACCTAATAACGGTGACGGACGACAAGAACATCGTTCATACAGCAAGTTATGACGCAAATTAAATTTATATCAAGTGTTACTCAACACAATTTTTGTACCCCGTATGAACTTTGGGGGGTGGTTTCAACCTCCTAAATATGAAAACGGGCTGCTACAAAAAAACACGTATTTCTTGTTTTTCGATTCCCTAAAACATATCCAAAATTCAAAGCAATCGGAGGCGGACACCTGGGAACCTCTCCTTGTCGGTAGTTTTCTAAATTGTGACCACGAGCACGAGGCAAAAGTCTTATCGAATCTTACCCCTTGCAGCGACTAATCCCACGTGTTTCCAAGAAGATCGATGACGGAACTTTGCTCCAAATTTTTATTATTATTTGAGCGTTTCGACCCTCAGGCTGAATTTTTGAGACACAGAACAGGAACTTTCCTTGCAACAGTTCGGGGAAATTCCATATGGTGACTGAAAATAAAGGGGCTCCGCAAAGGTGCCCTTTCGTCAGCCCACATACACACCTCTTGCTCTCACCACCTCCATTTCATAAAAAATAATTCTTCAAAAAGTTTATTGCAATCGGACAACAGAAAAGAGTGCCGATCAGGTCTTAAAGTTTAGAATTCCATTTCGCAAAAATGGTAAGCCCTATCGAAATCTGGTTCAAAATATTGTTAAAAGAGCATTTAATTTTCTACAACTACTGAATATATAATTTCTTCGTGCTTCCAACCACTTTTTAGATAATAGCGTTTGAATATAGAGAGATTCGCACTACATGTCTATAGGCAATGACGGCACACCATAGAGGTCAAACTAATCGGGGAACCTTAACTCACTCCTCCACATCCAATCAGAAAATAGCGAGTTCTCGAACTTTCCTAAACATCTCGAAGCGTCTATTTAAAAAAAAAAACCAAGTTAGCGCCCCACAAGTAGTCTTTCAAACCTGCATCCACTTCAACTAGCACCTGGGGTATTAATTTGTCCTAAAAGCAGCGGCACACTCCATCAGAAGCGTGACGTTCTCAAGGCTAGATGTTGTGCCGCAGCAAACAGCTTCTCAAAACAAATCCCTCCTCTCTTCACCATCCGTCCAAGTAATCCATAAGTTTGGACAAACGTTCGCAAGAGCATTTAAACAATCCTGGCATTCGGTTCCCATCAAATATCGCGGGTCGGTCCTTTGTTCGCCGGACAAAAGCTCTTTTCGCGGGCAACGCGTCGCAGCGAGGCGAGCGCGTCATTCGAAGCCGGCTGGAAATACTCGTACAAGTGACTATTAACCATTACTACAAGCGGGCCCGACTCGTCGGCACTTTTATTTCCGGCGCCGACGGGCTGGGCGCGACGGAACGCGAACAAGCTGAGCGAGGCCGGAGAACGCGGGGGATGATCAACCGGGGACGCGACAGCACACGGCGGACCTGCAACATTGTAGCCCACGGTGTCGCGTCTCTTCACTTCCTGTTCCCCTCTGCCGTCCGCCACCCTGCTCCATGCAGGTCGACCTTTTCGGGAGAGTTAACGAATTCGGCAATCAAGGGGTATCGATTTCGATCTGTTCCACATGACTTTGCCTGGTCTCTCGTCCCTCTCTTCCCTGCCGCTTCCTGTCTGCTCCCTTTGTCCGGGGTAGCGGCGAGAAATCTAGCCGATTTTCTGGGTGTGCTTGGAAGAACGCTTCTTCAGGATCTGATGAGTTATCGGGGGACTTGGGGACTTGTAACTCCTCCCTCGTGTCCGGATCAGGTCACTAGGGCTGCTAAATTGGTTCGATAGCGGTGTGGTATGGGGGCAAGGAAGAAGATAGCTTCTTTCGGGGTGAAACAACGTTTCCAGCTGCGGAGGCACCTAGTGACTTGGTCCTCCTGCGACACAGCACCGTGGCGATTCGTTATCTTTTTATCAGCAGCCTAGGAGGAAGCGGCCTACGTGGAATCTTGAGGCCGCCGAGTGAATTACTGTCAGTCGAGCGAGGAGAAGAATAGCGCCGCGGATCCCTGACACATTGACAGTGGTTGGGCGACGCAGACGCGCAGGGACTGGGACTCTGGCTGCCAGAATAAGTGGAGGAGGGTGGAAAACCGCGACCACCCTCGTCCTCGCTCTCGCCCGTCATTGACAGCTGTCAGCCGTCACCGCTGGAAAGTTTTACGAGGACGAAAGTTGATATTGCTGCGCTTGCAGCTCCCCTTCATCTGCTCTGCCCTCGTCCTGCCCCATCCCTTCTCTTCTCCGCGCCGTACCGAATCGTCCATTTTTTTCCCCCAGCCCTCCCCCGACTTCCGCGTTCTTCCTTTCCGTTTTCGTGGCATTCTTTCCCGCCCCTCTCGCTCCATCGCTCCCCTGTTCTCTCTTAATCCATTTTTTACCAACATCCCGCTATCTATTCTCCGTTTCGTTTCAATTCCGTTTTTCTTCCCGCTGCATCGCCCTTTGTGCTCCCTTATTTCTCAATTTTCTGTTGTTCGGCTCGCTGACCCTTTGTCGTTGCCTTTTTCAGCCCTTCCAGCGGAACCTCTTTTATTTCGGCTTGCCGAATTGATGTTGTTGCACCAGGTTCCCATTCTCTCGTCCCAATTCAACCATCTCCGCGCTTACCCCACCTTTTCCACCCCTTGCTCGCACAGCCACCCCTCGCTGCCAATGCTACTTCGCCGACTATTTCTAAACTTTACCAATTTTCTGATTATGCCGTCCTCTTTCGCAATTTACTCTTTATCTCGCACTACCTTCCGCGTCGACGCCCTCGATTTCACCTCGGCGTCGATGTTTCACCGTTCAGCCCACTTCGAAACCAATATTCCATCTTTCATTTCAATATTCGAATCAATATTCTACCTTCGATTACGCTTCAAAGTCCGCGCTCCACCTTCGATTTAACTTCGAAATCGACACGTCGAAGGTTTAAGGAGCTTGACTTTTCTGACGCCGCTGAGCGATCAACGCGCGTGAATTTCGAAGCGAGTAGGCAGCTGTGAAAGCGATGAAAGTGACTGCCTTATAGTGTTATGCATGAAAATAAAGACGCATCTGAAAATTGTCATAAAAGTCCAATCTTCCCTGAACTATTGTAAGGTGTCATTACGAAGCTCTCTGTATTTACTCACAGAGTTATCCTGTTCCATCCCCTTACAAAGATCGCACCGAAATTGTACCACCTCCTTTAACCCCGACGGTGGGAAAGGGGTGAACCGAGAAACGATCGATCCCTTCACGGTAGGGTCGATAATCGGCGGTTCAATTTCGTTGCGAAAAAAAAAACGAGCGGGAAGATTGGAGAGGCGGGCAGGGGAGGGCGTCGAGGAGGGTGGAAAAAAATCGAAAACGTTCCCAGCCGTTTGGACGCGGAGGGGTGTTCGTTCTCGATGACGACGTCACGGATTGAAATGGCGCGTAAAATGGCCACTGCTCCCAAGGGCGAAATATTCCAAGTCTCCCAATTTTATTCATCCCCCTTCTCCCTCTTCCACCCCTGGTCCCATGCCACCCTTCTCACAGTTCGGAGAGAAATGTCCCGGCGAGAAGGACAGGGGGAGGCAGCGTTGTCGGCAGCCCCGAAAAACATTTGTTATTCAGAGGAACAGGTTCTTGCTGGTCGAGTAAGTGGGAACATGAAGAGGGAACGGCGTTGGGTGGCGTAAAAGTGGCCAATAGAAAAATAATCTCGGCCCCCGCGGCATCCCATCCCCGCAGAGACTTTCCAGCCCCCCGCCCAGCACTGATAAGTGCAACGAAATTGAACTACTATCACAACATGATTGTCACGCAAACAGGGAACCTTATTCCTCCGCGGTAACACGAATAACGCGGATCGAAAGCTGCTTGCCATACGCTTGAAAATACAAGAGGAGGGAAACGGGGCAAATAGGAGCAGGGTGGTCGGGCCGAGGGGCAGGGGGAGGCGGGGGTGAAAAAAGAAGGGCAAGCTCGCTGGTAGAAGAAAGTGGAGGCTAGAGGGAGAACAAAGGAGGCAAAAAAAAAAAAAGGCCACGGTGGCTCCATTCGCTGTGCATAATTGATTGGCGCTTCAAAGGGCCTGGGAATAATCCGGGCCACTGTATAACGTTGATACGGCACTTTTTCATCCGCCAGGCCCTCGTCTGTCTCGATAAAAGTCCGGCCAGGACACTGCCATTGATCCGGATATCACAATGGCCGGCGATCTGACGTGCCGTGGATGGGTCTTGCGTTCTTCCGCACCCCGGCGGAAAAGAGGAAATGAACGGCCGGAGGAGCGGGCTGCGCGATCAATCGATTCCGGAACGGGGTCGCTGCGCGTTAAATAATAAACCGAGACGCGGCCGAGCGGAGGGCAGACACCGTTTACCAGCGGTTTTAGCGCGGAATCCTGGGCTCGAGTGCTGAAACCGACGCCTGATTCCGCGCTCGAGGGGATTTTTTCGCGACTATCCGCTCGGGACGCGTTGTCGCGCAGATTAGCGAGCCTCCGAGCGCTTGTTTTTCACGGAATTTTCCCCGATTCAAGTTGCTGGAGGTCGACGCGCAATGAGAACCTCTTATTCGGATGGTTTATGGGCTGGGATCACGCCTAGCGTAGTTGGATATTAATGCAGCGAGCAGCCAAGTGGATCGAAGCCGTCGATCGGAATGGACCTCGCGGGGAGACGAAGTGTCCCATTACCGAATCACATAAATCGTCGAAATTAGTCGGCCAGAGCAAGCCCGCAAATCGACCGAGAGGGTAAATCGTCTGCTCGCGGCGGTCGCTGTATATCGAGCTCGCGAAATAACTTCTGCCGCGGTCCAACGTCCCACGAATAAAAGCCACTCCGATCACGGAATCTGCAATCTTCGTCACGAAACTCCGCGCCGCCCCGTAATCGTGCTCGGGGGCCGGTGATTCTCGGCGTCGTAGGGTTCAATTTGCAAAACGCCCGATTCGAGTGGGTCGAGGCTGCCGCGCAGGCATTAGCAGAAACAAGTTTCACGATTTACTCTCGACGAAGGGCACGAAAGGGTCGTGGCTCCTCGTTCGCGTTCAGGGACAGAGGGATGGAGCGAGGGAGAGAGGGCTTTATTGACCCTCGGAACGAGTTTAAACCGAGGGTGAAGCGGCCTGATTGCCGCACCGATTGTATTCGCTGCGGCATAATGAAAATTCTTCTTGCGTCATCTGCCCCCGAGGATAGTTTAACGGCATACTGAAATCCTCCGACATCCCCCTCCCCCCCCACCCCCACCCCACCCTTCATAGTTGCCCGATAGTTGATCGCAATCTCCCGTCGCGTTCGACTCTTATCGAGGCGAACGACCTCCTTTAATCGCCCTTAAAACCTCTCGCTCGCCGGACCGGGGGAAATTAATTAAGGGCTTGCCAGCGTCGCGTTTCAGCGCGAGTCTTATGCGGATCACGGAAACGATAAAGCGATTCCTCGCTTTAGAACCGTGATGCACCGATCCTCGCGACGCAGGGACAGTTTCGAGTAAACCTGACCCGGTGGAAAGCTCGCTCTGTTCGAGGAAAAGCGTAGAAATGTTGTAAGGGTAGTTCTGCGCGGAAAAGGGAAGCGGCTGATTCGGTGGTAAGCGACGAATACGATTCAGAACGCACCGCACTAAGGCAACATTGTTAATCCCACAAAATCAACCGGGCACACTGCTGGCTCCGTTCAGGTCTCTCTGCTGTGTCAACAAATTGCAAATTTAACTGTTCTAAGCTCGACGACGCAATCGCTGGGAGCTGCTTAGTTCCAGCGAGACATTTACTCTGTTCCGCTTGAATCTATACAATTAACACCAGCTTCTGACTGAGTTTCCATCGAATGCTCAAATATTGAATCCAGGCAAAATATCGGTTGCTGCCGAGTCGTTTGTGTCGTTGCCTGCTTGGCAGATTCTCAACACTGCGTAGAGGCACTTGAAACTCATCGCAACGCTGCAGAGACTCACCTCGATCAAGGTTAAATTATATCCAGAGTTTAAAAGGGGGTTGCCAGAGAGAGTATACGGTTTTGCGATTCAGAAATTAGCAGGGGGGCCGAATAATAAGAGGAATTTCGACATATGAAAGTTATAATCCAAGCATAAAGTGGGAAAAGCTGCTTCCTCTGCGCCGAGATTGAAGCGTCTGGAGGGGCTGACGCATGACGATCCCCGACTACTTATCGAGTCTGGCCAGACCAGCTCATTCGTTATTCATTTATCCAAATCACTCGGGGATCCGCGGCTCTGTCTACACGCGGCCCCGACTCGCGAAATCACCATAAAACCCGCGGAAATCCACGACACGAGCAAGACACTGCACAATTCATGCATTTCTGGCATGGAAGCATCGTGGAAACGAGAGGCGAGAAAATTGCTATGTTTCTTATCACCGCTTGGCACAACATTGACCGTGTACGATCAGTATAGCTGCTGAAGGCACAAGCTACAAATGGACTAGCCATTGAAAAAAGAAATAAGTCTTCACTCGAGGCACCCTACAATTCAACTCTCAACCCTTTCAACGAATAAAACACCTCTTAAGCAGAATAGGATCTCGTTAAATAAATTTTCTTCGGTTTGTAACGTCGGAGGATTACTATTTTAATTAGCGTGAAAGTGATCAGTGTAGAAAGAGCTTGTTTACAAAGAATATACACGTTAGAAAGAAGCTGGTATTGGGTAGCTTTAGTCCTACACACGGATTTTATATATTTCTCTAAAGAGAGATTAACATTCTACAGGTTGACTTTTGAATTTCTGACTTAATCGTTATTGGTCGCGATAAACACCCCACTTGCCCGACAGAAGGGTGGAAGCACTTCTAAAATTACTTTATCCCACACACATCGTAAACTAATTCGCGCGGTTGTTAATTCGTCGGAATTGCAGGAAAGTTTTTACGCTTACTCCCGAATTACTGCAACCCAATTTCTCTATATTCGGAATGCTATATAAACCATGACCCCTGCACGCTCTTTCCAACTTCCAACATTCGTATAACCATCTAGAAGCGCGCAGCTGCTCAATCAAGTCTAGATACTTAAGAGGCGAAAGTATTAGAGCAGCCAAGTTGTCAGTGCAGTTTCGGAACTACGGAACAGCAAAAGAAGAAAGGAAACTCGAGCAGGCGGCTGTTGAAAGAATGATAAGCTGGCCTGCAGAGAGAGGCGTCGCGTCATCGCGGTCTCGGGGCTGCTAAATATTCGAGGCGGCGTGAAAATTTGCCAGCTCGCCGGCTGAAAATTTCATCGAGGCACGCGCGCGCGTATTACGCGCCGCGAGACCGTCTCCGCGGCATCATCGGCCCTGAAATTGCAAAGTTTTCGCGGCTGGAGCGGGAACGGATTTCGTTATGGAATCCAAGAATGCCGCGCGCCACTCCGCACCCACACGAATCCGCCCCGTCAAGGGACAAGGGGAGAAATTCGTGCAGCGTCGACGATACAAGCAACGCCGCTCCAACTTGCCAGGATTCCGATATCTAGCGGCTCTGTCACGTCAGACAATTCCAACCTATTGATTATACCGCGGCAGACTTTAATCCGTCTCCACTTTCTCGTAAATATATCGCCGGCTATATTTCACCTTTTTCTTGACGATTTCGTGGAGCAATAATAATTTCAAGGCTTCCGCCATCGTGCTAGATGTTGTGGCGGATACCGAGGCACCGTAGAGGGTGCTTAAAGTATTTTAAGCGATCCGGCTATCTCGCAAGTTTCCTCTCAACCAGGGCCGGTCTTCGCTATAAAGGAACCCGCCGGGTGCTAAAATTTTCTTGGGGCCCCAAATAATTTCTCAAGCGTAAAAAAGAATAACAACTTTTCACAGAACGAAATCACGAAAAAAGGATAATAATAATAATAATAATAAAGAGAATAAAATAAAAATAATAAATATTAAGATATTTAAATATGACTTTTTTATTAGCATATCATTAATAATATTAGATTATTATATTAGAAATTATGCTATAATTTCTGTTTTTTAAAAATTTTAATCAAATAAAGAAGTTTCATTCTCATCTTTTCCTTTTTATGTTGATTTTATGTTGATTTTGAATTAAGAGCGAATACTTATATTTGGAAACTGGAGGCAACGAAAAGTTTGTCACCTGACAGTTAGTTCTCCCGGAAAAGAGGCTCCGGTAAGCAAGTTTGCTTGGGAATTCATCGCGCGTAGGGTTGGCGGAATAAAAATTCCATACAGGGCAATTTTCTTCAAAATTTCAGAATCCCGGGCGGCAACTCGTCGCTGCAGAAGTTCCGCCGTCGCTGCCGTGGAAGCCATCTCCTTTCTGCAGGCCGCTCGGAAACTTCCCCTCGACGGATTCACGGGCCGAGACCAACGCGATTTGAAAATTTCGCGTCTCGCCGCTTGGGCTACGCTCCTCGAAAGAGACTGCATTATAAGCGGCTGCATCACGGCGCGGATACAAACAGGTGCTCGCGGTCCCGCCGCCAACCCCCCGCGCCGAGCTCGATAAGAAGAGGGGAAGTTTGCCGCGGAATCTTCGGGGCCACAGCCGCGGAAGCGTCTAATATTGTATTCATGAAGTGACGAGCGTTCGAAGCGTTCCGTATAAATAAATAAGCGAACACGCGGCGGTTTACGCGTGCGGGCGCCGTGGAAGCGAACGGAGCGACGCGTCCCGACGCCAGCAGCTTCGAAATACCAATAAACGACGGGGATATTTATTTCTTAGAGGATTTTTTGAAAATACGAGATTTAGGATTGATAATGGACTGGCCACCATAAGCGGAATCGGATCCTTTGTCTCAATCGTGCCCGTTGGAAATTCTGCTGGTAAACAAAATCAGTAGGTCAGCCTGTACAAACGATCGCGTCCGTGTCAACGCACACGTATTTGTTGAGATCGAAGGGGCCAGGAAGGAGAGGAAAAAGAAGCGCAGAATGAAGAGGGTGGCGGAGGGGTGACCAGTGGAGGTTGACAACTTCGAGAGCTCTTTCAATTTATCTCATCCCCTGAAGCGTCCTTTTCCTCCCCCTTTTCCAGCCGCGCATTTCTATTCTTCCTGCCGCTCTCTCCTCTTTGTCTTTATATATCCGGCCTCCAGTCGCTCTCTTTCGACGATCTTACCACGTATTTATTAAAGCGCCGTCGCGTTGTATAAAGGAAGAGCTCTGGCGAGCAGGTGAAAGCTACTGGGCCGCACCCGGGCAGACCCATATTATATGGAGTTAAAGTTCGGGACGAAACAGGGGTGGTTTGTCCAGAAGTCTTAGAATTAGATACGTAAGACGTTGCATGGAGAATCGAGTGAGTTATTTAGAAGCTAGATGCACTTAAGGGGTTACACCACTTTGGAGCCTAAAAAAGTAGCTACTTCTCAAATTTTTTTTGAGAACACGGTGATGGAAATGAAAAATCTATAATAGAGCATTTATTGTACAATTATTGAAGGACACGAAAATTGTTTTGTTTCTTTACTTCGAACAAAATGGCCGCGCTGGGATCGCTTCTACTTACATAAGCTTCTTTTTCGGGTATTTCAATATTTGTGCAATAAATACTCTATTAGGGGGAGTTGGGGCACTTTGATGCAGGGGGCACAATGAAACATTAATATTATCTTGATATCTATAAGGTATCATCTTATAATCTTATATCATCTTTCAAGATCATAGAGTATAATGTTTTGTGATCATTTTTTGAACTTCTGACTGTTTCTATATATCAAGAGAATATTAATGTTTCCTTGTGCCCCAACTCCCCCTATATATTTTTTCATTTTCTTTAGCATTTTCCCTCTCCAGAAACTCTTAAAGATAGCTGCGTTTTTTAGGCTCCAAAGTGGTGCAACCACTTAATTGGAAATAAAAATGTGAAAGTGGCGGTTCATCGCTTGAATTATTCGTCGCGACAAGCCGTGCGCTGTCGAAGCCGCGGTTGCAATTATTGTCGCGGTTTGCGGGGCCTGGAATCGTGTAATTATACACGGGCACGCGGCCCCGGCCGCCAGTTATTACTACATGCACTGAACCGCCGCGAAATAATCGCAATAACAATAACAATAATTATGATAATGATAACAATAACGGTAACAGAATTACGAAACGTCCAATTTACCTGGCAAAACGTTGGCCACCGTACACCAAAGTATTAATAATTACGCGGCCGTAATAATATTCCTGGTAATAATGGCAACAATAATAATTAGGGCGCAGGCCCAGCAAAAATACGAATCCTACGGAACACACCGCCCCCCTCGAATTTATTTCCTGCTTATTACATGTCACTGGCTTTTTCGCTCATATTTATCCGCACCATTGGCACCAAAGCTTGTTTTTAGACACTTGTTCAGGGGTTAAGCAAATTCCCCGGTTATCCAATTTCCTGGCCTCGTATGCACACCATTCATTCAGAATCCATTAAGCACGCCCACAAACTACGCACGTAGCGCGCTTTTCACTTTTCTTCGTCCACGATCGTCCCCGTTCAAATAACCACCCTCTATTCTATCGTATCGGATCCCCACCGACGCATCGTCTTTCCCTCCGTCCACGGAGGACGCTGTTCAGGCATCTGTCGGCGAAATCCTTCCCTCCAAAATACCGGGATACCGAAAGCTTCGGATTACCGTTAACGAAACAATACAAGGGCTGACGACCAGAACCGGACAGCCTCCCTTTGTCCGAATCCTGAAAAGCTCCGTCCTCCCTGTGTTCCGTCCACGTCCCCGCGCGCTCGTCCAGCTCCTCCGGCTCCTACCGTCAACTAGTTTGTAATAAAATACCGTACGAGCCCTCCCGGTGGATTATATTGCCCTTCACGGAACCCTCGCGTCAGCCCCCACGGGATATCTGGATTCCTCCAGCGACTGGAAGAATGTTCCTCCCGACTTCCGTCGAGTTCGAGGGCCTGCAGGTATTCGGAGGTAATTAACTGCGAATCAATCGGCCGATCCCGGGATCCGCCGAGGTAAGGACTCTTGGGCTCGAAAGGGTTTCGCAGCGGCGGCTTGAAACGCGAGGTTCTTCGTGGAAGGTGTTTGAAACGCGATACTACTTGGAATGGAGTCTTCTCTGACGATTAGGTGGTCAGCAGTACATATCATGACGTGGGAAATAAATTGCGATCTACGCACAAAAATGATTGTAGTAGTTAGTGAAGGGATTAACCCTCGGTTGTCACACTGGGTGAAAATTAGAGCTGTAATTATTCGACCATTCGAGTATTCGAATAATTTCGAATACGAATAATTTCTTCGAATATTCGAGCATTTGAATATTCGAATACATAGATTATTCGAATATTCGTTACAGCCCTAGTCAAAATGGCCCGCAATTTGACTTTGAGGTAAAATGGTAATAATGGTAATAAAATGGTAATTTCAAACTTTATCTCAGAATTTTTACAACTTAATTTAATAGATAGCTTTTTAACAGCAACTGATTGAAAATTGGCTTGGGTCGAATCGACGCAGCGTGACAGCTACGTTAAAAAAAATAGGTGTGACAACCGAGGATAAACAGATTCCATACAGTAAAATAATTCTGTATCTTAGAGTTACTCTTGCGGTTCCACTTGAAGGATACAGCTTCCGCGATATAAAGAATCTTGCCTGGTGGCTTTTATTTTTCGTTTCAGTTGGTACTAGGCGGTAAAACACTCGGGGAACGTTTATGAGTTACGGTGTCCTTTCTCAACTTTTCGTTCCGCGATATTAGGCAACTAGGGTTTCCAGGTCTGTTTGGACTTGTTTGCAATAAACTGTCGTTGTTTTTCTCCGTTCCTCTTCTTTTCCATAGCCTTCGCCGAACTACACTGCGTCAAAATAAAAGCCAGTGGTGCAATCTATCTTTGGTCCGACATCCTGTTCAGTATCATCCGAAATTTCAGAAATTTTAGGCATCCCTTTCACCAAAGAAGCTTCGATTGCCGTTTGGGGATCGAACAGGGGAAGTGCCAAGAGCTCTTATGCCAGCACGCGGATGATTCTCAAAGCGTATCGGTGTTCATTATCTAAAGGAAAGAAAGAATTCAAAACGTTTGCATAAAACGATCCTGGAGGGTTTCCTCGAGTGTCTAAGAATCTGGAGCCCTCTGAATGCTTTCCATCCGGAAAATCCATGTACAGTCACAAACCATAAATTAGAAAAGAAATTATTATTATTATTATTATCAAGCGGAAACTCTTTAGAATACCAAGAATGTAGAACAATTCAAAGGAAAAATGGTACAGTCTGAGGAACTTAAATTCTTAACCGCTTCAACTCAGTTGTCAAACGTAGATAGGTACAGTAAATTAATTATGCAATAAATTTTGGAAGGTAGAGTGTGACTAAAAACAATTGAATGTCAGTGAGATATTGATTCGCGTCGCTCACGGCTCTATTAATGGGATCGACTGTATAATAGATAAATTATCCTCTGCCATCTGCAGGCTTGACCCAGATTCTGTAGAAAATCCCCGCAGAACAGTTGCCAATCCTCGGCGTCCCTTTCACCCTTCGAAACTGACCTTGTTCCGATCGAGAACAGGCCACATAATCTCTCGATCCAGATGCACGCGTCTCTGTCGAAGTAACGGAGGCTTCGGGCCGAGGCGGTGTGCATCCAGTGGCTGACCTTTACCGAGGAGAATCGCACGGGTCGATGAATTTTTGCGAAGGCCGGGGAATTTGAGACGAGCCACGGGGCCAGCAAAAGCCCGATGAGCTACGACGCAACCGTTAGGGAATAATTAAAGGCCAGCAATGGGGATATAGCGGTGGCCTCGCGGCCGGATGGATACCGTCGATGTCGATAGGCAATTTTACGGGCCGTGAAAGCGGGCTTAAAGACTCCGCAGCGACGCCGGGCGTCGTCGCTGAAGGTCAATAACGAGAGGGGCTTTACGCGGATGACACACGGCTTGACAAATTGCCGCCTTAAAGTTGCTAGACTTTGCCCGGAGCCAGCTCCGTGAACCAGATTCCGATGGAATTTATCGATTCGAGACTCCGCCGGAAATCTACGTGTACCGGCACGCGGATATTACTCCGGAAAATGGGTTACTCCTCTGTGATTTATCGCGCGACCCGCGACATTAGGTCTATCATGGGAGGACCTCGTATTTTAGGGGGCGTGAATTAGCGACTTCGCAGGGGCTGCGTCGTACGGGTCACGGAGGGATCGATCGGGTCGTGGGATCGGAGGCTATTCCACGGTTGGAAGTGAATTTCAGCATCGAAATCTTGTGGGAATACGAGCTACTACTTAGTAGGGGTAAAGAGTACAGTGATTGGCCTTGTTTTGAGAAATAAATGAATATAAAGAAATACCAATGTTATGCCTTTCTTTAATGAACATATTCATATTCCTTGTACTTTCTTGCTTCGGATGTAATCAATATTTCTCCACTCGTTATATACTGTAATTATGTATAAAAGCAAATAGGATGACTCGGCTTTGAAGCTTGGAAATTACAGCGATTTAATCAAAAAACCATAAGGGCACAGTTGAAAGTTTGCGAATAGTTTAATGTATTTATGATATGTATATCTCTCATATTCGGTATATATCGATAAATAAAAGTTGAAACTTTATAAAAGAATTATTTCTTTGTTAAAATTATACATATATTATGAAAAACTCAGGGGGCCAACAACTGTCATATGAATAATGTTGAATGATAGTAATTGGTCGGATGGCCAGTGACTGTTTTTTAACCATGTTAATTGTGGAACAGTAATTAGCCTCCTGTTAAAAACAGACAAATACATACTAAATAAAATATATCCATTTTTATTGAATAATTTTAATCTTATTTCTATCACCAAATCAGGTAACATTTTCTTTTAGGTTATATTATGTATCAAATAGCGGCCAATCACTGTCGAACCGATTGGACAATTACTGTCTTGACCATGCCAGTAACTATATCTCTTTGTAGGAAACATATTTTTTGTATATTTTTATACTTTCTTGATTTTTTTTTTTATAAACTCTATTTATTTTTAGATTATTAGGGGCTTTTCGTACATATTTATATTGATTTCCATTTCAAATTTACTAAATTCACATTTTATAATTCATTATTTATGTAACACAATTACTTAACTGGCCAACCATTGTACTGTTTACCCTATTTACAGCTCCTCCATCAGCTTTAAAAATTCGCGCACATTTGTGAATGTCGCGAATTCAAAATGAATTCAGACATTAATATTGAAATTTAAAAATTTGGTGAAGTTTGACAAAAGCTTTTTTCCACAACTATAGTGATTTGACAGTTCTATAGTCCCAGTTGCCACCAGCAAAATGTGCTATAAATCGCAAAATCACGGAAAACGGCGATTCCACGTTTTCTCTCGATTCATACAATTATTATTCAAAAGTTAAAAGATGCAAAAATACGAAAATGGTAACTGAAAAACGACGCTGGGGTGCAGTGAACTCCATGTGATCGATTTCTGATTATAAGATGGTGTGACCACGGAGGGTTGTAATCTCGATCGACTAAACGATTAAACGATTCCAAATTCTCCGAGAAAATCGACCGACTGCATCCAGATTTCAAACTCGTCCAGCTTGAATTTCTTTCTGCCTGTCCCACAGTGTCCCGCAGCGAGGACGTCGAATTACACGGCAATCCCCCTCAAGGAAACCTAATTACGTTACTTGGCGTATCGACTTGTTCCGCGGGGCGTACTCGGAGGCGGGACGAAAAACAATGGGAAATTGAGCAGCTGGGCGAGCGAAGGCGGACACGATCACGGAAGCTGGGGGGGGGGGGGGGGATATATTTCTAAATTCCATAGAAGCTCCACGATCCGCGCTCGCTCGCTCGCGGATCTTTATTTCACCGTGGGCGTCGTCCTCGCGTAATTAGTCGCGGCGTGCGTTCCAATTACGAGACGCGACATCGGCCCTAATGAGGCACTTGCAAGTAAGCTGCCAAGGGCTTTGACTAATTAAGTCCCAGTAGGGCTCGCCATCGGCCACCCCCCCCCCCCCCCTCCGGCCGCGTTCCATCCACCGTTTTTTTCCGCGTTCCCCGACTCTACACACTGCTAACGGAGCAGTACTTGTGCTTGCTCCGCCTGCTTGGCACACACGTCGCGCCGCCAGCAACTTTTGTCCGTGTACGATGTATCGATTACGATGATGCCGAGGGAGAGCATCGGTGGCTCATTGTTTCGGGGGAAATAATGGGCCGTGCATCGTCAGCTAATAAGCTACGACGTCGCTGGCTGGCTGGCTCGGGCAATTTGTATACAGGGCGGCAGTCATCTTGTCGACGGAGCGGATCCGCGTCGAGGGAGGACAACAGGTAGCGGCCTGAATAGACGCATCACCGGGCCCTCGCTCTTCGAGAACTGGATCGAAATTGATTGTCACGGGGCGGTCGATTTCTGGCACGCAGCGGAGAATCGAATTATAGTCAAGTAACGAAAGCTCATGGTTAGTTGAAAGTGTGATTAAGGGTCCATTCTACTTTGCTGGTCGAGCAGGAGGCCTATGTTTATGATTTTTTTTCTGGATCTATCGTACGGATTTTAATGTGTTCTTCTTTTTGTTAAATATTTATTATTCAATGTTTGCGCCTCTGTGAAAAGACTGCGGAAATGATTGAGGGAAAACTATTAAGGATACCGCTTTGAAATTTTAACACAACGTACAGGAGAATTGTCTGCACAAAGTGGTCTACGATCATCCAGATATTAAAAATAGCTTTTGTTCAAATCGCAAGGAAAGATCTAAAAATAGGGCAGAAAAGGGTATTTTTTCGTGGCATTTTATAACCACTGCCAATAAATTGGCGATTGTAGTCCACTTAATGTGCGCATCCCTGTAGAATATAATTATACCATTTCTCTCGTTTTTTTTTATCATTTTAAAGATCAGGAGTCTTCCGCAAGGAGAAACTTCCGCAGAGTGCTTGTGTTCTCACAGAGGCACAAACATTGTGACTTAAATTCACACATTTGTAATTATATTTTGGAAATATACTAAATACAATTCTGCACAGCAAGGAATAATAAACATTTAAGGAAAAAAAAACATTGAAATGTGTACATTACTTCTTGAAAAAAAATTCACGAAAAGTAGGCCTCCTTTTCGGCCGGCAAGGTAGAATTATTATTATTATTATTATTATTATTATTATTTCAACTTTATTACTCTTCAAACGAGACAAAAAAAAATGTGGACCCTTAAGGAGGAACAACAGGGTAACGGCCCGAGAAGTAACGGTATTTTCGGAAATTTATTAAAAGCAAACTACGTAACGAATCTTTTTAAAACTTTCAGAACTTTTTATTGGATGTTTAAGTTATACGCATCTTTTTTTTAAACTTATTTACAGCAGATTTATAAGCTCCACAGGACTAATAATTTAGCGCTGTAAGAAATCAGGTTGTCAGTTATCCGACGAAACGGTTCTTCTAAAATCAAAAACCAAAAGGTTTTGGAAACTATATCCGTAAATTATTTTCTAAAATTTTTAAAATCCCACCAATTTTCTGTTGGGTAATTCGTGGAAGCTCACACGGTGGTAGTTTAAAAAAGGCTCAACTAGTTCTGGTAACAAGGAAATTTGCTTTAAAAATTCTTAATTCGTGAAAGTAATTTCTAGGATAATTGAGAAACATTCAGGAATCAGTTTCGCGTAGTTCTCAGCTTTGGAAACACCCGCCAAGTCATCCAAATTAGCGCAGTCCCTAAACTCCACGCGCTCCTCGAGCAGTACATACCTCAAAAACAATTCCGTATTCTGTCGCACACACTCGGGAGTCTGGCGGCCCTCAGCCCAGCGAACTGGGTCTCCGACACTCGAAAGTACGGACGAAAAGCAAATCTCCCAGGCCACTGACCTACAATCCTCCTCCCTCCGAAGCGCTAAATTAATCTGGGAAGCGAAGAAGAGCGCAACTTCCTCGAGCAAATAAAAAGTCCGCGGCCCGCGTCCGCATTTGGATCATCGTGCCAGCGGTACCATCAGGCTAATGCTCGCGTCTTTGCAGCTGGAGAACTCATTTCCTTATTAACTGCTCCCAGGCGAAAGGCAAACGAATCCCCGAAATGTACAGCGAGAACCGAACGAGCCCGCGAGAGCAAAGGGTGGAGCCGCCGAGTTTACGAGGGGGTTGCGCGTGCAGAAAAACGTGAGTCGCGCGTGGGAGGGGTGCTCATCTCGATTCGGATTGCGAGCGAGAACCGTGGGCCACGTTTGTTCAAGGGTACGGGAGCCAGGGAGGGACGGGGCGGGGACGTTTTTGTCCGCGTAGGTACCTCGCTACGGAAAGGGACTGCGTGAAAAGGTGGAAGCTTGCTGGGAATAAGAGTTTCCGTATGCGAGACGCGGGGCAAATGTTTGCCCAGCGATCTCGTATGTGGCGCCTCGGTCGCTTCCACGCGTGCTGCCAGCCCTCCTTCTGATTAGGTGGAGAATGGCACCGCTCGAAAATAATAAAGAAGCAAATGTATGGAAACGGCGGGGCGCGATACGGCGAAATTGAAAATACCCATATGGAAATTCGAAATTCCAAATCGGCCATCCGATGCGCCGAGGAATCGAAACTTGATACATCGGTATTGTGATTGGACGCGGGAAGAAATGCAATTCCACGCATTGCGAATTTCAATATCATATATTCCGGGAAACTCGTGTATCCCTAAATGGGGGAAACAGTTGGAGATCCATTTCCTTCGCGGGCTTTACAATGGCGTGGCAATCGCGACGCCCTCTTTGTAAATTTTCCAAGCTCGTTGTGTTTACCTGGAGAATTGAGTTAGTTAGTTAAGAAATAAAACGAGTGTTTCTCTCCCCGCGAAATCTCTCGCTACGCCTAATCGCGAGCGGCAATGTCGCGCGCAAAATTTCGGGCGCCGCGGGAACAACGACAACCCGGAGGCCGTGCTCATTTCGCGGGCGCGCCAGCCGCGTTATTGTTCTCGCAATTACGCTTCGAAAATCCACCTTCCGCCGGCTCTAACGAACTTTCGGCAAACGCGATTCCCCGGGTTCCGCAAATATTTGCACGGCTCCGCGGCCGGTACCCCCGTGTCGCGACGTTCCACCCTCTCCCCGCCGCCATCCCCTCGCCCCTCCCCGCCTAAGTCTGCTCTCGCGGAAAAATTTCGCGGTATTACGACTTTCCCGTGCCGACCCGGTGAAAAGCTCGGCTCCCTCCGCGAGGAAGATTCCGCTCGGAAATTCGGTGGACTCGTTGGAACGCGGTTCACGACTCTGGTCCTCGAATTTCGAGGAAACAGCGCGGTTGTCGCGCTCGAACGCGTCTCCGCCAAAGCAGTGGCGGGGAGAAAAAAAAATGGGGAAAAATTCCGCGGTCCCTGTCGTGTCTCTATTAGCGTCGCGGGCGGACCTTGCTCGCCCGGCAACACACTAGCGTCGGCGTAACGCGATTAAGAAGCACCGAGGACGCTTTGGGAAACACGGAAACACGTCGGCGAAAAAAAAAAAACTTAATTACGCGAGCGTGGAAAATATGGAACGCTTGCGGGGGAGTAGCGCCGGTCGAGCGGCTCTCCCGTTTTCCCCAGCGAAATATTTTCGAGCTGGCCCGACTGAACTTTACGCGTTCAACGTAATCCAGAGGGTGGCGCGTGTGTGCATTCAATGCTTCCGAATTTTTGGTCGCTTTCTGAATACCTTCTATTCATTTTTCCACCACCACCCCCGCGCTCCCCTCCTCCTCCGCCTTTTTCCCAGCGATTCATTCGGCGCTCTACCTTCGTCTCGTTCCCTCTCCTCTTACTCCGCCCCCTTGCCAGCCGTAATGAAGCTGCGAAATAGTTCCATTTGCGAAATGAGGTTCCCCGTTTTTAGGCAGGCGAAACGGGCACGCGGAATTGTTAATTGACGCGTACAGAGTGTTCCCTCCGCGTGATCGATGGGCAAATATTTGCAAAATCACGCGAAACGATAACCCGTTTAGCGCGATTATTTGAACCGACGCCCGACGCCGGCGAACGGCGGAATCCATTTTTACGGGGTAAATACGATCCAAGCTGCGCTCCGATTCGCTTGCGTTCTGTCATCAGATTAAAAAAAAAGGTCTCTCTAACGCTGGAACAGTGTTTAGCCACGTGGACGATCTTCTATGTTCCCTGGGGATGGTTCAAAGTCCACTCTGAACCTGTAGATTCACCCTTAAAAAGGTCCATTTATTTTCTGGTATATACGAGTACACAACTTAAGTACCTCTTTCTCGTAGGACCGTCCTTTTGGCCGCGAATCGACTGCAAAGTATCGCCCCGTGCTTCTGCCGAGGGCTCATTGAAGCCTCGGGCGAAAACCACGCCCAGATGGCATTTAAATTCGGCGGAAAGCTCGGTGCGTCCACTCAACGCCGCCATCACGGCGAAACAGCCGAAAGGGTAATTAAATAGTGGGCATTCAGCGAGCATTCGCGATACTTGTCCCGCGAATAAATATTAAAGCTGCAGCGGCCCGTCAAGCGTCACGGAAAAAAGGATTAAGAAGCGCGGAAACGTGGCAAAAGAAGAAAGAAAAACATCCAGGTGAAAATCCAAGAGCTTGTTCACCCTTGAGACGAAAAATCAACTGTTTCGCTTCATTTCAATCGCGGGAGTAGAAGTGCTTATCTTCCACTCCCGCCGTTTCAGTTCCTGCTCATTAGCCTAGCTTCCACCATTTATTCGCAGCGCCCGCGCCAATGTGTCCTTTTACTCGCCGTTCTGTCTTCCTAAACCTCACAACCACCCCTTCCTACGCGCCCCCATCCCTGTCCACTTTCCCACCCCCGCGCCCTCTTCGAGCGGAGAAACTCGTAAACTACCGGAACTGATCTCTGGTCAGAAAACAGGACCCAGCGCCAGGATCCTCGCACCCTTTGGCATTGCCGTGGCGTTCGAACCCCCCCCCCCTCCGCCCACCCTCGTTGTTCGAAATTGCAGCCACTTTCGGAGCTATTTGTACGCGCCGGAGGCGGGCTCGCCCGCGTCTCGCTGTTTCTACGAGCGCCGATTTTGTTGGACGTCCAAAGGGGAGAGGGTCGCTTCGTTTCGAAAATCCGCCTCGTTACGGTAGAGTTCGGGGCCTCCGGCCGCGAGACGCCCTTTTAGGAATTCGCAAACTTTCGCGATTAACGTTGATCGACGGTTAGCGTGTTACCCGCGGATCAGAGGCCGGCAGCGCCAGACTTTTCGGAAGACTGATTTATCGATGCCCGGGCAGCAGGGCGAGCCGCGAAGGATCCATGGAAAACAATTTTCATTTTGCAACAGGTACCGCTCCCTCTCGATTACTCGCGGCGATTGCCAGCTGGCAGACAGCGTTACGGTTATTTTTCCGCGGCGCGACCGAATTTACGCTCTGCCGCCTCGGCAAATGCGGAAAAATGCTACAGTCGACGTGTTTCAGGTTCGAATACACCGGGGCTTCTGTGCACGGAATTTGCAGAAAAACGTGTTGGAATGATGTATGTACGCAAAAAAAAGACATTTAAACGAAATTATCCTGTAACGGGGTATTCGTGTTTAGCCAGCCGATTTCATGATTTTTTTCTGGGCGGCGGAAAAAGGTACAATATTGGTGATTTGTATACACGTTTATTCATCATTTGGCTTTTTAATATAATAATAATAATAATAAGAAGAAGAAGAATTCGCCTTTATTCGCCACAATTACAAAATCATGTGATAAATGGGCGAGGTTCAGCATACCTGCTGTTTTACAACCTAACCCCAAAACATTAACATTAAAAAACATTGTCTATCAGAAATAAAGCTAGCGAAACAACAGAAGAGCCAGAGGAGAGCGAACCGCAAGACAAGGGAAGTAACGGATAGTGGACGAGAATAAAAGAACGAGCAGCACATTTAAAAGCTGACACATTTAATAGATGACAGAGAACGAATTTCCGAAGGAAGAGAATTATAGTAAAAGCAGGATAAATAGGAGAAAGATGCCGTAAATTTGAACGATGATTTAAAATGTTTACAACTTTTAGAGCTATCGGCATTCTTGCTGAATTGTCCTAAGACTGGCGACTTTCCTATTGGGCAGAAGAAATTTAACCAAACGGTTTTTTAACCGTTATCGCCGCTACCAAAATCAGGTCAATATTTTCTAAATTGCGATTTTTATTGGCCACCTAAATATTACAAAAACCACACGAAATAGCGTAGGTACTTTTTCTTTAACCGGCTGGCATTTTGTAAATTTTTTTTTTAAATTTCTGATCGTGCTCTCTGATCGACAGCTGACAGGTAATTCTGAAAGTTGAAAACATTTTAAATCATCCTTCATGATTTTAAACAGCCAACAGATGAATAAAAGTGTATAAAAAGCAGCAATATTGTATCTTATTTCGTCGTCCAGAAAGAAATCACGAAATCGGCTGAAAAATACGCAACCCTTTATGAATAAACTTGAAAATTCAACCCTTAATTAGCACTTGTCCATTCTCCTATTCCTCGAGAGAAAAAAATGTTTTTTCCGTCAGAAAAAGGCGAATATTATTGATTTTTCAAGGTCACTGTTCTGCTACTCCCACCGTACCCTTTGTTTACTCCCACCACACCGTGTATTTACCCCTACCAGAGAGTTTTTAGCCACCCCTCGTCGCGTTAGAAGGTCCGGTGACCAGCCGGCGGGAATATCGCCGTTGGCGACTCGCAATTAATCGCGACGACATTATTCATGCGTCGCTCGAGTGTTGCCGCGGGAAAGGAGGCGTGAAAAATTGGCGCAATTACCGATACGAGGCCAGCTATTATCAGCGAGCAAAGCTGCATTAAACGAAACGGGGATATTAATCGGCTCTGATTATGAGGGAGGCCACCCTTGCGGTACCTTCCCCTCGAAACCCAGATAGAACACTACGTATGTATATCTTTATTTGTTCCCCTAAGCCTTAGGGCCTAAGGTTTACAAAGGCTTCCCTCTACCTTCCATCTTTCCCTCTCCTCTTACATTATTTCTTATCTCTCATTCTATGCTTATTCTACTCGCTTCCACCGTCCATCTCCTTTTATTTCTTCCATTCCCATTCTCATTCTTGTCACCCTCTTCGCCTCCGTCCCCTCCTCGTATATCCTCCCTTATTCCTCTTTCCTTCTCTCTCCATTTTCATCCACTCCGCCACCTCCTTCATCCAGTATTTCCCTTACCTTCTCGCATATTCCCTTTTCATTTCTCTCTTCCTCTATACACCTGTCTACTGCATGCTCCCATGATTCTATTTCTTCTCCACATATCGCTAGATAGAATGTTATAATCTTCCATTAAACAGAAGTTGCGGGAAAAGATGTGGTCCAGAAACGAGTGTGTCCAAACAAGCATCCTCGTTTCACGACTGCAGATCGTGGGAATGCTACCCGAGCTGCAAAAATACCTCGGAATCGAGAGACTCCGAGCGTCGGGAGTGGATGACAGTTTCCTAAATGGTAGTTCCGCAAAGTCGTCTTACTTTCGCCGAAGCGTCTTCGCAGTTGCTGGCTCTCGGGTTGTGACCGCGCGCCGGGTAACTTGGGAATTATTCGTAACGTCTGATTCCCGCGGACGAAGCTCTCCGCTAATCTCCAAGAGGGTAAAGTGTCGGCCGCGTATGCAAATAAGGGAACGTCCCGGAGTTTCCGTGCCCCTGTCGCTCGGCCGGCTTTATTAATAACGCGCGAATAAATTTGCCGCTGCCGCGAAACGTTTGGTAATTTTGATATACCCCGGCGAGAACGTGATCCTCCTCTCGGAACAAAGTTCCGCCCGGGAGATATCGGACCGCGACCAGCGGTGAATTTTCAGCCGGGCAGTTCCCTGTGGCGTTCGTCCGCCGTTTCTCCGGCAACTTTAATTTCGCACTCGACCTTTTAGTCGCGGTTGGAACCACTTTGGGCCACCCATTCGCAATCAACGGAGAACTCGGGGGAAGAATGATGGGCGATTGATTTGAATTCCTCCAGTCCCTGCGTGCACTCCTTCGACACCGGTTTCGTGGAGTTTCCGCGAGCTGAAATCCCTCGGGCTCGGTAAAAACTAAAAGTAACGCGAGCCGGGGCTGAATGTAAGTCGGACAGGCCGTGCGTTCACATAAATCGCGAGGTTTATATCGAGGCTCGCGTCCTCCACCGTGATTCATATCCATTTGGACGGCGACGAGGTGGGTCGCGCTTCGAAAACGAAACAGTCCATTCCCAGGCCTGCGAGGCCGGCCACCCGGGCGCGCACGTACCTACTGCGCGGGATCGCATAAATGACGAAACACGGATCTGCTCTCGGCCAACGAGAACGATTCTTCTTCCATTCACCCCCGTGTCCCGCGCGATCGTGTGGGCATCGCCCAGCGAGAAGAGACTGATATCGAATTAATAACGAACTCATTTGCCCCGCTAATTGCTTGGCTGGGACGAAGTGGAGGAGGCTTGCAGTTGTTAAAATGCGAACAAATTAATCATCATCGCGAGCATGGTAATTACTCTCGATTCGGGGGGGTCGACCGAGTAAAAAGTCCCCACCCGTCCCGGCAATCTTTCGATGTGAAATGATAATTAAATTCTGATGCACCTGGGGGTCATTGACCACCCAGCGCCGTAGGGCGCCACGTCCACGAGATGTTAACAATAAATTCGCACGAGCTTTGTTACAGTTAAAAAAAAATAGGAATTTTCGTAATTGGCGAGTGTTGAAAGCCTTTTAACTCCTCTCCTCGTCCGAGCGATGCTCTTTTCATTATTCCCCCCCAACAATTGAAGAGTCCTTGTGGAAGACACTGTAAGTGCCAAAATTAAACAAAATATTTTATCGGAAAATGTTCTACGTGCCAAGGGGGCGTTCTTAAATTACGTAGGGCTTCTTGGGGTGGGAGAGGGTCGTGAATTTCTTATGTTTTCTTACAGATGGGGAGAGGGAGTCAAGTAGCATCGTACGTAATATTTTTTTTAAGACGATGTTTCATCGCACACACGAAACCGAGTTATATGAATTGTATAAACCTTTAAAAGAATTATAAGATCTCAAAAAAATGTAATGTACAAAATATTACGCAATATTTGTAATGTACAAAAAATTACCCTTACGTAATTAAGAACGGCCCCCAATCGTAATTCTATAGTACCTATAGAATTTGATTACTGGCACCTACAGAGTTATCTACAAGGACTGGGGTCGTCCTTAAATTACGTAAGGCTTTTGGGGGGAAGAGGGGGTCGCGAATTTCTTACATTTTCGTAAAAGGGGGGAGAGAGTCAGGTAGCGTCTTACGTAATATTTTAAAAATAATTTTCAATAAATTCCATCATTAATGTTCCAGAAAAGCAGATTTAGTTTAAATTTCCCGGAACCGAGTTAAATTAATTATATAAACCTTTAAAAGAATTTTAATAACTAACAAAATTCAATGTAAGAAATATTACGTACGAAGGGGGTTGCAATATCAAATCTTACGAATTCTTATACTGGGGGAGGGAGGGGGTAAGACATCGCCAAAATTACCCTTACGTAATTTAAGCACCCACTCTTTAATTTCTGTTCCTCAACACCTTTGTGTTGCCAAAGATTCCTCACGCTGAGAGGACGACCTGTTTCGCTTCCCCCTGGCTGCACAGAGCTTGCTCCTTTTTAGGTCGAAGTGATGGCAACGAGGCTTCTTTGATTCCCAACATCCCGCATCGAGCCCGTCGATACATCTAAGTATTTAGCTAAACTAGTCGTGCAACGTGACGCGCCGAAGCTCACGTGCCCGCGCCAACCATCATCGCCGGCTGATTCCCCAGACTGCGTCGGTTTAGGGTGGCTGGCCAAGCCGTGTTCGGAATATTTCACGAGACGCGTCCCTCCGTCGACCTTTCCGCGGCGTTCCGGCGTCGAGTCGGTGATTGAAACGTGACGTTACATGCTATATCGATAATATAGGACAACAAAACTTTTTTTTTGATTGACTAAGCCACGTGTCCTATACGTATTTTGGGTCGCTGAAGTCGAATCCGTTGCCCGTTTTGGCCCATCACGTCTATGTTTTCGGTAAATTGCAAAAACCTGTTGTAAACCCGCAAAATGACATATATGTAAACACAACATATCCTATTTCCACAAACTTATAACGTCAAACTCTCTAACCTACTAAACCCAAGACCACAAAACCTCTAATCCCATATTTCGTTAACCCTTTAAACCCAAAAACCGTATTTACACATATCCCCACAACCCACTACGGGGCGTTTGTATCTCAAACGCGGAAACGAATATTTTCAAATTTGCTCAACCTTCAAACTCGCATAACATCGCTAAAATTAATCCAACTTGTATGAAACAAAGACCATTTTAAAGTTTGCACATTCTATTTTTCGATGCTTTAAATCACTTTTATCGAAATGGGTATCCAGGGGGTAAAATCCACCCTTAAAGAGAAATGTGTCAAACTGTAAAAATTTCTTAAAAAGCATCTTCTTAGGCATTTCTTTTAAAGAATCGAAAAGTAGAATGTTCAAAGTTTAAAATGGTCTTTGTTTCATCCAAGTTGAATTAATTTTACCGTGGTTATTATTATTATTATTATTTTATTTTTATATATCAACGGGTTAAAACCCTTTATTACATAGATGAGACGGAACATAAATATTTTAGAAAAGTAGTTAGAAATACAGAAAAAGCAATGATAGAAGGTAAAATACAATAAATAAAGCAAGTCAGATAGTTATATCTAAATAGTGTGATGATTGAGCAAATTTGAAAATATTTATTTCCGAGTTTGAGCTACAAACGCCCCATAGTGGATTGTGGGGATATGTGTAAATACGGTTTTTTGGTTTAAAGGGTTAACGAAATATGGGATTAAAGATTTTGTGGTCTTAGACTTAGTAGGTTACAGAGCTGGACGTTATCAGTTTGTGGACAGGATATGTTGTGTTTATATGGTATTTTACGGGTTTACAACAGGTTTTTGCAATTTACCGAAAACACGTGATGGGCTAAAACGGGCAACGGATTCGACTTCAGCGATCTAAAATAGGGGAGACCGGGGCTAGTTGTTACACTTTTCAGTTTTTTATTTTTTTTTGCATTCCATATTCAATACTATCAATGACTCTGACTTAAAGTACGTTCTTTCCTCTATCGATGACCGCCATCGGATGTAATTAAACGAAAACTATGACTTTGAAACAAGCCATTTTGAAAGTCGAGACATGTTGTATCAACGTGCCCCGAGTAGGGGCTAGTTGTTACACAATACGGGGCAAGTTGTTACAGAATTAAATTTTACGAAACGAGGCTTATTATGAGTAATATAATTATATTTTCTTGGACAAAAGTAAATTTATTAATGTTAAGAATCCGTTACAATAAATATACAATAAAAAATCTATTTTAAAAATAATAAGAAACTACTGAAATCAGTTGCACTAATTATCGTCGTCCGTTTCATACGAGGACTCGCAATTAATGCACACATAAAAGTGATTCTTCGGTTTTGCACACTTCTCATGTGCCCATTTTTTGCATTCTATGCACTGAATCCACTTTGTGGAGCCCCTCTTTGAATTTGAAAAAGGAGAGAGACAGTGCAAGCAAACGCATTCTTCATCTTCGGAGGAAGAGTGTCTATTATTTGTAGTGGATTTATTTCTCATCTGCCTTTTCTTTACTGTATGTTTTTTTATTTTTATGTCAGCAGTTTCCTTTCTAAAACTTTTTAATAAAATCTTTTTAGGTTTCGATTTTTTACTTTTCGTTTTTTCTTTTAACAGTTGGACTGTGTTTTAAATACAATGTTACAACATGGCCATTTCCCCCTGTAACAATTAGCCCCGGTCTCCCCTACGTATAGAACACGTGGTTCTAGTTTGTGTCAATTAAAAAAAAAAGTTTTGTGGTCCTGTGTTATCGTCTCGCCAGCTTTCGACCCAACCGAACGCTCTCGTCGCAGAGCGCCCCGATCCGTCCCGTGCCGATCGGTGCGCAAGTGTATGTGCCCGCAAAGGATGCCCGACGTTCCCCGGGGAACAACCGTCTTTTCGTGCCCTCATCGACGCCGTCGCTCTCCGCGCGACTGTTTTCGCGGCGTCGGTTCCGAGTCGCGCGAGACAAAAAGCCGATTCCCCCAGCGCGTTTCCGCCGCCATCCTTTCGCTGCAGAATTTTTCCTCACTTTTCACGGTCACATCGATTTTCTAACCCCTCTCCAGCGCAGAGTTCGGCATTATTCGAATAAATTTTTATTAATAAATTTTTATGAATAAATTTATTCGAATAAAAAATTATTCGAAATTATACGAATAAAAAATTCGAAATTATACGATTAAAAATTTATTCGAAATTCTTATTCGAAATTATTCGAATAACAAATTATTAAAGTAAAGATTTATTCGAATAAGAATTTATTCTGATAATGCCCACCCAACTCTACACGGGCGACCGTTACGCAAAACTTACAGAGCTCGAATGGGCGTTTCTAATATATCCGCAGAGTACAACGTGAATTTGTTTTAATCTCGAAATTCAGGATGGAAAGATTGAAAAGGACCAATGTCGTTCTTACAAGTGTTTCACGTAATTGGCAATTTTAGTGGTTCCGCTGGAAGGTCGGTTAGCGCTGTTGGCGCAACGCTGCCGTCTGCCGCATTCGCCGGTGAATTTACTGGGTTGGTTTATATCCCCGTGACACGCGCGGAGAAAAGTGGGTACAATGCGCAAAATGTGTAAATTCGTGTCACGAGGAATGCGCTCCAGAGAATAATGACCGAAGCACACTTCATGCTCTCCCCTCGTCTACCTGTTTATTATTTATCGTCCAATTTAAAATGCCAAAATTCATCCTCTCAAAGAGTCTCGGCGAGCATTTTGTAAACTCCGAAACGTCACACGCTGCGCGCATAGCGGCTCCTATGTCTCTTCGAGCTTCTCCCGAGCTTTTAGAGAAGAAAAGAATGGCCGGGCACGTGCGATCGGTATTGAAAAGTTTAGTTTTCGAACTGCGATATTTTAGAAGCTTCGAGGAGAAAAACTAGTTCCCTAGGAATATTCAGTCGACGGTGAAGGGTGCTCGGCGCTCCGAAATGGCACTTCCATTACAATAGAGTCTTGAAAAAACTGACTCCTTTCGCCACTTTTTCTTCGCCTTTCTATAGCCTCCCAAGCCGCGCGAGCCACTCGCTCACTGATTTTCGGCTTTACCAGGGACGTTGCGCGATTTTTCACGCGGCCAGGATTTTCCGCGCGGACACAAAGAGCAGCAGGCCACACAACTGTCGCGATGCGGCGAAAGGCTGCAGTAGCGCGACAGCGACCGGAAATTTGCGGGGTCGTTTCGCTTTAAACCGTTTTCGATTGTGTATTTAGGCACTCGGCTGGCGCGGACCGACGCGAAAGACCAGGATCAACGTTCGACGAGCGAATATTGCCACATCGATCCCCGCCACTTGGCAACTCTGTAATTAATTGCGGGCCATCGGTTCCTATCAGCCGTCCTTTCGAGTATTATCAAAGAGCCCGATACCCTAAAAATAGCCTTGCACCGAAATTTTGTCGCAATTAGGTCGAGTAGCTCGACGGTCCTCCAATCCGCGATGAATTTTAAGAAAAAATTACAGAACCTCGGGTCTCTTGGAACATCTTCATTAAGAGAGGAGATTCTGAGTGCTTCGTGGAGGTGAAATATTACAGAACAAATTCCAGTTATAGTGACAGAAATGTAGGATTGAAAGATCGGCATTCCACTTATAAGTTATAACCAGGGGAATCAGAGGAACGAGTGAAGAAGCTTGTCCATTTGTGTTTAAGGGGAGAACCTGGTTTAGAACGCTGAAAAAGGTGAATTTCCTGAATTTCTTTAACATGGAAAAATAAATTCGATCTTTCCAAAACATTAGGGGTATTTTAATATATGTTTGTACAATACGGGGAAAAAATTTAATTGAAAAATTTCAAGTTTGTCACGCTGAATTTGATTATTGACACTGGAATAAAATTGTGAAATGGCGGGAAGAATGGAGCCTTCAATTCTGACCCAAAATAGAATCGTTGAAGTTTTTTTAAATGTTCATGAATTTACATCGGGGATGAACTAAAAAAGTTAGAAAAAAGTCTCAATTGACAAAATTATGAGACTTTATAAAAAAAGTGACACTTTTCACAATAAAATTTCGATATTTTTATGCAAAAAACGTGGTTTAATTTAATTTTTTTCATAAACATTTCTAGTTCATCGACGATGGTTGGTCATTATTCAGCTTAAAAGCCCGCGAAAAGTCGATCAGTCAAATAGTTTTTGTGCCATCTTACCCGCCATTGCACAATTTTATTCCAGTTTCGAGGCGCATCAATGATTAATCTATTTCGGCCGAAAACTTTGAATTTTTTTTCCATATTCTATAAATACATACTAAAAATATCCGCAAAGTTTTGGAAAGATCGAATTTATTTTTCTTCGTTAAAAAAATTCGCGAAAATCGTTTCTTTCAACGTTCGTAACCAGGTTCTCCCCTCAAAGTTTAAAGCAGGAGCAAATGTAAAGTAAAAGCAAAGCAAAGAAGAACAGAGGCGCGTTGACATGTCAACAGAGTCAATCAACACTTTAGTGGACGGGAGATGGCGCTGAGATGCTAATTTTCACCAGCAGATTGCATTGGAAATTGCAACGCCGCTCGTCCGCGGCTGGATATTCCATCGACATCACGACGACGTGTTCGTTACTCACGCGGTCCTCGAGCAGGCCGGGGGAGAGGTGGAAATACCCGCGACGGGGCCGCGAGCGTCCGACGAAATCACCGGCAAATTAAAAAGCAAATATTTGCGCGGTACTCCGCCGCCGCGATCTCGCTCCTCTTTTCGATTAATCTCGCCGGGTCGCCGGTCGGGGGAGAGCGCGACTAGCCAGCTTTGTAATTAATTGCGGGAACGTCGTGGCGCGCGTCGATGAAGATCCGTGTCGCGAATATTGCGCGGTCAAAGCGCGGGAATTTCGCGTATTGTCGGGGACGAAAAGGGCGGAGGGCGGAGAGCGGGAGGGGGGGGGGGGGGGAGTGAGCAACGGCAGAAAACGGCGTCGCAATTATTGGCCCTTGTAAAGTTCCTGGCGCAAATTCCGTCGCGCTCCGCCACTCGTCGACCCCCTGACACGGAGTTCCAGAGTTCCAGGGCTCCCTGGAACGTTATTGCTTCGCGTAATCGCGAATCAACCTGCCCCCACCCTGACGCTGCGAATTATCGTTCTCGTTTCCCTCGCGAGGCGTTCCCTCTTCTGCTCGTTTTTTTTCTCGCGATTAATTTTCTCCCCGTCTGAGAGTTTCGCCGAAACGCCGCCGAAGGCTCGGTGCAAACACTTCAATTTTCATCGCTCGGCCCGGGAAATATTTTTCGCCGGGCTTGTTCCCCCGCGATTAATTAAAACGCCTCGCGATGAATATTGCCGTGGCCTGCGAACAAGGAACAGCCGACGGAGAGCGGCGGGATTAAAATATTTCTGCTATTAGTTTTGTCCGCGAGACGAACCCCGGTTGAAAAGCGCTTCGAACCTGTCGACCAGCGATACACTCGGAACGGACGAAAAGGGTTTCAATGGGCGTGGTTGTTTATGAAGAGTCTGTTACAGGGATGTTACTTAAGAATCTTCGCACGGAAACCGCCTCGGCTCTCAAGCTGTGACGTTTCTAATGCGCCAGGCAGTTTCGCATTCCTCCGGTTGCAAAAATGGAAATCTTCCCCGGGGATCGCTGAATATTTCACAACGAAACTTTACCAAGGCCAGGAATATTACCGCGGCACGGATCTCGCGGAATTAGAGGGGCAATTTTCTTAAAGAACGCGTCGCGATGTAAATTCCCGCTGCAGCTTCTCGCGCGGTGGCCATTAATCTTGCCTTTTTCGAGGGAGAGAGCCGGCTAAATACTTTGCGATTAAATCTCCCAATGCGGCGTCTTAGCGACCGCCGGAAACCGCGCGCTCCCTCCCTCCCCCCTTCCCCCCTCCCCCATCCCCCCTTCCTGCCGGCCTGATAAAGTCATTAACAACCGCGCACTTTTCTCCCTTAATGAGCTCGAACGTTATCTCGATGAGAGGAGCGTAATACCAATTTCTCCAGCCCTCGGATTACCCGTGTTACGCCATTTCTGAATTGTTTTCCACTCGGGCTGGGCTGAATTTCATTTATTCCCGTAATTCACGAGATCTCCTCCCCCGATTATCTGTATTATCAGGATACGCGAGCGTGTTAGGCGCTTTAATACGCTAAAAACACTGCCGTTCCGCGCGTACGGATCAATATTCCCGTTGTATCGTCCGCGGTGACCGAAATTTTTCGCCCGATAATGGCGCGCGTTCACCCAGTTCCGCGGGGGCGATTCAAACGGAATATTCTCGTTACGCGGAATCTTTCCGATTCGCCTGCGCTCCGCCCGTTAATTGGCCCATTAACATTCACGGGCTTTCCTCTGTCGGTGCCATTGGTAAATGTACGCGCAGAAAGTGGCGTGTGTTTCGCTAGAGGGGAGGGAAGAGTCGTTGCTTTGCCAGCGCTCCGGTAATATCCGGTCCAGCTATTAAAATTCCATCGACCTTCAGCCTCTGCTGCTAGGACATTATTAATGTTCAATTAATTAATCGAGGACGGGACGAGCTGGCGCGTTGGTCGCAGAGCTTTCTCTGCGACGTCTCCTTTCTCCCTCTTCATCTTTAAACATTTTTTTGTACCTACTAACGTTTGTATCTACAAGTCTTTCCATTACCTTTCGTCGGTGAATCGAGGAGTGATTTTTTAAAAGGCGTAGTTCCATTTTTGACCCTGATGCAAATTTTGGTGGCTTCGCCTTAAGAATGTTAAATTATGTTCCCCAGTGGCACAAAACATTACAAAGTAGGGTTAACTCAATTTGGAAAAATTGAAGTGAAAATACATGGTTTCATTTCCAAGTTTGTCTGACGACATACTGAAATCATTTTTTTAGTTTGAAAGAAAACGGACATATTTCGTATACTCGTCTATGAAATTGTTATGAATTCGAAAGAAAAGGAACTTATTTCCATAGAGTTACTCAAACATACTAAATTAGTTTAAAAATCTATTAATCGAGCACATCTTGGCGAAGTCAAAAATCGAAGATGGCGAAGAGAAAGGAAAAATAAAATATTAATAAGTTGTTATCCAATAAAAATGCCAATACAATTTAAATTTCTTTTGCGAAATTTCTAATCTTTCTATTTACTCCACTTATCAAGAGTTTGAAACCTTTCAACGTTACTTGTTTCCACTTTTCTACAATGTGTACATTACAAAAAGACTTATTTCCAAATGGTTTCATACAAAAGAGCTTATTTTTTTTATAGTTTCCATCAAAAGGGCGTATTTCCAAAAAAAATTTCAAATAACTATTAAAACAATGTCGCTAAAGTTAAAACATTACCGCTATCATATGGAAGAATAAAATGTAGATACGTGTACTAATAAAAAAAAAGATTTTTTTAATAAACGTAGGTACACAGTCTTTTACGGTTATTAAAAAATGTTTCTATGTTGAAATGTCCCCTTTTAAAGAATCACTCCTTATTCATCTCGGAGAATGTCAAATTACGCTCCTACAATTCCAGACTTTCCGTGTTCACGCTTGATATGCCATCGAAATAAGACTAAATTGAGCGTAAGGTGCCGAACGAAACTGTAACGCGTTCCTAAGTATGTTCTCCATTACGTAACGCCGCAAACACAGCCTGTCATACACAGCCATCGTAATTCTACCGCTCGAATTACAGCCGACCAGCAATTGCGCGGCAAGCGCAGGGAAATAACGTTAATATGGCCCGACGCGTACCTAGCGTGCACCGATGCGGCCTCGATTATGCTCGCGATTATCGTAATTGCCGCGATCGCGCCGCCCCGCCGATAAGGCCTCCGTTGTTTCCCCGAATCGGCGAAACTAAAGGTGAAAACGCGTGCGAATCGATTGCCGCTTCGAGCACCCCCAGAGGTCCCGTTGCACGCAGCTGATGCTCTGCATCCACCCTCTCTCTACCCTCGATCACCGTTCCACGCTAAAACTCTCTCTCTATACTCTGCAGTGGTCTGTACACTCGCTCCAAACTCTCTAAATACCTTCTTCCATTCCCCTTTCCCTCTAAACTTTTACCCCGAGCTCTTCTCCGCGGACGTAATGATATTTCGCCGTGGCGCGTGATTGATGTATTCCCGAAAGTTAGCCCATTGTACGCCTCACGTGCGTTTAAAGCGATTAGAGTGGAATTAACTCGTCCCGATTACAGTGCACGCGGTGCACGGCGTTACGCAAACGTTTGCTGCGCGTACTGTTAGTATTAAAGTTTCGCGAGAAGGCGCCTCGTCGAGCTCCGTCGACTGACAAGGGAAGATTTCGGGATCTGGACATTGAAGAATTTCTGTAACTTTGTGAATATGTAGGGGATTTACTCCAAACTACAACGCAATTTTTCTTTACGCCCAAATTCACTCTAAGCAGTTGAAATTAACCCGTGAAAATTCGGCTGTTTCCCGATTTAACTTTGTAACTCGCAAGAAAAAAGAGTTTCAACAGAAAAGTTACTTCTTTTAACTGGATCTATCAAATAGTTTTATGAACAAAAATATTGTTTTCTAAAATTCTTTCCTTCCCATGAAATCTGAATTGGTGGTTTAAATAATTGTAAAACAGCATAATCCATTTTTTTTCATACAATCCCGCCAATCCCTTTAGTGTGAATTTGGGCAGCAAAGAAAAGTTGAGTTGCAGTGAAGAGGAAATCCCCTACATATTCGCAGAGTTTCAGAATTTTTTGTATTTCCAGAATCTTGCCTGGTTAGTTGGACGAGAAAACCGTGTCCCTGGGAGACGAAGGAACGTCGAATACAATAATCTTTGGCGAGGCGAGCCGCGAGCTTCGCTCCCCAGTTCCATTGAGCAGCGCCTCCGCCACTCGAACGGGCACAATGGCCCCGGCGCAGCGCAAATAATTTCAAAGGCACTAGAGCGAACAGAGGAATAAATGCGCGATAGATTAAGGGTCGCGGTGAACGGGCCGCGGAACGGCGTGCAATTTGATCGAATGGATAAATGCCGTTTCGAGAACGAACGACTTCATTTGTTCGCGCGTACGTACGAGCTGTTTCCCGCGTGTACCATCGCGCCCCACACCGAGCCCACACCCCGGACACGCGTGTACCGCTCCACACAGCCCCGCGTGCTGGAGGGCTGTTCGCTTTAACGAGCTTCCCAGATAAAACACCGAAAACGTCGTCGGGATTAATTAAATAATTAAAGCGGGTAATTATCTCGACTCGCCCGTCTGCCAGCGCGGGGCTCCGCTCCGCTTCGAGGTAGAATCGTCGAGCTCGCGGAACCCACCGTGTGCAGGGGGTTGGATAGATTAGGAGAGGAGGTGGTGTGGAACGTTTCGTGAGAAATTTTGGCGGTAAGACGTTGATTTTTGGGGAAATTGTGCTCTTCTTGTGGCAGAAAGAGGACTTGCTTCATGAAGTGCTACTGAATGCGATTAACTGAATATTATTTTTCACCCTTTGGATGCTGGCAATTTAAACGCTCAACATATGTCGCGTGCGGAAATCCCTTAGTCGTATCTCTTACACATAGTCGCCGAACGCCTATGGGCGTTTTTCGCAGACACTGCGTACACAGGCCAAACGCAAATATGTGTCCATAGCACCCAAAGGGTTATTCGTCTTTATTACTAAAAAAAAAAGAACCTGAATATTTACATTACAGTGGTAACCCTGTTGGGAAGCCCAACCGTGTACTATAAACTAAATTAAAATAGAGACTGCAAGAAACAAATGTAACAAATGTCAAGAATGAACTAAAGTAAAATTAATCTTAAGACTTGAAGCTGGACGTGAGAATAACAAGAATTACTAAGTAAGTAAAGTAAGAAGAGTAAAATAAAATGTAAAGTGAAAAGTGAAAGTACATGCACATGGACTAAGCCAATAATTGTGGCCACCCCTACAATTATTGATTTATTATCGGAAGAGACGAGCGCGTGTCTAGATCGAAAGCACCAATGCATCTGGTTCTAGATCTCTGCAGGGGACAGAAAATGAATTGGGATCGCCGTCGCATAAAATATCCAGCTGGATTTCGCTCGACAGGTCCCGTAAAATCCTTGCGGGCGAAAAATGACGTCCACGGTTAGCGACCAAGTATCTCGAAGACAGGAATTTGTCACCGCTTCGCGCCCCTCGAATTATCGATACTGCTCGCGGCGGCAAGTCGCCCGCGCCGTATATGAATCACCGCGTATCGCGTGCGCCGCAAGATTTAAAGTAACCGGCCACCCTTCGCGCCGTCGATGAAGTCGAGCGTCGCCCTCACGGCTCCGATGCTCCCTTATTTACTGTTACGCAAGTGGGGGGGGGGGGGGGGGGTGCAATCGAAACCAGTAATAACCTCGTTAACGTCCAGCTCCACTTGCCCTTTCTTTCGTTCTGCCTGTCCCTTTTCACTTGTCGACTCTCGCCGCGGCTCCCAGGGGCTGTGCGGAGAACTTCGCTGCTGGTTAACGTTCGATGAAATTGATATATCGGTGATGGAACTGGACGGGCGACGAGCAACGGCTGCTTGCGTGGATTTAGTACACTGGGTGGCTCGAAAGTAATTGCTCCGTGGAGGGTATGTCAGACAGTGAGAGCAAAAATGGACCACAGTGAGAAAAATTTCTCTTATTTTATATGATTATTTGGAATACATTATTGATACTAGGTAAATCAATTTCTCAAAAATGTGGGTTGGTCCGTTTTTGTTCTCAACGCCTCATTTCAAGTAGTGGGAAACACTAATATCTTGTTTATCCTTTCGTGTATCCTGGCATCAGGGTAAATTCAGAAGAGACGCCGTTTTGGTTGAGAGGCAATAACAAATTTGGATTCGTTCTAATTAAAATGTTTTTTTTTTTATCATAATGAAAAGACAAAAACAATTCGAAACTAAAAAAGGTGGCAGATATATAGTTTTCTTTTATGGATCGGAAGATATTATAAGTGTACATAGGGTGAACTGTACAATGATTGGCACTCTAAACCGAAATCCCAATTGGAATGTTTATATTTTTTTGTGAAGTTTTTGTATGGTCTTAATTTTCAGTTATTATCAATGTTTATGGATTTCTTATTAAAATAAAACATCTTGAGTACCTATTAAGTCTTTTATTTTAAAAATATTCAATGAAAAAGAGAAATAGACATAAAAGTAAAATCATTGGCACCCTAAAATTTGAGATTGTATAGAAAAACATATGTAGTTAAAAACGAAGTGTAAAGTGTTTAAACCGACTATTTCATTCACTATTAAATACCTACAACACTTAGTAAATCTGTATTTCAATTCATTACTTAGTTATAAAGTGACAAAATATACTTACCTACCCTCTATCAAAATTTTAAGAAAACGCCTAAAACTCAGCCCTTTGTCCCACTTTGTGGTGTTGCCAGATGTAAAATGTGTTGTTCAACTACTGGGCTTTGCAGCGTTGTAGTGAATGAAAAATAAGAAATTGTAAAAAAGTATTTTCTAAGCTTGTACTTTTTAATATTTGACTTTTTAATCAGGAGTGCCAATGATTAGTGCAGTGCCAGCATTAGTACAGTTTACCCTATGTTAGTGGAGTCTTTCCTAAATTCATCCTAAGCGTTTAATAAACGAAGCATCGAACAACTCTTCCATTCTCGACATTACGAAGAAATAAATACGCAGTTTTTAAGGGACAGCTTGTCAATTGCACAGATTGAAGAAATCTCGGTTTTTTCATTGTTTCCCTCGGGTAGCAGGAATATTCCAGCGGGCGCGAGCACGTGAACGAAGGCCTCGTGCCCAGGGGGCGAAACGAAGCTGGTAGGAGAAATCAATTAGCAACGGGCCGCGCCAGAATTCGGTGACACCCCGTGTACGCTTTTCCGGAGCGGAGCCGCGCAGTTTTTCCCACGGGATATCGCCGCGACCAGTCCGCGCCGCCGCCCCCAAGGGGGAGCGAGAATTCCCTTCGCGTATGTACAGTCACTCCAATCACGAGCCATACATCAGTTCGGGTGGTTGACGAGAAGAAACGGGTGGGATGGAGAAAAATGTCCCGATTGTGAAAGTCCCGAGGGGATGAAACAGGGTTGCCCGCTCTCTCGCTCCCAAGCTCTCCCTAAGTGACAGATCGCACGGTCTTCGCAGACCTGGCGAGCCTCAATACTTTCCCTCTTTTTCCATCGTCGACTCTTGCTTTCCACCGTTTTAAACGCTAATGCAATTCGATACGACGGTTCCGTGGTCGACGTATGTCTTTTAATATTATTTATTTGTTTAAATTTCAATCTTTAACGATCTACGTATTTTATTGTATGCTTAATTACCATTTTTTTACAGCCCCCGCCCACCGCTTTTCAAGCAATAGGCCCGTCGAAGGTTTGATAGCCCCGGGCCCCACAAATCTTAATCTCTTCGTTGCATGCTTCCTCCACGTTTATACGCTTTAAGGTTTCACGCAACTGATTTGGACGCCAGTGACAGAATGATCAACAAGGTCCAAGGGACCAAGGTATCTTAGTGGGACGGAATTAAAAAGTTAGAGGATTTTCGAAGGACGGCAGCGACGAACAAAGAGGATACGCGAGAGTATCCCTTCCCACGGATTCCCAAAGGGGGCGCGCTAAGTGATAGATCACGAGGACTAATGCGACCGTCCTGTCGCGCCACCTCCAAAGAAGCATCGACTCGAAAATAGCTCTCCTCCGGTACATTCGTTCGCTGTTTTAAGGGTACTCATCCACCAGGTCACCGCCAATTTTGTATTAATCAGCGGAGGAGAATTTCAAATGGGATCCATTTAAAACAGTCAAACTTTTCTTGGTGAATGAAATGCAAGTCTACCTTTCTATTCTGTTTTAATCGTTTTAGTGATCCATCAAATGGCGGGGCGTAATTTTATGTAGCTTTATCACTCGCCCGAGTTCCCGTCCCGGGGATATTGTTTGTAACAGAACTTTCTAATTGACACCGAAGAAACTAATTTTAACCTAATTTTACACGGGCAGCCTCGATAATTTCGTAAGTTGGAGCACCGTTCCCGACTGTTCGCCAGGAATCAGAGAAATCTGACATCCGCAGCCCCGGTAATTTCGGATTTCTAGATTAAATTCTCGTTTCGCTCGTTACTCCGCGCCCGGCGGCCGCCTTCCTCCTCTTTCCGTCGTTCATTACCATTCAGGGCAAATCAAAATCCGACGTGGATCGATACACGTTCGCCCCGCGAGCTAATTCCTTACGCTTATTCACGCCAAAAAACTCGCGGAGCTTCCCCATTACGCTAGGAATAACATGGCCCGGATTTTTAATTAATCACGACGCTGAAAGGCCAAGTATTTCCACTCTGCGAATAACATTTATACATCCGTTATCGTGTTCCTATTTCATAATCGTTAAGGTGCAAGAGTTTACGTGCAAGGGTGCTTGTTCATTGTGGAGGCTTTTTTAAAGGACAATAATTGAGGCTATCAGCGCAATAGTGGCGTAAACACAAAACTTTCGTTCTGAAATTACGGCTAATGAAATTATTAACCTTCTAAAGTCGTTGCTTTAATTTCTATTTTTTGGGGAAATAGGTATGATTTTTAAAAAATATAATTTCCTAAAGAGAATTGGTATTACGTGATGGAAATCAACCAAAGCACGTTTTGGTGCTGCCATTTTGTAGATATTTTTGGGAGGTTGCTCAGGCCACTATAGAATTAAAATTTTGCAGTATAAGCGGTGATTTAGGCTGAAATATCAATCCACTCAAAATTGTGGGTTAGTCCACTATTGTGCGGACAGCGTCGATTCAACTCGTCATCCCTACGAAATGAAAATTTAAGGGACACAGTGCGGTTGAATATATTTAGAGGATAAAAGGATAAAAAAATAAAATCCTCGATTTTTTTATCGAGCATGGTGCATTCTACTCCTCTTGGATATAAAACGTTCCCTTGCATCCCCTTTTTCCGTCCCCCGAGTTCAAGATACAACGCTAGACAACTCCATAGGCGCCTCGTTCGAAACACAGCGCCTCGTTACGACGACTACAGCGCCCGAAACGATCGAATCCTCATCGCCAGGGACGGTCGCTAGGTCTCGAGATCGCAGCAACGTCGGAGCAATTAGCAGCGCAGCTAAACACACACACAGCGTACGTGTACACCTCGTAGACTCGTCAGATATTCCCATAGGTTCCGGGATCCCAGAGCCAGAGTCGTGTATCTCCGATTAAGGTCGGCGATAGGGGCTGGGAAGGGGGGGCGAGCGCGGATGGTACACGTTTTACAGGCAAAACGCGTTAACGGACGCTAAGTAATGGATGATTCGGCCCCGGGCCACGGTTTATTTTCGCTCGGGACTTTTGTTAAATAATTCACGCCGCGACGAATGTGTATCGCCGCCTAATTGGCCTGAAATATTCAACGCTCGGTGTCGACGCCGGCTGTTTAGGTGAAGCTCGATGAAATTCGATGGGAGTAAGGCTTTGCGCGAAAAGCCTGATAAATTTCGAGCAAGGCGAAGGGAAGTGGAACAAGGAATCTGTACAATGATCATACAGGGAAGCACAGTGTCCACGAACTGTGGAATGCAGTTGCAGCTGTCACGAGTTCACGAAAAAGAGACTCGAATTGAATTTATTTATTTATTTTATATACTGGTGGGAACTGTTTGGTAAGTGGTAGGGTAAAGTACCCAATTACTGACACCTAACCAATTACTGTCACCTTAAGCTATTTTACTTAAAATAACGAATAAATAAACGTAAAGTCACACACAAAAAGAATTATGTAATTCAACCTATAATCTATACTATAGATTATATACTATAGTTTATTTATTCGTTATTTTAAGTAAAATAACTTAAGGTGACAGTAATTGGTTAGGTGTCAGTAATTGGGTCCTTTACCCTACAATATATAACAGAAGACGGAGATGTGTAACAAGTGACAAGATGTAGTATGAGTAAACATAAAAAGAATTAGGCAGAGTCGTTGCGCACTAAAGTTAAGAGCTGGGTTCTTGAAAGACGCGCTGGTGTTTGAAAAAAAGTCTACAGCGTGACGGAACATGTTGGCTAAGTTGCGCAAGCAGGCCAAAGATTTAATTTAATTTAATTTGAAGATGGTTAGTTCTGCTCTCCATTAGCGGGAGTTGGAAGGTCACACGATAGATCAATGTTGCTTTAAAAAATCCCAGGATTATTCACGCACTGACAAAATACGATACCAAACTGATCGAGTCGACACGAGGGGAAATTACTTGGACCGAGCTCGATAGGAACCGGAAGAAGACGCGAGGTGGGGCCAGCGAAAGAACATCCGCAGTCTGTTGCATTAATTCCCGCCTGTTGGCACGCAGAAGTGCAATTATAGCGGGGAAGAAGGTTCGGGATATGCGGGACAAGTGGCACCGGAGTGGCCCCGGGCGAAATTCTGGGAGCGGGTTGAAAGTGGTGTTCATGCCTCTCTTCGGATCGCTGAAAAACCAGATCCCCTTGAGAGAGGAACGCTCGTCGCGTAATGTGGAACGCGCTTCGCGAGTGTGGATGCTGAAAGCTACTTTGCCCGCCACTTGTCGCGAATTTTATCCCCACCCTGGCACCGAATTTCTGACAGCGCGGAGAACCTGTCGCGAAACGAAATCGCTGGTCGGTGCAGAGACCTGACTGATCCAAGAAACTTAACGAACAGAAAGCTCCGTGTTTGAGATTTGCTGTAAAGATTTTGAATTGAACTCGGTACAGATACAACATTTATTCGCTAAGAGCTCGGTTTGGCCTACACGTTAAGAGCTCGGCGCTATCCCCACCACTATTGGCTCACTCCTGTCCCGCAAAGACGAGAGCGAGATGAGAAACCAGCGAGAAACGATCGCTCGAAAATCGTGACCCCTCTACGTTAAATGCTCACCGTCGGTATAGAGCCGCGAGCTCTTAGCGAATAAACACTGTAATTTTAGATCGAATTTGAATGATTCGGTTTGGAGCGCTCGGAGTTTGACTCATAACTATTATTTTTAAAGAAGAGATCAGAAATGTATGTTCGAGGAAAAACAGAAGGAGCGAGAGCTTAGGAACGAATGACAAGTATCGAGAGAGAATAGCAGTGGGCATCGTCGATGTTGACACGATCTTCAAGCCCGAGTCGCTAGCGTCAGCTGTTACAGTGCAAGGCGCTACAAGACTGCCGCAGTTTTGAATACACAGCAAGAATGAGCGCAGTGAAACCAACATGACCACTTTAAAAGTAGAAATTACAAATTCCAACGTTCCCTCGTCAACACGATTCCCCATCGTTTTGCAGCAGCCACGCGAACCGCGTATCGAACGATAGAGCTGGCTGATCGAGAGGCAGCGAGGTGCGTGGCAAATCGGCGAAATTAAAAAACGAATTCGCGCCAAAGGGGAGGGGAGGGCGCAGACGAGGGATGAGCGTGGAATCGAAAGCCGCCGCGTGATCGAGGCCGGAGCGCGTTCGCGCCTTGTACCGTGCGAAATTGAATGTACCAAGGACTATTATCGAGGACGGGAAGCGGCGGCTCGCGAATCTCCACGGACACGGCGTCGATGAATAACTTTCAAGTGGCGGCAGGATGCACGGGGAACGGCGGGGTGCCTCGAATTCCACGCTGCTCCGCCCGTTCCCGCACCGACGAGCCATTTCCACCGCAGCGCTAGTTTCATTTTTCCACGCGCGCCCCGAATTAACCGCCTAAATTTCCGCGATTCCAGCGGCCCGGCCGTCCGCGATCGGAGAGGGGCCTTGTATTGTTATTAAATTTCCCCCGGCGCGGATGGGAATGGAAGGACAGCGACGAGGGCAGGGCGGGCGGGGGGGGGGGGAGAGATAATGTCATAAAGCGACGGTGAAAAAGGAGAATCACTTCTCAATTCGCGGAATTACCGTGATATTGCGCATTCCTCTTTAAGAGGGAAAATATTCATCCCTTGTTGCCAGCGGGGGGTGAGTTTCGTTTTCTTCAATACGTATTATGTTCGATTACGTTTGAAATGTGTTGCTGTGTCGGTTACGTATCAGAATACAGTAACGTGAATTGCGCTTTAAATCTCAGGTTGGGACACTTGAAACGAGGGTGTAAACTGTTTCAGTGTGATACTTCGAGTGGTTCATTTGCACGCTGATATCTAGGAAGGGGTGAAGATGTTATTAGCCTTCTATAGTCTGCTCAACGAGACGAGTTACCAGCTGTAAATAAAGGCACGTGGCATTAAGACAGTACAGTGACGTATCTCTCAGATATTTGTATATTACTCGTTGCAAATATGAATATGAATAACGCAATAAACAAAGCAATTTCTAACCGATTAATATTTTTTATTCAGAATTTGATTCTGCATCGCTATTATTTACATGTATGATTAAAGCTTCAATAATTACAATACAGTGTGACGCGTTTTACAAACTAATACAAAAACGGCCCCGCGATTAATAAGTGACTAGCGTTTGATAACTTGTGGCAGCCAGAGTTGGGCATTGTCTAGATAAAAAATTATTTAAATAACGATCGAATAAATGATACTTTATCTTTATTTGTTATTCGAAGTTCGATTAATCGAAGTTATCTTTATTCGAAGAGCAACGAGTAAATAATTTTATTCGATGAAAATTTATTCGACGAATAAAGATAATATTTTTATTCGATGAACATTTGTTCGACGAATAACGATAATATTTTATTCGAAGGTTTTATTTGAATAAATGCGTCGAATAAATTTTTCATCCGTGGCATTTATCTTTTCGAAGCCTTCGAATAAAGCCACGAATAACTTTCGTCAGCGTGGAGCGTGTTTATTCGACCCGCCGAAGGTCGAGCCCGGCCGAGTGGCGAGCGCCGCACAGAAAGGACCGGCAGCGGCGACTGGTGGCTTGGTGAGTCACCAAGTTTTGAGCTGACGAAAGTTATTCGTGGCTTTATTCGAAGCCTTCGCGAAGATACAGTGGCGTGCAAAAGTATTCGGCCGCCCTTTAAAATCGCATAACTTTTTTAAAATCAATCCACACGACTTGAGTTTTTTTTAGAAGCTAGAGGGATTAGTTTGCTAAATGATGTGGTTCGTGATTTTAAACAAAACTGTAACTGATCGGAATAGCAGAAAAAAATAGTAAAGGTCGTTTTTTCAACTTTTTTCTCTGAACCCATAATGAAAATTCAAAAAATCCGTTTGTAGATTTAAGTTATATACGTGCCTAAAATTTTATTAAAATCGGTTAACGTTGCTCTGAGCTATGAACGCTTAAAGATCGCAGAATAAGGTCGAAAATCGCGGAAATTCCCGAAATCAGCGATTTTCGACGTTATTCCGCGATCTTTAAGCGTTCGTAGCTCAGAGCACCGTTACCTGATTTTGATGAAAATTTAGGCACGTATATAACTTACTCAAATCTACAAACGGGTTTTTTGAATTTTCATTAAGGGCTCACAAAAAAATGTTTGAAAACCGACCTTTACTATTTTTCTTTTTGCTATTCCGACCAAGTGCATTTTTTTTTCAAAACAACGAATCACATCATTTAGCAAACTAATCCCTCTAGCTTCTCAGAAAAACTCAAGTCGGTTGGATTAATTTTAAAAAAGTCATGCGATTTTAAAGGGCGGCCGAATACTTTTGCACGCCACTGAAAAATTTATTCGACGCATTTAATCGAATAAAACCTTCGAACAAAAAATTATCGTTATTCGTCGAATAAATCCTTATCGAATAAAAAAGTTATCTTTATTCGTGGAATAAATTCTCATCGAATAAAATCATTTATTCGTTGCTCTTCGAATAAAAATAACCGATTATTCGAGCCTCGAATAACGAATAAAAATTATTTATCTTTTGTTCGTTATTTGAGATTTTGTTTTAGATAAACATTTGCCCAACTCTGGTGGCAGCCAATAGCTGTGGCCGCCGCCTTTCCCACGTACTTCTGCACGGGCATAATAATTTCTTTACAGCCGATAACTCGACTCGTTGATCGGACTTTACAAGTCGCCCAGTGAAACTCGCCAACGCGCGGCACTGCGAGGATCAGGTGCGAACCGAAAGCCCCGAAGAGTGTCGGAGGGAAGGGGCGAGGGTGACGCGCAGCGGGCGAGACACCCCCGTCGCCGGGAGGAAATATTTTTCATTAATCTGATTATTTATCAGCCGTAGAGCTTTCACGAGGGTTTCCCAGCCACCCTCTAACACGCTGTAATCCCGTGTAGCGGGCGCGGCGGTTAAGCGTTTAACGGAGAACCGGAGAAGAAGAACGAAGGGCGTCGAGGCGACTCGCAGGGTGAAATCTGTCGTTATGAGGCTCGGGGATACGTGCATCCGCTCCTCCCCCGCGCTCACGGTGTTTTCATTTACATATTGAACGTCTGCTTGCACAAGCTGTTTGAAAATTGGTGGGTTCTGAATGTGGGCGCGTGTTCGAGTCTTTGGCGAGTCGTTCGGGACGGCTGGATTATGTTCCGCGTTCTTCGAAGGGCTTCTGACTTCTGAGTGGCCGTTGTTAGCGTAATGGGGCGTGACATTAGCTACAGTGGATGTCGAAGGCTCGCTAGCTTGAAGGGGAGATATTAAAATTGGGGAGGGATAGAAGGGGGATAAGCAAAGTGGTTCAATCGAGAGCCAAGATCTTCTATGGACGAAGAACACTGTATAGTTAGCATGAGAAGTATAATAAGCTTTAAATAATCTAGGAATATTATATGCGTGGACATTGGTGATTTAAACCACTCCCACATTTACTCCATTGACTTTTACTTGATAATAAGGGAAGAGACATTGAAGCAGTCGCGTAAATCAGGCAAAGATAATGCCGGATATAGGGTAGTGCGCGCCTAAGCGATACGCCGAGGCACCGCGAACGAACGTTCCGAATTATCGCGGGCTTCAAGAAGCGCTTCGATGACGAATCGCCAGGGTAAGAAGGGGTTGGAGGCGATGGGGTGGCAGAAACGTGCCGGATACGAGATTCGGGGGTGAGGAGGGTGGTTCTCGCCACTCTAGATTAATAATTGTCGTGTATTGCCGAAGGAAATTCGGCTGGGCTGGGCGTGGCCTCCGACTAATCTGAAAACGTGAGAAATTGCATTGGGTCCGTTGGTACGGGGGCAATGATACGGGGAATAATTTAAGTCGTGATTTGTGGCAGGAGGGCAGATAATGGGGGTGGATGTTCGAGCATCGATGCTGCGGTAAACGATGCTTTTCCTTGTTAAGAGGATCTGCTGGGGCATAGATTCCACGTTGTACGTACAGATTTTCTACTGACTTCGATTTCTCTTTCGACTAACACTTTCGCGACTGGTACATCTAAATAGCTTGCCAAGAATGGAATATTATATTTAAACACGCTGCAGCAGTGAACTAAAAATTTACTAACTCGATTTACTAACTCAACTGTCTTCATACCTACGTGCTTTAAGGGAGAGAAAGTGAGGAGTGACAATTTCCCAGGGACTTGGTTCGGAAAACGGTTGCAGGGCATTGTTGCGCCGCGCTAAGAAAGCCTGCTGAATAATGCCGTCGCACTTACTTAATACGGGCACTTATTAAGCCTGACGTTTCTCGTTTCCACGATTTATAACCTCATATCCGCTAATTAAATCAAATATAACTTCACGAAATCCCCCGTGGGACGTGGCTGTAACGTCGATCATCATTACGCCGGAATGGCTTCTACTTTATGCAAAGGTCTTTCGAAGAACACACCGGGACGGTTTAATGGAGTTAGGGACAGGTTCAGCAACCACGATCGACGCTAACGCGACGCCAAACTTTCCGCGAAATATTCCGACGGCTCGCAGAGTCCATTTCGCTTTGGAACGAATCATTTCCACCCACTGTCTGAAATCCTCCAACAAAAGTCCCCCCGTGCCCCCTCGAATTTCACTGGAAACTTTTTCGATTGTCCCGCTGCTCCGGCGAAAGAAATACATACGCGGTTGGCCCGCTTGGATCCTGATTTGTAACCCGTGCACATTTACGCGCCTGCTAGGACCCATAATTCACCATCAACGAGAATCTGGGACTCCCCGTGCCTCGCAATATTTCCCCGCGGTCCTCGAGACCAGTATCTCACTTATTACCGATTAGGGTACAGGCCCGTTTATTAAGGCCGTCGGCGTTTCTCTTCCCCGAGATCTCCTTAAAACGGTCGTTCCAGGCCGCCGCCGTGAGCAACGTGAACAAGAGGGCAACGACGAGGTATTTCCCGTGACATACGGTCTATTAGGACTAATAATAGTGACTGGAAGAGGCGCGGACGCCCGTATAGTTCTCCCCGAGACGCGTCGTACGTCTTTCCTCCGGGTCGTGGCTGGACCACCGTGAAAAACAGGACCGCCCGGCTCGTTTTACACACCCTGCCCGCGCCAACCGCGCCATCTACTTCGTGGATTCTCACGTTCGACCTATGCATCAATTCCAAACGCTCCCTCCGCATCGAAAATAGCAGACCGGCACCGGCTGAATTCCAGCATTCGAAACGGTTCCTTCTGAACCTCGCACCGCACGTCTCGGGCTGTCCATTTCATTTTCTGTTGGTCCCTTTCGTTCCCGTCTTTCAACTTCAGATGTGTAGGTAATAACAACGTGGCTAGAGCTGTGTAGAATCTTTCTCGAGTGAGGGTTGAATTCTTGAGGAAGAAGGTTTCGAGTGACCATTTCATACTGTTCACAGCAAGCGTACAGTGAGGCCAAGGTAAATTGAAGATGATCATTAAAGGGTAATGCCACACTAGCGCCCGGAAAAGCAGCCTGATTTTGAGAATTTTTTATGCCACTGTAGTGACTGGAAGGCAAAATCTGTTTGGAGGCCTTTATTGTACATAATTTGAAGTATGATCACAATTTTTTAAAAAAAATTTCAATACAAAACAGCGCCACAGCTCAACAAGGGAAGCTTCTTCGGTTCCGCGGCCGGAAAGATTCCTTGTCTAAAATTTCCAAAAATAATTCAGAGTGTCAGTAAAGCAGCCCGCATCTCGGATTCGCGTGTTCATTATCGTCGATCACGTAGCAGGCTAATTAAAGCCCCCAGCGTTCTCTTTCGCGCCCCGAAGCGAATCGATATCGGAGGCCCAGGTCGAGAGGCCAGGCTCGAGAAGGGACGATCCATGGCTCTCCACCTGGCGCGGGGGAGGCGGTGTGAATTTTTAAAATTCCTTCAGGAGCGCGTACACGGATCGCACGGTAAATCGAGGCGAAGGATATTCGGCTGTTCGATTGAAATATTCACCGGCTGTGTTCGAATTTCGAGATGGACCCTCCAGTAACGCCCTGCCTCGTGATTCTCGCGCGGAGTCCTGAACAGCGCACGGTGCAGCGCCGGTGAATGTTTAAATCCCATCGCGCCCTCCGTTACATGAACTGTTAATTCGCGCGGGAAACGAACGCCGGAGCCTGTCAGCTTACCGATGGTACGGTCGGACTTTGAATTTTAACGTCCGTTCAACAATGGGAGTGTCGGCGGTACGGTTACCCTTGGTCAACACTAATTTCAGAGCTTACTCTGTCTCCCCGCTTCCACGGGCGATATTCAAGTATGTACATCGCGCTGCAGGGGCCCTTCTGAGGTCACAAAACTCCCGGATAGGATTTCACGTAACAGCAGTGGGAGAGAGTGCGATAACCGTGTACCGAGTCCACGCCTATCGTCGCCGAGCGACGAGTCCCGCCGCAAAAAGAGGACCAAGGGCGAGCCCACGTCTGAGCATCCGAAGCAAGAGTCTCGGCGCCTGACAGCGCGACATCGTATTGTTTTTGGTCGCCAGAAATAGCGAGGAGAAAGCGCCACGGAGTCGGCGAAGACGACGCGTCTTATTCGTCGAACGAAACCAAAACGACCGCCACCGAAAGTCCACCCTTTGTTGACCGCTGAAAAGCGCTCGGCCAACTCAAGTCTACTTTCGATCTTGCTTTGACAGGGCGGTCTCGCGTGGCCATCTTAATTTAGTGCGCCTGAGTTTCGTGCAGACGTTCATAGTTACCTTCATAGTTGTATAAACGATGTAGAAGAACGTCCTTACAGTTGCTAAGACACTTTGATCAACATTCACCGCGTCGAATCTCGCGTTCTTCCTGAGGGAACGGGAACCGCGGGGTTTGTTTTCCCCGATTTCCTCCGCGTCCCCAGCAGTTTTCACCTTTGCACGGGGCGCGGGGAGAAAGGAGGTTGAGGGAGAGATCAGAGGAGAAGGGAACGCGCGGAGGGCCGGCGAAGTTAAACGCAGGCGGTGCACGTACGCGCGCGTTTTAAGCGGGACGAGGAATGAGGTGTTATTTGAAAACACAGGGGGTTTCGGTTGTTAGGCGGTGGCAGGACATCGAGGCGCAGTAGAGGCTGCAGCTAACGAGGGATGTGGACGCAGGGGATAAAGGAGATGGAAGGTAAAGGGGGCGGGAAATCCGACGGCTGGGAATCTAAAATAAGCCGAGTGTTATTGTTGGTGTCGCGCGTGAGACGCTTCGAATCACTTTTCCGACGTTATTCCGAGGGATAACGGAGGAATTCGAGCCGCTGCTACGGATCTGAACCTGTGCTTCGAATCTTCGGACGTGCAAAAAATTCTGATAGGTACTCCAGGAAAGATCTGCTCCGGAATGTTGGATTATCATCATTATTATTATTTATTTAAACGGGACTAGCCCTTAGTATACAAATTCTACAGTAGGGGAGAGATGGGATGAAAGGGACCTTTTTGTTTAGGACCACATAGTAAAAAAATTAAATAACCATTCGAGTTCTAATTGGTACCATTAGAAAGGCCAGTTATCTGGCAATAGGTAACAGTACACGGTCATATTAAGCTTCTCTCTATATTTATATGTCTTATTTTGCGCTTTCTAAAAGAGTATGTTTTGTCCCTTTCATAAATTGCCTGCATTGAAAGGGACATGGGTGTTTATGAATGGGACAGTGTAATAAAACAAGGTAATATTAATATTATTCCTTTAAATATTATTTCTGCTGATACCGAAATCGCAGTATTGTTGTCGACAAGTCTACAAGTCGACGTTTTTCTCAATTTACATAAATACCACGGCATTGCAAAAATATTTGTAACAAACTTTACATTAAGCTTACATACTTAAGTAACAAAGAATAATACTCACATTAGAAAACAATAGATAATACTTTCATTAATAACCAAACACATATTCCTTAGATTAATCCAAACTATGTTAATTAAAAGATCTTACTTGGCACGAAAATTAATCAAAAACATCTTGATGTGTGCTAAATATTCTTTTATTAACACTTTGAAAAGGGGCGTCCCTTTCATAAATTTGTCTTGTGTCCCATTCATAAATATGGCAACACAATTGAAAACCTAATCTCTACAGTTACAATATTGAACAAAAGATTGTCTAACATATATGTTATTGTTCCTGAATAAATATCAGTCCAGATGTAATAATAAAGAAATCAGTCATTGGTAACAGCACCTGGCAAAACGTTTCGAGAAATCATAAAAAATTTTACTTTGCAGCGACCTGCAATTAGGCGTGTTTGGGCATGCATTAGGGTTGCTATAAAATGAAAATGCTTTCGTCGTGGGAAGATCTTTTATCTTTCAGATAATTACAATGTCCCTTTCAATACGTGTCCCTTTCATCCCACCTCTCCCCTAATAAGTGAATATGTGAGGTGATATCTGGATACGAAATTTCGTCGATTTAACAGCCCGCAGTTAATCGGTGGGAGTAATTTTACGCAGAGCGGTTCGAAAGGACGCTAATGATTTATTGATGAAGTCTAACAATTTATACGCTAAGTTGGATATCCTGTTTATAGGATCAGCATGCGCTACCCTCGTTCCGCAAATCTCGCGACAAGATTCATTGGATCTCTCCAGGGTCTTCAAGGATCTTTATGTTCAGTGTTTAAGAATAGTTGAAAATGATCGAGACAAAGAACTGCCGCTGTTACTGTCCAAGAAAGCGCGTTCCAAGCTCCAAGGCGGATGACAGAACGGGAACAGAGGTTTTGTCAGTTCAGCACAGCTCGTCACCGTCTTTATTCCGAGGGTGGCGAGCGGGGGGAGGGGTGGTCGTTCCGAATAGAGAAACTCCGATGACGGTGTTAAATATATCTGACTTACACCCCGAGAGATTTGCATAAACAGAGAGCTGCGCGATCTCGACGACCGATTTAAACTCGAATGACACCGCGAGATCGCGTGGAGCACGGTGCACTTTTACCACTCCCTAATTTTAGACTACATAGAGAAGGCAGAGGCGGAAGGAGCAGAAAAAAGGGCCACAAGAGGGGCCATCTTGCGTTTAGTACCTACACAAACTTGAAATATTTCATGAATCGCTATAAAACAGTATTTATAGCGCCGTTAACGACGTCGAACGCAGTGCGCAGAGGCACGCTACATAAAAGACGCTGTAACTACGGGAAGTCGCGGTGAACGTAAGTGAAAGGCAAGTGCAGGGCGAGATTTTTAATAACTTTAACGGTGCGCGTGAAAGAAAAATATTAATACCCGCGAAAGCAATACTTCTCTGCCCTCTGGTCTCTTTAGACCGGCAACTCATTTAATCGAGGAAAATTCAGGGCGCTTTGCAAAGCACTCTTTAGAAAGCGCGCGCATTCGAGTTGTCCGTTTCACCGGGCCGGACCACAGAAATTTTTGCAATTTGTCGATCACGCTCGACGGCGCGAGCTTCGCTCGGCACGTGTACAGCTTCGGGAAATATCGCTGGACTTGTTGGCGAGCCCCGGCGACCCGAGCGATTCCTCGAACTTGGACGTGCCGTTTTCTGGAGCGACGGGCACGCCAGCGAGCATTCACCCCGAGGTATTCGCCGCCAACTCACGCTCGTCTCGAGGAAAGCCACTGCAAATATAATACAGTAATGAAAGCTTCGTGACCGCACGCCGTAATTATTTTCCGCGTTATTGTTCGACTGGCGGCTCGAGGATCCATTTCGCTCAAAGTCTTTGCGCGGCACCACTGTGTAAGTACGGGGAGACCGGGCGCCTCCGTTCGCCGCGATCGAGAAACCGTGTACAGCCCGGGGAGAAGAAGAAAAGGAAGGCGGAGGGTAGAGGAGCGAGTGCTTGGTGGGAATAGTGGAGAAGGGAACGCGAGCAGGCGAAATGATGTGGGGAAGGGAGGAGGGGAGTGTAGCTGGTGACGAGTCACTCTGTCATTTCGTTATGAGTTACCGGGGAAGAAACGAGGCGGAACGAGGAGGGCGGGGGGGGCGAGCAATTCCTTCTGGAATTTCGGGTACGCTTGAGGGCCTAAATCGTTCCTCTCTCCTGCAAGAAGAAAGGATGTCTCCGTTTCCGCGATCAAAGGCTCCCAGCGAATCGCCGCGCGTACCTACTATAGACAATTCTACTTATAGAAAATTATTGCATGCGCAGATAGGTAGCTTGGCGGGGGAGCTTGCTTTTTAATACTCTTCAGCTGCAGAGTTATTTGCAGTTGGATATTCTAATATATTTCACCCTCCAAGCAGGTCTTTACTCATTAAGGGGTCATATACGTTTCTCGGCGCTAAAACGTGGTCAATGTTTGGGAGTAATTCTGGGATAAACTATTAGTCCGATTGGTTTAATTCTTTTTGTGTTTTATAGGTATACTTTTATAGATTATAACACAGGTATGAGTTAATGTTATGTTTTCTGGCGCCGCCCAAAACGGTGGGCATGATTCAGCCCGTACGAGTGGTCTGAAATAAAAATCACCGATTTTTTAACAATCTGTGGGATCATAGTTATCGTGTGACGTCGCAGTTTTTTCGAAAAAAAAAATTGCGGAAATAGTAGCACTTTGAAGAAAAGGGTCGTGATTTTCGCTATAAAACCCGTACGTTTTTGCTTGTTATTAAAAAATGGTTTAATTTAATTGAAAAAGCTCGACGTCACACGATAACGAATCTTATGTAGAATATGTGTGTAAATGATGAAGTTAATCGGATGAACGGTGAGGTAGTTATGATGCCCAACGTTTTGGGCTGCGCCAGAAAACATGTTCTACGCCACTGCCCGCAGACGCCACATTTTTAGAAATTTTGGAATTCTCAGACCTGTTTTATAATCTATAAACGTATACCTATAAAACACAAAAAGAATTAAACCAATCGGACTAATAATTTATCCCTGAATTTCTCCCAAACATTGACCACGTTTTAGCGCCGAGAAACGTATATGACCCCTTAAAGACAGATTCATTTTCATTGAAAACAGAGAGATAGAGTATACAAAAACCATATTGTTATAAAAAAAATGGTTATTCAGAAAATTGAATGATTTGTTATGCTGCATAAGACTGTGTAATTGTTGGTTGTAGGGTACGTGATTTAATAAAACAAGTCTTTTTGTAACAACAATCTAAAACTTTAATTAAGAAAGGAGTTGGAATATACGTCTGTATCATACAAGTCGCAAAGAACGAATGGCTCCAACGAGAGCCGAGAGAAAGAATATCGGCGCCCACTCGGCTTAATTAGAAAAGGAACATCTTTCCTTCATTAAACAATAAACCATAACGCAGTATCTCCTCTTAGGGTGTTGATTCAAATTTGACCTTTACATTCCATCACGCACTCACGCCAGAGTAATGTAAGTAATCGTTTCAAACTTGCGATGGGGAGCATTTTACTGTTTAAATTACAAATAAACAGTTTGCTTAAATTTTCTTTGTAACAATTTTTTTATATCTACTATATTTTTCAAGATACACAGGAAAGTAGCAAAACACACATTAACCTTTAAGGGGTGTTTTCACCCTGAAGAACCGAAAACGAGCACAACTGAAAATTTTCCTGATACTTCTATTGAGGTCCTCTACGACCCTGCACAGTTTAAAAAAAAATGGGAAGTGTTCGAGTAACCGAAGTTCCCTTGTTAGCATCATCACGTGGCACATCGGTTGCGAAGCACTGCCTTACGAGATCGATTTACCGCAGGGATCAATCAGCAATAATGGAAGCCCAGTTGGTGTTGCCACGATCAGCAAAGAACGCGGTGAACGCGTCGGAATTTACTGTACCGCGAGGCTTTGGCAGTGCTTCGGTGGCTAATGGCGAAAATATATCGCGCTGCCTGAACGGAAATACGGAAGCACGCGATGGTAGCGCGGCCGCAAAACTCTGCCAACTGGTGTCCCGTCGCGGAATCCGATTTGTCTCGGTTTCAAAGGAACTTTCCCCGCCGGTGGAGCACAGCGCGCTGCAACGCTCCGAACTAGAACGGTGGAATTAATGAAGTAAACCGGGGCAACGGGGCCGCGGGGAGAAAAGCCGAATCGATGAACGATCGACGAGTGAGCGAGGCGAGGCGAGGCGCGCTGGCGAACGATGGACAACGGTTCCGGGCTAATAAACCCGCAACCTAATGCGGTTCGGCCTAATAAACCGGAATTACCCGTATTAGGTGTCGGATCGAGCGGTGTATCGCGCCCAGCTTCTCGATAATAATGCGAATTTAGATTGATCCGGGCACGTGGAAAGGGGCACCGTCCTCTGCCCTCCAAACTCCGCGAATTACAAGCACATACCGTGTTTCAACCCCACACCGTGAACTTGACATCGATTCATCCGTGGTTAGAAAGAATTCGTCTTCGGCTCCAAGCAGAGCTCAAGATTCAGCTCGCTAGTACCTGTAGAATATCGAAGGAGTGGAAGGATTTATCTTCGATTAGATGTTTCGTAGGAAGAACGATTGTATTTTTACATACAATGGTAATATTTAATACAAAAGAAAAAAATAACAAAAGAAGTATCGTTTCATTGGTTTAGCTTAACTGCACTTATTAATCACCACGTGTTTTACGTATAATACAACTCAATATTCTTTTCACCCCAGTTTTCTCCCCACGAGAGTTCAGTGTTAACCGAAAATCTGCGTCGCGTAGCGGCGACACGGGTTAATTAGAAAGCCGAATCTTCGAGCGTGAAAACCGAGGGCAAATAGGCGCGGGCCGAAGCTAGCCAGTCGAATTTTCAAACAATGGCCGGAGAGGGGCCTCGGCGAAAACACGTAGCGTGGGAAGGAGGAGTGAGAGGTCGACGGATCAGAGAGATTTTCGCGGTGCCAGCATAGCTGCCGGGGCGATGGCGAAATAATCGAGAGCCGCCTGTCGCACCGGAGGACAAAAGAGATATTTCACCGTCCGACAAATTTCCTCGCTAAATGGCCGTGCAAAAATAGAAGAAAAAAAAAAGAGGGAGCGGGCAAAGAGGTGTGGGGCGGAGAGAGGGAAACAAAAACAAAAACGCCCATCCCTCCACGGCGAGACGGTGCACAATGCCGGCGTATCGGAAGCGCGGGAATTAAAAACTCGTCGTCGGTCCAAACTGTTCGCGATAAATATAATAATAATCGCCGGTACGAAAGCCGAACTATTACCAGCTGATAATTATCGTCGTTTTTAAACGGCGGAGAAGTCGAAGTTGTTTTGTAGGCTCTCGGCAGCTTTCGTGATAGCAGCTTAATTACATAATATTAGTCGCGATTCGACATACGGTAAAATAATTTCGCAGTGTTTATGAATCTGTGCCCAGGTCGTTGGATGATTGAACCCGGTGCTACGTCGTGATGAGAATATTTCGTAGCCCGTACAATTTGATGATCCCATTCCCATGGTAACATTAATACTTAATGACGTGTAACAACTAATTCGCTCCACGACTCCCCTTCGGCGCTATTCCAGCTAACGATTAATACACCTCGGCCATTGGGCGCTACATCGTTTAGAAGTAAATTGACAAAATGCGCGCGACTGTTCAGCTTATCGGCGATAATAACGAAATTACGAGTCCGATTATTGAAACGCTTGATACGCGAGCGTTCTCGATCCCGAATTTTCCCCTTGATGAAAACAGAACGCTCGCAAGACCGCGTGGGATGGGGCACGTTAACTGAATATCCGCTCTCGTAACTGGGATTCTACCGAAAATCGGTTCAGAAATGTGTTCGAGAATTCCAGTCGAAAGGTATCGATACGTTGCATTAATAAAAGCCTCTTCTTACTTAAAGGGCTTTTTCAAGTCCTGATTAAGATGGCCTCCTTTGAAGGACCTTTGAAATTAATATCAGCGCTGAAATTTTAACGTACCTACCTCCCATAAAAACAAAATCAATATCCATGGAGCCATCCAGTTGCTTCCAATTACCTACATATTTGACCCGGAGCCGATCACTCAGGATAAACTAAGTAAACTAATTACGTTGCAATATTGAAAACAGCACATAATAAAAACGCTGTCGTTCGAGGAACGTCGATATTCGGAGGATAATGACGGGACAAAATCGCCGAAAACGCCACAATACCTACTCGTTCAAGTCCCGTTTGCTGCTTCGACAACGATTCTACAGGGTGTCCCGCAAATATGTGACTCGAGACGAAAAGAAGTCGATGATAAATACAGAATTGCTTTTTTCTCAAGGTACACGTAGACACATTTTGTTCTGGAGTGGGGTTTTAAGTAAGCCAGCCAAGGTACATAGGTACCTTTTCCCTCCGGTGCGGGAGTTGGGCCAATTTTTCGAAATCAACCGAGAAGCAGAAAGTGGAGGAAGGATTTCGAGAGCGGTGTTCGTTTTTCCTAGTCGAGACCAGGTCGACCGGGCTCGACTAATCGCCCAGTGGAGCAAAACAGGCCCGACTCTCGAAAATGACACGTTTCTTTCCTAACCCGGCACCGTTCATCTTTCTCCCCTGTCGGTTCGCTACAGACGAGGCTAACGAACAAACTACAGGGCCGATAATAAGCGAGAAATCAGGGATCCTCTCTCGGAGGACCGTCGTGTCGCGTAGCTTTTTTCTTCTCTTTCTTCTGGCAGCGCACCAAAGTACTGTGTCTCGACCGTTTGAAAAATGGCAAGGGACGAGGGTGCAGTGAAGTAGTCCCGTGGAATATTCATGAATCGACCCTGTATGTCCCTTCTTCTTCTCTTTTTTCCCTGGCTCGGCTATCGATGTAAACCGCGTAAGCGGCGGGCACCGATTGTTTGCCGTTTAATTTGATCCCGCTGGCCGGCGATCCTGCCGTTGTTACTTGTACTTTTAGAACAGGGGATCAAGGGTCGCTGAAGCTGGTCGGATAGCACAAATTTGTGGTAAACTATACTGCCCTCCTTAGTTAAAATGTCCTATGTTTTACCATTTTCTTTCTGCCGTTCTTGTTTTTCTTTATTCAATTTAAAAAATATCATTATTTCGTAGCACCTTAATATGATTTTTTGTAATAAGTGTAGCGGTACAATATGCAGTATTAACGTAGGAATTAATCAAGTGTTTCAGATAGAACATTTTAACCATCTGAAAAGCAGATAGGGTGAATACATTATTAGACTGTTTGTAGATCTCTACGAAGCACGTGGGGTTTTCTAACTTATTATATTTCGCGATATAATTAATACTATGATATTTGACGGAATAACGAAAGAGACCACCTTCTTTGACGCCATTTTAGATACGTACTTGCTTCAAGTAATCTTGAAAGTAACTTGAAGGCAGCTGACACTACTGAACACAATCGTGAAATCAATATACTTGAATTCAAGCAACCTGAAGTCAAGTAACTTGACTAATGTGAACGAGGCTTAAAAGACTGCCACCTTAAGATTATAACTGATCTTCATTTAATCATTTCACGTGTTGTTTAACCTAAAAAGCGTCTCAGTTTGAAACATAATATTATTTAACATCTCTTTCATTGAAAAAAAATAGTATTATGAATTAAATATGAAGAATTTATTAATAATTAATTAAAATTCGCGAGCGATCCTGGTGTACCTATAACTGTCACCTCAAAATTCGTCTTGTCCATATGACTGCCACCCAATAACTGTCGGTTCTAATACCTGTGACCAGATAACTGACGGTCCCTATTATTGACAATGAGACCCGATTACAGTCGGTCCTTTTTAATAAGACTCGATTACTGCCAGTCCCTTTTACCGAGATCCGGTTAACTGCCGCAAATTTAAATTAAATTAATAGCCAGAATTATCAAACGCATATATATCTTGTAGAAGTAGGTATCACACGAATAAGTATCACAGAATCACACGCTACACGTGGCTACACGTTTCTGATTTTGAGGTTAGAAGTTGGAACTTTGAGAGATGGCAGTCATGCGTAGTTCACGTTCTTTTGTCCCGAATACTGCCAACGGTAATAGAGACAAGCCCAAAAATTTTGTCCCTAATAATGTCACCGTTAATTATTATAATTTAACAATAAATATTATGTATTTTTATTCGTTATATCATTAAAGTAATTCTTATAGACTGAAATAATTCATTTTATGCAATAGATAGAGGTTGAATAGTAAAATTGCGGCCCCTTCTTTAGTATGATTTCACCATCACTTCCTACTAACGTCGTCGCGTTTTTGACGATCGAATGGCACTGTCATTTTTCAATATTACTTTTTAAGCACTAAGTACATACGAGTACACATATTTGTTTTATTTTTATGTAAATCAGAATCTCCGTTTAATAATAATATTTTTTTGTACATTTTTCTAATACGTTACGTTATTATTACATAAAATAAATAAAGTGGCAGTAATTGGGACACTGGCAGTGATTGGGACATCTACCCTATTTTGAAAAATGTAAGATCAGAAACGAATAAACATAGTTAAAAGAGAGCGTAACCCAAAAGGCGAAGGTAAGAAGATCTTCGACGGTGGCGGGACGTGATCGGCGTCACGTTTTCATCCTACAAGGAGAGCCCGTCCTGGTCGACGGTCACATGGGCATAGGGTCGCGCGATGTAAACAAATGATACACGAAGCGAGCGAGGAGACTTGACATTCGCTGTTCAAAATCGGCAGGAGACACTCGTGTGTCACGGCGGCTGAAAGCTAACGAATAAACTTCCGATATCTAAAACCGCGGGTTTTACAGTTTCAATTGTGCGACCACCTTTTCTTTCCCGTGTTTCTTACAAAAGTGGAAACATGCTAGATGGGACATTTTAACTAAGGAGTCCAGTATACTTTTTGGAAAGTGTTATTCGTGATTTGACGTTGCGAAGGGCGACACAAAGCAAGAAACACAAACGACAGTGTAAACGCACAGTGTTTGCCAACGATACCTTGCATTCCCGCGTCCCGTATGCACAGCGTACCTAAAGAGTTAAAGACGAGCGAGTTGCAAACGAAAGAGCACGGAGGTCCATAAGTGACTAAAGAAACTAAATTACACTGCACAAAGGGGAGTCGCCGGGAAGCGAAAAAAAAAAAAAGGAAACCACCTTTGGGCAAATAAATCCTACTGAAAGTACACCGTTGCACGCGGAAGAGAGTGGCCAGCGCCGGCGCGAGGCACAAAGCGCAGCAACTGGCCAGCTTGAAAAAAGAAAAAGGAGAGAAAAAAAAGCAGGGGATCCCCAAGCTCAACAGCAACGTCGAAGCAATAAAATTCTCATTTACTCGGCCACGCTCGCCGTCATCTCGTCACGTCCCCCTATCCCCCAGCAATCCGCAAGGGTTTAAACCACGGCGTAGAAGCCCGACGACGCCTCGGCATTCCGCGGAGCACAATTTACGAACAACGCCGCCGCGCAACCCTTCCCCTCGCCCGTGCAACTTGCCGCGTTTCGGTGCGAGGTCGCGTTTCCACGGACTCCCTCGGCGTATATGCGGGGTAGTTTGTCACAGTCAACTGCTCGCTAAGTATGCGCGACCATTTGTCTCCGATCTTCTATTCTGGCACAGGCGTCATTCTACGCTGGCCGCAAACAGAATTAAATGCCTCTGCCTCGTGGCATCCCCCCCCCCTCGCGCTCCTCCTCGACCCCCCACGGACCTCGTGTCGTATCAAGATCGTCGGAGCCGCGAGAACTTCGCGAATGGTGCCCGTTTTTCTCCGCTGCCGACGTGGGTGTCCTCCTTGGCAGTTCCGCGGAATTCTTTATGCCCGGCCTCTCTCCTCCTCCGGTATTCATACGATGTTCCGCGTCTGACGCGGGCCAGGGGACAGATGGATTTGTCGAGCAAAAGTTTTCCACTTTTTCGCGGGGGAAACGTCTACCTACTGCTCCTCCTCCAGGCGGGTGATCCTGGGGGCTATCAGTTTCTAGATTGCTCGGTCTTTCTATTTCGAGCCTCAAAGGTGACCGCCCGCTGGGGCAGCGAGATAAACGCGATAAATAAGCTCGCGTGAATTCGCGAACGTGATCCGGCCGAAAGAACGCGGGAGTGAAAATTATTCACGCCCCCGCTGGAAATAAAACAATTGCTGTCACGGCGAGATAAAAAGAGGCACTGCTTTTACCCGAAATCCATTAATAACGATTCGGCCGGCGGCGCTGGTAAATGAACGCTTTTATTATTTATATGGCAAGGGGGGGGGGGGGAGATGGATTTGGGAATTTTTAGTGGACACGTTTCAGATATTCACGCTTTAAATGGCGAGTAAGCAAAGGATATCCTTGATCAATATTTTACAGAAGCACGGGATATCGGTCGTACCCGAAAACACAAGTTCGATCGTCGATTGTGTTGTATGAATGGTGTGGCAGAGCTTCCATTAATCGGAACAATTACAACATAAGCCTTTTTAATGAATATTTTTTTAGGAATAATTTACAGTCTTCATTAATTAATATATAAAAATTTATGCATGTTTTTCTATTAAAATTTTTTATAGTCTCTTAAGACATTGTATTAAAGGTAGGTAACAAAAAATTTTCCTGAAAAAAATTCTTATAAAAGACTTATTTCTCCGGCCGCCACATTAGTGTTCCCCCTTAATGGCTAACTCTTGCATGTCCAAATCTGGTCCAAAAGAGGTTCCCATCTCTATCGAGATCCTGGCTACCCTCCTCGGTTCACGGCGCGGCAAATTTTTATAAGGAAAATTTATTCCGCGGAACGCACGGGCGTCCCTCTCGTTATCTTTCATTCGCGACGGCTCCTCTCACGTGCCCGCGCAAAGCAAATGGACGGCCGACATCTCGGGGTAAAAGCTGGACCTCGATATGCACCGGCTTTTAAGGAATTAAATCTGCCCGATCCGGAGCCCGCTGCCAGACACGTTATTGTTTTTCTGCGTGTGAAATATTAATTTCCCCGTCCCGCGCGTTATCTTCGCCCGTCCCATATTTCACCCCGCGATCGTTGATAAAATTGATAAGTAACGCGAGCATCGTGCTCTTCGCCAACTTTGAATTCCAATTTGGTAAATGCTCCAATTGATCCGTGTCTCTTAATTAGATCAATTTACACGCGTTTTCATTTATATCCAATCGCATTAATACTGTTAATAGACCACCCTATTATTTTTTTCAGAAAACTAATCGACTCTCCAGGAGCTTCAAGAGACCAGGAAGACAGAGATAACGCATTCGCGAGGACGCTGTTAAGAGACAATAACGAAGGTTACTTGGAAAGTTGGTCCCCTTCGAGCAAACGATTTATCAGGGCGAAACTGAAAAATAAAGGGGGACGGGCCGGCCCTGTCTCGGTGCCTAGAAATTTTCGCACCAACTCCACCCTTATCGCCCGCAGACTCGCGCGAACTTCGCGTGCCCAGGGACCTCGGTTCAGCGAGTTTTATCTGACGGCCACTTGGACGAACGGCGAGAAAGTTGCCGGAGGAACGGCCGCCGAGATGCGGAGACAAGAAGTCGAGGGCGAGATACAGAAAAAGGCTAACAGGTAGGAGAGGCGCGTACACTTTGAGAAATATCGGGGCGGGGGCGAGCGAGCGCAAGTTCGCGCACTTGTCCTCTTGTCCTTCGTTCTTTTATCTTCGGCTCTCGCGCCGCGCGAACGCGACTCACTGAAGTTTGACAAGGAAGACTGATCTCGCTCGCGATTCTTCCGGAACAACTTTCTGTCTAAGTGTGTTGTCGCTTTTCTTGTTACTATAAGCTTGTTGCTCGATGTTAGGCGATATATATGAGGGGAAGTGGAATCTGCGCGAGAGGGGAGTGGTGCTATAAAAGGGGCAGATTTTAAATGGCACAAATCATATTGCCAAAAATTTAAATGCATTATACATGCAAGTTATTTTCGTATTTATGGCAACACTAGTGCTATAATTGATGTTTCTTCAGATGTAAAAGGAAAATTTTCTTTGTTTTTCTGTGTCGTTTTATGCGATAAAGTTATATACTAAGAGTTAAGGGATTATATCATTAAAAGTGCTTATAGGTATTCAATTGAAATGAAAATATTTAACAGGTAAGCTTGATTGATTATTTTCTTTGTTTTGTGGTTCTTCTATAATATGCTTATTTATAGTTTTGACTGGGACAACATAACAAGTCTTAAATGGGACGTAGTATTTAATTCTCAACTATTTTATTACTGAAACGTTTCCTAGATTTTTTATAAACGTTTTTATTTTTACCACTCGTGGGCATTCCTATATTTCACTTAGTTTGCAAGACACAAATTTTATAAAAATGTTTACTTTATAATTAAAGAATCTAGTAGAAGGTAGTGAAAAATATTGATGATTTATAATACAAAGAGTTACTTTTGCCATAGATTCTATTGTTTTACAGTACTTATTAAGGTTTAGAATTATAATTTTAATACTTGATAAGTTTATTTTCATTAATCTATCCCTTTCAGGACGTATAATCTCCAGAGTTGGGGAAAAGTTTTTCTAAATAAAAATTTCAAATAACGAACAAAAGATAAATAATTTGCATTCGTTATTCGAGACTCGAATAATCGAAGTTATCTTTATTCGAAGAGCAACGAATAAATAATTTTATTCGATGAGAATTTATTGGACGAATAAAGATAATTTTTTTATTCGATGAGAATTTATTCGACGAATAACGATAATTTTTTATACGAAGGTTTTATTCGAATCAATGCGTCGAATCAATTTTTCATCCGTGGCATTTATCTTTTCGAAGTCTTCGAATAAAGCCACGAATAACTTTCGTCAGCGTCGAGCGTGTTTATTCGACCCGCCGAAGGTCGAGCCCGGCCGAGCGGCGAGCGCTGAACACAGCGAGTCACGCTGACGAAAGTTATTCGTGGCTTTATTCGAAGGCTTCGAAAAAGGTAAATGCTATGAATGAAAAATTTATTCGACGCATTTATTTAAATAAAACCTTCGAATAAAAAATTATCTTTATTCGTCGAATAAATTCTCAGCCAGTAAAAAAATTATCTTCATTCGTCGAATAAATTCTCATCCAATACAAAATTATCTTTATTCGTCGAATAAGATTATTTATTCGTCACTCTTCGAATAAAGATAACTTCGATTATTCGAGCCTCGAATAACGAATAAAGATAAAGTATCATTTACTCGATCGTTATTTAAATAATATTTTATCTAGATAATGCCCAACTCTGATAATGTCCCATTTAAAACCTAGTCTTAAAAGGGACATTTTCGACTTACTTAAAAATCAAAAATTTTGTTATTATCCTGTTACCATTGATGAGTTTAGAATATATTTTTATTGAAGGCCAATAAACACACTTTCTATCGATAGACTTCTGTATGAAATACCTATACTTATATTATCAGAAATGGACGCTAAAAAAATTCTTAAGCATAAATATATTATGCTGTATATTTCACGTTGAAATATCAAATCTCGTTAATTTTCGCGACGTTGCCAGCTAGCTAAAATTCAACTGATAATAACGGTTCATATAGTTTTTACTTGCAGAATTCCTTCCTCTATCTAACGCTATATAAATCATCTCTCTATCTCTTTCCGTTTGCGAGTAATAGCAACGGAAGAGAGTTGCACTTTTTCGTGACATGTTAATTCTCAAATTTATCCCCCATACGCGTTGCGTATCCGTTGCGGGCAAAGACGTAGTTCTACGTCAAAGTTATATAGCATCTCTCCCTTACTTTCCGTGCAACATGGAGGTTGAGGCTCATTTTAGAATTCACGTCAAATGGAAAAGTCGTTTGAAAAACTACCCTAAACATTCCTTTCTCTCCCCTTCGTCAACGCCTTCGATACCCAGAAGCCCGGAATAAATCTAAACGGGGGAAAGTGGTCAGTCCCTCGAAGAACACTTGCAATGACACTCTGTTGCCTCCGTAAAACTGATTAATGCGATCTTGTTAGCGCGATGCGCCGCGGAGTCGCCAGTTGGAGATCAAAGCGCGGACAAACGGCGCGCGATGCGCCGCGGCCGCGTCTCGCTTAATTACGAGGTCCTTTTCGAAGCGGGCGACTCTTGACTCGCGCTCCCGACACGTCCTTTTCCTTTCTCCCGTCGGTTTATACTCTTTCCGTGGCACGTCGCGATTATAGCTCCCGCTTTATTAAAGCGCGCGCGGACTTAAACGACCGTGGTAATTGCGAATCTCCGGCTCGTTCCATTGTGTCGCCTTCTCTGCCGCGAGTTCGCCGCTTAAACGGTTTAAAATGATAACGGCTCGCTTCTGTGCTGACATGGATTCAATCTGCGCGCTATCTTCGAGGCTGCGTCCAGATATTTTAGATATGAAAGGTAAATGATGCTTCTATCGAGGCAAGGACTCGAGAATTTCGATCTTTAATTCTATCTATTTAGAAATGACAAAGGGTGTGGATCGAAGAGGAAGAAAGATTCACTTAAGCACCTCGCTCAATTGACTCGATAAAAGGGAATTTTCACTTTTAGTTTCATCCTCTTGGGGACTGAAAAGGGAAGTTAGGCAACTCGAAAATTCAGAGAATTATGCAGCTTTGTGTGCAAGCAGAGTCGTTCATCCGCGAGACAAACCATTTTTTTTTGTCAAATCACCGGTTGAAAAAAATACAGAATTTACTTTATCGTGGAATAAGTACATCGAGAACGAAATATTATACTGAAAAGAGGTTTAAACAAAAGTTGCATCTTTCTTTTGTATCTACAAAACTTTGTAAAAGTATTATCGAAAAATACATACTTTTCAAGTTACCCCCTCCAACAATCCTTAATCGATAATTACTTTTACGCAGATATGTATATATAAAAAAGAGATGCACCTTTGCTCTAACACCTTCTACAAATCCCTCACCGTTTTAGAAATATTCCGCGAAAAAGAAAATTCAGCATTTTTTCAAGGGATGATTTCACCCCCTAAAACCATGGCACCCCACGGCCTATGACACTAGCAAACAATACTCTATCTACACACAAAGTTACATAATTCTCTGAATTTTCGAGTCGCCTAACTTCCCTCGCGAGTAACGTAGCTTGCAAATGGATTATTCTTAGACGAAGAAAAATGGAGAGCTGTATCTGCTGCGATTCGAGGAAGCGTGTTTCCGTCACCAACGCAAACAACTGTCTATCGTAAAGTGTAAGTCTACGTGTCGAAGGCCTCGACAGCGACAGACTGCAACCCGAAGCTTCCGTAACTGGAGCTCCACCCACGATGTCTCGCACTGTGTTCAGGAAAATAGGCGAGTATCGACGACAGTGGATACGCGATATCAAATTCGTCTCGAGATATGTTTCCCACTTACAAATCACAGTGGAAAGTCGCCATAACGGGCACTTCAACCAGGCGTTTCTGCAATTTAAGATCGCAGACTGTGCTTCAGCTCGATCGAACATCAGGAATCTGCAGCAAAAGTATTGGATAGAAGACACTAACCGAGGTTCGACAAACATCTCACATCGCGAGTTGACTCGCCCAGGACGCCATCGAGTTAGAAAACAGCTCAATACAATCTTTATTCGCCAAGAGCTCGCGGCTTGGGACTTTTGAGCATTTAACGTGTAGCCCAAACGAGCTCTCAGCGAATAAATGATGTAGTTTCTCTTGTAAACGAAATGCCAGAAGCTACAGCTATCCCCTCTCTCGAGGGGGACAGGTTAAAGCAAGAAGAAAATCGCAGTGTCCTCGACGATTCTTTACAGTCTTTACACAGTGAAAGTTACAAATATGCTCGACTCGCACCGTTCGCGAGCACGGAGGTCGATCTACTTTTCACGCGTTCAGGCTTCCGCCTTTTTTTGCTCCTCCGACAGATTCAAGGACACCCCAACCCCTATCAGATAAACATGATTGGGAGCGAGTTGATGGATCGACGCTGACGAAACTGACTTTAAGGGATGGGGTGCTGCGGATTAGCCTTCAAGGCAGGGGACGGTGTCTAATTAACGTTTCTTTCGCACTTCTGCGAACTTTTGCGACGATTTTAGATTCCTATCGAGATGAAGCAGAGATTAGATCCACATTCGATGTTGCAAGAGTTGAGACTTAGGTGTAAATGGCACGCCTCCGTGGAGTTAAATTGCAGGTGCGCGAGACTCTTACGTGTACAAGGGGGTTGAAGAGGGTGCAGCTAAGACGAAGGGTAGCGAGACCCCCAGAAGCGTGCTAAAGATAACTGGGACAGCTTGTTCATACTGTGTAAATTCGTGGAGTTGGAGATCAGGACCGCGTGACTCGATGACTCCCAGTAGCGGGCAAACAACCCTCTGGCAGCGCGCGCGAGGTCGGATTTACCCCAGCATTAATGAGCAGAACACCGCTCTTTACGATCGCCTTGGCCAGAAGAGGGTAGCTCGTCACGGAGGGCACGCGAGCTAGCCATTAAAATTCGATCAGATAATTTCATTTGCCCCGCGATTAGGGCGATCGTTTCACCCTCCGCCGATCCCCTGTCCCTCGAACCCAGGCGACCACAATTTTTCACGCGAGCCGCGCAGGAACGGCGACATAAATTTCGGGGTAATCAACATGTCCCCTCGCTAAATGAAAAGAATTCCAGTGTTGTCGGGAAACGCGAGGGACCGCCCCACCGTGACCTTAATTCGAAACGGGGTTGCGGGTCGAGGTCTCGCCCCGGCGAGCGTTCCTCGCGCTGCAACTGCCCCTCGTTCGGACCCGCCAGATCTGTGCCAATGGACGGCTGGAACCGCTATCTCGGTGTTTAAAGGGTTACGACAGCGGGTTGCGTCGTTTTCGGCCACTTCTGAAGACCCACGTGTGAAAATAAAACCTACGGAGCGCTGCCTGCTGCGGCGCGGTTGAGAGGTAATTCGGCTGTGGTACTAGTGGCACGGGGCAATTGAAATAAACGGCACTGACAGGCGTAAACTGAAGGGGCGTTAACCTTCTCGATATTAAAGCTGCTTGCCGAGGACAGCTGTCGCTTCTGTTTCGGGATGAAAGAAAGATAATAAAGTTGGCATTGAAAGGGAGATCGCTGGATATTTAGCTTCTTTTGCAACGCGCAGGTGTATCCCTCGTAAACAGTTTTCCAGAAACGGGCGAACGGCAGAAGTTCTGCGTTCACCGTCGGCAGAGTTCCTCTTTCCACTGCTCCTAACAACTGTTTGCTTCCAAGTGACCTTAATCTAGGAAATGGCCACTAAGAGCAGCGCTTGCTCCGCGGATGCGAGCAAGGTGAAACGCGGACAAACGACCAGAGGGATAGAGAACAGTATAGAGGAAGGATCGAGAGGGAGAATGGGAAGAGAAGGAGGGGATGATCGGGGGTGGTTTGAATGTAGCGTAGCGACGAGCACGCGCGTCTCAACGGAGGCACGCGTCGCGTGGGGCTTTTTCGAAATAAGGTCTTATAAATTCAGAAGCTGGCCCGGTGTCTCGGTAATTCCAAGAAACAGCGCTAGTTTGCATTAAGCCTGCACCGTCGTTGTCTCTCGGATAGGTTATGAAACGTTTATGCCCCCGCCAGATTCAACTTAGGTACACTATACGTAAACGCTTAAGCATTAAAGTGTAGTTAGGCGGAGGTGGTTGGGAGGCTTACAATAAAATTGTTCTTCGATGGATGAGTAGGTAGCAGAGATTCAAAATAAACAGCTATTTGAAAAGTTCGTTGGAAAGAAGTCATTAACACGTTGCGTGCGGCACCAAAAATAGTTGACCTTCCAAAATGACGGAAATAGATTTTTGTACATATAAAGTGCACCCTTTTATGCTACTTTCGACATTTTATAACATTTTAACCAAAAATAATTTGTTTTTGTTAAATACAAAAAATAGCTGCACCATGGTGAAAAACGCTGCAAATTTCTAACGACATGCACACACTGATAAACACGTTCGTACTGAATGCGTATGCAAAAGGAAAATTCGATACCTGAAAAATTCTTCACCTTCCACATTTATTGGGACCGGGCCCAAGGCGTGACCGTACACGTCACCCGCCGTAGGATAGGGATTCCCCATGACGTTACCGTACACGTCACCCGCACGCAACGTGTTAAGTGAAAATTAATTTTTATATAAACAGAAGCTAGTTGTCATTAAATCTCAAAGAAACACCTCAATAAATGAAATGATTAAATAATACTAATTTTTAAGTTTTCTGATTACAGTTAACCATTATGAATGATGAAAATTTTGTTTGTCTTCCAGTAACCATTATCGATGACGGAAATTTAGTTTTGGTTGCCAGTAACCAATATAAATGACCGGAATTTTTGTTGGTTACCAAAATACTCGGGTAACCAAAAGAAAATTTGGGTCATTGATAATGGATACTGGCAACCAAAAATATTCGGGACGTTTATATTGGTTACTGGTAACCAAAATTAAACTTCCGTCATCGATAACATATATTGGTAGCCAAAACATTTGAATCATTCATAGTGGGTATTCGTAACCAAAATATTTAATTAAAGATGTTAACTCTTATACTATAACTTTTAAAATTTGTCTTATAAAGTTATGATGTCTGGTCTGTAGCGATATCTCCGTACCCGCGAGAAGGGTGCATTTCTAATTTCAATCAACCCGTTTTCGTCCACAAGGTGAAGCCTAACCCGATGAGTCCCACTAGCAGGCCTAGGATGAAACGCACCCTTCCTTCCTTTTCTCATTTTCTGTTGTAACGCGGTTAGCAGGTAAACGCGGAGTGCGGGTAATCGGTAATCGGTAAAAATTTTAAATTTTTTGATTTTTGGGACGTAACACTGTCCTACCTTCGATTCCACACATCCAACCTTAACCTCCTCAAGTTCTTCCTGAATCGTCGTATCTACTGCAAAAATAGGTTTTGTAATTCTTATGTGTTCGGGAGCCACGGAAAAAATGGACCTCGGGACGATGGGACTCGGAACCCACGATCTTGCGGATCCTCTGCATACTGGCCATTCGCCTAACCAACTCCACCAACGTCAACTCTCCGAGGTCTCTTATTTCAGGCTCCCTCTTATGGGAACTACTTTCGTTGCTCCCACGTTCCTTTTACTGAACCCGTAATTCTTCTACATTAAATGTTCCTCCCATTAAATGGCAATGTTCTGCGCGCGAGACATTTATCGCGAACGACGAGCACGGCCCCGATTATGGTTCACGCAACAAGGACCCAGCCAGCCGTTATTCTCCTAACTTGGCTTGGGAGCCGTTCGTTTCGGCTTACATAATTTAAAAACGGCAGCAACTGGGTCGCCATCCAACAGGTCCTCGATCTTCAACGACGCTCGGCGAGCGTTCAACGCCACCGGAAGGTTTAAACGAGTGGAATTCGAGCGGCGAAAACGACGAGGGAGCAGCTTGAAACGGGAATACACCGTGGCGCCGGGGAGAACTCGGTCAACGACTTAACCAGATTTGCCACCCCCGGGGAAAAGTTTCTGAAAATTGACGAAGAGCGAGGAACGTCGCGTCGCTCGTTTCTGCTGGTCGTCGTTGCCGCCTCTCTCAGGACAAAACATCCGCCAGCGACGGTTCCTTACCTCCTTGTCGAGAGCCGAAGGCACCGGTGCTTTCAGCGATGATTAGAAGCAGCAGCGGGCTTAATAAAGCTCCCGAGGAAGGCAGCATCTTTCCTGTACTCCTACCGGCGCCTGCGCGACACAGGGTCCTTTAACCGACTTCCCTCATCACAGCACCTCTGCAACAACAAGAAGAAAGGATGAATGATAAGTGGCGGTCCGCGAAAATGGCTATCGCCAGTCGTGTCGCCAGCCACCCGCCCCTTCAGCGTACCGGACGATGAGAAATTAACGAACCACGGCGCTTCTTTCGAGGGGAGGACAGAGGTGGTGTTGCTTAAAGCTGCTTGGGGGATAATCCAGAATTTTTAGGAAGGGGAGCAAGGGGAGGGATCATTTGGAAAGTTTCTTTGGAACTTATTCGCGGTGTAACAGTATTGGATTATTATCATTGTTTTTCTAAGACAAGAGCTGCGACATGCAGCTAACGGTGTGGTGTTACATTCGTGTTTTTTCATCCAAACAAGTTGAAAAATTCCGAGTTGAAAAGTTCCAGCGTTGTGTTGGTGAATTGACTTTTTTTTATACCACTTGGATTTAAAGAATCTATTGCTGTTATTATTATTTTTTTTATTTATAATTGAAGGGCGACGAGATCTTTATTTATGATTCTTGTCTACTAGATAAATTAAAATAAATTTGTATACAAGTTAATATTTGTTAAAATAACTTTCTTTATGATTCCTGAAATAATAGTAATAAAAGTTTTATAATTATAGGTATTATATTTTACGCGTTTTTTAATAGGTACCCGATATTACTCACACCTATAGGGCAAAACCGGATAGGTACTTGCATAGTTCCAAGAAATCTTCTTTTCCTGCGAGCCAAATAATTTTTTCACAGAAGGACCCCCCCCCCCTTTTCTGATTCTGTAAGGTCGAATTAAGAAAGAGTGACCCAAGAAATAGCCTCTTTTTGGTCCCACGATATTGGAACTGAATTTTATGGGAAACGATACCGTATGATGAGACATCAATCACACGAAATTTTCAAGTTGAGGTGACAATTAGTTTCTGAGATATGGGAGGTCAAAGAAGTGAAAATTGGTTAACGCATCAGCCCATACGCTTCGATGTACAGACTTTTATGTCAGTCCGATAATTTAAACAATTATTTCCAGGGGTTTCGCTGACTGCCAACAACGAAATTGAACTTAGATTTTCAAAATTCACGAAAAAAAAACATCAAATCAAGAAATATAAATGACTGTGTAGTGTGTGTGCTTTTTTATATATATATATCAAAATTTACAATGGCCGAACCAATATGGTGGACGATATATTAAAAAAGCACCCACTGACATTTAGATTTTTTGATTTTTATTTTTTTTGTGAATTTTGAAGATCTAAGCTCAAATTCGTTGTGAGCAGTCACCAAAACTCGCAATGGCCGATTCAATATGGTGGACGATATATTAAAAAAAGCACCTACCACACAGACATTTAATTTTCTTGATTTTGATTTTTTGTTCGTGAATTTTGAAAATCTAGGTTCAAATTCGTTATTAGCAGTCAGCAAAACCCCTAAAAATAATTGTGTAAATTATTGGACTGACATAGAAGTTCGTACATCGCAGCGCATGGACTCACACGTTAAAGAATTTTCACTTCTTTGACTTCCCATATCGCAGAAACTAATTGTCACCTCAACTTGAAAATTTGTTGTTATTTTTGTCTCATCATAAGGTATCATTTGGCACAAAATTCAGTTCCAAAACCGTGGGACCACAAAGAGGCTAAAAAAGGCCTCATTTTTGGGTCACTCTTTGCCATCTGACTTTTTGCTAGCAGGAACAATACATCAGGCACACGGTTTTGCCCCACTTTCGTTTAATTTTAGTGCCAATTCTGGTTCTAAATATATTGCTCGTTAGACGAAGAGCCTCATTCCGTACAAATCCAGCCGTCATGTCACTGCCCCCACAATTAGGCAAGTAGAATCCCCAGATCGTGCACGAGCTGCCGCAATTATCCGAGATCGAGACAACCGTTTACTCGATTACAGAGTGTCGTCTTAGCCGTGTACCTTTAAAACGTCCAAAAGTCCAAGTTACAGGGATAGACGTGCACGAAACGTTCCACTTAAGCGAGCTTATCAAACTTCCTCGAATAAACTAGTTTGTAAGTTCTGAAAAAAGAAAGGCGCGCGAAAAGAGGGAAATTCTGCTCGGCCGCGAACAAAGGCGGTGGACGAAGCAGATCGTTCCCCGGCTGCAATTAACTGCCAGCGAAATTGTAATCGTTCCTCGGAAGACTCATCTGACGATATAAACGCTTTGAAGCTCCGTCGTCTCCGTTCTAACGAGGCTGAGTTATTGAAACAAATTTCGGTGAATTATGGATCCGCGGGCGAGCAAAGCGAAGGTTAACCCTTTGTGTCCGCCCGCCGATTGCAATTATCCCGGCTGCGAGGCGATTACCCGTGCAAATTCTTTTTCACCCTGCGATATCCTGTCGCCCGCCCACCAATTCGCCGCTTTAATGAGCCTGGAACGCTTAATACAGTGCTCATCGGGGCGTCAAAATTTGTTGTCTCGGCTTTTTTTCGCGGGCTGATGAGAATCCTGATGGTGTTCGCAAATGAAAGGTGAACAGGCGTGATCATTGTCCTGCGTGGAGAACACTGATTGAGGTGTTTGGTGGAAAAAGGGCACGTACGCCAAAATGCCATTTCAAGAAGATCGATTTCAAAGTTTTCATTACAGTATTACTTAAATAAAAAGTAATGTAATTGAATCCAATTTGTTTTAAGGATGTAGTAACATGTCCTTCAAACGTTCCGAAAACAGAAGTCATGATTTGAAGATGATATGTGTTTATATTTAAAAGTTTCAAGAAAGTGACTTATGTGGTACCCTTTTCCGAAAATGTGGTAAAATCGTCAAAATTTGTTTTTCCGTTTATTCATTTAAATATAATTTTGTTTACAATAAGTAAACAAAATTATACTAATAACAGTTACACACTTTTTATGCATTGCTTAAATAAAAAAAATACAAACTGAAGTATAAAATAAACAAACAATTTAATGTTTTAAGTAAGTATTTTTATACAAGTTGAATGTGTAATTTTGGTGACTTAGCTCCAATAAATTATATAAGGTATATTCGTGATCTTTTTCCGAAACTATTACGCCTTTTCCTCGTCAATCAAACACGCTACGTTACAATACAGCATCCAGCGAGCTAATGTAAACGCGAAAGACGTAATATGACCTTGGTATATTATAGATACTATGTGTATAACATATACCTGAGTCGACATAAACCACTTAAGGAAAAATCGCCCATAAACCTATATGTCCATAAGCCTTTTTCCATCAATGGCTCAATTGTAAGTATTTCGCAGGTTCCGGTGAGCCGTGGCATTCGCTGACTTTCGTAGAATTCGCTTACGTTGTTATCTGTGACGTGAGAAGTGAGCAATGAGAGGATGGAGGACGAAGAAGCTGAAGTGGCGAAAAATCCCTACGGGTAAGTTTACGTTAGAGCTGCAATAAACGATCAGAGCGGCGATGAAAGCGAACCGTAGAAATACATTCTATAGTTTTATAATGGAAGTGTTTGAAGCAGCGTTCACGAAGAGATGACCAACGATACCTACAAGCGTCCGATCGACGCTCTTATATTTTCTATCGCAGCTCCGCCGTAAACTTACCTTAGCTCAAGCTTCCTCCGTTCTTCCACCTTCGCCAGCCGCGTCACGTGACGTTGAGCGTCCCTCCCCGCGGCCGCGCAATCGCGCATTAATTAAAGGGTAATTAGTCCGATATTCGTTGGCCATTTATTATATTCCAACGACGGGCAATTGCCTGTGCAATTTCTCCGGCGTTATTGTCGTTCGAATGAAAATGTAATAAAATTTCATCGCGATTAACGGCCGCGGCCGTTTGTTTCGCGTAATAAACGTGCTCTCTAAATTACATCGCCGCCCGGCGAAATTTCAATGGCAAATACCGCCCGGAATCCGAGCCGGCCGCGTTCGACGCGCTCGCCGCAGACTCGATCGGCTCCGATCTTACAAGGGGATCGGATATTTTTAACCCGTCATTAGGGGTCGTTAAGCTCGAGCGACAGGGAGGAACGCCGACAGTGACCCTCCGAGGCAATTCTGGCCTCCTCGTTGGTTAAATTAAAAGGAACGATGCAGCGTTCGATTTCTGCTCGTTGAATGCGCCGTGTTATCCCCGTCGCCGGGATATTGATTACACCGACTCTTTATGCACAGTTTAGTACAGCAAAGGGAATTCATTAAACACGTTAGAAAAGTATCGAACCGTCCTACATGCGTGCTGTGCTAATTCCCTTACCATTGACAGTGATGCAATAGTTTTGATACGTAGGGGCGGATTTTGGGATTTGGCGTCCCTACGCTGACAAGCGTATGCCGCTCTTTCTCCAAAATATCATCAAATATTTTAATTTAAAAAAATATCGTTATTAAAAAAAAAGTGAATTTTTTTTAAGTTATCTCAAGCCTCTATGTTTAAACCTTCTTCAATTTATTTTGCCGAAAATAACCTGTATACCTACAAATCCACCCCTGCTAATATTGTTATATTCCCATCTTGCCGTACTTTACCTGAAGCGAGCAGCCGAACGTTCAACAACTGACGAGCACGATGACAACGTCACCGCGAAGAAAATGTTCTATTTACTCCAGTTGCTGCGTATATTCGCGAGCCACTCGTCAGCAAAGCGTGAAGGGCAACTGGAGAAGATCCAAGCAGCGGCAGGCCGCATCTACGGCGGCTGAGGCCGGGGGTGGGTCACCATTGCCAACGTTTGCCCGAACTTATTTATTTTTCCGCGGCGAAACGTGCAGCGAGACACCGTGGAAAGAAGGGAGCGAGAGAAGAGAGTGGCGTTGGCCCCGGGGGCGCGTTGGGTTTCCATTATGCTAAACCGCAAATGGAGTCCTGCGATCGAGTGTCTCTCCACGCCACCCCCGCCCCGGGGGCACACAAAGCCGCTGGAATAAGGCTCCTAAGGTGTAATGTTACCGAGAAATTAAATTCTCTCGTTCTCTGCGACCGCCTCCGTCCCGTTCCGCTCGGTCCGATTGCTGGCCTTGTGCCTCGCCGTTCCTGCCAACAGGCCCTTCCATGGGTCAACAAGGAATTCCTCCAGCGACAACGATCCGGTCTCGAACAGGGCCCCTTGTCGAAAAACTTTCGGCTCTTTCATCTATTCCTTATGGAAAGCGAGGCCTGGGCCACTCGGAACACCTCGGGCAAACCGAGATTAAAATCGGTGTGCGAGAGTCTCTGAATAATAGTCTCAGATTGGAGTACCATCGATTTATTTGCACCTTAGTAACAGAGGTGTAGGTATATTACGGAATAATTATGTATATTACTGTTCTGAAGCTGATCAGATGGATCGTTAGAAAGAGTTTTCAGTATTCTACCAAGTAAAAGTTCCCTTTTAACAATTTCACTTTATTTTTAATAAGGATAGTCTACACAGGAGGTGTCTTGCTTGAAATTGTATAGAGACTACTGCCGGTTTTTGTGACACGAGTATGTAGAAGGAGTAGAGAGAGAGAAAGAGATGGAGAATGAGGAGGTATTACTACATAATAAGGAAGATTAGGTATAAAGCAGCGCTTTTGCGCACATTACATCCTTCTTTATCTCTGTTAAGGGGTCGTGCCTAGTTGGCAGGCGAAAAAAAAACGTGATCTTCGGAAATTTTTTGTGGAGAATCTAATGTATATTTTATACAACTATTTGCTTATTTTAAAAATACATATATTCAGCAACTTTCAGTATTTTTGTTATGGGAAAATATTAAAAAATGAACGAATAACAGCCACTCTCCCGAAAGCTATTTTTTTTTTTAGAGGTGAGCACGATTTCTCCAAGCCGGATCATCTGAAATCGAACAGTGAAGAAGATTCTGTTAGTATATGAGTTTATCTAGTTCGTGAACGTAGGATTTTTGTTTTTGATGAAAACTCTATTTTTAATTCACGAAACACGAATAATTCAGACATCGAAAAATCATGATTTTGCGTTAAACGGCCGCCATTTTGTCGCAAATCATTTTTTTGAAAAAATCTTGCCTTCACGAACCAGATAAACTCGTATATTAACAGAATCTTCTTCACTTTCTGATTTCAGATGATCCGGCTCGGAGAAATCGCGCAGCGCTATTATAAACTCAGCTACTTATGAGACTGGCACCTCCTTAAATTACGCACCTCTGTTAATGTGTGTTGATGAATGTCGACTATTATGTTTTTGTTTTTTGTTTTTATTTTTATTTTATTTTTTGTAATTTTTATATTTTTTATATTTTTTATATTTTTTATATTATTTATTTATTTTTTGTTTATTTTAGTTTTAAGCTATTTTTACACTGTTTTTCTCTCTCGTACTTAAATGTTACAAATCTATGTATTCTAAAGGGTTCTCCCGTCAAATAATAATAATAGTAATAATAATAATAATAATAATAATAAAAACAGCTTCCGCGAGAGTGGCTGTTATTCCTTCATTATTTAATATTTTCCCATAACAAAATTCCTGAGGGTTGCTGAATAAATGTACTTCAATAATAAGGAAATGGTTGTACGAAACATACATCAAATTTTTCACAAAGAATTCCGAAAAACGGCGCCCTTTTTCGTCTGCTAACTAGGCATGACCCCTTAAGCTTATATTTAAACTACTCTCTTAGCGCAATAAAAACGCTAAGAAATCGCCATCTGCCGAAAACTCCGCCTATATTAATCCGCACTAAAAAAGCAGACGTCACTCTTGTTGAACGCCCCGTAGTAGCCACCCTCCTCTCCTCAAGTTTTCTTGTCACGGAACGAACAAACCCGCGACACCGTGTCACCGGCGCGCCCCGCTATCTGCACACGTACGCGAACAAAAGGATTCGCCTGACATTCCAGCTTTTTGCCCGCGAGCACGTCCCCGACGATGATTTTCTCCGCTTTTCCCTGCGAGCCGGTCCCGAGATCGTCGCGATGAATTACGGTGAGCAGCTCCCGGTGAATTTTGATCGCGGCCGCCTCGCACTCGCTGCTCCCACTACATTCGCACCCGTGCGGGCGATTTCCGATCGAGATCGACCATCCGCGAAGAAGAAGGTCAGGCGGCTTGCGAGCGACGACCGCTTCGATGAACGACCGCACGCTCCAGCGACTGTGTCTAAGCGGGGGAACTCGAAGAAAATGTAATACTGCTTACAGTCGGCTAGATTTTTGCGCCAGTGGGAGAGCTTCGAGCTATCGAAGTTGGAGAAACTTTGGAATAAGCGAGACAGCGATTTTAGGTAAACCGAGGCACATTTTTCTCAGGGATTTCAGACGTCAGCTTTTTCGCAGACAGTTGGAGAACGAGCTCCAAGTTTCCCTCCGCCAAGCGCGGCGGAAAATGTTGGACACGAGTCAAGAGTCGGGACGCGGCGATGGAATCGGTCCGATCGGGGAACACGAAATTCCGAAGTTCGCATCGACGCGACGTAGAGCGAGACTCGACAACAGCTTTTCACGTGCCCTTGAAACTTCCTTCGGTATAAATATTGAATCTGTGTCGGGAATGCTGAAGCGTTGCCGGCTGGCTAATTTGACGAGACGTTTTGTCGCTGCAGTGACGCGAAATGGAGGGAGTGTAGAAGAAAAAGGGAACCTTGGGACTCGAAAACACGATCTTAGGATCCACAGCGCGGTTCTCCTAATGCCGATTCCTCGAAGTCTCTATGTTTCGGACTCTACTTAACGGGGCGCCATCTATGTGTCAATCACACCGTTACTAAACGCCGAACTCCTACAGAAGCGAGAGCAAGAAAATTAGTTCGAGTTGCTAATAACCCAACTTAGAGGTTGATGCGACTTAAAATAAATAAATTAAAAAAAAATTAGTTCCGTTTCCACGATAAACGGGAGTTCGCAGTTTCCCTCGACACCTCGGAAGCTTAATATGCGGCAGAATGTACCTGAGATAAAAAGGTAGAGAGCGAGCGAGCGACTCGATTAAAAGTATTATTCTTCAGCGCGAGGGATTAAAGATGGTACTCGCGGGATTGAAAGGGGATCTCGCGCGGAGAGCGCTGCGGTCTACGTCAACGACGCTGGAGCAAAGGAAATCCTCGAATAACTTCCGACATCCGACGAGTCTGAAGCGTTACGGCAAGTGCGCCGCGACTCATTACCATCCATCCTATTCCAAGCTGCCGTTTTTCTCCCGCTGGCAGCCAGCGAAAATTAACGCGCGCCTTTCATCGCGACACTGCAAACATGCCGCGAATGATATTACAGCGAGCTTCGAGCGGCTGTACCTCGCCTTTCGAGTTAGCGCGAGCTCGCTGCTACTCGCCGAGGAAGAACGAATCGCGGGAGGCGAGCAGAAGCTAACCTGCGAGCCTCGTGGAACCTCCGAGGCTGCGGCTTCGCGTCATAACAGGCTGCAGATGCGTCGTCTAAATTAATGGAGTTCTAAATTCATAAGTTCGCTTCTGTGCTAGAGCTGCGGTACCTTCGTATTTCCAATATTATGTACCATACAGGGAGGCGTTCGTTTTTGGTCCAAGTCAATTTTCCTCGTGGCTGACTAAATATTATTCTTAGTACGTTGCTCGAAGCCTGCGTCGTTGAAACTTCGCGCCATGCAGCCACCGCAGCGACAGGACGATGTGTCATCGTATTCGCGATGGAAACTTTTGTATGATTCACGTCCATAGCCTTGGGAGTGCACCTTTAGGTACCGGGGTATTTCCCTGTCCAGATCGCGGAGTCGCGACTCCAGCGAGAAAAGAAATGAGAGAGAGAGAGAGAGAGAAAGAGGGTGTAGAAAGTAGGTGGTAGGTCGCAAGGGAAAGACAAGAGTGGTCGAGGAAGCTCGCCCCCAAACAATGGAATTCTGCTCGTTGAAAATTTTCTCCAGTGTCACTGCTCGGTGATCCCCCACGAATTACACCGCCTCCGACCCCTTGCCTTGTCTCCGTCATATTTCGTAATATCGCGGGATCTCGCGGCGGTTCGGTTGGGACAGGGCACGGTAGCTCGGTAAATCGTTTTCGAATGGGAAAGGAAAACTTGTTACGCGGGGCCGGGAAGAGGTGGGATGTGGAAGACGCTGCCGGGATCCTCCGCGGAAGTGAAACGTAACGGTCCGCGAGGAAGTAGGAAATAGTGACGGGGTGGCAGTCGCGGACACGCGGCGGAATCGGGAGTTATGAATGCGTGGAAGAATCAAGGGACCGAGAGAATGGGGCGGGCGGGATGAGGTGAAATATAGGGGTGAAAGGAGAAAGAATCGACTGGTGGTAGGTTTTGGAATTATGTAAGGAGTGAGTGAACTTTACGAATGATGGGAATGAAGTTTGCATGGAGCGTTCTGATTGAAGACTGCGGCGCGCAGGAGGGTGAGGAGTCAGTCGGAGTGACAGAGTCGTTGCGACCGAGTGGCTGAGATAGACTTTCGGAAGTTTTAAGAGAGTTAGAGTTATACGGAGAGTGCGTCGTAACATAGTTTGGGTATTAAACGCATTAGTAGCGTTAATTAAAAGGGATCCCTTTCACCGATCCTGTCTAGCCACTAACATCCCTGGCAGTACAGGGTGCTTCCTATCCTCTGATCTGTCCAAAGATTTTCCCGAACTTGTGTACAGACTCCTCGTTGCGTAATCGAAGATTTTTCTAAGACACAATTTTTGAATTTGCAAGCTCCTAGCTCCAGTAAATTTGGACATCTCGGGGAAGGAAAACGCAGGAGCAAATGAGAGGAGGGGGTGGAGCAGGAATGGGGAAGTCGAAGGCGCGAGGCAAAAAGCTGCAGCGCAAGAAAGAGCGCCCCGGAAGTGGAACTCCATGCTGACGAACAATGCTGGCCCGCTGCGGGGGAGTGAAAATTCCCACGGATTCGCGGGTAGGAACACGCGTCGAAGCGACTTCTTTTGTCCGCCCTGGCAAACGGCGCGGAGCCTCGAGATCGGCCATTTGCCAAACGAGATTGGAGATTTGCGCCGTCGGTTCGTCGGTTATTATCGTCGACGTGTACGGGCGACGAAAGAAAGGGGCTAACGCGGAAGGGGGGGGGGGGGGGGGCAGGAGGCGCCAGCGATTTCTTCGCGACGGAGAACGACCGATTTCTTTCCCATCGACGCGTTAACTCCAGCGCAGCACCGTGCAACCGAGTGCCGAGGAAATAAAAATCCGAGTAATAAATACTTGCAAATTCCTAGTTTGCTCTGCATAAAATAAATAGACGAAGTGTAGTTAATTGTAAAACAGAAGGGCACCTGAAAGAAGCCGAAAGGGAAGTTGAAACGTCGAACGAAGATGAATCTCGGAGGGAGTTAAGGGCCCCCAGCTCGACTCGGGGAAACAGAAGATCGAAACGCGTAGAATTAGTCCCGAGCATAATCTGGAATCGTGGAGCCGTAAGGGTTCCAAGTCGCGTGCAGTGGAAATCAGCGAGGATTCGGTACTCTGCGCGCGGCGTAAATCGAATTTCCATGGAGACGGTAGCACGGAAAACCGTTTCGTCGTCGCAGCCCCCTCTGCTATCTGCCACCAATTATCGTGTCTCTCATTCTCGGTAGCAATTAACATCCCTCTTTGTTGTCTTTCCCAAAATTACCGGAATTCGGGGACGGGAATGGCGGTGGAGCGTAGGAGGATGGTGGGGCAGGCGAGCGACAGAGGAACGACCGAGCGAATTCACGACAATTTGCCACACGCATCGAGAGTCAAACTCCCTTGAACGCTTTCCGCGATTCCCGCATCCCCTTAAGATTCCACGAATTGAATCGACGCGGTAACCGGTGTAACGCCAACAATATCATCCCCCTTCGCCTCGTTCCGTCGTGTCCTCCTCCGCCCTTCTCCCCCCCCCCACCCCCACCTCTTCCCCGTCGTCTTCGTCGTCGCGGCTTATACAATTCCGTGTGCCGCGTGGAGCCAATTACAACGTAAGAAACGTTAACTTAGTTTGTCAAGCAGTTAACACGAGGGAGGCTGTTCCAGGGACCGAGGGTGCGTGCGCGCCGATAGCTGCGCCACCAGCGGATAACTAGTCGAAGCTGGAGCCAGCTACCCTGATCCCAACCCCCTCCACCAACTATCTCTCCCCGGTTTTCCCTCCCTTTCTTTCGTTTCTTTAATTTATTCCGCCGCTTGAAACGTGCAATTACGTATCGCTCGAGCACCACTTCACGATTATGCAGCGTGTTTTATGACGCAAGGGGAGGGGGGCGGGGTAGGTTTCGAGGATCGATTCCAGACTTAACGCTTCAGGGGATGATAAACGAGCTCGCGATGATATGCATACGTCTGTACTCGCGCCGCTGTCGAACGTTACTCGTCTTTCGGTTTCGATAACTAGGAAGTGGCGCAAGTATCTCGCTTCCACCTGAATCCATATATTCCGCGGATTATTATCGTAGGTGAAGTCGTTTATGGAGGCGGAGCATGTGCACTCTTCGACACTGGATCCCCAAGGCACTTCAACCTGCCGCGATACGATTTGCATCGTGTTCTGTCGGAAGCGAAATTCCCGGAACTTTTCATTACCGAAAGGCAAGAAACGCGGCGGCGAGGAGCAGCTCCTGGCGCGTAATGCATGCATGCACGCGTGTGACGCACAGACACGCGGGTCGCGGGGTAGTCGAACCGAGTGCTTCGCCAGCCTGAAATTCCAGGATCGACTGTTCAGCTTCCGACAGTTGGGCGCGAAACCAACCCCCGCCGCACGCGTGTCTCGGATGTTTGAGTGCGTGCGTGTGCCGCGGCTGCTGTGTGGGAATTTGCTCGCGAACGCGCGCGGGTAAAGGGAGGACTGAGCCCTGATTATTGCTCGTCAAGTTGGCCCGTTGCGCGGAACCAAGTTATAGGCCAAGGGAAACGCGTTCTCCGTTATTTATGCCCCGAATAATACTCCGCCGTTTCAGCTTTGGCGGGGCATAGAATTATAGGTAGGGCGGACGGAGATGAAAGGAAGGTGCGTTTCGTCTTGGGCAGCGTTGCCAGGAGAAATTCCCTCCGAGGGACATACTGTAACGTCACATGACCCCCGCTACCACTCTATACCTACCTCACTTGCATCACGTGACTTGAGTGACGTTTATATTTGAGGCAGTGAGAGCAACAACGGACTAACCCACATGTTTTTCGAAATTTAGTTAGCAGTAATAATGTATTCCAATAGGATATACTAATCATATAAAATAGGAAAAAAAAATGTTTTCAATGCGGGTTAAAAAGTCGGGTTGTTGCTCTCACTGTCTCATTTGTCTCTGACTCTCTCCATAATCTCCATCTCCATTTGTTTACACTATGTGCCATGACGTCACTACTACATTAGTTCATTAAGTGTATAACTAGGGTAAACCAACCAGTAAGTGACCGCATACCAGTCAATGACCATTAGGCAAAGGAATGTCAATTATAAATTTAAAAATATTATATGTTTATAAATGGTGTGTAGTTGCACTTTTAATATCCCATATTTTTAGTTACGCGTATTAAGCAAACATTAATAAGTACAATTCTTATTAAAAGTATGCGGTCATTTACTGGGCTTCTACGCGTTTTGCATTTTATAATCGTTTTTTTTCTTAAATTACGATAAGGATAAGTAAATATTTTTATAGAAATTTCAAGAAAAATTAATTTTATATGCAATTTTAACAATTTTTTTGTTGTTATACATAAATATATTCAAGTATTAATGTCAAAGGTCCATAAATTCAGCAATTCGGTCATTCACTGATTTAGTTGGTTTTTACCCTACTTAGTTTTCTTCTTTTCCCTCGAACCTGGCAACGTTGGGCCTGAGCCTCCCGCTAGTGCACTCATCGATAAGCCTTAGAAACTGGTATATAAAGGAATGAGTAGACGAGACAGAACTTGCGAGAGAGCGGAACCGTCGAGAGGCCCTCTAGTGGTGGAGTCGGAGGTATCGCGACACAGCTTTCAATTTCGTCGAACCGTCCAAGCACTTGTAATACATTTCCCGTCGATCCGAGTTTTTATCAGCGACGCGAATTCAAATCGTAGTGGAATTTCCATGTCCGCCGTTCGTACACTCATCGGTCCATTAACGCGTGCTCGTGTCTCTCGGAAAACTGGGTGCACAAATTTTGCGCGAATTTACGAGTACAAATTCCTCATTACTACGGTCACTGCTGCCTTCGACTGCCAAAGAGGCGAGCAACGAGGAGCGAGGAGTCACAAGGGACGGAGCTGTTCGGGCATCAGCGGCGCATTTCCATTAATGGTAATATAGTATTTTGTTAATGATACAATATAACGACGGGAACATGTATCTATAAATCCGGCGTGTCGTTAGCCGGCTGGCGACGCGCCATAAAAGTGTCGTAAACTAAAAGCCGCGGAAATGAAGGACGTGGATTGGAAGAGTGGCAACCTGGATCCTTGATGAAGCTGGGGAGAGTGAATTGCGGCGTGCTCGGGCTGTGCTCCGATTTTTAATTATTCTCGTCGGCGGGAATGTAAAAGCTTTGTTGCGATAAATCGCGAGAAGTCACTGTGCCAGCAGGAGCTCGGCGAGCAAAAGTACGAATCTCGGGAGTGTTCGATGGTATCGCGAACGCACTGGCAAAGTAAATTTCTACCTCCGAAACTAGCTGCATAGGCGGCTCTAACGTTCCTCCACCTGTCTGCCGGTCGGTTCCCCGAAAAGGAGCCTCTCACAGGCGGCAGTGTTCAATTTACAAGCGAGGCCTTCATCCGTGGACGTAAGCCATGCGTTAGGAGGCCCTTTCCAGCCAAGGAATTACTCTCCCCGAACTCGTTAATCTTTCCAATGCGCATATTGAGCTCCAGAGGCGCGTAAAACAGGGCCAACGACTGGGGGGCCAGGCTGCAATTTATTAGGAGGCAGGAACGTTACCACCCTCCTGTGACGACGTAACCCTTCGTATCCTTCGGCGTGGCTAATTGAAAGCAGATTCAAGGGTTAGCGCAGGTGGGTGCCTGAAAAGGTGATACGCCGTAGGTAACGCGACACCTGGATAGTAACCCGCGACAGTTTGCGTTTGGCCACTTGCGCGCTTTAGGGCACCCCGACTGCAATCCCCCGTGTCGCGGCCCAGCCTCCCCGAGCCTCCGCGCTCCTCCAGGAACAGTATAAGTCCCGCTACGATGCCCAAGGTGGCTCGCAACTGTTATAACTCGAATAAGTTTGTAACCAAGATCTCACCCCTTTCACCTGCTCGCACACCACCGCCCACCGCCCCCTCGATATACCGCCGAGACCTCGTAACTCGCGGCGAAACGCAATTCCTCGGGACGTAATTGGCTGCCGCGCGGAATTGCCTTCGTTCGCTTCCGTTCCTTGCAGCCAGCCGATTCTCGAATGCTCTTCCTGGCTTTTGCAAATTGCCGCTCGTTGGTCGCGTTAGAACCCTCTGACAACTGGTTCCGTAACGAGGCCGGCTGCCGCGGAGCTATTTTTTAGGGGCAATCGGGGGGAAGGTTACTAGCGAATTATACAGGGTGTCCAAGAATTGAGGGCAATCAGGAACATGCGATATCCTGATGCAAGAAGACATCGAAACGTCCTTTACCGTTTTGCGATCCGAGGCATCGTTCTCGAGATATTAACAATTGATAGGTGGAACTTCCGGGCCGCGCGGTTTAAAGTCGAGTCAGTTGAGCGCGCTAGGGGTCACTGCTGTGCGCCAGCGCGCTCGGCTTTAAACCTCGCGGCCCGGAAGTTCCAACGTCAATATTCAACCGTTAATATCTCGAGAACGAAGCCTCAGATCCCAAAACGGTAAAGGACTTTTCGATGTCTTCTTGTCTCTCAATTCTAGGACGTCCTATATTAGGCATTTTGGGCGTTGAAGAATATTGTTCGTGAGAGGCGAAGATTACCTCAACGTTATTTATTCACGCGTAATTGCATCGCCGTGCGCGGTCAATTAAGGAACTGGCGTTCCCATCACGCATGTGTCCGCACTTTTAAGTGCCGCGATCCGATCGAAAGGACTTGATTTGTGTGCGAAGATTTTCCATCGACGCATTTATATTCATAGCCCGTGAGAGCTCGTAGTTGGAGAATAGGTGGCGAGACAGAGAATCATAGGAGAGAAAGAGGGAGAGGGAGGGTAGTCGCAGAGCTAACAAGTCGAAGTAGTGAGGGGTGGTCAGGGGTTGGCTGTGGCGGCGGTGGCAACGGTGGAAGGAGATGAACGAAGTCGTGCTAAGCAACTTAGATTAGTTGAATCGACTGGCCTCTGCTGGCGAACCGCCAGGCCAAATTGTCAAGAGAATTGCTCTCCAGTCTTGCCGCTACACCGCACCGCCATTCCTCACCATCCTCCCCCCGCTCCTCCATCCCCTTTTTCGCCGATGTGCTTCCTCGTGCGCGGTGAAACAAAATGAAGAACCGTGCAAGCCCGTCCCGCAGAACACCGGGAAAGAAATTCGGCCAACGATCTCATCGTTATTCCCCAACAAATACGAAGTCCCCCGTCCGCATTAATATTTGTACCGAGGCTCGAACGAGCAATCGAAATTCCAAGCCACGGCGGGACCGATCGCCGGGGGTCCATCGACACCTTTGAAATTTAAATTTCCCAGAAGAACCAACGTCCATTTGCCTAAAAAAAAAAGCAAAACCCTCAAACTCCTGCAGAAGCACCAGACACTTTCAAGCTGCCTGCGAAAATGAGCAACGAGTTTTAATTTCTTGAAGTCTACATTACAATGGAATAAAGATTCTACAGTCGGTGGCGTCCAGGGACGACGAAGGAGGTTGGAGAAAGAAGAGGAAGAAGGAGCTGGCGATCGAATCGAAGAGGAGGAAAACAGGAACGGGTGGCGCAGCCCGCAATATGGATTCTGAAGGAGACGTTTGTTAAATGACTCGGGTGCCGGCGCAGCCAGATGATAGATGAGGACGCGGCTGCTTCTCTCCATCGCATCGGCCGGTAACCTGGAAAAACGGCGCCGCCCTTGCACGGAATCCAATAAAACGAGACCGCGTGCCAGCAGCTATACAGGCCCGATCGGCCGCGCAGGAAATAAAGGATCGAGATAAAACCGCCCCCGACGTGCAGTAACACGTACTCTCGGCCAACTTCGAGTGTCCTCGAGCAATCATTTTTACCATCGGCCCCGGGACACGGAGCACGCTTGGGACCGTTTTCGCCCCTTCCAACGTTTCATCGTTCGGAGCTTCGACCCGCGGAAGAATCTGGGCGATCTTGTTGCTAATTTCGATCCACGGGCGAGGGGAACTAAACACACTTCTCCCAATCAATAAAGAGTGGCCATGTCGGCAGTTGGTTGTCCAGATGTTTTGTCACTAACTAGATATTTATTTTTTTCACACATGGGAAGGTTAGAAAAAAAATTCAGACGCCTTCCATATTCTCCAGACCAGTGTTTCCCAATGTTTCTCAATATTCAAATAATCAGCCCCTCCCCCTCCGCCCATATAAGATCAGGTAAATTTAAGAAGGTAAAGAAAACACATTAAAAATAGATACTTCAGAATATAATTCTAACTGAATAATATTAAAATAAAAACTCCCCAAAAACTCTGGCGACCCTTCAGAAAACACTTTGCAACCCACAGTTTGGGAATCTGTGCTCGAGATATTTCACAGGAATAACATTTACAAACGAAGACGATTTAAAGTCAACACTGGGGCCATTCTTTTTTCATGAAAAGAAAATAAACTTTTTTGGAAACGGAATATGCAAGCTTGTCTGGCGTTAGAAAGAGTTATTGAATATAATGGTGATTACTTACGTACTTGCTTGAACGGTTAAAGCGATTGAACTGATATTGAAACACGCCATCGCCCGTTTTAAAGCTACGAGAACTTTCCGTGGCACCTAATAGATTAGGGGAGCCTCTGCCGCCTCTGAATGTCGAGTTTGCGAGCAGCAAGTGGGGGCAAAAGACGCGGGTGAAGGATACAAGGTACCAGAAGGACTGCCAACCTCCTGCACCAATTTTCGAGCATCTCGGTACCTTTATTACCAGGACCAGCGATAAATCAACGGTTATCGTGGTCGCCGCGGTGTTCGCGCCAAAAATCAAGATCGAACCCGGCCCCGGAAAGGGGCACCGCGAAAATTGCTTCGGGCTGATAAATGCCCGGGTCCGCGGGAGTGATCGATAGCAAAAACTACTCGACAGCCAGTTAGTCCGAGGGACAATCCTCGTATCTCGTTGCGTTAACAAATCGCAGCCTCCTTTTGTCCGTGCTCTTCCTCCCGACGATGTAGATACTGCCCAGGGATTGCGGCTTTGTCGTGAAACTCAAATCCTTACAATAATTGGGGGGGGCGAGAGCGGAGTTTGACGTGGCCGAGCGCAAACACCGCGCGGCCATCGGCCGACAAAGCTGTGCTTCAGGAATTGTGGCGGTCTAATCTGACGTAGAACTAACGGCCGTTTGCCCTTCTACGATTCTCGGATTTCAGGGTCGACTAATCGAGCGTAGACTCTTAAACTTCGCGTAAACATTAAGGTTCGAGGTGCAGCGTTGCGGCGATTTGCTTAAAAAGAATTCTGAACAAGCGGAGCTACTAAAAGCTGTTCCCAAATATGTGACCTGGTAGCCGGTAGAGACGAGAAGAGACTGAACAAATAGGCACTCCCTAATGGCATATAACTCCTAAAGTACAAAAGACAGAAAAAACTTTGAAACGAAAGTTCAATGGCACAATAAGCGCTGCAAACCTGCGTTAAAATTTTTTTAAAAACGATTCTTTTCCGTCGGGAATGTTTTTTTAAACTCTCGTCAAAACTTCGTTAACGCAAGTTAGCAGCGCGTATTATTCAATTAAACTTTTATTTGAAACATTTTCTTCCGTCTCTTGTACTTCAGGAGTTATATGCCAAAAAGCGGGAGGGCCTTTTTGACTTTGAGGGCACGAATGAAACGTACCATTGTTCTTGTCTTGAGTAACTCTATAAACCCAGAATGTTGCGTTCCAACCCGTGAGCGCGAGTACCCGGTGTTCCCTTGTAAGAAACACTGGAGAGTTCAAGTGGGGTAAATAGTCTCCGAAGAACAAGAGACTATGGCAAGCAACTGTATTATCTATTAGTCAATCGTGGAAGGGACATTACGTTATTAAAATCATACCCCCGTTCCTTTCTGCCAGACCCCGGCGTTCCCCGCGAATCCTATTAACGTCTTTAAAAAGGAAAACGGATCGGGAAAGCTGCTTCTTGTCCCCTGTAAGTCTATCCTGTTGTCAATTATCCAGAAACTTGCTACGACCGACAGGCAGTCGAGCTTACGTAGCAATTGGAATCAAGCCTCCAGCGGGATACAAATTTTCATGGAAGAGGCTCTACCCTCGTCAACCCGGGACATTGAACCTCGATGTAAAAGTCACGTCCTACACGTTCTCGCTCCATCTTCCATCTTCCATTTCCTGTATCTCCCCCTCCCCGCCCCTTAACCCCATCACCTTGCACTCCTCTTTTTCACCCTTCCCCTCATATCTAACTGCCCCGTAGCCTTTGAGTGAATCATAATTCAGACCGTCCGGGAATCCGTTCGCTCCGTTCCACGCGGACGCCCATTCCCATTGACACCGGGGCTTTATCAGGGCGCAAGTGTTCCCAGGCATATTCCCCGGGTCGTTTATCAGCGAAGTTGGAGCAAGTTACGAGGGTATCGTGTGTGCGCGAAAGGGTCGAGCAGCAGTCGCAAGAACAACGCTCCCCGAGTCTTCGCGAGCCCCCGTCGATCCATTCCCAGCGTTCTTCCCACCCGTGGAAGTCATCGACAAATGCATCGGCGCCGTGGCTTCGACGAGCAACGCCCGCAAACTGATACGGGACGTCCAAGAGCGATGGACGTTGCCTCGAGCTGGCTTATCGACGCGAGGGATCCCTTATCTGTCCGTCGGGTTAATCTCGGGGAATCCCTTCTGCGCGGTGTTATCTGGCTCGAGTCGCAGGGCACCGTCTCCGAGCGGGAGACATGGGAGGGGTCGGGACGACGCCACCGCAACTTTTTAACAGTGCTCGATAAATCTCGACGCTTCCTCGATCTCCGCCGATCTCTTTCTTCTGCGACTCCTCTTCCACGCCCCCACTCACTCTCTCACTCTCTCTCTCTCTCTCTCTCTCTCTCTCTCCTTTCTCCAGGTCTATTTCGTTATTGTTTCTTTCCCCTTCGATTCCTCCAGAGACCATCGGAAGCTCGGCCCTCCTGGCATTGTCTCAGCGTCGCTGGTCAAGGGTACCGCGCTATCGATTGCCACGGAAATTCAATAAGCTCCGTGGGAGAACTCGCCGAGCCGCGTGTTCGAGAACGATCGAAAGCTTTCGTCGCGTTTCTACTGTGTTACTAACAGTGAGAGTCAAAGGGATGTTTGAAATTGATTATCCTAGAGAAGGTTGGTGCTAGATTTTGTCACTGACCTACTCTGGAATATTCTTCCTTCCTAGTGACAAGCAGATGTCTTTAGGTGCCCGCCTCCAATATTTAGATATGTTTTAGGGGACCGAAAAATAAGAAAAATAAATATAAGGTTTTTTATAGCAGCACGTTTTCATATTTAGGGGTTTAAGCTACCCCCTAAAGTTCATAAGAAGAGGTACAAAAGTGAGTGGCGACAAGAGTACAATACAGCAAGTTATGACGAAATTGAAATTTATATAAAGTTTTATTCAACACAATGTTGTAATATTTTTTAAACTAATAATAGAAACTGTTCTACTTCTTCTTATGAACTTTGAGGGATAGTTTCACCCCCCCCCCCCAAACATGCAAAAAAAGACCCCCATTTCTTATTTTTTGGCCCTCTAAAACATATCCAAAAACCAAAGCAAACGGAGGCGGACACCGAAAAATCTGTCGTTGGCAAAGAAAGGTGTAATCTGGTTTACTTAATAAATCGACTGCAGTGTCTGTTATCCACGGAAAAATTTCAAAAATATTCTTCGCTCGCCAGTAGGACGCGCACAGTCTCCCGCGAATAAAAAGTTTTCCCTCCGCACGAAGGGAGCTCCTCGACAGGGTCGGGGCAGCCTTTGTTTTTCCTTTTTAACGCCGCCGAAAGGCGCATTAAATTATTTTGCCCGCAGCGCTGTTTCTCCCTGCGGCTTTCGCAGGGGCTCGCTTTCGCGCCTTACTTCCCGCTTATTCGATCCTCCCTGTTTCGTCCTTTTTGCGCCGCCATCGCCGCGTCCGCTGTCCCACAAACCGGATTCGCTTTTCTTCCCTATCCAACCCCTCCCGCGTCCCGGTGCTACGTTTCCACCACTCGTTTTGTCCCCCTGCGCGCTTTCTTCATTTTATAATAACCCCGGACACCGTCAAATTCTATTTCGAGTTTATTTTCTGGCAAACAAAGCGGGCCAGGCCCGTCACATCTACGGCCACCGTTCCTCGTCGCTCTTCCCTCGTATTTTCTTCGCTTCGGCGACGTGGAAAAGCTTGACGGCACTTTACCGACGTAAATGATTCAAATCGACAAATGGTAACTCGCGGGAGGTTACTTTAAATACGTTTCCTGTATCGAGCGAGAAATCTGAATTCACTGAAGACCTGGAAGCAGGCGAAGCTTAAAGCCCACTCTATTGCCTCTTCTCTCTCCTCGAATCGGAGCGAAATCTGCGCAGTAAAGGAGTGGGTATCGCGCAAATATCGCGCCCCGCAGAGGGCACAATTTCGCCCAGGAACAAGCTCGCCGAGAAAAATCTTCTCCCTCAGAAATGTTATTTCCATGATCGACGAGCTCGGCCGATCGATATTTCGATCGTGGACGAGAGGGTGGCCGGCGAGCGTAGCCCGGTGGAAATATTCTTGCCGAATATTTCAGACGATTCTCCGCGGGGCCAGCGCTTTCGAGGATGCTCGCCGAATATACGGGCGCTTTTCGACCGGGGCCGTACCGGAGGCAGGCGAAAATATCTGCGAAAGTAGCCGGGCCACTTGGCGAATATTTGCTGTAAATCGGGGCATCAGCCCCGGCGACACTTGATCTGCAAAGTCAGATTTGTTGCCATAGGCGTAAGCTGATTTCGGTGTCTGAATCGCGGACCAGCTTCAGCTGCGATCTTCCTGCTCGACCGTCTCCCCATCTCTCTCTCTCTCTCTCTCTCTCTCTCTCTCTCCCCCTCGTCCTCTGGTCCCTCGTATTTCGAGCGGGGATCGGAATACGGTGTAATACAGAATATCGGTACCGCGTCCAGCGGCGAATTACGATCGCGACGATTCGACGCGCTGGCCCTCCTCGTAAACCCTCCCCGCTCATCCCTCTGCTACTTGTAGCGACACCCCCGCCCAGAGGGAGCAGCTTCGATCCAGCTCGGATCTTTATGGATCCCTGCCGATATTTTGTTGCCCGTTTATTGCGGCGATTTCTTGTTTACCGTGCTCCACTTCGCTTGACGGAGACGTTGGAGTAGAGAATCTTGGTGGGAACTTGGTGACTCGAAAGCTTCACCTAACCCACCGAAAAGGGAATCAAAGCAAGACGGTAGCGCAAAGCGACGTGGAAGAGGAAACAAGTTGCAATCAATTTTGGATATTCTTCCGAATGGCCCCCGAGATTTAAAGGGAGGATCGGGGAGGTTGCGTCGACTCTAAATTCAGAATTGTTACTTCGGGTATTTAGTAGTTTCCGAGATATTAATAAAAATACTTTCAGCATTTCTGTTGACTTATTCCTAATTTCTTTTCACTTCGAAGAAACGTGCAAACGTTTTCTGAGAATCTGCTCGCGCAGGGAAATGGGGGAGGGTTGTTCCCGTGCGATTGGAAACTACATCGAATCCCGCACGTATCGGGGCGCGACGGTTTTTTTTCCATAATTCGTGTCGCGAGAGAAGACATCGTGCATTGTGGGGCGGAACGGTTGTGCACGGGGCGCGGGTGTTTCTCTTTTAAATTATTCAGCGTCAGGTGGCGGGCACCGCGAGACAGCCCTTTTACAAAAGTCATTTACCAGACCGTGTCTAGCAAACAAAGAACCCCGTGAGACGCGCAGCTCGTTGAATCGGACGGATTTCCCGGGCTTTTCTCCAAGTAACGTGTCTCCTCATTATTCCGCCGCCTCCCAGCGAATATATTCCGATATAATTGACCCGCGTCGAATGCTACCCTCGCTGGCTTTTTCCGCTCGAAATAGTAAATGATTCGAACAATCCGAAAGCGGACGATTGCTTTTGATTACGAACGGACGCGAAAAAGGGTTTGTTTTGGTGTCGCATAACTGGTTTGCATTTCCGAAACAGGATTCGAACATTTCCGTTAAATTTTGCAAAATTATTTGCACCGCGGAATTTTATATTCCGTTACGCGATCGTGCCGGAAATTTATACAAATGTGATGGCCCTGGAATCCGTTTAAAATCGGGCGCGTTTTCACGCGTTTTCGAGTAATTCGATATTTTCTAAATGCAGGTATAGCAGTCGGCGATATTTTGCGGAACACGCTGGCCCGGATGTTTATTGATTTCGCACACTCTTGCCGCGGCGAAATAAATTTAATAACAGACTGATTCCTGCAGGTATATTGCACAGTTAATATCACGTCAACTCCTCGCAACGAGCCAGCGAAATGGGTCGCTAGTGAGTGGTTGTCTTCGACCCTGCGAATTCCATCTTTTCAGCTACATAACAATGCTTCCGTCTACGTAAAAATTTAATTCTTCATATACCACAGGACCCAATTTTCAGGCACCAGTTAACTCTGTCAACGCTGCATATCCGCTGAAAGATTTAAGTGTCGTCACGTCGATCGTAACACGTGTCCCGACACCCGAATCGTTCGATTGACGCAATTGTGCGGCATTAATACAACGTGCGAGATTATCGTGCATTTTTGCAGCTCTGCTGAGTTTAATAATCTCCTAAATATCATCAAAATAGCAACACAGAGGCGAGAACAATTAACATCAGTGGTTGCTACGAAAACTAGAGAGTTGGGGCTATCAGCGCCTCGTCAGAGACAAAGCTAGAGCCTTGGAAGGAGGCAAGGGTGGTTTCGACTTTCTTGGAAGGTTGCTCCAACTACGCTCGCAAAATTCCAGCGGCACAGACGGCAGATGAAATCGCGTTCCCTTTTTTAAAAAAAGGATATTCAGCCGCCTGCTCGGTGACAGTTCGCCTCAAGTCGCACGCGCTCCTAGGCGGGGGTGACCGGAGCGTCTCGAGGCTCTCCAGCCCTCTTTCTTCGTCGATTCGGAGCCCGTGCTGGCGCAATTCCACTCTGGACGTTTAATTAAGTCGACGAGGCGATTCAGAGTGGTGTCCCGAGGCGGTCGACAAAGCCGGATAACGGAAAGAAACGAGGAGGAGCTGGGAGCGGCGAGGGGGATGCTAAGCCGCGAGAATGGGGAATATCTGTGCCGGTGGAAATTAATTACCGCGCCCGCGAAGACCGACGGCAGTTTATCCGCGGTTTCATCGGCGTTAATAGCCTCGCTAAGTGCGAACGACAAACGGCTGGAGCCGCGATTCCTCTCGCGAGTTAAGAACGTCACCAAGTCGTTGTTCGTTCCGCGAGCTAGCAGGTTCGGAGCCAATAGAAGCTGTCCTCCGGCCTGTCCAATAATTCTCCATTATTCTACAGTGACCTGTTAGCTTGTTGTACCTCATTGTTGCCAAAAATATAATGGTAATTATAATTATAATGGGGAAGAATAATAATAATTGTTCTTGATTGCGCCACTAGACATTACAAAAATTACAAGAAAAAAATACCAAAACAAATAAATACAAGAAAACAAGAGAGAGAGAAATAGTAGAATTAGAAATTATAATATAGTGTGTGTAAAAGTAGAAGTAGAGTGCAAAAGGCGAGGTCCAGCTGTGTCAGCTGTTGTTAACCTAACCACTGGTCGAGGTTCAGAATTACTACTGCTCTACTACCTAACCCAATGAGGTGTTTAAGACAATAAAAAAGGTAGATAGGCAGGGAAAAGAAGAGAGGATCTATTAAGGAAACGGTGAGAGGTTGAAAGAACAGCACTGTGTTTAAAGAAAGTGAAACGACGATGGTGGAAGGATAGGAGGAAGAGAACTGTAATAATTGGAGGATATGTAGAAAAAGGACGCAGTGAATTTGCAAGTAGATACGGAGGCAAATACAAGTATAAACTGTGTCTCGTCGTCATAGAGCTGTTAGACTGCATGGAAAGGTCGGCGTGAGGCAGATCCAGTTGCAAGTAACGCCCTTGACGTTCTTTGGCCTTCGTCGCAGCTAACTCGAAACCACGGAACAGTTGGAGCGCTTGATAGCTGTGGGCTGAATCTATTATCGTAACGCAATAATTTATGCAACCATGTCCGCGGCGACTTCCTAACGAATTTCAAAGCCGGCAGGCGTGGGGAATGATTCGCGGAAAGCTGATTACCTGGCGCCGCGATTCCGCCGACTTATGGCGGCCGGTTACGCGTGTAACGGATTACGCGGGCGAGATGGTCGCGAGCAGGGGCTGCGGGCTTAAGCTCGGAGGAATGAAAAAAACAGAGGAGACAAGGGGCGAAAGAAAACACGGGGACGGAAGGTGAATATGAAATCTGCGGGGGTGGAAAAAGCACGGGGACCGAGGAGATTTCACTTAGCGCCCGCGTAACTAACGCGGCACATCGGAGTCGCTGGATGTAACGAGTTCCACGCTTCTTCTCCGTCTCCTCCCGCGCCCTTCCCGACACGGCCCTCGCCTAGGGGACCCGGCAGGGAATCAACGCGCTCACTTAATTAGGCGTCGAAGCGAAATTAGGAGTCAACAATGGCGCCACGTCCGCGCGAGCCCCTTCTTTAAAGCGATCTTCTTTGTCTTCCCTCTTCTTCCGGCGCTTCTGCATTCCAGCTTTCTTCATCTTACCCTGGCTCAACTTTTTCCCCTTTTCCCTTTACCGTTTTCCCTTTTCAGGTCATACGAGACGCCACTCAGGCAGTCGCTGCCCCCCGAGGAAGATGAAGATCACGCAGCGCGTGCAGTCCTCCCACGGCGACCGATCAAAGGGACCCCTTCCGCGGCTTAATTGCCGACTGGTGAGATCGCAAATGAGTTCGATCGGCCGCCACCCCACCGACAATAGCCCCGGTCCTCGAGCGTTCCCCGGCGCGAACTTCATGGCGGTTTCATCGATCCTATCCGACCGCAGAGGCCGGACATTCTTTGCAGGTTCATCCTGGCCCGCAAACCAGACCGCGCCTCGTCGATCCTTTCCCGTTTGCGTCCTCGGTCCTTGGCCCTTAGCCGCGGTCGGGGCTGCGGTTGCGAGCCGTGCACAAGCAATCCACGAAATCACGGGCCAGGGCTTTGCTTGCCTTCGGGAAAGAAGCAGCCAGGCACCGAGGGTGGCCCGCTAAGCCGATTTCCCGATACCTACCGGCAGGATCCTCGATACCCTTCCCCCCCGTCGGCCCAACCGGCACAAAGCGTCCCTGGACACGAGCGCCAACGCTGAGAGGGCTTTTTTTTCTCCACCCCCGGTGTTGCTCCAGGGAAAGTTTCTCCTTCGGGCACGGACGCTTTTGGGGGAAGTGAGCAGAGGCCCGAGAAAGAAGATACGCGGGAAATTAAGTGGGAAGATTTTGGAACGGGAGGTTTCTTATATCGAATGTAAGAAACAGAAGGCTTCTCATATCGAATCGTGTCCACTTGCTCTCCAATTAACATCCAACGAGCCTTCTCGCATGATCGTCCTCCACCATCCGTCGCTTATCTTCCCACCACTGGCGAATCGCATCACGACACGCCGCGATATATCCCGCGAAATGAAATCCCGACTCGATAAATCCAAGCTGCACTCGGCGCCGGAATTTTTCCGGGCAGCCGAGAGGCGGCCAGGACAAAAATCAGCCACGGTTAATCGAATCGTATAACAGGGAAAATATCGGCGCGGATCGGGCGCGAAGTTGTTCCATTATCGAGGCGGCAGATTATCGAGATTGAAATTCTTGCGGCGCAGTCGGGAAACAGTCGTGCTGCCGCTGATCCTTTGGGGGTCGACATCTACTTCTCCCCGGGCTATCGACCGCGATGCTACTGTTTTACAAAACGAAATCCCAGGACTCTGACCCAGCCAGGCCAGGCCAGGCCAGGCCAGCCAGCGCGCGCACTCCACGGAGAACACGGGTCTGGAGCTGGTGCAACGGCGGGCGTGTGTCGCTCCCGAAGTAAGCTGATTTTATGGGGTTTTCTCGCGGGGGGGGGATGCTCGCCCGACACTGCGCCCCCGACCGCATCGAACGACCCGCTGACACTGTACAAATGCAACTGCGCCTCGTCCAATGACACAGTGGCCCGTGCCCGTCTTACACTCCATGAAACATCGAATTTTATCCGACCCGTGAGCTCGTTGTACTTTAAAATCCGAGCGCTGCTTGAAATTTAATTTCGCCCCGGTGCCTCGGGACACCCCAACGATCCCACTCCACTCGTATATTCTTGACACCGCCACTGGCCTCTGGACGGTGTATCTTCGTTTCACGGACCTCTGCTACACCATTTGCTCCTCCGCGCTCGAGTTTGTCCATTGATCGTCTATTACAATTTCCAACGGACTGGGGAGCAAGTTTTCTCTCGTTTTAAGAAGAGGTCGCGTATCGAGATGTTTTAGTTCTGAAGAGACTCCAGGGATAATGGGACCACTTGATCAGTTATTTATTACTATTACGACTTTATTGTACTCACAGAAGAAGATACTGAAAATCGTAATAAGGCAAATGTTAAGAAAGCGAGGCTCGGCTTCGATATTCAATTATTTATTTATTTAAAAGTTTTTTTTCGTTCAGGGTATTTTTTTTAAACTCTTTTCAAAATTTTGTTAACGCAAGTTTGTAGCGCTTATTGCACCATTAAACTTTTGTTTGAAACATTTTTTTCCGTCTGTTGTACTTTGAGAATTATACGCGAAAACGTGGAAATGCCAATTTGACTTTGAGGTTAGGTTTCACCCCCTTAAAGGGCGATTGGGCCCAAATGAAACACACCGTTGCTCTTATTTTGAGTCACTCTAAAAACCCACAAAGTTGCGTCTGAATCGGTGAGTCCGGGTTCGCGGTGTTCCCTTGTAAGTAAGAGGCAGTCTATAATAATTAATCTATATTATTATTATTATTATTATTACTATTATTTCGTCTTTATTACTCGTAAAACAATGGTAAAGTACAAGGAGAAAGTAAAGGCGAGTAAAGGCGAGGCCGCAGTAAAAAAAACTGTTAGTAGGCCTAACCATAACATAAAATAATATAATATAATATAATATAATATAATAATATAACGGAAAAAATATACAGAGTCGTTATACATACATACATAAAATAAGATATACAGATATGGTATGTGTTTGTATCTACTAAAAGAATTCAGAAAAGATAAAGAACAAATAGTAGCAAAAATAAAAGTAGTATCGTGATAACTGTTTTAAGCGAACCGCGACTAGATCCTATTGGTAAAGGGAAGGGTGGTTCAAGAGATAGGTTTTGACGGCAAATTTAAAAGAAAAAAGAGTAGAAACTTCGAGAATATTTTTGGAAATGGTGTTGATTTTGTTCCGAGTAAAAGATTCCAATCGCAATACTCCTCGTTTTTCCTTCCTGCCACTTTTTATTCTACATATTGTTAAACGTGTAAAGTGCACAAACTTCCAACGTTAAACTTTCGATTAGAATCTTCATAGATACAATATTCATCGAGTTGATATCGCCACACCGAATTGGAAGTACCTACCATCGATTGTTATCGAAAGGGTGAGGTACACCGAAATTCAAAACGCGAAGGTTTAACCCGAGGGAACTGAGCGACGTTGATCTGGGCGTTCGTAAAACGGTGGAGCGACGAGAGACACGGACGTGGTGATGGGATCGAGCGATCCAGGTTCATAAGCGGGAATCGCGGCCCCTAGAACGTGGAAATCAAATCTATAACGCAGCCCGATTGAAACTACAAAAGGAGGAGCTGATCGTTGGGAATCGAGTTTTCGGCTTTACCCCGTTAGCGGTTAATCTCCGGGAGCGTGTAAAAGAGCGGCGACGAAAACGCGAGCCGGTAATTTCGCGCCGGGGGAATCATTTCGAGCGGCGCTTCCGCGAACTTCGTTAACCCTTTGCGACCTGGATCCGCGCTGCTCCTGTTTGCGCCGCGGAATATTTAAATTAATCCCATACACGCGTAGAATAAGCATTCATTCATTGATTTTAAGATGCGTACGTAATTCTATACAGTTCTTTTGTTCCACCACACTTTGGTGAATATTTGAATTAATTTTCTCTGGAGAAGAGCCCTTGGAAAATGTTTCATACGAGCCTGAATCTCACAGGGGATTTTATGAAACGTGTGCTGAGTGTATCTGTAAATGAAGTAGGAAATGAGGGTATCAAAGATTTAGTTAATAACTAAATCTGCTATCCCGACGTTTAATTTTTCGGTTTAAATAGTTTTACGCTTGAGCGAACAGGTACTGCGGTTATATTTTATAATTCTTTGGGGAGGAGTACAAAAGGTAACTCGCGATGGAATAATTTTAGAGAGGGAAATGATGAAGGAGAAGAGCTGTGGGACGTCAGAAGAGATTATTCGTAATGAAAAGAACATATTGTTGGAGAAAGAAATGTATATTGGAACGAGGATGTGGGAATGGTGTCAATCACTAAAAGAAAACATTGTTTTATCAGGACGGGCAAACTGCATTAATTATTTGCATCCTGATTAAAAACCTAAATATTAAAAACTACGAGCTTAGAAAGTACTTTTTTTTACAATTTCCTTTCTTTTCTTTCATTACAATACAGTAAATTCCATTAATTGAACTACACATTTTACATCTGGAAACACCACACAGTTTTTTTCTCATAAAATTTTGATAAGGTGTAAGTATATTAAAGAGAAACATTCCGCCACGAGAAAGAGTTAATGGTTTTCTTAAGCAATTATCCCGAATCAGATGACTCTATCCAGATTTCAATTTTATTTTCTTCTGCCTGGTCTCTTATTTATTTTTATGTATAATTATTAATGAAGAATGAATTATTAAAAAGTCAACAATTTATTTTTTGTTTCTGAGTGCCAATAATTGATACACGCTGTGATAATAAATGTACTATTAAGTATGCCAATGAATTTTAAAATAAAAGACTTAGAAGGTACCCAAAATATTTTGCTTCATATAAAAGCTTCACAAAAAATATAAACCTTCCAATTGGAATTTCCGCTTAGGGTGCCAGTCATTATACAGTTTACCCTAATTGGTATTTTTTCGCGAAGGCTACACTGGCTTACACTTATTCTCTCCATTTCTATAACATCAAACGCTTTTCCTCGCCGGGTGCCTGAGCCTTGCACCCAGGTATCTGCGGACCTATCGAATCCTTGCGATGCAGAAAGCAGCTGCAACAACTGAAAGAGTGGCTCGAAGAGGCAAGAAATCAACGTTAATCGAATGATCGAGGGAACAAAAAGGGCAGAAAAGTTTGGCAATGCGATTAACGCTTGCCGAGGTTCTTTAGCATTTATGAAAAGTTGTGCTGCGAGTGGCGGACAGACCAAGGGTAGAATTCAAATTCTATCCAGGGGCGAGAGCGAAGGGAGCGGAAAAAAGAGGCGGAATCTGGCGTTAGTCGACCGTGATAAGACCCGTAACTTCGTTTTCGAGGCGAGAGGGCAAAGTTCGCGTCGCGCGAAGTCTTAACGAGGAAAGACCGAGGAGGGCGCCGGCGCACGTTCCTCTGCGGATCCCGAGATCCTCAGACGTAGGAATTCGATCAGTCTGGATCCCGAGGCGGGGCGAGGCGAGGCTACAAAAGGGAAATGGCCCACGAGTCGGCAACAAACATCTTCGCATGGTAACCAACGTCGCGGAATTGAATTTCACATCTGTGGATGCGTTTCTAAATTGAAAGCAGGCTACCTCCAAGTCGCGACTGCAGCCTTCAACTATCCATAAACAATTCCATTGATCATCTGAGATCAAATTTGCGACATCCATCGTTTCGTGTTTTGCGGAAAGTTCAAAACGATCTCAAGCAGTGGCGCACCCAGAGGGGGCCAAGGGGCCTTAACCACGACTCAAGTAATTCAAGAGCTGTGTAAAAAAAAAAAGAAAACTGTATTTTATTCTTTAAATAATTTTTTATAATCACCTAATAAATTTTATTGAATTCGCATTACAAATATTTGTATCCCTTCAACTCGGCTCCCCCAAGATCCCCGAAATCTTGAGTGCGCCCTTGATCTCAAGAGTACCGAAAACTCAAGATTATCTTGCCCCTGACGACGCTAATAAAGTGATAAAAAGAAAGCTGCAGAGGCTTCGAGGAATCCAGCATCCTGCGATTTTGCACAGCGATAGCAGCGCACCGCAGTTCCAGCGGTTCAGCCATGCCACGATGGACGCAATCACGCGCCCGATTGCACTATCGCCAGGAAGACGTAACTGGCTGTTAGCAGACGGCGCGCGAGATTAGAGTCCATCGGCGGAGTCCATAGCCAGGCAAATCTGGCGGCCAGTTGTCCAAGAATCGCAATTCAGGATTGGCGAAACTGCGATTCGGCCATCGTCGAGGTCGTTGCGGTGCCCCTAACGCTGCCCCGTCGCAGCGACGAGTCACCGACGGGAATTAGCCCGTTCGCGGCGATTTTCCTCGACTCGGCCACGAGATAGCGGGCCAAAGACGGTGCAATTAGGCATCGGGCGCGTGTATATCGCGGCGGTGTCGCCGCTCGAACGGAATGAAATAATAATTCGCAGCACGCGCGCGGCCCGGCCGCGGGGATCCTCTGTTCCGCAAAGATAATGGAGAGCGGCGGGCAGAAGTTTTTACCTGAAAGAGCGAATCCGTTCTGCGGCTCGTTAACAAAAACCCGATGAACCCCGGCGAAGTTCGTTAACGAAGCCCGGCGAGTACGACAAGTACGTAAACTCTGAAAGGCGCTGCCAGCCGGGCAGAAAATAATGACGTGGGAGTGGCGAGGAGAAGTGATTTCCGGCGGAGCCACGAGAGACGAATTTAATTCGCTGCAATTATGCAGCCCGCTGACTCTTTCTCTCTTCCTCCCTGTCCGACCGCCTCCTACCACTCTGCCACCGCGAAGAAGATGCTCGCCCCCGTTCCTCGTTCCCAGCTCTTCGCCACCCCGGTTCCTTGCTCCGCGCACTTGGGGATCGAGTCGATACGGCGGGGTCGCGGCGGTTCCCTCGCGCCCCCGGGGACAAACGTGCGACTGGTTTTTTCCATTTTAGTGAGGGGGGCCCAGAGAAATCGTGCCCAGGAGCGGGAACCTAATTGCAGCCGGTCATACTTCCGCTCACGTTCGCCGGCTGTCTCGTTAGTTCGTTCTTAAACTCGGATTAGCACGCGTCCCTCATTCCGTGGCGGCTGGATTCGGGGTCCCTGGCCGGGGACTAATTAAAAATGTTCCGAGCTTGCCAGTCGAATGGCGCAGTGGACGGGGACTGCGCTCGTGACGGCTCGATTCCCCTTACCGCTTCTCTCACTTTGGGGGTGGAAACTGCCACTGATGCGGAGCGTGTGACGGGATTTTTTAGTGGAATATTGTTTCTTGGAGATGTTGGTAGCGAGTTGGAAGTGGAGGGGTGAGAATAGTTAAGTTAGATGAAGTAGTCAGTGGCGGAAAGGGTTTAACCGGTTAACTGGCACGGCTTTTTTTTACTATTCCTGCCCAAACTGGCAACATCGAAAAATTAAGCGAATCACACAAAATTTGGTATAGGATAAATCCGGGAGACGCGGTCGACCTAATATAAAATGGCTATTAAAACTAATCTAGAAACTATTTATTTTATAAGAACAAACCTATGTTTTCAGAATTTTATGCTGATTCAGAAAAACTGGTCGATATTTGCTTAAATCGATATTTGCTTAAGACAATATTTACTGTAAATCGGGTTGAAAACTGAAGTCATGACATCTGACCACCTCTCCCGAGGTGCCGGGAGAAATGGTTTTCGTCGTTGGCAGAGACCACTCACATAATTATTCATGGAAAATTAACAAAGGATAAAGCAAAATTATTTATGAGTGAATACAATTTTAGATTCATTGATATTTAATTTTTTCACGCTAAACAAGTAATGAACACATCAAAGAAAAAGTGAACTGCCTACTGGCGATTAGCAAGGCAAATGAATACAAAAGTGAATGAATAAACTAAATAAACAAAAATAATAATAAAATAATAATAATAAAAAATAAATAAAAAAAATCATAACTCGACCATCTCTCCTTTTTGCAGCGAAAGATGGTCTTCTGGTTAGCTTTGAGAGGAAGAGCTAATATGGCCAAATACTTTGGCTACATTGTCCCTCAATATCTCTACTATCTTATTATCCCAAACATTAAACGAAAGTAAAGTTAGAAGTATATTTTAAATACGTTTTTGTACACCGCTGTTTGACAAAAGAGGTTAAATGTAACCTCAATTCACCTTTTAAAGGCTATAAATCCAGAAAAACACAGAAGGTGGAGAAATGACGCTATTCATTCAACTGTTTGGCTTCTAGAGAAATAATTGGTCTGCACATTAACGCGTTTTTATGTAGAGAATCTGAAATATAGCGACTCGACCAACTCTCCGGCCCGACCGCGTCTCCCGGATTTACCCTACAGGGGTTTTTTTAATTCGCTGAATCGATTCTGGGTGTTATTTTTTTCATCTGCTACCCCCGGTTCCTAAAAAATAGGATTTAGGGGTGAGTTTTTTCAATTCTTTGCTAAATTGAGTCTTTACTAAATTACCATATTGAGTCTGCCATATTGAAATTTAAAATTCCAATGCGAAATTCAGATTCAGCGACCCCAAAAACCGCTATATACAATTTTTCTAAATCCCGATATTTTAATATTTGGCAGCCATTTTGGGTCGGCCATTTTGAGTCTGCCATATTGAATTTTACAATTCCAATGCCAAATTCAGATTCAGCGACCCCAAAAACCAATACATACCAAGTTTCATTCAAATCGTTTGAAAATCAAAAAAGTTATTCCATTTGATCATATATTATTATTATTATTATTATTATTATTATTATTATTATTAAACATCTTTATTACTTTATATATGATACATAAGCAGAATTGGCCAGATTTTTTTTGATCATATATGATACATTCCCAGTTAACCGGTTAAAAGTATTCGTTGCCAGGAGACGCAGCGGGCTTAACCCTCCCATAACTATAAGGCTGTCATTTAGATTAATAATAATCATTTTACATATCATTCTTAGATAAATAATTTTTATCATTTCTAGATAAATAAATCTAAATAAATCTAAATAAGGCTATCATTTTTTAAAAGAAGAAATAATAACGCGAATCAGAATTATTTTTTCACAGTTATTTATTAAATTCTTAAATATTAGTATCCTCGAAAACTTATTTTATTACACTTTTGTTATTATAATAGTAATACACTGTAAATTTTACTTGCATCCAGTAATAACATTGGAACTTCTGTTACGTTTTCCAGCTACTAATAGGTCATTAACATTTTTAACATATTGTCTGATGTGTAACGGGGCTTATTTTATAAACCGCCCACTTGGACATCCTTGTCAGTCCGCCACTCGACGTAGTAGAAATCTAACAAGGAGAGTATTTTAGGTGTCCGCCTCCGATCATTTCGATTTTTGGATATGTTATAGAGGACCGAAAAATAAGAAATACGTGTGTTTTTATTTTTCCCCGTTTTCATATTTGGGGGGTGAAAACTGCGTTCAAAGTTAGGGTTGAAAAATCATTTTTGTGGAATATCTCGAGAACTATTAGAGATAGGGGAATAGTGTCAATGGACGAATTTTGTGTCTTTGAATGCGAAATATGACTGACTCACCAGATTTTCAAAAAGTCCATTTTTTCCACAAAAATGATATTTCAACCGTAACTTTGAACGCAGTTTTCACCCCCAAATATGAAAACGGGGAAAAATAAAAAAACACGTATTTTTCGGTCCTCTATAACATATCCAAAAATCAAAATGATCGGAGGCGGACACCTAAAATACTCTCCTTGTAAGTAAATCCATCGACCATGTGTTCACCTCTGACTGCATACTTCACGGATCCACACAGCGGGAGTGGGTTCCCTAGAGTCAACCAGTGTTGACGCAGGAATTTTATTATCAAAGTGGTTTATATGATTTTGGAGCGTTCTTTTGATCGCCGCTGATCGCTTTCGCAGTGGAATTTCCACGGCAGGGAAAAGCGAAATGGCCGCCCGGCGATTTCCGTAAGCGAATGACACGTGCGATCGCACACACTGCTCCGGTTTTTTGTGAGCTCTCGACCAGCGAGCCGGCGTATCCTGCAAGGGTTCGATGTTTAACAAGGGATAACCTCGTTAAGGACCACGGAACTAGCTTGTGTGTTTTACAAGTTAGGAATTACGTTGATTAGTAGCAAGTCGAACGTCCGACCAGCGTGAACGGCCGTCTCCGCCACTTGAATCTCGATCCTCGCCCTGCGCTCTGGTTCCTTTGGGCCCTTCTTTCGTCGTCTTTGCGACCTAACGCGAATCAACCTTCGCCGATGAAACGAAATTACTCTTAATGGATCATCGGTGGGCCACGATATTCATCGTATCTGAAAACTTCGTTAAAAGGAAAAGGGAATTTCTCAATTCAGTTCAAAATCAAATTAGACCAGTGATTCCCAACCTGTGGATCGCGACGTGTATTTTTAGATGACGATTTTCACCACTTATTTATTTGCATATGGTTACATTGCCATATTCTATTAACGATGTAAATTGATTTGTCAAAAATAAAAGGAAGAAAATTATGCGAGGAAGAGGGAGGTGCAGATTATTTGAATATTATAAAAGGGGATCGTGACTCAAAAAAGACAGACACTAATTGTAAAATGCAGCAAAAGTCATCTGAAATTATGAAGAATGTAACAAAACTACTATTTCTTTAGAGTATCTTTTTTTTATTACTTTTTTTTACAGACCCACCACATATCTGATTTTCCACAATGGCTCGAAGAGTGTTAACAATAAATTGATCGAGAAAATCGAAATCTTCTGTGAAAGAAGCGAACCCACTGCATGCCGCGTTTCACGGTTTCTGCCTCGAAGTAGAAAGAATAAAATAAATTGCCGGCACGAATTGTAGCACAGTATTAAAAGTCCAATCTCAGTCGCAGTTAGAGCTACAAGAGCCATCCTCCTTCGGATCTTCTTATCTCCAGTCTCCTTTGACACAAAAATTCCTCGGATCCCCGGGACGTCGCTGTCCCAATGTTTCGCCAGGGTTACATTTTCCAGAGTTAATGGAGAAGTTACCGGCGCTCGGGTTCCCTTGCACAATGCACGAAGAATTCGTAACATTTTGGCGCTCTGCCACTTCGAAACTTCGCGGGGACCGTCGCTGGGACGTAGTTGATCTGGACTTAGCGCGGTACTAAGTCCACCACGGTCCGATCTGTTGTCGCGGTGCTCCTCTTGCGGCGACGATACTTGCTTGGTAAATAATGGAACGCGAGAGTGAAGCCTCCGCTCGCGTCCGAGTATTTTAACGGCGAGAAAAATGTCTGCGCCGGCCTGAAGGCGTATCGGTTATGATATCTATTTGCAGAGACGGAAGCCATTACTCTCGCCAGGCGAACTTTAAAGTTCCGCGCTGGCTACTGAGGCAGGCTTGACAAAAGGAGAAGGAGAGGAGAAACAAACGACGCCGTGAATCTCGCCACCCTCTTTCCTGCTTTTAATTCCTTCCCTTCGCGCCGTATGTTCCACCATTAAATGCCCTCTTCAGCTTTGAACCACTCCTAGCTTCAAAATTGGTGAGGTAGCTATCTTTCTGTAAAAGTATCCCTCAGAGTTACAGAAGACATATGTTTATATTATTCTATTTATTGGGAGTTCGTGATGTGAAGAGTTCTAAAATTAACCAAGCCATTCATAATGGATCACATTAAAACACATACTTATTTAAAAAAAAAATCGTTGTGGGCTAAGCGGGACGCGTGTTTCCTTGTCGCGCGTCTTCGACGGCGCGTAGAACCGAAAGAGTAATTCTGGAGGATCCAACGCAGAGAGTGCATCCTGGGGGCGTTTTTTCGTGGAGTCGAAGGGGCGCCGGTGATTTCACTGCGACACGCCATGTGTTCCGCGACGAGCAGGCTGGAGCACCGCGTCTGATTCACGAGGGCCATTAATTTAAAAGAAACGAGGCTCGGAGCGCCGGCGGACGAGGAGCGACGCGCGGATGTACACACTCGACCGCTTAATCAGCTCGTTGCTTCTGGAAGAAGTATCGCCCGGGGAGCTGAAAAAAGGGGGAACCGTCGACGAGCCTGCCCCGTCGCATCCTGGTGGTAAAGGTGCGTTTAGAACCGAATCGATGCTCCAAATAGAAGCCATTTTATGGCCCCGCGATGCTTCTTCGACCCCTGAACCTGTACTAGCCCCGTATTTCCATTCTACTTTCCGATTCAAAGACATTCCCAGCCGACGGAACTGCCAAGAGAACCTCCACCAGCGAACCCGTTTCCAGCACCCCAGGATCGTCGACGTCCACTTTTTTAATGGACCCATACGTTTCCCCTGGCACGGTAACGCGCGCGGGCAAACGTAAAATATGCCCCGCGAGTGAATTCCGGCACGGCTGGCGTGCACCGTGCTCGCGTGAGCAAGATAAAACGTTCCTTCCGGGGCGCGCGGCTCCCCCGTTACAGCGGCGGCTCGGATGGGGTGAAATTTCGAGGCAAGTCGCGGTTATGCCGGCGCATGACAAATTTCGACAATTAATTACGCGTCGAAGACACGAATAGTAATTAATACCGACCCGCGGGCGCAATGAAAGGATACGAGAGCAAGGTGGTAAACGCACGCCACGCCGCGGCACGCCACAGACGACGCAAGGCGACGCGCGGCCCCTTCTCTCCCCGTCAACTTATACCACGGAAGGACGTGTAATTTCCTGGCTGCTAAAGCGACTTCGAGGCCTCCCCCTTCTGCCAACGGTATCCAACGTCGCGACGGCAAAGACAGCGACACCGGCCATCGAACCGTGCCACCGGCTAAAGGTGCGATCCCAACGATTCAACATGTGGCACGGGAGCCTGCAGCCATCCTGCTCCGGCGGCCTGAGACTCGGCTGAAAGCGTTCCGCGGTAGTAATTGGCACCGGGTCCGGCCGATTAACCCATTTCAACCGAGTCATTTCTTGATTGAAAACCCGGCCACTTCGCGGGGATTTAAAAGCCAGCTGCGAATAGTTGTGCGGCGCGCTGGGTAAACGACATTTCACTGCATCCCTCCGGCGATATTTATTTTTTATTTTTCGTCTTTGTTTCACCGGTTTTAGTATAAAGAATGGTGAAAAGGCTAGGCCCAGATAAAGTTGTTATTAGGCCTAACAAAAGACAGAGAAAAAATATAAAACTGAGGTAAAACTAAACTATAAACTAACAACTAAAAATTATAACTGAAACTAACATTTTTGGGTAAAGTACCATTCTTCTTCAACTCACTTCTTTTCCACCCACGTGGTTGCAAAGACTCGAGCACAGGGAATAGTCCATCACGAATCACGAGTTTGTTAAAACAAGCCTCTCTTTCAATCGATAATCCCATAGTGGGTAGAAGAGGACAGAGCCGGTTCGTTATTCGGTGACTTAATCTCCACGCTGAACTAATTACTCGCGTCTTAAATACTCGCGGCTGAAATATCACGGCGCGAGACGTTGCCGGTGGCTGGAAGTGGGAGCAGGTTCGCCGGAACGTGTTCATCCCTGCCCCGGCGTTATTAACAATGGCTCGTGGATGCCGATCCGCGTGGAAAATCGACCGCGAGGCGCGGCGGGAACGCGAGGGAAGTCCCTGGGACGGGTGTCCCGACAGGAAATGACGACGCGGCCCTGGTAACGAGCAAGTATCGGGATTTTCTTTGGCAAGTTGGCTCGAAAGAAGTAACCGACTGCCTCCGGTGACATTGTCGCGACGAGGGATCTCGCAGGAAACTCTCGGGTGCCCCGCGCCCCGTCTCCAAGAGATTAATTATTTCAGTCGCGAGGACTCGCGCTGCGCTGCTCCGGCTGACGAAAAGCTGCCACGTCGAACCCCGAGCTTCGGATCATCATTTACGCGTTCTTGCGGCCGGGCTGTGCTTCAACTTGCAATTAGCCAATTGTTCATTGGACAGATTTGACTGACCTGACATTCGGGTGTTTAGAATGTCGATTATTTTCTTTTGCATAAGTCAGGACGAGAGTAAAGTGGAGGATATCTAGGAAGATTTGAACTGCTTTTTAAAGGTGACTGTAGCACGGATATGGAGCACGCGGTAGCTCTTTGGAATGCTGGGTACATAAATCTCCCGCGGTAGGATTTCATTTGGAGCTTGACCAAGCTAATTAGAATCTATCCAAATCCGTCACGGAGATAGGAGAGTGGGTTGATTAAACAAAGTTACAAATTGATATTGTCAGCTGCTGGTTCCTGGAAAGACGACGGAGAATAGTCTAACAGACAGTAGCACTTGAGCTCGTGAATTATAAAGAGCTGTCGTACAATTTAAAGAACAATGTCTGTAACTCGTGAAAGCCCACATTTCTGGAATCCTTAACTTTAATAAAATCAACGATATTTCTTACCAGCCCGATCCAAAACCGTCTCCGTTCACCGAAATCTATTTTCTGCTTAAAGTGTTCTTATTGATACGAAAGGGTTCGAGACTGGGTAACCGAAACTGGCGACGGAATCGACGCTAGTGATAAGTATTATCTAATATTCAACTGGAATGGAATCAGGATCGGTCGACGACCTCTTATGCCCGAATGAAAGCTTGGTGAAGTTAATTGCTATTGATCGAAAACCATGCAGGAATTCGATGTGAATGTTATTCTAAGATTCTATCTATTGTTAAATAACAGGCCTCTCCGAAATTTCAAGCTCCGAGAATAGCGGAAGCGGAAATCAGACTACTCTGCTTTTGTCTTTGCAATTTAAATGATATATCACAGGCTCGTTTATATTCTTATCTATGTATATCGCGACACGGCTCCCGGAAGCGAGGCAGCTTTACCGACGCTTCGCGAGTGGATCACCGCTCTGCAAATTACACAGCCTCGTCCCGTGGTAATTGTTGCAATTTCGTGGCCAAGATGGTTTCGCGAACGGCAGAAGAAGTATTACACCGCGGTGGTTCGCTTCGTTCACGCCTTTTGCATGTCGATACGGATCTCTGCAGTACATAACTTTTATTGGACGGCGAACGTTGGTGTAAAGTTGCCGCAGCGACTGCAGAGTGATTTCGAGGGATTCTCGTGGTACGTCGATAAATCCCTTTCGACTTTGCATAATTCAAATCGTTTTGCAACTCGTCGAGGATATTCCAGGTATACTTAACATTATTAATATTATTCCACAGGTACATTACCCTTTAGTTTACAATGATAAATTTTATAAATGCCTTAATAAAATTAATTTAATTAGAGCATTAAATTCAGACTTTAAAATATGTAAACTAATTTGTAGGTACTTAGGTAGAAAATAACTTTTCCAATAATTATTTATTTATTATTCAATTTATTTTATGTAGTAATTTTATTATTATTTTTAACTTCATTTTGAGGAAAAGTATTAGGGTATATTCGAGATCGTAAAGGTCCACATAAAGTATGAATTTTACGCCTTTTAGTGACATAATTAAATGATTAAATAAAGAATTTCTTTTTAGTGATAAAATAAATTTATATTTACATTATATCAGAGTTATGAACCCCATGTGACCAATTTATGATTATAAGAAAGTTTGACCACGAAGAGTCAAGTTAACCTGCAATGAAGCCGCCAAACGTAAGAGTGCAAGGGGAAACAACTCGTATATGGTCAGCCACGCCTGCGAATCCACACAACTGGCTCTACCACTGCATCTCGATAACTTTTCGCGTGTTATACGCCAATCGAATCGAATAGAGTTGCATTAACGACTCGTTAGCACTCGCCGCCCAGGTTATACGACTCCCCTCCACTTCTCTTTCGAATAATCGAGACGGAAATGTGGGGCAACAGGGAGCGGAACCGGCGAAGGGACGGTGGACGATTCACCGAAAGGGAAAGGGTGCGGAATCGATCCTGCTTCGACAAAGCGTATCGTGGTCGATGATTTTTATGGGCGCCGGTGGGATCTCCGCGGGAACAACGAGGCGACCAAAATGAACCAAACGAAATGTCAATAGCAGAGATAGCAGTCTCACCTTCGTCGCGTGCAGGCCGCAGCAGCGTAATTGAATATCGGGAGACGGCGCGGCGTTCTCGTCCCAGCCTTCGGTTATTAGCGTTAACGATTTCACTGCCCCGCGGCTGATTTACTGCCCCCTCTCCATTCTTTCCTCCTTCCCTGCTCACCGAATCCCGATCGTGTGTCGCTTTTTTTTCCACCGTGTTACCACGTAGCCGAGGACGCGGAATTAGCGCCAGGAAAGTGTTTAACAGAAAACTAAATGAAAATAGAATATTCTGCTATTTGAGTGGTGGCTTTAATCTTTGATGCCGTCGGGTAAAGAGTTGCCTTGCCTTGTTGCGTGTTGGGAATAATATTGATGGGATCCTAAGACTGTGACGAAGCATCTGGCTGTGAACGTGATACCGAAACTAATCCCTAAAGGCTTTCTTTTAGATGTTACTCTCGACTGTGTACAGTGGATGGATTAGAATATGTAATATTAAGGTTGAAGTAGGACTGGGAGGATGTAGACCTCGAAGGGTGAATTTTTGCGCAATAAATTGTACCTAAATCCTAGACGACTAATAAGCATAATTAATAGGAAGCTTCCACGTTCCCACGGCTGTTTTTTAACCGCCACGATCTAACACCACCAACGTTGCTGTCCTAGCTCTAGACAAATATTCAGCATATTCCCCAACAGTTTGAATTATCGCCGGCTACATCTGTTTCCCGCATTCCTCGCTACAGTCGAGCTTATGCCAGCCCGTTATCGGTCTTCCTCGATACACGTGCACGTATCTCCCACGTCCATAAACTCTGGAACTCGTTACAGAATCGTACTAGCATCGTGCACACTTCTGGCCTGGTAATCGAGACCTCTTGGAAGCCTGACTCGTGCCCCCATCGATGCGAATTGGGACGCGAGGATCGGTTAACGATGTTGCATGGCTGGTTCCACGCGATTTCCGCGTTATCGCTGTTAGGGCCACTTTGCGTCTTCAATTAATACACTGGAGAGGTATATCGAACTGAAACGGAGCCACGAGGCTCCTCGTAGTCAGATAAACGGAAATACCGTTCCCAGAGGGAAGGAGAATCGGCTGTTGCCTACATTCGTTCCACCGAAATTCATACTTTTATCTGTTCCTTTATCTCTTCTTAATATTTCAAAATTCAACTACACTGAATTCATCTGAAAGGTAATCCTACGGCTCTACCGATTTTCGACCGATCTGCGCAGCCCCCACCACTGTTCACGGACCTGACGCACGCGATTGCTCGCAGGGCTTTCCCTACCGGTTTCCCTGCCGATTTTCTTGCCGATTTCCTACCAATCAACGGTATAGCCGAACGAAGGACAAGATTACCAAATATGGCGGGTAAAGGTTCCAGGTGGAGAACCAATCAGTCTTCATATCTATATTTAGCTCGTGAGTTTCTTATTCGCGAGGCTGACGCTTCGAACAGCCATAGTGCAGTCCAGTTATCGAGAAAATTGCTGATCAACAGCCGCCGTGCGCATCGGCGACAGCATCCGAATGGCGAGCAACGTAATAATTAAATCACGTGGACGGTCGGCGCAGGCCTTGGCACGGGTGCCGTTGCGACGTTGCAATTTTATTTCCACCGCAGAATTTCATTCGTCAAGCACGCCGTACAACGAATCACAATTATTCCCCGCCTTAGGTATTTCAGTGCGCGCGCGGGGCTACACTCGTCAACGTCCACCACCGACAGAATTCCATTTTTGCAAATTATTCTTCCACTCTCGTGCCGCGTCCCGATCCCTCCCGCGTCCACCGTCCCGTGGAACATAATAAATCATTCCTCTCGTCCTTCCGGCGAGCTCGCGCGTTCGTTTGCGCGCTTTTTCCGCCACGGACGCGATTAAACGACAGAAACTTGTACGCACGTTTTCATCGAACGATCGCAATTAAAGGTGCTAAAGGGGAAAGTTCGAATGTGTGACTCGGGAAGGTGTGCAGGGTGGAAGGCAGGATGGGATTTTTGGCGGGGGTAGAAGTATGGTTGTAGGTAGGACAGAAAGAGAAAAATGGAAGGGGTAGCGTTTTTCGTGCTGGGCTGTTTCCTTAGTGGACTCATCCGGTTCAAGGCAAATAAAGTTGAAAGAATCTCTTTTGCTTCACTTGAAGCTTGAAAGAATACTTCAAGTCAAGTAAATGACAGGTTCACATTCGTAATGTGAGTTTCAAGTCATTGAAATTCGAACGACTTGAACGTCAAGTAACTGGACTAATGTGAACGAGGCTTTAGACGCGGGGATATTAGAAGGTAGAACAAAACATGTATAGGGTAAAACACCCAATTACTGTCACCCTCAGCTGTTTTACGTAAAATAACGAATAAATCTTGTGAAATGATGCATAAAAAAATTTAGCATATAATTGAAACTGTTGCTTATGCGATACAAAAAACAGCACTTAATTTTTTCTTCGATAATTTGGATAAAACGATAAAAAATTTAAAGCGAATATTAGGAGAGTGAAAACGATGATTTCCTTACTAGCGAAAGAGAAAACGAGGCGTTAAAGCAAATGCTGTAATTGTAATATTTCAGCTATTAATATAAGAAAATATAATGTTTTAAATAATATAAGCATCATAGAAAGTAATAAAGATCCGAATTCAACGATTCATTAAGGGGTCATATACGTTTCTCGGCGCTAAAACGTGGTCAATGTTTGGGAGAAATTCGGGGATAAACTATTAGTCCGATTGGTTTAATTCTTTTTGTGTTTTATAGGTATACGTTTATAGATTATAAAACAGGTATGAGAATTCCAAAATTTTTAAAAATGTGGCGACTGCGGTCAGTGGCGTAGAACATGTTTTCTGGCGCCGCCCAAAACGGTGGGCATGATAACTGCCTCACCGTTCATCCGATTAACTTCATCATTTACACACATATTCTACATAAGATTCGTTATCGTGTGACGTCGAGCTTTCTCAATTAAATTGAACCATTTTTTAATAACAAGCAAAACCGTACGGGTTTTATAGCGAAAATCACGACCCTTTTCTTCAAAGTGCTACTATTTCCGCAATTTTTTTTTTTCGAAAAAATTGCGACTTCACGCGATAACTATGATCCCACAGATTGTTAAAAAATCGGTGATTTTTATTTCAGACCACTCGTGCGGGCTGAATCATGCCCACCGTTTTGGGCGGCGCCAGAAAACATGTTCTACGCCACTGGCCGCGGACGCCACATTTTTAAAAATTTTGGAATTCTCATACCTGTGTTATAATCTATAAAAGTATACCTATAAAACACAAAAAGAATTAAACCAATCGGACTAATAGTTTATCCCTGAATTACTCCCAAACATTGACCACGTTTTAGCGCCGAGAAACGTATATGACCCCTTAAGTCTTTTTACTTATTAATTGGATGACAACACTGATTGGTGCAAGCGTTTCAAGCATTTTGGTATTACTGTGACAGCCGTAGACGATATAACTTTAAAATGAGATAAACCGTATTAAGTTAGCTGGCAGTAATTGGGGTGTCAGTAATTCAGTCAAATACATTTGAAGGGTGTCAGTAATAGATCCCGAAATATATTTTTCAAATTTTTAATTTTCAAAAAAAATTTTCCGGCAAGTTTTAAGATCCACCAAATATTCTTCATCAAGTAAACATATTAAACAAAAATAAATAACAAGAATAACACATACTTTTAGTCTATAAGTACAAAACTATAAGATAATGTCAGCGTCAATGCTTAAAGTGTCAGTAATTGAGTCCTTTACCCAACATACGAATAAGTAGATGAGCGAGAACTTGCGAGAGAGCGGGATCGGCCGATAGGCCCTCTGGTGGCGGATCGAAGGTATCGCTACAGATCTCTTATTCCAATTTCAACACTCAAACATCAACTACACACTTCTGTTCCTGAATGTTTGATTAAAATTTTTCTCTCAGCGAACCACCTCCTCCTACCCACAGCACTTCCATTTCTCCCTTCAGCCATGTAAACGTCCCTACATTTGTACCCGCGATTCGCCAAGCACGACGCATTAAGGCGGGCCCCGTCCGCATGCGAAACAATTTCGCCGGGAAAGAGTTTGGTTATGCAAACAACGGTGGAAGTTATTCGTGGCAGTCAGAATAAGTGGCACGCCTTGTACGCCGAGGCATGGCCACATACATAAATGCATACGCACGTCAGCGGATGGGTGCATCCATAAATGCATACGTAAAGCCAGCGATGACTCCGCGGTCCGCGAGGAATCTAGCCCCGCGGACCAATTAATATTTCAATTCGAAGTTTCCCGCGCAAGTCGCCGGCAAGGCGTGAACTATCCTTCTGCCGGGGAACTTTGGTCCCCGGTGGAGCGTGGTGTTTAGGAAGATCAACGTTTCGAAACTGGTGCCAAGTCTCGCGGCGCTCAAACACCGCATTCCCACTATTGGAATCGCTCGATCTTTACCTCGAACGGGGAGAGTGTATTTAGCAGAGCAAGCTGTTATTTTCGACATCGATGGAACTGGCATAGAAGCTCGAAACTAGTTCGTAGAAACTGATGGACGCGAGTTATTCTGACTGTAAGCCGCGAAATGAAGGATTCGCTTGATAATTGGCAAGTTTCTCCAATACATTAAAATAGACCAGTGATTCCCAACCTGTGAGTCGCCACCATTGCCTGAGGTTTCTCTTCTAATTTTGTTTCTGTTATTATTAATCGTCTTTATTACTCTAATAGAAGAGACCTGAATATTGACAAAATGTAAATATGTGAAGATGAATTAAATATTATTAAGATAGAATTATATTCTGAAATATCTATATTTAATGTGTCTTCTTTACCTTAGTAAATTTACCTTACCTTATATGAGGGATGGGGAGGGCCGCAGGTTATTTGAATATTATAAAAGGGGATCGCTCTCAAATAACTTTGGGAAATACTGCAACAAACTTACCTGTCAAGCATTACATCGGAAGCATTCTAAGAATAAATCGTTCCAAAAACAGCGACGATCGAATTGAAACAGTGATCCGAAAAGGAGCATGGATCCAGTGCGGCGCGTTGAGCCCGCGCGAACGAATGCGGAATTGTTATCGCAATCAGAAAACGCCCCGGTTGCTTTTGTTTCTTCGTTATTTACATATTCGTAATCCCTCAATCGTGCCCCGTAATCGATTCTGCAATCGACCCCGCGCCTCTCGACCAGCCGCTCGATCGAGGACACCTAATTTCCCGCGTAAACAAATTGTTAAACGAATTGCCGGCGAAGGCCGGGGCGGGCATCAACGGCGCGCGACGAGTAGCAACGAGTGGCGACAACAGCAGGCCACGGGCATTATTCCTTTTCAAGGGATGAATAGGTAAAAGGGCTGTAACCGGGGAGTTTGCGTATTCGGATTGCGCAAGCTCTCGCTTACGTATACAATCCGGATTCGTTTGAAACGCGTACACGTTTTTTAATCTCCATCGTTCCCACCCCCCAACCCCCACCCCCACCCCCTCCCATCCACGGTCGCTGTTTTAAATTGGATATCTCTCCTTTTGAAAAGCGCGCGTAATCGCAATATCCTTGTCCCGCGCTTTTCAAACGTTTACACTGGCCGTACCTTTGACACGAGCTGCTCTCAGCTGATTCTTTTTCCGAAAAGAGACGTTCCCGCGGTAACGATCACCGGCGCCGTTCGACGGGGAACGTAGCAGAGCGATAAACGCCGCTCGCGATTAATCGCTGAGGATTAATTACGCCGCGGGCAAGTAGACCGCCGACGCGAAGCAATTAAGGCAATCGTTCTCAACGACGCCCGCCATGGAAAGTGGATGATGGGGGCGGCGGGGTGCTCGATATCGAAAGTATCGATAAGTTTTCCCGTCAATTACGTCGACCGACGGGGGCCACTTAAAGAACTTTCCGCGGAGGCAGGTCGCCCCGTGTGTTTCGAGCCGTGGCGGAAAGTATCGGTCAAGTATCGCGGTAAATTTGCCGAAAATAATCCCGTGCTCGCGTCCGATCGGCCCTCGGTCTCGTTAACCGGGCGTCGGGGGCGGAAAAGAGACGGTCAGTTTGGAGGAGGCCCCCAGCCGCAGCCACTCCAACAGCTTAAAGTCATCTCGCTGTCTGTTTGCTTCGCGGGCTGCCTCGACGGTTAGCCGATCGTCGAGTGCTCGTCGATGGAGAATATCGGCTCCCGGCGCTATGGTAATTGCGTTAAAAGGAACTTTCTCCTTAACTGGCTCTCCAGCCTGTAGCCGATTCTTTGCGCTGCAACCTGACACAGCATCGGTCTAGCTGGAAGGGCTGCCTCGAGGAGGCGTTTCCCTTTGCTCGTGGCCAAGTAAACTGTTCCGCGGCGGAGCGCTCCGACGTTGGAGCATACCCGCTGAATATGTATCGAGATAAACCGGCGCGAACGTGACGGGGCAACGGCGAAAAATCGTATCGGCGCTTTTCCCGGCGATTTCCGGCCAGAGGAGCGATAAAATTGATTATGTCGAGCTTAAACGCCGTTAAACCGTAACCGGCGCATAATAAAGGGCCGGCGTGCAAACTGTTGCGCGCTCTGCGCGCGGTTATGCTGAAATTCGCTTATAAATTTGCATCGCATTAACCGGGTGTAAGCGGCATTATATATCTATAACACGCGTACGGGCACCGCGCCGCGAAATTGCGAGCCATCGAGCATGAAAGCTACTCTAACGATGGCCCGATCGAAAAATGAAAGAGTATCGGCGAGCGTTCGCTGGGGGGCTGGCGCTTGAAATTTCCATCGGGACCTCCTTAACGCGTTAACGATCAGTCCCGGTGTTCTCGTCGCGGCCACCGCGGAACATCTGTAATTTAAATGGAAAATCTGATAGCCTAGATCGTTACCGCGCGGTGCCATTCTCTTTGTCATCGTAGCGGGCTACGGTTACAATCGATGAAAGCGCTGCACAAAGGGGGCGAATCTTATTACAGGATCGGGCGATGTTGCTTTTCTGGGGGCTGCCGCAATGTCAGGACCTTACGCGATCGATCAGACAACTGTGTTTCGTTGCGCCGTTATCTGATTCAATTGTTTCTCACTTTTTCCTTTCGACTCTTTGTCCTTTGTCGGCGTAATCTGCGGGCTTCTCGATTCCATCGCCAGCGATGGAATTAAGTAGCTATCTTTACGCCGCTATAGCGGCGCTCTTGTTCATCCTCCATTGAAATCTGCCTACTAACTTTGCAGTGGTGTAGATATATATGATGAAGTGCATGATTGGAAGAAGTGAAACGATGAATACTGTTCTAAGAGTTAAGTGTCTAAGGGTATTGCGTCACAACGGTTAAGGATGATCAGTGTGATGCTAATTACTGACTGACTGACTCACTCACTGACTCATTCACACACCGCGATTTATCTGGAATCACTGATCCTGTGATCTGTGACCATGAAATGGTCTATCCGGTTAAGCATACGGAAAACAGTCCCAGTATCAATTGTAGTATTTATATATACCAAATAATGCTCTTTACCTAAATAATTACTGACAAGGGAAGATCCTGGAACCCGAAAATTCAAAAAAGTCTGAAACTTTGTGAATATGTAGGGGATTTCCTTCCGATTACAACGCAATTTTTGTGTGCTGCCCAAATTCATTCGAATGGGGTGAAATTAACCTCTGAAAATTCGGCTATTTTCCGATTTTGTGTTATAACTGTAAGAGATAGAAAGAAAGTTTCAAGACAAAAGTTACTTCTTTTAATTAGATCTATCATTTGGTGAAAAAATTATTTTACAGTTCACGAGTTATAACACAAAATCGGAAAATAACCGGATTTTTAACGGTCAGTCAAAGCAGGAAACAAAAATTGCGTTGTAATCAGGAGGAAATTCCCTACATATTCACAAAGTTTCAGGATTTTTCGAATTTCCGGGTTCGGGATGTTCCCTTGTGAGAGAAATTTCGTTAAGGTGATTTGGGGATAACAACCGTAAACTTTACAGTATTTTTTCACAATAATTACTTAAGATATTTGAATGCTTCAAAATGCACGTAATAGTTACTTTTTAGCTCTACTACATATATTTTATTCGAAATTGCAGATCAATCATTAAGGATGGAAATAAAGGAGTTAATATTTTTGTAAATTCCCCCCCCCCCCATACTTACCTGGTTAGACACTTTGGTCCCCCTTAGCTCCTAGGTGCGCGCTAAGAAATCCTTTCAAAGACACCCTCCCCTTCACCGATAAAAGATATATACTTTAATGATTTATAGGGGAGAGTTGTCAATATCGTACTGGTCACCTAAATCGTACCTCATCAATTTCTCAGTAATTACTGAATGTAAACGACATCTGATAATAAATGTATCAAGTAAGTGCGAAATAAGAAATAGAAACAAAACGTGCTATAAACGTTTTAAAAAATCAGGTAGGTATGATTGATCTAAATGACTGAACTTTTTATTTTACTAGCTTATTTTAGCTGATAATAATCAAACAATGCAATTTTGCCCTGTATTTTTGTCTTTTCTAAAAGCGGGTTTAATGTAGAATATTTTACATTCATTTTAAGTACATATTACATTCATTATAAAGTTTAAATTGATATTTATAAATAAATTGACCATGTTTCCTAAATCGTACCAGTAGGATTTGACAACTCGTATGTTATATGGGTTATATACATCAGGCCTTCCCAAGTAGGGGAAATGTACTCCTGAAACACATGTTTTGGTTCTCTTTTCAACACTGCGCCTTCAGCTAAGGTGGGACGACTTCTACTACCCTCTCTGCGAGGAGACAGTAACGTCGCTGGGAAGCATGTTGGGCGGTTTAGGGCGAAAGTACCAAATGTGTCAAATTTTTATAGGAAATTTCTATAGGATAATAACTTAAAAATAGTAGGAAAAATAAAAATTTAAACTAACATTTCAAAATGACGTTGTATTTAATACATTTTTTTTTAATTCTCTTTACGTCATTTTGAAATGCTAGTTTAAATTTTAATAGTTTTCCTATTATTTTTAAGTCATTATGAAATTTCCTATAAAAATTTGACACATTTGGTACATTCGCCCTAAAGCGCCCAACATGCTTCCCAGCGACGTTACTGTCTCCTCGCAGAGAGGGTAGTAGAAGTCGTCCCACCTTAGCTGAAGCCGCAGCGTTGGAAGGAGAACTGAAACATGTGTTTCAGGAGTACATTTCCCCTACTTGGGAAGGCCTGATGTACATATATCATATTCATAGGTTATTCTGGCCAGTGTGTGATCCATATACATATGTATATATAACTACATAATAATCATTACTTTATGTTGATTATTTTCTACTCTATTTGTTACTGATACTATTTTTAGTGGAGGTACGATTTAGAAGACTTGTTGCCTAAATCGTACCTTTTACAGCATGTGTCAAAACGATTAATAACAAATTAATTTGTTCTGAACAAAAGGTTAAGCGTATAATAGTAGGTGCCTGAAAGATCACGCTACAATATCCAAAAATCATTTGCGTTCAAATTAGTACCAAATACGAAATATAACGTAAAATGTCTTAAGTGGTACGACATAGGCAACCCTCCCCTATCCCCCAACTTGTTCGCCACATATCCTCACGAGTCAACAAAGCCAAGAAATCTGCTGAATACAACTCTGCCACCGATCGAGTGCCAAAGCACTGGGCTCCTTCCGCAGCAGACTGACCCCGTGCGTTTCAGAAGGAAAACAACCCCCTGGGCAAGCACACTCAGACGTTTCCCGCGAAACGGAGCCGAAAGAAATTACCATTCTCGACGGTGAACACGCGCGTGTGGCTCGGGGCTCGAACACTCGTCGCCCGTACGCACACCTTCAAGGACCAGCCCCCTGGAGCAATCGTTACCGCATTAGGAGCGCTCATTGTCGACGCGGCGGTGGTTGCCGTCGACGGCGGCGGCGGCGTTGAAAAATGAAAGCACTCGCGCGAGTGCTTTCGAGTGCGCGAATGCTCGCGCCGAGCCTGGCCGCTTGCGCGGGTCGAGTGCTCGTCTCAAGCACCCATACCATCCCGCCAGTGATCCGGGAGTGCCGAAAACGCCTGCCGACTTCGCGCGTCCTCGGGCCGACGAATCCGTGACGAATAGGCTTAACGGACCGCGGCGTTGACATTCGCCACGACTTTCCTTCGTCTCTTGTAAGATTGGAATCTCCGGGTGTGAGGAAACCAGGAAATGCTTGGCTACAGTTAAGGAGAGAAGGTATCGGTGCGTCGAGGCTGCGGAGCGGCGCGTCCCTCACCACGGCATTTGGCTACCTTCGCCAGTAACAAGTAGAATAAATTTTTGTTGAGAAATGGATGGTTGGTTGTTGTATATTGCGCGTAGAATTGAAATCTGAAACGTAAACAATAGGGAACGGGTGGTTGAAGGTGGAGGAGGAGAGACTCTCAGAATCTTAACATCAAAAAGGCTGATTCTGCAAACGGAAATTACCCGAAGTATCGAACTCGTTTAGTAAGTTGCTCGCTGTCTTCAAGCTCCTGTTCAAAGGAACTTGCGGAAAGAAGTGATTGAAATTAATGCAAATTGCGGATTAAAGTGACCTTTGTAATTCACTTCGAGCAAACTTGGCAGTGGCACAAAAAAGATAGTAAAAAATTCTATGGGGAATGTAATTCAGTAGCCTCGCGACTAAAGGGCAGAAAATTTTCATTCTTTAGATGTCCCCGCGTTGTGCGAAGATGAGAACGATCGTTGCTCGGTCGGAATATTACCAGCGATAAATTTGAATTTCATTTGCGGGATGGGACTGGAAAGTCACCTGGAATTTCACGGAATTCCAAGGGACGAGGAAAAGATGTGCAAAGGGGTGGCTGGCCTGCGTGCGGGCTCGATGTCGATAAAGTTGACGAATCGCGCGGAGCTAAAACTGGCCCAGGCTGTCTCGGCAACTTTCGTCGGCGTTCCTGGAACGGCCGATAACCCGTAACAGGCGGTGGAAAAGATCCCGGCGCACGGACAGGAACTTCTGCGCCAGAAACGTCACGTCAGACGCCTCGTTAGGCTGGCAGACACGCAGAATCAACGGACGGCCGTGAATTTTTTATATCCGCCACGTCGCTGAAAAAGGAACGACGCGTTCATCTTTCGCTCCTCCCCGCGATCGCTCGGATGAAAGATTGATGCAATTGCCAGGCTCGTTGCACGCGAGAACCGAGTGACAGCTTTCGGGGTGTAGTTCAGTTGTCTTATTCATTCGGCTGGCTTCGGTAGCCCGACGCAAGTAACCAACCATCTCACCTCCACCTAGGGTGGTCGATGCTGTTACTTACAAGTGCAATTTTCCGCCAAGGAGATGAATCAAGCTCGAAATAGGTCGAAGCGTACGTGGAGGAGGAATAATGTCGAGCAGGAGGCATCCGTTCTCGACGGTGGCGCGCAAAGTTGCCCGCGAGGAGGTCTGACGGAGGCAGCTCCACGCGATTACGGGCCCCATTGTAGGGCGGCAAGCGTGGAATCGGTATCGGGGGGTGGAGGGTGGTGGGGGGCGTTGAGAAGAAGGTGCGCGGAGGACGGGGCGAGGAGAGGGCTGAAGGCAAATAGAGTCGTCTGACGAGGCTGCATCGAGGCCGCGGAATTATTAATTTTAATTACACAACTCGAGGCTGCGTTCATCGCGTCGAGGAGGCCCGGCTTACGTAATAAACTTACAGCAACAGCATCGGTACCACCTTCACCGCCGCCGCTGCCACCACCACCGACACAGAACGCTCTAGTTCCATCAACGCCGTCTTTCCAGCACTCCACCATCGCCATCATCTATCCGCAGCAGCAGCATTACGTGGGTATTGATTAAACGCAACGCATCCCTCTCCTCCGCCGCCGACACCCTCCCCTGCTCGCTCACTCTTGAACACCTCCTTCGCTTCTCCGCGGGGGAGGGAGAGGGTGCTTTCGGCGCGGCAGTTGGCCGACAATTAATATTATTTATCGACGTCTTAATCGGCCGGCCGCATCTAACCGCCATCTCCGACCCCTCGGGTTTCAAGGCGGACAGGGGTTGGAGAAGCCGACCTTGCTGCACGCCAGAGCAAGCCGACGGTGCAACCGACGGGGGTTGCCCGATCGTTTCTCTTACCCTCGTCGGGATCGGTCAGCTCTTATCGGGGAATAACGGGCAACGGATCGCCGGTCGCGTTAAGTGAATAACAGAAATGGCGGATTAAGGGCGCTGGGCGGGGGGTGGGGGGGGGGCGGGGGTGGCTTGAACGATTCGAAGGGAGGCGAGTGGAAATGCCAATTCTTGGGGAAAGCATTATCGATACATCTATGATATTTCAGGTTAATCTGGTATCAGTGAAGAGGTTTGAATTGATGTTTTATTCAGTACGGCGGAGAAAGGATTATAAAATGTTAAATATTTGATTATTCGTGATGTGGAGCTAGGTGAATAATTCCTTAGCCATATTGGCAAAGGTTTGCAGTTATTTTCGATTAGCATATTGGCAAAGGTTTGCAGTTATCTTCGAATTCATACTGAATTATACGGGGCAACGCATAAAGGGGGCCTGACGGCTGACAAAGCGTCGACTAATACTACTTAATACACAGTTCTCGGTTAAGGGGTTAGGACACAGTAACGAGCCAAGAAAGCGGACGATTTTTAGACGACGATCATAAGAAAAGTAAACAATCGATTAATATAAGGTTTTGTGTTTTAGTTCACTATATTATGAACTATGAGGAAAGTATATAATATTTGCAAAATAGCATTTGTACGCCGTGCAATGTCTCCATTTAAAATGTCCATTCTGTTTCGGATGGTTAACTGGTGGGCCGGATTCCGGCAAATCGGATGAACTGTAACAAAAACCCCAAAAATGTCATAAACTATAATATATTTCCTAGGCATTGACGATCCAACATTTAGAATTTTTTAATTATTGTACAAAATATAAACAAAAAGATCACACACTTTTGTCGAAATTTGATCATTATTTTTCAAACATCGGCCATTTTGTCAATTTTCGCAAAAATTCAAATGTTGGATCGTCAATGCCTAGGAAATATATTATAGTTTATGACATTTTTGGGGGTTTTGTTACAGTTCATCCGATTTCCCGGAATTCGGCCCACCAGTTGGCCAACCGGAAAAAAACGACATTTTAAATGGAGACATTGCACGGCGTACAATTGCTATTTTGTAAATATTATATGCTTTTCTTATAGTTCACAATATAGTGAACTAAAACACAAAACCTTATATTAATCGATTGTTTACTTTTCTCATGATCGTTGTCTAAAAATCGTCTGCTTTCTTGGCCCGTTACTGAGTCCTAACCCCTTAACCCTCGGTTGTCAAACTGGGTCGAAATGACCCACAATTTGACTTTCAGGTAAAATATTTTTTGTACTACCCTTTAAACACGATGATGCTTTGAATGTTAATTTTCAACGATGAGCATATATTCTACAACCTTCAATGTTTACCTCAGAGTTTTTGCGACTTAATTTAAGAGATAATTTTTAAACAGCAGCTGATGAAAAATTGGCTTGGGTCGAATCGACCCAGTATGACAACTACGTTCGAAAAAAAAAACAGGTCCAAAAAACTACCTCCCTGTACTACTTAGCTCCCTGTTACTTCAAAGTATTACTCACGTAGTCTTTCGTAGTTCTTCCGGTATCTGTAGTATCACGAAGAAAGAGAATTTTCGCTCACCTGAAACCAAAAATTAAGAAACCATTATAATCACAAGTACTTCGTTCAGTAGGCCTCTTTTCGCTCTTAGGTTGCCGGCGTATTTTTGTTATACAATCGACCCTATTCATATGGCTATATGGTATGCTAATCAGCAATTCAATGAGGTTGACCCTTTCATAGGCTCGCTCAGCTCTTTTCGGGCGAGGTTACTTAGTCAATCAGCTCTTACACGTACGATTAATTATTGCTAAGTTTTAGACTTTAGGATAAGCTCTATATTATATTTGTATACTAAGGGGATTCTCGTTGATTATAATAATAATAATAACAATAATAATAATAATCTCTGGTCGAAATAATATATTTCCCGAAGTGATATTTCCATGCTTCGTAACATCGAAACTTTCAACATTCTTAAATATCTTCTTCTTTTCCTGTCCCCTGTATTTTGTTCGAATTAAGACTGTTTATAGGAGTGTGCCGAAGCTAATAATCAGAGTGTAGTATCGTGCCACCGGTATAAATTGCCTCAGAATTCGCGACCGACTGGAAACGAGGAACGGTACCCAAGAGGAGATTAAAGAAGAGCAGTGAAAATTCCTTGGGTTTATCTTTACCATGCTCCAGGGGCGAATAAACCTGTCTTCCTTTCGTCTTTTTCCAGCGACTTACTGTTTATCCTTTTCAATCGCCATAAGTTATTTATAAAAGTTAGGGGGATGCGGCGCGCAGACGTTGATTGCCCGGTCAATCGACTGAAAGTTTTCTGCTTGACAAAGAGCAGAGAAGAATCCAAGAGAAGTGACAGTCGGGGCACGGGGGTCGGGGAGAAAGCGGGAACAAAGGAAGAAGAAGTATAAGAGGGTCGACGAAAGGGAAGAGAGAGGAAAAGGGTCATGGAACTTTAATCCACCCTTTCACCCTGCGCACCTTCCAGCCGCCGCCATTTCTCTCCGTTCGCCCCTCAATTTAGCTATTTTTCTTCCATCCTTGCGCCCTCTCCGAAACAGAAAATTAGTTACCGAGAAATATTGTACCGCGAAGGAGTCTCTGTGCAAACAGTCCAAGGCAAAGCGAGGCCTTAACGTTTCCCATTCGTCTCTCGATAGATACCCTCGTCTTTACAGTTGCAAGCATAACGAACGTCAGCTGACAAAGTGCCTTCGTCCCGAAAACACGAGGAAAGCCAAAGCGAGGGGGAGTAGGGGGAGGAGACTCGAAGGCGAAGTAATTTTCTAAAATGTACTTCGTCACCTTCGTGGCTTCCCCGTGGCGTCACTCCACCTCTCTCCCTTTTTCTCATCGCTGCCGACCGCCCCTTTTATTCGTTTTACTTCCTCCCCGATATTCCGCCCTCGGTCATTTATGGAGCGCCGCCGTGACGTAGCTGCAAAGTCTATTACGCGGGACGGACACTCGGTTAGCCGGAATTTGTCTGCAGCTGAAGCACGGGAAAAAGGCGAAGCTACCCGAGGAAAGAGCAAACAATGGCCAGCCACCGAGAAAGGGAAGCTAACGACCAGGTGGCCATTTCTCCTGCGCTACCATTTTTCGAATCCCGTTCCGCCCTGATTATTCCTCTTGCAATTACGCCGATTCCGGTGCCGCAAGAAACTTTCCACGATCGTGTGTGTCCGCTGGCGGACGGTTCGACTAGTTTCCAGGTAGAATCGCCGAAAATCGAAAGACTTCTGGTCCGAGAGAGCTGCCGGTGTGGCTTTCTCTTTGTTCTCTCGAGTCTCGTTGGATTCTTGATTCGTCTTTTCGTCTTTTCTGTAATCAAGCTCGGTGATCGAGAAGATGTGATCCAGCTGAAGGGTAGGAAATCAGAGGCTTGTTTAGCTCGCTGGTCAGAATATTTAGGACGTCGGAAGACAGAGAAATCTGGAGAAGCGCAGATTAGACGACCGGCAGTGAGGGTCGAAAAGAAACGCTGCTCCGCCGGAGTTTCTAACATCCATCAGCTCCCACGACTTCCTGTACTCTTCTTCCGACCCTTCCTCCTTCCTTCCCCGGGATTCTCGCTCGTGTATGAGCACCAGCCGTACAGGCAGCGTCGCGACGACGCTGTAAAGCGCATTACGCCGCTTGGACGCTAGATTGGCTGAGACTTCATTGGAGAACGAGGTGAGAAAAAGGCACCTTTGTGAGCGGGATGAAAGAGGCGAGGCCACGGCATCTCCCACGGCGTCGCGGCGCGGCGCCTCGCGACTCGTGACGAATCGTGAAACACCCAGGTGAATTCGAGAGCATTCTCGAGCGTGACGCCTCGTTCCTATCCACCTAGAATACGACGGCGAATCACTTTTTCCCCCGTATTATCCTCGATTCGAGGGCGCCTCGCTGGAATATTCCTCGGGAATTTGTAGCTCACAGAATGGATCTTAAAAACGATGGAATAAAAAACACTTTCCTCCGCGTGATAAACTCCTCGACGCAATCTCAGACGAAATTCCATCCCCACTTTGGGGCCGGCCCACAATCCTGACAGCTAGCACGCGAAGAAAGCAACCGTCAATTTCCCCAGACTCTGCGAAACTCCGTTAATCCAATTTTTCGTCGGGGGACCACAACGAGGTCGCTCATTAACGCGTGCCAAGTGTCTGACCAGCAAAGTTATCTCGTTACCGTGGTCCCGTTCGTTCGTGTTCCCCATCAAGAGAGAGAGAGAGAGAGGGGGGAGGGAGGAGGGGGGAGGTGGAGAAAGTTCAAGAACAACGGGAATCGATCCGCGGATCGATGCTGTCCTTTATCGAGCCAGGGCGGGCGACGTCGACGCGGCTCGTTAAGTCGAACGTCGGGGCGGCTGGCATTCAGCGTGGCGATTGAACCGCGTCGCGTGGCGTCGCGTGGCGTCGCGACGCGTCGAAAGCGACAATCCGACTTACCCGTTCGCTGGGCATCCCCCTTTAACCTCTCGCCCCCCCCCCCCCGCTCCCCCCGCCCCTCCTCCACCCCTCTTCCTTCGATAACAAATGGCCCCGCCACCCCTGAAGGACAACGCCGCTTGCGACGGCAGTTCGAGCGTAATTCTGCGCCCGGCCGACAGGCCCGTAAGTCACCGGCTCAAACGAAGCGTCGAGGTATTAATTAGAGTTTCAGACCAGGAACCGCGATCACTTATCACCGAGCCCAACCTAATCTGCCGGCTGACCCGCTCCACGGCCTTTCCCCGCAGCCGACAGCCTTTTAGCCCCGCAACTTAAACCTGCTGATCGATGTCTACCCGATCGTCGCCCGCCGATCTAATGAGTCAGGATCACGGATCAAGCTTTCTTAACCGCCTCGCCCCGGGGCTGTTACTGCCGAATCCTTTTCGACTTGTGCTCCCGCTGCTTCGTCGAGGGTGGCTGAGCCGTCGTTCAGACCCTTGGAACTGCTTGGCCAAGGGCTGGTAGGGATGACACGACGATCCCGTGGCCGGGACTGGGTCATTTATAGACCAAGAGGGTCGTCTTTAAATTGCGTAAGGCTTTTGGGGGGGGGGGGGGGGGGTAGCGCAAATTTCTTACGTTTTCTAAGGGTGGAGGGGGAGTCAGGTAGCGACTTACGTAATATTTTTAACCTAATTTTCAATAGATACAAATTCTATAATGACTGTTCCAGAAGATTATTAACCGACTTCAAAGAGAAAGAGATTCTCAGTTCGAGGTGTTTGTATGTATGCATGTATGTATGTATGTATGTATGTATGTATGTATGTATGTATGTATGTATGTATGTATGTATGTATGTATGTATGTATGTATGTATGTATGTATGTATGTATGTATGTATGTATGTATGTATGTATGTATGTATGTATGTATGTATGTATGTATGTATGTATGTATGTATGTATGTATGTATGTTGTATGTATGTATGTTATATGTATTATGTTATATGTATTATGTTTGGCCGCGAACTTCTCCGTAACTACTGAACCGATTTTGGTGAAACTTATTGCATTTAGTTTGGTTTCGATCAACTTAGGTCGTGGAAAAAGAATTATCAAAATCGGTCAAGTAGTTTTCAAGTTATAATTATAAATAAAAAATCAGTTTCATTATAATACATTGTTTGCACGGGCAGGCCACGGACGGAGTATCAGACGTCCAAAAAACAGAGCGAGACAAAATATGTCTCGTACAGTTTCTTGCTCGCTGTCAGTCCTTCTGATTCGCTCTCGTTCCACCTCGATCTCGCCATCGGCAAGAATGGAGCGAAAACGATTGCTCGGAATTGTGTCCCCTCTACGTTATAATATTATATATTATGTTATATTTATATTATATTATATAGTATATAACTTAAATAACTAAAAAGTACAAAATAAAAAAAAAATTTTAAAATTAAAATCAATTTCAAAAAAATAAAAATGCGCTAAAAAGTCAAACATAATTTTGTCCCTTATTTAATTTACGACTCTCAATTTTTTAAGTCGGCGCCAGGTTTGCACAGTGCAACTGATGAGGCGCCGACATAAAAAAATTAAGAGTAGTAGATTAAATAAGGAACATTATTTTTTACTTTTTAGCGCATTTTTATTTTCTTTAAGTCGGTTTTAATTTTTAATTTAAACTTCCAGAAACCGAGATATATGAATTATATCAACCTTTAAAAGAAGTACATTGTAATTAAAAAAATGCAATGTAATAAATATTACGTAAGGGAGGGACGGGGTTGGAATATAAAATCTTACGAATTCTTATACTGGGTGAGGGAGGGGATAAGAAATCGGCAAAATCACCCTTACGTAATTTAAGGTCGGCCCGAGGAGAAAAAGCGCAAGATATTTTTAACAAAGTTTTTCAGAAATAATTATAACTTCTGTGTATACACTTTGTAACTTCCACATGTTTTCTATATTTTTGCTTCTGGTGCACCGCTGAATTCTGGGAAAGGCTTAGGTGTGCGGAGGGTGAGAAAAGCTTGTGAAGCACCGATTTACAGAAGCGAGGATATATATTTTATTCCTGAGCAGTTCTGTTTTACCGCGCGCACCGTGATTCACGCGTCGTCTTGGCTCAGTTATCGAAAAGCAGTAGGTTCTAAACGGAAAATCGCGAGTGCCTGGGGCGAATGTTTGGAGGAGCGTCAGGAGACCTCTAAACCGTGTGCGGCTCGTGGAAACCTGGCGCTCGAGATTCAACGACTTTCGCGAATCGCGCGTGAAGCTTTCGAGAGGTCTCTACGCGTTTCCGTGGCAATCTGCGCACAAGGAAATTCGATATCCGAATTCCAGAAAATTGAGCCTTCGTCGGAATATCGGCAGAAAGCCCCGACAAAGTGAGGAACGTCGCGAGAAAGCCTCCGCCGTCGACAGGAAAGAGCGTGTCGCGTGTGTATATTGCAAACGCGGGTATTGTTTGCCTTTCCCGTTCGCGGAGCAGTGTAACCTCTTTTCGTTGGAAAAACACTGTCATCGGCAGCGGGCGTCGAATTCGGATGGGCTCGGAAATTCGTAAAGGGAACGCGGCTGGAAAGATATATAACGAACACGCGGCGCGTGATTCGTTAAAAGTCGCGCAGGGAAATTCGTCGTGAGAGTTACGGCCGAGGGGCGCGCACAAAAGCCGCGGGAAGTTCAATTAAATGCGCCGAAGGCGCAGACAGCGGACGAGGAGAATGGTTGTTGGCCGATAATTAAAAAGCTTCAATCACGTTTTAATGCACTCCGAGGGAGCGGCGCCGTGCATTAAATACACTCGCTGATTAAATTTTTAATGAGTAATTAAACGATTTAACCTCTGACCGAAGCTTTCGCCCTCTCCTCGTTCAGCCGCTCGTTGGATATTGAAGGAACTTCCGTCCCAAGGACTTCACAAAGCGACGCAGCCGGCCCGTCGAAAATGGGAAACAGAACGGAGGTTGGATAGTTTTCGAAGCGATAGAGGGGCTTCGTTCCGGATGAACGGCCGGGGAATTTGCTATTTTTATTATTCAGAGGCCTGTCCATCCACCGACGAGCAATCATTCACCGGCTACGTAATGACGCGACGCGGCTGCCGGGGGAAATAGATGCCTAATCGGAAAACTAGTTTCTCGTCTAAATCGCCGATTCGAGATCCTTCGTTTACGGGGGCGGATTTGCCAACCCCCGGGGCAGCTACCTCTTCCACGTGTTTATTTAATTTCGCTTGCTCCGAGAATAAACGATCTTTCGAGCTACCTATCGGTTCCACTTTCAGATTCGATTAACAGACGCGTCGTGGAAATAATTCCGGGGGCATCGACGAAACCCCGTCCGTGTCAATTCCACGTGGTTCTGCTGAATCGCGGGTAAAAATAAAGGGGTATGCAATTAAATCACGACTAAAATCCATTAGGTTGGAAGGCATTTGGACTGTGCTTGCGAAGCGCCCTGTTTGGGAAGCAAATTATTGATACTCGGAGGAATGGCTGCGTCGACCGCAGACGTAATTACGCACAAAACGGCGCAGAGATCGAAGGAAAGAAGCTAATGATCTATCAGGACGGCTCGCCGCGATTGCTGCGCCAATAGCGACCCCCCATTAATTATGTCTGTCATCGGCAACGCCAGGCTGTCGTCTCGGTTTCCCCAGCAGACGCTATCAAGTTTATCACGTCCCAGATATCAGGAGGGCCCTCCCCTTAACTTTGGATATCGACGGCTGCCCAGAAACTTCGCGGGATGAACAGCCGGCGGAGTCCCTGATCCGCCGGACCAGGTCTCTAATTTCGGAGTTCGGACTACCGGATGTTCACCGTTCACCCCGACCACGCTTGGCCCTTACGTAGAATCACTCTGACCACTGTAACCCGCTATTAACTCCGCTGCGAATTGATTCCCCGGTTTACTGCCATTTACAGAAGCCGCCAGGCCGCGGGACTCCCTCCGCCCCTACGAGCCGAGATTATGTCCGTTCCTCCGGCCGAGATTCAAACGAGAGGATAGTTCTTCAAGTCACCACGCGTAGGAAAACGTGTTTTTTCTGTTTCTAACCCAAAATTGAATATAGAAATCTAAATTTGAGTGTTGAGGGAGGGGAAACTAGAAATTTGACTCTTGAGGGACTGAGAAATCCAAATTTGAATTTTGAGGGAGGGTGAAATCCAAGTTTAAAATTTGATGGAAGGGGAAATCAAAATTTGAGTTTTGAGGGAGGGTGAATATAATAATTTGGGGCTTTCCACGAACGTCCATGACCATTTTTTTTTTAATTTCCCCCACCCTCAAAACTGAAATTTGGATTCCCAAATTCAAATTTGGGTTAGAATCCACCGTACTGTACTATCGCGAGGGTTCGATCCTCGTCAAAGTATTCAGTTGTGAAAGAAGGTATACGTCGACATCGGTGATCGGGATAAATTGGAGGTCCACAGGCTCGTCTAGTTGGAGGGAGCCAGCAAGATAACGAAGGAGAAACCAGAAGTGCAGACGCTCCAACGATCCAGTCACATCCCCCATTCGAAGGAAAAACTCGAGTCCCCTGGCGAACTAGTACACGCACACGTGAACCCCGCGGGACACCGTGATGGGGGAGAGTACGCGTGGGTGTTTCGCTAGCCGGGGGAGGGAAAGGGTAAAGGAGCGGGAGGTGGAAAGAGTACGAAGGGCGCGGGATCGAAGGGTGGGTGGAACTGGCCGTACACGAAACAGCACTTACACCCCCGCAACTGGCAACCCTCGGCCCCCTGTCCCGCCTCCGGGTAACTGTCGGACTGTACGACTGCCAGAAGTACGTTTAAACTGCAGGTACCATCGCGCATACCAGTGGCTTTCAAGGTGAACTTGCCCCGTGGACTTTATTAATATGTATACGCACGCCACCGTAATATTTCTGCCGGCAACTTTCCGCGGAGCGCCAAGTGAAAATACTAATCGCGCAGATTCGCCCGCAATATCGATCGCACGGAGACTCGGCTGCCCCAACTTTTCAAATATAGACAGTCGTATTTAAATTCCACCCTGCGGTATACCTGCGCCGTGGAAACAATTTCAGGTACGATTTAACTTGTTAACCGGCAGATTCTTCGAATCAAAGTGCTCCCTAGCTGGGTAGTGACGAACGACAGAAAATTATAATAGCAACTTAATAAATACATAAATAAGTAACCTACTCTAAAAATATTATTAGCAAACAGATGAACTTCTAATTTAATTTAGTGTTAATTTATTATTTATTTATTTAAATTAAGTTATGTTAATTTACTTTTATTTAGTTCTCTCTTAAAAATGGCAAAAGAAAAAAAATATACTAGGGTAAATTAGGGGAAAAAATAGGGGAAAAAAATATACAATGGTAAAGGTAAACCAACCAGTGAATGACCGAATTGTTGAATTTATGGACCTTTGGGATTAATACTTGAATATATTTATGTATAACAACAAAACAACTGTTGAAATTGCATTTAAATTTATTTTTCTTGAAATTTCTATAAAAGTAATTACTTATTCTTATCGTAATTTAAGAAAAAAAACGATTATAAAATGCAAAACGTGTAGAAGCCCAGTAAATGACCGCATACTTTTAATAGAGGAAGTGCAGCATATTTGGAATACTGTTGGTAATTTGGAATACCGAAGTATCTAATAAACTACTAACGCTATTTAATTTGTTACACCGTAGATTATAGGGGCTAATGACCTGTTCACTAATGACATTTGTGGATGAACCGCAATTTTTACATTTTCGACTTAATCTGCAGAGGAAGCAAACGTCAATCTGCAAAACTTTTTCAGCGCGTATTCAATCGTTCCAATCATGGTTAAAATATGTCAAAACTTTAGTGTTAAACACTTAATCGACTCATTTGCATGTTCCTTCTATGGTTCTGTGCCGGTTTTGCGATAATTTCGAGAATACAAAGTGTGACATGAAATTTTAGGTTTCAATGCCATGTTGCTAATTCGGAATACCGAAGGTAAAGGTAATTTGGAATATTCCAAAGCCTACCGATGCTTTTGTTTCACGCGTAATGGCTACCACCGCGTCAGTTTCGTCTGTCACCTATATAACCTTTTTTAGCATTTGTGTAAATATTGTCTTATAGATATCTACATAAAATTGTTCCTTAATTGTGATTTCTTAGCCTGATTACGTCATAAAATAAACTAATTTTATTATCTACATGTTTTGTTTAAGTTTATAAAATGAAGGTAAATTGGAATATCGATACTTCTTGTCATTTTTCATTCAAACCAAAATTTCAGTTACTTTTTGTTTTTTATTTTTACTGACACTAAGAAATATGAAAGTTTATTAGTTTCCCTATGATATTATGTAGTTTAATTTGTCCCCATCCTCTGTCGTAATTTTTTATTCGTCTTAAACAAACTGGTATTCCAAATATACTGCACTTCCTCTAAGAATAGTTAAAATATGGGATATTAAAAGTGCAACTACACTCCATTTATAAACATATAATATTTTTAAATTTATAATTGACATTTCTTTGCCTAATGGTCATTCACTGTTACGCTGTGAATTACTGGTTGGTTTACTCTAAGTAATAAATGATATCTGCATTCTTTCGCAACGGACGCAATTTTTTAATATTAACTGCGACTTAACTCGCCTTCGCTACCAGTACCTAGTAAGGTATTTGAAAAATGTTTCCCTCCCATGCGAAGGGTCAATTGCAAAGGGCCACGCCAGAAGGCTCAAGTCCCTCCATCCGTTCAATTTTCCGAGCGATCGATTCACTCCGAGAATTCCAACGAACTGAAAATATGAAATCCACTGTCGGCGCGGTAATCCAGAGGGTTGAACGCAAACACCAGCAGCCCCAAGGTCCGCCGAGACAGACGCAGCCCGCCGCGTGCGCGTCGAGACTCGAGACGAGGAGCGCAGCACCCGCTGGAACTCCGCCGATACCTGCGTGCTCGCGTTCCTCTCGCGCTTGCTCGCCAAGTGGAATTCTCTCGTGGACCGAGTCAGCCGCCGACGAACAAGCCAAGCCAGCCAGCCGACGTCGAACCGGCTGAAACTTGCCGCGGCAGGCTCCGCTAATGAAAACGAATCGTCCTTCTTCCACGGCCAACCCCTTTTTCGCCCCCGATGGCAGCCACGCTCGGATGGAGCGAGACACGAGGGTCTCGCAGGTAGACAAGAGCGTGCCAGAGGGTCCGACTCGTCGCCAAGTTTCATCGTGCTTCGTCCCCCTACACGCCGAGCGAGACAATTAGGGGATCGCTTGTTCCAGTGACTTTGTCACTCGATGAACGCCTCGGTGCTGCCAGAAATACTCGCACGAAGTGGGCTACCTGTTATTCTTGCACGAGAAATAGTGCAACCATTCGCCGGAACATCGTGCCTTTGAAGGGTCAATTTTTTGCAATTTTCAAGCAGCACAGTCTGCCAGGCTTCCGTCGAAGCCCCGCGCAGCTTCATCGCGGAGGAATAAGTTTGCAGGTAGCGTGGTAAGTCAGTAGACCGAGGCTTTGGATATGGCGAGATTGCAGAGGGAACTCCGCCGAATTTCTCAAGAGCTGCGTCCTCGTATCCATCCTCCGTCGATGACACGCAAAGGGGGCAACTTTCCGACGGCTAATTGCAGCCGAGTCTGACGAAATAAATTCCTCGCCGGCTAACTAGCTGGTAGGAGCATCAGGACTCGTTAGCAGGTGGAAAGAGCCGCGTCGAACGTCGCTAGGCGCCTACTAATGAAAAGAAATTGCCCATATCTCGCGCCCCAGCCTCCCTCGTTCCACCTGCCCACCCGCTGCCAGGGCTTCAGGACAAGATGAAGGATACTGGCGCTGGGTGGGTGATGTAAATTTGTGCGTTACGGTCGGCATCGAAGTTGCCCGAGTGGGATGGGTAATGAAAACGAATTGCCCTCTTTCTCCTGCGTTTTCTTCGCCTGGAGCCACGGCGGCGGCTCCTTTCTCTGGCCTCCGTTGACGCCCAGGGGACAGGTGGCGGGGTCCAAGGAAAAGCGGCTCGTTCCTCTGTGCCCCCTCGCCCCGTTTCACCGGCTGCGAGATCTACATCTGGCCGTTTCGTTGCCCGCGTTTGATGTATTGCGGTGCCCAATTGTAAAGTTTACAAAGGACCGCGTAAATAACGCGTGACGAGCGGCTGGTAATGTCCATCTCCATTGTATAAATACTTGTTGCTCTCTGGCGGATCAGGCGCAATCTAAACGACGCGGGATCGATCGCGGATTAACATTCACACTTTTTTAATCGTTTAAGGGGAATCCAGGGTGCCGGCCGGAAAAAGGCTGATTTCGAGACTTTGTTTTTGGTAAATTAAAATACCTTTATTGGCAGTAAGAAGTACATATCTTGAACAATTTTTTTTCGAAATATCGTGTAAAAATATTGATTATTGTAGCCACAGTAGCCGATGGCGTGACAGACCTTCAGAAATGTGTTTAAAACGGGTCACTCCGATTTTTACAGTATGTAAAAAATATAAACGTAATGAAGTTAATGTTTTTAAAATGCTTCAAAAACAGGCTTCATGATTTGAAAAGTGATGCCTCGCTGGTGCAGGTGATTCCAGCTGTTAGAGTTAGACTTATCAAAACCAAAAATCCAAACGGATTCTTGATCAGTATGACTATCGCTATCGTCCTGACTACAATTAATGATTTCCCTTGAAAATTAACACGATGGCGGACAAAAATACAAAAAAATGTTATCCGCCTTTTTTGTTTCTGCCATTTTAGTCTGCCACCTTGTTAATTTTATATCGATTTCTCAGACCATCATCCTGGTTTCCCCCCTTAATCAACCTTAATGCTTTGCCCACTTTCGTCCAATGTGATCGTATGTAATAGAGCTCAAGTAACGTAATATAATAAGAAGAATGAGAGTAAACGCTGGCTGTAAATTGATTACCCACGGAGGGCTGAGACGTCGCAGCTTCTAAATTTAATGGATCTAAAAAGTTCTAGTTCTAGAAGGTATTATACCGTAATTGAATTCCATATTACTTTCTATAGCCGGGGAAAGAAGTTAGCGGCAAGTTCCATCTTTCTTCGCGGCAAGATGTCGCGGCCATTAATAACGGAAGTCGGCCTCGTGAAGTTTACATTCTAAGCGCGGCCGGTTATAGAGTAGTCTCAGTAATCGTTACGCATAACTGATAATGGAGGGGTTATTAATTGCTTCTGGCCACGGACCCGTCGACGTTCAGGCTTACCATATGGCACTGATTAATTACTGCGACCGGTATATAACGGCGGCTATCGGGCCAGCTCATACTTCGTGTACTTTACCGGCCACGATTAAGTTTGCCTTGCCAATACTGCCGTGCTAATTGCTCGTCTTCGCCATTGCCTTCGCAGTTTTGCTTTTAATTATCGCCGCCGCGCTCCCTGTCACCAGAAACGACGGCAACTTTAACGAATCGCCGTAAACGAGCTTGCCGCTTTTCTAACGGGGTTCCGGGGACGTTTGTTACCACCGCTGATATATTCTGCACCGTTCAGATTCGGGTACCGTACTTGGTTTGAAGAAAATTATGAGAAACATTACGTGCCTATTTAAAGAACTCTAAAGTACCTAAGTAAGTACTGATTCCCAACCTGTGGGTCGCGTTTTCTCGGAGGTCGCCGCGGGTTTTCGGATTTTTTTTAATATTATTAAGTTAGAATTATATTCTGAAATACCTATTTTAATGTGTTTTCTTTACCTTGCTTTATGGGGGTGGGGAGGGTCGCAGGTTATTTGAATATTACAAAAGGGAATCACTGCTCTAAAGAATCGATGCGTCCGAGTGTAACGCGGGGTCTCTAAATTCTTAGTGAAACATGTCTGGCAGAGAATTAAGACGGATTCACACTTATCAGTTCCGTGGCGGTTAAGTGCCGTCAGTGTCAGTGTTAGTAACTGACAAGCGTGAACTGCTCCGTTCCACATCTATGAATCCGCTATTTACCCTCCAGGTTCGATACCTCGGAAAATCCCTCAGAAGATTCCTCAAAGCCACTTTAGTTGCCGAATTTAGGGACGATTTATGTAGCCAGACAGCGGCCGCATAATTAGAATCGATCGGGGAGATAGGTTGGCTCCCCCTCGACGCTGTTTCGACCCGACTTTTTGAAGGATTACCGAGCTTTGGCCGACGGGAGGACAGAGGGGTCCCGCGAACCTCCAATCTCCGTTATCATTTCATTATTTCCGTTAATTTAATATCCGTCGGGGGCCGTCGCGGGTGCCCGTGGCCGGTAGCCGTGGCCCCGGCCAGAGGGGACATCTGACTTGTTAATTTTTCCCGCATAAATTTCAGGCCGGCTCGCGAGCTTTTAATTGATTCGACCAAGGCCCCCGACCACGGCCACCCGAGGCAAGGCGCCCGTCTGCCCACGAAACGTTACCCGCTTGTTCTTGTTCCCCGTCATCCGGGGAAGTTAGTTTCACAGAGTCACGATGACGGACGCGGTTCCCGCTGATCGTTGTGACGGACCGGGCGTGCAGGCACTGGGTGTCACGCTCTTATCGCCGAAGTTCACGTTGGTTTGCTGGTGACGCGACCCAGAGGCCCCTCTGGCTTCTTGCCGCAAACTCGACGGGAGCGTGTCAGTGTCGGAGAGTCTGGTCCCATACAGTTGCCTTTATACGGGGGAAAAACGAGGGCACGGCCAAGCTTGATCCTCTTCGATCATGATTCGAACGGGTCTAGCACCCCCGAGGTGTCTCCGAGGCGAAGGGTCCTCGCGGGACAGCTTCGTTAGCGCGATCACGAGGCTTAATCCGAGCTCCGACTGATTTCGACTAACGCCGCGCGCAACCGACCTCTTTTTCCCGCCCCCTCCGCCGATGTCATTTCTTCCACGAGCGCCCCGAGGGTGGCACGCGGTGCCAGAAGAACACTCGAGACTGCGGAGAGTACACGGGGAGGGTCCAGGACGCCTAATTAGACGCGGTACCCGCTGGTAAGAGGGTGAAACGGCGGGGAGAGGCAGGCTGCAAGAAAGCTGGAGAAGAGACCTGGATCGTGAACGCGCAAACCTTGGACCTACACGGGAGAACGGCCACGTGCACCTATACAGACATCGTGCACCCTTGCCACCACCGTTCTCCCGGTCCACAGAAGTTTCGAACTGTCTCCGGCAGCTGGAAAAAGTGCTGGGTTACCGCGAGGGGAGCGGCAACCTGCTCCCTTTTCCTTCTGATGACGTCTGTCCGGGCCACCCCGAGCACCGCTGGCAGTTTCGGTGCGTTTGCGCGGAAACCGAGGGTTTAGCCGTCGCAAGCGTCAACCGACAGGGGATCGGGAGATTTTTGATCCGCGAAAATGGAAATTTATTCGCTTTCGGGGCTTCTTCCTTATTCCCTCTCGCGGTTGTCTTGTCTCCTGAGCTCCAGGGACGGGGTCGCTTTGGGGTTCGTCGGGGAAGACGTTTCTAGAGCGGGCGGAATAAGGGTCTGGGCGCGAATACACGCGTAGCTGTTCCGTGACGGTTTGTTGTCAGTGGAAGGTTTGTTTCAGTGTCAGTAACAGGGTGAGAGATATGATGACAGGGTAGGTATGTAGGGGATAGGTGCTATAAAGGGGACACGTCTTAAATGGGACAAATCGAATTTCCAAAATTCTAAACGCATTACACATGCAAGTTATTTTCCTGTTTATGGCAACACTAGTGCCTAGTCATTTGACGTAAACTTCACTGCGGTCTCACTTGCAACAGAGTAGTAATACACGGTTGATGTTTTTCGGCAGTAAAAGTGAAATTTTCATTGGTTTTCTGTGTCGTTTTCTGAGATCAAGATATTTACAAAGGGTTAAAGTGTTATATCATTAAAATAGCCTGTATTCAACTGAAACGAAAACGCTTAACACGTAAGCTTAATTAATTGTTTTCTTTGTTTTGCGGTTATTTTATATTAAACCTACTTATAGTCGTAAAAGGGACAGCATAACAAGTCTTAAATGGGACGACCGTTTCATGGCTGTCCCTCTCATACACATGTACTGCTGGACACTATATGTATTATACTTTCCTGTAAAGTTATTAGTGTATCGTCTGATACACAGATGACATTGATTTAAATTATGAATTATTAGTTGATGGCGTATTGTTTCAAATTTAAGAATTAATAAAGTGACTATTCAAAGCGACAAACTTTATCGTCAAAAAAAACGTGTGGCAATAAATTAGCCCTCGTTACAAGTTATAAATTTGCTACAGTTGTATGTAAATTTCGTGTTACCAGTAAGGAAGATTGGTTCCAATGCAAAATTTACGGTAAATGGGCCAATGAGTCATGCGGAATAAAAGGCACATTCAATTTTTTCTGTTCCTTGTGTCATTAATAATAAAATATTGATGATTTATACTACCTAGAGTTAATTTGTTCGTAGATTTCGTTGTTTTGTATCATTAAGATTTAGAATTATAATTGTAATACTTAATAAGTTTATTTTTATTAACGTGTCCCTTTCATGACTTATACTGTCCCATTTAAAACCACCTAGTCGTAAAAGGGACATTTCTCACGTTTTTGAAAATCGAAGATTTTGTTATTTTCTATTACAATTGATGAGTTTGCAATATACTTTTATTGGAGGGAAATAAACACGCTTTCTTGTGATGTAGTTGTTTTTTAAATACCTATAACGACATTGTCAGAAATGGATGCTAAACAAAAGTGTCCCTTTTATAGCACCTCTCCCCTACTAGAGGAAAGAAGAAACCATTGACATTTGACGACACTGAACCGTCACGGAATTCATATGTGTGCGTAGAGCCTAACACTGCAACTACCAAACCAGTCAAAAGGACTGTATTTAACTTTGGTAATAAATTTACCATTTTTAAGTATGAAAAAGGTGGTAGATATTTCTAAGTAGTATAAATATGTAAGTATAATATTATATTAGGTAAAACTATACAATACGCCCCATCTGACAAAACGCCCCATCATTATTTTACGCACACAAACAAGGATGCATCGACACGATCATCAGATTCGAATTTGCCTCAGTCGCCCACAACTGCCGCAATAATAATACGAGCAAATATTACGGCTTTTACAAAAATATACAAGAATTTATATTTTCTGCCTTCAGATAAATTGCGGTGAGTATGTGAGAAATTCAACTTTCCAAGTCACTACAGAAAGTAGGCAAACTCTTTAAATCGTTATTGCCCAAACCTTTTTTCACTACGTTGTTGCTAAATTGAAGCCGGGACGTTTTGTACTCCAGAATTTACAATATGCCCCAGCAAAGAATTTACAATACGCCCCACCTCAAAATCATATTGTTCACGAGTAACGTATTTCTTTTCTTTTTCGTGGATAACAGAAATGTCACGTAAATGTGTAAGGAGTACATTACGGGCATCATGGTCCGAAAATGATCTTAATGAAGCGATGCAGAAGGTTAAAAGTAAATGTACAATTCCCTATGTAATCATTGCGGCAGAAAAGTCATAAGAGAAAATGTAAATAAAAAATAATGTAATAATTTTATTCAAGATTGTTCTATTTTTGTTAATAATATCTTTTATAATATATATTCTATAACATTTTGATAAAAATAATAAAAAGTAATTACTCATTTATGTCGGGGCGTTTTGTCACATAGGTGGGGTCAGGTTGTCACATACCTGACAACTGTGTTACAAAACGCCCCACGTAAGGTTCAGGAAAATTATTATTTACAGTTATTTCCAGTTATGTTTTCTTCGCAATTCCGGCGTAGTTGTGAAGAGTAATGAACAGTTAATGTGTTTACACAAAAAATTTAAAGAATTATTAAAAATATTGGTTTTATAAATGTTTCTTTAAAACTGGAGCGTATTGTATAGTTTTACCCTAAGTATATAGTTTTTTAACAATATAAAAATTAAAAAAATATGCATAAAGGGTTTAAAGGTTTATTTTCCTTGCATGGCGTATTTGATAAATAACCAGTGATTTTGACTGGTCTGGTAGAAATATGTGTACATTAATTGTCGGTAATTCTAGTACCTATTAAGAGTAGTTAGAACTACCACGTTTATTTAATCTAACGCTGACCGTAGAAACCAGTGTACTGCAAGAAGAAATGCGTTGAAGTTCACGCGAGGCACCTAAATGTCTGAGGTGATGGGGAGAGAAATCGAAGGGGAAGCGAGGTGGGGGGCAGCGCGCAAAGTTCACGGAAACTTGCCCGGAGTTAGCAAGGTTCCCGCCACGTGTATACGTGTATGGACGTGCACGTCTCGGGATTGTCGCGAAAGATTGGAGCGAAAGTTAAAGTCCCGGCTGGCCAGACCGAAAAAGAGGACCGCGGGGGGTAGCTAGGCGAAGAAGGGGCTGGTAGCGCGAGTAATCAGAGTGGCGGGGGTGGCTGGTAGTTTTGCGCCGTCTCGCGCGGTAATTAGTGTCAAAAATTCAACCCCACGGCGGCGACGCGAGGAATTACCCCCCGCGCGGCATAAAATATCGCTGCTTTAACGCAACGGAAGGTAATTAGTGGCACGTGCTCGCGGTCGTGAGACGCGTAACTAGAAACAATTAGTAACGAATCGCCCGACGGCAGCTGCGACGAATATTTAGTCGCCCCGTCCGACGGAAAAATGATCTAAACACGGGGAGGTAATATCTGCGCGCAATCTGCCTCGAGAGAGACCGTACCCCAGCCTCTTGTGCCGTTTTTTCTTTGAGAAAAGAGGCTCGCGGTCGCCGTTGTATAATGGCAGAATTATAATCCACCTGGTTCGCAAGTTTCGCAAGAATTTCATCGAAGATCTCTACAATTAGCAATTTCTGAAACCACAGTTCGCTTGTGTGTCAAGAATACAATAGTAATCCTACTAGCAACGAGAACAATTGAGGGCTCGGATGCAATAAGGGGACTAGCGCCCGAAAATGTGAAAAAGTATTGTCCAAACGCTAAGAAAAATTGGAAAATGAAATATTGTTTAACTGGATTTTAAAATATATGGTGTTGTACAGCTCATCACGACACACCTTTTTTCTATTTGCAGTTTTTCTATCGAATCATTAGTATTGGAGATAAAACTTATGAACAAAAAAAATTTCTTCGACCAAAGTCAATATCTTTTTAAACATAAATTGCGATAACTTGAGTAAATATTAACGGATCGTTATGAGACTTGAAACAGAAAACTGAGAGAACTCTAGCAAAGCCGTAAAATGTATGCACAAAACGCTTATGTTAAAAAATATAATCATATTTAATTAAAAAGTAATACTGGACATAACCCATGTTTTTCAACGTTCGCCGTTAAAAAGTATCGAGGCAATTTCGAGGTACATATAACTTGCAGCGACAAAGTTTTTCCTTAATATACAAGGAAGATTTTCACCAATTTTCACATTGATTAATAAATAATTGTAGAAGATATGACGATATATATAATTCTCGCACGGTGCCAACTGTCAACGCGAGTGCTAAAACTCCTAAATAGCGCATTATACGCGGCTGTTGACTGTTGGTGGCGCGCGAGATTTATATATATTGTCATATCTTCTACAATTATTTATTAATCAGTGTGAAAATTGGTGAAAAACTTCCTTGTATATTAAGGAAAAACTTTGTCGCTGCAAGTTATATGTACCTCGAAATTGCCTCGATACTTTTTAACGGCGAACGTTGAAAAACATGGGTTATGTCCAGTATTACTTTTTAATTAAATATAATTATATTTTTTAACATAAGCGTTTTGTGCGTACATTTTACGGCTTCGCTAGAGTTCTCTGAGTTTTATGTTTTAAGTCTCATAACGATCCGTTAATATTTACTCAAGTTATCGCAATTTATGTTTAAAAAGATATTGAGTTTGGTCGAAGAAATTTTTTTTGTTTATAAGTTTTATCTCGAATAATAATGATTGGATAAAAAAAACTGTAACTAGAAAAGATGTGTGGCGTGATGAGCTTTAGAACGCTATATTTTTTAAAATCCAGTTTAACAAACTTTAATTTTCCAATTTTTCATAGCGTTTGGACAATACTTTTTCGCATTTTCGAGCGCTAGTCCCCTTATTCCATCCGAGCCCTCAATTGACCGAGGGAATCGTTTCAACGAATTACGTACCATGGAAAGTGAAAGCTATCGACACAATGGCGCCACCCGGTACGTGAATGAGCAGCCGCGAAAGGTACGAAAGCGGTCCGCGAAATGGCACGTAACGCGGTTCGGCGCGTTAGCCATTTCGCGTGGCCGGAGCTCGATAAATCTGACGTCGATTGAAATATTGCCTCCTTCGATATCCCTAGCAGCGCTGATTTCAACTCACCCCCCGGCCGGCTCTCCCATCCCCCGCGGCCCCGTACACCGATCTCTGCGTACTTAAATCTTTCTCTCTCCTTCTGGCGGAGTCCCCTCGCCCACCACCGCCGCTGCGAGGCGGCGAGGACGTGCGCGACACCGGAGACCCGGAGGAAAATAAATTCCAGGGGTGGAAAGTAACGACCACGATATGAAGCTCGGTGAATTTCATTCGTTCTCTGCCCCGCCCCATCCCTCTCGTGCCCGACACCCTTACCCTTTCTCTGCCTCGCGGAAATGTCGATACAGCCAGCACTCCGCTGGAGCACCGATCGCACCTTCAAGGTCGCTAAACGAACCTCTCCCCGTCACCATATCGCGATGCAGCTGTTTTTGGGCAATTAATGGCGGATTGAAATTCACCTCCAAACTCCGAGGGGCACGACTAAAGTAATTCAAGAGCTTTGTAAAAAGAAAATAAAACTGGATTTTATTCTTTAAATAAAGCTTTATAATTGACAGTTATGCACATTTCTCGGGTTTCACAATTATTGTGTATTTTGCATATTTCGTTTATCTTTCCTTTTCTTTTCTGTGTAACGTCCGTCTCGGCTATGTATCGTTATATATGTGAAATAAAAAAATAATCACCTAATGAATGTTATTGTGTTTGCATTAAAAATATTTTTATCCCTCCAACTCGGCTCCCCCAAGATTATTAGGTACTTTGCAGAGTAGATTCCGCTCGAGAATCAGCCAGCGTGGAGCGCAGAAAATCAGCCCGGCCCAAGGAGCCGTGCATTTCGAGCGGACCGCGTAACGAATGGGACTCCCGTGGGATTGCGCAACGAGGGGCCGTGCGAAGACACAGCGACGGCACGGTCAGCGCGTCTGCGAATGGAAAAACAGGAGATTCAGACGGTGCCCCGCGAGAATCCGGGGAATACCGGGCTAGAGGGAGACCTATGCACGAGGGTTGCGGATACGTCGTCGGAATATGTGGATTGGGTTGTTGCGCGTAAGGGGTTGCTCGGGGCGTTACAGCGCGCCGCGGGTGGCGACGGAGAGGTAAAGGGCCGGGTGGAGACGGTGCCCCGGAGAAGAAGGGAAGAAGAGGCCGAGAATGAGCGGGTAAGGCGGGCGGGATGGAAGCGAGAGGAAGCGCGAGGCTTCGGATCGGGCACGGAGGTTTGGAGGGGGTGGCTGTACTTCGGCAAGTTGCCGGGGCTCGGCGAGGCATTGAAATTGCAAATGCGCATTATGGATATTTCCCTATAGAGGGTCGAATACCACTCGCGCCTTCTCCCTCCGCCCCTCACTGTTCACGCACACACCGCCCCGACCCGTCCTCCATCTTCGTGGCGTTCCTTTCACCTTCTCCGCTCGCGTACGCGTTACACCGCTCCTTTCGCTCTTTATCTTCCTCACCCTCCGCCCCCGTTTTCTTTCCACCGCTTTCTAGCTGCCCTACCATCCCTTTCATCTTCCCTCCCCTCCCAGCCCTGCCGCGCCGGGGTACAAATACTCGACGCGATGTACGCGCACCCTTAGCCGTCCTCCCGTTCCCGCCAGACTCGCATTCGCTGCGGAAAGAAATATGTTCCCCCTTTTTTCGGCGGCGTATTTTGCCTGCGAGCCGATGGCTCCGGGTAATTTAAGGTAACCAATCTTTTGGCGGCTGGGCTTTGCTCCGTGAATGAATGAAAACATCATTGGCGGGAATGCGGGGTTGAAACTGAGACTCGTTCCTCTCGCTTCTCCCTCGTTCCCTTTATTCCCCTTGTCTCGCGGAACTCGTTAATTTGATTATAGCGCTTTCAAATTCCTGTACACATAAATTCTCCGCGCTATACCCTGCTGGGCACCTACTGTACACTCGCTTCCGCGCGATTCTACTTCTAGCCGTTTGGTTTATAGACGGGCATTGTTCGGCAGAGTTGCTCCCTAATTTGCAGGAAAAATGTTTAAACGGAAGTTAGCTTGTCGCGGGGAACGAGGGCGCAGGAGAGCCAACGTACTGTTCGACCATATAAAAATGTAGTTTGCGAGGATACTGCCGCGACAAAGGTCCGAGTGAGCCGAGCGCGTCGTATGAAATACATATTTTTCATCCTGCGGTTTCCCTCCGCGCCACTCTCCAAAGTCGCGTACAACACAAACCCCCCCCCCCCCCTCGGCGTCTCTGTCCCTCCCGTACCTCTCGATCCACTCTTTCCTTTCTGCCTGCGAGTAGGGTGTGTTGTCTACTCGCCCCTTCGTCCCCAGCATTCCGTTCGACCGTCTCTGTCTAGTCGGAACCCTTTGCACCCCTCCATCTGCCGACGCACCACGAACGTTACGTTTTCCAACACCATCTCCGGCCATCACGTCCCCTCTAACAGCGAGCGTCGTCGGCCTCCATCCCTAAGCGCGCATCCCTTGTATCATCCCTTTTGACGCGTGCCCGCGTGTCTGCGTGTCAACGGCGCGCCTCCCTCGGAAATTCTCTCGATCCCATAACCGCCGGGGCTCTCGCGTCCTCGCTCGATTCTTCCGCTATTCTTTCTGGATTTTTCAATATTCCAAAACTTCCCTGGAATACGAAAGCAGCGAGGGGCAGAGGCAGGAGGAGACCGCCGCATCTTTATCGTGTTTTCACCTTCTCGCGGTCCCGCCTGTCACGGTGTTGCTCGACGCCGCGGGATAACAGGATTCTCTCGAGGTCACTCGAGGAACACCGGCGTCCCTTCTCGCTTTTTTTTCAATGATTCGGGGCGTCGAGGAATTTTTCGTGTGCTCCCCTCGAGCCGAGGACGATTTTTCAGAGACTTTACACGAACTTTCTGTTTCTCCTTAACTTATCTTGAGCTGCTCTATTGTCAACTAGACTCATCAGTAGGGACGCATGAAGACCGGAAGGTATAAACTTGGAACTTGTATATATACGAACGAGACTGGGACCTGGCACTTGCGAGAAAGAGTTCACCTTTCTTTGCAGGATTATTATATCGTTGATGATCCCTGGACTGAACATATGACTAAGCTACGTTACATGCCAGTGGCTTGGCTCCTCTGCGTGGCCTATTGGATGTTTCCCCAGCTCTCGTAACACGCTTCTTTCCCAGCGCCGAATCTGCCGCACTGTTGAAACTCGCCCAAGTCCAAGGGACACCCCACGTAAAAGCGATTACTTTCGCCCCGACCGCAGAAGGGTTAAATAATGAAGGTCGACGCGGAGGACGGGTCGCGCAGGGGCTCGGGCGTCGCTCTTTAATCCGTCAAAGCGGCTGGCTAAACCACCGGCAAACGAAACCGAAGCTCATAAAACAACCTTAACTCGATTTCGGCCCGTGGACCTGGAGGTGAATCGATTTGAGCGTCACTGCGGTTCCGACGTAACTCTCGTCAGGGATTGTGGGGGCGAAGGGACGAATAGGTAAGTGAATCTACTACATAGGTCCGACCGGGGGTGGTTCCGATTGCTTTGGGCTATTCTATCCTCCTTCGGTTCCGCGCCGTCCCCCTCGGCGCCCAGCCACCCTTGTACTCTAGTGCTTGCTGCTTATCCTATTCGAGGAGATTCACCCCTCCTGCTTGTAGCGCAGCCACGCGTTCTCGCGCGATCATCGAAAACAAAGCGGACGCCCGAGTGGGACCTGCCCGCCACGAATGAATCTACGATTGCTGTAACTTGCTATGTATGTATTTCGAATTATCCTTCCCCCTAATCACCAGCCAAGTTTCCGTGTTAATAAAAACCGTCTAACCACTGCAAAAGGCCCGCTCTTCTCAGTCTGCCAACGATTTCACTTCGAAATGGCAATCGAGCTCAACAGAGATACACAAATTTATTCATAGTTCAGCGAATAAAATCGCGCGAGTCCGGTCGCCGCAAGAAGCGGCTCGGAAGCAACGAAAAAGCCCGCGCCGCGATTTGCGCCGGACGGGGAAGGATGGCGATGCTTTCGTCGCAGGAGCGCGCCATCGCGCTCGCGTAGCTTACGTATTTATTTTGTAAACATCGACGGGACAGTGAACAGCGAGCGTGAAAGTGACGCCGCCCGTTTTATTTCACGTACGCGCCCATCTTGCCGCCGGCCGGGGGTTGACGCGCCAGAAGAAACAGAATTCCCCATATTTTCGCGCTCATTGGCCTCCGTTAATTAGCTCGGCCTTCGCCGCATTTTTCCTCCACCCCTGACAGCCCCGCGTCGAGTAATTACCGGGGGAAAATTGGCGTCGCCGAAACGAACGAGCGGCGGCGCGGACCGTACGTCGCCGGACTTCGAATTAATGTTTCAACCGCGCGATGCTCTAATCTCGCGAGGAGCGATTATTGTCCGAGTGGAAAAACAAACCTCCCGCAGCACGTGTGGGCGGAAACTGCGTGCTTTTTCTAGGCTGGAATTAACAGTGTTCAGCGCCAGGTGTTTGCTGGCGAAGTGAGCGTGGGCGCTGTGCTTTTCATTTTATGATGAAATGGAGGTTCCCAAATAGGGAGCATCCCAAATAAGAAACTGTATTACTTATTTATTTATTTGCGGGGTGTCCCATTAGGAATTAGCCAGAGTAGTACAAAAAATCATATACCTAGTGTTGTACTATATCAAGAAGGTAAATTGAGGCATTAGGGATGTATTGGACCTATTTTCAAAATAGTGCCAAGTTCAGTGGCGGATTTAAGAAAAAAGACCCAGGTGGCAAACGTTCTGAGGGGCCTATTTTGGAGGAAAATGGGTCGTTTACTAAAAACGTAATAAGTGTAGTAGTACAGGATAAAATATAGTATTTGATTAAAATCAATTTTTTTTTAGATAGGGCCTTTGGGGGGCCTTCTGGACAGGGGCTCATTTTTCTGGAAAATGAAAGGGTAGTTTACTAAAAACGGGCCAAGTGTAGTAGTACGAAAAAAATGTAGTGTTTCAATTCCTATACTTAATCATAATTTTGTTTTGGTGATGGGGCCCTGCGAGGGCCTTCTGCGCAGGGGCCTAGGCGGCAACTGCTCATCAGCCGCCCTGTTAAATCTGCCACTGGCCAAGTTCATGAAAATTTGTGAGATTGTTCTTTTTAATCTTCCTGATGTGTTCCAAAAATTTTAAATGAATTCACTAAACGGTTATTGAGTTATAACGATTTTAATTTTCACTGAATTTACACGCACTCTTATGGAAAGAGACGATCTTGGCGGACAAACCATCTGAAAAAATGTTGAAGAAATAGTGCCAATGTTTTCAATTTTTTTGTACATGCAGTAATATGGATAGATGAAAATATCTGCCGTGTTTCAATTGTTTTCACTACACCGTTTTAAAGAAATAAATTATAACTTGAGAAAATTGTGTATTCTGGGCATTTTCACTGCCAAAAGTTTAGCAAATAATGCTTGAGGAAGCATTTGTAAAGTGAAAAATACCTTCCTAGGATTAAAAATAAGACTCCAACTGTCGCTCGGATTCGTTACATCTAGAGTTACTATGCGTAAGATGTAGATATTCAAGTATTTCAAATTTCATATACATTTGTCTGATATTGTACGTCCGATACATCCTTAAGAGCAGAAACGGTTTAATCCAAATTCTTTGCGAAATTGAGTTAGTAGCAATAATGTATTCCAATAGGCTGTACTAATCATATAAAATAGGGTAAAGGACCCAATTACTGCCACCCACCCAATTACTGTCACCCTAAGCTGTTTTACGTAAAATAACGAATAAATCTTATAAAATGATGCATAAAAAAAATTTAGCATACAATTCAAACTGTTATTTATACAATACAAAAAACAGCACTTAGTTTTTTCTTCGTTAATTTGAATAAAACGATAAAAAATTTTAAGGGAATATTAGGAGAATGGAAACGATGACTTTCTTACTAGCGAAAGAGAAAACAAGGCGTTAAGGAAAATGTTGTAATTGCAATATTTAAGCTATTAACATAACAAAATATAATGTTTTAAACAATATAAGCATCATAAAAAGTAATAATGATCCGAATTCAACGATTCGTTAAGTCTTTTTACTTATTAATTGGGTGACAGTGATTGGTACAAGCGTTTCAAGCATTTTGGTATTACTGTCATAGTAGTAGTTGCTCATGTACATGACACGACATAACCTTAAAATGACATAAACAGTATTAGGTTAGCTGGCAGTAATTGGGGTGTCAGTAATTCAGTCAAATACATTTGAAGGGTGTCAGTAATAGATCCCCAAATATATTTGTGAAATTGATGAATTTATACATAAAAATCGAAGTTTTAAGATCCCACAATTTTTTTTCATCAAGTAAACATGTTAAACAATAATAAATAACAAGAACAACATATACTTTTAGTCTATAAGTACAAAAATATAAGATAACCCTAGGACTTTTTTTTCAACGTGGGTTTGTCCCTTTTTGCTCCCAGTGCCTCAATTGCAAGTGCTTTTGGAGCAGTAAACAGCAGCAAGAGCAGTTTGCTTGGATCTGCTTTTCCGGACCATCCAAAAACACCTATGCACACACAGGGTGGTCTTTTATTGGTACAACTTATCGCGAGGGAAACTCAAATTGGTAAACCGCTTGAGTCTGCTTTATAGCAGCACGAGGGACGACAGATCCACAGGAGGAACTATCGCGAACAAGTGCAGCGCAGCATCGCTAGCCGGACCTTTGTTTCGCGTTCGAGCAAAAGTCAACAGGCCACTTGTTTGAACGAAAACCGACCAATCGAACTCAGTCCCGTTTGTTCGCCCCAAGGCTTATCAGTCCGAGGAAAAGTCCCACGAAAGTCAAGTAAACGGCGGGGAGGATGTAATCAGCCGAGCGACGCGCCACCGATCGGTTCGTTAAGCTCCGCTTAATTTCAAAACGACCAGCACCATTCTTTACGAGCGATTTGCCCGTAAACGGCGGACTAACTAGAGGCGAGAGGCAAACCGTGAAACGAGCCGAAAAACACCACTTTCGCCGCGACCCGCTCTCGCGTGGCTCCCCTTCGGCCAATAAACCTGAAAGCGGAGCGTCGAAATTATCGGAATAGTTCTCGCATATTTTACAGCCGATATCGTTATCAGGGCAGGCCAGTAAGCAAGCAAATCCCCCGCAAGCTAGTAACCTGAATTCGATAAAAAGTTTTCAGATAAACGCCGGGGCGATTTGCATGCCGAATCGCGTGACTGTGCCGTGCTCCACATTTTAAAAAATATGTACACGGGGTGTAAAATTAAGAGTGTCGCAGGCTAATGTCCTTAATGCCACAGGAGGTATGCGATGTTTGTTATTTAAGGGCGGCTTCATTCCAAAGGGTCACATGGAATTTGAATTTTTCATGAGTCACATTTTCATGATATCACTTGCGGGGTATTAAATGCTAGTTTCATTAGAAAACAAAGATGGCTGCAAGCTCTGCGTTGCCTCGAGCGCTGAATCCACTTTTATAAATGGCCTGACGAGTGTTTGCATTCGGTGCCGCGCAATCGAAGCACTCTGTAATCGGTATTTTCGCGAAACTAACGAGAAACACTCGCCGGGCAGGTGCTCGTGAATTCGACTGGCGAGGAGTAATCCCGCCGCGAGAATTAAGTCGGTGCGAGCGACAAGGGCACTCGGTGTGTAACACGAGCCCTGTTGGAGAACGTTTTAATAAGGCACGTAGCCGGCTGGTCGGTGAAAGGGGAGGAAGTGCAGGCCCGTGAGCAAAACGGGGGTGGGGAGCAGGAAAAAGCAAGAAAATCAGGCGAAAGGGAGAACAGGCGCAAATACGCGGGCGGAGGGTGCCGAAGAATCGCGAGTGCATCTCGTTTCGAGAGGGTAAATATACTCACGCTGCCGACGCGTCGGTGAAAGGGAAGAAGACGAGGGGGGGGGGGGAGGGGGGGAGGCGAGTGGTCTTCGATCAACCACGCGGAACGATTCAATAATTCCGCGGTTGTCTGGAAATTTTCCTCAGCCGATGGTTCCATACGTAAAATTTCGTTTCGCCGCGAACGGGGTGGTTTGAGAAACGGTAAGGAAATACACCGAAGGCAGAGGAGTTTTGATACACCTAGGGGGAAGATGTTGCCGTACCAAAAGCAAGGCTCGAGCAGTGGAGACGTGACAAAATTACCCACCAGCTTCGTTCGCTCAAAGCGATACATCTGACCGGCAGAGTTACGTCCACCGTCCTTTGTGGATTTTTCGCGGTGGCTTCGAGATTCACAGTTTCGTAACAAGTTAGTTGAAAATCAACGTAAACACAGCGGCGCTGCCAGTCGGGTGAAGCGTATATGCTGCATGTGTTTTTAAAACTAATTAAAGCCACGCAGCGCACTAAAGCACTCCCTTGACTGAATTTATTTCTGTCAAACGTGGACACTATCGACCGCCTCTAGCTACTACGCGGGAGTTAGGTCGCCGTATAAGTGCCGTACGCAATGCGCCGAGTGTGCGACGAGATCGAATGTCACGCATATAAAGTAAAGTCACTGATTGTTAAGGCTACAAGATCGCTAATAAACAAAGTGGAGGTTGATGAAGAGTTGGAGCACGAGGAGCAGCTCCGGCGAAGCGTTATCATTGGAAAATAATTGCCAGTGCAGATGGAGCGGTATGCAGAGAATGGAGTGATAAGGAAAAAGGAGGAATCTCGGCGGCGACAGGCGAGTCGACTAATCAAGAGGCAGAGACGGCTGGGTCGGGCGCGACCAGGGAAAAAAACGGGTCGAAGAGCAGCGCGTTGATCGCTGATCAAACACGATATTCGCGTTTAATGCCCCGTCTGTGGCCCCGTTAATAAGCGAGCGGGGATTCTTTCTGGCGGATTCTCGCGTGGTCCGACGCGACGCGACGCGCCGCAGGAAAATTGAATTAGAGAGCTTAAGCTTCCGCCGCCACCGCCATCGGCCCCACTCCCCTGTTGGTCGTTAGAATGGTCACGGTAATTGATAATCGAGCGACGGCTACAACCGAGCGCGACTAATTGGCTGATCGCATTGTGATTTAAATGCGGAGATTTCCGCGCGACTCGCGGATTAACGGGAATTATAGCCGTACGACTAATTGGCGAAAGAGCGCGAGACGGCCTCCTAGACGCAGGCGCGATAATTCGTGCGTGCGACGCACCATTCCGTGCTCGAGAGGAACGCCAGAAGAATCGAATCGATCCGCCGGCGAGGCGAGCACGGTTCAGCTGATCCCGCGAGTCTCGCTCGCGATTTCACTTATTTTCCCAACGATTCGCTGGCGGTCGATGCTTGCCTATTGGCCGCTCGTAAACCGGATGCTTTTCATTTACGTAGATCGTTCTGGCGTATTAAGCGGCAGATCATTCATGAGAATATACGTTCAACTCCACCGGATGTACGATGGATCGCTTTCGAATACTTATGGCGTGTGTGGAAGTCTAGCTACTCCAGATGGAGATCGCTGGGATCGACGTTTCTGGTGGTGATTAGGGTGAAAGAATATTGGGGATGATATTATTATTATTATTATTATTATTATTAACGGGTATAACCCTTTAAATACAATTATTACAAACATAAGAAGAAATAAGAAAAACTTACTACTAGGTTACAAGTCGTTGCACTTAACATTGATTACCCTTACAGATATATACATATATACAAAGTGTACAAAGTAGTGTCACCCCTGACCGTCTTCAAGATACCTAAACACTGCTGTTCTGAAGGATGCCAGGGATCCAGAGAAAAGGTCAAGAGAGTGGGAGTCGCAATTAAGTTTGTCGAAGCAATTACAACTCCGAGTGACTGGATCCAGATGACCAATATTGGTCCTGTACCGTCTTGCGTAGAATAGAGGGCACTGACGAAGAGCCCTCCCTGCGACATAAAAATTCACGCTTCCTAGCAGACTCGGACACTTTATGTGGCCATTAATTAAATTGTACAGGAATACAAGATCGCTGGTTGTCCTGCGAACTTCCAGTGTCGTCATGTTCAACTGAGTTGCTATATCGGTATAGTCGTGAGACAAAAAACTCAGAGGCTTCCCTAATTGGTAAGACGCAAATCGCAAAAAAGTATGCTGAACTTTTTCAACCATATACTTCAGGCTGACAGTGCTCGGGGACCATATCTGCGACGCATACTCTAGCTGAGCTCTAACTAAAGAACAGTGCAGGACTTTCAGCGTTAACGGATTCCTGAAGTGTATAGCAAAACGCTTCAGAAACCCAAGTGTTTTTCTTGCGGAGTTGCAAATATGGCTAATGTGTTCGTTAAAATCGAAATGGCTGTTAAAATGGACCCCGAGATCGCATATGGTGTCGACGGCTGGAAGAACAGAACCCATGAGTGAATATGGAAAGAATATCACTCTTTCCCGACGAGAGAATCTCACTACGCAACACTGATAAGTTAATAGTCATTAAGTTGATAGTACACCAGGATTCCAATCGTTCAAGTGCTGATTGAAGCTTACGAGCGTCAGCGAGAGACGAAATACGGATATATAGTTTAAGGTCATCAGCATATAGTAGGGACTCACAATCCTGCAGTTCCTGAACAACATCGTTTATAAATATATTAAAAAGAAGAGGTCCAAGATGCGAGCCCTGTGGAACGCCCGAGGTTGCCTGCAATGGGATTGACATACGATGGATTCTGCTGTCTTTAGTACACTTACTAGGGGAAGGCACACCTTCTGCAATCGGTTCTGGAATGAGACTAGGTGGACATTGTAGTACACACCTAGTGTTACAAAACCATTAAGGGTTTTATCAAAATGGGCCTTCGTTTTCGAGAAATTTCAGTTCAAAGTTTTGCGCGATACTAGTAGTTCAGGTGCGCGAACGTTGTTTTCAAGCAACGGTCGTAGCTGCGGTAGTAAGGTGTTCGGCTACGGTGCCGGAGGTCTTCGGTTCGACTCCCGTGCCCCCCGTCTTTAGAAACCCACCCCCTACGAACAGTTATTCGACCAGGTATACGACTATCCCTACGGTCAGGTATGACCGTCAGCTATTCGACAGTCTGCAGCCTCGACGTCTTCGGCATATTTTTCAAATATATAAAATCACTCGCAATTGTAGACGTAGTAAATTTAATGCATCATCGATAATAATAATAATATTAATATTGTTGCAATGATATTATTTGTAATTTGCGGTTTTATTATATTTATATTATATCTGTACTTGTATTATACTTGTAATTTGTAATCATAATACTGTATGCAGTATTATTGTAATAATATATACTATTAACATCATTATTGGAACAAAATAAAAATTGTTTGACGCAGCCCATTCTTGGGATTTTTTTTCTAAGAAACTGTTAAGCGGATCTGTTCCAAACTTTCAGGGTATTTTAGTTCGCATTCAAATAATAAAAATTGATTTTTACGTTACAAAGTGTTCGGTAGAAATGGAGATATATGAACACGTTCGTTAGGACTCGCGCGCCGGAGTTGCAAATTGGCGATTGTAATGGTGGCCCCATCTCAAAACCAAGGATTTTCTTATTTCTAGTATAATTACATTGTCGATGAACCTAAGACATTGATAAATAAATTGAATTGAACAACTCTTTTCCCATAAATAGTACGAAATATCTTGGGGCAGAATCGTAACTTTTTCTTTCAAGTCCCACCAATTTGCCAACTTTTAACTTTATTTTTCGTTTGTTAGGTTCATCGACAATGTAATTATACTAGAAATAAGAAAACCCTTGGTATTTTTATTTCAGGGAAGAAATAGGGCCACCATTACAATCGCCAATTTGCAACTCCGGCGCGCGAGTCCTAACGAACGTGTTCATATATCTTCATTTCTACCGAACATTTTGTAATGTAAAAATTAATAGCTATTGTTTAAATGTGAACTAAAATACCCCGAAAGTTTAGAAAAGTTCCGCTTAACAGTTTCTTAGAAAAAAATTCCCAAGAATCACATCATTCCTAGCCGTTCTAAATAGGGCTCCCCCCTTAACGATTAACCAACGATTCGTCCATCTGCTGGCCTGCTTACTTACCCTACCACGCCGAAACTCTGTCGGCCAACATTCTGGCCAATATCCTAATGCAGAGAGTAAACCTATAGAATAAGTTGGGTATTTCACTCGAAACAGTGAATTGAGGAAACCTCCGTAAAGTTACCTCCCCTTCATGGAAATCGCAAAAGCTCGATACGAACTCGTTAAAGACAAAGAACCTTACGACTCGTGACAAAGGAAATACCGCCGCAACAGAGGACCTTGCCCTCTTTCGACGAGTGAGTCCGCCAACTCCGCAGTAGTGCCCCCTGGCTCCATCGGCGAAACCTTGCCGCGATCAAATCTCTTTCCGCAGGGCTGAAATTTTTACGATCGATCGTTGGTGGCCGAGCCAGCGCGATATGAACCGCCGGATGCGATAACGTCGATCTGCGCCCCGACGGTCGTGCACACAGATGCGTGCACGTCGGGCCTGATACGAGGCAACGTCGGTTCATGAAAGGGTCATTGGCTGCGCCACGTGCACGTTCAAGTAAAATCAGGTCAATTCGCGCGGGGGTGTACACCGGCCACTCCACGGCATATCACCGCGGCAGTCTGCAACTTTACAGCCGTAATTAGATTCCCTAGAAGTTGGGAATCGGTCAAGTTTACACGGTTTAATAACGGCCCCCGCTCATGGAGGGTTCACTTTATTACAACGCAGATAAAATTCATCCCCCTCTGGATTCTGCGGCGTCGCGCACCGCTCCCCCGCTCCTAATTGCAGCAGAAAATCGACGACTATCGCTGAAAATCGGGCCCCAGCTATCTCGGCTAATTTTCCAGTCGTACCCTTTATCGCTCCCGCGGAGGATCGTAAAGATTCGCGCCTTAAAGTGACTTCTTGCGCCCGTCGACTAATTCCCCGGGAATTAGAGGCGGCGAGCGAAATTACAGAAACGGATGGAAACGCGCCGGGCCCCGCGGAACCATGTGTCTTGAGAGAATCGGTGATTAGTTAGCACTGGTTAAGGGAATCCACCTCGCGCAGTTTGCCGAAACTCGGGGCTCCCGGCTAAAAACGGGGATCCCCGCTGCTGGTCCTGTTCATTAGCGTGATTCGCGAATTACTAGACGTATATTCCGAGCCGCCAGCGGGGGACATTAATTCCCGCCGGATAAAAAGGAATTGCTCGCGTCTCGAACGTGTTTCCCTTAATTTCCCGTCGCGGGGGCGGAAAGAAGGTAGGAAAACAGGATCTCGCTTGGCGGTGCGGGGTGGGGCGGGGTTGCTCCGCGCGGCCGGGAAATTACATCGGGAGGAAGAACGAACTGGAATTGCTCGTAAATTACGCCGATTTTGACGGCAGCAATTATTATAGTGGGGCCACACGCGAGCCTGCTCTCCAAGTTATGTACCAGCCCTGCGGTGTAACGTAAATAATATCCGTGCGGAGCAGTCACGGCACTCGGCGCTCGGAATTTTTCCACCGATAATGGAACGCAACCGTATCGGAACGGAGTCGCGCGCTGCGACAACGTTCACGCCGCTTTCTTTCGCCGTCGATGCACACAGCTGGCTGCATTTCTCACGCGTTTCCTTCCGCGGCTCGGGTAGACCGTCCGCGCTTTACGCGACAACTGCACGCAACCCAGTCACCCAATATCGTTGCCTGGATGACGCGACGAATAGGGAATCTTCGAGTCACTTTCAGTGATACAATACCGAAATAATATCAGAGAGTAGGTATTAAGCGATTAAAGGCAGCGCAGCGATACGGTGAGAAAAGTTTATAAATGATTGATTCTCATGGAGCAGCGACGACTAATTACTTGTTGTTAGTCTTTTCGATTCGCCAAAATTCGCTTCTTTATTCCCAACGCAGTAGCGCGATAAATAAATAAATAATATGCAGTTAGTCACGCAGGGGGGGGGGGGGGGCAAGGGGCTGGTAACCCCCAAAGAAGGGGCTTAGCGAAAAAAAAAAGAGAACTGGATTTTATGCTTTAATAAAAAATTTCTAACCACCTAATAATCACCAATCACCATTGAATTTCAATTAAAAATATTTTCATCTGTTCAACTCGGCTCTCCCCAAAGATTAAATCCTGAGTGCGCCACTGACAATAGTATGCTCTCCCTCTGCTACACCCAGGGCTCCGTTGTATTATAATTCTTCCATCCCACGGTGCCTATCTATGATCGAAAGTGGCTGTCCCCGAGGGAGCAACTAATTTCCTCCGTTGCCCGTCGGTGATACGGGGCGGCTGGAGTTCCGTGAAAAGCACGTGGAAATACAGACGTCGACGGAGTTGCGGGACGCATTGGACGTCGGTTAAAATTTCACCGGGGGGGCGGCGGCGCTCGGGGCCGCGTACGTCTTACGTTTCGGATGTCGAGAGATATTTCAAGCGTATTCCGGCAGTGCAGGCGCGTATCCATTTCACATGATTATCGTAGCCATTCAGAAGATCAGGGAGATTGCAACCCTCTTTCAGAGACCAGTGAACACGTCGAGTCCCGGTCTAAAGGCATTCGACGAAGAAACGAAGACGCGGGGAGGCAAAGCTGGCTGCTGCTCCCTCTCGGTCGATACTGGCCTACCCGCTCGCGTCAAACCGAATTTAACAAACTCCCCTGCACAGACTATACCCTTCTATACGCTCTGCGGCTGCCGTCGACAGAGAGTAACATATTTTACGGCCAGCTTTGCAAAATACGGGGAGCGCGCGCGCGCACCCCTCGTCGGCCGTTCCGCTCGTCGAGACTTTCCCCGATAGGTTCGCGGGCGAGTTTCATTTAGAACGCGTCAAGGCTTTCTTAAAACCCCGGGGCTTAATCGCGAAAGCTTGTATTCGCCATTTGTCCCGCTGGCTGGAGACACGGGAGCGATCGATCGCCGACGGGTACGCGTACCTTGGCCCCGGGTGAAAAATTTCGAAAACGCCCAGCCCGACTACGGCCCCGCTATTCGTCACCAGTCAAAGGGCACGGCAGCGGGACCGCGCGCCGTTGAAAGGGAGGAAAGTATCAAGAAGGGGCGGCGCCCGCGCGACGTCGCCCTCGTCGTGCGTCAAAGTAAATTAAACAAACACCGTCTCTGCGGCCGGCCCCCGTCACCGCGAGTAATACATTTTATGGACGATTTTGCGAAACGCACAGCCACCGTCCCTTCGCCCACCCACCACCCCCCCCCCCCACCCCACCCCTACCCTCCGCTGCTCCCGCCGTCGCGTAGGCCGCGTGTGGATGCGTTAATCCCAACCCCCGGCTAATCCTCGCGGTTGAATGCGCCCAGCTAAAAGCCACCACCACTACCAGCAATGCCGCCGCCATTCATCCAGGCGCTTTCCATCCACTCTCCCTCTCGTCCCCCTTCTTCCACCCCCAACAGCTCTGCGCTGCTCCTCTTCCCTCCGCCGCTGCACCCCCCCCTCCCGCCGTCCTCTTGCCACCTCCGCCCCTCCGCCACCGCCGTCCGTTGCGACCTCTCGAGAGCACAATAGATTCCTGTAACTACCCCTATCTACGGCACGAATCGAATGGCTGTTTGTGTATTCGAGTGTACGGTTATTTGCCGGACACTGGCGTGTTACGTGTACACACGTACAGCGGGAGGAGATACCGCCGCAGAACCCCGAGCCAAACCCCATGGAAATGTCCCGGACCGCCCACGACCCGAGGACCGCCGGTCTTCGAAGCAAGAACGGCCAACGCTATCGGCGACAGTTTTTCGACGGCCATTGTTCGCCGAGACTGATGAGCCGCGGTTCTTGCGTACCTCTGCTCTGCCCACGTGACAGGGAGCACCGTCACCTGGAAGAATAACGTGCGGGGAAAAAGAGGTCGATCAGATTGGCGGGGGGGGGGGGAGGGGGCAGTCGAGAGCGGATCATTCGTCTGCTCGCCCACTCTGCTAAGGGATAAGTGGTCAACGTCTTCCTTTAAAGCAGAGATCTGTCCTCTCGGAGGCACTGTAGGTTCGGGTCTGATAGTGGGCATTGATCTCTCTCCTCGGTGTGAAGAGGAAGATTATGTAAGCCCTTGTTTACATTAGTCGAGATACTTGATTTGAAGTTGCTTAAGGGGGAACACCGCTGTGACGGCCGGAAAAGTAAGTCATTTTTAAGAATTTCTTTCAGAAATAATTTACAGTTTTCATCGAAAAATTTTATTACCTACCTTTAGTATGCTGTCTGAAGAGACTATATATAAAAAAAATAAATAGAAAAACATCCATAAATTTTTATATATTGATTAATCTTCTAGACCCCCCCCCCCCCCCCCTCCCCCATGCGAGCTGGTCGAATGTGTAACTATAGAACAGCAGGTCCGAAATCAGATTTCAGTTTTTTTTTTATAAACTATATGAGTGTAGTTTTCGTTGCACGTACCGATTTCTTAAACAAATTATTTGTGTTAAAATGGTGCTCTTTAGAAGAAAGGTTTCGAAAAGCCGCGAATAAGATGGATAGTTTTTCGAACGTATTTCAAAAAGTTTGTTTTCAATAAAAAAATCCGTACGTAGAACGGAAACTATACTCATATAGATTACTAAAAAAATGAAATTTGATTTCGGACCAGCTGTTCCATAGTTACACATTCGACCAGCTCGCGTGGGGGGGGGGGGAGGTCTAGATGATTAATTAATATATTGAAATTTATGGATGTGTTTCTATTTATTTCTTTTTGGATAGCCTCTTAAGATAGCGTACTAAAGGTAGGTAATACATTTTTTTATGAAAACTGTAAATTAGTCCTGAATACAATTCTTAAAAATAGCTTACTTTTCCGGCCGTCACAGTGGTGTTCCCCCTTAAAGGGGGACGTCACCTTGTAGGCCTATAAGAATGGGTAAATTTAAAATTTGTTTTCTCAAATAATTTTTTAGTGAAGTTTCGGGATCTTTTTGGGAGATTCTCTTTAGTCTTTATTACTTAAAGTTTTAGAATGGCAGAATTATACAACATTGTCATGTCCTGTCAACTGGACCCCAGCAATTAAAAAATAAAAATTTTCTTATTTCAATTTTTAAGAAAAATAGATTCTCTTCAATGCGTATGATTGTTATCATATTGTAATTTGTTGAAATTGTAGAAGTGTCCAAAGTTGACTTTCTCCAGTGAAAAAAATTTTCTTCACAAAACCGCTCTTTCCTTATTTTTCACCGCATTCAAGAGAATCTATTTCTGTTTAAGTTGACAGAAGGAGTTTTTCTTTTTCATGATCCAGTCACTTCTTGTGCTGGGGGCCAGCTGACAAGCCACGACGGTAGACAACATTGCACAACTCCGCCATTTTAAAACTTTAAGTAATAATGAAAATGAAATATATGAAATTGAAGTTAAAATGTTGCCTAACATCTCCTAAAATGATCCCGATATTTCACTGAAAAATTACCTGAGAAAACAAATTTCAAGTTTACCCACTTTTTTAAGCAAACAAGGTGGTGTACCCCTTTAAATTCAAGTTTCAAGTGAAGTAAAAATTGTTTCAACTTTACCTGTCTTGAAATACATCTTGACTAGTGTGAACGAAACTTAAGATCAGAATCTAAAACAATCCTACGATTGAACCTCGCCCTTGCACTACTTTTTTTCTTTATTTCCTTCTGGTACCTATAATTATCCAACTTATGTGCGATAAAGACGTTAACAAAAAAGGATAATCTAGAAGGAGATTATCAATCGCTGTAGCTACTTACATGTACAAGGCTCCGCTGCTTAACTTCAAGTGCTGGTGCTGCTTTTCTGTCTCAAGCCAGCAAATCCTAGTGAAACATTAAATTCCTTCAACGACACGAGTGCCTTCGCCCTCGGCGAGAATTTCTTCCACCAGACGACTGGTTGCCGGGTAGCCGTTCGTCCGCCGCGTCCGGGACGATTTTAACGAATGAATTTTTCCACGTCGGGCTTCGTTGTTAAATAAATTACGAGGGAATTCCGTTCCGCTCGTTCGCCGTTCGCCGCTGGCCGGCGTCCAACGCGCCCGGACGCAGTCTGCTCGACAATTCACGGGCGAAATAGCGGACGGAACGTCAAAAACCGCTTCCGCGGGACCGAAACTTTCTGGGAGGAAAAATATTTAGACGGCGATCGACAAAGGACCCGCCGAAATGACATCTGCACGCGAGATGCTTCCGGCAAAAATTCTAGATTTTTTCACATTTTCCCTGCGTCTCGCTCACCTCTAGCACGGCTATCTATTCACGGCAGAGATTCGCCGTGGAATTCTCTGCGAATCGTAACGTTCATCAATTTTTCACAAGTTACCAAACATGGACATTCACTCTCTCATGCGTACGCACTTACACGATTTCTCACATAAATTAAGCCTAGGTCGATGCATCAACTTTTGAGTCCTCACAATGTGTGTATTTCTACACTTACCCCTACCCCCTCTCATTCTTTTCGTCTTTTTAATTTTCTCTCTCCGTTTCTGTCTCAGGCCAAGCCTAATCGCAGCCACGTTGAGCCTCGCCTATTCCGCTATTTACATTTCTATTGTTTTTTTATTTGTATCTGGTCTAATAAGGACCTAAGAGTTGTATTATTATTATTAGAAGTGAGAATAATTTCAAAGAAAATAGCGTAACTGCGCACGTAAAGAATAATGAATTACACTTTCAATGAGGATTCACATTTGTAAAGAATGCAAAAATACAGAATGGGAGATTATATACGACTAGAAGAAATTATGGACGTGTCTCGCAATTTAACAATGCCACGTGTATCAAATACAAATGATATTAGGCAATCTTTGGGATTGCTAATGACACACTCATTAAACGCTACAGAATCTGCACCCTCTATATTAATATTAATCCGCATTGCAATTGATCCATCCCCTACTTATATCACTGGAATGATTAGTGATCTGAAGTGGAACAAGTTGAAAAGTGGAACAAGTGTGATATTTGCGATACGCAATATTTCCCGACTCGCGCAAACATATCCCAGTTCCTGCAACTCTCTGCACTCTTCTCTCAACCCCGCCTCGACTCAAACGAACTTGCATCGGTTCGCACGGGCCAGCAAGCGCTCCTATCCGCGTCTGCTACTCACTTATCCCCGTTGCTGATTAAACAGCTTCGTTTACGAATGTACGAGTGCTTAATAATCGCTTTAATGATCCGGTCGAAGAGAAGTTGCGACTGGGAGCCAGCCAGCCAGAGCAGCGCTAGGGGCTGCGGGGGGGGGCGAAGGCGAGGGTGGGTGGATCGCTGCGTGTTTCACGGAGACTTAGAAATCAAATATTTGCACGGCCGGGAGCTTCGCCTCAGTTTACACGACGAAACTCGCGAATCCTAAATACTCAGCATTTACTGACTCGTCAACGGATAGGGGGTGGAGGCTCGGCGGAAGGGCGAAGAAGAAGGCAAGAGAAATCGAGGGGGCTTCCGTAGACGAGTCGTCGGCGGCGGGCGAGGGTTAATTTGCTGACCGTTGATGTTTATAGAGATTGGAAAATCGCAAGCCACGCGATTATGCCGGTCGGTCGCGGCCCGAGCGAGCGAGAGCGCCAGAGAGCGGGCGCGCGAGTCAAAATAGCGCTGAATCAGCGGCCATTATCGCCGCCAAGCGACCGTTATTATTGCGAGTTAACTCGTCCAGGCGTTTATCGTCCGTAAGGACCGCGAGTCCCTAATTGGCGCTTACGCAACTGATCGTGAGAATCAAAGCGACCGGTGTGTGTACAGTGCGCCCGGCCCGCTCCGTTCAACGGACACAGCGGCGGAACCGGTGGAGAAAGCCCGCCTAAATCGTACTCCATTAGTCGATTCCGACCTAATCAACCAACCAGAGGCTCCAGGCGGATTGCGGGCCTGGGCCTTCTTCGGACCTGAACCACGTAGGTATGTAAGTGAAATTACGGGTAGGTAACTGGCGGCGTCTATTCTACTGGAAGCGATTCCTGTTCCAACTGATTACTTCCCACTAGCCCTCCAGGAATCGCCCTCTACGATGCTTTGTCCATGCTTCTCGATTAGCGCTCCCTACTAATTACTTCCCATCGAAACTTTTCTTAATGTACCCAGTGGCGGATTTAAGGAAACAGGCCCAGGGGTAGACGTTCTGGGACACCCTGTATATATATAACACAGTCACAAATAAATTTAAACGCGTGCGGTAGGAGAATTATGGGAAACAATTAAATTTTTAGTAGTGTTCGGATAAAATCATAATATTTTTTAGCAGTTGCGGCCCTGCGGACCTTCTATGTAGGGACTTAGCTGGCAACTGCTGATCGGTCGCCCGTTAAATTCGCCATTTATCCTGTTATCGTTCAGTTTACTCCGGGAGTCTCAGTTTCACGGATCCGTCCATATTTCGACGAAGATTTTCTATCCAAAGCGTCGCGAATAATTTGCCGCTTCCACCCGTTGATCCCAGTTTCTCGATGATAAACGACGTTGAATCTAGGTACCTGGTCCAGTTATCGACGGTACCTAGTCGCGTGCTGGCTTACTTCCCGCAGTTGAGGCGTAATTGGAGGGATGTTTCGCGGGAGTAACTACGAACTCGCTGTAATTCCGCGGTGGTGATCGAGGCAAGCTGGCGAGGCCAGGGGCTGTAGAAAAATTCGCGCGGGCACCGTGGCCAGCGGCTTCGCATACGTCCTCGATATCCTAATCTCCCTATCCGACTGGAACGCGCATATCGATTCTCCATTTCCGTAGCTAATAGCCTATAACTGGATATATCTGACTTCCATAACCCGCTGTCCGCTTTTTCAGGCTATCAATATTATCCGCCACCCTTTCGAACTAATAAATGGCGCGGAAGGCTCGAGGGCTAATTCAGGAAATTAGCGGCGGCGTAGGCATCTCTCCCGATGTCTCAAAGTGAACATTACGGTGGTGCTTATTTTGCAACATCCGATATATTCTGCCCTTACCCCTTATTTAGTATGGTTCCATTGCAAAAAAAAGAAATTAAAGTTTAGAATTCCATTTCTCAAAAATGGTAAATCCTATCGAAATTTTCTTCAAATAATATTAAAAGAGCAATCAATTTTCTTAAGTTACTGTATAGTTATATAATAAAATTCAATGCTCCTTTAATATTATTTCAATAAAATTTCGATAAGACTTACCATGTTTTTAGAAATTCTTTAAATCCAAATCATTGATAAATTCTAAACTTTAAGGCCTGGCCGGAACCCCTGCCTGTGGTCCGATTGTAATAAACTTTTTCCGGGATTATTTTCTTATGAAAAGGGGGTGGGTGCATAGAAATACGATTCATAAAATTTCAAGACGTATAAAGAAGGGCCACCCTAGTGCACATTCGTCTTCGCATTATTATTTTCTCGATGAGAGTGCACCTAGTGAAAGAGAGATAGGATAAACACACAAATTTTTTCATACTTCAACGAATTCGAATTCGGTGAAAGAAGAAAACGTGTTAGGATAAATATCCTGGCCAGCGCAAGGCAACCAAAGTCACTCGGAACGCGCCACGCCGAGGACGCTCCGGGAAGAGCTTAATATTCTAAATGGCTGTCGCCTACAACCGAAATATCAGAAGTTCGTGTTAAACTCCGCGATAAGGAGCGCGCGGATCTAGAGCTCGCTCCGCGACGGGGTGGTAAGGGGGCGAGCGGCAGAACTCGTTTCGCGGGAGCTCTCGCTCGCTTCGATTTCCGAAACGCCGGCAGCTCGAGACGAGGAGGAAGTGGAGGAGAGCTGGGCGGGTTGCAGGAAGCGCTTAAGTAATCTGCGTATCGATGATAGCTCGATGGCAGCGACCAACTGCGAGCTGGCGCGTATCGATTCGACGTCTCCGCTTTGGCCCGCTTCTGTCTGTCTGTGCCATTTGCTCCGCGTAACGCCGTAATAACTGCCGTTATGAGCACGAGCGCAACAACGGAGATGCGTGTAAGGAAGCGGACACGAGCAGGTGAATCGGGCGCGGGTGTGGGGCTGTGTGCGCGAATTAGGACTCGCGCTGCAAAAATGATTTATGCCCCCCTTTACATTTAATTATGAATAATTATTCCAAAATATAATTGTGCACAGTAACAAAATAAAATCAACTGTATAGGGAGGAAGTAGGTATGTACCTACATATTTTTTAAATCTAAAAAAAAAAACAGCGCTTATAAAATATTCTAAAAAGTCAATAAAAAACTTTTAGCGATTTTAATTCTCCCTTTTCCCCAAATTTGCCCCGCTGGGCAGTTGGCCTGCTTGTGCCTGCCCAGATGGGGCACTGGCTCGCAGGGGAAACAGGGGGATGGCGAAGAGAGAAGTATAATCACGAATGGGGTTGCGGGACCGGTAATAGGCGAGTTTGCACCGGTGCATAATGACTGGAACGACTGGCGACGAGCTGAATATCGCCACTCTGCACCGCCGTATATGTTTATGGGACAATCGATGACGTATTAACGTCATGGACCCGCCTCGACCACACGAATCCCACTCGAGCCTCCCCGCCCGGCCTCATTCGCTCGTCAACGCTGCGCGGCCGATCATCCATCTTGTTATTAGCCCATTGTGAAAAATCTGCTGCTCCACTCGCTCGACTGGCTCGGCGATAATTCGAGGAACGGTGAAGAACACCGGGAAGGGGATGGGAAATTACAGACGCGGCGGTGAAGTTTCCGAGGGGGAGCTTCGATTCTTCAGGAGAAGCATTCTGAAATTAAATCGAACGTTATTGGCACTTCGGGGGAAAAAGGAGGTTAACGTCCGGTTTACTAAATTCCGTGGAATAGCTTCGCGGGAAACACGGCCAGCGAATGCGGGGACGTATTAAAGCCAGGAAATTTAATTCCACCGTTTTTCCGTCAGCTTCCACGCGATATAACTTGTTTGTGCGCGAGCGAAAACTTCGGTATTTACAGAGGTGGAATAGAAAAAATGGATGTTTACGCCCTGGAAAAATAACGCGGAGGCTGGGGGATTTTGCGGAGCGTACCGATCACTGTAATCGTGAAATAGCTATCGAGATTATTAGCGAGAGTAGAGAGAAACGGACGCGTGCGGTCGCGTGGCTTTCTTATAGGTAAGTTGCGATTCCGCGATGGGATTTTACACGAGACAAAAATCTCAGCGACAGCTAAATGTAAATAAGGGAAATGTCGCGAGAGATGAGATTTTTGAAAATGTATCTAGGTACTTAGTTTGATGGAACTTATGACAAAATAATTAAAAAATAATAAAATATTGAACTAACTGTTTCATGGGAGACACGATATTTTTGTCTCATCGTGGATTTGCACCTTTAGCGGTGACGTGGCTTCGGAGAACGCGAGGAGACTGGCGTGTGTTAGCCAAGTCACACGAGCCCGTAACTTTTACTCGGTTACATGGCCAGCAGGTTTTTCAGGGAAGCAAGTCTCCCGCGAATGTTCCGTGGCTTGGCAGCTGGGTTAATAAGATACGCAGTGCAAGCAGCCGGGAACTCGCGTTTCAAAGAAAACTTGCTCATCCGGCAGGAGCCGTTGGAAGAATCTATAGGGCTCATATGGCATTCTCTTTTGGACACCGGGACTTCGAAGCGACTCGGAAAAGTTTCAAATTAACCTTAGAACCTGGCCCGGCGGCTCCCGCGACGCTCCTATCCCTCTGGGCCGAGCGATATCTGCATAAAATGAAATCGAGAGACCGAGGAGCGCGGGGGCGGGGGGTTGGGGGGGGGGGGGGGCGGAGAGAACCGATTAAAATTTCCTTCATTCATTTTCCGGGCTTTAATCCTCTTTAACTGCGATTGGGAAAAATCTCCTCTTCCGCGTTGGTTGGTTATTACCAATGCATAAAACGCGAGGATTTGCTGTTATTACAGCTGGCAAACATTTGAGTATTTCCCAGTCGAGGTAAAAACGCGGCCGCGACGATCCCGATTATTTGCGGATCGAAGAACCGGCTAAAAATTCTGTTGATACTGTAAAACCTGCGTAATGCTTGTGCACATTCCGCGAGCCACTGGATTTAGAGGTCTGCCAGCGTAATTTGTATTTGTAATTGCCGGAACAGTGAACGAACAAAGAAACTGCTCTTCGCTTCGAACAGCACTTCTCTACCGGAATCTTTCGAAATTCCCAAATTGGCCAATTAACAGGTGCCCACAGTCTCCGATCGATTACCCGTTGAAACCACTGCCCCACCACTGGCCGGGAGTGCCGCATAGAAGGAACAACCGGGAGCACGAGCGATTAACCCCCCAGTGGGCGGTGGTTAATAAACTTTTAAACGTCGTCGGTCGCGTTAACGAAATAAGCGATACGTAAGACGCGGAGGGTCCGGGAGGGAGGGGGGGGGGGGGGGGCAGCCATTGGACGGGACCCGGGGGAAGGATCCGCGCTCCCCGATACGGCTTCCTTTCCAAGATTTCCCCTCGAGCGGGCCGGGAAAGTTTCAAATTGACCCCGGGTCGGTTTCACCGCCGCCGCCCCCCGGCCGCGCCACTTCCACTCGAGACTCGATCCGCATCAAATAAACTCTAAATAGAGAAGACGAGGACCACTGTCGGAGATCGAGGAGCAGAAATGCGAACGGAGGTCGAGCTGAGAGAGGGAGAGAGATGGAGAAGGGTATAACGGTTTCCGTTGCGGGCTGAATTTCTCCATTAGCCAGCCTGTATCTGTGCGGGCATGTGCGCTTCCCTGCACCCACCCCCCCCCCCCCCCACCCCCACCCGCCACCCAGCCTGCGACCATCCCTGCGTGTATATATCCTGCGAATACGCGGCGGCGTGTGCACAGTGCATTCACACGGACGCGCGCGCAGGGGGGTGGATGGCGTTGCGCGTACACGCCGCGGGAGTACACGCGGCCTCAGACACCCGCAAAGATGAACGGGGACACAAATCAACCGACGCAGGGAGGGATAACATCGGTAGGAGGTGCCTCTCTCCTAGACACGCGCGTAATTGAATCGGTCATATTTCGGCCCGGAGATTCAGTGCGTACCCTTGTACGTGATATACGGCTGGCACGAGGGACGCGCCCCGAGTAAGATACAAGTTTTTCCTGCGCGATAAACGCGCCCGCCCCTTTCACCGACGGGCTTCTTTCCGATCGGGCGTTGTCAGGTATTTAGGGATGCCAGTAGTTCGCAGGCATCGGAGCTTGCCTCGCCGGGGTCTAAAGGGAGCTGATACGTTTAGTACCTATGCTCGTGTGACGAATTCGTTAGTGGAGAATTCTGGGTGTGTGAGCGCTTTCCAGCGGTGTGTAGAGAAAGGAGGCTGGATGCGGCACACAGTGGTTTAAAACGCGATTCTAGCTAAGCAAAATTGTTTTTCCCTGGACGTATGTATGTACACTTTAAAAGTATTTACTCATTCATTATTTTTAATGTTATTTCTTCTTGTTTATAACTAACTTTTGCTCGTTTTTGTGTGTAAGTAAATTATTATTTTTATTTTTATTTGTAAATTTACAGTAAACTGATTGATAATAATCTGGAAATACCTATTAATTTTTGTGGAGGACTCCGGTATTTTAATTCACACGCAAAAATAAGCAGGAAACAATCATAAATAAGTAGAAATAATATTAAAGTGTGACCCAAGAAATAGACTCTTTTTGGTCCCACGATTTTGGAACTGAGCTTTATGCGAATCGATACCGTATGATGAGACATCAATCACACGGAATTTTCAAGTTGAGGTGACAATTAGTTTCTGAGATATTGGAGGTCAAAGAAGGGAAAATTCGTTAACGCGTCCGCCCATACGCTTCGATGTGCGGACTTCTATGTTAGTCCGATATTTTAAACAATTATTTCCAGGGGATTTGCTGACTGCCAACGACGAAGTTGAACTTATTGTTAGATTTTCAAAATTCCCGAAAAAAAATAAAAATCAAGAAATATAAATGACTGTGTAGTGTGTGCTTTTTTTAATATATCAAAATTCACAATGGCCGAATCAATATAGTGAACGATATACCTATTAAAAAAGCACCCACTACACAGACATTTATATTTATTGATTTTGATTTTTCTTTGTGAATTTTGAAAATCTAAGTTCGAATTCGGTGTGAGCAGTCAGCAAAACTCACAGAACCCGATTCAATATGGTGGACGATATATTTAAAAAAAAACACCCACTACAGACATTTATATTTCTTGATTTTTATTTTTTGTTCGTGAATTTTGAAAATCTACGTTCAAATTCGTTGTCAGCAGTCAGCAAAATCCCTAGAAATAATTGTTTAAATTATCGAACTGACATAGAAGTTCGTACATCGAAGCGCATGGGTTGACGCGTTAAAGAATTTTCACTCCTTTGACCTCCCATATCTCAGAAACTAATTGTCACCTCAACTTGAAAATTTGTTGTGATTGATGTCTCATCATAACGTATCATTTGGCACAAAATTCAGTTCCAAAATCGTGGGACCAAAAAGAGGTTAAAAAAGGCCTCATTTTTGGGTCACTCTTTAATAAATGAGTAAATACCTTTAAAATATGTATACGGTAAAGTGCACTAATGTTGGCACTGCACTAATCATTGGCACTCCTGATTAAAAAGCCAAATATTAAGAAGTACAAGCTTAGAAAGTACTTTTTTACAATTTCTTATTTTTCTTTTACTACAACACTGCAAAGCCCAGTAGTAGAACTGCACATTTTACATCTGGCAACACGACAAAGTGAGACAAAGGCCTGAGTTTTAGGCGTTTTCTTAAAATTGTGATAAGGGGTAGGTAAATACACTTTGTCGCTTTATAATTAAGTAATGGATTGAAATACAGATGTACTAAGTATTGTAGGTATTTAATACTGAATGAAATAGTCTGTTTAAATACTTTAAACTTCGTTTTTAACTACATATGTTTTTTTATATAACTTCAAATTTTAGGGTGCCAATGATTGTACTTCTATGCCTATTTTTGTTTTTCATTGAAAATTTTTAAAATAAAAGACTTAATACGTACTCGATGTACCTATTATTTTAATACTCTTTTATTTTTAAAATAAAAGACTTAATAGGTACTAGATGTTTTATTTTAACCGGTTAACTGGCACAGCTTTTTTTACTATTCGTGCCCAAACTGGCAACATCGAAAAATTAAGTGAATCACACAAAATTTAGTATACAGTGGTTTTTTGAGTCGCTGAATCGATTCCGGGGGTTATTTTTACCATCTGACACCCCCAACCCCCAAAAAATAGGATTTAGGGGTGAGTTTTTTCAATTCTTTACTAAATAGAGTCATTACTAAATTACCATATTGAGTCTGCCCTATTGAAATTTAAAATTCAAATGCCAAATTCAGATTCAGCGACCCCAAAAACCGCTATATACAATTTTTCTAAATCCCGATAATATTTTAATATTTGGCAGTCATTTTGGGTCGGCCATTTTGAGTCTGCCATATTGAATTTTACAATTTCAATGTCAAATTCAGATTCAGCGACCCCAAGAACCATTACATACCAAGTTTCATTCAAATCGCTTGAAAATCAAAAAAGTTATTCCATTTCATCATATATGATACATAAGCAGAATTGGCCAGATTTTGTTTTCATCATATATGATACATTGCCAGTTAACCGGTTAATGAGAAATCCATAATCATTGATAACAACTGAAAATTGAGACCATATAAAATCTTCACAAAAAAATAGACTTTCCAATTGGGATTTCCGCTTAGGGTGACAATCATTGTACAGTTTACCCTATGTACCAGAAAAATAATGACAAAAATAATTTCGCTTAGCTAGAATCGGATTCTAAATCACTTCAAAATCACACTATGGTAACGCAGACAATGTGAGAATATTTCCCACGTAAATCATTCAGATTCCCAAAGACATCGTTCAAGAGCCAGCTGTAGCTAAACACCGCCATGGATTCAATTCGCAACGACAAATCAACAAACTTCTAACTCGATTGCGAGAAGCGTTCGCCAGGAACTCGACCGTCGAGTGAAGGGAATTCGACCCGCCAACCCCGATATCTGGCGAGGGAGGCAAACGACAGGTAAGGATGGTCGTCATATTCGGGAAATATTTCTTTCCGAAAATATTAGGGCGAGACGAATGTTTCTCTGGCCGTCTACCCGATTAATAAAAGGTCCCTCGCAAGCATGCCTCATCCATTCTTCCGAAAGGTATCTGCCCGGCGAACGCGCGCAGGCCTGCGTTCTTATAAATTCTGCTAGACAGCACCCCGAAGCTTCGCCCCTTCCGCGAGTCGATATCCCCCACCCCCACCCCCCCTCCACCTCCGCGCGAAGGAGAGTCGCCTTTCCGATTTCGCCGGCACCTTCTGCCAGGAAGCGCGACTGCACCGGGTGACTCGACTCGAGATCGATAGAGGGCTCGATCCCATCGCGCTGCACCGCGTGCCGTAGATACAAGTTTTTTGTCGGGCCTCGAGGGATGATTCTGTATTTCACGGTACACGTGCAAAGCCGTAATCCCTTTTGAAATCGATGTCGCTTTACGAGTTACCGGGAGAAGAGGAGCCGCTGTTCCGCTGCTGTTTCGTCGGTACACGCGGATTATTTCTCTTTTTTTTTTTTTTTTTACCCGAGACACGGACCGACGACAGGAATGCGGCGATCGCGCGGGGGTATTATGCGCGATCGTGGAAACGAGGATCGTTTAAATAACCCTTGGAAAATCTCTCGGCACATCGGTGCCCGTTTTACACGAAAACACGCTGGAACCGTTCCAACGGCAGCGTGTCGTTTATTTTGCAAACACGCGGGTGTGTGTGGGCGATATTTCGGTGCCGGTCGCCGCGCAACATTCGCTCAGGACGTAGACCTAAAAAGCCCAAGGCTCTAATCGATTTTTAACCCCGCGTATCCCAGGCTGCTCCCAAGAACGGTCCAAGGCGCGAAAATATCGGAGGAAGCTCGTGCGGAGGGCGCGAGAGGGTCAGGCATTTTTGAAAGGTTCGCGTGACCAGGTTGGTCGATGGGGATGGCGTCGAGGGAGCGCAGAAGGAGCTGGGGGAGGTGGAAGATCGGTGGAGGTAGAGCGTCGGCCGAAAAGAGACGGAGCCAGAAGCCCTCCCCCCATCCCCCTAACCCCCGGAGAAAGAGGGTGCAGGGGGTGGGTAGATGGTCGACGTTGGTTCTGGGGCCGCAGAGAGAGCGTGCAGGGGAAGGCTCGCGGATCGATTCAGCCGCTCGAGTCGAGTTGAGACTATGCTTCGGAGCTGTACCGTGCTGTGTGGCCTCTCTACGTATGCGTAGTATCATCTCTCCCCCCGAAATCGTCTCTCTCCCGTGCACCCCTCCGTGTCACCGGCTACGTGCGACCCCCCCCCCCCCCCCCCCGGCCCTGTGCAACCACGGCTTACGCGCGCGATACCGCGCGGGGACGTGTGTACACACACGCGCGCCGAAAGAGCAACGAAAGTTGGGTTTATTGGTCGGGGGGCGGACGGGGGTTGCGCCACCGCGAGAAATCAGAATTTTAATTCCACCCCTCTGGCGGAAGTTGGCGATGTTGGAGGGTCCTTGGTGGAGGGCGTGCGAGATGCGAGGCTTTTCGAAGGAAATGATTGGTGAACGGTTTGCGGGCAGTAGGTTCAGAACACTACTTAAGCCTTAAGCAGACGATTCTACGAAACATTCGAACGAAAAAGTAGGTACCCAAATAGAAAGGGGACGCCAGCAACGGTCAAGCGTTCCGTTGGCCGCGTAACTTCCGCTTCTCTGGAGGGGTTGATTTTCATTGAGCTGTTGAAATTATCGTACCACCGGGTTCGAACTGCAGAAGAATGGCATTCCACGGTTTCGGGGTGCGCACACGCGCGACCTTCCTCGAACTAATGAAAACCGGGATTATAGAGCAGCAGAGAACAGACAGGGCGGAGCCGTGAAAAGTCCTATTCTTTTGGTTCGATTGGATTTAATCGGATTTAATTGAGTTCCATCGGATTCCAATAGGTTGCGTTTAACTTTTTTAAACGGCTCCCCCTAACGGCCTTCATTTTATCGCGCGCGATCTTGCGCCGCTTTCGGTGCGAATTGATCGGAAAAATTCGTCGGCGTAAGTTCGATCGTGTATCCGAAATCGAAAAAAGGAGAAAGCAGCCGGCGACCGCGAACGCGTTCCATTCGAGGAGAACAGGATCGGTCGAACCGGGGGGGGGGGGGGGGGGGGGATGAGGAGGGAGAGGTGGTAAAAAATCTCGCTCTTCGGCTTTTATGGAGCTTAATTCGACGCCATTAAGTTTTAATTGGCCGCGTTTAATCGATCCGCCGTTTTAATGTCCCTTGTAACCGTTTCCGAAATATATAACGGCGCCGTGGCCAACCGGAAACCCATATATATCGTATGAATAACAATCGCCGCCTCTCGATTTCGCCGATTTCAATTTGTATTCGTGCAGAGGCGATACGAACCGGATCGATCGTCGGCCAGCTCCAGCTCGTTGCCGTTCCTCGGCCACCGAATCGTCGAAACTGCTCGAAAAACTCGAGCGTCCCTCTCGGTTATTTGCATAACGCCCAGGCCGGCGGCAGACGCTGCGATTTTTACTAGAATGTGGCTCGCCGTTTCTCAGATTTCGCAGTCGGGATATTCTCTGTTGCGTTTCACTTATTCCTCAGAATTCTAATTCAAATTCGGAGGACTAAGTAAATAAGTAAAAAAAGACGACTAAAAATTGCTGCCCCATCCCAGTTGCTCCGAAACAAGAATCAAGCACATCCCCCCTCTCGAGCACAGTTCTCCGCGAGGGAAGCAGCGCAGCTTTTCCACCAATTCGACTGTCCTCGTCACTGAGGCCCACCTACCAATTCCTGTGACTCTCCTGCGCGTTCCAAATATCATCGCAGAACCTGTCTGCGTTCACAGCGGCACGATGGCGCGGAAACACGATGAGTAGAGGCGCGAGAGGCTGACGGGGACGATTTCACAACGCGAGGAGACCGCGAGGCAGGGTCGGAGAATGATAGAGAAACGCGGCACGGCGGAGGGTAGAGAGAAAGGAGAACGGAGGGATAAAGAGGAGGAGTGGGCCGCGCAGACACACGCGCACGTATGTAGGATAGACGATGAAACAGAGGCTACGATCTCTCGCCTCCGTAAGCGCTTCTGTCAACTGTATGTTCGCCGGTGGCTCCGCGGTGCATCCGCATTGCTCACGCGCTGCAGGGCCCCTTCATGCCTCGAGTCACAGCCGCGACGCGCGACTGTGTGCTCGCGGTACATGCCGTTTGTCACCATTCAAGACGCTCACGCCGAATGCCGCGCGAGCCTCCACCCGGCGCTCGGATTCTCCGTCGGCTACACACGGCGAACAACAGCACCGCGGACAGCTCGAAAGACCTCGATACTAGACGCCCGGGCGTCCCGAATCGCGACGCGATGACTCTCGATGGCTTCCACCGAATCGCCGCCAAATTCTTGGGCAGCAATCTAGGGACATCGCCTCGGGACGATGGTGTTTTTCACGCCAACGATTTTTTCCTTCAAGGTCCGGCTGGGTTTACCGATACTTCAGATTTAAGGGGTGCCACCCTGTTATTGATGACGATGGTAACAGACAACTATGCTCCACTATGCGCTGGAAGATTCTCCGATAGAGGTTTCTTTCATGAAACAGGGACGAAGAGTGTTTTAACGCCGTTCAGGCCTAAGTTTCTACGGACGTACGATTCGGTGTATCGCGCGGACAAAACAATTGCCAGCGTCCCGTTCGAATGGATTTGTCTAACGCGGCGTATTGGATTCAGGGAAAACCGCAAACCGCGTCTCGTTCCGCCGCAGAATCGTGTTTTCGCTGCGGAAGGTGATTAAACGGGGGAGGGTTGAATGGTCTCTGCTGTTTCGAATTTACAGGTGACGTTGGAAAAGCTCGATTAGATTCCAAGGAGGATACTTTGTTTAGGGTGAACCTTTGGGTGTCGGTGCGGCAGCAGAGTTGGTGCAAGTTATATATTTCAGGTTCTATATATAAGAGCGCGTTGATGTGTAGAACAATTGCTTGAGTTGAATGAATAGCGTCGTCATTTCGCTTCCTTCTGTGTTTTTCTGAATTTATAGACTATAAAAAGTAAGTGGAGGTTATGACATCAATTGAAGTGTTGGATGCAATAAGGGGACCAGCGCTTGGAAATTGGAAAAATTATTGTCCAAACGCAAAGAAAGATTGGAAAATTAAATCTTATTAAATTTAATTTCTAAAAATATAGTGTTGTAAAGCTCGTCACGACACACATTTTTTCTATTTACAGTTTGTTTATCCAATCATTACTATTTGAGCTAAAAATTAAAAACAAAAATTTTTTCATCGCCCGAAATCATTATTTCTTTAAACATAAATTGCGATAACTAGAGTAAATATTTAGGGATAGTTATGAGACTTGAAACATGACTTCAGAAAACTCTAGCGAAGCCGTAAAATGTATGCACAGAAACCTTATGTTAGAAAATGTAATAATATTTAATTAAAAAGTAATACTGGACATAAGCCATGCTTTTCAACGTTCGCCGTTAAAAAGTATCGAGGCAACTTTGAGGTACATACAACTTGCAGCGACAAAGTTTTTCCTTGATATACAAGGAAGATTTTCACCAATTTTCACACTGATTAATGAATAATTGTAGAAGATATGACGATATATATAGGGTAAATCCGGGTGACGCGGTTGACCTAATATAAAATGGCTATTAAAACTAATAGAGATATTACTTATTTTATCAGAACAAACCTAATATGTGCAGAATTTTATGCCGATTCAGAGAAACTGGTCGATACTTGCTTTAAGACAATATTTACTGTAAATCGGGTTGAAAACTGAAGTCATGACATCTGACCACCTCTCCCGAGGTGCCGGGAGAAGTGGTTTTCGTCGATGGTAGAGACCACACACATAATAATTCATGGAAAAATAACAAGGATGAGAGCAAAATTATTTATGAGTGAATACAACTACAGTTTCATTGATATTTAATTTGTTTACGCTAAACAAGTAAAGAACACATCAAGGAAAAAGTGAACTACTTACCGGCGATTAGCAAGGAAAATGAATACAAAAGTGAAAAAATAAAATAAATAAACAATAATAATTATAAAATAATGATAAAAAATAAAAAATAAACAAAAGTAATAAAAAAAATCATAACTCGACCATCTCTCCTTCCTGCAGCGAGAGATGGTCTTCTCGTTAGTTTTGAGAGGAAGAGTTAATATGGCCAAATACTTTGGCTGCATTGTCCCTCGATATCTCTACTATCTTATTATCCCAAACATTAAACGAAAATAAACTTAGAAATATATTTTAAATACGATTCTGTACACAGCTGTTTGACAAAAGAGGTGAACTGTAACCTCAATTTACATCTTATAGCTTATAAATCCAGAAAAACATAGAAGGAAGCGAAATGGCGCTATTCATTCAACTGTTTGGCTTCTAGAGAAGTAATTGGTCTGCACTTTAACGCGTTTTTATGTATAGAGTCTGAAATATAACGACTCGACCAACTCTCCGGCCCGACCGCGTCTCCCGGATTTACCCTAAATCTCGCGCGCCACCAACAGTCGGTAGCCGCGTGTAATGCGCTATTTAGCAGTTTTAGCACTCGCGTTGACTGTTGGTGCCGCGCGGGATTTGTATATATCGTCGTATCTTCTACAATTATTTATTAATCAGCGTGAAAATTTGTGAAAATCTTCCATGTATATCAAGGGAAAACTTTGTCGCTGCAAGTTATATGTACCTAAAAATTGCCTCGATATTTTTTAACGGCGAACGTTGAAAAACATGGGTTATACCCAATATTACTTTTTAATGAAATATTATTGCATTTTTTAACATTAGGTTTTCGTGCATACCTTTTACGGCTTCGCTAGAGTTTTCTAAAGTTATGTTTCAAGTCTCATGACGATCCGTTAATATTTACTCAAGTTATCGCAATTTTTGTCTAAAGAAATAATGATTTCGGACGATGAAAAATGTTTAGTTTATAATTTTTAGCTCGAATAGTAATGATTGGATAAACAAACTGTAAATAGAAAAAATGTGTGTCGTGACGAGCTTTACAACACAATATTTTTAAAAATTCAGTTTAACAACATTTAATTTTCCAATCTTTCTTAGTGTTTGGACAATAATTTTTCCAATTTCCAAGCGCTAGTCCCCTTATTGCATCCAACCCTTCAATTAAGGGAGTGTCCTGCTTTATAAGGTCTAAAAAATCTATTTTTTTTTATTGCCTAAATCGATAGATAAACTATCCAAGAATGTATTCACAAAGTTATAGCGGCCAATTCGAAGTATTTTTAAAGATACAGAACCGAGAGCAGGTAAGCGGCGAGCATATGTGCGAGCACTCGGCCGGACACGGGCGCGTGCTTCACCCTTTGACGCGTCCCCATTCGTCGATCATTACTTTTAAAGACAATCGAAACGGCAGAGTTGTGCAGTGTAATAGTACAGAATAGTCGTAGATTAATAGCTGATTAGCAGATCGCTGGTGTAAGTAACCAATAATTAATATTTTCTCCTACCGAAAACTTTAAAGCGCGATTTCTCCAGTTTTCATTTTTACGATTCTTTAAAATTGGCGGGCGTGATAGCAAAAAAAATGCGGCCTATTGAATTAAACCAAAGCTTATGCTCTTCAGTATTAAATTCTTTTCTATGTGAACTAAATGGATTGTTGAAAAATTATTTTTAAATAATTTTTATAGCACGTTAAAGTCAAATGTTGTTTTTAAAAAATAGACATTCTTCTTATCAAACTAAAAAAATTTATGATTTTGCGCTTTTTTCTGCTTTTTCTTAGTTCGCCCAGAAGAAAAATATATGAGCATGAAAAACCATTTTGATTTTTTCACTTCAGACAAGAATTACAACCAGAATCCTTCCCGCCAATTGGAGACTGCAGTGGCAAAGCGCTCCGAGAATCGGCTGATGAATCTGCCATATTTTATAATTTTATGAGAAAATTTTTTTTTTGTACTCATCGAATATATGTTTAAATATACCGAAAAGTTTACGAAGATCAATTGTTCCTTTCCCTTTCAAAAAAATTCGCGAAAAAATTATTTTTTTGGACTTTGTAAAGCAGGACACTCCCTTAACCTCTTTTGTAAAACTCTAATGTACAGAGTCGTATTTAAAATATAGTTCTAAATTAATTTTCGTTTAATGTTTTGGATAATAAGATAGTAGAAGGTATCGGTGATTTACTTTCCTTTCAAAGCTAACGAGAGGATCAACGACCAGTACCTCGGGAGAGATGGTCAGATGTCGTGACTTCAGTTTTCCAGCCGATTTTCAGCAAATATTGACCAGTTTTTCTGAATCAGCATAATAATAAAATAAATAATATCACTATTAGTTTTAATAGCCATTTTACGTTAGGTGTGCCGACACCCCCGGCTTTATCCTACTTCGCGGGACTCTTCTTCTATCAATTACACTATCTGGGTCAATAGCGCCCCACTCTACCCGGCATATTCTGGTCGCATTCAGCGCGCAGATAAAACCTAACATCAACTTTAATATGGTGCATGCTGGTGGCGATAGAAAGAAGACGGCGAAGGTGCTTAAGCCCCAGAATGATCTTCAGCTCTTCCAAGAACCTTCCGTGCTGATCGAGATCTACACACTCGGGTACAAGCACCGCGGGGTATTCTCTCAGACGGCAGTCCCGTTCGTTAAAATCGGTAGCTTTGACAAAGCTCGATGCCCGGAGGCGAGCCACCCAATTCCCAGGCAGAGTATTTAAAAACAGTAGCAGTTGGTACTTTGTCCCGAGGATATAGTTGAAAGGCGCGGCGAGACAAAGGGTGTATATCTCGCTGATCCAATAGAGTCCTTCTGGACAGGCAATCTGCCCGACTGCTCGGTATCTTGCGAAATCAACGAGATTATCCTTTAACGGGACCGGGCCATCTGCTCCGTGCTCTACCAGCGATTCGTTCGACTCGTTCGATTCGCCGGATCCCGTGGACGAAATCACGGGCGGCGCCCGCAACGTTGCGGATTAACGGCGGCACGCGAGACCGATAATGTCGTTATCGCGATAATTATCGTTCCGGCGGCCGGGCCGATTCATTCCGCGGGCAAAAATTCTCCCCCGGCCGCGTTTCAAATAATTTCATCGGGCACGGCCGACGACGGTAGTTTCGATAATTAAAATTTCCATGGGCCGTTTGACCGATCGCTCGTGATAATCCAATCCGTGCAGCGGCGATTTCGATCGGTCCCCGGCTCGTTGGTATTCCGCTCGGCTTCGGCTGCCGAGCGGCGCTGCTTCTAATAATGCGCCCCCGCGAAAAATCTAATTACCAGGCATAACGCCAACGCTTCGAATCGCTAATGCTGCCGGCCTGCTGGCAGCGTTCCGTCGCGAGGCGCGCCGGATCCTTTGAGGTTTACTTTGGCAGATCGATCCGACGCGCTGCCGCCGAGTGGCTCGGCGAGAAGAGTTCAGGAACTCGGGGGTGTAATAGACTTGTAAAAAGAAACTCGAGAACCTTGAAAGAGATGCATAGTTTACCAACGAATCTGCATAAGTCGCGGAGATCTGCTTTCTTTGTTAAGACTCATAATTCTTTCGCTTTCGATGACTCGATTCTTGCTGCTTTGAAGAGATTAAAATGGAGGGATTTTATGGGCCGCCTCGTCTATCAATTTCGCTTTGACAACAGTGCTGATCGCTTTGCATTTAGCTCGGCGAGTATCGAGCGCCCCTAAATTCCTGAATCCTGTTCATATCCTCCCACATAATTCATCTGCCCCCAGTTACAATTAAGGATCCAGTAGCCGAGTGCCGTTCCTTGGCGCAAAACACTAGATTGCTTCGGCCCCGGCGGTAGAATCTCGCAGTGACGTAATTCAGGGCTTTCAATTTAGGTCGTGCCTTTGTTTATCAATATTCTATTAATGTACCCGGAGTTCGGGAGCTGCCGTACGGACAATATCCGCCGGAAGCGTGCATCTGCCGCAGTTGCGGTGCGGTGGCAGCGCGCGGGGACCAGGGATCACGTCCGTCATATGCAATAACGTTAAGATAACGCAAGCTTTACGATGGCACGTGTCTCCTGATCGCGGGGCCGCGCCTCGCGAACCTGCAGCGCGATCCCTGTGATAACGCGACGTCTGTGCCTCCGCGCGATATGTAACTGGAATTTTTCCCAAATTCGCCCGGGGCGCGGCCCGCTGAATTATTTGTCCGCCAATAAAAAGCGCGGCGCGCGCGAAAACTCGCGAAATTACGAGGCAGAAGAGAAAAGTTGAAAATAAATAATTCAATTCCAAAGGAGTTAAAAATCGTGTTTTTTTTAGTGGAAAAGGATGTAAATTTCATTCTAAATACGCTGGTAAACGCTGCAAGTGCTAGAATAATTTAGAACTGAAACCATAAGCATATCGCCGTACTCGCCTTTACTATAAATTTACTTTTACTATTACTCACCTAGTGAAAAAACCCCAAAATCGAGATTTCTCTTATTTTATGTTATGTTGATTTATATTTGAACATTATGAAAGAATTAAAATATATTTAACACATATGAAATAAATAAATAAATCTTGTTCAAAAATGGAAAAATATTTTTTAATACGCCCAAACGCAACAGTTTAAATATCTCGAAACAAGAAATAAAATAAACACCAAAAATATATAATTTATTTTCTATAAGTAATAACGACGTGATAATAATAATAATAAATATATATACCAACGTGGCTGTGGTTGAAAAGAAAATACTGAACATTCACTTCTGGCACATCGTTCACCACCACAATTCCTCAATTACTTAGTCACCAGTTTCGAGCCCGATAAGAAAACGGTTTATCCCTACCTGTCCGACGTGATGCCACCGATTTGCAGCGATGTGCGCTTTCCTGTGCCTCGTCCCGGAAACCGCAACTACACTGCAACAGAAATATCAACAGAGGTCACGTTGAGTGACAAAAGTGTGCTCCGCTCCGGGAAGCCGGAAGCATCGCGCCGCGGCGGAACGTTGAAAAGCGACGATTCGCGGATGATGCGTGTCTACTTAACGAAGTTAATAAATGTTAACGCGCGCAACACTGCTGAATGGGCCTGAACGCTCTTTTATGCCGGTCGCGGCTTTGTGCGGGGTGTCGTTTTGTCGCGCTGCCTCGCATTCAGCGCGGTAACAAGCCATAAGCAGCCGGCTAAACTGGTCCTATTGAGATACTTGAAAAGTAATCTAGCAGGGATTGTCCCTGTTGCTCCGCTTGCTATTTGTGAGCGAGCGCTTTCAACGGCCTGTCTACGCGTCGCGGCTTCCTCGGCCGCGTGTCCCGCTCGCCTCGTGGGAACGCTGCCCGACTACCTATTCTGTCATAGATCTGTTTTTATCGTTAGTGCAGAAGGATGGGATACGTAGATAAGTGTATGAAATTGACCAGCCTTTCAGGACCGGGCACTTGAACACTGGGTCGCGATGGAGGGATAAAAGAAATCTCTTTCAATGGATAAACAAGGCTTTTGTGGAGGCAAAGGAAGGAGGACCTGGTTCACTGGGGGCAGGCACACCTTCGGCAATCGGTTTTGGAATGAGACTAGGTGGACATTGTAGTACACACCTAGTGTTACAAAACCATTAAGGGTTTTATCAAAATGGGCCTTCGTTTTCGAGAAATTTCAGTTCAAAGTTTTGCGCGATACTAGTAGTTCAGTTGCGCGAACGTTGTTTTTAAGCAACGGTCGTAGCTGCGGTATTAAGGTGTTCGGCTACGGTGCCGGAGGTCTTCGGTTCGACTCCCGTGCCCCCCGTCTTTTTTTTCTTTTTCTTTTTCTGACCGTAGTAATGCAATGGCTGCACCTAAAATTATTTTGCGTTGTAATGGCTGCGTCAAACAATTTTTATTTTGTTCCAATAATGATGTTAATAGTATATATTATTACAATAATACTGCATACAGTATTATGATTACAAATTACAAGTATAATACAAGTACAGATATAATATAAATATAATAAAACCGCAAATTACAAATAATATCATTGCAACAATATTAATATTATTATTATTATCGATGATGCATTAAATTTACTACGTCTACAATTGCGAGTGATTTTATATATTTGAAAAATATGCCGAAGACGTCGAGGCTGTAGACTGTCGAATAGCTGACGGTCATACCTGACCGTAGGGATAGTCGTATACCTGGTCGAATAACTATTCGTAGGGGGTGGGTTTCTCTTCGAAGGGACTTCCTTGCTATTATTTGTAATTTGCGGTTTTATTATATTTATATTATATCTGTACTTGTATTATACTTGTAATTTGTAATCATAATACTGTATAACAACGTTTGCGCAGCTGAACTGCTAGTATCGCGCAAAACTTTGAACTCAAATTTCTCGAAAACGAAGGCCCATTTTGATAAAACCCTTAATGGCTTTGTAACACTAGGTGTGTACTACAATGTCCACCTAGTCTCATTCCAGAACCGATTGCAGAAGGTGTGCCTTCCCCTTGTCAGTCACAGCAATGGATATTTAGCATGACCTGGCGAGTATTAACATCGCGTTAATTACTAACGGCTGCGCGGCAGGGAATGGGTCATCGTGGGACGGTAATAATTTCTCCGCAGGTGAAGTTACTTCTTGGAGTCGCGCAACTTTAGTTCGACCGTCCTAGTTTCGAGAATAATTGTAGGACTCGGAGTTAGTGGGTCGCGTTGCACGTGCAGGAGTAACCTGTCCTATTGCGGCTTGTAATTCAGAGGAAAAAGTGAAGGCGCGTGACATTGTCCGGGTGCATTAAAGGGCGGGCGAAGAGTCACAGGAATTGGAGTGCAAGCTGCTAGGTAGCAGACTGCGGAGCTCGCCGACCAACTGATAAGGCGAAACATATGTAGCGCAACGTAAAGGTAAATACGAGCCCCTTGCGGAAAGTTCGATTGCTATGATTACGATGCCTCGCTCGAGTACGCGCGTAACCATGAATAATGCAGAAGACAAAGACGGCTTGATGCATGATCGATCAAGTAGCATGCTAAACGGAATGCGAACGAGGAGCAGGCAGGAAGTGTAACAATGGCGGACCGTCGACACGCGCTGCGAGGCTCCGATTCGACGTGCATTTTGATTTACCATACAATCCACTCTACTTAGTCGAGCCTCCTGAGTGCAACCTTTTCGCAACACGCGCCTCCACTGTTACGATTGATTACGGCACGTGTAACAACATCCACTGGCGAGCTTTCAACCCTTTCGCTGCGTATTTAAATTCTCGAATGATTCTTGAAGAGTGTCAATTTTAGAGGAATAAAAATCTTATTAATTTCCAACTGTTTCGGAGAACACTGCTGAGGATATTTTTTTAAGTTCACTTCAACACTACTCAGCATCAAAGAGAAAAATACTTTCTACGCTACTTCAGGGACAATCGTGAACAAAGGGAAATTCGCGCAAAAAATTGCCCAGAGATTTGATTGTCACAATAAATCGAATTAAAGCCGATCACTGTAATCTAGCTGACCCTCTCGTTCCCGTTCATATTATAAACAGCTCAAAATGTAAATGCAATCAGGAAAGTGAAGATATAAACCATGTTGTTTAGCAATGCAAACTCTTCGACCCTCAAAGAGCCAAATTAATTACAAATCTGGAAGAATGAAGCTGCATCTACCCCTTCGTATGGAAACGTTGATTGCAGAAGCAAACATTAAAGTGTGCCTGTATGTCTCCACCTTCCTAAAAGAATTCAACTTGGGTATCTAGACTAACTAAACTAGCACACATGTAAGAAATAAACCATTATTAGGTTTCAAGAATAAAGGAAAAATTGGTCCCAAATACACCAAAGAAAACTGTTTCGTATTATAATAACTGCCTGTCACCAAGCTTCCCCAATTTCGAAACGAAAGTATTATAGTCCCAAAGACAGACCTACGAGTCACTCAGAGGAAGTTCACTGAATCGAGTGCGTGCGTGATAGCAGCACTGGAATATCCGCGCTTCTTGGCAACGTCGTCTTGGCGTTTCTCGGCTGAGCGAGCAGCGGGCTCTAGCCGCAGATACGTTTAACGCGTCCCCTAATGGCTCGTTACTATCAATACCACCGCAATCCGTATCGGAGACCAACTTGCCTGCCGCGTTTCCCTCATTGTGCCATCGGTAATGCGCCCCCTCGCTCCCGCCTGCCGGCGTTGCTCCCTGAAACGAGGCCTCAACCTCTGCGGCTCGATAAGGATGACGGTTGCACCGGAGACAGAATCGAGAGCCTAATAGCGCCTGCGAACAATGGACGCGCGTCGTCATCAGCGCGACTATTGCGGAAAGTAAATTGCTGCGGCGAGCAGCGTCTTTGTCGATCGAGGGAGCCGCTTTCACCCCCGCCACGACGATCAATTAGACGGTTTACCGCCGCGAATTTTGGATACCGTTCCGGGAGGAAAATGTTGCGCAACGAGCGCCCCTCGTTACCGCAACCCCTGCTAAGGACCTGCTTGGATCGTTCTGGAGGGAGGCTTCATATGGAAGTAGATGTGTATAACTTGTTTGGCTCGAATCGTCAGGGATCTAGGTCCGGGAGATTTAAGTCGCTTAGGGTTGTAGATATACCGAGGAAAAGTCGACAGCTCATATTGGTAATTTGTACATAGAAAAGTGTAATGTATATAATAATAATAATTCTTTATTGCACAGTAGACATTACGAAAGAATAGATATAAGAAGACAAGAAGGAGAGATATAGTTAGAATAATTTCTAACTATATTTCTTATAATTATAACAGAAAAGTAGAAGAGTGCAACCATTTGAAAACTACTTAAAACCAACACTAACAGTTTATGTGGAAAATAGATGTAAATGGTCAAATAACGTAATCGCGGGTAAGGACACACGTAATATGTGTGACGTTGAAAAATAACAAGAGTAGGAGTTAAGAGTTAATTGCTATTGTTGATTAGCAAAAAATAATGTCACTGCTTGAAATATGAGAGGGCATTTAGAGAGGGAATTTCAGATGGAAGGTAGTTGTAGTAAAAAGTGGAACAATAGGACCAGTCTCTCAAAGGAGATAAACCGTCTTTGATATCCGTCAAGACGCGAGTAATTGAATTTGATTTGAATTACTTATCAGAAATCGCGAGCGTCCAACAGATTAATACATCTCCACATGACATGACTATCACCTTTCCGCTTCTTCCTTGGCAACTCCACTAACTAGGAACACTATTCAACTGATGATGGAATCGCGCAGATTTTTTTATATAGATCGAAGGTATATGTTATAGAGGTCAGAAAAATGTAAATTAAAGATGCTCCCAAAAGCTGGTCTGACCTTGAAAAATCAACAAAGGTGGAACAGGGGAAAGAGGAAAAATGAGAGAAAGAGAATGACTAAACCGTTTGTTGAAATTTATTTATCTGTATTATATGAAAATACGTTATAGGTAGTAAATGAATGATAATAGATTAATGATAGAAAACAATTAGAAAAAATTAATGACATTAAATAAAATTAATGATAATACTATTGAAATCACAACAGTGGGTAATTAACCATTACATTTATGATAATCTTGTCGGCAAGAAGGTTTAAAAAAGTGATTGAAACAATAATAATTTTCACAATCACTACAACGAGCGAACACTGTTTCTTTTATATCTTGACCAACGAGACAGTTTAAACATGTCACTGCGAAGACTAATCGACAGAGTTATGCCAAGTTATGAGTGTTTGGACTGTCTCGTTGGTCAAGATATAAAAGAAACAGTGTTCGCTCGTTGTAGTCATTGTGAAAATTATTATTGTTTCAATCACTTTTTTAAACCTTCTTGCCGACAAGATTATCATAAATGTAATGGTTAATTACCCACTGTTGTGATTTCAATAGTATTATCATTAATTTTATTTATTGTCATTAATTTTTTCTAATTGTTATCTATCATTAATCTATTATCATTCATTTACTATAACGTATTTTCATAAAATACAGATAAATAAATTTCAACAAACGGTTTTGTCATTCTCTTTCTCTCATTTTTCCTCTTTCCCCTGTTCCACCTTTGTTGATTTTTCAAGGTCAGACCAGCTTTTGGGAGCATCTTTAATTTACATTTTTCTGACCTCTGTAACATATACCTTCGATCTATATAAAAAAATCTGCACGATTCCATCATCAGTTGAATAGTGTTCCTAGTTAGTGGAGTTGCCAAGGAAGAAGCGGAAAGGTGATAGTCATGTCATGTGGAGATGTATTAATCTGTTGGACGCTCGCGATTTCTGATAAGTAATTCAAATCAAATTCAATTACTCGCGTCTTGACGGATATCAAAGACGGTTTATCTCCTTTGAGATAAATTCCTCCCCCAGTGCGAGGGGCATTAAGAAGATGAAGACCGATGGGCTATTATGACTGGAAACGAAGCCGCGTAGTTGCGAGTTAAACAGGCCCCGCGCCCCCTCGATGCGCTAGGGTGGAAGCACACCCCATCGGTGGCGGCAATAATAATCGTCGCGTGTCGAAAGGGGTGAGCCGCGTGCTGAACCGTTTCGACGACCAGGCCGCCGTTATTAATAGAGGACGAAACAATTTCGTAACGTGGCCCGGCTTATTATAATCCCGCCTTTATACACTGTACGTGGATTTTCTCGCTCCGCTGCGAACCCTTTCCCCCACGACCGTCCACGCCGCTCTCCCCCCTGCCCCTCGCGCGCCACCCTCCTGCCTACCCCCGTGACACCCAGGATTACCGTGCGATCTGTCGAGGTCACCGAATTATTTTACCCCCCTGCGTCGTTTTTCGGCTCAGCGAGCCAACGGGAATGCTCATTTCGCGTGGCACGGCGAGTATGCTTCTTCTTCGGGACAACGGGGCGCGTTTGTCAGGCAGCTGGGAGCATCTAGCTTCCTTTTTCGATTGACGTCCGCTGACGAATGGGGGGTTATATGTATGTTAACGAAATCCAAGGAAATATGGCGGTGGAAGGGAAACTTGGCGAATGTGAAAATCGTGGAAATAGATAGTGGAAATTGTGGAAATAGTGGAATAGGAATGCTTTCTCGCGAAATAATGTGTAGCGCAAAGTGGGCTTTGTGATTAGACTCCGCAATTTCGTGACACGTTGGAATTCGCAGCTCGTTTCTACGATCTTTGAATGATACGACACACGTTAAAACGAATTAACCGCCCCACCGAGAAATGTGAATTTCGCGGCGGATACAAACGAGTCCAGCTGTCGAACAGTTAATTAAATTATTTAATTATTAACCATCCATTATTGCGCCCCGAACGAAATTGCCAGCATTCGAAAACGGGCGGAATAAGTGATTGCCGCTGTATAATTAATGATCCAATTAAACGAAGGATTATAGCGCGTCGTCTATAGATCGCTTTAGTTTCGCCCGCGCGTAGGTACCGACGCGGCTGGTTGTGCTCTCGAACACCGTCGAGGTATCTCCGTCGATTTTCTCGTTTCTGGAAATGTGCTCTAAACGAACGTTTTGACGCGCACCGTAATTACCATATTCCGCGTTAGGACGTGACGCGTAACGTATTACGGAATAACATGGGCTGTCGAGACGGATGCAACACCCACGCCCGTCACGGTTGACAATAACGCTTATATGTATGGAGCATCAGGCGGCGAATTAAATATACGCGGCCCAGTAGAAAAGGTTTGCCATAGGCAAGCTGTCGTACGTTGGGGTTTTACTTAATCAGGCGGCCGAAAAGAGCCGAATGTTTGCGAATTTTCTTTGAAAAAGCAGATGCATATATTTTTACAGAACTTTTTGCACTTAAAAGAGCAACATTTAAAGAACATTTGGTAATTTTTTCGTCGAAAAACAATCACGTTTATAGTAAAGTAACAACCGAGATCCAAGAAGTCTTTTTAAAAATTTGCTTTGCGGTGAGCACTACCACTCGGAACCAGATTATCGAAAATCAAAAAGCAAAAAAGATTTCGTTAGTATGTTAATGTATCTTCCGATTAACGAAAGGAATTTCCGGAATATTAATTTAAAATAAAATGGCGGCTACTTAAATTTGAAATCTTGATTTTTCGCTTGATTTTTGCACGAAAAAATCAGGATTTCACGTTAAAATAGCCGCCGTTTTATTTTAAATTAATATTTCGGAAATTCCCTCCGTTAATCTGAGGATACATTAGTATACTAACGAAATCATTTTTGTTTCTTGATTTTAGATAATCTGGTTTCGAATGGCAGTGCTCACCGCCAAAACAAATTTTTAAAAAGGCTTCTTGGATGCCGGTTGTTACTTTATTATGAACGTGAATATTTTTGTACAAAAAATTACCAAATGTTCTTTAAATGATGTTCTTTTAAGTGCAAAAAGTTCTGTTAAAATATATGCTTCCGCTTTTTAAAAAAAAATTCACAAACATTCGCCTCTTTTCGGCCGCCTGACTAGGTATAACCCCTTAAGGGGTTAGACCAACCTGAGACGTTCAAAACGGCACCAAATTAGACGATTTTTATTATTATTATTATTATTAAAGGTCTTTATTATACTATGAGGTTGAAAATTATTTCTATACTTCTCATGTTTAGGACATGTATTAATGAATTATATTGTATAAATATTGTACAGAAATATTAAAAAACGACCGAGTTATATGTTGTCCCTCGGAATCATTTCTTTCAAATTGGCGTGCAGCATAACTCATAAAATATTTAAGCAATCGACTTCCCCCAGTGCATAGATATAGAAAAATAAATTCTCCTCGAGATAACCCTATATGTTTAACTATATTATTAAATGATATAATATCTATTACACAGTGAAGACCGAATTTTTTCGTTAGAATGACTATCTTTTGGTTTCAAATCTCATCACTTTTTTAATAAAGCACTTTTTATTATTCTGATAGGTTCATCCATAGCGTTATCTTATTTGAAAAACCAAATTTTTTGTTTTTTTTTTTATTTGAAGTGACTACAGTGGATGGTACGCTGCACGCAAATTTATACCTTTGACGCCGTGACCACTGGTAACTGTTCCATGAATCTGCATATGTATATTGTCTATGTTTTATTATAGATAATATCTTTCTAAGTTTATAAATATGTACTAAGTCGCCTTGAATGTTTCAACAAGTTAGAATAAACAAGTTGTTTGAAAAAAATTTCCAAAAATCATGCTTCACTTTAGTCATCTATACGAAGTTAACAAAACGGTGCACGATCACGGGATTTTATATCTACGACTATTGAAGTTCAGTAACAAAATTTGAATGGGGAACCGTCGAGATTGAAGCATCCTGTCGCAGCCGGGTGACTGGCGAAACGCGGCTATACAGAGTGAATCACACGCGTAATCGTATTATTAGAACGTGCACGCTGTTGGTCATCAAAGGCCGGGGATAAAGTCGCTGGAAGAGCGAAAGAAGACCAACCGGCTGAAAATTCGTTAAAAATGGCCGCGCCGAAGGCACGGCAATTTCGTCGTCGCTCGAACCGTCAAAGGCGCTTAGATTTCCGCGATACTCGTCGCTTATCCAGACCCGCTCGAAGGGGTGGGGACGTATCGGCCGGCAATCCATTAGCGTAGATCCCGCGCGTGACCACGGACGAGATCGTGTGGTTGCACCAGGAATCATGGCTTGATCCAGAATCCTGAACGTTCTGGTTTCTGGCGCGGCCAGTCATGGCCCCCCCCCCCACGCCACCGGCTCCCTGTTCAAATATTTAAGGCGCAGAAATACGATACGTATCGCAAAAATCGAGCCCCGGTCGGGGCCACGTTAAACGCAGACATTCCAACGCACGTTCGGTAATATTCCGCCCGGGCGCGGTATCGACCCCGATAATGTGCCCCAACGGTTTAAACTTCCCTGGCAAAAAGATGAATCTGTATCAAATATGCGCCAACTATCGATGGGCGTCGTTTCGGGGCATGGAGGTGTATGCGTTGACCCGTACTACTTAACTAGTGCGAGCGTTGAGAAGCATCACTCGCTAGTTCTATTATTTTCATTGATATTTTCTTGCAACTGGTTCCTTTATCCATTTGTCAGTAGTGAACAAGTTACTACAGAGTGCAACATGTGTTTATCAGCCTCAAACGATTGAAAACACTTGGATAGTTCTTCGCAGTGGCGCAGTCAAGATTTAATTTTGGGCAGAGTCGAGTTGAACGGATAGAAATATTTTTAATTCAAATTCAATAAAAGTGATGAGGTGATTATAAAAGTTGATTTAAAGAATAAAATCCAGTTCTCTTTTCTTTTTACAAAGCCCCTTCTTCCACGCCACTAGTTCTTCCTCGCCCTCTGATTTTCTTGTGCAACGTCCTCTGACTCATTTACAGGGTAAATGTCCCAATTACTGCCAGCGTCCCCATTACTATCACTTTATTTAATTTGCTTAATAAAAACGTGGCGTATATAGAACAGTGTTCACAAAAATTTATAATCAAATTGAGACTGTTCTTATTATTATTATTATACATTATTCTTTATACGGTACGCGTTTATTAAGTAAAATAAATAAAATGCCACTAATTGGGAAATCTACCCTACTTAAACCAATAATCGTTTCCTATTTCTCTGCGCTTACAACGATTCCTAGACCCGATCCAGAAATCCTCGAGACGTCTGACGTGGGCCACTGCGAAAATTACGAAGCGTCTCGCGCCTGCCAGAAAATTCCCGCCCTCGTCGCGCCCCCCTGGAAAACTGATCGGCTCGAAAATGAGCGAGCAGTCCCCAGATAGCATTCATCGTCCGTCGCCGCGCCGCCGGTGAGACGCGGGCAGGCAAGTTTCCCTGCCCCCCCCCCCCCCGCTGGAATTTTCCTAGACAGACCCAAAAGCCATCAAGCTCGAATACCTGGCTGGCGGTGGTGCCGCAAGAGCCTCCCACCGACGGGCTTCCATGGATTTGCCCGGGAATGTTTACCCAGTAGACCGAAGTCGAAGGGAGATGAAGGATTAGGGACGGCCAGCAAGGTGTCGGTCGGTTAACCCGAGAAGTCGGTGTGAAACTCGAGGTCGGGCGCCGGGAGAAGGCGAGCCAGCTCGAGTCGGCAGGTGCGAGAGCTCACCGATACTAAATTACGCGATATTATGATAACGGGGAAGTTCGCCTGTCTTTGAGCCGAGAAGACGGAGCATCCGAGCGCTTTGACGTAATTAACGAGAGGGACGTTGATAAGGCTTTCACCTTCGACGAATGCCGCAGCAGGGACTCTCCCGTTCGACCAGAGCGGATCAACCGATTCCCGTGGCGACGCCCGTAGCCAACGTTTCTTTCCGCCGGCTCGGGTCAAGCGAACTCCCCTCTGCACGGGCACGAATAATCGTAATAATCAGACGCGGTAATTCCCAGCGAAGCGCTGCGCCAACACCGCGATTCTCTTATTGCATTCTGGAGGATTCAATTCGGAATGTTAGTTAACTAAGTTTACCCAGTATACCAAAGGCATTGACTCGGGGGGGGGGGGGGGGCGGCGGGACGAGGTAACGGAGGGATAGGCGAAGTTCGGGTGACGGTCGACTGACCTCGAGAAATCAACGTGAAACTCCAACTTGGAACCGAGCAGATGTTACGCTAGATATGGTCGAATCTCGGCGCCGGAGATTTTCATTAAAGCGCATTAAAGAGCGGAGCGTCTCTATTAATGGCGATTAGACAAGGACGGTGGGGAGGGGGGGGGGGAGGGGGGAGGGGGGAAGGTCGAATACCTGAGCGCCTTGAAGCATCCTAACTATTTACTCGCCAAGGGTATAACCAGCTGAGTATCGCGTCACTCAAAGTGTATAAAGGTACCTGATATGAAGAATCGCTAATAACAACCCATGTGAATTTCAAGCAGTCTCTCGGAGTCTGATTAACGGATAAGGTAGAGGGGATAATTGTTACGAGTGGAAATGATTGTTACTCGACGCACAGCAGTGTCTTCGTGTTCGCGTAATTCCCCGCTTTGTGCATGCGAACGGCTACGAATTTGCAGACGTCGCGGCGGCCGTGACCCGGCACTCAAGATCCAACTACCGTCTCTCGTCGGGTGCATTCGAGTGTGCGACACTGAATCGCATTCAGATATAATTACCGATGCTTCAGCGGGCGTCGTGCGCCATTAGTTACAGATGCCGGGCACAAGCAATAAATCACCTTGATAAACACGCCACTGATTCATCATATTTATTCGCCACTGCCGGAGGTATTAACGTTAATTTACGCCCACCGATGATAATCTCCTTAAGCCGGCTCGCCCGCCTGATTAAAACTCGCGCTTTCCAAAGGACGCAGCACTGTTTCCCTCGACATCCTCTGGGCGCAAGCAGGGCAACTGCCCCGAGCGCCAAAACTGGGGTGGTAAAATTGCTTAATTGTTCATTTATGAATATTACATTTCTTTATAAAGCAGAAGGCTTTCGTTATTTAACGAATACCTGCGAAAAATTTCACTAACTTGTCACAAGTTATATTTTAAGGTAAATAATTTATGATCTCATTCCTCGTTTAAAGCTAGCGTGTACAGAGCGATATAAACTGTTAATTAAGATTTAAGTCATTATTATTATTATTTTATATCTTGTTCTGTTACTTTTCTTTCGCTTTGTTTTGTGGTGACGCTGTTTCCCTATTCTGCGCCTTTTCCAGCCTCTTCTGACATAAAATGGGTCTTATCCGTTCATGAGAAAATAAATATATAATGAGGTTATCCTTTTTTCTTTAATTTATCTTGAGGAAATAATAACCAAACTGAGTTTCACTGTAAACACAAGATATTTCTTATTTAGAATTATTTGCAAAGTTTAACTTAACCTACTGTACACGCTTACCTGTAAACACAAGAAACGACATTAAAAGCTATTATTCCACAAAGATTTATGTAAGAGAGTGACAATTTATTCAGACAATCCTAATCAATTAGATTTTATAATACACCTGGCTTTTCTCTCTTATCAGCTGTGTCAGTCCGCTGTCTTGTTCTACAGACATGCGCAATACGTATCTAATTCGAAATGAGTTTTAAAAGGAATACGTTAATTTTACATAACTTCTATCGTATTTCTTTTACAAATATATAAATAAATTTATAATTAAATATAAAGTGCGATAAAAATCATTCTTGCCCAGAGTGGATATCCTTCATCTACGACTACCGGGAGTTCTAATTAACCAAACCCTGGAACAATCGAAACGTCGAAAAGGCTACGAAGAATTAAGCTGCTCATCGAAAGTGTGGTTTACGAGTTGCCCGGGAAAACCTGCGCTTCTCTGTCCCCCCAGTACTTAGAGATCGCTTTAGTACCAAACTCACCGATACACCCGGGATCAGACTCATTGAAGGAGGTGTCGGTAGGTTGGACCGGAGAAATCGGTGCGAGACTATGGTCGGCTTAAGGGTGTTTCGCCAGGGACAGTTGCGGATTCTGGCTCGCCAGGGGGGTGCACACGCTCATACCAACGCCCACAACCACCCCCTTCTTCCGCCAGCAGCCACGCAGCCTATTCCACGGTCCACGGTGAATCCCACGGGATAAAACCACCTCGCAGCCCGTGCCGACTCCCTTATACGTGGCCACCGGATCCTCCTTCGCCCGGACCGTCCTCCTCGTTCCGCTGAACCGCTGCCGTGCCGGCCTTCAACCCCGTTCCAACCTCCTCCATCCACCACTTCGGCCAGACACCCCTGGATCCACGAACAAACGCCCCTGGGCCCGGGCTTCCTGCATATTTTATTTACTCCCCGATCCCGCGTCTTCCCCAAGCCTTCCTTTCGCCCCCGGCACCTCCACCTCCCACGTTCGCCTTTTCCCCGTGTCCCTCCAGTTTCCTTTAGCGGCTGTGGCTCATCATCGATGCTCCTTACTTCTCTCCAGTCTCCTCTCTCCTTAACGCACCTCCCCTTCGATTCGATCCTTCTCCGGCGATTGTTTTTACCGTCGACTCATTATCGATGCGTTTCGCTAGCCACCCCTTCACCCGGACCCTCCGCTTCCACTTGGAATCCCGGCGTTTTATCCCCAAGGTTTAGCGGATCACGAGGTGGCTTTGTTTTACGGTCCGGGGGGAAATTTATTACTCGTTCCCTTTTGGACGCGCGATTTTTTCGACCGCTCTCTTCCCTTTTCCCACCCTTCCCGAACCCTCCGCGACCGTCTCTCGGGGCATCGATGGGCCTCGGCTCCTTATCGATTCTCCTTCCGCGTCCGACTTCCACCCCGGCACCCCTTTGCCGACTCTTTTTGCCCTTAATCGCTCGAATTTATCTTGGTTAGACCGTCTCTGGAAGCCGGTCTACGGCTCCTCCCGCCCCAGCCCGCGCCGACACAGCCACGCACGCAGGTGTGCACACGTATACATAAGCTTCTACGGCGGTGCGCGCGAGCTCGGGGAAAGGGTGGATGTGCCGCGGCAAGCAACCCTGTAACGATCCATCCCCTACGCCCCGCGCCGCCCTGGCGCGCTCGTCGATTTTCCCGTGACTTCTGGCGGACCGATGCGGGGGTGTTCTTCTTTTGCGATCTGCAACGCGCGTTGATTCGTTTAATTATTCGACCCCCGCTTCCTAAATTTTCGCGAGGACTGACCACGAGGCGTTGCGGCTAACGGGTTAAGGATGTATCGGGCCTATCTTCAAAATGGTACCAAGTTGATGGAAATTTGTGAGATTGTTCTTTTCAATCTTCCTGATGTGCTCCAAAAATTTTAAACGAATTCACTAAACGGTTGCTGAGTTATAACGATTTTAATTTTCACTGATTTTGCACGTACTGTTATGGAAAGAGACGATTTTGACAGATAAAACAGCTGAAAAAATTTTGAAGAAATGGTACCAATGATTTCAATTTTTTTTTTGCATGTAGTATATGAATAGATGAAAATATCTGCCGAGTTTCAATTGTTTTCACTGCGCCGTTTTAAAGAAATAAATTATAACTTGAGAAAATTGTGAATTCAGGGCATTTTCACTGGGAAAAGTTTAGCAAATTTTGTTGGAAAAAGCATTTGTAAAGTGAAAAATAACTTTCTAGGAGTAAAAATAAGACTCCAACTGTCGTTCCAGTTCCTTACATGTAGATTTACTATGCGTACGACTTAGATAATTATTTCAAATTTCATATACTTTTGTCTAATACCTATTGTACGTCCGATGCATCCTTAACCTTTAGTATCATAGTGTAACACCCGTGTTACACGAATTGAAAAAATCATGCGCGCCATTTGGGGGCTTTTTCATGAACTTTAAAGCGTTACTTTACTATTACCACATGTAACAAGTGTCCTTAGAGCAGAAATACATCCGTACAAATTCTACTGTGACACACTGCCTCGTATTGTTGATTACAACTCTTAATTTCACCAGGACCACTGAAAATACCAGATAAATGCTAATTTTTTTCTCAATTATTTCGTATTTCCTTTGTAAATAAATTTGATGTCGGACACAATAATGTATGTAACACTAGTATAAAATTCTACAAAACTGAGCATTGGCTTAACATTATAATAAATAGGTAGCTTTATGCATGGTTTAACATTGCTGTTATATCCATATTTTTTCATTTATATAAAAAATTGTAACACTAGGAATTTTTTGCTTATTTTTACGATGACGTGTGGACAACAATGGAACGATAAGAATTTTTCTGAGTAAAATAAAAAAATCATGATACTAAGGGTTAAGAAACCGATCAGGGTTAACCCTTTAGCGCTGGCACTTACAAGGAGAGGTTCCCAGGTGTCCGCCTCCGATTGCTTTGAATTTTGGATATGTTTTAGAGGACCGAAAAATAAAAAATACGTGTTTTTTATAACGGCCCGTTTTCATATTTAGGGGGAGAAACCACCCCCCAAAGTTCATACGGGGTACAAAAATTGTGTGGAGTAAAACTTGATATAAATTTAATTTGCATCGTAACTTGCTATATGGACGATGTTCTTGTCGTCAGTCACAGTTATTAGGGGGTAATTATGAGAGGTGGTTTCATCCCTTGAACATGCAAATGGGCCAAAATAGAAAGACATGTATTACCTATTTTTCGGTCCTCTAAAACATATCCAAAAACCAAAGCAATTGGGGACGAACACCTGAAAATCTTATAACTTTGGGGGGTGGTTTCACCCCCTAAACATTCAAGCAGGCCAAAATAAAAAGACACGTATTTCTTATTTTTCGGTCCGCTAAAACATATCCGAAGTTCAAAGCAATCAGAGACGGGCACCAACTATTCTTATAAACTTTGTAGGGTGGTTTCACCCCTTAAACATGCATGCAGGCCAAAATAAAAAGACACGTATTTCTTATATTTCGGTCCTCTAAATCATATCCAAAAACCAAAGCAATCGGAGATGAACACCTGAAAATCTTATAACTTTGGGGGTTGGTTTCACCCCCTAAATACGAAAACGGGCCGCTATAAAAAAACACGTGTATCTAATTTTTCGGTCCTCTAAAACGTATCCAAAATTCAAAACAATCGGAGGCGGACACCTGGGAACCTCTCCTTGTCAGATCCCGTTGAAGGAAAATTATCCCGTTTTCTTTTTATCGTTAAAAATCGTCTGAATTTCTATACTTTTATATAAAAAGTTTTCTGTGTTCAACGAATCATACCTTGCACCCATTATATTAAAAAATTCCAAAGAACACGCTCTGACGATAGCCCCGCAGCCTCCGCACAGTCCGTCGCCAAGCGGTGCCCTGTTCGAGGGCCAATATCCTAAAAGCTAGCCGATGTCGCTACATTACGGTCAATATTTGTCCGAAAACTTGCGCTCGGTGGCCAATCCCCGGCATCAAAGCAATTGCAAAGCCACCAAGACCCCCGTGTCCCTCGGAAGCCAAATTCCCAGCGCGACGGCGGAAAAACCATCCGGAACACGTACGCTAGTCCCGGGATCTCTACTAATATTCACCGCGGGGCGATCCATCAACCGATCGCCGGTTGTATTTCAGAATTACACGGCTCCAGCGGCCGAAATAATTCAAGCGGCTCCCGCTGCCGTTCGTTAACTATTTACCCGCGGCAGAAGTAAATAATCAAATATGCAGGGGATGGGGCTGGGGCGGAACATAAATTCCCCGAGATCGTACATCATCTTTCGTCGAACCGGTGTAACTTCGTTACGGCCGCGCGGCAGAGGATGCCGACGAACCACTGGGTAGGCGGATAGGCAAACTGAAACCAGATTACGCGAGCGGGCTCCCTTCGCCGATCGTCGCGGACTTCTTCGTTAATTTTGCATCGCGCCGGACCGTGGGCGCCCCTGGTCCGGGGTGGCACCGGTGCCACGGAAATGCGACACGGTGTGCGTTGTACCGGGCCTAATCCGCGACGGGGACGGCCGACGATTTCGTAGGGAATTAATCGATCGGGAGGGGCAGGCAAATTCCAACGCGCAGGTATTAAAGGATTTCCCCATGGTTCCTGATAATTCGATTGTACGCCCGCGTATATACAACGGCTAACTCGCGCCAGTTCCAGCGAACAGCCGAACAAAATGAATGAAATCCACGGTAAACTGCTGGTCACGTCGGCGGGAAAAATCCACGATCGACACGCTGCTGGGACAGTGGCTCGCTTCAAGTCTTCCTTGTGCAGAAGCTCGGGTACCTATGTCACTTGTATTTTTGCTGGATGGAGAACGAATTCTTAATGCGAGTGCGAGAAAGAAGAATGGTAAAAATTGGGCAATTTTGGATCAGGCTGGCAACGAAAGTTTTTCACACGAAACCAAAATGCATGATTGTTTACCTTGGAGGCGATGGGAAAGTTAAGGGCGCCATTTGCCTACAGTTTATTATTATTATTAAAAGTGTGCTCTTCTTTCACGCCTGTCCAAAATACCCAGCATACATCTGCATTCTCTACAACAACGCGATAGGTGAAGAAGGCCCGTTTCTCTAAACTCTAAGATGTTCGATTTGCGTTGAGGACAGTTTGGATGGTTGACTTCTAATACTTGAACGTTCTTCTGAGTACCTATACCTGCGTGATGCGTTCCCGAGCGTTCATCTCGTCGAGAATCACGCCGAGGCAGGCTTGGAGGAAAGGCTTTCTCGCCGAGTGAGTATTCCGCGTGTCGATCGATAATCGGCAGGCTCCGGCGGCCACAAAAGAAGCTCAATTTGTAAAGCAGAGTATCAGGGGCCAGCGTGGCGTCAGAGGCTGTCGAAAATCGTCGATCCTTTATCCGCTTTGCGCTTTCGGCATCGGGCGAGCCCGAAAGACGGTAATTGCTTTCTCCCGGGGTCGGAAGGAAAATATTGTCGCTGTCGAGGCCAAAGCGCGGTTGATGGCATAAATTTAGCATTAAAAAAAAAAAGGAAAATAGACGGTAATCGCCTTATCTTGCGGGGATTCCGTGGCGCCCCGGCGACCCCGGTCACCGTACCCTACCGTCACCGCCAGATTCACCAAGATTTTCCGCTGGGTGGTTGCACCGTTTGCGCGACGAGTCGCGTTGTTTACGTAGCCAAATATATGATAATGCATAGTAACGCGACGAATGAATATGTAACGCCGTGGCGGCGGCACTTTAAATGATTGTGTGAACACGCTGCCTAATAGGGATCGGGCAAACAAGGGGGAATGGATCGTGAAATGGCGTCCCGGGATGAAAACTTGGGTTCTTTCACGGGTAGGTCTTTCTTATTTTTGCTTTTCTCTAATGGTACTCCTTGCTCCTAATGCAAGACTTTCCACTGATCCTCCATTTCCCAAATCCCTGTATAATCGTCCATATTTTTCAACCCACCTACGTGTACACCTTAAGCTGAGTAACCTTGCTGCTGAGCAACTTCCCGGACGAATGGACAAACTTACAACTAAATCTCGAGAAAACTTGTTAAGCCTCCAACGGTACAATCGAATCTTTCTTCCACTTGTTAATCGATCGGCAGATTTAGTGGAACGCGAGCGGACATTGCTCCGGACTGGTGTCCAAGAGGTAACTAGTAGGTCCGCTAATCTTATTGGGATTCGAAAGTTTGTGCAACTCCGCGAATACCTTGCCGATAACTTAATGGAATCCAGAGAAGTGTGCGTAATGCTCGCGTGACGACCGCGGATTAAACAATCGGCCGCCAAGTAAAAAGCGAGAATCGAAAGTGGAAGGATGAAGGAGGGGAGAGAGGCGGCTGAGAAAAAGATGGTGTTTGCGCGGTTTGCGGCTGGAGAAAAGAGGCAAGCTGCGGAGAACAAGGCGGAAGGTACTCGGCTAATAGGCTTAAGTTATTAAAAGGGAGTCATTAAGTGCGAGTATCGCGAAACGTTGCCTCCTTTTCCGTCCAACGATCCCGTGTTGCCCTCTTTACCGCGGTGAATACGCGGCATTCGAGATCGGCAAAAGCCAGGCTGCGGCGCCTCTCTCCGCCAGTCCTCTTTGGACCCGCCTCTTTAAAGCTCCCCGCCGTTTTAGTCGCCGCGGTTTACGGACGGCAGTCAAGTAACGCCGATGTTGTGTTTCTAACAATGCGCCCTGTAACGCGACGCACAAAGTGACCCGCAGCAATGACGAATTAATTATGCAGCACGCGTGGCTCCATATAATTAACAGGCTCGTGGCGTATACTTTGCTAGCGCGGGTTAACAATGCGTCCACGCAGTGATATAAAATAAATGTTATTGTAACGCACGATTCGAGGCGCGGTGTTGACGCAAGTTTTACATTTTACGGGGAATACACTTTGTTCTTAAAAATACAATACCTTCTGCGACTTAATCATGGTGTTAGGGTAAATCCGGGAGACACGGTCGACCTAATATAAAATGGCTATTAAAACTAATATAGGAATTACTTATTTTATCAGAACAAACCTATATGTTCAGAATTTTATGCTGATTCAGAACAAAACTGGTCGATATTTGCTTTAAGGCAATATTTACTGTAAATCGGGTTGGAAACTGAAGTCATGACATCTGACCACCTCTCCCGATATGCCGGGAGAAATGGTTTTCGTCGTTGGCAGAGACCACTCACATAAATATTCATGGAAAATTAACAAAGGATAAAGCGAAATTATTTATGAGCGAATACAACTACAGATTCATTGATATTTAATTTGTTTACGCTAAACAAGTAAAGAACACATCAAAGAAACAGTGAACTGAGTGCCTACTGGCGATTAGCAAGGCAAATGAATACAAAAGTGAATAAATCAACTAAATAAACAAAAATAATCATTTAAATAATAATAAAATATAAAAAAATAAACAAAAATAATACAAAAGTCATAACTCGACCATCTCTCCTTTCTGCAGCGAGAGATGGTCTTCTCGTTAGCTTTGAGAGGAAGAGTTAATTTGGCCAAATATTTTATTATCCCAAACAGTAAACGAAAATAAGGTTAGAAGTATATTTGAAATTCGATTCTATACACCGCTGTTTGACAAAAGGGGTTAAATGTAACCTCAATTTACCTTTTATAGCCTATAAATCCAGAAACACACAGAAGGAAGCGAAATGACGCTATTCATTCAAGTATTTGGCTTCTGGAGAAGTAATTGATCTGCACTTTAACGCGTTTTTACGTATAGAGTCTGCAATATAGCGACTCGACCAACTCTCCGGCCCGACCGCGTCTCCCGGATTTACCCTAAACGTTCTCTATCAGGTTGGCGTTGCAGGTATATTCTGACGTTGCCCCTTTAGAACTGTAACGAATATTCGAATATCAGAGAATTCGAATTTGAGATTGGAATATTTGAATATCAGAGAATTCGAATTTGAGATTCGAATATTGGAATATCAGAGAATTCGAATTTGAGATTGGAATATTTGAATATCAGAAATTTTGAATTTGAGATTCGAATATTCGAACATCGGGGAATTTGAATTAGAGATTCGAATATTTGAATATCAGAGAATTCGAATTTGGGATTCGAATATTCGATTATCAGATAATTTGAATTTGAGATTGGAATATTTGAATATCAGAGAATTCGAATTTGAGATTGGAATATTTGAATATCAGAAATTTTGAATTTGAGATTCGAATATTCGAACATCGGGGAATTCGAATATTTGAATATCAGAGAAGTCGAATTTGGGATTCGAATATTCGATTATCAGATAATTTGAATTTGAGATTGGAATATTTGAATATCAGAGCATTCGAATTTGAGATTGGAATATTTGAATATCAGAAAATTCGAATTTGAGATTCGAATATTGGAATATCAGAGAATTCGAATTTGAGATTGGAATATTTGAATATCAGAAATTTTGAATTTGAGATTCGAATATTCGAACATCGCGGAATTCGAATTAGAGATTCGAATATTTGAATATCAGAGAATTCGAATTTGGGATTCGAATATTCGATTATCAGATAATTTGAATTTGAGATTGGAATATTTGAATATCAGAGCATTCGAATTTGAGATTGGAATATTTGAATATCAGAGAATTCGAATTTTAGATTGGAATATTTGAAAATCAGGAAAATTGAATTTGAGATTCGAATATTCGAATAATAATTTTAGAGAAATTACGTTATACATAGTAACGGGGGAAGGAATAAAAATATAGTTCCTTAAAATCGTGTATGGGGTGTTAGCTTCCTGCAAAAAAGTATGTTTCTGATTATTCGAATATTCGAATAATTACAGCTCTAACATTCACCCTCAGCGATCCAGCGTAAGCAGCATAATGTCTTCTTCTGAAACAACTGTACTTTCCCATCGTCCACTTATCCAACTTTCTTCCCGCCGCTATACATCCACCGAGCGTAGGAGAAGATTTTCTTGGAAACATTGCGAGCAATCATTCTGACTGACAACGAAATCGTCCAGGCGGAGCGTGCCAGGGAGAATCGTGAATAACGGTATCTTCGATAACGGCTGGGAGTTAATGTCACTCAGCGAACGGGCGGCAATAAAACGCAGCTATCGCTATCCCCGCGACGGCGTAGCGACGACCTGGGTCAAGAAAAGTTCCGTGACGTGTGGCAACGATATTCCCTAATCTCCTCGACGCTTTTATTTACAATTTCCAGCTAGCCGGGGCAACGAGCTCGCGGCAGCAACCGATCCTATGATTTACTCGCTTGCCTGCACGGTTGCAAGTGCCCAGAAGCGCAATAAATAACGGAAAGAAAACGCGACGGACAATAGGAAAATAGCGAGAACGGTGGCGCTAGCTTTTCCATCGCGGCGCGATAAATCATTAGCCAGGGACGGAAGCCACGTTAGGCGAGTGCCAAGGAACCGCGCCGATAAATCTCGTTTTCGATAATTGCAACGAAAGCACCGCGGTGTTAATAAATCATCCCCTTCCCTGGTCGAAATAGAAACTGGGCTAGCGCGACGCCAAGTTAGGGTGAAATTACAGGATGTCCCGGAACTTATAGGCTCTTCTGGGACGAGTACTTCTCCGGTCATTTCGAATAATAAAAGTTCCAGCTGGGAAATATCGAAAGGAGAGCGAACACCTTCTGCAGCGATAAACGCCACAGCGATTAGCGCCGATCGACATTTCCTAATAGCCCCGAGACACGGCGATCTCGATTCTCCCCCGTTTCACCAGCCCGAACATCGATTTGGCACCCACTATCGACCACGTCCACCGCGTCGACCGCACGGATTTGCGAACGAAACTTTCCTCCGGCCGATCTTTGCGAGAGCTAATTTCGAGGGGACACGGATTATCGATCAGCCAGGGGGATTGAAACGTGAAAGGATCGCGAAATAGCTGGGCTCAAGGTGCTCCGTAGATCCCGATTTCACGCACGAGGAAGTTTCACGGTTCGCGCGTCTCGGGGCGATTCGCATGTCAACCGCGCGTTCTTCTCGCGCTACGCTTGCTGTCGTGAAATATGCATCGCGGGGATAAGTCGCGAGTGCGCTCGAGGCTGAGGCTAAGTATCGGAGGTTTCGCGAAACGCGTGATCGCGGTAAATCCGCTTTCGCTGGGGGGAGCACGCACCGTCGCGCGAATTAATTAAAGCTAATCATTCGGATAGGATTGATATCGGTAGTAAGTAGCAGTTGGAGCTACAGGTATCCCCCCTTTGCGATCACTTCTATTCAGAACTGGCCATTCGTAGGGGAGACCGGGGCTAGTTGTTGCACATTTCAGTTTTTTATTTTTTATTTTTTTTGCATTCCATATTCAATACTATCAATGACTCTGACTTAAAGTAGGGTGACTGTACCTAATATCGCCACTGTTCCTAATATCGCCACCCGCTATATCTCGCAAAGTAAGCTCTAAAATTGATCGGTTATGCACTGAATTAGTACCTAAACATATGTAGGAAGACATACTGTAATTGCAGCATCATGTGGTCAGCAATTACAGAAAGAGAAGTATTTTAGTGAATCTTAATAGTGTAAAAATTTATTGAACTGCCACAATTTTACATCACATTCGGAGAAGGTAAGTCTAATAATTTCGTGAATGCAAGGATATCTACTAGATATACCTAATTAATGATCCACTTCAGGAATTAAATCGATTCAAATATTTTCCGTAGTGAAAATAATGTTTTTCATTTAACAGTATGGGTGTTCTCAATACCGCCTACCGCAGAACAATGGTTTCGATGTAATGTTTGTTATAGGTGGGGTTACGAAATGTGCCGAGCGACCGTAATAAACTTTATTTGCCCAATATGTACATCGGAGCGTAAAAAATAAAATATTTTAAAAATCTATATTTTCAAATTTCTATATTTTCTAATAAAAATGAAATCAAATATGCATAAAAATACATTTATAGAGCAAGAAATAATAAAAGCACGTGTGAAAATGACTTTAAAAACATATTCATATATATATATATATATGAATTAATCAATATTTCTTAAGTTGGCGATATTATGTACACTTTTTTCAGGACCCGATTTTTGCATGTCTTACGTTTGTTGAGTCCTAATTAAAAATTTGTAGGTTTCACCGATTCTAACTTATGCTACATGAAAGGTGAATAATTTCTCTTTACTTTGATACCAACTGCATGCAAAAATATCAATTATTATTCAATTGACAGCGATTTAACTTTTGCCTGGCGATGACCGCTATCGCATGTAATTAAACGAAAACCATGACTTTGAAACAAGCCATTTTGAAAGTCGAGACATGTTGTATCAACGTGCCCCGAGTAGGGGCTAGTTGTTACACAATACGGGGCAAATTGTTACAGAATTAAATTTTACGAAACGAGGCTTATTATGAGTAATATAATTATATTTTCTCAGACAAATGTAAATTCATTAATGTTAAGAATCTGTTACAATAAATGTACAATAAAAAATCTATTTTAAAAATAATAAAAAACTACTGAAATCAGTTGCACTAATTATCGTCGTCCGTTTCATACGGGGACTCGCAATTAATGCACACATAAAAGTGATTCTTCGGTTTTGCACACTTCTCATGTGCCCACCATAGTGGCGTTATGTTCCAAAAAATCATTTAGTGGGAAGCAACTACAGTGGCGTTCCGTCCAAAAACATCATTTAACAGAAAGCCACTATAGTGGCGTTCCGTCCCCGAAAAATCATTTACCGGAAAACCACTATAGTGACTCGTGGTAACTAAAGGATTAAATTAATAAATTAATTACTAAATACAATGTAACAACATGCCCCTTTCCCTCCGTGACAACGTGCCACTTTTCGTGTGTAACAACATGCCCCATGCCTTGTGTAACAACTTGCCCCGGTTGACATCATTGTGTATAAAAAGCTATAAGTTCATACCAGTTGGGTGTATTCTTATGTTCTTGGTGGCAATCTGTAGCTAAAGGAACACTGATTCAAACGTGGTAATATTAATTTACATACATTTATCTGTCTGTTCGGTAGAAAAGATTCAAGTAGAAAGAGAAAAGTTACTATTAATTACCGAAAACACAAAAAAACTGTAATAAAGTGACAACGCGTGAACCGACTACAAACAAACAACACACACAAGTGTGTATGGTTGAAACACATCAGCCAGTTCATCGTCGAAGTGATAGTCCAAGCGAAAAAAATTTAACCTGCTTTGTAACAACCTGCCACTGTAACACCTAGCCCCGGTCTCCCCTAACTGGTTTCTATAGACCTGAATGTACACCCAAGACGGGGGCGAGTTGATCCAAGTAAAAATTGATCGAATCGATAAAAGAATGCCTTCCAATCCTATGCGAAAGTGAAACGTGTGAAGGGAATCGCAGGCGATCTCTAGGTCACTCGAGTCAACCCCTAAATCAGCTCACCCACTGTCAGACAATCGAATCGAAGCACAAGTGACATTCTTGGGAATCACGAGCGCGACGGACCAGGTGAAAGAAAAAAACTTTCAGCCTCCTCGGGGATCCTCGAGCACGATTCCTGCAAGTTCGACGGAGAGCCGCGGGGAAAATTAAAAATCGACGTCCCGGTCTAGGAGGCGCCTCTGGAAAGGGTTGAAAGAGGCCAACGAATACGTGTACCAGGGCTGAGAAGGTATGCGCGGAGGGTGAAAAGGCGGGATACGATATGAGTGGAATGCTTTACGACCCCATTTTTCAGAAGATCACCTCCTGCGCCTCCATCCTGGCCCCCCCCCCCCACCGCGCCCCCCTCGCGCTTATTTCCTCCGTTCCCACCCTTCTTCCTCCCGCCCCCTACCCACGGTCCTCCTTCGCCCCGGCCCTGTTCCTCGTGGATTCACCCAGCACGTCCATCCTCCCGTGTATTTGCATACTGCTGGATCGCTCGCTTGATTTCACACAGGCTCTTCGATCTTCGAACTGAAATTTAAAGGCGCGCGGTACCCATACTCCTCCGCGCGGGCTTAAAAGCATCATATTTTACGTCCCGTCCCCGTTCCACCTCCGTTTGTTCGCGAAGAGGCCAACCAAACAACCTCCAAGGTCCGCTGGACTCTGCTCGCCAACCGCCGCTACCTTCTAGCTGCGCCACCAACTGGCTTCCTCTCAACCCCAGCTTTCCTATTTAATACGAGGAGCTGGATCAGCACGAGATACTCGCAGAAATCGGGCACAGTCCTGGTGATGGATTTAAACAGAGTGAAAGCCCCAGCTCCTTCACCCCGACGAGACGTTAAACGCCTCGAGAATTTCATCCACTCGTTCAAAACTACCCCTCTCATCCCCCTCCGGCCTTCTCCTTATATACCAGTAGTCGAGGTCACTTCGAGCTCCCTTATTTTCCTACTTCAATTCCAAGTGTGGTGCACTGACCGCGGTTATTTTGAATACCGCCCCGCGCACCTTCGGCGACGGGGGTAAAATTTTCCTATGGAATCCAGCAGACCGCCGCGAGGACGAAACCGCCCGGCCTATTTTCAAGCAAACTTCGCTGCCCACTCCGCTGCGCTGGATAATTTATTTAATCCCTGAACGTACCGTGGATGCCTCAACCTCCCGCGGAGGCCCTGTCCCCGCGAGCTTTTCCCTTATTTATCGTCCCAGAAATTTCGAGGGAGATCGATTATGCCCGAATCGAGTACATGCAACGAAATACGGCTCCGAAGTCGAAGAACCTCGCCATCCCCCGGCTGCTATTCACGATTCACGCGGTCGGAGGGGCGAAGGGGACGGGCGAATTCAAGAATGGTAAAATGGTAAAATTCACCGGGTCCCCCTGTAATGTACGGAAAGGGGGGGGGGGGCGGGGAGGTGGGGGGGGGGAGTCTTTTCTCGATCGACGTCCATCAGCGAGAACCGTTTGAAAGGCTGAAAGCACCAGGAACGCGGGCGAAAGGGTGGAAAGTGGCTGACTTTTTGGGCTGGGCCCTTAGAGAGGACGGCCGAGGTATAAGAAATAATAAACGAGACCATTAAGTCCGTGAATTTTCCTCGTGCACGAGGGTGGAAGAAAACGAGGCGAAAGAACAAAAGCCCCTGAGCTTGCAGTCTTTACATCCCACGGTCTTTATATTTTCATACTGCCCCTCTCCATTTCTTCCCCTCTCTGTCTTCGCCACCCTGGCCAACCCTGCACCTCTGTACGCGCCCCGTACCTCCGTCGCTGGGTGGGAACAGAGGCAGAGCGGACGGAGTCGGTGGCTGTGCGGTTCCATGGTCGTTCGCGACTTCCACGCCGGACTTCGTAAATTCGTAAAAATATTCCGCCGTGTAATCTGCGCACGGTTTGTTTGCGGACCGTGTGTGTGGGGGGGGGGGGGCGGGGGAATCGAGAGGACGCGAATTGAAATCAAATGCCCGGCTCGAACGAGCCGACCTGACCCTCTGCATTCCTTGGACCCTTCCATCCAGATTACAATGTCAATGGAACCGTCGAAACGGTGTTTTCACAGGGAATAAAGAGATTCCTTTCCGTATCGAGCGGCGATCAAACGACCCGCCGAGGAGCGTATCGGTCCGGCCGGCGAGTAAACAATGTAAATTTCTAAAGACCCCCTGGCATCGATGCATCGACATCCTGCAGAGCCGTGCCCCGCTCGAAACAATTAAGGGATCGATCGGACAGACGGCTGGCCGAATATAGCTAAAGAACGAGATATTGTAGGACCGGCAGGCTTCGCGCGAAGCATACCCCTTCTACTAAGAATAACTATTTAATACCGTGCAACTGCTGGACTCATAAACATAACTTCCCTTCCGATATAACTCTTCAAACTACCCTCCAAGTCTTACAAACTCTATGGCAATGGCGAGCAACTTTTTGTCCGAAGTGGGCCACAAGTGGAAACCTACTACTCTACGCGGGCCGCAGTATTAAATACATAAATATAACTAATCCAAGAATTTTAATTTATCGGCTGAATTTGTTATCTCTGACATTGATTTACAATAAAACGTTTTTTTTTAACTTTGATGTACTGTTTATTAGCAATATATACACATTAATATATACCTACATATTATAATCTAAACAGGTATATGTACCTATATTTTTCTAATTAAATGAACGTAAATAACTATTGAAATTTAATTAATAAGATACTTGATTTTGTTTTTCATGAACGAGCTTGACATTATTAGGTGCGATATTTGAAACTGCTACTCTAAGACAATTATTTAATCGTTCGTCAGTGAGTCGATTACGACGATCACTTTTTACAATTTTCATTTTCGAGAATAGTTGCTCACATGCATACGTACTGCCAAATAAGCTCATTATTTGCCTGGAGTGGGTAGCTAGCAATGGAAATTTATAAATGTTGAAAGAATTCCCGAAGAATTTCAAATGGAATTAATCGATTTACAAAACGACACAGAACTAAGGAATAAATTTCAGAATGAGTTTCTTATTGAGTTTTATAAGCGTTATTTTCCGGCTAATAAATTTCCATTGCTAGCTACCCACTCCAAGCAAATAATGAGCTTATTTGACAGTATGTATGCGTGTGAGCAACTATTCTCGAGAATGAAAATTTAAAAAAAATGTTCGTCGTAATCGACTCGATGACGAACGATTAAACAATTGTATTAGAAACCACTTAAAAGGGCATTAAATAAAGTAGTTTAAATAAATAAACAGTTTTTTACAGTGCTTTAAATAATTAAACAGTTTTCAAACTTTTTTATCATAATTAAGTTAACAGAAATGAAAAAAAAAAATTAAATAAACGTAAAAAATATAAAATTATACAACATTCCGATATGTTTTATAGTTCCAAACATATATGGCGATGTTCAGGTGGGCCGCAGGTCTGCTGCTGGCGGGCTAAATGTGGCCCGCGGGCCGCCAGTTGCTCATCACTGCTCTAAAAAGCCTCGCCGACTCTGATTGTATTCTAGGTCTGCACTCCAAGTTGCAGTTCCTAGCCTTTCTGCACCAATGACATCGGAAAAGGCCCCTTTCTTTATCAACCCACTGCGTTGACTAAATATTCCGATATAAGCATGCCGGGTTAGAAATCGTTTGTAACGAATACCGAGCCGAATGGCCAGCCTTCGACGTATCGGGTAGCTGGCGAAGCGGGGCTAAACCCAACAAGGTGAACGGTTGGTAACGAGCAAGATCAAACGAGGCCCGAGTTCCATCTCCGTGTAACAGAGCGTGGGGATGAAATCAGGCCAAGATCAGGACGCGCACCGCTGCTTCTTCGCTGAAAGTTTACCCACGGATTTAGGGCGCAGGATCCTGCCGCCTCGGCGTCATCCTTTTTTCCCCGGTGCATGACTCGCGAACAACCATGACCACCCTTCATCTCCGCTCCATCTTCCCCACGGTTCAAGGTTGAGCGAGCACCCTTATCGGCTCCGACGTCCCTCGCACGTGACACCGTGACAGAATGCACTTTTAAAGCGTGCGTCCCCCGGTAAATCGCAAATTGATTTCCCCCCCACCCACCCCGTCTTGGCCATTGTCCGATGCGTCCGCGGCCAGGCGCGGAGCGTGCAACGACACAGCCGACGAATTCGATAATTTACAGGCTATTGTGGCGGGCCTGCTGCAACGGCCCGGACGAAATCGAAGCGACGGAGACTCTCGTGCTCGGTCATCCTTCGCGCGGCAACCCTCCTTGGAGCCACCCTTAAACAGCTCTGTTTTGCTTCCCACCGAACGCCTCGATCTTCAACTCGACTAGTTCTCCCGTGGGCGAGCTATTCTTCCGTTCCAGGAAACGGGAGAATTCTGCAGTAAAAGTCGCCGACCTGGTTTCCCGGATACACCGCAATTTCAGGGATAAGTCTCTCGGCAATGGATCCTTTCAGACGCATCGAGCAAGCCCCCTCCGAGCCGCGAGGCCGGCCGCGGCAGATTTTTAGCATGCAGCAAATCGCTTGTTAAACCAGCCGGTACCGCTGGCGACCGCGGAAGCGTTCATTGCGTCAAGGGAGCCCCGCGGAATAACTCTGCGTCCCAGATGTCTCCGTGTGGTACAAGGGCAAGGGTGGCGGTGGGGAGCCGCGAGAAATATTGTCCCGGCTGGCGAAATGCTGGCAAGACACGAACGATTACCGGATCCAGCCGGTGTAAACGCGGAAAGCGAGCATCGATCATCTTGAGGAGAATGTAATAATTTTAAGAGGACTAGGTCGGGGATTTCACCGGCGAGCGTCAGCCCCGTCCCTTCCTCCTTCTTTTTCCTTCCAACCCCTACTGCCTTCTGTCCCACCCTTTTTCTTTTCATGCTCTGCCCGCGGTACGAGCGCGCGAGTCTAGCCACGAATCTCTCTTTCGTTCCAGGGACACCTGTCCGCCAGGATGTCGCGAGAAAGATGGCCTTTCTTCTTCATTGTCCTTACGCTGCAGAATCGCTGGATCCCACCGGGGCGGGGGCGACATTAACGCGGCTGTGCAACGTTGAAACGGGCTTGACGATTCTCGTTATTATCGTCCCGACGGATAAAAGGGAATCCATCGCGGAATCGAATCGACGGGCGTCCGCTGATTCCAGACGGCGCTCCATTGATTTCGTACTTGAAATATTTTTCGATAATGTTAGTCGCTCGATGGACGGATAAAATTCACCTCGTCGCTGGGAACGACTGGGGCCCGCAGGGTTTCCGATGTAGGTAGTAATAACTGAGTCCGAATTGTAATTAAGGGGGAACGCCACTGTGACGGCCGGAAAAGCTAGCCATTTTTATGAATTTTTTTCAGGAATGATTTACAGTTTTCATGGAAAATGTTTATTACCTATCTTTAGTACGGTGTCTTAAGAGACTATACAAAAAAAATAAATAGAAAAACATGCATAAATTTTAATATATTAATTAATCTTCTAGACCTCCCTTAGCGAGCTGGTCGAATGTGTAACGAGACAGGTCCGAAATCAAATTTCATTTTTTTTTTATAAACTACATGAGTGCAGTTTCCGTTGTACGTACGGATTCTTTGATTGAAAACAAATTTTTTGAAATACGCTCGAAAAACTGTTCATTTTAATCGCGGATTTTCGAAACTTTTTTTCTAAAGCGCACCATTTTTACAAAAATAATTTGTTTAAGAAATCGGTACGCACAACTGAAACTACACTCATATAGATTATAAAAAAAAAATTAAATTTGATTTCGGACTTGCTGTTCCATAGTTACACATTCGACCAGCTCGCGTGAGGGGTTTAGAAGATTAATTAATATACTAAAATTTATGGATGTTTTTCTATTAATTTTTTTTGTATAGTCTCTTAAGACAGCGTACTAAAGATAGGTAATAAACATTTTCTATGAAAACTGTAAATTATTCCTGAAAGAAATTCTTAAAAATGGTTTACTTTTCCGGCCGTCACAGTGGTGTTCCCCCTTAAAGCGAAGGATCGGTCAAATTACGGGGCCAGGGTTCGTGGCTTGGGTTCGTTTGGGCCACAAGTCGTGGGTCTACTTTCTGAAATTACTAACGGTGGGAGAAAACTACGGCACGGCAAATATTTATTGCATCACTCTCAAGTTTACGTTGTAGATACACAGAATTTTCATAACAATATGATTCGGGAGAGTCCACTTGGAATTTGAAATTTGGAATATAGAGTTCTTTTGGAATTTGGAATACCGTTTTTTTGAAATTTGAAATTTGTAACACAGAGCTCACTTGGAAATTCTAAAATTCAGAATATAAAGTTCTTTTGGAATTTGAAATTTTGTAATATGGAATTTCCAAAATACAGTGCTCTTCGAATTTGGAATGTACATTTCTTTCGGGATTTTTAAATTTGGTATCTATATTTTCTTCAAATTCCGATTACACATTTAGCTTAGAATTCGGAACGTAGAGCTTCCCTAAAATTCAAAACATGCAATTTCCTTAGAATAAATAACACAAAAGTTCTGCTTGAAATATATAACAAATAAATTTTGCAATAATATTTTCCTAAGTAGTACTAATAAAGTAATAATAACAGAGATGTAATTAATAACCTGTTTAATATTCGAGTGAAGTAACACATGTTTCCATTATTTTCTGAGTTAGCTGAAAACGCGCGTGCATCTTCGATCTTCCTCCGGGGCGGTCCAAAAAACGATCCACCACGAACTTTGCCCCGCATCAGGTCCGCGGAATTTCGACGTTTGCGAGTCAAACTGATCAGAGAACGGCTCGCTCCCCGTATTTCAAGCGGAGTACTTTTGGGCTCGGCCGAAGGCCATAAATTCTCGCGGAATCGATGTATACCTCCGACGGCGTGTAATATTTTACGTTAATTGTACGGGATAGGGCGAACAATATCGACAATACAGTATTGCGTTACATCGGAGAGGGGGGGGGGGGCGGTGGGGGGGGGGGGGGCGCTATAAATGAATACATAACGAGCAACCGATACTGCAGGTGGTAATAATTATATCCACGCCGGGGCCAGGTCGGTAGCCGTTGTTCGGTGATGATTCAGGACGTTCCTATTCATCTACATTGTTAAAAACGCGATCGATGGACCACCGATATGGACCCCGTTAAATATGTTTCAGCGGGGCCGCTGGAAGGGGTTCGTTTAATTAATTTAATGCGGAAACGTGCTCGCATCGCTGTGCAACGAAAAACGACAAAATACTGTGAGCCAGATATTGAAATATTAACTTTTCAAACAAAAATGTAATTACGCCGAACGATTCTGATCGTCGGGTTCAATTAATATCGTTTTTAGAAGAAACTTTCATTTCCATTCGCTTTATAACACCCCCCCCCCCCCGCACCCCTGCTGCTGCCATCCCCCCACCCCACCCCGCCCCCTCCTCTATCACCCTTTTCCATTTGTTCCGATTTTCCCCGTTAAAACAATTGGGCGAACGTTTGCGAGCCGATGCATCAACATTATTAATCCTTTGTCCTCCAAGTGCCTCGACTGGATAGCCTTTGAAAGAGTTTCAGTCGAACTGGCGACCCGACTGACAACACACGTTCTTTACGTTATAATAATCGAAGTGATACAGTGCTCGCAGGAAATGGGTAAATGATTATAATTTAATTCTGCACCGAGACCGGAGGATTCCCAAATCTGACCAATTTGTGGCTTCGAAGGGTTTCACATTCGCAGGTCTTGATTTAGGGGGAGCTCAAGCTCCCCCAAAAGAAACAAGGGGAAATTGACCGATACAACTAATACGCATCGAGGAGTTTCCTATTTCGTCTGACATTATTATTGCTACCCGTCATCAAAGTGTTAAACGAATCGTTCCTGCACGCGTAAGAAGCTACTTAGGTATATAAACACGTTCAACGCTGAATAGCAAACGAATAATACCCACTTCGCACGGGAGCGAATATCACCACATAATCCATCCACGCATAAGAAGCGCACTAACGAATGACAAGTAAACAAGCGTCGTTTAGTTATTCATACTATTAATTAGTATGACCAGCCACGCTTGTTTGAACGCGACGTTCAACGGAATATCAATCCTGTACGTATAATACCCGAAATGATAACGAAACTAACAAAGCCCCGACATGGAAAAGATCGTTTCAATCCCATCCACGGGGAAGACTACACTTACGTGATGGCCGTGGAAGGTACTTCAATGCTCTTAACTTCCCCGCAATAAAATAAGAGACGAAGACAGGGGGGGGGGGGGGCAGAAGCGGCGTCATAAGAAGCTTCAAAAGCATCGCCGGAGGATGTTGCGCGAGCAATATTCAAAATCTTTGGCATATCCGACGATCCAATATTTGCCGTGGGGATGAACGGTGGAAGGGAACGGTTTCCTTCCCCCGTCCCTTTTCCAGCGGGCCGAACCCTCGGGACGACCGAGCCGTGCCCTTGTACCGGTCGCCTGGCACCCGTCACACGCACTTTTCGCGTGTCACCGGCGCGTTACGCGATTTGTAAGCGCGTTTACGCGCGCACAGCCAGCACGCGACCAGGGGGTGGTTCATCCCGGCGTAACAAATGGCCACTGGGGGGGGGGGGGGGGTGGAACGAGCCTCGGCCTTTGCGCACCAGATAACCGACCTTGTACATCGATAACGCGTCGCTGAAAATATTTTGTCCACTGCTTAGAATGTGTGCTGGAAGCATGAGAATTGCTGGGACCTGGTCTGAGGAGAAAGAACGTCTTCTAACGTCAAGAGAACCCTTGGTAAGTTTTCTTCTGCAGAAATTTACTTTGAAGGGGTGAAGCAACCGTTAAAAGGTTGTCACATTTTTTAGTTTCTTAATATGACTTTATTTTCTTTTGGTAATGCGAAGAGCAGTGTTTCCCAACCTTTTTCGAGTCGCGATAACCTTTTATAATATTTCAATAACCTGCGACCCTCCCTCCCCCCCATATAAGGTAAGGTAAATTGAATAAGGTATAGAAATCACATTATAAAGTAGGTATTTTGGAATATAATTGTAACTTGATAATTTAACAAAAAAAAAAGCTAAAAGAAAACCGTAGCGATCCGCCGGTTGGGAATCACTGTCCTAGAACATAAAATACTGAATAGTTCTGATATTTTAAGTTTTGCTCTATCTCACACAATTACATAATTATATTAAAAAAAAGAAATCACTAGATAACTGTAAGGGCTGATTTCACCCCCGCAGAGTGAATTTCCCTAGAAAAAAAAAATGAACATTCACTCAAAATTTCATTAAAAACAGAATTTTCAGGTTGCGGCCGAATTTCTTTTAATACCTACCTACTGGGCGGGTAAGCCGCGTTTCCCAGAATACAACAGTGGGTGTCGTTTCAGGCAGACGTCGATACCGCGGACGTGGGGAACGCATGATTTGCGAGCGCCTTTCTTCGAGGCGATCGGGAAACGGTGAGCGTGGCAGCGGCAAAGTGGCCGCGCTAGTTAGCTGGACAAATGATAGCTAATAAAACGGAACTGGGGCGGAAAAAGGAGTCGAAATAGCCGGGGGTTACCGCGCGCCACCCGTTACGACGCATTGTTAGATGGAAAAGCGATAAAAGTGTAATTGATTCTAATGCAAACATTATTCACGTCCACCCATACGTTCGGGCCAAAGCATCGCCGGCGAGATATCGATTACCGTCCGCAGATACTCGATCAAGTTTTCCGTTTCGTGAAACACGGGGCGGGCCGCGTAATGGCCCCTGCTCGACACTTGGCTGCGCGTTTCGATTCCTCATTTTAATCCACTGTTATTTATTGTGACATAAATAAACTGACAAAACGGCGGACAAATTTAAAGGACCTTTTAGGACATCCTGAATGATTCGTTTGTTTCTTTGGTATTAAGGTCAGGTATAGTGACAGCATACCAGCTGCACCTCGCCTTTTACCAAAGCAATAAAGACGTTTAATAATAATAATTGTTGGAGCTCAACGATTGTTAAGGCGCGTTTAAACCAAACGGACGAATGCTCGTTCGCCCCCCCCCCCTCACCCCACATCGACAATGAAAAGTTACAAGTGAAGATTGCCGTTTACACTAAATGAGCATGTATTTTGTCGAAATGAGGGGCGAACGAGCATTCGTTCGTTTGGTTTAAGGGGTTAGGACACAGTAACGAGCCAAGAAAGCAGACGAAAGCAGATCGATTAATATAAGGTTTTGTGTTTTAGTTCACTATATTATGAATTATAAGAAAAGCATATCATATTTACAAAATAGCATTTGTACGCCGTGCAATTTTTAAAATGTTTTAAATGTCCATTTATTTTTGGTGGGCCGGATTCCGGGAAATCGGATGAACTGTAACAAAAACCCCAAAAATGTCATAAACTATAATATATTTCCTAGGCATTGACGATCCAACATTTTAAATTTTTTAATTATTGTACAAAATATAAACAAAAAGATCACACACTTTTGTCGAAATTTGATCGTTATTTTCCAAACGTCGGCCATTTTGTCAATTTTCGCAAAAATTGAAATGTTGGATCGTCAATGCCCAGGAAATATATTATAGTTTATGACATTTTTGGGGTTTTTGTTACAGTTCGTCCGATTTGCCGGAATCCGGCCCACCAGTTGGCCTTCCGAAAAATAATGGACATTTTAAATGGAGACATTGCACAGCGTACAAATGCTATTTTGTAAATATTATATGCTTTTCTTATAGTTCATAATATAGCGAACTGAAACACAAAACCTTACATTAATCGATTGTTCACTTTTCTTATTATCGTCGTTTAAAAATCGTCTGCTTTCGTGGCCCGTTACTGTGTCCTAACCCCTTAAACGCACCTTTACAGTTACGATTTTAGGCTTAAGGGGCTGCGTTTTCTCTATCCTGAAAATGGGGGGGCGAAGGGTCTTGGTTGGGACCAAGAGGGTCGACGAAGTTAGTTTACTGAATGTGACCAGACTGCGCACATCGCGTCATTGCTCGTCTACTTAACCTTTTACCATCTCCACTGATACGTGGTTATACTGTGCATTGCTTTACAAATATTATATAATAAACCGTATTTGTGCTTAAAGTGTAATATTATTATTTCAACCTCAATGAACTAATTCTAACAATAATAATAATCTGCACGAATCCTGAAGAATCCAATCGAAAAAAAAAAAGAAGAGAAAGGTGAAATGTAATTAGAAACGGGGGAACGATGAAATCCTTGAGAAATCGGCTCGAAGAAGAATGGCCGTGGCGGTCGGGATATGCGCCGTTATCGTCAATATTAGCCGGAATTCAATTCGCACTTACGAGCGTGTTAACAGTTACAAATGACCTTGTTGACCAAACCTGTCGGCTGTTCCGTGCAAACCGTCTAATGACCCGCCGCTAATAACTGTTACCGCTCTTGTAAGCGCGTTCAGAATACGGACCATTAATTCCGCGCCACTAAAGTGTATTAGCGCCGCTAATTTACCGGTCAAGGCCTGTTATTTATAGTGGCGGGACGCGTTGCCCGCGACAGCCTCCTTCGCGTGGTCTTCGGAGCGACATAGGCGCGGGTGTGCGCGCCAGGATTAGCCGTGGAAAAAGGTACGTTCCATAAATATTCGAAAGGAACCATGCAGCCTTACCGCCGCGATATTCTAACTGGTATATCATTTCTGCCGGCCCCGTTGAATCACTCGCGGAGATGCTCTCAGCCGTGGAATAATTATTGGCCGAGGATCCCAGGGAATATTATCGACATAAATCGCGGATCAGGAGGAGGAGGGGCGCACAGGCCACGGGGTAAGAGAGTCTCCTTTGTATTCTAAATAGATAATAAATATCGATAGACGGGGTAAAAAGTTTTCGGGCGTTATTGCCAGCGAAATCGACGATATCGTTCGATCGCGACACAATGCCCGTTCGGATAAAGGACGCCCCATGAAAAAGCGCCCCGCCGTCTTTGGGTATCACCCGCTGGAGCGCGGGGGTGGACACCGAGTATTAACATATTTACGAGCCCCATGAATTCCAACCTTCCCCCACCCCTCCGACACGCTCCAGCTCTTCATTTCCACCCTTTCTCCTCCTCCTTCCTTGCTCGCCCTTATTTCCTTCCGGGCAACAGCCGCGTCCCTTCCAGAGAGAAATCGCCATCGATCGGACCAGCGAAGCACATCGGGAGAATTAGCCGACCGTGTCACTTGTCCTGCGAGACCCTACCGGTCCCATCCCTCCAGGGCTTCTCACCCCTTCCTCGGACGCGCAGAAACCCGCGTGCAAACTTGCCCGAGCACGTACGCGATATTTCTTCCCTCGCTCTTCCTCCTCGGCCATTTTCGGCCCTCCCTTCGCCCTGCCACACCGCCCCTGCCCGTCTGGCACCGCGGGTGGAGCCTCGCGGGCTGATCACCGCCGAGAACTGCAAGCCGGGAAGGGCTGGACGAATCATAAGACCAGCTCCTACGAAAGACTGATCAGCGGAATCGGGGTTAAAGCCAGACCGAAATTAATCCGCTGCGAACGAGCGGCGTCGCACAGTCGCCTGGGAATATCCGACGATTCGAATCAATTGACCGCCGAACGTTCTTTTACCGTGCGCCGCTTCGACCTCCTTTTCACGTTCCCCTATATGCGATGGCAATTCTATAAGGAAATATATCTGGCGTCGCTGAAGTATGTGGCGATTGTCGTGAAATCCAACGACGACGATGGACTCGGCAGGGGATGGAACGAGATAGGACGTCGGGTTGATCTGGACCGGTGGAGATTCATAATACCGGGATGTTTTCATTGGTGGAAAGGCAGGGAAAGGCCAGGCCGAGAGGGAAACGTCTCCGCGAACGAAAATCAGCGGACGTGCGCCTGGAAAGCGCGATAGGTACCTAAATCGCGTTAAGGTAATCCGATCAGTCGGCGTACTATTCCGAGTGGCGATGGACATTTCCATAAAAAGACGCGTGAATTTTAATCGGTGTCGGTGACGCGTTTGGCGGATACGACGCCGCGGGAAGCGGCGCTCGGCCGTATTAACCGCTCCCACGAATGGAAACTCGGTTAACGATAACGAATTTTTCTTTCCCGTGGATCCCCGCCCTCCCCCTTATTTGATCGGCGCAAATCAGACGCCCCGGGATCGACTAACCGAGAGTATTTTTCACGCTCCTTGAATACTTGAGAGCGTCGAGTCGCTGGGACGCGCGACGCCCCACCCACCCCGTTGTAACAGGAATTTAGTGATTCTATAAATGCGAGCCGTTCGATCCAACTGCGAAAGCTTTCAACCCGCCGTGAATAAATAGACGGCCGCTGTTTTGCTCGATTTCTCGATATTCGATATCGTTCTGGAAATACACCCCCTCCCGTTTCTCTGTCGCTCATTCTTGGTTCCTTCCTCCTTGACACACCGCGCGGCTCTGTGCGACAGAGGTCCTCAAGTATCAGCACCCTTTGTTCGAAGTCAAAGGAAGGAACGGAGTTAGAATTAAAATGTGTTAGACCTTCGCTCAGCTCGAAGCTCTCGATCTAGGAAACCCACTGCTACTCAAAGTTGGGCGTCATCCAAATAAATTTTTATTCTTATAAATTTTTTTTCCAATAATTTCGAGCAAGAATTGCAAATGAAATGAAGTTATTCGAGAGTATCGAATACTTTTTTATTCGTATAAATTTTTATTCCGAATAAATTTTTAATACATTTTCATTCCGAATAAATTTTTAATACATTTTTATTCCGATAAATTTGTATTCGAATAATGCCCCACTCTGCTGCTACCCTTAGAAATGCTGAATTCTACCAGTGACCTATGTATATCAAACGACTCTAACAAGGAGAGTATTTTAGGTGTCCGCCTCCGATCATTTCGATTTTTGGATATGTTTTAGAGGACCGAAAAATAAGAAATACGTGTGTTTTTATTTTTCCCCGTTTTCATATTTGGGGGGGTGAAAACTGCGTTCAAAGTTGAATGCGAAATATGACTGACTCACCAGATTTTCAAAAAGTCCATTTTTTCCACAAAAATGATATTTCAACCGTAACTTTGAACGCAGTTTTCACCCCCCAAATATGAAAACGGGGAAAAATAAAAAAACACGTATTTCTTATTTTTCGGTCCTCTATAACATATCCAAAAATCAAAATGATCGGAGGCGGACACCTAAAATACTCTCCTTGTAAGTGCATACACCGCTGTTTGTCAGAGAAAAAAAAAATTGACGAACGATAAAAAGGAAGTCTGTTGCCCGTTGGAAGGACGAGCGCTCCACGCGGTGGCACGAGGGGGGGGGGGGGGGTTGTATCCATATCCATCGAGGAAACAGGCATTCGCGTGAAATCGATACACACCGGCAAAGAGTAAACGGAAACGGATCTGCTGACACAGAAAGGTGGCTGAGCAGCCCGAGCAGTCGTCTTTGTATGCAAATCGCGCGGGACTCGATGACGGGAACTCGGTGGGGAAAGACGAGAAACTGGCTCGGCACTCGACTTCGCCCATCACTGCCGCTCGCTCTCCTATCGTCTGACGAATTCCCTAACGATAACTTTATTCCGGGCAAGTTGGAACACCGCGGGAACTGTGTGGGCGACACTCCGAGTCGAAAGGCAGACGACACCGACTTGGCAGCGATATATTTCCTACGGCAAACACCACGGCGAAGCCACCCTGCAACCCTCTCCGCGCCCCGAGTCGCCCGGATAATCCCGCGATTTGTAAAATCGCTTCCCCCGAGCTGATCTCGGATCTGACGTCACGCGGTGACACACTTACTTTTATTCGATTCGGTTATGCTAAGCGGCGACTGCTTTCGAGTCGAGTCGAGTCGAGGGAAACTTCCTCCTCGATTCGGCGAGTTCAGAAATTGGGACTATTAGCCCGTTCTCCTCTGCCTCCTGCGCTTATTGGCATCCAGCTTTCTTTCGCGTGTGTTTGCGTGGATGCTTTGTGTTCTCAGTGGTTTTCCAGTAACATGTTTCTTAGGGTGATCGTTTCTAATAATGAGTACTGATCAAAAACTTAAAGCGAATTTACACGGCTCACTTTTTTTGAACGTTGTAATAGTTGATTCAATGGGATTATTGAAAGGCGCGTTTCTGTTTAATAATTTACCAAACTGGTTCACTTAAATAAATAATAATTTGTGAACATTATTATTATAAGATATTCTTTGGTTTTCGTAGAAATCGAGAAATAACGGAGTCTATTCTTCTCTCCATTTATACACGGTTGTAAAATCATGAGGAGCTACAAATTATTTCTAAGATTCTTATAACCTTCAAGAACAATTGAAGGGTTGGATGCAATAAGGGGATTAGCGCTTGGAAATTGGAAAAATTATTGTCCAAACGCAAAGAAAGATTGGTAAATTAAATGTTATTAAATTGAATTTCTAAAAATATAGTGTTGTAAAGCTCGTCACGACTCACATTTTTTTCTATTTACAGTTTGTTTATCCAATCATTACTATTCGCGCTGCAAATTATAAACAGAAAATTTTTCATCGCCCGAAATCATTATTTCTTTAAACATAAATTGCTATAACTTGAGTAAATATTAAGGGATCTATATTTTTAAAAATTCAATTTAACAACATTTTATTTTCCAATCTTTCTTAGCGTTTGGACAATAATTTTTCCTATTTCCAAGCGCTAGTCCCCTTATTGCATCCAACCTTTCAATTCTCTGGCACAAAACTGCTAGCTCCGTGTACAAACAGTAGGTATATCGACGCATCTGAAATAAAACCTTCCAATGTTCAAGATAAATACGTGTTTACATGTGTTACTCGGCCAACTTCTCTTAATGTTCTATTTGGTAGAACGCTTTGATTAAATATTAATTTACACTGTTCACTTTGCTTTCAATTTTCTGGACACAACCTCATTAATCCACCAAAATAAATCGCGTAAATTCGCCTCTAGAAATAAAGTTCATAGCTCTTTATATCTTGAAAGTTCCCGCTGCCCGATGCTGGCTCTTCGTCTCCAACTTCCTCGTTTCTTGACGTGCATCTTCTACGCGGTGTTAGGCATCGTAACGCCTCTGTCACCGCGTGTTACAATCTACTATGTCACCATGAGTGCCCCCATGCATAATAATATCGATCGAATCTGGCGAAAAAAGGGCAGAGAATGTATTCACCGAGTGCAATATATTTCAGGCCAGCCGTGGAACATCGGTGTCCGGCTCATTTCCATGGGTGACGGTCAAATTTCCAGGAAGAAAAACGGCGTATCGACGGCAGAGAGATAACCATCCATCACTCGGCGAGGGCACGGCGAAAAGAAGCCATAGGGGGTGGGCAAAAATACGATTCCTTTCGACTTGTTGACTTTCCTTGGATTCACTGCCAAGGAAGCCGGGGATTTCTTCGTTTCTACCACTGTATGCCCCTACGCCTCTCCGTCTCCTCTTCGCCGTTCTTTCTGCCAGAGGCTTCATCGGAATTCCGTCGACCTTGCCAAGTCGCGAGCAAATCCATCCTGGCCGTCTCCGTTCCTTTTCTTCCCCTTTCCGTCTCGTCCGCCCCTAAAAGGGGTTTCGGTCCGCGCCTGGGCCCACATGTATATTTATTATTCTTTAAATATACGTGTTTTCGATACCGAAGACGCGTGCGGCTCGCAAGCGCAACGTGCCGCGTGGAATATTCATCTCCTGCGAGACATAGGGGACCGTGTTTTTTTGGATGAAGGCGTTTTTCAAGAAGACAGGTGTTTTTTTGAAGGAGCTCGGGTTGGACCTGGATTATGGATGATGTTGTGGTTGAAATATTGCAGCAGGTGAATGTAAGTGGCCTTCTAAAATATTAGAACAAACGTAAGGGGAAAAACAAGGAATGTCGCAAAACAGCTTTATTGAGGAAATCAAGTTTTAATGCTTTAGTTCATCAGTAAAGATACAAGGTTCAATGACCTTAGCTGTATTTTGAATGTTATGATCAATTTATGTTCTAATTAGACTTCAGAAAAGAATTGATTTACAATTGTTTTACATTGTATTAATATTTTTTAAGTGGAACACTGTAGATTATTGTAAGAAAATAAGTGTTCACTTCTATTATTAACCGGGTAACTGGCAATGTATCATATATGATGAAAAATAAATCTGGCCAATTCTGCTTATGTATCATATATGATGAAATGGAATAACGTTTTTGATTTTCAAACGATTTGAATGAAACTTGGTATGTATTGGTTTTCGGGGTCGCTGAATCTGAATTTGGCATTGGAATTGTAAAATTCAATATGGCGGACTCAAAATGGCCGACCCAAAATGGCTGCCAAATATTAAAATATTATCGGGATTTAGAAAAATTGTATATAGCGGTTTTTGGCGTCGCTGAATCTGAATTTAGCATTGGAATTTTAAATTTCAATATAGCAGACTCAATATGGTAATTTAGTAAAGAAAGTTGGGGGTGTCAGATGAAAAAAATAACCCCCGGATTCGATTCAGCGACTGAAAAAACCCCTGTATACCAAATTTTGTGTGATTCACTTAATTTTTCGATGTTGCCAGTTTGGGCACGAATAGTAAAAAAATCCGTGCCAGTTAACCGGTTAACAAAACAATGATGTGTACTCACTGACGTCCGAGGACTCCTGGCGTAGCGCAACCTCACACTAATCATAAATACTTGCAAGTACGAAGACTGGGGACATTCCTTGTTTTGTTTTAGTGGAGTGTGGACATTCCCTGCTTTTAACCCTTACACCAAATCTTTAACGTTGTCTTGTGTGGACATTTCTACTTTATAATCCTTTGTGATTCGACAGTTCATTGGCCCCAGTTGCAACCACCAAAATACGTTATACATCGCAGAATCATTAAAAATGAATATTCCCTGTTTTTCCCCTTATCCTTCAAATATGGTCGTCTGACAGATTTCTAGACTATTCTAATCTAAGAGCAACTCACCTATATTCTAGATTCGTTTAAGGAACAGTCGACTTCTGCCATTTACCTATTGTCAACCATTAAAACGAATTTCTTTCTTCCTCTCCAACGAATTTCAGAATCACTCGCGAATTAATCCGCCGCCGCGAAATCCTCTGCTCTTCTTTTCGCCCCCTGGAACCCACCCCGATCCTCTCTCACCCCCTTGTCAAGGTCAACCGCGGCGCGTCCGCGCGAAACAGCCACGGGAGGTGATCGTCGATCTTTAAGACAAATATTATTCCGAAAAATTGGATTACCGTTATCGGGGCTCGCCAAACGTCAGCGGCAGAGACGCGCGCCGCCCGTGGCCGCGCTTCAGGGGGCTTCGAGTGGCCCGCGATTCCACTATCTCGCCCCACCGCCATCCAATTTCTCTTTTCTCTCCTTTCCAACGTCCCACCGGTGAAATTCCGTGCCTCCTCGAATCCACCGCGCGCGAGATCTCAATCCCCCTCCGCTTCCACCCTCGCCCGCACCCCCGTTACGCGCGACCCCTTAAAATTCGCCAACTCGCGTCCGTCTTCCCGTTCACCGGCTAGATTAAATCGCCTTTCCGGGGAGGAAAAATTCGACTCGACTGGGTCACGGATAAAGGCGGTATTTTTTCTCTTTTGGGGGAGGATTGAGGCCGCCGCACATTTCGGCGAAGCGCGGCGATACAAAGTGAAAAATTTATAAACAACTGATCCCCATGGAGCAGCGACAATTAATTAATTATCATTAATCCCTTCGTGGTGTATTTCACCTCTTACATTTCAGTGTCGTAAGGTAAAAGTACCAATAACTGGACACGTCCCAATACCTGGACACCAATGACATTTATATTTTTACTAAGCTTCATAGAAACTTTAGAACAATATTGTTGGGAACATATGTTATTTTGTAACTTGATCTCTTATATAAAAAATTAAGAAAGCCCTAGATGTAAAATTTAATATATAAAACAGTCTTTAAATATCGGAGGTGCATGCACTTGAATTCTGCGTAGATTTTTTTAAGTAATTCTTAAGAAAAATACAGTTAGTTGCTAAGGTGATAATAATCGTTATATAACGTTTTTCTGAGAAAAAAACGTATGTATAGAATCTTAAGAAGTTTCTTGTTACATACAAAACAAAACATTGATCAGTTAATGTTGATTTTAATTAAAAATATACGTGTTCATGTACCGGTACATAATAATCTTGTCCTCTGCACGCTGTCCCAATAACTGACCAGCCGTCCAGTTTGTCGGCCTGTCAACATTTTGAACGCTTAGGTGAAGTCTCAATACCTGACCGCATTGTCGAACCGGTAAAGTGTCTGTGTTTTCTCAAATTTTTGTATATCAAAAGTGTAAGTACAAGTATACTGTACATAAATTAACAGTTTTTTATTTTCAATTCATATTTTTAGGCAATTGCATGCTACATTTTCAACATAACCTAAAATTGAAAAACGAAAAATTCGCGCGCAAACCATTCACACAAACACTAGTGGCGCCCTCTGCGCCAAGCATTGCGTTATCTTCCCCATTGGCCAGGTATTGGGACATCAAAAATGGGACACTGGGACAAATCAGAATTCTATTGTCCATGTACTGGTACACATAACTACTTGCGGGTTTACTCAATTTAATTAAAATAACGCACTGAAAACATGTTTTTAGTAGCTCATTTGATAGAAAGAAGTAACATTTATCTGAATATTGACACTTTTGTTAAAAAGGACATTTATTTCTAGTCCATTTTTAAGATATACAACTTTGATATCCTTAAGTGTCCAGTTATTGGTACTTTTACCTTAAATGAACACACAAATGATTGAAAACGAAGCGTGTTGTAATGTGACGATCGACCGTCTTCGGCTACGAGTCTCCCAGAGAAGAGGCAAACGCAACGGGAAAGAGGGTGGGTATAGGTACGAGTTACAAGGAAAACAGAGAGCACTGTAAGATAAAGGGGGAGGAAGCTGGAAGGGGCAGAGAGAAACTGGCTGTAATACTCTCTTTGATAAGTTCTCGCGCAGCGCCGGGCCTGGTAATACCAGGATTAATACACCCCTGGAGCCTTTGGCCCTATACCAGTTTATAGAAAGCTGCAGCAACACACCTGCTGACTTACGCGATTGCCGCGCGCAGTTTCGCTTCAAAGGGAATCGAGAGGGATTAAGAGCCGTTCCCAGGGCGCCCCTTCGCCGCCCTGTGATTGTAAATAAACGTAGAATTAATCGGGCAAACGAGTCGGAAGCAGACTTTCGCCCGGGAATAAAACGCTACGTCGATGAACTTGTCCTCCGTGGCAGGCGTGCGGCTTCGAGAGAATGGAACAGGATTAAATCGCCTTTCAAACCATGTTTTCACTTCGGCCAGCGGGGCGGTGGCGGGGGGAGGGGGGGGTGGGGGAGGGGGAAGGGGGAAGGGGGACGGACATTTCAGTGACGTTCGATAGCGAATAGCGAGAATAGCGGGCGCGGGTACAAAAGCGATCCGTGAAAAATTGAATGCGCGTCAGGTTCCAGGCATCAGAAATTTTCGCTCGGCCGCAAACTGAAACGTTGGAATTATTCTCGCGCGTCTCTGCCACGCGCCGGGAATAATAACGTTTCTTCGAGCGTTCCAAGCGCGCTGGATTCGATTTCTCGTTGATTCGCAATTCGCGCATGCGACCCGGTGTTCTCCTCTTTTTTGCTGTTAAATAAACGATCGCTGCCGATCGCCCGTGATCCTCTGTAAAAATATTGGAAAGGGATTATGTAGGCTCGCCAGCACGCCCCAGATTCTCCGTGTTTCTGTTATCCCTTCGTGTAAATTTCGCGAGACACATCGCCGGAGCAAAGCTGAATGCAAATAAAGGTGCAGGTGAATGTAATGGCTTAAGATGGGCGCAGGCTGGACGTCCCCGAAAGAAAAATATTCGCGCCTGTTCCACGTTGAACGCCCGGTAACAACGGCTGGGTTATCCGCCGTTTCGCGTTCAAATTAAAATCGGCGGCCGCTGGGGAAAATGGCCGTATGATGAATTACCCCAAGATCAGATTACATCCCATGCACGACAGGTTTTACAGCGCGCTGCTCCACTTCCTTCTGTTAAATCAATAATGGCATCGGCCTGGACCGATCGCTCCAGTGCCCGTGGGCGGCCGTTGCTAAATCTTCCAAAAACCTATTTGCGAGAGAGTGCTCCCCTACGATCCGTTTCTCCCGTTTTCAATTTCTCCCTAAGGAGCACGTTCGTAGAAATAAGCGTTCTTTGAGTATCCACACCGACAGTTCCCTCCGTCAACGGAGAAAAACAGAGTTAGGCAATTACTTTGGAACACCTCCGATCGAGAAGCAGCCCGAAATTTTCCAACAGCATTCGTTTGTAAATTTGGAGAGAAGCGGCGAACAATGCAGCGGCGAACTAAAATGAGAAACACACACAATGCGCTGCCGATTGCTCGTCGAGGGGTTGAGAAAGTTGCGCCGCTACGCTGACGTCCCTCAAAATGGCCAAAAGCGTGGCGCCTGGCGAGGCAAGCGAAAATTCGGGCTCGCGTTAACTTTGTAATTATTTAGCGGAACCAATCGATACGGAAACTTGGGGGGGGGGGGGGGTGGCGGGACGCCGAGGGAGCGGCGTTACACGGTTGCATCAAGGAACGAGGTTGCCAGGGATGAATAGCAAGACGGGAAGAGGCAACTCAAGTACAAATGCAGAGCAAGTGCATTTCACAGGCCACGGTATTTCAGAAATTCCCCGATACCGGTCCCTGTCTCTATCGACGTTCCTTTACCGCCCTCTTTCTCCAATGCGCAAACCCCTTCCACCCTCTCTCTCTCTCTCTCTCTCTCTCTCCGGCCGGTATCCAGGTCCCTCCGCTATTCGAGGTGGGAGTATTTCCACGCTTCTTCCCATCGGCTGCTAGACGTATTTACGGGGAGCAGGGAAACCCGGTCGATCTCTGGCTTTGTATTTTCTTGGATGGACTGGTTACCTTGCTCGAGACAATAACCATCCCCTCGCCTCCCCTCCCCCCCCCCCCCTAACCCCTCCACCGCCTCGTAAGCTGGATTATGAATGCCGGGACTTTATTGAATAACTGTCTTCTTCGCTCGAATCGGCGCGAGGATGCTTCGGCTCGCTAATAGCCACGTAATTGCGATTACTCGGCCAGTACTCCGTTCGTTCAAGCTGGAATTTTCGAGTCGAGACTGTTTCAATTAGACAAGTGGTTCGAAGGAACGATGTGTTTTCCAATCTTATGTTTTTGTTCCAGCGATGCTGTACGATGAAGAGAAGTCATTCGGTCGTGGAGACGTAGCTTGGCTGCTCTGTTTGGGGGACAAAGAACCTGTCCCTGAAGGATGGAGCTACGCGATACGGCGGGGATACACAGTGCGCCGATATGTGCACAGAAATTGAGAAATCAAATATTTTCCTGGGCGTTAGTTATCACTTAATATTTACATTTAGATGTTCAGGAACGTGGAAATTACTTAAGGAGAGAATCATATTTTTTGGGGTTAAAAATATATTGTTTTTTTGCGAAACTAGCTATTTGATTCATCTAAAATTCGAAGCATTGTACAGATGAGTTATATATTTTTTTGTTACATAAGATAATTGGAGAATTCTTGATAGTAATAATTAAGTTTTCATTGGAAAACTCACCATACTCTTCAATAAATATTTTTTTTTTATTCGAGCTCATCAAAATGAAGCTACATATGTATAAAGTAAAACTTGGTCTCATTTTTCTGTTTTAGATTACCTGGAAGATGAATATCACGAACACCAGTTGATGATGGATAACTACTATACATATGATTAAAAATTAATATAAAAGAAATGCAACTTCTTCAAAGATGCACAAAAGCATGGTACAAATTTCAGATGAATCGAACCGTCAGTTTCTTAGTAAAAAATTCCCAAATGTTGCTACGTTCTTAGTCCAAAAAATAGAATTAAGTTATTAGGGGTGAAGTTATCACGTATTTTAATATAATATAACGGAGCAAGATAGAAAAACTTTTAAAAATTAAAATCATTAAATTTCTTATGCTTCATCAAATTCCCCCAAAAAAGTAAAGTTATAGTAATACTTATAACACTAATAATACTAAAACTAGGATTCCCCCTAAATCGCAATTCATCCTTGGTAGACTTACTTTCTTTTTGTGTTATTGGACCTTAGGTACCCCTTAACTTAACCGTTATCTAAGTTTATAAACTGAATTTCAAATTAATTTTATAATAATAGTTTAACTTTCTACGTTTCTATTATTTTATACATTACCTAAGAACAAAATATTCATAGAGGTTGATCTAGTGCCGACTTTAAAAATTACTGTGGCCTTTTTTATTTGGGGTCTGTCACGACCCCAGTATACCAGTTAAGGGTTAAGAATATTTATTAATCTTGGCTCACTTTATTAACGACGAAATCTTCTATTATGGATATGTGTGCTTCAAAACTATTGCCTATCACTCAACCCACTGTGGGATAGTTAAGGATGTATCGGACGTACAATATCAGACAAAAGTATATGAAATTTGAAATACTTGAATATCTACGTCTTGCGCATAGTAAATCTAGATGTAAGGAATTCGAACGACAGTTGGAGTCTTATTTTTAATCCTAGAAAGGTATTTTTCACTTTACAAATGCTTTTCCAAGCATTATTTAACTAAATTTTTGGCAGTGAAACTGCCCTGAATTCACAATTTTCTCAAATCATAATTTATTTCTTTAAAACGGTGCAGTGAAAACAATTGAAACTCGGCAGATATTTTCACCTACCCATATACTGCAAGTACAAAAAAATTGAAACCATTGGCACTATTTCTTCAACATTTTTTCAGATGGTTTATCCGTCAAGATCGCCCCATTCCACAAGAGAACGTGTAAAATCCGTGAAAATTAAAATCGTTATAACTCAGTGACCGTTTATTGAATTCGTTAAAAAACTTTTGTAGCACATCAGGAAGATTAAAAAGAACAATCTCGCAAACTTTCATCAACTTGGCACTATTTTGAAAACAGGTCCCATACATCCTTAAATCCTTTCCCCCCTACGATAACGCTCGTCGCGAAGAAAACAAGGACAAATGCTCGCGCTTCGCGCGCCTCCCATCCAATTCACGCGGAAATCAAGATAACGCGCGCAAATCTCCGTGCTGACTACCCGGCAACAGATAAATCGCGCCACTCGGGCCCGACAAAGGCGTCCGCTAAACCGTCCCCCTGCGTGAAACGAATTACACCGAGCTAGGCCAGGATAGGGCACGCAAAAAGAGACAAAAGGATCCCATTGTACCAATTACATGGGGCCCGGCAAGAAAGGCACGGTCTCACGTTCCCTTTCAGCGAGAGGGCGGGGGGGGGGGGGGGGAAGCGAAACCGCGTAGCCGGATTTTCGAGTCGGGCGAGCCGCGATATAATCGACCTGGTAGCCTGGTCTCGGAAGGTTCAAAGTGTCACGCACACAAGGTCGCGCGCGCGCGCGCGTACACGGATAAAAGGCTGCGGGGTGTTCGCAGGGCGCAGGTACGCGCAGGCTTCACGCTCCAGCGACAACGGGAGCGGACGTTTGCGCGCGCGCGCGCCAGGTAAAACGTGAGCGGGAGCAGAAGCAGGTAAACCGGTGCGCGCCCTGCGCCTGACAGCTATGCGTGCTCGCCTCGCTTCTACCGCTCCGCTCTCTGTTTTACATGATCGCTCGTCCAATTGCAACCCCCGAGGTGGGGCGGGGGGAGGGGGAAGAAGCCAGCGGAATAAATAAAAGTCGGGAGCAAAGAATGGAGGAAGGAGAGGAACGGAGCGAATTCGAGGGCGAAGGGTAGGAAATAGAAGGAGGAAAAGCACGGGTACGGACGTGCAAATAGAGGACCGGGGGAGGGGTTCGGGAGGGGCGGGGGGGAGGGGCGGGGGGCGGGGGGGGGGGTGGAGACGGTCGACGGAGCACACGTCGAGAGCAGGAACCCTGCCGCGGAGAGATTTCGGGATCCTCGCGTTGCTGATCGAACCGTTCGTGCATACTTCGCGAGCGGGATTAATTCGACTGCGACTAATTCGAGAATTGGCTGCGAACAGAGCCGTCGCTACACAGGGCAGCAGCCCCCGCGCGTCCTTCGGTAGCCGGCATCCTCCAGGATGCTGGCCACACCGCAAAGATCGGAGGCTACAAGTTGGGGCAAAATCGGCTGGCCTGTTCGAGACCAGTCAGCCCACCCACCCCCCCCCCCCCCCTACTCAGGAACACACCGCGCTCTCTGCCTCTGCTCATCTTATTCACAGAAAGACTTCTTTCTTTCTTCGAATTCTTTGTCCGTTGTCGTTTCTACTCGGAGAGCCGCGCTCCCGCAACCTGTCCGAATCAAAGAAGCAACAATGGCCCCTGAAATCATGCGGGGCAGCGGTTTGCGGGGCAAACAACGCGCGATATCTTATCCGTACACCGGGTATACGAGATGCGCCGGAACGGCTCGCAAGGAAACCATTTCCTGCATAAAACAAAAGGCGCGCAACACGATACCCCGCGAGTTTCATACGCTTACGTCCCGTGCATATTTCAGACACGTCCTGCACTTGGAGATACGGAAGGAACCGTATCAGGATGCACCGGCTCGCTGTATTTTGTTCGGCCCAGGCCTCTCTCCCAGCCCCGTTCTTCCCCCGGCGTCGCGACGGCCGCGCTCTACGCCGCTCGCATTTACACCGAAACCTCGGCCGCACGGCTGTTTACGACCATGGCCCGGTCGTACTTTTTCCATCCCGCCCGGCTCTCGCTTTGATGCTCGCCACTCTGATGAATTCTTCCCTCGTTAATCTTCGCTTCCTACCCGCGGTCATTTCCCGGGGATTTTCTTTCAGCGCGAGCTTTCGCTCGGAATAGTAAACAAGTCCCCTAAGTAGAATGCATTGTAGTCGCGAAAGCTCGTTTCGCCACGGTTTCATGGCGAATTACACGGCCAGTTCCGAGGGATACAAACTTATTAATAGGTCCGAGCGTTGGCCGGTATAGCTTCTGCGAAATCACAAGCCAACTTTTATAGAACGCCCATTGACTGCGCGATCTATTGAATACAGAATAAAATTCATCGCCGGAGAAATAGATCCGGTACGAAACGGTGGCTGGCCACCCTCCTAAAGGGCGCCGCTCCTTGCGCGATCTCGAAGCCTCTCGCCGATAACTTTTAATGAAAACAGACCCGGCAACATTCTCCGTCCAAGTTCCTTTCATACCCGCAGAACTGGGCTCGCGTTGATAGAAGTATGTGCATTGTGTCTACGAACGGCGATGCACTCGACTCGGCCGCGGTTCTATTAATATTTCGGCGGGCCGCGTGTCGTGCATCCAGAGGGGGCCGAGCGCGATGCGATGTCAGGTTCCTTTGTATTTCGCGAAGTATAACGATCATAATGGACCTCCCGCGCCCCGCGGGGAAATACAATTGCCCGGGGTGGTAGCCACTGTACGAATCCCATTGATTGCACAAGTGGCGCAACTTGCATTCTCCCGTGGTAATTGGTCAGGGTGTGCGGCCTGCTGCGCGATGCATCTTGGGTTTATCGACCTCGCCACGGGGAAATTGGCCTTGCTCCGACTGGAAAGTCGATGCGCCGCTTGCCATCCGTCTCCTCGTTTCCTCGCCACGGAAAATCGATGGCGAAGCAGCTCGCGGGAGAAGGGTGTACACACACGCTGTTATTTAACAACGTTGTAATTAATATCGCAGCGAATGGAGATCGTGGGATAATCCGACAAACGTTCAAACAGAAGCAACCTTCTTATCTATTAGGGTAATTATGGGAGGGTTGCCGCACCTTACGCAAAATTGCCAATAAATTTTGCGATGGAAACTTTCTCCAAGGATACATATTCTTAGTTGAACATCCTGTGCTACTACTTGCATTACAAAATTAAAACCAAAAACATCATTCTTTCGGGGTGAGACGCCGCAGTTCGAAACGTTTTTAATTTTCCATTTAAACTTGTTAATTTAACTTATTATTTAAAAAAAAAAGTAAAAGCAGAGTAAAATGAAACATATTCATATTGTATACAGTTATAAAATACAATAAAATTAGAAAAATAAATAGTTACAGATATTATTTCTGCTTTTCTAAAATTCCACATTCATTACACATAAAATACAAATAAAATGTGAAAAAAAAAACAGTAAAAGTGCACAAATATGTTTGGATTTTCAGATATGTCATTTAAAAACTAAATTATTTGACTTGAGATATTCCGTTATGCATTTCAGAACACTCTGTTTGCATTTTAAAAATTAAAAACATTTAGTCGACATAGCTTCCGATAAGTATCTACGGATCGGCTTACTATTTGCGGGGCGCCGATTCAGGCGTCAAGTTCCGCCCGTCGACCCGCGGAGGGGACGTTCGACGTCTAGATAAAAATACAGGAACGTGCGGCTGCACGAAATATACGCCTATTTTAACAACCGGCTTAACCCCTTCGCGGCAAAAATTTCCCTAACGCTCCAGCTCGCCCGCCAAGAAATTTGCCTATTTACGCGGGAATGCTCCCCGCATCGAGCACTCGACCTATTTCGCCGATGCATTTCGGCATCCCCCCGCGGCAGCGCCCGCCCGGAGCGGTCGTACAAAGTACCACAATAAATTCACGCCGATGACCGAGTTTCCCTCGTTACATCCACCTTTCCGATCGAGCCGGCGGATCTCGATCGAGCGCACGGGGCGCGCGCCCCGTAAGTGCCTCGAAACGACCCGGAAACTCCGGGCGAGCGCCACTCCCGCGAGCTCAACTCCGTGTACAACACCGAAACACCTAAGTCTATAACGACCCCGTTGTTAATATGCCTTCGATTTAACGTGTACAGCGTGTCGTGAATTTCCCCGACAGACTAGGGGAGCTTACTCCGAATCGTCAAGCATCGCGAGGCGAGCCTCGCCTACCCATTCGTTTCTCCGAGAAACAAGCCGCAGACTTTATCTTCGCCGGTGGTAGACGCGATTTCAATTAGAATGTGCCGTTTACTCGGGGAATTAGAAGCAAAGGTGAACGGTGTTCCTGTTCGTCATTGGCAGCTTTACGAATCCACGGAGCAACGCCGAGGAGCGCTTGTAAGGTAAATGTATCGGTGCCTGGCCATGTCTCAGTACCTGAACAGTAATGCGAATTTTATTTATTTTTGAGCTTAATTTTTAATGTAATTAAAATAATAAAAAAATAGTACCATAATGCTTAAGTATTTAGCAATGCTAATTAAAATTATTATAATAGAAAATCAAAAATCGTTAGTTAGAAATAATTATTTTGTAACACACTTCGTACGCATAGCAGATTTCGAGAAGTTTCTTAAGCATCTGTCAAGGCACTTCTGTCATTTACTAAGAAAATATTGACAGCATTTGTTATTTATATATTATAATAATACATTGTTATAATAGTAAATAGATTTGAATTTAGCTAAAGATGGTTGAATTTGCATGAAAATTAATATTTTTTTAAACGAGTCTAAGTTTATTTACTGGTACAAGAATTTCGTGAATGTAAGTAATTCAGATATCTGGACATGCATTTTAGGTTGTCCATTTATTGGGACGATATAGTTCAGGTACTGGGACATGTAGTTTTAAGTTGTCCGCTTACTGGGACATCCGCATGTTTTCGTATTTTCATTAATAAATACGTTTTTATTATAATGCATAAACTTTTTTTTCAGTTTCCGATAGTATAATATTGTGTTATTTTCCACATTTCATCAACATTTTTGTATTTCATGATGGTTTTACAAATTAAATTAGGAGACAAACTTTTCCGCTATTCCTTAAGCCCCTTAAGCGTCCGGGTACATTTACCTTAAATGACTGTTCATCCTCGAAGTTGAAATTCGAAACAGTAGTCTGTTGTTTTTATCCAAGTTCTGTAAGCATCTCGTGCCTTTCAAGGGGCACAGAACGAGGGAGACTGTTATGGATGAATCTACTGATCTGTTATTTCTGTATAACCTGTAGGTTTCATGGAAAGCTCATTAACACCACTGTTTCCTACACACCCAGTGTATGTAGTGCGGGGTTCGTGCAAAAGTCCTTTCGCGTGTCCCTCCCCCGCCCCGTGACCTGCTACCAGCCTGTAAAGGCATTTCAGTGGGGCGATAATGGCGACGCCCGCGTTTAACCCTTCACCCAGCGAACCCAGTGTTTCGGTTTATCTCAGCGCTCGTTTTTCCGTCGTAATTGTCTGCCACCTAATCTTGTTGATAAGTCAACAATGATCACGAGCGGATTAAGGCCGCCGGTAATGAACAATAATTACCAGCGTTAAGCATTTAAAGGTAGGGGAGGCTAGCAGGTGGGGGATGAATTCTGCGGCCGGGGCTTTAAAACGTTACGAATTTCCGCCGAAATTTATTCCCCGGCAAACCGGCCCGCCTAATTACACCGTCGGCGTAACGAAAATATAAATTCGTGGAAATTAAGTTGCGAACGCAAGTAACAACGGCAAATAAGTAAATACGGCGGCCCATTAATTTGCATTCATTTCCCCAGGCGTTTCGCAGCGAATTAACGCTTTTTGTATGATTCGCCGCTAGAAACGCGCGCGTGTATTTTACATTATATTCTCCTGCCGAGGAACATTCGTCGGGTTTATTATAATAGGGGAAATGTCTCCCAGCCAGCGTCCCCAGAAGCATCTCCGGCTGTCTCCTTATAATTCGCTGCTCGTATACAAAATCAACATCACGCAGGCCAGTGGGTCAGATGGTGCTTTAAACGTGGCATCGATACTCGTGCCACTCTAATTACGCCGGGAAGAAAAATCGCGATCCCCGAGCCGCGGCACGATCGCCCGTTTCCTCCAATTAATTTCCACGCGATTGTATTCGCGGGGCTCTAATTTAAATGAATAAATTACGTCCGCGCCTACGCTTAAATGGGTCGTCCCATATTTACGAGCGCGTCGGATACATATATTATCGCTATTCGTCGCTCACCCGGCGCGCCCGCGCGCGCGAAAATTACAATTTCAATGCCGAACGTGTAAATTATGCAATAATTTGGCTGCATCGCAGAATATTACACTCGTTCCAACCGGTGCTCGAATATCACCGCGATGTCCCGTTGAAAACGCGACGGTACCGTTCCAGCACGGCTAAAGCTGCAGCGACCCCCCCCCCCCCCCGGGCCCAGGGGGGCGAGGGGGTGCGACCCGTCGAACGCGGAAATCCTTGAACCGATTCGCCCCAAGTCGCTCGACCGCGATTCTACTTTATTAAACCGAGAGCATGCAAGCTACGCTCCGATGAAGTCTCGAGATACGAGCGAGCCACTTCCACACGCTCTATCAAAGTGGAGGTTGCGATATCGCGGGATAGGAAATAGCTGCGACCGCCTCGGTGTTAATTGATTGCACATTTCAAACGATAACGCTTCGCAGAATCCGAGAATCCGTGGTGGAAGATGACTCTTCGATTCCTTTTAGCCCGAGGATTCGCCGTGTTCTAGCTTGCCCCGTAATTCCGGGACACCCTCTATGCACGATAACGCGTGGACGACTTCGCTGCAGGCTGCAGCGTCGCACGGAGGCGTTGCATGCACCGGGAGATTGCATAATGACATAATATTCATGGCGGTGCGCTTATGCTCGCGACCGAGTAGGTAATAAGGGTGTCGTGGAGGGGATGGGAAAGAGAAACGGGGGGGGGTGGGGTTTGAGGGAGAGAAAGGATTGTCGGGGTGAGAGGGAGAAGATGGAGAGCGGCGGACGTGGGCGAGGAGGAAGAAAGGGCGAGAGAGCCCCGTTCCCGATGGCAAGGAGGAACGAAGTAGCGGCTGAAAAGGTGACGGAGGTTATAAAGGTGGTAAGAGGAGGGTGCATTGGGGTGGCAGCGAGGCTGACGGGCGGCGGACACATTTTTAATTAAGACAGTTTCGAGGCGTAATTAATTTTACGACAGCGCTACCTAACGACCGGTCTTCTATCTCCCACCTTTGCTCCCTTACCTCTTCTTTTCCCCGGGCAACTCTCCCCCCCCCCCCCCTCCACGCGCTTTCGTCGATCCGCCGCGCCACCGCCAGAAATTTCCGCTCGGCCGCACCGTCGCTTCGCTCTTCCCCACCACCTTTTTAATAACACTGTTTTCGTCCCCGAGCTTTCGTTACCGACGAGCTCTCACCCCCCTAACGCTACGCCACTCTCCCTTCCGCCCTTCCCTTCCACCACGCGCGTCAGGAATAACTTCACGCTAGAGAAGACTTTATTGGAAGAGTGTGTTTTTTACGCCAAGATTGTCGGAGTGTCACCCTCTGCTTCGACACTCCTCTCATTTTGTAATAAATTATTTAAGAGAGAACGTTCCTATTGCTGAAGGCGGAGCAAAGGTACTTCTATCTCAGATTAAAATTGTTTTTTTTTCAATTAGGTTTAAGTTAATAGAAAATATTAATTATATTTTATATTTTGAAAATATATGTCTAATCAGACTCATTAACTAAATTTTATAAATTAATCAGTCTCAGTATTTATTTATATTAGGATTGATAAGAAAGTAAGAGAAATGTAATGTTGTGAAAGTTTGACTTAATTCTTTATAAGGATATTCAATATCTTTTCCTCCTGATCAAGTTAATAGAATAAATAATAATACAAATCCTCAAAATATAGATTGGTTTGTGGGATAAAATTTTCTTGATATTATATAATAGGTTTTAGTAAATGGTAGAATTATTAAAATTAAAATTGATATTACTAGACCAATTACTCCTCCTAATTTATTTGGAATAGCACGTAAAATAGAGTAGGCAAATAGAAACTATCATTCTGGTTTAATATGAATAGGGGTGGATATTGAATTAGCGTAAATAAATATATCTGGATCACCTAAAATAAATGGATATTGTATAATGAATAAAAAATGAATTATAAGAATTAAGATGAATCCTAAAATATCTTTAATTGTAAAATATAAATGAAATGGGATTTTGTATTTATTTCTATTTGTTCCTAAAGGGTTATTAGATCCTTTTAAGTGAAGGAAAAATAAGTGTATAATTACTAAAACTATAATAATTAATGGTAAAATAAAATTAAATGAATGAAATCGATTTAGGGTAGCATTATCAATAGAAAATTGATATTGCCCAAATATATAACCAGCTTCCAAATATATAATTCAGCGCCAGTGGTACACTCAGGATTAATCTTGCAGCAGCCGACTTGAACGGATAAAAATATTTCTAAGAAATTAAATAATTTAATGCAATTTCGTTTAGCGCAAATTCAATCAAATTCATGAGGTGATTATAAAAATTGATTTAAAGCATAAAATCCAGTGCCCCCCCCCCCCCCCGCCCCACTCTCTCCCCGGTTGCGCTACTGTTTCAGCACTCGCTACTGCCAAAAAAGTGGCTTCCACCGCGACCCCTTGAAATGGTCATGAATTCCACGAAAGCCAAATAACGTCACGCTTTCTGTCCCCTAACCATCTTCAAATATATTATCTCGAGGCTGACGCGCATCTTCGCCGGCGAAGTTTCCCGGCATTTAGTCCCGGGCCCCGACTAAACGCGCATCTGGGACTTTCCAGCCAACTTTCACCCTCGAAAGCAGCGCTCGAGCCCGCGGCCGTGTCGCTTTGTTCCCTCTGTACCGTTCATTTCCCGGTGATTCCGGGGAAACTGTTAAGGGAGCAGCGAGAGTCTGATAAATTCCGGCAAAAACACCAACTTCTCCGGCGCAGGGGGGAAGAAAGTTCGGGCAGATAGGGGGGGGGGGGCGAGGCGTTACGTATCACCGCTTATTTTTGACTTTTTATCTCGCGCCATCTTCCGGCTACAACAACGCGCGCGCGGACGGGCCGGGAGGGGGGAGAAGGAGGTCAGAGCATAAATTACGGAGCGTCAGGCGATTTCTCTGCAACCTCCGGAGGACCCTGTCTCTCCCCCCGTCTATTCCCTCCCCCCGCCCCTGGCTGCCAAAAATCGAAGGAAACTTTCATCCGCGCCCCCGTGGAACGTTCTGGATTTACGGCTACCACAAATTATGTGTTGCGCCGGTGAAAAATGCTCCTCTCATCCTCCTTCGCCGAGCTGCTGGAGCCGCCTGAGTCTCTCGTTTCGAAACCAGCTTCTGGATTGCTTAATTCCAGCCAGACCAGGCCAGCATCAGCGATTAGCCGAACGATTACGGAGCCGAGTCGTTCTCGCAGCACTTGGATTGTTATACAGTAGGCAATAACCATTCTCGAACGTTAATTTTGCTAAGCACGTGAACACTTCGTGGACCTGAACAGCTTAAAGGGAAGATTACCAACTCGGAAATTTGAAAAATTATCAAACTTTGGGAATGTGCAAAGGATATACAGATATGCATTACCCAAGTTTCTTTGCTGCCTTTTACTCTAAGCAAGTGAAATCTATTGATCCCTGAAAATCCGGCTGTTCGCGATTTTGTATTTTAATAATAGTTTTAACTCGCCAATTGTAACAGATGGAAAGAAAGTTTTTAGACAAAAGTTACTTATTTTAATTTGGAATATAATTTGGTAACTAACAATATAGAAAAATAGCCGATTTTCACAGGTCAATTTCACCCCCTTAGAGTGAATTTGGGCAGCAAAGATTTGTTAGTTCATGGAGAATGATTGTTAAAGTATATCTAAAGGTTTCACGATTCCCAGCAGACAATGGTTCTTCCCCACACTTTAAATACCACCGTGAGTAGTCAACACACGTCTCGTAAACAACGGCCCCGAGGTAATTCCAGGAAAAAGTTGATCGCCTTTGCTCGACGTTTTTAACGATTCACCCTTTGCAGTCTCCTTACGACACTGTAATGGAGTATCGTGCTGTCGGTGAAAATTCCAGAGCGAGGGTAGGAGAGGCCGCGAAGGGCGTAGGGAAGCGAGCAGGCTGCCATCTATATTCGCAGCAAAGTTGCTCTGTATTATGCATAATAATCCGCTAGCGGCCGCATTGAATTAAAAATGTTAGAGCGGCTTGGAGGGGGCGTCTGCGTCGTTCCGTGCATCGAAATATATAAAGCGCATTGGCGCAGGCTGGCAACGATAAGATAATAAGATCAGCGTCAGCGACTGACCCGTCTGCATAATTTTAGTCGGTCTTTCACCATCGCAGCCTTGCGTACACGGGGAACCACTCTAAACGAATATTTAAGTAGCTCGCATTAAAGCGGCATGCGAGCTGCATTTCTTTCTTCCCTCGTTAGTCATTTAAACGTAGAAATAACCTCTGCGCTTAGACAGAGGAGTGGCATTAATTGGCTAAAAATTCAGAGATCTTTCGAGGAAGAAGTTTATTTCATAGTCGAGAAGAAGTTCGATAAACGCCCACCAATTCAGTTAAACATACAGCGCTCTTTGTACGTTTTCTCCCAGAATTGTTTCCCGACGCTTTCCCGTGGCTTAACTCGGAGGCTGGATTTAATTGCGCCCGCGCTCAAAATATCTACAGTGGCGCTGCGGCCAGCAAGATGCACGCGATTTTTCTCCTTTTCTTTACGGTCAATTCAGGCGAAATAACGACCGAGGTCGGTTTATCTGGCCATTAAAGAAAACGACCTGTTAACGGACCCACGTAGCTAGCAACCGTGCTATCCAATAAATGTCGCGCTAAACGTCCCCGCCTCGCGCGTATATTCCTACACGTCATCCCCCGCGAAACCTTATCATGTGCTGTGTTCCGGCGATCGATAATGAAACCACGACGCGATGATCTCTTTATTTCACCCCGGGGGGAACGCCCGACTTGGCATCTCGTAAAGTTTAGTAGACTTGTACGTATCTCTTCAACTGCTGCCGGAAGAAATGTCCTCTACGCGGAATGATGTCTCGCGGAAAGGACAGCGTGACCCAAAGCGAAGAGTAGAAGGCTGCAGCGTTTCACGTCGTGGATCTCGAAGAGATCCATTGTGTAAGAAACGTCACCTTTTCGGCATAATTGGTCAGTCATTTTTGTTACTTTAAATACCGATGGGGAGTTGACTCGAGCTTTTAAAATAGGAAACACTTTCTATATTATTATTATTAAATGGGTGGCCACCCTTTGGTTATGTAAAATAAAGTACATGGTTATAAGTAGAATATTTTTACAATATTCAAGTAAATCACCAACTCCCAGAAACTCGTGTATCCCATCTGGATTGCGCAAGGAGTAAGGATAGTTTTCCAAGCGAGTCAATAAGAATGTGACGAAAGAGAAGGCGGCAGCCGTAAACGGTGGATGAAAAGAAAAGTTCGCAATTACGGCGGACTAAAACGGCACGTTTTCACTGTGCGCGGTCAAGAGTCAGCGAGGTCTTTTTACAGGGGGCAACGGCGCGGCGCGGCGATACGGCCGACAGTTTATCACCGTGTTTCGTGCGCGGATATAGAGGCTGCATTTCGCTGCCAAGAGCGAAATGTAAGCGGCAACAGGAGCGACCGAGTCGGGTCCTGCAGGATAATATTTAGTATTCCCGCGGCGGCGACTGTCGCGGCTTATAATATTTCGCGTCATATTAATATTCCAGAGGGATGCTGGCCGTGCAGCGGAGCGGGGCGAGGGCGTCCTGGACGGCCGATGCAGCCATTGCAGCTGCACAGTGCCGTACCTCGCTGCCGTCCGCGTCACCGTCCCCTTAAATAACCCAGCCCAGACCTAACGGTTTAATGCGAGAAAAAGACTGCTGGGAGGCCGCGTTATTTCCCGATGCTATCGGTTAATTAGCCCATTGTCAATAATTACGCGGAGGAACGGGCGGTGACAATGTTTGCATCCTAATCCGCAATTCTTCTTTGCGCGGCCGACACGCGACAAAGCTGCAATCACCCGCGCGTAAACATTATCCGAACGTTAAAACAATGCGTCCAGTCGCTTTTACCGCGGGCGCAATAAATCGGTCCCGCGCCCCCCTTGCGCCCCGCGGTGGCTGGTTCGACGACGTACGGGAAATCCGCGGGCCGGCGAGTAACGAGCGCGGCCGAATCAATTTACACAAAGCGGTTTTGCAAATGAATCGCGTATCCGCGCATAAATCGGCGCCGGCAACGAACACCGATACGTCCTCGGCGCGGGCGTTGATGCGATTACAACCGCTCCCGTTCAAGATTATCGCCCCCTGTTCCCGCTGCTTCTCCTCTCGGCAAACACCTTCGCCCGCCGCTTCCCAGAGGCCGTGCTGTCTCAGCGTGTCTCGTGAACACGTGACGATATCGTAACGACGTCGGAGGGGTGGCTTAACGGACGGGAACGACGTCTTTAACGAGGCACACCCTCGCCGCGGAATCGATTCTCCGGCGACCAGAAATCAATCTCCACCGTCGGCACCCTCTCGTTTAGTGGCGATTTCGAGCTGGCTGCCTCGCGGATTTCGATACGAGGTGAAGCTGCTTTTCGGGCTTCAACAGTTGGTTCGATCGGAAGGTTGGTAGGTACTGCAGAGGTTATCTAGATTCTAGACTATTCGTCATTACTCTTCTTGTACAAGATTTATACGTATAAGGAGGTATAGGCAGTAGCGCAGTCAGGATTTAATCTAGGGGAGAACCGAGTTGAAGGGGCAAAAATATTTTCAATGCAAATTCAATAAAATTCATTAGGTGGTTATAAAAATTTATTTAAAGAATAAAATCCAGATTTCTTTTCTTTTTACGCAGCTCTTGAATTACTTCAGTCGTGGTTACATTAATCTCCTTTTTTCTTTTTCTTTGCGGGGTGTCCCTTGGCTCTCCCTCTCTGGGTGCGCCACTGTGTACAGCGATACTCCCGTACTCGCTACAAGTTAAATAAATAAATAAATAAATTTCAAATTTCAAACGATCCCGCTCGCGCGCAAGTTCTCCCTCAACTACCCATTCCTATATGTGTAATATAATTCCTGTTTCGTTCTACTTCCTAATATCCCCGTGTTCTGCGCAGGGTCAGCTATGTAAAGCCAAAAGTACTGACAAGTAAACATTCGCTTATAAGGAATTTAGTTTCCCAATTTAGAATATATATTTTTAAAGTAATAATAGTAACTAAGAAATCCTGAAAATTATATCTTCAATGAACCTATTTTACTCATGTTATCAATGACATTCAATATAGCCTCAAGGCGTATGCGAAGAAAGGCAAAATCCTCTTATTTAAGAATACTTGGCTAAAATTTGGCATCTGTATGTTTTTTTTTTTGTTAGGTGCTGAATCCGAATATGATTTTATTTGTTGTGTGAAAAAAAATTCTAAGGTAGTTCTCTTAATAAAAAATCGGTGTTTTGAAGATAACTCAAAAAGGAAAGGCCGGAGAATTTTTTAGATAGACGACTTCAAAGTTATCATGGGGGAAACATGATGAAAACACTTACAATTTTATTCGAACACGGTAGAGCAGTCAATGTGAAAATCGTCGAACAATGCATGACTCATACATATATTCATCTCACAGACTGTTTTTCAGCCTAACCTAAACTGGTTATGAATTGGTATCTTGCCCTATGGGCCCAGATGTAGCCCCTGGGAGTTAAAAACAGGGTAAAATGTATTTTGAAATAAATTAGTAGGTACGAGTAATCCGAAAAAAATATTTTAAAAATTCTTCGGCCTTTCCCTTTTGTTATCTCCAAAACACCGATTTTTTATTAAGAGAACTACCTTAGGATTTTTTTTACACAAACAATAACAAAATATTCTGATTCAGAACCACAAAAAACATACAGATGCCAGGTTTTAGGAGGAGGATTTTGCCGTTTTTCGCATACGTCTTGAGAAAAATTAGATTTTTTAAAAATTTCTTCTGACCCTCTCAGAAACTTCCAAATAGTTAAAAAGAATTTCGTCTAAAATTTTATTCAAATATAATTATTTTGGTATAAATTTAAAAAAAAAAAAATTTCCTTTACAGCTTGTTCTAACTGGTTGGGGAACTGGAGAATTGGATGAGTTTCGCTATTATAGGTCATAGGGCCAGTATGTAGTATGGTACCCGTTTTTACCTAGGTTAAAAATGGATCATATTTTAAATCATTATTTCTTTGTATTTTTCCTTCTATTAAACAAAATGGATATGTACCATTATTTAAAAAAGAGTTTATTCTAATGAATCCCAATTGCAATTTGTTTTTTACTTAATAATGTCAAAGTTATGAGATTTTATTCTTAACGTCCCGATTTTGCCCCGGTCTCCCCTACTTGCGAAATATAAAGTCCTTGAGCGACCTTTATATATCAAAATATATAAATAAAAAACACAGAGATACTTTTTTTTGTCAAACAGAAGATTTTAGGAGAGTCAGACAATATATATTTTAAAGTTGAGAAATAAGGACCACCCTAGTCTCGAGGCTATATTGAATGTTATTGATAACATGAGTAAAATAGGTCCATTACAGATATAATTTCCAGGATTTTTTAGTTACTATGAGCACTTTAAAAATATATATTCCAAATCTGGAAACTCCATTCCTTATAAATAAATGTTTACTTGTGAGTCTGCTAGCAGGCCCAGGACGAAACGCACGCATCCTTCATTTCCTCCTCTTCAGTCCTACCTCCAACTCCCTCGCGCCTCCTCCCCCCCCCCCCCTCGCTCCCCAGGTCAAAGCCGAGGCACCAATTTTATGGCGCCCCATAGGACGACCCCGAGTGGAAAGCAGAATGCACCGCAAATGAAGGTGGAAGGAAAACGAGAATTTCCGCGGGCTCTCTGCCTCGCATACGACAACACAATCAGACCCAAGACCGTTATCACGCTCCAGAGACCCTCCGCGGAAACCAAAACCAAGTGTCTGCCGAGTAAGCGAAAGCGGCCGGACAGGAAGGACGCCGGCCACTCGTTATTTCCCTCAATCAGCCCCTTCCTCCTTAGCGTCGCAATTATCAATTCGGAATCGTGACGCGAATCTAACCAGCCGAAAATTGATTCCCCAACGCCGGGCCCGTTTAAGCGGCGGTGGAGCGGGGAGGGGGGGGGGAGGGGGGCCGGGTTTGATAAGGAGAGGAGCCGTAGGAAGAGGCGCGAGAGACGCCAAGACGCCGCGAGAGCAGTGGCGACGAGGGAGCGTGGGCGGCTGAGAGATTTAAAGGGAGGCGAGCAAGGAACGGAAGGGACCCGGGGTCGCGGTAGACGGAGCCATTTACGGCCACGTAAGCGGTTTCTATTGTCTATGGAGGTATAATGGAGTAATCTCGCGGTGATGCGCCGCCACCGAGGCCGATATTCAAATTACGCGCCTCTTGCGAGTATATACACGGAACCGTCATACCGAGCCCTTCCGGTCAGCACCGGAATATGTACACCCCAGTGCCGTAGCCACCAAACCGGGGGGGGGGGGGGGGGGGGGGTTGGTAGGATCCGCGTTATCGACCGGTAATGCGGTGACCGGGCTAATATACAATTAGCGATATCACCGCGTAATACGAACTCCGTCCGCGTCTGTGCTCGAGCTTCCGGAATCCGGACTATCGAGTTTCTGCCGCGCGATCGAGTCACGAATGCCGGCTACCGTCGCTGCTAGCACGAGACGTTCATTAGCAGGCCAGAGAGAGATTAACTCTATTGCGGAGTGACGCCGGAGTCTTGACCTAGCGTTGAAGCTCGAAGTGACACGTTACATTCCCAACAGACCTAACCGAATTATTTACTCTTCCGAGCCTCATCAGCGTCTCCACCCGCTCCGTGATTCGTCATCCTTTCCCCCGGAATCATCAATCACCGGCGGCTTGACTCGGAATAGAAAAAGATTGCTCCCATCCATCCCATCCTCTCGCGGGAGGGAGAGTCTTCTGGTGGCTGGCCACGGTCAGAGGCAGCGGAACACGTGGCTCCGCGATAGTGACCGCAGGGAAGAAGCACGGTACGCGCGAATCGTGCACCGTAAACCACACGTAACCGGCGGGGACGCGCATCTTTCCGTGCGGACCAGTGTTCGTGCACGGTAGCCAAGAGCCTGTGCCTGTGTGCCCGCGGGGGAGCGATGGTTACGGCGATATATCATCGCCCGTCCAGAGTCATAACGTGACGCGCAACACGGTGGCGCATCAGTCATTTAGCCGCAAATGGAATCTGCTTCCTTCCTCTTGCAGCGTTTCCGCGCCTTGTACGCCCGGCTATTTTGTACGTCCAACGGTATTGTGTACGCTCGTGTACCAGCGCGCGGTTATTCGGACGAAAGGGCGAGGAGTGTGGCGTAACGAGCTGCCACAAGCCGCCGCCCACGGATATGCCCTCCCCGTTCGAAATTCGTAAAACCGAGCGGCTACGGCCGCGATGTTAATTGATGGGTCTAAGGGAATATCAATAACGATCAAGTCCGCTTATGAACCTATGAATGTTACTCCCGCGGCCTGGTTCATCAGTATTAATCGCTAATACCCGCGTCCAACGAGGGTGATTTATGCGGGAGGGGCCATTTCAAGGAAACACCGTTCGGGGTCCGAATTCCATGCTCCGGACGGGTCGGTGCAAGTTTTGTTTAGGAGGGTGAACAAGTATTGGACGTCGAGGAGTAGGTGCTTTGGCAGATGATGAAAGTCCCAGATAGAGACGAACGGATAATGGCAGAAGCCATAAAACGATAACACAGTTGCTTCGCAGCTGGGGAAGCATTCCTTCGGCGTTCAGCGAGGAAATCTTCTCACCCATTTCAGTACTTTCTCTCTTTTGGGCTGACGAGCCATTTTTTTTTGTTGATATTTTGTTTAATTAACCTTTTTATGCAGAATTACAGAGCAAAATTTCGCACGAAAAAAAATCATTTAACTATAAAGTGCCATAAATTGCTTATTTATTTTACAAGAATATCATTTTGTTTTGCAGATCTATCGATGTTTAAAGTAGGGGAGAGCGGGGACAAACGTAACGGCGTCATGAAAGTAACACGCCTTCTCCCGCCTTCCACAAAAGTTTCCAAAACGTTTGCTTTACATAGTTACGCGTGTTTAATGTTTCTTTTATTCCACGGAGTGACACTGACCAATACGACGATTCGTATACTGTGGCCGAGCTGATTTCGTTATTTCGATCATTCAGATAAGTGTCTCCTCTGTTGATTTTTTTGTTAATATTCGTAGTTAAACTATAGACATTGATCTAATTATTTGTTACAGCGTTCTTAGATAATGTCTTTATTAGTTCCTGTATTTGATTTAAATAAATCTTGTATAGTTTGTGCGTTATAACAGTTCTACGCTGAAAAACATGGCTGGGGACAAAAGTAACACGTCATTACGGGGAGAAGTTGAATCCAATATTAACAATAGTTTTTAAAAAAAAAATCATAAATATTAGTTACTTATGGGGCCATTACACGAGATTCCATATTAAATCAAATACACAGTATCAAAGAAAAGTTTGAAGCTGGTTAGGTTTGTTAATCGTTACCTACTTAAAATATGTTTATTTCAATGTTTGTTTCTATCGTTTCTGAAAATAAAAATCCTATTTTGCTTTGGAAGAAGTGTTTTTACTTAATTGTCCTCAAAATTACTTTCGTCCCCATGGTATGTTACTTGCATCCTACCCGTGCAGGACAAAGGTAACACTGACAGTCACTGCGGAAAATTGCCATAACTCTTTGACTACTTATCGTGGAAGGCTGAATTTGTGGTGAAATGATAGACCAAGAAACACACTATCTTAAGGCATAATTTTCGTTTTTATATCTGTAAGAGGTAATTGGCAGCTTAGCCAAATGTAAAAAGTGTTACGTTTGTCCCCGCTCTCCCCTATAGGTATATCATGCTGACCAGTTCTTTTGCAGTGGTCTAAAGACACATAAAAAATCATAGATAATGTAATACAAAAAATAATTGAAAATCAATTTTCTCGTACACTTTATGGACTAATAAATCGTGTGTAATAAATATTTTGTTTTATTTTTGTCAATTAAACTCCTAAAAAAATTCCCCAAATCATTCATTTTATCCGCAGCTAAACCTATCTATGTAACCTTTTAAAAGGCCATTATTTCACTCCACCTGATCACCTCAGTACTCAATATTTTCCGCTGCAACATTCCAAACCCACCAGCCAGAGCTGAAGTCTAATTCCCGTCGCCACTTCTCCACCGATTCGCTACCAAATCGGCCCGGCAGAATCGCCCAACAAGGTGCAATAAACGAGATTGCGAGCCGCGCTCTCTCTCTCTCTCTCTCGAAGGAAAATCTTGCATGCGGAAACTCGTTAAAGAAAGAATCCCGTAATTGGCTTGACTACAACGACACAGAGGACTTTTCCCCGAGGCTAGCTGCTTTCATTAAGAACGTCGCGAAGTGGATGCAACAGTTCTCTTCTTTTTCCGAAGAGAAAGAAGTGAGGAGAGTTGCTGCCCCGCTAGTGTGGACGATTCTGTTGCGAGCGTTAAAGGATTATAAGCCGACTCGTTGGATCAACAAGTCACGAGCCGGCAGGATGGCGGAGAAAAGGTTGGAGCGAACGGACGCTGGGGGCAGAGAGATCCTGCCATTGGCGTAGCCGGCGGAAGTTGCCGCGAAAGTTTCGCCGGCTCGAATTTGCCGGCGCGTTAAGATTCACACGGCCGAGCACGTGCGATAGAATCGAGGCTCCCGAGACGGAAAAATTTCACGGGAGGGCGCGGGAAGCGTACGTGACCCCTTGGAAATCTCGCGGAGCCAGCACCTGCGCCTCTCGACGGAGCCAAGCTACCTGCAACCCCGAATTTCCACCCCCCCCCCCTCTCCCTTACCACCCAGCTTTTTCGCCGGCGCGTTTTCTCCTCCGCTTAATGGACTTTAACGAGCCCCAAGATGTCGGTGGAAGAATGGGGGGAGAGGGGAGGAGAGGGGGGAATCGATAGGGCGACGCCGCGGTTAAATTAAAAAACTCTCGGGAGCCCAGTGCCGGAGGAATATTTAAATTAGGTCAACGCCCCGCGCCAGGACCTACCCTTAATGAGCTGGATGAGCGATCGAGAGTTTTCGGCGATCCTCTCGAGCCGGGGTTGCGCATTCCCCGATTAACTTTGCCCCCTCCAGCGAAAACAACGACGCTTCGCGCCCCCCGTCTGCGAGATCAATTCGAAAGAATTTTCGAGGGGGAAAGGGGGCTTTTAAATTGCTTAGCACGACTGGAGGGTCTAAGCGGGGAGTTCCGAGGCACGGCTGTCTACTTCGAGGACGCGGGGAATTGATGGCAGAAGGAATTCGAATAAAAGTCCTCCTATTTATGTTTCAATTTCGTCCCCACGAGGCCGCAGAACGATGGACGGTTAATTCTGCCGTAAAATACTTTCTAAAGCTTTCAGAGGTGAAACTGCATCGCTGGCGAAAGAAAGGGTTAACGACGATGGCGTCATTAACTTGTCCGTGGCACTAGAACGATCCCGTTCGCGGCGAAAATTGCGAATTAGATGGCTCCGATACAGTTTTGTTGCGGGGGCATTATTAGTGTATTAAACATGCCGCGTTAATGATGCCGCGGTGCATACCACTTTCTACCGGCGTGTAAACGTGACGCGCGTCTGCCTGCGGTGCCCCCGGATGATTAATATTTCACGCTGTCCGACGATGATACCGTTGCACTAACGTTACAGTAATTATTCCTGCTGCGGGATGGATTGTTTTCTATCGAACGGTGCAACTAGACACGCCGCGTTATTAAATTATCGTAATCCAAACCGTACCCGCAGGCAAATCCGCGGGCAGAAAGCTTGCTACAGACTACCGTCGCCCTGAACGGCCAATGCGAAATAAAACGTGGACCACTTACTGACCGACGTAGTTGCCAAGCCTTCAATTAAATTAAAAACCCTCGGCGATGTTTACATCTGAAGCACGGATGTACATCAACGATATTAACCGGAAAGGAGTCGTGGAATTAAGGAATTGAATTCAAAGCATCCAGCCTGGAGCCCCTTCAACGAACCGGAGTCTCAATTAATGTGATTAACTTTCGCGATGGTGGCCGCATTTCGCGACTGTCTCCCCTCCGCCCGCCCCCCCCCCGGCGCGTTACAGATATTGGATAACCAAGGATAAGGTACGGTACACAGATATCGGGGAGGCTCCTTTTGCGCCAGGCGTAAGGTGTGCCGAAGGTAAAGAAGAGCAAGGGAAGAGAACGGTTCGAGGATCAAGGGGGTCCGAGGGGCGGGGGAGCATCTTACGCGATCAGACTTCATAAGCAAGCGGAGCTCCTCCGGTCTTCGAAAGCAAACAAACCATGCACCTTCCCTTCGCCCCGTCTACCCCTTCGCCCTAGACTTCACCCCCCCGGCTCCTCTTTTAACCTCAGGCTTCCCGTGCTTCCAGCCTTCGCCCTCGGGACCCACGAATCCTTCGCCCTTAAATCCTCGGGCACAGATGCCGGGGATGTACCGGGCGGTATTTTATATTCACCTCAAATCATGCATATTTAATAGCGAAAGCGACTCGATCTGCTTTCCCTAAGAGTTAATCGCACCGCCACGCGGACCACTGTAAATATCGTCGCGCCCTCTGTCTCTGGGTTCCCGGAATTTGCCTTGGCTCCTTTCTCTTCGCGAGCAATCCGACGAGATTATCGCGGGCGGTGACCTTTGGACAGTCGGTCTTGGACCAGGATGATAAAAGAAGTGAGGTGTGCCTTAAGCCTCGGGCAATCCATTTTCATTCCTAAGGTAAACACTCCCATCCATCTTATTAGCTCGTTTAGAGTGAAACTCTCGACACTCAAGTTTCGATGAACCCCCGTGTACTTCTTCGACTCGTTTGTTTCCAGCAGCTGGTATGAGCGAATTATCGGAAGAAATCGGCAGATGTTACAGCGGCCATCAATTTGCATATGCAAACAGCGAGGACAACGACGCGATGTCAGTTACAGCGAGCTGGGGCAAATCCTATTGACGTTCTCACGGTCGGATTTGACTTCGCCGAACTTGCTAGCTCCCGCGCCCATCCCGGCGTGTAAGTCGGGCAAGTTTTCTCAAAGACAGCTGCGCGGGCATCGAGGAAAGTCTCGATCTAATGAAAGCCAATTAGATTGCGAGCGGGGACGTTCGGGGCGACTTTGCTTAGACGGACGGACCCGGGGCAGCTGGCGAATAATTTGTTTCGGGATCGAAAGACCGGGCGAGATTAAAGCGCGATAATCCTCTGACAAACCAGCAACTACCATCTTCTCGTAAATTCCGCCGCCGTCCGCGAAATCAGCCGTTCGGGAAACATATTTGCACGCGAGGAGACTTAAGTGACACGATTGTCCAGAGTTTCGAACTACTTAGACTCTACTACTCCAATGTTTGCGCCGAACCGCGGGAGGAATCATATTTTTTTGGCTAAAAACGTAGCAGAATCGGGGACTTTTTTTTTAAGAAACTAGCGATTCTATTCAACTGAAATATGGACCATGTTTTTATGTATCATTGAAGTTGCAGGTTTTTTTTATTAATTTTTAATAATAAATATAAGATATGCCAGAATAACAAAAATTATCGAGGAGAGTGGTGAGTTTTCAAATTAAACTTTCATTTTGGCTATCAAGATTCTCCAATTTTCTTATGTAACAAAAAGATATAGGGAAGTAGGGGCATGACGGGGTATCTCCCTAAACCCTAATTAAAAGATTCTAGGCACGTGACAAATACATCATTAGGAAGCCAGTGTGTTATAATAATGTGGTCGCTGATAAAAGCGAGTGGGGGAGCACGCGTTTTTTATTTATAGCTGTGAACCGTTTGCGCGCTTCGTCGATGTTATTTCGCGTGATAAAAGGATTTGAAATAAATATATATTTTAGAACGGTAAGTCTATTATTTTTCTTCTACGATAATCTCCATTTCATTTATTTTAATGTGACATATTGAAAATTTCAATATTTCCTTATTTGTTGTAAAAATATATTAATCTTTGAAAAACGATGCTTTGAAGCAAGATGGGGTCCTTGATACCTAACCCCATTAGGGGTTAGGTCGGGGTACCCCATCATTCCCCGTATCATGATTGTTCATGTGAGATTAAGCAACGTCATCGTTCTCTATTATAATTTAATTCAAATAACTCTCGTTATTTTTAGTTCGAATTTATAAAATACTTAGTCAAATCATTTCGGTAGCCCATTTTACCCCATTTTACCCCGCGGCAGGGGCAAGACGGTTTTTTTCCATCTATTTTGTAAAGTTTAATAACTTAGACACCTGACCTCAGATAGTCCGAAGTGTGTAACAAATGTTAAATCATTAACTTACAGTTGTATTTGGAGTAATAAAGACTTAATTAATAGGTACAATCATCACTTTATTTGCATTTTTCCTTAGCTTCCCCATCATGCCCCTACTTCCCCTATAACTTATTATAAGTTCATGCATAACTCTCATATTTATTATTAGAAATTAATATAAAAAAAACTGCAACTTCTTCAAAGATGCATAATAAAATGTTCCAAATTTCAGATTAATCGAATCCCTAGTTCCTAAGAAAAAAATCCCAAATTCTGCTATATATTTTCAGCCTTAAAAAATAAAATTTCCCCATTAATTCGCCAACACTCTCGTAAAATCGCCACAAAGTGGCTGAGTTTTCAGGGGAGCCAAGGACAACGGGCCCAGATTCTGAATGCCGCATTCAGCACGCGGCGAGGGAACTCTGACTCGTCCTATGTCCCTCAAGTTCAGCGTCGTTGTGCTCAGTTTTCTGCTGTGCAGGCAGTGTCTGCGCCGGTTCGCGCCGCGGTGCATGCTGGACGGAAGAGTTTCCATCCGTCCGCGGCGTATTGCTGTTCGGAAAGTAGGTTCCCCGGTGCAGAGGCGGGCGAAATCGCGACTGCGTTTTCGAGGGTGTCGCAGCCAGCTCCAAGTTTCATCCCCGCCTTTGCTCCGCGGACGGGTCACTTGGAAACTTCGCCGCGAAACGGCTGGCGCGTCTGCGACGCGAAAGAAAGTGGTCTGGTTAGGAAAGGAAAAAGAAAACACGGCTGGAAGGAAGCTGGGAAAAAAGGGGCATAGCTAAAACGGAAGGAGGCGGCGAGGGAACGCGGCGCGGATGCTCGACCCGCGCCGATGAAAAATTCACGCCGACGATAACTCGAGCGTTGCATTTTTCATAGAGCCGCGGAACTTTCTTATCCATTGCTTATATCCGCCGGAGTTTTCGACCCGGACCAACAACCACGCGCCTCCAGAGGCTGATAAAGGCACCGGCAACCGTGCCGTGTTGTTCCGCCTTGCATTTGTAGGTTTGTACCCTTCCTTTCCCCCGCTGCTCCTCCTTCTCCTTCTGCTGCCGGGAGATGATTCGATTCGGTGGTGTCGTTTTCAAACTCGTTTGCGTTAGCGTTGCAAGTAATCAAATTTTCTATCACGTGATAGCGGTTGTACCTAGGTGTTGCTTGTATAGGTACTTAGGATTTTTACTGTAAGCACGTAGTACTACACTGAGGGAAATGTCATTTATTTAAGGGGTTAAACCACTGTACAGTACGAAAAAATAGGCATATTTCGGGAATTTTTTTTTTGCGCAATAAACAGATCAATCGAAATTCTGTAAAATGGGATTTATAATTCTAGTAATGAAGTACAAAAAATATTTTTTTCAACTTCGTTCATGACAAAATGGTGGCTGCGCAGCATTTCTCCGTCGGTGCCTGTTTTTTGAAAGGGTCTACGGCCGGAAACCTAACTCCCGCAATTTTTGACCTGGATCAAAAAACCAAAGTCTTTTCGATTCTATAGAACAACAGCAAGAGACGTACGTAGGATTTTTTCGATATATTGATTTTTCGCGAAATGGTGCATTTTTTCGCGAAATGGTGCAATTTCATGAAAAAAATCGTCACAAAATGGTTTATTAAAAAAAAAAAATGCAATATAAAAAAAAATCCTACGTACGTCGCTAGAGAAAGCAATTTTGAATATACTATTAAATTTTCAGATCGATCGGTGAAGATTTGTTCGAGTTATGTTTCCGGCCAGTTAAAAAAAAGTGGTTTCGAGAAAAACGCGTATTCGAATATTACAAAACTTATACACGAAAGCAAAGCGTCCTTTTCAACGGTCGATCCTCACTTTACTAACGCTGCACAGACGTTCTTAACATTCTAGACAATTCGGAGGACAGTCCCTTCTCTATAGACTGTTGTTATTCCTGCTTCCGTACTCCAAAACAAAACTACAGCGCGTGCAGTGATAACAAAAGGCGCTCGGGGCATACACAAGAGCGTTGCGGTAGAATTGAAAATTTGGACATTTAGACATTTTTGCCACCCTCCATCTTTTGGTATATTATTTTTAAGACCCTAAAACATCTTTTAAACAAAAAAAATTTCTTTTTTTTTTAAATTCTACAGTGGTTTAACCCCTTAATTATTTATTCACTTTTACGGGTAGACCCCGTTGTTTCTAATATAAAAAAAAAAGACAAAATACATTACGGCACACGTGGTTATTAACCTTTAGAGGGCCGGGCTGTCCACTGAAAATTTTAAAATTTGAACTTGTTTCTAAGGGTTTTTGATATCGCTAATCACCATTCAATGGTCAGAGTATCGAAATTTTACGCAGAAACAGTGTTGCCAGCCTAAACACGCCTAAATGAATAACAACAGTTACATTCATATATTATTCTTTCCTTTGGCGATACCCAAGGTTTTTTGTGTTATTTTTGGATTTGTTTTTTTAGTTTTCCGATTTTACTATTTATTATGCGAGCTGCAGTCGCGCAACTCACCAATGCCCGTGCATTATAGTAAAATCAGAAGACTAAAAAAACAAATCCAAAAATAACACAGAAAAACCCAAAGACAAAAAAAGAGCTACAAAACTTTCTACGTTCACGTTGTTAGCCCTGGGTAACGCCAAAGGAAAGAATAATATATAAATGTAACTGCTGTTATTCATTTAGGCTTGTTTAGGTTGGCAACACTGTTTCTGCGTAAAATTTCGATACTCTGACCTAAGAATCGTGATTAGCGATATCAAAAACCCTTAGAAACATTAAAGTTTAAATTTAAAAAAATCCAGTATAGGTCACCAAAAAACTTGGATACTTTGCCGCCCATTTTGGTGGTATATATGTATAAATTTTAAGTGAATAAAATTTACAATTTCAATGAAAAAATCCCGGCCCTCTAAAGGTTAACCACCTAATCATGCGACCTAATTCTTCATAAATTTTCAATTTAAAATCTTTAAATTGTGGATTAAATAGAACCTCCCATGTTGTCTAATGATTACAATGTATTTGATCGTTCGTCGAATCGCAGCACCGTGACAAAATTTCAGAAAATTAGAAGACTTTGGAGCAGTTGATATATATTTTTTACTTTACTTTTCTTGCTTAGGGGAGACCGGGGCTGGTTGTCTCAAGGGGTAGGTTGATTAATTGTTAATAACTTTGCACCGACATATGCTCTACTGCGGATGCATTCACTATAGAAAGAAGTCACTTCTACTATGCCATGCTTTTATGTCCGACCCCGCGATCGCACGTTTTTTGACAGTTATCAGCGTTTGTCGAAAAATTGACTACGTAAGTAAATATTTTTTCTTAAAGATTTTATTTTTTCACGCTCTATATAGTTACAATAGAATAAATATTAAGGGGCTATTTTAAAGTTTGTTTATTAGACGATCTATTGACATTGTATTTTTGTTTATACATAAATAATTTAAGGTTATATAGATTATTGAAGTCAAACTGATCGGTCGGGGCTGGTTGACTACTTAATAAGGTTTAAATTGTTATTTTGTTATTCATAAAGCGATTTTTATTGTTTGTTTAAAGGGTCTAGCCGGGTAAGTATAGGGAAAATGCCCCCCATCAATTTTAGTGTTTATGTGTACCAAATAATGCTCTTTGCCTAAAAAACCACTGAGAGACATTTCAGATCTCTACTTTCGTTAAGGTGATAACCCTAAACTTTACACTACGTTATAAATACATTATAATTAATGTTTAAGTTGAAAACTTTTTCAGCTTATTATTAAAATATGAAAGAAAGAAATTAATATTGTATAATGAAATAACTCTTGTGCCATTGTATTATTTTATTACAACTGAGATAAGTTACTAATAACATTTTCTTAACTGTTTGTACCCAATTATAGTTAAACTACCCCATACTCTAAGTGAACCAACCCCGATCGTGGGGCTGGTTGACCAGCATGGAAGGTGTTAGAAAAACATTAAAATACATTAATTGTTATAACATTAAGTCAACATTAATAATTTAATCAAATAGTCAAATGTATGCCCTATCAAATACACTAACCAGTTTAATGATATTTCGCCCACATAATTTATTAAAAATTAAAAACTGAAAAACTGGCCAACCAGCCCCGGTCTCCCCTACTTTACTTCTTGTTATTCTCACGTTTAGCTCTAAGTCTTAAGATTTTACTTTTACTGTAGTTTATTCGTAACATTTATTACGTTTGTTTGCTGCCGTCCCTATTTTTGTTTAATTGAGAGTCCACGGTTAGGCTTCCCAACAGTATTACCACTGCAGCTTCGCCTTTACTCTTGCTGTCTATGCCTTCTGCAAATATTCAGCTTTCTTCTTCTTTTGCGTACTAAAGCAGCATGAAGATTTGAAGATTTTTGTCATCGACAGTGTTGAAATTAACATCCACTATAGAGAATGCATTCCTCGCAAGGAAGAAGCTACACACGTATTGTTAGGCGTTTGATACCCAGCGAACCGTCCCAGCGACATCCCCGCCGAAGAAACGCGGAGGCACTTGACTACATGTTCAAATACCTCCCTCAGAAGGCGACATTATTGCGTAAGATAATTAAACGGAGTCGCTGGAATGGATAAATTAAATCGTCTACTATTCCTCGGCCCTGTAATTAGTCGTCCACCCGAAGTGCACTGTCAAAGAACACCTCCCGTGCTCCGTTATCAGGACAGACAAGTTGTTAATTAAGTAGCCCCCCCCCCCCCCCCGCCCGTCGCGGCAGATAACACAATCCCGGATAACCTGGGACACTTTTGTCCAAGTCTAAATGTTCGACGGAGGGTTCGGCGTCGGCCCTAGCGAGGAGATTAGAAAATCTCCGATGAGCGTAGCTGCTAATGGCGCGCTAAATGGAACTGAGTAATTATGGCCGGGCCAAGGAGTCGTCCCTTTCTCGCAAACTTCTCGCGCTCGCTTCGGAAATACCTCGTTCACCCAGTTCGCGAGATCTGGCGGGGGGTCGCGGTGGAATTCGTGAAAGCCCCGAGTAGTTTGCTCTCTCAGCGTTCAGCCAGCCAGACGGAAATTTCGCGCGTTCGACGCCGCGTTATAGATTTAGTGGATGGGGACCGAAGCAACGCGGAGGGGAAGAAGGCAAGCGAAAAAGGGGAGGTTGGCTGGAGGGAGGGAGGCGAGCGAGAGAGATTTGTCGCGAGCATTGGAGATTGGAAGCACGAGGCGAGGTCACGGAACCGGAGATAGGGAAGAGCTTCGGGGGAGGCAGATACCAGAGAAATTCTACGGGGCGTGGACGGGATAAGTTATCCCTGTGTCTCGGGGATGCACACCGACATTATTTCGTATCTTGCAGGACACTTCGGGCAATGAGGACGTCCTGCCGCGTGCACGCTGCCGGAATCCATAACGAGGTCTTATCTATCTTAGTCCGGCTTCCTTCTTTCCCCTCTTTGCCTCACCCCGCCCCACCACCTACCATCTTATTTCCTGCATCCTTCCCTCTCCCCCGCCGGATGCTTTCTACTAGATCATCCTATACACGTGTTCTTCTTTAAATTAGAACACGTTCCAATATCCTGCGCTACCTTGCGCTTCAATCCCTCCGCCCCGAAATTAACAAAATTAACGTCCGGCCGTTCTTCGCGTACCAGCGATCTCCCCGGGATTCCCGGCGAACTAGAAACTGGATATTCAATGTAAGAAGGGGCTCGCAACCGCGTGTCGCTCTTGCAAGCGCGCTCCATCTCGAAAATCCAGCTTCGTTATTCCGCGGCCGTCGATTAACGCTCGACGCGCGTTGCCAAACGGAGTCGGCCAATAATTGCGGGATTCAGATGCAATCTGCGCGACACGCGCGATTTACCCCCCCAATATTTCATCCACCAGCCGGCTTTTCTCGCCCCCTGCCCCGGGTCCCATCGGCGGGCCATTTTTCAAGACAAACGAGCGTCGATTACATCGCGACAAACATATTTTCGTGCAAAGGGGGACGCGCCTCCGCTATGTTTCAACCCCCCCCCCCCACCCCCCATTGTTGTGCCCCTCGGAAAAAACTGGCGAATAAAAAACAAATACAAAGTTCCCGGCGACTGTGCGCGATATGAAAATCATAGTGGCGCGAGTCTGGGCTCGGAGGAAAAAAAGGCAAGTATATACTGGACGGGGGGGGGGAGGGAGGGTGGGGGGTGGTCGCGAGTAATCGCCACGTTTCCACGGTTCCGTGCCATTTCCGGGGAACTTTTAAAGCGGAGCATGCGTGGGCGCGCGTACTTTACGCGCCGCGGACCGCTAATAACAAACCTCGCCGGGTGATTACACGGCGTGATTTCGCGCAGATTGGACGAGTGATTAATTCTTGCGGACAATCCGCGCCGCTGGCCCCTCTGCCAGCCCCGCTCGCCCGGCCGGAGCGTTCCCCGTCTCTCTCGCCCCCTTCTCCCTCTACCCTGCCCCTCGCGACGCGCTTTCCTCCGCTCCTGGTCGCCGCCCTCTGTGGATTTGTCGCTCGTACCAACCCCCGGCAAGGATATTTTAATTCCGAAGCGGCGGCGGAGCGGTTTGAAACGGTTATTAATTCGTGCGTCGGGGGTCAGAGCAGTCGGCCTAGCCGGGCTTTTCAATGGGCGACGCGGGGATGCGGCAGGGGGGCGGGGAGGGACGACGCTCGTAAAAACAACCCCATTGTTATCGCCGTCCCGTAGCTCGTTTCGCAGTGGGCGGCACTCGAATCGAGGAGAAGAGAAAGAAACGCGGAGCGGAGTTTCGCGTACGGGTTCGCAGCATGCCCCGTTCCGCTCCGATCCTCTCCGTCCCTCCCGACCGGCGCGTACACGTCGCGTGCACGTGTGATACACCGATGCCCGCACGGCCACTGGCCGCCCTCCCTTCTTCCGTTATCGCGGAACGCTGGCCGCGCGATTCCAACGTTTCTGATGTTTCTGTGGAAGCGCGGCGAGAGGATTGATTTTCGGCCGGCGCTTTTCGCGGCGCGGATGCATTTTTTTCTTCCAACGGACGGCAGCCGAACACGGGAACGATTTTACCCCCGCGCCGACGAGATGGACGCGACGATATTGGATTCCATTATTCGAAGAGATTGGCAGTAAGGCCCTCCCTTTCGAATCTGATAACCGGTCGTTTCGGAAACGGTCTTATTGTCGGAGTAGTCCAACCAGATTCTCATCGCAAGAAACGATCCGTATCGAGGGTAATTGCTTCATAGATTACCAGGAGAGTATAGGAGTTTTATAATACTTAACCCTCCGTGTTTGCACTTTCTTATGAGCAGAAATTGGTCACTGCAACCCGGCGTCATTTTTCAATTACCATTTTTGTATTTTTCAATCTTTCAAACTTTCAGTCATACATATCATTGTAGGCACAATCGTGCTCTAATAGTTTCTTTTTCTGGAAATGTAAATGTGTATTTGAAAAAATGTAGTTAAGGGGTTAGCTACCTTCAGGAGGTAGAAAAAGAATCGATTCTTTGGTTATTTATTTCAGAAAGTACATGCATATATTTATGCTATGGTTTTTGTATTCAGATGAGGCACACTTTAACAGGTTATTATATTATGTTTTGGTATAAAAATATTTAGTTATTGCAAAATTACAACTGATTTCCCGGAAGCTGTTTTTACACCGGTGACCACGATTTCTCCAAAACCGCTTCACCAATATTTCTGAAATTTTGTAGGTTTCTTCTAGACATTCAAATCTAGTCTTCAATCGAAGCATTTGTTTTTCCAAATCATAGTATTTATTTCATGGATGAAAACACTTATTTTTAGCTAAAAATACTCATTTTTTATCCATAAAATAAAAACTATGCTTTGGAAAAACAAATGCTTCGATTAAAGACTAGTTTCGAATGTCTAAAAGAAACCTACAAAATTTCAGAAAGATTGGTGGAGCGGTTTTGGGGAAATCGTGGTCACCGGTGTAAAAACAGCTTCCGGGAAATCAGTTGTAATTTTGCAATAACTAAATATTTTTATACCAAAACATAATATAATAACCTGTTAAAGTGTCCCTCATCTGAATACAAAAACCATTGCATAAATATATGCATGTACTTTCTGAAATAAATTCCCAAAGAATCGATTCTTTTTCTACCTCCTGACGGTAGCTAACCCCTTAAGGATAAAACCGATTGTTTTCGTTAAAATTCCGCAAATTTTAAAATTCCATTATTAACCTCCAAAAATTTACAGAAATATTGTCAAAGACATATCCCGGATTGCGATACACCCCGTGTGGCTACATACAAATAATTATAGAAATTACCAAGCATTCCCCCGATAGGTACCCTCGAAAGCAAAGAGCCGTCGATTACGTTCCGCGGCGCGGGTACGAAAATTCCGCCGGGCTCTGATTTATCCAATTCACGAGGGCAGATAAATGTGGAGGGGTCGCGGCAGGCTTTGGCATCGTTGCCTTTATATTCCGCGCGTAACGCGTCCGCGTAGGTGCGAGTGGCTCGGAATGAATGGCGGGTGTTTACGTGTGTATATACGGGTATTCCGCGAGGAGGAGCGATTCTTTCAGATTGATTAATGCCGGGGCCACCCTTCGAAACTGTTTCCCGACCCTTTCTCCCTCCCCCCACCCCGGGGGCAGCTCGTTCCGCGACGACAGACTCATCTCCGATTTTATGCCTCGTTTGAGGGCGCACCGTCTCCTAACCCCTGCACTTTCCTTTGCCCCGCACCCTCCGGGACAACGATGGGACGGCCGACCCTCGCCGCCACGAAAATCACAGACCACGAGAGACTCGCGTGGAATGGTCTATTTGGTATTTAAATAAGCGTACGTGTACGCTCGCGTCGTCCCGTTAACCCGCGCGGGACAAGTTCACTGAGCTTCTTTTCAGGGACGGCGAAAGGGGGCAGGACGCGGCCCGACCCCTTGGATATTTATGAGGGAAAGGGTACGGTCAATTAGGCCCTCGTTGGTGAATATGCTGATACGAGTAACGCCGTGCGTGCGCCGGGGAATGAAAACAATAATAAACGAGAAGAGAGACCGAGCCGGCTGGCACGTGCAACGTTCGTTTCACTTCAACGTCCGCGAGATACTACTGCTCGACTACCGAGACCCGTTTCACTTTAGCTTTGCAAGTTCTTGCAGGGTTTCAATGCTGATAGATATTTCTCACAATTTCGTGATATTTAGGAAGCTCGAAACTCATCGAACAGTTGGAATAAAAGGGACGGTTGCGTTAAATTAAAGAATCTCCCAAATAACTCTATTACCGCGCTGAGAAGTGCTCGAAAACGGATCTATTCTTTCACTTTTATTCCGACTAGCAGAAAATATAGATTCTATATTCAGCGGAGTGAGTCGCAAGGCGTTCGCCTTGTCGCAACGCTCGTTAATAGTGTGCTGTACAACAGATGACGAGAGTTGACAGCGTGGCGGCCGTGCTATCGACCTCCCGCATATCACGGAAGAACTAAACGTATCACGGCCGGGGCGACGCCATGAAAAAAAAAAAAGGGATCGGGCGTAAAAATAACTCGGCGGAAGGCCGCGGTCGATCGAAACGACGGAGGAAACGACGACTGTGTAGGCCCTTAATTCAGCGATTCCGCAGATAACGGAAGCCCTTGAAAATAAAGTTGCCGGCTTCTCCAGGGGGAAACGACCAAGTCAATATTGTCTTCCCGTACTAAGCGCGGCAAAGTACACCGCGGCGGAGAGTGAGAGAGACAGGCGTAACGGTGCCGCGCAGGAAACTTTATATATCCCGGTGCGTAGTTGCGAACAAACTTGACGGAACCCAACAATAAGGCAAAGTTCCGTCTCTTCGACCGCTCGTTTTTCTCGCTGGCTAAAAATAAATACACGGCAACCTCATCGGCCGCATCCTCGGCGGGAATCGACTCCCGTCTTCGTCGTTCGATCACCCCGGGAGACACGCGCGCGTCACTTGGCCCCGGCGCGGGAGAAAAATAACCGCATCGCAGTCAAACTCCCCTAAATCCGTCGCTCAAAATGTTAGGGGAGCCTCTCCTCGAGCGGAAACGCTCAACGTTTCCCTAACATCGTCGAAACGGTTCGATGTAATCTGCTGGTTAACTGTCGTCTAAAAGTGTGCCTCGCCACCAGCTGATTTATCGGCTATGCAGCGAGGAAAGCTTTATTTGTTCCGTGAATTTCGAAACCGCGAAGACGTCAATTATTCAAAGACGTTGTGAAATATTTTAATAACGCCGATTTCAAGCGTGATTCCCTTCCAGTGTTTCCTGGAGTAACGGAGTGAATGAAACTGAATACTGGTACTGAGGGGTGTATAGGTACTTGTAATTACTAGAGTTATCTGCATCCACCGTTTATTCGAGAAAAGCATGCTTCACATTTATGTTTCTAACTTTTAATTAAGCTTGCCCGTATAATCGCGGGAAATTAAGCCAACAGAGGCAGAGTTGAATAATACACATTATACAGTCAGACAACCATACTATTTTTTGTAGGCGAGAATTATTAAAGCTATTAATATAATGCGCCGCGCGTGAAGGGCCAGGAGCCAATATCATTTTAATCGGGATTTCAACTGAAACTCGATCGGGGACAATCCTTGTGTTTCGTAATAACGTTATTGGGCCGAGTTTGTCGCGTTGCCGCGGAGGGCAATAGAATCCGCCGAGACTTTCCCCAAGTATGTAACTTTCAGTGGCCCGGCTGCAGGCCGGGAATAAAGTCTCAAGTATCCGCCGTTGCTCGGCCATAGCCCATAGACCCAGGTCGCGATAAAATCTAATGAGACGTCGGAGAGCCCGGGAATCCCACCGAGAAACGAAATTACAGATTCTCTACCCTATATTTTGCCCGTCTAACGTTCGACGTCCGATCTTTTATTAACGCCCGGGCCCCGGAATCGATTTTTCAATTCCGCCCGGGGAACCTAACGCCCCTGACGCAACCGCCTCTTTCAGAAAATGTTAATCCACGATATTGCCGTTCCCATCGACGCGCCGTTTAATTCGCCCTTAGATTCGTGGAAACGGCTCTGCGATGCCCCTCGGATATTGAATGTTTAAACTTCTGGGCAACAGATCTCAGGCTCCAAACGATGGGTGTCTAAATAAAAATGGATAGGTGCTATCCCAACGACTGTCAGTCAATGATTTTTTACCTAAAAATTTTCGTATTTGTTATTTTATATATTATTCAAAATACCACAGTTTATAGTTGAGTGTTCATAAGTTTCTACAAAAGAAACAATTCTCAAAAATATGTGCAATTCTTTGTGAAAAAAAAAATAATGGATCCATAAGAAACGAAAACTTCTCACATTTTTTATTTACTTTCTAGCTGCTATTTCTTTTTTGTTCATTCTTGTGTTTCTACCTTTATGTAGTAGTCCTCTATTGGTTTTCTCTATTTTCTGCGTATCAAAGGGTTTCCCCATAAATAAAAAAAATAGAGAACAGTGACTTCAGCTACCGATGATCACTCTAATACTATCCAGAATTCTCGAGCAACGATACCCTGTTTACCATCGATTAGTGGACTAAATCAAAGAACTCCCCACGAATGCCTGCACCCCAGTAAGCAACCCTTCCACCTCGCTCGTCGCACAAGTGCACGCTGCAGTGCTCGAAAATGAATCGACCCTCACGGCAGTCTGTCGCGTCGAGGCGAAGGGAATAATGCACGAGCGCGGAATTCAGCGGGCAAGGAGTCAAAAGGATACGTTTGCTCCGCGAGAGTGTCTTTCGCGCGGCGATAAGAGAGCGAGAGCCAGTGGACGGAGAATACGCCCGCATCGGTGTACGTGTATCGCTCTCCTTTGTCGAATGTTCCCCGGGGTGCACGGCCGGGCAGCGTATCGTTCGCATTAGCCTCTTTACGATCGATTAATTCCTCGGCCGCGGAACAAAACATCTCGGCGTGTGAACGATCCATAAAGTCGCCGGCGGCGGCCCGGCGACGGGGCTTTGTCGACGCGCTTAGGCGACGACAAAGCGCGGGCGATAAAAATACTCACGTGAAACTCGCGACTCCCGTCAGCCGATTAGCGGCTCGATCGCGGGCTTTTCCAGATGAATCGCCTCCCGGCCGCGAACCAAACAGATCCGACTCCCCCGCGAGATCCTCCGCGAAACTGAATCACACGCTCGGGCGCCGTCGAACCTCTCCTTCGATTAGAGATACATACGCGCGGCCGAGCTCGGGTAAAAGAACGAGCGAGGCAATTTCAATGGGACGTACTGCGCCGTTCCGCGAGCGATATGGATTTTCCAACGGCGCAGCGAAATTGGAGGCGATATGCAGTTATTCATGTGTTTAGTATAAATGCTGGATGTAGTCGTATGTGTCTCTTGGAGGGAAAGGTATAAGAAAATGTGCGGGGTGAATAGCTTGTCTCTTCGTATCATGCTTGTCGAAATTATTGGAATTACGGAAAACTTTTCTCTCTTTCGTAGCGGAGACTTGAGACCGAGCAGGTGGACAGTTTTAACAATTACTCGTAATCTGTATGTTTCTATGGCAAGGGGACATTCAGGTGTTCCGTTTCTCGTGACTTATGTCACGGTCCGAGTACAGAATTTTACTCAATGTCGCGGCAGAGCTTGATGAATAACTGATTGAATATTTCGATTGGTTCAAGAATTTAAAGGGGAAGAGTCGAAGTAGCGGGATTTAATTTATTATTCGTATAATTTAATAAAAGGCACAAGGCAACTTTTTGAGAAAGCTTTTTCACGTACCGTCGAATAAATTAATTATTGCCACTGGGATAACTTTGGCTCTATTATTATCTGATTATAATAAATAATGAATAATATCTCGGTATTATTCTCAGACAAAATGGATCTTAAAGTAGGCAATTGAAGCTACCCAAGGCACTTTGAGAATACATAACACCTGTTCTACGACAGATGGTACAGGAATTAGTTTTAATTTATTATTCAAATAATTTAATAAAAGGCACAAGGCAACTGTACCCTTTTTGAGAAACCTTTTTCACGTACCGTCGAATGAATTAATTTTAGCCACGGGGATAACTTTGGCTTTATTATTATCTGATTATAATAAATAATGAATAATATCTCAGTATTATTCTCAGACAAAATTGATCTTAAAGTAGGCAATTGAAGCTATCCAAGGCACATTGAGAATACATAACACCTGTTCTAAAATCTAATTTTGTGGTGAAAGGTTACCCCAGTGGTCAAAGTCACCCCATTCGACAATACAGGAAAATGAATGTCACAGTGTCTTCCCGAGAGAATTCTACTTATAAATTTAATGAACATGATTGATGAAAAGAACTACGCGAACCTATCGCATGATCTCCCTCTAAATAACGCGAAACAGTTATCCTCTCTGTCGTAAATTCCTAAATACCCTCTATAACAGGTATTCAAGAATAATGCCGAACGTATCATGAAATGCATCCCTTACGCCAACCCCCAATCACAACTGTCCCACAAAACACCCCGGAATATTCAACGCTAACGCAGTCGTATACGCCGATGTCCCTATTACGGCTATATTTATACGGGCAATAATCGGCCACATAAAATCTCCGAAACGGGACAAATCGCCGGAGATAACAATTGGCGTCGATTTCGCTCGGATCAGCGAAGATGTCGCCGGGGTACGCGCGCTGGTTCGAGGGAGGCTAGCGCGAATTACCGTGCTCGTGTCCCCGCGATTCTCGAATTAACGAGCCTGGCTCGCGGGCTAATGAAAATGTACAGTTAAATTAGCACCGTCTACCGTTTGGGCCTCGGCCAGCCGCGTGATTTACAAGCACAATAATTCGAGCGCGAGACCCGAGCCGCGGAATCGGGTTAGAAACAACGCGCCAAAGATTCCACCAATCTCAGCTTGCCGCCCGATGCCTCTATCAAACATTTCCATGGAAACGCAAGATTTGTACTCACTGTTTCGATGGATCCGACGCGCGAGTCCCACTGGAGGAATCGCCGGAAAATCGGTGTGCCCTCGAATCGGAGGGGAAGCGTGCCTGTCCCCGGCTGATTCGTTGGCTCGGTGTTCCAAAACAAACGTCGATCGTCACGTGTCACACAGAGAGGCACGCGACGCACCAGGGGAATCCAGTGACCGATTCTCCTCTGGCCACGGGTAAACAAAAACACTGCGCGCAACGCGTCGGCCGGGCGATTCACGAACGTTCTCTTCGCTCTCGGTCGCGCTTCGACTCGGCTCGGCGTCGACTGGCACTCAATCACACGGATCACCTTCCTCCACGTCTTTTATCCAGAGCGAAACGGGCCCCGTGGTTCGAATCCGGCGGCAGGCAGCCGCTGTTTTGGCGGGTTTCCCGAGGATGCCGCTAGAGCGCCTTTAATTCACGAAGCTTGCAGCTCCTGGCGATCGTCGACCGTCAGGCATCGATCGTCGATCGAACCCCGGCCGATCGGAGCGAAGACAATGCCCACGCGTGGTGCTCCCCGTGCTCCCTGGTCTTGGATCGACACGAGGTAAGCGCGTCAGCACCGCGGGGGCGGCGAAAAAAAGCGACGCGAGTGGTCGTGCACGAGTAGCGAACGACGGGCGAGAAGAGGTCGAGAGAGTGGAACGACCGACGCGGCGACGGTCGCGTGGTATCGATTCGTGGCCGTGGAAAGCCGGCGAGGCAGCCGAGATAGAGATAGAGATGGGGATAGAGATAGAGGCAGAGAGAGCGAGAGAGAGGGAGAGCTTCTTCTTCGTCTTCTCTCCCTCTTTTGCCCGTCGTGTCCGTTGGCCGCTGCTGGCGTCCTCTCTCTCCCTCTCTCTTCTTCCCTCTGACCGTTCGTTTCCGAGCCTCGTGCAGTGCGGCGAGCGCGCACGGCTCCAGAGTCCGAGAGCGGCCAGTGCGTGTGCCCCCGTTGGTCGCGTGGCGATTTTCCGCACGATCGAGCTTCGCCTCCCGAAGTGGCCCGTGCTCTCGCACTCACACTCTCTCTCTCTCTCTCTCTCTCTCTCTCTCTCTGTCTCTATGTACAGTCGCGTTAACGAGAGTGATTGTTACGTTGGACGATTCACGGCGACGGACGATGACACACAACGTGCGTAGCGGTGCGACGCGCACGTACCACGAAAGAGAGACGCGTCTCCCTCGAACGTCCGGGTCGGACTGAGCGCGGCGGGGCGATCCGGACACCCATGGAGTCGTTCGAGGTACCGACTACCCCCACCCGGAGGAGCCACGCTTCGGCTTTCCCAACCCTCGTCCTGCGCCTGCTTTCCCCGCTTCAACCCCCCACGGCCGCGGGTAGTGATGGCCATTCGACGCTCCCTTCGCCACGAGTTCCCGAGCAATTCCGCGTCAGGTCGCTGAACACGCTGAGTCGTTTCTCCTGTTTTAAAATCGGCAACTTTGCGGCTCGGCCGACAGGGGAGAGTGGTAGCTGACCAGTGGCGGATTTAAGGGAAATGGCCCAGGTGGCAAACGATACGAGGGGATATAAAGATATAGTTGACTAAAGACGGTCTAAGCGTAGTAACGCAGTAGTGTTCACAAAATTATAATTTTATTTTTGGAAAATGGGGGCTTCTGGGCTTTAAATCCGCCACTGTAGCTGACTTCAGTTTTCGAATTTTCTGGCACATGTAGAAGACGTTAGCCATTTGCACGGATCATTTACATCACGATGCTGATAGTAGTCATTCTGAGACTGACGTCTTTAGAATTTCAGGGGTTAATAACTAAACAGTGAGTTTAATGGCGACAGAAAAAAATTGAGTGGAAGTTTGTTTCGAAAAAGTAATTTTAAACGGATTGTTGTGGATGATCCACGTTGTATCGTGCAACTGGTAGCTATGCAAATGAATATTCGTAATTCCATGATCGTTGCCCATTTGGCAAAGATTGGCATCATAAAGAGGATGAATAAGTGGATTTCGCATGAACGGCGAGACTTAAACGCGAGCTTAAACGAATGAAAGGGGGCAAACAAAATCCATTTCTGAAAGAAATCGCCGCTCGTTGCGAGAGATAGGTTTTATACGACAGTGGATATCAATCAGAAAAAGGGCTACGTAAACTTGAACTTGTACACCCCCAGAAATTGGAATTTTTTGAACGAGTTTGCCAAACGTACAACGATGCCCAAGCATTGTTACCATTTTTATTGCATCACTCGATCATTGCATTGGCGAAAGTTACCCTTATTTTCAAAAGATCTGCAGATTTCAAGAATTCGAAAGCTTTCAGGGCATCGAAGTTTCGTAATAAGATAGTTAGGTTATCGAGGACTTACCAAACTTACCAAGAATACTCAATTCTTGATTAATACTCGCGATAAGAAAGTTTCGTCCTCTGTTCAAAGCGACTCGAGCCGCCTCAAACCCCTCACTACCCGCACCCTACCCCTCTGTATTCCTGCCCTCTCTTTTCCATCCCCTTATGCTTTTCTTTCCTTCTCCTTCCTCCTCGCGCTCTCCCTACCCACATTTCCCTGCCCTTTTACGTCACTCGGCCTCTCTTTCCCACCGCTTTTCATCCCCCTTTCTCTCGCCGCCACCCTCTCGAACAGCGCCGTGCGCTCTTGAAGCTGCATCACTCCCCTTCCACCACCCGCGCTCCGTCCTACGCTCTTCCTTCAGCCCTCTACGTGCCACCTTTCGCCCCTTCCTTCAAGGTTTTAAGGCCCGTTCAGCCGCAGTGTTGCCGATTTAGCGGGAACGCCACTCTTGACGGTGGATCAATCTTTCTATTGATTTCGTTTAGGGCAACACCCCCCCCCCCCTCTTCCCACCTGTACACGAGTCACCCAACATCCTTTGTTTCCCTCAGGTGTCCCTCAGCCCTGCACGCCGTCTAAGCGGCAGAAGCTTCCGCGGATCCTTTGATCCGCAGATTCAGCATCGTAGCTCTTCAGTGTACACATAACTTTCGTAGCTAGATAATTGATTGGAATTCAACTCCGCCGTCCGGCCCGTACATCAGATTTGCCCCAGTTTTAAGCAATTCGAATGGATAAACTTTAATTGTCGTTGAGTTCGAGTGGCTCGAACAGTCGACTGCCCGCGTCGCCCAACGCTGCGAGGATCGAGCTTTGGTACATTGCCATCGCGGCTCCGACGCCGTTCCCTCCACCCCCCCCCGTTCCCTTTCTTTTTTAATACATTCTGTCACTGATTTATCGCGCGCTTCTGAATCGCGCAAACGTGATTTATGCCTCTCATTGGGCAAGAAAGATCGCGAGTCGGTTCCCGGAGCGACTGCTGCGCGAATACATCTTGCGAACGGGGCCGCCGCCGGCAACCTAAACTCGCCAATCGCATAATGGATACCCGTATATATCTTTGGGCTTGGCCGGGCGCGAGGGAATCAAGATTGAGACGAGCGAGCGCGAGCCCGCGCGAGTGCGATTGGCCGAATCAAACGGGGTCGGGCGATACCCCTCGCGTTCCCGCCGCAGAAAAACCGGCATGCAGAAATTCCCGCCGCCGTGCCTCGTTAAATAATCATTCCTAGATCCATTCTAAACCCTCCTCCTAGTAATTTAGTCTATCTGCAATAGTAGCGCGGAGGCTTTTGACTTTTAATAGACAATACGCCGTTAAAACATCAAATATACATAGCTCCCTAAAGCTAGGTTTTTCTATACACGACTGGACTCAAGGTCAAGAATTTCAAAGTCGATTTCCTCGAAAATGAAGCGCAATATCAAAAATTGTTATTCCTTTTTCTCGACTTATTTACTCGTTATAAGTCGAAAAGAAAGGGTAACTTTTTTTTATATCAAGCTTCATTTTCGAGAAAATCGACTTTGAAATTCTTGTCGAACGACTCGCGAAAATCCTCCGCTCGCTTAAGAGGTTAATCTTCCCCCCCCCCCCTCCCCCCATCGGCCGGCATTCGGGATGGCTTAATTGCCAGATAAATCTATCTAACTGGGCAACCACCGGCAGTCTCACCCAATAAGCCGACTTGTTTCGCGCTGGGTACGTGTAACTGGCAATTAGCAGGCGGCGAGGACGTTATTATTAAGCATACCGAAAAGTTGACGTCCCCAGTCAAGTGGCTGGGCCCGCGACTTTAGAAACTTTACACGGCTAACGCTGGTCCCGGCCGCCGTGGGGATTTTCCTGGCATGTTTATTAATCGGGTGTTACATCGCGCCCGCGTGCAAGCTCGCCAGCGGTGGAACCGGGAGGAGACCTCGTGGGACACGGGCGGAAAAATCAGAGCGGTGTCGAAAAGGAGTGACCGGGAGGGAAGTTTAAAAGCGAACGGCAATTCCGAGGTCAAAGGCTTCGGACAGGGGGATATCGACACGCCGTGAGAGGACTGCAACCGATAGGGTGAAAATACATTGTACGGTCTTATGTGCACGGCTTTCCAGCTTCCTCGTTCGGCCGCGAAATAAAAACTCGAACACCGCGGCCAGGATTGAAACGGTCTCGCAAATATCCTCGCGATATTCCCTTGTCTCTCGAGATGTCGACCCTCGGCCATTCCCGGCATACCTGGCCGCAAGACGCAACAACACGAATTCCTTTTTCCCAGCCAGGTATGCTTTGCCGAGATTTCATAAAGCCTGCCCGAAGAATATCTTAACGAGTATCGTCTATCCGAGGGCGCTATTGGGCCAGCGCCACGAATTACAATTGACGGATTCCGAGCCCGACGTTCGATGGAATTCGATGCATACTTCCAGACGATCGGCGGCAAAGATATTGCGTGCCTCCGTAAATTAACGCTGTAAAGTATCGCTGTGTGGCGGGCTGCAAGCCTGCCACTGGCATTTTCAGCGATCTGCTCGCTGCCCTTCCGATAATTTAATGTCGAAGAAATTGGTTTATCGATGCAGGTGTGGTTTTCAGTTATCCATGTACAAATGGTGTATTTATGTATACAGGGGGTTTATAAAAAATGTGGGACATTTTTTTCAGGATCGGGTATAGAAAAGTTGGTACACGCATACATATGTCTGATAATGCTTAGTTTTGCAGGCATAAGCATACACATAGGGGTAGGGTAAACTCGGTTAAGTTCGTGGCACAGGTTACTCCGTGATACTTTTTCATTTATCTGTAACTCGAAATTGTCGGACTCAATTTAAATGGAACAAAAACTAACAGACAGCGTTGATCTTCTAGTTTACGTTGTGGTAAAATAATTAGTCAATTGAAGTTAGTCTGATAGAGTGAAAGAGCTTTTTGTTCCAGCAGCGCATTATTCGTGAAATTTGTCGTGCTAGTTGTGGACGATCGCTTGATTATGTATTATATGTGCTTTAGAAGATAAATGGAAAGTTCAAACTGCAGGTAAGTGATGGTAAAATGACACTTTAACAAATCTTACTCTTGAAATTAACATACAATAAGACATCAGTGTTATTTTTGCTTATGAAAAGTGACTAAATTCTTATTTTTTGTGCGCCCGAGTCTGCGTTTCTGATTGTGCTGTTAGAAAAATTCTGATGGCAAATACCAGATACCATGTTTATTTACGTCTCAGACATCTAACGATCATGAAACGATTGATTATACACAAAATAACAATAATATAAAATAATATGAAATAATATAAAATAATATAAAATAATGTAAAATAATTTAAAATAATGTAAACTAATGTAAACTAATGTTAAATAATATAAAATAATATAAAAAAAGTAGCTGATGGCCATATCACGGGCTAGCGAGAACTATCACGGAGTTACCAGAGTACTATAACGGAGTAACCAGAGCTATCACGGAGTAACCAGAGTATGTCATGACAACTTAATTTTGTATATTTTCAATTAAATATACTTAATAAATTTCTGTTAACCTATTATTTGTTTCTCTGATGTCTGACCTATCATTATATCCTAGACTCACTTTCAGAGTATGTAAATACACTGTCCAACACGATTTTTGGTCCGTAATATTCGCTGGGTGATTCTTGTATAGTTTTTTCCCCGGAACACGAATCCGCAAGCAGAATTGCTCTATCACCCTCAACTTTTAAGAAAATCGATTTTGAAAAAAATTGCAAATTTTCAACTTTGAACATCTTTTGTGTTGAAACGGTAATAGATCTTCGGTTGCTCGTTTCGTCATATTATTCTATGAATTCTCCCGAATACAACGATATAAGTTATTATTGCATTATAATCATTTAAATATGTTTAAACAACGATCAAATGGAAAATGACACCCGAAATGCACCCATTTTTGAAGATATCTCAATTTATTTCCAAAACTAAGGGTCTAGTAAAAAATCTGACCATTCCACGCGATGCAACAGACATTTTTCCTTTGGAAATCATCAACAAAAGTGGTATATCATGTTTTGTTTTCAATACAGAAGCGAAATAGTTTGTCAAAACGCGCGGCGTCGACAGTGGTAGTCAACGGCGGCGCGCGATCCACTGCCGCTCAGCGTAACACAATCGCTCGCGCCTGACGTGACTTACCACTTTTGTTGATGCTTTCCGAAGGAAAAACGTCAGCTGCATCGCGTGGAATGGTCAGATTTTATCCTAGACCCTTAGTTTTGGAAATAAATTGAAAGATGTCTTAAAAAATTAGTGCATTTTGGGTATCCTTTTCCCTTTGAACGTTGTTTAAACATATTCAAATCTTCATAATGCAATAATAACTTATGTTGTTGTACTCGGAAGGGTTGAAAAAATAATTTGACGCAAGGAGCAGCCAAATAAGTATTATCGTTTCGACACAAAAAATGTTCAAAGTTGAAAATTTGCAGTTTTTTTCAAAATCGAGTTTCTCAAAAACTGAGGGTGATTCGTGTTCAGGACGATATACTCTACAAGAAACACCCAGTGGATATTGCGGAACAGAAATAAAGTTTCATTTTGTTGGACTGTGATATTAGCAGTTAATAGACAAATTCTAAAACTATCACGGACTTACCCGAGTTTACCCTATACCAGGGCTGTACAAGGAGCTGTTTTCGGCGCCTAGCGGCGAGCAACCCACCTGGCTCGTTGCTAAGGTTAGAATCGGTGAGGAGAATTGAAGTAGTGTATGTGCGTTCTCGTAGGCTCGTAGCGTCAGTATATATGACTGGGTTCAAGTCACACCAAATGCACGTACACTACTGCAGTTCTCCTCACCGATCCTAACCTTAGCAACGAGACAGGTGGGTTGCTCGTCGCTAGGCGCCGAAAACAGCTCCTTGTGCAGCCCTGCCCTATACCAACTTTTTTTATTATTCTGGTAAGTACAATCGATCCCAAAAAATTGTCCCACATATTTATAAACACCCTGTATCCACCCTCGTTAAAATCCCTGATATTTCTTCGATACTTTGCAACGCAGTATTGCGTCCGTCCGATTGGCTGATACGTACAGCGAACCTCTCCATTATTCTCGTTTGATCGGCGTCTAAAAGTCCCGAGCATTCTCGACATAAAATATCCGAGAATTCTGCTTGCACAGAGGAGCGCCGCGGATACCAGTCCTTTTTTCTATCACATTTGCTGGGATCAGAAACGAATTTCGCGCGGCGGCGTAGTAAAAGCAAAGGAGCCCCTCTCTCCCATGACGATGAAAGCCAAAAACGGTAATCCGGTCGTTCTCGTTGAAGGGCCGAACGGTTTTTCGCGAGTATATGCGAGAAGCCGGCCTAAAGCAACCGGGAACACGGCTCCCTCTTCTCGCCCCTGCTGCCGCCCGCCCTCCCTTTATCGGCCCTCCCCGCGAATTTGCTGAAAAGGGACGAGGACCCTTGTCGAGCGCCAAGATATTTCACGTTGGATCACCGTCGGCTATCCCTCTGGCCGTATATCTTGCATCGCGGAACTGCTCCACGGGAAGTTCGATTCGATCGGCCGAATGCAAATGCCGTGAACGTCCAGCTCGCGTTACGTACGTCCGCTTCAGCGACGAACGTACACTCCGCACGCTATAGGTGCCTCGAGTAAAAAGAAACGAGGGTGAACGATTAGCCTACGTATCGTGAGAGGAAGAAATATAATGGGGTCGTAAAAGTAGCTGAGGGTAAAAACTGTAGTAGGTACTACATTCTTTGGGTGGGTATACCGAAGAGAGCCGAAGTTCTGGTGGAACCATTAGGTAGGTACAGTGGTAAGAATTTCTATGGCGTTATCTATCTATCTTCATCTATTCTAGTATATAAAAAGTTGTATCACTCACTCGTTCGTCAACGTCCTGCCCAAACCGCTGAACCTAGAAACATGAAATTCGGAAAGTAGGTATATTCCTTTTACAACGTAGGTGCTGGATAAGAAGTGATATTTTTATATTTCAACCCTGAAGGAGTGAAAAGGGGTAAAATGTTTTTTCGCGGACTCCTTAATATCTCTTAGACCCCATTAGATATCAACTTGGTTTTTAATTAGAAAGGTTAGCAACACAAAAGCCTAAAAACAAATTTCAAAATTTTGCCTTAATCCAACCCTAAGGCGGTGAAAAGGGGTAAAATATGTTTTCACAGACTCCTTAGTATCTCTTAGTTCTGATTACATATCAACTCGGTTTTTACTTATAAAGGTAATCCACACAGATTCCTAAAAACCAACATATATATATATACGTTGGTTAAAAATTACTTAAAAAAACAGATATAAAAGTAATTCCTTTTAATAATTATTCTACCGTAGCTAGGCACGGCTATTTTGCTAGCACCGATAATAAACACACTAACTATTATGATATTGTTATCATCAACGGGATACCATTAAATTTCTTACCCGCTCCGCGATACCACCTGCTACCAACGTCCAATCATCATTGATTTATTAAGATTGTTCACTCCAGTTTCTTTTCCCCCAACTCCGCGTTTGCCACGTTCGTGAGAACGGTTCCAACGGCGCGAACAACGGGCCGTGCTTGTCATTATCGATCAGAACGCTCGAAACCGATTGTTAACCGCACGACTCGACGTTTACGGCCGGTCATGAGAGAGGCACGTAGAAATCTCGCCGAAATAGCACGCGAAAAGGTGCTTTCGAATCTAAATATTTCGCAAATAGGAGGGGAACAGAGGCGGGCGCGGTGGAAAATTTAAAAGTTTGCCGACCTGCGGGGGAACTCTGGAAATAAAATTTTTATAGATTATACGCTACAGGTGGAGAATACTCCGTTGCCGTGTCTGCGCTGGGCAACGCGTTGCAACGGTGGAAAGTTTAAAAAACATTCCGGGAATGCATTATCGTGTCGGTCCTCGACTGCAACGAACCCCCTCCGCATGTCTGCCGCGCGAACGTCTCTTGCATTGATATCGAATGTGTCTGCTATTCTTGAAAATCAATGCCTCTCCTAAAACGCATTCTGGTCTCTCGCACTTGACATTCTCTTGCAGTCGAGTTGTATCGAGTGTGGCGCACAACAGAAAGTTTACACCATTTAAAATAGAATAACTTTTTTAAAAATGGTCCAAACGACTTGAGTTTTTGTGAGAAGCTAGAAGGTTTAGTTTACCTACTAGGTAACATGTTCCGCCGTTTTAGAAAAAATTGCAATTGGTCGGAAGAGCGACCCATACAGCACACTCCGTTGCAGAAAGGTTGCAGAAAGGTTGCAGTTACGTTGCTGTGCAATGTTGTACAGGGGCGGGCATAGGAAGATTCCTGCAACATTTCAGCAATGTTGCGGTGCAATATTACTCCTGCAACGTTTCGGCAATGGTTACGCAACGTTTCGGCAATGGTCACGCAACGTTTCGGAGATTTTACAGCAACTCTCTCGCAACGTTTCTGAGATTTTATAGAAATTGTCCCGCAACGTTTCGGAGATTTTACAACAACTTTCTCGCAACGTTTCGGAGATTTTACAGCAATTGTCTCGCAACGTTTCGGAGATTTTACAGCAATTGTCTCGCAACTTTTCGGAGATTTTACAACAAAGGTCTCGCAGTAACCAGGGCTCAAAAACTGTTATAATATCGATTTAGTATATAGATTTAGTATAATATCGTAGTATACCTAATATACAGTGTATATTAAGTTACGCTTTGTGTAACATAATATAATTTATGACAATTTAGTGCAATAAGTAGCAGACGATGTAAGCTCAATTGATTGTATGCTTTATGTAAACTATGGGACTTGTCTCGTTTATAACTGAAAGTATATGATCTCAAAAATACGCGTTGACGTATTCCGTGCGTTATAAGGTGGGCCTCATGTAAAATCTCCGAAACGTTGCGAGAAAGTTGCTGTAAAATCTCCGAAACGTTGCGGGACAATTGCTATAAAATCTCAGAAACGTTGCGAGAAAGTTGCTGTAAAATTTCCGAAACGTTGCGAGAAAGTTGCTGCAAAATCTCCGAAACTTTGCGGGAGAATTGCCTACAACATCTCGGAAACACTGCAGAAATATTTCATGCAATGTTGCACAGGGGCGGACATAGGAAGATTTCTGCAACATCTCAGAAATATTACCTGCAATGTTACAATGTTGCACCGCAACGTAACTGCAACCTTTCTGCAACGTAGTGTGCTGTATGGGTAAGGCCGTTTTTTCAACATTTTTATCTGAGTCACTAATTAAAATGTTCATAATGCCATTTGTAGATTTAAGTAAGTTACCTATATACATGCTGAATATTTCATCGAAATCGGTTGATCTAGAAACAAGCGCCAGGCATCGAAATATTCGAAATATGTAAGAATCTTTATTACAATTATGTCAAATGTTGAAAAAACGATCTATTTTTTAGAGGAGAAAAACTATTTTCTCCACTATTCCTCCCAATTGCATATTTTTCCAAAACGATGAAACACATCACCCAATAGTACCTAAACTAATCGTTCTAGCTTCTGAAAAAAACTCAAGTCATTCGAACCAATTTTAAAAAAGTTATTCTGTTTTAAAACCTGTAAACTCTCTTTCATCCACTGCTGTACACATCTTCTCTTTTCCTCCCATCAAAATTCCATTAACCTTCCAATAAACCAGTCATCGTCCCGAAACTATCACCCGTCATCTTTCCCCTTTCGAAAGAACGGATCTCGCGCAGCTGCGGAAAGCTGTCCGAAACGCAGGCCAGTGTAGCCGATGCCAGTCTGTACAATGACGGATCTTGGTCGGTTCCGGGTGGATGGCCAGTGGAAGGCCGGTGGCCGAATCCCCATGGAAAAGAGAACGAAGCTGACGCGGAGCCCGCACAGGAAACGAAGGTTTTCGGCGGCGTTTGTTCCGGGACTGCCGCAACACGAGTTACGGATAATAACGGCGGGCTATCCAGCAGCCACCGGAGTCAAACCGCAAGCCCATCAACATACGCCGCACGTACCGTTCGTGCACATGCATACGTGCAGGTGCAGCTGCAGTTCGGCCGATCTGCGCTACAATAGAATACCGGAGCGATCCCCGTGCACGTAGGTACACGCCGCTGATCGAAAGTTTGCGTACGACCGCCGTGCCCCGCGTCTTGCGGATGGGCGCAAAATGCGCCTCGGTCCGCTCGCTCGTTTCTTAATTGCCAGCTCCGCGACGAGGCGGAGGAAGCTTCAGATGGGGACGCAGGAAAGTTGGTTACGGGGACACGGGCATCATAATTCCGCGAGAATTATAATTTAAAATGTCCGGGGCGCTCTCGCGCGGCGACTCATTAACGTCGTCCAGCTCCGTTTTCCCGCGGAGCAATTCAATTCAGAGCTGGGAATTAAGAGGAGCCCCGTCGCGGCAGCTCGATCGCGGCATTTATTCGAAATTAGATACGGAAATTCAGCGGCTCCGTGACCTCCTTAGAATCTCGCCCCCCCCAGCTCGTTCCTCAACGGGATACACATTTCAGCTTGGCAACCGCCGTTCCATTTCGCGTCCACATATTCGCTCTATAAATGCCTCCGTACGCGCGTAAGAATTTGAATAAACTGACGTTCGTAAATGCGGGGAAAGTTTACAGAAGTCGGCCTGCGGTGCTGTGTACGGGGAGAGGGACACGCGCGTGTCTACGTGCCCGTGTTCCGCATTCGATCCGGTTACGCGCGCGGGCATGTTGCATCAAATAGTTGCATTCATAAAGACAGCCGCGGGCACACACGTACGGGACGAAGATTTATAGAAGCACGTATAGATTCTACGGGGAGCGATCCAGCATGCTCAGCTTGCTCCTCGATCGCGTATTTCCTCTGCGAGACCCGTTCAGGCCAGATGGAAATGATTCTCTGAAATACTGAAATATTGAAAGTCGGGGGTCGAAGCGAGCCAGCGTCGGAATAAATCATAATTATCTGGTATTAAAGTGCCGCCGGTGATTGTTGTGCGATTAATTCGATCTGGCAGAAGTTGTCGCACAGACGCAGTGGCGCGCGCCTAATTCCAGGCATTAACGAAATCTCGGCTGCATTCTCCGCAGACGAGTAGCACGTGTCCGTGTACACCGCACGAATACGCTGGCGTTAACGAGGCTCCTTGGATGCAACTACGTATGCACCGATCGACGGATACGAAGGGGACGTCCGTGTCCCCGCGGGATGCATTATACACGCTCGAAGCCATACAGAGTGTCTCTGGTGTGCAAGACGGAAGGGATTCGACCGATACGGAGTGGATAAATATTGCTTTCAATTAGTTGAATTATCTATTTAATCACTCGGGAGTCTATTGTCACAATAGTACTGTGTGCGATAAGTACCTAGCTTACGAAAGGAAATAACTTGTGGTAAGAGATATTTAAACTACCTATAATCGTTTGGCCCTCCAGCTAAAAAGCTAGATTGTGAATCTCTGGTCAGAAATAACTAATTCACCACATAAATTAATGTTCTTTGATTAGTATATTTAAGTGTTTAATATTGCAGCACCCGTAGGGTATTAGGTTTCCATATTTAGCCCACTAGGAGCTAAAGGTTGCTCATCACTGCTCTAAACTACCCCAGCGGCGGAGTAGTAGTAGGCCCATGCCTCTACGTGTAATTCTACACAATCGAATTGTTGCCAAATCTTTAACACTTTTTGTGCACTAAATCGGTTCCTTTCAAACTTGTTCTCCTTGCAACGAGCAGTATATGCTGATGTACCTAAACAACATTTAACATTAATTTTCGAATTTTTGTTTACAAATATCCACTGATCCAGGGGACAGAGGTATAGATTCACCCCTGAAATCAGTGACCATCCCTTTTTAACCCCCTGTACAAGAATCCCGCGCTAAATTCCTATAGGAACCGAATTATTTGATTTGCAAATTAAGCGGACCCAAGACAGCATTATAATCATGATGGGACAAACCTAATTTATTGAAAGCAATCGATTACCTATAATTTCCACGGATCTTCCGTAGGAAATCGCGGGGATACAATTTGCGCGATCACTGGGGCCCCGTGTACGTTTCTGATCGGCACATTTAAGCGAAGTTGCATCGGACCTGTCATTATATATCCATTATATAAAGGTGCAGCTACCGGAGCCAGAAAGGGTTTCAATTTTCTATCAGTCCGATTTATTCGCATGTGGTTTCAACAATGTTTTGCTGGAGCTTACGACGTTGTTGTGAAACGATTTCGATGTTCGAGGAAATATGCGTCGGGGCAAGAAATCACGATGGTCCGTTAATTAGCTTTTAACGAGATTTTAAAGAAAATAGTTTATAACTTTAGGTTCACTTAGCCTTGTTATCTATGGGGCACAAGCAGGACCGAGAGCGGCAAAAAGGGCGGCAAAATTGGTAGGAAGGGAGAGGAAATGAAAATCAATAAAAATGTAAAACTTTTTGAAGAATCGGTAAAAAAATAGATTATACATATTTGAATTTAGTATCAAATTTATAAATTGTTTTTAAATCACCTATATGAGGCAGTCAGAGCTAGGGTTTATACAAAAACCCACTTTTGAAAAACCCGGTTTTCGAATTTGACTATTCTAAAAAAACCGGTTAAACCGGTTTTTTAACTTTCACAATAAAAAAATTTAATTAAAATAGTAAATAAATAATTTTACTTACTTTAAAAATTTTCAGTGTTCTTAATATTATGGAATTACAAAAATATAACAAAATAAAATATACTCTATCTATACAAAACCAAATAAAAACAAAATTAAAATAGCTAACATCCGAACGAATACGCACAATTTTTGAGTTTATCTAATATTTATGGATCTACAAAACTATAACACATTAAAATAGACTGCATACAAAACCAAATGAAAAAAAGCTAAAATAACAAAAATCCGTACAAAATATAAATCTTTTAAAATGTGGTACCAAATTATAAATCTTTATTCCATTTTGTTTTTTTTTTCTGAAAATATGAACTCATGAAGATTAGTTTTACAGTAAACAGTTACCTACTACAATTTGCTTGTGTCCGAGGCGGTTTCAAGTCAAAATGTTAAGGTTTTTAATTAAATAATTAAATCATTTCTTCATATTAATTCTAGTATATAAAACCGGTTTTTAAAATTTAACACCCGGTCTTCGAATTTTACAAATTTAAAAATAAAAACCGTGTTTTAAAAACCGACAAACCAAAAAAACAAATATTAAAAAAAAAAAAATTCTTTCTATTTTATATGGTTAGCAGAGCCTGTTGGAATACGTTATTGCAACTAATTCAATTTCGAAAAAAATGTGGGTTAGTCCGTTGTTGCTCTGACTGCCTCATATAATTACTATCATACCAGGGAAAGGGTTTTGTTATTCAACAACTACCTACAAAAAAAAATCGACCCACTATCAGTGTGAAAAATTATATTTTAAAATAATTCTTTATAATTAAATACAAAAGGCGGCAAAAATAATATTTGCCCTCAGCGACGGAAAAGCCAGATCCTAGACCTGTTGTCAGCTCCGCCGCTCCGTTTCCAGACAGTTTCATCCGAGATTACCGAAGATACCTTCTGCAATATCGCTGTCGGCCAGATCCAGGCATTTGTGTTTAATTCCGAGTGCTTAATTGGCAGGACGGTGAAGCACGGGATATTTCGCAAAGTGGCGCCGATTCGAGGCGTTTGAATAAAGAACCGTGTGGACAAACGATCGAACAAACAGTTTGCAAATCTTATCCTGTACGTGACATAATTTTCCGTGACGAGATTGCCGATGTTTATACACCCAGTGACGGCGCGGAATATACCGCTAGTCCGTTAAAGCAGCGTTTCCTCTGTCGCACCGATAATGGCTTTTGTGGTCGCGCTCAAAGCGAGTAAAATTGGAAAGCCCGCACCCACGCGAAGCAACACACTCCACCGGCAACTATAATCATTAATGTAACGCATGTACTCGGTCCTCCCATTTTCCTCGTTTTCCCGCAAGGTCGAATAACTCGCAGAATCGACTTGAAAGCGAACGAAAGATTCCTCCGTCCTTGAGCTTGATATTCGAAGATGGCTGTCATAAAAAAAAAAGACGCAGACCCGACGTTACGTTCCCACCGGGAGAAATATGTTGGAAGACCCAGCGGCGCAGTTTTCGTTCGGTTCCTTCCGTCCCAACGAACGAGCTACCAGGGAACATCTTTCTCCGCGGCGCGGTGTGTACACTGGAGGTGCACCGGGGATGTTTGTCCAGCGTGGATGAAGCGGCCGGGGAGACGAGTTGAAAGCGGGACCACCTCCTGTTTCCCGCACATAATGGCGGGTGTATCGTTCGCCGATTATGGCCGAGCGGAAGCGGAAAAGAGAGGAGCGCTGTCAGCCCCTTCAGCCTAGGTAAACATGCGCGTATGTACACGTACGCGTAACGAGGTCGAGGATGAGGTCGTTCAGAAAGTGGTTGTATTCCATTAATGGCAGTGCCCGTGGACCGGCCCCGGCTCTTAAACGCGCAGCAACGGCGGCCGCCGCCCTCGTGATCTTCCAGGAGCAAGCAACGTCGGCAAACTTCTTTAGCCGAGGGGATAAGATCCACGGAAGCGTCAGGGATCGGGGACACGCGGATACTTGCCTGTCGAGGGGCCGAGAGTAAAATAGCCAAACGTGCGCGGAGGGGCAGGGGGGAGGGGGGGCATGGGTCCGTAGGAAATTCCGGGAACGACACTTTGCCTCGAGTTGCTTGCTCCTTTGAGGAGTCCCTGAGAGATTGGCGCGTGGAAATGTAGGTCCAGTAACGCGAAGGATAGGATTTCTTCGAAAGGGAGCTTGCAGAATGGTAAATGTATTTAAGGGTGAAATTAAGAATGATACTATTTGGCAGGGGCGTATAACGCGTGTGCACTTCACGCAATTCTTTGGATTTCAACGGAGTCGTAAATTTCGCTTTGCTATGGTAAGCAACGACTTATAGGAACGGATGATTCCTTTTAACATTAATAACAAGGAGCTGGTGCAAAGAATCAGGTGGAAAATCAAAGGTAATCACGCTAGGTATTACTTAACCCATTATACGAAATAGTTCCCATGTATTTTAGATGATACCTTACAGTTACCTTATTGTTCCATATCTTATAAATAATTAAATTATACTTATTTTCAAGTTTTTTAAATTTTTCCTTACAGTTTAATCATAAATTTACCTTTAGGTAGCCAAAAAGGCTGTTATTTAAGGTTTTATTACGTTAAAAATAATTATTAAAGTGGGAGGCCCTCTAAAATGATCAAAAGCCAGGACCTTACCGGTAGGTGGCGCGCCGTTATTTTGGGTTATGTATAGGGGAGACCGGGGCAAAGTGACACGAAAAAAGTTTGAAGTCGAATAACATTTTTCCCTTTCAATAAAAATGTTTGGAAATAGATTTATAATATAATTAAAACATTACTATTGATAAATGACGGATAGCAATACTTAAAATAAACTTAGAGTTTATTAAAATTCAACTTGAAAGAAATGATGCAATAGGGGTAAACTGAACTCCTATCCGGGGTAAAGTGAGGTGCCAATTTAAGAACTTTAATTAAGGATATAGGTAAATATTAACTCCTTGCGCTGGAATGACGTGTGTAGTACGGCAGCTTCTGGCTTTTTTGCACCATGGTTGCCAAAAACTATGGAAATTTTTTTGAGGTTAGTTTCTGTTCCACCGCGCCGCGTGGTTTTCTAGCCAGCTGACAGGTTAGGATATTGCGCACATCACTTGCGCATTGGTTCTTAGCAGCCATTTGCAGCTCAGTTTACCCCGAATGTGTCCTCAGTAGAAAATTAATTATTTAAAAATGTTAGGATTAATGTTTTTTCAAACGCGTGTACATGTATGTTTATAAGCTTCTTATAAGCACGCAGAAAAATTTTGGAGATAAAATAACACATTTAACACTCATTTATCCAAAAAGCTAAATTGAAAAGAAAACCAATTGAAAGTCTCTTAAGGGGTGACGCCTACCTACAGCGGTCGAAACAATGCGCTCCTTTGGAATTTTTTTCTAGAAAAACCGTTACACTTTTATTAATAACTATTCGTCTATTGTTAAGAGTACATCTAAAGGATAGGTCAGTATTTTTTGCGTTAAAGAATATTAAAAGATTTGAGAGTTATAAGCGATGACCGGGATGTCCTTTTTTTTAGCGGTGACCATCGTAGCTCGTAGCAGAATCATCCGAAATGAAAAAATTCGAAAGGTTTTAGATACAGTATGAAATTATCTAGGCGCTATCGGAGGGATTTCTTTTTTCCTTCTTAGTTTCTTTTTTACAGGCCAAGAAAGGAACTACTTTTTTGTTGAAAATCGATGGTTCAACTTTGCAGCGCCGCCATTTTGTCTCATAATAATTTTTCCAAAATCGGGCCCGATAGCGCCTTGATAATTTCATACTCTATCTAAAGCCTTTCGAATTTTTCATTTCGGATGATTCTGAAACGAGCTACGATGGTCACCGCAAAAAAAAAGTACATCCCGGTCATCGCTTATAACTCTCAAATCTTTTAATATTCTTTAACGCGAAAAATACTGAACTATCCTTTAGATGTACTCTTAACAATAGACGAATAGTTATTAATAAAAGTGTAACGGTTTTTCTAGAAAAAAATCCCAAAGAAGCGCATTGTTTCGACTGCTCTAGGTATGCGTCCCCCCTTAAACTTCATTTTTAATTTTTTAATCTTTCGATATCTGAATGTGCATATTTAATACATCACCAAAATTTGTAAATATATTCTATTGTTAAAGAATAAATTAAGAAAGCTCATTTTACCCCGAGGTTCACTTTGCCCCGGTCACCCCTATAGTACGGAAGAGAGTCACCTACCGTTGGTTGAGTTGATTAGGCGGCTGGCCAGTACGCAGAGGACCCGCCGACTTGTGTTCGAGTCGTCCCATCGCCCGAGGTTGTCTTTTTACAAGTTTTTATCCTTAAAACTAACGAGTATCTATATCTGAACAGCCTGCAGTTGTTGGTTTCGGAACCGAACATTCCCCACGATTTAAATACTTATCATTCAGTTCTGATAGTGTCCAGACAACTGTACACTACAACGCCGCGCAATCCGTCAGGAATGTGGCATCCCCGGTTCTCCTTGCACCCCGACACGCTCGATCCATCGATGTCGCGTTAACAACCCCCCTAATTCCGACTCGTCCCGGGCGGCGGAACGAAGCTCTTTGCATAACGGTATTATAATAAATCAGCCGATTACCAGCGGAGCGAGCTGGTCTACGAACACACGAGCGCGGCCATGCCGAAAATTGCGTCCGCGCTGTTATCGTCCGCGCATTATCAGCGCGCAAATGAAATACACGCCGGACCCGGGTCGTCGCGGGAAAATTACTTTCGAATCCGTTTATCCTAATGTCAATTCCGTCGCGACGCGGCCGGTCTCGTGCCGCCGCGCGGAAAGAACGAGTCCATCCCTCTCCCCTGCCCCGTTTCCCCTCGCACTGTCGCAGGGAAAAGACGAAAGGCTCCAGCGGGCCTGGTAAACTACATCAGCGACCTTGAGCAGCGTGTTAATTCGCATCGTAATTCAGCCCGCCACCCCCCCCCCCCTCCCCCCCCCCTCTCTTGCCGTTCGGCTGGCCCCCACCCGCCGCGCCGCACCCCCGAAATTGCGAAACTTTCTTACGACAGTGAGCGCGAGAGGAGAATTAGTTTCTCGTTAACGAAGTTTACGCTCGCGCTTATGGCGAGAGAGGGCCCCCCGTTTGCCACGTAGTTCCTTCCGCGGACGTATTTATGGCGGTGCACACGCAGGACACGCGTGCTCCGGGGCTTCCTCGACGGCTGAAAATGGCAGAGGGGTGGCCCTGCCCGCCGGAGGGTGCTCTCTCGCCGCGGCAGTTTTTTTTTTCCTCTCCTCCCTTCAGGACTCAAGCGGCGATGGGATAAGCGGTGAAAATATGGCGCTGCGCTAAACACAGTGCGTCGTTAACACCTGCTCCATCCCGTCGGAATTATCCGGGACGCCCTTCGACGACCCCCCCCCCCCCCCCCCCAGGTTTCCCTGCGCCGCGCTCGCCCTATCCGATGACAATGGAGCACGAGAGGGCCCGCGCTATTTCTTCCTGTCCTTAATGCTACGAGGGCAAACATTCGGCTCGTCGCGTCTGTCCTCTCGACGCCGATCCACCGAAGGCGGCTCGGATCGAGTGGAATTTCGACGGTAATTCAGGGCCCTCGAATGTTTCCCAAAGGGCGAGCTAACGTTTCGCACTGAGTAGCCTCGAACGGAGAGAATGTAAATAATGTAATTACGCTGTGTTTCGTATTTGTAGTAGCTTCTTCTTAGCTGCATGCTAAGTTAGCTGGGAGATTATTATCCAAGGTGGTTCGCCGGTGAACGTTGCACTGGGGGGGGGGGGGGGGGGGCTGGAGTTAGCACGCAGAAATGGTGAAAAAGGTTCGTATAAACATTTGTCTTATCTGACCTGGATTTTGTAGCAGAAAGTAGCCGGACGCTCAAAGTTTACCCCCTAACTGATTCATAGTGGCTATATAGGAATAGTTGGAAAAGTCGTGCGCGAAGAATAAAGCGTAAGTAAAAACGCTCATAATTTGAGGAGATGGTATATAGGGCATGCAACTTAAAACGAACGCTCGTTTCGTTAGATCTGCCTGCAGAATTCCCGTATCAAGGTACGCCCACCTTTTATAATGCAACCTGTACAAACTTGACGCTTTGATGTTACATTCGCCGTGTCCAAGCACTCCATCTAATACGTGACTAGCTCGAAACAAAAGTTGATTGGAGTCAACAACTCCGCTCGCTGCAATCTCCCTTCGCAAACCTGTAAATCACGAAGTTTCTCAAGATTTCTAGAAAATTTCTCTCGATATCTGCCCGCGCTGCGAGTCGGGGGGATCGATTGAAAAGCTCAAACGAAGTCGCGTACACGGTATTTGTAGGAGGGTCGGTTCACGTCATGGCGGGTTTCTAATTTTCTATAGCAATTCTCGCCGCTGGTAATCCGTGCACGCCCCAGATAAACGTAGCCCGCGAAAGCGTCGAAGGTAATACAGATATCTGAACACAGAGGATGTGCGCGTCCGAGTGGATCGATGTTGGATTAATACGATCGCCCAGCGTGAATGCTAATATCCATCGGAGATCTGTTAAATTATTCGCCAGGCTGACGTCCCGACAAATTGCTCGGTCTTTTTTCTCCCTGGCAGCAGGTAATCTAAAAACGCAGCCTTCGCGATCGAGTACTGAATGTTGCGTTGCCGATCCTCTCGGGGTAATGAGACGAATCGAGCTGGACCAGCTTTTAAGTCGGTTGATTCTAAATGTCAATATTATTTTACTTCGATACTGTCGGTATTTCTATCCTACTGGGGAAAATGTCGAACACGCACACGCCGATTTTTTGACACGTAGTGACCTGTCCAGCGAGTGAACACTTCAGCTGCATGTCTCTTAAAATTAGTATTGAAAAGTTATTATTTAATCCCCTGAATGTTATTGCTGTAAGCGAGCTGTTTTATTAATAAAGTCAGACATCCCGGAACACAATTCTGGCAAGGTTTGATAGTTATAACTTTCATTAAAAGTCTGGCAGAGGATTAAATAAAAATTGGGCCAATGACCAGTGAATGAACATAAATTTCTAGTGAATGAACGGGATAATAACGGTGGTTAGGTTTCTAATGTATTTAGACGATTTTTTGTGTAAATAATTTTCCATACTCCAATTGCAATAATATTATTGATTTGATATTTTACTAGTCTTATAAGATTATAATTACGCATAGATAAAATTTGATTTCTGGGGTGGGTTAAAATAATCTCCCACACTGGCGGCGAAAGTGCCAAGAGAAAAAAAGACCGGGTAAGCTGTTCATTCATTGGTAAAGTAAGAAATGTCCGGTGAATGAACGACCGTTCATTCATTGGTATTCACTGGTATCTCCCATCCAATGCATGAACACCTAAGAAACTCGACAAATTCTTAGAAATCCGTTATTTCATACAGTGTTTTTCGTTAATTAAAGGAACGTTAATATAACAATGTAATAATAACCTCAAATTTATCATAGGACCATTAAATGCACCTCAATATACAAATTCTGGACATCACGTAACAAGCCTTGCCTTGAACTTGTGGGACGCCACGAGGACAACTGTTAAACAAACGGAATTAATACTGTATCGATTACATATGAGCAACGCTCACTCACTGGACAGGTGACCTTATTATTTGTTATTTTCTGAAATTTTCTAAAAACCGAGCATCTATAGCTGTATCCGTCTTTAACAAAACTCGCACTTTAAAAAAAAAAATTGTCCCGCGCCTAATAGTTCTCGAGATATTACCGGAAACGTGTTCTCGACCGCAAACTTCAGGGGCTCTTTCCACCCGTTCCACATGGACGATTGCCAATAACAGAAACTACATGTCAAATATTTCTCGCTATTCTGCAAATCTGCAGTCTCATCGAAATCGGCGTGTGCGAGTTTGGGACGAGTCGAGAGCAGAGTTGACGTTCTTCCTAAGATTTATATCGACTGGAATTCGTCCATTCCATCTTCATCCGTGGTCCCAGTGAAATTGAAACTTCACTTGGTGGTGGACACGGTACGGTACACGAGTTTGGTAACGCCCTGTAGCTGTTCGTACTGCGTACAGGGAAACCGCGCGACATCGAGAGCCAATACCCCTGTGTACTGTGAAACATGATCGTCCTGTGCACAATTAGGACGGTGGTTCGCCTTTACGTCAGGCTCCTGCGGGTATGCGCGCACCTTGTACAGTGTGTCTCGAAGGGATCCCCCGGTAATCCTTAAATCGAACGGTCAATACGCTGGCGGATTAAAGGGACGAATGAAAACGCCGGGCCGGGAACGGCCTCGTGGCGTTCGACGTTCTCGTTTCAGCTTGCTCCAATTTCCCCCTTTACCGGATCCCTGAATATTCCGTGTGACATACGCCTAAATTCACCGCGACTCTCTTTCAAGGGCCTCTGTACACAGAGGAGACGAGTAAGCGGGCTTCGACTCGACGAGGCAACAGGGGAGGGTCGGGGGTGGGGGGTGGGGGGGGGTGGGGATAGTTAAAAATTTCGAGCGGGCCCAGAAGATTAGTCGGCGGAAAATACGTGCTGGGATATAATGAATGAGGTCGTCGCGGGGAGGGGGACGAAGAGGGGGGGGGGGGGGGGGATTTCTCGTTCGTATAAAATAACGGCCGATGTAGCGAGCGGCGGTCTATACTCTCTCGTGACTCGCGCGTCCCACGGTTTTTCACATGGAGGGTCCGTAGTAGAAAAGTGCGAGCAATTAAACGGTAGCGAGGAGCCGTGTGGTTGCTTTTCAGTCAACTAGCTCGACGATTATATGAACGCTTCCCCTCGTTACTTCTGCATTTTTTATTTTACCCGTCGCTGTCTCCGGGTTGACAGTAACGAAGCGATCTCATCTGTACGCGTTACGCTCTCTCTCTCTCTCTCTCTCTCTCTCTCTCTCTCTCTCTCTCTCTCTCTCTCTCTCTCTCTCTCTCTCTCTCTCCTCCCCTCTCTATCTCTCTCTCTTTAGCCCTTATGATCTCGTTAAACGCGACTCTCGGTGCTTTCGAATGGAACTTTTGCAAATGAAACGCGAAGAATTGCCTTGGCTCGCTTCAATTTTTGCGCCGTTGCCCCTGACAATTTTCCACCATCGAGCGCCGGGCTCGTGTCCTCCCTCTACCCTCGACCTACCTTCCAGCTTCTCGTTTTGCATTTCCAGCGATCGAGGATGCCTCCGCGAAGACATTTCTGCATCGTCATGCCGCCTCCGGTAATTAATCGTTACGAGAACGTTTTCCAATTCTTTTTTCCCCGCCCCTCCCACGCCCCCCCCCCACCCCCCCTCCACCCTCCCGCGTCTCGAGACAATGACTCGCAGAGGCGCGAGCAATAAACGCCTTTCACCCAACTATCCGTTTTTCAGGCAGCCCGACGCGAAACTGTTAAGAAGCAGGGTCCTCGCCTACGTCCCTCTCCGATCCTCCCCCCCCCCCCTCTCTCTCTCTCTCTCTCTCTCTCTCCCTTCCCCCGGCCGTTCGCAATTTCCATGAATTTAGTCGAAACTTGATGAGCGCGTCTCATTCTCTCTTATACAAAGGAAATTTATGGAAGCAATAAGAGCAATTTAATACGAGTCAGTGCGCCGTGCAAAATTCATCAACTGCTGTCTAACCCTCGCGCGCGGCCCGCCTTGTCTCTCCGCTCTTCGATGGAAAATTACGATGCAATTGCGCGTCGCTCTTTTTAACGAACCCAACGAAATCTTCTATTCGCCGGCAAATTCGATCGGCGATTTGTGGCCGGATATTTTACAATCCCCCCGGGGAGTTGCTTGGGATTTCAACAGAATTTCAACCCTCCCGCGGGTCCGCGAGGAAAAAGAATCACCACCGACCGCCCGGATTTTTTAAAGCAGCGTTAAATCCAATTTTATGAATTCCGACGAGCACGGGACCGTCCGACTGCCTTTCATGCAAATGTAAGGATTGCGAAGCAGAGTTATCCGAGCGTTTTTATCAAACTCCCTCGCCGCGGGTGCACAGTGTTACCGTGTTATTAGGTATGTAGGTAAAAAGCCATTTATACCTAAGTAGATCCGAAAAGTTGCAAGTCTTTGTTTCGAATTCGTATCCAGATTAAATTAACTTTTTTAATCGCAGTTCTGCTAGGCGCTAGGCGTTCTTCCCAGCTTCAAAAAACCGTGCAACGTATTCGGTAGTTATGAAATATTTACCGTTCGTCCGCTTTAAACCACCCCACTTCAACCAAATCCTTTCCACAAACAGACGCCTCGACGGTGCAACGTTTAACCCCCTACCCCCCCCCCCCCCCCCCCCCCCCCCGCCGCCGTGCGCGGCCTGCAGAAACAAATCTGCAAATTCTTTCCCCTAAGGATAGGGAAAGCTATCAAACCGATGCAAATACAGCCTCTCCTTCCCAGGATGATTTATCGCGAAAGGTCGGGCGAACTTTCCCGTGGAGCCCGATAATTAAGAAGAATCGCTGTCGCGCCCCCACCCATTCACCGATACCGCTCCACTATCGCGGGTCCCTTCCTGCAAGTTCTCGTCCGTTTCGCGGCGTCCGCGAGACCCGGGATGAAAATCGCGGCCCCCGTGGAATCCTCCTACCGACTCGCGGCCCTTGGTCACCCGTTCGCAGCGGCGATTTCCCCCGTGTGCTAAAGAATCCGTGACGGAGCCAGCCAAGAACGGCCACTGTAAACTGTCTGTCCGTCTGTCTGACGGCAGACAGACCGACAGAAGTAAAAGTGCTTCTCGAGTGGCGCACCCCCAGCTGGGTTCATTAGTAAACTGAAGTACCGCGCGCTCTGCGCACTAAGGGTCTTTTGTGCGAGGGTGCGCCATTCGCGATAACTCTCGTCCCTTCCACTCCTCCATTCTCGCTTCCCTTTCTCCATTCCCCCCCCCCCCCCTCCCCTCCCCCACCATCCCCCTGGCCACCGTCGCCGCACCTCGCCGTCACGGTCCTCCCAGCTTCTTCAGCCAGGTACACCGAGGACACTTTCCACCGACCCTTTGGCGCAAGGGTCGCGCGAGGACACGCGACGAATTTATCTGCACCGGCTACGCAGACGTTGAATGAGCGTCGCCGGGGACAGCGCGAAATTTTCGCCAGCCGGGCTACGATTTTCCGGCGTTCCGGGCAGGCTGAAAACCCCCACCGTGGCAACGTTAAAGCGCCCTTCGAGCCGGAGTCGGCCTCCTTTGTACCGCCAGACGCCCGCCACCCTTTACTTCTGTTCTTTCTCCCTTTTTTTTCTTTTCGCGTCTTTATCGCGCGCCGGAGTTAATTTCTGGCAAGTAGAAGTGACACTCGCGTCTCGGTTGGTAACTCCACGCGCGGTCCGTTTCTCAAGCGAACGTTGCAGAGCTGACGATTCAATCGCAAGACGGATTTGTGGGAAGCGGCGAGATGGGCTGAATCCTCGAAAGGCACCCTTATTTTCGCACCTTCCGTGGGCACACTGGGTCGTTTATGTCTATGGCTGTTTTTTATTTTTTTTTTTTTTGAGTTTCAAACAATCTGAAAAAATTATGGTATACTTATTAGGGTGGTCCTTATACATATGTATGGTAAAAAAATTAAATTTTTTAAAAATTTCTTCTGACCCTCTCAGAAGCTTCCAAATAGTTTAAAAGAATTTCATCTAAAATTTTATTAAAATATATTAAGAATTAAAGGTCGCTCAACGGCAATGGAATATTACTATTTTGGTATAAGTTTAAAAAAATTTTTTTTTTTTCTTTACAGTTTGTTCTAACTGGTTGGGGGACTGTAGAATTGGATGAGTTTCGTTGTTATAGGTGCTAGGGCCAGTATCTAGTATGGTACCCAGTTTTACCTAGGTTAAAAACGGATCATATTTGAAATCATTATTTTTTGTATTTCTCCTTCTATTAAACAAATTAGATATGTACTATTATTTAAAGAAGAGTTTATTCTAATGAATCCCAATTGCAATTTGTTTTTTACTTAATAATGTCAAAGTTATGATATTTTATTCTTAACGTCCCGATTTTGCCCCGGTCTCCCCTACATGCGAAATATAAAGTCCTTGAGCGACGTTTATATATCAAAATATACAAATAAAAACAAGGAGATATTTTTTTTGTCAAATGGAAGATTTTAAGAGGGTCAGACAATGTATATTTTAAAGTTGAAAAATAAGGACCACCCTAATACTTATTCAAGCCTCTATTTGGTTTAATATACAGTCGTTGTTTAAGTCGACTGTTTAATGGATTAATTAGAAAAAATAAAAATTCTGAATGAAGTTCAAGAAAAGAGGCAATTTGCTCGGACATAAACGAACCAGTGTCCCCACTGCGGGTTAAAATGTTTATTAAGGGTGTCTGCTCTTTTTGAAGTCGACTCGACGACTGACTGGCCAAGCCGGGATCGGCGGGCTCCAGCTACCGCTGATGGAGGGGGAAACACCTACAGGAGCAGTGGTAATGTTTGCTGCGTGACTGATGCAGGCGCAGTTCACGCAGGCATAACCACCGCTCCTGTAGCTGTTTCCCCCTCCATAAGCGGTAGCTGGAGCCCGCCGATTCCTGTGGCCAAGAAACTATCGTTAACGGCTCGACGCACCGATGACGGTGCGGTAATTTCTCGGCGCTCGTCGCGGCCGGACGTCAACGATCACAAAGGCCCGCAAGAGCCGCTCTACCAAGTAAATGCGCATCGCGCACGGTTTCGCAGGACGAAAATAACGTATCGCCTACAAGCTCAACATGTATCGTTTTGTTCCTATATTTACACGAATGTTTGCTTGCCTCCCACTTCGACAAAATTCATGCTCATTCAGTGTAAACGGCAATCGAACAATGCTCGCGTCGAATGCGAGCGAATATTCGTGTAGCTTATGGAAACACGTTCTATTGTCAATCTTTCTTCTAAAATCAACCAACATTTTTAATTGTAACATTCACCGTTAATCGATGCTTTCAAAATGAGCGATTTCATCGTCGATGAGCGTTCTGCATAAATGATCGATGTCGAAGCGCTCTGAATGCGCGATAATGAACGAGTCTATTTGAAAAATGTCGTACGCTCTGCAGAACCGCCAAGCGTAGTCGAGTACGCGTCGTTGAAGCTGCATAATTGAAATTGCGCCGCTTCTGAGGCGATTTCAAATGAGGTACAGTTGAATAATTGGGAGGATGGTCTAATTGTCCACGAAAATTCATATATGAACATACAAATAATAGAAGTGATTAATCTCTAGCGAGTATATTAATTTTTAACGCACCCTGTACAAATATAATTTCAAAAAACAGCAAGTCCGTCCGCTCTGCCGGAATTATCTGCAGGTTACCGAGTGATTATGAGAAAATGAAAAATATAGAAACGTGGTACATCATTGATGCACGGAGAGAGGTTCTTTCGACGCTGAGAGAAAAGCTTTCATTCGCTGGGCTACCGATGATGTTTTCTATTCGAAAAACATCGTTGAACGGCTGTGAAATTGCTGTGAAATTACGGAGCGATGGTACACCGAGGATAACGTTGTTCCGCTGTTACGATAAAGCCGGACAATTAATATTCCATAGCGAGCGGGCTTTTGAAAGGGCTCGAAAAAGCTTGGCAAGGATTGGCCGCGCCCATCCACGCAGAATCACGTACACAGGCCCCTGTGTTTTCTGGTTAACACGATCGTTTGTTCACCATGAAAAGATTTTGAATATCGGAGCGCGGCGAGTACACGCTCCCAGCGTGGATTTACATGTGTTAGAAATAATGAAACGAACAAATAGCAGCTTCAAACACTATGCTCCGTAGTAATACAATTCTCGGCAGCTTCCAAGGACGTCCTCAGGGATGGAAAGGGGGTAGAACACACCCCCGGCTTGAAAAATAATCGCTTAGTTTTACAAACTAATCTTTATTAAATTTATACTAAAGGAGAGAACATTTTTAATTTTCAATTTTCAATTTTCATTTAAATTGGCGCTACAAAATTGATTCAAGCATGCAGCGGACGCCCTTGGCAGTTTCCACTGTCGATCGTCTCCAAAATGTTGCCTCTCCCCTAAATGTTTCGTTAGCTTTCACAATTTTACAGTTTCGATCCCGTTTGGCGGAACGAAAACTGACCAAAAATCAGCCAGCAGAGAGTATGTCACTGCAACGAAGCTGCCTCCCTCGACAAGAGCTCGCAATCATTGTTCTTCCTACTGATAATTGCGAACACGTTGCATGAACACGGCTGCTTCCTACCAACAGGGAAGAAATGGCGGAGGAAAACGGCTCAGTTTTCGGTAGTCTGCCTGATTTCCATGTCATTCATTCAGCGAATGCAGCGGCGCACCGGCGATGTGCAATTGCGTGGCCTGTTTTAGGAAATTAGTTTCTGCCAAACCATACGATACGTGTTTTTTCCTGGATGTCAGCTTGCGAGAGGGATACATCGCGCTCCACTTGCGCGAATTATGCTGCATCGCTGGTTCCGTGTCGGTGGATCCCGAGCAATCCGAAGATTGTTCTGTTTTCGTTATCGGGGTAAATGCGACTGAAATTCGTTGGGGAAAAATGGAGCAGCGTTCTTGGGAACTCTGTTTTTTTCTCCCGCGCGAGACAAACAACGAGGAGCTTTTTTAGTAGCAGCGCCTGCTCTTCAATTTGCTTTTCAATTTATCTGCCGTTAAGTGTGGCTTTTCGAATTCATCGGAGGCTCGACCGCTCGAATAAACAGCCCTCTTGCATTTCAATTTCGTTCCGACGGGCTTTGAACGATCGGGCACACGTAAATCTTTGGAGGGGGATAATGCAGGGAAACGAACTCCAAAATGTACCGAGGATTCGCCATTTCGCTCGTTAGCAGCGATGGTTTATGAGCTCGATTCGTCCCCGCCCGTGATTGTTCCTCCGCGCGTCGCGGTGATTGTAATTTTCCAGGAAAATCGCGTTAACGTTGCGGCCGTACCGCGACGCGAAGTAAACGTAACGACAGGCCGCGGTACGTGTAATTATTAGTCGAACAAGAGAGATAATCAGTAGTGAACGGGCGGCGAGCGCACTTAACCCGAATATCGCTTTACGATTCCCCGTAAACCGACTTGAAAACTTTAAAGATCCCGTAAACCAATCCCTGGCTCGTGTCAGACTTTCAAATCCTTTCATCGCATCGCGTAAACCGTGGCGCCCAAAATTTCAGCGGCATCTTTATTTCGAGCGAGGGTCAAGAAGGTCCATCTGCCTGGACGTCGAATCTCAAAATTTCTCTAAATGCGGTGGCCGTTTGAAAGATTAAGTAGAGGAGACACGTTGATACATCGTAATTTTTTTAAAAATACCGCTTCTCGTAATGATACAAAAATTGCTTAGCGACATGAACAAACACACTCTAGAAATATTTCATTAAATAAAGTACGTAATTTAATTTCTTAATAAACGACTACAAAAGTGAATATTTTGATTTCTTAATAAATAACTAAAAAAATGAATAAAAAATTTTAAAACAAATTAAAACCGACTTCAAAAAAATAAAAATGCGCTAAGAAGTAAAAGATAATTTTGTTCCTTGTTTAATTTACGACTCAATTTTGTAATGTCGGCGTCTCATCATTTGCACTGTGTAAATCTGGCGTCGACTAAAAAAATTGAGTGTCGTAGATTAAATAAGGAACAAAATTATTTTTTACTTTTTAGCGCATTTTTATATTTTTGAAGTCGGTTTTAATTTTATTTTAAAATTTGCTTATTTTGTACTTTTTAGTTATTTAAGTACTTTCATCAATCTTCCTTTGATTCTTCTCGGGTGAACACATTCGTCGCTGGTCCCCGGGTCAGAAAATAAAAAAGACTATCGTGGTCGCTAGGGGTATCGACTTAACATGCTGCAAGCCGATACACGCGAGGAAACAATAAAACGGTCGCGAAACAATCAGCGATTGCAAGGATCAACGATGCGGCGAGGTAGCGTCATTCTGTCCAATAATTATCGGCTGTCGATGCCCAGCCGCTCTGGAATCGGCTAATTCAACGGTAAACGACAGGAAGCAGGGGCGGTGTATGGGTTAAAGTATAATAGTGTTTTCCCTGCCATTCGATTCTCCGAAAAATCCATCTCGCGCGAGCTTAAAAGTTCGCTGCCTCTTATCGGACGGTCTAACAGGAACGGTTGATCCACGGATTTATTGCTTCGACGAACGAACGGAAATCCGATTTTTACGAACAGCCCCGGGGGTCGTTTAACTCGCTGAACAATACAGGGTGTTTCCTGATACGCTCGGCGCTGCTGCATTCGAAATTACATTGGCTCCGTGCAGCGGCCCTCTCGGCCTTCTCCTGCGCTTTCGCGATTCTTGTCGCAGCCGGAGATACGAAGGTTGGCCGTCATTCGGACGCCTCTCCGCGAGGGCTAACATTTTCCGCGGGATCTTGATGCCGGTTGCAGCTTCTTGGCTCACGCGAGCTTCTACTCATTACTGTGTCCGCAGGATGGCAGTGTGGGGGTTCAGTAATGATAGAAGAGTAGAGGAAAAAGGAGGAGAAGTGTGCTTTGATTTGGATCTGCTAGTGGAGTTGTCAGGAAGGCATATCTAGCAGACGCTGAATTCATCTCAACTATGGACGACATTTCCCATACAGCACAAAGGTTTGCAGAAAGGTTGCAGAAAGGTTGCAGTTACGTTGCGGTGCAACATTGTAACATTGCAGGTAATATTTCCGAGATGTTGCAGAAATCTTCCTATGTCCGCCCCTGTGCAACATTGCATGAAATATTCCTGCAGTGTTTCCGAGATGTTATAGGCAATTCTCCCGCAACGTTTCGGAGATTTTGCAGCAACTTTCTCGCAACGTTTCGGAAATTTCACAGCAACTTTCTCGCAACGTTTCTGAGATTTTATAACAATTGTCCCGCAACGTTTCGGAGATTTTACAGCAACTTTCTCGCAACGTTTGGGAGATTTTACATGAGGCGCACCTTATAACGCTTATAAAACTCAATAAGACTAGCATTCTGAAATTTATTCCTTAGTTCTGTGTCGTTCTGTAAATCGATTAATTCCATTTGAAATTCTTCGGGAATTCTTTCAACATTTATAAATTTCCATTGCTAGCTACCCACTCCAGGCAAATAATGAGCTTATTTGGCAGTACGTATGCATGTGAGCAACTATTAAATAATTGTCTTAGAGTAGCAGTTTCAAATATCGCACCTAATATTGTCAAGCCCGTTCATGAAAAACAGAATCAAGTATCTTATTAATTAAATTTCAATAGTTATTTACGTTCATTTAAGTAGAAAAATATAGGTACATATACCTGTTTAGATTATAATATGTAGGTATATATTAATGTGTATATATTGCTAATAAACAGTACATCAAAGTTAAAAAAAACGTTTTATTGTAAATCAATGTCAGAAATAACAAATTCAACCTATAAATTAAAATTCTTGGATTAGTTATATTTATGTATTTAATTGTGGCCCACTTCGGACAAAAGGTTGCTTGCCACTGATTTACGGTATCGAAGGCCTTTCGAAAATCATTGTATACCGTGTCCACCTGTACATTCTCATTCAGGGCCGCGTTTACATAACTCTGGTACACGGTATTGTTGGCCAACCTGACATAAAACTCCGCGGAAAATGAAATAGAACACCTCGCAGACGCTCATCTCCCGATTTTCAAGTTGAAAAGCAGGTGGTGACGAGTCTCCTCCGCCGACGTGTCGCTCAGCCTTTCCGCAAAGGGAACGGTTTCACAGGCTGCTGCTGGGTGCTCGAAGCCGTGGAAACAGGGACGTGGACGGCCCAGGCCGAACTGCCCATAAAGCGCGACGGGTTTTCGTGGCTTTCGGACACCGACAGTCGCCGCTTTGTTACATAAACCGAAATTTACTCAGCCGCCCCATCATGGAAGCAGTAACTGCGCCCTGCACGACCCGCCACGCGACCGTTTCATGAATCTTTCATCCCCGATCGGAATTTAAGATTTTTCCCGGTGGCGTGCGGCGAAGTCGAGCGTGGTTCGCGGCAGGATCAAAGCCGTACGAGGGCGGCAAAGAGGAAAAGCTGGGAGCCTTGACCTCGTTCCTCGGGGCGCGTCGCGGTACCAGTTAGTTCCTTCTCTGGTCGAGTTCCTCGCGGCAGAGGAACCGAGAGGCCGCAGAGGTCGAGTGACAAGGGAAAGAAGGGGCGAACTCGGCCGTGGCACACGGAGAACCAACCATAAGATTATGCAAATTGGCTTCGCTGCTGCTCGAAGCCTTGTAAAGACGCGTTTGCGACAATGTTGCGCGGTGGATAGGTGGTTGCGATATACTCGCCACATTTCGATACTAAGTATAATTGTACTTTGTCCCGAGATGCTAAGAGATTTATAGATTCTCGCGCAAAATGATATCTATTCCGCAGGTATTCAGCAGTTCTTTTAACCTTCACTCTGTGTACAGGGGTACAAATGTACCCCAAGCTAATGAAAACGTATATGAAAAGTTACTGAATGGAACTTTCCCAAGTATCTTTTAGGAATGCTATCTCTGATATTTTTCACACATAATTTGATAAAAATTTCATTAAAATCGATGAATTTGAAGGCAGTAGTAGCCTTCAAAGGCACCTGAGCACTTAACCGTGTACAGGGGTCCATATGGACCCCGATATTCCCCATACAAAAATTAATTTTTTTAAGCAGCTGCGTTAGTATTTTTCTACAGTGTGTTTTGTATTTACATTCCTGTTGCATAAAATATATGGTTTTTAATAATTTTTTGTTCAGCGTAATGTCATTATCTCTAAAATGATTTGATGCAGTTTCAGTTCGGTCTTTGCTTACGTTTCAAAGAAATAAGATTTTTTATTGAATTAGCGGTAAGTGTTTGGTAAATTATAGTGTTTCGTCATTGTAAAGATGATGCTAATTAGTACAATAACATATGTTCAGAGTTTTTATTTATTTTCTTTCCACCTAACTCAGCACCAGCAAGAGAAATAAGAGATCTCAACGCAGATGCTACCTGTGTCCTCGGTGTAGAGACATCAAGACCAGCTTGAGCTGCTACAATTGTAAAAAATCAACATGTAAAAATCATAGTAACAATATTTGTCACAAATGCATAAACACCCGAAATTCACGATGAAGAAATAATGCACACCGATTCTGACGATGCATCATTTTTTATTATTTATATAGAACTTTTCAATTTTTGTATTTTAAATTAAATGGTTTAATGTTTTGTACTGATCTTCTTAAAAATTAATAAAACTTCACAAATACGTACGCAGCTACAGTTTTTTTTTTTTTGTACATTTGGGACTGAAAACGCGGGGGTCTAATTATACCCCTATACACGGTTAACGTTAAACTATTAGTACACAGAGTGAAGGTTAAGAATGGCACAAGGGTTAGGCATATAGTTTCCCTCTTCTCTGAAGTTTAAAGCGATCAACTTATACATTTGCTGGGAAAGTACTCATCCCACCAGTGGCGCACTCTGGATTTAATCTTGGGGGGAGCCGAGTTGAGTGGATAGAAAAATATATAAAAAAAAAAAATTTTATGTTAAACGATTTTATTCAAAATGCACAAAAAAACTGAAAAATAATTATTTTCTTGTACTGCAATTTCGACAGTGTTTTTTCAGTTTAAATAAAATCGTGGAGCAGGGTACCTCACAACAAATTCATTTCGACGCTTGATGCTGTATTAAATTGATTCATATTCTGTTATGAAAAATCCTGCTCCACGATTTTATTTAAACTGAAAAAACACCATCGAAAATGCAGTACAAGAAAACAATTTTTTTTAGTTTTTTGTGCATTTTGATTAAAATCGTTCAACATCAAATTTTTTTTTATATATTTTTTATTTTCTAGTTTTTAGTGTTTATGGATTTACATTTCGCAGCTCTGACTTGTTTAGAAATATCTGTTATTTAATTTCAAATCGCGATGCGACTAGCGACCCGAACGCAGCGGCTTTTTGTCGTTTTCGTAAAAAACGCGAGTGGCTGATTTCAAGTGGCTCGGAGTTGTAGTTATGGGTTATATTTATTGACGACTGGGTAATTTTTTCACCCGCTCGGGGTTAATTTTTTTTTTAAAATATTGCATTGTCATCAAAACTACACAGGCCTGCAAAGTTTCACGACAATTGGATAGTTGGAAATGGGTTAAATTTGAGTTGCCAGATTTCAACCATACATACAAATAAACATACAAACTAGGGCTGGGACTATTTGTCGAATTTTTCAGTATTCGAATAGTCGAATACTTCAGTTGCTCAATTATTTGGCGAATATAATTCGAATATCCGAGTATTCGAATATTAATCGAATATTAAAGTATTCGAATACTGGTGTATTCGAATAGTATGGTGTGAATTATAAATCAAGTTCTTTAGATTCATTTGTCAGGGTGAAATCTTGTAAGCTAATTTTGACCCACTTCACACCATACTATTCGAATACATTAGTATTCGAATACAGCAGTATTCGAATATAGCAGTATTCGAATAGTATTCGAATAATAACATTCGAATACTCAAATATTCGAAGTTTATTTGTAGCATTCGAATACTTATAAAATATTCGAATATTAAATTATTCGAATAGTCCCATCCCTAATACAAACATACATACAAACAAACAAACAGAGGATCGAAGCTGAATAAAATCGTTTAAAAATATTTTCAATACGAATTCAATAAAGTTATTCAATAAAGAATTCAACAAGCTGCAATATAAGAATTTATATAAAGAATAAAATCCAGTTTTCTTTTCTTCGTACACAGCCGCTTCTTTGGGGGGCTGCCAGGGCCCCTTGACCACCCCACCCCCTTCCCGGATGCGCCACTGCATCAGTTTGGATACGCAGCTTTATCGCCGCGTAAAAGGAACGCGGCGATCGGGCCCAGCGACGCGTTTTAATAAAAATTTCTCTGTGACGGCGACGATACCTACGCGGAACTCGTGGGAAAGTGGTTTCTCGCTCGTCCAGAAAATCGAATCCGCGCGGCTTGGTTTCTTCGTTACGCCGAAGGTTCGCGCGAATCAAAGGCAGCCCCCATCGGGCGTACAGCCGTTTCACGCGTGTCCTGCCGCCTTCTCGGCTCCTTTCAACAGAAGCCCGACCGCGAGCAGCCTTTCCCACCGCAGGAAATTTAATTCCCGGCACTTCGTGCCAGCCAGAAATACGACGTCGAGTGTTTCTTTCCCGTCGTGATGGTCCCAGTCGCGGCTCCATGACGAATTCACGCGTACACCGGCACACGAACCAACGCGTCGCTCCGTGTTTCCTCCTTTTTTCCTTCCCATTCCCGCTGCAACCCAGCCGCTCGATCCCTTTGAAACGCGAGCTTCGAAGCAAGACGACGCGAGGACAAACGGATCACAATGTGTTTCGGGGCGTCTGTTAGCCCTCTTCACCTGCCCCGTGCGGTTGCACTTCCGACGCGGAGAAAGGAGAAGAAACGGCGCACGGGTGACCGACTGGAACGCGGAATCAAGTGAGGAGGGTGACGCGGGTGAGTGACGAAAAGCAGAGCGTTTAAATGTCCCACTTGCATTTCCAAACATTAAGTAAGTAGATCTACTATTTTACAAAAATGGTAACTCCAGTTAGAATGAGACAGCTCCGAAACTTTAGATTACTTTTTTATAAAAAAATGTTTGTTCCTTTCTTGAAATACATAATAATATAGCCTGAGAATTTTAAAAACATCGCATGTATAGTTTCCTTACAAAAAATTCTCAAATAGAACCTTGATATCGGCCGAATAAGGTACGTTTTCCTATACGCGTCTGGACGCAACGTCAAGAAATTCAACGTCGATTTTCTCGAAAATGAAGCGCGATATAAAAAAAAGTTACTATTCCTTTTCGACTTATAACAAGTAAATAGTTCTAGGAAAAAGAATACAATTTTTCGATATTACGCTTCATTTGCGAGAAAATCGACTTTGAATTCCTTCGCGTCGTGTCCAGTCGCGTATAGGAAAACTTACCTTTACACCAGGTTCCCTCCTCAAATACAATCCCTGTTCACAAAACGACAAGGGTAACCCACAATCGAATATCAGACATTTTTCGTAATTCTGAATTATAAGAGAAGCCTCCACTTTGCCACCCTCAAGTCTGAAAACAACAACCACCTTGCCAGGCTAATGCATCGCGTTCAACGATCACTCGCCGCGGTAAACTTCACGAACCTTTCACGAGGGCTTACGCGACACCTGCCAAGTTTCTGGGGTAATTTCTGGTCGCGGGGTCCTGAACGGAGGAAAGCAATCCCCTCTACCCACGACCCATATGCGAGCTCCGACGCGAAGCAGTATGGAAAAAGGATTGGTCCAGGGAACGCGAGGACCGTTACTCTAGAACTCCGGACTCCGTCGTGCAGCCGTGGATGCACGCGGGTGTTTTCCAGCGTCCGCTGGTGTACGTCTGCCTGACCATGGTAATATCTCGCTCCTCCCCTCTGGTAATTTACGGGATCCGCCTAAGTACACCGACGCGTACTATCCTCGCGAGTGTCCTACTTTCCCCGATGAATTTTCCCCGATCGTGCCGCGGGCCGCCGCGCTTGAATTTTTACCAACCATTTTAATTTCCTCCCGACAGCCGCCGACCGCTCTCAATCCTCCGCGACGCCGACAAGCGTGACTGAGCGACGGATACTTCCCAGCCGGGTCCCGCTGCTTGTTTCTATCGCGACAGTTCGAGTCACGTGGCCCCTCTGATGCCCAGCTACCCATCGAGGTGACTTGGATTTAGTAAGTCTCCAGCTCGAAGAGCTGAATTTTCTCGAAAACGAAGCGTGATATCAAAAAAAGTTACTCTTTCTTTTCGACTTATAAAGAATAAATAAGTCGAGAAGAAGGAATACATTTTTTTGATACTGCGCTTCATTCTCGAGAAAATGGACTTTGAAGTTCACGTTGCGAGCCGTCACGTATAGGCAAACTTAGCTTTAGGCTGCAGCTGACCCAGTTAGCAGGAGGAACTGCTAGTGGTTTCTTTCCAGTTAGATTAGTAATTCAGGATGGCACTTGGATCGGGGATTCAAAGTAGATTATGTTCGAGGTATCTTGACCCAATATAACACAGATTAGGAGAACTCCAGTGGCTCGGTCTACTTTATCGAGTGGATCTGCTCGGGCGCGTTACACCGTCCAAGATAGTCTCAAGCCCAGGCGATTCGAAATTGCTGGGATCTGCGGAAGCTCATTCGCCGAAAGTGTTCACGAATTCTTATTACTGTCTCGGAAGAGGAGAACCCGCGGCGCTTTACCGGGCCACTCGGTAGTTATTGTAACGCGGGAGCCGTCCGATGGGCGAGTTCAGATTATTCTTTGCCACCGTGAATGGTCGTCGCGGATTAGTGGAGGATCCTGGAGGCATCGAAGTTTTGAAGCGCGATGCTGCGGAGTTCCAGCGGCAGACCACGCGCGAAATGTTTCGTTTCTGATGCAAAGGCTTGGATCACCATGCCTCCATGAAATAATAATTCGCCAACGCATGTTCAACAGTTTATTTATGAGCTTTAATGCTGTAAGCTAGAAACTTCTAATTTGTGTATGAACTGACTTTTTGCTTACTGCACCCTATAGCAAGATTTATGAATCCCTGTCGCACAACCCTTTGCATCCGAGCTCCAGTGCTACCCATACAGCACACTTCGTTGCAGCTGTATTGCAGGAACGTTGCTGCAGTATTGTGTTGTTGCAGGTTGCATTGCAATATTGTAGGAACGTTCCTGCAATATTGCCGTGCATTATTGGAGTGGCAATGATCCTACAATATTGCAGCAATATTGCAAGAACGTTGCCGTGCAATGTTCCATTGGCAACGATCGTACAATATTTCTGCAATATTGCGCGCACATCGCCGTGCAATGTTCCATTGGCAACGATCGTACAATATTTCGGCAATATTGCGCGCACATCGATGTGCAATGTTTCAGTGGCAACGACCCAGCAAAATTGCCTACATATTGCCGTGCAATACTGTAGTGGAAATATTGTAGGAACAGTACAGCAATATTCTGAAGCAACTATGACTTTGACGAAATTTGAAATATGACGTCGAGTAGATTCTACAGCATGTTTCCTTTAACTGGATATGCTAGAATTTCTCGTTGGCCGTTGAAGATATGAAAAAAGTGTTATTGTGAGAGTTGTTTGTACATGAATTTAAATTATAGAAGAGATTTGAAAATGAATTTAATTTGTTTAGATAGAGTAGATACTATATATTTTAATGCTTGAAATTATTATTATTATTATTATTATTATTAAACGTCTTTATTGCACAAACACGTATATACAATCAAGCAAGAGAAAAGAGAGATGAAAAGACAAATGCAAAGGTTTAGTCTAAAGACTACTTTCCAACCTAACCTAAAATGACACCGGGTTAAAGTTAGAGTCCGCACCTACAGTGTTAAAAATCCCTAATAGGTTTGTCAAATGAGCCTTCGTTTTTGAATAATTTGAGTTTAAAGTTTTGCACGGTAGGAGTATAAGTTCGAATACGTAAGCAATCTTATCAATCAGCGGTTGTAGCTGCGGCGGTAGAGTGTTCGTCTACGATTCTACAGGTCCTCAGTTCGAATCTCCCTGGGGTAAAAATATTTTCTATGAGAAAAAGACACACGGGCGTTATACTACTGCGATTCTGCACACATTGATGTCGTCGCGTCCCTCACTGCCCGAAACGTTGCGGTGGGACCATTGCTGTAAAATTTCTGAAACGTTGCGGGAATGTACTCCTGCAATATTGCTAATGCGGACCTAGGAGTGAACCTGCAACTTCCCTGCAATGATACTCGCACCGCAATATTTCTGAAGAGTTGCAGGATCATTGCCACAATTTTACCGTTTCGTCGCAGAATCATTGCCGGAACGTTGCAGGCCTACATGTTTGCAATGCTGCCGCAACATTTCAAAAATACACACCCGCAATATTGCGAAGGCGGACATAGGACTGAACCTGCAACGTCTCCGCAATGTTATGGTGCAACATTGCAATCTTGCACCGCAATATTACAGAGACGTTGCTGCAATGTTATGGTGCTGTGTGGGTAGTAGAGTCCTACTATGGTCGTAATCAAAACAGATCCCCAAGATATGCTTCTGTATGTTCCAACATCCATTCAGAAGGACCCCCGCGTTTAATCCCATCGAATCTGACAATTCCACGCGCGACGAGCTCCCAGATTTCCCCAAATATGTATTCTAAGCGCACTCCGCGGTACATCGTCAACATTAGCCAATTCGTTGGTAGAGGATCGAATTGAAATGAAACGCGAGACTGGAGGAATGAAAAGCGGGGCTCCCGTTATTGGCGCGAAAATTCCGCCACCCTGTCGGGAATTTATTATCCTCCGGCCCGGGATGTCGTCGCGCCCCCTGTTACGCGGCCGTTCCACTGAATTTTTCATCGACACACATCCCCGCGGATCTGCACCCCTTTCTGTCGCATTCCGAGGAATCAACGCCGGCTGACAGGCAGCCAGTCGCAGGTATTACGGTTTTTAAAGAGTCGTCGAGCCATAGGTAATAAAACCGATCGCTCATGCCCGGTCAAAGGCACCCCCGACAGATGCAAATACGACGGTTTGATTATTAATAGAGGCTAGGCGGTCCCGAAGGGACAAGAATTTTTTCCACGATGGACGGAGGGATTGAAAATTCATGGATCTCGGGGAATCCGTACGAAAAACTGGTATGACGCGAACGGTGAGCGGTTTTTTTGTCCATCGAGTACGTTGAAAAATTCATCGATCCCTTTGGTACGAAGGGTAGGACCGGTGCACGATCGCGTTACACTCTGTTCTCCGCGTACAAAGAAAAACTCCACTGCGAATCGTACGAACAAGCGCGGGATATTTTATTCGCGGAACGAAGCCTTCTTATAGGTAGAAGACTTCTACAGGGTGCGGCGGGAATAAGAGAACGATTTGTTTTCTTGGTGACTGAGAAATGAAGGGGAATAGAAAGCATTGCAAGTACTGTTATATAGGTTTTACTGGGAGTTTCGGAAAATTATTCATGCATCATTTGAATATGATTTCTTTCAAATGGCCACTGTTAGCACTAATCCTCGGCTCCTTTTAACAAATTTCGACATCACTGTGTTTAAGAACTCCACGAATATTTCCCTTTGCTTTGGCCTTTAAATACTCCTATACCCAAGTAAAAATCTGCCGATTTTTCTGGCCAGTTATAGAGTAAACCTCTCACTCGTCTAGGGGATTCTCTTATTTCTGTTTTCTTCTTTTCTACATTAATTCTTTTCTTTTATATTTCCTTTCTTCTTGGTGTAGGTATTAAATACGTTTTATTATTATTATTAGTCAACGTGAAAAAGGATTCTGCAGATATTATACGCGTCCCTCTAACGCGCAACGCTCCATGATGATTCCCTAATGTGTTTACTGCTACATTGGCAAAACACAATCGGGCTGTAACGGCCCAGAACAAAATTGCCGGCTAATTGAAATGACGCAGATATTTCTGCCGCACCCTGTATGAATTCCCCGTGTATTACACATTGATGGGCCCTTCTGTTTGATTCTTGTTAACAAATTCGCATGAAGAAGCCAGCGTACCACCCTAAGGGCTTATTTAATCAGCATCAATTCAAAGCCGCACACCACCGTGCAGGTTCGCGTACCTAATTTGCAGAGAGACTCTTTTGACTCGCTGTACGTACCTACTATAACGACCATCATTTCTCTCAATAACGTCGATAGTACCGCTAACAGCCTATCTATTTCGCTCCAGTTATTTCGATATTTACCCATCGGTATCGGAAATCATCGAGCCGGCTCCCTCGGCGTGCCGCGTTTCCCTCCAACATATTTGCTCCGCCATCCTCGTGGATCCTCCTTCCGTCAGGGCCCCGCGTTCTCCGTAGCCACGGCGCACCTGGAAAAAGTGCCGGTACTCTCGAATAACAGCCGCTAATGTAAATACACTCAGCGCGAAGTGAGTTATGAATTTTTCCGGCGGCCGAGGAACTGTTTCCAGCTGAAAAATGAACGTCTCGAGGAAGCTGGCGATGCTTGCCGTTAAACGTCGCCGGGGAAAACCGTGCAGCTCGGTGTAATCCGCGCCGCTTTTTCGAAAGGGGCGACGGTGACGTCGACAAATGTGCCTGCAAAGCCGTTGGCAAACTTCTTCGCCAGACACGCTGCAGGAATAAGGAACTGTTTCGCTGCAAGTTCAGTAGCAGGGGGGGATGCTCTCTCTGTTCAACGCCAGTCACGCGTATGAACAACAATCAGAAGGATCTGTCGGGTGGAATTAAGACGCGGCGCGATGCAAGGACTGAAAGTCGATCCGGGACGCAAGAATCGCTTTCGTTGTCCTTGCCAGAAATGAATTAGGGAGCAGGGGCGATACGTGGCAGCTTGCTCGGGGCCGAGCACCGAAGCGCAGAGACCCGCGAGAGCACGGAAATTACTTCTAAATTATGCGCCAGCGCTAATGCAGCGCAATAAGACGGTTAAATCGTAATTGCGACCGGCTAAATCTCTCATAATTGGCTGTCGTCGCAGTTCGGGGTCCTAGCAGTTTTCGCAGGAACAAAGATGCTTGGGATAAAGGGTAGCGGGGACGGGTGAAGATTCGAAAGAGAGCGGAGGACGAAAAGGATAAGAGATGCTGAGTGCAACTTTTTGCCACCCGTGGTGCCACGTGCCACCTGTCATTAGAGACACTATAATAAGAGTCTGGACACGAGAAGGCCACTTTTTGATTGGTCCGCCATTTTTTATCGAAATCCTGCGAGAGAGAAAGAGATATACACCATTTCACTCTTAACCACTCTTAACAACTCTTACGTTTATGGCGGTATTTTACTATCTATTAATCTGAAAATGTGCATTTGGGTTTTTCATTGGCCCGTCATTTTTCATCTATTCCCGCTGAGTTTTAAACCTGTCAATTATACCAAGATAATGAAGAAATAAAGTAAAAAACCAAATCTTGTGTTCTATTTGATATATGTTATTTTATTATACTTTAAAATACATTTTAAAATAAATTTTAAAATACCGTCATAAATGTAAGAGTTGTTAAGAGTGGTTAAGAGTGAAATGGTGTATTTCTCTTTCTCTCTCGTGGGATTTCGATCAAACATGGCGGACAGTGGCTCGTGTCCAGACTCTTATTATAAGTGTCTCTACCTGTCATCGGTGTTTTAAATAAATAAATAAAATATAAGAATTTCATAAAAAGATTTATCCGTACAGATAGTTAAGGATATTTATCATTGTTAATGTGAGAATATTTGCACGCGTGGAGTGATCAAGTACTTAGGTTACGACGTATCATCATCAATATTAAATAACAATGAGGAAGAATGTGCTTTAGTTGAAAAATTGTTATTCTTATCGTAAAAGACTAATCTGAAATTGAAGCGAACCATATAGAGTTTCCATGAAAATTTTTTCAAACTCCCATACAGCACACTTCGTGGCGGCAACGTTGCCAGATGGTTGCAGTAAGCTTGCACTTGCTTGCAGTGTTGCATAGTTGCAGCGCAATGTCGATGTAACGTTGCTGCGACGTTACCGTGCACATTGCACGGGGCGGACATAGAATTATTGCTGCATAGTTGCATCAATGTTGCGTTGCAATATTGCACTGCAACGATCCTGCAACTTTGCTGCAACGTTACGGCAACGTTTGGCAACGTTCCACAATGTTGCTGCAACGTTGCGCCAGTATTGCCGCAACTTCCCTGCAATGTTGCTGCAATGATCCTGCAATGTTGCGCACCGTTGCTTAACCTAAAATATTTAAATCTAAAATATTTCCGTTGTTTTTAATGATACGAGAAAATGTCTAAGAAAAACATTTTTCCAGTCTAAGAGACGATTTTTGTTCTCAAGGTTATATTAATGGTTTTTTTAATGGCATGGCGTATTTTCATTACTGTAACGTTATAGCCAATAAAAATACAAATTCAACCATGTATAATATGTTGTCCTTTTTGTCTAGCAATCACTTTTTTCCTGAGACATTTTCTCGTATCATTAAAAACAACGGAGATATTTTAAGCTTAAATGTTAGGTGACTCCCCTGTATATTTTAATGTGTAGAATGACACTGGGTTGATGTTGTAGCACATACCTATAGTGTTACAAAATTCTAATGGAGTTTGTCAATATGAGCCATCGTTTTTAAATAATTTAAGTTTAGAAGTTTTGCACGATAGGAGTATAAGTTCGAATACGTTAGCAGTCTTATCAATCAGTGGTTGTAGCTGCGGCGGTAAAGTGTTCGCCTACGACGCTACAGGTCGCCGGTTCGAATCCCTTGGGGGAAAAAAAATTTCTGTGAGAAAAAGTTAAATAGGGCTTTGTACTTGTATGATTCTCAGCACAACATTCAATATCGTCACGGACGTTATTTATATTATTGGACCCACTGCCCGAATCGTTGCAGGAGGCGGACATATCAATATTGCTGCAACGTTGCGACAACGTTGCAGTGCAACATTTCAATCTTGCACTGCAACGATCCTGCAACTATGCTGCAACGAGAGTGTGCTGTTATGGACTGTATGTATAACAGTTAAATGTCCATAATTTCTATCTTTTGTTGCCTTTTTAATTTTAAAATGAACAGTCGGCAAATCACGAATAAAATATAAATAAGCACAACTTCTAATATTATAACATTGTACTTCGGTACCTGCGCTAGTGGCACCCTCTGCGCTGAGTTTTGCGTCAGCTTCCCCATTGCATCGGGATCGGGGATTTCCCTGCCACTATTAATCCGTCAATTTACCGCGAGAAGTTCGCCGCGGTATTCTTCTTCTTGGCAGAACGAAGACTCGGAATACGTAATTCAGAATGCGGATTGCAGGGAAGGGATACAATGATGGAAGAACACAGAGACGGAATAAAATGTTTCCCGCCGTGCTGGCGATAAAATCGCAATGGCTGCGCGAAGACGGCACACGGATTTCTTGGCCTTCTATATGGAGGGTATCTAATTTCGTAGAAAAACAATGAAAGAGTGTGTACTTGTTCGTTCCACCCGCTCCGATCCCTTTTGTCACGTTTCTCGTTCTCCTCGAACCTTTGACTCCGTCCGCGTTTAATCCTGGAATGCGTGCCGACCTCCTCCGCGATCGTTCCTTTTCTGGCAATAGAAATAGCGGCAGCTCTTCAATCGGAACGAAACGGGTGCCCGTGTTATTTCTGCCCTGAGACTCTATCACGGGGCTTGATTAAAAATTGACGCGAAACAAAGGGGGGTTGGCGAGGGTTTATCAGATTTCCTCGCGAAACATTTTCGGTGGCTGTTTGGGAGGAAAATCCTACTCTGTGATATGTTCCTCTTGAAATCAAAATTGAGGATAGATTTGCACGCGCCAGGCTCTGATTCTTAACTGATCTTCATCTCAGCTTCCTCTGCAACTTTAATCCGTTAGAATTCAGAAGCACAGCGCTGTCAATAATAATAATAATAATAATAATAAATGACTTTAATGCACCATTACAATTAAAATTACAATGGCGAGTAGGCAAGGTTCAGCATTAACTGCTGCTCTACAACCTAACCTCAAAAGTTGTTGGGAGATAAAAGAAAAGGAAAGTACACATCAATCACACGTACACATAAAGTGCACTTTAACTCTCGCTTGTCCTGGGTCAAAATGACTAAAAATTTGATTTTGAGATAAAATATCTTTGAGTCGTCATTGAAAATGATACTGCTGCCGCCACGTAGTAGTAATTTCGTGTACAGGGAGCGACGCTTCTCGGGTGAAGAAAATATTATTTATTAAACTAGCATATCTCAACAGCATAACCCTACATTTTAGCTAAAAATATTAAAAATTAAAAAAGTCATGATTTTTTAAGCGAAAAATCTTTTTTCGCAAATCTTTATCTTTCAATTTTCTTTTTTTACATGATAATACTTTAAATTTTCATTTTGAATGACGAAGATACCTATATACTACAATGTTCGAGCGTTATCTTAGAATTTCTGCGACTTAATTTAACTGATACTTTGTAAACAGCAGCTGATTGAAAATTGGCTTGCATTCGAAAAAAATAGGTGTGACAATCGAGGGTGAAAAGTAAGAAATACCAGCGACAGCATAGTCATAGTTCCTCTCCTGTAAGGTCTGCGATATCTCCTCCGACGATTCGAATCTGGGAAATGATGAAGAATCCTCGACGCAAGTACACTCGAGAGATATCGATAATGAATTTCCTTTCCGAGCAAAAAACCGCGAACCAAACGACGCCAGCAAACGACCGGCATCCCGCGTCGAAGCTGCGCACCTCCGCGCGAGGGGAATCAAAAGCGTTCGCCGCACAGCCGCTGACAACGGTTTGATAAAGAGACAGAAGAAGACACTTTGCCCATTCGACACAACCATCCGCTTCGCAGCAAAGTTGGCATGCATAATGCAGTTAAATCTGCGCCTCTCGCTTTGTCGATCGGCCAGCATGGATATAGCGCTTCCAAACGTTAATATAGAATCGATCGGTGCTCCTTTCGCGAGCAAAGTCCAACGGCTGCCCCAAGGGGCGCGAGCTCTTCTTCCCAGCCTTTTCCACGCTCCTCTTTTTCCCCGCGCCCGAAGCGTCCGCCGGCCGGAGAATGGAGATGATAAAGAGCGCTAACGGGGCTGCTCGTTTAAAACAGCCACGGGGGTAGGAGCTAGCCGTGGTGGGTTCGAGCGTCGAATCGGGATCGGGGTTGCGCGTCAGGGCGGAATTAACAGCGGGAAGGAAACGCGATCCTCGGCGTCGGGGAAATCAAATTCACGGGAAACGGGCCGCGTTAAAAGTGACACAATAACCGGCCATCGACAGGTGGTGTGGGAGGATCCAACGACACCGGAGGGGGGGAAAATTGGAAAACTGATACTTTTACCGGGGCGCTTTGATAACGGGGGATACAAATTTTCGCGTGGAGGATCAAATTTTCACCTGATCGCGCCCGGAGAGGAACGCTTTTGTGCCCCGAACAGAGAACGCGCTGCCTAGGAGCCGAGGGCCAACCGGCGGTAAAAAAGAATTTTCCCTCTGTCGCGTCACGTGAAAGGGGGCATCGATACTGTTGCCAGTTTTCCCAAAGGAAGTGTCTGAAAGGCGCACTGGGGCCTGGGTGTTAAGTTATTGCTGGCTCAGGTATACAGGGTACCTGGATTCCTGGTAGAACAGGAGAGCCTGGCGCTTTTTCGGGCGCAGGTTGCCTCGCGATGCGTGGAAGACTCTTCTGGAGTGGTTTGTAGACGGTTGAATAATGGGAGAAGAAGTGCGTGCTAATAAACTCTGGCGAATATTCCATTGAATGCAAGAGGAATATTTATTATTGTATTTTTGGCGAGAGTATCCCATTTATACAGAATAGAAAGTACAGTAAAGTACATAGATAAATGTTGACAGCCAGTTAAACTAAACTGAAATTAAAAGTTAAATGCCTCTGAGCATAGTTGGGCTGGTAAATTTAAATTCACGCAAGGTATTTGGAAAAACATCCGCATTTCAGGCTGGATAGGTAGTTGGCGAAGTTACGGATTCTGTTCACTGGGTCTGCACGCGCTAGGTTTGACATAAAGAATCTCGGGGGAAATAGCGGTTTATAAGGAAGCGGCCTAAACTGTACATTAACCCTTAGTCACATAGCGTAACACCCGTTTTACACGAATTGAAAAAATCATGCGCGATATTTGGGGGCTTTTTCATGAACTTTAAAGCGTTACTTTACTATTACCATATGTAACAAGTGACCTTAGGGCAGAAATACATCCGTACAAATTCTACTGTGACACACTGCCTCGTATTGTTGATTACCACTCTTAATTTCACCAGGACCACTGAAAATACCAGATAAATGCTAAATTTTCTCTCAATTATTTCGGATCTCCTTTGTAAATAAATTTGATGTCGACACACAATAATGTATGTAACACTAGTAAAAAATTCTACAAAACTGAGCATTGGCTTAACATTATAATAAATAGGTAGCTTTATGCATGATTTAACATTGCTGTTATATCCATATTTTTTCACTTGTATAAAAAATTGTTACACTAGGAATTTTTTGCTTATTTTTACGATGAAGTGTGGACAAAAATGGAACGATAAGAATTTTTCTGAGTAAAATAAAAAATCGTGATACTAAGGGGTACCTACCGATCAAATCATTAAAAAAATACTTCATTTTTAGGATTTTATTTTAAAAAAAAGTAAACGTTATTGCATTAAAAAAAATTTTAGGCTGTATTTGTACAATATTGATGATGGTACAAAAAATATTTTTACATATTTTATGTAATATCTACTGCTGTCTGTTCGTGGCTGATACTGTCCTAGTGATACAAAAATGGTCTGCATCTGCGGAATTTATAACGCCTTGTAGAATCATCTCAAATGAACAAACCAAGACAATTCTTAATGCTTTCAAGATTCTCCATGGAATCATCCACGATTATAACTTTTTGATCAATCTTATACGTTTTATAAATATTTTCCTGCGTAAAATTATTCTTTTCCAGAATTTGTGGCTCAACCGCCGTGCCAAAACATGAGATTACAATATTTTACTATGACGATAGATAATTCCATGAACAATCAACGATGTAAGTACAAATACAGCTTAAAAAGTTTTTTAGCACTATAACGTTTATGTAATTTTTTAAATAAAATCCTAAAAATGACCTGTTTTTGGAGTGATTTTTACCCTTAAAGACGATCTGACTAAGAATGCCAGGACAGTGAATTTTATTATTTAGCAAACTTCGCAAAAAAGTGGGACCTTGGAGAGAACCTAGCCCAGCACAAAGCTGGCCCGTGGAAGAAATATGTGTTGTGCATCTAAATTTAAACAATTTAGGAAAACTAAGCCAAGCCAGATAAGGAAGGTGGTTTTAATGCCACCTCTGTACGAGTGTATTGTTACATGCAATCTACCCTTAGGGTGCAAAATGGAACTGCATTTGTTTCTCAACAGAACCGAATCTGCACCTATAAAGTATAAATATCTAATTGTGCACGAAACTCAGCGCACACAGAAACGTGCGTTTCAAATGACTCGAATGAATCATTTCAATGGCGCGCACCGAACGCTGCGTTTCTGTGATCTGCAGAGCATGTGTAACATTGCAAAGCCCAGTTTGCCCGAAGGATTACCGGAGCGCAGATGCGGCTGTACCTACGAAACAAGACGAAATCGTGCACACACGTGTGCACTGACTTATTTGATCGTCTTTGCGTTCCGAATCCGTCCCCGCAACGTATTTTGCGCGTTGCTTAAGATTGCCTACCTATGCCCGAGGGTAGCCGGCCAAATAAAGGCCCACAGCCTGGCGAAGTGCCGCGACTCGAGCCACAAATCTCATCGGAGACCTCTCATAGTAAATCCGAAAGAAAAGGGACGTTAAAGCCCCGGCGGAGCTCGCAAATCCGCGATAATTTCCTCGCGGGCGATACCCTGTATTACCCTGCGCCCAGGGGTGGCTCGCGTTCCTGTAACGATCCGTTACGCGACACCGAGTCGCGCATTACAGCGGAGTCGTTGCACCGAATCCGGGCAGCGTTTAACGCGACAATAAAATCAGGCTCGTCCGGTGTTCAGGACCAATACCGAAACGGCCGGGGGCCCTCGGTGCTTCTAGGTCGATCGTTAATCTCGACGGAACGAAAATTCTTCTGCCCCCCCCCCCCCCCCTCCGTTCTGCCCCTGTCGCGCTCCTCTGGCGGAGTGGATCTCGAATTTCGAAAGTTTTATGCACGTGGCGGTAGTAGCTCGCGTGGCGTGGCGTGGCGTGGCGCGGAAGGCATCGAGAGGCCATCGTCGCGAAATTAAACGATAAATCAGTAAATCGTTTCGCCGGCAAGTGATTAGTGCCGGCAGTAAAGTCGCCGACGGGAGGGGGCCGACCGAGGGTGCCGGGAAAACGGACCGAATTCCGCCCCCGCGCTCCTTCCTCTTTCGTCTTCCGTTCTCCTTTTGCAAGGCTGTCACAGCCCTCCGCGGCTGATATTGTCGACGAATGTTTCGTAGCGGAAGACAACGGCGAGCGCCGCTTTCTGCCCCCCCCCCCCCCTTTCTTTGGGCTGGAAGTTTAAGTCCCACTGGCGTCGCTGGCGCCTTTGTGGGGATAAGTGGAACGACGTCGATGCTCCTTGCAGGTGGTTCCGAGAAGAGGAAGGAACTTTGGCAGGGATTTAGTTGTGGGGTTGAAGCATTGTCTTTAATGGGATAATAAGAATTTAATGGACTTGTTCCGATACGCGTCAAATTTTAGAAACAATCGCTTGGGACTCGTTGAGATTTACTTATAGGGGTATTGGGAATAAAAGTGTATAGGGTAGATGCACCATTCGTGGCCACTTTAAGGATTTCAGTCACTTTCATCGTAATTATCTTTAAAATTGTACTTCAAATCAGGAAACTAAAAGCTTTACAAAATTTTACACTATCTTTACTGTTAATGTCTAAGTTACCATTAACTAGAGAAATCGTTAAAGAATTAATAAAGTTAAAAAATATAAGAAATCCATTTTTCACCGTTTGTGGCCACTTGCCACTTTTCGCGGAAGCAATAAATGTAACCTTATATTTCTGATGGTATACTAAACAAAATATTTACGGTTTGAAATTCTACACATAATTATGTGTCTACAAGCAATTTCAAGCTAAGAAACCGCGATAATTATGCACATGGCTAAAAACGGTACATCTACCCTACAAAAACAACCAATATCGTCTCTTTTTCTCGCCTAGAAAAAAATCATAAAATCAGCTGAAAAATTAACCGTCTACCTAAACCCGATTAGGGTAGACCGGGGGCGATAGTAACAGGGAGGCGATTGTAACACGTTAAATATCTCAAAACATATGATAAATATTAACCTAAATTTTGGATATATGATGAAGAATGGCATTTGGAATACAAACATCCATGTTCTAGCAGTATCGATACACAATAGACATGTATAGCCAAGAAAATAACTTTTCGATACCCTAAAGTAACTTATTCTAACTGATTTAAAATTGTAATGTAAATACTTCCTTTGCAAGTACGTGTTTTTTCCTTTTTTTAATACGTAATCGGACCATTTTTAAAGTAATACTGATCGTTACTTATCACTTTTACGCGTCTCGTTAATTAAAATTTATAATTTAAATTCAAAAGTCTAGTCGGGGGCGATTAGTAACATCGGCAGTAGGAATCGGTTGTACCGCGACAGAACCGAATAGTGACGAAGAAAATTAATAATATTGTCTTGTTTGCATTGCGTCCTATAGCACAGCACAAGCAAAACGAATAAAAAATTGGTGCAATGTACTGAATGTAAGGATTGATCGCTGGAAGAATGCAACCAGCCAAAACGTTTTCTATTTCTGCCACAATTGCGATACCGCATAATTGGTTATAAATTTTAGTTTTTTCATTTATTATTATAATTAAAATCAATAAATTTTTCAATTTTGTAAAGTTAAATTTGTGCTACTATCGACTCCATGCAGTGTTACAACTGACCCGGGGTCAGGGACGGTTGTAACACTTTCTCCGCTTCCCATTTTTTATTAATAACCTGGATATTACTTGACCTACAGCGCAACTGTTGTGTCTGAATAATGTCAAATAAGTAGGGTAGACCATGGCGAATTTGTGTTTGACTGTAAAAAAACAATAGTTGAACATTAAAAAATTAATTTTTTATATTATATTCGTAACCAGTACACCTTTGGCTTCAACTTGAATATATAAAAATTGAAACTAAACATAAAAATCTTTCATTTATAAACAAAAAACGAAAAAGTGAGAAATATCCGATTCGCCCCGAAACTTTGGGCGAACCGGACCACCCAGAAATTTCTGAAAAAACTGAAATTTTCATAACAAAATCTTTAGAATCAACTTAAACAAACCTAATTTAATGACAGTGAAGTCAAGTGACCCTACTTAGCACACAGATCGGAAGGATATTGCCGTTTTTTGCCGCCTCTATCAGCACAATTCTCGTGGCACCACTTTTCTCAGACAATCTTCTGAAAATGGACGAATTAATTTTTCACCGCAGTCAATACAACGTCATCTTCTTAAAACCATTAATTTATTCATTTTTTCGTCATTTTTTTAGATTTAATTTTTATCACAGCCTCCTTTATTATTTTTTTGTTGTACACCATGATCCCTGATTGCGCTTTTTTATGTACCTACGAACCATCTGTATATAAACAATTATCATATTTATAATTATAGAAATACTCAAATGAAAGAAAGGAGTGATCCAATTCGCCCCAAATAACGTGACCCGATTAGCCCCATATATAAGTATTTCAAAGATTGTAGATTACATAAACATATTATGATGTAATAGTCTAAAATACATGAAATACTAAACTTGGACACCGTGCAAACTAATAACAATAAGCACATTTGAATTTTCAAGCTAACTTTTTATTTTAAATACGAAACTGCAGATTACGTAGGTTAGATACGGAACAAAATTGTAACGTTCGCACGCAACCATCTCACTGAAAACGTATGCCACCTCTAAACAATGACTTAAAATAATTGACGAACTATTGCAGTAGGTGCGGGGGAGAGGGACGAGGTACAACGAACGATCGGAATGATCCTAATAGAATGGTCTACCCTAAGTAACATTTTCCTATAAGAACTTTTGTCCTAACTGTGATAGTTCTTGCGTAATCGTATTCCAAAGTCAAAGTGTTACTATCGCCCCCCGGTCTACCCTACCCCGTAAAGGCATAGGTACTTTTGCTTCTCGCTGAGCACTTTGATTCGTAGTGCCTTTTTAGTCACCCTAGCATCTGAACCTCGAAATATTCTCCCTCTGGCGCACACATATTTAATACCATTTATGACCCATCCGCAGACGTATTCCGACATGCAATTACAGATCGAACGGAGTCTACTTATATCACCGGCCCTAGCGTTTAATTTCACTGAACTGCCCCCCAATGGAATCTGACTTTGCCCGATCGCCTCCGCAGTGGTTGCTTAATGGATGGGCGGCAGGTCTGTTAATTTCTGAAGGGCTAGCCTCTTTCTTGTATCGATTCTCAGCTCGTTACGATTGGTAACATATTGCGGGGTAATTCTCGCCCCGAGGGTAACCCATGCAGGATCGCTCAGCCGCGAAAATTCACCGACACGTGAATTTGTTTTCGTTACGAGCATCGAGGCGGAGCCTAGGTGGCAGCTGACACCCTCTAGGCAGCTCCTTGCTCCGCGATTCCGGTCCCCAGGTAGCAATACTACTCCGATACATCCTCGAGCGACACATTCAATCGCTATAGATACCACCAAGTCACGGATAACACTTTCAGCGAATGCAAGTATCGAGGTTCGCCTCCGAGCTCATCGAAAATTGTCAAAGTGCACCAGTTGGTAATTCGAGGCAAACCCGGCTCCTCCCCATACGCAAAATTCTGGCGCAAAATTGCCTTCTCATTGTTGGCATTTTTTGGAATAAAGTTTTAAGTAAAATATCAGAAGATGTGCCGCGAATGTTTTAAGATACGAATAAAAATTCAGAGTAAACCCTAGCAGCATTTCTGGTTAGCCCGCGGTATCCCCGAGTTGGCAATTAGTTAGCCATCAAAATGCCAACATTAAATGCTACTAGGGGAGTAATCAAAAACGTCAAATAAATACACCTATTATAAATAGAGGACGCAATTCGGCAAGTTTGCCTAGGGCGCAAAAACGGCCCAAGCCAGACCTGATTGGAGGATCAGTCAGACTGAAAAGTTTGAAAAGTTCGAATCGACCTTGAAGCTTAAAAAAAGTGGAAGCTTGCAGAGAAAGTAAGGCTTTATCAACTCGTTACGCTCCAATGAATAAAACTCTCCCCAAAGCAATCTTCCCCAGGATCAAACCTAACTCAACTAAACAATGAAACGGGAATAACCAAAATGCAAGGAACGAAATCTATTTGACAGCCCAACCTCCGTCTGGCGTAGATAGCGGTGGGGATAAGCCGTTGTTCACAGAAGTCGCGTAGACGCCAGCGACAAGCGGAGCAGCAGGTAGGTACCTATCACTAGACTGTCATTTAATCTCTGTCCTTTCGCTCTCGCCAATCTCTGTTCCGCGTGGTGACTTTTTCCCCGCCAGCTCGGTGGGCCAGCGGAAACCGCGAAAACTGGGGAATAATCTCGATTGTCGCGTACGAGGGGGGGGGGGGGGGGGCGAGGAGGGGGGGCGAGGACGGAAAAGGAAGAAAAAGGGAGAGGAATTCGACGAGGTTTAAGCTTCATTCAGTCTGCTCAGTGAATTCGAAATTGACCCATTATCGTGCCGCTTCGTTGCGCAAAAGAGCACGTCTGTCGCTGGAACGTCGACCGCCGTGATTCGATATTCCCGAAGAGGGTCCAGCGGCGCGGAAAAACTCGGATATTTTCCAAAAAAAAAAAAAAGAAAGGAAAGCCACGCGCGATTTCCCTCTGCCATTCGAAAGCCGCCCAACGATTCCCGCGTAATCGTTTCCCCCCGAAAGAGCGGGGCGTTGTTATTGGGATCTATTAAATTTCAAGGGGCGGGCGCGGGGTTGTTGCAGTTTTCGTCGGGCGTAATTGCGATTAATTATCGGCCCGCCAATAAGAGCTAAAAAGGAAAGGCGGGCGGAGCGACGTTCGAGGTAGTAAAATAGCAACGGGGCGCGGGAAACTTGAACAATATCGTTGTTAATGGAGGTTTCGCGACGTCATTCGCCGAAACTTTGCTTGGCGCTGGCGACGCGACGCAAGAATAGGGACGATGGAAGGGGAGGCAAAAGAAACGACGCGGAGCCTTAGAAGCGCAATTAAATTAAACGACACCGGGCTGGACGGTTCTTACGTTGTAATCGCTCCTTTAATTGCGCTCGTAATTAACCAGCCGTAATTGATTTACGTGGACCTACACAGGGTGGCTTGCGAGATACTGTGCTGGGGGGTAGAGGGAATTTCTTAAAAGTAGATAAAAAATATTTGAAGCTTCAAAGGGTCTAGCAGGGTAAGCATGGGCAAACGGCCCTCATGCCGATTCTTGGAGTTGTTATTTTTTAAACAATGCTCCTTGCCTGAAACACCATTATGTAAAGTTTTAGATCGCTACCCCCCTGTTTAAGGGTAATACGGGGGTAAACGCCCTTAACGTTATTATTTTTTTTCTCGGTTACTACTCAAGATATTTGAATGAAAAAAAAAACGAAAAATAGCTACATACTAACTGTACTTCATACATTTTTCTCCAAATTTTAACTCAATTATTAAGGGTAGAAAAAATAATTAATTTTTTGGGCGTGGTTTTTAGAAACAACCCTTTGAGTGACCACCTTCAAAAAAATCAAGAATAATGCTCTATTATCGAGCAATTATATATAAAAACCTGAAGATAGTCGGGATGGTGGAACACAGTTAAATAATTTAAAGAAGATCACTATATTATAAATATGTGGGGTTTTGTGATTAGAAAGAGTATTTGTCGCGAGCCTGAGTACGTGTCAATTAAATGCGAATAGAAGAAACGATTGCGGTTCGTTGGGGAGATCGAAGTATGAATGAAGAATGTTTGGGATTTATTATTTATGTATAGTGTCGGGCAAAGAAGCGAGTCGTGAAGCGTGCCGTGAGAGTAATCAGTGGGAGTTTAATATTACAATATATATTATATTGTGCTATATTTTAATTATATTATAATATAGCATATTTATAATTATATTTATAATATTTTAATATTTGTTTAATATTTTTTCTAATTTGAAGCTCCGAAACTCAAGTTTCCTGTGAAAGTATTTTATTTATAAGAAATCACCCCCTATTAATTACAGTACCACAGTTCAGACACCCTGTATATTTCTCGACCAACTAAGTAGAGACACAAAAGCAAAGGACGAAAGATGGCGTGACTGTTTTAAACTCGCGATCCAGGAGAAATATGAATCCATTCCCGTTTTAATCGAGCTGGCGCCGCAAAAGTACTTTCACACGGGTTAACGAAGTTACATCGCTTCTCGGATCATCCGTTCGCTCGCCTCGACATAAATTTCCGTGCATCCTCCTCCGCGCCGCAATCGGGAGTCGTTTAATTATTGGTCGCGCGAAAAAAAAAAACAGGCCGCGCCACGGCAAAGTGTTTATCACCCTCGAGTTTGGGACGAGTTGCAGATTTCGGGGAGTGTAAATGTTATTTCGAGATAAATATTAGATTCATCTCGATATGGTTGTTTTGAAATACAATAAAATCGTGATCGTTATAAGCCTTAAAGGGAATAATAGGGGTTCGAAGGAAAGAAATTACAACGAGTCTCCTTTCTTCTCCCCCTCCTCTCATTTTTCCATTTTCTCGTACCTAAAATATATATGTATATATATTTGCCTAAAGTAGATCTACTCCACCGTTTTACATTGAAAAATAACTATGCTTACACGTGTCCTACGAGGAAGTATTGCACTTTTATGCACATTCTCCCTGCTCCATCTTTGGACGCACGGTTTCACAAAAATATTCCTCTCTCTGTTTTTCATCTTCTCGCACCCAGCTTATCACTATGATAGCGAGTATCGTTCGATATCGTCACCCCAAACGCGACCAGTGGCACGTTTATTTCCCCTTCGCAAACGAGATACGACTGTTTCCCTTGCTCCGTCAATTTTATCTTCCCACTCGCGCATACAGTCAACTTTGATTTCCCGCTAATATTAGAACAGCTGGGCCGCCAAAGTGGCTAGTGTCGTACCATCAAAGTAATTCGAAGCTTCGCGGGAAATCAATAGGCTCGGTGGCGAGCTTTTACCGATGGAATCGTTGGTAACGACACCGAACCGTCCCGCTGATAAAGTTGGCTTTTCCAACGGAGCATGCATCGGCGAACGATACCCGAACTCGAAGCATGATACATTCATCGATCCCGCTTTTAAAACGCCAACTTTTTCAACGAGAGCGACGCAACCTCCTTATTCCTATACACGGCGACCAGAGGTGGGCGAAGTTTTTATTTAAATAAAATTTCGCATAACGAATAGAAGTTAAAAAAATTATTCGACTTGTCATCCCGAGTTAACTTTATTCGTCGAATAATATAAAGTAAAAGTAACTTTCAGTCGATCTGTTATTTATATAATTTTTTATTTAGTTAAAGGGGAGGCCTACCTAGAAATTTTCGGAAAATAGATTTTTCATTTTTATATTTTCCTGAAGTTCGACATCTTGAAAATATTCCCCGAAAGTGTCAAGTTAATCTGACCAAAATTGACAAAGTTATACGCGTGTAAGTAGGTAGGTGTTCCTCGGTGCAGCGCTCGCGCCCAAAACTTTAAACGCGATTTCCTCAAAATCATGTTCTCAAAGCCGGTGACACACAACAAAAAAATTAACGAACCGATTTACTCGAGCCTTTTTTAGGGTTAAAAATCTAAGCGCTATCGGGAGCTTTTCCGTTTTTTTGGCTAGATTTTTTTTACACTCGAAAAACTTTGCACAGCCGCCATTTTGTCTCAAAATAATTTTTCCAAAATCGGGCCCGGTAGCGCCTAGATAATTTCATATATTATCTAATAAAAAATATCAAATTTTCAATTTTGGATGATCCTGCACCGAGCTATGATTGTCACCGCAAAGCTCCTAAAAAGGACGTCGCGAGCATCGCCTATAACTCACAAACCTATCACTTTTTACCACAAAAAAATTGACATCTTTCCAATAGACTAATGTTCAATAATAAAAGTTTATCGGTTTTTCCAAAAAAAATTCCCAAAGAAGCATGTCGTTTTGACCGTTCTAGGTAGGCCTTCCCCCATAATGCCCAACTCTGATGACCACCTGTCACACACCCTGTTTAGCAAAGCGCACGAATTTCGCGGGAGAGACTTTGACAGAGCTTGACCAGCTGTCGAATAAGAGAGATGACCCTGTAAACTGTAAAGTGTCAGAGAACACCGCCCCGCTCATCGATAAGGCCGCGCAACTAATAGACAGAGTTTTAAGGAAAAAGGGCGCGCGATAAAATTTTCGTGTCGCGGAATTCAGTCGGCGTCGATATTCGCGGGCATAATCGAACTGAACATCGCGTTACTAAACTCAAGCTATGGGCAACCGCGATCGTTGCTTTCTCGTTATTTGTCCTTCTCGTCGACAGTGAGACAGATATTAAAAAAAAGTGAGTCTTGGCGATGGTTCGGTCCACAACGACGCGTTCACAGGGACGCGTCGGTATGAAGCGAACGCGGGCCAGTCAAAATCATATAAAAAAAAGAATTATCAAAAAGAGACACCCCGAACCGAGTCCCTTCCATCAGATATCCTCTATGCCGGAAGAAGCACCGCCTCAGATATATCGCAGAAGTCTAAAACGTCTTATCGCTTGTATATGTATATCTCTGTGTATATTTATATTTCATACGCACGTATACATGGGATGGGTCAGTTATCCTGGTAATATTCGAGGTGCGAGTGACTGAAGAAACTATGGCGACTGGTTTTGAATTAATTTTTGAAAGTCAAGTTAATTGTTAAATTCGAAATTCATCTTGTCAATAAAATTGTACGATATGCAGAAATGTGATTAAGTAATCGATCTTGAAACGACGAAGACGTGGCTATCAGACTTCATTATCTTGGGCTCAAGATCACTTTCAGAAATATCATTGACAAAACAGAAACTCGGGAACTTTTCCACGGGGTCGAAGAAAATTACTCAAGCTCCTTTAACACGTTTTTAAGTCACTTCAGCTTCAGCATCGACTTTTACCAGGGACACGACTGACTCTCCCTCTACTCATATGTATATATTTTTTCTAAATTCAATAACGAATATGTATATGTATATATCAGAACTTTGGTTTTGTCATCGGTCGATCAGTCGGATCAAAAATACTCGAAAGATACTCGACACTACGGAGTACACTTTCTAAAGATAAACTCTTAACTCCCGCCCAGTGAAACGAGCAACAGACGCCTCCCGGCGAGCTCCTTGGGCCCGTGTTTCGATAAATCTCCCTCGATCCGCGATTATTCCGTTGCGCCCAACCCTGTACAACAAATTGAAGTTTTCCCAAAGTCACAGTCAGTTCTCGCGCCACGGAAGGGCGAACCATCGCTGTGGCGTTCACGCAGGGGCGGATTTATATACATATAGGCCAGTGGCGGATTTAACAGGGCGGCCGATGAGGCCCCACCAGGGCCCCATCCTTAAAAAAAATTATGATTTTTTCCAAACTATATTTTTTTTCTGTATTATTACACTGAGCCCGTTTTCAGTAAACCACCGCTTTAGTTTCTCGAAAAATGGGCCCGCTCAGAAGGCCCCTAGGACCCCACCCTTAAAAAAAATTATGATTTTTTCCAAACTATATCTTTTTTCTGTATTATTACACTGAGCCCGTTTTCAGTAAACCACCGCTTTAGTTTCTCGAAAAATGGGCCCGCTCAGAAGGCCCCTAGGACCCCACCCTTAAAAAAATTATGATTTTTTCCAAACTATATTTTTTTTCTGTATTATTACACTGAGCCCGTTTTCAGTAAACCACCGCTTTAGTTTCTCGAAAAATGGACCCGCTTAGAAGGCCCCCTAGAACCCCACCCGTAAAAAAAATTATGATTTTATCCAAACTATATTTTCTTTCTGTATTATTACACTGAGCCCGTTTTCAGTAAACTACCACTTTAGTTTATCGAAAAATGGGCCCGCTTAGAAGGCCCCCCTAGGACCCTGTCCTCAAAAATAAATTATGATTTTATCCAAGCACTTTTTCTATACTTTTCTGTATATTTACCCCCTTTTAGTAAACTACCTCTTCATTTTCCCGAAAAAATGGGCCCCTCAACGTTTGCCACCTGGGCCTTTATTCTTAAATCCGCCACTGATATAGGCTAAGTAGGCTGAAGCCTAGGGCGTCAAATTCTCGGGAGCGGTAAATTTTGGGCGAAAGAAATTAAAAAATGTTAAACACAAACGCTTGACGTAACTTCAAAAACAATTCACCCTTTTTTGCAATAACTCGTATTTCATATTTAAGTTGTCATATTGAATTAATTTCAAAATTGTCTCAGCTCTATTAAATTAAAATATTTTATGATATCTGATGAAAAGGGCGACAGACGCTTGTCACCCTCGCGCCGCCACATCTCCAAATCCACCCCTGCGTTCACGTCGAACGCGGAATATTTGAGAAATAGTTTCAACAAGTCTTTGACCATAGGAATGAGTCGGTGCTTCGATTATAGAAGTGCTCAGTAAGTTGCTGTTTCGTGCTTTGATAATAATTGAAAAAATTGTGCATCAACGGTACAGCTTGCTCGTTAGTGCGAAACGTGGAGACGACTATCGAACGTCCGTCCACGAGATAGAAAATTATGGTAGTCGAGAGACATAGAAAAGTTCGCTTAAACTAGGTCCAGTAGAAGAGAGTTCGTTGATCTCGCGATCGGTAGTATTGCTTGTTAATTCGTGGCGCAACGGAATCACTGCCGGATGGCGACATTAACAAACGTTTAAATCTATGGTAACTATATATCAACAACGTTCACAAGTAGGTACGTCCTCGCTCGTAGAAATTCCATTCTTGTTCGCTGATCGTTCTACGCTAGGGATGGCAAACGCGTGGCGCGCAAGAATTTTTTAGACATAAGTATTACAAAATCTACAAAAAAAATTGATGAATACACAAAAGTACACCTCGTTTTACTATAACGAGAATCGATTTTTATTTCAAATATTAGTAAAAGCAAAAGACTTTTGATAAAGAAAAATACCTACTACTAATTTTGATTCAGTTTGGATACATTTTCTGCCATTTATCACGTGAAAAAAAAATATCAAATTTGATTTTACTTCGCGTTAGGCAAACCCCATTTGCCATCCCTGTTCTTCGCTGTTACGTATTTCGAAGTAGAATCCTTCCCGCCTTTCGATCTCGTACGATCAGCCATCCTCCCTGCGTCTGATTCATTTGTGCGAGCCTTTGTCGTGGCATACGATGTGAACCAGCCTCAGGTTCTTCACCGTGAACAGATTGTCGTAAAACTCGAGGATCTCGTCCTCGCTGGCGACCCCCTGCGCCGACAGCTTCAGCAGCTGCGGCACCAAGGTCCTGGACCTCTCGATTCTGAAAATCAAGCCCAAGTTAATAGAATTTCATCACAAAGTATATACCTAATTATCTCCGTTGCACCTCCACCTTCAATTCACCGGCATCCATTATTGTTCACTCTTAAAACTGCAAGTGCAACGGAGGTATACTACAAAATCAGAGTTGGGCATTAACTAAATAAAAAATTATTTAAATAACGGATCAAATTAAAATTTCTTCAACTTTAGATTATTTGACGAATAAAATTAATCTTTTGACAACCTGAGCGTCGAATTTTTCAAATTCAACTTCAACCTCAACTTCAATTTCAACTTTAACTTTAACTTTATTCGACGTCAAGTAAAGTTAAAGTTGAAAAATTTATTCGACGCAGAAGTAGAAACGCACGACAAATAAAAAAATTAACTTTACTCGACATATGACGAATAATTGTTTTAACCTTTATACGTCATTCGAATTTTCAAGTCAATAAACTTTTCGCCCATCTCCGTACAAAATGCTCACAGTACACGGTGCTCACTTATGATCGAAGTTCCACGTGGAGAATAAAATAAGCTCCTCCCTCGACCTGTAAGGGTTGATCCTGTGTCTCTCCCCGTAGACGCAGCTGTCCGCGTTCCAAACGCCCCCGCACCTGAATTCACCGTTCCGATCGCACATCGCCACCCAGGTTTCCCTTTCCTTCGTTCGGACCCTGTAAGGGCAACTGTCCTCGTCCTCCTCCGTCTCCGCGTCGGACGTCGAGTCCGCGATCGAGTCCCTCGCCGCCTTCTTCTTCGTACCGTCCACACAGGATCGATCGGCGGTCCCGAACAACCGGAAGTACGTGCCGCCGTCGAGTCGGTTCAGTCTGCAGGGGCAATGGTCGTAGCAAGTAGTCGAGTCTCGTTCGTCGGTGGACTCTCTCGACTCGATCCTCGCCCGGCTCCTGTCGAAGTAGTGGCCGAAGTAGTGGTCCTCCTTCAGCTGCATCTTGAAGAAGACTATGGCGTACAGCAGCTGCTTCCTGGCCTTCTGGTCGCTGGCGAACGTCTCCGATGACTTGATCTGGTCGATCGTCTTGTACAAGTAGCCGCGTATCCTGTCCTGGCACCTACGGTGCATGAACGCCTCCTGCGGAACAACGTTCCCGTGAATGCTAGCTTTAATTGTACATACAGTGGCGTGCAAAAGTATTCGGCCACCGTTTAAAATCGCATAACTTTTTTAAAATTAATCCAAACGACTTGAGTTTTTTTGAGAAGCTAGAGGGATTAGTTTGCTAAATGATGTGATTCGTTGTTTTGAAAAAAAAAATGCACTTGGGCGGAATGGCAAAACAAAATAGTGAAGGTCGTTTTCTTACTTTTTTTTGTGAACCCTTGATGGAAATTCAAAAAAACCCGTTTGTAGATTTAAGTAAGTTATATATGTGTCTAAAATTTCGGCAAAATCGGTTAACGTTGCTCTGAGCTATGAACGCTTAAAGATCGCAGAATAAGGTCGAAAATCGCGGATTTCGGGAATTTCGCGATTTTCGACCTTATTTTGATGAAATTTCAGACACGTATATAACTTACTTAAATCTACAAACAGGTTTTTTGAATTTCCATTAAGGGTTCACAATAAAAAGTTTAAAAAACGACGTTTACTATTTTTTTTTTTTTTGCTATTTCGACCAAGTGTATTTTTTTCAAATCGATGGATCGTATCATTTAGCAAACTAATTCCTCTAGCTTCTCAAAAAAACTCAAGTCGTTTGGATTAATTTTAAAAAAGTTATGCGATTTTAAAGGGTGGCCGAATACTTTTGCACGCCACTGTAGTTAGTAGCAATAATTATCCAATAAAGGATTGGTGGTGGGGGCAACTTGAAAAGTATAGATTTTTCGATAATTATTTTTACGCAGATTTGTAGATATAAAAAAAGATGTAATTTTTGTTGAAACTTTTTTTCGATATCCCTCACCGTTCTCGAGATAGCTATTCCACAAACAAGAAAATTCTGAATTTTTTCTAGGGGTGATTTCACCCCCGAAAATTCCACTATAGCACCAACAAAAATAAGGTTATCTTACGGATGAATTACTCTACTTGCATAATTTTCTGAATTTTCGGCCTGCCAAAATTCCTTTGTAAATATGGCTCTTCTGATACTTGAAGAAATGGAAAAATTTGCAATGTTTCCGCCACTTGAAAGGAATAAATGTAGGTACTGTAAATTTGTGATCACAATGGATTTGGCGTAAAGCATGGTTGTTGTATATCTAGGGGCCGTCCTGAAATTACGTAAGGGTAATTTTGGCGATTTCTTACCCCCTCCATCCCCCAGTATCGGAATTCGTAAGATTGGCTATTGATATTGCAACCCCCTTCTTACATAATATTTTTTACATTGAATTTTTTCAGTTATTAAATTTTTTTCAAAGGTTTATATAATACATTTAACTCGGTTTCGGGAAATTTAAACTAAACAACTTTTCTCGAACATTAATGATAGAATTTGTATTTATTGAAAATTAGGTTAAAAAATATTACGTAAGACGCTACCTGACTCCCCTCTCCCCCTTGTAAGAAAACGTAAGAAATTCGCGACCCCCTCCCCCCACAAAAAAGCCTTACGTAATTTAAGGACGACATCTGCGCTATTTAGTTGTTTTCACCCCCATCAAAGAGTATATCTTTTTCTGTTATTAAATTTCTATGGCTCATCTAAAAGTAAAGAACGTGTATTTCATGACTCTTTGGCCGGGCTTAAGTCCCGTGTTGCCGACTCCTGCTTTAGTGAATGATAGCTGTTGGACAATTTGCAGAGCTCGCTGGCTGGCTCGATCAATCGAAACGGGTCAATCCCTTCGCGGATATAATTGGCATGTAATCAGCGCGCGGCAGAACTATTGTTTTCGGCCAGTCGCCAACAAAGCAGCCGTTATTGTGCCGCTGCAATGTCGAAGAGGTGGTTGGCCATTCGCGTTCGGTACATTGCCGATAATTCAGGCCGAACTGTTTGGTATTTGCTCTGCCACGATGGCGAAAGGATGGTAAAAAAATTGCAGTCACGCGTTTACCTACGTGCAGTGTGACATTTTGAGTCGAGCCGGTGGGAGAGGATAGAAATCGTAACAAAGAACGAAGGACAAAGACGGAGGTGCGCGCCAAGGTGGAAGGTAGGTCGCGTATTTTATCAGTAAAGCTAGCTGATCCCAGCCTTAGACCGGGGGATAGTCGGTGTTAGGGCGGGAGATATATCGAAGGGGAGCTTAGGCGTGGAACTCGCGGAAAACAGGGGTTTCCTGATTGTGATGGAAGGGCTGCGGCTGCGATCGAAAGAGATACCGCGATGTTCGTCGCCATTTTTAGGGATCACCGTTGTCAGAAACGGCGTGAGGCTTCAAAGGAACGATCTTAACGCGTGTCCACGATTACTGGCCTTCGGAAAACGAAACGATTGCTCGTTGAAGATTCCCGCGATAGAAACGAAATCTCACGCGAGCTTCACGCGCAAGGGGACAGCGATAACGAAGTAATTAATTATCGCGCTGGAACCGTTAGGCCAACGAGTCGGTCTTTCCACCTGGAGCTTGACGCGCGATAAATGGGAAGCTACCGGAATTAAAGTGGAAACGTTGTAACGTTAATTAACCCTGACGATATTGGACGATGTAGGGCAGACCCACTCCCCTTAAATTGCATTACCTTCGACCTAGAGTGTCTTACTAAATACGTCCATTGCTATTCGAGACTGAGAGTGCGCTTGGTACTTTGGCCAGTTGGAGGTGAAGGGTCAAATTCGAAAATTTTCAAGCCTTCCATTCGTATAACTGTGTATCCATACTAGGGTGTTTCAATTTTCCAAAGGTGCTATTTTCATATAACTTTGCCTGCCCCATTGATTCTATTCATCTAAGTGATGTGTATGCCAAATTTTAGACAAATTTAATAATATTTAAGGGTTGCACAGTTTTATCACCAAGGTAGGCCTAAGACGGTAGTAATACTTTGGCTTGGGAATACGATTACGCAGAAACTATTACATTTACAATAAAAACTCTTATACGGAAATGTTACTTACTTATCTGGCATTATTGAGTCACAACAGTTTCACTGTATGTCAAGTAATATCAAAGTTATTAATAAAAAATGAGAAGCGGAGTGCTATAGCCCTAACGATACAGTGTAAAGTGTTGCAACCGTATCTGATCTCGGGTCGGTTGTAACACTACATGGATTCTATGTAAACAAGACAATATTATTCGCTTTCTTTGACACTATTCAACCGATCCCGACTGCCGCTGTTACAATCGCCCCCGACCATGCTTTTGAACTTCAATTATAAATTGTGACTAACGAGACACTTAAAAGTGCTAGGTAACGATCGGTATTACTTTAAAAAAGGTCAAATTACAGATTAAAAGAACACACATACTTGCAAGTGTTTACATTAGATTCATAAGTCAGTAAGAAAAAGTTATTTTGTCCACTATCCATGTCTATTGCGTATCTATACTGCTAGGACATTGATGTGTGTATTCCAAATGTCATTGTTTATCATATGTATATCTAAAATTGGTGTTAATATTCATTATATATTTTGAGATTCAACACAATTTGTATGTGTTACATTTGCCCCCCTGTTACTACCGCCCCCGGTCCACCTTACAGATTTTCGCTCTTTCAGGTTTTAAAAATGTGGCTAAAATAATAAGGTACAGAATTTGTATAGGTGTGAACAATAATAGAAGTAATAAAATGTAAATTTATCTAAGTATAAGTCTTCTTTGAAGTTTAGTTTCTGTTTTATGGACTTGAGAATAAAAATAATTATCATTGGAAACCGTGTTTCCTTAGCCTACTACATATTATTTAGTGTGCAAAGTGTGCAACCTCTAAGTATTACTCAATCTTCCTAAAATTTGTCAGATATTTTTTTTTACATTAATAGGAATCAGGACATGCGCAAAGTAAAATAAAAATATAATATTTTAATTTTAACCCTATAATATGAAACACCCTAATCCATACACCTAAATATGTCAAAAAGATCGATATTTTTTAAACAAATTTTCAGTGTTTCATATGACAAGAATGTTTTCCCAAAATTTGGAGCCGAAATTCGCAAGAAATATCGAGGATGTAGGCATTAGAAGTGAAGTATGCTCACGTTTTGCCATACGTTGATGAGTACTTCAAATGCAGTTTTCTCGAAGCTAGCTTTTCAAACACAGTACCCACGATTACTCAAAAACCATTCACCCGATTTACTTCCAATTTCTCATGATTATATGATACACTTTTACGCAGTTTTTTGACGAGGCGGATTTTTTATTTGTATCATAGTTTCTCGTTAATTGCATAAAATGGCAAGATTTCATTTCCGAAAAGTAACGATCGTTCAGCGTGCTGAACATTCTTTAGACATTAACTTTATTGAAATCGACTCCGTCAGAAACAGCATTTGTGAATATATTTTAAGAAACTAATTTGCTTTTTGGTTTCATGTAAAATCTGTTTATTTAGAGGGATGATAATGACGCATTTGGAACATGCCCCTATAACTGTATTATACGATTAATATTTTTACATAAAACATGAAGTATTGTAGTCAAAGATGTAACATAATTATTAAAAAAAAATACAGGTTCAATAATGTTAATACTTTTTTAAAATAAAATCTAAAAGAACGTCGGCTTGTAGGCTTCTCTAAGCACTGGCACATTCAGGATTTAACCTTGGGGGTAGCTGAGTTGAACGGATAAAAATATTTTTATTGCAAATGCAATGAAATTCATTAGGTGATTATAAAAATTTATTTAAAGAACAAAATCCACTCTTCTTTTTTTTACAAAGCTCTTAAATTACTTCAGTCATGGTTACATTAATCTGCTTGCTTCTTTTTCTTTGTGAAGGTGCCGGAGCCCCTTGAGCCCCCCTCTGGGTACGCCACTAGGTGTATATTCCCCTTAAATCATCCCAGTTTAAATTGATTCACTGTTTTCTGTGAAACGATTGGAAATATGCTAGACCTGAGAGGCGTGGTGCATTTAGACTTCTACGCTGTAATACACAGTCATTATCTAGCGCGATATGAACGCCCAACGGCCATTAAATAAGATATTCCAGCCTGCCTTGGTGTCAAATAAATTGATTTAAGCCCGTCGTTAGCGGTGCTGAGAGGCAGCGGCTTAGCCTTGTCTGATCTCAATAACAAATTGCAGAACTGAAAGGACGTGTAGCAGCAGCTTCCGCCTCGGCTTAGGAACCGGTCGTCCTTTGCGTAAAGTAACGGCGGCACTCCTTCGTCGATGCTCGCGATATGATAAGCGTGGGAGGAGTGGAGTGGCAAAAAAAAAAAAAAAATGAAAAACGAAGGGTGAAAATGCTTGCCCGTGACGAAGGACTCACTTTGCTCGTGTAGTTGGTCTCCAGCCCGCCGAACCACTCGGGATGATCGTCCCTCGCGCTCAGCGCCGTCTTCGAGTCATCCTTGTTCAGCACGCTATTCAGAACGGCGACCTTCGCTTTCAGGTTCTCCGTGAGGAACTTGGACGCCTTGTCCCCGGCAGTGAGGAAATCGATGTTGACGCGCCTCAAGGTGTCGTAGAGGAGGTCTGCGTCTGTAAGCAGACGGCGGATCTCGAGGAGGTGTGCACCTTCGTCAAGCACGAAGGCTGGTTCTTCGCCTGCTCCCGACGTAAACACCTATTCGGTTCGATTCACGCGCTGAGCGGTGTCTGTTGCTTCGCACCTTCGCCGCGCCATTACATTACCTGGCAAATCGAGCTCGCGTACGCGTCGCTACTTTAGTGGGATTTGATAGTCTAGCACTTCATTGAACATAATCGGTGATGACGGCGGTGGTCGTTTTCTCTCCGAGTAGCCGAGATAAATTATTGTACCGTTTACGGTAGGGTTTCCTATACGCGGCTGAACGCAACTTTATGAACTTCAATGACGATTTTCTCGGAAATGAAGCGCAATATGAAAAAATTTTATTCCTTCTTCCCGACATATTTACTTGGTACAAGTCGGAAAGGAAGAGTGACTTTTTTTGATACCGTGCTTCATTTTCGAGAAAATCGCCCGGTCGCGTATAGGAACACCTACCTTTAGAGGTAATGCAAGTGATTTAGTAGATCGCGGTGTGGTTGTACTGACCGCTCAACACCTCCTCGCCAGGCTTTTGTAGGATCAATGTCGTCTGAGGTTCCAGCGTGTGAAAGTACTCCTCGTCGATCTGCGATCCGTCCAGCAGGAAGATGTTCACTTCGGCCAGGTCGTTTGTCACCTGAGGACACCAAAGAATCCCCTCATTTCTCCTTCTACTCGTAAACTCTGTTAGGTGACCTGTCCGCGTCAAATTCCGTTATCTGATATCGGTATAGGGTCTACACGGGTCTCCAGTTAGTCGATTCGCTGAAATATCCGCCGCACGTTAAATATTTAGTAAGCAATAATCGCAAACACGAAGCGTAACACTTACCATCGATATCGCGGAATATCAATGTTTCTTTATTAAACTGCACAATATTTACCCACGCGACTCTGCTGATCGCGAGGCTCGCTCTGGAAATTAAATCGTTCGAATTTCATGCGGCTCGTTGAGAGACCTCGCAATAACGGAGCACTCGAACCGTGAATTGTTCGAACGAGAACAATGGTTTTTAATTGCGGAAAACGACGCCGAACGCTGCGAGCGCTGTCTCTACAACGCGACCCACGTAACTCAATCTCGTCGCATTTCCTAATACATCATTCGATATCGAACTGACTCAGTCATTCGGCACTATTACAGAAAGCAGCTACGTGATTTATTAACCCTAGAACGGCGGACAGCTTGACTATGCGTCGCGTGCAGGATCAATTTCACCCAGCAATTGCATTCATGTGCAGCTCGGAGTAAGTTTTCATATTAGAATCCAATCTCGCGATAACCTAGAAGCATTATTTTCTGAAAGAAGCAAATGCTAATAACAAGTGATTCCTGCAATTTGATAGTTGGGATGGGCGAGGGTTAACCACCCTCCGCTCAGAGCCGGTCTACCCCATAATGGGGCCCGAATGCAAAAAATATTCTGAGACCCAAACAATTTCTCAACGGTAAAAAAGCAAAACGTCTCTCAAAAGTGAAAAAGCATAGTAATAACAATATTAAAGTACAAGAAGAAACGAAAGAAACAAATTAATTACTTTTTTATTACCATACCATAAATAACATTAAATTAATTATATTAGAAATTATATTCTAATTTCTTGTTTGACACTCCCCGCATGCTACGGTATGGTTACCACAACCACAATAATTATGGTGCGTCCGTGGTAATGCCAGTTCTATGTTCAGAGCGTGAAATTCAAGTCGGTATATAAAATTAAATTAATTTCAATCAAATAAAAATTGTTCGTTCTCATTTTTTTACTCTTCTACTTTCACTTTCCTTCGTCTTTCATTTTCCTGGAGCCCCTGTACAATCTAGCTACCTTGCATTCCGCTGCCTCCCCTGTAAACGGCCTTGCTTCCACTATCGAATCCAACAACTTCGATCCCTTACCTACTCTACCATCCACCAGTGATTTACAAAAGTATTTCACAAGCAGAAATTGAATCCTCCCAAGCTTACCAGTCCCGGCCCCCCTGCCATGAACACCCTGTACCTCGCATTTCGCGTCGCGAACGCACCCGGGCTCGTTGCACGCGCGTAACCTCGACCAATCGCTCGAGGATCGGAGTTTTGCGGCAGATGTGGCCAGACACCGTTGCGGCGACAGTCGCGTGCGCGTCATCGACCGTATCGAAGCCGGGGAAATCGAAGAATCTTGGCTCCGCCGCGAGACGCATGGCCGACAGTCCGGGTATCGGTCCAGCGTAGACGCGGGCGACCTTGACATTGAGGCTGCTCCTTGCCCGTGGCCCGGCTGGTTCGATAAAGCTGCACGCTGCAGGCCAACGCGATCCGGCTCCAAGGTCGCCCCCCGCAACCGAATTAACCTACCCGCCAAACGTTTGTAACTAACGCGTCGCGTAAACCTTAATCCCACCCCCTCAAACCCTCTCTGCCCACCTTTCCACAGGGCAATTAGCCGAGGGGCCGGCTACTTGCGCCGTCCCCATCCTGCGAATGCAAATCCGCCCCCAGGGATTACAGTCCTCGAGGACACTCCCTTATTCGAATTCTTTTACGGCTTCTTCTACTCCAGGTGTTGCGGATCCGTGTATTCAGTTGGATATTTCAAGAGAAATGGGAATTTTGTGCGTGTATTATATGGGGTTGCTTCTATAATGTGCGGGTAATAAATTTCCTTCGTCTTGAAAGATTTTATTTAGTTATTCCGAAGAAGCAGGGGCGAATTTGAACCTAGAGCGGCAAATTTGGGGGATCGAAATATTCTGGAGAGTGGGAAATTTCGAGGAATGGCAAATTTGGGGGAGCGATAGATTCTGGGGGGTGGCAAATTTTGGGCGAAAAAATTCGAACAAACTTCAAACACTCAGGCTTCGGCCAACTTTAAAATAATGCACTTTCCTTTCATCTAGCAAATTATCAATAACTCATACGCGAGTTGTCATAATAAATTAATTTTAAAATTCTTCTTTCAACTCTTTTAAATTAAAATATTTTATGATTATTTTCACAAAGGGTGTCAGAGGCTTGTCATCCTAGGGGCGCTAAATCTCCCAATCCGCCCCTACAAAGAATTCCATTCCACGCGTTAGAATTACCCAATGGAAATTAGAAATGAGCCGGGCACTCTCGGTTTTAGCAGTTTCACGCGCGGAGCGTGTTCGGCCCGTTTCGGGATAACTGGTAACGAAATCCGGATCCGAGGACAACGGAATATCCGAATGTTACGATTTTCCGGAATCCCCGCTACGGATCAGCTGCGAGGCTTTTATGACCCAGTTCCAGCTGGCAACTTTTATTATAAAATGTAAAAGCAACGTCAAGCACGCGATACGTACCGTTTTCATTCGTCGGCGGCGAACCGAGCCACGGGGATATGGCTCAACCCCCCGCGGATATAGGCGATTGATTAAAGCAAAGGCCGGCAGTGTAAATCGATGCTCGATACTCACGTTCAGCTTCGCGCAGGCTTTCCGTTTCAATTCCTGGAGGCTCCTGCAGGCCACGCCAAATTTACGCGTGCGGTTTACGTCCGTCACTTTGTAGCCCTTCAGCTGCAACACGGGAAAATCTTGTCAGAAATCTTGCTCCCTACTGAATTACCATAAACTGGGGGAACATTGACAGTTACTTAACAATAATTAAAGAAGGAAATACACCAAATTTTTATGCATTTTCACACTTGTAGTACAATCACAAAAGATGCAATGTTATAATAGGATACTTAAAGCAAATGTAAAAATGGGAATTGTTATATTATATAACAAAATGTTCCAAAAACATTACAATGTTCATGGAATGTTACCAGTTTGCGGTACGTTGCAAAAATTGGTAAACGCAACTGCTCACAGAAATCGAGTGAGGAGTGATTTTTCAAAAGGGCATATCTCCATTTTTGAGCTTCAAGCAAAAAAATAAATAAATTTTTCATAGAGTTACTCAAACATATACTGAATTAGTTAAAAAATGTACCCACTGCAATGGTATCTTTACAATTAAATGTGGCAAAACAAAAGTAACCATAAGCATTATATTTTGAAAATGGCAGAAAATATTGTGCAAGGTCTAGGACTTACTTTCAAATGGTTTCGTACAAAGGGGCTTATTTCTTATAGTTTCCATCAAAAGAGCTTATTTCCAAGCGTTTTTTTAAATACCCATTGAAACAATGTCGCAAAATTTAAAACATTACCGCTATCAGATGAAAGAATAAAATGTACTTTCCTGTACAAATAAAAAAAACAGATTTTTTTAATAAATTAAGGTACCACAGTTTTTCGCCGTTATTAAAAAAAAATTCTTTGTAGAAATGTGCCTTTTTGAAAAATCACTCAAGTGTACAGAGAATGTATGTATAATGGCTATCGAACGAGTTCTACTCCTTGCAGATTGGTCTTTCATTGTAAGTAGACCTGAATGATACAAAAGTAATAGAAGTTTGAATGACTGCATACGTGGTACAAAATAGCTTCAGGTGCCAGAGACATCAAGGGCCTTCAGCTCCAAAAAAGAATCAAAGCGCTCACGCGCAAAATCCAGTTCATGTTTCTTTATGAGAACACCTTGAACTACTAAGAAGACCCGAGTGTTCGGATAATACATCATTCTCGTTCGGAGCTGCATTTACCATAAATGGGGCATCACTCTCTAGGAGGCCACATTTCAAACCCTCACCCCTCGCAAACAACAATATAAAAAGCAGCCTAGTTACAGTTCTAGAATAAAATACTTCTTTTTAAACATTAAATTCGGAGTACAAAAACTTGGCAGCTGAAAATTTTCAGAAGCCTCATAATGATGTTGCGCCTATGGCCTCCAAAATTACAAATGCGTTTCTGTCCACGTTCCAGTAAACTTGAAACGTTACAAAATCTCTCTCGCCCCGAGTAATGAAAAAACGAGTAGCTTCCTTGCTTTTTTGAATCCATTTCGCAGTGCGGATTTAATTAAAATTTTAAAACCGAAATTTAAAAATATTCGCTTCTTTAGTACAAACTTAACAAAGCTCAGTTTTTAAAAATAAACGATTTCTTCTCAAAACCCGGAGTTGGCAAATGCCTGTTTTGCCCCCCCCCCCCCCCTCCCAACGCCTATGGCTACCCTCAAGACAATTCAATCTCGACACTCGACTCTTCAATCTCGTGCATTCCATCCGTTTGCCCACTCCGGGACTCCCGAAAGATTTGCGTCGCGGAGATCCTTCCGTGCTCCAAGTTTCGTCACGTTTCCTCTGAATTCCACGAATGGCAGCGCGCCACTGTCAGCGGAGGTGAATTAGCCTCGCGGAGCAAAGGTTAAGCCTCGAGTCCCGCAGGGTTGGAGGTAGATCAGGGGTTAACGGATTCATCGAAATCGAGCTGGAGATGTTGGAGCGGCGGGCGCGCCGCCGCGATAAGAGGTTTCACGGACGGGATCGCCGGCTGATTAACGAGCGCGTAATTGGCCCGATAGCGTTCAAGGTCGCGCGAGTGGAAAGCCGCGTGCCACGGTTTCTCTCGCCTGACCCACATCGTCGTGCTCGCCGACGTTTAATCGCGGTCGCTCGGCAACGGAAACACGGGATGGAATGTCGCGACGCCTACGAGGCAGAAATCCCGGCGCCGGGACGGTGGTCGCGTGTCCAGCTGTGTACACGTCGCACCCGCGGCCCACGGGAACACTCGCGCGCGTCCTGCCGCTTTTTGCGAACCTTTTTACGGGCATTCCTCGGCGACGGACACTCGAGGCCTGGCATGGAGTGAGTTCGTAGAAAAGGGGCGCAGGAACGTGTGAACAACGTGCAATGATGCGTTCGAGGTGCTCGTTTAATCCTGCAGACTCGATCGGTCTCGCCACGGATTAAGATTAGGTGCTTGCCTTTTGTCCAGACCCCGATGTCGCGAGCAGGTGCCTGCGCTGGGAACTGTGAAGCTGGTCGGACTGGTATTTTTAACTCTTGAATGTGTGTAATTGGAGTACGGTTTGTTGTTGAAGGAATAGAGTCGTTGCGAGCGGTTTGTCAGTGTTTGCGGGTGAGTACGGTCGGGCATAGCAATGGCACGTGATGTTTCTCTAATTCAGAGTGAGTGACGAGAGTGCTTGAATTTTTCCTACCGTAAAATGAAATCTTCTGTATTTTTAACGGCTGAATAAATGATCGCGGTGTTTACTCAAACCGAATGTACTGCACGATCCTATGCTTTGAGAAACGTTGAAGGCCATTTTCAGGGTTTAAATCCACGATTATGGTATATATAATAATTGTAAAGAGGGCCATCAGCACAACCCCAGCTGTCAGACATATGTTATACTCGTACTGCTTGCATTGCAACCAAAGGAGGAAGAAAACAACTTAATGAACTTCTATGCAACTCTTTGGCACGAAGCACTGGCTACCACGACGTGTATCATGAAAGTAATATCACCTAATAAAATTCAACTGCCACCGTTAAGACGCTCCGGCAATGGAATGTCCAGACAACGGAATGGCAAGAGCTCCGCGTACTTATCTCAGTCGATTCTTTGTTTACCTCTGTTCTGGCCGGTGTGAGCCGACGAAAGCACTCGGCGATCAGCGACATGGTCGTTGCAGCGGGACCGTGCGGGTCCTGGAGTAGCGTCCACGCGCGTCCCGACGGCGGTGGCGGCGGAAAGGGGCCGCGGATGCGAGGAGAGAAGGCAGACCGGACGGGCGCTCCTCGCGAACAGCTGGCGTGTGCGCCACGGGCCCCGACCACTTCTTTCTTCGACCCTGACAGTGGTGCACGCTTATCGGTCAGCGGGCGGGAGGGGAAGCGGCTCGGGACGTTGAGGAAGAAACCAGAAGGGAAAGCGGCGGGATGGGGAGTGGGGGGGGGGGGGGAACGAGCGTGCGAGTGAAAAGGGGAGAGTGCTGGCCGCGCGAAGGGGCGAGCAACAGAGGGACCGATAAAAAAAGAAAACAGCGGAGGAGCGAGGCGGCAACTGTTGCCTCCGCGGGCCGCGAGTCCGGTGCAGCCGCGTGTGTTCCACTAGCCGCGAGGCACCAACAACGGGGAAGAAGGACGAAGAAGAGGGTGCGCGGATAGAAGAGAGAGAGAGGCTCTGCCGTGGCCGGATCGCGGGGAAGGAATGACGCGACGCTCCAGCCGAGCCGAGCCTCGGGACCAGAGAATGCACCGGGAAATGCGCCTGCGAGCTGCCACCCAATCCACCGGCGATCTTCCGCCTAGGTGGCAGCACCGCGCGGCCACGCTGCCGCAGTAACTCTTCTCTAACAACCTGGCCTCTGCTACGACCGCCTCTCCTGGTTCCTATCTTCCCAATCGCAACAGATTTACTGCATCCCAAATCTGACGCATCAGGAACACAAGCCTGGCCATCGTTTTACTGGGAAATTCAAGACTAAAGCGGTTATTAGACTTTTCGTGAGAACACTTTCTTTGTTCATTCTTACTCGTCTGACTTCGAACTTCGGGCGAACTTCGGGGTAGTTTAGTGGAGGAGTGGGTAATGGTGCCTGTGATTTGATTTTTGTTAAATTCTGCATTTTGTATATTCGACAAAAGGACGGGATATTTTAAAGGAATTGTAAGTTGAGAAGTGCCGGTTTTCTTAGGAAATCGGTCAAGGCCCTTTCTAGGGGCACGCAAGTAAAATTGGTTAAGGATGAACTTCGGTAACATTAGTGGGGTAGGATTTTGAAGCTGCATCTTGCTGAATCCCGCCCATTGCGTCACAAAAAAAACGAAAAAAAATTAAATATGTACTACTCAAATGCAATTTTGTTGGTGTAATAAAGACGTATTATTATTAGACTTTGAAAATCAGAGGAATGAATCTTTATGCAATAGTAACACCCCTGCAAAATTTGGGAAAAATTATAATGAACAAGTTTATGATAAAAGAGCGAATATTCAATAAATTCACAAAATAAAATAAAATGTAAGGGCGAATTCAACTGAATTTGAGATAAAAATACACCATTGCCATTTCTGACTGGTTTTCAACGCAGGAAAAAGCCTTATTAATATCTTGGAAATTGTGTTAATAATTGTAAGCTAACAATAAGATTGTCACTGAAATTCATCCATAACACAGTACAACAGCCATCTGGACTTGTAACATTCAATAGCCGTTTCTTATAGGTTTTCGTGCCCTGAAAACGAATCCGCAACCCGTTTGTCGCAATCACCCTCAGTTTTTGAGAAAATCGATTTTGAAAAAAACTGCAAATTTTCAACTTTGAACATTTTTTGTGTCGAAACGGTAATAGTTATTCGATTGTTAGTTGCGTCAAATTTTTCTATAAACCCTCCCGAATACAACGATATAAGTTATTATTGCATTATGAACATTTAAATATGTTTAAACAACGATCAAAGGGAAAAGGACACCCGAAATGCACCCATTTTTCCAGATATCTTTCAATTTATTTCCAAAACTAAGGGTCTGAGACGAAATTTGACCACCCCACGCGATGCAGCAGACATTGTTCCTTCGGAAAGCGTCGACAGAAGTGGTAAGTCTTGTTTCGTTTTCAATACAGAAGCGAAATAGTTTGGCAAAACGGGTTGCGGATTCGTTTCCAGGGCACGAGAACCTATAAGAAACGGCTATTGAATGTTACAAGTCCGAAAAAAGTCAAAATTTGTTGTACCTACTGTGTAATTGGTAACTTATGAATATTACATTTTCTACAAAACAGAAGGCTTTTGTTATTCAACAAATAAGTACCCACAAAGAATTGATATTTTATTTAGAATTATATTTTAAAATAATTATTTTCAATTAAATTTAATGATCATCATTAATGACAATTGATCGGGTGATTTAATGCCAGGTATCGCCTCCCCTCTAACAAGTTGATTATTGCTTCGTTTGACCTTGCCACCTTCGAAGGCTACGGCGGCTATTCTTAAGCGTGTATTGTGAATGCCATGTAGGGCGCACAATGCCACCGATCGGTGCAGAAGAATTATGCGATACCACCCTGGTCGCCTGTGGATCCCATCAAGGTCTCGGTTTATTTTTGCTAAACGCTTCATCCTATCGGCTAGCTCCCCGCGTCCGATTCTCAGATCGTCGACTCGCTAGCTTTTACGTCAGACTTTTCTCACAGATGGGACCCTGAAAACCGGCGGTATTTTTACGCGCAACGCTGCCGCCCGCAAGTAAATAACTGCACATTGCATTTGGATGATGTTTGCCCGTTGAAGCGGAGTAACGATAGCCTTTATTGTTCGCGCATCGAGCCCTTGTATCGATTACGCCACTTTCCACTCCCGGGTCCACTATGAATGTCATGTTGCTCGCGCAATCATATGGGAATTATCTACGACGATGGTACACGCAGCGCGGAGTTATTTACGGTTACATAAAAAGGAAATATGCCTACCACCTTGTCCACACTCGGCATTCTAGAGTTTTAGCTAATTGATGCTTGCAAGGACGTAGAATCAATACACAATGTGAACGAGCACAGACCCTTCCTCCAGTAATTTAAAACGCATTGCAGTCGATAATGTGTTTCAACAAGTAGCTACTTATGTACAGTTGTTAATTTCATGTGGCAAGTGATTATGAAGAACGTAGCGGCTGTCAGCAATAATTCCGTTATCCATATGTATTGATTTTCTCACCACGACACTTATAAAGAGCACTATTCAACTGATCGCACCGATTTTTTTATGTAGATCGAAAGTATATGTCACAAAGGTCCCCAAAATGTAAATTAAAGATACTACCGAAAGGACCAAAAACTGGTCGGACCTTGAGAGGTCAGCAAAGGCGGAAGAGAGGAAAGAAGAAAAGTGAACGACAGATAATGACCAAGCCGTCTATCTTTAATGATAATAAACGATAATGCTAATGCAATCGTCGCAGTAGGTAATTAACCATTCCATTTATGATAATTTTGTCGATAAGAAGGTTTACAAAAGTGATTGAAGGAATAATAATTTTCGCAATGACTGCTTAATTACCCACTGTTGTGATTTTATTAGTATTATCATTTATAATCATTCATTTATTATTATGTATTTTTATATAACGAAGGTAATTAATTTTGACATAGACGGCTGTGTCATTATCTTTGCCTCACTTTCCTTCTTTCCTCTCTTCCAGCTTTTGACAGCATCTTTAATTTACATTTTTGGGATTTTATAAAAAAAAGTCTGTGCGATTACATCATCAGTTGAATAGTGTTCCTTCATAGGTGATAGTAATTACAAAAGCACAAAGTTCGCTGCAAGTCCAAGCAGTTAAGACACAGTGACACCGGCAAACAATTTGGGAAGCTCCCAACATCCCTGTTTTCTTTGAAATCGCTCCTCTCGATTGAACCCAAATCGCATGTCGACACTTGTTTTCGCAGCTTCGCTTTTCATGTTTCGTCGCTGAAGTCGGCTCGCGCCTGCACAGTGTGAAAATCGTTTTGCACGGTACCCGACACGTATTTTCAATTCCGAGGCGAGAACCAGTTTTTCAGATCCATCCAGGTCACGCACGCCGTCGCAGGAAACGTGGCCTTTGTCATTTTCCTTCGCGACTGTTTTTCGGGACCGAGAGTCCTTCCCGCTCGACGGGTCGAACTTCTCGGTTTGTTCGTCTGATTAATAGCCACAGATATCGGCTTCAGCAAGAGAATTGAAACTCGCCGCGGCGCCTTTTCGAGGGGGCATAAAAAAGAAGACAAACGAAGAAACTGGGGTGGCGTGACTGTTTCACCAATGAATCACCACGTACCATCCCGCGTGTAATCGTATCAGTAACGCAGAAATACGCAAATAGTTGCCAGACAATTCATTAATCACTCGACACTGGAAATACAGTATCGTGGAGCTTGTTTGCTTCGTGTAGTGACCTTTCAATGGCTTGAAACATTCAAGCTGAAAGTGATTTTTCATATTTCAACATACTTGTTGCAACAAATTATGAATAATATTGATCATTCTCTCATCTTTCAAAGATGCAGTGACAACATTTTTCCTGAGTATCGACAATAGCTGTTAATTCTTACTCTTGTTATTTCCAACGTCACGCATATGACTCACACAGATTTTCAGTCTTTATTCGCGATTACGTTATTTGGCTGTTTACATCTATTTTAATTTTAAGTGGTTAAGTGGTTAGGTTAACAGAAGTTGACAACTGGACTTCGCCTTTTGCACTCTACTTCTACTTTTACATATACTACATATTTCCTAACTCTACCATTTGTGGGTGACGGGAATGTGAATGACACCTGGTATTCCTGTTAGTTCGCTATCTTTATTGAGAAGGTTGACGCAGGCAGTGGTGTTGTACGTAGGGAAGTAGGGGCATGACGGGGTAGCGAGGTAAGATGGGGTATCTCCCTAAACCCTAATTAAAAGATGCTAGGCACGTGACAAATACATCATTAGGAAGCCACTGTGTTATAATAATGTGATCGCTGGCAAAAGCGAGTGGGGGAGCACGCGTTTCTTATTTATAGCTGTGAACCGTTTGCGCGCTTCGTCGATGCTATTTCGTGTGATAAAAAGATTTGAAATAAATATATATTTTAGAACGGTGAGTCTATTATTTTTCTTCTACGATAATCTCCATTTCATTTATTTTAATGTGACATATTGAAAATTTCAATATTTCCTTATTTGTTGTAAAAATATATTAATCTTTGGAAAACGATGCTTTGAGGCAAGATGGGGTCCTTGATACCTAACCCCATTATTCATGTGAGATTAAGCAACGTCATCGTTCTTTATTATAATTTAACTCAAATAAATCTCGTTATTTTCAGTTCGAATTTATAAAATACTTAGGCAAATCATTTCGGTACCCCATTTTACCCCGCGGTAGGGGCAAGACGGTGTTTTTCCATCTGTTTTGTAAAGTTTAATAACTTAGACGCCTGCCCTCAGATAGTCCGAAGTGTGTAACAAATGTTAAATCATTACCTTATAATTGTATTTGGAGTAATAAAGACTTAATTAATAGGTACAATCATCACTTTATCTGCATTTTTCCTTAGCTTCCCCATCATGCCCCTACTTCCCCTACTTACCGCTCTCGATGTTCGACTCGGTTTGACTGATCGCTACGTGGGTTCTCGGCGCGGATCTTTGGGGACCGTCGTCTTCCGCGCCGTACAGGATGTTTATACAATAAAGTAACGACGACGGTCCTCGCCGCTTTCCGAGAACCCTTACGCTTCAATCGTAGCGCGACGCATCGGCGCCGAAATTCGATGCGTCGCCGGTATCGCCGATGGCCAGGCTAAAGCCGGGAATCCACCGGGAAGCTATGCTATGCTATGCCATGCTACGTTTTTAAAAAAATAGCTTCAATACATTCTTATGGAATTATTTCCACCAAAAGTTTAGTTTAGCTTCCCGGTGGATTCCCGGCTTAAACGCCAGGTCGTAATGAGGCGGCGTGCTCGTTGCACGTGCCGCCACACATTTTTCTACCGTATCCCTTTCTATTTTTTTATCTTCTTGTTATTTTCGTAACGTCTACTGGTGCAATAAAGAATTATAATTATTACCTGTCCAGAAATTTCGGTCAAAGTGATTCTACCCAGGGCCGTCTTAACAAATTTGAGCGCCCTGGGCTAAAAAATTTTGAATCCCTAGCCCCCAAGGGTGCAATTTTTTTACAATCGGTGCAAGGCATTACATCACAACCCGGGTCTCCACAAAGGCAAACACGAATAAAAACAATAGTAATTTGTCTCTCCAAAATTGAAGAGAAAAAAAGCATTTCAACATATTTGATTCTTAAGCGCCCTTGGACCACGGGCGTCCCTGGGCTATAGCCCACTTAGCCCATTGGTTAAGGTGGCCCTGATTCTGCCAAAATACACACAAAACTTTGGAAAGCTCTGGCAAAGAGGGCTGAACAGGTGCCACCTTCGCCCTGAAGATCGAATTAATATGAACACCCTTGGAGGTAAGTACAGTGCATTCCGGAAATTGCCTCATTCGAATACGTTCCGCCGTTTATTCGGGTACCACCTACATTACAATTACGCCAGACAGCGACGGCAAAGATCAAGTTCGCGGTGGAAATTTATTCCTCGACCTCCGCGCCTACTCCTCTCTCTGCTGCCGCCTGGACTCCGCGTTTCTGGCTCCGAAGCGAAGGCGGCGACGGTAGGGCAGATAGGCGGTTTTCACTTGCCGTGGGCATGGGACACGCCGAGCTGCGTGTCGCCCCAATGACACGAAAACACGCGCAATAAAAGGCGCCGTAGCCGTGGCGGGAAAGTCCTTCGCGGCGCGGATCCGAAGGACTCTGTTGCGCGGACATTCGAGGCAGATACAGAAAGCTGCTCGCCCTCGAGCCAGCGCCGCGAAAAACGGATGCGATCGATCCCCGGTAATTTAGTATAATTGCGTAATTAAACGGGGTATTACGTCTCGCGACGCAACTCAGCTGCTCGCCGCCAAGTGCGCGCCGATCTTTCGCACTTGGCGTTCTAAGCCTGCCAGAGAAGCATTTCATCGCTTCGTTGCAACGGGAGTGGGTAACACCCGTCTGTATCTAGGATTCGTCAGGCTCGCGCGAGACGACTGTAATGGTGGATAAAGAATATAATACAATAATAATAATTATAATTACAAAATGTGTTTACTAAGGAAAGAAATAAGAGTGGTGAAATTGGCGTGGCTCAGCGTAGCTGCTATTAGGCCTGACCTGAGAAAAAAAGGAGAGAGTATGATAAGAAGAATGGGAGGGTGTGTGTGTGCAAAAATACAAAGCGTAGTAAGGATTACAAAAGTTGACCGCATCGACCTAGGCTTAACAGGTTATGCCAAGTTGGCGGGCGGAAACGAACGTGATTTTTAGGAATTTTTTGTGGCAAATCAAATGTATATTTTTTGCAACTGTTTTCTTATTTTAGAAATACAGATAGGTATTCAGCAACTCTCAGTAATTTCGTCATAGGAAAATATTGAGAAATGAACGAATAACAGCCACACTCCTGGAAGCTATTTCTTTAGCGGTGAGCACGATTTCTCCGAGCCGGATCATCTGAAATCGATAAGTGAAGAAGATTCTGTTAGTAGACGAGTTTATTTGGTACTTGAACGAGGAATTTTTATTTTTGATGAAAACTCTATTTTTAATTCACGAAAAACGAACAATATAGTCACCGAAAAATCATGATTTTGAGTTAAACGGCCGCTATTTTGTCTGAAATCACCAGATAAACTCATATATTAACAGAATCTTCTTCACTTTCTGATTTTAGATGATCCGGCTCAGAGAAATCGTGCTCACCGCGCAGCGCCTTTATAAAAACAGCTTCCGCGACAGTGGTTGTTATTCGTTAATTTTTTAATATTTTCTTATAACAAAATTGCTGAGAGTTGCTGAATATATGTACTTCTAAAATGCGGAAATAGTTGTAAGAAACATATTTTTTCACAAAAAATTTCGGAAAATGGCGTTCTTTTTCGCCTGCCAAGTAGGCATGACCCCTTAAGGGAAAGGTCGGTATCAGATATATTCTCGAGAATTCTTAAGAATTTCAAAAAACATTGCAAAATGTATATTTTTGGAATAATGTTGACAATATTTATCTAAATTTTTATTTGTGTCTAACTTAGACAAAACTTATGTAAATGAAAAAAAACAGATATTAAATATAATTGATAAATTTATTTATTTAATACAAAATGTGAGCAAGGCGAAACATTATTTTTGTTTTAAAATAGTTTTTTAAAAAGCACAATGCGTTAATGTCGTGTCAGCCAATCTACTTCCTTTTTTTGTGACAAAATCTGCGGCTGTAAAAAAATTTCTGTCATTTTGAATGGATGTTGGTTTAATTGTATATAGAGCATCGGCGATACGAAGAGAAAAGTTTATAAACAATCGCGCAATTCTTCGTATGTACCTATTGCTAACATTTATTACAGATTGTAGATGTGTTTATATATTCACGATTAACTAGCAACACACAATTTTGAACTAACTGAAAGTTCATTTCTGAAAACAAATGGGATTTATAATAAATTTCCTACACTTAAGTTTCTCGAGAAATACTGTAATTTCTCGAGAAATGAAAAATAAGAAATTATAAAATTTCTCGAGAAGGTACACTAGTGGAGATGGTGCCAATCTTCTGACGTGTAGGTCAAACCGAGCTGTCAGCGTAGAAATGCACACATCAAAATAGATGTGCGTTAGATCCGAAAAAATTCTGGAGCTTTATTGGTCAGAACATTGATTCTTCCTCGATAGCTTCATCTCGTATTGGTCTACGCATACATTCGTAACGCACACAACTATTACGCTAAGAATAAATAACAGCCACACGGCTACGTTCAAGTTTCTTTTTACACAATGTTTATTAGTACCATGTAAGGTAAGAAAATAATGTTTTTGTCTAGATATCATTTTTATAAATGGGCGTCACACGAGGTTGTTTACACATCAGTGTTTTAAAAAAAGTAACACGCGATGTTTGTACAAGCCACAGATGGATCATTAAAGAGGCTTTTTATAAGAGCAGGTAACTTCAAGTAATATAGGAAAAAGAGGCGGAGAATTTAGCGGTATGAAAGTTAGGAATGGAGGGTCGGTGTCCAGAGCTGATATAACAGGAATTGCAAGTACGGTGTTCGGGGTTACGAGGGATTAGGTTTCAATGGTAGCGAGGTAGAGAGAAAAAATATTGTAGCGCCCGCTAAATCCTACTTCTGACACCAGGGTTGCGCCGATGGGGTGTCTCCTCGTTGGCCATCGTGGCAGGTTATTAACAATATAAACAACAACACAACTACATTCAACTCAATACAATACACAGAACGATAGTTAGTAGTTTGTACAATAAGGGAATTAGTGAATTTTGCTACATATGTCCGTTCACCATAATGGTCGGTTCAAGATCGATACCAAGTCGTTGGCATAGACAAAGGTAGTCTTATGTCTCCACTGTAAGCACCCAAAAGCTCATTTTTATCAGTTCCTACTTCAACAGCTATAATTTATTGAAAAAAGGTCAACACTAAACGTCACAGAGTAAGATCCACAATTTCTAAAATGTTTAAAAATCTTTTGAGATACGTTTATACATCACAAAAGACTACAACATATCCTTATTCTTATTCTTATCTTATTCTTAGTTTATTTTTTTATTTTATTTTATTTTAGTCTTAGTCTTAGTCTTAGTCTTAGTCTTAGTCTTAGTCTTAGTCTTAGTCTTAGTCTTAGTCTTAGTCTTAGTCTTAGTCTTAGTCTTAGTCTTAGTCTTAGTCTTAGTCTTAGTCTTAGTCTTAGTCTTAGTCTTAGTCTTAGTCTTAGTCTTAGTCTTAGTCTTAGTCTTAGTCTTAGTCTTAGTCTTAGTCTTAGTCTTAGTCTTAGTCTTAGTCTTAGTCTTAGTCTTAGTCTTAGTCTTAGTCTTAGTCTTAGTCTTAGTCTTAGTCTTAGTCTTAGTCTTAGTCTTAGTCTTAGTCTTAGTCTTAGTCTTAGTCTTAGTCTTAGTCTTAGTCTTAGTCTTAGTCTTAGTCTTAGTCTTAGTCTTAGTCTTAGTCTTAGTCTTAGTCTTAGTCTTAGTTTTATTTTATTTTATTTTATTTTATTTTATTTTATTTTATTTTATTTTATTTTATTTTGATTTCTTTCCTTTTCTTACCTCCCAACGGCTTTTTAGGTTAGGTAGTAGAGCAGCAAATGGTTAATGCTGAACCTCGCCTACTCGCCATTGTAATCTTAATTGTAATGATGCAATAAAGACATTTAATAATAATAATAATAATAATATCCAAGTTTCAGCAAAATTCGACATGTTACTCCAGAAAGTCTCCGATTTCGCGTAGAATGACCCACTGGCAACAATATCTTTTCCACAGAAGCGTTCCACCCCAGGTACCTTCACCCACGCAGCTCCCATCTCTGACAAACCTACCCACAGCGCTAGCGGACACATTCGAAGTCCCTAAGAATTCTACCTTCTAAAATCCCAGCGTTTCCCTTGTCGCAGAGGTGTCTTCTCGTCGAGACCACCACGGACAGCGGTCGTCGAGCAGCATTTATCAGTACGCGCGCGATCGGAGTCAACGAATCACCTTGTGTTCGATTCCCCGACGAAACACGCGTCTTTCGAGCGCAACTCGTCGTTAGGGGTCGCGTGTCGCGTAATTACTTAGTGCCCATTAGCATGAAACGCGACAGTAGTGAGACGGAAGATGAGGAGTTCGTCGATCGTAGGTGGTCTGCCAACTGGCAATTACCGTGAAAACGCGTCTTTTTATCTCGATGTACCGTACTTAGCCGGAGGATATCTAATCGACGACGCTCCAACCGTAAAGCATGATTCTATACGTGACTTCACAATCTCTCTCCGCGACGAGTCGGTGGACGCAACATTGCTTGTCCAGCAGGTCTTACACGACGTAATCTATTAACTGGGCGGAGGCTAGTATGCACAAAAGTGCCGCCATAGTGTACCTACAGATAGAGAACATGAATTCTTTATAGTCGCGTGTAAATTATAATTATGAGCTTCATCGCTGGAATAATAATTAAAGAAAGGTTGTTTCTCTCCCAGCCCTCGTGAGTCTTAACTCGCCTTGTGTCATCGGTGAAGACAGTCGCTCCTAATCGACTGGTCGAACGTAGTGCTGTTCCTTGTTCGCCGGGGACTTTTGCATATCCAATCCATTATCCCACTTGTATCCACCCCGAATGTTCGCGTCCTTTTCCTTGCATCCGTTCACACCTCAGCTATTACCTCGATCACCCGGCAGGTACCAGTTACAAAATCTATTCATTTCTTTGGCGAGTGACTCTATTGGAATAACAGGTGGACGATTTGTGACCTGGTCACACTGGGGTTCGTGAAATGGAAAGGGTAAATCAAGGTGGAATCCTTTGTGCTATAAGTCTGCTTCTGCCACACTGGGTTCTTTATTTAATTAATAGTCTTTTATTCGCTAAGTGCAAGCAATGGATTAGAATAAAATAATTGCAAAAATTCTTTTTAAATTTTTGAAGTGAAACTTCTTTAGCCGCGGTAGCGTAAGCTTTCTCGGGGGTGACGGAAGTGTGAAACGTTTCCCCCACCAAAAATCGCTATACTCACCACTTCGGTACGAAACAGACGAGACGTTGATACTATGTCTCGTTCTGTCTTTCGGGCGCCTGATAATCCTGATATTCCGTCCTTTGCGTGTGCGACGGAGTATCAGGCGTCCGAAAGACAAAGCCAGACAAAGTACAACGCGTCATCTATCTCGTACCGTTCCTCGTCGCTTTCAGTCCCTCTGCCTCGGTCTCGTTCCGTCTGGCTCTCGCCTTCGACAAGGAAGAAGGGAGAAACTATCGCTCGGAATAACAGGTGCACCCCCCTCTACGTTGAATTCTCGCCGCCGCGCCGATTCCGAGCCGCGAGCTTTCAGTGAAAAAAATACTGTACAGAGGAGATCCTCATATGGCGTGTGCACAAGCCGTATTAGTGTAAGGTAAAAGTACCAATAACTGGACACGTCCCAATACCTGGACACCAATGACATTTATATTTTTACTAAGCTTCATAGAAAGTTTAGAACAATATTGTTGGGAATTTATGTTATTTTGCAACTTGATCTCTTATATAAAAAATTAAGAAAGCCCTAGATGTAAAGTTTAATATATAAAACAGTCTTTAAATATCGGAGGTGCATGCACTTGAATTCTGCATAGATTTCTTAAGTAATTCTTAAGAAAAATACAGTTAGTTGTTAAGGTGATAATAATCGTTATATAACGTTTTTCTGATAAAAAAACGTATGTACAGAATCTTAAGAAGTTTCTTGTTACATACCTACAAAACAAAACATTCATCAGTTAATGTTGATTTTAATTAAAAATATACGTGTTCATGTACCGGTACATAATAATCTTGTCTTCTGCACTCTGTCCCAATAACTGACCAGCCGTCCAGTTAGTCGGCCTGTCAGCATTTTGAACGCTTAGGTGAAGTCTCAATACCTGGCCGCATTGTCGAACCGGTAAACTGTCTGTGTTTTCTCAAATTTTTGTATATCAAAAGTGTAAGTACAAGTATACTGTACATACATTAATAGTTTTTTATTTTCAAGTAATATTTTTAGTCAATTGCATGCTACATTTTCAACATAACCTAAAATTGAAAAATGAAAAATTGGCGCGCAAACCTTTCACACAAACACTAGTGGCGCCCTCTGCGCCGAGCATTGCGTTATCTTCCCCATTGGCCAGGTATTGGGACACCAAAAATGGGACGCTGGGATAAATCAGAATTCTATTGTCCATGTACTGGTACACATAACTACTTGTGTTTTTACTCAATTTAATTAAAATAACGGTCTGAAAACAAGTTTTTAGTAACTCATTTGAGAGAAAGAAGTAAGATTTATCTGAATATTGACACTTTTGTTAAAAAGGACATTTATTTTTAGTCCATTTTTAAGATATACAACTTTGATATCCTTAAGTGTCCAGTTATTGGTACTTTTACCTTATATAGCTCTATATATGCGAGGATTCCCTATCTACCACTCCCTACTACGTCACGAGTTCCCACTTCCAAAAACTATTCCCCCTCTACTATGTACACCTTACTACGTCATGTGCTCGTTACTTTTGGAAACCCTCCTCCTACGCGTCACCCGTTTGCACAGATCAAGTACACGCAATCCAGCTGTACCGTCGAGTCGACAAGGGTGCCCCCTGCATTCTACAAGTAAGGATTCATCTGCTGCCGCGGATAAACCTAATGAATATGATTCAGCTGTGCTATCAACAATTACCGATGCACCCACTGTTGCTTCGCTACCATACACAAACTTTAATTTCTTTAAAACTACCCATCAAGAATTTTAAACACAATTTCTGAACAATAAGTTTGGTAAAGTTTGCTTCATTCGTGTTCGAATATGGTTTAAGAACGACGTGATACCAGTTGATCCCAAGCATCAACTCTTACATACTGCTTTCCCAGCCATTAACATTCACTAAAAATTATAACATTCCAACGTCATCCAAGCCAAATGGTTTCGTATATTCACAAATACATTCTCATCTACCTACATTAGATTTGTTGTCAAAGAGTTTAATTTCACTCAGGATACCGTTCATTCAAATTCGACGCTTGCGACATGCACATGGACAGCATGGGATCTTCGGGCAAATTATTAATGTTCCAATGTCTGTAAAAACGATGGTCATTTTCCAAGAAAAATTGACGACGGTCATTATGGTAATGTTCATATTAAGAAGAAAAATTAGTATAAATCACGTTATTTAGTTGGTTTGGTGAAAAAACGAAACAAAAAATTGGCCACAATGTTTATTTGAAACTCCTCTCTACAGGCTGTACGGCATTAGAGCTTATGAATCTTGTATGAATATGTTATGAATATGTTAATCAAATTCCATTAGATGAAATTAATGAAATGATACCAATGGGCCTCACGGCACCAAGATAGCCTCACGGCACAACAGCAAACACTCTTATGGAACCAGGAGAAGCAAATATACCACACAGTCTATTTTTCGATGAACATGCAGAGGAATAAAACTAATTCACATTAAGAAAAATTAGCGGTTTTGATATTTAATAAGATGTTTCACTTCTAACACGTGAGAGTTCCACGCAGTGATTTTTTTATATAATATAAGAGTAGCTTAATGAATACCAACAAGATTTATTTCATTATATGCTGCATTTACAGTAAATCCTCGTATTAAACCCGTCGAACGGGGCTGGCGGCGGACGCACGACGCAATGCGTACACTATTCCGTCCGGCAGATGCCGGGAGTGAGAAAACCGAAGAGCGAGCGAGAGGCAACGAAACTGTTGACACGAAGTTGCCGTCGATGTTTTGTTCTCTCACTCTCGACCGAGGGATTCCAAGAAATGGTGGGGATAGTCACCGGGCGTATTATGCACGACAAAAACGGGGCAATAACGAGGATTTACTGTACTCAGAAAAATATCTTTAAAAATAGCTTAATTTTTCGTCGGCTCAAAGTAGAATGACCCCTTAATTCATGCGACAGGAATGCATTAAATAGTCAATAGTCTGGCATTTCCTATTAATTAATCAATACTAACTTGGCAAACAACCATACTTTACTTTTCGTTACTTTGTCGAGGTGTCTCTCCTAAGAAAAATAATTCGCTCTAAATTCTATAAAAACAAAATAACGCAGCCAATATTTACAATTCAAATGCACACCGATTTCCTATGTCAGAAAAACTTCGTTATGATTTCCATTAACATTTCTGTAATCATTATCCAAGTATTGCGGATCAGAATTCCCAACTGCCCTGCCTTGCTTGCTCGCCATTCACTTCTCTGTTTTTTCCCTGGAACGCGTTGCGAAGTTTAAATAAAAACTGTTGGAAGTGGGTAATTATCAATGAAATTGTAGCAGCTAGTTTTGTAGGCGGTTTTTACTTTACAAGTAATACGGCGATCTGGACAAAGTCGAATAGGGTAAAATAAACATAAACGCCCGACCCACTGCCGTATCATGTCGCCACAGTGCCCCAGCCCGATCGTCAACTCCCATACATAGCACCGCTGCTTCTCCAAAAACTTCTGAACGTTCGTTGAGGAAAAGTGACGGTAAATATAAGTTACAGTAGAAGTGAGATTTAACCAAACAGATTAAATGAATAGATCGTTCAACTGGGAGTGAATTAACGAAACATTTCACATTTCGCGAATTAATTCGCTCGCGCGCGTTTCAATACAATTTCTGATTGGGAAATATCATTTACCATATATGAATATCACACAATAACATTATTCAAGGGGACGCCAGGCCTGCAATACTTTCCCACCAATCTCGCATCGATATCGTTTTGGACAATGTTATTTAAATGATTGTATGGGCTTTTAGCGTCACTGTATTGTCTTTGTGGATGTCGCAAGCTCAATTACGCGGGACGTTCGAATAAATCTCGGCTTTGTCGCGCCTCTATTACGGTGATAAAATTGAATTTTCATTTCATTTTCATTCTATGCTCATTTATCACGGGCAGAGTTGGGCGTTAACTACATAAAAAAATTACTTAAATAACGGATCAAATAAAAGTTACTTCAACTTTAGATTATTTGACGAATAAAGTTAATTTTTTCATTCGACAAGAATTTTTTTAACTTTTATTCGTTATTCGAAAATTTTACTTAAGTAAAATTTTTGCCCATCTCTGATGACGGGCTAGGAACCACGTCATAGTTATTTAAGGTCAGCGCTGACTTGTCAGTGACCGTGCCAATTCCGTGTCAACGTCCATTTGTATGAAAAAGAGGGGGTGGCGGAACTGTCACGTTCACTGATAAGTGAGCACCGACCTTTATTCGACGTTACATTTCTATGCAAGGTGATCATCGACGACGATATCGAAACAACCTGCTCTCTTTAATCGGGTGTAATTATAGTGCGTTCGCGTGCACCACGTTTCACGCGTAGCCGCGCAAAGCCACCGTCGATAAAGAGCCTTCTAATTTCCAATGGACGAAAATATGCTGCTTATAATTATTGCCAGTCTAACGTTCGATCCCGAAGCTAATTAACCAGCGCGACCTAGACCTCATTCAGCTTTCACTCCTTGTTTCTCAGTTAATCACATGGAGCAAAGTAAGCTCGTCGATTTCGACACTCCGGTTAGAATTCGTAGCTTCTACGCCTACTTTTGCATCCACCTTTCACATCAATATTCAACAATCGCTTTCTGGTGCAAATGTTCTATTTCACCTCTACTTAACCCGTTGAATTCGGGGGATTTCAAAGCAAAAATTTTTAAAAACAATTTCTTCGTATCAATATTTATTCATTTCATTTAATTTAGAAGTTATACGTCGCCCGGATTCAATGAAAATATACCAAGGTGTATGTAGATACGTTGCCGGGATTCAAAGGGTTTAAAGGGTTAGACCACCTTGAACAGGTCAAGAAATACTGCATCTTTGGGAATTTATTCCTAAGTCACAACAATTCCTTTCGATTAAAATTTTTCAATAGAGATAGAGATATCTTTAAATAATAAGATACCTATACAATCTTTTCTCAAGATATTTTAATTTTTATGTGACTTTTGCTTACTGATTTTTTTATACACCAAACTGTGCATTTTGATTCAATCTGTAGCTAGAAAATATTGAACGTCGGCCGATAGACAACTCAGTTTTAATTAATATTCTATTGTTAAAATTTTATTTCAGGAACCTATTCATCAGTAATGACGCTCACGTCCAACCATACACACCATGATATACTGTCGACCGTCATATTTATCTTTAAAGAAAATACGAAAAGGAAATTGTATATATTAATCAAAAACGTCTCTATCTTTATAGAAAAATTTTAATTGTTAAAGTATTTTTCTCACTCAGAAATAAATCCCCGAAAATGCGGTATTTCTTGAATTGGCCAAGGTGGTCTAACGCCTTAACGGCCAAACAGACGTAGAAATATAAAAAGGTAAATGTCACCCTTCAATTTCGACAGACTACAGACATCCTTATTGAAAATAATGCATATCTACTTCTAGCACCCACTTTGCCTCCATATCCCATCAAACTTTCTCTTACCGAAAATATCCTCGATCACTACTACATAGTCACTAAGACCCCAGATGCTGTCAGAGATCCCCGTCACCCTCTTACAAGCATCAGTAAGCTTGAATCAGTAAGGTGTAACTAATCCAATGAAACTGAAATCTAAAGCACAGGACGGCCTTGTACTATCACTTTCGCCTGGCGCCAAGCACGAGCAAGGAAGATAAAACGAGAGTGATCGATGGCTATTCCACCACCAAGTATTCCCATGAAAATCCTGATCCCTCCCCACTCATTGTCAGTTATATTAGAACCAAGCTAAATCACCGCTGCAGCTTCCTCCGACCCCATTAACCCTTTCATTACAGTTGGCGCCTATAGGCGTTCGCTTTATATTGCTCGAAGCGAACTGGAGGCGCCTACAGGCAATCTTATTAGCAATAATTGCAACGAACTTCGCTTGTGACACCAAGTGAATTCTGATTAAAAAAAAAAATGCGAGACGCAAAATTGTAGTGTTTAAAAAGCATACCTAACAGAAGAAGGGAAACGTATTGTGTATCAAAATCTGCCGTCACGAAAGGGTCAACGCCAACAAACGAGTGGAACTTTGCTCGAAGGGGGTCAGGCGTTGAATATAGTTTACCTATGTCGTGAACGGGAACGTCTTCCACGTCGACCGATTTCGCCTTCGTGTCACGGACACCGGAAGCTAATGCAAAACCACGGTAACGTCATCCTCGCGGGACACGAAACTTTTTCCAAATCTCCGGCGGCGCGGAGAAGCGGCCACACATAAGCGAAACCGCAAAAGATCTGGGATACTGGGCCGGTGGAGCGATTGGGCCGATTCCCCTTCGGCAGACTTGGGCATTATCTAGATAAAAAATTATTTTAATACCGATCGAATAAATGATATTTTATATTTATTCGTTATTCGAGGTACGAATAATCGATGTTATCATTATTCGAAGAGCAACGATTAAATAATTTCATTCGATGAGAATTTATTTGGCGATTAAAAATCACTTTTTTATTCGATGAGAATTTATTCCAGGAATGAAGATAACTTTTTTATTCGATGAGAACTTAGTCGACGAATAACGATAATTTTTTCGTCGAAGGTTTTATTCGAATAAATGCGTCGAATAAATTTTTCATCCTTAGCATTTATCTTTTCGAAACGTTTGAATGAAGCCACGAATAACTTGCGTCAGCGTCGAGCGTGTTTATTCGAGCCGCCGAGGGTCGAGCCCGGCCGAGCGGCGAGCGCCGAACACTAAGGACCGGCGGCAGCGACTTAGGCCGCGGTCACACGAGCGTTTTTTTCGACGTCCGTCGCGACGGACGTCAATTTTGAGGACGTGCGTATACACCGCACACTAGCGTAAGTCTAATATACTTCAATGTATTGTCGTAACGTCCGTCAAGAAAACGCTCGTGTGCCCTCAGCCTTAGGCCGCGGTCACACGAGCGTTTTTTTCGACGTCCGTCGCGACGGACGTCAATTTTGAGGACGTGCGTATACACCGCACACTAGCGTAAGTCTAATATACTTCAATGTATTGTCGTAACGTCCGTCAAGAAAACGTTCGTGTGACCGCGGCCTTAGGCCCGTTACGCACTTGCGACCAGTCGCCGGCAACTTGGTCGCCGAGAGACCAGAAACCTTTGTTCTTCACCGCGTCCAAGTGCGTACGAACTCATATGTCCCCGTGTACCACATGGTCGTCGGCGACCTGGTCAGTGCCGTTCCGGCGTTCCGTGTCAGTACCGTTCCGGCGTACCAGTGGTAAGAAGAAGAGACCCTCTACGCCCCTCTTCTTTTTACCACTGTCACGCCGGAACGGTACTGACACGGAACTGACAAGTGTGCGCAGACCTTTAGAATCTTGGTGACTCACCGGTCCTTTGTGTTCGGCGCTCGACCCTCGGCGGCTCGAATAAACACACTCGACGCTGACGAAAGTTATTCGTGGCTTTATTCGAAGGCTTCGAAAAGATAAATGCTACGGACGAAAAATTTATTCGACGCATTTATTCGAATAAAACTTACGAATAAAAAATTATCTTTATTCGTCGAATAAATTCTGATCCAATAAAAGAATTAATTTCATTCGTCGAATAAATTCTCATCGAATAAAAAATTATCTTTATTCGTCGAATAAATTCTCATCCAATAAAATTGTTTATTCGCTGCTCTTCGAATAAACATAACTTGGATTATTCGAACCTCGAATAACGAATAAAGATTATTTTAAATCGTTTGTTCGTTACTTGAGATTTTTATTTAGATAACCTTTTGCCCAACTCTGCCTCTCGTGGCGGTAGTATTTTCGCTGGTCCGGTGGCAGCGCGCGAGGGGCAGTAGCGTAGGAAAACGCGCGACGTAGAGGCGAGCGCGGAGGCGAGGCGTAGCGGTTTGCGCGAGGATCACGTTGCATCAGCTCCATCGCTAAGCGTGGTCGCGATCGGCCCCGCTAGAAGCTGGAAGGGATATTAGACTGCACAGCTTTGTGTTGTCAGACCGTGGAGGATATCGTAGGTAGCCGAGCCGAAGGGAGAGAGATCCTTGCCAGCCGAGGCATCCGTCAGTGGTGCGTGTACAGACGGCACAGCTTCGCCACTCGCCAGAGCAGTTTCCTCGTGCTGCTCGACACACAAGCGTCTAATCTTCCACGGGACCATCCTGACACGGCACCCGCGGCTCGTCGCGCGATCGCACGCCGATTAATCCTAGTTCTTCGCTTGCTCCTGACGGGCGACTAGCCTCGCGAACACCTACCCGGTCGAAACGCGGAGCCCCTGTCCAAACACTGTGCCCCCCGATTAACGGGACGACAAAGTGGCCAGCGGCTGGATTACCAAGCGGATCCTCCGATAGCTCTTCGCTCTGTGAACGGATCTACTAGGGACGACGGGACGACAGGACGTCCACCTTCCATCCACCTATCCAGGAGTTTGCTATTCAGAGGTCAGTGAGATAATTATGGCCTTTCCTCTATTTATTTTATTTATTTATTTATTTAATTATTTATTTATTTAAAAGACGCAGTAACGACGAAGGGTTCACGTGGCCTTTTCGATTTGTTCGATTCAGGAAGACTTGGGAATGTTTTTAGTAGCATTCGCTACTATTCATATTTCACATATACTGGCATTATTTCTTCTTCGAGTAGTTCGGCGCTCGGCCGTTCTGTTACCAGAACAGAGAGGCTCCTTGGGAGACTTTAATGGGTTAAGAATTAAAGAGCAAGGGAAATTAAGGCTCAATTCGGTCTACTGGCTCTGGTAATGGACGCTCCGGCGCGCTAGATGCAGGCCGAATTTCAAAGTTCAGTGATTGAATGAAAGGGCAGTTGACAAACTCGACGGAAATCGAAACGTTTCTGCAACCTGTTCCCCTTGGCGCGTGCCCTGCTTTCGATCTCGAGAACAATAAGAAGCCTGGCTGCGCTTGAATAAATTAAAGTGCGTTCACATTAGACACATTGCGAAATAGCGGGAGATTAGTGCAACAGGGAATATGAAACCGTTCGGTAACGGCTGTTCTTAATGCACCTCGGCCGAGGAAAATAAACGATCGCGGTGAATAATAAATCCTGCGATGAAAGGAATGTTTACAAGTATAACTCGAATTTTACGCGCTCTCAAGTATCTACGTACATATACAGAGCATCTCAGTTTTGATGAAATTTCAGATGCTGTAAAAGGGACCAAGAAACTTTTACTTATATCTCTTCAAAATAGTCAATTTTTAAATGTAGGACCTACTACTAGAATTTTAAATTCGTAATTAATAATTGACGAAAACGTCGCAACTCGGCAGAAAGAATAATAAGAAATCAAATAATTACCAGTGCTTGATAAATAATTGCGACATAAAGCCATAGACAATAGTAGTTGTTTTTCACTTGTTAATTCCTGCTGAATGACAAATAGGGAATTGCCGATTGCAGTGTAATGGCGGACCTATTGTTAAGCTTTAACTTTGCTATCGATCTCCCAGTGACTAAACTCTTTAGTCTAACCGAGAGCAATTCATGATCTGTCTATTCTCTCGAGTCGATGAGCAATCATCAAATACACTCGCTTCCATATAAGCTCTTACCATTTACAAATGTGTCACACAGTAGATGGTATGCGTTAGACCTAATTAAAACTGATCGCAGTTCTACAGCCTTCCTAAATTATTCCCAAAAGCGGCGGCCACCTGTCGCTCGGCAGAATAAATAATTTCGATCTCGCGATACGCTGTCTGCGGCACTCTACCATTACCACGAATTCCAAAGGTCTTTATCCCAGTATTCGAGAAGCGCGCGAATCCATTTTGCTTCGAATAAAAGGTAGTTTAGTGGTAATGATATGCGTGGACACGGGCGATGAAGGATGATACTCGCAGAAATTGACCACTTTGCGGCAACAAGGTGTGGCGCAAGAAGGTGTCCTACGTAATGGTCCGGAACGGCGATCATTTATCTGCGAGACGTCGAACGCGAAATTCATCGGGACGACACTCTTCTCTATTTATTCGAATCGAGTCCCCCGTTTGACAAACGACCGTCGCGCGGAAATTCTTGGTGGTATGACGCCAGAAATGTTGACGCTGCAAAATTTTAAATTGCACGCTGGCATGGCGCGACAGGCTTATCGGAAATTCTAATTCATATTATTTGCCTGACACATCGAACAACCAATGTTTGGGAATCGCTTAACGTCTCCTCTGACGGAAGCGTGTCTGCGGATGGGAACTCTGCGAGCGTACCAGAAACTCCGCACGTAGTAAATCATCCACGTGGCGGAAAAGATTGGGCTTCCCCTAAATTAGCGTCGACGATTAAGTTGCTACTGTAAGTGGGACAAGATTTCTGACCCATTAAGCTTGTAATTTATTCGAGTTGCCTGGGATTTATTGGAGCCGCTGGCTGTATTGTAATAAACAATCGCTTGCATAATAGGCCCAAAAAGAATGAATGAAAGAATTTATCGCGATGACTGTTCGCTTCTAAAGGCACGTTTACGTCGCAAGGAAAGAGAAGCCTGAAATTTTTGGTGCAGTATCGCGAACAGAGAGGGAACTGGAATTAAGGGGCTCAGTGAAAAACAGGCTCGTGTCATACATGAATAAATTTTCGTCCTTTTGTACCATTAATTCCTTCCTGCAAAGTAGTGCAATTCCACCACGGCCTAATATAATAGCATGCACCGCATAATATAATAGTAGGCAGTAGACAACAGGGTCCCATGGCTCTCGGCCTCTTGGGAACGCGTGACAGATTATTTATTGCTTTCAAGATGGAGATAACAGATATGTAGAGAAATTAATCATTTGTACGAAGCAAACACAGAAATAAGTGGTAAAAAAATTCTCATAATGAGAATAAATGTAAATATAACGAAAGAAATATATTAAGAAATAACGGTAAACAATATCATTAATTTTTCAGCTAAAATTTGATAACAGTTGTCATTTAACATTTAAAATAATTACAATCGAATTTTTCCTTCAACTTGCTTTCCTCTAAAATCATAAAACTGTGGCACTTGCCTGTGTGCCACTGGGCCCCTCAATTGCCGGTGCAAGATTCGCTTCATTTCACTAACGCAACCGCGGTACTTGGAATTCCGACGATCGAAATTGGTCCCGCTCACGGCCGTCAGGACTCGGCGCCCTTCATCCATAAAACAAGCGGGAGAGTGAATCGCGGTCGAAAGGGAGAGCAACGGTTTTTTTTCGTACCCTCTTACATGCACCGGCCAGCTCAGTTTTGCCGTTGCTTCTCAATCGATCGCTGATTACTGCTCCTCCCGCGTGAGCTCGATTTTCAGAATGTGAAGTTTCCCACCGATTTGGAGGACAACGTCGATAATTGCAGTAAGAGTTCTGTGCGCTCCACTCCGCGCCGTTTTCTCCGATGCGTTCTGACGCAACAAATTGTTCACCGAATGTGCGCGGTCCCACGGTTTCAAATTTAAAACGAGCAGGTTTTGTCGATCGAGGAGTGCAATTATCCCTAAGTAAAAGTGCTTCCAATCTCGTGATTCGTATTTAGTGGGGTCTGGGTTAAGCGTCACTGAACACAGCTAGTATTAGATTACGGAACAGCCTTCCGGCAAGGTTGTCTATTAATCGAAGATCAATGCCATTTTCTTAGATTCTATCGGAGATCATAAAATTCCACGGTTCCGCGACGGGAATGTGGAATGCTATGTGTATAATAAGACGCTTAAAGTGTCTGTTCGTTTGTTAGCAAAATCTGTCCAGAGGCTTTTTTCTACGAAAAATGTCACAAAAATTCCAGCACCTGGAACATTCGAAAATGGGTAATACCTGTGGCCAATATGAAACAGGTAGGGTAGGGTGGGGCTAAAAGTCCCGTTTTTCGTATCAACCTATGTAAAATTTAGTATCAACAATCTAGAGATATCTGGTGTTATTTTGTATAAACTATAACTATTATGCTTTACGTTCAAAAAATTCGTTTTGCACGGGGCAAAAAGTCCATTGCATAGGGTAGAAAGTCCCTGATGTTTTTTCGTGTAATATTAAACTAAATAAGTAACAAAACTCTTTTCAAATCAACAAATATTCTTCTTGGTATACAATAATGGAAGGAAAGCATGACTTTTTTACCAAAAAATAAAAATATAAGTCAGAGGCTCACTTTGAACTAAAAACTAAAAAAAATCACCCAACACTATTTAAAGAATTTGGCATCATTTCTTTATAATTTGGCCATCTTATTATGAAAAAAAAAAATGATAAAATATATATTTTCAGTCTGAGGGACTTTTTGCCCCAATAGTACCTCTATAGTTTCTGCGATATATACGTTAGAAAATATTATCGTTCAGCAATAAACAATATCGTGCACACATTACTCAAGGGACATACAATCTTTACGAACTTGGTTGATACGCTTTTAAACTGTGGTTTACTTCGTATAAAACAACAAAGACGACGTATATCTTTTAGTTTTCGATACATAAAATAAAGAAGGCGTCGTGTAATTCGCACGAACGTCCAGGAGCAACTGGAGACTCTGTGGTCACCTCCGTTTCTTCTCGCCTTTTACTTACAAGGGAACACCGCGAACCCGGACTCACCGATTGGAACGCAACTTTGTGGGTTTTTAGAGTGACTCAAAACAAGAACAACGGTGTGATTCATTTGGGCCCTACCGCCCTTTAAGGGCGTATAAACTAATCTCAAAGTCAAATTGGCACTTCCACTTTTTCGCGTATAACTCTCAAAGTACAACAGACAGAAAAAAAGGTTTCAAACGAAAGTTTAATGGTGCAATAAGCGCTGCAGACTTGCATTAACAAAATTTTGAAGAAAGTTTTTTTCGGTTCAGGTATTTTATTTTTAAACTCTGTTCAAAATTTTGTTAACGCAAGTTTGTAGCGCTTATTGCACCATTAAACTTTTGTTCGAAACATTTTTTTCTGTCTGTTGTACTTTGAGAGTTATACGCGAAAAAGTGAAAGTGCCAATTTGACTTTGAGGTTAGTTAGCCCAAATGAAACACACCGTTGTTCTTGTTTTGAGTCACTTTAAACACCCACAAAGTTGCGTCCCAATCGGTGAGTCCGGGTTCGCAGTGTTCCCTTGTTAGTGTACTGTGAAACTCAATGCATTGTTTAAGAATAGAGATTTTGAACTAGGGACTTTTTACCCGCGGGACTTTTAGCCCCACCCTACCCTATTGTGTTTATCTTATGGACTCTAAGGGTTTTAATCACTGCTGAACATTTACTTTTGGTAAGTTTTTTTCCCTTTCTTTGCAAATGACATGACTTTTAGACGAGATAGGTACCTAATGTTAGTACCAGAAAAGTACCCCAAATATGGAAAACCGGTATTTCACGGGAAAATTGTTTCTAGGGAGTTTTTAATGCTGCTAAACACGGATTTGACCTTAGTTTTTTTTAAATGCCATTTGGGCATAACTCTGCCTTGGACGGTTCCAAGCCGGGGTTGAGGAAAGAGGAGGGCTCCTGTTATGATGGTGATTTGCAACAAAATTTGTGTTTACCTTAGGCGTCTTATTATATTGTATAGTGCCCTGGCGAAGACAGGCTTAAATACAAGTGGTGAATAGTGAATTACCTACCGATTCATTCTGTTATTCCGAAGCTACTGATTCTATACGCTTGATACAGTATACACCTCTTAACTGGTCCGGAAGAGACCTCAGAATCTTTTACCACGCTCCGAGGACAGGCAGAATATTAAATTTAGGATAGAACGTTTAAAAGTGATAAAGACATTGCATTACAAAGTATTGCAAAAATTGGTTCAAAATATTGTAATCCAATGTTTTACAATTACAATATTTTATTAAAAACATTAGCGTTTTTATCACTTTTTAAGGTTCTATCTCAAATCTAATATTCTCGTGGAATACGACTCTAAGAAAATAACTGTTGGGTTCAATTCTATACACTTTCAGCGTTTTCCTTTTATTATACATATTGCAAAATTAAGACCAGAAAATGAACTCATCCGTGCGGTTAAATTTTCCTCTATGATTGCAAATGTCGTGTGCCACGCATGCGCTACGTAACCTGGAATGTGTAAATTTCATTTTCCTGCTGGGCCTCGCAACAAAAATATGGTTAGTTAGATTGGAGACCGGTTAATGCGGGACCAGATAAGAAGGAGGTCTGTACTGTAGTCGAAGACAAACTTCCAAACGTTCAATGTTACAGAAAATATCGAAATACCGAGTAGGTAAAATCGCAAGTAAAATCTATTATGAAGGTCGCTCTCATTCCCACGCGCATACAACTAAAAATAAACAGCAGTTTCAATGTTTCTTTCGATCGCCACTGCGGGCAGAAGGAGGGGGGGGGGGGGGTGGGAGGGATGCCCTTGAAGATCGTGACTCGAACGAGGACACAAAAGCGCGTCGATCCCAGCGAGAAATGTCAACTTTCGCTCGGTTAACGATTCGCTCGATACCCCCGTCCTTTGTGTCGCGTCGTCACTTTCGCAATCGATGTCAATTAGAATCGGCGAAGCTCCTAGCCCGGAGGGAGGAACGCTAGAAATCCTGGGGCGATCGAGTAGCGTCGCGAGCGTCACTAAATCCACCGCCGCAAAAACCGATTGCATGCAACGCCGTGGGCAGTGGGGCAGGGGGCAAGGTGCCCTGGCACCACCGAAAGAAAAAGGAGCGGGGAGATTAATGTAACCACGAGCGATGAAATTGAAGAGCTTTGTAGAAAGAAAAGAAACTGGATTTTACTTTTTAAATAATTTTATATAATCACCTAATGAATTCTACTGAATTTCCATTAAAAATATTTTTATCCCTTCAACTCAGCTCCCCAGAAGATTGAATCCTGAGTGCGCCACTGGTCGTCGGTATAGCTCGAGGAAATTCGTCAGATTTTTCCTCGAGTGATTAACGGGGAAAAAAAATCGTGTTGACGAGAAAAAAAAAAAACTCGCGAGTGATTGACGCCATTGCTCGCAACAGTTTTTCGGTTAAATTGCAGCAGCGTTGCGGCAGTGGACGAACGACCTCAGCCTCAGCGACGAGACGTCACGGAGAACCGGTGGTACAGCGAGGGCCATTTTAATTTGTAATCGCGATCGGACCACGGTCCTGCGTCACGCCGAACCGTCAATCGCATTCCCGCGCCGGTCGCTTTGTCTTATTTACCACCGGGCGAGCGTATTTGTTGTTCGTAAGAATTTTCGCCGCGCAACCGGTTTCTGCTACGGTTTCCTCCTACGGTCCTTGCTCAAGGATTGCGCGTAGGATATAGCGCTGGCACCGGCCAGCTGCGTCGCGCCGGCGACATTAATTTCATAGAATTCACCTGCCTTGAACCCTGCGCGCCGCGGCCAGGAAAGGAGTTCCTCTTTTCTTCGGAGCAAGCTCCACTGAGGCGGAGCTGCTTAACTCGCTTTGTTTACGTCGCCATTTTCCGCTTTTACACTGTCCTCCTGCGAGGCTGCTCGTTGCGACACGCGTCACCTGTGACGAAAGCGGGCGTCGTTTGGCTGGACCCGGCGAGCGGCGTCCAGCGACAACTGCTCGAGCTTGAGGGACGTCAATGTTCGTAATGACAGCAGTCAAAGAACGATCAATTTTCTTCGCGGCTCTTGACGGACTCGTCACCATTAAATAGTTCGCGCCGCATTTTGTCCCAGACGGAAATGAAGCGTGAATGTGGTATAAAAAAGATCGTTAGATACCTTTCGTTGCGACATCACTAATTTCCTCTGCCGTACAGTGAAGTTATTACGCGGATGATTACCACGAGTCCCACTTGACCCGCTTACTTTTTCTCGAACCTGGCCACTGTTAACGCAGCGCCACTTTCAATGCCCCCACCACCGGTTGCCGATATTCCAGATCACAAGTGGTGGGACGCTTTTAATTTTAGATAACTGAGGGCCTCTGTGGAAAATAGGAACGTGTCATCTGTGCAGGAATTTTCGTTTCTTTGCACCATAAAGCCGGGAATCCACCGGGAAGCTAAGCTATGCTATGCGATGCTGTGCTATGCCATGCTACGTTTTAAAATAATTAGATTCAATACATTCTTATGGAACTCATTTTGTCACTTACATCGTTTATCACTCGTTTATCTCATTGGACTTTCAGCGTATACCACCTTCACAGTTTTACAGGGAAACAGAAAGATCAGTGCCGTGTAGATTGCTGGCACTTTCATCGTTGTCACCACAGCGAAGTTGGCAGTTTTAGACAATTTTAGCTCTACCTTACGATAGCTCCGTTCAAATAAATTAATCTGGCTTATAACTTTTGCCACCAGAATTCACATCCTTTCCACTAAAAAAATTATCTTTTATTTTGTTGGCACTTACATCGTTCACCATGTCAACTCCTCAATTCGTTCCTACAACGTAGTATAAAAATAATCACAAAGAAAGTATGAAACGGTGTCATTTGCCTGTTTTCCACAGGACCTTCCGAAATTTCAGATCGAGGTGGTATTCGAAATCGTCGTTTCCGATTTTCATGTCGAATGAAGCTCACGCAGCTCTGTTTTTCCCGCGCCATTAACGATTCCCCGAGGCTAAGAATAGGGACGATGGAGTTGGCGGGAACTCGATGATGGTTCGCGTGTTTATAACAGGGAAGTCCCGCAGCCAGGTTCAACGTTCTTGAGATTTTGGTGTAGCAGGGGTTCAGGAGGGACAGTCCCGTGGAAAGATTTTGACCGCTCCATCAGCCAGGTAGCCTGGCTGACCAGCATTCAGATCGGCGACGTTGCGGAAAAAGGGCGGCAGAAGAAAGAGCCTCGCATTAACGAGCCCGTTTGCCTTGGGTTTTAGCATTCGCTAGCGAGGTTTCCTGGCCCCTTCCAAGTGGTGCATAGTCTACAAGTCAGGAATAGAGTTGCACCCCTCGATCCTCAATGATCTTTCGTTTTTATTCCTGGTGTTTCCCCGCTTCTCTGTCTGCTCTCTTTGCTGCTGCCTCGAGGACGAAGGCCTTTCGAGACACTTTCGATTCCTCGCGCCCACACCGGTCAACCTTCTCTTGCTACTTGCTAATTTGTTGCTTTAGTTCGTTAAGGGTGTTGCAATGAGTTACGGCGAGGTGTAGCAGAGCGGGCTTCTCGTTGCTTGCTGCTGGAAAACTCTTCGACGGAGTTGGACATTAACTGAATAAAAGATTATTTAAGTAACGGATCGAATCGAAATTTTGCCCATCTCTGCTCTTCGACAAGTCTTTCGCCGGTCTTCTAGTCGTAAGTAAATTTTAGAGAAGTCTAAAGAAAGTCAGGCTTTGATTAGATGATCTTCTGATGTCAAATGTAAGATTATCGTTTGCAGTAGGTACTTACTTTCTTCAGTTGACTCTGTAACAAACACGAATGAAGTGAATCATCAGATTCCTGACGTTACTCTTGTTGTTTGCTGGTGCACATTTCTTTGCAAGAAACCAGAACAATATTTCATGCTTACGAGCTAGATATCAGTCAGCCTGACCTGGGGTTTTCAAGAAACCCGTAAGTAGAGGACGTCAGAGAGGAATATTCAACGTTGACATCTGTGTGTGCGTCGAAAAGGGTAAGTGCCAACTGGCGGTGGGTGCCTGAAGCTGGCCAATGTGTGGCAGAAGCGTCCTTCCAAGTTGGTCTCCGGAGAAATTATGGAGAGCCTGCGTAGAGTTTAATGAGATTAGAAAGTACTATTAACCCTCATCCGTCCTTTGTATCAATTTGACACGAACGCAAATGTACACAGTGCACGTTGTGATAAACGGAAAAATGCAGAGTCCTCTGCACATCGGTTTATTATTTGTGAACGATGTGAACGATGTGAATCGTGTGTCTGAATATACAGTTTTTTTTTTATTTTCATTAAAAAAATTTGCAAAGTAAACTATTTATCTTTGCATTGCTTTGATTTTTGTACCCTTGTGTCAATTTGACACCAAGGGACAAATTGGGGACCTTGCAGCAAGAGGGGTGCAACTCCATTTTTGACAGTTTTTGAGTTGTGACGTGTAATATACGTAAGAAGAATTCTACATTTAGATTTATTGCAAATTTGGAATCTGCACCCATTACTGTTTTGTGCAATGTTTTTGTTTCGAGCAGCACCAGATTTGAAAAATTCGCCAAAAATAAAAACATAGCAAACTCAATAACTACTATTTATTCTGTGAAAATATATTTTTCAATTATAGTGTTCTTTTTAATGTTAAATCAAAGCAATAATTTTATAAACAGTTTTTTCTAATTTACTCCAAGCTGGTATATGTAGATGGAGCTGGACTGTGGGACGGATGAGGGTTAAAACAAATGTTGCAGAGCATAATAATAGAGGGTAGCATTCAGATTTGCATAATCCTGTTACCTACTCCAAAACTATTCAGCTAAAAACAACTGAAAACACCTTCTTTGTCCTTTCAAAGGCAAGAAGCGAAAGGATATGCATCTGAGTTGCCCTTTAATAGGCGTTCAGGGCCCGTGTTTTACGGAATATAAAAATGCTTGTTCCTACAAAACTAAGCATAATCGTAGGTACATATGCGTATACCAATTTTGTTTATTATTTTTGACATTATAAAATGTCCCACATTTTCATAAACACGTGTCGTCCCCTTCAGTCCTTCAAATTAGTCCCCTCTGTTGAACATACATATTCCTTCATTCCATCAAATGCTCCCAGACCCAACATTAGACTACATCTTCCCTGTAATAACTCCATGAGTAAAGCGTATCTCCGAGAATACTCCGAAAAAATGACGCCAACTCACCTTTCACAACGTCGTCACCATCAGCGTCCACCTGATTGCGCGACGAACGGTAGCGATTTCAGTAATAATCCCGTGGCCCTCGAAAAGAAACGGGTCCAAGCTACATACCTGCTGGACCAATTCGACCATGGAACAAATTCCAATGCGACAACTGCCACGCTTTAATTGCCCACGGTGGTCATAATCGTGCGGAGCGTAATTACAAGAAGGCGAAAATTATTCAATGTCCCTTCCTCTGTCATCGCCAGACGTCCAAGGATGAGCGTTTATCCCCGTCTTCCACGCGGATTCTCTCGAAGCCGCAATGACTCACGAACGTTGATTTACGTTCCACTTTCACTTGGAATTCCCCTTAAGCGTTTTTTAAGACCGTGGACATGGTACGCGAGAAGACGATGAGACAGTCCGCTTCACGATTAAGTAACATGCAGGGTCAGCATTTTATCTTGCAACCCGCGCTCGCGCGAACAGGTAGAATGGCAACAGCGCCTCCCGAACGCATTCCGCTACAACCATGCACCGGCCCGGCGTTCGGAGAGCTGTCAGCCACCGCTGGGCAGCAGTGATGTCCGAGTTTCGAAAATTTTAGGATGATCTCTTTCAAATTGACGTCGCAAAGAGCTATTCGGAATTTCCCGGCCCGGGTCGAAGAATTTGGGGCATTTTTCGTATAACTTTTGAATCCTCTTAATGATAGATAATTCAACATATTTTACGTTTACTTAATTCTTCTTTTATCAATTTTTTAACCATAACTGTTGTGAAAAGCTTTTGCAAACTGTTTACTTGATACTGTATTTAATGCGCTTTTTAAAATTCATGGTGTTGATAAACAATAGGCTAGCTGTTTCTGTATCATTAATTTCATAAACTGAGAAATTAAATTTGTATTCAATTATGTGTTAGTTCTGCAGACCTCAGAATCTATAGTTCTGGTTATCTTTTTTATAATTTTATCCTTAATGCAATGCATGCATAGATCAGACGTAAGGGGTAACTAATGGGACGTGTCTTTGACTGTAGCGGTATTTGAATTTTTGTCTAGAATCTTTGTGTCTGAATGTTTTAACCTTTTAGCTACTCAACGGCACGTTGTGTGTCCAGCGGTCGCTGGCAGCTCCCCGAGCGCCGGGCCGGTGCATGGTTGTAGTGGAATGTGTCCGTGAGGCGCTATTGCCAGTTTACCTTTTCGCGCGAGCGCGGGTTGCAAGATAAAATGCTGACCGTGTATTCCATGGAAAGGAAGGAAACGTTGCTTCGAGAGGAAATTATGATCGTTCGAATTGCAATTGTCGCAGAGACTCGTCCCAGAGGAGAGTCCCTCGGGGCTGGAAAGATCCACATTATCGTTACCACTAAATCATCGCTTCCGCCCGTGGAAGCCCGAAGTTCGAGTTCCAGCGGCGGGATGCTTGGCGCCGAAGTTTCGAAAGCGTCGTCCTTGCCGAAACCGCAATTACGCTGATGCTCGTCGAGTTTCCTCGAAGGCGAAGGTTTCGTCTTCGCGCGGGGCCCGCAGTTCCCTTGATGTTCGTCTAATTAATTTCCAGCAACGCTATTCATCGAAGGTGAACGTGGATGAGCGGAGCTCGATAGCTCCCCAGGGACGATCACGCTTCGATTACACGCCGGCAACATCGTTCAGTGGCGGCTAGGCGGTGTCTCCGTAAACGCGGGATTGTTACATCGCGATCCTCGCATAAAGCTACCCGATTATCACGTTTATAGCCGTCCGCGTGGTCTGCTAGGTATTTCGAGAGGCAAGGATATAACTGGCCCGACTGAAACGGTGTTCTTCTTTTCAGATTTATCGCTCCAGGAAGCAGCGGGGACAATGTCGGGCATCGTGGAGTGGTACAAAGACCTGATGTACAACAGAAACGGTAACGATCATTGGTATCGGTGAAGAGTCGTTAGTAGGAGGTTGCGTGGTATGCTAACGAACAGATGTCCCTTTCAGATCCGAGGACCAGTGATTGGTTCCTTGTGTCAGGGCCAGGACCGCTGCTCATGATCGTGGTTACTTATATATACTTCAGCATATCCGCCGGACCCAGGTACATGAGGGACAAGAAGCCTTATGACTTGAGGAACGTCATGATAGTGTACAATTTTTCACAAGTGCTGGCCAGCATCTATCTGGTCTACGAGGGACTGAACAGCGGCTGGCTAAGGGACTACAATTTCCACTGCCAGCCAGTCGACTATTCGAACAACCCTCAAGCTCTCAGGGTACGGTAATAAACGACTGTGTCCCAGGACCGGAGGTCCCTTCTTTACAGGGGTCGCATGAAACTGTTGACTTTTATAAATAAAAGTTATTTATCGAACTTCTAACTTCCAAATCATTTCTTGTCTGTTTCAAGTTGACTTTGTATGTAATGACTTTAATTTTCTGGTAAGAGTTGAGTTGCAACGGTTATTTTATGTTCGATTAATACAAGTTTTGGGGAATAATATACTTTTGAATAGATAACTAATTCTAAGGGTAAAATATAAAACTTTGGGAGAGTTTTTTAATTAGTTTTATTTAAGGAATTTGAAGCAGGATAAATATAGAAGAAAAAGTATATTGTGATTTTTATATGCGGCACTGAAAGCCAAAACGTACTAACCCACATTGAAGCAAAATTAATTTTTCCTATTTTGTATGATTAGTAGAACCTTTTGAAATACATTATTGCTACTAACACAATTTCACAAAAAATGTGAGTTAGGTGCCTCATATAATTATTTTCACCGGACGGTTTAAGGTTTGAAGTTCAGATCTATCTACCCCACAATATTTTCAGGAAATCTGCTTGTCACAATTCACTTTTTCAGAGAAGAACACATGTTCCTGTTTAACTCTTAGAATTTTTTTTCTACTTTAAAAGAAATAAAAGTTTCTTATTTACAGAAAAATGTATGGAATAAAAGTTTCCTCGGAACAGAAACGATAACAATCGTGACATTACAGTTATTTCATAATTCATTGAAAATGTTAACAGTTTCATTCGACCTCTGCTTATTTCCTTTCCTTGCTGTTATCTTGGCAACTGGGAAGGTTTTCCAGGAAGAAAGTAAATTCCTCCAGGCGACGTCTCTTCAGTTAAGGGGGCATGCCTAGTTGGAAGGCGAAGAAAACCGTGATTTTCGAGAATTTTTTGTGGAAAATCTAATGTATATTTCTTACAACTATTTGCTTATTTTAAAAGTACATATATTCAGCAACTCCCAGTAATTTTGTTATAGGAAAATATTAAAAAATGAACGAATAACAGCCACTCTTTCGGAAGCTATTTTTTTAGCGGTGAGCACGATTTCTTCGAGCCGGATCATCTGAAACCGAAAAGTGAAGAAGATTCCGTTAGTATATGAGTTTATCTTGTTCGTGAACGAAGGATTTTAAAAAAAAATGATTTCAGACAAAATGGCGGCCGTTTAACGCAAAATCATAATGTTTCGCTGTCTGAATTGTTAGTTTTTCGGGAATTAAAAATAGAATTTTCATCAAAAACAAAAATCCTTCGTTCACGAACTAGATAAACTCATATACCAACAGAATCTTCTTCACTTTTCGATTTAAGATGATCCGGCTCACCGCTAAAAAAATAGCTTCCGGGAGAGTGGGTGTTATTCGTTAATTTTTTAATATTTTCCAATAACAAAATTACTGAGAGTTGCTGAATATATGTACTTTTAAACTAATCGAATAGTTGTAAAAAATATAGATTAGATTTTCCACAAAAAATTCCCGAAAATCACGTTTCTTTTCTCCTGCCAACTAGGCATGACCCCTTATCAGGGTCATCGTTGCAGAATAAACCGTTACGCGTGAGTCGTTTTAGATACACGTTAAAACAAAGAAGCATGCAAATTGATAGATTCTTTCAAGGTTAGTAGGTTTCAGAGATTTCTGTTTTATTTAAATGTCGGCGTGGACTTGCGTTCCTGCCTTTGCTGGTGCGACTCGTTTCGCGGCGACTCAGCTTTCCCGGAAATAATGACAATAATTTATAGTAACGACGTGTTCGTTCGTTGAGGAGTAATTACCGTGACTATCGGGGCACTTCGCAACTAATAACGAACGTATTGCTTACATAAGTGTACGTCGAAATTATTAAGACCACCTCGGGGTGTAGCTTGCCTCCATCCTGGACACATTGACAGACTTAACCCTTAGCATCATAGTGTAACACCCATTTGGGGCCACTGTCATGAACTCTAAAGCGTTACTTTAATATTACCATACGTAACTAGTGTCCTTAGAGCAGAAACATATCCGTAGAAATTCTACTGTGATACACTGTCTCGTATTGTTCAATACGACTCTTAGTTTCGCCAGGACCACTAAAAGTACTAGATAAACGGTAATTTTTTCTCTCGGTTATTTCGGTTTTCCATTTTTAATAAATTTGATATCGAACACCATAATTTATATAACACTATTGTAACATTTTTGCAAAACCATGTAGCACTGGTGTCATATCCATATTTATTCATTTATATAAAAAATTGTTCCACTAGGATTTTTTTGCTTATTCGTACCATGAACTGTGGACAATAATACACCGATAAGAATATCTCTCATTAAAATAAAAACATCCTGATACCAAGGGTTAAAGCCAGTACAATCTTCGCATGGTCCCAAAGGCGAAGCTTCTGCAAAATTCGTCAGATTCACTTCTTATTTTTATACTCGGCATATTCCCACCAGTGCCAGAAGCTTCTTAGGGTCCATTCGCTCGTGGCTTGCAGATGGCCAGAGCTGTGCACGTGTACTTCCTGTGCAAGTTGGTGGAGCTCCTAGACACAGTGTTCTTCGTTCTGCGGAAGAAGAACCGTCAGATCAGCGGCCTGCACGTCTACCACCACGGCATGATGCCGGTCTGCGCCTGGATCGGCTGCAGGTTCCTCCCGAACGGGCACGGCACCCTCCTAGGAGTCATCAACGCGTTCATACACGTGATCATGTACACTTACTACATGCTCTCGTCGATGGGGCCGCATATGAGCAAGTACCTCTGGTGGAAGAGGCACCTCACGTCCCTGCAGCTCATCCAGTTCAGCATCATCTTCGTGCACAACGCGCAGGTCCTGTTCAACGGGTGCGACTACCCGAAGGTGATAGCGTTCCTGCTCTGTCTGAACGCCTTCATCTTCATCTACATGTTCGGCTCGTTCTACGTGGAGAATTACAGCAAGGCGGAGCGGCGGACGAAGGCGAAAGGAGACGACGGGCTTTCGAACGGGACCAGCAGCGTTATGCTCAACAAGAAAGCAGAATGAGGCAAACATTCAGCACAGCCCTCCGTACAGTGTTCTTCGAGGATCGCCGACCGGCCTGATCAGAGGACTCGTTCGTGTTCAGTAGCTGTTACATGGTTGCCGCTGGCTGCTCGATACATGCGTTCGTTTCCTGCCAATTCGGAGCAACATCTTCGATCTTTCAGCAAAGATTAAGTTAAGGGCGAGAGCGTGTTGAAACGTGTTTCTCTGTTCCCTTTAACGCTAAACCTACCGAGCCTTCGTGTACCTATACCTATTCCTACCGCGACCGGTCGTTAAAACAACTTATATTTCTTAATGTGGAATGAAGATAATAGCCAATTTCACAGTGAAAAAATATAGTTTCTTTCATTTAGAAGTAAATAATGTACAGTTTATTCGTTTTCACCGCATTTTTTATAAATAGGCTTCTCGATTGCACATTTTCCGCATACGTATTTGGCGTCGGAATAAATAGCTGCCTGGGCCACGCTTAACCCCTCCACGTCAGTCTCGGAAAGGCTCACCGCTAGGGCGAGGAAAGGTCGCGAACGTTTGTTTTGACGCGCTAAAGTCATGCCACACTTGCATTACCTTTCGTTTGTAACGACTTTATATGTGGTTTCAGAATTCAGTTTCCGGGAGAATACTATTACAAAAAGATATAAACCGTTTAACCGGTCAAATGACCGGTCGTGATAAGTAAGACAGACTACAAATTTTTGTCAGAAAACAAACAAAAAAATAAGTGAATATTGAAGAATGTATTGTATGTATATTGTAGGAAAAGTCGTGAAGTTTAAAGGCGGTGCAATTGCGTTATATATAGGAAATTCTGATCGAACTTTTAAAAACGGTCATGTGACCGGTCGTGGTAGGTTTATTGTTAAATTGGTTGCAAAGACAGAGCTGACTTTGGAAGATGCCAAAGGGTCTGTTAATATTTTACGTACCTAGGAATTGCGTGCTCGTGTTTCTGTAATCGTTTCAGCAGTGATGGCTCATACAGAAGTTCTAATCGTACACCGATTCATGGCTTCTCTTTTTTTATTATTAATCATCCTTATTACTGCCATTTTTCATCTTTGTGATTTTTTCATCATCTTCCGAATAAAATTGCTCTTGCAACTTTCTCTTCGCCGTACACGCGACTTCTGAATGCGCGGCCCGTGCGCCGAAGCAGAGTTTGGCATTGCTGGAATAAATTTTTTATTAGATAATTGATAATCGAATAATCTTCGAATACGAAATTGTGAGTAGGGTAACGGCACCAGTAGTTGACCATGTATCAGTAGTTGACTACTTATCAGAAAAACATGAAAAATAAGGTTTTTAGAAGTGACGATCTTTTGAACAAAGTGTAGTTCTCCAACTGCACTTGTTCAAAAGATCGTTACTTCTAAAAACCATATTTTTCATGTTTTTCTGAAAAGTAGTCAACTACTGATACATGGTCAACTACTGGTGCCTTTATCCTAATATGAACTTATTCGAGAATAACGAATGATTTTTTGTTCTAATAATTTCGAATAAGATTTGTGTATAAAATGAAGTTATTTGAAAATAGCGAATAAATTTTTAGTCGTGCCATGCGAAACCCTTAGATTGGGGGCACACGAGCGTTTTTTCGACGTCCGTCTGTACGGACGTGAATTTTAACGGACGTACGTGTACACCGCACACGAGCGTTGCTTCTTTTGCGTCAGTTCGCAGAGGAAGTGTAGACGATAGGGATGCGTGTGATATTGTAGCATTTTCATACATCACGTAGAAGACCGGGGCAAGTTGATACGTTTTTCAGTTTTCAATTTTTTTCAATTTTGTTTGAATTAATTACTTAATAACAAATATGCTAAAATATACTTTGGTCCTTCCTCTATAATATTTTGTAAATGAAAAGTTGAGAAAATTCATATAAAATGAATGAAAAAATGTTAGTTGGACGAAGGTAAAATGTATCAACTTACCCCACTGCGGGGCAAGTTGATACTGCTCTGGGGCATGTTGATACATCTGTAAAATATCCGTTTAATGAGTACGTATACTAATAAATTTGAAAATTAAAATGTTAATCTATATACCTTTCCAACAATATAGACTAAAATTGAACAAAGATGTATCCGTTTTCCATAACGGTTTTTAAATTTGTAAAAAAGGCTTTAATATTAGTTTTGTTAAAACTTGTTGCACGACTCAAACTAGTAGCTTCTGGAGTCCATAAGGAGAGGGTAGGGTGCCTTTTCATATAGCGGCTGAACCACTCCGTTGATGCAGCTTTAGAATTTTTTCATGTGTTGGGAATTAGAATATCATTGGCAACACCTAATTCATACGCCAGACTTCGTACATCCTTAGGAGTTAACCCATAATAAATTTTGGGAGAATGCAGAATGTATTCCTGTAGCTTATCTTCTAAACTGTCTGTTAAAATTTGCGGATGTCTGGAATATCCCATTTTAACACGAGGTGTCGTCTTCTTTTTGTTAATATATCTTAATAAACTCATTTTGTCGATATTGTATATTTTCGCGCTTTGCCATAAGGGGACCTTCCGGTCTAGAGCCCAAAAAAATAGGTGATATTTAGGAATTAATTAAAGGAAAACTACTATATATAATTTAATGGGACTTTTTGCATTGGATTAAGGATGTCTTAGATTATAGAAATATATATTTTTTTGTATAATTAATCATTGCAGACAGCCTTGGGGAATCGTTAAAGTCAAGGCGTCAAAAATTTGATCCAAATCGGTGGGACCTGTATCTCCAAAAGTTATTATCTGATTCGATTGAAACCATTTTTATTTTGAAGATTATTCTTCTGGCTTACTAGAAAAATTACAAAAATTACATTTTTTTTTTAGAAAATAACGACACTTCAAGTTTGAAATCACTTTTCCCTGTATTTTTCGTCTTTTCAACGCCTTTGAAAATTATAAATTTTCAATTTTTTGTAATTTTTTCTATTCCCCCCCCCCCCCCCCCTAGCCAGAAGTATATTCTTTAAAATAAAAAAGTTTCAGTCGAATCGGATAATAACTTTTGGAGATACAGGTCCCACCGTTTTGAGAACACTGTTTCGAGAAAAACGCGTTTAAAGTTTTACGTGAGCGCCGAATGGCCGGTTGTTGCCCATGCATTTGCCGCTACTCAAATGCCTATAACTTCGGGAATTTTACGAGTTTCAACAAATCCTTTTAAACACGCATTCCTAGAAGGTTGAGCATTCCAAAAATGAAATAAAAAAAATTGACTTTTAGACCGGAAGGTCCCCTTAATGATATTTAGAGTTGCCATACGTCCCGTATATACGGGACTGTCCCGTATTTCACTGTTCCCGTGAAATATTTTACAGAGTAAAATAAACCATTACCTACCCACTTTTTTCATGTTTTATTTATTTATCACTTAAACGTTCCGTATCAATGCTTGGCAATTATGGCAACCCTAAAAATAAACCACTGCGTACCCACATTTTTCATGTTTTATTTATTCAGCACTTAAACGTCCCGTATCAATGCTTGGCAATTATGGCAACCCTAATGATATTGAGTCTCTTTCTATTGCGACACACGCTTTTTCAAAAATCTCTTGCGATATTTCGCCACGATTTGTCTTTTTGACATAAAAACATTTTCCTAGAAATAAAAGGAAAAAATCCAATTAAAAGTAGTCGGGGAAAATTGACACGCTGTATCAACATGCCCCAGAGGAAACGTATCAACTTACCCCACAGGAAGTCATTATGCACAAACATCTCCATAAAAAAAATGTAGAGCATATAAACAAAACAACAAATCGTAATTACCTTACCTTCAAAGGGCTCAATGTGATGCCCAATTAATTTGAGTGATAAAATTCTCTGTACCGTCTCAAGACGGATTGGAAAGTGAACACAACTATTTACTTTTTCTCTATAGAAACGAGAAGAGTTAAAAATTGATTGCTAACGTCAAGGTGCCCAGACGTACGCTAGATCGTAGTAAAGAATTGAACAACAAGCTTCACGTCGAGATAATTCGTCTGTGTCAACCTACCCCCTGTATCAACTTGCCCTGGTCTCCCCTACTTGTATTTGAAAGACAGACGAAAGAGAAAATTTTGGGTACATCCCATAAATCGGGAACGATTACAGGACTTTGCATCTCGATCACGCATTCTCCACTCACGCACAATAAACTATTAATTTATATCCCACACCTTTTTTTAGCTAGAGTTAGACCGACGACTTGGTCGGCAAGAGACTACTTACAAGGAGAGTATTTTAGGTGTCCGCCTCCGATCATTTCGATTTTTGGATATGTTATAGAGGACCGAAAAATAAGAAATACGTGTTTTTTTATTTTTCCCCGTTTTCATATTTGGGGGGTGAAAACTGCGTTCAAAGTTAGGGTTGAAAAATCATTTTTGTGGAATACCTCGAGAACTATTAGAGATAGGGGAATAGTGTCAATGGACGAATTTTGTGTCTTTGAATGCGAAATATGACTGACTCACCAGATTTTCAAAAAGTCCATTTTTTCCACAAAAATGATTTGGATAAGATAAAGAGGTATGTAATAGATGATTGCATTCTAATATTAACACTTTATAAATAAACGCGTGAACAAAGAAAAATAAAACGATAAAACTTATAAAAATGACTGTCCAGGTACTGGTATGGATTTTTCAACCTACGCGCAGTAGATGGACAGAATAGAATTAAAACTTTTGAAGCCGTTTTTTCTTAATAAACAAACAGTTTACATATTTACATGCAGGTATCTTATTTTTCTTATTTTATTTAGATGGCACGCATTAAAAAAAAATATACCGTACATCAATATACATGTAATTACGATAATTTATTCGAAATGGGATGCAAGGCGACCGATGGAAAGTCGTGCAGCCTGATTGGCGACCGTATTTAATTATATAATAAAGACATACTTCTGATAAATTAAAGCAAAATTAGAAACACTTTATCATAAGAAAAAATTATCTACAGAGAATATCAATAATAACTATGTGGATATATATTTTTACTTTGTGCCACTAAGAAAATGTTAAAAAGGTTACATATCCAATCCGGGACACTTTCTCAGACAGTTTTCAATGCGGGACAAACAATTCAAATCCGGGACAGTCCCACACTTTAGGCTAGACATAACCTCACTTTATTTGCGGCTTGGGCCCATAACCTGTTGCACCGTTTTCTGGCAATGAAGACTCCATACGTTTTTAGTTTTGATGCAATAAACTATATTTTAACAAAAAATAACTTAATTTAGGTATCTACTATAGCTAATAAAGTCTTTTACTTGTCTAGCCAAACACCCGTCCATCTATTGGTTCTGAACTGTCCATCTGCTAGCCCTATTGTCCATCTAATGGTGTTACGGGGTATGAATAGAATTTTCATCATTTTACCCTTATATACATTAATTTTTTTACTTGCAGTTATTTTTTTCTTTAAATTTGTACATTTTTACGTGCAAAGCTTTTGATTTTTGTTTAATACAACAGATATTACTAAGAAACACCTTGATGTAAACTTCGGAATCAGCTAAACTGTCCCGCTACTGGCCTGTTTACCCTAACTTCATTTTACTCGCAATACTTATTCGAGATCATTCGAATAAAAATTTGTTTCAATAACGCCCAACTCTGTACCGAACGCGTTCGAAAGCCCCGCGTTACGGTGGCCTCGACAAGAAGCATGAAGTCGATACCGAACGATAACCGGTTGATCCGAAGCGTCGATAAGAAGGGAATCGCTCGATCACGGACGACAGTGGGCATCGATCGACCGCCTCGATCATCGATCTTGCGCAACGAAATCAATTATCGGTCGATAAAACAGAACAGAAATCTTTTGTATCAATCGATAATCATCAACTCTGATGTTGTATATTTTTATAGAAGATTATGTAACGCGTGTACATACATAGACATAGTCGAGGTACGAATTCGAATTAAGGCATTGAGAGCAAAACCAGACAAACTCACATTTTTTTTTTTTTGAAATTGAGTTAGTAGCAATACTGTATTCCAATATGTAGGATGTAATAATCATATAAAATAGGAAAAATTAATTTCTTTTCAATGTGGGTTAGTCCATTTTTCCTCTAAATGCATCAATTATTCCACGTAAGAGAAATTCCTCGCTATGAATGTGACTTGCGGGAGACGGAATTCATTGGCAATCGCATGGATCGTTTCGACCATCGAAAGCATTCCGAATTTTTCGAGCACTAAATGCGTTTCATAATTACGATACACGATGCAGAAATAAACGTAAACTAAATTACACGCGAACCGTGTGCAAGCTTGCAGCAACCTCAAGAGAGCGTATAGAAGCTTGCATCGCATACTCGACTGCCTCCATTCCATTCGAACTTCAATTATTCATAGTACCTTAGATACATCAGAACCAACAGTAAAAAAGCAAAGCTGTAGCTACTTTTTCTTCGACAAGTTTTAGCAGAAAGGCCAACTCGATGGCTGAACCCCTTTCTTCCAGAGTCCAGCCACTTTGGAGGGTCTCATATGCCCCTGATATCTCATATCTCCTGTCGAATCCTTCGTTAACTCGATCCCATCGGTGCTCCCGAGATTCCGCGTCAACTTTAAATCCTGACCCATCAGCGTGTCGACGGCGAGGCATCGAGGTAAATAACACCTCGGTCCTCGAATACCAGCGTGATCATCGATTATTCATTGGCTGACATTCATTCGTCGTGAGGGTCATGACCGTGGGACCCACCTGACCTCTCCATCCGCTTCGCGCTAAAACTGCCATTCATCGATATTGACATTATTGTCCATGGAAATTAGACGGGGCTCGTGATTCGCCCGTCAACAAGGCCGATACCAGATGTCATCGGATAGACGTGGAGAATTCATGTTGAAAGAGATGGTGTCGAGTAGGTCCGGGCCGGATCCAATGACTCCGAACGGTTGCAAAGCGATCTTTCTATGTAATTCAGAAATAAATGGAGAGGTCTCTTGCGGTATTGCAAAGTGTCAACTGAACACTCATTACAATTCTTTATAAAAGGCAATAGTACGGTATGCGTGAAAAGTTTCCGGACTCTGAGTTTCATCATTCATTATGGTGAAATAAAAGACAGTAAATAGGAAAGCATAATACCTAGGGATGGGATCAAGTTCAATATGTACTCATGAATCCGAGTCAATTCCAATACAAAAGTTTCACTTCATGGGATTCGAATACTACTCGTAAGAGGTGACGTTTCATTCTATGTACTTTCAAAGTACTTGGATTATACAAGCTGGTTTCGAACCTCAGAAAGAGTACCTGAAGACTTCGAAATGTACTTCTAAGTACTTCGACGTTTGAAAGAATCGAATCTCGTAAAAGTAGTATTCGAACCCTGAAAGACAAAAATCTACGTAGCTAAGAATTGCCAATATCGTACCACTTAAGATATTTTTCGTTGTATTTCGTATTTGGTACTAAATTGAACGCAAGTTAATATTGGATATTGTAGCTTACATGTGGGCTCTACTCATTAATTATTGAGAAATTGATGAGGTACGACCTATGGGACAGTTTGATGATCGGATAGTTTCGAACAGTTCGCGATTCAGGAGTGCTTCGAAAAAAACGAGGGAACACTTTTAAGGGAACATTCTCATGAAATTGCTAAAAAAATAGGTGATGTTTAGGATTTTTTTTGTAAAAAAGTATACAACTTACAGTAAAAAAATTTCATGGCTTTTGTTTATTCGTTAATCAAGGATATGAAAAAAAATTAATTTTCCTGTAGTGGTTCGATTTCTACGTGGCGCTCCGTGCTCTGCTACAATAAAAAGCAGCGTTGACTGTAGACAGTATAACTCGACGTAGGATTGTCGCAAATAAAAAAACCAAACATATTCTTACATGTTATATCAATCGCTAAACGGCACGTCTGAACTCTACATCGTTAGTAAAAAACGAAATAGGTTGAAGCCATAATTGTCAATAAAATATTATTGCTCAATACTTACAAATGTTAAAAGTATTTTGTATATTTGCCAAATAAATTAATTGCTAATGATAATAAAGTTAAATAAATGTAATGTGGAATACTAGTACATAGGTAATTTTCACCGTAAACAAATCACACACTTGTTCGAAACTATACAGTCAGATTCGAACCTACTTCCAATATACTTGATCCATTTTCTTTAAAACAGAAGTTCACCCGTCGAACAACAATAGATTATTAAACTCGGAGGCCGTGAATTTTTTATATAGACTGTACAAAGGCCGTCGCGTATTTTGGCCAGCGTGGCGATACGAAGAGAAAATTTTATAAACAATTGATTCTTATGGCGCCTCTTATACTAAACAGAAGTGCAGTGACAATTAATTAATTATTATCACGGGCATCTGGAAGAGCGTAGGCGGAGGCGGGCAAAAGGGGCAGTTGCCACCCCCGTTTTTTTGAGAAAACAATCGCTTATTTTTAATAACAGATATTCATTAAGTTTACACTAAAAAGTGGATGTTTTTAAATTTCGGTTTCAATTTTTAATTAAATTGGAACTTCAAAATGGGTAAAAAAAGCAAAGGGGCTACTCTACTCGCATCGCGTGTTTAGGGACTCTAAAAAGGTCTGAAAGGTATTTTGAAAAAGGTACGGGTTGAAGGGTACAAAGCCCACGAATTGTTTTCGCCACGCTCGGTTACACAAGCTCAGGGTCGTTATCGATTCCACGCGCGCGTAGGTTGCAAGTATATTATATTACGCTTGAATTTCCATCAGCGATACTTTATTAAACTTTCTGCCGCGGAATTCGTCGTCACAGACAGAGTTGCGCGCGCCCGATGCAGATCAGCGTTCGAAAACAAAAAAACCGAGATCTGGCTCGCTCTCCGGAAACGGCGTGTCGCGCATGAATTCGATGACATTACAGCCGGGACACAGTCCGGGCACGAGCAATATTCGTGTCACGCTGACACGGGGATTCGGCACACCATTTAATTCTCCTTCGTCAAATTTGCTGCAGCTAAAAAGATCGATAGTTTTTTCAATGTAAAATCGATGGGGAAGAAGGGTGGATTTCGTAGGAGGATTTATAATCGAAATTGGCGCGAAACTATGAATTGAAAACTGCAGGGAAAGGGACTATTGCATGAAATATGGAGAAACGTCACCTGATTCGAAATCTTGCCTTTTGTCAGGTGCTTAAATGGTGATCCGTAAAGTACTGTGACTTTTTTTTTACGATTTATGAACGTTGGACGAATGAGGGATCGAAACTCGCCTACTTTGCATAAGCACTCAACGGTGGTGTGTTGTAATCGATATTCCGTCTTTTTCGCCGAATGTGTGGTAATACTTGATTGTATGGAAATATCAGCGACACACGAAGTATACTATATCCGACGAGCGATTGTGTCCGATCAATGTTTGGTCCCTTTACAACAATTTCATCCCACTCCCTCGCATTAGCTTCTTTCCCTCTTCTTCCACCTTGGTAACGTATTATACTGTGTAATACACGAATTGTTACTTATTTTTTAACATTTTCTTATGTCTACCCTCTACTTCATTTTTTGGCAATATTCTGTACTCTCTTGGTGTCACATTAGTGACTTTTACTGTGGCTTTTCTTTTAATAAATTTTAACACTTAACTCTTAACACTAGATCTACCAATGGGGGTTAAAATTACTTGCTTTCTCATTTCTTATTATCGTTACTCATTTTCAGTATATCGTATTTTCTCAATTTTTTTCGTGACTTTTATTGAAATACATAAATGATTAATTCTGTAAAATAGTTTTTTTCTTCGCTTGTTTTTTTTTTATAAAATTTGTATGTAGTATAGGTATCTACTTACATATACCGAGATGGGTCATTTTCACCCTTCACAGAACACAGAAATTTTTTATTTCAGAAGTTTCGCATAATATTCTCGCATAGTTCAAATACTATTTAAAAATTGAAATTCGGGATTCTATTTTCTATCGTGATCTGTAAAAACAATTGTTCGCATGAAATTACCTAGGAATTGTGGAAGGACATTCACGAAGTGTGAAATTAATGGAAAAATAACTAATTTAGACGACAAATGTTTGTGACACTGCCTACATGATGAAAGTGATTCATTAGTTAGACTGTGAAAAGGAATATCTATAATCGAACAACGGAAGCAAAAATGGGTTATTAAATACTGACAGTGAAAATAAAGATTTCGTCGTTTACATAAAAAAGGAAAAGAGTGCAAGTTAAATAAAATAGACAAATATATAAGAATGCATGTCTATTCTTAAATGACTTGTTCTTTTCAAGAATAAATTTTTTTATTCCGCCCCTAGGAGGGGGTATAAGTGTTAAACATATTGGACGAGAAAGTGGGAAGAAATAGGGTTCGTACTCCGAGTAAGAGAGGACGTATGTATTACGAAATACGATAGATTCAAAGTTGCGTATGTGCGTGTAATTTGTGCATAATTCATTCTGGATGTATACCATGATTGCGATAATTCAACGGTTTGCTAGCGGGTGGAGAAAAATCGTACACGCACGATTTTCACCAATTGCCCCACCGCTATTTCAGATTCACAGTGCAGAATAGTTGCGAACTGATTTCGAAATGCATATATTTATCAATTCACTGCATAAGAGCCCTAAATGTAAGTAAAATTTTGTCGTTTTATACTGTATAATTTCGATAATGTCCATCGACGGTCGATAAAGGTAATGTAAATAAGTGAATGTGACTTTTCCTGGTTACTGAAATAAACATCTAATTTGCCTGGAAATTGAGATCGACAGAATACACGCACGACATTGCATTATTTTCCTATTCCGCCAACGAGAATACTATTTTTGGGACTTACGCCGAAGGTGTTTCGTCTGAAAGAGTGTCTAAATCGATCTAACACTAAGGGGCCGTCCTTAAATTACGTAAGGGTAATTTTGACGATTTCTTACCCCCTCCCTCCCCCAGTATAAGAATTCGTAAGATTTGATATTGCAACCCCCTTCTTACGTAATATTTTTTACATTTAATTTTTTCAGTTATTAAAATACTTTTAAAGGTTTATATAATTCATTGAACTCGGTTTCGGGAAATTTAAACTAAAACAACTTTTCTGGAACATTAATGATAGAATTTGTATTTATTGAAAATTAAGTTAAAAAATATTACGTAAGACGCTACCTGACCCCCCCCCCCCCCCCCCCTCCACCGGTAAGAAAACGTAAGAAATTCGCAACCCCCCCCCCCAAAAAGCCTTACGTAATTTAAGGACGACCCCTAAACGCACCACGCCCGGTGGAATGACCTGTTTTAAAATTCGCTTCAAAACTCGGCATTCATTTTTGATTCTTTCGTCCATTTGACTTTGGGAGAATTTATTTTCTAACTGGTCACCTGACCGGTCACAGTATGAATTTTAATATATAGAGCAGAAAGTTCATATGTTTGTCTATTTGTCTGTCGCCTAAAAACCTTCGGAGAGTAAACTCTGGGGTCATTTTCGCAGAAAAATAAAAATAAAAAATAAACAATTTTTTTTATAAAATCAGAATCTAAATTCCGGGCAAAACCGCGTGGTAAAACCAGTAGGTATGTATAAAGTGCCGGTACGTTTATTGATAAGAGATTAAAACGTGGCGATTTCGGTGTTGGCGACAAGCAACGTCCCTGGGCGGGCTCGGGAAATGCAACGAAGCGGTCCGCAGGTATTATTGGCCTAAAACCCTGCAGAGTCATGTTATGAGCTACGAGGTTGATCACTCAACAGTAATTCGACGCTTACGTGCAATGGAAAAGTTGCTAGGAACATGGGCAGTAACGGAGCCAGTGGTACAGAGCGTAGATCCAACGGCATCGAGCCCCCTTTCCGAATCCCTCGGTAACCAACTCGGTAACAACCACCGAGCAGACGAAAGCGATGCAATTGAGGGATCGTTCCACTGTGAAGTCGTGAAAAATTGTCATATTTTAGGATTTATTTTTTAGTAAACGGAATGTTCAACGTAAATAATATTTTGCCTACTTATTAATACACTTTTTGACAGTATAAAAAAAATTGTTTTAAATTTTTAACATTTTTTTTTAAAATATTTATCGCACTGATGTGAGCGCCTTGAAAAAGCGATGTAGTGCTGGTGCAGGTGATTCCGGGAGAACGACGCATGTAAACCCAAAAATTCAAAGTGTGTGGTAGTCATTATGAGGGTGGTTATCGTTGGGAGCAGAATTATTTTGACTGATAAAAAAATAAGATGGCGAAGGTTTGAAGTTTAAGTGTCGAAATACGGTGAATTTATCAATCATTTTGCCTTGTAAAAAGTATGAAATTGTTAATCAAAATGGTTTCCGAGGTCCCTGCGATACCCACTGATGTGCTGAATAACATGTGAAAAATTCAGACTGGTTGGTCAAATAGTTGTTTTGCAATCACCTGCACCAGTTGAAAAAATGTCGTTTTGAGATAATCGCGTTTAAAGTTTTAAAACAAATTAAAAGAATTCTTTAATTTTTTTTTGTATAATATAATAGTAGCTTAACAAATACCAAAAAGATTTATTGAGAAAAAAATCTTTAAATATAGCTTAATTTTTCGGCCGATCAAAATAGCATGACCCCTTAACAAGGGAAGTTCGGTTGTCCGAAAAAATGCCTGATACCTTTATCGAGCTCCTCTACAAACCTGCGCAGTTTAAAAAAAATCGGAATTTTCGGGCAACCGAACATCCCTTGTAAGTGGAATCCGCAGCCTCAACTTCCCCACAACCTGTTGACGTGTTGCAACCGATCGTAAGGTGATTACACAAGTTCCCGCAATACGCTACGTTCGACTTTTAAATATTCGAAGAGATTAAATGCTCGACCAGAACCGTGCGACAAACGGTCTCCTCGTTAGCATATCTAATCGAGCTGACCCTTCGATCGTCGAACTCTAAGGGGGCTTCCCGAGCAGGGTCGATGGAAAGTTTATCTAGCCGCAGCTGAGCGTCGGGCTAAGGTTACTTAAGGCCGTACACCCTCGGGCGGAAGAGGGTCAAAGACGCTGGACTATGCGGCATCAAGTTCCGCGGGGGGGTTACGCGGTGCCGTTTCGACGTGATTGTAATTAAAATATAATGGCGGTCTGTGCTGGCCACGGTGGTTTTGACGGGGGTAACGCGTTCTCTCAGTCCGCTCTAATTCCCCGGGCTGATTGGTCGCATCGAGGATCCGTCGACCGAGGCCCCGACGAACTCCCGAGGATGCTCGGGCAAGCAACACCGAACGCGTAGCCTTGCACCGAATGAAAAGCAAAAGCGGACGCCGATCGAAGATAAGTTCTAGAAACGTCGGAGACTCTAGTAGAAGCAGAGGTTGCCGAAGTTCACTGGCTGGTTCAAGGTCACTCGCTTTTTCCGTCTAAAGAAACGACTCCCGCCGAGGAGCTTCCAGCTATAATCTCTGTGAGGGCTCGGAAGTAGTGGGCGCTGGCTAGAGACTCTGTTACGACAGCATGGCGACGTTGATACGACATATCTATCAGGGCTACCGCTACATCAACGACGAACTGTCAGGTATAGAAAAGTGGATCAGAATTTGGGGATCGGAATGGCTAGTAAGTGGTAACGGCTGGATGTCTCTCTGTTTTCCAAAGATCCCCGGACGCAGGACTTCTTTCTGATCGGCTCGCCATGGGCCTGCCTAGGGATAGTGGGCTTCTACTTGTACTTCGTCCAGGACCTCGGGCCCGCTCTTATGGCGAAGAGAAATCCTTTCAACTTGGACAGGGTTATGCAGTTATACAACGCGATGCAGATAGTGTTATGTACATTCTTACTATATAAAGTAAGTAAGATACTTGTTACTCTTCACTGAACCAGACCACCATGTTTAAGTGTGGCTAAAGCTTCCTCAGGTACCATCACTTCGCTGGTAGATTTATGAAAATTATTTATCTACTTGACGAGATTAATTACTGTTGTATAAACATTTATTGCTCCGGATAGAGCAGGTTCAGGTACAGAGTGAGCGAAGCTTCTCAGGAAAGCTCATCATTGGCTCTATCGTGCTTTCAGGCGCTGGATCTGGCCTGGCTAAGGGATTACAGTTTCTACTGCCAGCCGGTTGACTATTCCAACAGCCCGCGCGCGATCGAGGTAAATACACGCATACACTTCGACTACGTGTAATAAGAAAGCTTCGCTCTTAACTCGTTACGCGACACACAGATAGCCAGGATGGTGTGGGTGTACTTCATGGTGAAGGTCTTCGACCTTCTGGACACCGTTTTCTTCGTCCTCCGGAAGAAGCAGAATCAGGTGTCTTTCCTGCATGTTTACCATCACGCGGGGATGGCGATTGGTACCTGGGCGGCGACCAAGTTTCTGGCTGGGGGCCACGTTACCTTTTTAGGTGAGCAGAGCTTCCTTTCAGTGCCCACTGCCGCGCGTAGTTCGAGGAACGTATCGATAGTATTGCTTCCAAGTGAAGTGTAATACAAAGAGATAGAAATAACAATGATCTTCACAGAAGAGTCAGACTTGCCTATTGGGAGACCATCTTCAGAATGAACATTCCACAGGTGCCATCAACTGTTTCGTCCACGTGGTGATGTACAGCCACTACCTGGCGACCTCGTTGGGGTTCAGCAAGCCCTGGTGGAAGAAGTACATCACCCAGCTGCAGCTCACGCAGTTCTGCGTCATACTGGTGCAGTACATAGTGCTGGCCTGGGTGGACGACTGCGGCTTCCCGAAGTGGATATCGGCGGTGCTGATCCCCCAGAACCTCTTCATGATGGTCCTGTTCGCCGACTTCTACTACAAGACGTACATCAAGAAGAGCAGCCCGAAGGTGACGCAGAACGGTTTCTCGCCGGAGTCGTCGAACGGGAAGGCGAAGAGCCAGTAAGCGTCAGGCGAAGAGCCACGTCCTTCGCAGCTTCAGCCCTCGGTACGCTTCGACGTCGCCCCGCGTTCATCGCGCAGGGTGGCCAGGCGTACTCGCACGGTTGGCGGAACGGATATAGCAAACTCTTTCAGGTCTGAACTCGAGGGCGACAGTCGCCAGAAGTGTTCTCCGCCACTCGCTACATAGCCCGCATACAGAAGCTCATATACACCTCGGTGCCCTCGAGATCGGACAGCATTCATGCCCCAAAAACTTCTCTTTCCGAAGGCAGAGGCCTGCTACAACTCTCCATCCTCCATTTCAACGCCACGCTTAACGCGCAACCTCCCCCCTAAGGGGATGCAAGAGGAACGACGATAAAATAGAAAATATACATGTGTGAACTTCGTTTAGGCTTAGGGGAGGTCGCAAGCTAGGGTCTAGATGAACTTTTCCTTAAACGTGACACGACGTACCTGGTCCCGCAGATTATCCCTGTGACACACCTGCTGTGTGTCTCTTTTACTCTCTTCCCATTTTTCAAATTTTATGTTCTCCTCAAGTGATATACCTGACAGATTACAAGCAGATTTCTTATTCGAGCCGAGAGCTCCCCTTTAAGTATGCAACGCGCCAGATCGTGCTACACGATGATCACGACGCGCTGTTCAGACGTTCCCACTATCCTCTAGCGTAAATGTTCGCAAGCCCGCGCAAAGATCTCTTGAACGGTTCCTCGGGCCTCGAAACGCGACGCAATAGAACGCATAAACTCTTCCGCAGCAGAGTCCTAGTCTCATCCTTGTATTTAAGTTCGTTCTCATCTTATCTCGCTGATTACACCGACGTCTTGTGCCACGGCGCGGTGCGCGCGCACGATTCGCACGAGTACTGTATCCTTGCGTTTGCATTGTATGTAAGTTTCTCTGCGTTTGGAGAAGCCGAGAACCTGTTAAACGGTGATCGCGGTGCGCGCAACGTGTCGATGATTAGTCACCTGTTTACGTAAAGAGACAATAAATGTTACTTTTACCAATCAGTGGTGGGAGCCATTGATTAGGAAGCCTGTGACCTGTTGCGTTGAAACAACCGTGGTTCGCGGAGAAAGCTTCTGAGGGTCTGTTAAACAGTAATTTAATAGAATAAAAGCGATACCTTCGCACTCGTCATAACGGGACATTTCTCTCGCAAGTTGTTCCTCAACTACCGATTTCTACGATATTAAAAATATTCATTGCATCACTTTGATATTTACGTGGGTCGCGCAGGTGGGGCGGATTTGTATGTAGGCTAAATTAAGAAAAGTAGCAAAGTGTTTTTGACCGCAAGTTTTTATTTATTCATCGACAATTATAGCATAGATTTCTATTCTGAAATAAAATGTCTATTTTCCCTAAGATGGAAAGTGAAAGGTGAATCTTTAATCACAGAGAGTTGAGACAATTTTAAAATTAATTCCCTTTCTTTTTGTGTAGCGGATTAGTAATAATTCATCTGTGAATTGTCACATTGAATTGATTTTAAATTAGAATGTTTGGTAATATTTCACGGAAAGGGCGGTAGACGCTTTAGCCCAGGGGCGCCAAATCATCAAATCCACCCCTGAGTGTGCATAATTTTCATAGCAAGATGGTTGATAAATACATTCGTATACAACTTATTTTGGTCGAGACGGAGATAGGGAGCTACAAATTTTTGGAATAAATCAATTTTGCAATAATATTTTCTTACTACTAATAATAAGAGAGGTATAAGCGATAAGGTGTTTATACGAGTGATGCAATACATATTTCCAATCCTGAATTCTCTTATCTCCTAACATCCCCGTGTCTAAGGCAAGGGTGTGCTGGATAAAGCCTTAAGGGGGGGTTCTGCCTTGTGGGACCGAAACAGTAGGTGATATTTGCGAATTTTTTATAAAAAAAACTATTCCACGGATTTATTTTAAATTTGGCAGCTTGTTTTATTGTACTTTTAAGTATTATTTCAAATTTTTATGAGGCCATTCAAAAAAAATGTGCGTGTGTAGAGCATCGATGAAAAAAACAGCTCGTGCTGGCGTTGAAGGAAAGTGTCCTATAGTTTATCTGAAACACAAGAAGGAAAGGGGATTCTTAATCTGCCTGAACATCGCTATCTATGGAACTAGAACAATTCAGAAAAATGAAAAATTGTTAAAATGGCAGCCTTTTGAAAAAAAAATTCGAATTTCGTCAAAAAATCGCAAGGAATTATTTAAATAAAAAAAGAACGGTAACAGATACAGCCATAATCCTAGTTCCATAGATAGCCATGTTCATACAGGTTAAGAATCCCTTTTCCTTCTTGCGTTTCAGATAAACCATAGGACACTTTCCATCAACGCCAGCACGAGCCGTTTTTTTTTCAACGTTCTGCAATCAACGATCTATACACGCACATTTTTTTACAACTTGCCAAATTTCAAATAAATATGTTCCACAGTTTTTTTTATAAAAATTTCGCAAATATCACCTACTTTCTCGGTCTCACAAGGCAGAACCCCCCCTTAAGACTGATAAGTCTGCTGGCGGGCTCAGGACGAAACGCACACTCCTTTATTTTTCTCCTTTACAGACCTACCTTCAACTCCACACCTTCTACACACTTTCCACCTCAATATGAATGAAGTGACTTAGGAGGTCACGCAAGATCGCTAAATGCTTAAATTCCATTTCAACACCTTTAGGTCACTGGAGCTGATTCAAGATCATCTCAGGTGACTCAAGGTCGCTGAATGCCAGCAAAAGAAGTTGAAGCTATCCTAGATCATTTATGGGTATCCATTGATACTCGAGATGATTGCAACGCCATGCTTGCATAGCTACCAAAATAAAGAAAAGTTTAGCAAACTGGGTAGATGGAAGTATCGCTAAATTTTGTACAATTTTGAACGTGACCTTGGCGGAGAAAAGTAGGCCATCCATGACCGTTACTGATTTATAAAGGCCAGTTTCGAAGTTGTTGCGATGCTGTCGTAAAAACAATCGCCTGAAATTCAACGGTTGCGAAACCACGCAGGACACATTCCGCTCGATTGATCCGAAATTCTTCTCTGCCAGAAGTATTTCACTCAGCCACGTTCTGTATCACAGCTAAGGGGCCGTCCTTAAATTACGTAAGTGTAATCCTGGCGATTTCTTACCCCCCTCCCTCCCCAAATATAAGAATTCATGAGATTTTATATTCCAACTCCCTTCCCACCTTCCTTACGTAATATTCTTTACATTGCATTTCTGTTATTACATTTTTTTGAAAGATTACACATTGAAAAGTAGGTTAACAAAATATTACGTAAGGCGCTACCTCACCCCCTCTCCTCCCCTGGTAAAAATCGTGAGAAATTCGCGATCCCCTCCCCTCCAAAAAGCCTTGCGTAATTTAGAGGCGACCCCTAACAAAGAGAGGTTTTTATTTTCTGATATGTTTCAGAGGACCGAAAAAGGAGTAATACGTGTTTTTTATTTTGCCCCGTTTGCATATTTAGGGGATGTAATCCACCCCTCAAGGTTCATACGAAGAGGCTTAAAAGTTCCTAATGTTAGTTTAAAGAATATTGTGTCTATCAAGTTTTATCCAACACAATGTTATAATATTCTTTAAACTAACAATAGGAACTTTCGTACCTTTTCTCATGAATTGCGAGGGGTTCTTTCGCCCCCTAAATATGTTATTTTTCAGACCTCTAAAACATATCCGAAAGCCAAAGCAATCAGAGACGATAAAACCTCTCCTTGTAAGGACACGACCTAACTCTGTACAAACGATATCAGCAACTTCACCTGGAGTTGGCCATTCTGAGCCGGAAGCATCAGAAATGCATCATCAATCCACTTATCCATGAAGATGCCTTCAAACCAACTTATCTTCCAACAGCCATGCTCACCAACAAACACCGCCTCGAACTATTCAATAAAATAGCCAACACAGGTGTAGCACACGAATTAGGTCCCGTTCCAAAAACCTGTCCCCCTTTTCTCACAATTTAACGACCAGCCGGAGAGAAAGGCCACAGACGTAAACGGAAATAGAAGAGAAGAAGCGGACGGAAGAACAGTTCGGTTCGCCCTCGGAATTCACCGTCAGACCTTCATCTCCCGAATTTCATACTAAATCCGCTAAAATTGCATAACGGCCAAGAACAATCGTCTTTCCATTCCTCGATTTGAATTTCCTCGCTTTGCCATTTCCAGCAGCTGAAGAATCTACGACTCTTCCAGTTACACATTAGTTATGGTGTAGCAGTAACATTAGAAAGTGTTGCGGCTGGTCCACGAGTTCCGTTATGTTAGACGAGTTTCTCAATGACACGTGAAACGCGGCTCCGTCGGCTTAAGGCGCCGTACTCTTCTTCTTCGGACGTAGGAGCGCCGCGAAGAGGCGACCTTACAGGCTGCTTGCCAGTGTCACGTCCCACGGATGGATTCTGAAGATGCTGTTTATTGATATGCACGCCTGTTGAAAGTTTCGACTTCTTTGATTATTATTCGGTGCTTTGAAGTGTAATTAGAAAATGGAAAACTTTTTCTATTCAAATCTTCTTCTTCGTAATAAACTTTTTTTCAGGGAGTCATTTCAGTCTGACGGGTTCAAAAAATCGAATCGTTCAGTGGAATAAAAAAATGGTTCAGGACAAGCTTTACGAAAAATCTGAAGGCAATTTTTTATGTATTTTCAAAACATGAATTAATAAATAGAAAAATCTTCAATTTAGTAAAAACGTTCCTTTTGTGACCAAAAGCAGTTCAAAATAATGGTAATTTTTTAGGGCGTTTCGGTGGAAAGACCCCTTAGCAGAAAGGAGTAAAAAATCAATTTTCATTTAATAAATTCTGTATTATTTAATTGACTTCCCTCTCGTTTGTGTCTTTACAGTGATTTCTCAGCCAGCGGGCATTACTTCAAGGCATGTCAGTCACGGATCACTAGCCCGTCGCATAAGATTTCGCCATTTTGACCCACTGTTACCTTCCAAACGTCCCATTCACTCACTTCGCAGAATGTCCGTTAGAAAGACTCTCTAAAAAGCTTCTATACACATTTTCTTCGCGAAGCATTCTAGTGAATCTTCGCGTTATTATCCCTGGTGCCGTTAGCAGCCGCGAAGAACTACTCTAATTCCCAGAGTATCGACCTGTACTAGCCTTTTACTATCAGAAAAGTCACTGACTTATGCTCCTATCGTCTCCCGTAATAAAACCAGGGTGTATTTAACCGAACACGGTACGGCTACTTGGGTCGTCCTACTTGCAACTTTATAGCTCCGCGTAACTGTCTCCGCGAAGAAAAAGAGGAACTTGAAGAAACCTACTGCTGCAGGCATACTTCACAGAAAACATCAACTCTTCAGACTTATCTCCGAAATATTGCACGTCGCGAGCAAATATTGAACGCGAAGCGGCCATGGTATCGCGGGACAAAAGGTGTCGCGTAGATTAAGTACTGGGAAACTGCAAAGGATCGCAATAATGGTGGATTTAACGCGGCACACTTGAATTGAGCGTGTAAAGGTGCCCATGTTCCAGCTGTCGAGTTAGCATTTGCCACTATTTAACCGTGGGCACTGGTATAATAGTTTATCGCAGTTGTCGATGCAAATATTGAGCTTGCTAAATGACAGCGAAATTGAGAGGATCTCTGCGCCTCATTGTCCCGCGCCTGCGAACGGCCGGGCAAATAAATTCACGGTTGAATCCACTTCCACGTCTGTGCTAATCCCCGTCTCTTTATTCCGGTCAAATAAGCCGGTCAGGATTTCGCAAATGTTGGGGCTGCATCGCTGGCAAATATTCCAAGCGTTCAGCCTTCTTTCGCTGATCTGTCGCGTTCGCGCCATTCCGCGGGACATTAATGGCCACGCTGCTTCCCCGCGGCGCGAGGACATCGAGGTCTGGCAATTAATCGCGAGTGTGCTTCGTCGGACGTGAGTTTACCGAGTTAAATGTGTCTTGCATCAAGGAAACATTTCTAGGCGTCGACGTTGCCTGAGGTTTAAATTCTTCGGGGTAAGCTGTGCTAGAGAGTCCCTGTGGAAATATTTTATCAACGTTACATCTGACCTTAATGAACGGAGCTGGGAAGGTTCCGAGTGGGACGATGTTCTGTAAATGTTATTGAAGGCAATTTACATTTAAATCAATGCTAATTCTATCTGCGTTAGTACCAGACACTAAATCCTCATTGTAGAAACGTTCTACCGCTGGGTTTTAGGGTTGCAGGCTCTATGCCCGCAGATTTCTGCCAAGCTCCACCCACACACTTTGCGCTTCGAATGCCTGAATAATAATTAGAATATTCGTCCAAGTGATCCGCGTATTGCAGAAAGGGTGGGGCGATAAAGTAGCTGGCATTTAACTGGACAGATCCAAGGAACCGTCCGTTTGCTCTGTTAATTCTTAGATACTTGCTAGTTCTTCCTTGTTGCTTATATAGTGGTCGCAACATTTGTATTTAACACGTACGTTCCGCGTATCCCACGGACTTCCACGACCTAGTCCAGTATCTCCATCCCTTCTTCTTTCTCCAAGCTGCTCCCCCGTCGACTGGCGGAAGTCACGGTTTGACAACGAGCTCTCGAAGTGGTGGGGCCAGAAGATCGAGGCTCTGGTCCTCTTGGTGGCCACTTTCCTCGCCGGATCATCAGTTTTTCGTTCACCGCCTCTCCCTCATCATCCTCTGCTCTCCTGGGACACCACTTGCCGGGGAACATCAGTGGCAGCTCGAGAACTTCGTCGAGGAGGAAGCTGAAGCTGGAGCGCGAGTGACGCGGACGCGGCTGTCCTCGAAAAGAAGAGGATTTCTGACCTGCCCCGGCGATTTGTCGAAGGCGGCTTATGAACTTCTGCAAGCAAGGTAAGGTCTTGGCCTAATTAGATTCGCAGATCTTCCTTGGTGACTTTGGGGAATATTCGTGGAGCTGTGCCGGAGTGTTTTTATTCGGTTAAATGAAACTTTGAAGTTGAATGGAACTTTCTTCTTAGATTCTTTTAATTAGAAGGATAAAGATTCAACAGTAGTGGCGCGAACGGGGGGAGGTGGGGGGTGGGGGCGGGGTTGGAGGCAAGGGATCCTGGAACCCCCCAAAGAAGCGGCTTTGTGAAAAGAAAAGAGAATTGGATTTTATTCTTTAAATAAAGTTTTATAATCACCTAATGAATTTTATTGAAAATATTTTTATCCGTCCAACTCGGCTCCCCTCAAGATTAAATCCTGAGTGCGCCACTGTTCAACGTGTCATTGAAATTCTCTTAAATCTTAACAGTGATTAATAGTGGGGAAATCAATTATCCTTGAAACATATTTCCGTTTTTTTTTTAAATAAAATTAATTCTCCTCTATTTCAGAGTCACCTTGAAAGACAGCGCAGCAAGTTGGCCAAGATGTCGAACCTAATCCGCCTGATGGTCAGCAACTACAACGACATCTTGGAGATGAACAAAGGTAACCGCCTGAACATTGTGCCGGATAAAGCTCCGATCGTGCGTATCGAATTAATTCTCCGCGGCTCGCTCAATTCGCTCGTGTGAATAGAACTTCCCTCGCTGGCGCGATCCCACACAAACACCGCGTTTCTTTCTGTAATGTTTTAGCAATGCCGATGGTAATTCATGTAAATTCGGCTCTGCAACGATGAAAGGATATCGGTCGCGTGCTGATCGCTCGCAGAAAAGTCTCTTTGAGTATTCGCTCAATACATAACCGTAATTTCAATTAAAATACCAAAGGCTGCGTACGCTTCTTAATAAGCACAACTGCTTTGTACATTTATGCTACACAATTGCAAGGTTCCGGCGCGGAGCTTGACGGACACGCGTGCAAATTTAAACGGCCTTATTTTTTCAGAAATCATGGTGGACTCCTGGCCAATGATGAGGTCCCCCGGGCCAATGTTGTGTATCGTGGGGACGTATCTGCTGTTCGTCTTGAAAGTGGGGCCGAAAATGATGGAGAAAAGGCCAGCCTTTCAACTAAATTCCTTGCTGATCGCTTACAACGCTTTCCAAGTCATCTTCAGTATCTGGTTGACCCTTATGGTAACGGCTGCTGACATGCTCGTCGCCTTGTAGAAGAATCAGTGCAACTTACAATCAGTGATTCAAGCTTTCAGTTTAATTGGCCGTTCGAACTTATGCTTGAAACGGAGCTCGGTGTTTCTGTTAAAAATAAGCTTATATTTTTATTGGTAATTGCTGCTTCAGTGGTGCGCTTCTTTTCAGGCAGCAGGTCCTGGCTTGGGGAATCTCATCATCTCGCCCAAATGTAACAATTCGAATCGAACGCCCACGGATATAAATGTGCAGGCTGCGGTGAGTCGATTATTCAATAAGAAGCAAAAGTGAATATTTTAAACACAGAAATACAACGTGCAATTCGATCTTTACAATATTTCAACGGGCTTTACATTAAACAGTTGTCGACAGCCGCCTGGTGGTACTTCATTGGAAAGATCATCGAGCTTCTTGACACGGTGAGTCCAACGACTTATCAACATTAGCTAAATATATACAGTGGCGCGCTCAGAGGGGGGTTTTGAAGGGAGTTCTGTAAAAAGAAAAGAAAACCGGATTTTATTGTTTAACGAAATTTTTACAATCACCTAATGAATTTTATTAAAAATATTTTTATCCGTTCAACTCGGTTCCTCAGAAAATTAAATCTTCCGCGCCCCACTGCACATATAAATATATTAATTTTCTCCGCTGTAAAATGGCTTCGGTACACAAATGGTTATTTTCCTTAAGTTACTTCCAAATACAAAACCCCTGCATGAGAATCGGAAAGCAACTAATATCGTCGTTCCACCAAAAGGTGTTCTTCGTCCTGCGGAAGAAGCAGAACCAGGTCACCTTCTTGCACGTCTACCACCACACGATGACCGCTGTCTTTTCGTGGTGCTACCTGAAATTCCTGCCAGGCGAGCAAGGGGCCCTTCTCGGTTTCCTGAACTCCTTCGTCCACATCGTTATGTACTCGTACTACCTGATCGCAGCTCTGGGCCCACAGTACAGGAAATACTTGTGGTGGAAGAAGTACATGACTTGGATCCAGCTGGTAAAACAACTCCCACTAAACACCCGCTGTCAGCCTAGCCAACCCTGTCTTTAACATCAACATTTGTCAATCCTTCCCGCTAGATCCAATTCGTGATCATGCTGAGCTACTTAATGATGGTCCTCGCGATGGACTGCAAGGTGCCAAAGGCGCTCACCTACTTCTTCATGACGAACGTGGTGATCTTCATCTACCTGTTCAGCGACTTCTACAGGAAGGCTTACAAGAAGAAGCAGGTTTAACGTTCCTGGATCCAGCGTCAAGTGAACGCGGCATTCATCCTCATCAGCCAAGTGGCGCTCGAAGGGGCGTCAGGCGTCACTGGCCTATCGGTGAAAAAGAAACGGGCGAGACAAGCTGGAGGACAGTGTCATCTAGGTCATCGGAATTTAGAATAGAGCGGGCAGCCGGCTGGAAACGCGACAGCGTCGGTACAGGGACCGGGAACGGGTAGCCGAATTCTGGTCGCGATGAATCGACGGGTCGAGAGGTAACGGGCTGCTCCGTGAATCTGGGCCAATAGGTCCCGTCCGTTGTACAACGAGACGCTGAGCAGGGGAAAGGATCGCGACAGCCGAGCCTTGACCAAAACCAAATCGCCCCGGGGCCTCTTACTTTTCGTCCAAGTGGGCTACGACCCGAAAAAAAGCCGGCGAGGAAAGAGGAGGCCGTTGCCACGCGCGCGCAGAGCAAACGGTCACTGCTTCCTCCACGCGGGACAAACTCCACGGAAGTCCTTTCGAACGGTGATTCATAATGTGTACATATACCTCTAGATTCTCGCCCCTTTTTTTTGGTGCCGAAGTCTAATTTCCACTGGGAACGTGATTTGTGGGTTTATCACAGGCGGAATGGTATTTTAAAATTTTTGGGAGATCGAGAGCTGCACCCTTCGGGTTTTGTTATTTGTCGAGTTGTAACTCGGTTCTTGAAGCTGGTTCTCTTGAACGTAATTACGGATAAGTGTAATTAGATATTTTTATATGCAGATTATATGGAAGCTGTTTTTTAATGAACAGAAGAATTTTTAGGATTTGAGGTTTGATTCGGATTAATGATTTGAATTGGGATTAAGACCTTCGAAAGTGTTGACGATTCTTAATTCAGTTTCCAGTGGAATGGACTCCGGCAGCTGTACAAATGGCCCCTGATATGCCGAGGACTTCTTTTTCACCGCAGAAGGCATTGACGCTATAAATTTCTACGTAATTCGCGGACACACTTCGAGTCGACCGTATATTTTGTAGCCCCTTGCGTACTAAATCAATTTGCCGGCTCCTGCATTTCCTCCGCACTGTCTACAGAACCAGTATTTACATATTCATGTGGGCCATCACACATACTTAGTTTTCATCACTCATATCGGTGCTGCAGAGATAATACATCTCTTTCTCATTAGTATGCGAGGGGTTAGACGCGTCCAAGTAATAATTAAAAACTACCTGCCGGTAAATAACACTCGAGTCTCGTCTCTCGACACTGTATACAGATAAGCGAAGCCAATGAATCCATTGTTCATCGCGCTTTGTCGGCTCGCATTGCGTTCATCGATGTCGTCGATTCGCTCGAAAACTTTGCTGCACAGTGACTTTGCTACTTTTTTGAACGGATCGACGAGCCTTCTATGGAATGGTACATCTGTCACGCTTGACGGTGTACAACGCGAGTAAAAACCTCACCGTTAGTCGTGACACGTGCGATTATTTTGCATGTTTATAGATTTCAGTCGAGAAAATTAACGAAGATATGTAAATACACGGTACGATATTATTTATTAAAATAATCCCCGACGGACCTCTTTATTTATCCCCGCGACGTTTTCCCAACGTTCGCAGCGTTCTCTGCAGTCGAAAGATTTACTGGCTCCTTCATTAGGAGAAAGTTAAGTGTTATATGTCATGGTTGCAATAATAATTTAAGGCCATTTCGAAGTAAATGTACTTATTGCGTGGTTAAAGATCTCTATAGTACACTTACGATCTCTAATGGCTCCATCAAGAACGGAAGACTCCAATTCAATTTGTCCGACTTCCCTCAGCTTTATCTCCGGATATTCGTGAAAAGAAGCGACGTGCTCAGACAGACGCCGACAACGTCGTATCCCGATAGTCGTAGATTTATCCTACGTTAATTGTAAGTTACGCATACGTCGCTTTATATTCTCAGACAAAAGGTTACCGTTTTCGAAAACATTGCCAAAAAAAAAGAGGAGAAGGAGTCTGCACCACTGTAAGTCCTCAGAGACACTATAATCCCAGCTATACTTCATTTCAGCTTTGCTTAAAGCTTTAGAAGGCCGTCCGATCAAACTCTCGAAGAAGAGGTGATTTTTATGAATTTTTTACACGAAGATGTTGTAACATATCCTAAATTTTTTGGAGGGGTTTTATTAATACACTCGTTCGAGTACCAAAATAATTGTTGTTTCATGTTTTCGGACTTGATGCATTTTCTAGGCAAGTGAAGTCGACTCTACTTCACTTGAAGCTTGAAAGAAACCTGAAAGGATATTTCTCGAGTCAAGTAAATAACAGGTTCACATTGGTAATGTAGTTTCAAGCGACTTGAAGTCAAGTAACTTAACTAATCTGAACGAGGCTACAGGCTGAAATGTCAATTTACCAAAAATTCTGGGTTAGGCCACTATTTCGCTGATAGCCTCAAATATATCACGCAAATATGACGCTGGAGATGTTAATGATTTCAAACAGAATTCTTCACGATTTAATAGTACTTTTACATATTAATGTACATTAGAATCTCGTCGAATTTAACAAACTCCGCCATCGGCTTCCGCCCGAAAGCAAGGAAGAACTTACAGAAGGCGATCAAGGATCATCGCTGCGAAGATTCCTGCGAAACGTTTAAAGACGGGGCACGCTTAAAGCCATGTTCTTTGGACATAATTATGACCGTACGCTCTCGTTAACGCTAACGTATCTTAAAATAACGAAACGTCTCTATCAGACACTCTTCTCGGCGAGAGTCCGCGCGCAGGCATCGACACGCCGCCAGTGACCAACCGTGAACGCCACCGTGTACCGTTAACCGTCGTTTCTCGAGACTTTACAAAAAGACCGACGCATCCGTCCATTCAAATTGCACACATTTGTAATCACAATGTCCACGCATTTGTCAGCTGGCTGTTCAGTTAGCGGATCTCTGAATAAAGCATTCGCCATGCCGCGCGAAGAACAAGAACGATCTCTCACGTAACTTAACTTCTCTCTTTTGGGAATTTCACGCTCCACGCGCTGACGAAACGATCCCGAAAGGGAAGCATCGGGAATTGTTAAAAGTGACCAAGATGTCGACAGCTGCAGAGGAAATGTTTATGGTCACGCCAGGTTGGAAGAGCTTCCCTTTGAAAATTCGGCTGTACTCCCAACGTATGGTATAATGTTTATTTTCAGTGAACCTGGGAACAGCTAAGGACTTATAGAGTTAGCGCGGACAATTGACGTATACGTTTGATCATCGACTCGCTTCGAATACAACTTCTCTTTCTTATCTCGAGTTCTAGCACGGTAGGTAGATGCATTTGATTTCGTGATCAACAATTGCGTATAAAAACACTACGTAACTGTGCAAAGCTCCAGACACTGTGCTGGTTTCGATGAAACTGTTCTCTGCTTGCAAAAGGCCGAGCAACAAAATAATTTATGGCTTTATCTTTGAAGGGATATCGTTAAGGTTTACACCTCTTGAAGAATTTTCCCCTTAAAACACCCCTTAAAACACCCCTGAATTACCAAAACATTCAGGGGCCCTGGAAGCTCGGACTTGAATTGCTAACGAATTTTATTGGAAAGAACACGCGAAATCTGAGGTATCCAAAATTCGATATAACTCCTCGGACCGCGAGCGTTTCCAACCCCGCCGCTTAAATTAAGACCCTTATCGCTTAGAAATTTCTTTAAATCCTCCACTCTATCTACACACGTCTGAAGGGGCCAGAGACGCCCGCGTTTCGAGGCACAGATCTGCAACCGTCGCGCGAATGAATGATCAAATTCTTACCTATCTGCTACGTTATCCTACAAGCTATTCGAGCGAGACTCGCTAGCGCGCGCCGCTCCTGCCTCTGATCCCGCGTTTCCCAAAATCCTCCGCGTTGCAATCGCTACAGATCTACGGCCTTAAATAACTAGGAGTCTAATTGGCGAACACAGTCAGCAACATGGCGGATGACTGGCTATTGGAAGCTGTAATCGTGGAACGATCGATTCCCGTGAGCAAATATCCCAGCGTTCCTCCTGCCCTGGCCGTCAACAAGGATGCCGATCCCTCGGCTTTTCTGAGGGTTGGATACGAACGTTGATGAGGTCACCATGATTTCTCAATGAGGCGCAACCTGTTTGTTCGTTTCTGTCTGCTTCGCATACTGTTGCGACCGAACGTCGACGTTCCAGCGAGCGGAATGCCGATGGCGACTCGCAAGCATCCTCGGCGCTTCCCTGTTCTTGACGCGTATCCCCTCGAGACTAGTCCATCTTCCCTTTTCCGTTCTGCATTTCCTTGCCATCTATCGACCTGGCCTCCTTCTTGGAACGCTTGTACGCCTGGCTGTAGAAGTCGTCGAACAGGAAGTAGAAGAACATGGCGTTCGGCAGGATCAGAATCAGTGACCATCTTGGGTAGTCGCAGTCGTAGAATAGCAGCTGGCAGCTGTGCAGGAAGGCCAGGCAGAATTGACCCTGTTGGGCGAGAGAAGAAATTTTAGAGAGACTCTCGTCGGTTCTGTGCTAATTACAAAAGATGCTTGATCGGTTTAAAGCCGCGGATCCACCTGGAAGCTAAACCGAGCTATGCTACGCTATACTACGCTACACTCTGAAACGCTGTACTACGCTATAATACGCTATACCACGCTATGCTAAGTTTTAGAAATTATCTTCAATAGATCCTTATGGAATCGTTTCCACCAAAAGCTAAGCTAAGCTGTGCTATGTTTACAGCACAGCCATACATAGCATGGCTCAGCTTAGCTTCCAGCTGAACCCCCGGCTTAATAATAACCCTACTTTCAATTATTGTAGAAACGAGGCAGGGAATACTTGAAAATCAGAATCTATTTTTATAATTCGCACCATTTGAAGTCGCGTGATGTACTTCTTCCACCACAGGTACTTGTGGTACTGAGGTAGCAAGGCAGCTAGCAGGTAGTACGTGTACATGATGATGTGAACGAAGCTGTTAATCACCCCTGTAAGAAACATCAAGATTAAAGAACGGCCAGGCAATCCTCCGTTTCAACTGTCGGGAATGAAAATCATACCTATGAAGGTGCCATGACCCCCCGGATAGTACTTGGTTGCACCCCACGAAATCATCGGCATCACGGTATGGTGGTACAGGTGGAGGAACGTGACTTGGCTCTCCTTCTTTCGAAGAACGAAGAACACCGTGTCCAGCAGCTCGGAAATCTTCGCCAGGAAGTAAACGTAGACGCCTCTGGCCACCTGCAGCGACATTGATTTTAAATAACCGAAGTCTCACGTTGGCCGGGCACGTTCTCTCCGCGAGACGCAGATCTGTGCTCGTTAATAACCGAGTAGGAAGGAAGGGAAAACCAGAAGTACCCTGAGCGCTTCCGGTGTGTTGGAAAAGTCCACGGGCTGGCACTTCCAGCTGTACTTTCTAAGCCAGCCTCCATCCAGGCCCTCGTAGAACAGCCAGAAACTGAGCAGGACTTGCAGGAAGTTGTAGACGACTAGAAGGTTCCTCAGCTGGTACGGCTTCCTGTGCTCCATTTGTTTCGGGCCCCACGACAGCACGAAGTACAGGTAGCCGATTATAATACTAAGGCCAGGTACGGGCGATGGTATGAGGAACCAATCCTTCGTCCGAGGATCTGCGGGCACAGTTACATAAGCGATCTTAGAAACAGAGGCGGGGGGGGGGGGGGGAAATTCCTCGGTAAACGAAGGTGGGAAACACGATGGCTGTTTACCTGATAGATCGTGGAAAACATAGTGGTAGAATCGAACCACGGAGTTGTTATAGATGTTGGACATCCTGTCGATCGAGGGATCGAACAACGGGCTGCTCGCGTTCATTGGAGAGGTAACTGGAACAAACGGAAACGACAAGCTGATTTGAAAATTTTGGTTTTTTGGTTCTTTGGTTCTTCGCATAGGAAACGCCTCTTAACGGGACCGTCCGGTCAAAACGCTCGAAAAATAGGTGATCTTTAGGATTTTTTTTCTTTCAAAAAAGTATACAACTTGCAGTAAAAAACTTTACGGCCTTTCTTTATTCGTTCTTCAAGGATATAAAAACTTTTTTTTTTTCATTTTTCCATAATGGTTCGAATTTTACGTGGCGCTCAGTGCACTGCTGCAACCAAAGAGACGGAAACGGTAGACAGTAGAACTCGGGGTAGAATTGTTTGAAATCAAAAAACCAAATATATTCTTATGGGTTGTATCCATCACTATCGCATCAGCCTTTAAGAAGGTAAATAAAGCAAAATGGCGATGTTTGATAGACGTTTGAACACGAACATGCGAAAAAGGGGGTAATTCTGCGCCTAAAAATGTTAATAACGAAGAACTATGACCTCTAAAATTGATGGTCAAAGGGTGGTGCGATAGGGAATTCATTTACAAAGAAAATGCCACCAAGTTTTATGGAATCAGTTAATAATTTCTTTTGTTATGCTGTCTACCGTTCGGAAAAATCATGATTCGAGAAAAACGCGTTTAAAGTTTTACTTGAGTGTCAAGTGTCCGGGGTTTACCTACACATTTCCCGCTATTCAAATACCTATAACTTCGAGAATTTTACGAATTTCAAAAAATCCTTTTAAACACGTATTCCTAAAAGATTGAACATTCGAAAAATGAAATAAAAAAAAATCTACTTTTAGACCAGAAGGTTGGGTCCCTTTAGGGGGGACGCAGCCCAGAAATTTTTGAAAAATTCAAAAAATTTTATTTGTTTTATTTGAAAGCTTAAGTGCGTAGAATATTGTGTTAAAACGTTTTTTTTTTATTTTCGCAGTGTTAAAGGAGTTACAGTGAAAGCTGTAACACCGCGTCACGTCAGGTAAAGAGGGGCCTGGAACCGAATTTGAAAGAAAGACGCGCCTTTATTATAGTGAAATAGATGTGTTAGGTATCGAAGTAAATTAGGGACGAAGATCTCTCCTCGGACGATCTTCTAAAACGATGCAAAGGAGGTTTCAATCAGAACAATAACGAGAGCTTGAACGCGATGAAAACTGTAATGAAAACTTTATACGCGTTTTTCTCGAAACAACATTTTTCAACCTGACCCACACTATATCTCCGAAACCTTTCATCCAATTTACTTATTCTTTTTTTTTTAAGTTCAAAACACTATTCTCACCAATGTAGCTAGGATTTTATTGACATTCCAATTATTCGACTTTTTGCAAGCATTTCAGTGCATATTTTTACGAAAAAAATTAAAGTCAATTCTTCAAACTGCTACAATGTCCAAAATAATTCGAATTTTGACAAAATCCTACGCTATATGGAAGATAATATATTCCAGATAATATATATCTTTTTTGTAGTTCCTTCTCACATGATCAAAGTCATACCCGGGAGCGTTGGTCAGTTTCTTTTGCAGTGCTCCGGGAAGACATTTTGTTCACCGCCATTTTGTACAATTATCCATAAAAAAAAAATTTTCCAGCAAAATAAAGATTGCTTTAAAACTATGTAAAATATCCAGGCCCAATATTTTGATTTATACGAACAAAAAAATCCCAAACTTTAGTGGTTTCTGGGAGGAGTCCCCCCTTAATTGTTATTGTGTTTTCTTATTTTCCTATATACCTATGTATCTTGAAAATTATAGTAGATATAAAAAAATTGTTAGACTGAAAATTCAATGGTTTCTTTACGCTCTATAAAACTATCTGATGAAAATTTTCAAAATTTGTAGTGGGGGAACGTTTTTTATTTAAAAAATTTAATTGCACAGTCGCACGAAACGTAGAGGTGTGACGCGATAGGGCGAAATAGAAGTTCAAATTCCTAGATGGAGCATTAAGCTTAAATAATTCTAAAATAGAACAGTTGTTTAAAGTTTAAAAAATAAACATTAAACCTGCTAAGGTTCTATGCTGTTGGAGAGAAAGTCTTAACATATACACGACAGAAGCCATTTAATTTAATGTTCCCTCCGTTAAGTCTACGCAAAAACTTGAATGTCATATTCTCGATTCATATTTAAGTACAGGCAGAACCGTCACCTTTTCGATTTGCCTGTCCACATCGCTGTCCACTGAAGTTTCCTCCCATATTCCAAAATACTCGCGACATATAAAGATTCTGCTATAAAGTGCGAAGACTACCGAAAAGAAGATCGAATGTCCACCTAGAAACGTCGATCGAGTTCTGTTCCCCGGACCGATTCGTTCATTCCGCTGCGCCTCGTTGCGCAAGGGGCCAGGATCGGCCGATTGCTCAAATCTACATTACTGCGTGAAATCTGCGTACGAACCGGTTCCGATTCCATTTCGAACATTTCCCCGCGGAAACAGGGGGAAAACGGTAACGCGCGCGCGACTTCGCAGCCTTTAATTACACCGTTTAAAACGCTTGCCCAATGGCAATGTTACGCTCTACAGAGGAATCCCTGTGAAGAAAATCTACCCTTTTTGTCCATCCCCGCATTCCTTGCTCTCCCCTTTTTCTATCTCCCCTTTCGAACGCCACCGTCGATCATCCATTTCGCGGAGGAAAGGGGCACAAGGTCGACGGAAACGTCGTTTCATTTCTCCTTACACATTCCAAAGCAATTTTTCCCTCCACTTCTAAACAGTCCAATGCGAAAATCGCTTTCGGGTACGGTAAGTACCTATGCCTTTCTTGCGAGGAGGCACGTTAAACAGTGGCATTTATTAAAACAGAGGCTTTGAAAAATAATCGACCACCACTTTAGCAAACCTGATGGCGGTTTAACAGTCTCGCGAAACGATCGCCGATTTAGACGACTGTGGCATACTTTTCTATGTTAACTTTACGATGGGTCGTAAAGTTCTGCTCAACATTCCCCGTCGACCCAGCTGGAATTCAAGCACCATAAAGGCGAGCTAAGCTGTTGAAAATCGTTCGATGATTATAACTTGGGCAAGGACGCGCCGCGGACGGGGCCCCGTTCGCTGGAATAACGTGACAGGCGATAGAAATGAAACGATTACACCATGATTACACTTGACATCTGGCAAAAAATGTTTACGACAGCAGCCAGCTGAATTCTGCTGCGCGAGCAGAATTCGTGGGGAACGGCGACTACTTAGTTACAGTTGGAGCGTGCAGTTTTCACCAGCGAGTTCGGGGAAAGAAAGGAAAAGGAGCACGATCACCGTGATCGGTAATCGGCCACGTGTCCGAACGAAGACGACCTGCAACGCGAGCTTCTATTAAGGAAGCTAACCAAGCATTTCGACGCGCCGTTGCGAGGCTCGATGGATCGATAGTGGCATTAATGGTCCTTTGACGAGGTACGGGACATACGAGACCGTTTTCCGTTGTAGATAGAAGGTAATTCCACAGTATTTCACTGGAGACACTAGTGACAGTTGTGCTAATTGAATTTCACTGTAATTTAATTACATTGTACTTCAATTACGTAGTAATTCGTCAAAAACAATTTAAACTTGGCTGATAATTAAACCGAATCTGTCGTCAGTGTAGGTGAGTCCATTAGTGGTAAGCTAAAAATGTTATTTTTCCAGTTTTTTCCAATTAGGTAATGTATTTCGCGGTAATTCTGTATTAATATTTTTACGTGAGTTGCATTAGGTGATTGCGGTTATTTTTTACTTTAATATATATTGTAAGTTAGGTAAAGTTGGTACATGTTTCTTTTTTACATTTATGTTTGAATTTGGAAAAAAAATGCAACAAAGGAGTTTATTTCTCTTCAGATATTGTGAATTTATGAAAGATAAAAACCATAATCCATCACATCATCATTATTATGAGCTATATTCATCACTCGTAATAATTTATTTCTGTATGAAACCTTTACGTACTTTTTTCTAACTCTTATTATTTCTCAATTTGATTACCTCTTAATTCGTAATTCAGATTCAATTACATTGTACTTTGTAATTGTACTTCAATTGCAACTACGAATTGCATTGTAATTTAATTGAATAAGAGATCTGAATTACGCATTACAATGTAATTGAATTACTTTGTAATTAGAATTCATGGAGTAATTCAATTGTAATTCTGCACAACTCTGACACTAGTACACCAGCGTGCTCTACTAATCGAATTAATGAAGAAATATCAAATATGAGGAAACCCCCAATTGCTTTCACTTCGGGTCGCGTCCCTGCAAAGTTGCAAATCAGAATAAGCTATTCGAAGTAATTTGAGCAAGGAAGTCAGCCTCAGTTCATCTGATGATTAAATCTCTGGTGGGCTGCCAAACGAGTATAAGTCAAATTTTACCTCAAGCTTCAAAATACATGTTATCAATCTTCACGTTCAAAATTTCACACCTGATCTTACATAGCACTTTAAATATTCCAAGTGTCTTGCTGTAAAACTAAGAATTCTGACTTACACTCCTTTGCCCGTCCACCAGAAAAATATAACATGTTCTGGTGATAAGTGGTTTATAGTTAGAGTTGCCATACGTCCCGTATATACGGAACTGTCCCTTATTTCACTGTTCCCGTGGAATATTTTACAGAGTGAAATAAACCATTACCTACCCACTTTTTTCATGTTTTATTTATTTATCACTTAAACGTCCCGTATCAATGCTTGGCAATTATGGCAACCCTATCTATAGTGTGTTTACGAATATCTCGTGGCCCACCAAAAACTTCTCGCGTTCAAGAATATCAAGCTGCGTCGAAGGGAAACGCAGAATAGTTTTATAAGGCGCAATACACTTCGCAATTTCCCTCAAAAGTGATCGAAGTCATTGATACACAATGCCGGCTAATTCGTAACCTTCTAAAACCTCGAAGCCATTCATACTAAGTAACGAAAGTATGGAACGTGGGATAGGCTTGATTTTCTTCTTTAATAGCCTGCAGAGCAAATATAATAGAGATCTCGTCGCGATAGAACCTACTTTTAAGGTTACAATTTGGCTGCCTTTTGGTTTTGCAGGGCCCAATTGAAGCCAAGGGGATTTCTTCCAAAGAACCTTGCCGATGGAAACCACTGAGTTAAAGCACACACACTCGATTGCTGGTTTCTCTAAACGTGTTCTCTCGTGGACGGGCAAGCCGACGAGTGGATAAACCGCACAGCAAATGAAAAAGAAAAGAGGGAATTGCTGCAATCACACGTATGAAGGCAATTGTTCGATGCTGAAAGTTCAGAGAACTTCATTTCAACAGTCCACGTTTGAGACTATTTACTGGTGTTTTCGTCCGAGGTTAGAAGACTGTCGGAAAACAACGACCGAAATTGTTATTGATTTACTGTCAGTCTTGGATGAATTGACCCAAGTGATTGACGATAGTACGAAGAGAACTATCCAATACTTTTGATTTCTGTGCTATATTGTGCAGAGTTAGGGTGACTGTACCTAATATCGCCAGGCAAAAGTTAAATCGCTGTCAATTAAATACTAATTGATATTTTTGCATGCAGTCCGTTTCAAAGTAAGAGAAATTATTCATCTTTCATGTAGCATAAGTTAGAATCGTTGAAACCCACAAATTTTGAATTAGGAATTAAAAAACGCAAGTCATGCAAAAATCGAGGCCTGAAAAAAGTGTACCTAATATCGCCAGCTCAAAAAGTATTGATTAATTCATGTATATATGAGTTCTTAAAGTCATTTTCACTCGTGCTTTTATTATTTCTTGCCCTATAAATGTTTTTTTTATCCATCTTTAACTTTATTTTTATTAGAAAAATATAGAAATTTAAAAATATAGATTTTTAAAATATTTTATTTTTTATGTTCCGATGTACATATTGGAGAAATAAAGTTTATTTCGAGTGCCCCGCACATTTCCTAACCCCAACTGTAAAAAACATTACATCATCGCGCATACTGCTTAAAGAAAAACATTATTTACATTGCGAAAAATATTTGAATCGATTACAGTCCTTAAGTACATCATTAATTAGGTTTTTCTAGTAGATATTCTTGCATTTACGGAATTATTAGACTTACCTTCCCCGAATGTGATGTAAAATTGTGGCAGTCCAATAAATTTTTACACTATTAAGATTCACTAAAATCCTACATATGTTTAGGTACTAATTCAGTGCATAACCGATAAATTTTAGAGCTCACTTCGCGAGATATAGCGGGTGGCGATATTAGGAACATGGGCGATATTAGGTACAGTCACCCTACTTAATAAAGTGTTAATACAAGTAGTTGATAAAATGTCAATAGATGTCAATAAAATGTAATAAGATGGCGATCGCTCCAATCGTAGAAAAATTATTCCGCTTATGAATTACACGTTTTTAATTCACGGAAGGATATACAGATTATCCGAAAGAGCGATAATCAGAATACAATGTAATTTGGCCTCCTCGTCATTCGACTGGTTTCAACGATTAAATAATAACATCCAGCGCGCGCGGTTACCATTAACCTAAATTATCCCTCTTCTGCGCGAGTTTAGAATGTATACCGTTCAATTACATGTTGCAATTTCCCCGCAACACTGTTCATTAACCGCGCTACTTACTTTGCCATCTCAGAAATCGAGCCCCTTTTCTTCCCTTTCGATTCTTGTAGGGAAACTGTTCCGCTGATTGCATGCAATTTGCAACGTTCCTCGATCTTCCTGTGTACCCTCGCGTAACGTTTCAATAAACAAACCTTCTCATTCAACAATTTAACGTCATTGTGGAACGTCATCGTGTTCACCGAACTAAATCTTCAGCTGCAAACTGAAATTCGAAGTTCAGGCTTTCTGACACCCCTTCACCAAACCTTAGATACCTACACGGTAAACAAAGTGGTATCCCAAGACGCTTAAGTAGAAAATGGTCGGAATTGGAATCGGGTAGTTAAAGAGCAAGCAAAGTTACAGGATCAGATGATCGTCAAGGACGCAGAGGTCCAAAAGGAAATGACAGACTTGACAAGCTAGAAGCGAAGTGTGCAAGTGCACACTTGTAAACTGCGAATGGTGATTGACCGGTTACCTAAGTATTGTAAATTGAGCCATTCACTTCTGTTCATCAGTCAGTTTCTACATAGGGTAAACTGCACTAATGTTGGCACTGCACTAATCATTGGCACTCCTGATTAAAAAGCCAAATATTAGGAAGTACAAACTTAGAAAGTACTTTTTTACAATTTCTTATTTTTCTTTCACTACTTATTTTTATTTTTCTACAACACTGCAAAGCACAGTAGTTGAACTACACATTTTACATCTGGCAACACCACAAAGTGAGAGTAAACTGAGTTTGAGGCGTTTGTACGAAAGGACTTAATTTATAAATTTTTTATTTTATTATATTAAGATTGATAAATGGAGCAACTTCCTTGGCAGAATAGTGCGTTAAATTTAGAATTTAAAATATGTAATAGATCATAGGTAGTAATTTATTCATTAATTACATTTTTTTTTTAAAAATATTTTATATAATTGTTTTGTTATTATTAATAATGATTGGAATGGCTTTTTTAACTTTATTTGAACGTAAAATTTTAGGTTATACGAAGATCGAAAAGGACGTTATAAATAGGAATAATTGGATTATTACAGCCTTTTAGTGATGTTATTAAATTGTTAAATAAAGAATTTTTTTATTGATAAGATTAATTTATATTTATATTATTTTAGAGCTGTATTAATTTTATTATTGTCAATAACGGTTTGGTTAATTTATCCTTTTTTTTTTAATTTATATTCAATGAAGATTAGTATTTTATATTTATTAAGAGTTTTAAGAATAGGTGTTTATCCTGTAATGATTGGTGGTTGAGTTTCAAATTCTAATTATTCTATATTGGGAGCTATTCGATCAATTTCTCAGTCGGTTTCTTACGAAGTAAGATTATTTTGTGGTGTTGCTCCCACTTTGTGGTTGCAAACTGAGTTTTAGGCGTTTTCTTAAAATTGTGATAATGGGTAGGTAAATACACTTTGTCGCTTCATAATTAAGTAATGGATTGAAATACAGATTTACTAAGTATTGTAGGTATTTAATAGTGAATGAAATTGTCTGTTTAAACACTTTAAACTTCGTTTTTAACAACATATGTTTTTTTTATATAACTTCAAAGTTTAGGGTGCCAATGATTGTACTTTTATGCCGATTTTTGTTTTTCATTGAATATTTTTAAAATAAAAGACTTAATAGGTACTCAATATGTTTTATTTTAATGAGCAATCCATAATCATTGATAATAACTGAAAATTAAGACCATATAAAAACTTCAGAAAAAAATATAGACTTTCTAATTGGGATTTCCGCTTAGGGTGCCAATCATTGTATAGTTTACCCTATATTGTGCGTACAAGCAACGCGTTTACCTTTGAGCTGTTGGATTCCAGCTAAACGCGTCATACAAATATCTTAAATATATACCAGCACATCGTGGCTAATCACTTCCACAAATATTTTGTATCTACGGCCAGTGGCGCACGCAAGGGCGGTGGCCCTGCGCCCCCCCCCCCCCCCCAAACAAAAAGAGAAACAAGGAAGAAGGAACGGGGTTGTATCAAGCAGGGACCGGCGGACTTCAGCTACCGCTGATGGAGGCGGAAACACCTACAGGAGCGGTGGTAATGTGTGCGTGAACTGCGTCTGCGTCCGCCACGCATACATAACAACCGCTCCTGTAGGTGTTTCCCCCTCCATCAGTGGTAGCTGGAGTCCGCCGATCCCTGGTATCAAGCGCCAGAAAGACGGAGCGAGACAAAGTATCAACGAGTTGCGCCCCCCCCCCCCCCCCAATAAAATTCTGAGTGTGCCACTGTCTACAGCGACAACTCTTACAAGGGGACCCTAAAACTGTACCCTCGGGGATTTTACTGAAATTTTAGGGAATGAATCTGAACTCTAGAGGTCTTATGATGACATTCTGTAAAATATTCCCTGCAAATGACCATTTTTTTGTAAACAATAGAGATGTGCCCCGTAAGAGGAGCTTTACAAGAAAGAGAGTTAGGTGAGTCCGTATGGTAAATGTGCCATATTTCGGCCCCTACTCAGTAGTCAGCCTTTCCGGAAATAAATTGCTTAGAAATAAGAAATTAGGAATAAAATTTTATATACATATTTAAACGAAACAATGATCAGTGTACTCTCTCCTTGGAATGTGGGAAGTTTCATGCCTCTGACGGTAAAAATATGAATGCAGAAAGCTTTATTGCGTTGGCGATTGCATGGTTCACGACTGGTGAGTCAATTTGAATTAATTTAGTACTATAGGCAAATATAGTACTTGGAAATAGTGTACACCAACACTAATACGAAGTTTTTTATGTTCAAATTTTGAATACGCGATTAATAACATTCGAATGAACGTTTCGTGAAATTATAATTGCATTTAAACTTAGGTTAGTAAATATTTTTGAAGTGGCCGACTATTGGCATTCAAAATATAAAGAAAACCAATAGTCTGCCGCCTCGGCTGGCTACTGGATATTGTTAAGAAATCGCCAAAATTAATGTAAAACCAGTGGTCGACCGTCTAAAACACAAAACGGCTTATGATGAATAACGGCTTTAATTCTATTTTTTTGTTTACACCCAAGAAAGCAATGTTTAAGTTCTGTAGTATTTTTTGTGTATTGTAACACAGAAATGATGATTTATGTTTGGTTTTTTTTATTAATTTAGTCAATTTTAATTAGCTTAATCACCCTATACTATAGGGTGGCTGACTACTGGCATATGAAAGGTTGAAGTTAGAATTTTACTGGCTGACTACTGGTAAAAAGGACGTTTCTGAGTATTTTAGATATTTTAAATAAAAATTGTTCTGCAATTAAAAAAATCATCCAAACATTTGAAAAATAGATACTTTAAAGAATTTAACTGTCAATAACGCATTTAAAAAAAATAGTATATTAATAATAACAACGCGTAGCATGAATTTCCGCTTTCCCTTAAATGGCCGACTACTGGCACAATTACCCTATACAGGTTGCTTAATAAAACAATATGAAATTTAATTATTCAACATCAGACGTAAAAAATGGGAAAAAAGTAAACTAGGATGACGGGACTATCGATCACCCTTGCGATTTTCACAGTTCCTTCCACGTCACCCTTATCCCCCCTCCCATAACTTCTGTATACATATATAATTCTGTTCCGAAATTCTAAAATCAGACCATTCTACATAGAACATGAGGGAGAAATCTTTGTTAAACGCCGAAACAGTATTTCTCAAATAAAAAACCTCTCGTTAAGCCTTAAAATTATTAAAGTGTTGCACTCGACTCCCCGACTCGAAATCCAACACTGCAACAAGCACAAAGTGATCGCCAGCTTCTATTGATCCCGGTTAACACGGTTTCCCTTCACCTACTATTATCCCCTCGCGAGGCCCCTAATTGACGGAGAAATCGCATTCGCCTTGCGTCGAATTCGTAGCGCAGAAAAGACGAGCCCACAGGTCATCTTTGGAGGCGCAATCTCATCGTTCGTTTCTCTCGAGCCTGTTCTTCTCGACTTGGCCGCGGCGTTTCGAATCTGAGCGAAACGGCTGCTAATAAATTCCTGTTGCAAAACATAAGATCGCGCGTGCTGTGCCCTCTTAACCGCAACTGTTTCCATCTCCAGCACCGCGCTAGGAATTTTCATTACTGGCGCATCAGGAGCGCGCTGCATGCCGTTGCGTCCATTTCGAGATGTGCTACGTCTTGTATGTGCTTTCATCGAAACGTGGGTTTCTCTTTTCATGGATCTTCTAACGACGATTTTCTGACTCTTCCAAGATCGATTTCTTACCGGGACGAAGGTTTACTGCAACTTTCGTGGCTCGTATTTGGAATCTGCAATTCTTGTGGATTCACTAAAGTATAATAAGGAAACAATTCCCAGTTTAGACACTAGGATTTAGTATCGAGCTTAGAACACCGTATTCGATAGTCTGTGGCTTAGGCCATGTAACGATCCTGAGCAACCGATGAATTACGAAATACTGTTTACGCAGAACTTCCTATCCTATCTTGTATCTACTCGGACGAGCGCATGCTATCTTAGTAGCAAATAATTGATGGGATTTGAAAGTTAAAGAAATGTTTCTCATGCAAAATTTAGATTTGTGAGTTGTCATTTTTTTGAAATTATAAAATATGGGTCGACAGATAATAATGACAACATTAGTTTATAAGAATCTCATTTTATTTTTCATATCCATCGATGTTTAAAGGAGATATGCCATTTTTTTTTTATTAAAACCTCTAAAAAACTTTCCTAAATTCATTCATTTTCGCCGCGGCTGTAGGTATGTTAAGGTAGAGACCCTTAAGGTAGAGTTAAACACGTGTAACAGCCAGGGTTACCACCTTATCACCATGTAACTCCCGGAGTGCCACACATTCCAACCCGGAGATTCAAATATAAACCCGGAGATGGAAAAAGCAAAAAAAAAAGTTTTGTTCCCGAATATCCGGAAAACAGATGTGCAATTCTTTTAAGCTCAACCAATTGAGATATTTAAAAGTATCTGTTTTTTTAATTAATAACTTTTATTATATATAAAATTGATACCCTTATATAATACCACAATTTCTTATTATCTCATTTTTTTTATACAACCCGGAGATTTTTCCAGTTAAGCCGGAGCCCGGAGATTTCCTTCAAAACCTGGAGTCTCCGGGCCCAAACCGGAGAGGTGGCAACCCTGGTAACAGCGCGTTGCGCCGAACACTCAAAATTTCATACGGTACGAAATCTCTCGTTGCGCGCGGACCTATAAAAATTGACCTTTTTAATGGTGTTCTGTAGCGCGCATTACAATGGTACGCAAAAATGGTAGAATAATTTTGTAGGTGATTTTAAAGAAATTTGTGAACTTTATTAAAAATGTAACATAAGGTCCTTATGATATGTATAAAAAAGGCAACAAAAATTCATATTTTTTACTAACCTAAAAAAAAATCAGTTTTTTAAAATAAAAAATCTGATCTTTTTGCTCATTTTCATACATATACAAAATTAATTAATTTGTTGAACTTTGTTTAATCCTCTAACTGCCACGAATATGGAACAAAACGCAGTAATGTGTTTCAAATATTCCCGCCTCTAGAGCTGATTGCGGCGTTGCCGCACTTTCACAGTTACTCAGCTGACAATCGAAGAAAAACCAGTTTTCCATGTCATTTTCTTTAATTTCAAGAAAAACCATCGAATCGATTGTCCGGAATTTTTGTGACAATTTTGTTCAGTGTTTGATCTTTCTGCACACAAGATTTCAAAAACTTTGGCCTATCATTTCACTCTTAATTTTGTAGTTATATATTCTCGATATTGCGGTTTCCCATAAGAGTACATGTTAAATTGAAAGTTAAATAATTTGAAAACTACCGAATCAATTTATCTAAAATTTTGCGGAGAGTTTTACTATTGCATAAAGATTGATGCCTCCAATTTTCAAAGATTTCCGCTTATTTTGAATGTTACTGAAGTTCATCCTTAATCACCTTCATGGAACAACCTGCACCTTACAACGGTCGCTTCCAGATCCTCGATAACAATTCCCAACGACGAAGCTGGGTGTTCTCGGACTACCCAAGAAATATCCAAGCAGGTATCGGCGGACTCCAGCTACCACTGATGGAGGGGGAAACACCTACAGGAGCGGTGGTCAAGGCGCGTGACTGCGCAGGCGCAGTTTCCCCCTCCATCAGTGGTAGCTGGAGTCCGCCGATCCCTGTATCCAAGCTCCCGTTTATCTCGCAAAATGTGCTGGTTCACCGACAAACAGGCTGGAGTTCGCACGGACTAAAAAAATCCTCAGACTGTGGCAAAGTCTGGAAACGAGTGCTATCTGTCCAGGTGATAGAGAATTATGTTTTACAAGGGGCAACAACTCGAAGCTGATGGGTTACGATGGGAAGCGATAGTCACGCGTCACTTGCTGCACGACAGCCTCGACTCTTCCTTTTTCACCGATCGCAATTTATTCGACCAGCTCGGAATACAGACGCGTCTACGGTCACACCGATAGCTCAGCGACATCGCGAAAGCAAATGGTACACAGTGTTCGCATCGGATCATTTAGCTCCAGGATCGAACGTAATTGCCTCGTTTTCGCCGCGTATCGCTCGATTAATCATGATTGCGCGCTGGCGACGCTGAACGTGGCCGAACAAAGTAACAAAGTAACGCGCGGGCCCACGCGCCACGGGCTGGCTGCATCTTGTGACGAGGAAGCCTTTCGGCTGCAAGGATGCAGGGCTCGAACGGATCTGTGTCAGCAGGAACAAGTTGTTTCTTCTTTCCAGCCACCGTTTCTGTGTCACGATCGGTCTGACGGGGTTCGCGTACCGGTTCCCAAGGATCGCGCCTGTAAGTTACTTCTGCGCTACGAGCGCCATCGCGCAATTAGCGATGCGATTTCAATCTCGCCTGAGTAAATCCTAAAGACGGTCCTTTCAACACTCACATTGGTTCTGAAGGGGTGCTTCGTTGAGTAATAATCGAGAGGAGGGGTCGTGGAAATTGGGGGCGAATTGGCGGGGTGTGCGAAGAATAAGAATTCTATTTTATAGGGGAAGAGATCTCCAACCCGGAAATTCAAAAAATTATGAAACTTTCATTTTTTTTTTTTTGTGTAAGGTTTCTGGGTAAAGGGGGGTCTCCCTTACGCCCTCTCTGAGACGTCCCTATGGGCTTTTACCAGCCCATTTACTATTTATTTATGGTGTTAACAACACAGTGTAATATTACAAGAATCTTGATGTAGAATTTAGCGGAATATTTTCCAAAAAACCGCTTACTTGGAAAACAAACAAATATGACACTTTGGGATATGTAAGTGTGTAGGTATTACGCAATTTTTTTGCTGCCCAAATTCACTCTAAGGGGATGAAATTGACGCCTAAATGTTCGGCTATTTTCCGATTTTTAGTTATAACTCACGCATCGCATTTACCAAATTATAGGTAGTCTTAATTAAAAGAATTAATATCCCCAGTTTCCTGATTCTATGAATGTCCGGGATGGAGAACTTCCCTTAAATCGATCAAGATCTGTTACAGAATATCTTCTCCATTTTTTTGAAGACAGAATATTCAGAAGTGGCTATTGATTGTTATCTGCAAGCGCCACTGTCGGAAGTGAATCGTTTGTTACAACTCAGTTTCGTCACGGTTGGAAAATTCGCGGTCGCCAGGCGAAAGAGCGCTAAATGAAAATGTGTGGAGTCGAGACTGGCGTTTCTCTCAGGCCTTTCTCGTTTTCGCCCGCGGAATTGTGCCACTCGCGAATCAGCTGTTTCTACCCGGCTTACAGTGCCAAGCAGATAGACTGGAAATCGTCCATCCTCAGGTTTTTGGCCAGATTTCTTAGCGCGCGACGGCGAGCGAGCCTCTCGAAATCGCGTTTCTAAAAACCTCCGCTCGCCGCGATTACGTTCGCGTGGATCGCGGTTGAGAGGAGGCGTCGCGAGAATTTAGATCACCTAGGAAATCGGTTGCCTGCCTGTTTCGCGGTGATGACGGTTTACGGCGGTTTACGATTTATCTCCGCTGCAATTTCGTACGGCTGCCGCTTGAAGTAATGGCTCGTTGCGATCCTACGATCGACACTCGACGATGATGAATGGACGTTGCGACAGTTCGTGCCGCGGAGGTAGGTCGGGGATCGGCTTTCATAGTTGGGGAATGTCCTGGCTCGAGGAGATCGAAGAAAGCTCTGAAATTGCGAACAGTTGGGAGGAGTAGGCTGATCTCGATGGTTTAATTATACTAATTGGTCCAAGGTCTCTGTTCTGATAGACTAAAGATGTTAGTGAAAGTTGGCGCAAACTCAGAGTGCTTCAATCTTATAAGGGGGAACTTCAGTAACATTAGCGAAAATCTTTGAAAATTGAAGAAATGAATCTTAATGCAATAGTAAAACATCTTGTAAAATTTTAGAAAAATTGAGTCGGTAGGGTAAATGGCCCAGTCCTTAAACAAGGCCCAATAATTAAAAATTGAGAAGAAATTTTATTAATAATAACAGTTTTACTAATTTGCAATGTTTAAACTGTTCGAAATATAATTGCAAAATGTATAAGCTTTATATAGATACAATTATAAGCTTACATAACTGGATAGTTATATCATGCAAAAATGTTATTGTACAGTAAAGCTTCAACAGTTTCAATCTCGCTTCTTACCTAATGGGCTCAAGCAAGCGAGAAAATATTTTTGTTAAGGTTGTAATTAATTATTATTTTATAATTTTTGAAATAGTACAGTTGTTTTGGATTTATTATATATTGAACAATTGAAAATGAATTGGATCTCTTTATAATTTTTTGTTTTTAATATTGAAATTGTTGCGTTTATCCACTAGTACACGATACCATGACACGGACCAGTTATTAAACGCGTGTTTAATGGTTATGTAAACACTGGTATAGACTACAGCATTCAGTGAGGTTTTAAAATTATTAACGTTTATTGTTCCAATGTAAATATTTTTTTGTGTCCTATATATTTACGTTAACAATAACTATACAAAAATATAATACTGTTTAAGCATTATTAGGATAATTAATCTTAAACTCGTCACAATAATAACATAACCTAAAATTTTATAATATACTTTTAATCATTTTTTCATGCCGAAAATTTAACACAAATTTATTACAAATACAATGTTTTTATTACCCCAAAATATTACCATATTGATTTCTTTTCATTAATCGATAGAAATAGTTAAATTAAATACATATATATTCAATAATTGGGACACTGATAATTAATGACTGGGACACGCTATGAATTTCATTTAATTACTGGGGCATATGAAACTTTTCCTTTAACAAATATAGATTCCTGTTGCGTTGTCTGAAAGTAGATATTTTACGCTTTCGAATAATTATATTTAGTTATAATTTTATACTATTTAAATATAAAAGAAATTGCAATTATCTGAACTGCTTCCTTAAGTATTTCACCACTGGGCCATTTACCTTAGTTTTCAAATTAATTAACTTTCAATTTAACCTGTATTCTTATGGGAAAACGCAAATAGAAATAAAACTACAAAATTAAGAGTGAAATAATAAGCCAAGGTATGTGAAATCTTGTGTACAGAAAGATCAAACTTTTCTTTTCAAACTATTCTTTTAATTACAATTAGTAATTCAGTTTTTAAGTGCAATTAAATTATGTGTCATTAAAATCATGCACAATTCATTAATTGGAACTACTTAGTTGACCAATCCATTTATTTTTCAATTGATTGATGCAAACTCTAGTTAAGAACATCGCAATACGAAGCTAATATTCTAGGCCCTAGAATCTTCGGTATTGCCAATAAGTATTGCAGTTAAAATGCGTGCCTGACCGTGTTAACACCTGAGACCCTTCAGAAGCGAGCGCTCGACCGCCGAGAACCACGGGGCCATAAAAGTCATAGATAGCACAAAGCCATTAAGAACGGAAAAATGAGAAATTAGATTCTTCATCGAATCTGCACGAAAGTGATATCAATCGTCTTCTTGTGTTGTCCCGACGAAAATGATACCAAACCTGACAAAATTTGAACTTTAATTAACGATATTAGGCATAACATTAATTATCCGGATTGAAAGCCCGTTTCGTTAAAAGTAGTCCGATTTAAATAATTTTTTGTCAATTTAATCGGGTGCATGCAAGGAATCCATTGGTGTCACTTTCATATTGATACGACGAAAAATAAAGAAATTCCGTTTCTGTATAATCGATGACTCATCGCCGAGGAACTCCGCGCTGCAGTGTATACGGGTGAACGATACAATGTCGCTCGGCTCGAGAAGCCGGCGGCTTCGATCAAAGGCCCCCGAGGCTCGCCCAAAGTTATTTGAACTTCGAATAATTTTCGACTAAAAATACGACTGAACCTGAAAAAATCATTTGAAGCTTAAAATGAATTCCCGTCGAATAAAAAATCATGCGTAGCCGTCGAATAAAAAAGTTATTTGAGGCGCTTCGAATAAAAATAACCCAAAGTTATTTTTATTCGACGACAAATAAAAATAAAGTCTCTTTCATTTGATACGTTATTTAAATAATGCCTATCTCTGCTCACCAGGTAGTAGCGTTCACTACGATTTATCCGCGATATCTATAGAAATCAAGTCTACAATCGTCCTTCGTTGCGTTCCCCACTGTGGGGGGGGGGGGGGGGGGGTCCCGATCGAACAACAGCATGACAATTGCGATCTCCGTGTTGACCCCTGATCGTTTGTCTCCCGCTGTGACGGACTTCGCGACCGCTGGCGAGACCAACGAGACACCGTGTATGCAAATAAGCGGTTTTTCGCAAGAAGAATTGCAACGCAGCTCGAAAGTAAACAAGAAGCTACGACTTACGGCTACTTGCTTGCGTTCCTCAGGCTGCGACATGAATTCCTCGAGCCAACAAAATCTTTGCATTCCTCTTTCGTCTCCGCTGAGAGATGACTTTGGTGGCTTCGGGTTTGCAATTGGATATGATTCGTTAGTGGGATAATTTTCCACGAGTAGTTTGCGTGAAGGTCAGTGGCGGATTTAACAGGGCGGCCGATGAGCAGTTGCCACCTGGGCCCCTGCTCGGAAGGCCCCACTAGGGTCCCATCTTTCAAAAAAGTTATTGATTTTATTCAAATTATATTTTTTCCTGTATTATTAAACTGAGCCCGTTTTCAGTAAACTACCGCTTTAGTTTCTCGAAAAATGGGCCCGCTCAGAAGGCCCCCCTATGGCCCTGTCTTAAAAAATAAATTATGATTTTATCCAAGCACTTTTTTTTTATACTTTTCTGTACATTTACCCCCTTTTAGTAAACTACCTCTTCATTTTCCCGAATAAATGGGCCCCTCAACGTTTGCCACCTGGGCCTTTTTTTCATAAAACCGCCACTGGTGAAGGCAAGTAACCGTAAGCTATTCTCTAGCTGAACTTCCTTCGATGGCACGGTGGAAATGTTTACATCCTTGGGACTATCAACTTTTCTTCGATGTGAGAATAAAGTAAAGCTTTCCAAATCACATGTTGCATAAGCTAACGATGTATCAGGTATGTAAACTCGAAAATCTTGAAATTTAAAAAATTTCGAAATCGAGGGATCTGCCCACGGTTTTTCTTACTTCCAGGGGCGAAACCAGATTGTATAGCGCCCGGAGCAAGGATTCTGTTTAATCCCCCCTCCCATACATATTGGCCACCTTAGAAAGTTGGGTTCACACTTTACATAAAAAAACTTATAATAAACGTTTTTATTAAATGGTTTCAAACATACTGGCAGGTACCCTAATTTGTTTGCTGTTTGATAACAGATTAATTTTAATTACTTTTCTATAGAATGTGTATCTCCTTTATTCCTAACGAAATAACGATTATGTTATTATATAAATTTGAATAAAGCCATTGGTGTAGCTTTTGCAAAAGTATGTCCTTTTTCTACGAAGATTTCTAGTTGGCCGCTCCCCGCAAATCGACGCCAGGGACAGTGCCACCCACCCCCTAGTTTCGTCCCTGTGTCTATCTTGCTGCTACTATAATTCTCTTTCCTTGGAAATTCGCCCTTTGCCTTGCATCTCCGCTTTTAAGGATGTATCGGACGTACAATATCAGACAAATGTATATGAAATTTGAAATACTTGAATATCTACGTCTTACGCATAGTAAATCTAGATGTAAGGAATTCGAACGACAGTTGGAGTCTTATTTTTAATCCTAGGAAGGTATTTCTCACTTTACAAATGCTTCCTCAAGTATTATTTGCTAAACTTTTGGCAGTGAAAATGTCCAGAATTCACAATTTTCTCAAGTTATAATTTATTTCTTTAAAACGGTGCAGTGAAAACAATTGAAACTCGGCAGATATTTTCATCTACCCATATACTGCATGTACAAAAGAATTGAAAACATTGGCACTATTTCTTCAACATTTTTTCAGATGGTTTATCCGTCAAGATCGTCTCTTTCCATAAGAGTACGTGTAAAATCAGTGAAAATTAAAATCGTTATAACTCAGTAACCGTTTAGTGAATTCGTTAAAAAATTTTGGAGCACATCAGGAAGATTAAAAAGAACAATCTCACAAAGTTTCATCAACTTGGCACTATTTTGAAAATAGGTCCAATACATCCTTAAACGTGCTGCTCGCTCCTTCAATCTTGTCCACTTTCCTCGAGTTCTTGTCTTCTGATCCTACATTTGTCTGTTGAACCTCTAGCTTTAAGTCCATTTCCTTGTAATAGGGGTAGTTTGCAAAACAGCAAAAATGCTGAATCTCGCCCATTCGTCACTTAATTAACACAATGTAGATTTTCTGATGTAATAAAGACGAATTATTATTATTATCATTATATTTCTATCCCTCCAGTATTTCACAAATAGTAACTTAATTTCCCTCGATAAAATTTGCCAAATAAAATTGCCCCCAAACCTCCACTTTCTCAAAATCACAGAATCATCATCATCAATCATCTCTCGATGAAGCCGCCCGTTGTAGCTACTTTCCTCTGCCTGACCATTTCCTCGAGGATCCGACGCGAACGTTCACTCGCGAGATCCGGGGCACGCGATCGCGTGAGCGATCCTCCACTGCCATGGCAGTGAGCTTAGAGAGTCCGGTGCCGCCATTCACGCGAATCCTCGCGATCTACGCGAAATACGCAACCGCCCGGCACCGACTGCGATCGATGACCGATACCGTGGACGAGCGATCACCGAGGAAGCGGGTAGAGAGCGCCGCGCACCGGACGTTGATTTATTATACATCATGAGCCTTGCAGCTGAGGAATTTCGGCCGATAAGTTGTCGAACACTTCGGCTCATCTTTAGAGCAAAGCTAACGGAAATTTGAATGGTTAATGAGTTTATGGACCGGTTGACAAGGAATCGTTAGAGGAGTTAGAGTATTTGTAAAATTTGATGATGGTTAATTCGTACATTAAGATGCAACTAATAAAGAGGAAAAATTTAGACAGGAATTTTACAAGGAGAGGTTCCCAGGTGTCCACCTCCGATTGCTTTGAATTTTGGATATGTTTTAGAGCACCGAATATTAAGATATACGTGTTTTTTTATAGCGGCCCGATTTCATATTTAGGGGGTGACACCAACCCCCAAAGTTATAAGATGTGATTTAGGTGTTCATCTCCGATTGCTTTGGTTTTTGGATATGTTTTAGAGGACCGAAAAATAAGAATTCGCGTCTTTTTATTTTGGCCTGCTTCAATGTTTAGGGGTTGAAACCACCCCCCAAACTTCATAAGAATAGTTGGTGCTCGCCTCCGATTGCTTTGAATTTTGGATATGTTTTAGAGGACCGAAAAATAAGAAACACGTGTCTTTTCATTTTGGCCAGTTTGCATGTCTAGGGGGTGAAACCAACCCCCAAAGTTATAAGATTTTCACGTGTTCATCTCCGATTGCTTTGGTTTTTGGATATGTTTTAGAGGGCCGAAAAATAGGAAATGCATGCTTCAATGTTTAGGGGTTGAAACCACCCCCCAAACTTCATAAGAATAGTTGGTGCCCGCTTCCGATTGCTTTGAATTTTGGATATGTTTTATGAGGACCGAAAAATAAGAAACACGTGTCTTTCTATTTTGGCCCGTTTGCATGTTCAAGGGGTGAAACCACCCCTCATAGTTACGCCATAATAACGGTGACGGACGACAAGAACATCCATACAGCAAGTTATGACGCAAATTAAATTTATATCAAGTTTTACTCAACACTATTTGTATACCCCGTATGAACTGTAGGGGGTGGTTTCACCCCCTAAATATGAAAACGGGCCGCTATAAAAAAATACGTATATCTTGTTTTTCGGTCCTCTAAAACATATCCAAAATTCAAAGTAATCGGAGGCGGACACCAACTATTCGTATGAACTTTGGAGGGTGATTTCAACCCCTAAACATTCAAGCAGGCCAAAATAAAAAGACACGTGTTTCTTATTTTTCAGTCCTCTAAAACATATCCAAAATTCAAAGCAATCGAAGGCGGACACCTGAAAATCTTATAACTTTGGGGGTTGGTTTCACCCCCTAAATATGAAAACGGGCCGCTATAAAAAAATACGTATATCTTGTTTTTCGGTCCTCTAAAACATATCCAGAATTCAAAGCAATCGGAGGCGGACACCTGGGAACCTCTCCTTGTTAGTTGAAATTATCTTTGCTACTTTGCCAGTCTAATCGCACATATTTGTAATTATATTTTGGAAACATGAAAAATACGAGTCCATACAGTAAGGAATAATAAACTTTTAACTAAAAGAACATTAAAATCCGTACATTAGAAATTGAAAAATAAGTTCATGAAAATATGCCTCCTTTTCAACCGACAAAGTAGAATGGATCTTAGCAATCTTAGCAGCCTTAATGTTTCTTAGCATCGGATGCTAGTTGATTTCAGAATACGTCTGGCGACGCTTTGCACACGATTCGCAAGCTTGCAAAATATCCTCTTGCTGGTCAAAAACCATACTGGTGACTTTGTGGCCACGGTTAATATTCTCCTTAAAAATTCTGCATTTCCTCTTTCGTGACAACCGACTGAGTAATTAAGAATACGTGCTGTTTGACAAATGAGCAGACGCTGGCAGAGGAAATCGTGACTTCGATTATCCTGCGGATTGGAAACATCAACGATTAGAAATTAATCATTCCACGTCTGAAGTTGACCCTGCTGTTTACCGATTTCTATATTTTATTTCCCACAAGTATTAAACTTTGCTGGAAAATTGTAATTAATTGCACGTCGGCCGATATTCCCAGTTCCTCTAAAACAAATTGCAGTTAATGAATTATCGGCGTTACATAGACCTGTATCCATCCCTCGATCGTTAACGTCTAATCGTGTAATATCGTTGGAAAAGAGACCGAAAGAGGTCGCATAATTAGTTAACGATACGAGGCAAAAACCAAGGAAATTAGTTGAACGAGCGCTCGTATTACTTGCCGCGTAATAATAACGGTCGTTAGAAAGTGCGAGATGTGAAACGATGGATCGAAACCATTGGACACTTCCTTTTGCCCCGACATTTGCGGTTCAGTTTCCACGTTGAGAATGCCCACCAGAAAACAGAAGCACAGCTTGGAATCGACTTTTCTCCACCATTCATTCGAAGCAAGTTGCATTCAGGACATCGCTGAAGAATGAGTCTTGTATGTAAACTGTCGTTTCATTTACGTATCCTTTGGTATTCAAGGCGTCGCTACTCAACCGTTTCAACCCAGTTCCCCTCTCGGCCTCGACGCTTCCAGGTTGCGTCACGATCGCGATCTAGCAATCAGCCAGATCGCGGAATCGATTGCAGAAGAGAACCAGAAGCCAGATTCGTTTATTTACTTACTACTGGCGCGCGATAAGGCGACGACTTCGGAGGCCCCCTTTGCAATTCAATCGCGCTCCGTGTTTTCCCGTGACATCTCACGCCGGAAAGCAATGTGTAGCGGATGAATAAATCAATCGTTAATAATGTTTTTAACTCGGTGGAATGTCCAGCAAGGCAATGGTAATCCGCCGCGTGCATTTTTCCTTTTTCGCGCCGTGCACGGTGGATTTTCCGATTTGCACGGCATAAACGGGGCCGTTTAATTAAGGTTCAAGGACAACGTCTCGCCGGACTTGCGTTCAAACGTTCGGTGACTCATGGAATCGCGATCGAGTGGTTTGAAAAGGGGAAACCTGTTGCCGGAATTTAAACGCGGGACGATGGAGGGTTTTCCGAGAGTGGGGACGTTTCTTCCTCGGAGGACTGCAAGGGGACGAGTTGAAAATGGAAGGAATGTGACTGGTGTGTGACATAGGTAGGTACTGAAACGCAGAATAACTTGAAGCAGGTGTGTTTACAATCCTTGCACTTCAGGTGGCGATGTTTTTTATCTCGTACAAATGTTCTCTTTTCTCGGATTGCGTGATTTTAAAGTTAGGCTCACTACCGAGCTTTCTCAACTTTACCAACAATTCATTGGTTTTGGAAACTATCAAACAAAGAATATTGCAAGTAGAATAGAAATCTTTGAATGGAATAGTTTGATCGGTGATAAATCCCTATCCCTGTTCCTATTAATATACATATAAAAGTGAAACGTTGTCTGTTTGTTTGTCCTTCTTTCACGGCTCAACGGGTGAACGGATTTCAATGAAATTTTGAGTAAGGTAAATGGCCCAGTGGTGAAACACTTCAGGAAGCAGTTGAGATAATTGCAATTTCTTTTTTATTTAAATAGTATAAAATTATAACTAAATATAATTATTCGAAAGCGTAAAATATCTACTTTCAGATAACGCAACAGGAATCTACATTTGTTAAAGGAAAAGTTTTAAATTAATGAAAACATGAAACTGCTCATATGGCCCAGTAATTAAATGAAATTCATAGCGTGTCCCAGTCATTAATTATCAGTGTCCCAATTATTGAATACATATGTATTTAATTTAATTATTTCTATCAATTACTGAAAAGAAATCAATATGGTAATATTTTGGGGTAATAAAAACATTGTATTTGTAATAAATTTGTGTTAAATTTTCGGCATGAAAAAATGATTAAAAGTATATTATAAAGTTTTATGTTATGTTATTACTGTGACGAGTTTAAGATTAATTATCCTAATAATTCTTAAACAGTATTATATTTTTGTCTGGTTATTATTAACTTAAATATATAGGACACAAAAAAATACTTTGGTACAATAAACGTTAATAATTTTGAAACTTCACTGAATACTGTAGTCTATACCAGTGTTTACATAACCATTAAACACGCGTTTAATAACTGGTCCGTGTCATGGTATCGTGTACTAGTGGATAAACGCAACAATTTCAATATTAAAAACAAAAAATTATTAAGAGATCCAATTAATTTTCAATTGTTCAATATATAATAAATTCAAAACAACTGTACTATTTCAAAAATTATAAAATAGTAATTAACTACAATCTTAACAAAAATATTCTCTCGTTTGCTTGAGCCCATTATGCAAGAAACGAGATTGAAACTGTTGAAGCTTTATTGTACAATAATATTTTTGCATGATATAACTATTCAGTTATGTAAACTTATAATTGTATCTATATAAAGCTTATACATTTTGCAATTATATTTCTAACAGTTTAAACATTGCAAATTAATAAAACTGTTATTATTAATAAAATTTCTTCTCAATTTTTAATTATTGGGCCTTGTTTAAGGACTGGGCCATTTACCTTATACCTTACACACATCCTAGATTAGATTATAGGCTACTTTTTTTATTTTTTTTATTTTGGAAACATCATAAATAATTCTGGCGGAAAGTAACAGATCGAAATCATGATGTCACGCATAAATGACAGCGTCCATTAAAGTATTAATACCATAATGAGCCTCTTAGTTTCGATCTTGAGTCTGTTCTTGTATAATCTACCTAGTCCAAGGCATCGAAGATTATAATATACCAACCAGATAACTCTCCCAAGTCGACATTTCCAATATATGTATCCGGTGGGTGGTCAAACGAGTATAAAATGGTCAAAGCTTAAACAGTTTTTTTTGTGAATCGAAGTTAAAAATAAATGTTTCTTTTAACATTACGTTATGAACTTTCACGTCCGAAATTAGCACCTGATCTTACATAACGCTTTAAATATTTTAAGTGTCTTCCTGCAAAACTGATTTTATCTGACTTCTACTCATTTGCCCGCCCACCAGAAATATAAAATATAGTGGCCGATCTGACTTTTCTATTCAAAATTCTCAACGGCCATATTTGCTACCCCGAGATCCTCAGCAAATTGTGTATAAATGCGCCTGAACGAATGTTAAGATCATTTCCCTTGTTCAAACCCACGCTCCTAACGACTAGTGTAGGACATGCCGACCCCATAAACAGAATATCCAGCCTGGCGAACAAACATAGCTTCGAGTTGAATTTCTTTAACAATGCACTAGCGCCCTTTCTAACAGCGGTGCCCAAAATTACTCCTGTTTAATAGCAATATCCGGTTGCATTGTAAACCTTGTAAATTATTATCCGTGTACTACCTCACACAATCATTTCTTACTAACTGTATAGTTGTTTACTAAGGACTAGTTCCGTTTAAATAAATAAATAAATAAATAAATAAATAAATAAATAAATAAATAAATAAATAAATAAATAAATAAATAAATAAATAAATAAATAAATAATCTTCAAACGGATACAAGAGGAACGATTTGGTCGTCCAGTGACACTAAATTCGAGAAAACTTCAACTAGCCTGAGATTTTCAACAAAATCCCGCAGCCATAAACTTTGAACGTTCACGCGAAGCAATCGGCGATTTAAAAGCTGACTCGCCCACGCGCAGGAGCAGCGACCTTTCCACGACGTGCTGCTGTGCTTTCGCGCTCGCGTAATTGAGCACGCTTCCACGCGACCTTGATGCACGTGCCCGCGCATTAAGAGATTTTCCTTCCGCATCGATTCTCTCCCTTGCGATAGCCGCTGCTCGAATCGAGGAAGCGACGGCGCAGAAGATTCACGAGCGCGTCCCAACGAGATGGAAAGTGGTTTTGGCGAGTGGTCATCCATCTTTCCTTCGCCGCGGAGGTTTGGTGAACTTCAACACCTACCTACCGCGCGCTTCCGGTCTGTGCGCGGAAATTTAAACCAGGATCGATAAAACAAAGCTTTCGAACTCGAACGTTTCACCCTGACAATATTGTATTTTCGAAAACTAGTGGTAGGTATTTGAAAATGTCGGACACCTTGACTCCAAGGAATCTTCTAATCTCATCGAAACTTTTGATATTTAAAGAACCCTAAATAGAATACCAGTAGTCGACAGTTCTGATACGTTAATGCAGTGATTCCCAAGGCGCGGGTCGCGAAGTGTTTTCTGAGAGTCGTCACGGTTATTTTTAGTTGACGATTTTTAACAGTTATTTATTTCAATATTATTGTATTGCCATATTCTACTAGGCAATGATGTAACACTGGTTTTAAATAAATAAAATATATGGGGGTGGCAGGTTATTTGGATATTATAAAAGGAGATCGCGACTCAGGAAAGGTTGGGAAACACTGCCGGTTAATGTATAGCTCCAGCGAGCAAGGCTGATGGAGTTGAGAGAAAACGGAAACTCGTGAAAACAAAATTAATCACCGTCACGCGTGCCTCACCGTAAAAAGTAACACTTTGCACGGGCAAAAGTTGCGCGAGCCTGCGCTCATTTCTTGGACATTCATTTTTCAATTAATTTATACGCAATTATATGTTCGGCAAGAAATAGTGTCGTTGTCCTGTTATATCTGACGTCTGTGGGAACAGTGAAAACACCGTACTCCGTGGACGCACCAAAGCATGCGCGCGCATCGCGGACGAAGTGAATATAGTGCAGCGCATGCGCAGGAGCAAGTGGTAGCTGAGGACAGCGACGAACTGGAGTGTACTTTGCGTAAGTTCGTACGGCGAGCTGCGGCGCATTTCCGGTTGGCACACGGAAATTCTTGTCGGTTTCGTGACACGCTCGGTTCGCCCGTGGAACGCGATCGGGATCGAGGAGACAGGCGGAACTGCCCGTACACACATGATGTGCGTTTGTTAGCCCGCCGCGCCAATAACGTGGCTCGCGCAGGTTCGAGTGAAACTGCGACCGTTCGCAATTCGATTTCTAGTTAGAACGCTGGTCGTTCACCCATGGGAACGACCGGCGCTCCAGGGAACAAACGATTCGGGGAAAACTGCGCCAGGGGCGTCAAGAAAATCTCTACTTAATAAGTGGATGGAAAAATTTTTGAGAAGCAACCGTCTAGACATTGTGCGTCGTTACACTGTGGGAATAAAGGATCTTGCAGCGAGAGGGGTGCAGCTACAACTGCCAGTAAATCAGATAAATACATATTTTGACAGAATAAATAGTAAATATTGAGTTGATAAGTTTTTATTTCTATTTTTGCGCCTAGAGTATATAATGTGTGAAAATATATAATATTAATATTAATATTTCCATATATATTAAAATATAAATATTAATATTATTATTAATATTAAAACGGAAATTTTAATATATTAATATTTCTATTCTTATTTATTAAAATTTTTTTTTTTTTTTAAATTATAAATGTTATCGGCGCACTGGGTCGGTCTATTATACTCTTTTTCCAGGTTTAGTCTGTTGTTCGAAAGGTCCTTGAGATTCTTTAAGGTTTCTTGTCCAAATTGTCTTAATATCGATGTGTAAAAACTTTCCTTTGTTGAAGAGGTAGGTGTAAATGTTTCGCCATCCATTTTAAATAAAATGATTGAAAATTTTCGACCGAAAATTTTTTTAAAAAAACTTTTAAAAAAAATTATAAATGTTATCGGCGCACTGGGTCGGTGTATAATAGACCGACCCAGTGCGCCGATAACATTTATAATTTTTTTTTTAAAGTTTTTTTTTTTAAATTTTCGGTCGAAAATTTTCAATCATTTTATTCTTATTTATTTGTAATAAATCGCTCAATTGTTATCGGATTCGCATCAAACCTGGACGAAAAGATATAGAATTTTTTTTACATACATTACACATCGTAATTCAAAAACTGTCGAAAATGTAGCTACACCCCTCTTGCTGCAAAGTCCTCAATTCATTCTTAAGCTTCATCCTTCAAAAACAATAGAATTAATTTTCCGCGGAAAACGACTTTGACTGAGATTCAATTGTCACACCTTGAATTGCGAGATTCGACGATCATTAGAAACTCATCTATACATAACACGGCAACGTGGTCCGTCCACTATCGCACTAATTCTCAAAACATTTATTCCTCAGCACGCTGGTCTTCTCACGGCAAAGTTGCATTGTGTGAATGAAGCTCGAAGGAAAAACGAAATCGATACGACAATGCGATCGCGTAATTCCTGGTTCACGCGTGCAGGCGTTAGCTTCGCCCAGTGTAATTCGGGGAACCGAGTCCGAGAGGGTGGAAGATTCCATTCCCACTGTTTGCTGGGGCAATCGACCGATATCAGCTTCGCAGTAACGGGATTGCACCGTGCGCTGGTGAATAAAATCTGCCAAGAACCGGTTGGCGATCTCACAGACCGTTGGAAATCGTGTCAAACATGCGCTCCATGCGCTGGCGATGAAGACCGGTTGCCGGGGTGCAGCAGGAAGCGAAGCATCTCGATCGGGGAACCTTCCGAGGACACTTCCGTTCCGGGCATAAGAATCCCGGTGTCGTTACGAGCTGATTTGGGAGCAATTCAGTGCTTAGGTAATAAGCCACTTGTTTCTCGAATATTCCAAAGGAGGCTTCGTTCACGCCAGGAAGTAATTCGTGGCTTCACTACGAGACAGTTGAAAGTTACATTGTCGGTCCGCAGCCGGTTCTCCCGATTTCCTTGTAGAGCCTGCGCTGTTAATTGGGTTGCTTTTCATAGAGGAACGCTACCGCGTATCGAAGCACGAGTGAAGGGGAAGTGATTTGTCCCGATCGTAACCAGCGTAATGCGCGCACGCTTTTGGCGAGGGTCGTTACCGAACACTAAAGTGATGGGTTGCTTTGCTTTGCGTAAGTAGTAGATACACCTGAGGTTTAAATTCGATGGATAAAGAGAGAAGAAAGGAGGGAAATGATTTCCTTCGGGAAAATGTCAGTTTGCCAGCACTGCCGCCATGTTTGCTTCGAGGAGGCCCTGATCCGGAAGTCTCTGACAGCTTTAATGACAAATTTCCTGAGAACTTGTAGACACCACGCTAATAACAAACTTCTAAAGCCTGATAATACTAACTTCATCATTTCTATACCATCTGCACTATCTAAACAATTCCTATTTTCTAATTTCAAACACCTAACCCAGGGGTGCACAAGGGAGCTGTTTTAGCGCCTAGCTGCGAGCAACCCACCTGTCTCGTTGCTAAGGTTAGAATCGGTGAGGAGAACTGCGGTAGTGTACGTGCATTTGGTATGACTTGAACCCAGTCATATATACTTATGCTACGAGCCTACGAGCACGCACGTACACTATTGCAGTTCTCCTCACCGATTCTAACCTTAGCAACGGGACAGGTGGGTTGCTCGCAGCTGGGCGCTAAAACAGCTCCCTTGTGCACCCCTGACCTAACCGATCACAACTCTAAGGAGCTGTTAATACGCAAGGTGAACCCATCAGCGTCCAACTATTTCTCTATAAACGCCCCCCCCCCCCAATACGGAAAATGTCCCAGAATGAATCTACCCTCTAGCGAGAGGAAGCTCGATCGTCGTGGTTTCTTACCGAAAATTGTATTAGCTCGCAATCGTACGACGATCCACGGTCATGCCACCATTCTCGACCAGCGACAGAACTGCTCGCCGTCACGATCGACAGGGCCAACCCTGGCAACGTGCGTGCCGAGAACTGCGCGGCGATTACGGACACCACAATGACGGAGCTGCCAGCGATCTGCGATTCTCCTGCGAAAGCTGACCAGCGCGGAACCGGGCGAGATAAGCTCGATCTAGCGCGACCCGATGTTTCTGATGGACTGAGAGGCCCAATCGTGACACGCCGCCGTTACTTTCTACGGGCACACAGAGAGTAGGAAAATGTGCAAGAAGTGGGGTGTCAAACGATAAGCCCGGTCCCCGGTGGGGGCCAAGGTCATTTTTCACCTGATTTTCGCGGTGAGCCTGTCACGCCGGCGACTCATCCTTTTAAAAAAAAGGGTATTGAAAAGGCTGCGATGATCGCCGGATGCGGTCGATTCCCAACGAGTCGCCCGGGTTCTTTGCCTCGGCGATCTTGTAAATAGAGGCCTGCGCGCGGCGTTGCATCATCGCGGCATCGTAATTTGTAGTAATCCGAAGTGGTAATCGATGGAAAGTGGCGGACGGTTCGCGGGTAAGTTGAACCTGACGGTTTGGCGGAGCAGGGGGCCAGGGAAGGCCGCTGGAGGCTAGTCTGGCCGATTTCATGTTGCCGTAGAAGACAGTGTAACGGGTCGGTCTGAACTTGAACACTTCTCGGGAGCACGTGTGAATGGCCTGTTGCGCGATCGCGGTAACAGGGAAAGTGTGTTAAGGGAAGCGGGTATCTGCTAAATCCTTCAGCAGCTCATCCAGCGTCAACGGTGAAGTCATCTGCCGCGGATCCACGCAACGTTATCTGCCGAGATTGCGTCACGCGCAGTTGGGAAAGCTAGGTGATGGACTTTACTACGCTTCTGCTACAGCCGCTTTCCCGCTGTTATTCTGCGAGTCGCTGCCCTTCTGCGCGCTTTGGAACTACCCTCCGGTGACGAACCGTGATGCTCTGAGGAATTCAGTCCTGTGGGTCTCCTTCGGAACAGTAGTGACAGACAGTGGCAGATTTAAGTGGGGAGCCTGGTGTAGCGGGGCGAAGAAACAGATTTTTTTTTTACATAAATCAATAGTTGAACTTCACGATAATATGCTCCCAAAGCCGCAAAAGGAAATTCGAAAAATTAAAGCGGATATAGTCGGTTTTGCTACGGAGCACCAGGTTACCAGAAAACTTTAAATGTGTTTTTCTCGGAACGACAGTTTTATAATTGGCGGGCAATGTAACTCCAAAAATATTCAACCGATTGACTTGGCTTTGTGCACGGATATTTGTGAACATTTTCTTCACAGAACATAGCTATTGGTATAATGATATTGTTTAAATAAATAACTTTTTTTTACACATTTAAGGCAAAATTTCGTTGGAAAAAGTGAACTTTTTTTCAAGAGGCCGCCATTTGTTCAATTTTGCATTTTTTAAGTTATGAATTTATACGATTTGTGCGTACACTCATAAAGTAAACAAAAATTGTTCGATTTTTAGTTTCACATGAATACAGTAGACGCTACGTTGGTCACAGTGGAGCAATTGCGTCGCCAACGAACTGGGAATTATCCCGTATAACTCTGTGCGTATAAATTTGCCGCTCTTTTTTAATATATTTATATAATTTATAATTTATAAATTTTTTTTTTATCTACCTTAATCTGACAATACAATATCCCGAAAGTTTCAGAAAGATCGATTAAATACTTTCTTTAAAAAAAATTCCCGAAAATAGCCTCGATTTTCAGCTAGTTACTCCAGAGTCCCCCCTTAACGGACGGCCGATGAACAGTTGCCGACTGAGCCCCTGTGTAGAAGCGCCACCGCCCACAGAAATATACATTTTGCAAAAAAATATGATTATATCGAAACAATATTTTTTTTGTTTCCCATAATATTCATACCACACGAGGGTTTTTTTATGTAATTCTGTTGTGTGTACAGGGAGACCCAGGACGTTTGTCACCAGGGCCTTTTTTCCTTATATCCTTTGAACGAAGGAAAAGTTGAGAAATTGAAAAGTTGAGAAGCTGAGAAGCTGAGAAGTTGGGAAATTGAGAAGCAGAGAAGTTGAAAAATCGTAAAGTTAAGAAGCTGAGAAGTCGAGAAGTTGAGAAGTTGAGAAATTGAAAAGTTGAGAAGCTGAGAAGCTGGGAAACTAAGAAGCAGAGAAGTTGAAAACTCGAAATGTTAAGAAGCTGCGATGTCGAGAAGTTGAAAAAATGAAAAATTTTAAAATTTTAAAATTTTAAAATTTAAAAATTTAAAAATTTAAAAATTTAAAAATTTTAAAATTTAAAAATTTAAAAGTTGAGAAGTCGAGAAATTGAGAGGTTGAAAAATTGAGAAGCGCCACAATGTTCGAACTTACAAATCTGCTTATAATTGTATGAAATCTGTGGAAAAACGACAAAGTGAAAAGTGGGACCGCCTAGGTCTAAGTTCCGGCATATCCCCTCCAACCCTTGAAAGTACCAAAAATGTTTCTTACCATATCGGGGAATTACTCGTAAAAAGATTATCTAACATCTAATATCCATCCTGACGCGCCGCCTACTTATGTATTACAAAGAGTCTTTCATCCCTGCACATTCTACAAATACGCCCGATTACTTACAAGGAGAGGTTCCCAAGTGTCCGCCTCCGATTGCTTTGGTTTTTGGATATATTTTAGAGGACTGAAAAATAAGAAATACGTGTTTTTTACAACGGCCCGTTTTCATATTTACGGGGTGAAACCACCCCCCAAAGTTCATACGAGGTACAAAAATTGTGTTGAGTAAAACTTGATATAAATTTAATTTGCGTCATAACTTGCTGTATGGACTATGTTCTTGTCGTCAGTCACCGTTATTAGGGGGTAACTATGAGGGGTGGTTTCACCCCTTGAACATGCAAATGGGTCAAAATAGAAAGACATGTAATACCCATTTTTCGGGCCTCTAAAACATATCCAAAAACCAAAGCAATCGGGGATGAACACCTGAAAATCTTATAACTTTGGGGGGTGGTTTCACCCCGTAAACATTCAAGCAAGCCAAAATAAAAAGACACTTACCTATTTCATATTTTTCGGTCCTCTGAAACATATCCAAAATTCAAAGCAATCGGAGGCGGGCACCAACTATTCTTATGAACTTTGGAGGGTGGTTTCAACCCCTAAACATTCAAGCTGTCAAAATAAAAAGACACGTATTTCTTATTTTTCGGTCCTCTAAAACATATCCAAAAACCAAAGCAATCGGGGATGAACACCTGAAAATCTTATAACTTTGGGGGTTGGTTTCACCCCCTAAATATGAAAACGGGCCGCTATAAAAAAACACGTATATCTTATTTTTCGGTGCTCTATAATATATCCAGAATTCAAAGCAATCGGAGGCGGACACCTGGGAACCTCTCCTTGTTAGTGTTACAGCACGCAATTTCGCAAAATTGAAAAAAAACTAGCAACAGATGCGAAGGAGGCGAGGAAAAAAGTGGTCAAATCATATCCGCGGATATTATGAAGTATTGCGTCAACAACCAGGTTCCAAACCATTTATTTTAACGTTGCTTACGCACGACTCATCGACGCCCCTCGACATCGTTCTTTTCCAGTGAAAACTGCGACGAACTTAGGAACTAAACAGAATTCGGAACGCGGCTCGTTTCTCTTCTGCCTTTCCACGGCGGTTCTCGTAAATGAGAAAAAAAAAAACACGTTGCAAAAGGCGCGCGGCACTGGTTTCGAAACGAGATTGTTTTCTTTTCGAGCGCTCTCGCGGGCCGTTCGATTGGACGGCAGGCGGCTGCTTCACTTTTCCCGGTATTCGCGTATTTTTACGGCTGATGAGCAGCGAATACGGGTCACCGTAGAAAAGTGGAATGCCGTGTGATACCGTCATCATCATTTAGGCTCTCGGCTATTCAACGCGATAGAGTAGCCACCGGTTTTGCGCCCGAAGCCCGGTTTTGCGACTGAAAATATTCTCCGCAGGGCGCATGTCGACTTCGAGGGATGTTCAGCAACTTGGAAATTCAAAATAATTTGAAACTTGGGAGAAATGTGGTTGAAGTGACGCTAGTAACGCCACCATTCTTTGATTCCGCAATAAAACGGTTCTAGAGGTGAAAACACACCCTCGAAGAAATTCTGAGTTTTCATATTATCGTGAAAAAAGTTTAATTTAAAGTTTTATGGTTTTTGATATCCTGCAGTATGGTGATAAGGAATCGTCGAGAAAAATGGTAGTAGGGATAGATATGGAAAAATTATTTTTCTCAAAAAGTTCGAGGGTTTTTTAGAAAGGCCAACTGCCCTAATTAAAAAATCAATAGGTACCTATACCTTCAGATGCATATTTCTACCGAGGGGATACAAATCTGTTTAAAGATCCATTACGTATCCATTATGCACCTATATCTAAGAGCACAGTCTAGGATAGCTTAATAATTATTAATTTATTCTAATCCTGTATTCTGCTTTCATTTACTTTCTTGCGAAAACGTGTGTCTTTCCTTCAGATTTTCTTTTCGCTCACTCTGTACCCTAAATAATAACAATACTAATTAGATTTAAGAAAAAAGTCCCAGGTGGCAAACTTCCTGAGGGGTCCATTTTTCAGGAAAATGAAGAAGTAATTTACTAAAAACAGGTTAAGTGTATTAGTACACCAAAGAAATATAGTGTTTAGATAAAATTATAATGTTTTTTGAAGATGGGGCCTTGGCCAGGCGGCAACTGTTAATCGGCCACTGATTGACAGGAACAAAAATCCACTTGTACAGAGAAAAATGTTGCACTAAAGCCCTTAAGCATAAAGCGTTAACATCGCAGATACCTATCGACTAATCAGGACCATAATTTTACTTGTAAACATGCGCACGAAGTCGGCAAAAATAATGGTACCTGCCCAGTAATAAACATACCTATTACGAGATACACACATACATATAATATGCAATGCCCGTGGCACTCGTTGATCAGATAAGCATTCCACCGGCAAGCCTGCTGATCGATATCTAAATTAGCCAAGATCGTTGTCCACGATCAGGGGGATCTCTCGGCCAATCAGTCACGCATGCACTCGGCTGTTTCGCGGCTATTTGAGCGGGTGTCGCAACGCAGCCGCCGTCGACGACAACGACGACGACTTTTCGTCTCGTTGCTCGCGGCCAACAGCAGAAACGATGATCCAACGGCGGAGGGCGGAGAGGGGAAAGGAGGGGAAGGTGTTTAGCAAGAGCTTTCGATGTGCCTCCGACGGTCCCGGCTCTCCCTTCGATTTTGCAACCGTCCATCGGGCGAGCAGCTATTGCAAATACCCGCGCGCGGGCACGGCTGCGCGGCAACTCCAATTAATATCAGTAATCGCGTAGAAAGGAGTGACGTGTGTCGAAAGGCGACCCAAAACCGTGCAATTCCTGTGCTCGAGCTCCGATATGTTTAGGAAGCGTATAATGCAACGATGTGGGCCACAGCCTCTATTAGCATTGTCGAAAGTCTTTGTGCCACCCAGCAGGAATTGTTTCTCAATACAGTTCGTTTCGGCAATTTCTTTCTCGTGTTTTTTTCAGGCAGGTGGAGTTTGAGGAACAATGGGCGCATGGGATTTTGTAACTGCTCACAAATTGAGAGGAATGAAAGGACGGATTTTATGTACTTTTGGAGGAAGCGAAGGGCTGCGAAGAAAGGAAGTTATCAATGGGAATAGAGCTGAAACACTCTAACGTACGCGCGGAAGAAGAATTTGATAATTGGTACCATTATGAGAGGTCGAATTTATATGAATAAAGAAACAAAGGAACAGTAGGGTGGTCCTTATTTTTCAACTTTAAAATATATATTGTCTGACCCTCTTAAAATCTTCTATTTGACAAAAAAAAATATCTCCGTATTTTTTATTTGTATATTTTGATGTATAAAGGTCGCTCAAGGACTTTATATTTCGCATGTAGGGGAGACCGGGGCAAAATCGGGACGTTAAGAATAAAATCTCATAACTTTGACATTATTAAGTAAAAAATAAATTGCAATTGGGATTCATTAGAATAAACTATTTTTTTAAAAATAGTACATATCCAATTTGTTTAATAGAAGGAAAAATACAAAAAATAATGATTTAAAATATGATCAATTTTTACGATTTTACACCGTGGCCTAGGTAAAACCGGGTACCATACTAGATACTGGCCCTAGCACCTATTACAACGAAACTCATCCAATTCTCCAGTCCCCCAACCAGTTCCCATACAGCACACTCCGTTGCAGAAAGGTTGCAGAAAGGTTGCAGTTACGTTGCGGTGTAATGTTGCACAGGGGCGGACATAAGAAGATTCCTGCAACATTTCAGCAATGTTGCGGTGCAATATTACTACTGCAACGTTTCGGCAATGGTTATGCAACGTTTCGGAGATTTTACAGCAACTTTCTCGCAACGTTTGGGAGATTTTACAGCAATTATCTCTCGCAACGTTTCGGAGATTTTATAGCAATTGTCTCGCAACGTTTCGGAGATTTTACAGCAATGTTCACGCAATTTTTTGGAGATTTTACAAGAAAGGTCCCGCAGTAACCAGGGCTCAAAAACTGTTATAATATGGATTTAGTATATGTGTAGATTTAGTATAATATCGTAGTATACCCAATATACAGTGTATATTAGGTTACGCTTTGTGTAACATAATATAATTTATAATAATTTAGTGCAATAAGTAGCAGACGATGTAAGTTCAATTGATTGTATGCTTTATGTAAATTATGGGACTTGTCTCGTTTATAACTGAAAGTATAAGATCTCAAAAATACGCGTTGACGTATTCCGTGCGATATAAGGTGGGCCTCATGTAAAATCTCCGAAACGTTGCGAGAAAGTTGCTGTAAAATCTCCGAAACGTTGCGGGACAATTGCTATAAAATCTCAGAAACGTTGCGAGAAAGTTGCTGTAAAATTTCCGGAACGTTGCGAGAAAGTTGCTGTAAAATCTCCGAAACGTTGCGGGAGAATTGCCTATAACATCTCGGAAACACTGCAGAAATATCTCCTGCAATGTTGCACATGGGCCGAAAAAAGGAAGATTTCTGCAACATCTCAGAAATATTACCTGCAATGTTACAATGTTGCACCGCAACGTAACTGCAACCTTTCTGCAACGTAGTGTGCTGTACGGGTTAGAACAAGCTGTAATGGAAATTTTTTTTTTTTTAAATTTATACCAAAATAGTAATATTTCATTGCCGTTGAGTGACCTTTAATGCTTAATATATTTTAATAAAATTTTAGACGAAATTCTTTTAAACTATTTGGAAGCTTCTGAGAGGGTCGGAAGAAATTTTTAAAAAATTCAATTTTTTACCATACATATAAGGACCACCCTAAGGAACAGGGACATATTTATGTTGCGCCGAGCATTCTTGCGGACGAATTTTCCTAGTGGCCGCTCCTAGTTGCTAGTTACAATTCCTCGAATGGTATCCACGATGTGCAATCAATGGAAATGTCAAAAAGTCACCGTTTGCGCAGTCCTCCCGATGTGATTTACAAGATTCGGGAGAAATCGTGGTCGACCAAGATATTGTCTCACTAACTATGAAGTAAAATAGCTTAGACCCAGAGATCTGTGAATTTGCAAGCAGCGAATGCCTTCTAAGTTGTTGGATAAATTCTGAGGATGAGTTTTCGGCCCTGTCAAATATATTCACGTGGGTCTGATACTTTTTGGGTTTCACTACTTCTACTCTGTTTGCACTACTAGCAGAGAGCGAAACGATTCTGAATGGATGCTTGATAATTGAAGAGTCTTTGTAGAAAACATTCTAAGCGCCAAAAATCAAATTTCATTGGCACGTGGAACATTGCCAGATAAAATTTTTTTTTTTTTTTAATTTTGGCACTTACAGTGTTTTATACATGGACTTTTTAATTAATTATCGCTTGCTTTTTCAAGCACTGGAATACAAAATCTGGGCATCAGTGTAGGCTCGTGCAGGAAGTATCGGTAAATATGTGACACGAGAACTTGATATGTTAATTCATAATTGTTGCAGGAATGCAATAGATTCGTTTTTCAACTAATTAATTGACAAGCCACGGAACCATGTAATTTTAATTCCCTCCAGACACTTTGATTGGCGTTTCGCTAGTTCTTCACGACGCGCTATGTAAATCAAATTGCGGGTATGCAGATTTAATGAATGCCACAATATAAATTAATATAACTATCTTAGAGATTGATCCTTTGATTGATTCTTTCAACGAGACATGTACGCCGGTGAAAAGGGCCGGTTGGTTTAATTTATATTGAAATGATTTTATAGTTCATCGACTATGGGCAATTTAAATTCGTCACATTTGTATACCATGGGTATTTCCTCGTTATATATGTATTATAATGTTTTCGAATCATATTATATTTGATTTATAGCCCCTTTCGGTCCGTCAATCATTTTGCAACGTGAATGTGTATTTATGAATACAAAATTATACAATCTAACGGATGAACTTTCCTTATTTCTACTTTGCACACTCTACTTATTACGTATTGTGATGATTGACTTGTTTCTTTTACTGTTACTATTATTTTGAGGTAATTTTTAGTTTTAGTTTAGTTTTTTTTAGTTCACTTTTCTAATGTTATATTCTGAAAGATTATACATAGGTTACGCATAATAATAGCCACAGATGGACTTCGCCTTTTACCTCTCCATGTAATTAATATTCGTGCAATAAAGACGGAAAATGAAAAAAAATCGCCTGATCGATGGCCGACCCTGAAATTGCGATTTTCGACATCGAATACTGCCGCTGTTCGAATTCTGTAGGTTGGTACACTTGTACAAATATTATGTCTAGCTACGCTAAAGTTTTAGTCTCCTTTCCCGCACGTTGTCGCTTTATCTTCATATTCGGTAGGTATATAAAATTCAGTTTACTAAAAAAATATTAAAATATGAGACTTCCAAAATTGAAGCACTCCCAACCTCTCACAAACGCAAACGGGCAGAAATTTGTTCGAACTTTAAATGATTATATCAGAGCGCTGAAAGAAAGACAACCTTCTGCATAAACCTATGGATCCAGACTTGCCACGTGCCGCGGCAGGATCTTTTACGACCAGCGTTTATTAATACCTTACACCCGATCGTGGAAAAACCCACGTAGGAAAGTGCAACATCGACGTAGTTTAACAGGTCGGTACGAGCCACGAGGAAAGCCTCGGAATTTAAAACAAAACCGTGAAAACTAAAAAAGAAACAAACAGTGGAACCTGTGACGATGGTCTCGCTTCTCCTTTGAACAACGCAATATTCTCGCGTTAGTCATGCCTTTGATCCAGTGTGATTACACTATTACGACGTATGTAAATAAACGATGCTTAGCCCGCTTAAACAAATATCAATTCCAAGCACCGCGGTACGAGTTCTTCGACCACCGTCCACATCAACCATACTTTTACTCCCATTACTATATGTCCTACCTGCAACCCAGGCAACGGCGATTTAAACTGGGAAAGCAATCATTAAACTTGGAAAGTTACAAGCTCAAGTTCCTCGGGCCTTTTTGTCGGAGATTCCTACAAATGACATGGAAAAACACAACGTGCCTGACGTTTCGTGACCAAGCAGTTTCTAGGCGCTGAGGCTGGTGGCCCAGGTTTGCGTTTCGATGGAATCGTTTTCTATGCGTGAAATACGCACATTACACGACAGAGCGTGCAAAGAGAAGCGTAACGAAGCGGCTAATCGACGGTGCAGTTATTAAGTCCATGCTCCTCTTAAGGGGGTATTCTGGTTTGACGAGGCGTTTTCGTCGCGTTACTTCGGAATTTTTTTACAAAGAACCCATCAATTTTATTATTATTTAGTTTATTGGTACGTGTTCATTGATGTTTCAACTATCTTTACAAATTTTTTTAATAGAAAAAAATTAAAATCAAACGCATTTGACTGCTTTAAAGTAATGGTGAAAAAAAAACATGGGGTCACGGTGCCCATGATTGGGCTCGTTATAGTGATCAGAAACAAAAAATGAAAAGAGATTCTTTATCTGTATACCTGTGGCTATCGTCTCTGCCAGAATAAAAAAAAAATATTCAAAATTAAGCAAATGCCGGCGGTTTGAAAATTAAGTTTCGATTTTCGCACATTTTTTCAACTTTAAAGGTCTGTGAAAGTTTAAAAACAAATTATTTTATCATAATTCCGTTGTGCGTACGGATTTTTTGATTGAAAACAATCTTTTTGAAATACGCTCGAAAAACTGTCTATCTTATTCGCGGATTTTCGAAACTTTTCTTCTAAAGCGCACCATTTTTACAAAAATAATTTGTTTAAGGAATCGGTACGCACAACGGAAACTACACTCATATAGTTTGTAAAAAAAAAATTAAATTTGATTTTGGACCTGCTGTTCCATAGTTACACATTCGACCACCTCGCGTGAGGGGGTTTAGAAGATTAATTAATATATCAAAATTTATGGATGTTTTTCTATTTATTTATTTTTTATAGTCTCTTAAGACAGCGTACTAAAGGTAGGTAATACAAATTTTCGATGAAAACTGTAAATTATTTCTGAAAAAAATTCTTAAAAATGGTTTACTTTTCCGGCCGTCACAGTGGTGTTCTCCCTTAACGTGACGCCAGTGGATAAGAAAAGGGTGAAATGGGCAGTTGCACCGTCACGCCACATCATCGATGCTTAGTAGACAAATCTGGGTGACATCGACTAATTTGTTTCCGAGAAACTTCGGATTGGAGACAATTACCGGTGGGATTAACTACGGAGTTTTTCGCGTTTTTACCAGTCCACGAACGTTCTCTCGAAACAAAAAATCAATAGGTATAAATGACCTGCTCGGAATGGCAAGCGAATACAGATGCTCGATAAACAGAGATTAATTTCGTTGTGTGAAGAGCAACGGGGAGCGTCTATCAACTTGGGAAAAAAATGGTGCTTTTAGCGGGAAGAAATGTCAGAGTTCTCGTGAGGATTGTGGAAAGATTATTTTTCATTGGGGATTCTTAATTAGATGAAACTATCGAGTTTCTTGGAAACGAACCTGGCGATCAGTGTTTTTTAGTAATCCAATTATTTTTGTCGCAGAGCGTCTGGAACGAACGAAGGAATCCTAAAAGATTTTGCGGGAATGTTTGTTCATACCTTAGCTTTGCAAAACACTCGTGAAAAAAATTCTACGGTCATGCGTTCGCAAGTTATAAGCGTTCAAAGTGAAATGTACCTTTTTTGGTTTGCACACGTATAACTCGGTCAATAAAAATCATACAACAAAACGGAAAAAACGCAATTAAAAAGAAGTGTTTGCTCTACAAGAGCCCCCATTGGATTTACCAAAAAAAAAAAAATTGGCCCGTACTACACACGTTGAAATCAGACACAAATGTTCAATGAAACTTCACTTTCTACGCAACATCTTTATAAAGCAGTATCATAATGGATAAAAAAAATGTTGAGTTCTTGATTCAAAAACTAGAAACTTCAAGCGTTAAAGTGCTTTTTTTAAATATTTTTTGCGACCATTTTTCGCGGAGATACAGCGATTTGAAAATGACCAAAATTTTCGGAAAATTATAGTGATCCTTTGATTTCGTCAAGCAGTGTATATTGTTGACATTGTAAGCTGGTTTTAGCATAATCTTTTGTAATGAATAACATATTTCAATCTGAAAATATGTAGTTTTCACTTTTATTTTAAATTATTTTAAGAGTAGCCAGCATTTACAACACACTTTAAAAAATGAACATTTTTACTTTTATTTTAAATATAGAATTATTTCAAACAAAACTCGATTGTCACATCTATTTCACCGAACGTGGCCATTCAAGCCAATCTTCAAGCAGCTGCTTTTTAAAATCTATCTGTTAAATTATGTCGCAAATATTCTGAGATAATGTTTGAAAATTGTAAAATATATATGTTCATCGTTGAAAATTAACATTTAAAGTGTCATCAGGTTTAAACATTAGTGCCATTTTCAATGATACGTCAAACATATTTTACCTCAATGTTAAATTATGGATCATTTTGACCCAGTGTGACTACCGAGATTTAAAATATAGATTGAAGTGTAATTTAATCATAAAAATCTTCAGCAGGTGTGGCGAAAAATCCTGAAATAAAAGTAATAAAACTGCCATTTCGTATTTAGTCCACTGAAGTCCACTTGAGTCCTTGTCATCGACCTCCTATAGAACAGTTGCTTCGATCATCTCGAAAAGCCTGCTTCCTCGATTTTCACAAATGTTATTTCTGCAACGCGCTGCTCAGCGTGTCGCCGTTACTCAGCGAACCAGTTTCCCCTTCGCGAACTTCCATTAAGTTTCGCGCCAGATACTCCATGTTCCGTAATCCTTCAAACGCATAAGTGAATATCCTGCGACGCGATCTCGTTTTTCAGCGGCCGCACTTTTTCAGACGCTTATCATGGATCTCGTGATAAAACTTTCTTTCGACTGAATAAAAAGGAACGTTAGTTGAGTCTTAATTGCGGCTCGATATCTACATTGTTAATTTTTCGAATGGCCTGCAGCACACTGGCAGGGGGAAATTTGCGTCAGAATTTATGGCCCAACATTTCCACCATTTCAGGAAACGAGTTTTTGTTGGCGTCGAGGATACACATATAGGAGCGCAAGACGGTGATTTCCAGTCGTCCGGCGACTCGAGCAGGCTGCGGTCCTCCAGGCGCCTGTGGGTAACGATGTTTCGCACTTGCGTTTGGTAATTCGTTCTTTGGTCGATTGATTTTCATTTCCGACAATGAGTTTAATTACTGACTTGTGAAGATTGGTCGCCATATATTTTAGATTAAGTCAATTGAAAATCTGACAGGATGCGATATTGCTTATGTATTGAATCGAACCTTTCAAATTCCAGTAGAGACTCCACAGTGGCGAAGAAAAAAGATATTCCATCTTTCATCTTTCATGTTTCATTTTTCATCTTTCCTCTTTCACGTTTCATAATAAACAAACTTGTCTAAGTAAACTTATGTCTAAATACATCTAAGTACGTCTTGTCTAAGTATTATTGTAAAAATAATACACAAATATTACCAAATTAAAATATTATAATAATAATAATAATAATAATAATAATATTTTAATTGTCGGAAATAAATTCCATGCATGCAGCGAAAGAATAGCAATAAAATCCTTAAGTATAAAGCGTTGACATCGCAGATACCCAATAACTAATTAGGGCAAATCTAAGTTGATCCCCTCAGTGTGATCATAATTTTAGATTATTATTATTTTATTATTATTCGTCTTTATTATTCATTACAGGAGAATGCATTTGAATGCAGTAACGTAGTAGAATAATTAGAGTAAACACTATTAAATGCTGTTTACTTAACAGCATCATAAGTACTATCTGGGCATAGTACAAACTAAATATATAAAAATTGCGCCGAGCCAATTATTATAAATAGGAAAGACGTCAAAGAGATGCGACGAGCATATTAATGAATGTCAAACATCAACAGAAATCTCGGACTTGAAGAGAAAAACTTGATCCTACTCGTTTCGTCACAGTACACCTGTCCGACCTTCGTCTTCCTCGCACTATGCCAGTACAAATTCGGATTACTCGGTTGGAAAACGCGTTATTGAAGCAGGCAAAGCTTACGTTACCCCAAACCAACTTCCACACAACGAAAGAAAACACTTGTCGTTTTTACCGCCAGAAAGTTTCCTTCCAAGTGGGAAATGCTGAATGGGTTTCCCCGAGGAAACAAGTTCCACCGAGAGTGAACTCGTCTGTTCGCAAGCTCCATCTTTATCCGCGATCAAATTAAGGGGGAAAGCCACATCGAAATTTTTATTTTCTAGAATTTTTTCTTTGTAGATTTTTATGATGTTTCGTGGTCTCAAAAATATACCTGCGTGACTTCAAAGTGGATCCTCGAAAAAAATCTGGGAGCCCGAATAGGTAACTTGGTGTCAATTGCCCGAAAAGTCTGATGTCACTTTTCAAACTGTGCGGATTAATAACTCAGTCTATTTCTATCGGATCCACTTGAAATTCTCAGAGAATATTCGTAATAAAATTATCTTCAGTGAAGAGTACAGGTGTTTTGATTGAAAAATTCATTTAACATAACATTAACGCAACATTATAAAACATGTTGATTTTCTTATACTTTCTCTTCCAAAGTCCGCCATTTCCTAAAAAATTAATATTTCTTTAAATCTGAACGTTTAACTGAAGCTATTGTAATATATTTTACGAACACGTTCGAATTTTTAATTTCAGAGCACACATTGGAAAGTTACACGACTGCCATATTTATAAATTTGTTTTCCACATAAATTTGTTTTACTCAAAAAATTTCAATATAGGAGCGTAAAATATTTTTTAAATATATGTATTTTCAGATGGTACCTAATAAAGATTTTTCGTCGAAAGTTATATTTTCATTATAAGAAAATGAGTTGAAAATAGCCTTTACTTTCGACCGTCAAAGTGGCTTGCCCACTTAAAGCTACGAATTTTCTGTCCTATACGCTCCGCAATGCTCCGGCAGTAAGGACGTATTCGGACGACGACTACGCATCCAGTATAACCGTAGTCTAATGTAACCCACGGTCCCACCTTGCATCCTTGTTCGCCTCCTTCCTTTGCCCTTCGACCTTATCCCATAATGATCTTGTAAACAGGTGCGAACATATCACGGCAATTAAGCATGCATCGTAAGTTACAAGAATTGATATGCCCACTGTTTCTTCTGCCCCTAATCACTCGTCCAATTACTTGCTTAGCATTCTTGGAAGCATTAAAGTAGAGTGCGATAAATAGCAATCAACGGGCAGCTACTTTTGATTAAGGGGAGCGTGAGGATTCAATAACAAACAGAACAAAATGATTTCCAATGACTTAGCGCTAATGTGACTGTTGCTTGGTATAGTGGAGGAGTATAAAAAGTGATGACGAAAGAAAGAGCGAAATATTTACCCAATCACCAATGCCGTGATTGTTAAAAGAACTGGTTCTACCACTGCGCGAAGGTATCAAGATTACTCAATCTTTCCGAAATGATAGACCCAAAATTCTGTACTGTATGTATGATGTTCTCTTCCCTCCAGCCACCTCCCAACGATTAACGACTGTAATTTCTTCCCGTATCACCCTAAACTCAAGTGGTCTAAAGTAAGTAAGTTGTATATCAAGACCGAAATATATTAAGGCCTATCAGTGACATCTTTTAGGCGAAACTCATCTATCAAATCTATCTTTCAGGGCCGATTTTGAGATTTGGCGCCCTTAGATTAACAATGTAAATATCATCAAATATTTTAATTTAAAAGATTTGAGACGATATTAAAATTAATTCAATATGACAACCCACATGTGAGTTGTTGCTAATTTACTAGATGAAACAAAAGGAAATTGTTTTTAAAGTTGTCTCAAGCCTTTTTTTAATCTCTTCCGCCGAAAATTTGCCACCTCCCAAAATTTATCGCTCCCCAAAATATATCGCTTCCCAAATTTTGCCACTCCCCAAAATTTGCCGCTCCACAAAATTTACCGCTCCCCAAAATTTGTCGCTCCGCAAATTTACCGCCACCCATATTTGCCACTCCCCGAAATTTGCTGCCTTAGCCTACAACCTACTTAGCCTAAATACAAATCCGCGCCTGCTATCGTAAAATAGAATATGGCTTCCAAAGTCGTCGAGACTGTTCCAGAGCATCGGTGATCGTGGATTTGGTCCACGTGACATTAAGGGGGAACACCACTGTGACGGCCGGAAAAGTAAGTCACTTTTAAGAATTTTTTTGAGGAATAATTTACAGTTTCCAGAGAAAATTTTGATTACCTATCTGTAGTACGCGGTCTTAAGAGACTATACAAAAAAATAAATAGAAAAACATCCATAAATTTTAATATATTAATTAATCTTCTAGATCTCCCCACGCAAGCTGGTCGAATGTGTAACTATGGAACAGCAGGTCCGAAATCAAATTTCAAAATGCTTCACTTTTGGTCAGCTAATTGCTCAGCGCCTCCGAGTCTCTTAGCCTATCAGTCTCTGTTACTTGACTATTTATTGCAACTTTAAGTAGGATTAAAATATAACAATACGTTAAAAAAAAAACTCTTCGTACTACCGCAACGAACGTAGGAACGCGGGGAGAAAAAAGGCCCTAAAAAACCCTGCCGTCACAGTGGTTTCGGGACCCCCTTCACCGAGGCACCAATCTCATCCGCTGCCACGATACGTTTACCACAGATTTCTATCGTGTCCACCTGCCTTATGCGTTTGAAATTGCTGGCATTTGCATCGACTTAATCCCGATTTTATCCCCGGCGTCGGCGTAATGTCGCGACGAACGACGGACTCGTGCAAAAACTGCGAAACGCGTGTTGCTAGTCACCGGGAACACAAACAGCAAGGACAACGGGGATTTCTGAACAGAAGTAACATAATTCTGACGCGTGCGACTACTGTCCACGGTACCGTAAACTGGGGGAACATTGGCAGCACGATGTAACATTGGCAGTTGCTTAACATGTATTAAAGAAACAAAAAGGACAAAAATTGTATAAATTTTCACACTTGTAGCACAAATATCTAAAGCAAGTTTAGAAATGTTAATTAAAAAATATATATATAAAAAAGAGTGCATTGAACAGAAAAATAAACAAATTTAAGTGTCAATGTAAGCGCAGATTGGTAAAACTTTAACTGTTAGTGTTATTTATATGATGTGCAATTTCACCCCGGTTACGGTGTAATTTTATGCATTTCGACACTTGTAGTACAATAAAAAACGTTGCGATGTTATAATTGGCTACTTTAAGCAAATGTAAAAATCTTAATTTCTATATTAAAAAACAAAATGGTCCAAAAACATGCCATTTCTCCCCCATTTTTGTGGTACGCTGCAGTATATTGCCGTAAGTAGGGGCGACAAGAAAACCATTATCACCGCCGAATAATAAACATTCACGACGCTCTCGCCGATCCCTGAGATGGGTTTCATAAGCGACCGTCTGGTTAAGTAATCGTTGATTAGACGTCCAACCCGTTCGAACGGGTCCGTTCGGCCACCGTACCGCGCGTGCAACCGCTGTAAACCGACAGGGGACAAAAAGAGCGGCAAGAAACACGGCCTTGACTCGTAACTGCAATTCGAATGGTTATTCGTGCCGTACGATCCCCCCGGAAACGACAATGCGCGAAGCTGCGAGTGAAAATCGTCTAAGGGTGCTAAGTACCTTTATAACATTTCTAGAGATCTTTGAAAACATGGCGATATTGCGATGAACTATTGAGCGGTCAATAAAAATTCGAGGGCCCCAAGAATTTGTCTATGAAAATTAGAAATGAAATTCACTTTTTCTTTCGTGGCAAAAAATGGCAAATTGGCAATAACTCATATGTGAATTGTCATATTGAATTAACTATAAAATTGTTTCAACCCTTTTAAACGTTACATTATTAAAAATTCATAGAATGGGTGGCAGATGTATGTTAGCCTAGGGGCGGAGGTGGTCAAAATTTTTATTCAAACAAACTTTCGACTAACGAATAAAAGTTAAAAAAATTATTCGTCGTAGGTAGGTCGAACAAAGTTAACTCGGGTTAACGAACGAATGACGAATGATTTGTTTAACTTTTATTCGTTATTCCAAATTTTATTTATATAAAAAATTTTGCCATCAAATTCGCCCCTGTGAATGGGGCTTTGGATTTCTTTTGTGGAAGAAGGCTCCTTTCAAACCTGTCGCTTAACTGCAGGGCGATTTTGCGGTAGGTCGAGAAGAGTTCTCACTTATTCGTGGTCGCCTCGTCAGTCACGAATTCAGCGCCATCGAATAAATGTTTCGCGTATCAGATCACGGGAATCTCCGAGTCGGGTCCTGTTCCGAAGCGAACGTGAGCGGTTTGAAAAACGGCCACAGATGCCTCATTATCCTCGAGCTTCCAGCCGAGGAACTGGTTCCGAAAGGCACGCGAATCTAAAAACCGGGGTTTCGCGGATATGCATAAATGGTGTTTTTTTTTTTTTCGGAAGCCACGGAATACGTCACACGGCCACGTTACGTGAGAACACAAGCAAGGCGCGTGTGTGTCGCCGGATTTGTTACCCAACGGTTGCGTGTTGCACTGTTTATTTGAGTCTCGCTGACAAAAATAAAGCGACACTGGGAACTCCGCGATTGCTGTGATTTTTCACGAAACTTCTGCGTCGAGTGGGGAATAATTCGGTGGTTTGTTTGCAGTGATCGCACTGGGACCCTCTCTCCGTATTCGATTTCGTGTTTTTACCCCACTAGTCACTCAATTTGAAGCAGAAGTGAGTCACTTTTAAAGGAAAGTTTGAAACGATGGGTATAAGATCTTAAGATCGCGACTAAAAAAAGGTTGGGCAACATTGGAGTAGTATAATTACTATTACTTTAAATTTTTTGTATTTTTTTTAAGCTTAAAATGGCTTGGTAGTTTTAATAATTGTAGGTGTAACAATTTTTTGCAAAATAAAGATCACAAAATTATGGGATCCCTACTTTGTTTAAGTCATTTTTTGTCACTTTCAGGGTTGATAAGTTTCTGCATAACTTGGCCAAAATATAAACACAGACAATACTACAAAATAATATACAGAAGAGCATCGCAAGAGCAATTAATACAAACAAATATTCAGATACGATTTAAATGAAGACACTATAAAATTAAATTGTTTAAAATATTGCCAAAAGCAGCAATGTCGTGGACGGCGTTCGACTCGCCGCGCAAAAAAAAGAAACAAATTTAGTTACATATTTCGAGCAACGAGTGAGGAAGTTATGATTATCTCAATGGAGCTCTTACTTGATCGTAGATTTTACAGCATAAATAGTTGATAATTACTGGATTCGATGAATGAAACACTCGATCCTATAATTTCCTTAAACGCCAGCGATCGTATTTCCAACTTCATAATTCCATCCAAGACAGTTTGCATCTTAATGCATTAGATCATTGAACACGTATTGATTAACGGCGTCCCTCGTTAATAGGAGCACAACGGTTCCAATTTAACAGGATCTGTTGAGTCAGTGCGGTAACTATTCCCACGAATGAAGATGGATGCTTGTGACCCAGTCGATCAATTTCTGATGTTATCGTTATCAAAAGGGGTGCAGATAATCAAGCAAACTCTGAATTCACTGATATTTACGCATAGATGGATGACAGCAGTTGAAGAACGCTGAGCCTCTTGACCCGTGGAGTTTTTCCACGACAGTTTTATCTTGTTCTATAGAGGACTTAGGGAAGGATGCGGAGCCGACAGTTCTCCTTTAGTCTGCACAGAACCTTCACCCAGAGATGGGGAGAAATTTTATTTAAGTAAATAAAATTTCGAACAACGAATGAAAGTTAAAAAAATTAGTCGTCATGTGTCGAACAAAGTGAAACTCGGATTAACGATCGAATGATGAATTTTTTTTAACTTTTATTAGTTATTCGAAATTTTATTTAAATACAAATTTTGCCCATCTCTCCCTCCGTGGTGCAGAGACACACTACGCAAACGTTTAAATCCTACAGAGTTGTTGTTTTCCCTTTTATTCACTATCACTTATTGTTATTAAACATTATTCTATACGGTAGGAAAAATCTAAGAATTTTCCGCACAGACGACTCCGAACTGCAATAACGGGCGCCTATATAAGTCGTCTACGAGGAGGACACAGAGCGAACAGTTTCTGTAATTGTATAATTATTCCCCACCACGTTTTCCTCCCCAACGCATCGCGGTACTTCCCGTGATAATAACATTGTATGACGTACGAACTGAACAAGCTGTTCACGTTCTTGGATGACCGACCGATAAACAGTGATTACTTCGATCGATGATTAGGATGACGCGGCGAAAAACATCGGTAACGACTACGTCTGCACCTGAAGCTTTGCATCGTGTTTGTTGGTTTACAGAAGTGGATCGAAAGTTTCGTCACCTTGTGTACTCCTTTTTCTATCACTTGTGCTTCACCATTTCTGTGAGGCAGGGGGGGATGCAGGCAGAAGTGGATTAACATAAATATACATTCGATGATATGTAAATTGGAAATGCAACAGCAACTATATAATTCAAACGATTGCGACTCGCAACTGAAACGTAGGGTATTTATAAGAGAGATGACGTACTTGACGCAAAATTGTCATCGTGTCAAAATTTTGCAATGGAAAATTTTTCCAAGGATAGATATTGTTACTACTTGCATGGGAAAAAATATAAATTTTAATATTTGTCACCCTTAAAAAAATTTCTGGCAGTGATGCCGCATTTCGAAACACTTTTAACTTTCCATTTTAACATTTTATTTAAAAAATAGTAAGGGCAAAGTAAATTGAAACATATTTTTGTTTTATACAGATATAAATTTTAATAAACTTGGAAAAATAAATAGGAAAGGCTATGAATTCTCATACGATCTGCAACCATCGGAATGAGATTGATTTCTTGCACGGATCTCTTTCCTGTTTTCAAGCCAGCGTGTATAGAGCGGTACCAGTTGTAAATAGGACTTATGTCACTAGTATTCTTTTTTTTCTGCTACTTTCTGATTTTGTTTAGTGGTAACGCTTGTTTCTCTACTCTGTGTCTTCACTTCCTTCTGTCACAAAATGAGTCTTACCCGTTGTGCGGCAGGCTTACCTCGAAAAACAGCAACATCTTTAAAAGTAATACGCCAATACGGTAAGCACGTTCTCGCTTGACTAACCTAACCCAAACTAACAGACTAAAACAAATAAAATCGACAGGGGTGTGTTTTATTATCAGTAACCCTGAAATACTCATAATTTCGATAGCCTCCCCCATAACACAGTCCAACAAAATGAAACTTTTTTTCTGTTCCGCAATATCCACTGGGTGATTTATGTAGAGTATATCGCCCTGAACACGAATCCGCAAACCGTTGGTCGCCATCACCCTCAGTTTTTGAGAAACTCGATTTTGAAAAAGACTGCAAATTTTCAACTTTGAACATCCTTTGTGTCGAAACGATAATAATTATTTGGTTGCTCGTTGCGTCAAATTATTCTATGAACCCTCCTGAATACAACGATATATGTTATTATTGTATTATAATCATTTAAATATGTTTAAATAACGATTAAATGGAAAATGACACCCGAAATGCACCCATTTTTGAAGATATCTTTCAATTTATTTCCAAAACTAAGGATCTAGGATAAAATCTGACCATTCCACGGGATGCAGCAGACATTTTTCCTTCGGAAAGCATCAACGAAAGTGGTAAGTCACATTTTGTTTTCAATACAGAAGCGAAATAGTTTGGCAAAACGCGCGGCGCCAACAGTGGTAGTCAGGCGCGTTAGGCGATTGTGTTACGCTGAGCGGCAGTGGATCGCGCGCCGCCGTTGACTACCACTGTCGACACCGCCCGTTTTGCCAAACTATTTCGCTTCTGTATTGAAAACAAAACGTGACTTATCAGTTTCGTTGATGATTTCCGAAGGAAAAATGTCTGTTGCATCGCGTGGAATGGTCAGATTTTCTCCTAGACCCTTAGTTTTGCAAATAAATTGAAAGATATCTTCAAAAATGGGTGCATTTCGGGTGTCATTTTCCATTTAATCGTTATTTAAGCATATTTAAATGATTATAATACAATAATAACTTATATCTTTTTAATTTGACGCAACGAGCAACCGAATAGCTATTACCCTCTCGACACAAAAGATGTTCAAAGTTAAAAATTTGCAGTTTTTTTCAAAATCGATTTTCTCAAAAACTGAGGGTCATAGAGCAATTCTGCTTGCGGATTCGCGTTCAGGGCGAAAAACTATATATATTGCGGACCAAAAATCGTGTTGGACAGTGTAATTGGTCAACCGACGGCTTTTGATGACCACAACTATAAGCCAATTATGACGTTATTAGGGATGTACAGTTTGAAAGACAGGAGGACGGTTTCGGAGTTGGTCTTTCTTTTCAAATTGTTGAATGGACAAATAGACTGCCCACAACTTCTCCAGCAGACTAATTTAAATGCACCTGAAAGACGAGTCAGGAGCTTTCTTCTGTTCAAAACTATATTTTAGGCTTCCTATTTTTGGCAAACCTATCCGGTTATTAGGGTGTACAAGTTAGCTAATGCTTATGCTGACAGACTGAACTTTTTTGAATCTCCACTTACTTCCTTCAAAGTACAAGCGCGACGAGGCATGGCCACCAACACGGCGCACAGTGTCGCGGCACGTGTTCAAAAAGCAAAAATTTGAGTTTTGAAATTTTGTATTTCATTTCATGGAATTGATAGTAATCAGTCCTCCGTTATAAGAACATTATAACTTAGTAGCATAAATAACGGATTTACGGTTAGTAATTACATTCAAAGCCAAATAATCAAACGCAAGCTGCCACAGACTACACATAGGAAATATTTACCCACTGTACCTATTTTTGTTGTAGGTATTTATAAGTTCTTTTTTTTTAAATAAGCAAAATATATCCTTTTTTTCGATTTATTAATTAAAAATTCTTACATTTAAAGATATGGATACGTATCAGTGGTACAACTTCTAAATTCTGGAGTGAATTACAAAAAACGAAACATATCGGTTCTTTCAGTTTTTGACTATAATTAGTTCTTTTTCTGGTCTTTAATTTGGGATAAATTTGATTTGCCCCATAGTGCTCCCACGTAAGAAAAATACACATAATAAAACGAAAAAACTAGGCAAATCTGTGCTCGAATATTTATTTTTAGAAGACACTGAGCTTTGAGTTCCTTCATATTAAACTGACAGTGATGAAGATATCTAATAAGAATGAATAATTTAAAATTTATTATCAATACGAATTATTTTATTATTTAAAAAATTAATTTTATTTTTTCATCATTGTTTCAGATGTTTGTTATTAAATTGTGTTTAAATGTATTTAAAATTTTTTTATTTGTTTTACTTTTATTATGTTCAAGAATATATTTTAATAAATTATTTTATGTTAAAAATTATTATTTTTGGGTATAAATATGATTAACATATCAATTACGTGTAAATAACTGTATCTCAATGGAAAATTGATTTTTGATTTTTTCCCTATATACTCATTACACTGTGCGGCGTCTGAATAACGTCTCATTCATTTATTTCCTGACAAAACTTTGTAAACTTTTGTATATAAAAGGAGTCATTCGTAAAATAAAAAATAATCAGGTACCTATTTACAGGACGCAGGTATCGACAAAATGAAAATCTCCCTCCTGCACGATAAGAAATAAAATTTAAATTAAGTGTTTCCTGTAAATAGTGACACAGCTTTGTTTTCATCATGTTTCCCCGTTGAGAATGATGCACAGCTTGAGACAAGCAAACCCGTTCACGAGCTTGTGACAGGTGTACCAGCGCAATTACATATCTAGCGCATAAGACCAGCAGGAGAAATCGTAGGGAAATGCCAGTCTCATCATTCGATCAATGGAGTGGAAATACCGATGTGTTTCGAATAGACTTCGCGAATTAATCCTCAATCTCTGAGAATCGCGCGAGAAAACGCAGAAAATCATTCAAGATTTTCTTCACGCATTGCCTGCAAGTGAAAAAAATGCAACATTGTAAAACGAAAATGGAAATAGAGTGGCTGTCCTTCCACTGGGTCAGCTGGAAACGCAAAAACGAGATATCGCCGTGCAAAAAGTTCTATGATCTTGTTTGCCTTTCCGCTGCGTATATGCTGCGTATCCTTGCTGCTGTTGATTTACGTTGTTTACGTGACAGCATAGAAATCGGTGCGTAGTGCGTCGAAAAACTATTTAACAAAACAATCACGCATATCCCGCGAATCGTCGTATGAAATATTTCTGGAAGAACATCACATGGAATTCAGTAGGGTTGTGAATCTCCGGAATTTACGAGCTGAGCCGAACTCGGTTCGATTGCTCAAGCCGAATCGGGGGTTTGATTTTTTCGAGCTGCTTGAAATTGAGGAAATGCTTGAAGAATTTTTATGCAAGCTGAGACGGCTCGAAAGCTCAGGCGGCTCGAATATTCGGGCCCCGCGAGACTTCGAATTAGTTAAATTTTCGAATTACTCGTATGTATTCGAACAGATGGCTAACTTTCGAGTTACTTGTAATATTCGAATTACTTAAGTTGCTGGTAAATATTTGATTTATTCGAGTTACCCGTAAATATGTTATGTTATGTTATGTTATTTTATTTATTTTTATTTTATTTTATTTTAAGTTATTTAATGTATCAATCCATTACACTCTGTATACTAAAGGGTTTTCCCGTTTAAATAATAATAATAATAATAATAATAATAATAATAATAATAATAATAATAATAATAATAATAATAATATTCAATTTACTCGAGTTACTCGTAAATCAGTCCAGAAGTCGTCTTAAAGAACTTCAAAAGACGTCGTAAAGATGTCTTCTTCAGGTCTGGTTTGTGAAAAAAAAATTTTGCGACGGAGGAATCGAATCGAACCCAAAACTTTCCGCTTACGAAGGAACCGCTGTTCGCAACTAGGTACCCAACACACTTCCTTGTAAACGCTTCTAATTTCTAGTTACATAACTAGTATTAATTGTTTATAAAAAACTGTGCAGTGACGCGAAATATTCTACAAAATATCACCATTCGACCTTTAGACTCATTCCTTAAAATTTCACATTCGTCTCAAGACAGACGTCCTCATTACGTATTTATAAATAAGAAAAGAAAAATCACAACTTGGAATATAATAACAGGTTTTTGGTTGTAGCAAATTTTCTGACGTTTGTAAGACGACATTTAATCATCGTTGTTAATTTTTTGTTAATTAACCGACCATAGTAATTGTAAGCCCAACATTGAATATTCGTTGGTAAACTGTCGTAACTTTTTTGCCATAGGGATGTTGGGAATTTGTAGGCAAACACACTAACTATATCCCAACTAATTCCCAACTGTTGGTTACTGTTGACCAACCAAAAATACTACCAGGACGATTTTAAACAGCTTGAAAAATTCAAAGGCTCGACTCCCCTTGACCGACTAATCATTATTTCACTCGAAATTGGAGTACTCGCACACCATTAAAATTCACTTGTCTCGACATAAACTGAACATGGTAGTGGCATGTTGACATTAATTCACTGGAATAAAGTGTGTTGATGTAGCGCCTGCTCAAACCAATTACTACTAGTCAAACAAACCTGATATAAACATTAAAAAAGATTGTAAATTGGTGGCAAGAGAATATTAAAATAATCAAAGTGTTTAAAATCAAATTGTTCTTTTTATTGGCTTCTCAAAATATTTTATAAGAGCTGTGCGTTTTCTTTAAGATTTAAAAAATAAGTAGGTACCTACCTATATATTTGATTTCATGTTGTCACCATCTTTTTTATGAATATTACATTTTTTATAAAACGAAAGGCTTTTGTTATTCGACAAATACCTACAAAAAAATGTCACTTATCCTCAAAAATGAAGTATATTTTAAAATAATTATTTATAATTAAATATAAAGAGCTAGATAATAATACGACTTTATTACATTCCTAAAAACACAAAGAGAAGTAATGGGCGAGACTCAGCAATTTGCAGCTTTTAACTCCAACCCGAAGACTGATACCAAAGTATAATAATAATAAAAATAGAACATAAATGCAATAAGTTACAAAATAAAAGAAAATAAAATACAAAATAGAAGATGCGAAATACAAAACCAAACAAAAACACTGGCCCCGCAGAAGTAGCCCCTAGTAGCACAAAATAATGAAAGCACATACATCCAATATTAAAAAGAGGTTAAATCTCTCTTTGATATTTAAATATACATACAATATTTCTTCTATTATTTTTTCATATTAAAAAGTGTGGCTAAACAAATATTTCTTTAACATTTGGAAAAAATATTTAACCAATATTTTGTGCCACTAGGGAGTATAAAGCACCCTCGTTACAGTATCGTGCCTGACGATTAGGTACACGTGGGGTATTTAGGGCAATAACGCCCCCCGTTTCCGCGACGAATTTTCCTCCGCCATACCTTGAGAACACGGAGAAATTGAAGAACGCGTTAATTTCAACGGAGTGAAACCGAGATATTTACGTCAATCGAACGTCGCCGTGAACCGGGCAGGAGCAGGTCAAACGCGTGCTTCTTCGTCGCCCCAGCGGAAACGACCGTGAACGCGGACGAAAAGTGAACGGCCCACGTATAACCCCCTTTGTATAATTCACCGAACGAGCGACGCAACGCCCAAAGTGTTCCGTGGGCGGTAAATATATGTCGAATGGTCCATCGACTGCATCGCGGAAGCGAACGTGCAATTTATTGCCGCGAATCAGAGGCAAGTGGAACGAACGCGCAGGAGGAAGTGACGAAATCCTCTCCGGCAGAGAAACACCACCTTCGCCGATTTACATTTGATTAAACACCAGTAGACGTGACGTTTCGACAGAACTAAAGAGATGTGAGCGACGAAGGTCAGGTCTACTCGTGCAGAACCAGGGAAATACCTAAGCCAGCTTAACGCTGGCTAGGATCCAATAAGAAGATATTTATTTCATCTTTTTTTGTTTTTAAGTAGAAGTTTGGACGTTAAACTCGTTCCTCGCGTCAGGGACCAAAGTTCACCAAGGTTCCATGAAAGGAATTCATTTTAAGATTCACATTTTTTCATCTGCTTTCACGGCCCAGGTAACACGGTTACGTAATTGCTCCTTAATCTCCCCATGTGCAACTAGATACTCTAGAATCTCGTCACGAGTTAATTATAAGGTTCGATTCAGGGAAGATGGTGATGAGAAGAATTTGTACTTTGACACGAGCAAGCCTGGGCTTCCTCTGCTTCACAGTTTCCCAATCTTATTTGGCTCACCACCCCCTTTTTAAAGTCTTTTTTATATGCAATTTTTTAATCTTAAGACGTTAGATTGAAAGTAAACAAAAGAAATATCTAGAAACTGACAATTTAAAGCTATTATTAAAATAAAGCAACAAAGATGGAATTACACAGAATCAAATAAACTTGTATTTTCTATGTTTCCTTGGAATAAAAAAAGCACCTTATACTTGGACCAACACGTTTCAAGAATTGATTGACATGATTTGGTGTGATTCTTGTAAAGATGACTGTAATGTTTGTATAACCAGGTGAATGTGTAAATGTTTGTTTTAAAAATGGTTAGGGGACGAAATTTTTCAAGCACATTCACTCTGCTTCATTAATTTTCGAGGCTGCTCGTGGTGTTATACGTTTCTGCGGTCACGTACGACCAGTCACGTGCTGTGGTCTACAATATGTGTTTTAAATCGGTATACGTGGCGATCACGATTCCAGTTTCAGAACAGTGAAAGCAGATATTTCTTAATAGAGCCATTGTCATCGAGTGTAATTAAATTGCCAATGAGTACGATGGATACTTAGGAACTTGTTTCGATGTTTAAGATTCTGAATGGCGTCGATTAATATTCAGTATTGCAAGTTCAGCATTCATGTAGTGGAGTATGGAGAAAACTAGATGCGACCAACTGATGGATGTTGCTTGAGATTGCTTTTTCAAAACGATTAAAACAAGCTTCTTGCTTTTCTCTGTAGCACGTCGACGTCGCGCATAAGAAGATACCTGTTTTCACCGGCTGTCTGACGCAAATCGTTCTTCATCCACTGCTCTGGAATAAGGAGAAAGCAATATCCGATAACGCGCAACATAATCTGTCTTCCTAGTTGTTACTTATCTTCTTATACACAACCCATTAACACTCTTACGACCATTAAGAATTACAACACTTGAGCTGCTGACCTTGTCTCAAGATGTCCTGCAGAGGTTCGTGACTTTAATGCGCGGTTTACTTTTCCTCCAACCCGATTAAGTCCGTTCTAAATCTGACTGTGACTGGAACTAGTTATGCAGAAAGCTGCCAACCCTCAAGATGGCAAAAAATTAGTTAAACGCAGTATGGATCGCATAATTTTGTGATCTTACATTTAAAAAAATTACCAACGCTTAGAACAACCATTATATTAAACAATTATTAAAACTACCAAGCCATAGTTTCGTTTTAGGATTTGGAAACAAAAGTTGCAGAACATTTAAAATAATATTAATCACACTACTCACTGTTAAATGACCCATTAAAGTACATTGCAATACAAAAATAAGAATAAAAATATATCCAATAGAAATGAAGCTACTTTTCTTTAACAATTAAAATCTTCAAACTAAATTTAATTAATTTCAGATCATTGAGGATTGGTAGCTTTATGCGTAACTAAGGTCGAAGCCAGATACATTGGCTGGTGAGTTTCGTGAGGGGTATTCTCCCACCACACAGTTTGCCTGCCTCGGTGCTCCTTTTCTCAACGTTTTCTGACTCGCTCTCGTTCCATCTCGCTCTCGCCTTCGCAGAACAAGAGTGAGCCAGAAGTGGTGGGGATAGTGCCAAGCTTCTGGCGTGTAGGCCAAACCGAGCTGTCAGCGTAGAAATACACATATCAGAATAGGTGTGCGTTAGCTCCGAAAAAATTCTGGAGCTTTATTGGTCAGAACATTGATTCTTTCTCGATAGCTTCATTTCGTATTGGTCTACGCATAGCTTCGCTATGCTGATTTCTCCTCGATCGCTGCTCGCGAAAACAAACTCACCGGGCAATATATCTGGCTTTGACTTGGGCGCAATTTATACTTCCATTTTGCACGTTAGAATGGCAAAAAATTCCGGAGTCCTTAAAAATTGTTCCATGAAGACTCAATAATTGGGTTTTCTAATAATTTCAAGGAATAGTAACTTTCAAATTGTCATTACATAGGAAAGGGTATCGTATGAATATCCTGCAGCTTCACTCTTTTACGTCTGACCCAAATAGAAAGACACGATTCCTGTATAATTAAACATAATCGTGACGAACATAACCGTTGACGCAAATTGCGGAACAGTTAATTACTTAATTTCACTCGCGGCAGAAGTTCACGGGCATGCGATCCCGTCGCTCTGCAAAAGTAACAAACAAACCGCAGTGATATCTTAACAATTGGCGGGACATTTAAGAAAAACCCGTATAATACGCAGACAGTCTCTTTTTCTTTTTGCAGCTCGGGGAAGAATATGCCGAATGCAAATCAGAACGATCGACTTCTTGCACATTTTCCGTCGCGCCTCATAAACATTACGTTCGTCATAGACAACAACGGTGGCATAACAAATGGTGGGGTTCCAAACTGACCCATACTTTAATCTACAACTACAATAGTTTCGCTCAAAATACGATACAAAAACAACAGATCTTTAAAAAATAAAAGTTCCCACACCATCCACGAAACAAGAAGTTTTCAAAAATTGATTGAAGCAATAATAATTTTCACAATATCGTCAACAAAATGTGTCGCAATGCCCTCATTACAACTTTTCTAAAGTTGTATATAAATTTCGGGTATTTAAATTGTTTTCTCCGTCTTACTTACTTCTTAGACGATTTTCAAGAAGATTATATTGTATATATATATACGTGTGTATCTTTTCTTCGGCATTTATTTTTCAAATAATGTATACGTAATCATTTATTCGGCAAAAAATAGTGTCGAGCGGTATATGCACGATTACATCGTCAATTGAATAGTGTAGCTTGTAAGTAATGATATGCGATATTAGTCCCAATTATCAATAAGGGGCCGTCCTTAAATTACGTAAGGGTAAGTTTGTCGATTTCTTACCCCCTCCCTCCTCCAGTATAAGAATTCGTAACATTTGATATTCCAACTCGCTCCTTACGTAATATTTTTGCATTTAATTTTTTCAGTTATTAAAATTCTTTTAAAGGTTCATACAATTCATTTGTCTCGGTTTCGGGAAATTTAATCTAAAACAACTTTTCTCGAACATTGATGATAGAATTTGTATTTACTGAAAATTAGGTTAAAAAATATTACGTAAGACGCTACCTGACTCTCCCCTCCCCTCTGGTAAGAAAATGTAAGAAATTCGCGACCCCCTCCCCCCCAAAAAAGTCTTACGTAACTTAAGGACGACCCCTAATGTTTATCGATATTTTTTCATTCAAAATCGACATATGAAATACATTCAGAAAGTATTGATATTGATAATGTCGATACGAAGATCGTATCAATTTGCCAATTAAAAAATTAGCTACCTACATATATATCAGAGAATATCATTTGCTATGAATATAGCTCTATTCTGGAAGTCAGCGGTCTTCTCACATTGGAACATCGTCGTTGTATATCCGATCTTACTTGCCTTTTTGGTATTATTAACGGCTACACTGACTCTGCGGACATTTTAGCTCTGCTCAACCTTTATGCCCCTACTGTTTCTATTAGATCGCCTTCTCTTTTTTACATATCGGCACACAACACCTCGTATGGGATGAATAACTCCATTAATAGAATATGTAAATTAGCGAACCTGTATAGCGCACATGTTGATTTTTTTAGCGGCACATTGGCCACCTTTAAACATCGTTTGCGGGCTTTGGCTCGCTCGAACGTCTATTCACACGCCCGGTAATTCTTATTCTAACTTTGATTGTATTAGTTAATTAGTTTAATTATTTTCTTGTACTATTGTTTGTTTATGTACGTTTATGTTGTCATTTGTTAACATTATGAATTAATCATTATAAACTAAAGGGTCTTTACCCGTGGAATTAAATAAATAAATAAATAAATTTGTGGATTAAAAAACAAATTTCAAGTTAAAAGTTTTGTGTAGTATTAGGAAACTATTTTATTTAAATTAAGATTCACAGAATTAAATTGAAAACAAGTAATTTACTTTTCAAATCATATTTTTAAAACAAACTAGAATTTATATTTTAATAAGAAGCATCATGGTCACCATTCAATATAAAAGTATGATAAACAATTACTGAATTTTACTTACACGTAGTAATTGGAGAATTATTAGCTTGAATTGACTTGAACGAAAGAAGGTGCAGTAAATATTATCGGCAGGCAAAATACTGAATTATACAGTTATCTATAAATTTATTTTCGACCGTAATAATTAAAATATATGATTTCGGCGCACTAGTTCGGTCCATCTAGACTTTTAGAAAGACGATTATATGAACATAAAAGAAATATTTTTTTATCTCCCTTACAACATACTGCTTTAACCAAGCATTCGTTGGAGTGTGATCATAGGTTTGATTTTGACAATGTTAAGATTGTTGATAAAGAAACTAATTTAAATCAGAGAATTCTTTTGGAGACAATTCACATGATTAAACAGCCTAGCGTGAACCTTAGGTATGAAGCACCTAAAATACAAGAATATTACGCAACATTACTAAAGAAGTAATGTCTTATGATGTTTTAGCTCCATAGAGTTTTATATGATCGAACTGATTTTCCACATATCAGTTTATAGGTATGTAATGGTTTATTTGCTCGTTAACACCTTTTGAGTGTGTACACATCATAAGAGCAAGAATGTTTGGTTACGGCAAACGGTACATCCTTTAATTTTGAATTTCAGGGAGTTTAAATATGTATTGAATTGTCAAGGGTATTTACCTTGTTTTCACCTTCTATAAGCAGATGTTTTGTTCACGGTATACGTTAGTCTTATTCCAACTGACTCGGGAGTCACACGTTGTGCCTTAGCACTGTTGACTCAATTTCAAAAGCATAAGCAGTACTTTATATTGTTCTAACTTTCCTGAAGAGGATCTAAACTTAGATCGAAACGTCGAAAGCCGATATAATTATAATTGCTAAATAGCTTGTTTTTATTGTTTTAATGGACCGAACTAGTGCGCCGAAATCATATATTTTTATTATACAGTTATCGATAAATATCGGGCACGACCAGCCCCCTGGTCCCGGCATCCACGAGGAATTCGAGGGGGCGTCCGCGGAGATGCGGAAGCGGCGGGGTTGGACTTGGAACGACCTTGGCCGAAGGGTGTAGCTGGAGAGGACGTGGTCCCCTCTCTCCTCGTGGATATACGCGGTAGGAAGGGAGACCTTGACTCCCCGTGGCATAGGATTTTCAGACGATCACCTAAGGCCCACACGCCCCCACCCCAGCCGCCTCTCGACCGAACCCCACTAGGCTTAACCAATACTTAAACCGCGGGCCCGCTGCGGCGCGGACTATTCACGCAGCATCGACCGAGTTGGACCCGCATCCTGTACATGTGTCTTCGCGAGGACGCCGACACACGTGTGGCCATCGGTAGCGCGTCACACACGCGTAAAACCGTGCACTCGCGAACTGTGACACAGTGCTGACCCCCTGCGCGTGTGTTAGAGGTGCGACGTTCGAAGGGGAGGCACTCGTACGCGGCCAGCGGATCTGTTGTTCAAGAAGCAGGTGCTAGTGAACGGGGTAGCCATCGAAGAGGGAGCAGAGCCGCAGGATCCATTGGCTTGTTCCCGAGAAAACTGACCCATCCAGCAGCGGCTTCTCTGGAAGTTGAGCCGATCGCGTGGCACTCTGTGAGATCGAGCTACTTAGAGGGCTCCTCTTCGAGGAACTGCGAGCCGCGCGAGATCCAGGCCGACACGCGGCGCGGATTCAGGTGAAGTGAAGTGGGCTGACGTTTACTTTCGAACGACGCGTCGTTTTCGCCCGTGAACAGGTAAGTCGCTTGCCAGCAAACATTCGGCCGCTGCCAGGCAGTCGTGAAGCACAGCTTCGGCCGTTGGTTAGATTACAGGTACACTTGAAATTTCGCAATTTCGGGGGGCGGCATTTTCATCCGCGGCCCGCGAGAGTTAATTTAACCCAACGTCATTAATTACGGTAGAGATACTAGGTACTTACGAGTTTGAACTTAGCCAAGGGGGATGACAGTGAAAAGGGCGAGGTAGACAAAGGATAAACGACACGTCGTAGTGTGCTTTTCAAGTAGAAAGGTGGTTGATGATTGAAAATTTGATCGAGTACCTCCTTTCGCCTGCCTGGCTGTCTGAGCACTTAAGGACGTATTCCACTCGCCCGAGTGGTTCCGCTTCGCCGAGTAGAGTACACCCCTCAATGATCAGACAGCAATGCGGGGCAGCATTACGAAGCCCGCAACCTCCCGAATTCCGAATTTCTAACCAATTCCTGAACCACAGCACACAATAAATCACTCGTCGCTTTCATTCCACAGAAAGAAACTTTATTTCCTTTCGTCTGACTCTGTCTGCGTGCCCGCGAGTCCAACCGATCCCGCATCGATCTCGGGAAGTTTCGAACTGCATCATCCGCGTGGGAAGCTTGCGAAACATAGAATGATATCACCAGCAACACTTACACTATTATTTTCGTTGTGATTCGCTTTAGAGCGGGAGAAATTGAACGGCACGCGAAAAGGCTGGCTCGGTATAAATCCGCTGACCTTCAAACAACGGAAACGCTTTGCTAAGCCTGCACGCAACAGACATATTCCTACGGCGAGGCTGCTTATACAAACCGGCGGCTAAACGGAAACGTCCATCGGTTGTTAATGAGTGCCCCGTTATCGTCGCGCGATTAAGAAAGAAGCGGCGCGAAATTCGATCCGTTTGTGCAAAGAGCACGCGTCGAAAGCAGTGGACAGAAAGAGGAACGAGCGGGGAACACGCGTGTTACGCAGCTGGTAGGTGGAGCGACGTAAAGGAGCCCATAAATTCCGTTACGATATGCAACCTGCCAGGCAAACATCGCGCGGAAATAGGTCGCGGAGTTGCTGAGAGATATGGGACCTGTCGCGGCGATGTTGCGTCAAAAAATTGTCTCGTCAGGTCTCTGCGAAATAACGTAGTCCAGGGGGCTTCATATGTGTTGGCGAAATTTTTATTGACTACATCCATAGGGAAACTGTTGTACACTGTTGCTACGGATTTTTTTTACAACGATGAGAGCAAGAGTTGTGAATTTCAATGCACTTTTGGTAGCCAAAGTTTCAACCAGAACGTTTGTAGCTTTAAACCTCAATTACTTTGTGAAAAATTGTGGATCTTTGGAGCTAAATTGAAGAGCCTTTGTAGAAAACACTGTAAGTGTCAAAAATCAAATTCTACGTAGAGCATATACCGATAAATTTTTTTTTAATTATGTCACTTACAGTGTTTTCTACACTGAAAATTAAGTAATTTGATAGATTATATTAAAATTCAATTGGAGGATTAAAAGTTTGATATAATTTATGTGAAGAACTCTTCAATTGTGGAATTTTAAAGTATTTTGTTGTTGGGAAAGTTCGCAGCGAAATTGCAGGAAAATTCGAAGGCAATATTTCTCCACAGCGTTCACCGTTCTCCAGAATTTCATAATAAATAATCCACTTCGAATCCCACCAAATACAGAGTGAAAGGTTAAAGATTCTTCACGGTGTAACAGAGATGCCCAGGTTTACATTTCCCAGATGATCAGACACTCCGGTAGAGTGAAACGAGTGAATCGAAAGTCAATGGTAGAAAATAACACTTCCACCGACCCAGTACCAATCCATTGAAGATTACACATCTGGTGCAATATATGCGACCGATAAACACCCGCCGAAGTGTGCCACGGCGAATCCTGGGGTCGGACGGCTGGAAAGAGGACGCCAGAAGAAAGAATGCCTGACTCGTTTCACTAGCGAGCGAAGTAACCAGGAAACGAGTCGCCTGTTATCCGAGATACGCCGCGTTATCGCCGCCGCTGGGGATACCGTGTCCTATCGACCAATCCATTAAAGAGAAATTAGCTGATAAACAGCGAGGAACCTGCGATCAACAGTGTAAATACTATCTTAACAACGAGAATACAGTAGCATTCGAGAAGCTTCTCCCCCTGTCATCCAGCGCTCCATCCGCTTTCTCGGTCTCGTTTTTCGCTCCCATTAGGATCGTTATTCGCGCGTTCGCCAACAGATTTCGTAAACGTTCGTTCCCGGTGGCCGACAGTGCCAGTTTCCACTTCCATCGAGTGCAACCACCGCCGTCCAGCCTGTCCAATAAATAATACCTAGCTTTTACGCGAGGCGACAGAAAATGGGCAGCGTTATTCGCGACGAGCCGAGCGTTGCGCCAATACCAACACGCGTTTGCCTCGTTGTCAGTGGCTTATTGTTAAATCGATGCTCGAGTGACAAGATCGCGGTAGTCAGAGGTGCTGCAAGGAATAGATACAACTGCTGCTCGAAAATGTGAAGCCTTCTTGCGCTGGTCAACGTGCTAGCTCGTCTATCGCTCACGTAAATCGGTTGCAACGCGTTTAATTGTCGCCGGGTGGTTGCTTTTACCTAGGTACGCATGATTTAACGACTGCTCGATTAGCCGTCGATGTATAACTACTATAACTGTCTGCGCGAAGGCATCGGAGGAAATCGGCGCCTCTCGAATTCTGATCGATGTTTGCCGGCGATAACCGCGGTCCCGGCGTGCCTCGTGCTTGCGAAAGACAAACGTTGCGCGTTTCCTTTTACGATTAACGAGGGGAACACTTGAGCAGCCTCGCACTGGTTTAGAACGGGAGGGATTGGAGAGTTTTTAGGTGGGAATATATACAGTAGGGTGGTCCTTATTTCTCGACTTTAAAATATATATTGTCTGACCCTCTTGAAATCTTCTATTTGACAAAAAAAATATCTCCGTGTTTTTTATTTGTATATTTTGATATGTAAAGGTCGCTCAAGGACTTTATATTTCGCATGTAGGGGAGACCGGGGCAAAATCGGGATGTAAAGAAAAAATCTTATAACTTTGACATTATTAAGTGATAAACAAATTGCCATTGGGATTCATTAGAATAGACTGTTTTTTAAATAATAGTACATATCCAATTTGTTTAATAGAAGGAAAAATACAAAAAAATAATGATTTAAAATATGATCCGTTTTTACGATTTTACACCGTGGCACAGTGGGGAAATTTTGCGATTTTATGGCCAAAACCACAAAAATAATTTTTTGAATTTGACAAAATAAATGCAAATGTCAATTGAAGAACTAATATGAGCATCAAATGCCTCCAATTTTACTGTTAAATGTTTTAATACAAAGCTCGTGTAGACTCTCAAATATTTATGTTCATGTGAGGTTAGAACGATTGCACAGAATTAATCTAGATTTTAATATTTCATTGCCGTTGCGCGACCTTTAATCCTTAATATATTTTAATAAAAATTTAGACGAAGTTCTTTTAAACTATTTAGAAGCTTCTGAGAGGGTCGGATGAAATTTTTAAAAAATTTAATTTTTTACCATACATATAAGGACCACCCTAATATACAACTGATAGTTTTTGCTGATTATATGAATTTAGTATAGAAATATAGGTTTTGTAATATCGCCGAGGTCTCTTATTCCAGGCTCTCTTTTATGGGGGTGCCTGATCCAACAATACAGTATCGTATCTAAACATGATTCATTTTGCGATTTGTCACACTTGAAACAAATTCCTGTTCTTCTAATCTTCTTAGTAAAATGTGTAATTTGAAATTTCTATTTATGTACACGAAAACCTTCGCCTAGGAGACTATGTTGTCTTATTAATGTCGCTTGTATTATAAATTATATTCTCTCTTGATCTGACTATTCAGTAGGGTGGTACTTGAAATTCAACTTTTACTATATTGCTGGAGCAACCTAACATTATGTTCTCTATGCGGAAAAAGCGGGCCTCATTAGGATTTTATTACATTTCATAATGTATTAGAGGTTGCTACCCGCTTATTAATATTTTAAATAAAATTGTATTTTTTGCTTCAGGGGACCTTCCGGTCTAAAAGTCGATTTTTTTTTAATTTCATTTTTCGAAAGTTCAATCGTTTAGGAATACGTGTTTAAAAGGATTTGTTGAAATTCGTAAAATTCCCGAAGTTATAGGCATTTGAGTAGCGGCAAATGCATGGGCAACAACCGGCCACTCGGCGCTCACGTAAAACTTTAAACGCGTTTTTCTCGAAACAGTGTTTTCAAAACGGTGGGACCTGTATCTCCAAAAGTTATTATCCGATTCGACTGAAACTTTTTTTATTTTGAAGAATATACTTCTGGCTAGGGAGGGAACTAGAAAAAATTACAAAAAATTGAAAATTTGTAATTTTCAAAGGCGTTGAAAGGACGAAAAATACAGGGAAAAATGATTTAAAACATGAAAAGTCGTTATTTAAAAAAAAAAATGTAATTTTTGTATTTTTTTTCTAGTTCCCCCCTAGCCAGAAGAATAATCTTCAAAATAAAAAAGGTTTCAGTCGAATCGGATAATAATTTTTGGAGATACAAGTCCCACCGATTTGGATCAATTTTTTGACGCCTTGACTTTAACGATTCCCCAGGGCCGTCTGCAATGATTAATTATAAAACAAAAACTATATTTCTATAATTTAAGACGTCCTTTATACAATGCAAAAAGTCCCATTAAATTATATATAGTAGTTTTTCTTTAATTAATTTCTAAATATCACCTATTTTTTTGGGCTCTAGACGGGAAGGTCCCCTTAAGACGAATTCATACAGCATCTATAAACCTGAGAGTCGGATTGCCTAGCGTTATTATATCAACAATTCTCCCTCCAGAATAGTTGCCTACACCTGACTCTGGCTAGTAAACATTACTACCAGTTGTTGATTCATAAATTCACTTGGTAATAATATCCTAACGTTAAATAAATGTGTTTAAAAAATTGAATCCGTCGAAAATAAAATTGCATTTTTATTCTCAAAAAGCATACAATTCAATGCCTAGTAGCGACCCCTAATACTTAACTGAAAAAAGTAAAATTAATACCACAGTACTTACATATAAGTGTGAACACATTGACAGGGTGCCTAGTGAAAAAATACAAAAATAAATTTTTGGAGTCAAATAAGCACCACCCTACTGTTCAGACTATGAAAGGGATATAAAAGAATATGTGTCATAGTAATCCATAGAAGAGCGAGCATGTAGATACCTTTTACCCAAAGTTCATTACTAGACCGCGAATGTTTATGCAAATGCATATATTGATATGAGAAAATTATTTTGCATATTGCATATGCTTTGGTAAAAGGCATATGCACTTATTTTACATATTTCTTTTATACCTATCTCAGTGTATTTGGTTGCGATCATAGATGAATTATCAATCCGTTACGTGACATTAGTAACAAATCGCAAAGCATACAACGTTTTATACCGATGTTAATATCATGCGACAGAATAAGTCACTAGTAGATACTGATTACTCGTTCATTACAATCGCTCAATATACATAAACAATTTCGTCAAACTTAAAGAGGTTCAGCCATTTTTTTCCCTTAACACCCAAAAATGGTAAAATTATTAATTTTCACTCTTTACTTTATTTCTGCAAATAGGTAGTTGAAGCTTTTAATGGAAATACTTAATGTCGCAACTGCAACTGCTCAGAATCTTTTCCAGCAGACACAAGTTGCTCAGAATTTAACATTTATTAACCGGTTAACTGTCAACGTATCATATATGATCAAACAAAAATCTGGCCAATTCTGTCAATGTATCATATATGATCAAATGGAATAACTTTTTTGATTTACAAAAGATTTTAATCAAACTTGGTATGTAATGGTTTTTGGGGCCGCTGAATCTGAATTTGGCATCGGAATTGTAAAATTCAATATGGCAGACTCAAAATGGCTGCCAAATATTAAAATACTATCGGGATATAGAAAAATTGTATACAGGGGTTTTTGGGGTCGCTGAATCTGAATTTGGCATTGGAATTTTAAATTTCAATATGGCAGACTCAATATGGCCGAAGCAAAATGACTAGCGAATTGTTGGGATTTGTATAAATTATTCGTACTGTATTCAATTTCATAAGTAAACTCTTACTCCTGTAGTTAGCTGGTGAAAATTTCACGACCCCAGAGTGTACCGACGAGAAAAGAATTGACAAACTCACCCCTAAATTCTATTTTTTAGGGGTTGGGGGTGTCAGATGAAAAAAATTACCCCCGGAATCGGTTCAGCGACTCAAAAAACCCCTGTATACCAAATTTTGTGTGATTCACTTAATTTTCCGATGTTACCAGTTTGGGCCCGAATAATGAAAAGGACCGTGCCAGTTAACCGGTTAAGGCACACTTACAAATTCACCCAGCCACAATAAAGAAATTATATTTGCCTATGTAACGTGCATGCACATCCGGAGTCTACTCATTAAAGCTGCAGAGAAGAAATTATTATTATCTTCACCCCCGATAACCTGCTAATAATAAAAGCACAATTTAAATTCGTCCGCACAGTTCCCTCGCTATCGTAACTCGCGGAACTGTCGCGGCTGAGAAATCGCTGGTTCTTGCCCTGCATGGTCAACCACCTCGCTGTAACCCTAGGGAGAATGTCCCCGCACGTGAAACACGTTGCGTTACGCAACCGCGCACGGGCAACACGACGACGTGAATATTCGGCTCAAGGTCGCTGGACCATTTCCAGGTGAGGTGGCTCGCGTGTCTCGTTCCCGGTCGTAATGGCCCGCGGAGAGCGGACGTCCACGCGTCCCATCGAGATGACGTTCACCTCGCGAACCCCAAGTTTCACCGACACTTCGAGAACGAAGTGGGAAGCTCAAGGGAGAACGTTGCTTCCGCGGCTGTTCGCCTATACATTTATCTGTACCACTTGAACCGTCGAGATTCACTTCCCTAGTGGTCGCCTGGGGTCAGAAATTGTGGCAGGGCCAGGAGAAAATTGAAATTCACTTCCCTCAAGTGGTTCCTCGAATTCGACGCCGGTGGACGTTTCGCGAAACGCGAAACCGCAAAATGCGATGCTGATGGCCGTGCGCCACGGAGAAATTGCTGAAGTTAAGCTGCAGCTTGGCTCGCCCGTCGTTTCATTTGCTTGGATGAATTGTGGTTGGCTGAGGATAACTTGTGGCACCACTCGGCGCGATGGATTATTTTATTTTTATAGTTTCATTTATTACAGTTTTTCCTTCTGTTTTGTTTTGATTTTCTAGTTCGAGAGAGAAGATAGTTTTTTGTTTGGTACTTATGAAAAAATCTTACGAAAATAATTAAGTATAACTGACGCAATTTTTCTGGGCAATTTTTCTGAAAAGAAGGCAACAAACACTTTCACACTTTCATACTTCTACTTTGCAATAAATGAATGAAATGAAACGCAATGTTAAAATGTTTTTAATTATTTTTTGAAGAAGCAAACTCAAAGTCTAGATATTACCGCGCGAAATTGAACTTTTTGTTCCCATTTAATTTAACAATTAATTTTAAAAGTAAGTGCAACGCCCTCTGCACGTGGATTTTTTTCCAGTATATGGTTCATCGAAATCGGTTTAGTAGTTTTCTAGTGTTACACTTTCAAGCATACATACATAAACGTCACGAACATTTTTACATAAAGGTATAGATTAATAAAATAGTAAAACACCACATCGAGGAGGAAACTTATAAATGAAAAGCTTGAGTCCACTAGATCGAAATACCGATTCCACAGAATAATATAAAAATCGTCGAGGATCGAACGAGTCCAGCGACTTTACCCAAAGAAAAATACGTCCTGTCACGAGGCACGAGAAGACGGTTCAAGAGAATGTTTTCAGCGAGAACCGACACGCTATCGACTGTTAAATATTCACGACCGCTGGCAGGATATTGGGACAAGGCTGGTGGAAAATTTTCTGGCCCGCGTGCAATTTAGTCTGCTCGCAAGAACGCGAAACTGCGGGCTCCTTCGATGTTATACATCTTTTACGAGCTTTTGATAATAATCACGGTTCACGATGGCAGTGAACCAGGAGAAAACGCGTGCAAGAAGAATGTTTCTTCGCGTGTTTGCTTTTCTAACGAAGATAAAGAGTGACCTCGTTAAATGATCAGTTTGTTAGGCACGGAGCTGTCGAAGCATTCGAAAGAGATAAAGGAACATCTTTAATCGAAAGGATCTCTGTAAACGCACGGAACAGATACAGGAGGAATTACGTAATGAACTTGACGAAATTCCGCGGGCTGCTCTTTCCACCTGGTGTAAACAGACACAAAGCCTGCGAAGATTCTCGTAATTGCGCACGCAGGTATGTCTATCGCTGAGTAGAATCTCAACCCGCAGCGCCGCGAAACAAGAGCAATCACTTGCGCGTGCCAATTACGCTGTGCAGCGAGGGAGGAAGCTGCTGTGGGATTTACATGAATATTTGAAAGTTAAACTGCCTTATTTTTTTAAAATTCGATTACAAGTTACATGCAGACTGGAGCCAGACTCGCAGAGGCTGGTATTATGGCTACTATTTTTCTCTTTCTTGTTTTTTTATATATGTATATTAGGGTGGTCCTTATTTTTCAATTTTAGAATATATATTGTTTGACCCTCTTAAAATCTTCTATTTGACAAAAAAAATATCTCCGTATTTTTTATTTGTATATTTTGATATATAAAGGTTGCTGAAGAATTTTATATTTCGCATGTAGGGGAGACCGGGGCAAATTCGGGACGTAAAGAAAAAAATCTCATAACTTTGACATTATTAAGTGAAAAACAAATTGCAATTGGGATTCATTAGAATAAACTCTTTTCTAAATTTAATAGAAGGAAAAATACAAAAAAATAATGATTTCAAATATGATCCGTTTTTAACCTAGGTAAAACCGAGTACCATACTAGATACTGGCCCTAGCACCTATAACAACGAAACTCATCCAATTCTCCAGTCCCCCAACCAGTTGGAACAAGCTGTAAAGGAAAAAAATTTTTTTTTTTAAATTTATACCAAAATAGTAATATTTCATTGCCGTTGAGCGACCTTTAATCCTTAATATATTTTAATAAAATTGTAGACGAAATTCTTTTAAACTATTTGGAATCTTCTGAGAGGGTCGGAAGAAATTTTTAAAAAATTTAATTTTTTACCATACATGTAAGGACCACCCTAATGTATATATGTGTTTTTATCTTCTTGGTATTATTCTTAATGTCTACTGGTGCAATAAAGTATTATGATTATGATTATTATTATATGTTCCACAAGCTCAAATCCGTTTTCAACCTAATATTCTTACCCCTTCGTGGTCACAAGGCGTGTATCGCACCGCAAGCAATTTTCTTCCAGAAGTATACATCTTTGCGAATATTTCTGTAAATTTGTCGACCTTAATATTAAAATTTAAAAATTTGGTAAATTTTAACCCAAAAAATCGCTTTTTTCCACAACTATTTTTTCCACTACAAATTTCATCATATCAAAATTTACATTTTCTAGAAAAATACTATCAGAGTATGACTGTGTGAGTGTTACGAATGTACAATTATCACTAAAAAGTTAAAACCTTCAAAAACACGAAAATGGTAACTCAAAAATGACGCGGGGGTGCCCAATTGGTGGTTATAAGAACGTGTGACCAAGAAGGGTTAAGATTAACGAAAAACTATCGATCATTCAAAGAAGAATCTCTCCCAGATGTTGAAGCACAGTGGACCCTGAAAACCTGACGTCACCCTCCATCGAATCTCCAAAACTCTCAGCGTTAAGGAAAACACGAGTGTCCCGTTGCTTCCAAGAACGACCGAAGAGGCCACTGCTGTGAGAAGTGGGCCAAGAAGGAAAATGCGCGGAACGGAAAGGTTCGCCTGAAGATGATGGGAACATTCGGCTGCAACGTGACAAGCAGATCAGCTGTGAATCGCGATAATAAACGGCAGAAGAGAGAGGTTGCGCGGCGACTTTCTTTGCGGCGCGCGGTGTGCTTTCGTGGATGGTATTCGCAGAAGAATGCGTTTTATATGACGAGGACCTAGATAACGCGTCGGCGTCGGCTCACCTAGACCTTCCACGATAATCGAGGACACCGTGAAACCAATACCATTTACACGAACCGGTAACTATGGGATGAAAGTGAGAAGAACTGGGCGTCGTTGCGTGTCAACACAGGCTAGTCCTTCAACCAGAGTCTGAGGACCCGTTAACGTTTCTCCGGCTTCTTTGGTTTTGTATAATTAGGGAAGTGAAGCTATGTGTGCGAGATCCACGTGGTCCCGAGACACACACGTGTCTTAGGAATTCAGAGGAGAAGCGTTGCTTAATCCTGGTAGCTATCCTTGAAATAATAGGACCGTTTGGAGGACAGAGCAAGCAGGAGTCTGTTTGTTGGGCAAGCAGAAGTCTGTGAAGGTTGCTCTTTGCGGTTATTTTCTTTGCTGATGATTGAAGGAAAATGCTTATTTGCTATATTATTCAAAGCTTTTTCTTGCTTTATCAGCTTTAGGAATACTTTCAAGTGCTCTATGAGATGAGGTAGGTTCATATGACTGCAAGTTCAGGTGACTGCAAGTCCGATTCTTAGTTCAGATAATGCTAACTCAGGTGTAACCCGAGTGTCCCATCCTTCATGACATCTGCTTCTACTAGGATATAAACTATTTTAGAAGTAAAGCTTGAACTAGAATGAGTTTATGGTGTTGTTATTTTTCTCTTCGTTTTACTCTTGTACACTAATAATGGGACTTTATCCCGTATATATTAATTAAATATTAAATGTTAAATATTAAATATTAAATATTAAATATTAAATATTAAATATTAAATATTAAATATTAAATATTAAATATTAAATATTAAATATTAAATATTAAATATTAAATATTAAATATTAAATATTAAATATTAAATATCTAATATCTAATATCTAATATCAAATATCAAATATCTAATATCAAGTATCAAATATCAAATATCAAATATCAAATATTAAACATTGAATATTAAATATTAAATATTAAATATTAAATATTAAATATTAAATATCTAATATCTAATATCAAATATCAAATATCTAATATCAAGTATCAAATATCAAATATCAAATATCAAACATTGAATATTAAATATTAAATATTAAATATTAAATATCTAATATCTAATATCAAATATCAAATATCTAATATCAAGTATCAAATATCAAATATCAAATATCAAATATCAAACATTGAATATTAAATATTAAATATTAAATATTAAATATTAAATATTAAATATTAAATATTAAATATTAAATATTAAATATTAAATATTAAATATTAAATATTAAATATTAAATATTTAATATCTAATATCTAATATCAAATATCAAATATCTAATATCAAGTATCAAATATCAAATATCAAATATCAAATATTAAACATTGAATATTAAATATTAAATATTAAATATTAAATATCTAATATCTAATATCAAATATCAAATATCTAATATCAAGTATCAAATATCAAATATCAAATATCAAACATTGAATATTAAATATTAAATATTAAATATTAAATATTAAATATCTAATATCAAATATCAAATATCTAATATCAAGTATCAAATATCAAATATCAAATATCAAATATCAAATATCAAACATTGAATATTAAATATTAAATATTAAATATTAAATATTAAATATTAAATATTAAATATTAAATATTAAATATTAAATATTAAATATTAAATATTAAATATTAAATATACATCTCTTAAAATGTTGAAAAGTATAAAAGTTCGAATCGTCACCACAGAACAAGGACACAATCCCCAATTTGTTTCTCGATTCTACTACTTAGAAATCGGGCCAGCTTCCAATGAAAGCCGAATGTGAGAAACGAAGACGGAAAAAGCCACCACGGAGCCGAAAGAAATAGGCTAGAAACTTAGGTAAGAAACGTGAGAAAAAGTGTTTACACGCTACTAAATATTTAGCAAGCGAGCCACCGGCAGCCTCGCACACGGGCTTGGAGAGCATGAGGTTAAGGTTACCGAAAAAACGAAAGAGAAATTCGATGGAAACGGAACGGGACTGGTTGCAAGTAAGGGGCCGGCAGAGACGTCGATAATTATTCGCAACAATCCGTCCACCGTCCGCGTGTAGAAAGCGACAGAAGCTCGTTCCCATTCGCTCGGTCACGGTAATTCGTGTTTTAATGAATCGCGCATCGGCGTTTTCCCGGCTGCAGAAGGAAAGCCCATTTTGAGGTCGATAATCGGGAGCAGAATACGGTGATGCAGTCTCTATTTATACCACTGAGCGCATGATAATAGAGTAATTTCGACGGTACCAAACGCCAAAGAGTAGGAGAAGCCGGAAACGTCGGGAGACGCGGAATTCTGATCGCGTTTAAATAACTTTCAAAAGATCCCGAGTTAAACGGTAAGAATTCTTCGCGGATCTGCCGATCCCAATACGAATGACGCGTCGCAGTGAGACAGCTGGGAGTTTCTAATTCCCCGGAAAGAAGGCGGGAGGCTCGCAGGAAGTGAGTGAATCTTTGAAGGATCTCTCTATCTCTCGCCCGAAGAGGACCACCGCGACAGAGAGCTGCTGCGACGCGCTTAACCGTGGACCCCGGGCTCGGCGGCCGGACTGTCACAGAGGAGCAAAAAGAAACGTGCACGGTGGAGGGGGAAAAAGCGGATCAATGGGGCAAATATGGACCGCGGAAGAAGAAAACGTGCGAGCTACACCGCAGCCGTGATCGTGACAAGGTGGAGGCGACGGATTAACCGGCCCCGTCGACCCACTTACCCACTAAACTCCTAACAGCCGAGGTTTAGACGAGTGCCGTTCGTGCAGCGTCCACGGCAAACCTCGTCTCCATCATCATCGGGTATGATTACCGTGGCGCGCGCGCGCGCGCTCGCAAGCTCTCCCATTGGTGGCTGGGACCCTAGATTCTGCACACCTTTCTCCGCTCTTTCCCTTCGTCTTTCTTTCCACGGCGTCGCGCCACCGCGGCCTCATCTGCTCCATCCTCGCTGTGTGCTCACGGTCTCGCGCGATCGTGACTTTCTCGGTAACGAGTACCGTTCGACCGCGCGCCAATGACCATCCCGATGAGTTACCGCGATTATCGGACCCTGAATACAACTGATACGCGTACCCAGAGGCGACTGGCGGAATTCTTGGGTGGAAAGGTTGGCGGTGATCGAAAGGTCGGGGGAATCCTATTTTTCAGGTTAAAGAGATAGTGAAATTTAGGATTTTTTTCGAAGAAACTAGCGATTCGATTTAGCTAAAATTTCGAACATGCCTTTATGCATCTTTGAAGAAGTTGCTGTCTTTTTTTTGTAATTATTTTTAATAATGAATATAGGAGTTATGCATGATTGACTGTCATATCGCGCAAATTTCGTCGTCCGCTGGTGGGCGCGCTATTTATCTCCTCCTTTTTTAATTCGGTTAAAAATGAAACGGTATTTTAGTCTTTACATATGTAGCCTCGGTTTGATGAACCGGAATAAAAAAAATATGTACGTGAGTGGTGAGTTTTCAAATCAAACCTTAGATTTTGCTATGAAAATTCTCAAATTTTCTAGTCTAACAAAAAAGATATAACTTATCAGTATACTGATTCATCAAACTGAAGCTACATATGTATAAAATAAAACGCCGTTTTATTTTCTGTTTTAGATTACCTGCCAGATAAATATCATGCATAACTCCTATATATATTATTGAAAATTAATATAATAAAAAACTGCAATTCTTCAAAGATGCATAGAAATAGGGTCCAAAATTCAGATGAATCGAATCGCTAGTTTCATAAAATATAATCCCAAATTTTGTTATGTTTTTAGACCTAAAAATAGCATTCCCCCTTTGAGCTGATTTTAGTGGTGAATTTTAGTATGTGGTAGTATTGAATCGGAAGATCGTGGGTTTGCTAGTGGAGGGAGCATTAGAAGATGGGATCTTTGGGCGATCTCTGTTTTCTAGGGGTTCGTTGTAGGAAATGTAGGTAATTAAGAACGTGGGTATTAGGGTGGTCCTTATATGTATGGTAAAAAATTAAATTTTTTAAAAATTTCTTCCGACCCTCTCAGAAGCTTTCAAATAGTTTAAAAGAATTTCGTCTAAAATTTTATTAAAATATATTAATGATTAAAGATCGCTCAACGGCAATGAAATATTACTATTTTGGTATAAATTAAAAAAAAAAAATTCCTTTACAGCTTGCTCTAACTGGTTGGGGGACTGGATAATTGGATGAGTTTCGTTGTTATAGTGTGGTACCCGGTTTTACCTAGGCCACGGTGTAAAATCGTAAATACGGATCATATTTTAAATCATTATTTTTTTGTATTTTTCCTTCTATTAAACAAAGTGGATATGTACTATTATTTAAAAAAGAGTTTATTCTAATGAATCCCAATTGCAATTTGTTTTTCATTTAATAATGTCAAAGTTATGAGATTTTTTCTTTACGTCCCGATTTTGCCCCGATCTCCCCTACATGCGAAATATAAAGTCCTTGAGCGACCTTTATATATCAAAATATACAAATAAAAAACACGGAGATATTTTTTTTTGTCAAATAGAAGATTATAAGAGGGTCAGATAATATATATTTTAAAGTTGAAAAATAAGGACCACCCTAGTGGGTATACGTTGAAGGCACGTGTCGATTAGATAGCTCTCGAGTAATATGAAACGACCAGGTAGGTCTTACTTAGGGTTGCCAACTCCTTTTCGGAAAAATATAGTACTTTACGGCCAAATATACATTAAAACAACAAGATCTTATTTTTTAAATGTATATTTTTGTGTGCATTTTGAATTATTAATTAATTTATTATCCTTAAAAAATATGTCATGTGTTTGATTGCACTGGAAGTCGAAATTAACACATATAAGGAGCTCATATTTTATGACAGGTAGGCTGTCTCTGTTTCTCTCTCCCCGACACTTCATATTTATTGTAGAAAAAATCCTATCTGTTGAACTTCAAATTCACAAATTAAAGTTTTGATGCAGCCACGGAAAAAAAATTAGTAAAAATTGCAGAATTTTATGGATGTATCAGAAATATAGAATTTTTACGCATTATATCTTTTCGTAACAGTACATAATACATGCGACAAAAATATAGTACCTGCGGTTGGCAACCCTAGTCTTACTCGTCAATCTTCAAAAATAGAAACACGAACAACAACTTTTGTGCATTACCGAACATCATTCATCTCCCCTGGTCCAGAAATCGATGAACTTGGGTGGTGACTTTTCTTCAAGAGCAGAGGGCCTAGTGAGGACCACCGCGCTCTATTTCTTTTGTATTTATTATAATTTTACTGTTATACATTTTTTTTACTTGTTATAATGTTAAATAAAATACCCTTAAAGTTCCGAAAGGATTAGCGCCTTGGTATCTTTGCAAAAAATGTATACAAAAATAAGACATTTATCCGGGATTCTCCTCTTAAGGGCTGTAGAATAGACGAAGAGGGTGGAAAGGACGATGCAACGACATTGAGCAACATTCTGGGAGCACCTAGTACCGGTACTCCAGTTCTCGCGGCTCGAAGTCGCGGTTTCCTTAAGGGGGACTTCCTTAAGGGGGAACACCACTGTGAAAGTTGAAAAAATTTCGATTTTTTCTTCTTCACTTTCTTAATGTTTGACTCTTCAAAAATAATCTCTGAAAATTTCAAGTCGATATTCGAAGAATTTACGAAGATACGGTGCATTTTGTGAAATGCGTCACGGTACAAATGCACTACAAGTCAAACTTTAAACGCGATTTTCTCGAAACGACATTTTTCTAACTGATCGAATCAATAGCTCTGTCAATTTTTATCCGAGCGACTTGAAATTTTGACAGGATCTTTAAAACAAGAGTATTTTCAGTTGTACGTACCGATTTTTTGATCGAAAACATCTTTTTCGAAATACGCTCAAAAAACTATCCATTTTTTTGCGGATTTTCGAAACTTTTTCTTCTCAAGCGCACCATTTTTACAAAAATAATTTTTTTAAAAAATCGGCACGTACAACGGAAACTACACTCATACAGATTTTATTAAAAAAAAAAAATTGATTTCAGAGTTGCCGTTCCAAAGATATCGTTTCGATAAGCGACCTATGTTTTCTTGTGAGGGATCTAGGAGATTAACTGTATATGGAAATCTATGCATGTTTTTCTATTACTTTTTTTTTATAGTCTCTTGAGACATTGTACTAAAGATAGGTAATAACAATTTTATAATAAAGCTGTAAGTTATTCCTTAAAAAAAATCTTAAAAAGGGGCTCATTTTTCCGGCCGTCACAGTGGTGTTCCCCCTTAAGCAAAAGCGTTAATGGTCAGTGCTTGGCCTTAGAACGTTCGACAGAGACTCTCGATCGCGCCACGTCTGGTTTTCTGGTCTAGTTCGAGCAATCCACTCGGCGTGCCTAACGAGATTCGAGATAACGCTTTCATGCCGCGATGCGTTAATTCGCGGCGATCCGCGAAGCAAGTCTGACCACTTGCATCGACTGCAAACCACGGTAGAGTTTCCACGATGTATTCTGGTGACATGTAGCTAGGTAAATAGTTGCGTCAAGAATGGAGGTGGAAGACACTCGATGGAATGTACTTTTTATCAGAAACGTGTGTTTAGGCAGCAATAATTAGATTGCCAGCGAAATTCCGCTGACAATCTCTTAGAAAGATAAGAAATACGTGCCGAAAAAGAAACGAAGTTCCAAAGAAATTCAAACCGCTCGGTGGGGGAGAGAAAGTCGGCACCAAAAGTTCATTAGTGCACGCAAATGAATAGTAAATAATTTGACGTCATAACTGGAAACGCTAGCGCCGGATACTAAGGGAAGGGAGTACCAGTGCAAATATTTGTCTCCCGCACGCACCATCCTATCCTCGGAATAGCGAAAGTCGAAAAATTGGCGCCTCAATGACGTACACAGGTGATCTGCCTCGCTAAATTGAAGGACGATCTCGTCGATTAGTTTTTTATATGTCTAAAACACAGTTCGATAATTAAAATTTCAACCTCGGATTCTCCGCGTGCACCTTGGATTCCTCATGCAAATTCACGTTACAAAATACGCGGGCTAAGTTTTACGAGATGCTTCGAGTCCTCGATATCCGCGATGTAGTTTGATTTATATCGCATTTAATTCGGGTCCTTCCATCACGGACCGGCAGCAGATTGAAAATTTTCAGCGAACCAGTGAAAAATGAGCAGAAGAAATATTCTTATGAATATCCATAAACATGGAAGAACAGAGTAACTGCTATAAATAACAGTTAAATGAATTCCATTGCCCTAATTCCTCGTTTTAGAGTACAGACCGTGTCAGAAAGGAGCAGTGGATAAGAAAGCAAGAAACATTATAATTTCGTGAGTTTCCATTGTAGTATTTTAATTGTTTGGGTGTTAAGTAGGTATTCACGTATGGCTGATAACATTATTACAAAGTCTCTGTCTGCCGCAGAAGTTGCAGTAATAATACCTCTCGGGATCAGAACCCAGTGTAAACTACTTAAGTAGTTGTTAAACGCCGCTTAATAGCCACTGACAGCGAGGAAGGCGTGCGATATCGAGATTGAGATTTCTCATTTAATATTGCGATCTTTTTCTTATCTGTAATATCGAGGAAGAGTATAGCAAAGAAGATTACACAGTGTAAGGAGGACCCTGGAGCAGTTTGCGCGCTAAAACAATTTGTCTTCATGTTCAAACCGTAATAACTATATTCTCGACTTTTATCAGGGAAAAAAAATTAAAGGAATCAATGGATAATTGAAGGGTTGGATGCAATAAGGGGACTAGCGCTTGGAAATTGGAAAAATTATTGTCCAAACGCAAAGAAAGATTGGAAAATTAAATGTTATTAAATTGAATTTCTAAAAATATAGTGTTGTACAGCTCGTCACGACACACATTTTTTCTATTTACAGTTTGTTTATCCAATCATTACTATTCGAGCTAAAAATTATAAACAAATAATTTTTCATCGCTCGAAATCATTATTTATATTATTGTAGTGCTATCGACTAGCTACATCTAATCACTAATTGTTTCCACCAGCCTGACCAACTTCGCTGCTTCAAATCGAACAGATCAATGTTCTGAATATTCAGGCCCCGGTTTTTACGGGGCCTTAGCATCTGTTTCATGAAAAATTCTAGGTCAGTTAGTTTTTGTGACGCTCTTTAGAAATTTGAACAATAGATATAACTTGGCAGTGGCGGATTTGACGGCTGGAAGTTGAGCAGATGCCGCATGGGCCCCTCAGGGCCCAATCTTCAAAAAAGAAATTATCATTTTATCCAATCACTATATTTTTCTCTGTATTATTACACTTAGCTCGATTTAATAAACTACCTCGTCTTTCTCTCGAAAAATAATAATAATAACAATAAAAATAATAATAATTCGTCTTAATGTGCCCCTGCCCAGAAGGCCCCTTCGCCCCATTTTCAAAAATGAAATTATCATTTTATCCAATCACTATATTTTTCTCTGTATTATTACACTTAGCTCGATTCAATAAACTACCTCGTCTTTCTCTCGAAAAATAATAATAATAACAATAAAAATAATAATAATTCGTCTTAATGTGCCCCTGCCCAGAAGGCCCCTTAGCCCCATTTTCAAAACTGAAATTATCATTTTATCCAAACCCAATATTTTTTTCTGTACTATTGCACTTAGCCAGATTTAATAAACTACCTCTTCATTTTCCCGAAGAAATGGGCCCCTCAGGACGTTTGCCACCTGGGCCTTTTTCCTTAAATCCGCCACTGTAATTTGGCGTTTATAGCTGTCAGCATATCCTTAGCTATGCGAATAGCTTTAAATTCAAGGCAGTCATTTCTCGAGCTAGAACCGCAAAGGAAAGCTACCATCGGCTTCGGGCTTCGCTAGAATTTAAGATTAGCGAAAGAGCGATGCGAAGAAAAGATTTCTGGAATTGGAGTTCTTCTTAATTGATAGCAAAGTTATTAAATTAGCTGGGCATTATTCAGACATGAGTAATTGATCGTACGTGAGCGGGCAACTCGCCTGTGAACTTATGCAGGATCGCTGTGGTTGGCGAGGCAAGGGGAACACGAGGCTAGACTCTAAAGAAAACGAATTGCATTCTGAACAATGTTGCGTCAACGTAAAATCGAACATATCTACTATATTACGCGTGCGCCTACAAACTTGTAGCGCTTGTGCAATCCGTCTTGTGAAATAGGATAGGGGTGCAGGACCTTTCCTTAGAGCCGCCGTGAGGTTGCAATATTTCCACAGACACAGTCCGAGTTTCACTTATAGTATAGATGAATTGTACCTATTCCTTCTCATTATAATCTGCACACCTGCCTCCAATTCTCTGCCTCTAATTCGCCAGCTGATGATTGCAAAAAGCTCTGCTATTCCTAATGACAGGTACGTTATGCTGGGGTTGCGATAGAAACTATCAGAGCGTCGATTAAAGAGTGATAAAAGCTGCCTACAAAATTCTTTTGTGTGTTGTGTTTGTAGTGGAGCTGTGGTTGTAGTACAGTTTCAGTCGTTTAAGGGGGTATTCTGGTCTGACGAGGCGTTTTCGTCGCGTTATTTCGGATTTCTTTTTACAAAGAACCCATAAATTTTATTATTATTTAGTTTATTGCTACGTGTTTATAGATGTTTCAACTATCTTCACAAATTTTGTGAATAGAATAAAATTAAAATCAAACGCAGTCGACTGCTTTAAAGTAACGGTGAAAAAAAAACATGGGGTCACGGTGCCCATGATTGGGCTCGTTCTAGTGATCAGAAACAAAAAATGAAAAGAGATTCTTTATCTGTATGCCTGTGGCTATCGACCCTACCAGAATAATAAAAAGATATTGAAAATTAAGCAAATGGCGGCGGTTTGAAAATTAAGTTTCGATTTTCGCACATTTTTTCAACTTTAAAGGTCTGTGAAAGTTTAAAAACAAATTATTTTATCATAATTCTGGTAGGAACGCTAGCCACAGGCATACAGATAAAGAATCTCTTTTCATTTTTTGTTTCTGATCAGTGGAACGAGCCCAATCATGGGCACCGTGACCTCATGCTTTTTTTTCACCATTATTTAAAGCAGTCAACTGCGTTTGATTTTAATTAAACGATTTTCTTCAGCTTCGATCCTCTGTTTGTTTGTTTGTATGTATGTATGTATGTTTGTATGTATGGTTGAAATCTGGCAACTGAAATTTAACCCACTTCCAACTATCCAATTGTCTTGAAACTTTGCAGGCGTGCGTAGTTTGGATGACAATACAATATTTAAAACAAAAATTAACCCCGAGTGGGTGAAAAAATTACCCAGTCGTCAATAAATATAACCCAATACCACAAATCCAAAGGACATGAAATCATGTTCTTTACGAAAACGATAAAAAGCCGCTGCGTTCGGGTCGCTAGTCGCATCGCGATTTGAAATGAAATAAAAGATATTTCTAAAGAAGTCTGAACTGCGAAATGTAAATCCATAAACACTAAAAACTAGAAAATAAAAAATATATAAAAATTTTTTTTTATGTTTAACGATTTTATTAAAAATACCCAAAAAACTAAAAAATAATTCTTTTCTTGTACTACATTTTCGATGGTGTTTTTCACTTTAAATAACATCGTGCAGCAGGGTATTTCACAACAAATTCATTTCAACGCTTGATGCTGTATTAAATTGATTCATATTCTGTTATGAAAAATCCTGCTCCACGATTTTATTTAAAGTGAAAAACACCATCGAAATTGCAGTACAAGAAAATAATTATTTCTTAGTTTTTTGGGCATTTTTAATAAAATCGTTTAACACAAAAAAATTTTTTATATATTTTTTTTCTATTGACAAAATTTGTAAAGATAGTTGAAACGTCAATAAACACGTAGCAATAAACTAAATAATAATAAAATTAATGGGTTCTTTGTAAAAAAAAATCCGAAATATCGCGACGAAAACGCCTCGTCAGACCAGGATACCCCCTTAAGGTTTCGCAAAAATGAACCATTTAAACATAAGTGATTCTGCAGTAGAATTATTATTATCTTCAAGTTCCGTAAAATGGCACATCGGACAAAGTCTACACAGTAACCGCAAATATTGTGTTTTATTTAATGTAACGGCTACTTCATCTCATAACATATCTAAAACAAATCTGTTATGGTGAAAAACTGCGTATCAACTATGAAAACGGCGATAGCGAAGAAAAAGTATGTAATAAGTACTTGGTTCGCGATGCTTGTATCGTTGATTATTTAGTAACAATTAAGCGTAGCTCTGCTCGCTGCTTCTATGTAAAACACTTCCATTATAAAACTATAGAATGTATTTCTGCGCTTCGCTCTAATCATCGCTCTGATCGTTTATCGCAGCTCCAACGTAAACGTACCCTGTGATACCATTTATAGTGTTCGATTTGCTCACGGCGAAGCTGAGTACCCGCACGAATCATTACTACAAAACATTGCTGATAGGTACTTAGAAACGTCAGACCACGTGGACACATTCTCGAAACCTATTCCACGTCAAAAGAGGCTACCGACTGGCAGGATGCTAGACAGTTTCCTAGACGTTTCTCACTTCCATAACATCGACAATTTCCTTCGCGAACATCGCCGATAAGAAATGCAAACTATTATGCGCGACCTTCTTTGCCAGTTTCGCTGTACCAGAACTCCCGGTCGAGCGAAAAGCTGTGCTAAGTGATCGCGAAGAGGGGAAATGAATAGCACCGAAGACGTGCCTAAGCGATATCTCCGCTAGAAATCATCGGCAGCAATAATTAAGAGACGAGCGATCGAATACACTTCGAAAGTACTTCACTAATTCAGACGAAGGAGTGGAGGGATAAAAGAACTACAAAGGAAGGCTGAATCGCCGAAGAGATTACCGCGGTCTTATTTCGCTATTCAGGGAGCACCTGCGTGATTTATCGCGGTAATGGAAGGATAGCGATGTAAACGGCAGAAGGTCAGACGATGCGCGTCCAATCAAACCAGCAAAAGCGATACGATGCAACGCGGATCGCCGGGGACGACGTCTCCGACTTCCTGACCCGTCGCGTTCCGTTTCATGCGACTCGATCGTCGATCAACTTCGTCCTCTTTGTGCGTACGCGATCTTACGAACGTGCTCAGAGAGGCAGAGCAGCTTGCCAACCTGCCTGACTCGAATTCGCCTAGAACACAGAGCCCGTAAATCACGGGGTATCGTTTCGATCCGTCCAGCCTCGCTTTGAAAATATGTACTCCGCCTATCGATATTAAGCAACCGACTGAGGAGTAAGAGGCATCTGGTTGAGAAACTCTGTAGATGTGTACTTTAGCCGGTGCTGCTTATAGTTTGCGTGATCTGGCGAAGAACTGAATATATGTAGGTACCTCTATAATCGAAAAGATTATACAGTTTCCTCGGTTGCACCTTCACATCGAATTTTCACGCAGATCTAATAAAACAGCTAAAGCCCAGTGACGGATTTAACGGGCGGCCGATGAGCAGTTGCCACCTGGGCCCTATGTTCAAAAAAAGAAAATTATGATTTTATCCGAAGACTATTGGGAAAGCTAGGGTAGGCGTGGCTTAGATTTCAGCGCTGTGGTGGTCAGTTGGCAAACTATTGAAAGTAGGCCCGGATCCCAGCAAACATTCCGAATAAATACTCAGCAGTAATAACTTTTAACAAATTAAAGTTCTATTGAACTAAAGTGTGCTACTCCTCAGAGCAAAAATTTTATTGGCGGTGAAAATATAATTAATAGTGGTCACCTGTTGAATTGTGGAAAAGTGAATGAAGAAGATAACAATGATGTTGTCCAAATTATTGCATTTTGTCTACAAACTGCAAATTTAAGAGGTGATCCTCACGAGGGAGGCATATACCGAAATATGCGAAAAAGATAAGAAAAAAATTTCTCTTGTTTTCAGTGTTTGATTTGTCTTCAATGTTTCCTGAAAGTTTGGGACCGTAATTCGCAAAAATATCGAAGATATAGACTCAAATTTAGGACCGAAATTTGCAAAAATATCGAAAATATAGGGTCTACATCTTCGATATTTGTGCGAATTTCGGTCCCAAACTTTCAGGAAACATTCAAGACATCAAACACTGGAAATAAGTAATACAAATGTTATCTTTTTCGCATATTTCGGTATATGCCTCCCTATTAAATGTTTAAAAAATAGTGCTCGAAAATGAAAATTTCATTTTTTTGTCTTCATAAATAAAAAGTGTTCCAGAAGCATTTAAACTTTCAAAATTTGAGGAAAAATTTTTTTTTTTTAGTTTTTCGGACTTTTTTAGAAAACCGTTTGTCGCACGAGAAAAAGTAATAGAACATAAAAGATACTCCTTGTCCGGATCTACAACTTTTGTTTGATATATTTTTTTATTTAATCAATAACTCGCAGGATATTGTTTGAATAATTATATGAAATGTTGAAGGGCCCCTAGGCCCCCTTTCCCGTTATCCGATCGAGCTCAATCTTCACACGGATTTTTTTTTAATTATTTGGAACTATTCTGGAGGGTGCCCCGAAGAAAATTCAAAAGTTGAAAACAAGAGCCACCCTAATGTACACTGATAATCATATGTACTTCGACGGATTTCGGCCTACTCACCGTAGTTCACTTTTCTGTCACTAGTTGGCGTATCGAAACTTAAGTTTCCCAACATATTTCTTTTTTTCTATACTACTAGACTTAGCCGGTTTTTAGTAAACTACCTCTTCATTTTCTCAGAGAAATGGGCCCCTCACAACGTTTGCCACCTGGACCTTTTTTCATAAATCCGCCACTGCTAAAGCCTCACCTAGAGTTATCCTTTCCCAGCCTCCTTGATCCTACCTCCTCAAATCTCCCACCACATCAAGCCCCGCAAGTCCCATAATTAGCTATTCCGAGAACACCTGCACCCATTATTACGTACCCAAGTCCTCCAGTTTCCTCGTTCCCAGTTCCCTCCGCACTGCTGCGAACTCCCTGGTGAATGCAGCCGCAATGCTCGCGTCCGAGCGGATCCTCCCGAATTTCGCAGATGCCTGGACGTTGCGCGATCGAAGCCAAGGTCGCCGAGAATATCTGCAGGCGTTAATTACCGAGTCCCCCTAGCCCATCCTCCTTCTCTACGCCGATACGCCAAGTATCGTGATTTCAAAAGACGAAAATTGTTGGCAGAAATGGCGTCGGCCGCGGCGGAGCTGGTCGCCGAAAGGGAACCGGAACCAAGGATCGAGATGACGGACATGAACAGGACGTTCGTGGGCGCCCAGGGCCTGGTGCGCATGGCCCTCGACCAGTACACGGAGATCCTCACGACCATCTCGGACCCGCGGGTCAGCGACTGGCCCCTCATGGACTCGCCCATCCCGACTGTCCTCATCGTGTTGCTTTATATGTACGGAGTGGTCATATTCGGGCCGCGAGTGATGGCCAACAGGAAGCCCTTCAAGCTCAGGGGTTCGTTGGTCGCGTACAACGCCTTCCAGGTGGTCTTCTCGCTGGGGATGCTGTACGAGGTAAGTGGAACTCTGTGCTCTCGATCTAAGGCGACCGCTTAGCCTCCCCTACTTTCGATGCTATTGCCGCTCCGCCATTTGCAGGCTGTCTCACTCTGCGCGATAAGGTAATAAAGGCAAGCCGAAAAGTGGGACCAGGGAAATCGATGTAGAGATTATTGTGTATATCTCTGGGGCTGCATGCTCTTGATGAATCCTATAGGACTAATAAGGAAAGACCGGCAACTTGAAAATTAAAAGAAATCTGAAATTCTGCCAAAATTGTGGCTTAAGGGGTCTCCCTACCTTGACGGACGAAAAGTGATGCGGAATTTGGGAATTTTTTAAAACAGAACTGTTAAATATATTTACTTCCAGCTTTGTGGCTTTATTTGTCAATCTTTAGAGAATATGAACAAAAAATTTTATGCAAAAATAGTGGTTATATCCGGAGTTATAGTGTTTCAAATAGAGCGCCTTACAAAAATCATATGCGCATAATGCGCATTGTTAGCATGAAATCAGCCGTTGCAGTTGTCTGAAATAGAAAATTTAAAAATTTCTGTAATCTGTATGAGTGTGGCTGTCGCCTGAACTAGATTAAATGAGAAATACTGAAAATTTAAAAAAATGGCAGCGTCTAAAATAGACATCAATTTCTGCAAAAAATTTGCTGGTTCTTTAAGTCGCAAAAGTCTAATTTTGCAAAAACCGGCGAGAATGAGACATCTACTGAAGATATATGCCGAGGTTGAAGAAAATCAGGTGATTGGTTTTTGAGATATAATGCTAACTCATCCGAAAAACATCGTTTTTAGAAAAACGCGTTAAAGGTTTTAGGTCCGTTATATTTTAATTAATTTTTTTTAAATGTTGCCCAAATGTGTAGAAATATGGGCATAAAGTTTTCAATTAATATAATTTAAGGGTTTCTCTTAAAAAAAATCCCAAATATCGCGCTCCTTTTCAGGCCGTCAAAGTAACTATATCTTGATTCGGCAATAAAACGATTCTAAGGATGAAAACACACCCTCGGAAAAATGGTGACTTTTCAGATTATCGTGAAAATCTGCGAATCTGTAAAAGATATCGAAAAAAAAGTTCAATTCAAAATTTGATGGCTGCGATATCCTACACTACAATATGGTGATATAAAATATTGTCGAAGAAAAGGGTGATGGGGATAAATTTTAAGAAAAATAATGTTTTTCGCGAAATCTTTAGCGCCACTTTATACGACATAATAAATCATAGAACATTGAATTTAACTTCTTTTTGATATCTTTTATAGTTTCGTAGATATTCCCGATAATCTGAAAACTGATCATTCTTTCGAGGGAGTGTTTTTACCCTTAAGTCCGTTTTATTACCGAATCAGAAAATAGTTACGTTATCAGTATCACATTTCTGCAAAGTTTCAGATTTTTTTAATTTTCGAGTTACCGAATAACTGGAGTTTGATTCTTACAGTAAATTGTGCTCTCCTTGAAATATGTTCTTCAGAAGAAAAATCTAAGAGATGTCTATCTTTGTTATTTTTGCCCAACTCCAATTTTAAGGGGTGAAACAGCCCGCCAAAGTCCATTTTTACAATATGCGTGACAGTTCGAGCTACAACTTCGCCGTCCCTTGATCGCCACTTGCGGACGATCGCGAGGTTATCAGGAAAATGCAGAGAGAAGATATGTTCGCTGGTAATAGCCTCTAACGAGACGGAAAGAGGGTCGCTGGCTGTCAGCCGCGGCGTTTTACTCGTCCCAAGGTCCCGCGGACGTTTCGAAATGACGCGGGCTTTCTCTAAATCACAGTGATTAAGAGGTTGGATGCTCGGTGTACCAGCGAGCCAAGCGGTTCGCGCGAGATCGATGCACCAGCGGGATCCAAAGTTCACGGCTCCCAGGCCTCCTCTCTCCGTGGAGGATCGCTAGCGCAAGTGGGTCACTAGACGAAAATGTCAGACACCAATCTCCAAGAGTTTTCAGCCAGAACTAGATGAAGTAATCGTGACAGAGCGCGCGAGGAAACTCCTGCGGCAAATGTTTAAAGCGTGAAGGATGCGCGTGGATGAGGCGTCAATGACTTCGACAAGCGGACGAAGGATGCATTTGAGAAAAACGACACAACCCGGTCAGAGAACTCCACTAGTGTCCCATTAACTCGTGACGCCGTTTCAATGAAACGAAGTACGAGATTAAGAGTTGCAGCCGCAGCTATCGTAACCCGATGATGATCGCGTTATCCATGAAGATGATCGCGGCGCAAGTGTTGCCTTACAACTGGTTCGCGTGTCTTCGAACTTTGGTTTCACTTCGTGAGGACGCGCGGTAATGGCTTCAATAATAGTTCGAGTAGCAGGATATGCAAGTCAAAAGAAATTTAAATGCAATGGGGCAACTTTCGCGCTGCGAGCTCAATGGACCGTGATTTCGTGGGCGAGCAGTGTCGGGTTCTAGCGTTTCGAGTCGATTGAAGTATGTATCCTAATGAGAAACTTCAAGATTGAATCTCAAATAATGGGAAATATATAACACGTTCTTGCTGAAAATGACAGCGGATTGGTTTCTCAAGAAGATCGTAAACGTATTTTCGTTGGAATTCAAGGAACTCGGACCATGATGAGCCCGAGAGCTATGTAACTTGACTTTGGCGTTAAGCTTGACCCACCAACTAGAATGTGAACGCGATTTAATTGGAGGAAAGTCCGAGTGCCTTGTTTTGTAGCGATATAAGGGATAATGCTTCCCTTGCCTCAGCTACTCAACAGTGTCTGACCCTCAAAGTCGGAAGAACACATCTAGAACAGCGGACAAAACGAAAACGTCACTGAGAAAACGACCAGACTAAAAAGGGAGCACTCTTTGCTCACCAATTGGAACGCAACTTCGTGGGTTTATAGAGCGACGCAAGCCAATAACAACGGTATGTTTCAATCGTGCCCAATCGCCCTTTAAGGGTGTGAAAGCTAACCTCAAAGTTAAATAAGGCACTCCCACTTTTTGGCGTGTAACTCCTAAAATACAGGAGACAGAAAAAAATGTTTCAAACAAAAGTTTAATGGTACAACAAGCGCTGCGAACATGTGTTAACAAAATGTTGAAAAATGTTTAAAAAAACAAATACCCGACGAAAAAAAACTTTTTTCAAAATTTCGTTAGCGCAAGTTTGCAGCGCTTATTGCATCATTAATGTTTTGTTTGAAACATTTTTTTCTGTCTCTTATACTTTAGGAGTTATGCGCGAAAAAGTGGGAGTGCCATTTTGACTTTGAGGTTAGTTTTCACATCCTTAAAGGGCGATTGAGCACAAATGAAACATACCACTGTTCTTGTCTGGAGTCATTTTATAAACCCACAATGCTGCGTTCCAATCGGTGAGTGTGGGTTCGCGCTGTTCCCTTGTAAGATTTGGGCATATAGTGCTCGACACTATTTTTCACCGATCCGTCACGCGACAAGTTAAAAGAAATTCATGTAAAGTAAATAGTGTATCATCTGATACATAGATGGAATTGTCGAATATTATCAATTACGAGTTAGAAGAAGATGACGTATTGATTCAAATTTAAGAATGAGTAAACAAGTGACTATTCAATGCGACATATTTTTTTGCCGATAGTTCCCTGTTCAACAGCCATGTGGACCGTTTCTTACAGATTTTTGTGCGCTGAATACGAATCCGCAAACCATTTCATCGCCATCACCCTCAGTTTTTGAGAAATTCGATTTTGAAAAAAATGCAAATTTTCAACTTTGAACATTTTTTTAGTGCAAACAGTAATTGTTACTCAATTGGTTGTTCCGCCAAATTATTCTATGAACCATCCCGAATACAACGATGTAAGTTATTATGGCATTATGAACATTTAAATATGTTTAAACAACGATCAAAAGGAAAAGGCCACCCGAAATGCAGCAATTTTTCAAATATCTTTCAATTTATTTAAAAAACTAACGGTCTAGGAGCAAATCTGACGACTCCACGCGATGCAGCAGACATTTTTACTCCGGAAAACTTCAACAGGACTCGTAAGTCACGTTTTGTTTTCAATACAGAAACGAAATAGGCAGTGGTACTCGGCGGCGGCGGACGTATCCATTGCCGCTCAGCGTACAGTCGGCACCGCACTTTTCGCCAAACCATTTCGTTTCTGTATTGAAAACAAACTGTGGTTTACTATTGCTGTTGATGTTTTCCGGGGGGAAAATGTCTGCTGTATCGCGTAGAGCAGTCAGCTTTTCTCCCAGACCCTTAGTTTTTTAAATAAACTGAAAGATATCTGAAAAATTGGTGCATTTCTGGTGTCCTTTTCCCTTTGATCGTTGTTTAAACATATTTAAATGTTCATAATGCCATAATAAATTATATCGTTGTTTTCGGAATGGTTCATTGAATAATTTGGCGGAACAACCAATTCAGTAACTAATACTATTTGAACTAAAAAAATGTCCAAAGTTGAAAATTTGCAATTTTTTCAAAATCGAATTTCTCAAAAACTGAGGGTGATGGCGATGAAACAGTTCGCGAGAAACTATCGTCAAAAGAATATGTCGCTTTGAATAGTCACTTGTTTACTCATTCTTAAATCTGAATCAATACGCCATCTTCTTCTAACTCATAACTGATAATTTACAACAATGCTATCTATGCATCAGATGATACACTATTTACTTTACACGAATTTCTTTTATCTTCTCGCGTGACGGATCGGCAGAAAATAGTTTCGGGCACTATAGTACACAATTTTCCTGCAACGAAGATTTCGTGAGCTCTGGCACGTGGCCATTTCGAGCAGAGTATAATCGATCCTGTCGAAGATATCCAGCGTTGTCCTTCAATTTTTTTATCCCCCGATCTAACAAAGACGCCTCATCGAGGCTGGACGTTCAACAGGATCGACAAGGCTCCGGATAAAAAACAGCGACCTTAATCATAAATTTCGAGGGGGCCACTATATACCTGTTGAAAGACCGACTGTCATTTTGAAGGTCCCCAAGGACACGATAGGCCACGCTAGGCCACGCTGCTCGTTTCACCGCGACAGGCGGACTTTGATCTCCGTCGACTGGGCTCGACCGAAGCCGCTTGTGAAACGCGACATTCCAATTTCAGCAGCCAGCCTCTCCGTGTGCGATCGCCTGCCTAATGAAACGAACAACTAGGCGCTTCTCGACTGTTCCCTGATAACGTGGACAACGCGCGAACGCCGCGCCTCCCGGTTCACGGTGATTGACTGCGTTTAACGAGGAGTTAATCGAGCGACGTGCTGGGTGAAAATATGGATGTGTAAATTTTCCCTGAGTCGGGAGTTGGAGGGGGGAGTACAAATTAAAAGATCAAATTTCAACGGTCTAAAAACAGTATTACGCAAACAAAAAGTAAAAAATAGCAAGATGCATTCCAAATTCCGGAATTTGGAATTCGACACGCAGCAAAATCTCAAGTGTGGTGTACTCCGCACAATTCACACAACTCGACTGATGATTGAATGAAAAGAAATGGAGTAGAATTTTTGGACGAATTTTCTTACATCACATAATTTAATATTAAATGAACCAAAAATGGATCCCTCCTAAAACCTATCTCTCATGATTATAGAGTTGAAGGTAAAGAATACATATGTAAGATATGGATGAAGCAAAAAAATTATTCGGAAACAGTCGTCCATGGGATGTTTACAAAATCGTTTGGAGAAAGAGAAACCAGAGCGGCGGTGCAATCGATCCAGAAATCCTTTTCGAAAACGCGAACAGAGAGGAGCGGTTGCGACACCGTGTCTTCAAGCTAAAATTGCGAGAAGTTTACGTTCGAGTAAAAAAATTTCGTGCAGAGATGACGAGCGAGAAATGGCCACTCGCTGTCGTGAAATCCACGAATTTCCAACGAGGATCGTGATTCACTTGGCTGGCGAACAAGGGGGTGAGAAAGCGAGGCTCGCGGAAAGAAGTTGCAAAAGGGAAAAAGGAGGTAGGCGACTCGCAATTGCCCAATGCGATTTGTACACGCTCGCGGTTCGTTAAAGGTGAAGTATCCTGTTTTCGACTTTCCACCAGCAGGTGATTCGCAATTCGTGCGCCTAGACGCCAGCGTTTGCCTGTTTGCTCGGTGAGTTGAAGAAGAGCCCTGTGGTGTCTAATATTTCACTGAGTGGCTATAAAATTCTAACCCTCAGGATCGCGATCTAAAAGCTTTCATAACTCAAAATTGCGCAAGCTGCTCGAAAAAAATAACTGACTGGTAATGGGAAAAAAACTAGGAATGTCACAAAACAGCTTTATCGAGAGAATGAAGTTTTAATACTTTACAAGGTTCATTGAATTTAATTTTCTTATATAATTTTCTTCTTAAATAATTTATTATTTTACCTTCATAACACAAGCTTATGCTTAGGCAAAGAGTGGGGACATTCCGTATTTTGTTCCAACGTAGAGTGGACATTCGCGAAAAATGGACATTCCCTGTTTTTTCCCCTTACCCTTCAACTGTACTAGCAAACGTAAATCGAATCTGAAACCTGCTTCTCTACATTAGTTTGAAATTGGAAATATCTGAATTGGCCTACTTTAACGGTGACCAATTGGAAGGTTGAGTTGAGTAGGTCATCCCGAAGAATTTAAAGAAATTATCAACGATGCCGATCTATCGGTTACTCAGGAAAACATGAGGCATCTTCCTTCGTCACGGGTTCGTTGATATATTCAGGTCACCACGATAGCAGCCCAGTGGACAATATCGCCGACACATTGTCATTAACGGTAGAAAGTTGCCTACGTGCTAGAATATTTTCCCGACACTCGAGGTAGTAGATGGTAAAGGACCCAGCGTATATCGGCTATCAGGAGATCGAACATAGCGATTGCGTTGGTGAGATCTGTTCAATCTGTACAGTTTCACGACACATGTTACTTGGGATCGTCTTTTATTTAGCTCGAGGCCATAACCGAAGTTCAATTTCAAATTCAGGGTGTTCTATACTATTCTATAGGAAGTTGCTGAAAGTAAACGGCTGCTATTATTATGCACACGCACTTATTACAAAAATTCAAGTGGCGTTTCGTAGAGCAAGGATGTTTTCGAGCAGTTTTAAATGAGCATACACACATTATAACAAAATGTTTTTTATGCGTTTATTTTATTGATTTAAAGAATGCAGATTTTACATGGATTAGTGGTAAATGTTTTCGCAATGTGCACCACCCGAATTTATACAAAATCAATTCTTTTTCGAGGACCGTAGAAAACCTTCTCTAGAACACCCCCTTATAAGCTCTGCTATAACTTTTTCCTCTAGAACAGTAGCACTCCACAAGATGCACTATTTCTTCCGTTGTAAGCTTACTCATTTTCACTTCTACCACGGCTAGAATAAAACTGCTATCCTACCAAAAACTACTTTATCTACTAAAAGCTACTTGAATTTTTGTAATAACTGTATGTACAGAACATTAGCAGCCGTTTACTTTCAGCAGCTTTCGACGGAACACCCTGTACACTAGTTATACTTTCTAATTTGACTATTACACTGAGTGCCAACGTTTGAAATTGGACATACTAGTTGGACCAATATAAAGAAAAATATTCCACTCAATATACAACATATATAAAAAATAAACTATACACAGGGTAGACCACTAAGAATAACCACCTTTCATATCTCCGAAATCATGGGAAGTAAGAACAAAATTACTCGTAAGCGACTTCAGTTGCAAAAAAAAATCGTTATAGCCATAAAATGGTCCGTTTCATATCAAACAACTTTAATTTAAAAAAATTATTCTCTTACTTCGATGCCTCTGGGAGCATTTAATTCTCCCTGATCCACCCTGTATGCAAAGCTGCAGTCGAATAAGAATCTAACATTCTAATAGAGTAAAAGAATCTGAATGACATTAGTGGGGCAGTACCTTGCATCTTCAGTCCACAGAATGTTACGCGCATTCCGTTCCGCTTGGCATATCAATCTTTTCCAATATTCAACTTCCAAAGACAGGAATGCATCCGATTAAAGATATCAGCTCCTGAAAAGTGGAACGGTCTGTCGGCGATAAGGCAAAATCGCCTTTGGCGGACACGTTCCCAGGAATATTAACCCCGATCCCAGCGGGAGCGCCTATTGCCAAGCGGCGCGAAAACAATCGCTAAAGCGTTCGTACGAAACAATCGGAAATGTACCTTGACCGTGACCTCCTGTTTCGCAGCACCTGATGTCCGGCTGGCTGTTGGATTACAGCTACAAGTGTCAGCCGGTGGACTACTCCCACAACCCGTCCGCGCTGCGAATGGCGAACCTGTGTTGGTGGTACTTCATCAGCAAGTTCACGGAATTCGCTGACACGGTACGTACGAAGCCGGCGTTTCCAGCGTTACGAAAGATAGAAAGAACCGATCAGAGGCGTCCCGCGATGGGACCGTTGATTTTTCGGATTTCTTTCGCTCGCATACCGCCGTAGAAACCGAGCACTGGAGCAGAAATCCAGCAGAAAACCATTGCTTCGCAACAGTTTCGCCGTTGCGGGGCCGATCTTTCACTGGAACCGGTGTTTTTACTTTTAGAGCCGACCAGCTTTCGTTATTCCGCGATCGGGGAATGGTGAATAGACGCGTGTCGCGGATGGAACAGCTGGGTACGCGAGATAGTATCGTCAGGTTGGAGATCGCTATGTATCTTCTTGCGGAATAGAGTCCTTAGGCAACCGAGGGCATGCGAATTCTCCGGCACGCGGATCTGTGTGACGATTTTTATAACCGAGGGATCCGTGAGGAGAATCTTGGTTCGAACGCGGCTCCTGCTGAATCGAACCGCGATACTGTTGAGTCGCGGGGTATTTCCGATTGTCGTAAACGCGAGGGTTTTTCAAGGGGAACACGTTAAATACTTAGTCAGGCGGCCGAAAAGAGCCGAATGTTTGTGAATTTTTTTTTAAAAAGCAGATGCTTATATTTTTACAGATCGTTTCGCACTTAAAAGAGCAATATTTAAAGAACATTTGGTAATTTTTTCGTAGGAAAATAATCACGTTTGTAGTAAACTAACAATCGAGATCCAAGAAGTCTTTTTAAAAATTTGGCTTTGCGGTGAGCACTGTCATTCGGAACCAGATTATCTAAAATCAAAAAACAAAAACGATTTCGTTAGTATATTAATGTATCTTCCAATTAACGAAGGGAATTTCCGAAATATTACTTAAAAATAAAATGGCGGCTACTTAAATTTGAAATCTCGATTTTTTCGCTTGAGTTTTGCACGAAAAAATCACGACTTCGTCTTTAAATAGCCGCCATTTTATTTTAAATTAATATTTCGGAAATTTCCTCCGTTAATCTGAGGATACATTAATATACTAACGAAATCATTTTTGTTATTTGATTTTAGATAATCTGGTTTCGAATGTGCAGTGCTCACCGCAAAACCAAATTTTTAAAAAGGCTTCTTGGATGCCGGTTGTTACTTTATTATGAACGTGAATATTTTTCCACGAAAAAATTACCAAATGTTCTTTAAATGTTGCTCTTTTAAGTGCAAAAAGTTCTATTAAAATATATGCTTCCGCTTTTTCAAAAAAAATTCACAAACATTCGCCTCTTTTCGGCCGCCTGACTAAGTATAACCCCTTAAAGGGAGCCGTTGAGTGTGCCTGGTCAATTTTTTTACGAGATTTAGTACGAAATACTAGAGCTAAAGTATTGCCTCTTCAGGTTACTTTCTTTGGTTTATTTATGGTACTCGTTTATTTTATTGAATGAAATTAATTAATGAGAATGGAAGCAGCAGGATTTATACGAAAAGTTTAGTTACTGAATTCTACAGCGGGAAACGCGTTGTATATCCTCAATATTATATAACTAAAAAAAAAATTAAAAACAACCTTTTATTAAAATGTACTAAAAAGGGAAAAAATAATTTTGATACCGGCCTAAATACCTGCCTCAGAAGAATTCCCGCATATGACTAAAAATAAAAGCGTGAGACCAAAATATAAAGATTTTATACTTTTTAGTCTTCGAGAATTTTACTCTTTATTATCTAAATTAAATTCTATAAAAGCTTCTTTTTAAAAAAAAAATTTCATTGTAAATTTTGTTATGCTTTTTAGTGAACATATTGTATTGTCATCGGAACTGCGTATGTGTGCAAAGTTTCAAGCCTACCAGGTATGTGGAAGTGGGTGAAAATTAGCTTACAAGCATTCACCCTGACAAACTAACGAACTCACAAGAGACGCTAAATAAAAGCGCCATTCTCTTCACTCGGGACCAAGAAATTAACCTCAGCCACCTCGTGTCCATGTAAAAGTGCGATTCCTGATTGGTTTCTCTAAAAAAATTTCAGATATTCTTCGTTCTGCGTAAGAAAGACAGCCAAATAACCTTCCTGCACCTGTACCACCACTCTCTGACGCCCCTCGAGACGTGGATCTGCGTGAAATTCATCGCCGGAGGCCACGGGACCTTAGGGAACCTCATAAACAACGCGGTGCACGTAATAATGTACACCTACTACATGGTGTCCGCGATGGGACCCGAATATCAGAAGTATCTGTGGTGGAAGAAGCACCTCACCACCGTGCAGCTGGTAGGTTCACTCCGTGAATATTCACTCGCGATTCGTCCGCCTTTCATAGTGTCCCACTTAATCCTGATTGTCAGGAAAAACGTACCGGCATGCACTCAGGTCCCGGCCAGGCAGATCAGGACAGTGACGCGTTGACAATTTGCGCAAAACTATCCTACCCAACCAGCCTGTTTTCATTTGCAGCCCATTTGCCAGCGTGAGAAATTGCCCGTAACCGTTTCTACGCACAAAAAAACCAACGAGTTTTATACTTTCGACGTGCTCCGACCGACCGCGAAGAAACGTTCCCGATCTTTACTATCGCGCTGCACACATCTTTTTGCCGCGGTTGTACTAACGAATCGTGCAGCATGTAGGTCACCAGTTACAGGTGCCGCTCGTGCACGTAATTCGACTTTTGCACATTAAATTCAGTGTCCCGCCGAAGAGGATCGATTTAATTCAGCGACAAGGACAATGCGCATTGTCCAAGAGAAAACGGATAGCTTTCCATTGCATAAATATCCATCATCGGTTCGAGAGCATTGTCTAGTACCTACCTGGAAAGGGTATGTGTGGTTGTACCAAGCTAGCGAGTCCCAAAGTCTGAAGCTTGAAGTTTTGAAGCTTTAAAGTTTTAGAACAAGAGGTCTGAGAATCTTGCCCCCCCGTACGACCGACATCCCTTCTAATACCCACCAGCTCGCGTACAAATGAGAAAGAAGGTCACCTGCAGAGCGCAGAATGGGCGTCGAACACCAGAAAGTACTACCAGACAAAGAACACCCCTAAAAAGTCGGTCCATTTGCAGGCAATAACTGGCAGAAACGCGCGAGGACGAGTAGTGATAGGTATCGGACACCGTGCGAGGCTATTTCACGTCTTCGAAATCGGATCCGCTGTTTTCCTCCGCGTTTTTCTAGCGAGCGTGCGCACGTGACCGCGGCGAAAGCAACAAGAGATCGCGCAATAAGCGGCCACCGGGCACCAAATAGTTTTTAGAGCGAGATTCGCGATACCCTCTTCTTGCACAACGCCGGCTGCAGCCCGGTCGGATAATAATCCGCATCGATGAAAGTGAGCGGAGGCGCAATGCCGAATCAAGCGCGGGGTGCATCGGCTCCGGCACGCTCTAAAACTCCAAACAAACGCGGGTAGGCCCCAGGCGAGCTCGGCGTTGCCGCAATCCACGCGCTCCCCAATCAAGGAGGAGGGAAGAAGGAAAACGGGCGATCAAGATTTAATGGACATCGCGCGATCCGGGGACAGCGAAACGGACACCTGCCCGACACCGTCATTGTGTGCAAATTGCCCGGCTAGATTGCAGTGGCTGCTTGGATGGCGGAAGGGTTACTAATCCCTTAGAATAAGTGGGACAGGCTCGAGGAATCTTTCTGAATTCCATTTAAACGAAGAAGCTGCTGAAGAATCTGTAAAATCTGAGAAAATTTGGGAGGCTCGAAAGTCCTATCCTAAGATAATTTATATCAGTGATGAGCACCTGGCGACCCGCAATTGTTTAAATTGAAAATCTATATAAAAAATAACAAATTCACCCCATAAATTACAATTCTTTTATTAGTACATTTAAGTATTTAATATTGCAGCACCTGTAGAGTATTAGGTTTCTAGTTTTGGCCCACTACCGGCCAAAGGTTGCCCATCACTGATTTACATATTCTAAGAAAGACGAATCTAGCCTCCCACAGTGCTTCTGGAAGCCGCCTCGCCTAAGTCACACGCCATCAACAACGCACGCCGGTATTTACCAAGCAATCTGCGCCTGGAGGTAACCAAAGAGCGCGGGAGACTTGCAACAGACGCCATTAAATGCCCATCATCGCTCATAGCCTATTACTCGAAGATGAGCCCTGTGAAAGACGGTAAACCTAGCTGGGTTGGTCTCTAACCGCCGCTGCGGTGACGATCGATTTGCTAGAAGGACGCATAGGAAGGATCGGTAGATCCGGCGTGGGGTCGGGCCCGCGCACGGTTCACCGTCTCCCACGGATTCTGGGCCATCGGTGGCCACTAGAGCAAGTCCCTGGACAAAATTTCACGCGGGCCGCGGTGGTAGGGGTGAGGGAAAGTGAAAAGTACAACGTTAGGCAATTGCCGGCTGACTTGCTTTGGCCGGACTCGGCCGACTACGTCGCGGTGGCGCAACAATTTGGCATTCCGATATGCCATACAGCACCGTGTCCTACCACCACCATCGTCGCCACCACCACCGCCGTCAACATTGCCATGTCTAAGCACCGCGAACCGGCTGCATGCCTACGAAGCCTCACCTATCCGCTCAGCTACCTAGATTTTATCCCGCAATAGCATCGATCGGGGACCTCTCAAAGGACAGGTGACGATGGATGTCCTTTTCCCGTACACCGTTCTTCCTCACCCTCCGCGCTTCCCTCTTCTCCTCCGCATCATCCGCGGCTCTTCTTGGAGGACGTTCCGCAACCGAACGCTCGCGGGAGTTAGCCCACTGCGAGTGGGAGACGCGAGGAAAGTGCTTCCACGACAGTTGTTTGGGTTCTATGATGTAAATGAAAGGATCGGGTTGGGTAAACAGGTTCGTTCGAGGGCCGTGCGGGTGTCCCTGGGTCTTTGAGATCGTGGGTAGTAGGGGATGCTTCTGCGTGGATCTACTAGTATTCCTGTTTCAGTTGGACAATCGACGTAATCATGCAGAAGCTGCTGAAGACGATCTTTGAAAGTATAGGTCACTATAGGTCATGAATGTTGTGGTTGGAGAGAGGTTATGAAAACTGTAATGGAGCGGCGTTCTCCAAAAACTTCCCCGGAGAATGGTTTCATCCGGGACTGCAAGCTTTCTTGCTGAGTCGCTAGTAATGGTAAAAAGAACGCAGGGGCGGATTTGGAGATTTGACGTCCCTAGGCTAACAAGCGTCTGTCGCCCTTTCTGGGAGATATCAGATTTTTTAATTTGAAAGAGTCGAAATAATTTTTAAATTTATTCAGTGACATGTTATTGCTAATTTGCTAGATGACAAAATGGTGAATTTTTTTAAAGTCGCCTCAAGCCTATTAGACGGCTAAAATGAATGGTTTCTTTTGGGTTGGATTGAAGCACGACTAATAAGTCATACCATTTGCACGGTTTTCAATACTTTATTCTCGATATAACAAGCGTTTTAAGACCAGGAAACCTTAGAAATATTAAAAATTGAAGGAAATACAAAGCGCCAAAGTGGGCGCTGCGCAATGCGCGCGTCAAGGTGGTGAATGTGATTCCGGTCGAATGACTCATCTGAAACTAAAACCATTGTCAATGAATATTCTCTGACTAAAAGTCTACAAGGTGGACCTTCATTGAAAAATTTTAACAAAAATTCACGAAGTAATTAAAAAAAAAATCAACTTTAAGCATAAAATTTTTTAGAATTCTGCGATCTTAATGAGCGAGCTCCACCTCGTGGAGAAAAGTGTTTTGTAGATTCAGTTAAATTTCCAACTAAAAATATTAATCCGTTCTCGACTTATGCTGTTCACCGTCTTCACGCGCAGCGCCCACTTTGGCGCTTTACATTTCCTTCAATTTTTAATGCTCTTAAAGTTTCCTGGTCTTAAAATGCGTGTTATATCCAGAATAAAGTATCGTAAATCGTGCAAATGGTATGAATTATTAGTCGTCCACCAATCCAACCCAAAAGAAACCGTTTATTTTTATTGTCTAATACCATTTTACCCCCTTAAACCTCTTTCAATTTCTCCCTCCGAAAAACTCCAACCCCTTAAAATTTGCCGCCCCAGACTGCAGCCTACACACAAATCCGCCCCTGAAGGAACAGTGAAGATAATGCAACGTTGTATGGGACGAGCCACTATGGTCGAGCGATCGAATCGCGCGCCTTTTACTGAACTCGGGCACTCGGTCCCCTAACGCGTTTGTTTCGGTGGCGACCGCGTTATTTCGTGCACGATTAAATTACTGGTCTCATAGCCGTGCAACGAAAATTCACTTTCTACGATTTAATCGATCGTTAGCCAGCGTTGCGCCAGATTCTTTGCGGGGCCTGCGGTGGCCGGGCGAACCCCCGCCACGGTGTGACTATGCAAAATGTTGCCGATTATCCTTGCGCCATTACCGCGATCGTACATAACCGTGCAAGTCCATTAATTTGCCGGTGTAGGCGAGCACCTCGTCCGCGCGCATATCCTCGCGACACGAATCGGCTTGCGACACTTTGCACCTCTAATGCGCCTGCAATGCCACGTGACCGCGCGTTGCCAAACGCGGCTTCGTCGATTATAACGGGCGCAACAAATAGGTACTTACTTATCTCGCGAACGGCGCGTTGCATTGCGAATTCATCGAACAAATAATGCACTTGATTGGTCGGAGATACTTTGTGGTTGGACTCGGTGCTAAAGGCTATGTATGCAGTGGCGGAATGGGTCTGAAATATTGGTTACAAAGAAGGCAGAATGGGCCCACCCACAACTATAAGGCTATCATTTAATTTATATAAGAAATAAATAACATTTTGTAAAAATACATAAGTAGCAAAAAAGTAGGTTCCATTTTTTTTTAAATGAATGTATAATTTTTTAGTAATTACAGGGTGTAAGGCCACTTGCCATCGGGCAAGCTGACACCCTGGCCAATCCGCCACTGTATGTATGAAGGATCTTGTAGTTTTCATGATACACCACTTTCATAGCGATATGTCCGAATATAATTGAATAAAAATACCCTGACGCGTGGAAAATTCTATATCCAGGTGTCTACACTCAAGGTTACCATTTTGAGTAGGTAGTGGTAAGTAGATTGTTACCAATCGATGCAGTGTAACAATAGGTGTAACTCTGAATCAAACTTAATTAAATCGCATTTGTCGCCTAGTCCAACCCAAAAATGGTCCCTCCTAAAAAAGACACCCCAATCATACTTGAACTCTTACACAGGCATCGTCATCCTCACAATGTACACAAGTTACACAATCTTCGCTGATCGTTGCTCGAACGAACATTAACCGATTAACCTAGGAAATCATGGGAAAACTCTAATAGCTCACCGTCAGCAGGAGAAGGCGCGACTAAATGCCTTTCCGTTCCATTTGCAGGTGCAGTTTTTCCTGGTGTTCGTGCACAGCACCCAGGCCCTGGTCTTCGACTGCGGCTATCCGAAACTGATAGCGGCCCTTCTTCTGCTCCACTCGTCGATCTTCTTCGTCCTGTTCTCCGACTTCTACCGGCAGGCGTACAGCAGGAGGAGAACGAAGAAGGAGCTGAAGGACGAATAAACGAGGGGACTTAACGCGCACATACCAGAATTTCTCCCCCGATACACTCCAACGACCGCGTACGATCGAAGGACTGCGGATCGGCTTTGAAAGAAGAGTGAAGGGACGCTTGGCCACGTGCTCGCACCATCGTGATATCCGATTTTCTTAACTCTACGGGGCAAGGTGCAATTACCCTCTCCCCCTCCCGTTGAACATTAGAACAACTATTTAGCAAACTGTTCGATAGAGCCTCTGGGTACCAGAAGATCCATACTCCCCGTTGATTAGATTGTTTTACCGATAATCACGCGAAACTAGTCATCTGAACGGTTTGAAAGAATCGCGCTGGAAGCTGATCCGCGGTCCCGATCGTGAGCAAGATCAAGCTCGATCGATCCGTTGGGGTGGAGCTTACAGATTCCTTCCGTAAGGAAGAGGACTTCACTTGTTATCCCACATGTCCTCCGCAGGGCATCTCAGGTCTCGCGAACAGCTCGGACCAGGGCTTCCGAGGCACTCGTTCTTGACCCACGACCGATTCTCCGGTGCGGGCAAGTAATTCGCAGCATCGGGATTAACGAACGGATCGAGCTCCTGGCTTCAGCTCGGCTCACGTGACGCGAGAAAGTGCATCGAAAACCCAGAATCGACGTAGCTTCGTACATCGATCGGTCCTTGGTGTCGTTAATTTAGTGGTCCGTTATTATTATTACTCCGTTTCTACTCTAAGTGTTGCGCGCCGATCAGGTCTGTAATTAAGGTAACTGTAAATATAGGTGTAGACTTAGGGCGCGCCGAGGGGCATCGCCTTCGCGGGGCTATTTAAATCTCGGGGGCGGTTTGGACTAATTCTTTGTATCGGCAGGGAAACGAAGGAAACTCAGCCGAAAGGAAAGTGCTTTGGGGGACACCACTTGACAATCAGTGCAGGGTAGCCCGCGAGATATTTTAAAGCTAAAACGTCACACATCCAATCGATCTACTTTCAGCCCTTATCGAAATAAGCAGTGTCTGCTCAGTGATGAAGCTGTAGAAGTGTAGACTGTCTGCGATGCTCAATCCGCATCTACCTGTTGCCATACCGGTCATTGTCCATCAACAACTTAGCACACTTGATACCAAAAGACTAAACAGCGTTTATTACGAAAAGGGACACAAGCCTCACACTGCGAGAGATTTGTAGATTATCTCACGCGCTACCCTGCACATGGACCAAACCACTCTCAATGGCCCATTCCGCGACCACAAGCTCAATCTTCTATTTACGATTATTTATGCGTTGTTTGATTATCATGTAACCTCGAGTGTCTGTAGCAACCTCTTAAACATAAGTCGCGAGAAGAAACGCTCACGCGTCGTACGGCGGCGAGCCGGGAACGGTGTCAATCTCTATCACGGTAGCCGAGACAGGTGCAGGTGAGGCGCGCTTTTACACACGGACACGCTGCATATCTGTCTAAAAACGAAATTCCTCTCACTAGTGAGCTGCCTGGCGAACCGATGGATCTAGAGCGCAACGTTCCTTGCGAAACCTGGCTATTAAATCGGATTTCGTAGCCGCGCGTGAACCCCTGCAGGTTTCCGCGAGGATCGCTCTCGTTGCGGGATTCACGCGTGGATTGGAAGAATGCAGTTGATAACGATAGACAGGGTGTTGCATTGAATCAATGGACATCACTTTCGGGGCGAATTGAGGCATTAAGAGCAAAAAACGGACTAACCCACATTGAAAAAAAATTAATTTTTCCTATTTTACATGATTAGTACAGCCTCTTGGAATACATTGCTACAAACTCAATTTCGTAAAGAATGTGGGTCAGTCCGTTTCTGTTCTCACTGCCTCAATTGAGCACTGGCCTTTCGTATAATAGAATCTAGTTTGCAATCAATTTGGTACACGAAGGATGAAGCTGTGATTATAAGCAGCTTTGTGGAACCAATCACGTTAGCTGAGTTTGCTCGTACTATCTAATAGACGCGCTATATTCGCCCCTGAAGTTATGCCCCTTGAGGGAGTGGACCACCCACACGCGCATTTCGTCCGAAATACCTATCCACCTTGATCTGTCCAAGTAGTCCAACTATTAACGTACTGATATCCGAAATTTAAACAGCTGTTTTCCGAGCTGTTAACATCCAACACTCCACCGCTTTCATCCCCCAACTGCTTTTACGACCTCACTGCATTCCTCCCATCCACAATGCGACCGGCTGATCGTGTGGCACGTCTAGGGGTTAAACACTCACTCGAATTCTTTCGGAGGGAAGACAACGAAACGACGGAACGCTAGCGATTAAGGGACAACCCCTCCGCGGACATATGCAATGCTTTCTCCGGCAGCCAGCTGAGTGCAGACACTTTCTACCTTATCGATCCTCTCGATACACCCCTTGAACAGGGGTGGGCGGACGCTGCATACCCTGGCTGCGTGGAGAGAGCGAGCGTGCGCCCTGACGATACGGTAATTTTCATAAGGGTTTCGCCTCGAGCCTCATCCTAAGATCGTAATTTATTTTTAGTTTGCGTCTCGCACGCGACGAAAGTTCTTTTGTAAATATGTAATTCCTTTTTTATGTAATGACAAATAAATACCAGTAAGTTACTCACATGAAGGGATTATGGGGGCACCTACGTGTTAGATACAAGTATCGGAAGTGGACGACCTCGGTGGTTTCGACTTTCGCAACCACTACTTGAAGATTACCAGTAAGGCTCTGAACACACTGGGATTCATTGCTAGATTTGCGAGACATTTTAGACGCATAGAAGCGCTCAAACATTTATACTTTGCCTTCTTTAGGCCCCAAGTGGAATGTGCCTCAGTAGTCTGGAGTCCGAAACATAACCAATATATGTATTGGTTTAATTGAAGTGGTGCAGCACAGGTTCCAGGGCCCTGGGTAACCCAATGTGTATCACTGACCATGGCTATGGTCCTGCATGCATTGGGAATTACTACTCTCGTAGGCTGGTTGTGGATATGACCTTTTTGTTCAAGATCGTTCACGGTCAGGTTAATCGTCCTGAGCTTGTGGCATCTCTAAGTTTCCTCGCCCCTCAAAAGCAACTACGACAAGGGTCTCTCTTCGATTTTAGACAAATCAATGTCTCACGGATATTGACTTGTTTTCAATTTCTGTTAACACCCTTCCAAATCTGCTGCATAATCGATGTGTCGCACGTTTGTTACCTAGGTTTCAATGCATACTGGTTGTGTTCCTCAGACTGAATAATTTTGCTGATGTTATCTTCACACTCTCTGTATACTAAAGGATATTTTATCATGGGCAACAATAATAATATAGCTTACGAACAGAAACAGAACAGGATAAATAACATCTCTTGTCATTTCTACTGATTTGTACAATTTAAATCCTTTATTGATGTTAGTTATTTACAATGTCGAAAGCTGGTTGCTTTCGGGTGTATGTATCCTAAAAACGAGCAACGACGGATCGAGTTGTAATCTAAGCTGTTATACCTTGTCCTTTGCTCTTTTCTCTCCTACGAAGTCTGCGCTCTCTTTCGTACTCTTTCATCCTCAGAATACCACTGAAACAATCACCGATGTCATTATACAGGTCTCGAGCAAACCTTAAGACTATCGCGAGCGCACGTAAAGCTTCACAGGCGACTCACTCGTCAGTTTGGCATTCTAAGTACTCGTTACGTTCGGATTTACAGGCCTTCACGAATGGGTAATGCTGTCTTTGACACTGCAAATAATCTATGTACTTGTGAGCGCAATAATCCCTAAAATACAGTGGAACACGGGCAGCCCTCATCTCTTGATCCGTTGCTACCATAACTGGAAAGTAAAATACATATACACAATATTTCCAGATGAATTAACATACCCAGCTAATTATTAATGAATCTTTCGCATATGATTCAAAACCGGAATCTAAAATACTTTCATTATTCTTCCTTATAAAAAGAAATATTTGAATAAAGAAATATTTGATCCCCAAGGATAAACACCAGATCAAAAATCAGGCTTATTCCTGCAAGACACAAGCTTCAAAACTTCAAAATTTATTGCAATTTCTACCATCACCCTGATTCTAATATTCTTGAAAGTTAATTAAAAATCTGCTCAAGACATTTATTAACATACTCTTACAAACAATGGCGCACCCAGAGGAAAAGTTGATGGACCCCGGCGACCCCCAAAGAGGAGACGTTGTAAAAAGAAAAGAAAACTGGATTTTATTCTCTAAATAAATTTTTATAATCACCTAACAAATTTTATTGAATTTGCATTAAAAATATTTTCCGCTCCCTGAAGATTAAATCCTGAGTGCGCCACTGCTTACAAATCTATGTTCCATGTTCACCCAATGTTATTAATTACAAGCGTTCACTCAGAAAAGAGAATCATGAGCAGTTCTTTTAAGAATACACTTTGAACCGTCCATGCAGAATCGGAGTTTTTGCAGCATAGTTATGTCATTGGCGAAGCTTTTACGATATGAAAACAATGAATGCAATTCGATCGAATCTTCTAACAGTAAGAGCGGAACAGTGATGGTTTAACGCGATGGGTGAAACGAAGACGTCGTTGATGTAATCGAGGGATAATTAGCGCAAAATACTGGCGAATAAATTTGAACTCGTTGAGGGTTAGGACTGCATGAAATACTTGCCTCTCTTCTTGCGGCCATTGGGAAATCCAATTTGCTGGTCGAACGAGGATGGCTTGTGAGATTCGGGGTAATCATCACTCGCGACTGGTCTCAACGCGTTACCCATTTCTGTTACAAAATTCTATAAAATTACGGTGGGAACAGTGTCTATCCGAAAATGTAAAGCAGAACACTCCGCGCGATGCTGACATCTAGCGACACTAACTTACGTAACTCGTAAGCAGAAATTCTGCTGCAGAATACGCAGGGAAAATATTTGGACGTTGGAAACGCGTGCACGAGTCTTATTCGATTTCTCTTCGTTCGAAAAGGAGCTCGTTAAAAGGGCAGACGATTTCTGATGCCAGTATCTACGGGATAATAAAGTGGTATACAAAAACTTCTGCAGATATTGGTTTATTGAAATTTCACTGAAATAAACATACGCATGTATTAAAAATTTGGAGTGAGTTTGGTGGCGCGATATGTTTACGCAGTCGCTTCAGGGCAATTGGGTATCTCAATGGTTTTATTCTCGCCAATGTGAATTGTTTGCAAACAATGTTCAGTTTGTGTAGCACGCAGGTTCTTATTAGCTTAACAATCTATTTTCAATCCCACCAACAGTATCGATCGAATACTTACAGCGATAAGAAAAATTATTCTTGTACAACCTAAATCTGTGAATAATCTACAGAAACTTTAATCGTCCTCTTCTTCCATTGCCTCGGGCATCGAGTTTCCTGGAACAATCGAGCGGACACAGTCAGTAAAATCAAGCGCATGATATTCGCGATGTTACGAATGAAAGGCGATACTACCGTTTTGTAATCTATCTTCACTGGGCATGTGTCCGGCTTGAAGCAATTTACTAAGGCGCTGCACTTCCTCCAGGGAAGAAGCATTGGTGATCGCTTCTCTGATTTTGTTGCGCTCCTCCGGGGTAGTTAGAGGTTTATCCGCAGCTGTTCCAGAAGTTTGCGTCTTAGCTTTCTTGGCTATCTCGCGAACCATTTCTTTTCCTTTTTTACTTCTGAAGTAAACGATAGCCGCATCACGCTCCTTCAGTTTAATTTTCCTAAAATCTAGAAGCCTCAGCTGCGGGAACCTGTATACGACGTACTGCCTGTACTGAGGTTTCGCGGAGACCGGATTCTGCAGCAGGCATAGATTTGTCAAACTCTTCAGCTGCGTTAGTGGCTCCAAGTCGCCGAGCTCTTGAATCATATTCCCAGTTAACATTAGGGTCTCCATGTTGGGTATACAGTGCTCCAATCCCTCGCCGATTCTTACGATACGGTTGTTGTTGAAGAAAAGTGTTTTGATCCGCTTTAGGAGAGGAAAACCATCTAATTTTCGGATATCGTTGTCTGAGAAGTCTATGGTGTCGAATTGATCCTAGAATTAATGCTTTTTATTAATAATTGATTAATCGTGAAACAGTAATGATACGAACGCATTTGCGTCTTGCACGCGAATGACGTCATCAGCCATCACAAACGTAAATAAAGGTCATGTCTAACCAAAACGTGCGTAAACATGGTCAAAAAAATATTGAGGAAGAGGCATTTAGCGATTCGAATACTAACCAGCGTGGCACCCAGGTTTTCAATTGTGGGTATTTTATATCCTGCAACGAAGAATAATTAAGAGAACGTTAATAAATTGAAGAATTCATGACAGTTTTTAGGTTATAATTGCTTTATGAACGTCGTTTATGTACCTCTGAGATCTAATTCGCGATCCTTTACAGGATTGATATACTGCATAGACTGCTGTATTAAATCTGGCGTTAGTTTAACCATCTTTTAGTAATATTCTCTATACTTAATATACAAATTAACATCAAGCGCGCAATTAATAATCACAACACTCAGTTCAATGAAGTTCTCTGTGGAAGTTGGACTCTCGCAGTTGGCAATTCGGAAATGCGCGCAGTGTGGCCAACCTTCGTTTGAAAATTCCAAATTTGTTATCACTTGCCAGTATTCAAATTACGAATACATAATATGTTAAGTCTATCAAGTAATAATACACATAAAAAATAGTATATCAAAGCGGTAATCATCAATTTTCGTTGAAAAACTGATTGCAAGTAGGCTTAACAATTATGATAGCTATAAAAGCATTGCAACATAACTTTATTCTGTTTCTTATTTGAATTTTCTAAATCTAAGCAATTTTATGAATGAAGTTAAGGGGTAAAGACACTGTAGAGTAGGGTGCACCTTATTCACTCTTGTCGAAAAATAATTTTGAGATTTTTTACGGGGACACCCCCAGGATTGTGCCATTGGGAGAAAAAATAATGTGTGCAAAATTTGAAATCGATCTGAGAACGGGAAACCGTGCCTCACCGCATTTGAATCTTTTAATTTTTGTAACTCGTTTTTCTCCATTGTAGTATATCGTTAATATACATTTTTATACATCGTTAAATTTGCCTTTTTACGCTCTGTAATAATATGGAATCAAAGTATAATATCACTTTAAAAATAAAACATGACCTTGAAATCTCAAAAATTAACCATCAAAAAATACTTTTTTCGTTGGCATTATATTTACGTTGTCAAACAGTATAACTTTCGTCTAAATTTTTTTTTCATATAATTATAAATAACAAATTAAAGGAAAAAGTACACCCGAAATGCACCAATTTTTGCATATATTTTTCAATTTATTTTAAAAACTAGGGCTCTAGAAGAAAATGCAGCAGACACAACCCCCTCCCTCCCCGCAAAACATCAACAAAAGTGGTAAGTCACGTTTTGTTTTCAATACAGAAGACAACAAACAGTGGCGGGCGCATCCTTTGCCGCTCAGCGACAGAATCGCTTTAAACGCGCGTGACTACCACTGCCGGCGCCGTACATTTTGCCAAACTATTTCGCTCTGGTATTGAAAACGAAACGTGACTTACCACTTTTGTTGACGTTTTCCGACGGAAAAATGTCTGCTGCATCGCGTGGAGTAGTCAGATTTTCTTCTAGACACTTAGTTTTTAAAATAAATTTAAAGATATCTGCAAAAATTGGTGCGTTTCGGATGCATTTTCCCTTTGATCGTTGTTTAAATATATTTTAATGGTAATAATGCAATAATAACTTACATCGATGAATTCCGGAGTGTTGATAGAATACTTTGACGGTACAAGCAACCGAATGACTATTACTGTTTGAACACGAAAGATATTAAAAATTAAAAATTTGCATTTTTTTAAAAACAATTTTTCGAAAACTGAGGGTGATGGCGAAAAACGGTTTGTGAATTCGTATTCAGTGCACAAAAATCTATAAGAAACGGGTATTGAATGTTACAAGTCCAGATGGCTGTTGAATAATTATAATTAAATTCTTGCATGAGTTTGACTGCTCGTTCGGCCGAATCGTTTACTGCTAAATTATTTACTATATTTAATCCAATATTATAATGGGGATCATTTTCCCATTCTAGAGAATCTATATTTATAAAAACTGTTGGAACAGTGTACTCCTAATGAAAGTATCGGAAATTTCATTAAAATTTTGAAATCTGTTATTTATAAATATATGACAAAAATTCTTAGACAAAAGTTGTACTGTTTGACAAGGTAAAAATAATGTCAACGAAAAAAGTTTTTTCTGAAGGTAAATTTATGAGATTTCAAGGTCATGATTTTTTTTTTCTAAGTAATCTTATTCTTTGATTATATATTGTTACAGAGCGTAAAAAGACAAATTCAACGAGAAAAACGAGTTACAAAATAAAACAATTTCAAATGCGATGAGGCACGGTTTCCCGTCCTCCGATCGATTTCAAATTTTGCACACATTATTTTTTTCCCCAATGACACAATCCTGGGGGGGTGTTCCGAAAAAAATTTAAAAGTCGAAAAATAAAGTCCACCCTACTGTAGAGCCCGAAAACTTCTGAAGAACAGTGTATCGCGGCCGGAAAGATTTCTCCCTCAATTTTTGACCTAGAACAAAGAACCAAATTTTGTTTAGTTCTATATAAGATTATCTCGGGAAATACATAAAGAAATTAAAAAAATATTGATTTTTGTAGGAATGGTGCGCGATTGAACAAAACACGGAACTGCCACAACCTCGAAATTGTTGTAACGTTATGTTCAATCACGCACCATTCGTACAAAAAGCAGTATTTTTTAATTTCCTCGTGTACTTCCCGAAATAATCTTATATAAAACTAAAAAATTTTTGGTTTTTGTTCTAGGTCAAAAATTGAAGGAGAAATCTTTCCGGCCGCGGAACACTGTGTTTCAGAAGAAGCTTATTTTGTTGAGCTGTGGTGCCGCCATGTTGTGTTAAAAAAATTTTTAAAAAATTGTGATCATTTTGAATTTCTTCAAACAGAATTTGCATTCCATTCACTATACTCGCATAAAAAAATTCTTAAAATCAGGCTGCCTTTCCGGACTCTACGGTGTCATTACCCCTTAATTCGATACCGATCCACAAGATTAGGTGTTATTATTTTAATTTAAGTGTACGAATTACGGTGCGAGATAAAATAGGCGAAATAAGCAGGAAGAATAACGATAAGGCAACAGCTTCCCAAGAAGAGAATAATTTAATGAATTAATATGACGACAGAATGAAAACTTTTTCCATTACTTAGTTAGTAACAAATATAATTCGCTCGGTTACGAGCGATAATAAAACCAGTTACGTCCGACGATCGGTGAAAATGCAAGGAGTGCACGTTTTCTTACGTGGGCAACATTCACATTAATTATTACATCGCTTACCATTTACAGCCATTCAACAGCGCCATATAGAATCAATTAATCGACCACAGTGTTGCTATAATGTAACGACCTCCGTTACGTTCTGGCCTCATTCAGCTTGACCTGGAAGAGGCATTACAGATTCAAGCGCAGCAAAATTTCCATTATTCAAGAACACTATTCGAGCATAGGGGGAGTTCCCCTAGTGCTGAACGGTTAAGGTTTCTCTTAAATAAGAAGAAAAAAATATTAAATTTTTTTCATTCTGCGTTATTAACAATATTAGAAATTAAATTGAATCAACAAAATAATCCACATTATCATAATAGTTAATTTAAGGGGTTACATACCCTTGACAGGTTGGAAAATAGGGTCATTTTTATGATTTTTTTTTCATATAAAGAAACGTCATATTTGAAAATCAAGATATACATCTTGGTGTGTATAAATTAAGATGTATTCTCTTGAAAAAGAAATTTGATATCTCACGAAATGGTGCTACAGCAGCCCCCTCTCTCAATGCCTCTTCATAGTTACATCATTTACGGTACCAAAACTATCTCAGAGACTCCTGGATCGATTTGAATAAAATCTTGCACGAATATTCTTAAGACAATAATCTAATATCAGCTAACCAACAAAAATCCGGTCATTTGTATTGGTTACTTACAAAAAATTAAATTTCTTAGAATTCTGATATTCCTTGCATCAATCGATCAATCATAGGAAAAAGTGTCTTATAGCGTGGATGTGGTGGATTGACTCGTTTACTAACAGTTTATTCTTCACTGCGGCGTATACTAAAGGCATGCAAAATTCCCGGAATGGATCCGCGGACACCCCGTACATATTCCGGTTATAGGTATTATCGTCAATGATTTAATTCGTCCTTGAATCGCACATTTCCGACAAGTTTCCACGTTACATGTCGATTACTGGCATCCGAGGCTGCCGCCGACGGTATAATAAAGCGCGCATAATCCAAATGTTTAATACAACGCCGGTATCAAAGTTAGAGTTCATGGTCGTACAGCTCTTATTAGAAATTCTGATGCCGCAGATGGGTTCCTGTTTACTCGAATTGGTTCGCCATGAAGACGCCGCGCCGTCGAATCACGCGCGGCACCCGATCGGACGGCACCGTGCGTTACGTTGCAAGATCGATCTATTCGAGTAGCAGAATTCAAACTTTGCCCGGGGCACGCACGATCACGGCCCCATTAACACTTTTAGAGACCGTAGGCCAGGCCTGCACAGGGAGCCTTTTTCAGCGCCTAGCGGCAAGCAACCAGCTGTGCGCCGCTACTAATGGTAGAATCGGTGAGGAGAACTTCAGTAGTGTAGGTTGGGGCTCGTAGGCGCGTAGCGTAAGTATATATGGCTGGGTTCCTTGTGGGGCCCCAGTGCAGAGCAGGTCCCGTAATATAATTCGGTGAGGTTATGAAATTTCCAAAACATTTGCTACTGCCGGCATTTCGTACGACTTGACGGTTCGATTTTACTGATAATAAAACAATTATTGCTAATGATACTTATCTTTTCAGCGTCACATAAAATAATTAGAAAGTTAATAATATAAAAATAAATAACTCGGACACAAAGAAAACAAAAGTTTAAGTAACGATATATATCATTTATAAAAGCTAAAACATGATATATGAATAAATATATACATATGTACATATATACATATGTCACCGAATTATATTACGGAACCTGCTCTGCACTGGGGCCCCACAAGGAACCCAGCCATATATACTTACGCTACGCGCCTACGAGCCCCAACCTATACTACTGTAGTTCTCCTCACCGATTCTACCTTTAGTAACGGCGTACGACTGGTTGCTTGCCGCTAGGCGCTGAAAAAGGCTCCCTGTGCAGGCCTGCCCTAGGCCTAGGCCTAATAGGCGCATCATGATTATGAAGCCCCACAAACTTGTCAGCTGCCTCTCGTTTTTATATTACGAATTTAATATTTAAAAAAAGTATTTTATTCTGTAACTAGGTATAACTAGGCTGTTTTTTATGTTGTTGTTTTCGAGGAGTAAGGTTTTAAAATATGACCCTTTAGAGAGTGAGGCTCCAGCTCGCACCTAGAGTAGATATCCCTATTACAGTGCCTTTATATTTAAAGAAGCTGTACAAAAAAACTCGCATAAATAAATGAGGAAAGAATTTTTTTTTAATTAAGTTAAACTGTTAATGTATGTTAATGTATGTGTTACAAACTAGAAGGTCACATTCTTAAACAATTAAAGCATTATAAAAGACAATTAAAAAATGCACATTACAGAAGTGAATAAATTGATAATTCTCATGATTTGCACTTATGTAAAGTGTTAATTATATCATAAAAGCTTCTAATTTTATGAAAAAATAGCAAAATGAGCACATCTGGAACGTTTCCGTATTTCTTGAAGTAAAGCCAGTAGGGGAGAGGTGGGATGAAAGGGACATTTTTGTTTAGGACCACATAGTAAAAAAACTAAATAACCATTCTAGTTCTAATTGGTACCATTAGAAAGGCCAGTTATCTGGCTATAACAGTACACGGTTATATTAAGCTTCTCTCTATATTTACATGTCTTATTTTTCGCTTTCTAAAAGAGTGTGTTTTGTCCCTTTACATAAATTGGCTGTATTGAAAGAGACACGAGTGTTTATGAATGGGACAGTGTAATAAAACAAGGTAATATTAATATTATTTCTTTAATTATTATTTCTGCTGATACCGAAATCGCAGTATTGATGTCGACAAGTCTACAAGTCGACGTTTTTCTCAAGTTACATAAATACCACGGCATTGAAAAAATATTTGTAACTAACTTTACATTAAGCTTACATACTTAAGTAACAAAGAATAATACTCACATTAGATAACAGAAGATAATACTTTCATTAATAACCAAACACATATTTCTTAGATTAATCCAAACTATGTTAATTTTTCGAATTTCGTTTTGCAGCTTTGGGAACATATTATCGTGATGTTCAACTATTAATTTATTTAAAAAAAAAGAAGTGGGGACACCTCTTAAGGGGGAACACCTCTGTGACGGTCAGAAAAGTAAGCCATTTTTAAGAATTTTTGTCGGGAATAATTTACAGGTTTCATATAAAATTGTTATTACCTACCATTAGTACACGGTCTTAAGAGACTATAAAAAAAGTGTGTAGAAAAACATGCATAAATTTTAATATATTAATTAATCTTCCAGGCCCCTCACGCGCGCTGGTCGAATGTGTAACTATGGAGCAGCAGGTCCGAAATCAAATTTCATTATTTTTTTATAAACTATATGAGTACAGTTTCCGCTGCACATACGGATTCTGTGACCGAAAAAAAAAATTGAAATCCGCTCGACAAACCGTCCATCCTATTCGCGGATTTTCGAAACTTTCCCTCTAAAGCGCACCATTTTTACAAAAATAATTTGTTTAAGAAATCGATTCTCCGTGTTCTCCGATATTTTCTGCAAAACTATTGGAATGTTTACTTTGGAAAGGAACCGAGGAAGGCCTGACCGATTTGCAGGCATTTCTCGAAGCCTTGGGCTACTTAAAGTGTTAATCAATTTTTAATTAGCCAGACGGCGCGTAATTATCAGACTACGCGGATAGGTCTCGCGATCGTAATTCGCCAGCTGCTCGATCACGAGGACTGGGACAATCGCAGAGAGAGAGATCGGTGCGTGAATTTCGCGCCTCTAACCTTGGGTAGACCGCACTCCGTGCCGGGAACGTTTGCTCGCGGCCGGCGCAAGCGGCCACGTGTCGAAACTCGAAACACCGTGCCCCCTGTGCGTAATTGGCACGTTCTCGAATGCGGAAGCAAAGTGGGTGAAACCATTGCGTCCGTCCCGCGTCCTGTTGCAGAACCGAGGAAATTGCGCTCTCTAATCTATCGCCTCTAAAAAGCGAGCAGCGAGAATGGCTGATCTGAAAAATATCGCGTACGATCGCGCCGTGACAGTTTCGCGGCTAGGTAGGCCGTTGCAAAACCATTAGCCCGAGCTCCTAAAATCCGCGGTAGATCAGAATACGAATGAGTTAGATCAGACGAGTTCGCTAGCATCCCGAATTGTTTCGTCAAATATGCACCGTTATCCAAACGTAACAATGCCCTTCGGTTTAATAGTGTCCATTTAAATATCATTTGAGGCACGTGTCCGGGCAAGAATAGAAGCAAAAGGAATGCCAGGACTGGCGATTTAGAGGAAAATTAATTTAAAGCCTGAGGGACTGGGAATTCGGTGGACAGGATGAAACCAGCGGGGGGCAGGCAAGAATCTTTGGAACAGGTACAACTGAGATTTATAGCGACGAAGGATTGCCTAAATCCTATGAATGGATTCCCCTATCGAGGCACCTTCTGCTCGATTAAAATCGCCAGTGACACTGACGGAACTGGTTTCCTTTATGCAACGCCTGCTATATTGTGTAACCGTTTGCATACGTAATTCGTACCGATATCTGTATCTATCGCTACCGAATGGAGACGTCATTACACGTATTTTCATTGTTTTCACTCATTGTATTTAGCCTGAGTAGTAGCACTTATCGTTGGCATTTTGATGGGCAACTAATTCCCAACTTGGAGATACTGTGGGCCAACGAGAAATACTACTAGAGTAATTAAAACGGCGCCCGACAATTATTTTTTTAAATAACAACAAACCGTAAACTTAGTGCGGCTTTAAAGTGACTTACACTGATTGTCCTCTGAATAATTTTGCCCAGTAATTCCGTGGTCAATATGAGCATAGTCATATATTGCTTACGTATGCAGTTTGGAAGTTTGAACAATAAAGAAGATTCAGAATTGCGTAACTGATTTCCTGGGAAAGGTGCACTTGCACTGATTGGCTTCTGAACCCTCCATGTAAAGGTTACCGCATTTCTTCACCAGCAAACCGGGGCAGGTGAGGAGAAAAAGAAGGGGAGAAAATGAATTTTTTTTTAAAAAGAGTAGGTGCTTTTATTGTAGTGATTAATAAATGGCACACGATGATTAAAGACACAATAGTCATTACAAGTACGGCAAGAATCTATTCGGAAGCCAAGTCATATTTTTCTTGTACATAAAGCTTTCTTCAGAAATGTTTCGTTATTTTTAATTTTTAAATTCTTCATTGAATTTCATGAAAAATTAAGAAATAAGAAAACCGGCACGTGTTTTTAAATCGACCGGGACACTTGGCACGGGGTTGACAACCGGGACGTATGGTAATCGTAATTTTATAGTACGTAACATTAAAATACCGAACGTCAGCCAATTAACCTTCAGTGTTACCAATTCCTTTTGTTGTCTGATGACGTCGTGAAAAGTACGAAACCTCCGTTGCGAATGGAACGTGGCGGAATATTTTTTTAAAGATTTGTGGAGGTTGAGGTCAATGCTTAAGAAACTTTTATGCGGAATGTATTTGATTCCCTTTTCACTTTTAGCCATTGATGCAGAAACAACCGACAGGCATCGAAATATATAAAATATTTAGATTTATTGCAGTTCTAGGCCGAAAATTGTGATTTCCACCAATTTAAACTGTTTGTAGCTGCCAGCTACGTTAACCGATTTCGATGAAAGTTTCAGCATGTGTACAACTTACTTAAATCTACAAAAGGTATTTTTAAATTTGTATTACAGGCTCTGATGCAAAATACTTTAGTCCTTCACTATTTTCTTCGCTACTCCGACTAATTGCAAAAACAAAACAAGGAAACACGTCACCTAAGTAGAAAACTAAAGAAACCTTCTAGTTTCCCAAAAAAGCTCAAGTCTTTCGGACCAATTTTTAAAAAATGTTATTCTCTTTTAAAGGGTGCCCCAGTATTTTTGTCCGGCACTGTACAATAGCATGTTCGATTATAGTGAACAGCGATAATTGAGCCGTTGTTTTTTAAAGTAGGTATAAGTCCATTTTTTGGAAAAAATTAGTTAATGGTAGTTTTAGTCAGATATAGATATCCTGTTTTTATACTTATAATCACACAGTCAATGGTTTACAATATCTTCATAAATTAATAAAAAAATGTTGTACTGTAAAATGTTATCACGGGAATATTTTTTTTAAAGTGGTGTAAGTCCATGTTTTGGAAAAAATACTTTACTATGCTAAGTGTAAAGGAGAAATAAGATTGAAATATGAATAAGTTTGTTATTATTAGTTATCTTAACGAAGTAATTTACTTTTCATACTTGTTTATTTATAAATTCATTATAATATAACGAAGTAAGTAAGTAATGAAGACATGTATGTTTTCGTTTTAATTATTATTTTTCACATAAAAAAAAAAATTCCCCAAAAGTCAACTTCAATTAAAATATATATTTCAAATTGCTATTGGTTATATTTTTCATAATATGTTTTTATTGAAAGTGGTATAAGTTCATTTCTAGCTAAAAATCGTTTATTTTCTTTAACATTTTTATTGATTATTATTGCATAATAAAATTTAACAAGTTTACAGTTTTAGAAACATTACTCGAATGGATTAACGTATACAAATATTTTTAAGTTGATTCAAACGCAAACCCTTAAATATCTCAATGTATGAATAAATGGACTTATACCATTTTGATAAACAACGGCTCAATTGATTTCTGAGTATCCTCATCGATGAATTGCATGAAAATGCAGAGGTTGATGGCTACATATACGATTTGCATGCCGATGCATTTAGTTTTTAGAGTTATCCAGGTAGGTTCGTTCTTGATGCATTGGCTGTTATATTTAGGATATTATCGTTTCGCCACGTAATGGAGGCTTTTAGGCACCTGCGAGCCGAAGAATAAATCTTCCCAAGGTGTAAAACATTTCTCTTGCATAGGTTTCCTTTCTAAGGGGACGATCGAAAGATAAACGCTCAAAGTTGATCGATTCATCAAACGAATTGGAACAAGAAACTGGACTCTTGTCGAGAGCCAAAAAAAAGTATCTACTTGTTAGGATCTGCATCGTCACTGAAGGAACCTGTTCACTGACTGCATTCAAGTGAACATGAAAATATATGAAACACCTATGATGGATAAAAACTTCGACATCCTGTATGTTAAACCAGTCCGTTTTTTTCGAAATCATATTTATTAACACTCCCCTCATTATATATCTACTGCTCGACACTGTTCTTTCGCTGAATGTACGATCATGTATAAATTAATTGAAAAATAAATACCCAAGAAAAGGCATATATAATTCTCTTTAAAATCGTGCCAAAAGCAAATAAGACAGAGAGAACAATTTGAATACACGAAATTTACATCAACTTTAGAGGACTTTTAACGAGGGCTAATTTATTGCGACACATTTCTTGGACGATAAAGTCTGTCGCTTTGAATAGCCACTTGTTTACTGATTTCTAAATTTTAAACAATACGTCATCTTCTTCTAACTAATAATCGACGAGTCCTTGTAGAAAACACCCACTGCCAAGAATGAATTTTTTCTGGAAAGAGAAAAAAAACTTTCCTGACTTTAAATTATTTACAAAATTTGTTTTGATTGCTAAATATGCTTAAGTATGCAAATACATCACAAAATTTTCTATTGTTTGCATTAATATAGTCCAAATTCATGAAAAGAGGAATTGTATTTGTAGGAAAGCCTGTATGTGCCAGCTCTTAGTTGTAGAGAAAACTGAAAGTGCCATTTATTTAAATTTGCAAGCACTGTAAGTGTCGTTCCTGTTTACCTATCGCTTAATTGGCTCTTGCATTATTTTCTACAGATGTGGCGTTGAACTACCAACGGTCTCTACCATCTTTTAGGACTATTCGTAACTTATTTACAAAGGGAAATTGCATTAAAATTCTATACTACAGTATTACCATTGGCACGAACGCCATTTTCCGATGAAATTTTATTTTTATTTTGGCACTTACAGTGTTTTCCTCGAGAACTCATCAATAATGATAATTTAAAACAATGCGGTCTGCGTATCAGATGATACACTATTTACTTTACATGAATTTCGTTTAAATTTTCGCATGACCGATGGCTGAAAAATAGTGTTACATCAAACTCTACATACATAGTACATACGTATGTGGCAGAGCTGCTATCAAGAGCAGCTTGTGCGTACTTACATACCTCGTATGTTTTGCGAGTGATCCGCGAGAAATCAGCGAATTCATTAACACGCTCGATATATTTTTCTTTTTTCCCTGTCCTCGATACGCGGCACGAGGAAACTTACGTCGTAATTCAATGCGGGCTTTGTTTTCGTTCGTCACTTGCTTGCGTCTTATTAAATTCCATATCATTTCAGGCAAAATACGTGGACTCTCCGCGAAAACGTAATGTCTCAAGCAAAGATGATTATGAAACTTGGGGCGAGTTCTGGTGGTTGGCGGATGAGGGAATTTCCTCAGAAACCCCTGGATCGTTATTCCGGCTCTATTTAACTGGTTCTCATTCAGCGATGCTGAATCAGCACCGCCTAATTCAGAGGTTTCCGAAGTGTGGGTCGGGTTAAGCATTAAAATATGAGAGTAGTTCGCGTGTTCATTGGGAGAGTTTTGCTCGTCGAGAGTTGTCGGATGATCAATTCAAAGTCGGTTAAAAATCGCGGGAAATTTGTTGCGTCGCAACGATGAGAACACTTTAGGGCTCCTATATATTTTTTTAATTTAACTGTATCAATTTATTGCGATCGTAGTAACCGCCACTGGTGTATCTACGAAGGCAGACGAAGAACTAATTAATTTGTCCAGAACCACTTCGTTGAGAATGTATTTTGATCGTAAAAAATTTATACAGTTTTGGCTGCCAGTTCAAAACACGTGTCCAACACTTTCTACCACAGCTAAAAGTGCAAATCTAAACAGTTATTTCATTATTTTATTATTTTTTAATTATTTTGTCATTAGTTTAATGGAACATACAAGTTCCACGATATATTTCCAAAAATCTCATCTCTCGAGACTATTACCATTATTTGCATTTAATGGATATGTGTGAAGTTGGATTTTCGGCACAAATTCCGAAATAAACTTCAACTATCAAGCACCTTGCGTGGAAAAATAACACATGCCAATGTGGACGTCGAAAACGTCACCAGCAAAAATAGAAAACAGGTCTACTCTTCACATACACCTCATTATGTTTCCGATGAATAAATTTATACATTACTTTAGTGCAACCAATAAAAAAATTAAAATTACTAAAGCGATATTTTTTATTCAACCCCCTTTTCCTTTTAAAATATGTATTACAAAGCGAGTGGGTCGCGAAAAATTACCGTTCACGAACGTGGCTCTCGACCCATAAAAGTTTAGGAAGCCCCGATCTAATAATTATTATTATTATTATTATTATTATTAACGGGTATAGCCCTGTAAATACATTATTACAAACATGAGAATAAATAAGAAAAACTTACTACTAGGTTGCAAGTCGTTACACTTAACGTTGATTACGCCTACAAATATATACATATATACAAAGTGTACAAAGCAGTGTCACCCCTGACCGCTTTCAAGATACCTAAACACTGATGTTCTGAAGGATGTCAGAGATCCAGAGAAAATTATACATATAAATGATAAACTGTGTATGCAGATCTTACAGACGCGCCCGCACAGTGGTTCAAAAATGGGAAATTTAGGAAAAAAATTCGGTTCTCTATGTATTCTTATAGAAAATTTTGCGCTGATTCCGAATATACCCCATGTTCCTATACCTAAAATAAACGATTCATGTGTTTTTTGGCCGAAAACCATGGAAAATCACGTTTTTTCACATATTTTGCGATATTGAGCAGTTTTCTTCTGCCTCCATGTAATTTTGTCCCATAGAAAAGTTGTATAGAATTGAAATATGCGTTTTTTAAAATTTTTCAAATTTATTTTTTAACTGTCAATATTCGTTTTTTAACGGATTTTGTACTTGTACAATGTTTAGACAATTTTGTCTAATATATCTAAATATATCAGTCAACGATATATTTTCTGGATAACATTTTTTTTCGCCTCGAGAATCTTGTTATACGATGGGAAAATGTTATGGCCGATGTCTTTCACCATTTTTCTTTGTTTCGACAAAATTGTCTAAACATTGTACACGTACAAAATCCGTTCAAAAAACGAATATTGACAGTTAAAAAATAAATTAAGAAAATTTAAAAAAACGCATATTTTAATTCTATACAACTTTTCTATTGGACAAAATTACATGGAGGCAGAAGAGAACTGCTCAATATCGCAAAATATGTGAAAAAACGTGATTTTTCATGGTTTTTGGCCAAAAAACACATGAATCGTTTATTTTAGGTATATGAACATGGGGTATATTCGGAATCAGCGGAAAATTTTCTATTGAAAGGCGACACCCACAAGAGCGATCGACGGTCAACAGTAGCAATTAGGTATTAACCTTTTTTTACGAAAAAAACTTACAAAAACGTTTGCATACGGTACAGACGGTGATGGACGGTGAACATTTTTAATGGGAATTGTACCTCAAAATATGTACTTTCAAACCTTTCCAGTGTCGTTGCGGAGGTAGACGGAGGTACCTGAAAAAAAATGGTGATTTCTAAAACACCTCGGTATGCTTTGAGATATTGTTATATTCCGACAACAGTTTCAATTCTGCCTCTTTTCGGTCTACACTATGTAAAAATGAGTAATAAAACTACTCCGGAAAAAACAGGTCCACTTAGTGATATGTAGAAATTTTGGCCATACTTCTTTAGTGCGTGTTATTCCGCACTTGTAATCGGTTTTAGAGGCTGAGTGACAGGAAATGACCAATACATAACCGATAAAAAAACATACCTAAAAAAAACAATACGAAATTGTGACATGATTTTTTGACATTTTTTCCGCCCGATTCCCACTGTGCGCCGCCGGGGTAGGTATTTATGTCGTAATTACCGCAAATATGCGCAAAGCGATTAAAACCGATCCAAAAACGCACTTCTCGTTTTTACAGTAATCTGTTACCTAGCTAACCGGATAGGTATGCTAAAAATGTAAACGATGTTCTGTCACTGCATAATGTAACTCCGAGAGATGAACGCGTTAAGCTGGTTACGCACTTGCGACCAGTCGCCGGCAACTTGGTCGCCGAGAGACCAAAATTCGGGCAACCAAACGAAGCGACCAAACCGAGAAAGTCGATACCTATCAGTTTCGTAGCGAGCGCCAAACAGAATGTACGCCGAGGAGATTGTTCTAATTGTGAAGTGCATTGAAAAGAAAATGAATAAAGAAGAGGCAACATTCAGTGCATTCTTTATTGTAAGATCGCCGTAAGAAAGGAATGTTTACTGGCTTTCTCGTTCCCAAATAAATGCACCATTTCTTCTTATTGTTTTTTGAATGTCGCGATTGGAGTATTCGTTATATGATAAGTCCCAAATTGCCTTTCGAGATTCAATTTGCAAAATAAATTTCTGCGTATCGAAACTCATTTCGTTGCTTGCAGGTGTCTGGTCGCCAACAAAGTCGCTCGTCGTGTGGACGCGTGCATTGGAACACAGGGCACCTCGTTGGTCGCCGCGACCACTTGGGGCGAATTCCACTTACGCCCAAATCGCCCGTGATTTTCATTCAGCTAGGTTTTCCTGTACGCGACTGGACGCATCGTCAAGAATTTCAAAGTCGATTTTCTCGAAAATGAAGCGCAATAGCAAAAAATTTTATTCCTTTTTCTCGACTTATTTACTTGTTATAAATAAAAAAGAAAGAGTAACTTTTTTTCATATCGCGCTTCATTTTCGAGAAAATCGACTTTGAATTTCTTGACGTTGCGTTTAGTCGCGTACAGGAAAATCTAGCTTAATGAAAATCGCGGGCGATTTGGGCGTAAGTGGAATTCGCCCTAAGTCTCCCGTGCATCGCTCACATTTTCGTGGACCTTTTGAATTTAGTTTGGACGTTTTCGCGTCCAAACTTCTCACGTATGAATTCTCACTCGCCAAGAAGCGAAGAATTATTGCCAGTCGTTCTAGAACATTTGTAGCCTTCCTGAAATTTATATCCTTTTTTGCTACATTTGTCCCGATTATTAATATTAGTATTATTTATTACCGGACAAGACCAAATTAAACAATAAAGAATACAGCAGCATAAGTACAAGAAAAATAAGACATATAACCGGGAAAAAAATTGAATAAAAAAATTGAAAAATTAAAGATTGCACCTTAGTTGATAACAATTTTGCGCAGATTGCTTTTAAAAGTTTATATGGATCGACCGAAAAAATCAATGTGACCTGAATATAAATTGGCAACGCCGAATGACCCGATTTACAGGATCGCGAGCACCAAACTTAGATTTAGTGTTTGAGCAGTAAAAAGATGCCCAATTTTAAATAAGAAACAAAGATCAGTAATACGCTTACGCTCCGATAACGTGATAAGTTCAGAGGCGCATGAATTTGGTCATAATTATGATTATCGCTGTGCATATTAAGTTAATTAAAAACTCAAATCCATGTTTCCACTTTGATAAGTAGTCTACAGACAACCGCAACGCTGTGAACTGACGTTGGAGAGTTATGGGTATGGGTAACAGTGGACAGATTCAGAAATACCCGGGAATTTTATCCTTTCGCTTAGGGCTATAACGAATATTAAAATAATATAAGTATTCGAATATTTGGATATTCGAATACCAGAGAATTCGAATTTAAGATTCGAATGTTCGAATAATCAGGAGTATTTATATGAGCAGACTCTTTTGTGGAAACCTAAAACCCCATAAACGATTTTAAGGAACTATAATATTTTTATTTCTTCTTAGCTTATTACTCCTAATTATTCAAATATTCGAGTACTTATAATTATTCGAATATTCGAATACTCCAGACTATTCGAATATTCGTAGAAATTATTCGCATTCGAAATTATTCGAATTTCTCGCATTCGAAATTATTCGAATTATTCGAATATTTACAGCTTAATAATTACAGCTCTACTTTCGTTACACGCGCCCAACTTTATAGCACGGTTACTCGCGTGTTGTACTTTTTACAACATTGCGTTTTTTATCATGTTTTTGTTTTTGTGAAATTTTTACCTGCTCTTTGCTTTATTTCGTGTTCTGAATTTTTTCCGAGTTAAGAATACGACTTTCCTTTAAACATGCTTCTATATTAATAGTAAGAAAGCTTCCACAGCTTCTGCCACTTAAGAATCGGTCGCATTTCCTATGAATGGAATGGTTTGGCAAGACTGTGGATAATTTATGCACGGGAGTGGCAACTTGGGTCAAGTTCGCTTCACCATTTACAGTTTTACCACTCGATAGTAGTATCTCCGTCGCGGCCGGATGCAAATTCCAGGTGATCGTGGCAGATGAGGACACCGGGCAGTCGTTGTTCTCGCCTAGCACGGTATTTTCCAAGGTTTGACGTCACCGAATGCAAAATCAGGCAAGCTAAGGTCGACAAGCGTCTCCTCGCTGTCATATGTTTATCAGCCGACGGTCGATTAACACTTACATCGGCATCTATTACGTCAAATGTAAGCGGCAAAAACTGAGCCGGGCGAAGCCCCGAATCTGATTTAGAATTGTCGCGAAAGTTCCACTTCCGAATTCCGATCGCTCCGTCGCCAGTTACGAAATTGTAAGTATGGTAATCCGAATTCAAGGAGCTCGGGATCATTCAAATCCGTAACGATCGTATATCTGATATTACGCATTGGCGGAGATATTTCAAGATAATTCGGAAATTCGGAGTCAAGGAATTTGGCGACGATCGTTTGAAGTGGGGATTCGTATTTCCTGCAGGGACAGCTCCCTGAACGGGGAATGCTACAGTGATTTTTGGTCGTGTAAGAACAAGGAAATCTTGTGACTCCGTTAAATTCTATAAGGAAGGAACACAGGTATTTCCTGCGTTTTGTCGCTTATATTTTAAAAGAGTCAAACCCGAAGACCTGTCACGTTTATGGCTCCCTTGTAAACTAACTTGGTCTACCCATTCTCGAAGAACGCAGATCTGTGCCCGACCTAATGATAGGGGACAGGTGCTATAAAAGGGACAGGTTTTAAATGGGACAAATCAAATTGCCAAAATTCTAAACGCATTACACATGCAAGTTATTTTTCTGTTTATGTCAACACTAGTGCCCTGTCATTTGACGTAAACTTCACTGCGGTCTTATTTGCAACAGAGTAATAATCCGCGGTTCATGTTTTTCGACAGTAAAAGTAAAATTTTAAAAAAGCCTGTACTAAAGTGAAACGAAAATACTTAACAGGGAAGCTTAATTGATTATTTTCTTTGTTTTGTGGTTATTTTATATTAAACTCACTTATAGTGTTTTCATAACAAGTCTTAAATGGGACGACCGTTTCATGGCTGTCCTTCTCATACACGTGTACTGTGGACACTATATTTTACTTTCCTGTAAAGCTATTAGTGTATCATCTGATATATAGATGGCATTGTTTTAAATTATCAATTATTAGTTGGTGGCGTATTGTTTCAAATTTAAGAATTAATAAAGTGACTATTCAAAGCGGCAAACTTTATCGTCAAAAATGAATAATAAAAACATTAATTTGCAATATGAAAACGCACCTACCTATTTTAGTACAATTGATCTCATTTTCGCTCAAGTAGAATTTAATTTTAAACTATTTTAATATTTAACTGTTTTATAGATTTTTTGTATATGTACTTATATTTACCACTCCAATGTTGAACTTATTTTGTAAAACATAAATTTTATAAAAAATATTATTTTATAACTAAAAAAGCTGCTAAAGCTATCATTAATGTCACACTCTATGAAGATAGTAAAAAATATTGTTGATTTATAGTTCAAAGAATTTTTTTTTTCATATATTCCATTGTTTTGTATCATTAGGATTTACAATTATAATTGTAATACTTAATAAGTTTATTTTTATTAACGTACCTCTTTCATGACTTATAATGTCACATTTAAAACCACCTAGTTGTAAAAGGGACATTTCCCATTTATTTGAAAATCGAAGATTTTGTTATTTTCTATTATAATTTATGAATTTGTAATATACTTTTATTAAAGGGAAATAAACACGCTTTCAATTGATGTGCTTGCTTTTTAAATACCTATAATGACATTGTCAGAAATAGGCGCAAAACAAAAGTGTCCCTTTTATAGCACCTCTCCCCTACAAAGCAGTTGATTTTGTCGAAAATGAAGCACTTCCTTTTCAATTAATTACAACGAAATAAATAGAAGCTGAGGCTTGTTCTTTGACACCATATTTATTAATATCATGAGCTTTGACAAAAGCTCGACTGTTTCGCCAAAAATATGCATTATCGATGACGCTGCAGATGGACCATTACAGAGGCTTTTTAAAAAAGAATCCTTTTCCTTTTGTTTTGACTTTATTACTCATTAAATGGAAAATGTAATACATACAGAGATAATAGAATTAGAGTACAGACAAGGCAGCAGTAAGAACTGTTCATAAGCCTAATCTTAAGAACATAAAACTAAGAATTAACTATAATTACTACAAATAAAATAAAATGAACAAGACAATAGACAGTTGAAGCAAATCCGATAAAAAATCATCACGACTCAACATGGCCTAGCACAGGAAGGAATGACATGACAAGGTAGAACTGACACTAAGGGAAGTGTGGGAGGATACGTTGCCAAGCTGCGTGTTTAAATGACTGATAGGAGTCTAACTGTCGGAAGAGCAAGAAGGGAGTTACAAGAATGTGCAGCGTGATAGGAAAAAGAAGCTTCAAATTTGGAGGTACTGTGTGCAGGAATAGAAGAGATTGGTATCGGGTTGAAAGTAGGCCTGGGACTATTCGAATAATTTAATATTCGAATCTTTTACAAGTATTCGAATGCTGCGAATAAACTTCGAATATTTGAGTATTCGAATGTTATTATTCGAATACTGCTGTATTCGAATACTGGTGTATTCGAATTGTATGGTGTGAAGTGGGTCAAAATTAGCTTACAAAATTTCACCCTGACAAATGAACCTAAAGAACTTGATTTATAATTCACACCATACTATTCGAATACATCAGTATTCGAATACATTAATATTCGAATACATCAGTATTCGAATACTTTAATATTCGAATGGTAATCGAATACTTGGATATTCGAATTATATTCGCCAAATAATTGAGCAACTGAAGTATTCGAATATTCGAATACTGAAAAATTCGTCAAATAGTCCCAGTCCTAGTTGAAAGAGAGCTGGAGGAGTGATAAGAAAGTTTGGTAAATAGGATATTGTAAAGATAAGACGGACAACGAGAGGAGAGTAGATACCTTAAATTTCTCTAAATCCGATTTCAGTTAAGCACTGGTTTGCACTCTAGCTAGATCAATGGAACAACATTCTCAGTGTCGAGTAAAAAAATTCTATCTCAGCAATGGAAGTTGGTCAAAACAGCGCACAGTGTAACGAGTATGTAGGAACAAAAAATCAAAAATTAATTTTCCATTAAGATGCAGTTATTTACACGTAATTGATATGTTAATTATATTTATACCCCAAAATATTAATTTTTAACATAAAATAATTCATTAAAAAATATTTTTGAACATAATAAAAGTAAAACAAGTAAACTGTATTGTTTTAAATACATTTAAACACAAATTAATAACAAACATATCAAACAATTATAATAAAATATAATTAATTTTTTAAACAATTCGTATTGATAATAAATTTTTCATTCTTATTATACATCTTCATCACTATCAGTTGAATCTGAAGGAATTCAAAGCTCAGTATCTTTTAAAAATAAATATTCGAGCACAGATTTGCCTAGTTTTTTTCGTTTTATTATGTGTATTTTTTCTTATGTGGGGCACTCGGGAGCAGATAAAATTTATACCAAATTAAAGGGCATAAAAAGAACTAATTATAGTAAAAAAATTAAAGAACCGATGTTTCGTTTTTTTTTTAAATTCCCTCCAGAATTTAGAAGATGCGACAAAAAATGTAATAATTTGAGCCACTGGTACGTATCCACATCTTTTTATGAAAGAATTTTTAATTAATAAAACGAAAAAAGGACATATTTTGCTTATTTTCCAAAAAGAAAGAAACAAATGAACTTATAAATACAACAAAAATGCAGTGAGTAAATATTTCCTATTTGTGGCAGCTTTCGTTTGGTTATTCGACTTTGAATGTAATTACTAACCTTAAATCCGTTATTTCTGCCACTAAGTTACGATGTTCTTATATCGGGGGATTGTTTACTATCAATTCCACGAAATGAAATACAAAATTTCAAAACTCAAATTTTTGCTTTTTGAACGCGTGCCGCGACACTGTGCAGCGTGGACATCAAAGGCAATAGAAGTGTGATTCCCGGTGCAAACGCGATAAGAAGCAGTTTCTGTAAAAATTAGCAAATAAACGGAGTGCATTGTGCAAATGATCGTCGTGCAACTGCCGCGTTTTGTCTCGCGCCGCCTGGAATTACTGCAATCGCGGTAATAATGGCTGAAAGGTGAAATAATTTCTGCCTCGCTGATGGCTTGACGCAAATATCCCGAGGCTCTCTATTTTAAATCCTGAAGACCGGCGAGAAAAAAATGTTACACCGCATAAAGCCATCGTGGCCAGGGAATTTCAATAAATCTGCATCACAGATCGTTGAAGCCAATCACGTTTCAATGATTCGAACTCTTGGACACTGTTAAATCGTTATACATACTCGCTTCGAGTATCTTGATCGATAAACACGTTACTAGCCGCAGTGCAATGACCCATTCATTACCCTACGGCTTCTTACAGCTTCTGTCCGGTGAACTTATCTCGAACACTCAGCGAATAGGTTCTGTTTTAACAGTTACCGAAGGTCAGTTTGCGCACATTTCAGCTGCATCATTGTTACCCACTCCCGATGAAAGCGTTGCTCGACGTTGCTTGCGTCTCCAAGCATTGAACTCATACTCACCCAGTCGGCCTAGTGCGTTCGATCAAAGGTTGTCTGCGCTTAGCTAATTATTACGATCTCCCGATTTTTCCTGTAGAATATTATTATTATTATTATTATTATTATTGTTGTTGTTGTTGTTGTTGTTGTTGTTGTTGTTGTTGTTGTTGTTGTCGTCGTCGTCGTCGTCGTCGTCGTCGTCGTCGTCGTTGTCGTTGTCGTTGTCGTTGTCGTTGTCGTTGTCGTCGTTGTCGTTGTCGTTGTCGTTGTCGTTGTCGTTGTTGTTGTCGTTGTCGTTGTTGTTGTTGTTGTTGTTGTTGTTGTTGTTGTTGTTGTTGTTGTTGTTGTTGTTGTTGTTGTTGTTGTTGTTGTTGTTGTTGTTGTTGTTGTTGTTGTTGTTGTTGTTGTTGTTGTTGTTGTTGTTGTTGTTGTTGTTGTTGTTACATATATATATTATTAACCCTTCGTTGCATACTGTTGCAAATATTCAACATATTTTTTCTTTTTCATTTTGTTATTGTAACTAGCATGTAGTGTGATGTAATTACTTTATCATAAATGATACATATCCTAAATAGATCGCGTTGAACGTTGTAATTCGTAATCATAATCGTAATAAAGGAAAAAGTGAAAAAATAAAAAACATCTTTTTTTTTTTATTATTTTTCCTTTATTATTATCACTTGTACTCGTACAAAACTATTTTTTTTTCAAAATCGAAGAAGTTATGTAACGAAGGGTTAATATAAAGTATATCAGTGGCACACTCAGAATTTAATCTCGGGGGAGCCGAGTTGAACGGATAAAAATATTTTTAACGCAAATTCAGTCAAATTCATGAGGTGATTGTAAACATTTTTGTAAAGAATAAATTCCAGTTCTCTTCTTTTTACAAAGCTCTTGAATTACTTCAGTTGTCGTTACATTGATCTCTTTTTCCTTTTTCTTTTGGGGGGTGGGGGAGGAGGACCAGGACCCCTATATAATATATCAGATTTTCTACAGTTAACCCTTTGACAGTTTATCCCATGCGAGGCACGGGCATAATAAAAAGAAAAACGGAACAAAAGGTAGGTATACTTGTCAAACATACTTTTTATACTTTCTATCATAAACGAAAATATTTAAAAATCTTAGACCATAAAAATATATACCTCAATTTTTTTAATCGCAATTTGAAATTTTATTACACTGTCAAAGGCGTAACCGGAAAATTACAGACTGGATCCCCTGTGTAAAGACACAATGCGGAATAGAGCAGGGCCGGCGTGAGTTGTGTGGAGTGTGTGTGGAGTATTCCTCAATAAAATTGAGATTTTGCTGTGTGTGAATTCCACATTCAGGAATTTAGAGAGTATTTTACGATTTTTTAATTTTTGTTCGCGTACTACTATTTCTCCGGCTGTTGAAATTTGATTTTCTCCGCACTCGGCGAAAATTTGCTCCACCGAGTACCTACTTCTGAACGAGGATACAGAAGTAGAAAAAAGGATCAACGATATTTATTCATAATTACAGGCGGATACAATTCACCGGACAGAGGACCCACCCCAACGACCTCGATGATAATATAAACTCCGCTTCACAATTCCATCATCGAACCGGCGGAATGTCACTTGCGCAACGTAATGGTGCCCGGTGATTTTTTAACCAGGCGACTCGACCTTTCGCCGACAAGAGGACGGCGAACGTTTTATATCAATTTCGGTTAATTATGGACCAGCTGTTATTCCGCTGCGCGAGAAACGACGCGCGATTAGTGGGCGCTGAGTTCAAAGTCCACAGGACAACACGAAGGGGCGCGAGATACTGGTGACCATCTTGCAGACAGACTCGCGACGTCGGAGATTTTATTGGCGAAAGAAAAAATGGGTTATTAGCGTAACTTAATGGGGGACACCACGGTAATGATCCGAAAAAATAAAGGTATCTTTGGAAATTTATTGAAATCAAAGTACTTAATGAATCGGTTTTTAAACATTCCGGACTTTTTATTGGATATTTAAGTTATACGAATATCTTTTTTTAAATTTATTTAAAGCAGATTTATATGCTGTACAGGACCAGTAACTTTGCGCCGCAAAAAATCTGGTTGACAGTTTTCTGACGAAACGGTGCTTCTAAAATCAAAAAACCAAAAAGTTTTAGAAACTATATGCGCATTGCTATGCCACGGCGGGGTTGATTTTTAAATTTTTGAAAAATAACAAAATGTCGAACCTCTGAAAAAAATTGTGAAATTTGGTTCTAGTAAATTAACCTCTTTCGTTGAAATAGAAATAGAAGGAAACGACCGTTCAAAGAAATCTCCCGGCGTGACATAGTCGTCCACATATAGTTTCTAAAACATTTTGGTTTGTTGAGTTTAGAAGCACCGTGTCGTCAGAGAACTATCAACCAGATTTTTTGCAACGCAAAGTTACTGATCCCGTACAGCTTGTAAATCTGCTATAAATAAATTTAAAAAAAAAAGATATTCGTATAACTTAAATATCCAATAAAAAATTCTCAAAATTTAAAAAAGATTCATTACGTAGTTTGCTTTTAATAAATTTGCAAAGATACCTTTACTTTTCGGGCCTCGTAAACGCTACATTCCTGCAAAGTTTAAAATATTTTCAAATTTTCCAGTGGCCGAACATCCCTTTAGGTGCCTATACACAGTGGCGGATTTAATGGGCGGTCGATGAGTAATCCCTCCTCCAGGGGCCCATCTTCCAAAAAAAATATGTTTTTATTGGAACACTGTATTTCTTTTTGTTTCTGACACGTCCTGCGACCTTTAATAAATAAAGTTACTCAGTTGGCATATTAATTGTAAATAGGACTTGACACATTATTAATATTATTATTATTCTCTTTTATATTTTTTCTGTTACTTTCTGTTTTTGTCTTATAATTAGCGGTACCTACTGTTTGTTTTCTACTTTGTGCCTTCTTCACTTCCTCCTGCCACAAAATGGGTTCTTACCCGTGCATTCAATGAATTACATTATTTACATTTATTACATATTTAATTAATTACATTCCTGTAATTAATTAAACCTTACACGTATTTTGTGCTTCAGAAATGATGTAGGTATTCAACTCATCGGTTCCCATAATTTTCATAGCCCAGGTGCATAGATTTATTTCTAATTCTGCTACGTATACAGGGTGTCACCAAAACGTTTTCCACCTGGGTCATTTTCCTTAAAGGGTTATACATAGTCAGCCGGCCGAAAAGGGGCGAATGTTTGTGAATTTTTGTTGAAAAAGTGGAAGCATATATTTTTACAAAACTTCTTGCACTTAGAAAAGCAACATTTAAAGGACATTTGGTCATTTTTTCGTAGAAAAATATTTTCGTTTATAACAAAGTAACACCGACATCCAAGAAGCCTTTTTAAAAATTTGGTTTTGCGGTGAGCACTGTCATTCGGAACCAAATTATCTAAAATCAATAAACAAAAAAGATTTCGTTAGTATATTAATGTATTCCCCAAATATTAATTTGAAACCAAATGGTGGCTATTTATATTTGAAATCCTGATTTTTCCGCATGAATTTTGCATGAAAAAATCAGGATTTCAACTTTAAATTTCAACCATTTGGTTTTAAATTAATACTTCGAAAATTCCCTCCGTTAATCAGAGGATACATTAATACACTAACGAAATCTTTTTGGTTTTTTGGTTTTAGATAACCTGGTTCCGAATGGAAGTGGGTTGTTACTTTATTATAAACTTAAATATTTTTCTACGAAAAAATTACCAAATGTTCTTTAAATATTGCTCTATCAAGTGCAAACGGTTTTGTAAGAATATATCCATCCGCTTTTAAAAAAAAAATCACAAATATTCGCCTCTTTTAATCCGCCTGACTAGGTATAACCCCTTAAATCCGCCACTGCCTATACATCCTACCTACACCCGCGTGTACCAGTGATGCCAGATTCGGGACGGGAGCGCTCGAGAATTTCCCCCACCTCGCATGCACACTACGCCGTAGCTGCGTGTTCGCGAGCTCGGCGCATGCGCACGCGCAGCTCCGGCCTAGCGTGCATGCGAGGTGGGGGAAATTCTCGAGCGCTCCCGTCCCGAATCTGGCATCACTGGTGTGTACCGCGGTGTGTACGATACCAGCGAATGCGAATGGGAGGCATGACGGCCAGAAAATCATTGCTAGTCGGCCCCCAGTGTTTATAGAACATTTTTAGCTTTCATCGCGCGGGAAGTTCCATATCATTGAAACGGGTCAAAGCCTGCCCCCGGCCGTTCCTCGTTCGCGCGCTATTTAGGTAGTCACCTAAACACATTATGGATTTCACTGCTCCGACATGAATGATTAATGCGACACGTTGATCCAACTTTGTATCGATGTTACGCAAGTGCAAATGCCGTCGGTGCGTTAACAATGACCGTGAACGCTCCACGAAGACGTCACGCAGGAAGAGAGGGCGACGATCTTCGGGCTGGAACGAAGTGCGGCGAACGAGGACCCTTTCGTTTAACAGGGACGGGGGTTATCGAACATTTACCAGGCACCATGCTACGAGCCAAGGATTAAATGTCGAAACGTGTCGCAATCCGCCGTCGTTAATTTCGGGATGGTAAATGATTTAAGAACCATGGTGCCAGAAATTTTTAGGCAACGGGCCCGCGGTTAGATGGCAAGGTCCTTGGGCAGGGACCAGCTCTATTATCCCGTAGGTGCGTAATGAATTGCCGTGTCCGAGATGATCGAACGGTTTAAGGTTCAAACGCGAGGCGACCTCGGCGAGGAAAAGCTCCGGGCCATGTGTCGGGCGGATACAACGATCGCCGCTTAACACTAGCGTTACGGCGCCCTTCAATTTGACGGATTTCAAATTTCGAATAGGAATAGCGAACAAACCATAGCACTAATTATAAGAAATTTGTACGGTAAATTAAATTCTATCCAAAGAATTTATACACGCATTTATTTCCTCCCAGGTTTTTTAATTTTTAAGATCTATTGTAGTATAGGATTTCTACGTAACCCATCGAATTGACGGGTGCTTGTAGAAATCGGTATGTAAAAAATGTCCGTAAACGGCACCGTATCGTGAAAATTAAAATCGCAGATTTAATTGGGTGTTAGTAGATTTTGCAAACACCCAATTCAGAGGATGTTGATCCTATCATGACGTCAGAGGCGAAGTTTTACTGCATTAAATTACTCGAGGCATGCGTGCACAGGATTGTTATTGCTGCACCATTCACGTCTCCATGGATCCTGATTTCCCGCCGGGAATTCAGCGCTCAGCGCGACGAGCGGCCGGGAACGGAAATGTTCGAGCCTGCTACGACGGAGGTTCGAGTGAATTTTACTTTCATCGACGGCCGCACATCAATTAGCGCGTTGCAGAATGACACGGCCAAGGTCGACCGCAGTGGCCGACAAAAAATCTGCCACTTGCAGAGCCCGCGTGACCTTCTACATTTAAATTATATTTTAATTCAACATCGAGGTCGCAATCATCTTTATAAATATGATCTCTCCAAAGATATTACGCTGTTATCCCTAAGGTAATTTTATCTAATAATTTTGATTAAACTATCTTTTTAATAAAAAATAATTGGATAAATTTTTTAAAGTTAAATAAATTTAAATGTCCTCCCAAAAAATAATTCTGCTCTTTTTCCAGCGGTAAAGAAAACGCTGTGCTCAGAATCCTAAGCTCATCGTGCGTCTCCTTAATTTCCAGCCTGAAGTATCGCCTACGCCCTGCTCCGTCCCACGATTCCACCGCGCCTGTCCTTTACCGTCCATCGCCCCTGTCCACGTGTTTTTTACTGCTGCGAGGAATTGTAAATCTGCGTCGCAGGGAAGTCGAAATCGCTTTTTTATGGTTCTGAGAAACGAGCTACGTTCTAAGTATAGATCAACTTCGGGCGACAGCTTACACGCGGTGTGTTTCAATATGAACGATGGATGAATGGCGAATTCCCGCTCTAAACGATTCGAAAACAATGAATGAGTCAGTTGAAAATATTAAATTTGTTATGGAAATTATATTCTGGACTCCGTGCCGTTGGCTTGTAAGTTGACAGTGAATTTAATGTCCCGCAAGTGGTGACGCATTGCAGAGGAGCCACGTGACGTCATGATAGCACTATAAAGATGGCCGCCGCGCTAGAGACGAGCAGTGAAGGATGAGCAGCGTTCTGTCATCCGTTTTTTGAGCAGCGAAAGGGTTGCAACGTATCGAAATTCGTCGATAAGTGAAGGTTCAGTGCGGTAGTAGATGCCTGTCACTTCAGAAAGTGTACGAGTGGAGTAGGAACATCAGAAAGCGCGTGAGAAATCGGCAGGTGGTGCATGAATAGACTGCGCACGTGACCAAAACTCGTTTTTAGAGGCATTCATGTACTTTGCAAGCGCTGGAGAATTTTTATATCGAACTTGTGTGCCACTTTTGTTCAATTAATTATGAAAAAGAATATTTAAGGTTTTCATTTCACTCGCCCTTTAGTTTAACCCTTTAGCCCCGACACCTAGATCCCATTGAAAGAAAAATTTAAGGTTAAAAAGCATAAAACGAATGAATACAGGGTTCAGGTTGGTCCATCTTTCGTCAACGAATAAAAAATACTCCAAACATGTACTAATCTGGTTCAAACAGCGAATTTGTTCCACTTTCAAGGGGAAAACTCCCTCATACCGGGAACGTATCATAATACGTCCCGCGCTAAAGCGTTATTGTAACGGAGAAGTCAGAGGAACGCGAAATCCTTTGCCACGATTCCGCGCTTGAACGCTAAATGGAAAAGGAAGGCGAGAGGATAATGTAAATGTGGAAGGGTAAAATTGTTAAAATCGCTTGCGCAAATATCCTGCTGCGAGCTCGTGATCTTTGGTATCGCGCCTCGCGTAATCTTGGTAAACGTTTCTGCGGCTCTTGCGCAAACGACCGAGCAGAGCTGCGTTGTTGCATCGCTACGATTTTAAGCATCTACGGAAGGACTTGGATTTTAAACGAGGTAATTGAAGGTTGCACAGGTTGCACTAAGAGTTGAGGTGCTCTTAAGGAAATGAAGGAAATCCGGATCAGCTCGATGAAAATTTTAGAGCGTGCTTAACGATATTACATAGCGATGTTCCTGCGGAACTTTTCGCTTCTTTTCAAATAAAGCGAACAAAGATCTGCCGGAGTAACTGGTTTTGCAACTATTCCACGTAAAAAACCGCGGAAGGGTACGTGAATGGACTAATTAAGGAGAATAAATTTCGTTCAACGTCTCTGGTCGGCGAACGCGATTGCTATACTGTAACAGCTGCATATCGAATGGATAATAGTGCCGCTACAATCCATCAGAAGATTGACGTGGGTTCAGCAAAAAATCGTCAGCACGTGCAGAAAGTTTAAAAATAAATGAGAAGGCGAAACAGTTAGATGAATGAACAATTCATTTATTTGCGCGATTTACCCCTTTTTTTATTTGTAGGGAACCGTTAAAATTGTTTCTGCCCCATCATTCGCTGCGGCTCGTCCACTTTCGATACTGAATATTCATGAGCAGGAATGTTTGCATATGCGTAACACAGATGCAATTACGAAGGTAGCAAGGATGGGCGACACCTACTCCTAAAAATATCGAAACAGTAAATGTATCGACAGCCTTAATATCGATACACTTAAAATATCGGAATAAAAATATCCATTTTTTTTATTTTTTTTATTTTTATTTTGTTGTTTATTGTAGTAAGGCTTAGAGCCTACTTAGTACAATCTTTGCTTATTTTCGCACGCTACATACATTTATTTTCCTTTTTATCTTATTTATTATGCATATATTGCTATACATTACTATATTATTTCTACTGCCACATTATTATTTTACATATTGCTTATACTTTATCCTATTCTATTATGTATTATATTATATTTTGTCTATATTTTCTATCTTAAATCTTAAACTTCATTTTATCAGTCCTGTGTACTTCCTTAATTATTATTTGGTTCTTTGTACTTTATGCTGTTATTGCACCTGCTTCTATTCCTCAAGGCAGAACGCCCTTAGCTTCAGGCTTCCCCTTATGAAATTCGTCAGCCCCCATACTTGTTTCTCGTTGTTTGTTTTTACCAGTTCTGGAATAAAAATATCAACACAGCTACGTAGTATCGACACATGAAATAAAAAACAATAACAAACTCAAGGTTTCTTTAATTACAGTTTAATTAAAACTAGATTGTTTTATTATGCATGTACATTTTTTACACGAGTAGCTTTATTTTACCATATGGACCGTTAAGTTTGAAAGTGGTGTATGTCCACTTTTTTGAAAAAATTGCGAAAATCGAGAAATTTACATATACTTTAACGTAAACTTTTGATTTATAAAGATATTGTAATTTAAATCTTAAAATATTCGTTTGTTTTAATCGATTGAAATTTCGTAAATAAATGGAATTGCATAATCATTTAAGTATCGAAATTCAATACTAGTCGGTTACGTATCGATACATACAAATATTGGACCTCCAAATAGGGTAAAGAGTACAATGGTTGGCCACTTAAGTAAGAGTGTCACATAAATAGTGAATTATAAATGTGAATTTAGTAAATTTGAAATGAAAATCAATATAAATAAGTACGAAAAAATCCTAAATATCTAAAAATAGAGTTTATAAAAAAAAAAAACAAGAATTTATAGAAATATACAAAAAATGTGTTGACTACGAAGAAATTCGACAGTGATTGGCCGCTATTTGACACATAATATAAGCTAAAAGAAAATGTTATATCATTTGATGATAGAAATGGGATTAAAATTATTCAATAAAAATGGATATATCTTATGTATGTTTGTATGATTTGTTCATCTGTATATTTTTTCCCATATTTATCTCCTTTTTTTACTTTTGGCATTTTTTACTGTAGGGTAATTCAGTTCTACTAAAAAATTCAAAATTTCTTCAATTTATCTACTAGGAAATCACAATTTAATTTTTAACTTCAATTTAATTAAATAAATTCAGTAATCAAATTAAATTTGACTAATCCAATTAATTCAATAAAATTTCGTTTTTAATTCCAATTTAATTAAATAAATAATCAAATTGAATTTGAATACACCAATTAAAATTCAAATCACAAGAAACTTAAAATATAACTATACAATGTAACATACCTAATAGTATTTCTTCTTTTGATATAATTGTACTATAATTATGTCGATGTTGAATCTTTTTTAAAAATTGCAGTTTCAATACCGTGAATGAATAGGGGGCCAATAACTGTTTTACCGTTATCATGGTTATAAAATAGTCGCCGGCCGCCCGGTCATTTATTGCCATTCAGCATTATTCATATGACAGTTGTTGGCAATACATGTATAATTTTAACAAATAATTAATTTTTTTATCAAGTTTTAACCTTGTATTTATCAATATATACAGAATATGAGAGATATAGATATCACAAATACATTAAAATATTCGAAAACTTTCAACTGTACTCTTATGATTTTTTTTATTGAATCGCTGTAATTTCCAAGCTTCAAAACCGAGTCATCCTATATGCTTTTAAATATAATCACAGTATATAATGAGTGGAGAAATATTGATTACATCCGAAGCAAGAAAGTACAACGAATACGAACATGTTCATTAAAAAAAGTATAACATTGGTATTTCGTTATATTTTTTTATTTCTCAAAATAGGGCCAATCACTGTCAGGTGGCCAACCACTGTACTCTTTACTGTACGCCCATCCCTAAATAGAAGGTAGTGGTCGCGTGAGTTGGACTCCGAAATGTCAGCCGAAATATTCCCCAGGATTCGAAGGACATCGCGTGCGCGGACGATGCGATAACGAAGGATCCACCTGATTTGCATTTGTCGCGTAATCGCGCGTAGTGCTAACGGCGCGGCGCGTTCCCTTTCGATGGACGGCCACCCAGCCTCAGAAAACGAATCGCACACGACGAACGACGGCAACTTATACGGAGAACGAATGGCGCTTGTACCCGGAGTTCTGTGGGCGCGGGTGGCTCGCGCGCTTTTCGAATACTAAATAATTGGGAGCTTCGGTGGCCGTGCACCGTGACTAGTAACGCAATGAATATTTCTCGCGCGCGACCTGTTGCAGTCACGTCAGGTGGTCAAATAACTTCGTGCCGTTTTTAGTATTAAAAAGGTATTTTCGAAACTTTCCCATTGTCGGTTCCCCATTTCAGGTGATTGAGCACTGATCTTATCAACTAAGTGGGTTGCTCGACGAGGATTCTTCAGAATTAAAGCCCCCAATCGATCTTCATTGGAGACAGCGGTCGTCCGGAACGTGGGCCATTAGAGATATCAAAGTTGCGGTTCTTGAAGCGTGCATACCCTTTTCGGTCTCTTCTCTCCGCGGGGTCTTCTCCATAAACAGCACATACATATGTTTCGAGACGCTTGGGGCGCGGAGCCAACCTCGATTAAACTCGAATAACAGAAGGTGTCGGAGATGTTCGTGTTTATCAATTTGGCACTGCATAGTTTTAAATTTACGGGAGAAGAATGGGGAAGCAGGTGAGAAAGAGTTAAACGTAGGAACATAGAGGGAACTGCAGGCTTTATAATGGCACGGACACGAAGCCAACGTTCAATTTGGCCTGGCTTCAAATGTTTGTGGAACAAAAACGGCAGGAGCTTATTGGATAATCTAATGTAACAATTAATGAGTTAAGCGGTAAGTGAGTTTCGATACATTCGGTGATTAAATTCGTCTGAAGGCCGGCCGAAGGACAGGCTCTTTCACCGAACTGCATTTCGCTTTGATATCACCTTATTATGAAATTGTATGGTAGTTTGATGAAAATCTGGGGAAGTGTGTCACATGCTGCATGGATTCGTCACAGATATAAGTATTATAGCTTTAAGATGACGTAGACAATTAGTACCAGTGGCGCACTCAGGATTTAATCTTGGGGGGAGCCTAGTTGAAGGGGTAAAAATATTTTTAATGTAAATTCAATAAAATTCATTAGATGATTATAAAAGCTTATTACAAGAATGAAATCCAGCTTTCTTTTCTTTTTGGAAAACGTTTGAATTACATCAGTCGTGGTTACATTAATCTCTTTTTTCCTTTTTGATAGATGCAGTAGTGGTGAAAAGAAATTTAAAACTCCTATTTTTGCATATCTTCTATTTTTACATAAACTGTGAATTTCTCGTAGAAAGGGTGCAAACACAGGGTTCTAAGGTTTATAGGCTTCAAATTACACAGTCCCACGTCAAACTGTGGTTATAATTATTCTCCAATACTCAGGACTATCGATATGGTGACATCGACTGAACGAAGCAGATCTCTGTTTTCGTTTGAAATTAATGAAGAGGCAAATATGCGAAATATCTTGGCCATTTCTTTTGAAAAATATTTGAACGTGCGCCACTTGAGACGTACGAAAAAGAAGCTGATCTTTCATTGTTGATTCTGGAAGACTGCGTATGGCACTTCTAACTCTATTAATAGAATTGTTATTCCCTCTAACTTATATATCATTCACAGACAATTTGTAGAAAATTATGTCTCAACATTTGAGCATTGCGTAAAAATTAGTAACATAGTGTATCACGTTTTACATCGATGACTTAATGCAGAAATATTGTATGCCCAGTTTTAGTGTTTTTGAGGAAACCAGGTGTCAACATTCAATGAAAAAACATATTATTTTTGACAAATTTATGAAATAGACATACATGTGATTTGTATAGACCATAAAGAAACAGCCGAGAATTATTTCTGGCATAAAAAAACTCAAATTTCACAAAAAGCGGATACCCATACAGCACACTCCGTTGCAGAAAGGTTGCAGAAAGGTTGCAGTTACGTTGCGGTGCAATGTTGCACAGGGGCGGACATAGGAAGATTCCTGCAACATTTCAGCAATGTTGCGGTGCAATATTACTCCTGCAACGTTTCGGCAATGGTCACGCAACGTTTCGGAGATTTTACAGCAACTTTCTCGCAACGTTTCTGAGATTTTATAGCAATTGTTCCGCAACGTTTCGGAGATTTTACAGCAACTTTCTCGCAACGTTTCTGAGATTTTGTAGCAATTGTTCCGCAACGTTTCGGAGATTTTACAGCAACTTTCTCGCAAAGTTTCGGAGATTTTACAACAAAGGTCCTGCAGTAACCAGGGCTCAAAAACTGTTATAATATCGATTTAGTATATAGATTTAGTATAATATCGTAGTATACCCAATATACTGCCTATAACATCTCGGAAACACTGCAGAAATATTTCATGCAATGTTGCACAGAGGCGGACACAGGAAGATTTCTGCAACATCTCAGAAATATTACCTGCAATGTTACAATGTTGCACTGCAACGTAACTGCAACCTTTCTGCAACCTTTCTTCAGCGTAGTGTACTGTATGGGTATAAGTACCTACAATATTTGTACACTAAGTGACAGTATTTTTATGAATGCATATACTGAACTACGGCCCGTTTAGAATAATAATAATGTCTAATTAACTATCTTAATACCTATTTCATGAACCCCCAAACCATGTGCTACAGGCTGGAAGATTTAATTATCCCACAGTTTAAACTGCAGCATTTTTTTGTCACAGGAAAAAACCTTGACATCAAAGGGACCTCTAAATTTCCGAAGACGCAGAACTCGTTCCAGAAATCAATAATTAAAAAGCCAGCGAAGTGGCCCAGTAGCATGCCGAACCTGAAATGTCAGTCGTGCGTCAGTCCCACTTGTTTCGAGCTCTGTCGATTGAGAAGACCGAGCAAGACCAATTTTCGAATGGAATTCACTTGAAAATAAACCAAACTCGAAGTCGATCCATCGTAAAAGCAGCTCCGCTTCGCGGCTTTCCTCGCGCGTAAGTGCATCATCTATCCTCCGCGATCATCATAAATCCTCTTCGACGCGCAGAACCAATAATAAGTACCAATACAAGCGTAGCCATCAGAGGAATGGAAATAAGCGCCGTATCGGCTGCTCCACTCGCAATGGCCCCTCGCCAGTCGACCCGTTCCCGATCGCCCGAGATCACGGCCACGGGCCGTTTCGGCCGTTGCAAAAGAAAAGTGAAAATGGACGTGGCAAGCAAGTGGCACAGGGACGAATAATGATAATATCGGTTGGAGCCGGGGTAACACGGTTCTCCCCAGTGTTGTTCCGACGAGCGAGAGGCCATCGTACCGCCGGTTTCAACCGCGGAAGGTCTTCAAGGTCGGATGTAGTCCACCTTGCGTTTCATTTTTTCGCCCCTGGGAGGTTCCCGCGTGCCGCGGCGTGGCGGCCAGCTCCGGTACCCCCGCGTATGGAAGTCGTCCACTGGAAACGAAATTACGGAATCGTCGTGGTCACGGTGTTTGGTACACGCGCTTTAGCATACAATGAGAATTTATTTCTTATTAATATTGAACCCTCGATCCTTTCGTTTAATCCGTGGCGTGCCGCTGACGGCTGTCACGACTGATCGAACACGGGGTTCAAGGTAAAGCCGGTTCCGAATCGATGGTCAGAAGTTAATAATAAGGGTTAAGCCCCGGTACGCACTTGCGACAAATTGCCGACGACCATGAGGTACACGGGGACTTATGAGTTCGTACGCACTTGGACGCGGCGAGCAACAAAGTTTTCTGGCCGCTCGTCAGAGGCGGAAGAGTGGGATGAATTTGAAGAATTTTTTTCGCTGGAGAAAACGAGGACTGAAAGTGTGAGAAGCGAGAATGTGAAATGTCGTAAAGTCGAGTTCTATGTTCAAATGCCCGCCCTGTTGCCAAACATTGGAAAGCCCAAAATCGGCTACGATATGTACTGGTTGCTTTTGTCTACTTTAAGAACAACTTTTCCTTCTTTGTTTCAGTTGAAAAACAGCGAGAATATGATGGACCACGCAGCTTCTGCTCCGAATTTTTTAAAGAAAATTTCACATTCTATGGACAAAGGTATGACAAAGGTATATAAATTTTTAATATAAACGAAATTGTCATAATATGTTCAAAAAGTAGTTTAAGTTAAAACGTTAATTTTGGGTATTAATAATATTTAAAATTTTTTTTTTAAATTTTACCTATAAGAATTTATTATCTATATCTAATTTACAAGATTAACGTTTTAATTTAAACTATATAGATTAATTTTATTGGTAATTTTATTTTTTTAGATTTATTTAATTATCTAAGTGTACTAATTTTACTTACTTTTATTTTAATTTATGCTTGTAAGGATAGATTTTTAACGATTTTAATTAGAATAGAATTTATAGTTTTGGTGGTTCTTGGCTTGGTTTTTTGTTTTGAATTGAATAATTTTAATGAATGGGTTTTTTTATATTATTTGGTTTTTTCTGTTTGTGATAGAGTTTAGGGTATATCTATTATAATTAATATGATTTTTTACATAAATAATCAGAGTGTTAGTTTAGTGTGTTAATTTAATATGATAGTTGTTTTTATATTTTTGGTTGGATTAATTTTTTTTTTTTTTAATTTTCCTTATAAGTATTTTTTGAGAAACTTTTTTTTCTATTGTTTTTTTATATTATTGCAGTGTGGAGGTTTAATTGATTGATATTTTATCGGTTATAATTTAGGTTTAAATTTATATTCTTATTATTTAGTTATATTGGTTTTTTTATAATGGGTATTGTTTAAAGGTAATTGATGGAAGGGAAAATTTTTATATTATTTTGAATTTGTTTTTAGCTTTATTTTTATTTTTGATTTTTGTTTCTATGAGATTTTTAATATTTTTTTTTTTAAATTAGATTAATTATTGTTTATGTTATTATTTTAAAGTGAGGTTTATACGTTTAATTTCTGGATATTATTTTATGTTTTATACTTTATTTCTAAGTATAAAACCTTTCTAATTTATATAATGTTTCTTTGATAAAAGAAGAAAATAAAGAGTGAGCCAAGAAATAGCCTCTTTTTGGTCCCACGATTTTGGAACTGAATTTTATGCGAAACGATACCATATGATGAGACATTAATCACACGAAATTTTCAAGTTGAGGTGACAATTAGTTTCTGAGATATGGGAGGTCAAAGAAGTGAAAATTCGTTAACGCGTCAACCCATACGCTTCGATGTACGGACTTTTATGTCAGTCCGATAATTTAAACAATTATTTCCAGGTGTTTCGGTGACTGCGAACAACGAAATTGAACTTACATTTCCAAAATTCACGAAAAAATATCAAAATCAAGAAATATAAATGACTGTGTAGTTTGTGTGCTTTTTTTAATATATCAAAATTCACAATGCCCGAATCAATATGGTGGACGATATATTAAAAAAAAACACCCACTGCACGGACATTTAAATTTTTTGATTTTTATTTTTTTGTGAATTTTGAAAATCTAAGCTCAAATTCGTTGCGAGCAGTCACGACAACTCGCAATGACCGATTCAATATGGTGGACGATATATTAAAAAAAAACACCTACCACACAGACATGTATTTTTCTTGATTTTAATTTTTTGTTCGTGAATTTTGAAAATCTAGGTTCAAATTCGTTATTAGCAGTCAGCGAAACCCCTAAAAATAATTGTGTAAATTATCGGACTGACATAGAAGTTCGTACATCAAAGCGCATGGGCTCACACGTCAAAGAATTTTCACTTCTTTGACTTCCCATATCTCAGAAACTAATTGTCACCTCAACTTGAAAATTTGTTGCGATTGATGTTTCATCATAACGTATCATTTGGCACAAAATTCAGTTCCAAAATCGTGGGACGAAAACGACGCTAAAAAAGGCCTCATTTTTGGGTCACTCTTTCTCCGCCGAAAAAACTCTTCAAATCCATCCTACATTTTCGCCTCCTATGTGTGTGTTGCCCCTTAAAGGTACAGAAGAGGGCAAAGGTCTAAACACACTTATCAGCTCCGTGACAGATCCTCGACGCTCCTATTCTCCTTACCACTGGCACGGCGCCACTGATCTCTCACAGAACTGATAAGTGTGACTTAGACCTGAAAAAATCAGTCAGGTACACGTTCGCCGCGAAACTGGAGAGGATAGATCCCCGCCTTTGTCCTTCTGTGTCGAAACAACATCGGCGCGCTGGGAAAGACACCGGGTACGATCACCGTGAGAGGTCATCGAACGTACAACAAAACGCAATCATCGCCACAAGGTCCCTGTCCCACCAGATGAAAGATGACAGCGAGCCGGCACCCGACGGCAGAGGAAAAGGAAGGGCGAAAACCGCCTACGTTGTTAGACGAGTTCCGAGGCCTTGGAAGCTTCCGTCTTCGAGGTATGTATCCGCTGGTATCCGCCGAAGCTGCTGGTCCACGGCTAATCACTCGAATTGGCTGGTGACGTGTGTCGCCTATAAATCACTAGAAACACGTGTAGGTGCACGCCCCTTGCAACTCTCTTGTTTACTCGGTGTCTATGCTGAGTAGTAGCTGCGTCACAAGAGCCGCATAGCGCGATGGTGCAATGTACGTGTATCAAGAATAGTTAGAGTTGCTAAACAATTCCGTTTCCCGGCGATCAGTAGATTATTACTTCGGCGCCCAGACACCCAAAAAGAAAAGTTCCCGGGTAAGTTTCCCTAAATTATTTAATAATTATTTTGGGGTTAACGTTGATCGTTGGGAAGACTTTATTTAGCGGTTGGTATTGTGGTTAGTTAGTACATAGGATTAGAAGGGATAATGGCGGTGACTTGAAGAATAATTGTAATAAAAAATAAAACCGAAGTATGAGATCAAATATTTATTGCAAGCTGCTGTTTAGAAACTAATACCTGAACAACGAAATAATCACTTCGGTATTAATTTCTTGGGTACAATACTACTATTACTTACTGCTATCTACTGTGAACCGTTGAAAATTTTTTAATTTCAGAAAAATAAACAATTTTTGCCACTTTAAAGTTAAATGAATGGTTTTTCATGCAAAATTCTGCTGTGTAATTGTGCATAAAAAATTCATTAAACAAAATCACTCGTCAGGCCATAATGGCAACATTATTTTACAAGATCATTTTATCATCTTATTTTTCAGATCCGTCGATGTTTAAACGAGGTATCATATTGACCATTTCTCTGCAGTCGTCTAATTTAACACAAAAATAATCTTAAATATATATTTTCTTGCAGTTTATGGATTAATAACCCATGTGTAATAAGTATTTAGTTTTATGTTTTTAGTAAAACTCCTAATAAAATTCCTAAAAAAATCTCTTGTAACCCTTTAACAGGTGGGGGTGGAGAAAAGAGGAGTCCGTAAATCTACATATGGTCCCCAATTACTCAAAACATAAAAATTCTCGATTCTACGTAATCCCCTGGCTGATACCCAATCTACTTATTTTTAGTTCCATAGAATTCCCACTGTGGAGCTCTCCTCTGTTTCGCGCACGCGCACTGAAGCCCTCGTTGTTGTTTGGCACAATCATGATTGGAAGAAACACTAACGATTTCCGAAGAACTCGTGGACTGGACAGACAGTGTATCGATCTTGAGCACAGCTGGACACGGTTCTGAACTTGCGCAGAATTGATCGGCGAAGAACGACAGCAACTTACTCTTCTGGCAATTAACTACAAATTTGATCCAGATATGCATTTAATCATAAATATGCATTTATGCAATTACTGCTTTGTTCGCGAATGACTGCGCCGGAATTCTGAATACTGCACGCGCAGCGGATTTAAGTAACCATTGTGCCAATAATAGACAATGTAGCATGGAAAATGATAACCGAATACGATGCAAGCTCATCGAAGAAAAATCACATTTCTGCTCATCCATAATTAAGCAGCTACCTATTAACCTTAATAAGAACACCGGGGACTCTTGACACCAGTAAAATATTAATATCCGCAATCAAGTGGGAAAAAAGATTCGCGCGTCATGCTGGCTAACAGCTACAAAATACAAACTGTCATCTTTCGAGCGGGATCTTTTTCTGGCGATGCAGCCGCATCACGTTCATTTGCAATTATTTCGCGCGTAGGATGTGTAGGTATTGTGTAGCCGATCGCTTCGATATCTGTCGCATTTTTTTTATGCAATATCCTGAAACCGCTTTCTGCTTGCAAGTGTGTAAACAAAATACAGAAAAAATGAACTGGAATACGAAAAAGAATGCGCACTGAGAGCGAAACTTGTTCCGAGCTGAACCGATGAAGATGTGTTCGGACACGTGGCACTAACACGAGCAACACCGAGAACAGATTTATAGGGTCGACCTCCAGCGTGATTAATCGTTTCATCCATACATCCTTCATTTTTGTACCAATTAGTTAGTTTCTATGATATGCGTGTTACGCAACCGATTTTCTTACCAAGTATGTTTGCTGACTGTCAATCGATAGGTAACAGGCCGCGAATGAACTCGAATTACCGGGTAACGCCACGATGACAGACAAATATGGTAAAATAACTTTGGAGGTGATTTTAAAAGAAAATTATGAAGTTTGTTAAAAATGTAAAATAAGGTTCTTATGATATGTATAAAGAAGAATAGAAAAATATTTTTTACAGATTTTTTTAACAAAAAATGGCGGCACAGCAGCCGCACAGATAATGCGAATGTTCCATTTCAGTCATTTTGCGGTGGAATTTTTTTGCAACCACACCGTTGGACCTAGAAAAAATAGACAACAAGTTTTGTAATCTACACACTAAATATTAGATGAGTACCCAAGATTTCGAAAAAAATATTGATTTTCTAAGGAATGGCGAATATTTGAAAATAATCCTTTTTATTGATAGAAAATTCAAATGTTCGCCATTCCTTCAAAAATCAATTTTTTTCGAAATCTTCGGTACTTAGTGTATAGATTGCAAAACTTTTTGTCTTTTTTTTTCATTAACTTCATAAATTTCTTTAAAATCACCCCCAAACTTATTTTATCATTTTTGGCCCATCATCCTGGGCCAAAAATGACCCCTTAATATAAAAACAAACAAACCAATCGTCAACTTCGGAACGTCCACGCAGCCAGACGCCAACAGTTAATGCAATTGTTTGCAAATCGCTGGAAACCGGTAGCTGAATGTATTTCTGCGCAGCATTGACGTAGATAAAAATTGTGCGGAATCTTCCAGGGTAAACACGATTGCGACGAACCAGCAATCTCGATGTGTGCGGAAAATTCGCGATTGTCACAGAATCTTCGCGAAGGAATTCGATCGAAGTGTGGAGATAACCGGGTAAGAAGACGTGACATCCTCATCTGCTACAATCTGCCAGATCGAAATAATACGAGTTTGTAACATCGACGAATTGCACGTTCCCAGTATCTCAGAATGGAGCGACCTGCAAACGCACGTGTTGCTCTTAAGGTGCGATACCGGAGTTGTTGAGGTCCTTGAAGCTTTTGCAACGCGTGGGGGTCATATTGCTCGAGATTTCCGGGTCTGAATCGCGTTTCGCAGAAAAATTTTAATTTGCCACTTGCGAAGGCGCTGATACGAATTTTCTTCTGCGCGAAACCGTGGACGACCGCTACCTCACGTGACACGAAAGTGTTTTGAGCCAGTTAAGATTGAAGAGATTGGTTAACGTGAAATGCGAGCCAATGCACGAAATACAGAGACGACAATTTCACGGTGATTGTCTTGTGCAGATTCGCACGACTATTAATAGGTCAATCATATCGTAGTCAGACATGTGTCGAATTAAATACAGTTTTTGATTGGAGAACCGAAGGAGTATTATTTCGCAAAGAAATATTAATAGGTACTTAAAGACGCGCGGCTCCATTAGACTCTTCGTGTAATGTCAAACACATTTACAATTTTATTGATCCTCTTCCGTATCGGGATCGCGGTAATTATAGCATGTTTTTATTGCCAATATACCTTTTAGTAGATACATATGTATCAAGTCGTAATATGCCAAACGTTCGTTCTTTATGTCCAAATAAGAAGAATTATCCTCTTCATCATATACTGATGAAAAACCTCTCTGTCCAAATATTTGCCCCAGCCAATCGAGATATTTCTGTCAATGAATGCAGCCTTCCTTACATTCCACCTGTAGGAAAATTTTCTGCACGGCTTATTGGTGGAAAAGTCGTCTCTTAAGGGGACTTGGCAGCTCGAAGATCAAGTATTTTTTGCGAATTAATTACAAGGAGATGAGAGCAAGAAGTGACTTTTCCTCTTATACGATGTTTATTACTATCGCGTGGAGTACTTACAAGAAAATTTATGGCGCTAAACGAGGTTTGTATTATTGTGTTTTAGAAAAAGTGTCTTTGGTTGCGCCGTGATATTGAGCTTAAAAATACAGACAGAACAGTTTCCTTGGAATATGTTTCTCCTAGAACCCGTAATTACGGTCTCAAACTTGGAAAATTGAATCGAACTAAAATTATTAAATTAGCGACTAGGAGAAAAAAATGTCGATTTTTTGGGTGCACAGATAGCGGTTTGTTTTTTTATCCCGGGAACTAGAGTGTTTATACTTTAATGTCGAGGTTCAACGCAGAAAGGAATACATTTTGAAAAGGCTGTAAAAATTTAGAGTCCATCCGAAGCTGCGTTTTTTTTTTGCAACCACTGCAAAACCACAGAAAACTGGTTTACAACATCAGATGACTGTAGCGCCGTCATTAATACGTATATATTACCAAAAAAAGATTTTTTTTACAGTTTATAGTATTAAGAAACATTACCCAAAAGTATTAGTCGCAATTTGTATTCATCCCATAATTAATTCGCAGAAAATATTTACTTGATTTTCGAGCGATTTGAGTACCTAAGTAGTACTTTCGACGCTGTAGCAATATGCCTCGATAGCGACATCTAGAACCCTTATTTTTAACATAATTCTTTTGTTTCGTATCTTCAAATGTTAAATATAAAGCCATAAAAACGTTAAAAAATTTTGCTTCATAATTTCTGAATGAAAAGTTCTCAAAGACCGGCCAGGTTTAGTGTTGCGTAAAGTGCAACCCCGTTAATTCTAAAGCTGCCCGAAATTAGATCGCGAGAAATGAAAGCAGAAATCTTGACTTCTAATGCTGAGGCCAGTCAAGCACAAAGCAGAAAGGAATCTCCTCCACTCTTCGATTATTTATTATTCTTTCGAGATCATTAATCTCTCCTCGCGAGGCAGGACGTGTCATTCGTTACAACAGGACACTGTTTGCGGAGAGAAATGTTTACATTCCACATCGCCTGCATAAGCAATAGCCATTATCGCTTCTGTTCGAGTGTCATCCAGACGGAGTCACGCGGGCTCACAAGGGCAACCCGGAAATTTAGAAAATTATGAAACTTAGTGCGCAAGTAGAGTAATTCATCCGTAACGCAACCCTATTTTCTGTTGGTGCCATAATGTAATTTCGTGGGGTGAAATCACTCCTTGAAGAAAATGCAGAATTTTCTATATTGTGGAATATCTCGAGAACAGTGAGAGATATCGAGAAGAAGTTTAAACAGAAGGTGCATCGTTTTCTTATATCTACAAAACCTCGTAAAAATAATTTTCGAAAAATCCATATTTTTCAAGTTACCACCACCACCAACTGTTAAAATTAATGTTTTGTATTTTGAAAATATATGCTGATATACCTCTGGATATTCTCTTTTCGTATGTTTAAATAATTGGTGTGTTATATTTTTTTTGCAAACAAATAAAACCACTATTACCGAATTTGAAGTCCATTTTAGTAGTTTCCATTAATAAAGTTGTTTCTTCAAGTGGTTTCTTAAATCGATATTTAAATTAGTATTTATATAATGTTTAAATAGCTTTCAATTATATGTTTTAAGCAAGGCAATGCGTAGGGGGGACGGGGGCAGATTTTAACACAAAAGTCTTCATAGTTTTTTCTCGAAAGTATTTTCCTCAAACAGGAAACAATTTGCGTGACTTGCTACTTACGTATGTGGTGAACTCATTGAGCGCAATTACGTGACAAAATCTTGGACACTTAGACATCTAGCTTCATCTTAAACAAATCTGAACCTTTGTTACAATGTGCCCCAGTCCGGGGTAAATTGTAACACATCTGTTTTACTTATTTAAATACAGATATGAACACAAATAAACATTTCTAAAAAATATAAATGAAAGCACAGGTCATTATTAAACATTTGATATACATCAGTTAAACAATCACAGTTTATTCAACTGATTCTATCGAAAGCTTCTTCTTAGCTTTCTTTACTTTTGCCTTCATACTTTTTGGATTCTCGATTGTTCTGTTGTTCGTCTAGAGCATCTCTTTCCGGTGTGTCAGCAAGTAGCCTGTTTGCTTTATCACCATTTAGAGCGGAGTAAGTACTCAGTAACATGTTACAATTTACCCTGACCTTCAACCTACCCCGGTCACCCCTACCTAAAATTGCATCCAAAGTGACACTCATTAAAACTAATCAATAACGTGCATGAATCATTAAAATAACAGCGCATTCGTAGATGCCTTACTTGAAGTGAGATACATTGTATATGTTATCATTGCATATATGTTAACATTGTATACATTATAAAATATACATGTATATTTTGCAAAGTCATTGTAAATTTTCACGCATTATTTATTTATTGCGTGGGTGCCAAAGTGGGCAATTAAAATAACACTTCAATTAACGAATGTGCTGTTATCACAATTATTCATGGCACGTCATTGATTAGTTTTACCGAGTTTTACCTTGGATTCAATTTTAGGTACGTACTGTCCTGCTCAAATAATATAAATAAAATCTGTTAAAACTTTATATAAATACAAATTTAAACATGGATTTAAGAGACCATTTTATTAATGGAAACTACTAAAATGGACTTGAACTTCGGTAATAAAGGTTTTATTTATTTACAAAAAAAAAATATAACACATGAATCATTTATATGTATGAAAAGAGATTATCCAGAGGTATTTCAGCATATATTTTTAAAATACCAAACCTTAATATTAAGGGTTGGTGGTGGGGGTAACTTGTCAGGCAGGCAGCGGAGCACAGAAGCGGGGCCGCAATCTTTTATTCCCATCGATGACCCCTGATCGACAGTTAATATTCATCATCCAAATGGGACTCTTAACATAAACTCATAGACTGCCACCTCGATTCACCGGGCATTATGAATAATTCACCGTTGCCGCGCTCCCCTCATCATTCGCCTAGCCGCAGCGTCCAACTACGTAATAACCAACAGATTCCGAAATTCCACTTTGCGCGCTAAACACTTACATCGACCTGTTGCGGAATCGTTATTGTACTCTAGCGTTCTCCGGGCTGCAACGCCTCGGCGGAAGCTACAGTTGCATCGAGAAGAAGGTAGACGCTACTTAAGTGTCCCTTCACTAGTTACACTGCACATTAGACGGCCTATTGGTTCGTTATCGAAGGAGCTCTAACCGGTGAGAAGGCAAACGGAGTTCCCAGAAATCGAAGCTTCGGCGAGCGCTCAGCATGCAGGAATAATGAAAATTCTTTTAAATCTACCCCTGTATGAATTATAGTTGCAATCATATTGATACTAATAGCAACAGCATTTTTAGGGTATGTGTTACCACGAGGACAAATCTCTTTTTGGGGTGCAACAGTAGTTAGAAATTTATTATCAGCAATAATTCCTTATATTGGAGAAATAATAGTTTAATGAATTTGAGGAGGGTTTTCAAGTGCAAATGTACACTTTAATTATTTTAACCTTTCGTTGACACACCTTCTTTTTCAATCAACTTTAAGGGGACCTTCCGGTCTAGAGCCCAAAAAAATAGGTGATATTTAGGAATCACTTAAAGGAAAGCTACAATATATAATTTAATGGGACTGTTTGCATTGTATTAAGGATGTCTGAAATTATAGAAATATATTTTTTGTTTTATAATTAATCATTGCAGACGGCCCTGGGGAATCGTTAAAGTCAAGGCGTCAAAAAATTGATCCAAATCGGTGGGACCTGTATCTCCAAAAGTTATTATCCGATTCGACTGGAACCTTTTTTATTTTGAAGATTATTCTTCTGGCTAGGGGGGAGGGGGGCTAGAAAAAATTACAAAACTGACATTTTTTTTTTAGAAAATAACGACACTTCAAATTTGAAATCACTTTTCCCTGTATTTTTCGTCCTTTCAACGCCTTTGAAAATTGTAAATTTTCAATTTTTTGTAATTTTTTCTAGTCCCCCCCCCCCCCCTAGCCAGAAGTATATTCTTCAAAATAAAAAAGTTTCAGTCGAATCGGATAATAACTTTTGGAGATACAGGTCCCACCGTTTTGAGAACACTGTTTCGAGAAAAACGCGTTTAAAGTTTTACGCGAGTGCCGAGTGGCCAGGTGTTACCCATGCTTTTGCCGCTACTCAAATGCCTATAACTTCGGGAATTGTACGAATTTCAACAAATCCTTTTAAACACGTATGCCTAAAAGATTGAACATTCGAAAAATGAAATAAAAAAAAAAATCGACTTTTAGACCGGAAGGTCCCCTTAAATCTAAAGAATCCAATGGTTATGGAAGAAATCATGGGCCAATTTTAAGGTCTCTAGAATGTATTCCAATAGTTTTTGTAAAAAATTTATAGATTAACATATGTCGAGAAAAAAACGAAGAAAATCTTTTAAAAAATTGTAACTTTTACAAGTTTCAATATTGGAAGCTAAAAATCTACAGAGTTGTTGTTCAGATATAATATTTTGAGAAAAAAAATACTTCGCGAGTCGATCTTGGATAAAAGGTATTTTTTTTTTGCATACAGAATGTAGGCTATTTCAGTAGGGTAAATCCGGGAGACGCGGTCGGGCTGGAGAGTTGGTCGTGTCGCTGTTTCAGACTCTCTACGTAAAAATGCGTTAAAGTGCAGACCAATTACTTCTCTAGAAGCCAAGCCGTTGAATGAATAACGTCATTTCGCTGCCTTCTGTGTTTTTCTGGATTTATAGGCTTTAAAAGGTAAATTGAGGTTACATTTAACCTCTTTTGTCAAACGGCGGTATACAGAATCGTATTTAAAATAAACTTCTAAGTTTATTTTCGTTTAATATTTGGGATAATAAGATAGTAGAGATATTGAGGAACAATGCAGCCTAATTATTTGGCCATATTAACTCTTCCTCTCAAAGTTAACGAGAAGACCATCTCTCGCTGCAGAAAGGAGAGATGGTCGAGTTATAATTTTTGTATCATTATTTTATTATTATTTTTGTTCATTTAGTTTAATTATTCACTTTTGTATTCATTTGCCTTGCTAATCGCCAGTATGTAGTTCACTTTTTCTTTGACGTGTTCTTTACTTGTTTAACGTAAACAAATTAAATATCAATGAATCTGTAGTTGTATTCACTCATAAATAATTTTGCTTTATCCTATGTTAATTTTCCATGTATAATTATGCGAGTGGTCTCGACGAAAACCATTTCTCCCGGCACCTCGGGAGAGGTGAACAGATGTCATGACTTCAGTTTTCAACCCAATTCACATCGACCAGTTTTTCTGAATTCAATATCGACCAGTTTTTCTGAATCAGGATAAAATTCTGAACATATAAGTCTGTTCTGATAAAATAAGTAATTTCTATATTAGTTTTAATAGCCATTTTATATTAGGTCGACCTCGTCTCCCAAATTTACCCTAATTGAAGAAACACAGATATTCCACGAACATCCACGATATTCTACATATTAGAAAAAGTACAGAGCGTCAACGAAGGGTTAATTTTAGTAATTATCCATTTATTTTCTTTCACACTCAAAAGGTAATCCTCAAATAATCCTCCAGGACTAAATAAAAATAAATAGAAAATTCCTTTCGAACCACGTTGGCAGTGAAGCCGCCGATGACTATTCCGAGCGCCAGTTAACGATACTGTACAAAAGGATCCACCGAGTCAACGCTCTCGAAAAACCATTCATCCTTCGAACAGCAAACAACATCGGAACACATAAGGTATTTGATAGACCACCTATCACAGGTACAACGAGGTCATAAGAACTGTAAGTCTGAAAGTTTAATGCCTCCAGGTTTCGGAAGAAGAGGCCTGCAAAACCTTCGGAAGGCCAAACCTCTTGTTTCAAAACCTGAAAGCTGTAAACTTTTTTAATCTCTCAGCTTCTTTTGCGACCCGTCTATATCCCCGGAGGCACTGAACTCCCCGAATATAAAAATCGGTTGCACTGGAGTCGCAAGAGTTCGGCCGATTTCCGAAACGAAGGAGCCGTGACGCGTTGCTCCTGGACGGTTAGAGGAGCCACTAATTTTTTTTCTGCTCGCGGTCAGTGGTCGGCAGGTGATGCGCGGCGTCTAAGGTTACGGTGGCGTAGGCACACCCCGCGGCACGACCCTTGGACGATCGAGAACGATCGGCAGAGACCGGAGGACAAGACCGACAATCACAATTGGTCCCGGCGGAGGTTGGTGGGGCTGGTGTTGTGCCCCGCAACTCTCGACGGGACAACGTGCAGGCACAGGTGTCACGGCAGCTTATGCCGATATAAAACACGGTTTTCATCCCGGGGCCTTCAGTTTCCTCGAAGGTGGTCAAGCACGAAGGTGCTCTCCCGAAGCACGGTGACTCGACACAGACCCGCACCGTAAACGTGGTGGCCTGCTCGTCTCGCGGCGACGGATTTCGGTACGAATCGAGTCGGAAGGGAATCGGAGCAAGTGAACGCACGGGAACAACAGTGTCCTTCGATTATCACGGTGAGTAGACAGGCGAACCTGCTCGCTAGATCGCACGCACGCTGAGTCCTGGTTCGGCCTGGTGCGATCGCGTTTACGTAGAGCCCGGGCTGGTGGGAGATGCCGCGGCGACGAATAGGCAATCGTGCTTTCAGAACGATAACCGGGAATCCCATTCAGGCTTAATGTGGAACGGCGGGGCTGAGGAATTTCTTTCGGGAGTTTAATCATTAATTATCCGATCGCGATGGGGAGCGAGTAGCCAGCGGGGTTCTGGGAATATAGAAAGTGGATCCTAATGGTTTTTAAAATTAAACTTAAATCTTCACTGACAGTGGATTCACATGGCGTTTAATAATATGAAAACTCTGGGGTCAGGGAGTTACAGCGGACGCTGGCAACAAAGGGAATTCTATCTCGTTAACGTATAATAATAATTCAGATTGTTAATCAAAAGTCACAGCGGCATTTCTGCTAAAGACTTCCGTGTATATTATTACCACCCACGCGGAGGCTTCGATGAATTCCCCGATCCCAAGTTCCGCAAACAAGTATTAAACCGAGCCTGCATAGCCTTGTGCGAGATCGATCGCAGAAAACATCGGCCAAAAAGTGATACGATACCTACATGGATTACATAAGTGGCTACTGCGAAAGGTTAACGCGCGATAGACCTGCAATTAATACGGTTTATTAATAATTTGGATTTATGGAGAGCGTGGTGTGAAAATGTAGACACGCGATACTCCCCGGCTGCGTCAAGTGTAATGCAACGGATTCTTCTTATAAGTGAATTACTCCGTATGACCGGTGACAGAGTTGGATCCGCTTGCGTCGCAATGTCGCCGAAGCAGGTTGTAGTGCAAATATAAAAACTTACATAAGGAATTGCCGCTACGCGGAACTGTTCGCACCCACGAAGAAATGGTCACGAGCTTGCCAAATTTAGACGCGTCGCCAGGCTGTCGAAAAAGAATTAGCACAGTCGTGTTGGAGCTCCGCGTCGCACAGTGCGTTGCTCAATGGACAAAAATCTAAGAATCAATATTTTTTTTTTGCGATGATTTCTAACATCCGTAATCCAGACTCTTTATTTGTATATGAACACTCGAAAGAAAACAAAATAAAAGCCTCCAACACTCGGAAAACACCTTAGTATTGAGAGAATCTGTGTAACGCATTTCCTTGATGTGTTTATTTAGTTCTGTCCTATACCTCAAGGCCACCTACATTATTAACATTATGCATAAATAAAAATAATTTTTAATGGATCATTTAACTGAAGGTACTACATACTCTGTATTTTGATTGTGAAACGATTTTTTTTACTTACTTTAAATTCAGTTTTATTGTCTCGAAGTTACATATCCAATAAATTCCTGAATTATATGTTTCCAAACTTTAACTTCACTTTTCTCGAAAAAGGTAAAACACGTCTTGGGGTTTATGTTGGAAACTATTTCTGGAACAATCCCCTATATTATCATACAAAAAAAATTTGCACATGTTTGCACTTTGTTTAGTTAGAGTAATTTTTTCAGAAACATGTTTATAGAGGACAAATCGAGATATATTTGAAATGTGGTTTAGTTCTGCCGCAAAAGACAGTCAAATGGAAGTTCTAAAGATCCGATTTGTTTTTTCCAATTGTTTATACGATACCTACCATGACTTTTCCATCCTGGATACTGTCTTCAGTTTTAAAATAGCTGTCAAACGCGATACACGTGAAAGAAATAATTTGATACAAAAATGTTTCGAACAAAAGTTAGTCAGTATTCAGTTGACAACAAATTGCAAAAGTAAATATTGATAAAAAACTTTTAATTCAATGAATAATCGACATCACCGCAATTTTTTTGAATGCAACAGTATATTTTTTTCTACACCAATCGACGCATCTATATATTCTGGTTAAAAAAGTATTGGGATATATAGGCCAAAAACTGATTTGTTCAGAAGTTATGATTTTTGTCCCGACTTCCCATTGCTTCAACGCACTGTGCGTCGGCTACGTTCAACGAGTCAGAAACGCGAAGTTTTCGAAAATTCTCTGTCCCTCAAATCAGAATGGCTATGAATACTATCGAGATCGACAAACTTTTTTATTTTACTCCTTGCGCGGGTGAGACTAAGCTTATAACAGAAAAAAAAAAGAGGAACTGGCACGGAGTAGAGACAAAGCATTGCGATTAAATAAACAAAACGGAAAGCAAATAATAGAAGTGAAAAATAAAATAAGTATTAAAATTATAAACGTTGGATTTGAAAGTGGATTCCTAATTCGTTTCGTTCAATTTTTTTTAACGATGCAACTGGAAAATTCGAGTGTGAAGAAGTTATTATTCTTATTTTTATTATTACTATTGAAATCAAGAATAGAAGTCAAAAACAAAATAAGTATTAAAATTATAAACACTCGATTTGAAAGTGGATTCCTAATTCTCCTGAGTTCAATTTTTTTTACGATACAACTGCAAAATTCGAGTTTGAACTTATTATTATTATTATTATTATTATTATTATTATTATCATAATTATTATTGAAATTAACGGTTAGTACACAGAATACATCGTGGTTAAAATGAAATTAAATAAACTTGAAATACATTTTCAAAAGTGCCAACTAAAAAACACTTTTACGATAACAATAACGTTTCAAATAATTAATCACTCGAGTTTCACAAGCTTCTAATTCTCGCCAAGCGGGCAGGATGATTGTCACAATTGAAACAGTGTACCTACTGGCCATGGAGAAGATCACAAATTGCATTAATTACAACCCATGCCTCTCGTCGCGTGTGCCGCGAACGAAAATCCTCGGATTGCAATCCCCGTGTCAGAGATGGGCAAAAATTTGTTTGAATTAAAAGTTTCGTACACAAACTTTTATTTCATATCATTTTTTGCCCATCTCTGCCCCGTGGCAATTCCGCCTCCGACGTGGCTCGCTCGGTTTGTTTACGTTCCTCGATCGACAAATCAATCCGAGCGTCGTGTTCGATTCTTTTCGAGCCGCGCGTCTTATGCGCGTATCGCATTACCTAGCCGCTGCCGCTGCGGCCGGCTGCTTCTCAATCACACACAGGCGGCGGTTGCAGCCAGCAAAGACAAAGACGCTCGATCTGTCTACCCAGCCGTTTTATTTATATTCGCGATGAACGTGCAAAAGGGACTGCTTGTGTCGTATTTTGAAGGGAATGCGAGGAAAAGAAAATTGGCAGCTGCTTTTTTCAATGATGGTCTTGACGTTTTTTTATCATTCTCGATGCCACTCGCTGACACTTTTTTTAAACTATCTTGAATGTAGGCGCGAAAAACCCTGAGCCCTGGTTGGCTGCAGCTGCGGCTCGGAAAAATAGCCCGTCGGATATCCTGGCCGCAACGTCGAGACTGCTTCAATTTGATAGGTCGGACAGTGTGATACACGCATTACGCAACGCGGATTTTCAACAAACATCGCGGTTATAATTGCGTAATTCAGACAATTCCTTGGGACGTGCTGCGCGCTCGATTATGGCTCTCGGGTCGTTCCTGGGTATAAACAAAGGCCCCGCGACTTGGAGCTTCCGATGTGGCAACGGAATGCTTGACAATCGTTTTTGCCCCACTTGGCTGTCGTGTTTTCGTGTATTATCGGCGGTAAAGATGTAGTTTCCGATTAGTTTGATGGAATGTTTTTTTCAGGAATTGGCGGGGTTTGGGAAAAAGTTTGAATGGGAGGAATTTTTATATTTTTCTTTTTAAATTTGACGGAAGAATTATATCTTTAAACGATTTTGTATTAGCTTCCCTCCTCTGTCTGTTTGTATGTTTGGTTCAAATCTTGAAAATTAATTTTAACCTTTGAGCTCTTTTGTTTAGAGCACAATGATTTTAACCCACTTTCGCGAATCCAATAGACTTGGAACTTTGCAGTCGTACGTACTTATGATGGCAATACAATCTTTTTTAAAAAAAAAACACCCTGGTGGGGGTGAAGAATTGCACCCCTACAATAAACACGCATAACCACAAATCAAAAGGACTTGAAATCAGTTTATAACGACAAATCCGATCAATTTAATCAACATGAAATCAACCTATAACCACAAATCAAAACTTATACACTAAAAAGTAAATAATATCAAAATATGTGAAAAAAAAAAAATTTTAAGTTCAACGATTTTATTTAATTTGATCAAAAATGCACTAAAAACAACGAAATAATTTAAATAAAATCGTGGGGCCATACAGAATCAAGTGTCGAAATGAGCGATAAAAAGTGGTGAAATGTCCAGCCGCACGGTTTTATTTAAGGGCATCCGTCGGTTAAATCGCGCGAAAACATAGGTGACTTTTATGATATTTTCTAGGAAAAGGTATACAATGTATGAGTCTAAAACTTATTGCACATTATTCTGCTACAAATGTAGAGTATAAAACAATTTTTTTATTTCATTTTTGCCCACCCCTGCCTCTGATATGCATTGTGTGCTGTATCGTTGTAAAAAAAAATGGCCTGCACTGGCACCACGATAACTTTAGACAGGATCATCCAAAATCAAAAAACCAAAGATATTCTTTATTTACACATGTGTCGTTATCGCGCTACCCTCAGGCAGTGTTAAAAAACAACTGGGCGATGATTGCCAAATGTTTAAACGATAAGGTCCCCGAAACATGGATTTTTTCGCACAAAAATGTTTCGTAAAAAAAATTGAGTGTATGAAAATTTGCAATAAAGGGTATAGCGGAAGTCAATGTAATTACGAGTAGAATCCCGTTTGAATTTTTAGATTCGGTCAAGAATTGCATTTTTTATCGTGGCGACAGTGCGAGAAAAATTGTTTCGAAAAAAACGTAGATACTTAAAGTTTGACGCGGAGCGCGTTCGTCTATAGGTGACGGGGACTTCCCCTCGAGCGCCCTATTTTCCATGCGTTTATTCGATTACAAAAAAAATTATTGTTTTTAGATCAATAAATGTATTATTAATTAAAAGAAAAATCACATTTCTGTCTATTATACCTGCTTCACAGTCCATCTTCAAAAAACACCTACTATTTAAAGGCCCCCTGAACTGCCAATAAAATTTGCACCGTTACGAATTTCGATCCAAAATTATAACTGAACATTTTTTAGATGTTCTTGAATGAAAATATGAAAACCACCATTTTTCGATTTTTTGACCGGCGGATGCCCTTAAATAATTTTTTAGGTTTTAGTGCATTTTTGATCAAGTTAAATAAAATCGTTTAACTTACATTTTTTTATATATATTTTTTGTAAGGAAGTAGTTCAGAGGTTTACCCACAAACTGCAGCAGAAATGCAATCCTCCACCTGCCCGTAGCATTTCTACCAAATTTCATAACACAATTTTCTGCATCTCTGGTTCCAACGTGACACAAGTCTCGGAACTATTGAGAAAATATTCGCGCTCCTCTGTAGGACGCTATTCATCCATGATCCTTGCATGAAAACTACTCAGAGTTTACCCAGATATTGCAATCCTACATGGTTCCCCATCATTTTCACAATTTCCCATATCTCCACCCTTAGATGTAACAAAAACAAACGTATAGGGTGGATTTACCAGTAAATGAACACGTAGCAGTGAATGGAAGTTTTTTATTAAAATGAGTAAAATAAGTTACTAAAATAAGCAACTAATTAATTAGAGACTTCTTTTAATTTCTTGCTCCATATCCAAACAATGTTTGCAGCACGTGGAATGAATCGCGCTGCAAACATAATTTTATAATAGTGTTCATTCATTAGCATTAAGTGTTCATTTATTGGTGCGTTTACTCTACCCACTTCTCTCTAACGCTATTCCCAGAGCTTTCCAATTTCCTCCATTATATTAATTCGGTGCAAAGATCGTTCGCTCACTGTTAGTAAAAAAGTCATAGAGAGCCAAAGAAGAGCCAGTTTCACGCCCTAGACGAACTTGCCAAACTGCGCCCCTTTCTTATAACACATTTGTTTCAGCTCTTCGATGCACTTACTCCGAATTTTTATTCGTAGCTTAAAATATCTAACTTCATTTAAAACTTTAGTTTAAAAGTTGCCAAACAATGAAACAACCATTTAGGGAGCTGCCTAATTTTGCCTGCAGGGACAAGCCGGGCCTAATTCCCACGCCCTTCTCTGCCATTCTCCGAATTCCCACAACCCGCTGCACAAAGGTACGAAACGAAATGACCGTCCCCTCGGGGCAGTTGCCGAAAACCCATCGTCCTTGATATCATTTCTACAGCATTCCTGCAGCAAGAGCTCACTCGGTTTTACCCAGCAGTTGCATCAGGAGTGCAATTCCACTCGAGCGTCCCGGATCGGTCCCCCCGAATTACCATAATTTACCTCGGGTCACGAGCAACTCGATTAACGCCTGCTAACTCCCCGAGGCCCCGTGCTGCCAGTGACGCACTTGCCAGGCAGAAACGTAGAGGAAACCGAAAGGAAACAGAAAGGCGAGGAAAGGATTACCGCGGCGACAAATCGATCGGCGTGGCGCTCGCTCGATCGCGGATCAAAGTGCGAGCTCGCCCACTCAGCCGCCGAACGTTCGCTGCGCGTAGCTGGCTCGTGCCGAACTCGGCGAGGCCCGAAGTTCGACCGGTGCGCCGTCCCGCAACACAGCCACGATTTACTTTCGTTAGAATATAATGTCGCCGTAGGATGCACCTGACTGGCCAGCAAATCACGCTGCGGAGTAGTGCAGAGGCGTATCGGGAGAGCAGCAATTCCAATTGCATCACGCGACACCGCCTCGCACAGCCTTGCGTATCCGCGGCTTTACATTGCAAATCTATTTGCTAAGATGCCTTTCGTACGTGTCCTGCCCGCTCGTTCTTGTCCTCGGCGATTTGAATGCGCGGTTCGCGCGCTTCTCGGAACGAGGATAGTTAATAAAAATGGGAACGGGGGACGGAATGCGATGCTCCTTTGTGCTGGGATCTTGGGATCTTGGAAATTTTTAGTGATTGGACTTTGGATGGTTTATGGACAAGGGAATTGTGTTTTTCCGGTGAAAAATAATCGATAGCTTGGTTCTTGGGTAAAATCAGATGAAGAGGGGTGAATAATTATTACCGGATTATTAGCACATAATGTGGTTTCACGTGGATCGCTAAAGCAAGAGACGCTAATAGAGGAAAAGTGAGAAGACAAAGAAGAAGCGCCGCGGAAAAACTCGTTTCACAGGGAAGAACCGATTATACTGATTTGCTGCGAGTCATTAGAAACGCTGCTTCTTCGAACTGTCACCTTGTTGAACTTCGAACCTGTCGGCACGCCTTTATAATCGTTTTATTTTACGACTCGCTTCCGGGTGTTTTCCTTGTTACATGTGCAGGTAACACAAAAACCACGAGCGATTTCGTGGAAAACTTTACGTTGCGGTAAATGGAGGAAGAAGGACGTCCCACATCGGCCACGTATTTCTAATCTACATATTAAATTACTCGAAAAATTGTCCGTTACGTGGACCAAAAATAATGGCACTCGATTTATTAAGATGTATCGAAGCTAGTTGTTTAAAACTTAGTATAGCATAGGGGCCGTCCTTAACCCTTAGTATAATAGTGTAACACCCGTGTTACACGAATTCGGAGGCTTTTTCATAAACTAAAAAAGTGTTACTTTACTGTTACTATATGTAAGAAGTGTCCATAGGGCAGAAATACGGATATACTACGGTATGACCCAACCGAAGGAATGAACTGAAATTTCGAGGGGTTGGGCGGGAGGGGGAGAGAACCTCTAATATAAAATTTCAGCTGCGGGTATTTGTTAGTTTCTGCGATATTAATAAAAAAACTTTCGCAAAATACATTGAAATTTACCTATACAGACGTTACTAACACAACCATCTTCTCGTCGCCGTCGATTGTTTCGCAGTCGACGATACAATATATAGAGATACGGTAACAGAAACTGGACGCAAGCCAAGTTTATAAATAAATGTATGTTAATCAAAACGTGTCGATCATTTCCAAAATCTGTCAGATTTACTTTTCAGTTAGGTTTTGCGTACGAACTCATACATTATTGCTGTTGACTTATTCCGAGACAACGCATTCGACTTTCCAATTTCTCTCGGGTATTAGTATTGGTTTGGGTTAGATAGAGGGGCGGGGGGGAGGGGGGGGGGGCGGGGGCGCCCGCTTGCGGGCGCGTAAAGCATGGTACCGAACCGACTTTGGAAATACTCTAGTATTACTATACTGTATTGGGAATAAAAACTGATGCAGTTACAAGCATCGCGCGATGAGGTCAATATCGTACATTGTATCGTCGACTGTGAAACGAAGAAGATGGTTGTGTTAGTAACGTCTGTATACCTAGGTAGATTTCAATGCATTATGCCGAAAGTTTTTTTATTAATATCTCAGAAACTAACAAATACCCGCAGCTGAAATTTTATATTAGAGGTTCTCTCCCCCTGCCGCCCAACCCCTCGAAATTTCAGTTCATTCCGTTGGTTGGGTCATACCGTAGTACAGCCAAAAATCGTAAGAAATTCCCTACACCCTCTCCCCCAAAAAGCCTTATGTAATTTAAGTGCGGCACCGTAGCATAGCCTAGCTTAGGTTTCAGGTGGATCCCCGGCTTTCTTCCACGCCTGTTGCAAATTCTTGCGCTATCGTAAACAAACTTGCTTGCAATCGAATCGCATAGAGAATCACGTGTTTCGCAATTAATTAAATTCATTCTCTTGAGACGAGCGAGAGCTACGTTGTTTTCTAATGATACCAGGCCACGATCATAACGCAATTGTTTACATTGCATTCTTACAACATTCTTGTAAAATCTCCATTCTACCCGGTGCAACTCTGTTTTAACCGACTTACGAGGAAAACAAGCGCAATTAGCAAATAGCTTTCGGTGCGTTGACCGATTGGGAAAGAAAGAATGGCACTGTCTTCTTCGAATCGATATTAAATCATGAGCTCCACAGCGATCAGAGAATTTCTATTCCACTCGTCGTTGACGGGTTATGGCGCAGCGCGCGGAATTACAAAATCAAACCGCAAATTTTAACTACGCCGGCCGATTGGGACACGAAGAGCGACGCTTGCGAAAACACAGCATGATCTATGCAACTCGTGCACCGAGCGATCGGCCACATGAAATTCGTATTGATCCAAATTGGTTGGATGAAAAGTAGAATTGCGAAAGTGCTAAAACGAAAGCTACCAAAGCTGAATGATCGTTACAAAAAGAAAATACTTGAGCACAGTGGCGGATTTAAGAAAAAAGGCCCAGGTGGCAAACGTTGAGGGGCCCATTTTTTCGGGAAAATGAAGAGGTAGTTTACTAAAAGGGGGTAAATGTACAGAAAAGTATAGAACAAGAGTGCTTGGATAAAATCATAATTTATTATTGAGGCTAGGGTCCTAGGGGGCCTTCTAGGCGGGCCCATTTTTCGAGAAACTAAAGCGGTGGTTTACTGAAAACGGGCTCAGTGTAATAATACAGAAAGAAAATATAGTTTGGATAAAATCATAATTTTTTTAAGGGTGGGGTCCTAGGGGGCCTTCTGAGCGGGCCCATTTTTCGAGAAACTAAAGCGGTGGTTTACTGAAAACGGGCTCAGTGTAATAATACAGAAAGAAAATATAGTTTGGATAAAATCATAATTTTTTTTAAGGTTGGGGTCCTACGGGGCCTTCTGAGCGGGCCCATTTTTCGAGAAACTAAAGCGGTGGTTTACTGAAAACGGGCTCAGTGTAATAATACAGAAAGAAAATATAGTTTGGATAAAATCATAATTTTTTTTAAGGTTGGGGTCCTACGGGGCCTTCTGAGCGGGCCCATTTTTCGAGAAACTAAAGCGGTGGTTTACTGAAAACGGGCTCAGTGTAATAATACAGAAAGAAAATATAGTTTGGATAAAATCATAATTTTTTTAAGGATGGGGCCCTGGTGGGGCCTTCTGAGCAGGGGCCCAGGTGGCAATTGTTCATCGGCCGCCCTGTTAAATCCGCCACTGCTTGAGCAGTACGAGGTCCAGGAGTTTCAGCCACTTTAACAATTGATAAACAGAGGTCGAAGATACCTATACAATGCTATCTTGCGATCGACCACCTCCTTATCGAACCGGCTCGGAACCGGTCAAAAAAGAAGCGAACCGATCAGAGACATTGATCTTCGAGGACGAAGAACGTCTATTCCTGAGGAGCGAGTGGCGGAGGTGCAAACAAACAGGATTTACAAGATTCAGCAGCCAAGTTGGCTGGATTTTTGCTCGAGGGAAACGGGTTCCCCGCGGGTGTGGCGGCGTTTGGTGAGGCCCAGGCTTTCCTCTATTCGTCGTTGCAAATACAGTTGCGAAATCGACGCTGTAGAGGTCGTGTCGCGCCTTGTTTACGGAGCTTCTGAACATTTTACCACCCAATGACACTTTCAGAGTCCTGGTGAGTGCAATCAGGCACAGGAGCAAAGAGAAATCGAAGGATTTATAAAAATAAAAGGAGCCTATCACGCCTTATCGTTTCTCGATAGCCACCGTTTTAGAATTCCACTTAAAATTACCGAAATTTTAAAAATGCCACTAAAAGTCAGAGACGATGATGACAGCTCGTAGATTCTTCTTCCCTTTACCTTTACGCCACTCAAGTAAATCGAAAAATACTAGATAAGTGCCATTACCGAATTAACGAATGGTTCCGAGTGGTTAGAGTCTCCTATTATTACGGGATAACAATCCTTTGGCACATTATAATGACACGAAGAGACACGAATAGAGAACGGACAAATAAAGTCTAATTAAAATTAAAATTAAAACAGAAAGTGATAAAATCAAACGAGGAGGTAATGAATGAGATGTGACAAATATTTGATTTCATCTACTTGGCAATATTAGATCATTTTCGACCTATTTTCAATGGGACGATAGATTATAGAGAGTATTGCAGAAATAAGTAGCCAGAATTTGTAAAATATCACACATTAAAAAGTCTACAATACGAAATCAAAAACCCCACAGTATAAAAACTGAATATTAACTAATTTATATTTCTCGCCCGACTTATTTTAATTGCACATAATCGGGTCTTCGGGGGCGAATAAATGCGCATAATATAGGGACCAAAGTCGCATGAATAATAAGGGTAGAACAATATCATTCTTACAATGCAACTTCATTTCCGCAATTATCTTAAATTATTCGAATAACGCGCGTCTCTCGATGACTCTCGGTTTCCGTGTTTAATTAACAAACGCCTCGCAAACAAAATATTTTTACGGATTGACGCAGAATTCGCAATTGGCGACATACGCGCGTTTCTCTTCCAACGAAAGAGGACTGCATACCAGGAAAGGAAATACGCGCTCGAATGTGTGAAGCTAACGAGAGACGCCTGATTCAACTGGATGCAAATCACTAACTGCCATCTTCCTAGCAATCATTGCCGCGCCAAGGCTAGAAAACTTTTTCTCTCCTTCGACCGACCACGCCGCGTGTTTCATTCAACCAATCGCTAAAACTGAAAGTACATCGTTTGTTCTTCGATTTATGCAGATCCGACTGGATCAGCGAGACGAACTCGCCTTTGGATCCTCCTCGCGTCTTAACAACTTCCAACGTCCAACTTCGCCATCTGTTTACGTCGAATTCGTAATCGACATTAACATTCTTATGTCATTCGTAGACTATTTCGCAGCGGAGCTTCCTGATTCGCCGGGGATCCTGATTTCAGCAGGATTTAAAATTGAGTGACCTCGCGACAAGGGGGGTGCAGTTCAATTTTTGACAGTTTTTTAATTATGAAGTGTAATGTATGCGTGAACAAGAATTCTACATCGTTTGGTGCACGCTTGATTGCAAATCCGATGATAAATGCGATTTATCGCAAATAAACAAAAGTAGAAATATTAATATTAATATTTTTTCGTCAAAAATAGAAATAAATACTTATCAACTAGATATAACTACTACTTATTGCGCGAAGATATATGTATTTTTCAATCAGTGATCTCTTTTCAATGTTAAGTGAAAGCAATAATTTTAGAAACCTTTTTTTTGTAATTTTCTCGAGGTTGGTAAAGATGAAGCTGCACCCCTCCTGCTGCAAGCTCCTCAATTGTGCCACGCTCGAGTGTTCCAAAGAATTTTGCAAAGCTCGAGACAAGTTCGAGGATGCTGTAGGAATGTTTAAACTCTTCTTTAATTCACAGTGACTATTTTCCACGGACTGCTACTTTCGCCTCGATGATTATTAGTAAAAGAATTTTCAACTACTTAGACTATCCACGGTCGATGGAAGACGATTATATTAGTGCATAATTAATATAAGTAACAATCGTGGGCACACTGGGTCGTTCATGTCCATGGCTATTTTTTTTTGCTGCTTTGACTTTAAAATTTTTTTTAAAAATTATAGGATACTTATTCAAGTCTCTACTTTAATATACAATCGTACTTTGAGTCAAATGTTTAAAGGATCAATTAGGGAAAATAAAAATTCGGAAGGAAGCTTAAGAAAAGAGGCAATTTGCCCGAACATAAACGACCCAGTATGCTCACGGCGGATTAAGACTAATTATGCATTAAATCTGTTGCATCGATTCTCTTCGTGACTTCACTTTTATTTCGAGCTCATACTTAGCTCGTGAAAAATTAACTAGAAAATTGTATGGCCTCTAGAAATTTAATAATTCATCCTCAGTACATAATTAGAGTAGTTACTTAGGGGCTCTCTTACACATTTATCCTTAGTTCTGGGGTTTAAGGCTCCAGAGAATAAAAAGTGTTGGAAAGAAAATCTGAGATGTATGTCTCTTGATGGAGGCAGAAAATTCCTTTGACAAGAGTGGAACATAAGCAGAACAAACTCTTTTCGGTATGAAAAGGTTAATCGAATCTGTGATACCCGCGGAAGGTTAATATTACAATCTAGATGAAAACGAGAACGAGTTTATTCATGTTTTTGCTCATACCAGAATGACAGCTGCTGTAAAGATTCTTTTCAGAGGCAGGCGAAGTGGCTGGCATACTTAAATAGCGCATTGTTGAGTTAAGAAGGCTTTTAAAATGAGTTGAATTGCTCTCGACTACGTTTGCCTCTGAAACACAAGATCCAGGGAAACACGAGTTCTTAAAGTCTCGCTCATGCTAATGCCAGTATTCGAATCAGTATCCACAAAGGGAACCAGGAACTGCAAATAGATTTACAGCCTGCCTTGCCATGGGCTTTCATTGCCGCAGTTCTGACAACCGACTCCTTTTACGACATCCACGTCACTAAAATATTCCAATCACACGTGCAGCTTCGTATCACCGCAATAATATGTAATGAGAAATTATTTTTAAAACATACCCACGGATACATCCAAAAGGAAATTATTTTGGGACCCGTGTGAAGAGCTTGGGCCCCCTGTCTCAACGTTATCTAATTTACACTACTTAGCAAACAAACAAATTCCATGTAATTCAGTTTTTTACGTGTCGCCTCGTATCGACACAATAATACCTATAAAAGATTAATTTGGGCCCCACTTCTGTTATTCATATCCATGGTCCCCTCCAAAGAGGAATGAGGCATAGAAAGCAAAAATGAACTAACTCACATTGAAAAAAAATTAGTTTGTCCTATTTTATATGATTAGCACGGCCTATGAATAAAAAATGTGGGTCAGTCCGTTTTTGCTTTTCAATGCCTCTAATTATGCCTGCCCTCCGCCTCTTCCTCCTCATTTCCACCCCCATAATTTACCCCAGCAAAGCTAAATACATCCCCAAGATGAACACCCAAATAATGGCCCCAGAAATTCCCACGTGTCGAGGGAGATCGTCGAAGGTTCGCATTCTAGGACGAGTGAGCCGCCTTTTCGCAACCGACCCAGGCACGTGCGGCGCGTGTCACGGCGTCGCGAGTCGCGCGTGTCTCGTGATCGACAGACGGGGATCAGAAAGTGACACAGGAAGTGCTCCATGCAAAGAATTTCTGGCCCCGTAAAGTTCGAGAAAATCTCGGTGAAAGGAAAGGAGACACGCAGTGGCGGATTTAAGAAAAAAGGCCCAGGTGGCAAACGTTGAGGGGCCCATTTTTTCGGGAAAATGAAGAGGTAGTTTACTAAAAGGGGGTAAATGTACAGAAATGTATAGAAAAAGAGTGCTTGGATAAAATCATAATTTATTTTTGTGGTCAGGGTCCTAGGGGGCCTTCTAAGTGGGCCCATTTTTCGGGAAACTAAAGTAGTAGTTTACTGAAAACGGACTCAGTGTAATAATACAGAAAGAAAATATAGTTTGGATAAAATCATAATTTTTTTTAAGGGTGGGGTCCTAGGGAGTCTTCTGAGCGGGCCCATTTTTCGAGAAACTAAAGCGGTGGTTTATTGAAAACGGGCTCAGTGTAATAATACAGAAAGAAAATATAGTTTGGATAAAATCATAATTTTTTTTAAGGGTGGGGTCCTAGGGGGCCTTCTGAACGGGCCCATTTTTCGAGAAACTAAAGCGGTGGTTTACTGAAAACGGGCTCAGTGTAATAATACAGAAAGAAAATATAGTTTGGATAAAATCATAATTTTTTTTAAGGTTGGGGTCCTACGGGGCCTTCTAGGCGGGCCCATTTTTCGAGAAACTAAAGCGGTGGTTTACTGAAAACGGGCTCAGTGTAATAATACAGAAAGAAAATATAGTTTGGATAAAATCATAATTTTTTTTAAGGATGGGGCCCTGGATGGGGCCTTCTGAACAGGGGCCCAGGTGGCAATTGCTCATCGGCCGCCCTGTTAAATCCGCCACTGGAGACACGTAACCTTCCGCCAATAGATCCCCGAGTGGTGTCGGTGGCGACACGTGGATCATTCCCCAGATCGAATATGCGGTTATCTCAGCTCGATAACGCTAAACCTCGTTATCTCGACGACCTCCGATTCTACGATCAGTGTGTCCGCTTAACAAGCTTTAATAGTCACGGAATTGAATCGATTCGAACCTCGGGTGGTTTAACTTGATCTCCTTTCGCGGTTGAGAAGAGACACGCAAGTAGATAGCGAGGTAATGGAACTGTTCCTCTGAACAGTTTCAGTGTCTCTGAGGGAGACACTCAACTCCGAGTAAATTAAAAAAAAACTGTTTACAAAGTTATTGGTTTGACTTAACATTTAAAACATAACAGAAATTGAAATATATATATATATATATTTTGACAGGATAAGTGTAGTTATTTAGTTGATAAGTTTTTATTTCGGTTTTTGGGGGAAAGTATTCTATAATAAAAATATTAATATCAATATTTCCAATATTTTTAAATAATATTAATATTAATATTTCTACTTTTATTTATTTGCATTAAATCGCTCATTTATTATCCCTGTTGCTGCAAGGTCCTCAATTATTAAAAGAGTAAAACTTGCGTTATATTACGGTTATTAATCGAAAAGAAAATTGCGACTTATGCAACGAGAACACAAAGATTTAATGTAAATATATAATAATATAAATGAGCAGCCCGACAAAAGACTTCTTTGAACTAGATTACAAAAAGGAAATATAAGCTTTTACTAATTTCTCGAGAGAATCGCACTTGCCGGTTTCACAAAGGCTGTTTTCGAGAGAAGAAAAAGGTACATTGGCGCGACGGACCTGACCTAAGCCATGGCGCCAATCTGAGATAATAAAAAGAAACTAAAATGTGATGCGCGACGAATAATAAACTACTTAGAGAATTTGGAAATTCATCTCAACACGTTGTTTTTCAGATGGCGCAGGTTGTGCGATTGCTGTACGATGGCTACCGAGACCTGATGGATAACAAGAGCGACCCCAGGGTGAACGATTGGGCCATGATGAGCAGCCCGATCCCCACCCTAGCTATTTGCCTGTTCTACGTCTACTTCGTCAAAGTGCTGGGCCCTAAGCTGATGGAGAACCGCAAGCCCTTCAACCTCAGGAGGGTCATGATATTCTACAACCTCTTCCAAGTTATCTTCTCCACGTGGCTGTTCCGCGAGGTAAGTGGAGTCCGACGAGTTCAACGTCTTCCTAAAAAAACAAAAACACGGCGTAGAGACGTCGCACAGTAAGTCAAAGAGACTTAACACGTTGGCGAAAAATCGAAATACAAAACGGTGTCTATCTACACATTTGATTTTTTATCTTTGGACTAGCTGAAATATGTCCACACAATAAGATAATATGAAAAAATTTGCGATTTCTTTGTAGGGGTGTTTTCACCCTCACGACAGTTTTATTGTGGAATCAAAAGGTAGTAACATTATTAGCACCACTTTGGCTACATTTCTGCAAAGTTCCAGATTTTTTTTAATTTTCCAGTGGCCAAACTTACCTTGTAAGAACCGATATCAAAGTTTTGAGGTCCTTTAATCCTCGTTCACATTAGCCACGTTTTATTTCAAGGCAAGCAAAGTTGAATGAATCTCCATTTCGCTTGAAACTTGAAGAAAAACTTAAAAGGATAGGGGTAAGAGTACAGTGGTTGGCCACCTGACAGTGATTGGCCCATTTTGAGAAGAAAAAAAAATATAACGAAATACCAATGTTATGCTTCTTTTAATGAACATATTCATATTCCTTGCACTTTCTTGCTTCGGATGTAATCAATATTACTCCACTCATTATATACTGTGATTATATTTAAAAGCAGATAGGATGATTCGGCTTTGTAGCTTGAAAATTACAGCGATTCAATAAAAAAATCATAAGAGTACAGTTGAAAGTTTTCGAATATTTTAATGTATTTGTGATATCTATATCTCTCGAATTCTGTATATATTGATAAATAAAGGTTAGAACTTTATAAAAAAATTATTTATTTGTTAAAATTATACATATATTATGAAAATTACGGGAGGCCAACAACTGTCATATGAATAATGTTGAATGACAATAATTGGCCGAGCGGCCAGCGACTATTTTATAACCATGATAACGGTAAAACAGTTATTGGCCCCCTATTCATTCGCGGTATTGAAACTGTCATTTTTAAAAAAGATTCAACATCGACATAATTATAGTACCTAAAATTAAATAAAAAGAAGAAGTACTATTAGGTATATTACATTGTATAGTTATATTTTAAGTTTCTTGTGATTTTAATTTTAATTGGTGTATTCAAATTCAATTTGATTATTAAATTTATTTAATTAAATTGGACTTAAAAATGAAATTAGATTGAATTAATTGGATTTCACTTTATTTAATTAAATTGAAGTAAAAAATTAAATTGTGATTACCTAGTAAATAAATTGTAGAAATATTGAATTTTTTAGTAGAACTGAATTACCCTACAGTAAAAAATGCCAAAAGGAAAAAAAGGTGATAAATATGGGAAAAAATATACAGATGAACAAATCATACAAGCATTCATAAGATATATCCATTTTTATTGAATAATTTTAACCCCATTTCTATCATCAAATCATATAACATTTTCTTTTCGGTTATATTATGTGTCAAATAGCGGCCAATCACTGTCGAACCGATCGGACAACTACTGTCATGACCATGCCAATAACTATGTTTCTTCGTAGTTAACACATTTTTTGTATATTTCTATAAATTCTTGCTTTTTTTTATAAACTCTATATATTTTTAGATTATTAGGGTTTTTTCGTACTTATTTATATTGATTTTCATTTGAAATTTACTAAATTCACATTTATAATTCACTATTTATGTGACACTCTTACTTAAGTGGCCAACCATTGTACTCTTTACCCCATTTCAAAGTCAGCTGAATAACAGGTTCACGTTGGTAATGTAGTTTGAAGTTAGTTGAAGTCAAGTGAATTGACTAATGTGAACGAGGCCTTATTTCACTGTGCGTCGGGGGGTTCTACGCGAACGTGTTTTGGCGATAAAACGGTTTCGCGATGTTTGAATCGAGTTCTCACGATGTCCCTTGATCTCTGTCCACTACAGTCCTTGGTGTCTGGATGGGGAGGTCAATATTCCTTCCGCTGCCAGCCAGTGGACTACTCGCAAAATCCGCTTGCACTACGCATGGCGCACGGCTGCTGGTGGTACTACTTCTCGAAATTCACCGAGTTCATGGACACGATCTTCTTCGTACTGAGGAAGAAGAACGACCACATCTCCACCCTCCACGTGATTCATCACGGATGCATGCCGATGTCCGTCTGGTTCGGCGTCAAGTTCACTCCTGGTAAGAGATCTCCCCTGTCCTCGTCGAACATCCCCAGTCTCCGCCTCTGTTGACGTCTGATCTGATAACTAGAGAGTTGTGAGAAAAATCACGCCTTTCTACTTTATGCTAATCGAGTGTAACGTGTCTCGCGCGGAGGAATGAAGATCGCCTTCGGGCACCCAACACTTATCGTCATTTGAAATGCAAAAAAATTCAGTGGATCAGACTTTTCCGCGTAAACGACAGGAAATGCTGCAACTCGGGGCAGAACTTATGTAGGCGGTGATCCAAGAAGTTTCTCTCATTTCCAAGTCACCTATAACCCTGAATCCTTCGTGCTCATAGCTTCTTATAATTAGAAATTGGTCACATTGGGTTCAGTGCACCTCAGCGTCATTTTCGAGTTACAATTTTCATATATTTGAATCTTTTAACTTTTAATCTCTTAACTTTCAATCTCTTAACTTTTCATCTCCTAACTTTTCATCTCTTAACTTTTAGTCTTTTAACGTTTAAGCTTTTAACTTTCAATCTTTCAACTTTCAATTTTTAAACTTTTAATTGTTTAACCTTAATAGTCTTTTCCTAGAAATATACATTTGGATAAGATGAAATTTGTAATTGAAGAAATAGTTGGAGGAAAAAGCGGTTGTTCGGTTGAAATTCACCAAATTTTTAAATTTTAATATTAAAACCATTACAGAAGAATTGGCAAAGAAAATAAATGCCAGGGGTGCGGTCCACCTCGCGTGACCACGAACGGTTAAAAGTCATTCCGCAGCCCTAAGAGAAACTTTCAAGTCGAAGCTTTTCATGACACGTGAAACTCCCTATCCGCTATCGCATAGTAGAGAGGCGACCGTACCTACAGAAATGTGACTTGTTCGATTTTCAATCGCAGGCGGCCACAGCACGTTCTTCGGCCTGCTGAACACGTTCGTCCACATCGTGATGTACGCGTACTACTTGCTGGCGGCCCTGGGCCCATGGATCCAGCCTTACCTCTGGTGGAAGAAGTACCTCACCAGCCTGCAGATGATCCAGTTCTTGATGGTGATGATCCACGCGTTCCAGCTGCTCTTCATCGACTGCAACTACCCGAAGGCGTTCGTCTGGTGGATCGGCATGCACGCAATCATGTTCTACTTCCTGTTCCGCGAGTTCTACACCGAGGCGTACAGGAGGAGGAAATCCTCGCAGTCGGCGAAGCAGCAGAAACAGGCTGCCGAGAAGGAGAAGCAGAACGAACCGTCGCAGAGCAACTCTAAGGAGAACAGCGTGATGTACGCGAACCAGTACAAAATGGCAACTGGCTACATCACCGACAGCGGGCTGAGGAATCGCGTGTTCATCGACAATAGGGGATTCAAAGAGTAAAGAGCGAATCGCCTCTCGAAGATCAAATCTATCTCTGCTGATCGAAAATCATGCTGCTCGCGACGCGATTCGGCTGGGTGCCTCGCGAGTTGCAGGGTCTCCCACCTAACATTTTTACCTACAATATTCCGGGAGAATGTCTGCTACGTAAATGACTCGATGAATTTTGGTGACTACAGATTTAGATAGTAATCGAACTTTACCACAATGATATCTGTAAAAGCGTCAACAAACAACTCTGATTTGAACGAGGTGAAGTCGCAGGTCGTCGAACTCGTCTCAATAACCGCCACTCGAGGCAAGCAACTCGGAATTTCGTGGAGAATGGAGAACATTCGTCGAAGTACTGAATACTAGGTTAAGCAAGGACAGAATTTATTCGCTAAGAGCTCGGGACCGGCGGTGAGCATTTAACGTGGAGGGGACACGATTCCGAGCGATCGTTTCGTCCTTCTTTCTTGCCGGAGGCCAGAAGTGGCGGGGATAGCGCCGAGCTCTTAACGCGTAGGCCGGACCGAGCTCTTAGCGAATAAATACTGATAATTACCGAAACAACGGGCATGCTTCGTCGTCGAAAGTTCGAAAGTTGGAAGGGACAGCCTGCGCAGGTGATCGAGGATGTTTCGATATGTATATGTCCTCGTCGGCCTGCACCCTCGGACCAGCCGACCCGTTCGCCCCGAAATGAGCTGTTTTATCCTGCACGCAGGATACGTGCGTTACGGAACGACCACTTTCACGCTTTCTGCGCGTGTGTGCGTGTATGTGCGGATGTGTGTGTGTGTGTGTTTTTTTTGTGTATGTACGAATGCGCGCACGAGATGGGGCGAGGGAAGCTTCCTCCCCTCGCCAGTGCCGAGTTAAGGATCACGAGGGTTCGCCAAGTTTTCTTTTTTAAGATCCTCACGCGTCCAGCGACCTTGTAAGTTTAGCGGCGTGGCGTCTTGCGTAACTGTTCTCTCTTCCTGTGGTTCCCAGCGGCGACGGAATGCCGTCGAAGCTGGTGAATCGCGGTGGACGAAACAAATTCGTATCTGCCTGGACGGTCCACCCTCATTGCTCAAATTCCTTGATTATCTCCTCTATTTTTTTTTTTTTTTTTTCGTTCGTAAGTAAATCGAGGCAATCGTCGACCTACTCTATGTTTGTCCCACTGCGAACCGCGGTGGGGAAGATCGTTTTATTACGACGCGGGTTTAAGGGCACTCTGGTGAAATCGGTATGCGTGGGTTTCCGCATTTGAATGCACGTTGCACAGCAGTGTAAACGAAAGGAAACCCCTTTTGCATTTCTCCGTTTGAAACGTCGAATATAACTATTGGTCCAGAATGTGCCGGCCTCAGGGAACACGTTGGAGGTCTACTTCGAACTTCACAGCAAAAACACTTCTGTGTTACACTTCTGTTTCCAGAAATAACTTTCCTTCTGACTGCTTCACTTCTCTGGAGTTAAAATTCCTGGGCAAAGACTTTGGATAAACAGCCGCGGATTTTACTTTTGAAACATTCCCAAAGCGTCCACTAGTACGCCACATAAATTGTATCCATGACTTTAAACCTTGCTAGAAGTGCATCGAGAATTTACCGGAGTTTAGCAATATTTGTTAACGAGTGTTCTTAAGGTATTCGCGGATGGGCGGTTCTACCTGGAAGATCGTTTTTTCTCGTGGGCGATTATCACAGAAGAAGGTACAACTCATTGTTAAAAAAAAAAAGGACCGTTAGTATCGTGTTTCGAATTTCAATTATTCGAGTCGTTGAATTGTTTTGTGAAACTATAAAATCTGACCGTTAGCATACTCGGTTAATTTTTCAGTGACGTAACACTGCTTCCTCTGATTAGGTAATTTTCTGTGATAATTACCGTTTGGTGCGAGTTGAGTCGCGACCGAAAAGTGGAAAGAATGATCGACTGGTGGAGCTGTGAGAAGGCGCGAAGAAACGTGTTGCTTCGATTTGTAAAACACCTAATGTGATGAGAGATGCTCTTTCAGCGCGTAGACCGTAGACGATAAGTGACTTTTGTATGATACGAAGAATCCCGCGGTAGACAAAACACTGTATTTATTTTATTGACAAATTAAATTGTACCGTTTTTAATGAACCTCTGGTCCACTTCCTGATGAATACCCAAGTGATGTCCAGAATAAAGATCCTTGCGTGGGTTGTGTGGGAATTTGGAAGGCACTTCACCTACAATTTTTTTATTTTTTCTTTGCGTGCTACTGTTTTTTAAGCGGTTGAAATTTCATCTTTTAATTTGTACACCCCCAACTCCACGCTCGGGGAAAAATTGCTCCACCGACCTTGGTACATTGTAGAAAATCTGTTGGGCAATCTCCGAGTAAGTGGTGTTTGGAGTAACTTGATAGAAGAGTAGAGTGGATTTACCGTAAAGTTCGTATCAAATAATTTGACAGTGATAATAATAATAGTATATAATTATTAAAGTGGAATATTACACTCTGGAATCTCTATAGCTATGTTTGGAATTTGCTGAAATTTTTAAACAGACCTACTCCCTTTAAAAGTTACCTAAAACCTTGCTTCCAAATAAATTAGTAGATTGTTGAGAAGCATTTGAAGAGTTATGTTCGCTATACAGAATTGTAAGTCGTACGTTTGGGTAGCTCACATTAATCAAATCTGAAGGTCGATTAAATGCTTTGCTTGAAGGTAACTGATCCTCTTCTATTCCCTCCACTGTAAATGGCTTTTGAAGACGGACGTTTGGCCGACACTGTGGTTAGGTAGCTCTATTCGAGGACGAAGTGATACTTTATCATTATTATAGCGACTTCGTCGATATTAATGTCCCCAGACCTCGAATAATGACGCAATGATGGCGAAATGCTAGAAATATTCCTCTAAAATGACATTCCTGCACTGACAAAGGATCGAACGTGAGAAGAGGCATAAAAATCTAAAGCATCTTATTTAGGAAACTTAGGGTTGATGCCCCTATTACTAACACTTGATTTATTTTACTTAATAAAAACGTGACGTATAAAGAACAGTGTCCAAACAGATTTATTATTAAATTGGGTCTGTTCTTATTATTCTTATTATTGTACGCTATTCTTTATACGTTACGTTTTTATTAAGTAAAATAACACTGACAATAATAGGGACACTGACAGTAATTGGGACATCTACCCTATGTCGCAAGAGTGCATTAAAAACTTCGTCCAATATTTCTGGAATTCAGTGGCAGATTTAATAGGCTGGCTGATAAACAGTTGCCGACTGGGCCCCTGTACAGAAGGCCTCCGTAGGGTCCCGTGACCAAAAATTGATTATGATTATGTATACGTATCCAAACACTACATTTTTTTCTACACTTGGCCCGTTTTTAGTAAACTACCGCTTCATTTTTCCCCAAAAATGGGCCCCACAGAAAGTTTGCCACCTGGGGCTGTTTTCTTAAATCCGCCACAGCTGGAATTAACTTCGAGTTAAAGATTCAGACAGTAAACTCTAGATTTTTAAATACTTGCACGAAATTGCTGTGAAATTGTTTAAAGTTTCCAATAAGGGTATAATAATTATTATAAATATAATTTGTACACCCTCTCTATTAGCAAGAGGAATTAATTCAAATTCCATAAATCATCGTCTATAGAAAGCGAAATTATTCTTCTAAATATTCCTGCAAGTATTCATTTACACGAAGTCCAACTAAAAGCTATTTAAGCATTGTAATTAATACTTTGCATAATATTCTCAATATTGAGAATGAAAAAAAATCATTCGGCGTAGAAAATCGTTTCAAAGTCCAAGTTCGAATGTGATTAATTGCTTTACATCTCGAGTTCTATCGTTAATAGTAATTTATACTGGGCAATTAGTGTGAATGTTGTTAACATCATTATTCATATTAATAGCCACTGGAATGAATATTTTAGCGGAAATATTTATATCGAATGATTAAGTGGTTTTCGCAATTGAAATTGACTGTTGACCTTTTTTGGATCTCGAGTGTTGTTTCCCGAAATAGGTAAACAATCCACGTAGCTCTGGATCCTCAGTCTTTGTCGGTTCTCCGGACCTGGAGGATCTCCGGAAACCCGAAGCTGCCGGGTCACCTGGAAGGCATTCAAGCTTTTGTTTTTCTGCAGAGGTACAAATTCTGTTTTGTTTTCTTCCAACTCATTTCTTCGATGGATTTTTCATTATTTGTTCTATTTCATGCATTTCTTCGATGACTTTTGGGACATTCCACGCGAAATCGGACACTTTCCGGAGTAACATTTTGGATGTTGCTGAAATTTAAATATATTGTAGTCTTTAGTGATATTTAAACGCACCTCAAAGGATTTTTCAAAATTTTGAAAAATGTCGATTTTACAGCTGTTTGAAGGTAAGTGATAACTTTTTTCAGTAAATTATAGCTTTGGAAGTAGTAAACGGATGGAGATGAGCTTTACGGTGCTTATAGAGAAGACATTGATATTTTAAGAAAAAATTATTTCAGTTTAAAAAAAGAAAAATTTTAACCATTTTTGTGCAATTAATTTAAACAAATGCAGGATTTTAACATCGGGCGCGATTTTAAAAATCTATAAAAAAAAGAAGAATATAGTTCTATCCTTCCCCTTGATGGACAAATTTTAAAAAATATGGACATTTTAAAATTGGCCCTGTAAAAATTGCCGAAAGTTAACGCTGCGTCAAATCACACCGGCTCTACTGGCTGAGCCGTGCGGTACTCGCAGCGGCCAAGCGGCTATATCTGCTATTCTTATACAGTGTTCTCGAATATGGTAAGTATTTGTAAAAAACTGAAGCTCGAAAACTTTTACTGTTTTTAATACACAACATAATACGGTAACTCAATTTTTGGTGTTCGCAATATTTTCCTTGAAAAGAAGGTGACCTTCAGTTTTTTAAATGGAATGCTATATATTTGATTATCCAATATGAAAGCGACTATCAAGACAAATTCAACCATATGGTATACTATGACCTTCAAGGCTACACATGGTTAAGAATGAAATATGAAATTCAATCTACTAGATAGATAGTTCGGTATATTTATTTAATTCCTAACCATGTGACTACTTTGACTACTTTGACTACCAGACTACCGCGCGTCGTGGTATCAATTTATTGAAAAACCAAGGTTCCTTGGAGCTTGAGTAATAGTTTTCAAAGTAGAGTGTTCCCTTAATTGTTGCCTGTTCCTTACATTTCTCTTCCGATAGTAGAAACATTTTTTGCTTTATGTGCTGCAAACAGTCTGTTTGGGGCCGGCATGGAGTTACCAATAACGATGGAGATGGCGACATCTCTTGACGATACAACACTATCTGCTTCACAAATCGTTTAATAACTTATCCCAGCCATCGACGAAGTATAGGATAGACCTATCACGCAATGTAATTTTGTGTCACACGCTCGGGGGGCTCGCGAGCCCCCTTACCATTTTCGTGTCACACCCAACGTTATCGATTCAGTCTAAAATAAGATTGTAACGCTAAACGTGGTAGGAATTAGAAATTAAAAATAGGACATTCGAAACCCGCGATTTACAAATGATTCTCATAAAGTAACAATGTAAAGATCGTTTTACAAACGTATTCCGTGCAACGACAGAGAAAAAAGTGTCACAACAAGAACACATACGCCTTTTAACCTTGCTGTCCTATTCGAGTGTATTTAACGCAAAATAAATTTATTTAACATAAAAATATATATAAACAACAACATTAGTTGTGGAAGACGTAACGTTTCATGATGTAACGTGGGATACCTCGCAAAGGAATTGTAACTTAGTATAATTCAATAAGGTGCTGAAGCAGAGAGGACTTTAAAAATTGTCATAAAACCCATCAGTTCCAGTATCTCGCTGAATGTTTCTTTAAAAAAGTATAAAAATTACGTCAGGTACATGAAATAAAAAAAATACAAAAAATTGAAAATAATTACAAAGTAAAAAAAGATGTGAAATCAAAATAAGCTGCAAGCACATAAAGGTGCTTTCCTGCAGCGTGCAACGGCGACACTGTGTAACACAATAAAAGACAAGAAAATATGTCCGCGGCCTGGAAGTCAAATACTTGGCGTGGTCAGGCAAAGTATTCTCAGATCATCAATACCCATACCTTCCCCCTCCGCAGGCTTTCAAATAATTAGTCTATTTAAAACACAGCCAATATGAGTATATTTTTATTATTATTTTTTTATTATTTTTTTTTTTTCGAAACTTTTCCATCTTCCGCGGTCTGGGCCCTGCGCGCACGTCCCCCCGGCGCCGCTCGTGCGCATGCGCGAGTTTTTTTCGACTTTTCGAAAAAAAAAAAAATTTTCGAAACTTTTCCATCTTCCGCGGTCTGGGCCCTGCACGCACGCCCCCCGGCGCCGCTCGTGCGCCTGCGCGAGTGTTTTTCGACATTTCGGAAAAAAAATTTTTTTCGAAACTTTTCCATCTTCCGCGGTCTGGGCCCTGCGCGCACGCCCCCCGGCGCCGCTCGTGCGCATGCGCGAGTTTTTTTTTTGATTTTTCGGAAATTTTTTTTTTTTTCAAAACTTTTCCATCTTCCGCGGCCTGGGCCCTGCGCGCACGTCCCCCCGGCGCCGCTCGTGCGCATGCGCGAGTTTTTTTTCGACTTTTCGGAAAAAAAAATTTTTTCGAAACTTTTCCATCTTCCGCGGTCTAGGCCCTGCGCGCACGTCCCCCCGGCGCCCCTCGTGCGCATGCGCGAGTATTTTTCGACTTTTAAGGGTAGAGGTACGCCTGCTTGTCGAGAGTGACACCTTTTGCTTTTGCTTTCTCTTACAATTAACTTCATTGTGCACCGTGTCGTTTCTCATTTAGCACACTTTTAAACACTTGTCATCGTGACCTTTCTATTCCCTACTTTCAATTCTCTTTTCTTTCTTTCCGGAAATATAATTCGCTCTCGGGAGAGATCTTGAATTAGCACAAGATGCGCGGGCACGATACACTCGCCTGTGTTCAGTGAGTTTTGTTCGGTCTAGACATCTAATCAGAATTTTATTCTGTTTCAGATAGGTATTTCGTCGATCGTTTTACGTAATTTATTCTATTTCATGCATTTCGTACATGGTTTTGCTTGATTCATTTTATTTCATGTCCTGTATTTTATTATGTTCATTTAATTTCCTTCCATGCTGGTCCCACTATTACTAACATAACGTAATTAATTGCTTCAGCTTTCCAGGTTCAGCCCTTCGCGGCGAAGAGATTTAATAAAATAATATATTTAAAAATAAAAGAGATTGTGAAAATTAATAGTGAAACGAGATAGTGACACAAGACATCTAAGGAAGCCTAGGCTAATTTATTATAGTATGAAGTATTTAAGGCCCCTTGTAAAATTGCCAAGTAATCGCAGAATTTTATTAGCTTTGTTGCTGGTTTGCTGGTTTGCTGGCTCCTCATCTTCGATGAGGTGGTCGCCACTGCTTCCGTTTTCGGAAGCAAGTGACTGAACCTGAAATTGGTACGAGTGGATCAGTTTCATCCCCTGGTGTTCTAGTCGAAAGGGAAAAGTTACGGGCGTAGGGGGTGTACCTTTTGGTACACTGCCTGCGTAAGTCACCCGGTTCGACTTCCCAGTCTCTGTGTTAGACGGCTTGAGTCAGGTCACACCTAGTGTTGCTCCTGACGAGTCGCATCGGTGCAAGAGGAATCGTCTGAGAAACGCCGAGCGCTTTTCCCTTTCGGCTCGGACATTAGGGTGGTAGGAACTGCGCCATCCAATACTCGTTTCATGCTCACCCGTAGTCTTTCCTTCCTTGCTGAATTTATTTCAATCGAGTGATTGCTTGGCAGTTCCCTAGATTCGATATCTAAACCGAAGGGATCGATGGAACTTTGTTTCGAACCATCTCTTTGGTTAAGTAGGCTAAGAATTTCATGTATCATCTATCTCTCTACGGGTCTCGAAACGCAGCAACCTCCTCGTGGTGAGACCTGGTAATCGGTGAGAACCCAGCCGATAGCTGCGATTGTCAAATATTCTAATTAGATATAAGAATTTCTCTAACCTAAAAGAATAAAATATGTAACTTGAAATGTTGTTTGATTGGTTCCTACCGGACCCCAGAACACGAGTATAGTGTTACGTTAGACGGATAAGTGCAAGTTGGAATATTTCAGCGAGATACTGGAACTGATGGGTTTTTGACAATTTTTAAAGTCCTCTTGGCTTCAGCACCTTATTGAAATATATTCCTTGGCGAGGTATTCCACGTTACATCATGAAAGCATGTCTTCCACAAATAATGCTGTTGTTTATATAAATTATTATGTTCAATAAATTTGTTTTGCGTTAAATAAACTGGAATAGAACAGCAAGTTTATAAGGCGTATGTATTCTTGTTTTGTTGTGATCCTTCTTTCTCTGTCGTTGTACGGAATACGTATATAAAACGATCTTTATATTGTTACTCTAACAGAATCATTTTTAAATCGCGGGTTTCAAACGATCTAAGTTTTACCCGTGTTGAATTCTAATTCCACGCGTAGCGTTACAATCTTATTTTAGACTGAATCGATAACGTTGGGTGTGACATGAAAATGGTAAGGGGGCTCGCGAGCCCCCCGAGCGTGCGACACAAAATTACATTGCGTGATGGGTCTATCCTATACCTGGTCTGTGTCCCAGCACATTTACCAACAGAAAGTAAAACTCTTCTCTACCCTAACGATAAGCGCTGTCGAAGAAACCTACTTTACCATACTCTGTCGATAACACAGGCTACTTATTAACGGACAGAGCACCCTACACATAAAATACGAACTAAAAAGCAGCACTGAAGAAGGTAATCGCCAACTATAGTCAGAATAACTACTCAAGAGCAGTTAATGCTTCCACAGACGAGGTATAGGTATCTATACCTCGTTTGTGATGCTTCTCTCCCCACTAATATCCTTCACAATCAAACTATACCCATCCCCAACCCCAACCAAATAAGAGAAACAGAGCAGAAAACACATTCCTTAGACAAGAACCAACAATTACCCTCCTCCTTATCTACAATACCTCCTTATCCACCACTCCACCCCCCCATTATTCCTTCTTCGCAGCAGAGGGGAAAGTGGCATTCAGCAGCCAAAGAACTTGGCGCCCCTGTAGCCCAGCATTTCGACAGTTCGCGAAACGTAACGAGCGTCACGAGCTGCGTTTCATTCCTCGCCGATGACAGGGGACGATCTAGCCGGCAGTCCCGGCAAACGAAGCGGTACTAATTTTCATGGGTGAAAGTGACGGCGGTCGCCGCGGTGAAAGTGGCCAGCCGCCGCGCTACATAAAGGAGGCTCCGGATAAACTGCATACACCTCGCTAATGCATGCGCTATACATGCTAATGCATTACGACAGATATATCGTGCTTTTACCTGCCGGTGATTATGATACGTGCTGCTCGGCCGGGGCTAATAGCGAATTCGTAATCGGTAGCCGAATGGAATTGTTGCTGCGTCATTAGCGAGCCGCTCGGGCTCGGACCACCGCCGCCAAACAAATCTGTTGTCCGAAAACGATTGCCAAATGGGACAACCACGATTCTGCGAAATGTCATCTTTTTTCCACAGAACTATAGATACGAGGATATTCTTCAACGAAACCGGAACCTTTCAATCAAGATGCTAATTCTCGAAATTTTTTCACGGGTTCCCAGAATTACATTATCATCGAGATCCGAGGAATTTATGTAAACTAAGGGTAGAGGAGCAAAAACAAGGAAGATGATCTATCGAACTCGGAATCCGCCGAATCTCCGAAGTCATTTTCCTGACCACCAGACTCTGCATTTACTGTAATAACTGGTATTGAAGTTTCTCAGCGACGGAGACGATCCGCGGCGTTGCGATGCCGATAAAAACCGTTTCGCTGGCTAATGATTGCTGCGTTACGTAAATGCTCTTCACCTACTCGCGCAGGTACCTTGACACGACGTTGTCTGACCCCAGCGATTCCGGAGACTAGCCAATTAACGGGTCGCGCAACAGCATGTGCCAAAGAGAGGCCCAGCAAGTATCTACAATTCGTGAGAATATTGCCGAGTCACAGAGCCTATTCAAATATGCGCTCTCATGGGTCAAAGACGAAAGATCAAATAGCATCGAAATGAATGCACTGATGCAGACGAGGCCCATTAGCTCACGATAGGCGAATTTCCGGTAGAATTCCACGAGAAATAAGCCGGAATGCAAAACACCCAGCCGGGCGGAAAACTCTGATTCAATTACCGAGGAACGCGATCACATGTGTCGATTGAGATTTCACGGCGAATCGTTCCCACACGTCACAGATGCGTGTATCGCCGCCGGGGCTCCTAATCTGCTATTGGACAACGACAACGCGCTTCAACAAATACGGTAAATAGGATCGACGGTCAGCGAGGTGTACCATTTGCGTCACTGTTAGGATTATGCGATTATACGAGCGTCAGACTCGAGGTAAACACGGGCTAGATCGTTAAAAGAAGAAAGAAACATTCGAACGCACAGCGGGGACAGCAAAGTGGGCTAAACCGTGCTACGGAAAAAAATGTCATCGTTTGTTGCATTTGGTTATTTATTGAGATTCCAGCTTAGAGTGCTGGAAATCATAAAACATTTTAAGGAATGGCGATAGGAAAACACGTGGAATACAAATATTCAGTCTTTAGTGGTGTATGTATACTCCTAATGTCATGTTTATATTATCTATCATTCAAATACTGATCTAGTCGGGAAAATACCAAAGATAGAGTGTAAAGAATCAGAAAGAAAAGTAGGGTAAAAGCAACAGTGCAAAAAGAGTTTAAGTTTGAATTTTTATAGTATATATTGATGCAGTTATTTCTCTTTTAGTTTGTATCGGCTATCATCTAGCTTCTAGATTTAGAAAATGTTCATAGTAAGCGACAAGTCTGATGAATGTAAATATTATGGTAGAAACTGAGGAACATGAAACTGTAAGCGGGAGTCATCCTAAGCCGAAAGGCAAGGATTATAAACATAAATAATAATAAAATAACACTGCTAGAGACATAATACCTTTTCCGCGCTAAAAGCACTGTGGGCAACATTTTTATTTAAATAAAATTTCGAAAAAAGAATTATGTGTCATTCGCTCGTTAACCCGAGTTAATTTTATTCAACACATGACGAATAATTTTTCGAGCTTTTATTCGCTATTCGGAATTTTATTTAAATAAAAATTTTGCTCACTGTTCCCCGCGTGCGGTTCGCCAGTCCCGGCCGGTCGGCACAATATTATTTTAAATGAAAATGTCGCGCACAAGTTTTTATTTAAAATAATTTTTTGCCCATCTCTGCTTCGAGGCTGCCCGCGCAGGTTCAACGACTGATTCGTGCGTCGCTGCGCCATGGAGCCGCCTTATGTCTAATCGAACGAATAAAATTCCCATAAAAGCTACTCACGCTCTTCTGGAACGCTCCGCGACCTTGGCTGCCGATATTGCTTTATACCGTAATATCTTATGCTAATTCGAATCGAAATTCGTGAGGCGATCGGCTCGGACGTGAAGCCAGCCTTCATGGACGAAGCCACGACCGGATGTATTCAATTGAGCAAACATTAGAACGATATTGGCTACGAATATTGGAGAAAGAAAAGGTGAGCCGCAGCCGAGAAATGTCGAAACGGAGACCATATTTACCGAAACCTGGCCATCCGGGTGCGCGATGGCATTCCGAGAATTCTGAAGATGTTGGAAACGAATTGAAAAGAAGGAAGTAGGAAGGAGCACGTTTTAAATTGCCAGGAATTTAGTCGCATGTCGTCTTTCTGTTGGTCAATTATAGGTACTGGTACTTCAATTAGGAAAATCGAAATGGACTTGGTATCATTTCGCGAATTCCAGGTGGAAGCTTTACTTAGGGGTCGCCCTTAAATTACGTAAGGGTTTTGCAGGGGGGAGTCGCGAATTTCTTTAGTTTTCTTACAAGGGGGGAGGGGAGTTCGGCTTCAATAAATACAAGTTCTATCAGAAATGTGTCAGAAAAGTAATTTTAGTTGTAATTTTCGGAAACCGAGTTAAATGAATTATATACTTTTAAAAGAATTATAATAACGGAGAAAATGCAATGTAAAAAATATTATATATGGACAGGGGAAGGTGGGCGGGGGTTGGAATATAAAATCTTACGAAATTTTATACTGGGGACAGGGTAAGAAATCGGCAAAACTACCCTACGGTAATTTAAGGAGGGCATCCTATTTTTGGGGCTGAAAACATAGCAAAATTTGGAAATTCTTTTTTAAGAAATCGATGATTCGAATCATCTGAAATTTGGACCATGTTTTTCGGGATCTTTGAAGAAGTTGCAGTCACAGTTTTTGGTATGTTTATTATTAAAAATCAATAAAAAAAAGCTGCAATATCTTCAAAGACGCATAAAAACATGGCCCAAATTTCAGATGAATCGAATCGCCTTTCGATTTCTTTCGAAACAGCTATTCCTTATATTGGTCAAATAATAGTTTGATGAATTTGAGGTGGACTTTCTATTGATAATGCTACCCTAAATCGATTTTATTCATTTCATTTATATTTTACAATTAAAGATATTTTAGGATTCATCTTAATTCTTATAATTCACTTCTTAATTATTATACAATATCCATATATTTTAGGTGAGCCCGATAATTTTATCTATGCTAATTCAATATCTACCCCTATTCATATTAAACCAGAATGATACTTCTTATTTGCTTATTCTATTTTACGTGCTATTCCAAATAAATTAGGAGGAGTAATTGGTCTAGTAAAATCAATTTTAATTTTAATAATTCTTCCATTTACTAAAACCTATTATATAATATCAAGAAAATTTTATCCTACAAATCAATCTATATTTTGAAGATTTGTATCATTATTTATCTTATTAACTTGATCAGGAGGGAAACATATTGAATATCCTTATAAAGAATTAAGTCAAATTTTCACAACATTATATTTCTCTTACTTTCTTATCAATCCTAACATAAATAAATATTAAGATTCATTAATTTATAAACGCGAGTTTCTTTAAAAAAATTCCCAAATTTTGCTATGCTTTGGCCGAAAAAATAAAATACCCCTCGTAAGGATGGCCCCTTAGGGCACGCTGTTATACATATAGCCAGACTGTTACAGGGGTTTTTTAGGGACTTTTTTCTCCCCGCGTTCCTACGTTCGTTGCGGTAGTACGAAGAGTTTTTTTTTTTAACGTATTGTTATATTTTAATCCTACTTAAAGTTGCAATAAATAGTCAAGTAACAGAGATTGATAGGCTAAGATGTTCGGAGACGCTGAGCAATTAGCTGACCAAGTGAAGCAATGGTAGTTTTTTTTATGTTTTTGATACCAAAGATTGTACAAGATATATATATTTTTGTTATGTCCTTCAATAAACAAATTTAAAAAAAAAAAAAAATTATACATATGTATAACTGCTGTACCTATACCACGTATTCACTGGCGCGAGATCGTCTATCGTTTAAATTTGAATCGATGGTTCTCAATGGACCGACGAAATCACCGTGGAGTAACATCCGTCGCGCACGGAGCATCGGTAAACGGCACTGTTTCGCCCTGTTACGAAAGCGATAGCTTCGTAATAAGCGGCGCGTCGGTTACGCGTACCGGAGGACCATGTGGGACCATCCCGACGGGAGACTGGAGAGTGAAAATTCGGTGGATCGGCGCGGTTCGAAAATGCGCTGCACTTTCACCTGCAATCGTTCCACTCATCCGCGACTCGGTTTCTGCTGAGACAGTGTTGCATCGTTGAAATGTGGGAATCCCTTGCCAAATACAAAAGCCTCTGGCGAAACAGCCATTGCCAAAGAGGAAACCCCAAGTGTGGACATTTTCCTCGTCCTACCTTAGCAAGGGCATGGGAAAACGTGGCTTCTCTTGGCAGAGACACAAACGTCCTTCAAATGTCCTTGATGCTTGCGCTTACCAACTTTCTCTGGGAAATTCTATCGACGCCCCTGACCTTCTTCAACCCCGGCGTGTCCGATCTGTCGAGTTCAACGCTCGTAGATGAAAATGGCACCTCGCGAACTCTGGAAACGTGTTTTCTTAAATACTTGGCACTCGGAGCACAAAGCTCGAGTCGACTCAAATAAACGGTCCCTCGTTTTCCTGACCAATTGTTCCCGTTCCCTCGCCTGACAGCGATAAACGAACGCGCTATCGAGAGGAACGGTTGAAACTTGGGACTAAAAATACCTCTATCAGTCCTTTCGCGATTCGATATAATTATTATCAAATTCAATGGGAATTTTAATGAGCACGAAATCCCAAGGCCACTCGTCGATGTAAGAGCGGGCAGCTCGAGTGTGTAGATTCAACGTTAGGAATTTATCGGGCTGTAAAGTGGCTTGTCGGGATTAAGCGGAAGAGCATAAATAAGAGATTAATGGGGATATAAGGTAATCAAGTGGCTAGCGGAAATGGGTCTGTGGAGAGGCTGGGTTTACTTCGATACAATTTCGTCCGAAAAGTGACGAAGCGGTTTCGTCAGCATTCATTTAACGGCCTAATCGATTCGGTAGCTTGTCACGACGAAATCTGAGGAATCTTGTGAGCGAAGGCCAAGAGAAGTGATAGAAGAATTGGAAGCGGAAGAATTTAGTGGTTGGAGGGAAAAGGTAATTGGTGGTATATAAGATGAAGGCGCTGGGTGAATGGGACAAGAGGGACGATCGATTATCGAAACAATCAGTTCAATTTGAAAGCCAAAGAGGCCAGCGTTCTCGATAATGAGGGTAAGTTGAGGAGAGTCGGCTCACCTAATATAAAATGGCTATTATGACTAATATTGATGTTATTTATTTTATCAGAGTAAACCCATATGTTGAGAATTTTATGCTGATTCAGAAAAACTGGTCGATAATTGCTTTAAGACAATGTTTGCTGAAAATCCGGTTGAAAACTGAAGTCATGACTTTCGGCCGTCTCTCCTAAGGTGCTAGAAGATAACAAAGAAGAAAGCAATATTATTTACAACTAGAGATTTATTGAAATTTTATTTGTTTACGCTAAACTACCTACTGGCCATTAGCAAAGAAAATTAATACAGAAGTGAATAAATAAATTAAATAAACGAAAATAAAAAAAAATATTAAAACATGGGTTACATTCTTAATCGAACCACCTAATTGGGTCCTTAAGTGGGTACCGGTCCAAATTACACAGTCCAACAAAATGAAACTTTTTCCCTGTTCCGCAATATCCACTGGGTGATTCTTGTAGAGTTTATCGCCCTGAACACGGATCCGCAAACCGTTTGTCGCCATCACCCTCAGTTTTTGAGAAACTCGATTTTGAAAAAAACTGCAAGTTTTCAAATTTGAACATCTTTTGTGTCGAAACGATAATAGTTATTCAGTTGCTCGTTACGTCAAATTATTCTATAAACCCTCCCGAACACAATGATATAAGTTATTACTGCATTATGAACATTTGAATATGTTTAACCAACGATCAAAGGGAAAAGGATACCCAAGATCCACCCATTTTTGATGATATCTTTCAATTTATTTCCAAAACTAAGGATCTAGGATAAAATCTGACCATTCCACGCGATGCAGCTGACGTTTTTCCTTCGGGAAGCATCAACAAAAGTGGTAAGTCTCGTTTTGTTTTCAATACAGAAGCGAAATAGTTTGGCAAAACGGGCGACGCCAACAGTGGTCAGGCGCGAGCGATTGTGTTACGCTGAGCGGCAGTGGATCGCGCCCCGCCGCACAGTGTGCGATTTTGGACAAAAATCGCTAGACAGCGCAAATCTTGACCGATTTCAATGTTTTTTTTTTAAAAATACTCGTGAAGGGCTCAGCAATAACGGAGGGCTGCAGTAAATCCTGTATTTTTTGGTCTAATATATAAAAAACATTATTTAGCATAACATTGCATAAAAACGTACACTTTTGAAATTAAAGATATTAAAAATTAATTTTTTGTAAATTTAATTATAGCTATAAAATAAAAAATTTACTTCAAATTTACAAAATTTATGTTTTAAATAAACTGCTAAGTATAGCTGATTTAAATCTAATATTTTTTAATTATAATTCATTTTATTAGTTTTTTTCTTATTTCTAATATAAAATAAAAAATGTTTTTTGTTGTTTTTTTTTAAATTTTTTTAGGAATTGTAATTAGAATAGAATTTGATGTGGCAACTAATTTTTATATAATTTGTTAATATGAATTATGTGCTATGTTACATGCATTCAAATGTTTAATAACATTTCTTCAGCTTCAACCGTTAAGGGCTTAACTTTTTTATTTTCTTTCAGTCTGAGAGAGCTAATTAAGGGATCTGATGAGATCAAGAGATAATGTAAAATATCTTTGTTACTCATTTGCCTGTTGCACATTCTGCTATGTTTAGCTCGTGCTTTACGAAAATTTTTATTGTTTGCTTCCTGTGGCTCTTCTGATAGCCAGCCAAACGGTAAATCAAATGATTTAATAATGTCGCTTCCATGAATAAGAACTTTATGTAGGGATGTTGGCATTTTATACCATTCATACAACTGCACACAAATATCTGCAGTATCGAAGCAATATGTTTTAAATTTATCACAATTGATCATTCTACCACAAGTTAAAACTTGCAAAATATTATATAATCTTTGGATCAAATGTTCATCTAAACCAGTATATTTTGCAACGGCTTTGGCTTGGGCAAAAAAGGAACGAGCTACATTACCAGTTTTGGTTGTTCCAAAACCTTGCTTAACAATATCTACATGTAACGAAAGATTACATTTTAAAGAATTTTGTATACTTTGTTTCCTTAATTTCTTTAACAGTTTTTCTTCGGCTGTCCTTGCTGAACCTTTTTTAAAATCAAGATTATACGCTACGTGTAATAGATATTCCATGAAACGGATCCAACAATGGAGTGTAGAAAGGCCGAATTTGTAGTATTCTTCATTACTTTGAAGACTTTTCACATAATCCAGATTATTTATAAATTTAGGTCCAACTCGACAAATATTACAGCAAGATGAAGCTTTTTGCTCAGTTAGTATATTACACACTTTGCCGTCTATCATTGTGCACTTCAAATCAAAACTTACTTCAAATGACATGTCATTCAAATCAAAACAATCAGCTATACTTAGCAGTTTATTTAAAACATAAATTTTGTAAATTTGAAGTAAATTTTTTATTTTATAGCTATAATTAAATTTACAAAAAATTAATTTTTAATATCTTTAATTTCAAAAGTGTACGTTTTTATGCGATGTTATGCTAAATAATGTTTTTTATATATTAGACCAAAAAATACAGGATTTACTGCAGCCCTCCGTTATTGCTGAGCCCTTCACGAGTATTTTTAAAAAAAAAACATTGAAATCGGTCAAGATTTGCGCTGTCTAGCGATTTTTGTCCAAAATCGCACACTGTGCGCCGTACCATTACCGGTAGTTTGAAAATATTTTATTGTAACCAGCCACATAGCGATTCAGTCTGTTTTATTAGATTTGTGTATCAATTACAATCCTGAAATTATTCTAAAATTTTTCTGCTCAAAACTATCAACACGTTTCTGAATTATGGAGGTACTTTCTTAAATGGTCCAATATAGGGAACTTTCCCTACTTCAAATCCAGGGAACTATTTTTAAGTTGCATAATTCGCCCTGTGACAAAAATCGTAATGAACCCACAATACCCTCCTAGCCTCTCCAATTAATTATTCACCTTCCCCCGTTATTTTATTCACAGCAACAAGGCTGCGTCGTAGTTACCGCCACATCGTTATCATCGCTAAAAATACAATCGCCAAATGGAATTTACTCTTCATCTAATTTGCAGGCCCGTCGTTCCAAGAAACTTTTATAAAACGCACAATTCGCGCGTTTTACTTCTCATTAGACCCAACAAGAACTTGTTAATTCGTCCTGCGTTTACCTCCTTCCGATGCGCAACAAGGTTTCACTTAACGGTGTACGCCGTCAGCGTGTGTGTTTTCGTGGTGGCATGTTTACCGAAGGTGCATTAAACGACTTCCTGGAAAATCAGCTAGAGACGTTTGCTTTCCTTCCGAACTGCCGTGACGGCCGCCATAGGTGCCGAGCGGTACGCCGAGCCGACGGAAGAGGGACGGGCGCGCCGTCGAGATGTTCGTTGAATCGTTGCCGTGATTAGGAGGAAGAGGAGACGCGAGCTTTATTGCCAAAGTTCACGCGCGACGCGAGCCGGCAATGGCGCCGAATGAAAGCGAATCACGGGGAACCTTGAACCCTTGCCGCGAAAGTGCCGTCGCCGGCGACTGGGGCTACGATTCGGTGGATGGTGACGTTCCGTTCCTGTTGCATAATACAATTTTGGCAGCGCTCGAGCGACGAGAAGAACCTCCGGGCGAAGACCATGAATGGAGGATGAGTTCTGCCCGCGACGTTCGAAATCGAATGTCCTCGTGCCAGGGCCCTTGTCCCTCGATATCCTGCGCAATCAAGATAGTCCTTCGGGCGCCCTATTCGCATAAAGTCCTCTGTGTTGCGTCCAACGCAGCTTTTCCGTCGAAAATCGACTTGCGTTCTTGCAGTCATGCGGGAAGAGCGATGATCGAGAGAAAGGGTCCGATTCTCGATGGTCTCACATTCAGCGCACTGTCCAGATTTATTTTCCATAGCGCAGTAGGCTGGGCTACTTTCCCTACGAGGAAGCTGGGAGAAACGTTTTTTTTTTTTTTTTTTTTTGCGGTTCACTGCTGGTCGGGACTTGGAACTGCGCCTCCGCACAGTGGGGAAATTTTGCGATTTTATGGCCAAAACCACAAAAATAAATTTTTGAATTCGACAAAATAAATGCAAATGGCAATTGAAGAACTAATATGAGCATCAAATGCCTCCAATTTTACTGTTAAATGTTTTAATACAAAACTCGTATAGACTCGCAAATGTTTATGTTCATGTGAGGTTAGACAGATCGCAAAGAATTAATCCAGATTTTCAAGTTGCTTCAAACACTTATATTGTGTTATCCAAAGTTCCGAAAATAATTTGAAGGCGTGGATTCAATTCCCGGTGGTGCGTAAGATATCTTTTCGTCCTCAAAATAATTATGTTTCGGTTTTTAATACGTAGGGGAAGGTGTTGAACCTTTGACCAGTTTGAAGTTTTTGAATTTTCTCCACCTCAGTTTTACTAAAAAAAAATCGGAAAAGGGATCGTATAAATTTTCATGGCTTTTACTAGCACATATATTTTTAGCAAATTTTAATATATTTTTTACTATCATTTTACCGCGGTTTAAAGAAAAACGGGAAATTAGTCGTACAACAGCCCGTTGTTCCTTTGACCAGTACTTAGGCTTAAATGAATACAAATATTTATTATAATGTTACAGTAACTTATAGACTATGAAATTTATTCTATATCATAAAACTATAAATTACTCTATAAAGTTTAAATTTCTCTATCATAAAACTATAAATTTCTTCTCTTCAGTAGCAAGTTTCTCTGGTGTATTTGTTGATGTCATGCCATCAATTTGTTTCTTCCCTTTTTGGGCTAAAACTTTTGGAGGTAAATGTTAGTTACATCATTAAAAAACTGTATGCAATTGTTAAAAACTATTGAAACAGTTTCCCGGTTAAAAGCTGTTGCTCTCGCAAAGAAAAATAAAATTAAAAATTAAAACATGAAATGTGAAAATTTATATTGTTCTACAGTTACAGGAGTATTGGATTCCTGACATTTCCCCGATTATAAAACTCCAAATTTTATATATGTAAATTTGACTATTTTTAACGACGTGAGCATTTCATTATGCAAACAATTTTTTTTTTTAATTTCGTTAGTTATAGCTCGAGTTATGTTAAATTCTTTGACTGGTCAAAGGTACAATGGTTACTGGTGGTCAAAGGTAGAACACATTGACTTGCTTAAGGACATGGCAAACTATAATTTTTACGTCAGACCGACCGCGTTCAAACCTTGTATGCATTTTTGGCACAGTCTTTTCTACAGCTTAGTATAACAAAACTTAAAAAATATTAACTTGTTAAAATTTTATGAGGTTGTGTGGAAGAGGAAGAATACTTACTTTTTCCTTATGAAATTGAATAATATTTTTCTGTGGTCACATGAACTGCGATGTCCTTACAACAAGCCATTAAATTACAAATCTGATGGCTAACAGATGCACAAAAAATTTTATTTTCACATACATTTTACAGATGACTCCGTAACACATGGTGGTCAAAGGAACAACACCTTCCCTAATGTATACAATTTTTAAAGCAGTGTTTTAGAAATAACGTTTTCATATAAGAATCAAATTTCAATACATAAAATACTTATAAATCCCATAATATCCTGCAATGATTTTCATTCCTATTTTACGTTGAACTATTTTGATTCTATAAATGCAATTATTAATTGCTTATAGTTGCTAATCTTGTAATTATATGCATTTTTAAACACGATCCAGTGTGTCTTGTATAACATACAACATAACTGTGACCGAGACTGGTTCACATGTTATACATTACAAACCTTTTTATTCTTTTTTAAACGATATTATTCAGCTTCGATCCGCTGTTTGATTGTTTGCACAGAATAAGGATATTAAAAAGTACCGACAAAATTTTTCTCGAAAGTGCTCAAAAGAAAATCTATGGAGGATGTTTTCAATTGGCTTTTATTATCGTCAGATCCAGTAATTAACAATCTATGAAAACTTCCCGATAAGAAATTAAAAAGTTTGTCGTCAGAAGCGTTCACCCTTTTTCTATGCAGTGTAGCAGAGGCATGCTCTGACAAAGAAAAAAGCGATTCCGACAAGGAATACTAGTTTTAAGGGCATATAATTTCATACGTTTAAGTGTATAATTGTAAATAATAAAAAAATATTTTTCGTTCGTAATTTTTATAAGTGCTGTTTTCCGGATAATTTAGTTTAAAAGTGCCAAATTTTATATATTAAAAATAAGTTTTCAGGCTTTTACCACGAAAATGGATATAGTTCTTCAATTGACATTTGTATTAAATTTGATAAATTCATAAATCTCATTTTTGTGGTTTTGGCCATAAAATCGCAAAATTTCCCCACTGTGCTCCGCCAGGAACGTATACTGATTAAAAACAGATAACGTCCACTCTGCGCTGGAACAAAACACTTCATTTTCTGGATAAAACTGTTTTGTAACATTGCTTGTTTTTCTCCTTATCCTTCATATTATAATGTAGGCATTCGGCGTTTGGGAGCGGCGGTTAGTTTGGGTATTTATAGAGTCCGGAATAGTAATATCGGAGAGTCAGCGTTGGGGGAGTTGGTAAGACGGCTGGCCAGCACGCGGAGGACTCGCAGTTCGCGGGTTCGAGTCCCGTCGCCCCGGAGGTTCGCTTTTACGCTCTACAATAACAACTAAATAATCAAAATTATCGCAGCAGGTGACCCAGGGCATCCACTACTCTCTCCTCCCATCTTCTGATCGCGCGTGCGCATCCCCACTATTGCACAAGTGGGGGTACACCTTATTCACACATTCCATTACTTCGAATTTAATTCCTAAGTCAATAAAAAAAAACAGAAAATGTAACACGGTGAAATGAAACGAGGCAGGGGAAGAAGCTTTACTATAAGACAAAGGCTCCTATGTATTTCGAGAGACGAAAGAATTCGCAAGGATCTCGTGACCGTGCGGACCCAGGCAAGAATCACTTTCGCCGATCGGTCGGGGCTAAGGTATACTCGTGACTTGCATAACCTCTCACAAGGCTGTGTTACACGGCATTACGCTTTCTGTTCGGAATTACTCTCATTCCGGTCCACTTGCTCGCTCTTTCCCGGCTCGCGAGCGATGCGTGATTTCGCTCCACGCCTTCCACACTTCGAATTTACCTCGCGCACCACCCTTCCAGCCGTGAGCAGGAGTCCTCTAACAAGGAGAGGTTCCCAGGTGTCCGCCTCCGATTGCTTTGAATTTTGGATATGTTTTAGAGGACCGAAAAATAAGATATACGTGTTTTTTTATAGCGGCCCGTTTTCATATTTAGGGGGTGAAACCAACCCTCAAAGTTATAAGATTCTCAGGTGTTCATCTCCGATTGCTTTGGTTTTTGGATATGTTTTAGAGGACCGAAAAATAAGAAATACGTGTCTTTTTATTTTGGCCTGCTTGCATGTTTAAGGGGTGAAACCACCCCTCGAAGTTTATAAGAATAGTTGGTGCCCGCCTCCGATTGCTTTGAATTTCGGATATGTTTTACAGGGCCGAAAAATAAGAAGTACGTGTCTTTTTACTTTGGCCTGTTTGCATGTTTAGGGGGTAAAACCACACCCCAAAGTTATAAGATTTTCAGGAGTTCGTCCCCGATTGCTTTGGTTTTTGGATATGTTTTAAAGGGCCGAAAAATAGGTAATGCATGTCTTTCTATTTTGGCCCATTTGCATGTTCAAGGGGTGAAACCACCTCACTAGTTACCCCCTAATAACGGTGACTGACGACAAGAACATCGTCCATACAGCAAGTTATGACGCAAATTAAATTTATATTATCAAGTTTTACTCAACACAATTTTGTATCTCGTATGAACTTTGGGGGGTAGCTTCACCCCCTAAATATGAAAACGGGCCGCTATAAAAAAACACGTATATCTTATTTTTTGGTCCTCTAAAACATTTCCGAAATTCAAAGCAATCGGAGGCGGACACCTGGGAACCTCTCCTTGCAAGAAACTCCATTTTACGGAACATTGAGACCGCTTCCGCGATTAACTAACATAAGGTCGAAGTGGACTCCCGCGCAAAGAAACACTGAGGTCTTCGAAATCCTGGCAGACCTGACTCTTGCCGTAACCAACTTCCTGTTACATACTTCCACGTGTAGAGGTCGTGCCATTTTGGTGAATTATTCGCCGATTTGAAGGTGCATTGATACTTTAAGCGTGAGAACAATACGCGCGGCATATTATTTTAGTAAAAAGAAACGGAGTACGGAAGCTTCAGCTTCTCGAATAAAATTATCCAATGCCCATTGAGAGCGCAGATCAATGAAAGAAATAAGGCGACCGTCTTCGCCGCGAGTGCCCAACGAGAACGAGTCTCCGCCCGCGAGAGGTTCACGGTGCATCAAGGATGCCCGCACCCCGTGCGGGGTGGTTTTTAACGAGGAAGCAATTGGCTCGTTACCTCGTTAAATCTACCGTTCGCAAGGCGACACCTGACGGAAAATGGCTGGGGAAAAATGATGTAAGCCGAGATGCCCGCAGAACTTCGAGACCACGGTCGATGTCTTAAATCCGGGAACGAGGAAGGAGGAAGGAAATGTGCCCCGCGGTGGCGGTGGCAACGAGCGAACGTGGTAAATCATCCGCAAAGATAACAAGACGGCAACTCGAGGAAAGCGGCGATGCAGATCACTTTGCATCGTGTTCCCGTAAACAATCTACGCGGCAGCGGCGGGGGAGGGAGGGGGGGGGGGGGGGGGGGGGGTCCCGAAAATATGAGGAAAAGGTTGCATTGCGATCGGGAGAAATGATAAAGCAGAACTGGTTTCGACAACGGTGAGGAGTGACTTCTCGGGGGCATTCGGGGGAAGTTTAATTAGTTAAGTTCGACGAAAGTGTGGCGTAACGTTTCGCGACGAAGGGCTAGCCGACTTTCAGATGGACTCAAAGGAGGTTAATCTGTACAAATATAGCTTGCAACCGGCAATTGGCCACTTTCCCGGCCTTGCGATGGATTACATCAATATCGAAGGACTGGTTGATCGTAATACGATGCAATAAACAGTGATCTACAAAGCGTCTTGGGAGGAGAAAGTATCGCGCACGCAAATCTAATTATCCGTCGAAATGGGCGAGCTTTGTGTTTCTTTGTGTTCGTGGAATTTTTTTTTCTGAGTAGTTAAGATGCATTTAAAATTTGAAAATATTCATTATGCGTGCCAGAAAAACAATTGCGGGCGTGTTAACTGTCACGGAGATTTGTGACCGCGCGAATGAGTTTTAATTATTGGTGTGAAATACATTTTGAAAGAAGTAAGGGACGATATATAGTCCGCACAAGCTGCTTTATAATATAATGCTTTCGGAAACGTGTCCTTTTTGCACACGGGAATGTAGAACTTTTTGCGAGACACGTAGTCCTGCGAAACGGGTTTTTAGAATTTTGAAGAACAAGAACGACTGGAAACTTGTTTCAGGGATAGAACATGTCGTTAGTTCATTTGGTTTTTGTTGCTGCTGCATTTGGTTCGCCGAAGAATTCCGCAGCAGTTTAAGCAGCGAAGTGGTTGTTGAATGTATTCAATTAAAAACGACTTAAGGTCGATTTACATTATACAGCACGGACCAACACGTACCGTCACCGGCACGACGAAATATTTTAACATGCGTTTTAAATGGGACTGTTTATACTATCCGGCACAGAGTTGGGCAAAAGTTTATCTAAATAAAAATCTCAAATAACGGACAAAAGATAGATAATTTTTATTCGTTATTCGAGGTTCGAATAATCCAAGTTATCTTTATTCGAAGAGCAACGAATAAATAATTTTATTCGATAAGAATTTATTCGACGAATAAAGATAATTTTTTTATTGGATGAGACTTTATTCGACGAATAAAGATAATTTTTTTATTGGATAAGAATTTATTCGACGAATAAAGGTAACGTTTTTATTCGATGAGAATTTATTCGACGAATAACGATAATTTTTTATTCGAAGGTTGTATTCGAACAAATGCGTCGAATAAATTTTTCATCCGTAGCATTCGTCATTTCGAAGCCTTCGAATAAAGTCACGAATAACTTTCGTCAGCGTCGAGTGTGTTTATTCGAGCCGCCGAGGGTCGAGCGCCGAACACAAAGGACCAGCGGCGGCGACTTGGGGTCTTTGTGACTCACCGGTAACTATCGATAGTACCGTCGATAGTTCTCCACCACTATCTGCCAGTGTGAATCAGTAAACGGCAGAGACCGCATGAAGCAGAGAATGAATTTCGAAAAATTGATAGAGCATTTTAAGTTACATATGTGTGCCGTTGTATGCAACGGAGCATCCTAAATACAGCGATAGTGGGTTCAATCCATTTTAGCAATTAAAAAAATTTGCATTGCGGCATTTTAAAGTATTGATAAAACTTATCTGCGTATTTTAGTAAATCTTTGAACAAAGTCCAATACTCTCCTTCGACTTTTCTCTTTTTTAATATTGGATGTACTCAAATTCTATCTCGCTTTTTCGCTGTTTTTGCTGCGGCATCCTCTTCGTCTAAAAGTAAGGCTAGAAGAACCAAATCCCGTCGCTGGGTGATTCACTTATTTCGACTGCTAAGGGGCCGTCCTTAAATTACGTAAGGGTAATTTTGGCGATTTCTTACCCCCTCCCTCCCCCAGTATAAGAATTCGTAAGATTTGATATTGCAACCCCCTTCTTACGTAATATTTTTTACATTGAATTTTTTCAGTTATTAAAATTCTTTTAAAGGTTTATATAATTCATTTAACTCGGTTTCGGGAATTTTAAACTAAAACAACTTTTCTGGAACATTAATGATAGAATTTGTATTTATTGAAAATTAGGTTAAAAAATATTACGTAAGACGCTACCTGACTCCCCCCTCCCCCTTGTAAGAAAACGTAAGAAAGTCGCGACCCCCTCCCTCCCAAAAAAGCCTTACATAATTTAAGGACGACCCCTAAACGTGAACTGCCAGATTGTTGCCGGAGTAGCGTAGACGCATGCATAACATTGTCGTGCCGGTGACGGACTCTGCCTTTGCCGGTACGTGTCGGTCCGTGCAGTATAGTGTAAATCGACCTTTAATGGGTTCGATAATGGGAACTGAAATTTTTATGGAGCTACCCGAACAACAATGGACGAGCAAATGATCGGCACAAAGCACGTAATTGCTGCGTAAGCACTCTACTGCGAGGCATACCCAAATTGTTAATTGCTTGAAGTATTACAAGGAGAAGAAGAAACCGTTTGGACGAAAACGAAGGTCCACCGTTAATGACTCCTACCTTATTACAAAAAATCGTTGAAAATCGAAAGAAGCGTTAAGTATAGCAAGTAAACAGAATGGGATTTTTCGATTTCTGTCTTGTTTTTTTTTTATTAATAAAAGAAGACGAAAACTTAGGTCGAAAATCACATGCGTAACTTTGAGTAGTTGCCATTTTTCAAGAAATTGATTTTTTCATACTCGGATTTGACAAGTGCTGGATTATAGTCTTAGAAATATTTATGCAAAATTTTATTCAAATCGGTCCAATAATCTTTGAGATATTTTTGATACCGCAAATATGAAGAAGCCTTGGGAGAAATGATTTTTCTTAAGACATCAAATTTCTTTGTGAAGAGAATACAGTTTAATTTATACACAAAAAGGTGTATGTCTTGATTTTTAAATATAACTTTTTTCTTTATATGAAAAAGATCACAAAAGTAACCCTATTTTCCGAGCTTTCAAAGGTATGCATCCCCTTAAACACTAATTTGACAGTCTGAAAAAGTAAAAGGCACCAACCCATTATCACGGTTTGGACCAGCACGGTCGTCTCTAGTGTTGTATGAACCTGTATCTGCGCGCGCACCAGTGTGCGCTCCCGCGCGATCAACTGACTCGGCTTTAAACCTCACGGCCCGGAAGTTGCATCGCTAATATTCGACTGTTAATATCTCGAGAACGAAGCCGCGGATTTCGATACGGTAAAGGACTTTTCAATGTCTTCTTGCACCAGCATATTACATGTTCCGGATTATCTCTCAATTCTGGGACACCCTGTATCTGACGCCGACCTCGAAAGCCGGTTTATTATTTGAAAATTTGCTGAATAACAGCGCGTTGAAGAAAAGAATGCCGATTTTCGCGAAGAATTAAATCGACATTCTTTTCCTCAACACGCTGGTATTCAGCGAATTTTCAAAATATTACAAAACCGGCTCCGTTAATGCTTAGGCATTATACTATACTTAATAAACAAATTTCGTTTTTTCGTTTCAGAAAATCCAAAATTGAGTTAGGAGATACACCGTTTACCCACCGGAAAACAAAATACAGTCACCTCGAAGCTGCCTCGTGACATACATCTATACATATTTTCTTAACTTTTATAATTGTTTTTAATGCTTTACAATATGCTAAAATTAAGGGCACTTGCCGGTCAAATTGCGCGAACACATAGGTGACTTTTACGATTTTTTCTGGAAAAAAGTATACAATATAAGGGTCTAAAAGTTTTTGTACTTTATGCTGCTACAAAAGTAGAAAGAAAAAAAAATTATTTCACTTTTGCCCACTCTTGGCTCTGATAAGTATGTGTTGCATGCTACATCGTTGTAAAATGAAAAGGCCTTAATTCTTAACAAACAATTAGCCAAGAATAGCCATATTTTTAAACGATACGTTCCCGACAAATGTTTTTTTCGCACAAAACTGTCCGTAAAAAAATTGAGTGTATGAAAATTCAGAATAGGAGGTAGCGCGGAAGCGAGTATAATTGCGAATAGAATCCCGTTTGAATTTTTAGATTCGGCCCAAAATTGCATTTTTTACTGTGGCGATAGTGCGCGAAAAATTGTTTCGTGAAAAAGGCACTTAAAGTTTGACCCATTTTCCATGTGTTTATTTAATTAAAACAAAAATTAATTCGTTTTTTAGTTGAATAAATGTATCATTAATTAAAAGAAGAATCGCATTTCTATCTATTATACCTGCGCCACGATACATCTTCAAAAAACACCTATTTTTAAGGCCGTCACACTGTTGGTGCGCCGTCACTGCTTATAAACCTTGCACCGTTAGAAATTTCGTTCTAAAATTTTCGAGAATCTTGATATGTTGAGGGATGAAAATATGCCAAAATGATTCTATAATGTGTTGACCGGGAAGCGCGCTTAAGTGCCAAACCGCAATTTAATCGGATGATTAGTTTCTGTATAATTCGCATCAGAAGATTAGTGACTTTTTCGAGCCATCACAGCAATCTAACCTCTTAAGGCAACTTTGCTCCCCACCCTCACGCATGTACAGCAATTCCCCTTCAATGACTCCCACAAGTTGAGTAAAGAACTAAAGAGTAGTCCCGATACGACCCCACTAATCACATTTAAAAGTACCGACGAACGACGCAATTGCATATCTCGAGTACAAGAGGTCGTTGCGAAACTGGAATCGCAGCTGGTCATTATTCTCTTGCGTTGGCGGAAAGGACGAGCGTCTCAAAACACGTGAGAGTATCACCTGACACAACCGTCGAAATAAAGTAGCAAACGTCAAAACGTTTGGTCTAGGTACCGATGCGTAGAAGCAAGCACTGCTTCTGGTTTTACTGAAAATACGCTCGACTCTGTTACGAAGTACGTGCCCTTGTGCAATTTCGATAAAATCGGAAGGAACGCGAGCACATTCTAACCTAAAGTTCATGGGCGTTCATGGGACGGTCTAATTTGTCGAGTTACGTTTGGATCAAATAATACATCAACGTTCGATCGCTCTCTACGCGTCGCCCGTCACGTACTACATAGTTGAAACTCAAAACATGAAAATCAGATGTAAATATATTCGCGAGATGCTGACAGAGGGTCCGTTTGTAAATAGTCTGTGTTTTCCAGTCGTTCCGATAATTGCAGAAAAAATTAAATTTACAGAGACGCACGCATCTAGATTTTCAATGAACGTCGAAATATCGAGGGTTCAAGTACTGTTTGCAATACGAACGAATCAATCACGTGTGTTTAATCGGCTTAACGGAGAGCCATTACTCGATGATGGTTAGGTTTACGAGACCGCGGGTTTGGGGGAATAATTGCGAGAAGGCGTTTCATATCTTGATATCTGCGTAAGGATACATCCGTCAGCACTCGTCGCGACTTGTTTCTGCACCGCTTAGAACGCAATTTGTAATTGTACTTTCGAGCAACGAAGCAGAAACGAACGGAACTTGACAAGCAACTGTCAACTGATATCGTTTGGCGCGTAAACCAGATCACGTTGATCTGCCGCGGCCCCCTATTGGCGGCTTTGGAAGTTCCCTATTGGAACTCTCGACGAATGAATACAATGTCAGTGAAAATAATCGATTGGCCATTGAAAATACAGAATATCTATCAAAGAATAGAAATGATATTCCCCTAGACAGAATGATACAGAGAGAGATAAAAAAAAGGTGGAACAGAATTGTAGAAAAGGGAAGAGGTTATATATTCGATTAATCATTACAAGGTTGTCTACTGGCAGCCTGAATCTCCTTTCCCGCGTAAATCGTCCCCGTTTGAATCAGCGCGCCCCCCTGTCGGTGCTTCGTTCAATTTCCATTTAAAACACCGCCACCTGTCACTAAGCTGAATCGAGTAGTCATCAAAAATCACGAAATCCTATGAAAACATTAATAACGGGCCGCGATATAAACAGCCATAAGAAAAATGGAAAGATTAAAATCGAAAATAGGTAGTAAAAAAACTTATCCACCCGACTGGTCATCATCGAAGAGTTGTTTATTCAGATTTTAAGTGGGCAACGTAAAAAAGTGGGGTTTGTTACGCGATGATCTTGCGCGAAGGTTATAGAGAGGATTAACAAAGGCGAGTTGATAGACCCGGTTTGTTTTGCATTTTGTGGTTGCAAGCGACGAAGGTGACCATCGGAACGAGAGAGGTTCATGGGATCCGTGGTTTGAGAACCGTTCGAGATCGTTTTCGACAACGTCCGCGAGATGGCAAGTTGGCGGCAGTGGTTTTCGTCGTCGGCACGGCGGCCCACGGCGTTCCTATCGTCTTCGTCGCGTCGTCCCCGTCGTCGTCCTCGCCTTCGCCGCGATCTTTCGCTTCTTTCCCCTGTTTCGTAAAGGACTTCCGTTTGTCCTGTGTCGATCGTGCAGTGCGCGCATCGGCGAGCGGGCAAGAGGGGCATTGAATACCGCGAAGATCCGGCACGGCCGAGGCGTAACATCCGTGTGAGAGCAGGCACAAGTGTGACAGGTTACGGGCACGAATCTAGCGGTGGTCGAAAGTGGGAGAGGAACCGGAGGAACAGAAAGGAAGAGAAAAGGAGCGGTGGGCAGGAAAGAGAAGGGAGAGGGAAAGGGTTAGAGGCAGGCGGTGTAGAATGAAGCATCGCGGGCACGAGGAGTAGGGCGACGGCAAGCAGCAGCAGCAGCAGCAGCAGTAGTAGCTCGAGGTGGACGGGTGGTCAGGTAGCGTAAACCGTAAATCGACCACACGTCACAGCGTGTACGAAAAGAAACCAGTCAGTCAGTCAGTCGAGCGCGACCGCGTGCAGAGGAGACACTATCGTGGAGATCCGGCGACGGTTGCTTCTCCTTCCTATTTCTTTTCCCTCGCTCTCCGGCTCCTTTATCTTTCCTCCTTCTGTCTCTGTCCCCCTCCGGTGTTGCCTCTCCCCATCTCCGCGTTCGCCTCCCCCGTCTGTGTGTGATACGCGCTCGCGACGGAGAGGAGGAAGAATACGCGTGTCGCCGATGAAGGAAACTGGCGACGAGCAGTCATCGTTCCTGCTCGCGTCCGCTCGCATCTAACAGCGGCGAGAGGGCCGAATCGCACTCGTATCCGTACGTAACGCGACACGCCGACCGATCGTCCACGGGGAAGCGGACGGTAGGAAGCTGCCCGTTCGGATATAGGACGGAGCCGCGCATTCGCCACGAGACCGTGCGCTTATCGCCGGCCGAGCAACAACGTGCTCCCTTTTGCATGCACCCGTCGGTCAGGTGACAAGAGCAGAGAAACGGGGACTGTGCGCGAGGGATCGTCGCGAGTCGGGCGCAGAAGAAGCCGGTAACCTCAGTGCCCCGAGGCGTCTAGCAAGGCGAGCAGGAACAGCAAGAGGAGGACGGGATAACGGGCAGCGACGATAAGCAGGTGGGTGTAGTCCTTTTGACATGCTCTGGCTCGCAAGCCGGATCTGTGTGCGCTCTCTCCATGGACGTCCGCGGCTACGTAGTATGCGTGTACCGTTGCTTCGAGGCGTGCCGGCGGCGCGCCTTTTGAGGTTAGGATGGCCCGTGATCGATTCCGAGCTTCGTAAAAACGAAACGAGACGCGCTGACCGACATGTGATTCAACCCCGTGAATATCAATTCTCGTCTCTATTTTTCTCCACCGGCGTTTCCGATCATCGATCAGACAGACAGAACCGTCGCGGCGATTTCCACTCGATCTTTCGCCTGTCCTGACAATTCCCCCGGTCGAGCGACCGACGAGAGACCACTAGCGTCCGTTGTCAGCCTCACTTTGGGCACGACATAACCTCTAAATTCACCCCGACCACCGTCCAGACGTTAAACGGCAAGCTAAATTCGTTCACGGGTATTTTGCTTCTGTTGGGAGGTAGTTGGAAGGTGTGGTTTCCAGTAGAAATTTTCACGATTACTGTGCCACCGAGGAAAACCTTAGACATAATCGATCAATGGTTTCACATAAATATTTCGATTACTCGGTGACACTGCTCTCAAATTGTAACATTTGACGTGTTTACGTGTAGCTCGCTAAGCGTTCGTATCGACATCATCCAGACAGTTAATCGCGATACAGTTACTTCATCGTTAAATTAAGCGAACAGACTCCGCTCGGTTCTAACCTCTGGTAAAGTTCATTTTCCACTGGACGGTTCTAGCAATAGGTATCTGTGTACTCGAGAACTACTCGGGTATCGATATCGAGCGAAATTCGCATGGAGGAACGTAATCTTTGGCACGTGTCTACCACGGAACACGTAACATTTATTTCACGTTTCTAACTTTTGTGTATCGCGGCGGGGAGGGAGAGAAAAACTGTCGTTATATAAATCGAAGAGAAAACGATCGTTTCTGAACGCGCTCCGTGCTCGAGTCGTTCAGTTACAGTTCGAGCACGGCTGCATCTTATTTACGCTGTTACAGTGAACACACGGGATGAGGTCGATGATTTACGAGCGTGGTCGCGGTAAGTTCGATCGGGGCGAGTAATAAATGACGGCGGAGTCAAAGCGTTTGACAATAATTACTTGCCGCGTTACACGAGCCAAATGTCGGGTATGTGCAAATTTAGGCGCGTGTAATTACTCCGTACAGTGCTTCGACGATTCACCTTTATGAATGGCTATTTTATTACGAATACCTGAACTCCCAAATCGATCGTTAAGTTTCGGCAATACAAATCCTTTCACTCGAAGCATCTCAACATGGCATTGTGTGTCCCAATTGGGCTCTACAACTGAATATAGAGTGAATCATCGTGCAAAAGTGGTCTCGAAGCTCTTTTTCTTTGTATTTACGATACATTATCAGTTTGCGTTTTCAAAGCCCTCGTTTCGCACCGAGTGTAATATTATTCCACTTGTTCGAGGCACTAACAGCGTCGCTGGCAATCGCCTGCTGTCGAGTCGTGTCTCGCATTAAGGGACAGCTTGCATCTCGCAGAAACCACATCGTTTAATCCATGAGGAAATGTTGCGCAGCTTCCAAGAGCAATGATAGAACGGCAGCATTTTCGTGGAACATGTTGCTTAGCGAGGTCGCGGAGTAACAGGGACGAAAATAAATCAGGTGGTCGCGTCGAATTCGTGAATCACGGGCCACGTTTACGTTTCACGTGTAAGGGGCACGTAATTTCGGCGTATTGTTCGCCCCCTTCGCTTCCGATCGCGCTCGCACGGGCAACGAGATGAAACACTTTCGTAAACGTTATGCGCTGGTCCTTATCAACCAGATGAAATTGCGCCACGCTGATTCCGAACAATTTAAGGCCGCCGCGCATTCTGGCGATACGAAGAGAGAAGTTTACAAACAATTTATTCTCGTGGAGCAGCGGCAATTAATGAATTATTATTAATTTCTTCTAATCGCTTCGCCACGTCGCGCTTCGAGTATTGCATTGGCTAGCACCTAGGATAATTAAACGATCGTCTACTGAAACAACTTGGTTGCTCGATAATGCATCTGATACTTCAGAAGCTCCAATATGCCGGCAAGTGAAGTTGTTGATAAAAATACTCCATTCATGTTTCTTAATTGGTGCACTGATTTCCGCAGACACATGGTCCGTTTATTTGAAGCACAGTATTAATGTAGTAAACATTGTTGTTACTGTCACCGCGAATGATTCATTGGAATTTTATACGGCATTTAATCTCCACCGATCGCCACGACGATCGTTATCAGGGGACTTGAGTAGTATTAATTGGACAGCGAGTTAGCATTTCGAAATCCCTGATCGCCGACTGCACGAGAAGTATGTACTCTTATCTTCGTTAACCAAATGGAGTTGCTGCTAATAAAGTAATATCTACGATGGTAATGAGACAGAGTGGGAAGTGGGGCAGCCTATATACTTAATATTTACCCGTTGAAAGGCGTATTTCATCGCGGCACCGCCGTTTGAATGCCGTTATATCCGGTGTGCGCGGGCGCGCTGTTACGGAGGAATTAATAATTCCTTCGCACGCGGTCGTCAAACGTGTCGGGTTTGAAAATGATAATGCGGGGGCATAATGTTCGTTTCCGGCACAATTGGCTCCGGTGGCGGCAATGGACGGCCGGGCGCTCCACGACTTTCACTCTCTCGTCTTAAAAGCGCGATGGGTTTTAACTCCCCGCTAAATTCCGCGCGCGCGGCCACGAAAAAATAAAAACGGGCTAGAAATCGAGAGTGATCGGTAGTTCTCCGCGGGGATCGGGGATAAATCGGCCACACGTGCGCCTCGAGCGCCGTAATCGCGCCGCCCGGAAGACTAAACGACACTGCGCCGCTTCCTTCCAATTCCGCTCCGCGATACCAATCTTGTTATTTACGAATGCCGATCTCCTTTTTGGAGATTTGCCCCCTCCTTCCCTCAGTATAAAAATTCGCAACAATTTATATTCCAACCCTAATATTGTTTACACTGCATTCTTTCAGTTATCAAAATTCTTTTAAAGGTTTATATAATTCATTTAACTCGGTTTCGGAACATTTAAACTAAAATTACTTTTCTGGAATATTAATGATAGAATTTGTATTTTTTGAAAATTAGGTTAAAAAATGTTACGTAAAATGCTACCTTACCCCCCTCACCCTTCTTAAGAAAACGTAAGAAATTTACGACCACTCCCCAAATTCTTACGTAATTTAAGGACGATCTCATAGCTAAAAATTGAAATAGTTTGAGTCGTGGATGATTATTGAATTTGAGTAAATGTCGAATTTTCTATTTATTTATTTATTTATTTATTTATTGGATATACAACAAGAACGATAGTGCAAACGTAGAATTAGCTATGGTAGGGACATGTAAAGAATGGAAAAAATAATTTCACCTGGTTCGAATTGATTGGATTTGTAGTGTCCAGATTTAGGGCTGATCCTTAATGACACCCACTACGTACAATCTTCTCTCCGCAGCATTCGAACGTAAATCCTCTTATCTCGTTGAGAGATGAGGCCCGTTATTTACAACTGGGCGAAGTGTTCTTCGTTGGCCCAACAACTACATTACAAGCCGACGATGATCCTTCTATGCACCTGACACATGTTTCTCATCAGCACGAATGCATTCCACCCTTTTTCGAACTCGTGCAGCTCAACCAGTGTTGCCTATTTGGATGGATCCAAGTCTAGATAATTTTAGATAAGTTTGGATGTCAGAAGATGCTATTCAGATGTTAGATGTGAATCTAGATGGTTTTAATAGAATCATAAATGTTTTTAGTTAAGGTTGAATACCAATTGTCAAAAACAAATGTAATTAGTTGAAATAATAAAAGATACAGACTCCTTCCGGAAAGAAGTTCTGTAATTTAAGTGGTCTACTTTCAAAGATTTTTTTCTCAGCAAATACAACGTATAATGAAATTAATTTGTTTGGTATTTATTACGCTGCTCTTATATTATACAAAATAAATTTGTAAAAATTATTTTAATTTGTTTCAATGGTTTTTTCACAGCGTCAATATGGCATCCCAATATTTGGCGCAGGTGATTCCCCGGCTTAGGCTTGTCTGAAACAAAAAAAACGAGATAATTCTTAATCTGTATGAGTGTCCTTATCGCCCGTACGTCAATTAACAATTTTTGTTGAAAAGTAACAAAATGGCGGCGGTTTGAAAACAAGTTTGACAAAACATTCAAAAGGATGTTTTCTTGGGTGTTCCCCGAGAAAAATCTCGGTTATTTTTCAACTCAAATTGTTAATTGAGCTACGGGTGATAGCGAGATTCATACAGATTAAGAATCATTACGAATTTTTTGTTTCACATAAGCCTGAGCTGGGAAATTCACGCGGTAAATAAACAAAATAAATTTAAAAAATTATTTTTAATTTCTTTCCTATAATATAGGAGTAGCTTAATAAAGTTCAAAAAGATTCATTTCATTATATGTTGTATTTATACAGAAAAAAAACTTTACAAATAGCTTAATGTATCGGCCAATCAAAGTAGAATGACCCCTTGAAGATGCTTCCGGTTCAAATCTCTTTGAAGAAATTAGTAAATGTGCGATTTCTGCATTAATATTGCCGTTTCCAAATGTTGAAATAGAAAGAGTAGAATCCAAGCTGAGAAATAAAACGAAATTAGGACTGCTAAATCCCATTTTGATGATTAAAATTCAGTTTGTCCAGACTATAGAAAAGTTGCACTTCTCACGAATTTCCATCCAAGGTGTTGAATGAGGTGGCAATAATAAAAAATAACTGAAATTCATAAATTTGCTCGTCCTCCAAAGAACAAATTTTTTGAATTTTAGAATTTTTTAAATCAACGCATATGACCCCCACTTTAAAGAAAACTATTAAAAAATAACTGAAATTCATAAATTTGCTCGTCCTCCAAAGAACAATTTTTTCAAATTTTAGAATTTTTTAATTTTATGAATAATTTTCGTAATATACAATAAATTAAAGGGTTTATTTAACTATATTAATAAAAGGGAAATAAATATGTATTCATATAATTTATATATAAATAATATATTAAATTCAAGCAAGGTTTTTTTAATTGTATTAAAATTATTATTTATGTCTTTTATATATAAATTATTATAATAAATTATTTATGTATTAAATAGATACATATATATATATAATTTTGAAAAAAGTTTTTTTAGTCCAGGTATTTTTTTTTAAAACTGTTCAAAATTTTGTTTAACGCGAGTTTGTAGCGCTTATTGCACCATTAAATTTTTGTTTGAAACATTTTTTTCTGTCTGTTGTACTTTGAGAGTTATACGCGAAAAAGTGGAGGTGCCAATTTGACTTCGAGGTTAGTTTTCACCCCCTTAAATGGCGATAGGGCCCAAATGAAATACACCGTTGTTCTTGTTTTGAGTCACTCTACAAACCCACAAAGTTGCGTTCCAATCAGTGAGTCCGGGTCGCGGTGTTCCCTTGTAAGTATCGTAGGTATTTAATAGTGAATGAAATTGCCTGTTTAAACACTTTAAACTTCGTTTTTAACTACATATGTTATTTTATATAACTTCAAAGTTTAGGGTGCCAATGATTGTATTTTTATGCCTATTTTTGTTTTTGATTGAATATTTTTAAAATAAAAGACTTAGGTAATAGGTACTCAATATGTTTTATTTTAATGCGAAATCCATAATCATTCAAAATAACTGAAAGTTAAGACCATATAAAAACTTCAGAAAAAAATATAGACTTTCTAATTGGGATTTCCGCTCAGCGTGCCAATCATTGTATAGTTTACCCTATGTCTGGAAAATCTAGATCCTTCCAGATGTTTCTTATCTCCTTGTTCGATGAAAAACTGAGAATTGAATTGGCAACGCCGAGCTCAACAGGTCGAACAGCCTCCCCCACTTTCACCCTACACAAACATAACATTGCATCTCGAAGATAATGAAAATATTGCTCCAGTAACCTCCGAAATTTGTCACCGCATTCAATTACACCACGTAGCTACTACAATCTCGGCGCAGATCGAACAATAGCACATCGCCTTGGGTTTCACCGCTCAATTACACACTCCCGCTGTAAAGCCGCGTTATTAGCGAACCTACTGCTTTCCATAAACGTCGTCGAAGGATCATCGAAGCAAGCTCACAATCAGTTTAAACGAGCAATCGGTAGAAATGAAGCGCTCGAGGGCGTCTCGAGGTGCATTCGGCGAAACGCGAGCGAAAATGTCGCGGTGATTAACTTCCCCGCCGGTCGCTTTGTTCGACTCCCATCGTTGGCAGGGGAAACATGGGGAAAGAATATTGCCAGGGATCGATCAGCGGCCGCGGCTGTTTGGTATATTCCGACGCTAACAACGGATTCGCAGGAATCAATAGATACGAATGCCCGCGCGGCATTCGGTCGATCCGCAGTCCTAAGCCTGTTCATCGATCGCCACTTTAATCGCGTTTGATAAAGGCCTGCCAGTCCCCAGGCGATATCATCGCTCGATGACGCAAAAGCATCTCACCTGCTGGAACCAATAGAGAAGCCTCGCCCGAAAGTAAATGTCCTTTCAGCGAGCCAGCAGACAGTTACTTTCTCCGAGCTCAGAAGATACTACGTAATAGCTGCGCGTTGTAGTCGAATCGAACGGTTCCACGTTATCAGTTTCGTTCTTTCGCTAGGCGTTCTTTGCGGAGATCGTTCTTTGCTGGTATTTAATCTTCGACGCGTCCACGGTTCCAGGCCTTCCGGGTGGAACCTTGGAAGGGGATGGAAAAATTCGAGTAGCGATTATTATTTAATTACAGGGAAGTAGTAGCTGATGTTAGATTCTTCTTCTTTCGCTTCCACGTAGAATTAAAGAATGTGGCTTGGCTCGAAAGTTTCGCTTCCGACGAATATCGGCGGGCTATTAGTGACGTGTAGCAGGCATAGTAAACGTATGGCACGTACGCAGATTTTGCTGGCACGTTAATGATTCACCGGGGATATCATTAATATCTGTGTATTAATATAAAATAATTGCGGAGTCCTTGTAGAAAATACTGTTAGTGCCAGAAATCAAATTTTTCGCAAGAGGGGAAATAGTTCACTGACTTTAAATTATTTATGGAATTTGATTTGTTCTTGCGCATACAATAACCCAAATGTATCTACAAAATTTTCTACATTTTGCATTAATATAGTCGAAATTCATGAAGAAAAGAATTGTATTTGTAGGACACCCTGCATGTGCCATTTCTTAGTTGTAGAGAAAACTGAATGTGCCATTCCTTTAAATTTGCAAGCACTGTAAGTAGCAATCCTGTTTACCTATCGCTTAATTGGCTCTTACATACATTGTTTTCTACAGAAGTGGCGTTGGACGTACTTACCAGCGGTACCATCTTTTAGTAGGTACTATTGGCAACTTATTTACAAAGGGAAATTGCATTAAAATACTGTACTGTATTGCCTTTTTTTTTATTTTGGCTCTTACAGTGTTTTCTACAAGGACTCTCTTAAATTATTATAGGGTTAAATATACTAAAATATTTTTGCTCAGCTTTTACTATACGCCAATATGTTCATTCTTATGAAACTCTATGCTAATTTTCAAACTTGTCTAAATAAAATTCTGCAATAATTAATATTCTATTAATTTCTTCCCGCATTAAAAACTGACCGGCCTGTCAGCAATTCGTTAAATATTACTTACAAATATTTGCCACGCGCAGATAAAATGGCCCGTCAGCACTGACCTATGGCCTATGGAACGCGTTAACTTTCAACTAGAGAAGTTACTGGGTGACCAAAATGAAGCTGCAAGCGACTTTCGATACCATTTCACTTGTGATCTAATCCACGCAGCTAGGATTCCGTTTCCAACTGCGCCTCAGATTTGATCTCCCGCCGAGCATACTCTCACTTACAAGGGACGTTCGGCAACCCGGAAATTCAGAAAATCATGAAACTTGTTGTGCAAGTAGATTAGTTCATCCGTAACGTAACCCTATTTTTTGTTGGTGCCAAAATGGAATTTTTGGGGGTGAAACCACCCCTTGAAAAAAATGCAGAATTTTCTATTCCGTGGAATATCTCGAGAACAGTGAGCGATATCGAAAAGAAGTTTAAACGGAAGGTACATCGTTTTCTTGTATTTACAAAACCGCGTTAAAATAATTTTCGAAAAATCTATATTTTTCAAGTTACCCCCACCACCAACCCTTAAAATGAAGGTTTTGTGTTTTGGAAATATATGCTGAAATACCTCTGGATAATCTCGTTTTATACATATAAATAATTCATGTGTCATATTTTTTTTTGTAAACAAATAAAACCTGAATTACTGAAATTTGAAGTCCATTTTAGTAGTTTCCATTAATAAAATGGTTTCTTAAATGCATATTTAAATTAGTACTTATATAAAGTGTTAACAGCTTTTATTTATATTATTTGAGCAGGACAGTACGTACCTAAAATTGAATCCATGGTAAAACTCTTTAAACTAATCAATGACGTGCCATGAATCATTATGATAACAGCACATTCGTTACTTGAAGTGTTATCTTAATTGGCCACTTTGGGACCCACACAATAAATAGATAATGCGTGAAAAATTATAATGGTTTTGCAAAATATACATGTATATGTTGCAATGTATACAATGATAACATATGCAATGATAACATATACAATTGTAAAGTCATTTTTGCAGTCATTGTAAATTTTCATGCATTATTTATTTATCGTGTGGTTCCCAAAGTGGCCTATTAAGATGCCACTTCAAATCAGGCATCTACGAATGTGCTGTTATTATAATGATTCATGCACGTTATTGATTAGTATTAATGAGATTTACCTTGGATGCAATATTTTAGGTACGTACTGTCTTACTCAAATAATATAATTGAAAGCTGTTTAAACTTTATATAAATACTAATTTAAATATGGATTTAAGAAACCATTTTATTAATAGAAATTACTAAAATGGACTTCAAATACGGTAATAGAGGTTTTATTTGTTTGCAAAAAAAAATAACATAAATTATTTATACGCATGAAAAGAGATTATCCAGAGGTATTTCAGCATATATTTTCAAAATACAAAACCTTAACTTTAAGGGTTGTTGGTGGGGGTAACTTGAAAAATATGTATTTTTCGAAAATTATTTTCACGTGGTTTTGTAGATATAAGAAAACGATGCACCTTCTGTTTAAACTTCTTTTCGATATCTCTCCCTGTTCTCGAGATATTCCACGGAATAGAAAATTTTGTATTTTTTTCAGGGGGTGATTTCACCCCCAAGATTGCATTATGACACCAACAAAAAAATAGGGTTGCGTTACGGATGAACAACTCTACTTGCACATCACGTTTCATAATTTTCTGAATTTCCGGGTTGCCGAACGTCCCTTGTTAGTAGTCTAATTCGATCCCGCAATCAAGCTGAGTGAGTCGCAATGAATTCTCGATAAGGTTGCTCGCTCCTCGAAGAAATTCCGAACAAACCGAGCCTCCGTTTCGTTCGTAGAATCGTTTCCCTGCGTCGCCTCGATAAGAATCGCACAGTGGTTTCAGGGGAAGGCCTATCGATCCAGCGATCGAGAGACTCGCTGCGAAGCCGCGACCTCGATGATTAACCAGGAAGCCTTGATGAGCGCGATAGCGCCTCTATCGTCCTCTGCTTTTATCTCCCCATCTGTCCTTTATCTGTCGCGTGTCGGCCCGCGAAAAAGGCGCGCCAGTCGGCGATGCGTGCGGCCTACGCACGCCCCAAATTGCCAGCAAAGTCGGTTGGCTCTTCCGTGCGCGCGAGGGTTGCCTGCAAGGGAGGGGAAAAAAAAGTGGAATCGATACCGAAATGACCGGACCTGGTCACGACATGTGGGATTATAAATTATACACGCAACGTGAGAAACTGGCCGCGTGCGTGTGGGGCACGCGATGAGAACTTACGCACGCGACACCTGGCGTGGGTGGACGCTCCACGGTGTCGACCCTGTGGCTGCGTGTCTGCTGAAGGCTCTACTAGAAAATGGAAAGTAGAAGACGAGCTGTGAATTGCCTAATTATGGGAGCTTTAAATAAAATCGTGCTGGGTGATCGAAGTGTACTCGGGGTTTGACGTTTCGTATTTTAAGAGTGGAAAACTATTTGACAAGGGAAGAACCGGAATTTCAAAAAATTATTAAACTTTGGGGCTATGTAAAAGAATATAAGTTTGTATATAGGGGAGTGCGGGGACAAGAGTAACATTTTTTTACATTTGGCCTAGCTTACAATTACCTTTTATAGATATAAAAATGACAATTATGCCTTAAGATAGTGTGTTTCTTGGTCTACCATCTAGATTCAGCCTTACGTGATAAGTAATCAAAGAGTTATGGCAGCTTTCCGCAGTGACTGTCATTGTTACTTTTGTCCTGCTGGGGTAGGACGAAAGTAACATACCGTTGGGACGAAAGTAACACTAATTATTTTGAGGGGAATTAAGTAAAAACACTTCTTCCAACGCAAAATAGGATTTTTTTAATTAGAAAAAATGATAGAGAGAAACATTTAAATATACATATTTTAAATAATGATAAAAACAAATAAATTTTAAATAACGAAAAGTAGAAAGCATAACCAGTTTCGAATATTTCTTTGGTATTGTCTATTTAGCTGAATGATAGGTATTAAATTTTACATACTCTGAATTAAAATTATGATACGTAGTGAAGATCACCCATGGTGCAGTCTTCGTGGGACAAACCCTTGAAATCTAGACATTGGATCCACTTCTCTATTGAACAGCTTTCACTGAAAGGGTAAAAATAAACCCGACATAGACAATCATTATCATCTGGAGAATTCCTATTCTGTATGCTATTTTTCTCACCCAAGTAATATGTTACTTTCGTCCCCATAGTGACGTGTTACTTTCGTCCCCAGCTATGTTTTTCAGAATAGAACTGTTATAATATACAAACTATACGAGACTTGTTGAAACCAAATACAGGAACTTATAAAGACATTATCTAAGAACGCTCTAGCAAATAATTGGCTTAATATCTATAGTTTAACTATGAGTATTAACAACAACAAAAAAAACAGAATAGGGGACACTTACCTGAATGATCTAAATAACAATATTAGCTTGCCCACAGTATACGATTCGTGTTACTGCTCAGCGTCACTCAGTACAATATCGCAATTTTGTTCTGCTGCCCAAATTCACTCTAAGTCTCTGAAATGGCCCCCTGAAGATCCGGCTATTTCCCGATTTTCCGTTACAACTCGCGTGTCACTTTTACCAAATGATGATCCTAGTTAAAAGAAGTAACTTTCGTCTGAAAACTTTTTTTCTATCTCATACAGTTCGCGAGTGAAAAAATTGCGTAATGTACACCTATATATCTTTTACATATCCCCCAAAGTTTCAAAATCATTTGAAATTTCGAGTTGGGGATCTTCCCTTGTGAATGATAAGTACATGAATATTTCGTGCGGGGAAAAAAGTGACTTATTCGGAGGACGATGTCCAATGATTTCCAGTAACAGTTTCTTGCCGTTCGACGTTGCCCAGCTCTTCACCGCAAGCGGCACATCACAATGCCAGGATTGTGCCAGTAAACGCCTGTATCGAGTCAAGTGCCGGCCGCGTTACTTAAGCTGCGTAATCCCCGTCGCAAGTGCGCGAAATGACGGGGCCCGCGCGATAATGCCGGGGGTATCGCGCGCTAAGATCGCGGCCTGGCATTTCGACCGGTGGCAGGCGCATAAAAAATTGTGCCGCAGCGGAAAAAGCACGGTCGTTCCGCGAAACGGGCAGTTACGCGAGCTACTATTCATAGAGTCGATTCCTCGCCGGAGAACAGAGTTCCCATGGTCAAGCCGGGAGGGCCTATTTTCATACGCCGAAGTTTTCCGTCCTTCGGCGCTGCTGGAGCGATTTCGTCGGCGAGCAAGTGGTGCAAACGATCTGTACTTTACGTCTTTTCGTCGGCAGGCGTATAACACTAATGGGGATGGTGCCATTAGGCCATTTCACTGAGAAGTGACGATAACAAGGGGCATTAAGCAACTCTTAGACAGTTAATTAACGTGGTATTAAAGAAGGTAAGGGACAAAATTTTTATCCATTTTGACACTTGTAGTAAAATCACGAAAGATGTAATGTTATGATAGGATGCTTAAAGCGTGTTAATTTTTATAATAGTTATATAACAAATTGTTACAAAAACCTGCCAGTGTTCCCTCGATTTAGGGTATCTAAAAATATTGGACACGTATCTTTTTTAATGGCGGAAATTCATGTTTGGGGGGTGAAATTACTCTTCAATTAGAGAAAAAGAGGATAGGTAAACAAGAAAATTGCACGGTATTTATGAGGAATGTGGCATAAGTAGGCAGAACTTCGTTAAAATCGCAGGTAGCGATTTCTTAATAAATATTTTTTTGTAGAAATGAATTTTTCTTCCATCGCCAGCCGATTTCGAGTTGTTCGACTAAATAGTTTTCCAACCCTCAACTTTCGAGGGTAATTTTTATTTTTATTTTATTTATTTACAATGAACAGGTAAGACCCACTTTGTGACACAAAGAAGTGAAAAGGCACAGACACATTTTACCCCTAAATATGAATTTCCGCTGTTAAAAAAAAAATATGTATCTAAAATTATTAGTTACTCTACCTGTGTGCCAATTTTCAATTGACCTCGTTACTGCACACACCCCCCCCCCCCCCCCCAATACATATAACAGCAAACTTGTTAGGAAATTTTGAATTGATAACCCACTTCGGGGTGACGGTGCAATTTTAAGTGTCCAATCAAAGAATAGAAAGAAGAACCGATAAACAAGATTTTGCAAAGTCGATCGTGTCACGGGAGAAGCCCAGGGTTGGCGGGCTTTCGGTTACGTTGGGTATCTGGTGTAATCGATCTCGACACCACGTAACCGCGTGTTTAGTAACTTTCTCGCCGCCTCGTACCTGCTGGCTGCTCCCTGTATCTCTGTCTATCCCGCCTCGGTTCCACTCCATTCCTCTTTACTCCCTGCTTTTTCCCCGTCCGCTGGTCCACGCTTTTTCTCCACCATTTGTCAGCATCGCGGCTCCCTTTCCCCCTAGGAATCGCCTCCCAGCCGCGCGACATCCGCATAATCGATGGAGGAAGAACGCCAAAAGAGAAATCCTCGCGATTTAATAAGCAAACTGCCGCGACCAGGATCCGGTTCTTCTTTAGGCGCAGACAAATTATTCGGATCGAAGTTTTTATCGCGATGAAAAACACGAGTGTTTTTGTGAAAGAAAATTCCGATTTTTTGTAAACTTCGTAAGTTTTTAGAGGCAATGGGCGCACTCGGGATTTAATCTTGGGGGGAGTAGAGTTGAAGGGAGAAAAATATTTTTAATGCAAATTCAATAAATTTCATTAGGTGATTTTTTAAATTTATTTAAAGAATAAAAATCAGCTTTCTTTTATTTTTACAAAGCCCCTTCTATGGGGGGTGTCAGGCTTCCCCCCCTCTCTCTCTCTGGATACACCACTATGTAGAGGATGTTCATTCTTTTCTGCTACTGTTTAGTTGTCCCGGGTGAAAACACCCCTTAAAGTATATAAATGTATATTTTCCTATTTTCCTGTACATCATGGGAACCATAGTAGATACAAAACATTGTTACAATGAATTTTGAATACTCCTTATGCTGCACAAAACACTGCAATCCAATTGTTTTAAAATTCTAGGGAGGACGTTTTTTTTATTTATTTATTTATTTATTTATTTATTTATTTATTTATTTATATACGGGAAAAACCCTTTGGTGCATTCAGAATAGGAAAGATCAGTAGAGGAATAGTACATAAAAGTAGAAACAAAATAACAGAACACCTAAAACCAAAATGTTTTTTTTTTGTGTAAACTATAAATTTGGAACAATTTGGTTGCATAGTTTTATGGAGGTCCCCTACAAACCTGCAAAGTAAAAAAATTGGTATTTTCGTGTTACCGAAGTTGCCTTGTTAGGCAAGAAGGGAAGAGTTAGGGGTTGTCAGCCCTTTTTGAGGTAACCCCACAGAAGACGACACATCCTTGTTGGCACAATCGAGGATCCCGTTCATAAGTAGTAATGGGCTTCCTAACAACGTCCGAAGTTTTTGCTGCGCTGCTGCCTTTTCTCCTCTCGCCGTGCGCCGCCATCGTTATTTACCTGCAAACATTTTGCATCGCGCCCAATTACATCCGCTCGCCTTTTTCGGTGACTTCGATGTTCTTTATAAGTTCGAGAGCCTTTCGTCAACGGTTTTTCGGATTCGGTTGAACGAACGCCGCGGGTATTTCGTTTCGTAACGTTGCGGTGCTCGAAGGAAGCTGCGCTGGGTGTAGGAGAATGGGGAAAACGAATAAACTGGCAATGTTGACGAAATAAATATGCATACGTGGCGGTGGAAGAGCGATCGGTGCCGCGAACGATTCCCGCGGGGGCTTTCGTGTCTGTAATTATGCAGATTACGTTTACGCACGGGCTTCTTGCCTATTCCGCGTCTACGGAAAGACTCGGAAAAATCCGTGCATAGATTATCGAGTGATTCCCATTATCTTGCATCTATTAACGATAAATTCTGTTTTTATGTCAATCTCTGCATGACAGTAGTCGAACGTTTAGAGTTTAGATGAAGTAATAACTTCGAGTTATTGTACAAAAAATAATATAAAAACATTTTCGACCAAAATCGTTTACCTGACATTGGACGTTATACCGAAGGTTCTTTGAAATAAAAGTGGCCAGCCGAAGTTGTGTTAGATTCAGGAATATCTCTTCGGAAATGCTGTAGGAAGTACTATGCCACTCGAAGTAATTAGAGGATTAGTATTCAGAACGGCGAAAGGTCGGAACCAGCGAATCAAATGGCTACGGGATAGACGGGGCTGGCGCGCAGCCGATAATTCGGAATAGACGGTGCTAAGTGGCAGTCTGCTGTCTCGTGGAAGTGTTTTCGTCTGGATGGACGAGTGATCCTCGGCTACGCGATCGTGTCGTTTATAAATTAGCGATTTCCAGCCCATGTGTTGTTTACTCTGCATGTAAACAGTGCAACGACACGTTGCACCGGTTCACGGCACGGAAAGGGGTCGATAACGCGAGCAGAGGGAAAGCACCGCGTGTAGCGAGGCTTTTTATATATCTAGTCCGGGCATTTTTAACGGGACGCGTAATTTTAGATGGCACTAAAGGGAAACCTTGCTACGGTATCGCCTCGAACTAAGGACGAGGATTCTGTTTCGGACCAAGGTGACCGCTATCCCCTCCACTTCTTCAAAGTAATTTCTTTCAAAATAATTTCTCAAAATTAATCTTTTCTTAATGATTCTTTTTCGAAAATATTTGAGAAATAACTGTTATTTTGGATCTCTGTTAAGAAGTGTAATTTGGTTACATTATTCCAGGGCTTGAAACCGTTATTATAAAGATTTAGGTTCTTGAAAGAGTTATGAAAAACCTTTATTCTGAATAACCGTTATAAGGAACCTAAATATCAGATTATATAAGTTTAAGTTACGGTTCCTATATAGCTCTATAACTTTTATTTTTTAGGTTCTATATAAGTTCGAAAACAGTTATAGAACCGATTTTATTTTTTAGGTTCTACATAAGTTCCAAAGCGGTTATAGAACCGAATCTTGTAACGATTGTACAGAATTTTATAGAAAATGAAAATTCAGCATATTGCAACTATAGACTACTGTGTATAACCAAATTGTTTAAAAATTATTATAAATAAGGAAGCAAATATATATTATGTACACATTTGTCCATACATATACAATTATCTTGTAATATGAAGTGTTCGTTAATATAAATGTTTGGTTGTTATACCGATGAAGGTCTAGCTCACCGATTTGAATGATATTTTAATATGTTGTCAGAATCATGGTCCTGGTGGTGAGGTGACCCCTAATTGAAAAAATGAACTTGACAAATAAAAGTTTCGATCTATGATATTAAATATTTATTGCACTTTTTAAGTGCCTGCTTGTGGTAGATTTGGCATATTTCCGGCTTCATTGACGAACGGTAGGGGGACAAGATAAACTTTAACGCCAAAAATAAGCGTTCCACACGTACTTGTGTTGGCGGAATTGCTATTAATTGTATATGTATGTACAAATGTGTACATAATATATATTTACTTACTTATTTATAATAATTTCAAAACAATTTGGTTATACACAGTAGTCTATAGTTGTAATATGTTGCAATTTCATTTTCTATAAAATTTTGTACAATCGTTTTAAGCATCAGTTCTACAACCGCTTTGGAACTTATATAGAACCTAAAAAATAAAAGTTATAGAGCTATATAGGAACCGTAACTTAAACTTGTATATAAAATGATTGAAATAAAATGATTGAAAATTTTCGACCGAAAATTTTTTTTAAAAAACTTTAAAAAAATTATAAATGTTATCGGCGCACTGTGTCGGTCTATTATACAATAAAAGCTATTTTGCAAATTTTATGATTTTAATATTACCAACGTTTCGGTCAATATTACGACCATTATCAAGGAAAGTATATCAAAAGAAAACTGCGCTGCTTTTGTAGCTTAGGCACGTGTTAAACGTGCGACGTACCAGTCGGTTCGAGAGTGACCGAGGTAAACATAAATCGGCAGGCAGGAACAGCCAGAGGATAAAACCGAAGACGGTCGAAACGACACCAAGGGTAACCGTTAACTGTTATAGAGAAAAACAAAATTTTTAAATGTGAACTTGAACAACCTCTCAACTTGTATAGTCTGATATTTAAGTTCTTTATAACGGTTATTCAGAATAAAGGTTCTTCATAACACTTTCAGTCAGAACCTTTATATAACAGTTTGAAACAGTTATTTTTCGGAACCTATTCAAGCCCTGCATTATTCTTCCTCTCGTCCCGTACGAATTAAAACTAGTATCAATTTCGACTCTGTTTTAAAAAACTCCAACTCTTTTCCGCTTAAACTCCTCTACAGCCCCACCACTCTGTTGCATCTTCAAGCACCGATCACAACACACAGCCGGCACCGTTCTTCCGTTCGGAATTTCTTACGACCCTAGCTTCTTAGAAATGAGTTACATACGACCACTTTTTACCTGCAATGCGGCGCGATATTGCTACTTTCACTACATTTTTACTAGCGACGGTGTTTCCCTTCGTTCCCCATTCACCGCAATCTCGTTCATCCTGCTCGAAGGAGGCCCTCGCAAATTCTCCGTAAAGAAGCCGAGCCCGGGCGCAACGAATTTGCGATGGCTACCATAATACCCGCGGTACTTCGTCCAGCTGAGAAGAGGCATCTAAATTCTCTCGTAAAAAAAAAAAGAAAAAAGAAAAACACCGCCCAACTGTCGCAGTGTCTCCACTTTCCGGAAGTCGCAACTCCGTGTGACTTTTTGCTAAGCGAATTCGGTGACCCAGTTCCACGTGCATGCATAAGTTCGAAGAAGCGCTTAATGCCGCGACTTAATTCGCCTTACGTAATTAATCGATTCGCACAGTCACCGTTCTGTGTCGCTTTTTTTTTCCTCTCTCCCTTTCTCTCCCCCTTTTTTCTTCTCGCCTCCCCCGGCTGCAGTTACACTTCGCGGCTTCCAATGAAAGTCTGTCACAAACGGAAGTTGAGTAACTCCGACCGGTCGTTACACCGTCCACTGATACGATAGGTATTTGATGTTTTAATTTCGTTTCTTAAGTAAGAGTCGCGCGGTCGACGGCTGACCTCTTTCCCCCTGGCTCCTTTCGTTCGTGAAAGGCCCGCCGTTCCTCGAAAACTCTTCAACGCTCCCCGAAGATTCGACGCAGCGCGCGTGTGCTTGCCTCCGACAGGCCTGGGGATTCCTTGGAAAATTCAAGCGGTCGCGTTTCAAAGGCGCGTCCCGATCGATGCGCTTTGCGCTTCCGCGGAAACCAGCCCGCGCTGGAGTTCGCGATACCGGCCGGCGGATTCCACGCGCATTCATTCGCCGCTGTGTTTTGCCGCGCGCCTTTCATCCTTGTCGCGTCCCTTTCACCCTTGGGAAACGATTATCGGAGGACTTTCGAGCGATTCTCGAACGCAAGCGATTCGTGGAACGATCGGGTAACGCGATGTTTTAAATGCTGATAACGTATGCCGCGCGAACGTTGATGCGGCACGATACGTTCGGCCCTGTTGAAGGTAAACGCAGCGGAGGGGGGAAGTTGGACGGTTGTTGAAATTATGTGGTTTGGAATTTGGAGATATGACTAATTTTGTAAGTTTATTATCGAGAAATTGATTAGAGGGAAGGCAAGCATTTAAGTAACAAGGGACGTTCGGTTACATGGACATACCGATTTTTTTTTAAATTGCGCAGGTTCGTAGGGGACCTCGATAGATAGGGTTGCCATAATTGCCAAGCATTGATACGGGACGTTTTAGTGCTAAATAAATGAGGCAGTCAGAGCAACAACGGACTAACCCACATTTTTTTCGAAATTGAATCAGTAGCAATAACGTATTCCAATAGGCTCTACTAACCATATAAAATAGGGAAATTTTTTTTTTTTAATGTGTGTTGGTCTGTTGTTGCTCTGAATGCCTCAAATAAAACATGAAAAAAGTGGGTACGTAGTGGTTTATTTTTAGGGTTGTCATAATTGCCAAGCATTGATACGGGACGTTTAAGTGATAAATAAATAAAACATGAAAAAAGTGGGTAGGTAATGGTTTATTTTACTCTGTAAAATATTTCACGGGGACAGCGAAATACGGGGCGTATGGCAACTCTATTGATAGAGGAATTAGGCAATTTTTCGTTTGTGCCGTGTAGGCTCGTTCCCTGAAATTAGCATGCAACCGTTACATGCTGATTTCATTGCGATTAAATTGATTTGATTTGTGGTTATAGGCTGATTTCAAGTCGTTTTCCCACGCGAGTTTTGGAAAACGCGATGGAAACGCGCTCCACAGTGGTACAAAATGACATTTCCTGTTCAAATCACCCTACACGTCGTAATTTTTCAGAAAACTGGGCGATTTTTTTTTTTAATTTTTCGCAATTAAATTATCTATCGATCTGTCCGGCTGGAATTTTAAATTTCGTTGCTGAGTTTTTTTATATTTAGCGAAATATACAGCACTTTTAGGAGATCAGTATCTGTGGGCTCTTTTGGCCGCCGGTTCCTAATTTAAAGTAAGATTTCCGAAATTGAAGATGGCGAATTTAATATGTTGAAGCAAAATTTCAGAAAATGGGCTTATTCGGAAGAAATATAGTGCGTCTGAATTTTCGGGGACGCTGATTACGAATATGAGGTAATTGTTATAAAGATCAAATTTTTTTTGTACCACAAATCTAATACTGTAGATTAAATTGTAAAATTTGAAATGGCGGATGGACATTCGTATTTTTACAAATTTCTAGGCCTTTCATACATTTGTGTACGTGATTTTGCATATTTAAGCCTATTCGTTTGTGTTCATACGCGTGAACTTTAACTTTTCGAATTCAATATTGATGAGCAAGATTTTTAATGTTTAATATTCATAGAAGGCCTGATTCACTTAACGTTTTATCCCAGGTGCCTTTAGAAATCCGATTTTATTTTGTGCAATCTTGCTTGAGGAGCAGTATTTGTGCTTCTGGAAGCAAATCTCTGATTTTTTGTTTATGTACGTGTCTAAAAATATCAAACATTAAAAATCCTGCTCATCAATATTGAGTCAGAATTGTCAACTATATTCGGCATATTGGATTCACAACCATCAATTTAGAAAATCTGACTTTAAATTCGGAACTGGCGGCCAAAAAAGCCCACAGATACTGATCTCCGAAAAGTGCTGTATAACTCGGTAAATATAAAAAAATCAGCAACGAAATTCAATATTTCAGCCGGACAGATCGATAGAGAATTTAATAGCGAAGAATTTTAAAAAAAATTGTCAAGTTTTCTGAAAAATTACGACCTGTAGGGTGATTTGAACAAAAAATTTCATTATGTACCACTGTGCGCCCATCGGCGCAACGCTGCCTTAAGGGATTACCCTAGTTTGACGCTCTGAAAATAAGGGAAATTTGCGGGAACTTTTTGAAAGAAAAGTATTGTGTATTTGGAATTATAAAACACAATAGGTTCTTTTATTTTAAAAAATTCTCAAACATTTGCATTATTTTCAGGGCGTCAAAGTGAGGAGCCCCTTTAAAGATTAATGTGCGATTTCCTGATTTTTCTGTATACCTTGAAAACTATAGTAGGTATAAAGAAATTATTAAAAATGTACAACGAAATTCTTAGAAATCTGTAGTTTGAATGAAGAAACTTTGCCCACTACAAATTTTTAACAATTCGATTACATAATTTTATAGAGCATAAAATGCCATTAAGTTTTCATTGTAATATTTTTTTATACCGACTATAACTTTCAAGATATACACGGAAATAGGAAATCACACGTTATCATTTAACCCATGAAGTTTTAGGAGTGTTTTCATCCTGAAGACCCGAAAATGGGCACAAACAAAAATTGCCTTCAAACTAGCACAGTTTTAAAGAAATCGGAATATGCATAAAAAAAATAAAAAAAAAAAAAAAAAAAGAAAGAAAGAAAGAAATTTTAGCAGAAAATGGCCCACGTGCCAATGGTAATACTACAGTACCTATAGAATTTGATTTTTGGCCCTTCCAGTGTTTTCTACAAGGACCCTCCAATTATCTTTGAACCCAGTCTCGTTTGCACGAATAATTGAATAATTTCTTCGTAGAAAGCTTACTTCTGGCTGACAGTGATATGCATTGTACTTCCCCAGAATTACGGCTCGTTTGTAGGGAGTGTAAAGCACGGAGAATTATGACACCTTAAAACGTATGCGGTGTGTGTGCCGGGATTGCGCAAGTTCTGCCGAGTAAAGAGAGGATGTGCTGTTCATGTTTCAGAGCGGAGCCAAGATGACGAGTATAGTCGCGGATCTGGTGCACGGGTACAGGGACCTCATGGACAACAAGTCTGGTGAGACGATTTCTTTTCTTCACCTTCTCCATTTTCTCGTTCCGAAGTCATTGTTACGATTCGCCGGCGGGTAACGATAACGATTCGATTCGCCGTCTCGGTGTCAACGGCACTCAAGTGGGTCGCTTTGCGCGCGTACTGAAAATCAAAAACGAGTCCTCCGCAGAGAGGGGAATAAGGCTTGCTCCTCGGGAGAGAAATATTTCTCGCCGTACACGGTTAGACGAAGCGCGACCTCGGTTTCACTTTATTTTCACGAACCGCCCGGCCATAAGCGCCAAGTCATACCGATTTCACTCGATACCAGAGATCGGGCGGCCACGGAAATCCAAAGAGCCGCGAAATTCCGGGATCATCTGCGGAATAGAAAGCTGGGACGTTTTCGCCGGGACGCTCGGTTAGTTTTTACAGAGAAGGGGTGGGATTGCTGGGATATTGTACAAGGTGTTCCACGGGATACTGACGCGGTGATCCAGGGCTGAATCTAGTTTTCGAGTTTGCTTTCGCCCTGCCTCGTGTTGCAATAATTCTTCTTAGAAAGTGCTCGGCCCGAAGAAACGGCTCGCACTGGCTCACGGTGTATTGTGAAAGAATTTGTAAATGATAACGTCCCGTTCCAGATATAAAGCGCCGGCCTATTTCTTTTCGCGCGCCCTATTTCGCTCGCTCTCTAAGCAGTGGCCATTGTTGTGCGCCCAATAATCGTGGACCTGGAAGGTTTCAATGTGGACCTGTTCCGATTGAAACGCTCGAGAATGGCCCGCCGTGCGCGGCCTTGCTGGCCATTTTGCAAACACTATATCGCGGTGTGCGGCGAGGCTTTGGTACTTCGAGCCGAACAAGACGCCCGAGTTGTTGATCGAACACGGGGCTTCTTTGTACCATTTTTCAATGAGGAAATCGCGGTTTAAGTGGGTCACGGTTAACCCTGCTCCGGTTTCGTTAAACCTCGCGCAGAAACGAGAATTTGCTAAGTTGCTGTATTTAATATGTGGAATAACTTACCACACCCACGAGTCGCTAACTCCTTCCACCTGGAAAAGGATCAGGGGCCGTCCTTAAATTACGTAAGGGTAATTTTGGCGATTTCTTACCCCCTCCCTCCCTCAGTATAAGAATTCGTAGGATTCGATATTGCAACCCCCTTCTTACGTAATATTTTTTACATTGAATTTTTTCAGTTATTAAAATTCTTTTAAAGGTTTATATAATTCGTTTAACTCGGTTTCGGGAAATATAAACTAAAACAACTTCTCTGGAACAGTAATGATAGAATTTGTATTTATTGTAAATTGGGTTTGAAAATATTACGTAAGACGCTACCTGACTCCCTCCCCCTGTAAGAAATTCGGGATCCCCTCCCCTCTAAAAAAGCCTTACGTAATTTAAGGACGGCCCCTAACCATTTCTTTCGCGGTGGTCAGTTCCCATTCGAACGGCGCTGCAGCTAGAGTTTACAGGTTACCACCGCGGACCTCCCCCGCGTTCCCTCTTCGCTGACGTATGAAAAATAAAAACACTGCATAATTCAACGGCGCGCGTAATGTTCCACATTACCCAGATGTGTGCAAATACAGGTGTTTATTAAGTCGGTGAAAAAGTTCGCTCGCTTACTGTCTGCTGACGTTAGGTGTACGGAAATATATTTTTTTTGCTACATCTACTTGTGTCTACCCTTATCAAAGAACATTTCATAAACAACGCATACTTAATAGTTTCAGTTCCTCAGACTGCAGGGTGAAGTTACCTAATATGAGACACATTTCTTAAAAAAAATAATAACTCTCGACTAAGAACAGTTTTATTAAAATTCGATACACGTTTTAAAAGTTAGATAGGTAGGTATTCTTTTGTAATTTACTGGAATGTGCGGTAAAAGAGATTGGGTTTCTTCATTATAAAATAAAAACGAAAATTATACAAATACACAGATACAAAGATGGGTCTCTAATATGAGACCCAGCTTGTTTGTTTCTGAAACAACAAATACACGGTTAGGTAGGAAAGAAATAGCATCGTTACGACATTCAAGAGTTTTGTACCGGAGATAAGCTGGGTTTCATGTTTGGCCACTTTAACCTAATATTTTTTCTTTGTGTTATCTTTTATAGTCTCTGTAATTTAAAGGCATTCCGTTGATAATAATAATAACATGTAATATACTTTTACTGTTTACCCTCTGAATCCGGGCGACCTATATACGTTCTGTATATTTTGATTGAATCCAGGGAACAGTTTTCTTTTTTTGAAAATTTTTGTTGCGAAATTCCCCGGATTCGTAGGATTTCTTATAGAGACTTTAGTTCAATAAAGTGAACGATCTTTTGCACCGACAAAAGGGAAATGTCCCAATACGTGGACACTAGTGCAAATAATACTGATTATTACATTTAATATTCGCTTTATCCATAAAAGAACAATTTTATTAAAATATTTAATAAAACATATTCATATAAGTACATAATTTTTTTAGTGAACTTGAAACACTGTGAACTTGAAAAAATAATTTTCTTGAACTCTTAGGTTTACGCCATTTTAGTATTGATCTTATCTGATTTTCTAGACCATCTCTACTTTTTCTCAAGCGAACATCACCTTAAAATCAGTCATTCAATAATTGGATTGATTTGAGCACCGTTCAAATTAATGTAAACATTCAAATCTTATATCCTTGCTAAAATATTTTCCCAGGTGCATCGAGCCCCATTTAATAATAGGTAGATTTTTTTACGCAATTTTGTTTACTGATTTGCATAAATTACTTATACAGAAGAAATATTCCAAAAGTAAAATCTATCGCGTTTGTTTTTTTATTTAATTTCCTTAGAAAACATCGAAATTGCTCATGTGTCCATGTAATGGAACAGTAAAATCAGGACACTGTGGGATACTAAGTAGTTAAGTTGTCCAAGTATTCAGCCATTGTGAGAACTCTGAATTTTCAATATTTTTATAAGATTATTCAATCCAATAGTGTTTTTTAATGATAAAACACACACAGTTTCTCATGTAATTGCAAAATTGTTTTTCTGTAAATCGACTCATATAATTGAAAAATTCTCCAACGTGTTTCCTCTGTACGTTAAGGGGGAATACCACTGTGACGGTCGAAAAAAAAACATTTTTAAGAATTTTTTTTTCAGAAATAATTTACAACTTTCATCGAAAATTTTTATTACCTAGTTTTAGTACACTGTATTAAGACACTATGCAAAGAAATAGAAAAAGATCCATAAATTTTGATATATTAATTAATCTTATAACCCCCCCAACGTGAGCTGGTCGAATGTGTAAATATGGAACAGCAGATCTGAAATCAAATTTCATTTTCTTTTTATAAACTATATGAGTGTAGTTTCCGTTGTGCGTACCGATTTCTTAAACAAATTATTTTTGTAAAAATGGTGCGCTTTAGAAGAAAAGTTTCGAAAATCCGCGAATAAGATGGACAGCTTTTCGAGCGTATTTCAAAAAGTTTGTTTTCAATCAAAAAATCCGTACGGAAACTACACTCATATAGTTTATAAAAAAAAAATTAAATTTGAGTTCGGACCAGCTGTTCCATAGTTGCACATTCGACCAGCTCGCGTGGGGGGTCTAGAAGATTAATTAATATATTCAAATTTATGGATGTTTTTGTATTTATTTTTTTCCGTATAACCTCTTAAGATAGCGTACTAAAGGTAGGCAATAAAATTTTTCTACGAAAACTGAAAATTAGTGCTGAATAAAATTGTTAAAAATGGCTTACTTATCCGGCCGTCACAGTGGTATTCCCCCTTAAATGTCCAAGTATTGGGACACTTACCTTAATACCTACTTATTCCAAGGAATCTAAAGAAACAACTTAGATTGAATTTCGACCGTAAAAATTGTTCTAAGTAAAAGAGATGATTTCGGCGCACTGGTTCGGTGTATTAAACAATTAAATAAAAGCTATTTTGCAATTTTAAGAATTTTTATTCTAAAATTAAACAATTAAATAAAAGCTATTTTGCAATTTTAAGAATTTTCATTCTAAAATTAAACAATTAAATAAAAGCTATTTTGCAATTTTAAGAATTTTTATTCTAAAATTAAACAATTAAATAAAAGCTATTTTGCAATTTTAAGAATTTTTATTCTAAAATAAAATTCTAAAATAAAATTCTAAAATAAAAATTCTTAAAATTGCAAAATAGCTTTTATTTAATTGTTTAATATACCCAACCAGTGCGGCGAAATCATCTCTTTTAATTAGAATCTAAAGAAACGTTCCAAGTCCGAATCAAAGGTAATTATCGACCACCAAACTGCACATGCACCATTACGCCCACGTTGTATGGACCCTCCAGTAGGCCCCGAGAAAGCACTGAAATCTGAAGACTGTATGAAACCCCCGCAGCCGCTAGAATCAGCGTCGAGGAGAGGCACGGTCAGATTCCCCGTGGATGCTTTCGTAACGGCCGGCGAACGGGGACAAGTGCCTCGGTAGGCGCGATTCCTCGAGAAAACACACGGCGGCTGGATGGCGTGGACGTTATTTGTCGTGCATATTTTCAAAACGACAGCCCCCTGCGCGCCATCCCCCTCCTCGCCGCGGCGGCGCGTGTCAATAAAGTGTCGTAACGTCTCGCTTCCATCTTGTTCCCAATTTCCCTACGATCCGCTCGGGAGGGGCCTCTCGAGCCGCATCCAGGTGAGCGCCATCGTGGAATTTCGAGTGGCCCGGGCCTCGGTGTGCCGCCCCGGAGCCAACCACGTCAGCGTTTTCCCCTGGAGCCGATCCGATCCAGTCACGGAGCACCATTCCTCGAATATGTATATTAACGCAACAGTGGCCGCTCCGCCTGGGCTCGCTCACAAATTCCTGCCCGTCTGGACGACCGACGCTTTCGTTTGCACTTGATCTTGTGCCAGAGGGGAGCTACGGACGCCGTTGCGCGGCGCTCGTGCTTCCAACGGAAGAATCGTCGTTTTTCCTGGTTCGGAGACCTAATCGAGTCGAGTAGAAATGGACACGGAGTGGTGTCGCTCTAGTGTTCTTCCCAGGGCTTGATAGGGAGTTGCTCCGTGTATCTAGGTGGCTGGCTAAGTGAGGCTTAAAGAGGGTGCAGCAAGCATAGTGGGTATCCTGGAACTATTGGAACACAAAAACGGTAACTCGGGACCAGAGCGAAATAGGTCATAGGTTTGCAGGAACCTTTTCTTATCGTTCTTCGGTGCTCAATTCAGCCGTGAAGTGGGTCGCATCCACTACGTACAAAATATCCGTGAAAAGGTGGGAACAATGCAAAGTGCATGGTACGTTTATACGGGCTTTCTCTTATTCTTCCTCCAGCAGCGAATTCATCTTCTGAAATAGGTAAAACTCATCAGGACTCTCTTTGCGCGGACTAGGAAGACCCCTGTCTAGTGAATGAACACTTTAACCCTTCGTGGGCCCACCTCCTTATAATCACAAATTTGTCACATGGGGATCACTGCACCCCAGGCGTCATTTTTCACTTACCATTTTTGTATTTTTGAATCTTTTAACTTTTCAGTGATAATTGTACATTCGTAATGCCCGAATAGTAGTCTCTTTCTATAAATGTAAATTTTGATATGATGAAATTTGTTGTTGAAAAAATAGTTGTGGGAAGAAGTGATCTTTTGGTTAAAATTCACAAAAATTTTAAATTTTAATACTAAAGTCGAGAAACTTTAATATTAAGGCCTAAAAAGTTACAGAAATATTGGCAAAGAAAAAAAAAATTACCACGAAGGGTCAAGGTGTGTACCAATGAATAAACACTTATGAAAATTACCAGTAAAACTTACTTTGATCTTAACGAAGAATAAAGAAGCACTGTGTAAATTTTAACGTGAAAAGAGCGTGATAGGTGTTAATTTTTAAACGATTTTATTCAGCTTCGATGTTTGTATGTATGGTTCAAATCTGGCAACATTTGGTGTAAATCCATAAACACTAAAAACTAGAAAATAAAAAATATATAAAAAAAATTTTTTACTTTAAACTATTTTATTAAAAATGCACAAAAAATTAAAAAATAATTATTTTCTTGTACTGTAATTTCGATTGTGCTTTTTCACTTTAACCCTCGTACAACGAATGCAGGGTCATTTTGATCCAACTCTGACAAAGTCTATCACGATGTTATATTTGTGTTGGCAATGGCAAAATATAGTATACGATGCCTAAATTGCAGTAACATTATTTGTAAAAATCATGCAGGAGATACACTTATTTTATGTACCAAATGTACAGAAATAATTTTTTTTTATGTATTTCATTATTAATAAATTTTAGATAATTTGTGTAATTTTAATTATTTAATTCATTTTATATTGAATTTTTTCGTGAAACCGGTGTACCATAGAAATGTTGCTACGGGTCAAACTGACCCTGCATTCGTCTCACGCGACCATATCCACCATTCGTCTTCCGAGGGTTAAATAAAATCGTGGAGCAGGGTACCCCACAACAAATTCATTTCGACGCTTGATGCTGTATTAAATTGATTCATATTCTGTTATGAAAAATCTTGCTCCACGATTTTATTTAAAGTGAAAAAAAACACAACCGAAATTACAACCGAAAGTACAAGAAAAGAATTATTTTTTAATTTTTTGTGAATATTTAATTAAATCGTTTAACATAAAAAATTTTTTTTTATATATTTTTCGTATGATATGACCGTTCATTCACTGGACAGATCACCCTGTGTAGTCCTGGATGAATTGCGGAAAAGAATCAAAGGCTGCGCCAGCTGATCTTACCAATTTGACAAGTCACGCGGCGCGGCTATATAGTTACAATGTTGTTGGAGGGCGGAAAGTTGAAAGTTCGTTGTTCGCACTTGCTCGCCCCGTTTCTGCGGCATCGTGGCATTGATTAGCGACGAGGCGAGCGGTTAAGGGAGCTCGAATTGACCGGCCCTTCTTTTTTCCATGTCCCCGTGCTACACGCCGTGTGGATTATCGATTTAATACTGGCGACCCAGCAGGCCGTGTTTTACGCTAATCGTGTCCCGTGTAGACGTAGAGGCGCCCTTGCCTGATTACACCGAGCCTGCTGCATCAGTGGATACCGTTCTTGCACTTACTTCCCACGGTTATTCGGTTAACGCGCCAGGGACCGAAGGAAATCTGAACCACTCGGCTCGTTAACGAGACGTCTGGTCGCCCCAGCGAACGCTGCACGCTACTCGGTACTTTGAGGATCAATCGAAATTGGAAGGGACTTGGAACTGTACTGTTGGATGCAAGAAGGGCCTCGGTGGCAAAAGTCAGTTTCAAGAAAAGTATCTGTAATGATTAGGAACTTGATGATGTTTTATATATAGTGAAGTTGTTGGAAAAGTGTTTATATTATTTAAAAATTTGATAGATCTTGGTAGTTGTATTATTACAAGTGAAATTAATTTTAATTGTAGCTTCCTCTGGCCCTTCTTCGGAGATGGACAAAATTTGTAATTAAGGAAACATTTCTCATAATTAATAGAAGTTGAAGAAAATTAGTCAAGATTAATTTTTTTTAAACTTTTATTCGTTATTCGAAATTTATACTAAAATAAAAATTTGTCCCTCTCTGCCCTTCTTCCATAAAATGGGGAAATATAGAAAAAATGTTGTTTTTTAAAAATTATTATTTATTTAATATAGATTGAATTTCGAACGTAAAAAATGTTCTAATTAAAAGAGATGATATGATTTCGGCGCACTGGTTCGGTATATTAAACAATTAAATAAAAGCTATTTTGCAATTTTAAGAATTTTTATCAAATTCCAACGTTTCGGTCAATGATTATGACCATTCTCAAGGAAAATTAGACGAAAAGAAAAAATACTGCGCGTGCTTTTATATATTTAAACAATCATCACGTTCATTGCTGGGAACGTGCGACGAGTCGGTTGACCGGTGACACGCAGTATTTTTTCTTTTTGTCTAACTTTCCTTGAGTATGGTCATAATCATTGACCGAAACGTTGGAATTTGATAAACATTCTTAAAATTGCAAAATAGCTTTTATTGAATTGTTTAATAGCCCGAACCAGTGCGCCGAAATCATATCATCTCTTCTAATTAGATTATTATTTATTTAATATTAGCGAAAAAAATATAGAATATTGAAAAAATATAGTCATAAATCGTGTCACGATGTTCAGGCTGATGTAAGTAGGTATGTTTAGTTTAGATATGAGTTAGATTCACATCGATTCATAAAATTTTCCATAGCTCTGTCAATTTTAAAGATACACCAATGAAAATTTTAAGACATATGTGCAAAAGTATAAGGAATATAATTATGAGTTTTATGCAGAAAGGGCCTAAGTGTCCTGAGGCCTTGCATCCAACTGTAGGGTAGATGTTCCAATTACTGTCAGTGTCCCAATTACTGACACTTTATTTATTTTATGTAATAAAAACGTAACGTATAAAAAAAATGTACAAAAAAATATTATTATTAAACGGAGATTCTGATTTACATAAAAATAAAACAAGTATGTGTACTCATATGTACCTAGGGCCTAAAAAGTAATATTGAAAAATGAAAGTGCCATTCAATCGTCAAAAATGCGACGACGTTAGTAGGAAGTGATAGCGAAATCATACTAAAAAAGGGGTCGCAATTTTACTATTCAACCTCTATCTATTGCATAAAATGAATTATTCCGATCTATAAGAATTACTTTAATGATATAACGAATAAAATACATAATATTTATTGTTAAATTATAATAATTAACGGTGACATCGTTAGGGACAACATTTTTGGGCTTGTCCCTATTACCGTTGGCAGTATTCGGGACAAAAGAACGTGAAGTACGCATGACTGCCATCCCTCAAAGTTCCAACTTCTAACCTCAAAATCAGAAACGTGTAGCCACGTGTAGCGTGTGATTCTGTGATACCTATTCGTGTGATACCTACTTCTACAAGATATATATGCGTTTGATAATTCTGGCTATTAATTTAATTTAAATTTGCGGCAGTTAACCGGATCTCGGTAAAAGGGACTGGCAGTAATCGAGTCTTAGTAAAAAGGACCGACTGTAATCGGGTCTCATTGTCAATAATAGGGACCGTCATTTATCTGGTCACAGTTATTAGGACCGACAGTTATTGGGTGGCAGTCATACGGACAAGACGATTTTTGAGGTGACAATTATAGGTACACCAGGATCGCACGCGAATTTTAATTAATTATTAATAAATTCTTCATATTTAATTCATAAAACTATTTTTTTTTAATGAAAGAGATGTTAAATAATATTATGTTTCAAACTGAGACGATTTTTAGGTTAAAAAACACGTGAAATGATTGAATGAAGTTCAGTTATAATCTTAAGGTGGCAGTAATTGGGACATCTACCCTACAATTCTTCTTATACCGAAACTGATCACGGATCGAAGCACTCAGCCACTGTCAAGGCTCTAAATCACAAACCGACGCTAACAATTCACATCACCCAAGCAAGCGTATAAAGCAGCCAAGTGCAACATTCTCTCCTCGCTGAAATCTCTGCTCACCGCGAAACAACTCGAAGCACGGCCGGAGGATCGATCGTTCCGAGCGCACGATCCCGGGGGTCCCCAGGGGAGGGATGAACGGAGACAATGGGTTTCCAGAAAAAGGACGGGGGGGGGGGAAAGCGGCGAAAAGAGCGACGCCGCGGAGAAGTGTGTCGCGGCGAGTGGTGCGCGCTGGCGCGTACGAGCGCGGCAACGCGGCGTGTCGTTCGCTCGGATCATGCGAGTGCGGGAGGTAATTTAGCGGAAGGTCCGCCGGGAGAGCGGCTCGTGAACCTGCTCCTGCGTCTTCCCAGCCGTGGGTCGGGGAAGGAAAAAAAATGGCCGGGAAATTTATCCAAGCCGACGGGCAACCGGGGCCCCGTTCCCGAGCCGTCGAATATTCCACCGGCGAGCTTCTCGTTCTCACGTGCCGCTGCTCTCCTATGGCTTCCCTCTCGCGAGTAATCGAATCGGCCCGCTGCTCGGCCTGCCCGTCATTGTCGCGACTCGCCGACCGTGCACGCGAATACATACATCTGGCCCACTGTTCGCAGCCCCACCTCGGGTCAAGGGACACACACGCTGCGGTTACCAAGAGACAGCTTCATCTTCCCCGTTATGCGTACCGCCCGCCCCTTCTGGGGACATTAAATAACAACCTGGGTGTTTCGTAAATTCGTAAGCTGCCGCGTGTAGGTTGCTCTTGACGAGGCTTGAAATTTCTCTAGCAGGATCATTATTTTCTGAATGGTGGGGGGTTTTTATTAGTTTGCCTTTTTATATTAAGGGGGGAGCCCTATTTAGGTCGCTAGGAATAAGGTGATTCTTGGGAATTTGTTTCTAAGAAACTGTTAAGCGGATCTTTTCAAAACTTTCAGGGTATTTTATTTCGCAGTCAGACAATAAAAATTAAATTTTACGTTTTAAAGTCTTCGGTAGAAATGGAGATATATGAAGACGTTCGTTAAGACTCGCGCGCCGGAGTTGCAAATTGGCGATTGTAATGGTGGCCCCATTTCTTCCCTGAAATAAAAAAACCAAGGATTTTCTTATTTCTAGTATAATTACTTTGTCGATGAACCTGAGACATTGATAAATTAATTGAATTGAATAACTCTTTTTCCATAAATAGTACGAAATATCTTTGGGCAGAATCGTGACTTTCTCTTTCAAGTCCCACCAATTTGTCAACTTTTAACTTTTTTTTCGTTTGTTAGGTTCATCGACAATGTAATTATACTAGAAACTATTACTTTGCAACGTAAAAATTAATTTCAATTGTTTAAATGTGAACTAAAATACCCTGAAAGTTTGGAAAAGATTCGCTTAACAGTTTCTTAGAAAAAAATTCCCAAGGATCACCTCATTTCTAGCGTCCTAAATAGGGCTCTCCCCTTAATCGGCTTTAGTAGGTTTCTTTTTAGTGTGAAAGTGCCGTTTCTCGTGGGGAATTTTCAATGAAATTGAATGAAAATATGTTTGGCTTTTTAACCCCTTGTGGTCACAGCATCTTATAATATGAAATTGGTTACATAGGGCTCACTGCACAACAGCGTCATTTTTCAGTTACCATTTCCATATTGTTGAATCTTTTAACTTTTCAGTGATAAGGTAAATGTCCCAATTCCTGGATATTTAAGGTACGGCGGACACACGTTTGAGAATTTTTTAGTTATACAAATCGATTTATTTAAAAACGATTTTGCAATTACATGGGGCATCGTGTGTACTTTATCATTAAAAAAAAACAACAACATATTGTAGGATTCAATAATTTGGTAAAATATTGAATATTCGTAGTTCTTACAATGGCCCAAATCCTGGACAGCTTAAGGGGGTAGGTCGTCACCCTCGCTAGCCCTAAGACAGGCCTTTTTCAAACGCAAATTGTAAAATAATAAATAACATTAGAGACAACGTTTTTTTTCTCTAGTTTTAATCGTTATTATATGGGCTTTAATACAAAAAAAGAAAGTCTAAATATCTCTATGTACATAAAAGTTGTGAGTAAAAACGTAAAGGTGTGTACACGGTGCACCGTTTGATGGTGTACATAAAATCTCGAAACCCGCTCCAATGATTTGGATGAAAATTTAATGAGAGATGCAAAAATCCATTCCCTACGATGTGTCGGGAATAGATTTTATATATATCAACAATATATATATTATAAAAATAGGATAATTTATTTATTTATGGGAGGTCGGTAATTGGACCATCATTCCCTTCCAATTTTCAATAGTCGACCACAGCGGTCGACTTTTGAAGCTAACTGCATTCACAATGAACGCTAAAAGTCGACCACGTGTTAACTACGATTTATCTAAATATTAGTTTATATAATATAATTTATTTATAGAATACAAATACTTTAAAAACTTAAAATTTGTTATTGCTTCCTATCTTAAAAACGAAAAATTTAATTTACATTTGAAAAAAAATAATTTCTATTTCTTATTAAAATTTTGATAATGTTTTTAAAAGAACTTATTTTAATTACGCATTATTCCTGTTATTATTAATTATTTACCGTTGTTGCACATTATATTTAAAAATAAATTTTAGTTTGTAATGCGCCCATAACCTATTTTGAATTTCATATTAAAAAAAGATGGTCGATTACTAGCTATCGGACCGGTCGACTTTTAGAGTTAAGCGGTCGATTATTAAAGCATTCGGACACTTTATTTTTAACGCTAATTATTTATTTTCCCCGAACTTTTATACTAACACAAAATTTTTAGTGATACACTAAATACATTTGAATTACTTCAATACATTTTATATATTTTATAACATTGATTGTTTATTTTTTTTAGAACTTTTCATTCGAGTTTAGCTTTAAGTGGTCGACTACTAGTGCTTCCACCCTATTAAAGTCTAAAAATTTACAGAAATATTGGCAATGAAAAAAAAATGCCTGGAAGTGCGTACCCCCCCCCCCCCCCCAGGGACCACAAAGGCTTAAGTACGTTATTTATTTTATTTTTCGGACTGTCTGTGACATTTCTCGAGTCCCAAAATTTAACTTTGAACATTTCCAAATTCAATTAACGTCTCCCACGAATTCCCTTATATTTCTCATTAGGTGTCTTTCGAGAAGATATATCATGTTCAGCAAGAATATCGCGGGAGTGAAAGCTCGATACTATAGCGATCCACTGCCACGTTTCTACGGAGCAATAAATTTTCCTCGCGTCGCCCGTGACCCCGCAGTGTCGTTCTAGGGTTAAATCCACGTGCCTCTGCCTACGCATTCTCGATAATTCGAGTGCAGAGTCCACCGCGCACTAATCCCTGGCAAATTCTTCGCGGCGTGTGCGCCGTGCAAACAGCACTAATCGCCTTGCATCGACGGCACATTAGCACGTGTGTACATATATCCAGTAGTTCCGAGTCCCCGGCAGATATTAAAATCTCCCACGAGCGTTGCTGATAATCGACGGATGGAATTCGGCAAGCATCGCCGCTCCGGTGCACCGATTGTATGCTAACGTCGAGTTTCCTGCCTGAAAGTAAAGCTTCGCGGAGGGAAGGGGTTGTGGGAATTATTGTGGGCATCGAGAGGGGGCGGGGCTTGTTTCATAAATATTTCTTCTCGATGACACAATGGGTCAGTTCAGGCCTGCTCATTATGCAGGCGTATTCGCAAACGGCGTTGCAAAATCGTTGTTGCATCGTTGGCATCCGCGGTTACTGGTTAACAAATTCAGCCGGTCGGGGGGGGGGGGGGGGGCGGGGGGGCGACTTCCTGGCCGGAAAGGGGTCGAACTTTGACACCGCGACAGGTGCGCAAGACACGCGCGGTAAAGATTGCGCGATCCCTGGAGAAGACGCCTGAACAGCTGGTGCTGATTGCTGCACTTTTCGCCGCGCGTATTACGATAACAGACCCTTGCGACATGTCCAGTCGCCTTTCGCAGCCGACCACTGTCACCTTGCTCTCTATTCGCCATTGTTACGTAACCCATGCTGCGTCGTGAAATCGTCCGGCGCATTCCACGGGGAATTGCTGGTTGTCGGTGGTCAGCTGTCCGTTGAAAGCTGCTGGAGACGGCGCCGAGCTTTTCTGAGCTGATCCCCGCGAATGGGATGACGTTAGATACGAATAGGAACGATGGTGTAGTAGTGGAAGTCACCTGCTATTAGTGCGATGGAAATCTTTGGTCTCGAATCAGGGCTCTGAGAATTCGACCGCTGAGCGGTATGTCACGTGCGGGTTGTTCGGGCATAGGTATCAATTACCATAGTCGCTGAACGCCCATGGGCGTTCCCCGCACGCAGTGCCCACTGTATTGTGTTAAAAGGTGAACGAGTAGATTCCTGTTGAATTCCGATTACTTTAAACCGCGCTGGAGAAGGTTCCCGTACTGGGAGCAGTTTAATAGACTGTTAAGAGAAGTACTGACCGACGTCCCCCTTTTCCAAAGAACAATTGCAGCGTAAAGAGGTCGACGAACCGGGAAGACCGCGCTTTATTCTTTATTGCCGCGTGATGACAGGAAAATCATCGTGAAGAGGTTTATCGTACCGTAATAACGATGCATAACGTTATGAAAGGAGCAGGCGACGGGGAGGAGGAAAACGACCGTTTGCTTTTCTATTCTGCAGGTATGCAGAAAAATCGCGGGCAAAGCTCCGATAATTAAGCGCGGTTTTAGCGCGACTCGCCGCGGCGGCGGGTGGTCGGGAGCTGTTTAATTAGCGGTAATCGCGAGCGAAGTGGACGCGGTCTCGCATGGGCGAGAGTGAAATTCGCCGATTCGTCGCCGGGGAATTGCTCCTGGCGGAATCTCTCATTTATTCAGCCGGCGCTGGCGGTTTCTAGTCGAACGATCCGGACTTTGATACGCCTTTCCAAATAGAGACGCCGGGGTCCTCTAATTCCGTGGCTCGGGCAGGCTAGCCGGCTAACGATCCCCCATTGAACGCGATATTAATCAGCCGCGCCTGGAAGCCGACGTTCCAACTTAATCACGATCAGATCGGCCGGCAGACTTGGGCGACGACTTGAAATTTGTCAGCTCCCGAAGAAAAAAAGGGGAACGGGAGGAATTAGGACCCCTTCAGAGGGGACGCGTTTGGACCTAGAGACTTGTATTTTGGGGGTATGATTACGTAGTAATGGGATTTTCGAGGCTTCCAATTACTTGGGATCACTTAATATTTTTCTTATATTATGGTCTAACGAACTTCAAATTAAATTGCAAATTTATTCTAATTTTCGAAAGTAATAGATTTTATTTCATGAAAGCTAACGCGTCTGTATGAGAAATCGCATATTCAGTGTAAAAGTATTCTCTTTTACGGAAAAAGGTACGAATTCTCTTGCGTCGCTTGAATAATAAGTTCATTAGACAATAGTGTAGGAAAAATATCACTGCGTTTAACCAAGTGTCGCAGACTGCACTATTCCTGTTGGTTGTGGGTAGGGCTGCCATCTGTAAAATCACAAACCCCGGACATTTCCACTTGAAACTCGGACACTTTTAACTGTTTCTTATATGTATGTGCCATGTACGATATCCCAAAATAAGAATTTCTGTAAAATATAGACTGTGACCGTAATCAAGAAAGATTGATAAAATATAGTTGTACAAAGTAGGAATTTATTTATGACTTTTTTATACACTTAACTTATAACTAAAAGAATACATAAAATACGCAAATTTAATTTATAACTAAAATAAAATATTAAAAAAATGAAACCAATCGATTATGCAAAACGTAGAAAAACAGAAATTCTTTTTTTTTTTCAAAAGTCAACACGAAAATAATCTTACAAACTGCGAGCGAGCAGCATCGAAAAACCCGGATCACTACAGAAACACCCCCCCCCCCCCCCGGACGTCCCCGGACGCCCTAAAAAAGAGGACAAATCCGGGGAAACCCGGACGGATGGCAGCCCTAGTTGTGGGATAGACGATTTAATAAAACTAGTCTTTTTGTAACTACAATCTAAAACTTTAATTAGGAAAAGAGTTGAAACATACGTGTTTTACATTGAAGTTGCAAAGAACGAATGACTCCGACGAGAGCCGAGAGAAAGAATATCGGTGCCCACTCGGCCTAATCAGTAAAGGAACATCTTTCGTTTATAAAACAATAAACCGTGACGCAGTATCTCCTCTTAGAGTGTTGATTCAATTTTGACCTTCGCGCAGTCATGGCAGACACGAAATATCCAACAATTCCAAATTTTAATACTTTTTCATTTCGAAGTGGGGTGGGTTTTGGAAATCTGGATGAGTCTGCCTATCAGTGGGTGCTTACCACGCGAGATCCCATTGGAATTTTATATATTCCAGCCTATTCAAAGTGATTCTAGACAAATACAGAACTGTGTTTTCATCAGTTTAATTTTTTTTTCCATACAAAACTCATGTTTGCCGAACGAATACGTGCAAAATATTCTACAAATCTCGAGATATACGTTCCTCTAGTAGCATCCAACCAGAGACGGGCAAAAAATTGTTTCAAATAAACAATTGATTTCGAATAAAAGACAAAAATTTTATTCGGGACTCATAAAATAAAAATAACCCAGATTTATTTTTACTTGAAATAAAAATAAGCCAGAGTTACTTTTATTTGAAACGTCACAAATCATTTTTTTTGTTCGACGTGAATTTATCCGTCAGCCACAAATCATTTTTTTGTTTGACGGGAATTTATCCGACGGCCACAAATAATTTTTTTATTTGTCGGGAATTCATTTTAACCTTCAAATAATTTTGTCGTCTTTTCATTCATTTGAGAGGGAACGGGGATCAGAAGGAGAAAGGAATATTAGGAACTGACCTCTCGCTCCCTCCCGTTCCCTCTCACTCTAACAACTACCTCCTCGCATCATGCTCACCTGCTTACCGCTCTCTAGCACACGCCCCCCCCCCCCCCACCCCTCTAGCTCTCTACTCCCAGAGTTATTTGAGCTTCAAATAATTTTCAAATACAAATGAATGAAAAGTCGACAAAATTATTTGAAGGTTAAAATGAATTCCAGTCAAATGAAAAAATTATTTGTGGCCGTCGGATAAATTCCCGTCAAACAAAAAAATTATTTGCGGCAGCCGGATAAATTCCCGCCAAACAAAAAAATTATTTGCGGCCGTAGAATAAATTCACGTCGAACAAAAAAAATTATTTGATGACAAATAAAGATAAAGTCTCTTTTATTTGATACGTTGTTCAAATAATTTTTTATTTAAATAATGCCCATCTCTGCGTCCAACAAGTCGGATCGTTCTAAAGGTGCGTCTCCACCAGCGTCCGCGAACTGTTCGCGAACAGTATGGGACTTGAATTTCCTAGGAATCATCTGTTCGCGAACTGTTCGCTAGTGGGGACGCACCTTTACACGAGCAATGGTTACAAAAAGTTTGCGAACAACTTGCGAGCATTGTTTGCGAACTGTTCGCTAGTGAGGACGCGCCTTTACAGATTCCATTCTTTTTCCAGATCCCAGGGTGAATCATTGGATGATGATGAGCAGTCCCCTGCCAACCATGGTGATATGCATGTTTTACGCTTACTTCAGCAAGGTTATGGGACCGAGGATAATGGAAAATAAGAAACCCTTCAACCTCCGAGGACTCCTGATAGTTTACAACTTGGTGCAGACGCTGTTCTCGTTATGGATCTGCTACGAGGTTCGTCTATTTCTTTCATGCTACACCCCTACTGTACTCACAAGGGATGGGCGGCAACTCTAAAATTCAAAACAATTTCAAATGTTGCAGAAATATTTTCTATATATCTATGAAACCTTGAAAGACATCGGAAAAAAAAGTTTAACTCAAAGTTCTATGGTTTTTGATATCTTACAATAAGGTAAATGTCCTCATTACCGACCGCGTCCCCATTAGTGACCAATTATTCATTTATTATTGTTTATTGCAACACAGAAAGCGTAACATCAACCAGAAAGTTCAGAAATTATAATTAGAGGTATTTCATTTATTGTCTCATACGTTATTTGTGTAGCCGTACATTCATCTTTAAGTAAATTCACATGTAAATTAGGACTTGGTCATTGACATGAAAGTTGACAGATTCTAATATCGTGAGGTTATACTACAGATATCATTAAACTCGCAAATTTTACAATAAAAATACATGGATCCATGCAGTAACTTACTCAAATTGACTAGAAATATATACAGACTTATAAAATGAAAAGAAAATATTCATTTTCTTTCATTAATGTAGCAGAAAATCGTGGTCGGAAATAGGTACCAGTTTTCGGACACTTTACAAATGGTGTTGTTCGACCTAACTAAAGTAATCAAGTAATTTTTTAATTTAATAAATTTTGAGTACATTTGATTTGTACTCAATATTGAGTACAAAAAGTACTAACATAAATATATTTTCTTTGGAAAATAACAATGGGGGAAACAAAGAAAAAGGAGCAGAAGCGCGTGAAATACACGGAAACCGAGTTAATCGAAGCAATATGTAAAATAAAATCTGGAGGAACCATAAATGAAAGGGGCAGAGATTTATTTACAGAAACAAAACGAGAAAGAGGAGAAAAAGAGAATAAGAGTTTTCACTGCAGAAGACCGAAAGAAAAAGATTGAAGAAGAAAAGAAACGGAAATTATTAGGAAATAATAGAAAACATAAACGATTATCTTAAACAGATTATAAATTGTTTAATTTTCATAAAATGTTAATAAAAACAGTTTGTTATACTCATGAACACAAATTTAATAAACAAAATGATGCATTTACAATGGGGGAAACTGCTGGTCAATAATGGGGACGTGAAACGGTCAATAGACGGTACAAGTTGGTCAATAAAGGGGGCATCAAGTCCAATATAATTTTCACCATAATTTTTGTGTAAATAGTCGAATATCACTCTAAAACTAATTTGATTAAGGGGTTATGCCTACCTGCAAGGTCTGAAAACGCAAGTATTTTCGGGATTTTTTGGGGGAAAAACTTGAAGACTTTTTTAAACAAACCTTTATGTATTCGAAAGTGTACATCTTATACTACTTGTAGTAATTATTTCAATGGAAAATATAAATAAATAAAATAAATATCAGTGATCTCCCGGCAGCGATTTTTTTTTCAGTAGTTTGCGGTGATCACTCTAACTTTGACCTGATTCATCTTAAACGAAAAATTCGAAGGAATTTAGTTAGTATATTAAATTATCTTGCCCTTAATCGTTCATTATCCTGAAAAATTAATTTTCTACAAAATGGCGGCTGTTCAAATTAAAACATCGATTTTCGCCGCAAAAATCGCTCATTTTTCATCTGTAAAATAAAAACTACGCAACGGAAATGAAAAAGCCACGATTAAGGACAAGATTTTTATATATAGAACAAGCCTGCAAAATCTGAATTCATTCGATGCAGCGGTTCTCGAGATATTTTGCTCACCGTTTCTGAAAATGTAGTTTCGAGAGAAACGCGTTTAAAGTTTTAAGTTGGGTTTACATCCTCCAGGACATACCTATACTAAAACTCGCACAGCTCCGTCAATTTTGGTCGGATCAAATTGAAACTTTCACGCAATACTTTTGAGATGTTGTCCTTTAAGAAAATGTCCAAACCCCAAAATCCATTTTTCCGAATTTTGCAGGTAGGCATAACCCCTTAAGAAACTAGGGAGTTCAAAAAATACAATGGTCCATACTTTAATCAAACATTGTCGTATATTCGTAAAAAAAAAATGACTATTTCGAAGCAGTCACACTCTTAACCCTCTAGTGCATAGATTTTTAATTCAGTTGGAAAAATTAGACTAGTCTAATTTGGGGATGAAAATACCGAATCCGATGTCTAATTAAAAGAATAAATGTTATCGGCGCGTGGCTCGGTCAATTGACTAAAAGTTGTTTTTGCAAATTTTATGATATAATTTCCAACGTTTCGGTCAATATTGAGACCATTATCAAGGAATTAATATTATCAAGAGAAAACTGCGTTCACTTTTAAAACAAAATTTTTCCGCAACGTATTCGACGTCCGGAACAAATGGTCGGTTGGAGAGTGACTAAGGTAAACATTACACCATAGGCAAAAGCAACCAGAGGGTAAGCCAAATATGGTCTAAACAGGCGACATATCGCGGGACCGTTAACTGTTATGAAAGATTAAACTGCAAAATTTGAACCCACTTCTCAAACAAACCGCCGAAACAAATCAAATCCTCGTCATAATAGCAAAAATCCTCTCCCACAGTGCCAAAGTCAAAATACATACTACACATGTAATATGTAATATTGTCCACAAAACCATAGAACTAAGGAAACAAAAAGAGGAAACTCTAATAGAGAGATAGCATCATTAGACCTTACTTGTTCAATAAGGTTGCGTAATAGTCTTGTATTTTAGGTGTTTCATACCTAAGATTTACGCTTGGTTGTTTAATCATGTGCAACGTCTCTAATAGAATCCTCTGATTCAATTTTTTCTCTCTATCGACAACCTTGACACTGTCGAAGTCAAATCTATGATCGAATTCGATCGAATGTTTTGTTAAAGCAGTGTGTTGGAGGGGGGGGGGGGGGGGGTAAAAAAATGTTTCTTTTGTGTTCGTAAATACGTCTTTCTAAAAGTCTGGATGTTTGCCCGATGTAGATCTGATTACAACCCATACACGGAATAGAGTAAACAATGTTAGAATTTTTAGAAACCGGTATTTTGTCCTTAATAGTAGGAAACAACTGTTTAGTGTATAATGGCAGTTTGAAGATGGTGTGTATTCCAGCTTTACTAAAAATTCTTCTTATATCATTCGAGATGTTATTAATAAAAGGTACGACCACAATATTTCTCCAACTAATCGGTCCAATTTTTTTGTTTCTCTCCTCTCTACGTTTTTCTACAAGTAGTGGATGATAAATCTCTACTACACGTTCCCGAATGATTGTCGAGATCATCTCACTAGGATAACCATTACGTTTTAGTGTATTTTTAATGAGAAGCAAATTATCTGGTCGAAATTCTGGATCCGCAAGTAATATGGCCCGATCTACCAAACCTTTTATTAACCCTATTTATTAACCCTTCTCTTGATAATATTAATTCCTTGATAATGGTCTCAATATTGACCGAAACGTTGGAAATTATATCATAAAATTTGCAAAACAACTTTTAGTCAATTGACTTATATATATTGACTTATTCTTTTAATTAAAAATTATTTCGGTCGAAATTTTATAACATTTTATTTTGAATCTGATGTCTGTTTTCAATTTGGGTCACCGCCTTAAGGCGGGATCGTGTAGCAAATTAAAAAAATGTAGTTTTTTTTATAAAATAAATTCTTTATTTTTAATGAAAAACTATGAAAAAATGTTGAAAAAAATATCAATTTATGATATAATGCAGAATTATTCATTATTGTGCATTGTGAAATTTAACATAGCACAGAAGAAGCGCGAGAAGCGCTTGGCCCGGTTGCCGCCTGGCGGACGCGTCGCGTACTACACTTCGCGAGCCGGCCGAGTCATGATTTCATTATATACAACCATTTTTTATACAGATTAATTATATTTTACGTCATAAAACATAGCCTGTATCCCTTTTTATTGTTTAAGGATACTGTAGTTAAAATTTCGTAATGATTTGTTCAGCACTTACCGAGATTTTTGTGAGCATACAAACAAATGCTGTTGCTTTATTATAATAGTACGATAGTATGATATGATATAAGTACGTATATAGGTATCAAATTTCATGAACAAAGAGCTAAACAGGTGCACAAGTAAAATTTTCACCCATAACACCCTAACTAACTTAGGATGATCTACTAACATGATACCGCCTTAAGGCGGCTACCGGCCAAGCCTCACTTCACAGGTGTAAATTATTTACCAATGATTTTCTTTTAGCTGTACGGTATCGGGAAGTATTTTATTTGATTTTTTGAGTTTCACAAACAATATGCGCAGCGTGTTTAGCTAAAAAATGCACTTCAAGCTAGATTTCTGTCAAAACGAAACGTCCGATTGACATGTTTCTTAGTCCAATATATGCGGTGTGGCAATACTTTTAAGGCTGGCAAATGAGAATTATAAAAAAAAAAAATATAGGGTCCCAACTCCTGGCTTAAAAAGGTGCCCGCCTTAAGGCAGGCTTATGCACTAGAGGGTCGCTAATGGGGACATTTACCTTATGGCGACGAAGAATTTTCGAAAAAATGAATTTCTTCCTAATTCATCCCCACCACACTTTTCTTAAATCCTCAAGTTTAATTTTTTTTTTTTTTTCGAGTTGCCGAACATCCCTCGTCAGTTTCCCTTGAGTCCTTGCAACAATTTACTTAGTCGAAATTGCAGTTTCGATTATTTCAACTCTGAGAAAGGGGTCGACCCGGAGCAGCCTGTAGGTGTTGATCTGGCCGGTTCTATTTCGTGGCACAGAAACAGGCGCCCCAGCTGATAAACTCGATAAAGCGATCTCATTCCGTCGCATCATCGATCCCACCTATAGAATAATTAATAGCAGGTCTCGGCCACCGCATGCTCGTCCCTCATTCGTGAAAGTTATTGCCCGCCGGCCGCGATTCGGTGCTTCGTGGCTCGCATAAGTCACTCCTCACGGCCAGTCAATGGAACTCATCGCGGCGATGTAAGCTCGCGATCTGAAAAAGCCGCCCAGCGATTTCCATTTCCCAACCTACCCCCCTCCCCCACACGAAAATCCCACATAGCTACTCGAGTGTGTTACGATCATCCTTCTTATTACTTATGAATCATAACGCACGAATATCGAAAGTAAAGGTTGAGTCATTCCTGTTGCATTCCAGTGACCAAACAGTTGCACGTCAACACTCCGTCTTCGCGCTAAAGTTTTCCTCAACTCCACATATTTTACTCAGCAAATACCAATTCCACGCGAATCGTTTTAAAACAGTGGCGCGTAAATGGTTTGAAAAATGGCACCTCTGAATCTCTCGGTCTTCTCAAGTCTTCGGCCTAATCGCCGAGAGATCTCAGTGACCCACTGCGTGGATGACCCTTTTCGAGGAAATTAGGGTGGCCCTAATATCTATATCTTCGATATTTCTGGGAAAATCGGTGCCAAATTTTGGGAAAACATTCTTGACAAATCAAACATTGAAAAATTAGTCAAAGAAGTCAATCTTTTTGAAATATCTAGGTGTATGCCCTTCCTTACTTTTTTAAAAAAAATAGTACTACTAAATAAAATAGTAATACTTACTTCACGAAATTAGAAAAAAAATTTGTTCACTTTCTTACAGTTTTTCGGACTATTTTCAAAAACCGTTTGTCGCACGAGAAAAAGTAATAAAATATAAAAGATGCTCCTTGCCCGGATCTACAACTTTTGTTTGACATGTTTTTTTATGTAATCATCACTTTGTGCCGTTTTAAGTAATTATTCAAATGTTCAAGGGCTCCTTTCCCTTATCAAATCGGGTTTAAGCTTCACACAGATTTTTTTCTTCATTATTTGGAACTATTCTGAGGGGTAAGATAATTTAAATTTCGAAAATAAGAGCCACTCTAGTGGAATTGGATCCTCTTACGTCCACGGGACGCTTCGCCTGCTCCGGTCCGCCTGACAAAACCGAAGAATACGCGTGCGTGGTCAATCAAATACCGATCGTATTTGGTTTGCGTTTAGTATGTCGTCTGTGCGGCCATGTACAGTTATCTAGTGAAGAATCGTACTCACGTAGGACCGCGTCGCGTTACTTTCTACGCGTTTTTCGTCGATCCAATTATCATTCTCCCATCGACTAAGCGATTTCCTTGGAAACAATCAAACGTTGCCACGAGATTGGTCTCGCGGCTAAACTGCGGCGATGTTCCCGCCGCAGCTTCTGCACGGTTTATTCCGCGCGGAGGGCAGAGCTGCGCCTGTTATAAAGCGGCCGGAAATTTTAGGGAGATTCGCTCGCGCGGACATTGAAATTCAACTTAAGCTATTACCAGAAGAGGCCCTCGACGACGCGCTCGGCGAGTGCATATTGGACTCGATCGAAGACGATGAAGTGACGTCAAGGGGCATCTTCAAATATCGGGGTTACGTCGTCAGATTTTATTAAGTGGGCGACGGCAAGAATCGCCGATGTAGATGAGAAAAATTGTGTCCGGTCTATCGTTATCGATCTTCGCGAAACTCCGAGGCACCGAGCCGAGGGCCGACCTCTGGGCGTAAGTACATTCCGAAGCCAATGAGGGGGTGACAATAGCGATGGACACCGATATTTTGCATACATTTTGTTTAAGAAAATCGAGAGGTCGGTGCACGGCCTTAAGGTGGAGTGCCATCTTCAGCGTATGAAAATCATAGGTTTATTTAGCAAGTTTTTATTTTTTAAATAATGAATTCAATAGAAAATTTGATTACTGGCATTTATTATAAAGCTCTTGAAGATTAAAAAAAGTTGTATTATATTTTGAAAATATGAAAAATACAATTCTGTGCAGTAAGGGATAACAAACAGTCAAGAAAAAGAAACAACTTGAAATCCGTAGGTAAATTGGTTGGTGAAAAAAAATTGTGCAAAATAGGCCACTTTTTCGACCGGCAAGGTAAAATGGACCCTTCAGGATGAAATCTGGTTTAGGACGATGAAGAAACGGTGATTTTTAAGAATTATTTTCTGAATAAATATAAGGCGAATCTGTTCAAAACTTTTAGGGTGGGAGTTGTCAAATCTTGCCAATTTTTGCTTGAGGAAAAAAACTTGGCAAACTTATGTGACTTTAAAGAAAAAGTTACGATTTTGACAGCAAAATTTCGACGTTTTTTAATTTAATTTAATTTTTTTTGCATACCTACAAACGTCGAAAATTTTCCGTCAAAATCGTATCTTTTTCTCCAAAGTCCCATAACTTTGTCAATTTTACACTTTTGTCGAGAAAATAATTCCTAAAAATCCCTCCTTAAATTACGCAACAGTGCTCTTCCCATCTTCGGTTTAAAATAGAAACATCATACAATTGGATCACGTGCTTGCCCCGCGCTCTAATTCGATCCGAGGACATTGAATCGCAAGTGGGAAATATCATCTTCTTTGGAAACCGAAGAGCCGGCAAAATAAAAGCAACAGTCCATTCCGTTAATCGCAATCCTCGAGTAAACCGCGCATAATTCGCCGACGTTTGGGCCACTGGCCGCCGATGGAACGTTTCGATAAGGACGGATTAGCCGATTGGAGTCGTAAAGCACCTCGTCGCTCGTCCATCTTATCGACTTCGATATTTTCGCGTTCGATCGTCAGCAAGGTCTCCCTGGTAGTGGGCAAGTCGTAAACTCACCCTGGTCGTCGTACAATAATGAATCTTCGGGCTTATTCATGAACGATGGCAGACGATGGCTCGCAGGCGACATATATCCGACATTCCGTTTCCCGTCTCCGACGTAAACGAGTCTAATAGAATTCAAATGAAATTTGCAAACGCAGCACGACATTCTTCGAGGCTAACTTGGCCACCGGCGATCGATACCGGCTCCGCTCGTCCTTTTACCCGCTTCCTGTTTCCCTAGAAACTCATCTGGGGACCAAGCAGGGGCATTGCAAGCAGCTCGATCCGAGCCATTTCTGTCTACTCGAGGGTGGCCTTTTTTACGACGGTTATTTCTCATATTTTGTGTCGCAAAACTACGGTGGACAAACCGAAGATACGTCACCTTCAATTCCAGAAGGTTGGCACACTCTATGTGGGTCAAACGAAAAGAAAGCAACATGTTACCTTGAAACGAAACACATCATACTCTTCGTTGAACCTTTTTCTATCAAATTTCTAGGTACTTTCTCAAGTAGTGGCGCAGTTGGAGTTAATCCTGAGGGGATCCAGTTGGAGGGGTAAAAATATTTTTAATGCAAATTTCATAAAATCCATCATGTGATTTTACAAATTTATTTAAAGAAAAAATTCCAGGTTTCTCTTCTTTTTACAAAGTCTCTTCTTTGAGGCCCCGCCCCTTCTTTGGGTTAGGTCCTCCCTACGCCACTATTCTCAAGTAGCAAATACTATATATACCAATTTTGTAATAATTTTCACTGCGGAGAATCTTCAGGAAGAATCAATTTCAACGCTTAAGATTCCCAGAGATTTGGACGTTTCTTGAAGTCCAGGCAACAAGTTTCATATTTTTTTTTATTTTTATTTATTTTTATTTTTTTTATTTTTATTTTTTTTATTTTGTATTTTGTATTTTTTATTTTTTATTTTTTGGAGTGTTCGTACAGGCTTTCTGTCTTTGCGAAATACACATTTGGTAGGGGAAGGTTCAAGGAGCACTGCTATATTTTTGATTAGTAGCTGTTGCGTTTCTTTACGTGACCAGCTGCCAAGCTATCTACGAAAGGATAGTAGTTCTACGTGACTGCCGTCACACCTGTCAATATTATTTGTAATTCATCTTCTGGACGCGCGAAGGAAAACTGCTAATCATTCTCGTGACACCCTGCTTCGAAGATCGACATTCCAGATACCTAAGCCGAAATGTTTCCGGGTATTTCTAACGATTATATCGTCATTCTCAAGTCACATAATCTGCATAAAATATCGGTGGAATTTTTAAACGGACACATCGCCTGATCTACAGGGCCATCCAAACAGTAGGATCGATATAGGTGTTAAAAAATGAAGGTCGAAGGATTCGCAAAAGCATAAATTTCATTTAACTTGAGAAGCAATTTTGATGATTTCTGATTTAATTACACATAAAGTGTAATTTAATTTACAGACTCGGATTATAGAATATTATTTAAGTAATCTCTTGGAACGCCACGTGCTCGAAATTTTTCTGCCCGTTTCTTTTGGACCACCCTGTACAAGCGAGCCCCTTGTTTGATCCACTGCACGACTTGATGAGATTCCCGCGGAGCATACGAGCGAGCTATAATAAGCGTCGGGCATTATCAGCGTAATGACTCACGCGTGACGTCGATTTCGATAATCTTGACGGCGCCGTACGCTTTCTTTAGTCCATTTGCAACATGAACTTGCTTCTCTATGCTGATACGGTGGCGTTTCAAGGTAACCCGCGATCCTTCCCTCGTATTGAGACTAGTTTTCGATATTGCTACGCGCTGGCAAGTCATTTATTTCTCTCGATCCGCTTCGCAGAGTCCCCCATGCAAATTTCTTGGCCAGCAACTCCGTTACGTCCGTGTGAAGTGCGAAATTCCATCGCCACCGATACAGTCTCATTAACCTTAACGGCCACAAGTTTCGAGGCAGTCCCGCTTAAAGAATCTTGTACACCGTTAGCTTATCAGCAAGAACGATCACCTCCATATTTCCTAATTCTCGGTAAACGTGAATTTAAGGTTCAATCTGTGACAATAAATCGGGCAACAACTGAAAGCTATTGCCAGCTATTTAAATCATCCATCAGTATCGATTTTTATTAATCTATTGTTCTACAAAACATGGAAAATAATTTAAGAGTTGTTGTAGAAACTACTGCAAGTGCCAAAATTAAAAGATAATCAGTTGTTTTTTTTTTTTTTTTAATTTGTTTATTGAAGGACATAACAAAAATATATATATCTTGTACAATCTTTGGTATCAAAAACATAAAAAAAAATATCATTGCTTCACTTGGTCAGCTAATTGCTCAGCGCCTCCGAGTCTCTTAGCGTATCAGTCTCTGTTACTTGACTATTTATTGCAACTTTAAGTAGAATTAAAATATAACAATACGTTAAAAAAAAAAACTCTTCGTACTACCGCAACGAACGTAGGAACTCGGGGAGAAAAAAGTCCCTAAATAAACCCCTAGATAATCAGTGGCGCACCCAGGGGCCAAGGCATCCCCAAATAAAAGGCTTTGTAAAAATAAAAGAAAATTGTATTTCATTCTTCAAATAAATTTTTATAATCACCTAATGATTTTTATTGAATTTGCATTAGACGAAGTTGCATTAAATAAGTATTTCTTAAAAATATTTTTAGCCGATCGACTCGGTTCCTTCCAAGATTACATAAGTCTTAAGTAGGCCACTGAGGGTAATACTACATATAATTCAAAATTTAATTTTTGGCACTTACAGTGTTTTCAATTGCTTTCACCAATCCTAAACGATTTTAAGATGCAATGATGGACTTGATCAGTTTTACCACGTCGAAGAAAGGAAAAAAGTGAATCACGTTGCTCGTGGAATTCGAAGAGCAAAGTTCTGGCAATTAGAGCGACATAGTTGGGCGACAATGTCAGGCGCGAAGGAAGCGCCGGATCCTCCGGATGGAATCGGATTTATCCTATTTTCGTGGAAATTCCTCGATCATCGTTTCTTTTGTAGAGCCGAGTAGGCAGTTTCGCGGAGCCGTCGAGGGCTTTTGGACAAAGCTCGTCGAACTTTCGTTCGAGTTACTTGAATTTCGTCGAGCTGCTTGATATATCGTTCAAACAGCCGAGTGCCGGGCTGGAGTATTATAAAACCGAGGGGCTTAGTCGACGCGAATTTCAAGCTGTTCCGCGGCTTCGAGTGCACTCGAAACGGTTGCACAGTAGTTTAGGGAGCGCGTGGCCACACCAAACAGACCACCGAAAGGATTTCTTCTCGGCGAGCAGCAGCTATTAGAACGCGGCGAGGGCCCAGGTGGTGGACCGTTCGATTTTACCATGGGTACACATTGCGGGGTACCGTAATCAGCGGGATCGTCATTTTCGTGGCACCATGACACGATTCCGTGGATCCTAGACACCTTTGTTCACCCAAGCACAATCCGTCACAGTGGTTCCCAAGACACTCAGGGCTGGATTAAGACGTTTAGAGGCCCTAGGCACTTAACGAGCTGTTCTACTTTGCCGGTCGAAAAAGGCGCCTATTTTCGTGACTTTTTTTTCCAAGAACTAATGTACGGATTTGAATTTTTTTTGGAAAGTTAAATGTCGATTACTCCTTGTTTTATAGAATCGTATTTTTCATGTTTCAAAAATATAATTACTAATTTGTGGATTTTTAACTCCCTGAGGCACAAATGTTCCGACTTAAATCCACACATTTGTAATTATATTTTGAAAATATGTAAAATACAATTTTATACAGTAAAGTAAAAAATAAATATTTAACAAAAAAAATAGTTCCTGAAAAAAATTATGAAAATAGGCTTCTTGTTCGACCGGCAAAGTACAAATGGACACTTAAAACATTTTGAGGCCCACTTATACAGGGTGATCAGTTCAACGCAATGTACATACGATTTCTTAGGCATTTCCGTAAATTTGACTAAAAACTGTTTCTATGAGAAGGTAAATTTTAAAATTCAGAAAACTTCTATAGTGCCCCTTTTCTCCTGATGCCCCAAGCACGTGCTTATTTTGTTTCTCAGTTAATCCAACACTGAAGACACAATCCATCTAAAAACTCCTTACACAACAAACAAACCCATTATCACTAAAATCACAAACAAGTCACATCACCCAACTGTTACACGCCGATTGTAACGATGTTTACATACATCATTAATTTAAAAAAAAATATTTGACCCGTACTTTTTTATCAGCAACCGTCCACATTCAGGGGTTGAAATCAGCCCTTAAAGTTGAAAGTGATAAACACGTTTGCCCCTATATTTCAGAAACACAGAGAGAAAAAACACTACAGAGACAAATTTTACAGACAAAAATGATGTATTTTTTTAAATCACTACTTTTTAACCAGAGCATCGTGGAAGCCTATCTAAACGATCGAAGCGCGAAGGGTTAAGCCCCCCCCTCCCAGTTTCCCTGATCCCCTCGGTTCATCCTCGGAATTGCCGCGAGGTGTGCGGAGAACAATAAAGCGGAGCCATCGGGCGGATAGGATCGCGGAACGTTATCGGCGAGGGTGTGGGAATGTGGGGCAGCGTGGCGCGGGCGAAATTCTAATCAGCGCCGATAAGCCGCCGAGAAAATTGCCGTCTCTGCGTGCGTGTGCTGGCTCTCTAAACACCAGATCCGCGCGACTCGCGTGCCCTTGACACAGAAACGCCAGGAGCGTACGCGCGGCTTGTTCTCGTTAGCGGCTCCGACCCACGCGGCCGTGCGCGAGCTTTTCTAGCTGTTTAACACGGTCAAGTTTAACGGAATGCCGTGTCCCCGCCGATGATACGGCAACGATACCCCCGGGCGCGAGTTCGATGTCGCGTGACGCGATAACGCGATAACGCGAGGCCCGCGGAAATTCGGTCGACCGCAGTAGCGGTTCGTTAACTGCATTGGGGCTGCCCTTCGGGAAACGCATCGACATCCCCACCTCGTGTTGTATTAGTACTACTCATATGAATCGGCTTTATTGCTGAATTTAATTTATACAGGAGAAATCTGTACTACCTTTTGGACACTTAAAGGGGGTACAGGACTATTGAAATCAAATTATTTTTAATTCTGAAAGTGTTATTCTAGGTGAATGTTTACAACAAAGTTTCGGGAAGAAATTCGAATGATTACGGAAATTAAAGCGCTGAACGTAGTTGAGTGCATGGTAGAGTAGGGAGACTGGGGCTAGTAGGTCAGTTTTTCGGTTTTTGATTTTTAATAAATTATGTGGGCGAAATATCATTAAACCGGTTAGTATATTTGATAGGGCATTCATTTGGTTAGCTGATTAAATTATTAATGTTGACTCAATGTGACAACTATTAAGGGACTGTCCTGCTTTACAAAGTCCAAAAAAATGATTTTTTCGCGAATTTCTTTGAAAGGGAAAGTAACAATTGATCTTCGTAAACTTTTAGGTATATTTAAACATATATTCGATGAGTACAAGAAAATTTTTTTTTTCTTAAAATTATTAAATATGGCAGATTCATCAGCCGATTCTCGGAACGCTTTGCCACTGCAGTCTCCAATTGGCGGGAAGGATTCTGGTTGTAATTCTTGTCTGAAATGAAAAAATCAAAATGGTTTTTAATGCTCATATATTTTTCTTCTGGGTGAATTAAGAAAAAGCAGAAAGAAACGCGAAATCATAAATTTTTTTAGTTTGATAAGAAGAATGTCTATTTTTTAAAAACAACAGTTGACTTTAACGTGCATGAAAATTATTTAAAAATAATTTTTTAACAATCTTTTTAGTTCACATAGAAAAGAATTCAATACTGAAGAGCATAAACTTTGGTTTAATTCAATAGGCCGCATAGTTTTTTTTGGTATCACGCCCGCCAATTTTAAAGAATCGTAAAAATGAAAACTGGAGAAATCGCGCTTTAAAGTTTTCGGTTGGAGAAAATATTAATTATTGGTTACTTACACCAGTGATCTGCTAATCAGCTATTAATCTACGACTATGTAGGTATAATCAGTTAAGAAAATGTTATTAGTAACTTATCTCAGTGGTAATAAAATAACAAAATTGTGACAAGAGTTGTTTCAGTATAAAATATTAATTTCTTTCTTTCATGTTTTAATAATAAGCTGAAATTTTTTTCAACTCAAACATTAATTATAATGTATTTACAACATAGTGTAAAGTTTACAGTTGTTATCCCCATATCACCCTAACGAAAGGGGGTAGAGATCTGAAATTTCTCTCAGTGTTTTTTTAAGCTCAGAGCATTAGTTGGTACACATAAATACTAAAATTCGTGCTGGGGCCGTTTTGCATATGCTTACCTGGCAAGACCCTTTAAACAAAAAATAAAAATCGGTTTATGAATAACAAAATAACAATTCGACCAGCCCCGACCGATCATTTTGACTTCAATAATCTGTATAGCCTTAAATTATTTATGTATAAACAAAAATACTATGTCAATAGATCGTCTAATAAACAAACTTTAAAATAGTCCCTTAATATTTATTCTATTGTAACTATGTAGAGCGTGAAAAAATAAAATCTTTAAGAAAAAATATTTACTTACGTAGTCAATTTTTCGACAAACGCTGATAACTGTTAAAAAAACGTGCGATCGCAGGCTCGGACATAAATGCATGGCATAGTAGAAGTGACTTCTTTCTACAGTGAATGTTTCCGCAGTTGAGCATATGTCGGTGCAAAGTTATTAACAATTAGTCAACCCACCCCTTCAGACAACCAGCCCCGCTACCTACTGACGATTAGCAAGGCAAATGAATACAAAAGTGAATAAATAAACTAAATAAACAAAAATAATAATGAAATAATAATAAAAAATAATAAAAAAATCGTAACTCGACCATCTCTCGTTTCTGCAGCAACGAGATGGTCTCCTCGTTAGCTTTGAGAGGAATAATTACTATGGCCAAATACTTTAGCTGCATAGTCCCTCAATATCTCTAATATCTTATTATCCCAAAGATTAAACGAAAATAAACTTACAATTAGAAGTATATTTTAAATACGATTCTGTACACCGCTGTTTGACAAAAGAGGTTAAATGTAACCTCAATTTACCTTTTAAATCCTAGAAATCCAGAAAAACAGAAGGAAGCGAAATTACGCTATTCAGTCAACTGTTTTGCTTCTAGAGAAGTAATTGATCTGCACTTTAACGCGTTTTTACGTATAGAGTCTGAAATATAGCGGCTCGACCAACTCTCCGACCCGACCGCGTCATCCACGTCTATGTGGTGAAAAACTCGTTTGCCCCAGTTTCTCGGAAAGTATGCTATAGAGAAGAATTTTTTAGACGAAAATGATGTATTTATTTATAACAAATTCAGTCACGTAATGAGATTCGAAATACATACGTCAATTTGTTTAAACAAGACATTAAAAGGTAGTCACTTTTCACTCGTTTTTCTTAGAGATTGTTGATCCATTTTGGCGTAAATTTGTCAACGTAAACTACATACACACTAAATTGTGAAATACAGATACATACTTTGAATTTTTCAATTTCGACTTTTTAGTAGATTTTTAATATATGGAGGGTTCAGTCTCAAACTCAAAATGAGTTAGATAGTTCAAAAATCCTTATTTACTAACCCCTGCTCACTACTTTCATACGTCAACAATAGATGGCGATACTTATATTTATCACGGAATCACTAACAAGGAGTGGTTCCCAGGTGTCCGCCTCCGATTGCCTTGAATTTTGGATATGTTTTAGAGGACCGAAAAATAAGAAATACGTGTTTTTTATAGCGGCCCGTTTTCATATTTAGGGGGTGAAACCAACCCCCAAAGTTATAAGATTTTCAGGTGTTCATCTCCGATTGCTTTGGTTTTTGGATATGTTTTAGAGGGCCGAAAAATAAGAAATACGTGTCTTTTTATTTTGGCCTGCTTGAATGTTTAGGGGTTGAAATCACCCTCCAAAGTGCATAAGAATAGTTGATGCCCGCCTCCGATTGCTTTGAATTTTGGATATGTTTTAGAGGCCCGAAAAATAAGAAATACGTGTCTTTTTATATTGGCCCGTTTGCATGTTCAAGGGGTGAAACCACCCCTCATAGTTACCACCTAATAACGGTGACGGACAACAAGAACATACCGCAAGTTTTGACGCAAATTAAATTTATATAAAGTTTTACTCAACACACTTTTTATACCTCGTATGATCTTTGGAGGGTGGTTTCACCCCCTAAATATGAAAACGGGCCACTATAAAAAACACTTATTTCTTATTTTTCGGTCCTCTAAAACATATCCAAAATTCAAAGCAATCGGAGATGAACACCTGAAAACCTTATAACTTTGGGGGTTGGTTTCACCCCATAAATATGAAAACGGGTCACTATAAAGAAAACACGTATATCTTATTTTTCGGCCCTCTAAAACATATCCAAAATTCAAAGCAATCGGAGATGAACACCTGAAAACCTTATAACTTTGGGGGTTGGTTTCACCCCATAAATATGAAAACGGGCCACGTAAAAAAGAAACACGTATATCTTATTTTTCGGTCCTCTAAAACATATCCAAAATTCAAAGCAATCGGAGGCGGACACCTGGGAACCCCTCCTTGTAAGTAGGCAAAATTATTCAGAGGCCAATCAGTGTAAATCTCGGTTTTAATGCTAATGAACTTAAGTACACTGATTGGTTTGTGAACCCTCCATACAATCAGGTAACCCGTTTAAATGCCGCATAGGAATTTGCCTCGAGTATGCCAGATGTAAGATAAGAAATACAGGAAGGAGATGCTTCAAATTTAGATATCACGTGCGAAGGAATCGGGAGAAGTCTCTGATGTCTCTCTCGCTGACTCGCGAGTAGTCGCGAGCCAGCGATAAAACTGACGACCATGCACCGAGAATGGCCCACGAGTACCGAAAGCCGTGGCGGATGATGAACCCTCCACTGATTTCGAGGGAGATCGGGGTCAGCGGCCTCGGCCGCCGAAGGGAAGAAACCGGGGTCGCTGTCGGGAAATCTAATTCCAAGTTTCAAAGGAAATGAGACAAATCGATCTCGAACGGACCTCGCGCGGCCATTTTTCATCCGGCGGGGTTGATGGAGCTCCGCCGTAGATTGTTCTCCGCCAAGGAAGTTTCCTCCTCAGCGATTCCGATCGGACTAGAAAACGGCCACCGTGCTTCAAAGGGGAACCGCCGGAAGATCACTTGATCTCTGTGTAAAATCCTAGCGAACGTAGTCGAGGGCCCATCACTCGAGTTGTTTTATGACCAGCTGCGGGTGTCCCGTCGAAGCTAAAGCAGTTTTCAACTAAACTTACAAGGAGAGTATTTTAGGTGTCCGCCTCCGATCATTTCGATTTTTGGATATGTTATAGAGGACCGAAAAATAAGAAATACGTGTTTTTTTATTTTTCCCCGTTTTCATATTTGGGGGGGTGAAAACTGCGTTCAAAGTTAGGGTTGAAAAATCATTTTTGTGGAATACCTCGAGGACTATTAGAGATAGGGGAATAGTGTCAATGGACGAATTTTGTGTCTTTGAATGCGAAATATGACTGACTCACCAGATTTTCAAAAAGTCCATTTTTTCCACAAAAATGATTTTTCAACCCTAACTTTGAACGCAGTTTTCACCCCCCAAATATGAAAACGGGGAAAAATAAAAAAACACGTATTTCTTATTTTTCGGTCCTCTATAACATATCCAAAAATCAAAATGATCGGAGGCGGACAGCTAAAATACTCTCCTTGTTAGATCGACACCTCGCAACGCCACTGGATCGCGTGCTTCGTAGTTGCATCCGGATGAATTTTTTAGAATGCGACTTCTCGTGCAAATTGTTATATTTCGCGGACGTCATAGACCGTGCTTGAGTGCTCCAGTTCACGAGGTGGCTAAGTTCGAAGTGACATAATTAACTGCAAGTCTGTCAAATTTTTTTTCGCGGAAGTATAATTTGAAATATAACATAATTATAGTCACAGGTTTTAATTGTGTGCTCTGTTGGCGGTGTATATTATTCTCAGTTTGTTGACAAGTTATCCCGAATTGATTATTATTACGTCTTATGTCAAACGTTGTAAGAAACTAACGGGCAAAAAGTTGGGACACGTTTGATTCGCTCATAAATAATCCAATGTATTACCGAATTACCATATAGGTTTCTTGTTGCATAATTATTATGGTAATAATAATAATTCCGTGTTTACTCGACTGGCGGCGCGAATTTCTTCCGAAGGTGCAAAGTTGCTTCACAATAATTTACATGGAATTACCGGTGTTGCCTGATCGTTTATGCGGCGTTTATTTTCCTTGGGCCGACCTTTCCCGCCGGGGCGATGGATATTACGCCGTCGGCGGTTAATTCGATGAAAAAGAGTGACGAGAAAAAAAGAGCAATAACGCCGAAAAATTTCCGCGTGCAAAACAGCGGCCGTCACTCGCTTACGGATGCATAGAATTTTTCAATAGATAGAAAGAGTCAGCCTTATGCGGTCATGGGTTATTCAAAGTGCGGTGTTTGCCCTGCACGGCCGCCTGTTTTGCTTCTTGAACACTTCCGATCGACTCGCGCGGAATTGCATCCCACGACGGCGGGGTTGGAATCAAAATGCAACGATTTGTCGACAGAGAGGCAGAAAGATGTCTGGCTGCAACTTCTTTGGACAGAAATCATTGAACCTCGGATGGAGGATGAAAAGGTGGAAGCTTTTAAAAAGAGCTGATTCAACGGTGACTTATTTACTTGTTCGTTGGAAGATTCCTGAAGTGAAGTAGACAAAAGAACTGATTCTTAGTATTTTCCACAACTTTTTGAGTAGCCACCCTCTTCTTATAATATTTAAATGACCTGCGACCACCCTCCCCATATAAGGTAAGGTAAATTTACGGTGGAAATTCAATTTATACTATTTAAATTTATTAAGGTAAAGAAAACATATTAGAAATAAGTATTTCAGAATATAATTCTGACCTGATAATGTTTAAGTATCTTAGTACATATTATATGAAATATTGTTAAAGATATTTAGGGTGGATGTACCAGTAAATGAACACGTACCAATGAATGGCCATTTTTCATTAAAATGAGTAAAATAAATTATTAAAATAAGCAACTAATTAATTAGAGACATCCTTTAATTTCTTGCTTCGTATCCAAACAATTTTTGCAGCACGTGGAATCAATCGCGCTGCAAACACAATTTTATAATAGTGTTCATTCATTAGCCTTAAGTGTTCATTTATTGGTGCGTTTACCCTAATATCTTTTCAATATATGATATTAAATATCTTTAATAATATTTCATATAATATGTATTAAGATACTTAAACATTATCAGGTTAGAATTATATTCTGAAATACTTATTTTTATTATGTTTTCTTTACCTTAATAAATTTACCCTATTAATTCTATATTGAATTATCTTATTTAGTGTAGTAAATGAGTGCTGGGAATAGTTAACTAAAAATATCGTAGGCGACCCCCAAGGGGCTGTAACGAATATTCGAATGATGCAAGTATTCTGAGTAGGTATTCGAATAACTTCTTCGAATATTCATATATCAGAGTGTTCGAATAATTTCTTCGAATATTCGAACATTATTTGAATAATTAAGAGTATTCGAATATTCAGAGTGATCGAATTTCGGATTGTAACTACGGTATAGGAATTTGCACATGAAATATTTTGTTCACATTTTATTGTAAAATTCTTTTCATATCAACCTTTAGAATTATTTCTTTTTCAACCAATAAGTTTGAAGCTTTATTAATCTTTGATAAATTCATAAATTCTGACACGAAAACAATATTCGAATACTAATTATTCGAATATCCGAATATTCGAAGAAATTATTCTACATTATTCGAATATTTGCTGCTCAATCGCGACCCACAGGTTGGGAACCACTGGACGACTCTTATCGCGAAAGCTAGTTATCTCTGCAGTATTTCCCACATTTCCATTAACAAACTGATGATTTCTCCTAGACACTACAAAATTCGTCGGCTTTAGGTTCAATCCAGACGAATCCTAAGTTCTGGAGTGGGTTTTCGAATAACTTTACGAGTGAATAGCACTCTAATCAGATTTGGGGTCGTAGCTACAAAGATGGCAGACGCGGGGAGCCCGTTTCTGACCGAGTTTCAGCTGGATTCCGCCTAGTTTTCGGCTCGAGGCGAGCGAGTCCTTCGCGGATAATCGTAACGTTGTTCGTGCTCTTTTTGAATACAATCGGTGCCACTTTAGCCAATTACCGCGACAACCGCGACGGCCTCGCGGATTTTCGCTTCCGTGCCACGCTCCGCGCGGTTTCCGGCAATCGAGATACGCGCGTGATTAATTAATCGACGCGAAACGGGATCACGTTGCGATCATTACGAGATCAACGCCGTGTATAAATGTCGATAAAAGGAGACATCGGCGGACATGTTTTTACGTAACGATTGAGGAGGGGTTTTGAGGGGTTTCTTGATTAATCTTTTCGCTGGACTGCAGATTGTGGATAAAGGAAGCGCAAGTAACAAGATTGCGATGATTTATACGCGTCGATAGCACTAAATGATATCACTGTTCATCCATCAGGTGACATTTAACATCTCGATTGGTATCGCCGTGCTTTCGTGTTGATACTTATTGGGAAGCATCGAAGCATTGTCCAAAACAACCCCAATATTTATTTCGAAGGCGAGCCAAGACCAGAATAAGCTTTGTTCAAAACTTTACCAGCAGAACCGATTGCTGGAAAGAGTCTGCCCGATTTACGCCCAATTTCTTCATCTCTGGACGAAGTCCCGGTTAGCTAGCGACCAGCTAGATGCTATCTGCCAGATGGCAGTAGCCCGTGTTTCTTCACGCTTTTGGATCCTATGGTTAACTGACTGAACGATTGACGCGGCAACGCCGCAAAAAAGGTAAAGCGACAACTTCATTGCGAAGCTGTTTAAAAGTGATCGCATGGTGATCGCCAGTAATCGATTCGATCGATTGCACAGTGGGGAATTTTTGCGATTTTATGGCCAAAACCACAGAAATGGAATCTTTGAATGTTACAAATTTAATACAAATCTCAATTGGAGAACTATATCCAGTTTCGTGGTCAAAACCTCGAAACTTATTTTTAATGTATAAAATTCGGCACTTTTACGTTCTGATATAGGAGAAACTAAATTATCCGAAAAACAGCACTTACAAAAATTACGAACGATAAAGATTTTTTTATTATTTACATTGATACACTTAAACCTATGCAATTATATGCCCTTAAAACTAGTACTCCCAGTCGGAATCATTTTTTTCTTTGTCAGTCGGAATCATTTTTTTCTTTGTTTTCTTTGGTATAGAAGAAAGGTTGTCGTTTCTGAGGACAAACTTTTTAATCAAACAGAGGAACGAAGCTGAATAAAATCGTTTAAAAAGGAATAAAAAGGTTTGTAATGTATAACATGTGAACTAGTTTCGGTCACAGTTACGTCATATGTTATACAAGACACACTGGATCGTGTTTAAAAAAATGCATATAATTACAAGATTAGCAACAATTAGCATTTAATAATTGCATTTATAGAATGAAAATAGTTCGACGTAAAATAGGAATGAAAATCATTGCAGGATATTATGGGATTTATAAGGATTTTGTGTAATGAAAATTGATTCTTATATGAAAAGGTTGTTTCTAAAACACTACTTTCAAAATTGTATAAATTACGTATTAGAAACCGAAACATAATTATTTTGAGGACAAAAAGATATCTTACGCACCACCAGGAAATGAATCCATGCCTTCAAATTATTTTCGGAACTTTGGATAACACAATATAAGTGTTTGAAGCAACTTGAAAATCTGGATTAATTCTTTACGATCGGTCTAACCTCACATGAACATAAACATTTGCGAGTTTATACGAGCTTTGTATTAAAACATTTAACAATAAAATTGGAGGCATTTGATGCTCGTATTAATTCTTCATTTGACATTTGCATTTATTTCGTCGAATTCAAAAATTTATTTTTGTGGTTTTGTCAATAAAATCGCAAAATTTCCCCACTGTGGATTGACGCAATTGAACGCTGGACGTGAATTATCATTACCGTTTCCTTCTTTAATCGAAAACGGCATCGAAAATCAATACCATCCCAGCAATCCACATGATCTTTCCTCACTCTTAATATATACGGTCGTCGGATTCTACAAAATATTTCTTCATCCTCTTCTTCTTTCAAATGTTCAAAAACGTTAATATTCATGATCACTTCAATTTCTAAATTTTTTCGTCGAAGCGCCTTTTTCAACAAAACTAAAATCGCTTGGCGTCACAAAGTATACAATGGCGTCCAGAACAGTCTCGCAAGCACAACTCTGTTTCTCTGTTTCACATTTCCTACTTCCCCCACTACTGCAAAAACGCACTAACTGGCAGTTCCAGCAGTTATTCGGTACCCGAACCTCTAGTCAAATTGACTGGAGGACCAACTGGCAGATAACTCGAAACTAGACCTGAAGAAACAGTCATCTGCCAGATATCTGTCAGATAGCTCTAACTGGAAGATATCTGGAGGTGAAGAAATCGGCCGTTAAGGGTTTATGCCTAGTTGGCAGGCGTGATTCTCGGGATTTTTTGTGGAAAATCTAATGTATATTTTTGGCAACTATTTGTTTATTTTAAAAGTACATATATTCAGCAACTCTCGGTAATTTTGTTATAGAAAAATATTAAAAAATGAACGAATAACAGCCACCCTCCCGGAAGATATTTTTTTTGCGGTGAGCACGATTTCTCAGAGCCGGATCTTCTGAAATCGAAAAGTGAAGAAGATTCTGTTAGTATATGAGTTTATTTAGTTCGTGAACGAAGGATATTTGTTTTTGATAAAAACTCTATTTTTAATTCACGAAAAACGAACAATTCAGAAATCGAAAAATCACGATTTTGCGTTAAACGGCCGCCATTTTGTCTCAAATCATTTTTTTGAGAAATCCTTCGTTCACGAACTAGATAAACTCATATACTAACAGAATCTTCTTCACTTTTCGATTTCAGATGATCCGTGTCTGAGAAATCGTGCTCACCGCAAAAAAAATATCTTCCGGGAGAGTGGCTGTTATTCGTTCATTTTTTAATATTTTTCTATAACAAAATTACCGAGAGTTGCTGAATATATGTACTTTTTAAATAAACAAATAATTATAAAAAATATACATTAGATTTTCCACAAAAAATTCCCGAAAATCACGCCTGCCAACTAGGCATAACCCCTTGAGGGGGCAATCTTGTGTAACAGCCTCAAAAGTAACTGATATTTACGAAGTTTTTTGGAAAAAAATATTGTTAATATTGGATTAAACTTCTTTGGGATATAAGGAAGTATCTTTAAGCTTGGAGACATTTTTTTTTATGTCGAAACTTATTAATTATTAATTATTGTGTCGGCGTGGCGTGTAGCACCTGTCACAGCCATCTGATTGCAAAAAAAAACAGAAAAATTTCTTAAACTTCTTGCATAGATAGATTTGCACTGGGATTAACCACATTTTAAAGTGAAAACTGGAAAATTGAAAAATATATAGCATTTGAAAGAAGAAATAACTTTTTAAATTACTTAGGTAAATTTACTGCATATCGATGAACAAAGTATTATAAGTAAAAAATTAAATTAATATTTTATGTTCAGTCCCAGCGTAAACTATTTAACTTTAAGAATTCTTTTTCTTTTCGCAATGTTCTTTTACAAGTTGCGGACGGTGTTTCGCAGGCATCAATAATTGAACAGTTCTTTCAGAACACACTGTATCTGCCAAAAATCAAATTCTATAATGCAGCATTACCATTGGCACGTACAAAATTTCACGATAAAAAAACCAAAACATTAAATTTTGGCACTTGCACTGTTTTCTACAAGGACTTTCCAATTTCATTTCGAAAGCAGATAGATGAGTTGTGCGGGAAGAAATAATTTATAACTGACAAATTACGAGGAAAAATTGACCCCGCTTGCGTGGTGTGGCGAAGCTAACCACTCTGCAACGGTTAAAACATATATTCCAAAACCATCGCCACTAAAACTGTTAATATAAAAGACAGCTAATATCGTTTCCCTGCACCCCGTACGAAATTGTCTCCGGACGACTGCGCAGATAAGTAGCAGACTCGCACCTCCGTCCATACGCGCTCGAATTCGCCCTTAATATCTAGCCGACCGGAGCATCAGCGCCGGGGGAGCGATTCGACCTCTTTCGACGTTTTGATCGGCATCAGCGTGGTTTGCACGCGCGAATCGATCCGGCGGCGTTTTAGGGTCGCGCAGAACCGTGGCCTGGTTCCCGCGAAAACTCGCAAAAAGCGCGAAACCCGAAACAAACAGAGCCCATTGTCCGTAATTCCCGAAGGAGCGGGCGGGGGCTTTCAGAATTTTAAATACGGCCGACGAGTCGTCTTTTGCGACAGAAACACACGGCCGAGGACTCCCTTTTGTTCCCTTCCATCCACCCCTCCAGCCCCCCTCAAACCCTCTCCCCGCCCTCCCCCGGCGACCGCCGCCCCTTTCTCCCCGACGCTTTCCCGGCTTCTTGATCGGAACAAAGCGAGCGAGACAGAGTTTCTCTCGAGTGAAAAGCGGGCGATCGTGCCTCTATATGCCTGATTGTCGCCGTCGTCATCGTCGTCGTCGGCGGCGGCGGCGGCGTTCCCTCCCCGCTCAATGCACCCCCTTTTATATTGTCCTCACTTTCCGGCGTTTTCTTGTTGCAGTACTTGATGAGCGGCTGGGCGAAAGGATACAGTTTCCGGTGCCAACCGGTCGACTACTCGAACAGCCCCATGGCGCTCAGAATGGCGAACACGTGTTGGTGGTACTACATCAGCAAGTTCACCGAGTTCTTCGACACCGTAAGTGGTTTCCTCCCTTTGACTTTTCTTCGTTGCTGTGCATACTCTGGGGCTTTCGTCGGGTCGGTGTCTTTGAGGCGATCAATTATTCGAGGGACGGTTAATATTAATTGCGCTCGCTGTTTTATGGTGGGAATGTGTTGCTCTTTATGGTTCTTAATAGCCAGTGGCGCACTCAGGATTTAACCTGTGGGCGAGCCGAGTTGAAGGGGTAACAATATTTTTAATACAAATTCATTAGGTAACACTGGCCAACACGATTTTTGGTCCGCAATATCCGCTGGGTGATTCTTGTATAGTTTTTCGCCCTGGGCACGAATCCGCAAGCAGAATTGCGCTATCGCCCTCAGTTTTTGAGAAAATCGATTTTGAAAAAAAAACTGCAAATTTTCAACTTTGAACATCTTTTGTGTCGAAACGATAATGGTTATTCGGTTTCTCGTTGCGTCAAATTATTCTATGGACCGTCTCGAATACAACGATATAAGTTATTATTGCGTTATAATCATTTAAATATGTTTAAACAACGATCAAAGGGGAAAGGATACCCAAAATGCAACCATTTTTGAAGATATCTTTCAATTTATTTTCGAAACTAAGGGTCTAGGAGAAAATCTGATCATTCCACGCGATGCAGCTGACGTTTTTCCATCGGAAAGCATCAGCAAAAGTGGTAAGTCACGTTTTGTTTTCAATACAGAAGCGAAATACTTTGGCAAAACGCGCGGTGTCGACAGTGGTAGTCAACGGCGGCGCGCGATCCACTGCCGCTCAGCGTAACACAACCGCTTAACGCGCCTGACTACCACTGTTGGCGTCGCCCGTTTTGCCAAACTATTTCGCTTCTGCATTGAAAACAAAACGTGACTTACCACTTTTGTTGATGCTGTCCGAAGGAAAAACGTCAGCTGCATCGCGTGGAATGATCAGATTTGCTCCTAGACCCTTAGTTTTGGAAATAAATTGTAAGATATCTTCAAAAATGGGTGCATTTTGGGTATCCTTTCCCCTTTGATCGTTGTTTAAACATATTCAAATGTTCACAATGCAATAATAACTTATATCATTGTATTCGAGAGGGTTCATAGAATAATTTGACGCAACGAGCAACCGAATAACTATTATCGTTTCGACACAAAAGATATTCAAACCTGAAAAGTTGCAGTTTTTTTTCAAAATCGATTTTCTCAAAAACTGAGGGTGATGGCGACAAACGGTTTGCGGATTCGTGTTCAGGGCGATAACCTCTACAAGATACACCCAGTGGATATTGCGGAACAGAAAAAAAGTTTCATTTTGTTGGACTGTGTAATTGTAAAAATTTATTTTATGAATAAAATCCAACTTTCTTTTCATTTTACAAAGATCTTGAATTACTTCAATCGTGGTTACATTAATCTCCTCTTTTATTTTTCTTTGGGGATTGCCAGGGACCCTTGGCTTCCCCTCCGGGTGCGCCACTACTAATAGCCACAGTAGAGTTGGGGCTGTGGAGCACAGCCCTCGACTCGGCTAGATGGCAGCAGAGTTGATTGAAATGGCCATTGCGCTTTTCCAGCTCTTCTTCATCCTGAGGAAAAAGAATCAGCACGTCTCGACGCTCCACGTGATCCATCACGGTATAATGCCGTTCTCGGTTTGGATGGGGCTGAAGTTCGCGCCAGGTGGCCACAGCACCTTCTTCGCCCTGTTGAACACCTTTGTCCACATAATAATGTACTTCTACTACATGGTGGCTGCGATGGGCCCTCAGTATCAGAAGTACATCTGGTGGAAGAAGTACCTGACTACCCTGCAAATGGTGAGTCCCTTCTTAGCAACGTGTCCCGCCTTAGACTAGCCAGCGTTCTTCTGTGAACGGTAATAACTGGAAGTGCCGTTTCAGGTGCAATTCGTGCTGATCATGAGCCACCAGTTCCAACTGCTGTTCACGGAGTGCAACTACCCGCGCGGCTTCATGATCTGGATCGGTCTGCACGGCGTGCTGTTCCTCGGCCTGTTCTCGGACTTCTACAAGGCGAAGTACGGCGACAAGACGAGGAGGTCGAGGAGGCACAGCCAGCAGAACGGCTCGACGGGACTGTGCATGCCGGTACTGGAGGACTCCGCGCCGCGGCAGAACGGCGTCTCGTCGTACGCGACCATCTACAACAAAGAGTACAACAGCTGCTACAGCAACGGGACGAACAACGGCTACGTCGCCAACAACAACATGGAGAAGAAGAAGCTCGCTTAGGAGACGGCCCAGCTTCGGGGGAAACAGCACGGGACACCGAATAATAAGAATAATAAGAATATTAATAATAATAATATTAATAATAATAAGAATATTAATAATAACGATAATAGTAATCACACGACACGTTCAAGTCACCACACGGCTCGATCGCGCCGGCGCTCAGCGAGGGGATCGCTGGCGTCGATCCGGCCCGCCCGCCTGCCGGAAGTCCTCAACGCGGCACGGGACCGCGCGAGGATCGACCAAGCCAGTTAATTAAACCGCGGGATCTGTGTTCAGGGGCGGGCGCGCGGCCGGGTGGCGGGCCAGCCGCGCACGCGTTCAATTTCCCGCCGAACAACGCTTCGAAGCTCTTTTCGCCACGTCAACCGTCGCCCGCGAGCCGACGCGCGATCCGCCCGGGTCCGTCCTCGCCCGAGGGTTAACGGGGTTGACGGGGCAACGGGGGAGGGGGAGGGTAGAAAAAGGGTGGGTAAGAACGATGGGGGTTGGGTGGCGGGTGGGTGGGGTGTGTCAAACGTTTAAAAAAGAAAAGGAAAAAAAAAAAGAAAACTATTACCGATAATGTTATTGATTACCCGAGGAAAAAAAAGGGGGCTCTTCTGCACACACTTCTGTATTGTCGCGTACCGTAAATTAATTAATTAATCATCGTTTAAGAGCCGCGCCCGCAACGGGATTGCCCCGGCGCGGCGGTGCGCCGCGGGCGCCGTCGACCGTTCACCGTCCACGGCACCTCGCGAGCAAAAGCGAAACGAGAACGACGGAGGAATGCGAGCAGAGACCAGAGCAACCAGCGGACAGGATTAAAACGCGCACACGATCCACTTAGTAAATCGACGATGCTGACCGATCCCCGTCGGTGTAGCAACGGGGTGATTCTGTTCTTGTCTCTCCCAGCCGCGCGTACGCACGCGCCAGCGCCGAGCGCGTTCTACTTTGTAACCGTGCGCCCGCGCGTCTGCCATGCGACGAGGGTTTGTACATATGTACGTGATACGAGGCATTTTTCTCGCCGGTCTGGGACGCGCCACCGGACACGATACCCGTTTTTTAACCGCGATTCCCTTGTCGTTGTCCGACCTCTGTCTCTCTATTGCCCCGATTGTGTTCAAAGCTTTGGTGTTCGTCGTAGGAAGTAAGCGTCTGCCGACACGCGCGAAGGAGACGGTCGTGCCCGGCTCCTTCCTCTCGAAGCTTGGTTCTCTGCCACCACGTTTAGCGGCACAGCGAGCCGCGGTCACGTTAGCAGAAGCGTGCGAGGGCAACGTTAAGTCCCTGTGTTGAACGTAGAGGGACCTTGGACCAAAGAGCGTGCCGCGATTGCTGTTCCACCATTGCAAAACCCTCCGAGAACCGTGGAGAACGTCTCGTGTCTGAGCGAACCGGAATGTACTACTTGAAGATCAAGCCGCCACATGTGCTCCTCGCTACTCACCACGGGAACAGATTAGCGATGTCCTCGAGTATCCCACCAAAGTCCTGGCTCAGATACGAGTCTCTTTTATATTGTTCTCCTTTTGTCCACGAGCGTCGTGAGAGCCGTGAACCTCAGGTCTATCGTTCAGCACGTTCCAGCCTGATTTCTCGGTCAATTCTGGCGCCATACGATTTCTCTGGGGCGAGAGCTATTCAAGGATGTATGGTAGAAACCCTCCGTAGACTTAACATTGTCCTTAAGGATGCTGCTAGGCTAGTAACTACCCTCAGCACCAGGCGAGCTACGAACAACTTGTTTCCTTCGTTTTCCCCTAGAGGTAGAAAATTTCGTATCTCGCTCGGTTTTACGATATCAGCCTGTGCATTCTTGATTCGTACACCCCGTAGATATCGCGACGCTGGATCAGCTTTTTTTCACGGCTCGATTGGAGCCATGCTTTGTTCTTTCTTTCTCTTTCATTTCTAATCGAACCTGCGTAATCGAAACGTACCTCTCTCGAGGCGTGTGGAATCAAGCTTCCGAAGAGTTCTCGAGATTCTCTTTAACGAAATTATCTGCTCGACCCGGTCAGGTCTATAAAGGAAAGATTGTCGAGCGCCAATCGTTCGAGTATACATATGTATATGTTTATAAAAACGCATAGAGGGAAAGAGAAGAAGAGGAGAAAACGTTCGCCCTAGGAATCGTATGTAAATCCTCTTGTTAAGGTTACGAAACTTTTGTACTCTTCCTATTAACGGAGAAAAAGAAATATATATATGAAGGTTTTTATTTATGACCGCACCGAAATAAAACAAAATCTGAGGAATGAACATGAAAGAGAGAGAGAGAGAACAATTCGATCCTATGAAATTGAAAAGCAGTTGTATATTTTTACAAGGAGATAGATCGATCGCGGTACCGATTGCGGAATGGAAAGAGACGTTTGCGTTAAAACGAGATGGTGGGTGTGTCAAAGACGTGCTTTCTTGGTGAAAGTATTCGTAATATTAAAAAAAAAAAAAAAACAAATTTATTATGCCAAGTTTTAAAGTAACGTATTAGAGAAATATTTGAAAACGATTTATAATAAAAAGATGAAAAAAAAATACGAGAAAATAACGTCGACAAGACTGTTAAATATATACGTAACAAAGCGTGTGGTTGCAAGCATTATTGTTTCGATGTATCCGAGAGAGAAAAATTAATCTTTTTCCTTCTGACATGGTAGCTTCTAGCTTTTACACCTCTTTTCGTCGCCCGAATGGCAAGGGCCCTTGCCGTCGCCGCTTGTTCCAAAGTATACAGGAATTGATCGTCGAGTAACGATTTAGCGAATAATTTTTTATATCTTTGTAGTAACGAATTCTACGCTCAAAGTGTTCCCCTGTTCCCTTCCGTTGGCGCGAAGTCGCAGAGATGTATACAGGGTGTTTCAAAACTCTAGATACAAGCTTAGCTGGTTAATAGGATCCACGAGGAGGGCCAGCGAAGTCCCGGCGAACTTACAGTGGTAGTCGAAAGAGAGTTTCGAAAATGATATTTTGTACACGTGGGGCAAGTGACATTAATACTAGTCTTATTACGTTAATATCATTGGACTATTCCGGGGGAGATCCTCACTTGTCAACTTACGATAACTTTCGTAGCTTCTCGTTCTTTAAACTTTCCATTTCACCATCGCTGTAGGTCCACAGACTAACCTCTGCGTTTCACATATTGTTTTCTAGGTTTTAAGCCAATGGTTATTTAATATGTCTTGTTACAATTCTGTTCGCTCTTTCAGTAGAACCGAGATACACAATCTGTAGTTCCAATTTGTTTTTTCTTATTCACGACAACTCCTCGCTCATTCCCTCCGTTAATTCAACCAACGAACGATTGCCTGCAAACATTCTTCCTTTCTCGTTAACTGAGTTGACTCTGTGACTATAGTTCTGAAACATCCTGTACATTCCCAAATTACGAATTAAGTCGATCGTACGTTAGAGTGATATTAATATTATTAATTGCTTAAAATCGCTCGTCCTTTCTTCACTATCCCGTTACGCGTAAACTCGCATTGCCGTACCATTTATTATACAGTTTCCGTTACACAGCCACCGTGCGAACCGAGACGACGCACAGGCGTTGCGCAGTCGTTTCTCCTCTGGACACTTGATTGATACATTTGTAAAGATAGCTTAGCATTAGGGGACAAAGCAATTTCGCACCTGTTAAAGTCTCGCAAAGAATGTTTACGTTGCGTTCCGAGAGTAAGGCGGCGAAACACGGAGAGGAGCCTCTGTCGATCCAACCCGTGTCTGTCTAGTGAGGACAATAAGCCACGGTTGATGACGTTCTGGCGGAAGCCCGTAATGTTTCGCGTTTGTACAAAGCTGCCGTTTATTATCACAGCGGAGGCCGTTGCCGCCACGATCGAGTGGCCGATCAACAGCACACTCCCGCGTGTTCCTTTTAATTAGACGCGGTGAAAAGAAAAAGGCTGCTTCCCGATGTACAAGTTTCGTACTTTTCTAAAACGTACACCACGCGAGCACCACTACTCTGGCGAGCCGTGCACTTTTCTAACGAAACCTCGACGACTAGCGACACGATTTCCCCCGATTCTCGTATTGTTCCGGGCTCCCCGCTGCGAACTCTGTGACCGAGACATGTCGCGCATTAACCGCTTCGTACTCTGCCTAGAGAAAAGGAATCCGTCGATGATCCTCGCAGCCCGACTAACCGGAACAGCCGGAGTATCGATCCACGACCTCATTGACCGACTCATTTTCTCCCTGTACTGAATTCCATCTGAGAGTAGACTCGTTCCGGGCAGGGATATAGGTATCGTTGATCGGTAGGGAACCGGCGGGGAAAGCGTTACGGCCAATCGCGCGCGTCAGATCCGTGGCAGATCGGCCGCCAAATCGGTAGGGGCGTAGGTCTACTCTTAGGTGAAATTCTATATAGAATCGCGGGTGAGCGAGATATCCCACAGCCCCGCGCTTCAGTTCCCCGGTACATTCGAAAAGCAGCCAATACCGATCGGCAGCTGTGCTTTTTGGAAGAGTAGATTTAGGGAGAAAGAAGCCACCGATTGGTTCGGCCATTTTAATTGGACAGCAACGATATCGGTTAAATACTTTCTCTCGCCGATCGTTGGCTTTACCGATACCAACGCGTTCATTTGTCCACTGACTCCTGTGCGGGTCAGGCCGGCTTTAGGCACACCCTGACCCGTATACGGTCAGCGAGGCTGGAACGTACAGGGCATAACTAGAGTTAATGTTTTTAACACGACGACTATTTGCTTTCGAACGCATTTTTATTTTTAAGAATGATACTTTTCCAAACTATCTGCATTCGACATTAACTTCTTTCGCTTCCTCGGCTGTATCTTCCAAATCATTTCCCGACCCCGAGAATCTCCGCGCCCCGATGTTCATGGACTCCTCCATGTTTTAATATATTTACACGATCGCGTATATTGAACTCTATAATCGTGTACAGTACCAGCGATACAAAAAAAAACAAACAGCGGCGTGTTCGTGCAAGCTTCCTGCAACGCTGCCGAATCGTTTCTGTAACGAAGCCTCAAACAATATCGATCGCAGTGCTCGTCTCTACCGATTCGGGCGCATTCCACAGACTTCGGAATGGTCACTTTTCAAGAAGGGGTAAGATTGAGTCTTCTAACGCGTGAGCTGCATTTACTTTTATTTCTCCTTCGCGATGCCCACGAAACGGATGAAAGTCGCCACCACCCCCCCCCCCCCCCCCGCCTTATCGTTTCCACCGATTTTCCTACTCTGCTACTCTGGTTCCTACCTGACACCACCTACACAAACACGAAACACCCGAGTTCACACGATATACATATACAGCCATGGGTCTGTCCCCCCCCCGGACTACACGCTTTTTGTGTAGATGGGAAGGAAAGAGACTTATACACGGGCGCTCAGCCGATGAGATCGATCGTCTTTCGCTATTCAGAATCTGTTCGGCCGAGGTGAAAGGCGTCGGACCGTGTACACCACGAGACCGAGGGGACAAGAAGAGCACACATCGTCATGTACCTACCTAATGTTACGAACTCTGTAATGATTATCGATTCTCATTATATTTTTGTACATAATTGGGGAGAATTACACGAGAATAAAGTGAATATAAAAGGAGCGAGTTGCCTTCAGCCATGAACGCAGGGAAATCGGTGTCCTTTTTATTTTGGTGAGCGACTGACCCTATGAGAGCATCATTTAGATGATGAACAGGACGGAGTCGGAAAAGTCTCAGTGGAAGGTGTTGCTGATGTTTCCTAGATACGAGATCGGTACAAAGTATCGCTCGTTTATAAATGAGAATGTAATTGCTCGGTAATCGCGATTGTATTGTACTGTTGGGCAGGGACGGATTTGAAGATTTGGCGCCCCTAGGCTGACAAGCGTCTGCAGCAGTGATGCCAGATTCGGGACGGGAGCGCTCGAGAATTTCCCCCACCTCGCATGCACACTAGGCCGGAGCTGCGTGTGTGCATGCGCCGAGCTCGCGGCCACGCAGCTACGGCGTAGTGTGCATGCGAGGTGGGGGAAATTCTCGAGCGCTCCCGTCCCGAATCTGGCATCACTGGTCTGCAGCCCTTTTCTTTAGTAAGTTTTAGTAAGTATTTAAGGGGTTAGACTACAGTGACGGGCCGAGAATATAGATGATTTTCGGAAGTGCATAAAAAAATAAGTAATCGGTGGATTAATATGAAGCTTTGATTTATATTAAATGCTCATATGGACTATACAAATCGACCATAAAAATTTCAAAAATAATGGTTTACATGGCCGCGGGTGTCCATTGTTTAAAGTACTTCTTTTGTTGCATGCCCACTCGGTGTGCGTGATTACGCTAAAACGAGTTCATTGAAACAAAAATCCAAGAAATGTGATAAACTATGATACATTGTTTAAGCATTGATGATCGCACATTTCAAAATTTGTGAAAAGCAACAAAAAAGCGGATAATTTGAATTTTGAAGAAAAATTTGTTAGTTTTTTGTTTATATTTGTGTGAATAAATAAAAAATTGCAAGTTTTTGATTGGCAATGCCGAATAAATAGTATACTGAAGATATGTGCAAAGTGATTGAGTGAGTAGATCTCGCGCAATCGTGCACACCGTTTTGCAAAACATGGTTTTGAAAAAACGGCGTTTAAAGTATTTAAGGGACATTCCACGCGAAATCGGACACTTTTCGGAGTAACATTTCGGATGTTGCTGAAATTTGAATATGTTGTAGTCTTTAAACGTACCTCAAAGGATTTTTCAAAATTTTGAAAAATTTCGATTTTACAGTTGTTTGATGGTAAGTGCTAACTTTTTTTCAGTAAATTATAGCCATGGAAGTAGTAAACGGATGGAGATGAGCTTTAAGGTGCTTATAGAGAAGACATTGATCGTTTAAGAAAAAATTATTTCAGTTTAAAAAAAGAAAAATTTGAACCATTTTTGTGCAATTATTTTAAACAAATGCAGGTTTTTAACATCGGACGCGATTTTAAAAATCTAAAAAAAAAGAATAATATAGTTCTATCCTTCCCCTTGATGGACAAATTTTCAAAAATATGGACATTTTAAAATTGGCCCTGTAAAAATTGCCGTAAGTTGACGCTGCGTCAAATCACACCGGCTCTACTGGCTGAGTCGTGCGGCACTCGCAGCGGCCAAGCGGCTATATCTGCTATTCTTATACAGTGTTCTCGAATATGGTAAGTATTTGTAAAAAACTGAAGCTGGAAAACTTTTACTGTTTTTTATACACAACATAATACGGTAACTCAATTTTTGGTGTTCGCAATATTTTCCTTGAAAAGAAGGTGACCCTCAGTTTTTTAAATGGAATGCTGTATATTTGATTATCCAATGTGAAAGCAACTATCAAGACAAATTCAACCATATGGTGTACTATGACCTTCAAGGCTACACATGGTTAGGAATTAAATAAATATATCGAACTATCTATCTAGTAGATTGAATTTCATCTTTCATTCCTAACCAGGTGTAGCCTTGAAGGTCATAGTATACCATATGGTTGAATTTGTCTTGACAGTCGCTGTCATATTGGATAATCAAATATATAGCATTCCATTTAAAAAACTCAGGGTCACCCTCGTTTCAAGGAAAATATTGCGAACACCAAAAATTAAGTTACCGTATTATGTTGTTTATAAAAAACAGTAAAAGTTTTCCTTCTTCAGTTTTTTACCTTCAAACAGCTGTAAAATCGACATTTTTCAAAATTTTGAAAAATCCTTTGAGGTGCGTTTAAATATCACTAAAGACTACAATATATTTAAATTTCGGCAACATCAAAAATGTTACTCCGGGAAGTGTCCGATTTCGAGTGGAATGTCCCATAAGAACCTAATTTTTTGATGGTATCGTGAACTTACATCTAATCAGCCATTCCTGCTTCATACATTGAGCCTTCTGCTTCACGTACTGCTTCTTCTCTGGCTGATTTTTCAGAGCACAATAAGCGTTTACCGTTTCTCATATCTGAGAATGAAAAACAAAATGCTGCGTCGCGTCGAAGCGCGTCGAAGCACGCAAGTATACGATTTCGATTTCCTTTCCGTACCCCAAGAAATAATATCATTCTCGCGTTGAGACATTTTGCATTATGCTTTTAAGGCTTCAAAATATTGTTTAAGCAAAAAAAAATTTTTGTATTTTTGAAATTTTTACTGGGGTCTAACCCCTTAAATTAAAGCAGTCGAGACAATTTCAAAATTAATTCAGTATGGCCACTCAGATCTGAGGCATTGCTAATTCACTGTAGTAAAAGAAAGTGAATTCTTTTTACAGTTATCTTAAGCTCCTGTGTTTAAACCTTTTCCAATTACTTTCGCTTATTATTAAAATTTGTCCCTACCAAAAATCTGTTGCTCCCCAAAATTTGCCACTTCCCGAAATCTGCAGCTCCTCAAAATTTATCGCTTCCTAAAATTTCCCTCTCCCCAAAATTTTCCGACCTAGCTGTTGAATGCAAAAAGTGTCTCACTGCCAAACTGCCAACAGGCCCAAAAGTCAGGTGCGAAAAAAGAATCTGTAAACATTTCGAAGTTAAGATATCCGTTACACATAGGGGCCGCCCTTAAATTACGTAAGGGTAATTTTGGCGATTTCTTACTCCCTCCCACCCCAGTATAAGAATTCGTAAGATTTGATATTGCAACCCCTTCTTACGTAATATTTTTTACATTGATTTTTTTCAGTTATTAAAATTCTCTTGAAGGTTTATATAATTCATTTAACTCGGTTTCGGAAAATTTAAGCTAAAACTACTTGTCTGGAACATTAATGATAGAATTTGTATTTATTGAAAATTAGTTTAAAAATATTACGTAAGACGCTACCTGCCCCCCCCCCCCGTAAGAAAACGTAAGAAACTCGCGACCCCCTCCTCCCCCCAAAAAGCCTTACGCAATTTAAGGACGACCCCATAATGAAATTGCAAGACTGTCTATAATAATTACAATATATCTCCTTTATAGTTCCATTATTACATTATTAGTTAAATCATGCAATAACTTAATCATTGAAATTAATCTTAATTACAGCCCTCTCAGGCCCTTCTTGCATAAAATGGAGAAATACACACAAAGAAACTGCTTTTCGACATTATTTTTTATTATTCAATTAATAGTGGCATAATATTTGAAAAGAACAAAGTCCTAAAATCCTAAAAATAGTCATAGATTGTGTCACGTTCAGGTCGATTGCATATTTGACTTAGGTACGAGTTAGAGTCAGTTGGTCAACATCGATTCACAAAATTGTCCACAGCTCGGTGTATTCTAAAGATACGGCAACGAAATTTCTAGGCATATGTACACAAGAATGAAGAATCTAATTATACATTTTATGCAAAACGGGCCTGAGTGTCCCGAGGCGGTTCTCGCATCCAACAGTACAATTACAGATTAAACATTAAACAATGCACATACCTATATATAATACTTAATATTAGCATACGCAGTTCCTGTTTACAGTGACGAATCTTGGCCAATGACCCAGGGATCTCGTTAACAATCAGTCCCACATTTTATCGCGGACCCACTTATTATATTAAGGTGAACGACACGCATGACGTAACGAGCGCATCCCATTACGAAATTACATTATCGATGTTTACGCGGAGCAATCTGAACGCTGCGATCTCCCACCAGATCTGTCTTGAATTTAGTAGAACATTAGAACAACCAATCGTTCGAGTATCGCTATTTGGATTACAATAACGTTCAACTATCACAAAATTCCAATATCCTAAACTCTTACTACTAATCAAAAATGTGTGATTAAAATTCCAAGTTGAGCAACATTAACTTTACAGTACGAAATGGTAGGTTCTCCCAATTACACATTTTTTAATATTCAGTAGCCAAATACACAAATACATTTTACTTTGACACGGGTAAACGGCCACGCGTAAGGTTACCTCCTCATTGACAATTCTCTGGGTTAGGTTTGTGAATTTCAATCGCTTCATATTGTATGGGACGAATTAATACCATTGCTTATTCAATCGCCGGACGCAACAGCCCATATCTCATACGACATTTCGATTCATAGTCTTCCCTTTCGCTGGAAAAAAGTGTCGCTATATTTTACCCGTAAAAAAAACGCGTTTGGTATATATAAATATCATAAATACTCTGTTGAGAAATTCAAATGCGTGTTGATTTGAAATTCAGATCCTCTCGATAATCGATCCCTAATATCGAGTCGAGTCTCTCTCCGTATCGAACTATCGATCTACATGTCGCGTCAGTGTTTAACCAGGACTCGGGACGCGTCGCGCCGAGGTGGTGGCAGTGAAAAATCGCCCCCGATTACGTCGGGAGCACGCGTGACGCGGCTCTCATTTAGCAGACGTAACTCGCGAGACAATTAGTGACCTCACTTCCATTTATCGTCCGTTGAACTGTGACCGCGCTGGTTATTGATTCTCGATCTCCGGGCAGCGTTGTTGACGGTGCAGAAAAAAATATGGCGGTTCAGTGATGGCACTCTTCGATTGGATTCAAATTTCATGGCAGGAGGTGCGCTGCGGGGTCTAACCGAAACACTGTGATCCCACGAGGGAGTACTGACGACTCAGGCACGTGAGTACTTGTTATTCTATCAAACAACTCGCTTACGCTAAGGTGACCAAGTATCGCGAAAGGGAAACAGAATTCTGAGATTTGTGAAATTGAATTAAAGGTTTGGGACTGATCACTTTCGTTTGGAATAGTTGGTCACCTCTCTGCAGCCGTAAGAATACTAACCTATTAGTGACAGTTAAGTACATGTTACACGAAAACGAGTCCAAAACGATTGTATATGATATCTAGCTATTCTACTTATCGCGACTGGCCACTCAAGGTTACCGAATCGTTCCTCGTATTACGGGTTTCCTCGTTTCGTCTTTTGTCTGTTAGCAGCGTCGAATGTTCTGTCTAGAAAGCAGAAACTTACAGGCACAGTAACTTCTTTCGAATTGACAAGCATATTAGCATAGTCAAGTAGCATGTTTTCTGTCCCGACTGTAGCAGGTTTTTACAGTCGTATACATTTCACCTCCTGGTGTTCTGTTTGCAGAGTTTATGTACTTGTAACTATTATCTCCGGTGTGTGATAAAAAACTGGTTCTTATCTGGTGAATTCTATTTAAAAGAGTGGCACTGTCGTAAGGTAAACCGTTGACAATAAGAAGCGTGTTTGAAAAAAAAGTGAGAACGACTCAACTGGATTACTGGTTGAGGGCTTGATTAATTTTATTGTACTCTTTTCTGTTCGTGCGTCCTCCACATTTTTTCCTGATTTATCGTGAATTCGTCCCGACCGCTTAATAAATTTTATCGCTGGGAAACACGCAGATAACTGCTGCACCGTACACTTCTATAGATACACCAAGCCGCAAAAACGACGCGTCGAACTAACACGAAGAATCATAGATCGCACGTGGTCAGGGGCGGGTTGAGAAACTTAAAACCCCGAACTTCATCAAAACGATGACATTTTATCCCATACTTCTGATTCAATTTCTTCAACCATAATCATCTTCTTTCAAGTTCCATTATATACAGGGTGAACGACGTAACTCTGCCACCTTAAATTACTTGCAAACTGTTTGTTACGTGAAAAAATGTTTATCTCCTTTATTCCTAATGAAATAACGTAATATATAAATTTGAATAAAGCCATTGATGTAGCTTTCCAAAACTTATGTCTGTTCTCCACGAGTATTTCTCGTTTGGCGCTTCCCGCAAATCGAGATTTAGTCGATCCCCCAGGCCCGGATTAAAGGGGGGGCTGCAGCCCCGGGCCCCACTTTCCCGGGGGGCCCCGTTCTAAGCGACTAGCTCACTCTGTCTTCATTGGAAATGTTGTATCAAATATATTGTCCGAGTTCCCCAACTTCCAATTTTTTAGTTGATCGACAAATGATTAATATTTTTCTGAACATATACATTGCGTACAGATTATTTGTAGCTACACCAATCGCAAATTGTGAGACGGAAAGATCATTTTCTGTACTAAAGAGAATAAAGAATATGTAAAGAGCGACGATGTTAGATGATCGGTTATCATCCTTAGCACGTTTAACGATTGAATCTGAATTATTAAAGATAAGAAAAAACATTTTAACTAAAAGTTAATTGTACACTATCATCCCCCCCCCCCCCCCCGTTCAACCACGGGGGCCCTCGAAGGTTTGATAGCCCCGGGCCCCAAAAATCTTAATCCGGCCCTGGACCCCCCCCGTTTCGTCCCTGATCAAGGGTGGCGTACAGTGTAATAGTGTTTTCTTTGCCGCCGCAGTTGGAACTGTAATTTAATTTCCCAGTAATTTAAGGTGGAGGGGTTAGAAAACCCACTGCGAATACCCGAACACCCTTATAAGCCACCCTCATCAAAGAAGCTTTCCGCGACATCCAAAAGTGCAATTCTCCAGGATCAGCCACCATTTCAGATTGAATCTGGGCTGCGTGCCCAGCTCTTCCCGTGACTAATCGCGAAACAGCAATAAAAGCGTTATCCCAAAATCCGTGTAATTACGCAACGCCGCACATCAAGTCCTCCCACAATTGCACGCGCACGCCTCTCTAGGATCTAATAGTGATCATCTAGAGAGTGATCGGAACAACGTGTATCGTCGCTGATTGGTTGCCGCGATTTCGAGCAAAAGCGGAAGTAGACAGAGAAAGAAACTGTAAAAAAGAAAGAGACAGAAATACTGATAGAAAGAGATAGAGTGAACGGTTAGGTTATGCTTATTTCCGGTTTTGCCCCAAATCGTGAGAAACGGTTATGCCGATCACTCCCTGGAGGATCACTCACTAGGATCTAAACGCCGCCAGCGCCACCATCGACCGAAACGAAAGATCCATCACGAAGATTCCCGCGCAGTTGATACGTTCCGCGCACGGTGTGTCTCGCTCCGTCAGATAATTTCAGTATGTGGAATTCTGGCCAGGCAACTGCGTAGCTTGCGCCATTTCTGAGCGCGGCGAGGAAGCTCTGCGAGCCTACGCGCTCAGTCTGCCGCGTGACAAGCGACTCCGAAGTAGCCCGAAGGAGAATCGGTCCACAGGACAAGTTTCGCGCGGCACGACGAAATGGCACCGCGGACAGACGGGCGCACGTGGCGAAACTAGCGCAGAGATCCATACACCGAGAAAGAGGAAGGGTTGTCGCGAGAGCGAGCGTCTCCGGCCAGCCCCGCCCCGTATATATTTTTAACCGGGATCTATCGGAGGTCCGCGGCCGGCGTGGCGTGCCGTTCATTCGTCGGGCGAGTAGAGCTTCTATCGGGCAGGAAAGGAAGGAAGGAAGGAAGAAGCCGGAAGGAGGGACGCGCCAGCGCGGCGCAACAAGTGAACAGGGCACCGATCTCGTATCGGCTACGAGAGCACACTAGGTGAGTAGCGTTCCCTCGATCAGCTGGTCACGCGGAATACACCGGCGTGAGAGAAGCCACGAAACACCCAGAGGCGTGCTCGCGTCTTTCTGTTACACGACGCTGCGCGGCGAACCTGCGCTGCGCTCAGCTTGAGCCCCTCGACGCGGTCCACCCGGTATACTTGCTCGTCGGAGCGGTCGGCTCTCTCTAGGCGCGCGCGCATCCTTGCGCCTGCGCTCTCTGAGCATTCGAATAGCGTTCCACGAATTCTTCCGATTAACAAAGGTTTCTCTTCTTGGAAAATACTGGTTTGGAGGTTAAGTAGGCAGAATTTTGTGTTATCATTGTTCAGATTGGAGTGAAGCTTTTCTTCTACTTGTTACTATTTATTAATGTATCTTCACTATTCTTGAGTGATATTGTTATTGTTCGTTTGAAACTCAATTTATGCAAACGAATGGCATTATATTTTCCAGGAGCAACTTGTTGCCATCCTCGATACTTTGTGCATTAGAATTGCTTGCTTTCGGGGAAGGTTTAATATAAATATTGATGAACACGTAACCAAAGTTCAAGGTAGGTGAATTATGTGAAATGGAACACTTGCTTGCTCGATTATGCATTCTCTTGTTACACTGCATTTATCGTGTCACGCTGTTTTTAACGAAGCATTGCTATCATTAGGGTTTAAGGATGTATCGGACGTACAATATCAGACAAAAGTATATGAAATTTGAAATACTTGAATATCTACGTCTTACGCATAGTAAATCTAGATATAAGGAATTCGAACGACAGTTGGAGTCTTACTTTTAATTTTAGGAAGGTATTTTTCACTTTACAAATGCTTTCTCAAGCATTATTTGCTAAAATTTTGGCAGTGAAAATGCCCAGAATTCACAATTTTCTCAAGTTATAATTTATTTCTTTAAAACGGTGTAGTGAAAACAATTGAAACTCGGCAGATATTTTCATCTACCCATATACTGCATGTACAAAAAAAATGAAAACATTGGCACTATTTCTTTAACATTTTTTCAGATGGTTTATTCGTCAAGATCGTCTCTTTCCATAAGAGTACGTGTAAAATCAGTGAAAATTAAAATCGTTATAACTCAGTAACCGTTTAGTGAATTCGTTTAAAATTTTTGGAGTACATCAGGAAGATTAAAAAGAACAATCTCACAAATTTTCATCAACTTGGCACTATTTTGAAAATAGGTCCAATACATCCTTAAACAAAAACTGGTTTTCGAATTCCAGTGTTGCAAAAAGACCGACACAACCGGTTTTCGAATTTGTACACAAAAAATATATGTATAATTAAAACCTTAAAAAAATATTTATACTTATTTCACAATTTTTCAGTTTCTTTAATATTTATGGAATTACAAAAATTTAACGAAATAAAATATGGTCCATACAAAACCAACTAAATAAAAACTAAAATAACTAAGACGTTAATTAATTTTTACATATTAATTCTAGTATCTAAAACCGGTGTTTTAAAAAACGGCTTTCGGATTTTGCAAATGTACTTATCATTTCATATGCAAGCATTCGTGTGCAGCGCGGAAATTCGTTTATAGTGAGGTGGAAATGTGACTGTTAACGAAATCCCGAGCGGTGGATATTAATTAATAACTAACGACTTCCAGGAAACTGTTGATACCTAATGTAAAACACCATGATTAATGCAGCGGTATAGTTGGAATGGATCGAATCACATCTATTGAAAGCACCGGTACGATTATCTTGACTTATGACCTACTTCCATCTGCGTACTTGCTAATTCTTGGTAATTCACTTACGTCGCTCATAATGAATAGTTAATGTTAGGTATATTCTCTCACAAACACCTAGAATATATCACGATTTGGTAACGAATGGCCCTTACTTTCGACTACACATCTAAGCGAGTGGGTTCCGAAGCACATAGCCCAAATGATAAAAACAGTCGCGCGAGATCGTTACGAGCGTTGGAGCGCGACCGCGTGACAGCGCGTGCGCGATGGATCGTTAGGAAAATCAAAAGAGGGAAAGTCGATGAAGAGGTAGAACGGCGTTGGCCAATTTCGTGACAATAAAGGACGTTTCGACATTTATGAGATCGAAAGTAGCACGAAATCTGAGAAACTTTGCTTTTCTATACCTAGCACTTGCGACATTTTGTTTATCATTCGACGCTGGGGATCGCGCGATTCGACAATCGACAAACTCTATTATCTCCTTTCCTTTACGAAGCACAGACTTTCGTTGAAAAAAAAGAAGCGAAGGTGTTCACGGAGCGTTGACGGTACACTTTGATTTATCTCTTACGTAACTTGTCTACCATTCGGGTACACGGCCCTTTCGATTTTCTAACCACGTAACATCGCGCAACAGTTTTCCCTGATTTATCTGATTACGCGGCCAAAGTGTAACAGAGTGGTTGGTACCAACGACAGTGTTACATGCACACCGATCAAGCAGCCAATTATCAGCTTGAGTGTTTGCATTACCCACCCGGGGATTGATAGGATCCAGCTTCAAACAGGACCGCGGGAGAAGCGAAAAAGGCGCGCCGCGCGCAGCACTCTCCCGAGTATTCCAACCTCGTGGCCGGGGGTATTTCCCCATAGCGGGGCATTAGAGGTGTTTCGCGCTGCTGCGGACCGAAAAAATAAATCAAATTCCGCCGTATCCCTCTCTCCGCCTCGGACAGCGCACGGTGGTGGGCGCTGGCCCGTTCCCCACCGGAAGCGGCTGAACTCGGCTGGAAAGGGCTCTTTCCCTTGGTCGAATTGCGAAATTGGGGTATTAGAAAGGCGGAATGAAACTTCCCGGCACATTTCGACGTTATTGAGTCATCTCTAGCGTCGGACCAATGCTGCGTTACGCTTTTCTACGCCCCGGCGTTACATAAGCCGATCTGGAAAACGCGCGTTTCCCGCTCGAAAAAGCTTTCAGCGAGGAGCCGTCGGGCCGGTACATTGCGACAGCCGGTGGCGTAACCGACGACGCGAGGGATCGGAAGATTCAGATTTCGTCGGCCCTCTGCTTCCGATTGAACCGCGACGGGTGATCAGCTGGGCACGGCGACTCTACTTCGGAGTTTAGAGACGCAGGATTACGGACGGCTGGGGTCGCGCACGGAGTGTCAGGCGGTGGCTAGGTATTTGCACGGGCGAACAATAATTTTCGAAGGCGTGTAATTCTCGTGGACGCCGAAACTTTCACCCGCGGCACGGGTCGGGCTCCGGTAGCCCGCTCGATCACAAATTCCTCTCCCCCCTCTATCTCTCTCTCTCTCTCCTTTTGAAACGTAATCGTGAGGACGAGAGGAGAAACACCGAGGGGGTCGCCATCCAGCCGACCGAACTGTTACTTTTGTCGCGTTACGACAATGAGAAAAGCTTGCTCGGATGGAACGTCGCAACGACGCGCAACTGTTTATTTTGCTCGGCTCCAGCGATTGTTTCTCGGAATCGATCGACACACACGGGGCGGAGTCGTCCAACAACACTTTTTAATGGATCTTCCTTTTTCAAGGTAGCTACAATTTTGGCGCAACGTCGAAGTAGATTATAACAGGGATCGAAAAAGTTTTCGAACCCTTGTTTTTAAACAATTCTGTTAGAACTTATTTGTTGGATCCAAAGATATTGCAGTTGTAGAATTCCATCGTATTGGAACGTCAATAATAGGTTTAATAAATCCCACATTTGAAACGAGATGCCTAAAAGTGTGCAAATAAATAATCAGGAGTACTTGGAAATCTCGTCATCTGAAAATCATTCACAATCAGAATAATTGTATACAGATTTTGAGCGGACTCTCTAATAATTGGTTCCACAATTACTCGGAATTCTTTTGGATCTAATACGCCTAACAGTGTGAATGGACGGTTTTCTTATATTGAAATTGCTTGCAGATCATAATTATGTGGAGAATATCACATCATAAATATTTTGTTTCTTGACCATCATCGTTGGTTGTAGTACTATCCATTGAATAGTATTTAGTATTTGTTACAACGATTGAGAACATTTTTAATATCGGTGAACAAAATATCTGTTCCTGTTATAGAGAAATTTTTATTCTTGTATTTTATAAGTTCCATTCCAACTAGAACTTTTATTTTCAAGAACTTTTATTTTATCGGTTCTTCTGAGAACTTATAATGTGAGAACATTTTTAAAAATGTTCCGCGGTCATTGTTTTAACTATCCAAGCCTGTGCGTCCCCTTCATTTTTATCCAAGTCCTGTGCGTCCCCTTAATTTCTATAAGCTTTACATATAAACTCTAAATTGCTGGTATAAAAATATCTGGCAATTTAAATGCAATGCAATTTGTTACAATATATTATTTTGTACATGCATGGTATGGTACAAATTTCCAGATACTTATGCGAAAGAAGATGCTTCTCTGTCGAATTTTTTCCGGACAACTTCCAAGTCTGCGACTCTACATGAGAAATCTATTAAAAAAAATTTGGCGACTTACCTGGTTAATTGAGACAATAATTCAGTCTCCTATTAGTGTAAAAACTCGTGACATTTCAAATTTGGACAACTTACTTTATTTGACGCATAGCGGGTTAAAAGTGATTGACACTTGGTAGGTTATAAAAATATATAAGTATAATGACGGACGGCGATCCCTGCCGAATGATCCCGAGAGTCGGCGAACGAAGAACGAAACATGTGTTGGCTGAAGGTGTATGCCTGACGCGTATACCTATACGTGTTATGTTTGACGAAAAATTTCTTGAAGAATCAGAAGAAGAAGCTTATATGCGGTTTACATAAGAAAAATGCCATTAAATATAGAAAATATTGCAGGCGTGATGAGATATTAATGAAATAAGTTTCAGGTTAGGTTGGATTAGCCATGTTTCGAGTAAAGATACACGGCACCGACAGGTTTATACAAGGTGTCTTTTCTTTCATGTACTTGGCGTCGAGACGCTACCGAGATATTGTGGAAATATGTTTTGTAATTCCTATGTGTTCGGGAGCCACGGAAAAACGAAAGACGGGGTGAGTCGAACCCGCGATCTTGCGGATCCTTCGCGCACTGGCCAATAGTGATGGCGATCTTTTGTTGGATCGATCTAAAATCGATCTTTTTAGGGGAAATAAGATCGATCTTTCACCGATCTTTTTTAATTCCGATCTATCAAGGATCGATCCCTTTTTCTTTAGGATCGGTTAAAAAAAATTAATTTTATACTTAGTAAGTGCCAGACAGTGATGGCTACGTAAAATACGTATCGTATAATACACGTATATACACATGTATTATACACGAATATTACTGATCGTATTCATATTGGATACGTTCAGCAGACTCAACTGTTGAGTGATCTCATTAGATTTTACTCTGAAGTTGTACGTTATATAAACTCTATACTTATTTCCTAGTCCTTCTTGTTTTGATTAACTTATTGCCCAATTGTCCAACAGTCAGTTACATCTTAATGTTCAATATTTGATATTTGATATTTTTGTAATTATTTATAGCTGAATAAATATCTGAAGAATCTGAGGATACAATTTTTGCGATGGACATTATAAAAAGAGGCTACTTGCGTATGAAAATTTATCATTAAAAGTACTATATTAGTACTATATAATTGTGACCAATGAGGGCGAGAATAAAGTTAATTTAAGTATCCTTTTTAGGATCGATCTTTGAAGATCGAACTGATTTTTTCCACGATTGATCGATCTTATAACCGATCCTTCATAAAAGATGGATTCTTAGGATCGATCCGATCTTTGTCCAGGATCGCCATCACTACTGGCCAACCGCCTAACCAACTCCACCAAAACCGACCCTCCGAGATCTCTTATTCTGAGCTCCCTGTTAAGCTGCAAATCCACGACGAGACAAAAACATCGTGTCTCAAATGAGAGTTTACTTTCATGACATAGTTATTTCATTATTTTATTACAATTTAAATTATTTTGTCAGTAGTTTCATAAAACTAGATACTCATGAGAATATCTTATCCCTTCGCGACTATTTCCATTATTTACATTCAGTTGTTGCTGAGATCATGGGCGTCCGGGGGGAGGAGGGGGGGGGTGCAAAAATAGCAGTTGCCCGTCCCTGGCTTTTGTGAAAAAATCGCTTCTTTTCAAAAACTGATCTTTAGTAAATTTATATTAAAAAACCTGAGTATTTCTAAATTTCGGAATTAAATTTTTAATTAAATTGGCGCCACAAAATGAGTTCAAAACAGGCAAGCAGGCTACTCGTTTTTCATTACTATATTTTTCTTCATCGCCACCCTAAAGTTGCCCCCTCCTGGAAAAAAGTCTACGGACGCCCTTGGCTGAGATATTTGTCTCATCATACAAAAGTCGCGTGCAAAATCTCATCGTAGATTCGCACCTTTACGAAGGTTCCTGATGCAACAATGTAGCAATACTTTCGAAAGCAAACGCAAATTCCTGGAAGAAACCTTAAGCGACAGCCACTGTAAGGTGCACCGTGAAACCTAATAACCTCACTTTCCATCACTTCTTTGAGCTCCACAGCAAGCTCGTCCCACGTCACAGTACCGTCCGCGAGAGTGGTCGAAGCACTACGGGTCCAGCGCGAGGAAGGTGGACCCAGTTGCGAAAAATAATGTAGGTCAGGAGGGCCCGCGGCGCGACACGGTCAGCTGGCTGAAAAGAAAAAGGGGACACAATGTCGAGCATACGGAATCACGTTAATCGGGATTCAGGAACGGTCACGAGCTCCCTCCGTTAAATGCCTGCACAGCTGGGTTAGAGGATCGCGGGCACGTTCCTCCGCCGTTGTGCAACGGACGATCGACGCTGCCCGCTGGATTTTCTGACGGCCCCGTGCGACCGCGGCGTTTCGTGGCCCGGACCCCTGGCAATAGTCGGCCAAGGCCGGGCTCCTCGTGTGCCACGGCCGTTGTCGGTCGCCTTCCCGCGCCTCTTCCGTTTCTTCTTTCCTTTTCGCAACGCGTGCAGCCGCCTCTGCCGTTCCGTCCGGACCCCGCCGAATCTCGTGGATCCGAGCGAGCCGCTCGGACTGCCGGGTCGTTGCTCCTCCATTATTTTTAAACGAATCCTTGGATTTCGACCGCCCGAGGGTACCGGTGAAAAGGCGCGTTAATTGCGGCGCGCGACAGCCCGTATGCGATCAGCTGTGCATGAATGACTCAATGTTGCCTGCTTGCGTAACGCCGGCGAATTGGGTCGCGCGGCATGTGGAAAATGAGAGAACTCCTCTTCAATTCCTCTTCGATCGGTGCCGCGACAATTATTCGCTATTCTATATTCACTATTCACTCGTTGACGCTGGATCTTTTACAGACGGTTTTAGGGACAGAAACGTGTGAATCGGATGATTAGAGAATCGGTTCGTTGAGGTGTAGCGGATTTAATACCGTGGATTTTGGAATTACTTTTTAAATTATACTGAGGTTGGATAGACGGTATGGTAGGGTTAGGGAATTCAATCTCGGTCATTATTTACTATCCCGGGATTGGGTAATAGAAAAATTCTATATGTTAAAATTCTAAATCTTTATTTAAAGTAAACAAGCATAAATTAAAATCATTTTTAAGAATAAAGAAAACAGTCTGAATAAGTATAGGTAATATCAGTAAACCATTATGAAGCGTTTTGGAAATGTACACGAAGAAATAACAAAGCATCTAATGTATCATCTCCTAGCTGAGTTCTTATTTTATTACCTATATAACCGGCTGCTGAAAAAGCTCGCTCTGCTTCAATGCTTGTCGGAGGAATTGATAACAAATATTGATATGCTTGTTCTAGGATTCCACCACCCTCAAAGAGATGTAAGCCGGTTCGGCGCATTTCGACCTACAAAGTTTCGACTTTACGTGTTCAGACAAATTCCAATTTGCAATTCGCACGATTTCGAAATAGTGGAAAGTGGGAATATCATTGTAAAAATAAATACAATTTAGTTAGTTATATGCGATTCAATATTTTTATTTAAATAAATCATTATTATTATTGTGCTTATTATTATGATTGACTATGTTGATTTATTTTGTTTATTTTTATATTTTTCAGTTGTTCATAAAATAATTCGCATTTTTAAAAAATCCCGAAAATCTCGGGATTAGTGATATCAAATCCCGGGTTTTTGAAATTAAGAAAACAGCCGGGATTGAATTCCCTAGGTAGGGTAGACCGGGGGCGATAGTAACAGGAGGACGATTGTAACGCGTTAAATATCTCGGAACATATGATAGATATTAACACGAATTTTGGATATATGATGAAGAATGACATTTGGAATACACACATCCATGTCCTAACAGTACACAATACACATGTATAGTGGAGAAAATAACTTTTCGATACCCTGAAGTAACTTTTTCTTACTGATTTAAAATTGTAATATAAATACTCCCTTTGCAAGTACGTGTTTTTTCTTTTTTTTTTAATATTTAATCTGGTCATTTTTAAATTAATACTGATCGTTAGTTATCACGTTTAAGTGTCTCGTTAATCAAAATTTATAATTTAAGTTCAGAAGCCTGGCTGGGGTCGATTGTAACATCGGCAGTCGGGGTCGGTTGTAACGCGACAGAACCGAATAGTGACAAAGAAGATGAATAATATTGTCTTGTTTACACGGAATAATAAAGCAGAGCACAAACAAACAAATGAAAAATAGGTGGAATGTATTGAATGTAAGGATTGATCACATGAAGAATGTACCAACCAATACGTTTTCCATTTCTGTCACAATTGCGATACCGCATAATTGGTTATAAATTTTACTTTTTTCCATTTACTATTATAATTAAAACTAATAAATATTTTAATTTTGTAAAGTTAAATTTGTGCTACTATCAACTCCATGCAGTGTTACAACTGTTGTTTTTTGTTTTTGTTTTTATTTTTATTTTTATTTTTATTTTTATTTTTTTGTTATTTTTTTATATTATTTATTTATCTTTATGTTTATTTGAGTTTTAAGCTATTTTTACACTGTACTTCTCTCTCGTACTTAAATGTTACAAATCTATGTATTCTAAAGGGTTCTCCCGTCAAATAATAATAATAATAATAATAATAATAATAATAATAACAACTACTGTTCCTGATTTCTCGATATTTTTCGCATCTCGAGAAATGAGAAATCACATTATATTTCTCGAGAATTCTCAAGAATTCTCAAGAAGTTACAAAAATATTTCAAAATTTATATTTTTGGAATAATTTTGATAATACTTATCTAAATTTGTATTCCTGTCCAACTTAGACAAAACTTGTGTAAATGAAAAACAGATATTAAATATAATTGATAAATTTATTTACTTAAAATAAAATGTGAGCAACGCAAAACATTACTTTTTTGTTTTAAAATAGTTTTTTTCAAATGCACAATGCCTCTAAGGTCGCGTCAGCGAACTTCCTTTTTTTTGTGACAAAATCTGCGGCTGCGGAAAAATTTCTTTCATTTTGAGTGGATGTTGGTTTAATTGTATATAGAGCATCGGCGATACAAAGAGAAAAGTTTAAGAAATTTATAAACAATCGCGCAATTCTTCGTATATATTGTTAACATTTGTTACTGATTGTAGATGTGTTTATATATTCACGATTAACAGACAATTTGAAGTAACCGAAAATTCATTTCTGAAAACAAATGGGATTTATAATAATTATCCCACTCTGAAGATTCTCGAGAAACACTGTAATTTCTCGAGAAATGAGATATAAGAAATTATAAAATTTCTCGAGAAATTCTCGAGAAAGAATTCTCGAGAAGGAACACTGGTTACAACCGACCTGGAGACGGTTGTAACACTTTGTCCGCTTCTCAATTTTTAGTAATAACCTGGATATTACTTGACAAACAGCTAAGCTGTTGTGGCTCAATAAGTGTCAGATAAGTAACATTTCCGTATAAAAACTTTTGTTGTAACTTCAATAGTTTTTGCATAATCGTGTTCCAAAATCAAAGTGTTACTACCGCCCCCGGTCTACCCTATAGGAGGCGCAGCGAGCTTCTTTGTTAGAAACCACTTGGGGTAGAAAGAGAGTTGTCTTCCTTTGTATTGATTCCTTTCTCCTCATCTCCTCTTGTCACCCCTATCACGTTTATCCCTCCACCCCCTATCCTTTCCCACAACTCTCTGCTTCCACCCTTCTCCCCTCTTTTCCTTCTCGCTGTACTCCCTCCTCAAACTTCTCTGCCCTACTACCCTCGTTTGCAAAGGGTGTCCAAGAAAATCCAATCCTCTAGTCACCTTAAGTAGCGAGGCTACGAACGTCCCTGCTGTCAAGTCTCTCGACGAACAAGATTCATCACTGAAAATGGCAAAGGAAGTTCAAAGACACGAGGCTGGGACGAAAGGCCACGGTGTCGCAATCTGCTTTGAATCGAAAATCCGTCAGATGAAGAGATATTTCGTGGAAGGATAGGCGGCGTGGTTTCGCCTCGGTGTCTTGTGGAAAACGTCGAAAGTATTGTCTGGAAGTCTATCTATCTCTCTATCTATCTATCTATAAGCTAAGTAGGGTGGAGCCTAGGGCGGCAAATTTTCGGGAGCATCAAATTTTGAGGAGCGGAAAATTTTGGGGATCGGCAAATTTGGGGGAGCAATACATTGCGCGAAGCGACAAATTTTCGGGTGCGGTAAATATTCGGGAGCGTATGTATTTTCTCGGTCTCCTTAATATCTTTTTAATTTTGGGGAGCGGCAAATTTTGAGGGGTGGCAAATTCTGCGCAGCGATAAATTTTCAACGAAAGAAATTGGAAACGGTTTAATCACAGAGGCTTCAGACAGCTTTTAAAAGATTTCACTTTGTTTTCATATTGAATTAATTTTGAAATTTTCTCGACCCTTTTAAATGAAAATATTTGATGATATTTCGCGGGAAGGGCGGTAGGCACTTATTAGCCTAGGGGCGCCACATCATTAAATCTGCCTCTCTATCTATTTATCTTCTATCTATCTGTCTATCTGTCTATCCACAGTGGCGGACGAAAGAAAGTTTACGACTTTTAAAATCGCATAACTTTTTTAAAATTGGTCCAAACTGCTTGAGTTTTTTTGAGAAGCTACAAGGATTAGTTTCCTAAGTCCCGTGTCTCGTCGTTTTGAAAAAAAATGCACTTGGTCGGAATAGCAAACAAAAATAGTAAATGTCATTTTTCAAACTTTTTTTTGTGAGCCTGTAATGAAAATTCAAAAAACCCGTTTGTAGATTGAGGTAAGTTGTATACATGCTGAAAATTTCATAAAAATCGGTTAACGTTGCTCTGAGCTATGAACCTTTAAAGGTCGCAGAATAAGGTCGAAAATCGCGAAATTCCCGGAAATCAGCGATTTTCGACCTTATTCTGCGACCTTTAAGCGTTTATAGCTCAGAGCAACGTTAACCGATTTTGATGAAATTTTAGGCATGTATACACCTTACTTCAATTTACAAACGGGTTTTCTGAATTTTCATTACAGGCTCGCAAAAAGAAGTTTGAAAAATGACATTTACTATTTTTGTTTGCTGTTCCACCCAAGTGCATTTTTTTCAAAACGACGAAACACCTCACTTAGCAAACTAATACTTGTAGCTTCTCAAAAAAACTCAACTCGTTTACTGAGGAACGTTGCTGCAATATTGTGTTGTTGCAGGTTGCATTGCAATATTGCAGGAACGATGACGCAATATTTTTGTGCATTATTGGAATGGCAACGATCCTGCAATATTACAGCAATATTGCAAGTTCGTTGCCGTGCAATGTTCCAGTGGGAACGATCCTACAGTATTCCTGCAATATTGCGCGCACATCGACGTGCAATGCTCCAGTGGCAACGCCCCAGCAAAATTGCACCCACATTACCGTACAATATTGCAGAAATATTGGAGTGCCAACGCTTCTGCAATGTATCGCGCGTATCACCGTGCAATGTTCCAGGATCATTACCACAATTTTGCCGTTACGTCGCAGGATCATTGCCGGAACGTTGCAGGACTACATATTTGCAATGTTGCCGCAACTTTGCAAAAATACACACCTGCAATATTGCGAAGCCGGACATAGGACTGAACCTGCAACGTCTCTGCAATGTTATAGTGCAACATTGAAATCTTGCACCGCATCATTGCAGAGACGTTGCTGCAATGTTATGGTGCTGTGTGGGTAGATTAATATTATAAAAGTTATGCGATTTTAAAAGTTGTAAACTTTCTTTTGTCCGCCACTGTATATAAATTCGTTGGGTCACTCACTGATTCATCAACGTCCAGCCCAAACCGCTAAACCTAGAAACATGAAATTCGGAGACTACATCCCTTTTACGACAAAGGTGCTCGATAAGAAGGGATTTTTTGAAGCTCCATCCCCAAGGGGATGAAAAGGGGTACAATGTATTTTCTCGGTCTCCTTAATATCTCATAGGCCCGATTAGATATCGACTTGGGTTTTACTTACAAAGGTTACCCACACAAATACCTAAAAGCCAACGTATACATATATATAAATGTTCGTTAATCAAGAGTTACTTTCCAAAAATTACTTAAAAAAAACAGATATAAAAATAATTCCTTTTAATTATTCTACCGGAGTGAAGCACGTGTGTTCTGCTACTTGATAATATTCCTGTGAGAAATTAATTGACAATATAACAGTTTACATAGCAACAATTATTCCGTTTCAAAACCTCCACAAAGGAAAATTAGCAGCTCTTAAAATTCCTAAAGTTTATCAAATTTCTCCTTTTTGCGTCGCTAATAACCCAGATAAGTGGTTGCTGCGCTCGAAAATAAGGAAGAAAAGCAGAATGCAGGAGTTTGAATTTTAATTATGATGGAGGGTGTTGAAGTGACGTGGCGAGCTGGACAAATCTTTGCCAGCAGAAGCGATCGCTAGGAAAGGCTCTGATAGTCTTGAAGGGGCGTTTCTGAAAACCTTGGGCCGCTCGGTATTAATGGAAACATCAATTACAGAGTGGAACACGGGGAGTATAGGGTCTATGACTTTACGACTCCTCCTGACCTTGAACTTATCGCGCCTCACCTGGCGTCGTTTCTGCTTTATGTTAATGCCTTCATAGGATAACAGCTCGATCCTTTCGTAATCTCCCTATCAAAATATTCCGCTTGAGGTTCACGGGTACCACCTGTGGATCGGCCATTAAAAGGCCACTTGCTTTCGGTTGATTAATACACGCTAAACCTCGTCTTCAATCAAACTCCAAAGTCATCGATTCGTCTACAAACTTAATTAGAACTTACGAGACTAAACACTAGAAAGTTTGCAGACCAGAGGTCCTTCAACCACACACTGCTTCTTTTTTTAACACAGACTCCAGCTCGAAGCGATTAATCGATCGAGAATCAACTGAATATTTCTGCGCGTATTATATCGAGCCCAGTTTAGCATAAATTCTTCCACTCACAAGGAGAGTATTTTAGGTGTCCGCCTCCGATCATTTCGATTTTTGGATATGTTATGGAGGACCGAAAAATAAGAAATACGTGTTTTTTTATTTTTCCCCGTTTTCATATTTGGGGGGTGAAAACTGCGTTCAAAGTTAGGGTTGACAAATCATTTTTGTGGAATATCTCGGGAACTATTAGAGATAGGGGAATAGTGTCAATGGACGAATTTTGTGTCTTTGAATGCGAAATATGACTGACTCACCAGATTTTCAAAAAGTCCATTTTTTCCACAAAAATGATTTTTCAACCCTAACTTTGAACGCAGTTTTCACCCCCCAAATATGAAAACGGGGAAAAATAAAAAAACACGTATTTCTTATTTTTCGGTCCTCTATAACATATCCAAAAATCAAAATGATCGGAGGCGGACACCTAAAATACTCTCCTTGTAAGTTTCCGCTGTCCCTTTTCGGTGAAATAATAATTTTAACGGCGGCTACGGGGGTTCTTTATGAACAAAATTTTTTTATGAAGGTTCGCGTGAGTGTGGACCATAGTGGAGTGCGCGAGGGGCGATTCTGTTTTCTACAGAAATTGGGGACCTTGCAGAAAGAGGTATAGCTCCATTTTTTAAAGTTTTTCAGTTGTGACGTGTAATATACGTACTAGAAAAAAATTCAATAATGTTTGATGCTAAATACTATAAGCAATGAGCGATTCAGGAGCATCTTAAGATTTGATAAATTCGCCAATACTACCACTTATTGTGTAAAAGTACAGATATATTTTTCAATCGGTGTTCTCTTTTCAATGTTAAGTCAAGGTAATAATTTTATAAACAGTTTTTCTAATTTACTCCAAGTTGGTAAAGAAAAAGTTGTAGAAATTGAAGAGTTGAGTTGAATTATTCACTCTGGAGGGGTGAGAAATCATTCCTTAAAGATATCGCGATTTTTCAGATTTTTTAAAATTATATAACGTGGCAACGGTAAAATATTAAATACAAGAATTGTTCTGTTTTTAAAAAACAAAACTATCTATATTAAAAGCACGTGGTGACGTGAACCGTCGTGTACTTTATTTTATGTATTCAAAAGGTGACCACCCGTTTAATAATAATAACAATAATGATAATAAGTCCGCTGTGTATCCTCAATACACCGAGCTGAGCTCGTAAAATACTACTACTACTACTACTACTAATAATAATCAGGAATGAAAAAAGTTCTCGAACCCTCGTTTTTAAAAAATTCTGTTAGAACTTATTTGTTTCGATTAAGAAAATATCTGTTCCTGTGGAATTTTTATTGAAACAAATGCTACCTTCAGGAACTTCTTTAAAAAGTGTTCTCATGGAACAGATATTTTAGAACCTATATAATAAAAGTTCCATGGAAACAAGTTACATTAGAACATTTATTAAAAAAGTTTTCAAAAGATAAAGAAAAGTACTCAACTATTAGGTACTAGTTTTATTTAACAATATTCTATCATATTCTTCATGTGTTTATTTAATAAACGACAATAGATATAATTTAAGTCCAACAAACTTAGAAAATGTTTTGCTTCTAAAATTAAATTAAATGCGATAATGTATTATAGTTATAAAATACTATCACGCTGAATTGTAAAACATACATAGTATGTTATATATTATTGACAAGTTCTCTTGTCTGATCAATACTTGTTATGAAACCATTAATTATATTATGATTTTCATACCTTTTATTAAATAAACATTTGAAGAATATGATATTATATTGTTAAATAAAACTCGTACCTAATAGTTTAGTACTTTTCTTTATCCTATGAAAACTTTTTTAATAAACGTTCTAATATAACTTGTTTTCATGGAACTTTTATTATAACGATTCTAAAACATCTACGTAGGTAAGTATTACATATAAATAACACATTCAGAATATCAATTTAACTGTAAGAATTATTTAATATTCTTGTAGTACTATCCATTGAATAGTATTTAGTATTTGTTACAACGATTGAGAACTTTTTTAATATCGGTGAACAAAATATCTGTTCCTGTTATAGAGAAATTTTTATTCTTATATTTTATAAGTTCCATTCCAACTAGAACTTTTATTTTCAAGAACTTTTATTTTATCGGTTCTTCTGAGAACCTATAATGTGAGAAGATTTTTAAAAAAAGTTCCGCGGTCATTGTTTTAAATGGAACCTATTGAAAAGTTCCAGAACTTTTTCGATCGCTGCTAATAATAATAATAATATCAATAATAACTTTAAGGGCTGTTTTCACCCGTTCAAAGTGAACTTCCATAGAGAAATAAATTGCTTCTCGTACACTCGAATATATCTACCTACTCTATGTCCACGCGATGTTTCATTAGAATCGAAATTATCGGGTTGGGAAACGTTTGCTTGCCAGGAGCAATCTTTATCTCTTTCCACTATCATTTATCCATCTCCACCTGCTTTCGTACACCGTCCCTCTCATAATTCCCTCATCAATCTCCTTCACCGTGACAGTTCCCATCGAGCGGACTTCCGTTGGCGAAGATGCGCGATTTTAATTAATGGAAGCCGCGCAGGCCCGCGACGGCGAACGGAAGACAAACACTCGCGGAAGATCGCGGTCCGAAGGTCGCCACCGTCGGAACTTCAAGCACAATTAACGTGAATCCACTGGTCTTTGGTCGCGCAAATAGCCGCGAAATGAAAAGTGACGTAAGCGGGGATTAAATTGCGTCACCGAGCAAAAAGCGTTTCGCCGATTGCGAAAGACGGTACGCCCGCTGGATTTGGCGGTCCGACAAGACCTCCCGATCGTTTTCCGACGGTATCGAGGCTGTCTGAAAATACGGAGCATGGACCTCTTTTATCTCGAAGGACGCTAACAAACGATGTCGTCATGCGCGGGCATCTCGTGTGAAAAAACACTGTATTCCACGAGTTGGGGCGAATTTTCGGAGATTAATATTCATGCGACTCGACCGGAGATACGTGGGCTATACGAATACGTACTTTTTCTTCTTCAAGTTATCAATTTTCGCGCAATGGCCCAGTTTCATTCGCGACAGTACAATTTATCGGATGAATTTGCGAATGATTTGGTTAGAACTGTTAAGTGATTCGGGGAAGTGTGATGAATCGAGACCGTGAGTTTACATGCCCCGAAGATGGCTTTCTTAAGCCTTCAGATTAGTCATAAATTTCATTGTTGTAAAAACTGGTATTTGGGAGCGCGTCGAAATTTATTAGTTCAACTAATAATGGATTATCCGTGTAGTCTATAATACACCCACGCGGGTCTTTCAATTCTTGTTGTTCCTCGTTGCTTCTTAATTCGAGACCTCCTGGTTTCTAGAAATACTAAATATTTTACCGTGATCGAGTATCCTGAATTTTGAGTTAAAAAGTGCAACATGGTGACGAAGTCTACCCAAAAACTTCCACAATAAATCGAACGAAACAGTAATTATTCATTTATTCAGCAACACCTATTCTGTCGCCGATAAATTGCTCGCAACACACTTCGGCCAACGGCTGTTTCAATCTTCACAGCAACGCTAGAACTCGATTTCTCGAATGGCCTGTTAAGCCGGGTTCACGTTTCTTACCGCGGCCAGTCCAGTGAAATTAGGATTTGACTGGGGAATAATTCCTAGGAAGCTAAATTTTTTTATGTACCTTTATTTCGTCGTTTTAAACAATATGTCAACAGTCCCCATCGATGTGACATCTGCTAAAAAAATTACAGAAGGTCAAAAAAGATAAAAGGGTGAGAAACAATTTTTCGCGAATATCTCGTTATCTATGAGTTTTGCGACAAAAATAGTTATCATGAAATGTGTAGCTTAGGAAATTCTATACAAAAATGGTTGTATGAGTTTTTTCGTAGGGGTAACCATTTTCATGTATGCCGGCTTACAAAGTTTCAACCCTCATACAAGGGAAGATCCCGAACCCCGGAAATTCAAAATATTGTGAAGCTTTGTGAATATGTAGGGGATGTGTATAACGCTTGACTATAACGCAATTTTGCTTGCTGTTCAAATTCACTGTAAGAGGATGAATTTACCCCTGAAAAATTTTCGATTTCGTATTATTACTCGCCAACTGTAAGAGATAGAATAAAAGTTTTCCGGAAGAAGTTTCATCTTTTAATTAGGACTATCATTTGGTAACTTACAGTTCTTACAGTTCGCGAGTTATAACAGAAAATCGAAAAATACCTGAAAATAATTCAAGCGAATTTGAGCAACAAAAAAATTGCGTAATACATAACTATATATCCCCTACGCATCCCCAAAGATTAAAGTTTAAATTTATTCACTCTATGAGGGTGAAATTGGCCCCTGAAAATCTTTCTATTTTCTGTTGTAACTTGCGAACCGTAAGAACTGTACGTTACCAAATTATATTCCTAATTAAAAGAAGTAACTTTTTCCTGCACCGAATCTCGTTACCACTAAATAAATTATAGCGATAACAAATGTGGCCCCGGCTTTAGCTCGTCCAGGGAATTTAATTTGGCCACCAATTCGCTCAAAACGACGTCCCTTTATGGCAGCTTCAGCTGGGGAAATAGAAACAGTTACAAGGCGTTTGGCCAGGCGACCACAGGGCTTGCGGAACGACGAGTTTGACGAGTTCGTCGAGTTTTTGGTTAAAGAGTCATAAAAAAAGCATCGAAATGCGAGTCGTTATTATATCGTGGTGCAAACTCCATGAGTTGTTTTCCAACAGATCCAGCCGTTTTTTGTGGATCAAATTACACGGACGCCTTATGACACTCAAGTAAATATTGTGGATTAATTATTTGATCAGTTGGTAGGAATGCTTTGCGGACCAGACCGCAATATATAATTGAGGAAAACACTCGGGAGATCCTTGGGAAAACACTCATTCTCGAAGGCTCTTTGCAACATTTCGGTGGTTTCCAGAACGGTTATTTTCGTTGGTAACAATAATTTTATGGGACCTTCCGGTCAAGACGCTCGAAAAATAGGCGATTGTTTTGAATGTTTAAAGAAGAGATTATAACATATCCTAAAAATGTTTCTAACTTTAAACCTTAATACACTCGTCAGGGTATGAAAAAGTATCTTAGTTTCATGTTTTCGGTCTTGATGGATTTCCTAGGTGGCGCATAGTGGAGCGATGCCAAAAAGGGACGCCGAAACGGTATCCATGTAATTTACTCACAGGATTGTCGAAAATCAAAAATCAAAAAAATTTCTCAAAATTCATAGCATTGGCTATCGCATTTTCCTCCGTCGCGACAAAAAAAAAACACTAAAACTACGACGATTGGTGCACATTTGAAAGAAGTAGTGCAAAAAACGGTAATTGTACGCATTAATGAGCTGATAAAAAAAGAACCCATGTTTCAAAAGGTGTGTTAGAGGCTGATGCGATAGCGAGTCCAAGGACGAATCAAATGCCCCCATTTTTTTTTTAATCATATCATCAGATCTTCTGAAATAGTGGTTGCCGTTTAGGCATCTCTTTTCCCATACAGCACACTCCGTTGCAGAAAGGTTGCAGAAAGGTTGCAGTTACGTTGCGGTGCAATGTTGCACAGGGGCGGACATAGGAAGATTCCTGCAACATTTCAGCAATGTTGCGGTGCAATATTACTCGTGCAACGTTTCGGCAATGGTCACGCAACGTTTCGGAGATTTTACAGCAACTTTCTCGCAACGTTTCTGAGATTTTACAGCAATTGTCTCGCAACGTTTCGGAGATTTTACAGCAATGTTCACGCAACTTTTCGGAGATTTTACAGCAATGTTCACGCAACTTCTCGGAGATTTTACAACAAAGGTCCCGCAGTAACCAGGGCTCAAAAGCTGTTACAATTTAGTATATAGATTTAGTATAATATCGTAGTATACCCAATATACAGTGTATATTAGGTTACGCTTTGTGTAACATAATATAATTTATGATAATTTAGTGCAATAAGTAGCAGATGATGTAAGCTCAATTGATTGTATGCTTTATGTAAACTATGGGACTTGTCCCGTTTATAACTGAAAGTATAAGATCTCAAAACTACGCGTTGACGTATTCCGTGCAATATATGGTGGGCCTCATGTAAAATCTCCGAAACGTTGCGAGAGAATTGCCTATAACATCTCGGAAACACTGCAGAAATATTTCATGCAATGTTGCACAGGGGCGGACATAGGAAGATTTCTGCAACATCTCAGAAATATTACCTGCAATGTTACAATGTTGCACCGCAACGTAACTGCAACCGTTTTCCAAACTTTCTGCAACCTTTCTGCAACGCAGTGTGCTGTATGGGTTGGGGGGTGATTATTTACAAAAGCGCAGACCTCGCCGATTTCGATGACTTTGGAATATGTTATCGGGGGCATGATTCTGACCAACTTTTTCCTATATCTACATATAATCGTCCCTCGGCTTTAGTTTTCGTGATATTCGCAGAAAACTGTGATCGGTAATTGGTTCGGGTTAAATGGTTTAGGTAGGGGGGCCGCCAACTTTAGGGATATTTACACATTTTTTATTTAGAATTTCCCAGAAAGTTCCAAAGAACCAGTTGATTAATAGTTACCGATCACATTTTTTTGCAAATATCTCGAAAACTAAATCTGAGCGACGGTCAGATGTACAGAAAAAAGTTGTTCGGAATGTTATCCTTCACCACATATTTCAAGGTGATGAAAATCAAAGAAGACTGCCCTCTCGTAAATAATTACCCTTTTTGGCTGCACCTAAGCGCCACCTAGAAAATGCATCAAGACCGAAACCATGAAATAGAAATTATTTTTCGTACCCTGACGAGTGTATTAATAAATGCCAAAAACATTTTCTAGGATATGTTATAACCTCTTCTTGTAAAAAATTCATAACCATCACCTATTTTCCTTCACCGAAGGGTCAATGCAAACTCTTATTTAGCTGGATTAGTTTAGAGTTCAAATCTCGTCTCGCATAAACACAAAATGTTCCATAGATCTCCTTTTGGGAATGTATTAAAGCAAAGAAACAATATTACGCTCCCCCGCATTTTTTAAACGAGTTAATCCTGGAAAATTCTGTGCGGAGTAGCAACAGATTGTTTTCCTCAATTAATCGTTGTACGATGTTATACGATGCTTGTTTTCGATACGCTAGTCCGATAAGTCGCGTTTGCTACTTGTTTACCGGATTCAGGTATATGCAATTGATACTTTTCCGAGATTTGTCCCGTTTTTTACTATTTCGCTGCACAAGCTTTAACGAGCCGACGATATTTTCAAGTATAATCAGTTTCGACGAATCGCGATCTATATGCACATGCAAATCTGCGCCATTTTCTACGCGTTAACAGATTTTTTCTGATAACTTTACTGGGACCGCTTGCTTATTCTGTAAAAACAACAGTACTCGCGTCATCGTTACGTACTTCGCCTCATACACATTATTACGCGCCCCATACTTACAGTTATACAGTACTTCCATCCTCTGAGCTGACAACTACGGTAGATGTCCCAATTACTGCTAATGTCCCTATTACCGCCACTTTGTTTATTTTATTGAATAAAATCGTGATGTATAAAAAATAGTGTACAATATTAATAAGAATAGGACCAGTCCCAATTTAATAATAATTTTTATTGTACACTATAGTTTTTACGATACTTTTTTTATTAAATAAAATAAATAAAGTGCTGGTAATAGGGGCACTGGTAATAATTTGCATATCTAACCTCCATAAACTTACCTTTCAATTGGTTGGTATTTTTGTATCGATTTGTCAGTTTTTGGTGCTTCCATTGTTTCTTTATTTCTTCCGCTAGTCGGATATATTTCTGTATTTTATTATTATTATTTACTAAGTAGCTGTACCCGGCCACGTGTTGCTGTGGCTCAGTCTCATGTTTTTACCTGTCACAGGTGTGATATATATATAATAATAGGTATATAAAAACACGCGCGTATTCGAATGCAACGTTGTGTCAAAATTTCAAAGCAATCGGTGAAGAACTTTCGGAGATTTAAGATTTTGAACAAACGAACATTTACATTTTTATTTATATAGATTATTTATTATTTATTATTTAATATTGATTATTGATTATTTATTATTTTTATTTTTTATTTTTTGTTTATTATTTATTATTTATTATTTATTATTTATTATTATATAAATCTATCATGCTTCCTGAATAGCTGGATGCATTGCTGATGGTTTCAACGCCGAAATTTCATCTTACTTCGATGAAGGATTCACAAAATGTTTCTTACAATTGATGTCGTTTCTAAGCTGCAGCAGTACTCCAGTCGCCATTTTATTTTCTAGGTCACTAACAATAAGCTTACGGTTCAATGTTTTTCAACATCGACCAACAAAACAGCGGAAGTAAACGCATAATGTGCATTGGAATATTCAAGTTCAACGAGGAAAACGGGTCACGTTAATTCGCACGCGTGTTTGTCCCTGCTCTGCATTATTGTAACAACGCTTGCGTAATCCAATAGTAGCAATGTATTCGACTCAATATCATAAATGCAGATTCTCGCTTAACAGCTCCAAAAATTAATTAATGTTTATGAATTTTTTTTTTTAAATTATTGTTAATATTGGATTAAACTCCTTTGGGATTTAAGGAGGCATCTTTAAACTCGCAGAATTTGTTTTCTTTATGTGGATCCTTCTTACAATATATTAATTATTGTGAAATCTTGTTAAACTCTTCGACGACAGCCACAGTCATCTGGTTGCAAAAAGAAGACAAATTTCTTAAAATTAGACAGTTTACGCTGGGAGTGGATATAAAATTTTAATTTTAGTTTTTATTTATAATACTTCTTTCATCGATATAAAGTAAATTTATCTAAGGAAAAAAAAGTTACTTTTTTCTTTCAAACATCTATAAACTTTTCAATTTTTTATTTTTTTTTCTTTAAATTAGGGTTAATCTCAGCGTAAACTATCTAACTTTAAGAATCTTTCCTTTTTGCAAACAAGATTCCACAATAATGAATAAATAATAAGAAGGACCCACACCAAAAAAATTCTGCAAGTTTAAAGATGCTTCCTTATATCCCAAAGAAGTTTAATCCAACATTAATCACAGTTTGTTAAAAAAGAAACATAAATATCAGTATCTTATGGAGCTGTTACGCAAGCTTTTTCCCTTAAAACACGTCCAAGTCCATACTGACTGGTAAGTTTCCACAATTTTTAACAACTGTTAAATAAACGCAACTCAAGAAACTTTTATGCCATTCCCTGATTACCCAGCAAAAGCAGCCAAGTCTCTAAGCAGCCGGCAGAACCGCTACTAGCTTTCCAAGCAACCCAACGTTATTAAATATTGCTGATCCAACCAAACAAAACCTTCACCAACAAGTAAAACGCATTAAGAACCCACTACCACTGCCGCCTGGCAAGACTGCACTACTACTTCGTCTAACTTCCCAAGCAAACGGAGTAGCTGTTTATCAGTTCGTTAGAATTCCAGTGGAAAGTAAGATCCTTGCACGAGCCAAGAAATGCAAATGAATTGTTTGCATATCAGCCGAGCCACGAAGAAGTTCTGAGCTCCTCAACCTCCGATCTTCCTCCTCCGGGCCAGCACAAAAAAATTCATTCACCTTGCCCCGTGCCCGAGAGACACTGAACTGTCGATGCTTCCAGAAAGGCCTCCCATATTTGCGGTGATGCCCCTTGTGTCCACATACTCTCACGTACAATCGCGGCTATTAAATCATCAGACAGGCGGGAACGTGGACCCAGGCGTACATATATTAGGGTGGAACGAAACATAGGGGAAAAATATTTTTTATTATTATTTATGACTTCTAATAGTGGGCAAAAGTTGCCTTTTATAATGATATTTAAGCTGGCAAAGTTTGAACGTGATCAAGAAATTTTTTTAGGTGCCGCAAGCCTTTCAAAAATTAATATTTCAGTAAATATTAAGATTTGATGGGCTTGCGGCACCTGAAAAAATTTCTTGATCACGTTCAAACTTTGCCAGCTTAAATACCATTACAAAAGGCAACTTTTGCCCACTATTAGCAGTCATGAATAAATAAATAAATATTTTGCCCCTATATTTCGTTGCACCCTAACGTTTATACCTCGATCCTGATTACGCTCCACTCTGGTATCACCACGGGGCGATTGCGCCCGCCAGAGATAGACGCGAGTCGTGCTTTAATTTGAACTCGTTCAAATTAATTGTGCAACCGATCACAGAGTTGCTACTTTGCATACTGCAACCGCATTTATGTTAATCGTGCTTGTAGCAAATCGATCGCGAGCGTATTGATGCGCTTTTTATCGGGGGATGCCAATTCGCTAATTGTTTATCACTGGTCCAGTACGCAATTTGTAAACAGCTTCGGGTAAAAGTTGTTTGGTTCACGAGGCTCACAAAAACTCTATCGCTTCGAGCTATGTGTATTTAAAAATCGTAAGTAATTATCGCTTTATTTGTAAGCGAGTGTGCTTGATGGCGACGAGTGGCATTTTAAATGGACACTTTCCTCTGCTACTTCCTAGAGCGCAGAGTCTAAGAGGATATTCAGAGGATTTTGTTTTTAGGTTTTGATCGGTGCAACGGGGAATAGGTGCCGATTAATTCAGGAGTTGAAATGGTGAATGATGCAAGTCTCCGGAGTGACTATTTTCAGTATTTTCTTTTCAGCCACTGCGACGCTGCTACTCGTGATCTCGGCTCTGAATTATTCTAGCACTTAGAGCGTTTACCATTATCCAGCGTGCAATTTTTAATATGCACTTCCTTTTCCCGTGAGAAAATCATTGTTTACTTCTTCGCTACTTATACCTACCGTTTACCATTTGACATTGAGGACAGATTTTTGGTGGAATAGTTCTAATTATTTCGCTGCGTAATAATGCGAGCTTGTGTTAGTACTCGTTTCTTTCGGCAAGTGTCAGTGCCGAGAGTACTAATTTGCTTGGCACAATTTCAGACGCAGTTTGTTCGGTAAACTATTAAAAAGTAAAGAAAGAAAAGACTTTAATGCCTAAGCTACAGTCATATATGTTTTATTGCAACACCCCGTGATCGCTCAGATTACGAGGAATGTATTCCAAAAAACGTCGACTTGTTTATTATTTCGCGAGGATCGAGTTTACGCCTCGTAAAGTTCTTAACAGCGACAAATGTATGTGCATAAAATAAACATATAATTGCAAGAAAATTGCATCTACATAATAATTCTGACGCAAATGTCAATTTCGCGACCGCTATTTAATTATTCGCATAATAGGTTAAGTAACATACGGTTGGCGGAGATGATAGGAAGGTGAGGAATAATATACAGACATAACGATCCTCAAAAACAATCAGTCTACTATATTCCCCAAGACTAAAGTGACCAGGTGTTTTAGGTCCGAATGCGAGACGTGTAAAAAAAAAAAGAAGTTAACACGCGAGGACACTATTTCGTTAGTTTATTTAATTACATAATAAAATAAAGACATACTTCTGATAAATGAAAATAAAATTAAAAACACTTTTTTTCCCATAAGAAAATACCAACTACGTAGAATATCAAAAGTAACTATATGGATATATATTTGTATAAGAAAACAGTAACTTTGTGCAACTGCGAAAATGTTAAAAAGGTTACCTGTCCAATCCTCAAATTTGGGACGTCTCACAGTGCGTTGGTCAGTGGACAAAAATCTAAAAATCAATATTTTTTTTTGCGATGATTTTTAACACGACCGTAATCCAGACTCTTTATTTGTATATGAACACTCGAAAGAAAACAAAATAAAAGCCCCCAACGCTCAGAAAACACGTTAGTATTAAGAGAATCTATTTGACGCATTTCCTTGATGTATTTAGTTCTGTCCTATACCTCAAGGCCACCTACATTATTAACATTAAGCATAAATAAAAACAGTTTTCAATGGATCATTTAACTGAAGGTATTACATACTCTGTATTTTGATTGTGAAACGATTTTTTTTACTTGCTTTTAATTCAGTTTTATTGTCTCGAAGTTACACATCTAATAAATTGCTGAATTATATGTTTCCAAACTTTAACTTCACTTTTCTCGAAAAAGGTAAAACACGTCTCTGGGTTTATGTTGGAAACTATTTCTGGAACAATCCCCTATATTATCATACAAAAAAAATTTGCACATGTTTGCACTTTGTTTAGTTACAGTAATTTTATCAGAAACATGTTTAACGAGGACAAATCGAGATATATTTGAAAAGTGGTTCAGTTCTGCCGCAAAAGACAAAAAAATGGAAGTTCTAAACATCCGATCTGTTTTTTCCAATTGTTTATACGATACCTACCATGACTTTTCCACTCTGGATACTGTCTTCAGTTTTAAAATAGCTGTCAAACGCGATACACGAGAAAAAAATAATTTGATACAAAAATGTTTCGGACAAAAGTTAGTCAGTATTCAGTTGACAACAAATTTCAAAAGTAAATATTAATAAAAACCTTTTTATTAAATAAAAAATCGAGATCACCCCAATTTTTTTTAATGCAACTGTATATTTTTTCGACACCAATCGACGCATCTATATATTCTGGTTAAAAAAGTATTGGGGTATATAGGTCGAAAACTGATTAGTTCAGAAGTTATGATTTTTGTCCCGACTTCCCATTGATTCAACGCACTTTGCGCCTGGTCACTTTTCCCACGACCTAATAAAACGGCTAAATATCAGCACGCAACGTTTCACAATTCCCTTGGCACTCAGCACTCCCACTTCCACTAAAAAAACCCACTCCTTAAAACTCCAAATCAAGCATACAACTGCTTCTAAAATACAGGGTGTCTTTTGGGCTCCCCTTTACTGCCTTATCGCGTGGAATACCCAAGACAGACTGCTCATTCGCCATGGCAGGAGCAGAAGAACCGAAGGGGATATCGCTCGCCTTAAACCCCGTCTTAAAAAGTCGAGACAATACCTCTTAAAAGCTTCCAAGACCAGAAAAGTAAAAGGTCGATTTTCCCAAATTTCACCGAATTCAAAAACCAGTTCCCCAAGTGAACAGGATATTTATTCACCAGCGCGGAAACCGAAAAGAAAAGCAGCACGCAGGGTCGATCGCGAAAGGCATCAAGGGGCCAGCGACGAATGTTGTCGGCGAAGGCGAGCAGCCGGTCCCGCAGCGCAGAGAAGGGATGCGGTACCAATATGGCGGCTCGGTTAAAAGCAATCGGCCGGCGTGACTGCTGTCAGTCCGCGACAAGACACGGCGGTAGCGCGTTCGTTCGTACGGGTATAATCGGTGTCGCGACAGACGCGAGCACGCTATTCCCATTCGTTTCTCTACATCTGTTAACCCCCCCCGCTTCTATTCGCCGTCCCCGAGGCCCGAGCAGAGCATCGACGCTCGGAAGGCAGTTCCGAAATACCGTGAGTCATTCCGCTGCGCGTGGCCGATCTGTAGATCGCGGCGAATCGTCGACCCGTCCTGCCCGACCACCGAACCTCTCTCTCTCTCTCTCTCTCGCTTGTCCCATTCCCGCGGCGTGCGCCGAGATATTTCACGAGGAAACCCGTCGGCCAGCTCGCCGGGCACGCCGGAGAATCCTTCACCTGTCAGCTTTCGGCCGCCAGTGTCGCCGAGGGGCAGAGGGGGATCGCCGTCAGTGTGTGTTCGATTTGTTGAGGGGAGAGTTGAAGATTTACGGGAGATCGCCGTCCACCGCCGATCGACCGACTGTGCGCTGGTAAGTGAGGGAAAAGTTGTTTACTCGGCGCGTGCGAGCAAAGATCCCGTTCCCGGGCCGCTTTGTCTCGCGTCTTGGCGTAACGGATCGACCCGTCGCGCGGAAACGATCCAACGATCCCGCGCATAACTCCGGCCGCCCTCTGTATTTACGTTCCGCGGTGAATGGGACCGGGGCTCATTGATTTTCCCGCGGGAAACGGCGGGGCCGAAATCGCCGAAACCAAAGGCGGGGTTCTCCTCGCGGAAAGCAGGGAAGTAGGTCTACAAGTTCGATTTTATTCCGCGCTCGGCGGTGGGAAAAGTGGAAGCTGGAAGATTTTAATTGTAGCTGCGAGGCACGTTGGCATTGTTTTCGTGGGATCGGTTGGGGAAGGTAAAGGGGATCGATATTATCGTGGGCTTGGTCTAAAATTTGGCCCTTCTTTTGGGCGTTGTTATTGTTATTTGGGGGTATATGCTCTGTGATAATAATTCCTGGTGTACACTCTGTGTTTATAAGTATTAGGGGAAGCAAACTATGTAAATATCTCAAAATACAAAAATAATCGTGCATTGCTTTTCAAGAATAATTGTAAAAATTAATTGCAAATTTATTCATCTCTCCCAAATTTTACTTTAAAGTTTAAGAATTCAAAATCTAAAAAATCTAAAATTTAAATTTTACTTGGTATTTCAAATTAAAAGCTGTGGAAAGTATTCGATCTCTACCAAATATCCCATTTTCTGCAAATACAGCGGGTGTTCTAATATTTATAAACCGCAGTGTGGTTAAGAGACTTAGAATTAGTAGCGCATGGATTTAGGAAACGGGTCTAGAACAAGTTACACGTCTGGGTAATAAGTAATAAGGACGATATTAAGTAATGATCTCTATACTGAATTTCTGAAGGAAACTGGTAATCCAGAGAAAATGAACGCGGTTAGTTAACCCACATATACACCGTGTGCGATTACTTTGGTCAGAAGTAGCGGTGTGCCACATTAAACAGAATTTGTATTTTACAATCGATCGATATAAATAAAACACGTGCTTGAAAAAGTGCGCCTGTGATAATTGCGTGTCAATTTGCATATCGCGTTAACCAGGTCACAGGGTCTCACAATTCCTGTGTTAATTTAAAAATGAATAAATAAAGTTTCTTGCGTAACGTTTTGCAAACACGTTTTCTTCTAGGGGGAAGGAGTAAAATGAGATATTTTACTTTAGTTCCCGTGAGAAATATATTGCTCGATACAATTGCAGAATCTCGCGGCTAGCTACCTACTTAATAAAACCCTAGACAGAGAAGAACAAACGAAATATGAGGAATTGTAGGAGCCACTTAAAAGAAATTCCAAAAATATTGGTTATCCCATTAGAGAGCGCACGAGCCTCCAATTATTTCGATCATCGTGTGCTTAACATTGACACTCAAATTCATAGTCCGCGGTGCGTCATTGAGTATGTACTCAGCTAGGATGAAGGCCAAAGCCACTCGAAGAGTTTCGTCCTCGGGAGCTTCCGTGTCAATCCACTTCGTTCCGACGTTTTGTCAACAGCGAGTTCCCCTGCTGAAGATCACTGCGCTAACCTTCGTAGATTTCGAACACCAAAACGTCCATTCAACCCAGTCCAAAGTTTAATTTACAAGCCCCTCGAACAAAGCCTCCTCAGCTATCGCGGCCGAAAAATGACGCCGATCTATTTCGGTTCGTATTGTTATTAGCGATAAGGCGATTTAACAGAGAACCCCGATCTCCGGCTCCGAGATTCGAGCGTTCACAATGGACAATAAATGCGAAAACAGTCTCGATCACGGCGAGCAAGAAATGCACACCTTCATTATTCTCGCGATCGTAATTCTGAGAAGCCCGCTGGGAAACGGATGCACCGTTGTTGTCCAGACAGCCCAGCGAATTATCTAGCAATTACTCGACTCACGCGCATTTTTTTGTTATCTACGAGCGACACGTGGGTAATTTTCGCGATACAGGCGTGGATAGAGGACGCTCGAATAAGTATACGGGGTGTCTCGCGAATAACCAAGCATTTAGAGTTCCGCTGCAATAATAATATATCTTTATTCCACCCATCTTGGGAATATTAAAAGTCACAAACACTGGGATGCCTAGTGTGAAATTTCACGAGGACATCTAGAAAGTTCAGAGGTGTGATATTACAAAGATTTATTGCCACGTAATAAAACATAAAGCTCCTTAATTTTATCGCAACATTCACTTACTATTCCGAACACTAGGAAAAATAATAATAATAGTACATATATAGTACATAACAGTGCAACTCGCCTTTTACTTCGATCTGCTTCAATCTATTACTGACTCGTTTCCTTCTATATTTACTGAGTAATAAAGACGAATAATAATAACAATAATAATATGTGGAGTGATTTTTCAAAAGGGCACATTTCCGCATAGAAATTTATTTTAATAACCGCAAAAAGACTGTGGTAGGTATCTGCGTTTATTAAAAAAATCTTTTTATTTATTGGTACACATACAATTTATTCTTCTAACTTTGTTTTATACACATACAATCGCGTTGCCCTTCTTCACCCCAAATAAGTACGAGCCAGATAATTTTACCGAATTTTTTTCCAGGACACCCTGTGTGCACGATCGACGAGATCGCGCGTAACGTGTATTCTTTAACCGTGCTTCGACATTATGTACACGTTTACATCGAATGGATCTCTAAGTACGATATAAAATCGATGGGTCCACGGTGTTTTCGACTGGTTAACGGTAGTAGGTAGTCGGCGACAGTAACGAAGTCCCTTTTTCTTTCCACGTTTCTTCGCTTCCACCAGTTGGTCAAGCCACCCGAGCAGCCGATTTGAGTTCAATTCACGTTCTACTCACTCGCGACGCGCTTAGGAAGCATTCAAGGGGCGTGTTTTCTAGATTCCGAATGCTCTTCGCTGTCGTTCGGAGACGCGGCGGCCCAGAACTTCTGAGGTACCTGGGCCTTTGGCTTACGTGGAGATTACGACTTTCAGTTGCTGTAATTTATTCGCAGCTACGTCCCATTTTTATTCCACGCACGAGCTTCTCGTTGGGAAGATCGGCTTCCTTTAGCTCCCTTTAGCTCCCTTTCCAATGTAACGTTGCATTCTCTTTTTCCAGTAATATTGTGAACAGAGTTTACACAATATTTCTGTCTTCGCTTTGAATTCTGGTATACTTCCCGGCAGCAGTTGATCTGATAAAAGGTGGCGCAAAAGTCATCGTCCGATTTTCTTAGTCTATAACTTTGCTTTTAAATGAAACCAGGTGGCGCTTTTTGGGGTAGCATTTATTGAGACTCATAAATTTGTAACATCGAGTTCCAAAGATAATATCCAACAAATGACCGTCATGCCAATTTCGGCTCCTTTCATTGCATTTTCCATGGTATTTTAATGAATTTGTGGGGTTAGATTTTCGATTTCGTATTGAATATTGTCCCAAAGTTGTTGTAAAGTCTGTGGGTTATTCGCGTAAACCGATGCCATCAAATGGTCCCCAAAAAAGAAATCTTTAAACATTCGTCTTTTACGTTGTGTCAAGACCACTGACAAATTATTACGTAAAAACATCGACACAATTTTGCCTCGTTCTTCAAGGGTATACTCATTCATATGTATGGACAGCTAGCTTTACTACTCGGCTTCGCTCGAAATTTAGATTCTGATTTTATAAAAAAAAATTGGTTTTTTTTTTCATTTTTTTGTGAAAATTGTCACATTCATCTGGATTAGTCAGGCATAATGAGCTGAGGCACCTTTCGTGATCCCAGAGTTTATCGTTGGAAAGTTTTTAGGTGACAGACATACACACAAACGTATAGAAGCTTTCTGCTTTATAATTAAGATGTCTGTCCGCGAATTTCTCCGTAACTACTGGACCGATTTTCGTGAAACTTATTGCATTTAGTTTAGCTTCAATCAATTTAGATCATGGAGAAAGATTTATCATATTCGGTTCAGTAGTTTTGAAGTTACACCAAAAATAAGAAATCTGTTTCATTAACCGACTTCATTATTCAAATAAACGTAGTTATATAACTGAAATAACTAAAAAGTAAGAAAAAGAATAAAACCCGGCTTAAAAATCAAATACAAATGCGCTAAAAAGTAAAAATTAATTTTGTTCCTTGTTTAATCTGCGACTCTCAATTTTTTTAAGTCGACGCTAGATTTGCACGGTGCAAATGATGAGGCGCCGCATAAAAAAATTGAGAGTCGTAGATGAAATAAGGAACAACATTATATTTTACATTTTAGCGCATTATTATTTTATTTTTGAACTCGGTTTTCTTCATTTGTGATAGACTTGTCAAATTTCTGAAATAAGAATATTTTTCCGAGATTTAACGCTTTCGACGATAATTCCCTCAGATTCAGGGGTCAGCTGTTTGTTGAGATTGTAGACGGAATGTTTGTCTTGTCTCTCGAGACTGGGGGGGGGGGGGGGGGGGGTAATGGCAGATTATGTAGAAGTTGGACAATTGCACACTTAGCGCGCAATTATTGAAGCAGCTGGTAAATTAGATATTAATGAAATCGCTCCTCGGAGGTCTATTGTGCCTCCGTGCTCAATGTAAATAGCATTAAAAAACTCATCGACGCTGCGTGAACTTCGAATTCAATATTCCGCGCTCGTTTCGTATTAATTAAAGTGGCTGCACTGCCGGGCAGTTCAATAGAAGTTCCTTCGTTTTTCCGTCGGCTTTTATTCACTTTCATTGACGATTGTGATAGGTCGTAAAATTAGCACGTCGATAATTCCACTTACCCGGCACCTGTGCCGCATAATTCGGCGCTATTCTCACTGGCGAAAATCATTCTTTGCTCGGAGCATTGTTTTCGAAACGTTTACGAGCTTTAAATATTCAAGCAGAATATGGGGGAGGGGGCGAAATGCTCCGTGTATTTTACTTTCAATACTTCATTAGTCCCAATATATTTTAATGTATTTTAATATATTTCATTATATATTTATTATATATTTATATTATAATAATAATAATAACAATAATAATTATAGTCGGGTATATCGTGTTTCTGTAGCTGGGTATATCTCATTGCCCGTATATCATAATATAATAATAATAATATAATAATAATAATTCTTTGTTGCACAATTAGACATTATCAAATTAACAAGAAAATAAAAAAATAAATGCATAGAAGAAAACAAGAAAAAGAAAATAATTCCAATATATCTCAATATATCCCAATATATTAGAATATTCTGAGATATATTTCAATATATCTCAGTTTATTCGAATATATCTCACTATATCCCAATATATTCCAATACATCCCAATGTGTTTCAGTACACTGCAATATGCTCCAATACCCCGTAGGCAGAGTTGGGCAAAATGTAATCTAATTACAACTTACAATTTACGATTAAAATGTAGTTGTGTAGTTGATTACACATTATTTTCTGTAATCGTTAATGTAGGTGATTGACCACAATTTTATCAACTACCTAAATTAACGATTGCAGAAAATAATGTGTAATCAACTACACAATTACAGTTTAATCGTGATTTGTAAGTTGTAATTCGATTACATTTTGCTCAACTCTGCCCGTAGGTAATATAATATGTCAACATGTACAACTACACCGCAATATCTCCCAATATATTCCAACATACCGCAATATATTTCAGCATATTCCAAGATTTTCCAACTTTCCCAATACCCAATTTTATATTCCACTACTCCGCGAACAAACGCACAGTCTGAACAACAAAGAAGCCCGTTGTGTATTCCTACACTTGGACGCACGATCCGAAACGCATATTAATCGGCCCTCGATCGTTACTCCGCCGATCGAGAGCCGGAAGAAGCGGATCTCGGACCCGCCTGATTACCAATTCGACCCTCGAAACGCGGTTGTCCTTGGCGGCGTCTCTGCGATACGACCGAGATCATTCCGGCTTCCGCCAGACGGGCGGAAAAAAGAGCAACGATTTCGCGAAGTATCAGAAATGTCAAGGCCCGGCCGATTAGCATTCCCCAGACGTTTCCGTATTCCCCGAAACGCTGAAATTGGAAAATACACCCTCTCCTTTTCCTGCTTGCTCCCCACAACATCTATTTATATCCGCAAGTCTGAAGGAAAACGATACAAAAAACGCTCCCTCGAGTGTTGACTCGAACGTTGAATCAGATAGTATTGCAGGCACGATTCTGTCCAGATCACAATTCAGTGTACCTATGTGTTACAATATTCAGAATGGTAAGCGTTGGTCTCCATATCACGTGCGCCTAACATCTGCCATTAGAGAACTTGTTCTTATCAGTCGTTGGATTATTAGCCTTCTATCTGCAATCTAAAATCTAAACAGAATCACTCGTATCTCCTGGTATCATGAAAATAACGGCCAATCACAGCCGCCGAGTTGTTCTGCGAGAAAATTTTTTAATAGGGCTGTAACAAATATTCGAGTAATGTAAGTATTCGAATATTCGAATACCAGAGAAGTCGAATTTCAGATTCGATTATTTGAATATTCGAATAATTACAGCTGTAATTTGGAATCGTTTCCATCGGGCGCCACTTGTTCGAATATATAATAACAATTCCTTTTTTATAACACCACCAGATTGGGTTAGATTAATACATACTTAATACATTGTTTTTTTTTTTTTTTTGTAGCGTAATGGGCGAGATTCAGCAAAATGCCGTTTTAAATTCTTACCCTATTATAGTGTCAATGCAGGATTATTTAATTGAACGTGAATATCGTTGTTACCACTGTCCGATCGGTTGCGACAGAGTGTCTGGCGCGAATCATCTCGTCGCTTCGAATTTCATAAGTCGACAGCGGCGTCGAAAATGCGCCGGGGAATAATTTAATTGCCGCGGCTGTTAATCTCATTCGCATATTCATGGTGCATAATGCATGTTTTTTAGCGGCGCGCGACGATGTGCGTAGAATCGCTCCTAGAGTCGAATGCTGGCCGAACCGAACGCGTGACCTCAAGGTGTAGTCGCGGGAGCCTTGAAGGCTGGATGGTACACGCACACGTGCGCGGGTAACAAGGAAGTTTTTGAGTTTCGTGATTCACCGTGAATCGGCAATCATCCTCGAAAAGGTTTCGTGACGGGGCGGTATTCGATGGTGCGATTAATTCGCTTAGAGGAGGATACAGAAGCTGGACAGAAATTAGGTAGCTGAGGAGGGGGATTTATTTTGGACAGAGGCGGATTTGGAGATTCGGCGCCCCTGCGTCTGCCGGAATTTCCGTGAAATATCAAATATTATACAATTTAAAAGAGTTGAAACGATTTTATAATTAATTTAGCTAATTTATTGATTTAGATAATTTATTAACACAGTGGATGAAAACACCACGGAGGAAGCTAAACTAAATATCTTGAAATACCAAAATAATTTAAAATTAGAATAAAATTAAATTTAAAAAGTTAAAATAAAATTAAATTGTAATCTTAAGTATTAATTGGGACATTCCACGCGAAATCTGACACTTTTCGGAGTAACATTTTGGATGTTGCTGAAGTTTAAATATATTGTAGTCTTTAGTGATATTTAAATGCACCTCAAAGGATTTTTCAAAATTTTGAAAAATGTCGATTTTACAGCTATATTTGAATGTAAGTGCTAACTTTTTTTCCAGTAAATTATAGCTATGGAAGTAGTAAACGGATGGAGATGAGCTTTACAGTGCTTATAGAGGAGACATTGATCTTTTAAGAAAAAATTATTTCAGTTTAAAAAAAGAAAAATTTGAACCATTTTTGTGCAATATGAAAGCGACTATCAAGACAAATTCAACCATATGGTATACTATGACCTTCAAGACTACACATGGTTAGGAATGAAAGATGAAATTCAATCTACTACTTAGATAGATAGTTCGATATATTTATTTAATTCCTAACCATGTGTAGCCTTGAAGGTCATAGTATATAATATGGTTGAATTTGTCTTGATAGTCGCTTTCATATTGGATAATCAAATATATAGCATTCCATTTAAAAAACTGAGGGTCACCTTCTTTTCAAGGAAAATATTGCGAACACCAAAAATTGAGTTACCGTATTATGTTGTGTATAAAAAACAGTAAAAGTTTTGCAGCTTCAGTTTTTTATACTTACCATATTCGAGAACACTGTATAAGAATAGCAGATATAGCCGCTTGGCCGCTGCGAGTACCGCACGGCTCAGCCAGTCGAGCCGGTGTGATTTAACGCAGCGTTAACTTTCGGCAATTTTTACAGAGCCAATTTTAAAATGTCCATATTTTTTAAAATTTGTCCTTCAAGGGGAAGAATAGAACTATATTCTTCTTTCTTTTTAGATTTTTAAAATCGCGCCCGATGTTAAAAACCTGCATTTGTTTAAAATAATTGCACAAAAATGGTTCAAATTTTTCTTTTTTTAAACTGAAATAATTTTTTCTTAAAAGATCAATGTCTTCTCTATAAGCACCGCAAAGCTTATCTCCATCCGTTTACTACTTCCATAGTAATAAATTTTGAAAAATCCTTTGAGGTACGTTTAAATATCACTAAAAACTACAACATATTAAAATTTCAGCAACATCCGAAGTGTTACTCCGAAACGTGTCCGATTTCGCGTGGAATGTCCCAAATTATAAAAAACGTTTCAAATTTATAGCAAAACTCTCCCAAATTGCCCGTCATTTGGTATTTTAAATTAAAATAAGTAAAAAGTATTCAAACTTTACTAAATATCAAAATGTTCTGCAAATACAGCGGGTGTCCTAATATTTATCAACGTTACTATACCTATATTAAACCAACAGCTTCGAAGGAAGGCCACATGGTGCCCGTTGTGTGCGTAAACAGTAAAAGCTGAAACAGATCCCCGAGGCCCAAGATCGACGCCTCTATCGCCCCCAAGGGGCAATGCCTGGAGCGTCGTTAGAATTCCTCAGCGTTATAATCCGCCGCGGAATATATTTGCAATAAACACGGTAGATTATGGACCATTCCTCAGCGCGGACGTGGCTATTACCAAAATTCACCGGGAGAACGATAAATCAGTGGGACGGCGCACGATCGGGTTGCGCGAGTTCGTTGCCGATCACGCGACTTATGTATCTGCTTAGCTGTTGCGTGAGAGGACGTTGCGACACCCCGGCGAATTTTCTGAAACAGACCAAAACTAGTTTTGCTTTCTCTCAGCGCGGGCATTTTTTCTCCACCTGCCGCCCTAGATTCCCGGCGTTTTTTTTTTTCCGCCCGCCAGGGGGATCGGTATGCTAACTACTACCCTCGGCCGCCGGCGTTGACCGGAACGGCATCGATTCTGAGCGGAAACGCGTGCTCGGCGGTTCTCGAGAGCTTGCGGGCGAAGAAAGTGGCGTTTGCTCGGATTCGCCTCGTTACGTCTAACAATTGGCTTTCCATTCGATGGATGTAATGAACCACGCCGGCAGTTTTATTGACCCGCTCGGGGCAATAAACGCGCCGCGAGGTAACTTGACCGTTTTCCCAAGTGTCAAGAGGAAATGTCGAGCTTCTGCTTCTGTAAATGTGCTGTGTAATTTGGAAGGGATTTTTCGCTGTGTGAGTCGAACAGGGACGGTGGTTCGAGATCGTGTTGGTTTTTGAATCGTTTAGGTGAGGCGTGGATAAAAATTTATAGACTTTTCGATAATCACAGAGAAAGGAGAGTGAATGTTCATGTAATTATTGTGGTAACGAATTTGGTAAACAAGGAACTCTGTTTACGTAATACCAATATTATCTCTGCGTGATCGATACTCGAAAGTTCGCAATTTGATATAGAAATGTTCCCTTTCGTTTTCATATACGATTCGTGTATGCAGGTACATATGTGCATTACAATATGATTGACCGTATGTTGTTTCCACCGCGGTGTAGTCGCCACTTGGTATTACCACAAATAAATTAGATGCATTTTGCAACTAATTTGAGACCGGTTCCGTGGCCGCTGATCGATTCTGAGGAAGGACTTTAGTACGGTGGTTACGTAAGAGGATTCTCTCGCCCTCCCTTCACTGCTCGACCAGGATTCCGTCATGCGGTACCATTAACGCGTTGTAGCCACTCGGTGCAGCTATGCACTTTCCCTGCGTAAGGTGTTGCTGCAAGGGACCCGGTGGTCGTCAGACTTCGATTTCCATGGAAAAAGAACCCGATCAGTGTCTCGTTCGATCGTTTTTCTCGATACGATTCCTGGTATGAAAAGGAAGATGACTCGTGGAAACGCAACCTGTTATTCCCACACGAATCATCTGCATGTGCAGTTCGTCAGAGTGGAATTTCCACCAGTGCAGTCTGCATTCTAATTATATCGCGTATTCCAAGTGTCCGAGAGTTCTCCGCACTTTTGGAAATTTCTCCACCTTTAATTTGTGGAACTCTCATTTTGAAGCTTGGAAATTTAGCACTCGAAGCTTAATAATAGGAGCTCTACTTTTTAGCACTTGGAGTTCTAGAATTCGGAACTCTAGAATTCGGAGTTTTAAAATTCGGAGCTTTAGGATTTGAATCTTTCGAATTCGGTGCTTCAGCATTTGGACCTTTAGAATACGGAATCCTAGAATTTGGAGTTTTAAAATTCGTTGCTTCGGATTTTCGGCCTTTAGAATTCGGAGCTTGAAAATTCGGTGTTTCAGAATTTAGACTTTTAGTATGCGGAACTCTAGAATTTGCCGCTTTAAAATTCGGAACACTAGAATTCGGAGCTTTAAAATTTGGGTCCTTAGAATTCGGAAGCCTTGAATCTGGAACTGTAGAAGTCGAAACCCTAAAAATTGCTCTAGAAATCGCAACTTTAGAATTCGGTCCTTTAAAATTTGGACAGTTAGAATTCGGGACTCTAGAATTCCGGAGCTTACAGTTGCGAACTGTAGAATTGGAAACCGTTGAATTCGGAGTTATAGGATTTGAACCTTTCGAATTCGGTGCTTCAGCATTTGGACCTTTAGAATTCGGAATCCTAGAATTTGGAGTTTTAAAATTCGGTGCTTCAGAATTTAGACTATTAGTATGCGGAACTCTAGAATTTGCTGCTTTAAAATTCGGAACACTAGAATTCGGAGCTTTAAAATTTGGGTCCTTAGAATTCGGAACCCTTGAATCTGGAACTCTAGCATTCGAAACCCTTGAAACTGCTCTATAGAAATCGCAACTTTAGAATTAGGTCCTTTTAAATTTGGACCTTTAGAATTCGGAACTCTAGAATTCCGGAAGCTCACAATTGTGGACTCTAGAATTGGGAACCGTTGAATTCGGAATTTTAAAATTCGGAGCTTTAGGATTTGAACCTTTCGAATTCGGTGCTTCAGCATTTGGACCTCTAGAATTCGGAATCCTAGAATTTGGAGTTTTAAAATTCGTTGCTTCGGATTTTCGACCTTTAGAATTCGGAGCTTGAAAATTCGGTGCTTCAGAATTTAGACTTTTAGTATGCGGAACTCTAGAATTTGCTGCTTTCAAATTCGGAACACTAGAATTCGGAGCTTTAAAATTTGGGAACTTAGAATTCGGAACCCTTGAATCTGGAACTCTAGAATTCGAAACCCTAGAAATTGCTCTAGAAATCGCAACTTTAGAATTCGGTCGTTTAAAATTTGGACCTTTAGAATTCGGAACTCTAGAATTCCGGAAGCTCACAATTGTGGACTCCAGAATTGGGAACCGTTGAATTCGGAGTTTTAAAATTCGGAGCTTTCGGATTTGAACCTTTCGAATTCGGTGCTTCAGCATTTTTTGGACCTTTAGAATTCGGAATCCTAGAATTGGGAGTTTTAAAATTCGGTGCTTCGGATTTTCAACGTTTAGAATTCGGAATCCTAGAATTGGCAGTTTTAAAATTCGGTGCTTCGGATTTTCGACCTTTAGAATTCAGAGCTTGGAAATTCGGTGCTTCAGAATTTAGACTTTTTGTATGCGGAACTCTAGAATTTGCTGCTTTAAAATTCGGAACGCTAGAATTCGGAGCTTTAAAATTTGGGAACTTAGAATTCGGAACCCTTGAATCTGGAACTCTAGAATTCCAAACCCTAGAAATTGCTCTAGAAATCGCAACTTTAGAATTCGGTCCTTTAAAATTTGGACCTTTAGAATTCGGAACTCTAGAATTCCGGAAGCTTACAATTGCGAACTCTAGAATTGGGAACCGTTGAATTCAGAGAAGCTCTAGCACTCGGAGCTCCGAAACTTGATTTTAACAAACTTCGACATCCACTAATCACAATTCCCTTGTACCACCCGTCACCGGAGACTCCGGTGAAACCAAGAAAAGATTCGGCGAAGTGCACCTCATCCGTTTTGCATACCTATACCGTAAACAATGAATGTAAGTAATTCATTTCACGTTCACAATTTTACACAATCGTACACGTCGATACGGTGCCATGTATATCTACAATGCCAGGCTTGGATTAATCGGCACAACAAGCGGGCAAGTTATTGTTGCCAAAACAAGCAACGGTGTCAGGCTTGCGCATACCGAATTCGGCTATGCTTCGCGCCTCGCAATTTACCGAACTCGCCAATAATAACCAATCCCAACGAACTCTCGCCAGTGAAAGCGATCTTCCTTCCCTAAGGACACAATCTGATTTATGGGACAGGGAATATCATTTCGGCGATGGATTTTTTCTGAATTTAGAAAGCCCGCGAAATGAGAATCTTCCTCGAGAGCACGAGATCCGCGATTCACGTCCGTACACCGATGACTCTCCACTTCGAATTCATTCCAATTTCCCCTAGCTCCCCTCTACATCCTTACGTACAGCCCACACTCGTCTGGCAAAAACGCGTTATTACCATTATCTGAACACTCGCGCGTAGGTATTACCGCGCTATCTTCGAAGCAGCGATACCGATCACCTTGAAATTTTAATCCATTACGCAATCACGTTCCTCCGCTAACCCGAACGTCCTTTCGAAAACGAGCCGTCACGTAGCGCCGCTGTTCGTAAATCCGTAAGCCCTGAGAACTGTGTCACTTAACGAGATACATACCGTGCAGCGACGAATCCGCGCGGCATCGCCCAGCCGATATCGAGCGTTGCCTCCGCCACGGATGCCAAGGGTGGGCCGCGATGAGATTGAAATTTTCGTAAACGCGACGATGATATCAGTATTTAGCGCGGGCCCAGACGGGACGTAAACGGCGAGGATGTTTGCCCGGTCGGGAGGCCTTCTAGCAACAATCGCTTCTTAGAAACGCGCACGCGATTAACGAAAAAAACGCTCGCAAATTTGCGGCCGCGTCATCGCGCCTCGAAGAGGCGGTTTGCTAGAAAATCGAAATTCGCACGATACATCGAGGCCGCGGTGTATTCTCGACCTTGTCGTTTGACTTATCGTCTCGCTGCTTCGTTACACGTGCTGACTCGCGTTCCTGCCGCTCGGTACCTGCGGGCAGCGATGGGAGTGAACGTACCGCGAACAAGGTTCAGTGGTGATGGTTTGGATTTTATGGGGGTTTCGATTTTAGTTTGAAGCGGAATTAACCCTTCGTTACTCGCGCTGTTGTAAAACGTATAATAGTTGTGAACTTTTATTTGTGCGCGAGAGCGACCAATCGGTTTTTAACCATTTTCTAATCCGCTGGCTGTGCCTTCTGCACTTTACGAAAAATCCCCGCCACTTTTACTCGAGTTTGTCAGTCTGGGTGCACAAGCGCCTTATTTATTTGGACATCGGCCGAAATTTGAAGTGTCGAAATTCTGTTCTATAGCTTCGTTAAATCTTTATTAAGTGTTCGTAGCATTAGAAAACAGAAAGAATTAAACTTTATATTCACATTAGGTTTGATCCAATTGTATATGAATTTGACCTGTATGAAAATTTCAGTATTTTTGTCTTTCAGTTGCAACACTTTAAACAATTATTACCTAAATCCTATTACTTCATAAGTTCTCAATATTTTACATATTACTGAGTATCTTATTATTAATGATTTTGTACAAAAAAACATTATGAATCAACTTGGATTTCATCACTAAACAACTGTATAAAATAAAAATGCGTTGCACTCAGTACTATAATAATTCAATTAGTGATTTAAAGTTTTGCTCAAAGTCGCCCAAGGTGTAAAATACCTGAATTTAATACTTTAATGGTAAGGTTTTAAAAAGTATAAAAATTACCTGCTACTAGCTGCAATTAATAAAATAAATCTAATGTAAACATTTCAGTTTATACCTAATAATTTTGGTTCAAGGTAAGATCCCGATTCCGAAAATTCAAAAAATTCTGAAACTTTGTAAATATATAGGGGATTTCCTCCTGATTACAACGCAATTTTTGTTTGCTGCCCAAATTCACTCGAAGGGAGTGAAATTAACCACCGAAAATTCGGCAATTTTCCGATTTTGTTTTATAACTCGCGAACTGTAAGAGATAAAAAAAAGTTTCAAGACAAAAGTTTACTTCTTTTAATTAGATCTATCGTTTGGTAAAAAAAAAATTTTACAGTTCACTCGTTATAACACAAAATCGAAAAATAACCGGATTTTCAGGGGTGAATTACACGCCCTTAGAGTGAATTTGGGTAACAAAAAAAAATGGCGTTGTAATCTGAAGGAAATTCCCTACATATTCACAATGTTTCAGAATTTTTTGAATTTCCAGGTTCGGGATCTTCCCTCGTTATTTGTAGAAAGCAAAGAAGCAATTTTTTTTTTCTATATCTCAGTTATTCTACTTAACATGAATTGAAAGTGTGCACATATTTATAATGGAAGTCTAAACCGTTTGGAAGTAATTGTCGTGTCTAGTTATTGTCCTTACGTCGTTCCACTGTGAGGCGTTGAATAGAAAAACTTGTTATTTCGTAGAACATAGTTAAAAATGGAACTATTATGTGAAAGGTGTCACCAGAGCAATGCAAGTGAATAAAACAATACTTGTTTATAATAGTAGTCGTTTACCCTGTTCTATCTTTTTTCGCTTTTACAAACAACTACATCGCTTTTTAATTATTAACCCTTCGTGGCCACACGGGGTGTATCGCACCCCAGGCAATTTTTTCTTCGTTGAAAATATTTCTGTAAATTTTTGAGCGTTAATATTAAAATTTTTAAATTTAGTGCATTTTAACAAACAAAATCGCTTTTTTTCCACAACTATTTTTTCAACTATTAATGTCTAGAAAACGACTATTAGAGATTGAGTGTGTGAGTATTACGAATGTACAATTATCACTGAAGAGTTAAAAGTTTCAAAAATACGAAAATGGTAACTCAAAAATGACCCTGGGGGCAGTGAACCTCGTGCGACCAATTTCTGATTGTAAGAAGGTGTGACCACGAAGGGTTAATACAGAATTATTTATAAAAAAAAGTCCCCTTCTTAACTTAAGAAGACTCAGAATACCAAACAAAACAAACAGGTAAAAATTTTTTAAAAAATCCAATAAAATCGTGACATAAAAATTACAACGCGCGGGGGGTATTCATGTTAGAAAATAATTGCCCAGGTAACAAAAGGGTAATAGGATTTTTCTTAGGTACTATTTGTAACTCTGTATTTATGAATCCAGAAAGGGAAAGGAAGTGGGAAAAGTTAATGGCCAGGAAAATTAAATGTACAAGGTGGTGGAATATTTTTTATTTTAGTATCTTACGATGATTAGTTTCAGATCGCATTTAGATAGCATTTTAATAATCTCAGTAACTTCATATCCTCTAGTTGGGTGCATTCCATAAACCGACGCAGCGAATAGGAACATTAATCGCCGTCAAGGGTTACTATAATCCGAATTTATGCGCGAAGATCGGCGGCAAATCAAGCGGCTCGCAATAAACGTCGCCGATCTGTTTTGCAATAGCGGCGAGAAGGTAGATTTCGCAAGAACCAACGAGGATCGAACTACCGTTTTGCCTCACGCCCAATAGGACCGTTTCTGTTCCATCGTCCGCGTAAATCCATTTGATCCACATTCCGCGAAGGGCTAGATTACTTCTGTCCGACGTATGCCGCGATTTATCGCGCTACATCCACCGGCCGTTTCGCATTTGACCGGTTTATCGGCGGTCGCCGCGCGGCACATCGCCGGGCATTGGCAACGATCGTACTTTTTCTTTCTGCGTGCGTCAAAATTACGTATTTAATTAACGTACTGAATACAGAAACTACGCTGACCTCGACACGGTCTACTTCGCCGATTTCACGTAGCGTCGCTGGTTACGCACCGCGACGCGCGTTTCCAAAGCCACGTCGAAAGAGGGAACGGCACCGTGGGCTTGCCCAAAACTGCAGTGCTGCGAAAGAAGCATGAAGTGCCATTGAACGGTCGTTGGATATTTAATCCTCGGTTGTCACGCTTACTTTTCTGGACGCAGTTGTTACAATGGGTCCACTTCTCAACCAGCTGCTATTTAAAAACTGTTAAACGAAGTCGCAAAAATTCTGAGGTAAAGTTTGAACGTTGTAGAATATTAATAATAATTATTATTTACTGCGCAGTAGACATTACGAAATTAACAGTAAGCTAAAAAAATAAATATATATAAGAAAACAAAAAAGAGAAAAATAGTAGAGTTAGAAATTATATAATAAAAGTACATGTAGAGTGTAAAACACATCGTTGAAAATTAACATTTAAAGTACCTATCATGATGTTTAAACAGCAGTGCCATTTTTAGTGACGCATAAAATATATTTTACCTCAAAGTTAAATTGGGGGTCATTTTTATCCAGTGTGACAACCGGGGCTTCGATCTGTCCGGTGAATTTTAATGGAGTTAAGGCAAATGAAACTGAACTTCCGTGAAATGCGTTGGAGAATTTCTACACAGGAAGTCAAATAGTCGCAAAGTGTGATTCGATGATTATTCCGTAACGAGGCATTTCTCTATATGTACGTACGTACTTTCCTTTCCTTTTCTATTTCCTCCAGTGTCAGCGCATTAGCGCGAATCGTAGCTATCGAAGCGAAGAGGAAGTTTTGTAATCCGAGGACCACCATTCTTCTCAATTTCATACGATGCTGTAATAAAAACGGGAATGTAACCACGACCGAAGTAATTCGAGAACTTTGTAAAAAGAAAAGAAAGTTGGAGTTTATTCGTTAATTAAATTTGTATAAACCCTGATGAATTTTAATGATTTTACATTCAAAATATTTTTATCATTTCAACTCAGCTCCCCGAAGATTAAATCCTAAGTGCGCCACTGGATACACCCACAGCATCGAGTTTGATCAGTTCCACTTCTGAGTGGTGCATTTAATTAACGAACGGAATCTCTTCAAGGCCAATAAAGGTAGAGGTACAGTAATTGCAAAATATACAGATCGCAAAATCAGTGGACCGTTAAACTTAACATATTTATACAGAAGTATGAAGAAATATGAAGAAATAACCACTCGGAGTCTGAATTAGACTTGCTACATTCTTCGCTGTCGCGGTTGGGCGGCCCGATCTACGACCTCGCCTATATATTTTCCAGCTACTGTACCCTTAGACCAGCGATGCCCAGGTGGGCGGTCCGAGATAAACGAGCATTCATCGCGTTTTCCAAAGCTCGCGTGGAAGGGGGTGCTCGAAACCAATGACGTTGCGGGCATGTCACGGACGGGGAAAACTCTAGTAGTGTGCGTGTAGGCTCGTACCCATAGGCTTTCACAACTGGGGCTCTTGGAGCCCTAGTGTTCTACATTTTAGGAATTGGGAAAATAAACAGGAATTGACTAATGCCCCAATAATATTTATTAAGTATGTAATCTTACTTATAAGATATAAAACAAATTTTAAGTTATACTGCTAAACTATTTTATTTAAAATGCACTAAAAACTAAAAAATAATTCTTTTCTTTATTTACTTTTTATTGTCTAGTTTTGATTTGTGGTTACATGCTGATTTCATGTCGATTAAATTGATTTGATTTGTGGTTATAGGCTGATTTCAAGTCGTTTGGATGTGTGGTTAAGGGTTATATTTATTGATGACTGGGTAATTTTTTAAACCCCTGGGGCGGTTTCTTTTTCTTCATAATTTTGTATTGCCATCCAAAATACATATGCCTGCAAAGTTTCAAGTCTATTGGATAGTTGGAAGTGGGTTAAAATTGAGTATCTAGATTTGAACTAAACAAACATACATACAAACAAACAGAGGATTGAAGTTGAATAAAAATCGTTTAATAAGAAACTGTTTGTTAATTAGATGTGTAAATGAGACTGTTCAAGTCTATTCCGTCCAATTATATAATCTTATTGTTTAATCATTAGTCAATTCCTGTTTATTTTCCCAATTCCTAAAATGTAGAATACTAGGGCTCCAAGAGCCCCAGTTGTAAAAGCCTATGGGTACGAGCCTACACGCACACTACTAGAGTTTTCCCCGTCCGTGACATGCCCGCAACGTCATTGGTTTCGAGCACCCCCTTCCACGCGAGCTTTGGAAAACGCGATGAATGCTCGTTTATCTCGGACCGCCCACCTGGGCATCGCTGCCTTAGACTATATATAAGATAAGTGCGGGTAACAAGGCCCGGCAGGTAATAAGTCCCACCTGTCATTTATCCTTGGTAGGTCAATCTACAATACTGGTAGTGTCATTTATTGCTTTTATTACATGCGAAATGTCATTCGAAGAGTTTCCGCGCAATTAATATAACATTTGTCGGCTGCAAATTCAAGAAATGTTTCGCCGGCAACTAGCGTTGCTGCAATTATAAGAATTACGTCGGTTTTTTGGCTTTGTAATGGGAGTACTCATTATCCAATTACTGTACAACAATAGGTATGTATAAGTACATATGTTGGCAACATATTCCCAGAAAATTGATGATTTTGTAAAGTGCACGATTAACATATAACCTCGGCAATGATGAAGTGACGAAACAGGTAATAAGGCCCACCAAAATATTAAGTGGGCTTTAAGGCTCAGGAAGTAACCAGAGGCCTGTTCCAAAGCAGGAGCGATATTGAAAAGAGCTCCAAAGCACGTGTCGTTTCAACCAGAAGAAAAAAGACAAGATTGTGTGAACAAGAGCCCGTGCTAGTGGTGGAGAAATATCGATAGTCGGCACTATCGATAGTTTCCGATAGTTGGGCTATTAATAAGTAATAATATTACAAATTAAATTTGGGATTCTAAATTTTAGCTGATATTATTTTTTAATTGACTAACCTACGATTTTCAATGCTGATAATTATCGATAGTGAAAATGAGCCGTCGATAGTTTTCAATAGTGAGAATCATCGATAACTATCGATAGTACCATCGATAATTCTCCACCACTAGCCCATGCCATCCACCTCGAGAGAAAACGTGGACGGCAACTCTGCAGACAATTTCTAGCATCTCTCCGTGGTTTTGCAAATTATGCAGAACTGCATAATCAAGAGTGATATGCGACAGTGTGTGATGTGTCTCACCTGGATACACAAGAATTGCGTTGGGCTCACACTTGAGGAAGAATATGTCATTGTTTACCCGAATTGTTACCTAAATTGTTACCTAAATAGGTGGGCCCTATTACCTGCACTACACGAAACAAGGCCCGTTTACAAGGTTTTTAAAAACCTATTAATTTTCGTATTTGTTGTGCTCATATATTGTTACAAATATTACAGTTTATAGTTTAATGTCCACAGATTTCTATAAAAAAAAAAGGTTTCAAGAATATGTACAAGATTTTTTTAAAAAAATTATAGATGCTTAGGCAGGTCTTATTACCCGCGCTTACCTTACTTATAGTCAAAGTGAAGCAAAGATATTGGGGAAAAGTAACGTCACTTGTGGGCAAAAGAAAATTCCAAATGGTGGATACACCAGACCTTATTTAGACCATATATTATACAAGTGAATTTTGGAATAATTATAAACAATCATGCGAACATGTATAAAGAATTGCAAAGACAATGATTAAATTAATTGGCACTTTCGTAAATATTTATACATCGCTAGAAGTTTCATCATAACTTTGCCCACGTGTGATGTGACGTAGATGATTTCATATTTGCGTCGGGGCAGTTATCTGGAGCCGTGACGTAGATACATAATATGTGGTCCAAGACTGTGTATACCGAAGTGTCACTGTCAGCCGCGCTGGCGGACAAAAGGGCCCACAGACGCGCAGTCTCGCGCGGCAGTCATGCATTGACAATCGCGGGGCCATTCGCTGGAGAAGAAAGAAACAGTGACATAATCGAAGCCAACCGTGGCGCTGACGAGATAGGCGATAAAAAGCCGTGCTGGAAAGAGCGCGTCGACGTCCTCCACTTTTCTTCGCGAGTACGCGGCCGCAATTTCTCGCGAGTGCCGAGTGTCAACAAGGTGGCCCATGCGCGTACTCGTTCCTTTCTCTATTTTACCGTGCCTGCCGCTCTTGTCTCTCGCTCCCCCTCCCCCCACTCTCTCTCCATCCCCTCTTCACTGTCCTCCCTTCGCCGATCGGTGTTTTTCTAGCATCTCTCCGCGGGTTCGTTCTGCGTTGCTCAAGGCAGGTCGAGCGCGCAGCCTTTCTCCCTCTGCCCCCTATAGTATTACTTAAGATCAGGTTGTTGCGTTGCCCGGTAATAGTTACACTTGCACTTTCGTGACAGCGGCGGCGAGCGCTACTTCAACCGACTTTCCCGCCTCGGCGCAGAACGATCTAGCCTCTCCGTTACCGTTCTTTAGCGGAATTCTGTGATCTTGGTGTCTAGGGTTATAGTTTGGGAAGTGGAAGGCTTGTCAAGTTAAGACTTGGACACGTTCGAAGTTTTTCATCTCCTGCTTACTGATGTGATTATCCTGCGCGAGATGTGCATGGAGATATTATGGAAATTTCAATCGATGTTGTCCCCATCTTGGATGACTCTCCGCTTTCGAATTCTGGGGCACAGGTGATTTTCAAGGTTATGTAAGTCGAAGGAGGGAGAAGGATTGCACAGTTTCGGTTGTAGATCTTTTGTTTCTTTCGCACTAATAATAATAATAGTGTCGAAGTCCTGATTGCCAGAACACACACGTTCAGGACGAGAGAAGGGGAGTTTTAGTTTTCTTCTTGCCCCGTCGCCTCCGACGTAACCTAAAACCCTAAGGCCGGCCCGGTTACGCCGCTATGGAGTAACTGTGCGGGGCGGGTGGATCGGCGTTGGAGAATCGAGGAGGAAAAGAAGAGAGGATTGTGTTTTTTTCGTCTTGGGACCGTCAAGCCAGACTCGTCAGTAGGGCTATATAGATGACGGCCCCTGCCCTAGACACACACGGAGGTTAAGAGGAAATAGCTTGGAACTTGTATATATACGAATGAGATTGGAAATTAGGACTTGTGAGAAAGAATTAAGGAGATTAGACCTCTGGTGGCGCTGGCGAACACTAAGTCGCGCTCCCGTGGTGGGGCCGGGACGTCACAATAGTAGTAATAATAATAATAATAATAATAATAATAATAATAATAATAATAATACGTCTTTATTACCTTACCATCAGCATAAAATTAACAAAAAATAAACCATGCTAAAATTATATGAGCTTATTTGCACGAAGAGATGTAGGGGGAGTTCAAAATGCAAAATGAAGCCTGTTATTGTACAACTCTAGACGGGAAAAGTCGAATTTTTTCCGTACAAAATGGCGGCGCTGGAGCCGTGATACGCAACATCTTGCCGAACGAGGTTTTCCACGGTTTCAAAAAAGTTTTATTTTCTACATGGCTAACACTGAAGAGGTAGGTAAATATGGATATCCATGGACATTCATTCGTGTCGAAATGGTGAACGTTCGGGGAAAAAGTGCCATTTTTGTTTTTACAAAAGTGTCAATTGCAAAGAATATGCTCAACGTATCGCAAAATCGGTATGTGCTTCTTCAGCTTTTGGCATGTAGAAAATAAAACTCTTCGGTTTTTTGTCCCAGGTCAAACGGTATAGCCGTGTTGTTAACGACTTCTTCGGCCGTAAGTTGTACAATAACAGGCTTCATTATCTCCTTCAAAAAAATTGCCGAAAATGACTATAACTTTGCTTCGTCCAAAGTGACCTAACCCCTAAATTAGCGATATCTGTGACATTTGAAACGCTACCAAGTCGTTATAACACTTACATGGTAGAGGGGATAGATAAAACAGCAATTATGTCTCTAATTGCTCTAAAGGAGACTAATTCTATATTATTCCTTTCTTCTCACTTGCGAAAAACCTTCAGCATTCGCCACTAGGGGAACTTCCCCTAATAAGTGATACTCAGCAATTCGCTGTTCTTAAGTCTAATCCTGAGAATAATAACAAAATACTAATAATAATAGAAAAGGAATATAAATACTAACAAGTTTAACCCGGGGAATAATAGAATACTAATAATAATAGAACAAGAATATAAATATTAATAATAATAAAAAAAGAATATAAATACTAAAATGCCTAACCCTGAGAATAATAACAAAATTCTAATAAATAGAATGAAATAAAATACAAAGTCAAGCATGAAACAAACGCATTGCAGAAGGCTCGTTCAACCTTACCACGAGGTTAATAGCACTGCTCGGTATCCTGGTAGGGCTGTTCCAACGGGTTTCCAAAGAATCCGGGGAAAAAGTGTCGCTCGTTATGTTACCTTGCCAATTTTTAGAGGTACATAGATCGAAGGAGAAACTCGAATGGCTAATGTGGCCATTTAAGGCTCGCGACAAAGTGGGTTTGTTTTCCCGGTGCCTGCGCTGTCATTTTTGTAAATTCTAGTTATTCGCGGCTGGCGTACCTTAGCAGCCCATAATAACGTTGTTTCCCGTTATTAACGACGCGGTATTGTGTAACGCCGATTATGCGCGCGCCTCCGTGTACGCGTCGAATTACAGCCACCCACGGTTTCTACACAGCGGCCACGCTTAATTTCAATAATCTTTCCCGCGTTTCGCTAAGCTCCTAGCGAGTGACAGTATATTTAGACGCGTCGGGGCGCGAATAGACTCCGCTGGGTGCACGTCGAGTTAAATAAAGATGCGCGTGCTGCAGCCACGAACTCTCGTAATATCCAGCTGCTCCGAACTCTCAGGCTGCTCTGCGACTGTGATAGAAACTTGTTTAAAATCAGGATTGAAGATAAAGCTGCGGGGAACTGGCAGCAATTGCAATGAAATTGGATTAGAAAGTGTGATGGAAATTTGTTTAGTATTGTAGTAGGACTGACAAATGGACCTATGAGAAAGCTACCAACCCTCAAGGATCTGAAACTGAGTTTATAGTTTGAAGATTTTAATTGTTAAAGGAAAGTAGCTTTATTTCTATTGGGTATATTTTATTTCTTGTTATTGTTTTGTAAGGTTTTTTAATTGGGTATTTAATAGTGAGTAGTATGATTATTTTAAATTTTCTGTAGCTTTTGTTTTTTAGGCCTAAAATGGAACTATGGCTTGGTAATTTTTGCAAAATAAAGATCACAAAATTATGAGGTCCGTACTGCGTTTAACTAAGTCATTTTGAGGGTTGGTAGCTTTCTGTGTAACTAAACACAAATAAAGCTGCAGCGAATTGGAATTCCTAGCAGGGATCGAAAAAGTTCTGGAACTTTTTCAATAGGTTCCATTTAAAACAATGACCGCGGAACTTTTTTAAAAATCTTCTCACATTATAGGTTCTCAGAAGAACCGATAAAATAAAAGTTCTTGAAAATAAAAGTTCTAGTTGGAATGGAACTTATAAAATATAAGAATAAAAATTACTCTATAACAGGAACAGATATTTTGTTCACCGATATTAAAAAAGTTCTCAATCGTTGTAACAAATACTAAATACTATTCAATGGATAGTACTACAAGAATATTAAATAATTCTTACAGTTAAATTGATATTCTGAATGTGTTATTTATATGTAATACTTACCTACATAGATGTTTTAGAATCGTTACAATAAAAGTTCCATGAAAACAAATTATATTAGAACGTTTATTGACAAAATTTTTCATAATGTAAAGAAAAGTACTATTAGGTACGAGTTTTATTTAACAATATAATATCATATTCTTCAAATGTTTATTTAATAAAAGGTATGAAAATCATAATATAATTAATGGTTTCATAACAAGTATTGATCAGAAAAGAGAGCTTGTCAATAATATATAACATACTATGTATGTTTTACAATTCAGCGTGATAGTATTTTATAACTATAATACATTATCGCATTTAATTTAATTTTAGAAGCAAAACATTTTCTAAGTTTGTTGGACTTAAATTATATCTATTGTCGTTTATTAAATAAACACATGAAGAATATGATAGTATATTGTTAAATAAAAGTAGTACCTAATAGTTGAGTACTTTTCTTTATCTTTTGAAAACTTTTTTAATAAATGTTCCAATGTAACTTGTTTCCATGGAACTTTTATTATATAGGTTCTAAAATATCTGTTCCATGAGAACACTTTTTAAAGAAGTTCCTGAAGGTAGCATTCGTTTCAATAAAAATTCCACAGGAGCAGATATTTTCTTAATCGAAACAAATAAGTTCTAACAGAATTTTTTAAAAACGAGGGTTCGACAACTTTTTCGATCCCTGATTCGTAGCACTAAACGTACCATGCCCGGTCAAATGACCGGTTTTGAAATTCGATTAAATATTTTGTCCATTTGACTTTATGACAATTTATTTCCTTACCGGTCACCTGGCCGGTTACGGTAGGAATAAGTACCAATATATACAGTGCCGGTACGTCGTGTGTTAACAACAAATTGCAATAAAATTACTTTAAGAACTGTGAGAGAAATGAGCCTGAAAATTAAACCGAATTAAAACAAAACTCGTGGGTTTTCAAGGTCTTTTTTGGAGGAAAAGGTGAAAGGTGGGATAGAAGGGGCAAGGTCCAAGAAATTATTTCTCAAAATAGGAATGAGGTTTGCTGACACAGCAATTTGTACTGCAGAGGTTTGGGTTCGCCATTAATTTCCACCGATTGCACTTGAAGTTTTGTTCAAACACCGTTATTATGACTGTTTGAAGAATCTCGATTAGGTAGGTACTCGAGGGTGGCACTCGAATCTTTCGACTGCTTCGAGGACTACTGAAAAAAGATCGATTCTAACGTGATTCGTCATTCAGGAGTCACTATAGTGATCCCATATTCGAGGTAATTATGCGTTGGCCGTCTCGTGGGATCGCTTGGCCGGTATAAATACCGATTGTGTCACTGGGATGCACGAGCAGTGATCTCATAGCAGTCTTGGGTGCTTCCGAGAAGCTCGAATTCGCGAGCTTTCGTCGCGGAAACTTGACTCGGCCGTAGACATTGGCACCTCTCGCAAAACGGTACAGCTCCTCTTGCACAGAATCGTCGAAGCACGGTACTCGATGATTTTGAGGGGGTATTCTACTTTTAAGACGGCCAAACAAATGGATTTTTTTTTTAAATTTTGTTAAAGGATGTACCTACTCTTAAAAATAAAAAAGGTGATATGGAAAACTTTAAACGCGTTTCTCTCAGAACCATGTTTTTCTAAATATTACCATCATATCTTAAGACTTGACGGATTCATCACAGTTTTTTGTGCACCTTAAGTGCACGTGTCGTTATCGTCCGCACGAAAATTAATTCATAATAATGTTTTTTCTCAGTATTTTTAGTCCGCGAAAGATACGAAAAACATGAAAAAAATCGATAGTCAAACTTCAAAGTGAGGTAATTTTTTTAATAGTCCATTTTTTCCTTTATTTTGGTACGGAGTATAACCAAACTCGTTCTAATTAACAACCACTTTGGCATTTTTATTTCAAATCAACAGAATACCCGAAATTACGGCAACCATGGGAAGACTTTTTTTTAACCAATGCGTGCAAACGCTTGCACTGCCACAAATTTGAATTGTTTCCCTCTTAAAAAAATTTGTAAAATCTACTGAAACATGGACACATATATGAACCAACGTTTGACGGAAACAATTGTATGGATGCTTTATAAAAAAATACCAAAAATTGTGTAAAAAAAGCGCGTTCTAAACTAGAATACCCCCTTAAAATTCTTTGAAATGGGGAAGAATTCTCTGAAAATTGAATTATCTGTCACAGCCATCACAGAGCAAATGCTTCTTATATATAGCTTCTTATATATTAAAACATTCAAACGGTGTGCAATTTTTTATGCGACAGATCGACGCTCTAAGTGGCATAAGCTTTTGCAAAATAGCCCTTCAAGTTGTCAAACTTTATATCATTATATCATTACAAAGATCCACGATAGACAGTGACACGGTAATCTTTGTACATGATCGTATAAACCCATACAGCACACTACGTTGCAGAAAGGTTGCAGTTACGTTGCGGTGCAACATTGTAACATTGCATGAAATATTTCTGCAGTGTTTCCGAGATGTTATAGGCAATTCTCCCGCAACGTTTCGGAGATTTTACAGCAACTTTCTCGCAACGTTTCGGAGATTTTACATGAGGCCCACCTTGTATCGCACGGAATACGTCAACGCGTATTTTTGAGATCTTATACTTTCAGTTATAAACGGGACAAGTCCTATAGTTTACATAAAGCATACAATCAATTGAGCTTACATCGTCTGCTACTTTTTGCACTAAATTATCATAAATTATATTATGTTACACAAAGCGTAACCTAATACACACTGTATATTGGGTATACTACGATATTATACTAAATCTATATACTAAATCGATATTATAACAGTTTTTCAGCCCTGGTTACTTCGGGACCTTTGTTGTAAAATCTCCGAAACGTTGCGGGACAATTGCTATAAAATCTCCGAAACGTTGCGACAAAGTTGCTGTAAAATCTCCGAAACGTTGCGGGACAATTGCTATAAAATCTCCGAAACGTTGCGAGAAAGTTGCTGTAAAATCTCCGAAACGTTGCGGGACAATTGCTATAAAATCTCCGAAACGTTGCGAGAAAGGTTGCTGTAAAATCTCCGAAACGTTGCGTGACCATTGCCGAAACGTTGCAGGAGTAATATTGCACCGCAACATTGCTGAAATGTTGCAGGAATCTTCCTATGCCCGCCCCTGTGCAACATTGCACCGCAACGTAACTGCAACCTTTCTGCAACGGAGTGTGCTGTATGGGAAATAATGTTACAAGAAAAGTTTATCGCTCACCATGCGCAAATGGGAAATCGTCCCAAAGAAATGTCGCTTTAATTCTGCCCTATGCCACCGTGTTTCTCGTTCAAATCTCAAACACCATTCTTTTGCGTAACACTGCGGCACTTTAGCCGAATTCTCCCAATGCTCGCACCTCTGTAATCATCGCGATCCGAGTCGGTTTCCGCTAATGAGCAGGACGTGACCGTGGAGTTCGTGACCCGGCAACAATTCGCTTGAATTATTGAGAATCTCGTTACCGCGGCGAGCAGATTCCTCTATCGATTCCCAGCGGCGAGCCGCAACATTCCCTCACAGGCTTCTTCAAGCTTTCATGACGCCGATTGATATCTTGCACGATAGCGGGCCGAAGCAGTTCCGATTGCGGATAAGCTATCACGAGAAATAGTAACGGGCTACAAGTCGAGTGGTAAAAGTAGCGAGGGGCTTGAAGCTTTGCACCTTGAAGCTCTTGCGACAGGGCAATCTAGTCTTCGAGGAAAATGACGTGGAAAAGTAGGCGGGCTGGAGCCAATAAACTCGGATCCCAGATAAGGTATCCTGAGAACTAGTAACGCAACTGTACAGTGAAGGCGGCGAGAAACTTCTGAAAGTTCCTATAACGTAGATATTTTGTCTTCGGGGGAAATAAAATTAAAAAGGGGGGGGGGGGCTTATTACGCTGCGTTAAGTTTCAGAATTTTTGGGGCGAAATTAGAAAATAAAGGACAAAACTTTTATAAGGGCTTTATTCTACGTGTTTTATAGTACCTACACATATAAAGAGAAATTGGGACTATTTTTTTAACAAATTAGCGCTGCTGGTGCTCTCACATTCTTGCGGTTTTTGAAAAGACACTCCCCACGGCTGGCAGTAGAAGTCCCGTATACTTTCACGTAGGATAAAAAACCGAAAGTGAGCAATATTTACATGACATTTACTACAGAAGTACATAGCCATTTGTCAAAATATTGATTTTTGTGAAAATTGTGGACATTTGAAGAGAATACAAGTTTTAGCCGAAAAAATTTACCAAAAATTGTGCCTAAAATTGCCGGCAGCAGGAGTTTTTAATGAATTTTAAAATCCGTATGTAGGGTAAAGGCAGGTAATATGGAGCGGCACGTAATATGGAACTTCATAAAATTTCAATAACGAAATAACGAACTCTTCAGGCAATAGCGTATACTACATAGATCCCTAGACACAATAGACGATGATACTGACAATTGAGCACCAGTCGAGCATTCATTATTGAAAGAGAAACGTTTATATTTTTCGTGGGGTTTAAAAGTTTCTGAAAAGTGCATCAGACAGTTGAATATTGTAGTGAAGGTATGTTACAAATTATTATTTTGATATAATTTATCATTAAATATGTGTGGTCTTGATTTATCAACAATAGTTTACCAATAAAGTTACTTTCTTCTTAGTATAATTCTTAATTTCTTGTCGGAGCATGTGTGCAGGGATCGAAAAAGTTGTCGAACCCTCGTTTTTAAAAAATTCTGTTAGAACTTATTTGTTTCGATTAAGAAAATATCTGTTCCTGTGGAATTTTTATTGAAACAAATGCTACCTTCAGGAACTTCTTTAAAAAGTGTTCTCATGGAACAGATATTTTAGAACCTATATAATAAAAGTTCCATGGAAACAAGTTACATTGGAACTTTTATTAAAAAAGTTTTCAAAACATAAAGAAAAGTACTCAACTATTAGGTACTAGTTTTATTTAACAATATACTATCATATTCTTCATGTGTTTATTTAATAAAGGGTATGAAAATCATAACATAAGTAATTAATGGTTTCATAAGAAGTATTGAACGGAAAAGAGAACTTGTCAAGAATAATACCTAAATAACATTTTTTTATAACTTACATGAAACGAAATACATAGAAAATCTCTAATATAATATATAATATTTATATTTCAGTAATAGAATATATGAATATACATCTATGTATTATTATACTATTTATGTTTTGCAATTCAGCGTGACAGTATTATAGCTATAATACATTATCGTATTTAAACACTTTGAAATCCGTGGATCTAAAAATATTGCAGTTGTAGAATTCCATCGTATTGGAACGTCAATAATAGATTTAATAAATCCCATATTTGAAACGAGATGCCTAAAAGTGTGCAAATAAATAATCAGGAGTGTTTGGAAATCTCGTCATCTGAAAATCATTCACAATCAGAATAATTGTATACAGATTTTGAGCGGACTCTCTAATAATTGGTTCCACAATTACTCGGAATTCTTTTGGATCTAATACTTCTAACAGTGCGAATGGACGGTTATCTTATATTGAAATTGCTTGCAGGTCATAATTATGTGGAGAATTTCACATCATAAATATTTTGTTTCTTGACCATCATCGTTGGTTGTAGTACTATCCATTGAATAGTATTTAGTATTTGTTACAACGATTGAGAACTTTTTTAATATCGGTGAACAAAATATCTGTTCCTGTTATAGAGAAATTTTTATTCTTATATTTTATAAGTTTCATTCCAACTGGAACTTTTATTTTCAAGAACTTTCATTTTATCGGTTCGTCTGAGGACTTATAATGTGAGAACATTTTTAGAAAAGTTCCGCGGTCATTGTTTTAAATGGAACCTACTGAAAAGTTCCAGAACTTTTTCGATCCCTGCATGTGTGTACGTAATATGGAACATACCGAGTAACATAGATGAAATTGATAATGATGACGACGACGATGATGTGGATGCTTATTTTGCGATGGTAATTATAAAAATAATGACAATGAAAAGTAGATCCAATGTATTCGCTGCTTTCAGTGGGCACACAAAGAATGTGGGACTTCAACGTATTAGTCACGTGCCCAACGTGTAGGAGACGCAGAAAGCAGGAATAAATTCCAAAAATTTCCTCTACTTAGATTTATTATCTTCATTTTTAGTAAATAAAAGAGTAAAAATTTTTTAGATTTCTTTACAAATTTCCTAGGTGTTCCATATTAGGACTCATTTTTTCGAACGGCCGATTATCACTCTTTTCAGTTTTTTTACTATAATTGCATAATAATTGGATTTTTTTACATTTCACTATGTAAATATGATTTTGCAATAGTTCCTTCGTCCCCTCATGTCAGTTTTATTGAAAAAAAAAAATTCCCCTACGTTTGACAAGCTTTTGAAATCAGATGTTCCATATTACCTGCCTTCACCCTACTTCTATAGATAATATATTATAGAAGATACTATTCAAATTTCAAGTAAATCGAATAAAAATTGTCAAGTTATGCTATTAGCCAATTTGAAAAGAAAAAAGTAATTCCGAGGGACAACGCATAACTGGGCCATTTTTTTTATATTTCTCTACAATATTTATACAATATATCCATTAATACATGCCCTAAACAAAAGAGGTATAGAAATAATTTTCAACCTCATAGTATCATATAAAAAAAATCGTCTAGTTTGGAGCTGTTTTGAGCTGTTTTGAGCGTCTCAGGGTGGCGCTTTAAGCGCCATTAAGGGGGTACAGGACTATTGAAATCTCGAAAAATCGATTTTTTTATTATTAATGCTGAATATTTGCAACAAAGTTGCACGAAGAAATGCGAATAATTACGGAAATTATAGCGCTGAACGTAATTGCGTGCCGTTTAGTAACGGCCTCGCATGGCGGTATTGACGTAAGGGCCTTCACTTTGGAACCGTTTATCTTGAAACTACATTTTCAAACACCGTGTACTTCGAAACTCTCGAACAAATGAATATTTTCACTTGAAATTTGAACTGGCGCCGTAGAATTCCTTTCTCTATCGTGCGCTACTTCCGCATCAACATTGGATGTTTGTGAAACATTTTACAGCTGATTAAATTTGATATTTTTTTGCAAAGCTGTAGGGAAAAAATTGATTCGTGTGTAGCTTTCACAATTTCCGTTTAAATTCGTCAGCAAAGTTGCACTTCGCAGGTTTTAGTGGAGAAATTACTCCCAAAGCATTTTGCTTTTAGATGAGTGGTTCACCATGACGGGAAAATCTTTAGCGGCAAATAACTTGAAAAATTTTCAACATTACGCCAATTTTTTTTTTTTTAATTTACTTGTGAAAGCTGGCATAAAAGCCTGTGAAAAGTGTCGGTATGGTGATTATTTGGTATCTAAGCAATCGAACCGAAAAGAAACCGTCGATTTCAGTCGATCAATAGTCCTGAACCGCCTTAAGTGAAATACTCTCCTCGAATTCGTCCACAATAATTCGCGCAGCTAAAGTGACGTAAATAAATCTTCGAAGCTTCAAATTCGCTTCGAGGTCTTTATCCAAATGACAAGGTATATAGGACATAGTTACGGTTGAGTTTCAGGCGATACTGAGTTTTGCTTATCTACGGCTCGCGACCTTCAAGGGACTTAACATCTCCCAGCAATTAGCAGTCTATTATGACAGGTCACGCGTGGTGGTGCAATTATTTTGCAACGTTATCGCTGTGCTCGTGTCGATAAGGTTAAATTCTTTCGGCGCAGCTTGGTTCTCCACCAGGCGTCGATGAAACAACAAGTGTATCCAAGGCTGAGGACTATTATTACAGTAGAACAGGAGGCAAGCGACAGGAATCGTAGGAACTGTGATCGGCGAAGGTTTGTCGCAGGTAATCCGAGATTTATCGCACTCCTCGACCGCTGCATCTCTTGGTCCCCATCCAAGGTGCCGTGGCCTCAGCTACCCAGATGCAGTCACTTTCATTTTTACTATCTACTGTGCGTTACAACCTGCTTCTCCAGTGTGCGAAATCATTTTTCACAAAAGATAGACGTCGATGGTAGCGATCTTGGTCGATCTTCTCGCCTCGAGCACACCCGTCGCGGAGCATTTTTAATATTCCCTGGAGTGCGCGCCGCGGTGCGCCACATACAAATGCTGTGGTTCGAGAAGGAAGAGATCTTGGGTAGTAGTGATCTACAGCAAATCGGAGAGAATTTCACGAGCGTAGAGTGGTGGTCGAAAGAGAGTTCAAATTGTGAACGACGACAGAAGCATTGAGTTAACCCTCCGTGGCCACATGGGGTTCACTGCACTCCAGTGTCATTTTTCAGTTTCACCATTTTCGTATTTTTTAGTCTTTTAAACTTTGAGCGATTATTGACTCGTACTCGAATAGTCTTTTCCTAGAAATGTAAATGTTAATATAATGAAATTTGTAGTTGAAAAAGTAGTTGTGGAAAGAAGCGATTTTTTTGGTTAAAGTTTACCAAATTTGAATGTCTAAAAACTTTAATATTAAGGTCTATACCCCGTGTGGCCAGGAGGGGTTAAATACGAACAAGTCGTAGGGTAAAGAGTACAATGGTTGGCCACTTAAGTAAGAGTGTCACATAAATAGTGAATTATAAGTGTGAATTTAGTAAATTTGAAATGAAAATCAATATAAATAAGTACGAAAAAATCCTGATAATTTAAAAATAAATAGAGTTTATAAAAAAAACAAGAATTTATAGAAATATACAAAAAATGTGTTGACTACGAAGAAATATAGTTATTGGCATGGTCATGACAGTAGTTGTCCGATCGATTCGACAGTGATTGGCCGCTATTTGACACATAATATAACCTAAAAGAAAATGTTATATGATTTGATGATAGAAATGGGATTAAAATTATTCAATAAAAATGGATATATCTTATGTATGCTTGTATGATTTGTTCATCTGTATATTTTTTCCCATATTTATCACCTTTTTTACTTTTGGCATTTTTTACTGTTGGGTAATTCAGTTCTACTAAAAAATTCAAAATTTCTTCAATTTATCTACTAGGATTTGAACTTCAATTTAATTAAATAAATTCAGTAATCAAATTAAATTTGACTAATCCAATTAATTCAATCAAATTTCATTTTTAATTCCAATTTAATTAAATAAATTTAATAATCAAATTGAATTTGAATGCACCAATTAAAATTCAAACCAAAAGAAACTTAAAATATAACTATACAATGTAACATCCCTAATAGTATTTCTTCTTTTTATATAATTTATTGTACTATAATTATGTCGATGTTGAATCTTTTTTTAAAAAATTACCGTTTCAACACCGCTAATGAATAGGGGGCCAATAACTGTTTTACCCTTATCATGGTTATAAAATAGTTATAATATATGTATAATTTTAACAAATAAATAATTTCTTTATAAAGTTTTAACCTTTATTTATCAATATATACAGATAATGAGAGATGTAGATATCACAAATACATTAAAATATTCGAAAACTTTCAACTGTACTCTTATGATTTTTTTATTGAATCGCTGTAATTTTCAAGTTGCAAAACCGAGTCATCCTATCTGTTTTTAAATATAATCACAGTATATAATGAGTGGAGAAATATTGATTACATCCGAAGCAAGAAAGTACAAGGAAATGGAATACGAACATGTTCATTAAAATAAGTATAACATTGGTATTTCGTTATATTTTTTTATTTCTCAAAATAGTGAATCAAAATAGTAAATCACTGTCAGGTGGCCAACCACTGTACTCTTTACCCCTATCCGCGTTTCAGATTTTCTTAAATTTTCTTCTCGCGCCCCAAGAGCTTCAGAAAAATACTCACTTCTCAGTCTCCCATTCACCTCGTTCCCTCCACCGCGCTCGCAACACCCCCCACCCCACCCCCCCCCCCCCGAATCCCCCCAGTCGCCGTCGCAGCCTCTCCAGCGGAAACCAGTCTCTCCTGTTATCGACCAGCGTCCACCGTCCCGAATATCCCCGTCAAGGATATCGGTCAAGTATCATCGAGCGTATGCAAATGATGAGCGATTATCAGCGGGGCTGCATTAATTCGCAGTCGCGCACGTCGGCTGTCGCGGCGGCGGCCGGCGAATCGAAACATTCAGCCGGCCGGCGTATATTGAGGTCAGTGGTTTGTCCATCCTATCGTTAATGACGATTCCAGCGCCGAGACACACAGCTTCTACGCAGGCACGAGCGTGCAGGCGGGCTCCTTGCGTAACCCACGGGCGGGAGAGCGACCGCGGGAGCCGACCGGGCCCGTTTTCTGCGCCCCGGCCCATTATAATGTATACAGTTTTCGCAACATTACTCGCCCGAGGTATTTCGCTTGCTCGGCGCGTTTTCGACTTTTCGTTTTGCAAGCGAACGGGTGGCGATCGCGATCCGCCGCGGCCCAGACGGGCCCCGACCGGCTCCCACTTGGCACGGAAATCGGTACCCTATCGGGCCCCGCGACCCTACGCCGCGCCGCGCCGCGCCGCGCCGCGCGCTGAAAGCGTAAGCAGCAGGTTTCGGCAAGTGTATCGCCGCGAGAGAGTTTTACTCGCTGTCGCGACTCGCCGATTCAGCCGGGGATCCACATGGAAGTTGAGGGGTTATACCTAGTCAGGCGGCCGAAAAGAGCCGAATGTTTGTGATTTTTTTTTTGCAAAAGCAGATGCATATATTTTTACAGAATTTTTTGCATTTGAAAGAGCAACATTTAAAGAACATTTGGTAATTTTTTCGTGGATAAATAATCACGTTTATAGTAAAGTAACAACCAAGATCCAAGAAGTCTTTTTAAAAATTTGGCTTTGCGGTGAGCACTGCCATTCGAAACCAGATTATCTAAAATCAAAAAACAAAAATGATTTCGTTAGTATATTAATGTATCCTCAGATTAACGGAGGGAATTTCCGAAATATTAATTTAAAATAAAATGGTGGCTATTTAAAGGTGAAATCCTGATTTTTTTCGTGCAAAAATCAAGCGAAAATATCAAGATTTCAAATTTAAGTAGCCGCCATTTTATTTTAAATTAATATTTCGGAAATTCCTTTTGTTAATTGGAAAATACATTAATATACTAACGAAATCTTTTTTCTTTTTTGATTTTAGATAATCTGGTTCCGAATGGCAGTGCTCACCGCAAAGCCAAATTTTTAAAAAGACTTCTTGGATCTTGGTTGTTACTTTACTATAAACGTGATTATTTTTCCACGAAAAAATTACCAAATGTTCTTTAAATGTTCTTTATGTTCTTTAATGTTCTTTATAATATATGCTTCGCTTTTTCAACAAAAAAAATCACAAATACTCGCCTCTTTTCGGCCGCCTCACTAGATATAACCCCTTAAGCCTCTCTAGTAGCATTTCTAGGTGGCATAACTTTGGGATTCCTTGACCATCAAACTGCCCAGTGTGGAAAAATTAGCTTTAATAGATCCTTAAGTCGGGGCTCCACTTGGGAGCTTTGCTAAACTATGCTAAGTTTTATAAATTAGCTTAAATACATCCTTAAGCCGGGGATCCACTTGAAAGTTAAGCTAACCTGTGGTATGCTATGATAAGTTTGAAAAAAATAGCTTCAATACATCCTTTTCCGCAACAAACTAAGCTAGGCTGTGCTATGTTTTTTCAGAAGCTAAGTTAGCTCGACATAGCTGTATTTCCGAAAAATCGCTCGCGAGGGAACCTCGTGCTGCGTCGACGTAACTTTGCTTCCGAAAACAATAAGTATACCACAACTAAGCTTAACTTTTGGTGGAAACGGTTCAACAAGCAGAGTTGGGCATTATTCGACTAAATTGTTATTCGACTAACCTTCGAATACGAATTTCGAATAAATGAAGTTATTCGTGACTAACGAATAAATTTTTAGTCGAGTAACAATAAGTTTTTATTCGATGGACTCGACTAAAAATTTCGACTAAAGTGAAGTTATTCGAGAATGACGAATAAATTTTTAGTCGACTAAATTTGTATTCGACTAAATTTTTAGTCGACTAACTTTTTAGTCGTTATTCGTTCCTCCTTATTCGTTAGTCGGAGGATCTTCGTGGCGACTAAGCGTCACGAATAGGCCGCTTCGGCTAGAGTCCCGTCCCCACCTCGGCCCGGCCCGAGTCGGGCCTCGGGAGTCGAGCCGGGGCGGCTCGGGTCAGTGATGCCAGATTCGGGACGGGAGCGCTCGAGAATTTCCCCCACCTTGCATGCACACTAGGCCGGAGCTGCGTGTGTGCATGCGCCGAGCTCGCGGCCACGCAGCTACGGCGTAGCGTGCATGCGAGGTGGGGGAAATTCTCGAGCGCTCCCGTCCCGAATCTGGCATCACTGGCTCGGGTTCTGACCCCCACTTATTCGTGTCGTTTAGTCGCCACAGCGGGCCTTCGACTAAACGAATAACGAGGAACGAATAACGACTAAAAATTTAGTCGACTAAGAATTTAGTCAACTAAAAATTTAGTCAAATACAAATTTAGTCGACTAAAAATTTATTCGTTATTCTCGAATAACTTCACTTTAGTCGAAATTTGTATTCGAATTCATCGAATAAAATCTTAGTCGAATAAAAATGTAGTCGAATAAAAATTTATTCGACTAATGCCCAACTCTGTCCATAAGGATATGTTGGAGCTATGTTTTTCAAACTTAGCGTAGCATAGCATAGCTTAGGCTTAGCTTAGCTTCCAAGTGGATCCCCGGCACACTAGGACACGAGTAGGACCTTGGGGAACCATGGGGCAAGGGAAGGTGTCGATGAGAGATCACCAAAGTGGCTTTAAATGGTAATTCAGATCTCCTATTACTAACTGATCTCTAGAGTACCAAAGTATCCGAGCTGTCCTTAGCTCCCAGCGGTCCGAGGTATGCTAATAGAAAAGTATCACGACACCTCAAAGATTAAAGACTCTGCACAGCAAATGACCACTATGCTCGGCACACTCCAGTCTCTCACAAGGGAACCCTGCGAACCCGGACTCACCGATTAGAACGCAACTTTGTGGGTTTATAGAGTGACTCAACACAAGAATAACAGTGTGTTTCATTTGGGCCCTATCGCCCTTTAAGGGGGTGAAAACTAACCTCAAAGTAAAATTGGCACTTCCACTTCTTCGCGTATAACTCTCAAAGTACAACAGACAGAAAAAAATCTTTCAAACATAAGTTTAATGACGCAATAAGCGCTACATACTTGCGACAACAAAATTTTAAAAAGAGTTTAAAAGAAAAATACCTTAATGAAAAACAAAAATTTTCAAAATTTTGTTAATGCAAGTTTGCAGCGCTTATTGCACCATTAAAATTTTGTTTGAAACATTTTTTTCTGTCTGTTGTACTTTGAGAGTTATACGCGAGAAAGTGGAAGTGCCAATTTGACTTTTTGAGGTTAGTTTTCACCCCCTTAAAGGGCGATAGGGCCCAAATGAAACACACCGTTGTTCTTGTTTCGAGTCACTCTGAAAACCCACAAAGTTGCGTTCCAATCGGTGAGTCCTTGTTCGCGGTGATCCCTTGCCAGATCGATCTATTAATTTCTAACGCGTTTTCCTCGTAGATGATGGTTTTTGTATCAGGCTCGCAGACTCCGCGACCGTGTACACTGCACAGGCTTATGATAAATGACGACGCCCATTCAAGTCCGTTGTCGAATGGCCTTGACGAGAATTCTCGCGCCGGCCGAGTTGTATTGAAAGCGAAATTCAACGGGTTACCAAACCGTCCGTCCAGCTGAGCACGGTGGGTGGGATCTACGCGCGCGCACACGCGGCCATCTACGCGTGCACCGTCCCGCGGCCCGTGTCTCAGGGACGTAATTAATCATTGGCACCCACGGCATAGAAGCGGGCAATTATACTAGCACAGTTCCTCCGCGTCCTCCAGATGCTCGGCGAGGATATAATTTTCCGCGGAGCGGGGAGCGTCGAATCGAATTCCTTGGTCGGCGCTCACCTTAGTCATGCTCGATGTCGTTTGTAAAAGCAAGTAGCGTTGGATAGAAGTGGATTAAAAATATATGTGGTTAATGTTAGTGCGTCCCCCGGGTCGCTTTTGACCCAATTGTACTCTCGTTTCTTTAATCCTACGCTACGTGCCCGTGGTCATCTTTGACCCACTCACTTTTTCATTTTGTTACGAGTTCCCCAAATTTTGAAAAGGGTGTAAGGAAATTGTTGCTAATATGTGTAGGTATTTCTCAGTTTCTGGGATCGTGTGTAGGTGAACTGAAGGCAGTAGCAGGGTTAATGATAAAGTAGCGTGGGATAGAAGGGAATTAGAAGAATTGATAGAAGAGTAGAATAGATAAATGGGTAGAATTGAATTAGAAAAATGCATAGACGGGAAATTAGAAAAGTGTATAGAAGGGAATTTAGATGAATGGATATAAGGAAATTAGAAAAATATGTGTTTAATTCCAGGTCAGTTTAATAGGTTTGTCATTTCTTTCTTTCACACTGTTTCTTTATTAACTTTATTAACTTCACATAATTTAGATTGAATTTCGACCGTAAAAATTGTTCTAATTAAGAGAGATGATTTCGGCGCAATGGTTCGGTCTATTAAGGGGGGAGCCCTATTTAGGAAGGCTGGGAATAAGGTGATCCTTGGGAATTTTGTTTCTATGAAACTGTTAAGCGGATCTTTTCCAAACTTTCAGGATATTTTAGTTCAGATTCGAACAATAAAAATTAATTTTTACGTTACAAAGTGTTCGGTAGAAATGGAGATATATGAACACGTTCGTTAGGACTTATACTAGAAATAAGAAAATCCTTGGTTTTTTTATTTCAGGGAAGAAATAGAGCCACCGTTACACCCGCCAATTTGCAACTCCGGCGCGCGAGTCCTAACAAACTTGTTCATATATCTTCATTTCTACCGAACACTTTGTAACGTAAAAATTATTTTTTATTGTTTGAATGTGAACTAAAATACCCTGAAAGTTTGGAAAAGATCCGCTTAACAGTTTCTTAGAAAAAAAATTCCCACGAATCACCTTATTCCTAGCGTCCTAAATAGGGCTCCCCCTTAAACAATTAAATAAAAGCTATTTAGCAATTTTAAGAATTTTTATAAAATTCCAACGTTTCGGTCAATGATTATGACCATTCTCAAGGAAAGTTAGATAAAAAGAAAAACTTATTAACTTCACGCGTGGAATAAATAATAATACTGATAATAACATTGAATAATAAAAAATGTCAAAGATTGTGTAAATTACTATAAATAGTAAGTATTCTGCGACATTCCTCTATAACCAGGAGCACATTCTTCTTCCAACTTGAACGTCACAATAGAGCCTTCTAGGTCAACACTCCACTCTCTCAAACTCAACCTCCAAACTCTCCAATCAGCTGTAGCGAGAATAATATCAATCCTGCCGATCGGAGATACCAACGATCTATCAATTTCAAACGAGCGTATCACTTGGGCGATTTCGTTGGATAGCGTCAGTTGGCCGGTGCCGCAGGTGAAATTCGACCGCCATTGGAAATGGCTGGGGCGTGCTGTGCGCAGTGGTTCAAGGCCGGCTGCCGATTCATGGTCGGAACCGGTCGAATTGCGCGAGACCGATCGTGCTGCGTGTAATCCATAACAAAAATTCTTTTTGCTCGGTGTCGCAAGCGAAAGCACGCGGCGACTTTCGGGCCGATCTCGACCCTCGCTTCTAAGCCGGCGTCGACGCCAGAAATCGCCGCACGAATCGGTCACATTTATGTAACGACCTGCTAGAGCTTTACGTGGTCGCGCTAAGTAATACGCCCTCGTTCGCGTAACAAAGGAACTTAATAGACCGAACCAGTGCGCCGAAATCGTTTCTTCTAATTGGAACAATTTTTACGGTCGAAATTTAAATTGTATTATTTAAAATGGATGGCGAAACACTCACACCTACAACAAAAGAAAGTTTTTTCATGTCAATATCAAGACAGTTTGGACTTGAAACTTAGAAAGAAAAAAACTTAATAGACCGAACCAGTGTGCCGAAATCATTTCTTCTAATTGGAACAAAGGAACTTCGCTGAAAATGGAACAAGCGCGGGTGTTCGAACTCTGGGACACCGTTTCCCAGTTAAATTTTCACACGAAACCCTTCTAAACTCACGGAAATTTGCAACGCCCGACCTCGATAGTTTCTTTATTGTGTGCAGTCCACTGACGAACCTGTTTTAAAAAAATTTCAATTTTATTGTAAGATTATATACCAGAACTGTAAACTGTATGTGGCGGAACTCTAAACTTTATACGGCGGAAAATCAATTGAGAAACACTGCTCTAGGGAGACACGGTTCTCTAGTTTGTCCAAGCCATACGGTTCGTTTATTTATGATCGATTTTGAATAGGTTAAAGTGCTCTGGCACAGGAACACTTTGATTCGCGCGATGGTCTTCGCTGTGTAAAGTTTTGTGGAGGAACTTGGAAGGACATTGGTGTCAAATGAAGTCTCCAACTGTTTGATGTGTTTCTAAGGTAGTGTTACAAACAGGGATCGGCGGACTCCAGCTACCGCTGATGGAGGGGGAAACACCTACAGGAACAGTGGTAATGTTGCTGCGTGACTGATGCAGGCGCAGTTCACGCAGCATAACCACCGCTCCTGTAGCTGTTTCCCCCTCCATCAGCGGTAGCTGGAGCCCGCCGATCCCTGGTTACAAAATTTAGAGAGACTACAAAATTTAATTAGATGAATTCAGAGATCTGCAAATGTTTTGTTTCTTAGGTATAGTGGGGTTAGATTTTTAACTATTGATATAATAGTTTTGTAGTGGATAATTCGTGATGGGCCAATTGTGTGGCCATTTCCTTCACCTGATTTAAATCTATACGATTCATTTGTGAGTCACTGGAGACTAGGGTGGTCCTTATTTTTCAACTTTAAAATTTGTACTGTCTGACACTCTTAAAATTTTCTATTCAACAAAAACAAATACCTTCGTGTTTTTTATTTGTATATTTTGATATATAAAGGTCGCTCAGGGACTTTATATTCCGAATGTACCACAAGTTTGGCAACTGCGACTTTCCATAATTGTCACTTGTCAATTTTAATGAAGCTGGGCCCATGTTTACATATCAGAATCCGAAACCATGCTTTTATTTATGCGTTTAACAACCTGAATAAAATGTACGTCAGTTTTTGCGACTGCATCTGATTCGAGAGCTGCTGATGAGAGAAATTTAAATGTGCAAATATAAAACCTTATGCCACAACACAATACAGTACTCGTTATAAACCCGTTTCGTCTATGCGATGTGTGCCTGAATTTTAATGTTATACTCTTACTTAAAAGTTAATAAAATTATTTTGTCCTTATTGCAAAAATTTCTATCAATTTATACCAAAATAGTAATATTTTATTGCCATTGAGCGACCTATAAACTTTAATATATTTTAACAAAATTTTAGACGAAATTCTTTTAAACTATTTGGAAGCTTTTGAGAGGGTCAGAAGAAATTTTTAAAAACTTTATTTTTTACCATACATATAAGGACCACACTACTGGAGAGCCATACCGTAGTGGTGGAGAACTATCGATGGTTCTCACTATCGAAAACTATCGATGGCTTATTTTCACTATCGATAATTATCGGTATTGAAAATCGTAGGTTAGTCGATTAAAAAATAATAACAACTAAAATTCAGAATCCCAAATTTGATTTTTAATAATATTAATTATTAATGACCCAACTATCGGAAACTATCGATAGTGCCGACTATCGATATTTCTCCACCACTACCATACCGCGACCCATGAAATTACTTACAATTATTCAAAATTCAGTTCCTAGACCCTCTATGCCAACTTGAAAAAAAAAAAATCTTTCAGTACACAGGGTGGACCAGCAAAACCTACGACATTGAATATTTCGAGAACCATGGAAGTAAAAGAGAAATTCCCCCAATAAAAATTGAGTGATATAGAAGGAGCCATCGCAAGTTATTAATTTTTCTTCAGCTGCAATCGACTTTTCTCTTACTTCCATAATTTCGAAGATATTCGCCGTATTCTTATTGATCCATTTGCTCTATTCAGCAAATGATACTCCCGAAATCATTGGCTCAGGAAATTCACATTACGTTAATCGTTTGCTTCCAAACGCATTCGCTGCCCGCCACCAACGACTCGACTCTAACGCTTTCGTCGTTGGCTATTTCAAAGCTGAACGCGCGCCGCGCATAGAAATTATTCATTTATTGCAAAGGCTGATAATTTCTGCCGGGCGTGCACATGTGTCGGGACTATAAACTTCAGCTATTTACATAGCAGTTCACTTCATATGCATGTACGCGTGTATGAGCAAGAGCGGGAGCACGTCGATCACATTCGCCGAACCCATGTATGGGCTCGCGGCGCCGAAAGGTTCAACCGGTTCAGATAAAAATTCTAGGCATGTAGTGGTAGTAGATTACCAACAGGAGGGAGGACATTTGTTCACCAGTGGGCAGCTTCATACTTCCTATAAAATATGTGAACGGTATTTTTTATCGGCTAGGAACAGGAAAAATGGTAAAAGTCGTACCATTTTGATTAAAGCGTTCCTATTCCCCCATTTTTAACGATAACGTTTGATTTTCCAATTTTAAATGACTAAAACGACCGGTACAGTGGAGGCCGTTTTGTTGTACCTCTCTAAAAATCCAGTCGGACTTCAACGACACCCCACTTCAAAACTACCCATATTTTTCACTCCACAAAAATGTTAAATTATATCCCGAACATGAAAAAGTAGAATGCAAAAAACGAAATTAGAGAATATTTCATCGTTTCCTCAAGAAAATTCTGAAAATTCCCTGAAAAACAGCGCCCCAAATTAGAAAACCCTCTTAAATCGATGACAAAGTTTCGTGCAAAGAGTAAAAAGCGAACACCTTGCTTGGATTGTTTTCGAAATAAACAGAAGCAAGTGCCTCGGCGTGAAAACACGTCGTTGCCACTCGAGGTGTTAAAAGAGCAAAGGCGCGACTTCCATTTTACTTCATCACGCACCACGATGACCCTGTTGATCTTCCTTGTTTCAGGAACCCTTGAATCTGGTCCGGGTGAAAATCAACGCCCTTGATTCCGTCGAGAATCCGCGAAAGCGCCCTTAGAAGAAACGGAGCCAAAATGTCGATCGTCATGCAGTACGTGGACCGGCTCCACGAGATACTCGACAAAAATGCAGGTAAGCGTGCAACGAGTCCTAAAACCGAGCAAACTGACTCACAGCTTTGTTCCTTTAAATTCAAAGGAACAATTGCCCGTGAACAACTATCGTGCTGCTTTTATGCATCCATTTGCGTCATCCTCGCCTTTTCCGTCTGCCTGTTTCGCCAGTTCTATCGTTGTTTCATTCGCCAAATTGAACGCGCGGAAAGTTATGCTATACGCGACAAGACGCAACGTCAAGAACTTCAAAGTCAATTTTCTCAAAAATGAAGCGCGATATGAAAAAAAGTTACTCTTTCTTTTTGATTTATAACAAGTAAATAAGACGATAAAAAGGAATAACATTTTTTTGTTATTGCGCTCCTTTCTCATGAAAGTCGACTTTGAAATTCTTGACGATGCGTTCAGTCGCGTACGGGAAAACCTAGCTTAATGAAAATCACTGGCGATTTGACAGCAATGACGTTATGACAGCAATGGGCCGAGTGTAGAGGTTTGAAAGGGAGCTAATTCTGAATAATAATGGAAAAAAATTCTTAATACACTCCTCTGTTAGGTCGCGAAGTTTTCAAATCACCCTCATATAATAAGATGAACAAATGAAAGGGATAAACCACCGTAAACAAAATCAGGAAGCTATGCAAAAGTATTAAGACACTTGTTGTATTTGTAGAAAATGTGATACTTGGTAGAGATAGAATACTTTTCACGGCTTTCAATTTAAAAATTTTAAAAAAAATTTAAACCGACTTCAAAAAAATAAAATTGCACTAAAGAGAAAAAAATTATTTTTTCCCTTATTTAATCTGCGACTCTTATATTTTTTAAGTCGGCGCCAGATTTACGCAGTACAAATGATGAGGCACCGACTTAAAAAATATGAGTGTCGTAGATTAAATAATGGAAAAAAGTATTTCTTACTTTTTAGTGCAATTTTATATTTTTGAAGTCGATTTTAATTTTTTTTAAATTTTTTATTTTTAACTTTTTAGTTTTATATATATATTGGCATAACATGCTGGGGAGATATGCGCGTACGTACATAAAATAATAATAATTAGGTGACAATAGTATTTATTATTAACCAGAACTGGAAAAATATTGGGCCAATGTTGACGCAGTGTAGGATGGGACCACCGGGGCATCGCCCTCTTTCGAATAAAAAAAAGATCATCAAAGTCGGTCCATATGCTCAGGAGTTATGCGGGGACAAACATAAAAAAAAAATACAAACGGGTCGAATCTATAACCTCCACCTTTTTGAAGTCGGTCAAAAATACTAAATAATTTTCACTGCTTTTAATTTAAAATACTAAACAAAGTAAAATTTCTTAGAGTTCTTCCATAAATTCGCAATACATCGACCTAATACTTACGAACGAAGTAACGATTAATAATCAAATTACAAAAAGGTAAAGGCATGCGGAATTTCCAAGTTCCTATATGCCCCTCAATTTTGGGCCACCCTGTATATGTCGGTTCGATTTCCTGGAGCGGCGAGGGAGCCTTGTGGACGGCCCTTAAGCATTAAGACATATCTCAGGGACGATCAGTGGCCGGTGACTAGGCGCGAATTTATTAAAGAAGAGGAGGAAGAAAAACCTCGACCGCCTCGTTCTCGTCTTTCTGCTTTCGTTCCCCGGTGCCCTGCACCCTGAAACTCAAAACCTCGCTCCGCGGCGACTCGCGAACAAGTCCGATCGTCGGAAGTTCCGCGAACTCCCAGCATTTGTCGAGGCTAATTCCGCGGAAGGATCTAAAATATTTTTCTACTGATTTAATTTGTATGCCAGCGAGAAGTCAGCGGCTGACCGCTCCGGTGACTCAGAGTCAACAAAAGCCTCCGGTCGTCGTGCAAATTCAGGCAGTCCTTGAATATTTCAGCTGATCCAGGTGCGATCGCATACTAGCTCCTTCCGTATTTGCCCAGCCTTGTGTCACGGCTTTATTTATCCGCCGCCAACTTGAAACTTCGACCGCCGCCGAATTTGATACGAAATTTGCACCGAGCCCCGGCAAACATTCCCGCAATTGCGTTCCAGATACCGCGCTGCCCCCGGGGCACCGATAAAACCCGTAACGGCAATGATCGACGCGCCACTGTTTCGTGATACATCGACGAAAATCGAAGAGCTACGGAAAGAGTGCACGGAGATATGGTTGCCGGTAGCTACTTATATATATATGTATCGACCAATACACTAATACGACTTGTGCACCACCATGCGAGGATTCCCCCTCTACAACTCCATACTACTTCTGGCAACGCTGCCCGGAGAAGCACGGCCGCAAAATATTTGTGAGACTCGACGCAATGTCGCTTGTTACGAGGAGAAAACAAACCGGGAGTGTAGAGCGCGCTGTCCACACGCGGATGATGCGCGTAACGAAGTGGACGGTGAAGGATTCGATAAACTAATGAATATGGAATGCCCTTCTATCGCACTAGCATAAGAATCGATGCAAATTGCGGAAGCAAACGAACAAAAGGTGCACCTTGCTCTGTGACACTGGTGCAACACCGGTGAAACACGTGTAGCGTCGCGAACGCAGGTACAAATTGATCTTGTAAATGTAAGAGTTTCCACTTTTCCGCGGAAATGCAATAGTTAACGTCGTGCCTAGGCAAACAGCCATACAGCTTCGAATTATCGGTGATAATCAGTCCGGTGCATGGTTGCGCAAATATTGTCTCGATAAATGCAACGATTTCCGGGAACTACGCGAACGTCAGGATTTTTCCATAACTAAATAGACTCCTTGCGCTTTGCGTAGCCAGAAGCACGTGAATTTTTGAACTTCGCTTCATGTGAACGCGTTGCAACGCCGCAAAGGTGGGAATTATTCCGGTAAACAAGGACTTCCAGAACCGTCTGAATTACATACCTGCAGCATTTTTCCGCGGAAGATCAACGGTCAACAGCTTACGGGAATGATGTTGCAGTTCGCAATGGCGGCTAGGATTACTGCGTGACGTGGTCCCTGAAGGATATACATGGTGTTTACTTAGATGTTCGGAGGAGGCGGGACGGCAAAATGTTTAGTTGCCCCCTTGCTTTTGAGAAAAAAATCGCTTATTTTTAAAAACTGGTCTTTATTATGTCTTTACTAAAGAAGTGAATATTTTTAATTTTTGTTTTTAAATTTTTAATTAAATTGGCACTACAAAATGGGTTTAAAATAGCAAGAGCGTGTCATCGGTAGGGTTGTTTTTTTTCACTACTATATTTTTCTTCACCGTCACCCCGAAGTTGTAGATCCTGATAAACGGGCTGACTCATGATCCGTGTTGAGGAATCAAGGGCAGCAGGGTCCACCGAGTGGAAGCATTGCAGTCGTTACCGCGATCCTTGGGATTCGAGAGCGTTATGCTTCTGTTTTAAGAGAGGCTCGCACGATTTGTCAGCCCAGCCGTGAGGTTTTCGAGGAGATTTCGCAAGCGCGACCTTGCGCAGGACTCTCCTCGAGAGAAATTGCCCGCGTACTCGCACGAGCGGCGTCAAAACAACGAGGGGGGAACCACAGTTGCGAGAAACTTCCGTCACCCTTCTAGGTGATATAGGCAGGGCCGTCTTAACAAATCTGAGCGCCCTGGGCTAAAAATTTTGGCACCCTCGCCCCCAAGGGGTGCAATTTCTTCGCAATCGGTGCAAGGCAGTACATCACAATCCCGGGTTTCCACCAAGGCAAACACGAACAAAAACAATAGAAATTTTTGTCTCCGAAATTGAAGCGAAAAAAGCATTTCAACATATTTGATTCTTAAGCGCCCTTGGATCACGGGCGCCCCTGGGCTGAAGAAAGCTGTTTGAAATCATTTTTGTAAGCAAAATTGTCAAAGGTGTTATACCTTGGCCTGCGATCATTCAACTGTTCTCTCTAAATGTACCTTCAAGGAGCTTAAGAAATTACTTACTGTTTCATACTGAATTGCATCGCACTGTATATGGTTATTATAGCTGTTTAAATCGAATGTCCAACCACGCTAACAGTGTCCATCAGAATATTGATTTATTTGGACAATACTTAGCTTCTTTAAGATGCTCTCTTGAATGTATTCCATAATTTTTATTCCATAATTCTTCACTCTTTGTTCATTTCTTTTTTTTTCTTTTTTCTTAAATTACTATATATATACTCTCTCTCGTTTCTCTTCGGATTAGATATTTTAGATATTTTGTGATATATGTATTATGTCTCCCCGCATTATTATCTCTTTGTACCAAAGGGTTTATCCCGTGAATAGTAATAATAAATAAATAAATAAATAGCCCATTTAGCCCATTGGTAATGGCAGCCCTGGATATAAGGTACCATTGACGGAGTCGAGATTCCCCGCGTTTCTTGCCAATGACAATCGGCCGAGTAGATCAGTCCTCGTTTCACAATCTCGGTGACTTTCGCCGATTGCGAGGCGAGCCCCTCGATCGCGGACTCTTCCTTTCCCTGCGCGGCGCGGAGATTCGTCTCCCCCGTCGTAAACACGACCGCGGCTGAAATGAAAGAGTGCGTACCGAGCGCGGGATCCCGCGAAATTAGCATTGAAATTCGTTTTGAACCGGGAACCTGCGTCAGAACGCGGAATACCCAGAATTTGAACGTTTCTCGCGACCTCGTGCTGATACGGGACTCTTAATTTAGCTATTTTCTTTGCCACGATGTTTTTAATTCAGGGGTTAATTAATTTTTAATTCAACCGGATTTATTCAAATAAAATTCAAACTCCTCAGTCTAAGTTGTATGCATAGGTATGTAGTGAGCGGCACTCGATGGACATTCAGCACACTAATCTACTCGCGCCCTGTTTTCCCATTTTTTGCAGGAAAATGGGCAAAAATGGAAAAATTTGTGTTTATCTTTTGCCGGGGGTGGGAGGGAGATTTGTGCCTCCCCCAAGGCAGGTCGCAGAGTGTAAATCACTGCCGCTACGCGCAAGGGCATTTCCCATCAGAGAATCTTAGCTCTACTTATTATTATTATTATTATTAAAATCTTACGAAATTGCAAAAATTACGCTTGCGTAATTTAAGGGTGGCCCCTTACCAGCTATTGTATCATCCTTGCCTTCGGAATGGCCCCGAACTTTTCTACGTCCGAGCCACATGAAGGCGAGGGTGTTTACTGATCAATGATGCACCTTCAACAAGACCATGCCACTTTAATCCTTACTTCGAATGCGGTACTAATGTCGCGCATGACCTCTCGGGTGCGTCAGACTTAATCAGCTTCTTTCATCAGTGTACATATCTGGTTGATGAGCCTTTACTTCTAACTTCCACCAAAGTAAGATTTCGATAGTGTAAAATTCCACAGCAGCAGAAACAATATATCGCAGGGTTTCAGCTACAGCCTTCCCAACGTCATTCGTCAGCGAGCGCTCGTTTAAGAGGGCCGCGAATTTTCTCGCGAAGCAACGGCCACGGAGGATAAAGATTTATAAACCCACCTGGCGGTGGATGGATTCGCGTGGCCGCTACGGTTCAGGGAGCCGCGGTGCTCGGTGATTTCGACGGGCGCACAGACGGAAAGGCCGAGATCATGGAATCGCATGGAATTTCGATGCACTTACATTAAACACGAGCGTGATTCGTCCCGATGTACCCCGTTCAAGGCATGAATTATGCAGCGCGTCCCCCTGGAGAAGAGTCGGCAGACCTCGAGGAAGATTTCTCAGCCTCCACGCTGCATAAACACGCGGACGCGAGACCTTATTCCTGGACATCCCGCCGCGGCGATTCCAATTTTAGAATTTTCCGTCAGCGGCGAGGCGCGTGTACCGCGGTCGCGGGACCACCGTCTTCCTCTGCGGAAGATTCCGCCTGCGTGCCGCGCTTTTGCGTCTCCGCGGCGTGAACCCTGAAAGCGTAGCGGCCGAAGGACGAACGGGAACGATTCAAGGCCGCGCCCGCGCGACCAGCTAATGAAACCGTTTCTCCGATTGGTTTTAATGCGGTGACGCGATAGTTGATTGAACTCGCGAAGGACGAGAAGGGTGAGGTAGGATGCCGGGCGAGGAGCTCACCAAGGTCGAGGTTGTTACACTTTTACCGTCGTTCCGCCGAGAACCTGTTGAACCGACCAGCTGCGAATTAAGCAATCCAGCCGATCTTTCGAAATACTACCGCTGCTCTTTGTGTTCCCGCTACAAACTCGCGATTATGTAATTACTATCATCTCGGTATTTTTGGCGATGGAGTGCTTGGGTAATACAGTTGCTTGCACTCGAAACTGACCTCGCCCAAGCTTAAGTGAAGTTCAGAATATGAATATTGCTAACGGTGAGAATTTTAGTGTAGGTAGGATTCATTTTTAGATACCTCTTTTGGTTTGCTTTTCTAGCTTTGAAATATAGCAGTGTGCAAGTTCTTTTATTTAGAACTTTATACTTTTACTTAGAATATATTGCAGTGGTAAGTAGATTAACAGCTGGAGAGGGGGCCATTTTTGTTCGCCAAGAGGAAATTTAGTGATAACTTTCTGTAGAATGTGTTTTATTATATCGCAACGGCGACGAAAGCTTCTCCCTCCTTTCTCCATTATAAGCTACTAGTCTTTAAGGGGTTATGCCTACCTGCAAGGTCTGAAAACGCAAGTATTTTCGGGATTTTTTGGGGGAAAAACTTGAAGACTTTTTAAACAAACCTTTATGTATTCGAAAGTGTACATCTTATACTGCTTGTAGTAATTATTCCAATGGAAAATATAAATAAATAAAAGAAATATCAGTGATCTCCCGGCAGCGATTTGTTTTTCAGTAGTTTGCGGTGATCACTCTAACTTTGACCTGATTCATCTTAAATGAAAAATTCGAAGGAATTTAGTTAGTATATTAAATTATCTTGTCCTTAATCGTTCATTATCCTGAAAAATTAATTTTCTACAAAATGGCGGCTGTTCAAATTAAAACATCGATTTTCGCCGCAAAAATAGTTCATTTTTCATCTGTAAAATAAAAACTACGCAACGGAAATTAATACATAAAACATTAGCGTCTTATTATATAGGATTAAGCGTCTTATTAAATAGGATTGGCACACTTCGAATTAACGCAAGATTTCGGAAAATGCCTTTTGACTGGCATTTTTCATTGCCACGCTTTTACTACTTTTATTTACCTAGAACATATTGTAGGAATTCGATTTTACAATTCTTATGCGTTCGGGAGTCGCGGAAAAAGTCAACTTCGGACGACGGCGTACTGGTCAGCCGTCTAACCAACTCCACCGACACCGGGTCCCCTCTTATAGGCATTCCTGATCCCATAATATTGCTCCAAGACCATTCAGTCATAGGACATAATATTCATCCCACTGCTTTCTGTTCCCAGATCAGAGGACGACGGATTGGTTCATGATGAGTTCGCCGCTCCCCACCCTGTTCATCTGTCTGGCCTACGTGTACGTCGTGAAAGTACTCGGGCCGAAGATGATGGAGAACAGGAAGCCGTTCCAGCTGAAGAACGCCCTGGTAGTGTACAATATGTTGCAAATGCTGTTCTCAGCGTGGCTCTTCTACGAGGTAACGTGTCCTACGATCGCGTACCCTGTCTCAGCTTCACTTCTTCGCCCCCTTTCTCTCTATTCTTCTTTTCCTGTGTACATACACCCCCGTGCCGAGTACGTGCTGTCCTTCGCCGATACGAGAATGCGATTGTTGCATGCGTGAATCGATAACTAAACGCCCCTAACGTAAAAATCACTCACCACGAACAGCAGCTTTATGTTCGTGGTTTTGCCGGGAAACGATTGTTTCTGCAAAACTGTCGAACGTCTGGCCGACGTGATCGAGCTCGAAATCGCGTGCCGTCGGTTTTCCTCGATGAGATTTTTTTCAAATAAACTTGCAATATGGGACGAGGGACTCTTACATTGCAAGCGTTTCGAGCTCGATTAGATAAGCTTTCCATAGACAAGCGGAGGAGCAAGATGAAACGTTAATTTTACAAAAAACAACAGTGTCTGATGGGCGGATGGTGGGGCCAGTATAGTTTCCGTTGCCAGCCAGTAGACTATTCCGACAGCCCAACGACGATCAGGGTAAGTTGACCGTTGTTCGTAGCTCCCTTCTCTAGATGGATGATGATCGACCGCCACTCCAACGAGACGGAACCCAACGAATGCCACCTTCAATTCTATAACTCGAATCTTCCGACGGCCCTCCGCAAGCATATACGCGCGCTCCTTCTTTGTGTAAAAATCGTAGAACTTTTCATGCAAGTCAGACGGAGGGATGAATCTTTTTACAGGTTAAAGTTAAGATGTTGTAAATAGAATAAGGGGAAAATATTGGAAAAGTACGACAAACAGATTTTGACATTGAAGATCTATGTCAAGGGTGACATTTTCTTCTGTTATAATGTGCGGTTGAAGCTTTTCCTTGACTTGTTATAAACCTGAATTTCTAAGACCTGAATTCAAATCTGGCCGCAGAATTTTTCTCGCCCTTCAGGATTCTTTAGGCAGATTTTCAAGGTTACAACTTGTTCGTCATACTTTTTCAATATTTTTTTTTTATTCTGCGATATCTTAGCTTTAATCGCGAAAAATATTCATCCCTCTACCCGTGGGCGTAGCGAAGGTGGGGCCGAGGTGGGCGCTCGCCACCAGAAGAAAGTAGTCGCCATCACCCTCAGTTTTTGAGAAATTCGATTTTTAAAAAAATGCAAATTTTCAACTTTGAACATTTTTTTAGTTCAAACAGTAATAGTTACTCAATTGGTTGTTCCGCCAAATTATTCTATGAACCATCCCGAATACAACGATGTAAGTTATTATGGGATTATGAACATTTAAATATGTTTAAACAACGATCAAAGGGAAAATGACACCAGAAATGCACCAATTTTTCAGATATCTTTCAATTTATTTAAAAAACGAAGGGTCTAGGAGAAAATCTGACGGCTCCAAGCGATGCAGCAGATATTTTTACTCCAGAAAACATCAACAGGATTCGTAAATCACGTTTTGTTTTCAATACAAAAACGAAATAGGCAGTGGTACTCGACGGCGGCGGACGTATCCATTGCCGCTCAGCGTAACAGTCGGCACCGCACGTTTCGCCAAACCATTTCGTTTCTGTATTGAAAACAAAACGTGGTTTACGATTGCTGTTGATGTTTTCCGGGGGAAAAATGTCTGCTGTATCGCGTAGAGCAGTCAGATTTTCTCCTAGACCCTTAGTTTTTTAAATAAATTGAAAAATATCTGAAAAATTTGTGCATTTCTGGTGTCCTTTTCCCTTTGATCGTTGTTTAAACATATTTAAATGTTCATAATGCCATAATAAATTATATCGTTGTTTTCGGAATGCTTCATAGAACAATTTGGCTGAACAACCAATTGAGTAACTATTACTGTTTGAACTAAAAAAATGTCCAAAGTTGAAAATTTGCATTTTTTTCAAAATCGAATTTCTCAATAACTGGCGATGAAACGGTTGGCGGATTCGTATTCAGCGCACAAAAATCTATAAGAAACGGGTATTGATTGTTACAAGTCCAGATGGCTGTTGAACAGGGAACTATCGGCAAAAAAATATGTCGCTTTGAATAGTCACTTGTCTACTCATTCTTAAATTTGAAACAATACGCCATCTTCTTCTAACTCATAACTGATAATTCACAACAATGCTATCTATGCATCAGATGATACACTATTTACTATACGTGAATTTCTTTTATCTTGTCACGTGACGGATCGGCAGAAAATAGTGTCGGGCACTATATCCACTATTTATTGTTTCACTATTTATTGCCACTCCCTGAATGAAATCCTAGCTACGCCCCTGCCTCTAACATATTTCTATCAAAAGTTCTACCATTTTCACAGAAAAAAAGTGTCGTACAGCTCTCAACATTCTATTCCACAAACGAAATTGCTCGCGCAGCGACGTAAACGCGTGTGCCCCCGACAAATCGTTCAAGCTTCTGAGGGTTATTGGATGGTAGGTAGCAGTTGAAGAAGCACGCTACGATACTGCAAACGGTTTCGCGCTTTGTAGACAGTCGCCGAGGGGAGGAAGGAGGAGTAGAACGTGTTAAAGTCGCTTAACGCTTCCTAACTGTTTCTCGCTTTTGTTTATCCATTTACCTTGGGGCGACAGCTCCGACCAACCTTGTGTCTCTCTGCTTATTTTCTGCATGGTGCCTGTTCTAACCCCTCGCCGCATGAGTCTTCCAGCTGCGCCAGCTATGGGACCTGGTCCGGATGTGCCTGCGTACTGAAAGCAAGACAATGTTTGTAAAAAAGATTATAAGAGGAAAAGAACAATAATCGACACCCCGGTCGGCAATTCAGGCAAATTCTCGATTCGATGGGAGAGCGCATAGGTAAGAATCGCGCGGCAGAGCACAGGCTGTGCCGGTCCGTTAATTAACCATGTGCGTGCCAATATTAATTTATCAATACGGTCACAGTTATCTTCTCCCGTCGGTGTGTGTGTGCACCGTACCGTGACCCCTGTATCTTCTATCACTTTTTTACTTTCTCTCTCTCTCTCTCTGTCTGTCTCTCCCACTCTCTCTCTGTTCGTCTCTCGATTATTTATTCGTTTTCACTGATCGGAAAATGGCCTCTGGGCGGTTGTGGTTGCAGATAGGAATGTCCGGATGGCTGACTGGCGACTATTCCCTAAGGTGCCAACCCGTAGACTACAGCGATCGACCCCAAGTACTGAGGGTGGGTGACGTTCCCCATTAACGCGTAAACGATACACTAAAAGACGAACACACCTTCCAAGAATCTCGACAGCTACGCCATTAGAATCATCTGATCCCTAGAGTCATAGCCTTGAGCTTTTCAGTTGGTAACTCTCGCCTGACGGACGCGTGGCCTGCCTGTTCCCATGTTCAATAACAGACTATGTGGTTTGCGTACCGTTTATATCACTTTTTTCGAGGATATGAGAATTTAGGCCTGTGGGTCGGGACCCCCAAGTATATTCTGCGGGACGATTTTTAGCACTTATTTATTTTAATATAACAGTGATTTTTTCATAAATGAAGGGAAGGTAATGAAGGGAAGGTATTTACCTTATATGGCGTAGGGTGTCGCGACGGTTATTTTTAGTTGAAGAAATGTAGCAATTAATTATTTTAATTTAACAGGGATTTTTCATAAATGAGAGGGAAATATTTACCTTACCTTATATGGGGCAGGGGGTCGCAGATTATTCGAATATTATAAAACGGGATCGCGACTCGAAAAAGGTTGAGAAACACTGATTTATACTGTAACGCCATTTGAAGCATAAATATTATTATTATTATTATTTATTTAAACGGCACTAGCACTTCCCATACAGCACACTCTCGTTGCAGCATAGTTGCAGGATCGTTGCAGTGCAAGATCGAAATGTTGCACTGCAACGTTGTCGCAACGTTGCAGCAATATTGCTATGCCCGCATCCTGCAACGATTTGGGCAGTGGGTCCAAAAATATAAACAACGTCCGTGACGGACGCGATGATATTGAATGTGTGTGCAGAGGAATCATAGAAGTACAAAGCCCTATTAAACTTTTTCTCACAGAAAATTTTTTTCCCCCAAGGGGATTCGAACCGGCGCACAGTGTGCGATTTTGGACAAAAATTGCTAGACAGCGCAAATCTTGACCGATTTCAATGTTTTTTTTTTAAAAATACTCGTGAAGGGCTCAGCAATAACGGAGGGCTGCAGTAAATCCTGTATTTTTTGGTCTAATATATAAAAAACATTATTTAGCATAACATCGCATAAAAACGTACACTTTTGAAATTAAAGATATTAAAAATTAATTTTTTGTAAATTTAATTATAGCTATAAAATAAAAAATTTACTTCAAATTTACAAAATTTATGTTTTAAATAAACTGCTAAGTATAGCTGATTTAAATCTAATATTTTTAAATTATAATTCATTTTATTAGTTTTTTTCATATTTCTAATATAATTTCTAATATAAAGTATTTTTTGCCCAAGCCAAAGCCGTTGCAAAATATACTGGTTTAGATGAACATTTGATCCAAAGATTATATAATATTTTGCAAGTTTTAACTTGTGGTAGAATGATCAATTGTGATAAATTTAAAACATATTGCTTCGATACTGCAGATATTTGTGTGCAGTTGTATGAATGGTATAAAATGCCACCATCCCTACATAAAGTTCTTATTCATGGAAGCGACATTATTAAATCATTTGATTTACCGTTTGGCTGGCTATCAGAAGAGCCACAGGAAGCAAACAATAAAAATTTTCGTAAAGCACGAGCTAAACATAGCAGAATGTGCAACAGGCAAATGAGTAACAAAGATATTTTACATTTTCTCTTGATCTCATCAGATCCCTTAATTAGCTCTCTCAGACTGAAAGAAAATAAAACAGTTAAGCCCTTAACGGTTGAAGCTGAAGAAATGTTATTAAACATTTGAATGCATGTAACATAGCACATAATTCATATTAACAAATTATATTAAAATTAGTTGCCACATCAAATTCTATTCTAATTACAATTCCTAAAAAAATTTAAAAAAAAAACAACAAAAAACATATTTTTTATTTTATATTAGAAATAAGAAAAAAACTAATAAAATGAATTATAATTTAAAAATATTAGATTTAAATCAGCTATACTTAGCAGTTTATTTAAAACATAAATTTTTTAAATTTGAAGTAAATTTTTTATTTTATAGCTATAATTAAATTTACAAAAAATTAATTTTTAATATCTTTAATTTCAAAAGTGTACGTTTTTATGCGATGTTATGCTAAATAATGTTTTTTATATATTAGACCAAAAAATACAGGATTTACTGCAGCCCTCCGTTATTGCTGAGCCCTTCACGAGTATTTTAAAAAAAAAAACATTGAAATCGGTCAAGATTTGCGCTGTCTAGCGATTTTTGTCCAAAATCGCACACTGTGCGGCGGACCTGTAGCGTCGTAGGCGAACACTTTACCGCCGCAGCTTCAACCACTGATTGATAAGACTGCTAACGTATTCGAACTTATACTTCTACCGTGCAAAACTTTAAACTCAAATTATTCAAAAACGAAGGCTCATTTTGACAAACTCCATTAGAGTTTTGTAGCACTATAGGTATTTGCTACAACTTCCACCCTGTGTCATTCTACACATTAAAATATACAGGGGAGTCACCTAACATTTAAGCTTAAAATATCTCCGTTGTTTTTAATGATACGAGAAAATGTCTCAGGAAAAAAATGATTGCTAGATAAAAAGGACAACATATTATACATGGTTGAATTTGTATATTTATTAGCTATAACGTTACAGTAATGAAAATACGTCATCCCATTGAAAAAACCATTAATGATCTTGAAATTTCGGGAAATATAATCTTGAGAACAAAAATCGTCTCCGTCAGAATAATTGGCTCCCTGAAGCAAACATTTTTTTCCTTAGACATTTTCTCGTATCATTAAAAACAACAGAAATATTTTAGGTTAAACAACGGTGCTCAACATTGCAGGATCATTGCAGCAATATTGCAGGGAAGTTGCGGCAACATTGCAGGAGCGTTGCCGCAATACTGGCGCATCGTTGCAGCAACATTGTGGAAACGTTGCCAAACGTTGCCGTAACGTTGCAGCAAAGTTGCAGGATCGTTGCAGTGCAATATTGCAACGCAACATTGATGCAACTATGCAGCAATAATTCTATATCCGCCCCGTGCAATGTTGCACGGCAACGTTGCAGCAACGTTACATCGACATTGCGCTGCAACTATGCAACACTGCAAGCAAGTGCAAGGTTACTGCAACCATCCTGCAACGTTGCCGCCACGAAGTGTGCTGTATGGATTAGTATACAAATTGTAATATCTAAATACAACATTTCCCTTATTAATGATGTCTGTAAAAGATTCGGATGTGTACCTACACGAATTAAATTATGGGGAAGAATTAATTAAACTGTCCGCCATCCAAGAATTAACAATCGTAAGAACACATATAGGGTGGACGTACCAGTAAATGAACACGTACCAGTGAATGGCCATGTTTTATTAAAAAGAGTAGAATTAGTTATTAAAATAAGCAACTAATTAATTACAGACTTATTTCAATTTCTTGCATCGTATCCAAACAATTTTTGCAGCACGCGAAATCAATCGCGCTGCAAATATAGTTTTATAATAGTGGTTCATTCATTAGCCTTAAGTGTTCATTTATTGGCGCGTTTACCCTACCATTTTCTGCAGCGAACCGTCACCGTCTGTCGAACTCCAGAACCATAGTTTTCGGCATCGACTTTGCGTAAAATCGACTTCCTACGACTACTTCCTTTGCGAGTACATATTATTTGCTTTCGCTGAACGCGTCGTTACCACAGCTCAGGGCTAGAGGCTTCTATTCATAGTTCCCTCTGTGTATCACATCTTTGTTCGGTAGTGTAATTACCGTAATGGACACTATGTATATTGATGATTGTACCGTACCTGCATTTCTGCCGCTAAGTATCCAAGTAGTTTAGGCGTATACACGTAGTTATTATCGAGCAAGCTAACACATTCCAGATATAGCCGCTTGATGCAATTAACACCACTTAACGTTACAAACTTTATTTCGAAAACGGACGCCGCATTACACAACGACAGTCACAGGCTAGTTACAAATCACCATTTCGATAGCAACCCATCTTAGGTACACAGATCTGCGAAACATTACCGACTGTTCTGTCTCCGTCGACGTGAACCCGCCGAGGGCAAATCTATGGAGCCTCATTATTTATTCATCATTTCCATAATTCACTGCTATCGAAGTGTACCTACAGACTTTACGAGAGGATGTCGAGGCGTCTCCAAAGATTTGCTTCCTCCTACTAATTGTTTGCCGATTATCGCGCGGGTAGCTTTAAAAGGAATCCGTCTAATCGATATTTTGCAAAGCGCAGATGGTGCACGCTTGTTGGTGGTATTACTTCTCCAAATTCACGGAGTTCATGGACACGGTAAGTAGGCGTAGCCTAGAGACATCCGCATTGGAATGATTTAGCCGAGAATTCCGACCCTCGATATTTCTTGGTAATTCACCGAACTGGTTGTTCGCCGCTTTTGTAGATCTTCTTCGTACTGAGGAAGAAGAACGATCACGTGTCGACATTGCACGTTATTCATCACGGTTGCATGCCAATGTCAGTGTGGTTCGGCGTTAAGTTCACACCCGGTACGTAAATCAGGAGTTCTTTATTAAATAGATGGCGGAATACGATTTGCGCACAGGTTCAGTGATGAGTTCGTTCGAATAAGTCTCGATTTGACTCACTGTGCATGCAATGGGGATATGAATGAAATCGTTTTTAATTTAATATTCCATTCGAAGATCCTAGGATCTACTCAGATTCTCTTGGTAGCAGTTTTCAATTGGTCACGAATTGTAGGGATGCAGCAACACAGGATCTAAACGATTTGTCATAACGATTACTGTTCAAATTTAGGAGACGAAGGTCTTTTTTTCTGTATTATTATTGTAGAAATAGGTTTTGTAATTCCTATGTATTCGGGAGCCACGGAAACAACGGACAGCCGCCTAACCGATCCTCCGAGGTCTCTTATTTCGTGCTCCCTCTTATAGTGGTTACTGATCCCATGTTATTATTATTATTCATTTCTTATCCTTTCGGTACATTTTAATAACATGAAGAGACATGGTGTAGAGAACGGATAAATAAAATAAAATAACGAATACCAAAGAAAGAGAAAGGGGAATAAAATAAAAAGAAGAAATCTTTGGTGGGCGGGCAAACTAGTATAAGTCAGAATTATTAGTTTTGTAGAAAGATACTTAGAATAGAATATTTAAAGTGCTATGTGAGATCAGGTGTTAAATTTTTGACGTAAAGAAACTTTTATATTTAACTTCGATTCACAAAAATGGACAAAAGAAACTGAGGTAAAATTTTACTTACACACGTTGGACCATACATGAAGATAAACATCCAATGAAGAAGCCACTGTAAGAACTCAGAACGAACTCTTTGCTCAGCCCAGTGGCGCAATTTGGAATAGCCCCGCGCAGTCGTGGTCCCAATTTCTAATTCCCCTCATTTTCAAACTACCAGCCGGCTAACGTCCCCCTGATATCTTAAATTGCAGGCGGTCACAGCACGTTCTTCGGCCTCCTGAACACGTTCGTCCACATCGTGATGTACACGTACTACCTGCTGGCAGCGATGGGCCCGAGGCTGCAGCCGTACCTCTGGTGGAAGAAGTACCTGACCGTCTTCCAGATGATCCAGTTCGTGGTGGTGATGATACACGCGTTCCAGCTGCTCTTCATCGACTGCAACTACCCGAAGGCGTTCGTCTGGTGGATCGGCCTGCACGCGACCATGTTCTTCTTCCTGTTCAACGAGTTCTACCAGGAGAATTACAAGCTGAAGAGGAGGCGGACGTTGGCGAACGGGGTGAAGAAGGACCACCAGATCGGGAACAGCAACAGCCAGGCGAACGGCGCGGTGACGAACGGCACCAGCCAGCCGTCCTCGGGGCGAAGGGACGCCGCCGATTACTACGTGAAGGGCGACAGCCTGGCGGCGTCGGAGCTGAATCTCCGAAAGACGTACACGACGGCCGAGTGACACCTGACCGCGCCACATCGTAGACCATCGTCCATTCATTTCGCCTATTCTCCATCGATCCTCCGTGTCGCATCCGGGCCCCGCTGTTCCGGCACTCCCGCTACGACGGTCCGGCCGCGATCCGAACGGACGTAGCCGGCGAGTGAGCGCGCACGCTAACGCGAGAGTACAAAATTACTCGGCGCTCGCGACCACGTTAGTCTGTGTATTGTATTCTTAGAAGGGGGACAGATACGTAGAGAGCGCGGAGGAGAATGAAACAGCGTTGGGGGGGGGGGGGGGGGGAAGGGGTACCGAGGCCCCACGGACCCGGATGTCGTCACCACTCAGTGCCACGGAACCCTGCCAATCCGGGTGCTCGTGACACTTCGCGAGTACACCTGCCCCCCCCCCCCCCCCCCCACCCCCCACGGCCGACGAGCAGGTAGTTCTCGCGTCGTCGATCGTTCCCCAGGACGCGTGCGCCGATGGTTGTCGCGGGGAGACGCCACTGGACGCCATCTCCGCGTTCCGTTCTACGTCGAACCCAGCCGTGCCTGAGCGCGCTCGATCCTCCCCGATGAAGTCGCGCCGCTACCACCGGCCACCGGCGAGACGTTACGTAAAAGCCGCCTCGTGCACGCGACTTCGCTGCGTCGCCGACGAAACGGCAATTCATAGGCATTACGGTAATCCGAGGGGGCGGGGGGGGGGGGGGGACGTAATCGGTTTTTACTGACCGTGGCGAAATTGCGCGGCGGTTTCCGCGACGGTGGAACCCGCGTCTGGTAAAAGCCACTCTCACTCGCGACAGGCGCTTCAATCTCCCTGGATTGGAGAATTCTCCAACGACTCGGTGACACGAAGCTCCGATCGCCTTGAATATTAATCGATGTCAGAAGGAAGTTACTTGTAAGAAAGGGGAAATAAAGGTCTGGCGAATGTTGAGTGTTTCCTTGGAAGCGTTGGAATATCTGTTGGGTTCTAGTACGCTGAGAACGAACCACTTGCTCCGTCTAGCTTTTTATCAATCACATTCCCTACTGTAGAAGAAGCTCTGAAGAAGGAAGACGCTTTCAGGAAACGAGTTCGATGACTCACAAGTAATGATAACAGATGTGTAGCGAGATGTACGTAGACGTGTGTACAGAAAGAATGGTGTACAGTGCGAGCCACGGGATGTTCGAGCACCTTGGTTATTCGCGGTGTTTATAGATCGATTCAAGTTCGCTTGAATTTGTATAGAGAAATGTTTAACAATTATTTATATAAGAGTTTTATTCCTTTTAACATTTTACTTTTAACTTTTATTCTATAACGTTTTTATTAGCACGAATATGTCATACATATAGAGCAAAGAAATTTGAATTAGCCTATTAAATACGAGAAACAGTCAAGGTAATCGCGTCGTGTGGTTCGCCCTGTGTGATACAGCGGGCATTATATCGTGGCAATAACTAACATTAAAGAATCTCAAGGATCTCTGAATTCGATTAATATTCAAAACGATCCAAATATTCTCTAGCCCCCCATTTTTTCATTCGGTTCGTATAATTTCCAAACGGGATGGGAGCCGGCAAAACGCGCGCTTACAGATTACATGAAACACACAGAATTATATAAGAGAGTTAACGGTGGGTCTTCGATCGGTTTACGTAACAATGCCGCCGGCCGTTGTCGCGTTACGTAATTTCGGGAAGATCTCAGTCGCGTGATTCCATCGGGGAGGTACGAGCGTTAGAAGATTCGTCGGTTTATTACTTACTCGCGAGTTCTGGTAACCTAAATTTCGGCCGACACAATGGGACAGTCCAGTCCGCCGGCGCGCCAGCAAGCGCGCCCTCTGCTTCCGTCGAGTTTCGAGGTTAGGCGAGGGCGAGCGCATGCGCGCTATCCGAGCTTGCAATTCGCCCCAAAATTTGCGCGTTGTACAGGTTTACGCGTATTACCGATCGCGTTTTTTTTTTTTCGATCATTGTGATTTAAAACAAATTTCTCTTTGTTACCGTGGCGATATGTTTTTTCTAATCCTCGTAATCGTTCGGGTATCGACGCGCGAGAACTATTCGCCGATTCGTTGGCGGGTAAATCCGATGCTCAAGAGAGCATCGCGGTGTACTAGGATGTCCAGCATTGTACATAAAACACGTCGCCTGAATTCGGTATGTCCGGCTCAACAGCCATCAGAGAGTGAAAATGCGGATGCGTTGAAAAACGAGTCGTGGAATTGTACAAAGTACGCAGCTTACTATTAATCGGTATTGAGAACGATCTAACGGTCTAATCGGTAATGTATAGTCGAACACAGGTCTGTACAGGATGTTCGCGCGTTATTGATCGCCAGAGGTCTCGTTTGTAAATGACTGGGGTTAGAAGAACTTTGAGGAATAAATTTTGGAAATTTTTCTACAGGATACACGATCGTTATAAATTACATATCTTTGAGTATCGATGAGAAAGAAATACTGCATTTACGGGAAAAACACTGGGCGCGAGTAACGAGGACATTCTGTATACAGGGTGCACCTTTAGGAACAGAGCATCTAATTCTCTGCTCTACTGTTAATAGGAATAGAGATTTAAAACACGTTTGGGTGATCTTGATTAACCAGAAGGTAACTTTTGAAGGAAAGGGTAATTTTTGTAATCGGGCGTTCAGCTGGTTTCTGCTGGTCCACCCTGTATATTAGTACTCTCCGCTGATCGGCGTTTAATGCCGAGTTTTTAATATTATACGCGTTGCGAGGCAGCGCGAAGCAAAGGGAACGTACGTTTCCCATGGCCAAACGTTCAGACTCTTCCAGCGTGCCTTGCGAGTAAACGGATGTGCCTTGATATCCAGGATGTTCCGGCGATCGCGCGGCGAAATCATTCGAATCAGCCATGGAGCTCGATAAACGATGCACCGTGAATGATCCGTCGCCAATGGCTCGTTAACAGTCTAAACAACGTCACAACGTCGCGTTTCGTTCTTGCAGCACGCGGTGCGATTACAGGAAGCATTTTACAACGTGTCGCTTTGTGATCTAGGCGTTAAGGTTTCGATTGAACGCATACCGAATCGACCGCACGACAAAGCTCTCAGTGCAGCATTGTATTTAAACCGCGATGGTTGTCGAAATTGTTCTTTTTTTAGAGAGCTAGGAACGCCCTGCGAGCGTTCACGTTCCTGTTATTTTGAAAAGTAGCTTCTCGTATTCAGCGCACGTTGGCCGCCTCGACGACAGAGCATGTATTTCTATTTTTCTAAGCGAACGCTCGCTACCCGAGACATCTGTGATGTAGATCGTTCTCTTTGACTATCTCTAAATTAGCGAACCTCGCGTACTCGCTACGTAACATTAACATATCGATGTTTGCTCACGTTTGTCCCGTAGGGATTTCATAAAGGAGATGTAACTTTTAGAGGTTTATCAGCCTATGTGTATCAGCGTAGATCACCGATCCCTCGAGCTCCGCGCCAGCGCGGGACAACATCCAGAGAATCGAGTAGCATGACGATACGATCGATGCGCGCAAAACGTCCACATGGTGTTTCGTTCGCTTTGCACGTTTCGTACACCTTGTACATAGGTAGGTTAGTTTTGTACTGTCGTAAGAATGAAAACAACAACAACAACAAAAAATACCCAAAATCGAGGTAACAGAAATCATTGTGCCACGCTTCGCACCGATGCGCGAAACAGGGAACGAGACTTGGGGGGGGGGGGGGGGGGGTGTTGAGAGCGGAGTCGGGTACCGTAAGCTTGGTGCGCATAATGATAATTTATATAACGAATCTACATCTAGATATTATTACGAATAAAGAGTTGTTCAAAAAGCAAAAAAACAATAACGAAGGAACAAAGGAAAATCTACACTGAAGCTAACGATTGCTTTTGTAACCGCGGCTATGTACATAAAAACACTCACAGAGGAGCAATGTCAAGTTGATCGGATTGGTGCAACGCCAATGCGAGACATTACCGATTGAAGCCACTGACACCGCCTTTCCTTTTTCACGAGGAGGTACTATAGTAGGTACGAATTCAATTGGCTGCTCGGGATCGGTGGAGGACAATCCCCCACCACACAATTTAGCTGCTACGTCATCTTACGGGGAAAATAATAAATTTAAGGGGTAAAGGGCAAGGGGAATAAGTTTCATTGGTTACACCAGGAAGAAAAATTGCTGCTATAGCCGAAACAAAATCAGCTAACTGCTTAAGTCAATGAGTGACCCCCACCAGATGCTTAGCATGATTTAGAAAAATAATTAACAGCAGTCGAAACACGCCTGCTCCCTATATATCCGACTGTAGTGTGGCAGATCACAAAAGAGGAAGTTGCTTGTGACGTTATTCCCAATGGAGGATATTACTGAGCGGCCAGTTGAATTTAGGCCTACACGATCGATTTTTAGTATCAGAACCATGTATCCAGGCCCTGTAAATTAAAGTGAAGTGTAGCGAAAATTTGTGGAGTTCTTTTATTTTCAAACCGACCATAATAATTTTTCTTCCCCTTACTGACATAGGTCGAAGGACAGTTTGTAAATAGTACCAGATATTTTGTGGGGATTAGAACTGGCAAAAGATTCTTTTGAAAATAACGATTTGTCGATGTCCGAAAAACTCGGTCGGTAAAGCAGAAAATCCAGGCTCAAATCTCGGTGCAACGACCCATTTGACGAGTATCTTTATTTCTCCCAAGATATTGCTGGAATTCATAACTTTATGTACTCTATTTTCTTCGTCAGATGCGCTATGTAATTGTGTGATAAAGATAACGAATACTAATTAACTGGAACAATCACTTTCCGCTTAGCAAAGAACTTGAGACCGTTTTGTGCGAGGCTTTCGCTGAAAATCCAGCAATTGCGAATTTCTATCAAACTCGCAGAGATTCCGATTCTTCCTAACCTCTCCCACCGAAACAATCAAATAAATGGATCTGTTGATCTGTTGGCAATAGATTATAGAAATAACGAAAACGGCTATTTCAATCTGCTCGAACTTTCGAACCCTTAATTCGTAACGCGCTTATCCATCTTCTTTGTCTTCCTAATCTTTATCGAGTGGCCAACAAACATACAATGACTAACATTCATTTGTGATGCTATCTGTAGCACAGTTTGACGTGACTATACTTTTCGACTTTCTCTTTACAATCTCCTTTAGCCGTCTTGCCTAAATTTCCAGTGACGAATCCCCAGTTTTGAATTTAAAATATAACACTTTTTAAGTTAATAACCTAAGCTTCCCCAAATTCTATATTTGAATTTGAATTCTGGTAGAAAGATCACTGGAACAATTTTTCATACTCAAAGGAGCGATATACACATATCAACCTAATATTTATCAAAGATTTTAGATTTCGAATGGAAAGGATTTCCAATCGTGAGGAATCGTACAGAAACAGATCCAACGATGGCATGCAAATCGCGAGATGGATCAAGATGAATTAAACGTGGATTAAATACGGACTTAAAATGAGTACAACGGTGGACGTTGTATTCCCAGAACCCCGATCATTCTCTTATCTCGCGAGATGTAAACAAGTCGGAAGTAATTATCCCATTTATGCAGGATGGACTTGGCCCTATCGTGACTCATTTTCCCATGCACTGATAAGAAATGACACTTTCGTAATTGTTACAAAAGAACCAACACCGCCTCAGATATCAGTGGTGCACAAACCAGAATCGATGAAGCTTCTTACCAATAACCTTAAAAATACCGAAAACTAAACTAACCCAAGCGTACCGTCTAACAACTTCGTGCTTATAATTGCATAACATTGCAATATCCATAAAGGATGACAATAGAAATAAATCGATTCCGCTACGAATGCGTTCACGTGTTTACATGCACGCGACGTATTCATGCTTCTATAAATACGGAAATAATAGTTCTCAATCAATACATCGAAATATTTGTCCCCGCATCCAATTTCCATTGATATTGACAACCACTGTTGCACATACCTCGTAGCAACCTGAAATTGCTGAGTTTCAGCAACCACGGCCAACCCACCTGTATGTAATAACGGTCATTATTGTCTGTCAATACGATGACAATGTTATTTTCCACGCTTCCTAAACAATACTAAAATACATTATCATCGGCAATCCGAATTACACAGCCGAGTAATTATATTCCTCTATTAACACGTACGTGCAAATGTACAGTGTGCATATATTCCTATGAATTCAAATCCTGCGTGTGGCACGGATGCTGCTATAGACAATGCGAGAGCTGTGTACGTAAAATGTACATAGAAACGGTATGTATGATACAATTCGTTGGGAGATTGGAATAGAGGTCGCCAACGTTCCCTCCGTCGCTGAATTATTAATGCGCCGAGCTGCGCGCTTGTAGAGGCGCCACAGGGTCGGGTTGAGAGCCGCTGGGGCTCGGTCTTCTGCTGCACGTCAATGCCCGAACTGTCAAGATCGCTTGACCAGCGAACAGCTGCCATCGACGATAAGCCCGTGCGGTAGGCGAGACGCAGCAGTTTTTCGGGGGATAAAATTCAAGCGGATCGGCCCGCCGGCCAGCCATCCTCTACAGCAGTGCCGCGCGATTAGTCAGCGCCAGCCACTGACTAGCGCGGTACATACCATCGGTTCCGACGGCACTGACGTTGTACACGGGGGCGCAAATGACTACATGTCAAAGCCAGTGAGCCAGCCTACCGTTTGAGTGAACCACTTGTACATTTCCACCGGCGGAGCTGGATTTCCTCCGATCCCATCGAAAATGTTGGCCCTCATCAATCGGATTCTGGACTGGTTCAAATCCCTCTTTTGGAAAGAGGAGATGGAGCTCACCCTCGTTGGCTTGCAGTACAGTGGGAAAACCACCTTCGTAAATGTCATCGCGGTACGAACGTTTCCCTCGGCTCCAGCAACTTAACGATCGCCCCTCGGCCCCCTTCTCGTCCCCGATCCCGCGGGCGCACATTTTTCCAACGATAAATGGACGATACCCGTCGGCTATCATAGCGCGGAACGTGCCTCGCTTGGTTAGATTCTATACCCCGTTCGATCTAACTCGAACGTCGTCATCGATGTCAACCGTTTTGGTACCCGCCCTTGCGGGGCAATCGGAGGATTAACCGATGTGCGAACGGTCCTTTCGAGATAATTACGCAGAATTGGAATAATGCTGTGTGTAATTTCGGGAGGATTGCTTCCTGTATATGTCGGTTCTTATAACGGTAACGGTGTCGGTTTTAAATCGGTTTCATTGTCACCGTTTTCGAATGCTCTCTATGTAGTTGTGTCCTGTATGTTCTCACACAGGGTACGTCTGCTCTTTTTTTCCAGTCGGGGCAATTCAGCGAAGACATGATACCCACCGTTGGCTTCAACATGCGCAAAATAACGAAGGGCAATGTCACCATCAAGGTCTGGGACATTGGAGGTCAGCCGAGGTTTAGATCCATGTGGGAAAGATACTGCAGAGGGGTGAACGCTATAGTGTACATGGTAGACGCCGCTGATCCGGAGAAAATAGAAGCGAGCCGCAACGAGCTGCACAATCTGTTGGACAAGCCACAACTGGCCGGCATAGCGGTGCTGGTTCTTGGCAATAAGAGGGATTTACCTTATGCCTTGGATGAAAACGGACTGATAGAAAGAATGTATGTATATATTTCAAGCACGACGATGTAATTTAATCGCATACACGAAGAGGGTGCGAGGCTGATCGGTGCGTTTGCTTTTAGGAATCTAGCAGCCATCCAAGACCGCGAGATCTGTTGCTATAGCATTTCATGCAAAGAAAAGGACAATATCGATATTACGTTGCAGTGGCTTATAGCACATTCTAGAAGTGGTGTTCGCTAATACCCGTAAACAGATTTTACGTTCTTATACATTTTTATTGAGAAAACCCATGGTATCGATAGCAGAATTGGGATCAAGCGTGCGAGGGAGCGTTCACCGATGATTTTACTCTGGGTTCGATTGGTTGCTGTAGGGAATGTTTTTTTAAATCTAAGCTTTAGCCGTTCTTTGTTTACACCTCGTATAAAAAGCGCATGAAAAGGAATACCGAGGAATTTATCGCTTAAGCCAAATACAGCGTGCGAATGATAACGGAGGCACGTTCATCTTGCAAGCACCCTAGGGATAAGTAACGATTTTTTACATTACGTTTTTAGGCGATCAGTTTAAGTAACATTGTTGTTATTCTACCTTAAACCAAACCATCAAGTGAGGAAATAGCATTTACCGTAGGGACGATGATAGCTAGTACGGAATACAGGCGCAAAGTTATATCAATTATCGTATAGTACACATTTTCAGAACTATTTAATTAAGATTAATAAATCACAGCATAGAGATTGCGTACATTTCATCGCTATATGTACACGAATATAATGCTAAGTAAACTCGTATAATTAATGGAGAATTATTAACAACATTATTACCGATTTATTATGATCCTTCAAAATACGACAGTTGTGTTATGTATATACACACAAACATATATATATATATATCATATATATATATATATGTATATATGCACACACATATATATATATATATATATGAAAAACGGAATAAAACGATGTGATCCATTTTTTGAATGGAAGCTCGCCTCTGAATAAATTTCTATTATCACTGACGGATAGTTTAAAGGCTGCTCCAAACCATCGCCACAGTTTACTATATGTGGCGGCTTACGGGCGGCCGCAGTGGAAATGTTTCGCGTTAGTTGGAACAAACCCATAAGCCGCCACGTATAGTAAACTGCCACGAATAATGACGTTGGTTTTGAAGGAGCCTTAACACTTTCGCTGCCGCCGGCGCCGATCGGAGCCACAGCTTATATATTGCTTTCTTTCCCAATTACCTAATATTAATACTTAAGGTGATTGTACGTACGTTGTGTCGTCTGCTTGCTTTGTTGAAATAACTCGAAGTCCCTTCATTTACTCGTCATTTTGACTCCGATAGGCAGTGGCGGATTTAAGGAAAAAGGCCCAGGTGGCAAACGTAATGGGACACCCTGTATACATAACAGAATTACAAATAAATTATACCGCGTGTGGTATGAAAATTATAGGAAACAAAAAAATATTGGGAAACTTAGAGGAGGCGTGGCTTAGATTTCAGCGCTGTGGTGGTCAGTTGGCAAACTATTGAAAGTAGGCCCGGATCCCAGCAAACATTCCGAATAAGTACTCAGCAGTAATAGCTTTTAACAATTTAAAGTTCTCTTAATTAAAAAAAAAAAGTGAATTTCTATTCAGGAAATTTGTAAATTCACGTGTGCTACACTTCAGAGCAAAAATTTTATTGGTGGTGAAAATATAATTAATAGTGGTCACCTGTTGAATTGTGGAAAAGTGAATGAAGAAGATAACAATGATGTTGTCCAAATTATTGCATTTTGTCTACAAACTGTAAATTTAAGAGAGGGATGCATATACCGAAATATGTGAAAAAGATAAAAAAAATTTTTTTACTTATTGGGACCGAAATTTGCAAAAATATCAAAGATATAGACTCAAATTTAGGACCGAAATTCGCAAAAATATCGAAAATATAGACTACATCTTCGATATTTTTGCGAATTTCGGTCCCAAACTTTCAGGAAACATTCAAGACATATCAAACACTGGAAATAAGTTTAAAAAAATGTTATCTTTTTCGCATATTTCAGTACATGCCTCCCTCTTAAATGTTTAAAAAATAGTCCTCGAAAATGAAAATTTCATTTTTTTGTTCGTCTTCATAAATAAAAAGTGTTCCAGAAACTTTCAAACTTTGAGGAAAAAATAATTTTTTTTTTAGTTTTTCGGACTTTTTTTGAAAACCGTTTGTCGCACGAGAAAAAGTAATAGAACATAAAAGATGCTCCTTGTCCGGATCTACAACTTTTGTTTGATATATTTTTCTATTTAATCAATAACTCGGAGGATATACAACTGCGACTTTGCGAGCTGTTTCAATAATTATTTGAAATGTTCAAGGGCCCCCTTTCCCGTTATCCGATCGAGCTCAATCTTTACACGGATTTTTTTTTTATTATTTGGAACTATTCTGGAGGGTGTCCCGAAGAAAATTCAAAAGTTGTAAATAAGAGCCACCCTGATGTACACTGATAATCATATGTACTTCGACGGATTTCGGCCTACTCATAGTAGTTCACTTTTCTGTCACTAGTTGGCGTATCGAAATTCTAAGTTTCCCAATAGGTTTGGATAAAATTATAATTTTTTGGAAGATGGGGCCCTCTGGACAGGGGCCCAGGCGGCAACCGCTCACCGGCCGCTCGTCAAATCCGCCACCGGCGATAGGAGTCGTTTTTGTTCTCCTTTTCTCGTTTTATTACCTTACTAGTCTTATAAAATCGTAATTATGCATAGTTGAAATTTGGCTTCGAAATGGTGGCGACGAAAGCGTTAATAAAATATTGTACGTTTCTTAAAACGACAATATTTCAAATGCAAATTTAAACCATTTGAATCTCACAAGTGCGCGTTTTCATTGGACGAGTCGCGCGACGTCACTGCACAATCGATTGTACAGTATATCGAGAATCGATTTGTTTCTGCTAAGTTGACATTGGCTCTGTGTATTTACGTAGTATCACATTTGACGCAATTTGACGCGAGTCGTAAAGTTTTACAACACTGTTTCGTGGAGAGATATTCGTTTAGGAATCCGAAATGCCGCCGGTAAACAACGAGGACCCTTATGCACACGCAGCGAAGGGAACTTTGAAGCTGAAAAATGATCAAGGCGTGAGCAAAAAGTATGTAGGTGACAGATACTATTCCCGATTTAGGTTATATAGGTGTTGACAGGTATTAAGTAACTTCGAAACAGAGCTGGAGACAGGTACTTTCGGAATAAATTTCAAATTACAGTTAACTTATACCTACCTTAATTTTGTTTAGTATATTAAAATGCTTTGATTAATAAACACGGGAATTTTACTTAACGTATATATCCTTCACGTTTATTGCAAGAACAGCAACCGTTTACAGACTTCGTAAAAAATATAACATTTTTTTTTTTTCGTATAAGGAATAAATGGAACCTTATATTTCTGTTGGTATAATAAATACAATAATTTCGATGTGAAATTCTTCTATAACTATGATCTGCGGGCAATTTAAAAATAAGAAAACCACTATAATTATGCAAATGGCCTCAAACAATACATCTACCCTAATGTGTCTTCTATTATTAAATAATTTCTATTAGTCCCTTATTGTAATTCAAATTTAATACCATTTTATATGCATTCAGCTTCTTAAGATTCTATTCAGAGACTTTTTCTCGAATATAAAAATAATACGATTTTCGTCTACATTAAGTTCAGCGTTCGCTATCCAATGTACTATTTTACATTTCACCCAGCTCTGTTCGAAGACTGTTGAACCACATGACTAGTTCCATTGGTTATAAAGAAATCACAAGTTTTGAGTAATTAATGTTATATCAGGAAGAAGAGCAAAGAAGGCAAAAGTAAGAAATTGGTGGAATTGACAAAGATCATGGAGGAAGAGAAGCCGAAGACTATGGAGATCAAACGAACCAAAGCTGAAATAGCTTTCCAGAAAATGCAAGAGAAGATGGCAAGTAATTAATGGGGAAATGTGCATTCGAGGGTATCTTACCATGTAATATTGCTTGCAGCAAACCGAACGAATAAAGCAGAAGGCCTCCATGACGCATAAACAAAGGGTGGAAGAGTTTAACAGGCATTTGGACAGCTTAACGGAACACTTCGACATACCGAAAGTCAGCTGGACCAAATAGATGGCTGACACACTTCTTCATCCTGTATTTTATTTATACATATATACCGTTGACAGAAGTAATTGAAATAATATTAAGGTTGGCATTTAGTCTTAGACATGATTGTACTTTATTGCAAATGTTTGTAAAAAAAAAGAGAGGTAACATTACAATATAATCTTAAAATGGATGGAATTGCAAGTCTTCACGATTACGCGTTTCATTCGTACGTGTAATGTTTAAAACTAGTATTAAACCTCGGAGTATAAAAAGGCACTTGTCGTAATGCGCTTGGTATTGTAACATACATCGATTAGAATATTACAGAGATATTTGCACGTTAAATATAATGTACATTACATAAGTGCGCTCTATAAATCGTAATATGTATTTAATATACATAGTCGCTATTCAGATCTAATAAAATGTATATACAAATTACGGACGGAATTATTTAAAAGCGGTTAAAACCGTTAAATCTAGACAATTAATACGTTCCCTAATAACTTTACATGAGACGGATATTGTCGAGCGAAGATACTACGAAAATACTATGCGTTAAAATTACGTGAACTATACTGACTATCGAAATTAAGGACGGATATGAGAATGATAGTTTTGTACCTGCGTTACCATAATGAAATACTTTGATATAATTCTCGGTGATTACCCAAGGATTAGTTCCATCATCGAAATACATTGGGCATTGATCACGTTCTCTCTCGTATTCCTAAATTTATAATACTTAGAATATTACCCAGAGCAAGGCTTGAGAATTAACTGCTCTGTTCGGTCGATTTTCAGAAGCAAGGCCTTTTTCCCGCCACGCGTCTTCGCTCCAGCGACACTCGTATCAATAGGTTTCATATGATACATGCCTGAGGCGGAGGGAGAAAGAGGGCGTCGTTGCTTCTGAATAATCGGCCGAAAAGAGCAGTTAATTCCCAAGCCGGAGAAAAGAAATGAGATTGTATAAATTTCAGCTTACCTGCAGCTCTAATGCAACTGCGGCACCTTCGGTATAATTCTTACTGGTAACATCTTGCTTCAGGTCACAGAATGGTCCGATAGCTTGAGACATAAGCACCTTATTCAAATCAGCCCTCTGATACACCCAGCAACGATACTTGCTAAAGGGATCCAATTCGTCGTACGTTATTAGATACGACTTCAAATTCTCCTTCCAGAATCCAATACACTTCATCTTATAATCCGGCAGACCTATAAATTAGAAACGAAGTGAAGAATGCGCAGGTGTGATCCTTCTACGGTGGCAGCTTGAGCTTACTGTAGATATCTACGGGTCTTCCTAAATGGTCTACTGACAAACAGTAGGTCTCGTCAATGGCTATTTCCTTTTGGTCAGTGTCGCACACGGAGAAGTCTGAGATATTCTGTTTGCAGTAGATATTTGGACGAGGAGACAGCGTGACGCCCCCTAAGATTCTAGTTTCGAACAGAACGTCTCCCGTCTGAGTGAACATGTATTTTCCAGCGACAGGGCATCGCACTGGCACAGGATCCTTTGCTACGATCACAAAATATATCGATAAGGGATCAGTGATTGATGCATAAATCTAAGAAATCAGTGATCTTAATGTATAAAGCGGAAAGTTTATGTTTGTGCGTTGTCCGTCGCCTAAGAACATTCGAACGGTGAACTCCGGGGTCACGAAATGTGCCTGAGCTCGCTATGTCCTTCCCTTCCCGAGTTATGAGTTACTTAGGGAAGATAAAATCAGAATCTAAATTCCAGGCGAAGCCAGTCAAATCTAAAGACACTACCAACCCAAGAATAAGTCATATTTCCAGGCCTCCTTGTTCGGGAACTGTACCCAAGAGCAAACAGTGTGGAAATCGTCTTTGATAACTGCCACACCTCGTCGGTATCTGATGACATTATGGTGTCGGCGCACGAAATCGAAACAGACGTAATCTTTCTGACTGAGAGTAGAATAATCATAATTATTGAACTACCATAAAACACGAGTTTCATCATTAGTACCAAGCTTACCATCCATCGACAGTCAGTCTTGCCATCATCACTCTGGTGTCTCTCGATTCGCGACAAACGTAAATTGTACGTCTGTAACGACCTTCGTCGGGATAGGAAGTTTCGATTATATGCGTTTCATTAATGAAAATATCTGCGTCGATGTTGGCTGTGTTTATCCACTGTCCACTCATATCTTCTGGGAACCTGCAGCCTGGCTCCACCACTTCGGCTTTAACGGGTGTCACTCTTAAACGCTCGGGACTTTTCTCTACAGTCTTCAACGTATTGCACTCTGCAGTAATAGACACCCCTATGTAAAGATCATCGTCGCGATTCTTTAGGAAACATCGGTACTTCTCGTCTTTCCTAGATTCTTTTGTATTTGCGACAGCGAAGAAGTGATTCTTGTCTACGAACCAATCTCCCAGACAGCTATATTCCACGACTGAAATGTTTATAGTAAACCGTTGATGAAATGTTATAAGGATCGCGCGAACGACAGTCCGTCGAAGTAGCGGAAGCATTACCTCCGTCGAAAGTGTTTTTCATGCCAGAACACTGCTTGTACGTTATATTAAATTTCTGATTGGTTATCAGGAATTGTGTTCCTGCGGTTTGGCAGGATCGAATTTGTGCGTCTGGATGATTACACTCTCCTGTAAATCTGAATCGGTTCTGATAAGCGAATTGCCAAACGCCTTCGAGAGATGATCTGCAATTCACGGGAACATGGTTCTCGGAAAACAGGGTTATTAACTGCTGGTCAGATCGCAGCCCTTTGCACACATTTTCCACCGTGGGTTCGACACCGTCTGGTAAATTCATGCAACTTGCTACAACATAAGATGAATAACGTCGTTTATGCTTTGCAGAGTTTCGTTGCCAATCCTTTCCAATTTTTTATATGGCTTTTACCTTCCAGTTTCTCCAATACGTTTACTGTCCTCACGATTAGATTGACGCAGTGGTAGCACTCTTCGTTTCGAAATACGAATGTGTAATTAACGTGATACTTTTGGTGCATATTAACACAATAACCCCGATTCGTCATTGTTTCAGCATTTATTTCTGTTAGAGTGTTCCTGCCATTTTCCCATGAAAACCATGATCCTCTTATGACGGTGGGTATTTGACAGGACGAAGATTCTTGGCTGGAATGTTTCACTAAAAAATAATACAATATTAGTACAAGTTATTGTCTCCAACTGGAACAATATTTGTATAATAATCATTCATTAAGCCTGCTCTGGATATAGTTGCGCAGAAACATTAAGTTGCGCGTTAAGTGATGAATTATCTTTTAACTGGAAATATTCAATTAGATACAATTCTCATTTTCTAATGAGACGGAATTTAATTTGTAACAATTATGTATACACACAACAAACACTCATGCTTGATTTTAAATTTCCGCAAACTTACCCTGCCATAGAAAATATAGGGTAAACAGAAATGCGTGCCACGTTTTCGTCATCTTGTCATTAAATCGAGTAAAACAATTTCGACAGTTGGAGGAAAAATTTAATTTAATTGTGACTGATTACACACGCATGAGAAAAACTCGTACCCAACGCCCATCCCACTTGTGAATCATGCCTGTGCTGCCCTCTGAAAATTCATTTAAGTCAGAGTGCGGGTGTTTCAATACAGCGAAGTCAAAAAACAAACTGTTTTCAAGTTAGACTTCAGAGTTTCATTCCGATGTGAATCTGAACTGTTCGGGAAGACAGTTACGGTAGATGTCTCTATTACAGTGCTTTGACGTCGACTTGCTCACGAATAAATTAATTATTGACTTCTCTTACCTTAATTTTGCTTGGTGAAAATTTATATGGGATTTTTTTACTTTTCTTTTTATTAAGGCATTTTTTTCGGGTTAAAAATGTTAATTTTTCATATCTTTTAATTGAAATAAGAATATGTACATGTTTTTATCCCAATTACGGTGCTCTGAAAAGTGCGCTGTCCGTATTACGGTGCCTTTTTTGAATAACGTTCCCCGCGGTTAGGTTATGTCTTTGAACTTTCAACTGTTCAAAACCTTTTTTTCTCTACGAGAGGTGTTTTTGTGTAATTTTAATACGAGCTTTTCATTATAAATGCAAAATATACAAATATAAATTTCTGTTCACACGTTCTGAGAAACGAAAGTAAGGTTAGGTTTAGTAGTTACGGAGGAGGTGAGCGGCCACTGGTAGCAACCAATGAATAACGACACTTCAAGTTTGAAATCACTTTTCCCTGTATTTTTCGTCCTTTCAACGCCTTTGAAAATTATAAATTTTTCATTTTTTGTAATTTTTCTAGCCCCCCTCCCCCTAGCCAGAAGTATATTCTTCAAAATAAAAAAGTTTCAGTCGAATCGGATAATAACTTTTGGAGATACAGGTCCCACCGTTTTGAGAACATTGTTTCGAGAAAAACGCGTTTAAAGTTTTACGTGAGTGCCGAGTGGCCGGGTGTTACCCATGCATTTGCCACTACTCAAATGCCTATAACTTCGGGAATTTTACAAATTTCAACAAATCCTTTTAAACACGTATTCCCAAAAAGTTGAACATTCGAAAAATGAAATAATAAAAAAGTCGACTTTTAGACCAGAAGGTCCCCTTAAGGGGGTAGACACGGGTAATGCAGCGCGCTGTATACCGACACAATCTGGCCCGAAACATGGGTTTAGTAGAATACGCTTTTCGTCCTTATATGAGCGAATTTTGGGCTGGGCGAGGTCTCATTCGAAAGAGAAAGGTTCAGTGCAGCGCGCTCTGGTCATGGTTCGACGAGATTGTGTTGATATCTAATAATATGAGTGTTCAAAGTACAGCAAAAATCGACAAAATACACCCGCATGAACCAACGTATTTTTAGGTCACTAAAAGAGTCTTGTGACTCAAACGATGACCAGAGCGCGCTGCACTGAACTTTCCTCTTTCGAATGAGACCTCACCCAGCTCAAAATCTGCTCATATAAGGACGAAAAGCGTATTCCCGTAATTGCATTCCCAATTACGAGTTCCGCCATATTGGCGATAATACAGAGCAAGTCACGTGACAAATTTAGTTGAGCTAGTAGACACGAGATGGCGCCTACTCGGGAGGACTGCCAACGTGGAGTCATAGCAAAACTGAAGCGTTAGCTGGATACACAAGCCACAGTAAAAGCGTGATGCAGTCAATGTATGAATTTTCGGACGATTGTAGGTTAGGTTATATGCATTTTAGGCATATAACTGCTGGGAACTGTGTACATTTAGTAAATTAACGCTTTTATTGTAACACATACATCACTTGAAACCGCTGTCGAATTTATGTTATAATTATATGGCCACATTATTTAAAATAAAAAAAGAGATTGGAACTTTTTTACTAATACTGGAAATATTGATTTACTGATATCATATTTTCAGAATGTGGAAGTTACACCAATTATATGCAATTATTGCTCTTATTATTATTCTTCCGACTATTGCATATAACATACAACAAGGAAAAGTCTCTAAATCAGTCAACAGTTGACTCCCTGATTTTTTTTGTAATTCTTTACGGTCCTATGCAGAGATGGGCATTATTTAAATAAAAGAATATACTTCCGAATGGCCCCAGTGGCCAATCGACACGATGTTTGGGGTAGGGTGTGTGTACCCTAAATCTAAAATTTTATTTAGCTCCGGGTATTTATTAGTTTCCTTTGTTTATTCGAAAGCGTTTCATCTTGAGCTTCGAATAATTTTTCATCTTTCATTATATCTTTATCCTAAGGTCGTATTCAGATATATTGGTCGGTCGATTCGTTTTCGCGAACAGCGATCGAGGAGAAATCAGCGACCACTATCTGACGATCGTGGATTTGTCTGTTGGAGTTACGCGGCCACCCAAGGGTATGGTGGGGTAACGGGAATGCTGCGCGGCTCCGTCTGAACGTAGCCGTGTGGCTGTCATGACTAATACGAGATGAAGCTATCGAGAAAGAATCAATGTTCTGACCAATAAAGCTCCTGAATTTTTTCGGAGCTAAGGCACACCTATTCTGATGTGTGTATTTCTACGCTGCAGCTCGGTTTGGCCTATACACAACAGAAGCTTGGCGCTATCCCCTCCACTTCTGGCTCACTCTTGTTCTGCGAAGGCGAGAGTGAGATGGAACGAGAGCGAGTCAGAAAACGTTGCAAACAGGAGCACCGAGGCAGCTAAGCGGTACCTATGGTGGGAGTATACGCGACGGGCGCGAGTGCTCAGATGGAATCGTGACTGTTCGATGCATCCGCGCCACGGTCAGATAGCCAGGCACGGCACGAGTCTTTTTTGCGCCATAAGCGAGCTTGACAAATTCCGCCATTTATTATAATACATTAATTGAGCTTCTTCATGACCTTACTCTACTCGTAGTTTAAAACCGTTGTAGTATAATTTGTAGTATTTCATTTAAAAATTTATTTTCAACAATGCCAACAATGAAAAGGCCATTTTGCATTTCTTGTCAACCTTACGCCCTAGCAGTTGCCTAATTTTGCAGAGTAAAGTCATAAATAATCTCAAATAAATGTAATATAATAAAGGGCGCAATTTGACAAGTTCGCTTAGGGCGCAAAAAAGACTTATGCCGGGCCTGCGTCAAGTTTTTGCGAAGCGGTTCCCGTGCTCACCGTCCCAGATAGCACAACGTCTGGTAAAGTCTTAAAGACGTCCAAAAGGCGTCTAAAAGACGTCTTAAAGACGTCTTGTTACAAATCAAGCCGTTCAGACCTAAAATGGACATAAACTAGACGTCTCTAAGACGAGGTGTGCTATCTGGGGTAAGCACTTGCGACCATCGTGCACGCCCGTCGCGCATACAAAGGACGGAGTGTCAGGCGTCCGAAAGACGGAGCGAGACAAAATATCAATGCGTCGTCTGTCTCGTACTGTCCTCGCTCGCTTTCAGTGCCTTCGCTCGCTCTCTTTCCATCTCGCTCTCGCCTTCGCCGGACAAGAGTGAGACAGAAGTGGTGGGGATAGCGAAAAGTCCGTACCGTGTACACCAAACAGAGCCCGTAACGATCTTAGATGCTCGAATAACTGACGAGAACCTTTGTGGCCCGAGCCGCACGAGATCGCCGTTGCTCAGCGATGTGTCATCGATTATATAGAAACAGAATTTGTTTTTTTTTTCATCGTATCAATATGAAAGTGACACAAATGGATTCCTGGCATTCTCCCGATTAAATTGACAGAAAATAATTTAAATCAGACTATTTTTAACGAAACGGGCTTCCAATTCTGCAAACAAATTTCACGTAATTTCCTTAATTATGGTCCGAATAATATCATTTTTGGGGCCAATTTGATCGAGAAAACACGACGAATCGATTCACGTCACTTTCGCAAAGATCTGATTAGAAATGCAGAACTGAAGATTTGTCACTGCTTAGTGCGTAACATTGTATGGCCCCGCTGGATTCGAGCGTCGAAACCCACGAAACTCAGCGAGTTGCATGATTGCTAGTGTGAAGGACAAGAGAGGACTTTGCATGGCGAAGGAAAGTCAGCCTTCTATAGAACTCAAATCGAGAAAGACTTTGCTGACAAACTTTACATATGTATATTCGCGTCAAATAAATACTTTAATTGTAAAATTTAGACGACAAACTATTGTTGAATTTCGCCAGTTCTTACATATGCATCACTTGGTTGGGAATTCCTGATCCCAGAGTTTCATGCATTTACCTATTGAAATGTTGCTTCAAGTCATCGGGAAATTGCATTACTTCTTCTCGTACATACATATATGTATCTGTTCGCGAGTAGGTGTCACGAGTGACACGGCTTTGGTTTCTCAAATAAATGCACATTTATTAGGGCCCTCGGTCGACGGCGACTTGAGTCATCCAGTACTGAATATGAAATTGTTCATATTTCTCACTACACCTTGATAAGAGTGTTACCACCGATGGATTCGTGAGTTTATGTCCACGAAAATGAGTCGAGACGCGAAGCAATTCGGTCTATTTTTTCTTATGAATACATGATTAGAACACACACACTACGTTCACTAAAAATAGACCGAATTGCTCCATGTTTGGCATCATTTTCATCAGTAATGCAGTGCTCTGGTGAAGAACATCGTAATACGGAGCTAATATTCTAGGCCCTAGAATCTACGATATTGTCAATGTGCAGTTGAAACGCACGCCGCTTCACACTATCGTTTCTTAGCATTTATACGGGGTGATTCTGTAGCTAGAATCGTCAAACGCGATGCTCGCCAACAATCATGTGTCTCGCTGAGTTTCGTGGGCTTCGACGCTCGAAACCAGCGGGACTATACAATGTTGCACGCTAAGCAGTGACGAATCTGATGTTCTGCAATTTCTAATCAGATCTTTGCAACAGTGACGTCAATCGATTCCTTACAATTTTATATATAATGTTTGTTCATAACTGCTTCTTTCTGCATAGGACGTGTAATAAGTGTATTTCATGTTCTGTTTCGGTGCTTTGCAAGTAAAAAAATGTCTAACCTAACAAACTTCATTTTCTGGGGACATCCCCTCATCTATTTTCCCTTTTCACTTATAATTCCTTACTGCTAACGTAGAATATTGTAGCATAAGCACATTTCAAGTAATTAAAATGTACAATGAATTTTCTATGTTTGCAGTACCAGCCGACTTCCGTTTAAATTTTTATAAGTACAACGCAACAGCTGAGAATTTCTTTCCTTATTCAGAATAAAATACGGAAATAGCAAACAGCTCCCTCTCGCGTTTACCGGGCAATCGGCGATCTATCGGTATTACCATTTCTGTGCAGAAAAAACCTGCTGTAATACCGACCTGCCAAATCGGCCAGGTCACGTGACGTGTCTACCCCCTTAAGTATGTATGTCAAACTGACGCTCTAAACCAGTCACACGTATACAAGCACGCACACACTTTTCTTTCAGCATTTCAATACATTGCAGAGTAGTTGCTGAATTGGACGCTGTTTATGAGCAGATGCCACTACATTCAGTTCTCAAATTATGGGTCGGTAACACAGTTTGGGTGACGATACGACCAACTCGTAAATCCTTATGATACCTATATATGTATGTAGGTCTATCCTATACCTCGTCTGTGATTAGGGATGGAGTGCAAAATCACTAACAGCAATTTATCACAGTGATCGCAAAATCACGATCACGGTCGTGATTGAAGTTAAATCACGCCCGTGATTGTGATTTTTTTAACTTGAGAGAATTGTTTACTGTGATTGTAATTCTTCATCTTGATTGAATTATTTTTTATAAAATACTTCAATATAGCTTGTGTTACAGTCAAAGCCTGCTAATTCGGCGAATATATAGAATATATATTCAGAAATAATCAATGTATGCACGCACTGATTTGATTGGCTAAAGTATTCACATATACATTATACTTTTTAAGTAAAGTGAAGAAATATTCGTTAATTTAAATAGATCAAGAACGATTACATTGGGTCAAAATATACAACTGAGATTCTATAAGAACAGTGAGGACTTGAGAAATTGGAAATTGTGAAAAGAGGAGTTATGCTCTCCACCAATCAGAAGCGATCACGAAAATCGCGAATCACTGTTCTGCCTGCACCAATCAGAAGCGATCACGAAAATCACGGATCACTGTGAAAAATCACCGTGATTGGGAACGAACGTGATCGGATCACTCGTGACTCACAAATCACTGTTCTAGCCAACACTACTTCTGCCTGCACCAATCAGAAGCGATCACGAAAATCGCGGATCACTTTGAAAAATCACCGTGATTGGGAACGAACGTGATCGGATCACTCGTGATTCACAAATCACTGTTCTAGCCAACACTATGTGATACAACTAAGAACTGTACCAGAGTTTGCGAAGTACAGAATAATAATACCGTACAATGTCATTAAACAAATAATAAATTTACAAGAGGGGTGATGCTTTCCCTGAAAAAACGTGTTGTTGTGGGTCCAACTAAGCACATGGAAAACAGCAGTTGATTATTTAACAGTAATGTACGATTTTATACTACTCGCATTACTTCCCGCCACAAAATTACTTGATGTATTAATGAATTGCGTATTTTAACCGATCACATAGTAGCTCGATTTTATATTCCGTTTGATAATAATTAACACGCAAAGCTTATACATTATTGTTACACTGTGTACTAAGAACAATGACGAGCGCAGAGGTAGCCAAAACTGTGCCGGCTTGGGAACCACTGCGATTAACTCATCTAAAACCATCGTTCAGCACTCAAGAATCAGCTTTAGCATCTCGCCAGGATCTATGGCACAAATTCATACTTTTCGGAGCGGGTAAATGCAAAGCGATGGAAGTGTTACGGAGCATCATTATCGCTTGTGAACCTGAAGTCATATTGCCCGTTATGTACAAAGAAGAGAGCCCGAAGAAAAGGACTTTCTTGGCAAAGTGTAGTTCCATCGCTGTCGAGAGTTTCGTGAAGCAAGGCTTATGCATCACTCTGCCGAACGGGCAGGACTTGCATATGGACATTGTATTGGGATTCTTAGATACCCTGACATTACAATTGAACCCGAACATGTTAATAACGCAAGCGGCTTACCACAGATACGAACCCACGAAAAAAGTATTGAACCTCGACAACTTTGCAAACGACAAGTCGTTAGGCTCCATATACTGTCCGATATCTTTGCCTAAAGTGTTGCACTTTGTCCTGCGCTGCACCAAAATAGGGATCTTAAGTAGCAATCGTGATTCACGATTACCCGTTAGAGAGTTGAGCTTAAAGTACAATAAAATCACAGCCATTATACTTTTCGAGAAGTTGTTCAACTATCACCTGACCAAGTTGGATCTAAGACACAACGAGATCGGCGACATGGAATTCTTGCGCTACTTCAGCGAATTCAAAATAAGCGAGCTCTGGCTGGACGGTAATCCGTTGTGCGCAAGGTACAAGAAGTGTCAGGAATACGTGCAGGCCGTAAAAAATGTTTTCCCCCATCTACAGAAGTTAGACGGGATTGTAATAGACACGGAGCAGAAGTTCGTCCCTAACGTTCAAAGTAACTTCCTAAGAGGCGGCGCAAGAATCTGTCTTATTAAACAATTCGTTAAGCACTATTTCACTCTGTACGATCAAGACGACAGGCAAGTGATGAACGGATTATACGACAGGGACGCGCTTTACTCCATGACGCTGGGACTCGTGACGAATTACGTTCACAAGCAAATAACCAAAACATTTGTTACCAATAGGAACTTACTCAAGTTTGTCGACTACGCAAAGTGTCAAGAGTTCTTACTGCGCGGCCCGGAGAAAATCATCTCCGCTCTTAGAAGCCAACCGTCCACGATACACAATTTCAAATCGTTCCGCGTAGATCTACTGTACGACGGGGACGGGCAAATTGCTGTCTCTGTGCAAGGGTTGTTCTCATTTAGAGAGGTCCCGTGCCCCCCGATGTTCTTCAACAGAACATTCATCATTAGGCAGAAGGAAGATCACGAGTATTGCATTACCAATGATCAGTGCTACCTCGACGGAACCCCTGCTAATAGCAGCCTAGCAGGAAACAGTGAAATGAAATTTGAAACGAGAGGTGCGCCAAAGTTTGCTCCGACTGCGTTTAGTGTGTCTGAGAAAGATCAGTTACTAACGTTCCTGCACGAGCTGACTACGATGAACATGAAGTTCTGCCGGCAATACCTGCAAGAGGCCAATTGGGACATAAGGAGCGCTATTACAACGTTTATGAGCATGTACACAGTTAACAATGTACCACCGGAAGCCTTTCTTTGATATATGTGTATTGAGCCTGTGTATGTATATATTCGCACTGTTATTTGTATTACATTTACAGCCTGTAACTTTGGATAAAGATTTATACACGTTTATACGGTACCCCGATTTCTCAAATATGAATTATTTTGGCGCGCGATGTGCTTTAATGCATGTACTTTGGATAAAAAGCAAGAATTCAAAGTGTGCGTACGAAAGATGCACTCCGTTCTCGCTTACAACTCGGCGATCCTTTCGGGAATGATGTAGTATTATGTACGAGGAATAAATGCAACGTACCTGTCATTTTTCTTCTTTTTTTTTAATAAAAAATCTGCTCTTGTTTTATACAAAATAAAAAATTACAATCTTTACGATATTAACAGCCTTGCTGCGTATTTAACAGAGCAATGGTTTTGTTTATATACGGTGTAGTATTCACATTTGAATTTACCCCTAACTCGAATACCTTTTGCATCAACGGTAAAGCGTGTTCTGTAACAAGACACAAATTTGTCGGGATGTCCGCTTATGGAAGAGTAAAGTAAATGTAACAGAGAGGATAGTTTACCTTGCATGCACAATACAATCTCTGGCAGCTTTTCTAACGCCGACATGAGGATGTCGGCTCTAGGACTGTCCAGGCACCTCTGGAATGCGGATAATATATTTGCATTTGACGCGGGACGATGTTTCAATGCTCTCGCTAACAGAGTATGAGCGAGGGACCTTATGTTGCTCTGCGGGGAGACGAGCAACTCTGCTATATTGTCTGTTATGGGCTCCAACACCAATGGTTTTCGAGACGATAAGTGCTCGATCTCCTGAAGGGCGTTAAACACATCTGGAATGTTCATTAAACAGTTACTTGTTGCGCGAACTCTGCTAATGGCACGGCGCGAGGAGGTGAATTGGTTCGAATTGAAGTTGAAATATGACGTAATAGGGTGGCCCCAATTTTTCAACATCCGATTTCTTTTGCTCTCACCCTATAGTATGGTTCCATTTTGTAAAAAAAAATAATCCCTGAAAAAGTTTATTGCAATCGGACCACGGGAAAGGGTGCCGACCAGGCCTTAAAGTTTAGAATTCGTCAATGGTTGGGATTGAAAGAATCTCTAAAAAATGGTAAGCCGTATCGAACTTTTGTTCAAATAACATTAAAAGAGCATTCTACAATTTTCTGCGATGACTGTATATATAATTTCTTCGTGCTTCCAACTATTTTTTAGATTTCAGCGTTTGAATATAGTACGCACGTAGTGCGAACATTATCTAAAAAATGGATGGAAGCACGAAAAAATGATATATACAGTAATTGTAGAAAATTGAATGCTCTTTTAATATTATTTGGACAAAATTTCGATAGGACTTGCCATTTTTGAGAAATGGAATACTAAACAGTCAGGCCTGGTCGGCACCCTTTCCTGTTGTCCGATTGCAATAAATTCTCAGTGATTATTTTTTTAGGAAATGGAACCATACTAGTTGAGAGCAAAATACTAAAAAAAAAATTTCGACACATAAAGAAGGGCCACCCTAATGACGTAACCATACCTTCGCCTTGAAGCTTGGATAGAGTAGTCAGCAACGATGGCCAATGCTGTGGAATAATGGATTCCACAGGAGGCGGAGTAGGGGGAACGGTGATTAAGACCTCCTCCAAGTCTTCTCCTTCCCTTGGCACCGGAATGCCCGATACAAGTGTTCTAAGCGTAACTAGATTCGGATAGTGTACCTGCAATTCACTATATGTAAGTGTAAGCCGGCGTCTGAAGTCTACCGGAAGTGATCGAAGCCGTTACTTACTGAAGCACCTGCGCGTGCTTCTGCAGATACTTTAATGCCCGTTGTGGATCGTAAGAAATGTACGCCTGCAGCAGCGTAATGAACCTATTCAGCAGAGCTATGAGATCCTTTATCGGTCCATAATTCTGAGAATAAAAGAAATCAGCGATGCTCTAGTAAAAGTGAATAAATTTATTGATATTCCTTGACGTACTTGGAAGCATTGGAAGTAATTTTCCAACGTGTCTTCCAAAGCAGCTTGGTGCTCTTCGCTAAACAAATGCGGCTGCAGCAATTCCAGCAGCCCCATTATTTGTACGAAGAGATTCAAATGATGACCGGATCTGAATTGGCTGAAGTCCAGATAAGATCTTCCCATTAAAGACGACGCCAGCATTGGAAGCTGGCGTAAAACTAAGATCGGATGCACGGCAGCCATCTTCCTGGCGCATAATTCAAAGTCCTGAGACCTGGAGTTCCACGACTTCTGCCTTGGTGTGGCCGCTAAAGCTGTTAACAGCGAGTGACTCATACAATCCAACACGGAACCCGTCCATTCTGTAATCTTCGCCCCTCCTACGAACTTTTTTATTTGGAAAGTGTCTAGGTAACAGATCACTTTGGGTATCTTCATGTACATATGTAACAAGAACTGGTGCGCCATATCAGAATCCACGCTAAAAATTGAAGCACAACAATGCTCAGACTATTCTTCCGTGAAAATGGAGAAATCACAGTGTACGTACTCTGAATCATTCATTATACGATCAGCCAAGTACTTCACAACACTAGACACCAAATGATCGTCCGTGGAAACGCAGTGCAGTAATAAATCAAGCCGAGAATCCATTCGAGCGAGCGCAGCGTTTCTGCTTTGGCAATTGCAGATAATAACAGCTTCCGCAACTATGTAAGCTACAAGTGTCAACAACTGTTTCTCATGTAAAAGTAAAATATTCTCCGGCACATAGTGCTTCGGAGTGAATTTGTCCCTCCCCTGCCAAAGTTTCGGATTGCAGGTCAATGCCCATAGGAAGTCTAACACCGCCGTGGGATCGAACCTGCGAAATTAATATTCCATTATCTGTAGCGATATTACGATTATACAAATTTTTATACGCCTTTAATTTATTCTTCGCTTACCCATCGTCACACTTGTCCAACAAATGTCCAACACACTTATACAAAGTCGCCCAGCTCGCCCTGTGCGTGAGTAAAGTTAACAAATAAGGCCTAAAGGAGTGCGAGCTCACGACGTTATTATCAATCTTCATCTTTATCTTCGTTTTCCCAAAAAGGAGCTTCATTTGCAGGTTAGGGCATGTGCCGATCAACTCTGGCTCGAAGGAAGCTAACCAGTCTATTAACAAGCCTGTCCGTGGCTTTAGAACCCCTTCATTACTATCGTTTACTAATAACCCAGCCATTCCCTCGACAAGAATATCAGTCTTCTGTTGTTTCAGACAAATGTCCAACAGCTTGCGGCCTACTGCCTCGAGATTCACAGGGTCGGTGCTTTCCAGAATAGAGCCAGGATCGCGATTTTGCATCAACATCGTCAACTCCATGCTTTTTGGTATTTTCGTTAACTGCGCGTTCGCGAAGTCCCTGAGAATCGATAGCACTGGTGCTTTCACGTCGCCTATCAGTTGTATAAGGTTCATGCACATGTTACGAGCCAATTCGACCACCTGCTTAGAAGTGGAGGACTTCTTCAGAGGCAGCAATATTATACGCATCAAGGTGCACGAGTACTGTGGCATGTGTACCAGCGAAGCCAAGAACTGTTTCACTTGCATCGAACTGAGCACGCTGCATATGTGCTGTATCGCCAGCACCACAGCGCTGCTTTCCTTCGACGACTTCTGCAAGTCTTTCGCCAGAGTTTTGTGCAGTCTACGATAGGCGTCCATCTTTTGATTCATAGATATGTTCTCGATGAACAGCCTGTTGATCAGATGTGGAACGTCTGTTTTAACGGAGCACTGTATGACAGACTGCTTTTGGACCATAGCACTGGGAGGCAGTGGTTCCTGCAGCTGTCCGATGGTCACTGGGTTCTCGTCCGGTAACTGCGGCTCCATCAATTGCAGAACTTGCACAAAGACCAGGCCCCCTGTGGCACCCCTCCTATGTTGAACTTCGACCAACTGCGCCATGTAGGTCTTATCTAATACCGCCTCGCCGACCGAGCCGGGATCGATTTGCACCCCAGCATCCAAAGTATGAAGCAGCTTGCTCATGGAGGGTACAGGGATCCCGAAACTTTGGATGAAGAGAACCAGCTGCTGCGGCTCCAAGTCCTTCAGCGCCGCGTCCACCAGACGCGGGACGTTGCTCCTGATCATCCTCAGCTTCAACCAATCTGGGATGAGCAAAGCTTCCTCGCTGGTGTCGACGAGGAAAGCCTTCGGTGGCTCCGCGTTCAACGGGAACCACGTTTCAAGGAGAACGTTGAACAGCACGTCATCGTCGGACGAATCGTATGTTAGAAGGATTATCATAGCGTGGACGACCAAAATGTGCATGGTGCATTCTTCTCCCGTGCTCCACTGCACCAATATCTGGTCTTGGCTCTCGGACCAGGTGTACTCTTCCCTCCTAGGGGACCGAGCTTTCTCCAAGTAATTGCAGAAGATCGCCATGAAGGCGTGCAAGGTTTGCTTAGCTTGCGGGCTGTCGCATTCCGGCTGCGGTAAAATAGCTGCTATGATTGTGCTCCGTTCGACCACCAGCTGAGATATCTCGTTGGCTAAGTCAATTAGATCGGGCAGCTCGTCGTCCGCCGTGTGGGCAGCCAGATACGATATGTAAGCGTGCACGAGGTCTGGACTGTTCTCCACCTGGCAGGCACCGCGAAGAGCAGTAGAAACCAGTGTCCTCACCGACAAGAAGTGAGGTATGGTCGGCAGCTTGCGAACAAGCCACAACTCTCTGGAAGCAAACTCCACTTTAGCTTTCGATGTACACACATTCACGAAGGATGAATTTATCTTGAAAAAAAAAAAAGAAGAAAATGTCAGAGAGTTAAAAAACTTTTTAGGCTGTATTTGGACATCCTTAAAGATAATAAAAAAAAATTGCATAGCAAAAAATGATGCTACGATCATAACTTTTAGACCAATTGCTTTCTTTTTATACAAATTTTCTTGCGTAAAATTTCCTGTCTTTTCGTAGTTTGTGGTTGAAACGTCTGCCAAAACGTGCGATTACAATATTTTGCTATGACCATAGATGATTCCACGAACAATCTTATAAACCTTAAGAATTTTTGTGGTTTGTTTATTTCAGGAAATTCCACGAGAAGTTATCAATTCCGCAGATGCGCAACTTATATAAAATATGCAAAAAAATTATCTTCAAGGATGTCCAAATACAGCCTAAAAAGTTTTTTAACTCTATGAAATTTACCTTTTTTTTATTTTAAATAAAACCCTAAAAGTGACTAAGATTTTTGTCCGTATTTTTGGAGTTGGGAGGATATCCTTAAATTACCTTTCATTCTCCCCGTCAATGTCCATAGGCTCCTCCTCGGTGGGAATAGACCCAAGGACCATTTTCAGGCCAGTGATCGCTTGGAGGCGGCTGTTAGTTTGCTGGCTGCTCAGTCTTCTCAGGAAATATTCCAAGACCTCGTAAGCGTGTTGGCGATCTTGATCCGGATCTGTCAGCAACATTTGAAGATGGGCCAGCAGCTGCTGCTGCCTCGGTTGCTTTTCAACCGCTTGCGTGCTAGTGGATAACAGAAACTCGCAGAGGCACTGTACGGGCAATTGACTAAGGGACCCTTCGCTGTTCTGTACGAGATCTGCCAGCCAAGGCATGCTCTGGGACGAGCTCTGTTGCTGCCTTTGTATTATGTCCAACAGGAAGTCCGGCTTTCGGGACCGGCAGAGCAAGTGCCCCAGTCTGTGGGACACATTCAACGACTGTATTTGCTCCAGGACCGCCGGAGGTGGTCTCCGAGCGATGCCAGTCGGCTCCATAGTGATCAGCTGCGATAACAGCAAACTGTTCTGCTCAGATATTTGTATCCTCGTCGACGCCGCGGCCAAGTGTGACTCGTACTCGAGTATTTCCTGTTTCTCGATCGCTTCGACTTGCAGCTCCTTCGAACGCTCCTGCTCTATGATCTCTGGCAACGCCATTGTAGGCGGAGGATACGAAAAGTGGCTGCAATGTAATATTATACTAGAATAAATTCGCTGAAAGCAGACCTGGGTACTTTTGAAATGGCATTATTTGGAAATTTCATTTTAAATAGCAGGGTATTTCGTAATTACTTCGTTTTCGGAATACAATTGTGCTATTTTATTTCAAGACATAATTTTGAAAATAATTATCTTGTAGCTAAGATGATAAAAATAACTCATTCAATAGATTTAACCGATGTATCGTGTATTTCAATATTAACCAATGATTACTTTTCTGATTAACCGATAATACGAGACGTTTTCATGAAGAATAGTACCCCCTCCCCCTTTCATCTTCCGCACCAGTAGAACGATTATTTTATTTCGCAACTGTGTTAGATGGTCCCAAACAAAAATCTCTTACTGATGAATTTTTCGAAGAAAGAGTTTTGCTCAAAGCAAACTGTTGTAAACATTTCTTGAAATAAAATCTTTCAGTTGTATTATTTTGACGATGATTTCTTTCGTCAAATTTAAAATAAAAAAATAATGGAACTCATTATTTTCACTGGTTTATTATTCGAAATTGCTATAATTTCAAATCAATCGATATCTTCTATATTTTCAAATAACACTATCGAATATAACGGGCCGAAATGTTATATCAAATAGCTATTTCTTATTTCAATTTCAAATAAAATTCGCCCAGGTCTGAATGGAAGATGGTATCAGTACATACGCGGAAGGATTGCCAAGTTTCAGATACTTTAAACGTACTTAGTGATGCACATCTCCATGAGAGTTCGTAGAATCGGATATCGCTTCCATGCAACGGCACCGATGGCTGATGGATTGTGGGCAGCCAGCATCAGCAGCATTATCCATCCCTTCCAATACAGATTCGATATCGCCAAAGTTGGTGGTACATAACTAAACGCAAAGAAAAGAATATTAATAAGCACAAAGATACAGAAGCAGATTAAATACGTAATATTAAAGATGATGTTACGTACTTCGATGGTATGTTTATCGTTCCCGGTGGCTGATAAATACAGAGGTTGAAAATAAGCTCGATTATATCTAATTTATCCGCTTGCAAGGTTGGGAAACTCTCCGTTGAATTCCCTGCTGCCCGTCGTATTAACTGATCCACCAAATCTAACGTTTCCGAATGGGTGATACTGTTTTCCTGCAAACAGAATACACGTCCTTAATCACTGGCGTTGAAGTGGGATCGTAGAAAATATCTCAGGTAGTCTAATACAGTGATGAGCAACCACTAAATTAAACTAACAATTAATTATTACTTAAACAAGAAATTAAAATTCTTCGATTAGTATATTTAAGTATTCAATATTACGGCCCGCGTAGAGTATTTAGGTTTCCACTATTGGCCCACTACGGGCCAAGGGTTGCTCCTCGCTGCCCTAATACGAGAAAAAAAAAAACATTTGAACACTTGAAGTTATCAGCCTGCATGCTTACTTTCGAATAACCAATTATTAAGAGCCTCAACAGCGAGCTCTGCAACAGGGGAACATCCGAAACGAGTCGCAAATAGAACACCCTATCCGATTCCGGGGGCCAATTGTCCAGCTTGTAGTACTGCTCCGGTGATTCGAGGAACAAGATTTTATGCAACGCATGGAGGAGTTCGTTCCTGCCGATGGTATACATTTGTGGCGCAGAGTTCTGCAACCACAAGACCGCTTCGAACTGAGTGGTAGCCACCATATTTTGAAACTGATGCAGCAAAGCTATGTCCTTCTTGTCGCCTCTCTGCGACAGTGCCGCGGCTTCTTTTACTTGAGGACTGATCGCCAGTAGCATGCACAGGCACAGTAAGTCAGCAATAGAAATAAATACGCGCTCCTTGAATTCAAAGTTAAGCAATTGCTGTGCTATGTCCTGCCTCTCCGACATCAAGGTGCGGGCGAAGGTAAGTAGGTTAATGTCGTGCCGACAGACACGCACTATTTCTCTGAGCAAGGCACGCAGAGGTCTGAGATAATCCTCACGGTTCATCAACAAATCCTGAAATATTTCTGCCAGCAGTTTAGCGGACTGCTCTGGCAAAGTTTGGAACATTACGCCCAGCATTGGCATGTTGTTCGGGTTCCGAGCGTTGGATAATTCGTTATAAATCGTGTGCTTCAAGATAGTGGCCAGGTTGTCAGGGTGTAGACCGATCAGCTCTTTCACGCAGCTCAAGTATAAATTAATCACCGCTTTGGTCTTCAGTCTCATCTTCACTAATTGACTTATAACCTCGACGTCCCTCTGCGTATGAGAAGTGCAATTGTAGCAGATGTAGCTCAGCAGCTCCTGGGCGGGCCTCATTAGTTTAGGATTGTGCAGCCACATCTCTAGCCTGGGCACAGCGATATTTCTGATTTCCACGAAGCCACAGGCTGAAGACAGGAACCTTAGAAAGTTTTTAGTAATCGACTCTGGCTGCCGTCTGTTCAACTGCTCCTTTATAGCTTCAAGCACGATAGATTCTATATTCTCTATACAGTGAGCGTATCTCGGAGTCACGGGGAATTCTATTTTCTCTTTGTCTCCGGAAAACTGTATGGAAGAAGATCCTGGGTCCTCGTCGTCTATCGTGGAAGGGCTATGACAATCACGCGGTGTCAGAACAGACAGCTCTGGTTGCAAAACGCTCTTTGGTGGATGCCTCGTGTTGAATCCAGTTAAAATATTGTCGACGAAACCTTTGCATTCTTCGTGATCCACCCAGACTCTTTCCCCTAAAGCGTCCTCAATGTACAACTGTAGAATGAAGCACAAAGATCGATTAGCTGAAGAGCGCATATAAGCGGAGTAAACAGAAGCAGAAGATATACACCTTTACAAAAATCTCTGGCCAATTTCTCTTGTCATGAAACCCTTTCATTAACAGATTCGCTGCCAGAACAGGAACCAACGGGTTTCCTTTGGCTTTGTAATTGTGCGCCTGGTCCCGTTTCAAGAGCGACGAAAGCGCGTGCAGTATACAATCGTTTGAAAAAATAGATGGACGAATCTTCGCTAAGTACAGTAATCCCATGTAAATCAACGTATCAGGCTTCCATTTCTGATTCTTGAGCGTTTTCACAGCACCGCATATGATGCCTATAACCTTGTCGCCTTCGTCATTATCGTTAGCTTCTAAAACCATAGGCACGAAGTCTGCTGGGTCGCTATCTATGGCTACCAGTTCCCAAGCTTCCGCGCTTGAGAATGGCGGTCGCTGATGTGGGACATGTGTCGTAAGTTTGGGCTTCTTCTGTGGGATATATTGGAAAGGTTGAATCGATCCCGACGGTGCTTCCTTTTTCCGATCATTGCCTACACAATTTTACACGAATAAAATTTACAAGAAGTTCTGCTTTCTGTTCAGAGGTCAATCCTGTAATCACGCCGCAAAAATCGACAACATTCAGGTTTCTTTTTCTCAGTGAATACAATCAATAACAATGTCAAACTTCTTTTTCATTTATTAAGCTACTTATAATTATTACGGTACAATTTTTTAAATACACTTTTAATTGTGTTTTTTCAATGTTATCTGGAGTTAAAAATCGCGCCTTTGAAAAGAAATACCTCCCTGGCGGGAGTGATTTCAGCTCACATACTCATCTGAAACAAAAAGACCAAACTGATTCTTAATTATTTTGAGTACAGCTATCCCAGGTGCCAGAATTAGCCATGTAAGTAAAAATTTAACAAAATTGCGCGCATTCAAACTTCAAGTCTCGAAATTTTCTATTTTTACTTGAAGTTTGAATGCGCGCAATTTTGTTGAATCTTGACTTACGTGGCTAATTCTGGCACCTGCGATAGCAGTACTCATAATGATTACGAAACAGTTTGGTTTTTTTGTTTCAGACGAGTCTGTGAGCTGAAATTATTCCAGTCGTCTTTTCAAAGACACCATTTTTACCTCCAGACAAAATTGTAAAAAACATAATTAAAAGTGTATTTAAAAAATTGTTCCGTATACATTATAAATAGCTTAATAAATGAAAAAAAAGTTTTACATTGTTATTTATTGTATTCACTAAGAAAAAAACACCTGAATGTTGCAGAATTTTGCGGCGTGATTACAGGAATGACCCCTTAATTAAGCAAAGTGGATGACGATTAATTACCAGAAGTAGACGAACTGCTGCTTGGTTTAGAATGAATAACTCCGGGCCTCTTAACGTCGGAACTTTCGTTACGCGGAACTTTAGACCCAAGTGCGAACAAGTCGGAAGGGTGCTGAGCTATTTTGCTCTTCGCCCCTCTACCAATCCCTGCCTTGCCACGATCCATTATACTCCCCACGTTTCCTAAATACGCAAACAATAAATCACAAATTATTCTTTCATTCAAGTTCTCACGTAAAACAAACAATAAAAGCAGCAGATTCAATTTTCGATGTATACTTCCTCCCGAAAAGGTTTCCCAAATGAGTGTTATGAAAAATTAAACCAGGAAATGTTCTCTGTAATGCGCTAACCTATTCAACATTTATAAAGTCGTTTTCCAGAAACAGCTCTTCCAGGAGGTGTGTCTGAAATCGTGCATCGCTAGCAGCATAGGTTCTCTAAACAAATCCGTTGATGCTGAAACCGTAATGAGAACAATATTCCTTTGTGCCACGAAATTAACGTTTTACAAACAGAATGTTATCGGTCAACAACAGTAGCAGACACCGCTATGCGGCTATCGATACCGCGCTCGTACATACGAAATCGAGTGAGTCGAATCGATCGACAATCGATAGACACGACAGATTTCTGCTTAGCGCTGTTACCAGAGATGGGTACTTAAAGACACAATTTTTTTATTTTATACACGACACGTGTCTTAAATGTCGTAAATGTCGTAATTGTGTCATAAATGTCGCATATCTGGAATGAATATAACTAACCTATAAAACATTTTTCGTATAGGTTATGAAGAAGTGCCAATTTATTAATAATTATAATTCTGATTTAAAAAATTAAATTAAATTGAGTTCTATTGGCGAAAAATTAAATTAAAAGGTTATAGATATTGAAAAAAAATTAGTAAAAAGTTAGTAAAAAAAATGCATATTGGGAAATCAAGAATTTCGATACGCCAACTAATGACAGAAGATTGAACTACTGAGAGTAGGTCGAAATCCGTCGAAGTCCATATGATTATCAGTGTTTAAATAGACATGTTGTGAAAAACGAGTGATTTAAAATTTTTTTGAACACGACATTTTTACTTATTCGATTAATAAATACTTATTCGGAATATTTGGTGGGACCCGGACCTACTTTCAATAGCTTGCCAACTTACCACCAGAGCGCTGAAATCTACGCCACGCCTCCACTAAGTTTCCCAATAGAATAATATAATTTGTTTGAATTAAAAATTATGTTAGTAAAAAGACTATTTTTACTTTAGAAAAAGAAGCCATCAGTTAAAAGTACAGCACCTTGCTGTTCATTTTGTCCAATGGAATTGTATAATTATTCATATTGAACATTTAAAAGAGTTGTACTTAATATTTTCTCGATGGAACTACACAGTTCTTTTTTAGTGCATGCACAAAAGCTTTAAAGTGGCTTGATTCCACCATACTGAAAGGGATATTGCAGCCAAAAAAGAAATTTGATAATAATTTATCTATTTCATTTTTTCTGAAACAGATATTTTCATTTACATAATTTTCAATTCAAATAAATTTGATTTATTATCGTACATTTATTTCTAATTACTTTACCTTTCACGATTCATTTTTTATTAGTTATTATCTAAACAATTACAAAACAATAATTAACACCACGCTTTTGAATACTTTTTTGAGGTTAGGGAAGTGGCGATTATATGTAGTTTTCGACGTATTCTACAGTATTCTATAGTATTCGCATGCAACCAACAAGCGAGTCAGAAAGAACTACATTTTTCCAACACTTTATGCCTTTTATAATATTCAAATAACCTGCGACCCCCCTCCCCCTTCTTCCATATAACGTAAGGCAAATTTAATAAGGTAAAGAAAACACATTAAAAGTAGGTATTTCAGATTATAATTTTAACTTAATAATATTAAAAAAAAAACCCAAAAAACAGTGGCGATCCCCCAGAAAAAACTTCGCGCCCCTACCGGTCGGGAATCACTGGTATATTCCCATAGGCCCGCGTTCTCTAACACAATTGTAGAGGTAGAGCACATGTATTGTCGGTATTGGCCGACGCGAAAACGTTGACGAATATAAAGTAAGCGAACGGAACACAGTCAGTGCGAGCCAATGCGAGCGAAGAACCCCTCTTGCCCCTGTGGCGTCGGTCGAATTCTTCTCGCCGGAGCCCTCTGTCACTCTATGCGTGCGAGGATTCCCCCTAGGGAAGGGCGATTCCGTTCAAAAGAATCGATACTTAAGAATCGATTCTAATGAAACATCGATGCTTAAGAATCGATTATTTCCAAAATTTCAGCTTTTATATACAGTTGTAGTTCATTTAATTTAAGACATCTGAATTTCATTTTCATTTGTAGAGACTGAGAAATAAAAGATTATAATTAGAAAATTCTTAAAAATACAAAGTGTACATTTAAAAGGTTAATTATATCATGCTTCCTTTTTATTAAATCAAAACGTGTATTAACAATAAAGTTGAAAGTTATTATACATATTCATAGCGATTGATAATTAACGGAGGAGGTCCGTTTCCTCGTGGAACAGAGATAGAAAAAATGTTGATTTTTCTCGATTCTTGGTTAGAAAATAATCAAGTTATCGAGAATCGATTCCTAGAATAATTGGTAAAATAATCGATTCTTCAGAAAGAGAAGAATCGAGTAGAATCGCCCTTCCCTAATTCCCCCTTTACTACTCTTTTCTGGCAACCCTGCTCTTGCGTCTCGCATTTTTTAGCATGTAAATGTTTTGTTTTCAGTCATTTCCAGTACAGTCTTACTCGTACAGTTGCTGACTCGACTTAACTCGACTCCTCTCGACTCGTTAAACTGATTGCACTAGTCAGTTGTGCTTTATCGGTATTTTTATTACCAGGAGTATATTTTAGAAAAACGATTTATCACAGCTAATAGACGAAATGGCGGGACATTATGATGTTTACCCCACGTCTATGCAACTTCTACAGAAACATCAATTCTGTACTCTGGATCAATTCGTGACTTTCATAAATTATTGTGAAAATTCTCATTTCCATACTGAATTTAACTACAATTACATAAAGCAGATTTTTCAACTGCTAAAAATACAGGTTCCGTTCAGCAGGACTATCCGATTTCCCAAGAATTTCTACGTTCACATGGATTGTGCAAATATGAAGTCCTTGATTGAACAGTTCTGGAACACTCTGAATGTGCTTAATGAGTTGATACTACACAGGGCGAATATAAAATGTGTTTGGACATTTGAGTCCATCAATAATTTGAGTTATGCCAAACAGTCATATGATGCAGCATTTACAAAACTGGCCACTATTATTAAGAGCACAAATATCAAAGATTTGAAAGAGAATGGCATCTATTGTAAAGAGACTTTTGAAGAGAAATATGGATTAAAGTGGGTTGCTACAGATAATGCGTAAATATCTTATTCAGTTATCATAGTTAACTGTAATGTAACTGATTTATTTAAAATTTTTAATGAACTGTTTCAGTTTAATTTAGTTGCCAGCTGAGTTTGCTTGTGTTGCATGCGAGAGATCGAATAATTACAACATTCTTATGGTTGGAAAGCATACTTTTATTATATACAATTTTAAAGCATAATTACAACTGCAAGTGTAACATATATCATTTAATTCATTCCTAGTTGTTTAAGTCCAATAGCAATCGTTATACATTAAACATTTACAACGATCCATTTAAGAAACTATCATCATTAATAATACAGTTATGTAATTATTATAAAAAGATTAAACATTTGACATATGATTAATATAAAATAATCGATTCAATGATTTCCCTGCAACATAATTTCAGACTTATTAATAACAACAGTACACTTATCAAAGCACTGAATTATTTATTACAAACACATTCAACAAATAGAATAATTTGGAACCCCCACTCCTCTTCTACCTCTCAGCGAAAGGAAGAGAGCTATTTAATTTTCATAGTATACTCTATTTATTTAAAAAGATATTCATCTACCAAGGAAATCTTTCTTTCGTACCACAGACCAGATATTCAAAGAAATATTTACTTACTGTCCATAGAGGGTGAAAACCAGGCCCGGTTTAAGATTTTTGGGGCCGGGGGCTATCAAACCTTTGTGGGCCCCCCTTGGTTGAACAGGGGGGGGGGGGGGGGGATATTTTACAATTCACTTTTAGTTAAATTGTTTTTTCTTATCTTTAATAATTCAGATTCAATCATTAAACATGCTAAGGATGATAACCGATCATCTAACATCGTCGCTTTATACATATTCTTTATTCTCTTTAGTACAGAAAATGATCTTTCCGCCTCACAATTTGCGATTGGTGTAGCTACAAATAATCTGTACGCAATGTATATGTTCGGGAAAATATGAATCATTTGTCGATCGACTAAAAAATTGGAAGTTGTGGAACACAGACAATATATTTGATACAACATTTCCAATGAAGACAGAGTGAGCTAATCGCTTAGAACGGGGCCCCCGGGAAACTAGCGGTGGATTCGAACAAAATGTTTAAATTCTCGAATCCGAAACTTTGTAAGGTTACGAAACATGAAGTGCTGATCTTGTTTTGTAAGTGGAATATCTTGTTTTAAGAACTGAAGTCAACAAAATTTTTGAATAAATCTTTATTGACCATAGTTAAACAAAATACAAAATGAAAATATAATATACAAATTCTCGTGGCACCCTGCAAACCATTCTTTATTCATTGATAGCGTATTCGGACGGTCGCACTGGTGCGCACTGAGTGCAGGTTGCCGAATGTGCTATGAGTTTATACTTTTTCACGAAAAGAGAAGAGAATCACGAAAAAGTGCAATTTCGAATTATTAAAACTCGAAACATTTTTGGGTTTCGAGAAACCCATCTCAAGAGTATTTAATACCCTGAGTAGGTTTTTGAAAATTTGTTTAATTTCTTTTCGCCGGTAATAAAAAAACGCGCGTGGCAGCATTTAGGCGGGACAGGGAAACAAATAGTAAATTCGGTATCTCGCATTGACTCTGCGCGCGTGCCAGAAATGACTTGGATTGGTTGATTCTGATAGAGCTATCTTCGTCTCTATCAGAAAGTCATTTTCTGGACCTTGGATTGGTTGATTCTGATAGAGCTGTCTTCGTCATTATTGTTGACTAGGTAGCGTTTGATAATTGGCATCAGCCAATAGCTGTGACTAGTGATGGGATCTGAAACACTTCGAATCTCTGTTGTACATGTGGTGCAAAATTCTTTATATCATAGGTGAGATGAAATTTTTATACTCCTTGTCAATAATATAATTAGTAAATTGAATATTTTACCTTCAATTATTTGTCATTATAGTTGCAACAGAAAATATGCAATAATAATAACTTTAATGCTTAAAAATAGAAAACAACTCAAAACCACCCAAAATTTCACTTTCAATAATTTTTTTAAACTTATTTTATTTATGTTACAATACTTTATTTAGGTTGTGATAAAATAAATTTATTCCATGACTTTGGTTACGTTAAAATTACGTTGCTTTTGTAATTTACATGTAATTTACACGTAACCAGTGGTGGGCCCGTATTTTACCTAACGTAGAAAAGTGAATTCTCTACGTGTAGAATAAGACGTAGTAAATAGCTCAACTTTATTACGTTCATGTATTTTACTGTATAAAATCATATTAGTTGAAAAAACATTGCAGACTGCAATGGAATGCCACAACCTGCATGGACATATCGTACTCATTAAATTCAGAATTGCAACAACATACTTATTGTTGGATGATGAATTTTTCCAACCATCTAAAAGTAGAACTGCATTTTTGGATTTAATCCAAATTGCTTGTAATTTTGAAATTTTGCGTTATGTAAATTATTCGACAATGTTGTTCGAGTTGGAATTTTATAAGCTGGATTCAATTTATGAATAAAGTTCCTAAAGTGGTCAGATTCAATAATACTAAACAGAATGGTACATCCAAAGAAATAAACTGCTAAAGCTTTATCAATTTCTTCAGAATCCATGTTGATATACGTAAAAATTCGAGTATCTTTTGCACACCAAAGATATGACTAAACAATTTCATATTATTTATAATTTTGTTATAATTATATTCCAATCCTTCTTTTTAAAGTAATTTAAAATATTGTGCAGTCAAATTCAATGCAATAGGTAGAGGTTAATAGTTCGTATTTAAATTTGTGACATTTTCTACATTTTCTACATTTTATACAATTATTTACATTTTTTACGCGTGTCACGTAGTAAATTCGATGCACGTAGTAAACCCACTACTGCACGTAACATAAATAACTTGGTTTCATGGGGATTTACCGACCGAGCAGAGCGGTTCGGCGCTCCAGGGATACCAACCCCAGTTTATTTTCCCAATATCCCCGCTAAAATACGAACACTGCCAATTTCGATGCGGTGGAATTTTATAGAGAACGATAGAGAACCAGCGAGAACCGTTTATTATTCGTGCCCCTCTGGCGACAAATTCCTGAATATGTCCTCGCAGTTGCTAAACAAGTCTCTTTCGCACTCGATTCTGATCACGTTCACGTTTATTACGATGCATGCCCAAATGAGCCAATCGCGTGGCGCAGGATTTGAATTTAAATGCGAGTCGAAGCAGTCGTCATTTTAAATGGCAGTTGCGATCCGTCGAGCGATACGTGATGAAGTCTGAGAGGCGCAGAAATTAATTAAAGAACGAACTGGCCAATTGTCGGAGATCGAGCCCAGCTTCGTTCGGAATATCGGCGTACGAAAAGATGTCAGATAGCGTGAAGGTGGGAATCAGATTGAGGCCCTTGGTGAAGCGGGAGAAAGACGAGAATTTGTCAATACGATGGATCGTGCGAGGAGATTCCATTGTTTCTTTAGACCCGGTGGCGAGGAAACCGGGGGATAATGGATTTCAGTTTGGTAAGTTTCTGATAATCGGCTCCCGCAATCGCGATTGCTTGCCTTATCCCGAATTTATTGCGACGTGGTATAACCTACTTATCAGCTTCGTCATGTGACGTATCACCTCGGGAAATGTAAATTAGATGAGCAAACATTTAACACATTCCTTGCTAATCGATCGATCGGAACGCAATTGTTTTTTTCGACATGTTATGCCGCGTTGAATTAGTGTTGTATAAAGCTCGAGTCTTCAAAGCTTTAAACCTTAACCTTAAAGACTCAGCCTTTAAGGCTAATGTCATATGAAGCTCGAGGTTCAAGCTTCGAGGCCCAGGCCTCGAAGCTAGAGGCTTTTGTGTTTAATAGTAATGAAGTTAACTGCACGTCCTTGATATTATATATCTTATTTTATGCAACCACTATTGTAAAACGTTAAACTTAAATTTAAGCTTATATAAATAATTTTAAGCAGGCAAAAAAATCGGGGCCACTTAAAGGAGAATATCCCTCAAGCATAAGACAATTAAAATTAACATTAAATCTAAAATATCATGCTTTATTTAGACTGTAAAAAATACAGCATGATATTTTAGATTTAATGTTAATTTCATTGTCTTATGCTTGAGGGATATTCTCTTTTAAGTGGCCCCGATTTTTTGCCTGCTTAAAATTATTTATGTAAGTTTAAAACCTTTATCACATTCGAAGTAATAAAGCCTGGCGTATGAATAAAAACTAAAAAATAAAAACATGTAAAAAAATTATTTGGAAAGGATAATACCTCCTTAACGGTTTCGAGGGTTGTGCTTTAAAGCTTCAGCCGTAAGGGGGAACAACACAGTGAGAGTTGATAAAACTGAGTTTTTTTCATACTTTGAAAGTATAACCTATCAAAAATATTAGGTCAAAGTTCACGTAAATAACGAAAAAAGTTGCCCAGCTTTGTCTATCAGATCAAGTAAACGTAGAAAATTGAGAAACCCTTGTTGGTTCGGCCTATAACACTCTAAAGTGACTTCTATATTTTGTTTAAATATCTGTATGTATTTTATAATAAAGGAAAGTTTCAAACATTGCTTAAAATATATACATATATTTGATCATCCTATCAGTAATAGGTTAACGAAGTTTGGGCGTCACGGAAATAATTCACTCGAGCTTTGTACATCACTTCACTACATACAATTTATACGACTCGAGCGTTCAAGCTTGAAGACTCAAGCTTTAAAGGCTCGAGCTCTTACGGCTACAAGGTTCGTGCCTTAAGGGTTCGAGCCTTTAGGGTTTGAACCGCGACTAGAGCTCTTGAAGCTCAGGGCTCGAAGCTCATTTTTACAACACTACGTTGAATATCGTTTCAATAATTCACTGCACGATACTGACGTTGTAGTAGTAGTATCCTTTATTATTCCCCTAGGGGTTATAATCTCCCTTTACATTCCCCACATTGTCTTAACATTGTACACCAAGTTTCAATCCTCTATCTCAACCAGGAGGGTAGTTATAGGGTAAATTCGAATTTTCGGTTTTTGCCATATTTTCCCTATTTAATGGTCAGCAAAAATTCTAAGAAAAATCTGAAATATTGTAGACATGATTGTGTATGATTGTGAATTTTTTCAGATTTTTTCGTTGCAACTGCTAAGTGTAAGAAATAAAAAACGCAAAAAAATGTCGAAAAATGCAGATTTCGTGTTGAAGTTTTCGAGCGACTAGATTTTAAATTTTACAGTAGTTAGATATTGACATGACTATTATCTACAATTTTTTCAGATTTTTCGGTAAGGTGCGCCGTAGTTAAAAAAAAAACAGAAACGATATTTTCGAGATATTATATTATAAATCATAACTACCCTCCTGATTGAGATAGAGGGTTGAAACTTGGTGTACAATGTTTTCCTGTGCTACACTATTGAAAGGTGCATTGCCAGCTAAAATCGGTTCAAGGGCACTTTTGACCATTTTATCCGGCTATACCCTTTGCAATCGTGTAGGGGCTCGTAAATGTACTTTGATACACCCTATATAAATACATTAGTCTAATCTACAAATTCTTATTAAAGAACCACTGTATAATTCTATAATTTTGTAATAATAATTTCAAACGATCTTATTTCATTCGTAGACGATATTTTCGAGATGGACGCAACCAATTCTAATGTATTCGAGGCTATAGCGAGACCTATCGTCGATGCCACCATAAACGGTATTGACGCGACAGTATTCTCCTACGGCCAGTGTAATTCCGGTAAAACTCATACGATGATAGGTACTGCGGGAGAGCCAGGACTAATACCACTTAGTATTAAACATATATTTAAAACTATTTCTAACACCGTCGAACGTGAATTTCTATTAAGGTTTGCATCGTTTCGGGTCTGCGGTAAGTGTTACTGCAGCGGGAATATAAAGGAGCTTGTATATTTCAGGGCATCGTACTTAGAGATCTGTGACGAAAAGGTAAACGACCTTCTGCATTTGAAGAACATCGACCTAACGTTACACAGAGACGACAGTAAACAGATAATTATTAAGTGTAAAGAAGAAATTACAAACTCGCTGAGTCACATGCTGTCTATAATGCAGAAGGGACTTACGAATAGACGGATCAGAGAATCTTCCAGGGAGGAGCATAGTATTAGTCACAGCATATTTCGAATTGTAAGACTGCGTAAGATATTTTGTATTTCGGTTATATCTTATTTCGATATAATACATCTCTGTATTTTTCAGACGATTGAGAGTCAAATAGTTGGCGCTGATTCGAAAGGCAGTGTGCAAGTATCTCAATTAAATTTAGTAGATCTCGCCGGGTTTGGAAAAGTGCATCAAACAGACGCCGCCGGATGGCAGCAGGTCGACGTATCTCTTTCCACGTTGAGATCAATAATCGCACAGCTACACGAATCGCAGAGTGACCATATGGAGATTAACTATCACAGTAGCAAGCTAACGGAAATATTGCAGTCGTCGTTAGGTGGTAACGCTTTAACAGCAATAATATGTACAGTGACTCCTGTTGCTTTAGAAGAAACGTACCACACTTTATCGTTAGTATACCATTGCTACGGTGCCATTACTGCGTGACTTTCATTCTGAACGATTCATTTGATTCCTTTAGGTTCGCGTCTCAGGCTAAGACTGTGAAAAACAAGCCGCAGAAAAGTGGAGTTGTGTCCCACGAGTTGCTCCTGCCACGTTACACGAAACAATTAATTAACCTGCAAGGAGAACTGCAGGTGTGTATCGTTAATCTTTATCCTATTAAGTTAAACAGTTTTTATCACGATTATCTTACACTTCAATCGTTTCGTTAGAGAGTAAGAAATGGATGGTCGTCCATGGAACCAGAGGGTGTCAAGCCTATGTTGCAAGAGTGTCGCATTCATCGATTACTAGAGGAACGTATAAAATTACTAAATAATCAAATTATTTCTGGGCGAGTTGCGAATCGTGAGGAGCAATTCAAATGTAAATCTAGGAGGAGGCAGCAGCAGTTTACAGTATTTCAGGCTGAAGCTAGTTTGCCAACGATAATAGAAATGTCGCCTGAAAAACCATACAAAAAGGCTGTCACGCAATCGATTGATGTCACGCGTCAAAGTAAATTGATCGCTGTCTATTACCAGATATACTATCGCTACTCAATAGCTTACGGTTGATTTCTGTTCCTAGCGTTTCAGACAGCGTTTGCTGACTTCGAGATAGACCTGATCGAGTGTGAGACAGACAGCGAAGGAAAAGAAAACGGTGACAACTGTGGAGGGAAACAGCTGTATTGTATAGATAATCTGATGAACGTAAAGCCCAGAAGCAATAGTTTCTGTGTAACGCCAAACAAGCAAGATTCGTGTGTACAGACTTTAAGGTACTTACTGTTCGCTGGTTAAATGTTTCTGTTGCGCTGATAATGTTTTAGCATAGCTTTTCAATTGTAACAGCAATTGTGCCTCCCCATCCACGCCAAAGGAAACCCTGCGCGAGTATATCTCTGACTTGACCAAAGATTTCATCGAACTCAGTGAATTTACAACGTTGGAGAAACAGTTGCTCTGCGAAGAGAAACATTGCACCGTATTTGTGAGTGTAATAGTTTACTTTTATTTCTAATACATTTCGATGTGTTCATTGTATTTTGTGTGTTTGGTTTCAAGAGCTTCAATGAACAAATGGAAAGGCTGCCTGCTTCCTGTAATTCTGTAGACCACGAAGGTAACGAGTGCTCTGCAGACTTAATAATGAAGTTGGAAGAAGAGAAGGCTAAGTTGGCCGAAGATCTAGGATTGAAGATCCAGGAACTGGATGAAATAAAGACCGACATCCAAGGCCTTAAATTAGACGTAGAAAACTTGCAGCGGACTATTCAACTGCTGACAAATGAGAACATGGAAATGTCGACGAAATTGTGTACCGAGAAAGAACGTTCGAAGGAGGTTGAATTCAACCTTCAGAGAGCGGTCGAAGAACTTTACGCGCGTATCTCGAAAGTCACCGATGAGAAGATTCACTTGGAGAACGACGTGACCACGTTAAATCATCGTTTAGAATCGATCCGTTCGAAAACACCGGAATCAGTGGACGACGAGCAGTTTACTGAATATCAGAATAAAATTGATAAATTGAAGACAGAGAACATCGAGCTAACGGCCATTATCGCAGAGAAGAATAAGGAGCTTTTTAACGTGAAAGAATGCAAGTCACTTTTGTACGACCATGAATGTATGTATAAGGAGAAGCTTGGAATTCTCGCAGCGAAACATGAGTGCTTGGTAACTGAAAACAGGGAACTGTCTACCGACTTGATGGACAAGGTCGAGGAGAACGACACGCTGAAGGAGCAGTGCGACGTTCTGAAGAAGAAAATATCTGTGACTAATATCGCGCAGTCTGGCGACGACGTGGAGCAACTAAGAACGGAGAACAATCTTTTAAAATCCGAGATCGTCGAGTTGAAGATGAAAGTGACAATGCTGTCCGATGAGAATACCAAGTTTTCCAATAATTTATTCGAGACCATGGAGGACCTCGACAATTCGCAGAGCGACAAATTGCATTCGTCCATTGCGCTTGACAATCCGACGAAGGAAACGTCGCGGGAGGAAAGCCGCGAATCGCTGACGAACAAGCTGATAACGATGCAGGACAAGATCGATCACTTGACTCATTTGAATAAAAAGCTGAGCGACTTGAAGCTGCCTTCCTGCAGCCAATGCGCTCACCTGACGAATTTCAACGAAAGTCGTAGATCCCTGAAGCTCGAGGCGAAAATATTGAACCACAAATTGGAAGACTTGCAGAGGATGTTCGATCAGAAGTGCGCGGACACCGAACCGCTGAAAATGAAAGCCAATCAGGACTTGAATTTAAGCTTCGTCGATTCATCTTTGAACGCCAGCTTCGTGGACGGAATGAACGTGAGCTTTGTGGAGGAAAAGGTTCACCATTTGAATAACGAATTGCAGACGTTAAAGGACGACCGAGACAAATTGTCCATTCTCTATCAAGAGAAGTGTGACGAACTTGAGAAGCTTCACGACGAAGATGCGAAGGCTGACGAGGACGGTTCGAAGCCGAAGAAGGCGGGTAAAAATGAGAGCAGGATAGAGAGGATTCAGAACAGCATCGACCAAGTGAGGGAGGATATAGACGAGCTGAAGAAGAACAGTACAAACTTCACTTTCATACTCACCAAGTTCAGAACGGAAAAGGCGAGCATGATGGACGAGATAAACACGCTGAAAAGTATTAACGAAGATCTACAGCAGAAGATAACGAGCGACGAGATATCGGTGGCCATGGCGATGGAAAAGGCACAGATCCTGGAGAGCGATTTATTGAACATGAGTAAGGAGGTCGAGGAGTTCTCTGCGAAAGAGAAAGCGATAAAGAGCGAGAAGCTGGTGCTAGAGTTTGAAATAGAAGACTTGAAGGCAGACAAGCAGAGCAAAGATATTCTAATTGCTGGGTTGCATAAAACAGTCGACGATCTAAACGATTGCATCTCGTCCCTAAAAACTGAATTAGACTTAATGACGAGCCAGAAGAATGATCTAACTGTTTCTACAGAATGCATCGAACGTAAGTACAAGGACGAATTAGAGTTTCTGCAGAAGCAGTACAAGGAGCTGGAGGAAACTGAAAGGCAGAGCAGAGAAGCGGAGAAACGTGCGATCTTCCGAGGCAAGGAGCTGGAAGCGGACATAGAGAAGCTCCAAACGGACTTGACGAAACAGGAAACCTTGTACAAGGAAGTCCAAGGAAGAGTGTCGCGGTTGGAGCATCTTTTGCACGAGAGCGAAGACGAGAAAGAATTATTGAAGCAGATAGTCCAAGCTCTTGAAGCTCAAGTAACTGATTCCAAGGGTAATTTGGCGATTAAGTATGAAAACGAGTTTCAGGCAATATCAAAGAAATTCGAGGAATACACCGAGGAGTCCGAGATGAAAATAAGCAAAATCAATGAGACGTTTAATAAATACGCAGAGGAAAATAGCAATCTGACGCAAGAGTTCGCGAAACTGCAGGATATTGAATTAAAAGTCAGTAAAATGAAAGGAGACGTTCAACACGCGTTTGGAGAAGAGAGCACGCTGGTCAATGATAATAGGAAACTGTACGAAGAATTGGACACTGTTAAAGAATGTATGATCCGGGAATTGAAGTCGCTGAGGGACAAAGTAAATTCGGTGAACTTATTGAATAAGACTGCCAACGAAATCTTCATAATATTCCTGCAGGTCATTATGTCGAAGGAAGAAGAGGTGATTAAAGATATGAGGGAGTCGTTCGAGAAGGATAAGCAGAAGCTGGAGGACGAGAAGCGACAGAGTGCCGACGCGCAGAAACGAGTGACGTTGTGGGCTAAGGAGCTGGAATCGGAGATTGAGAAGCTGCAAACGGACTTAACAGAAGGAGAAAAGATGCACAAAGTCCAGCAGGCTAAGATTGATCAGCTGGAGCAGCATTTAAGGGAGAGCAGTCACGAGAAAGAGATGTACAAGGAGAAAATGGAAACGTTCGAAACTGACAACATCAATTTGCAAGCTGAATTCGAGAAACAATGCAGCAGGGATAATCGGCAAGGAGAGGCGGCTATCGTCGCCCAGAAAAAGGAGAAGGAAGTGCAGGAAGCATATAAGAAGAAGGAAATGGAATTTCAGTCGAAGATAACATCTGAGAAAGAGACGTACGAGAAAAGAATACAAGATCTTGGTAGCAGCATAGAAAGTTATAAGACGAAGATCATGGAATTGAAGAGTAACATCGAAGGCCTCGAGGCTAATGAGAAACAGTCACAGAATATTATCGAAGCGAACGCGATCGAATTGAGAAAGAATAATCAAACTATACATAGAATGAGCATCGATGTCGAGCAACTTACGGAAGATTGCAACGAAGTGAATCGCGAAGTTGAGCAGAAAACATCCCGAATAGAAGACATCACGAAGCTCTTGAAGGATAAATGCGACGTGCTGTCGGAATATAAATCTAAGCTGGAGACTATCACGCCGGATTATCATTCGCTGCAGGATCAAATTAAAGAGCGGAAGGTGAGCATAGCGCGGTGCAAGGAGAAGATAGAGAAATTGAAAATGGAGAAGGAAAAGGAGATCGAAGTGATTCAGGATAAATTGAACTGCGAGGAGATAAAGAATGTTGGACTGAACAAGCAGTTGAACGAATTGAATAACAAGAACGTAGCTGTTGTGGAGGAGCTGAATGGCCTGAAGGAGAAGTACGAACAGCTGCAGCACGTGAATGCTAAGCTTGAGAGGAAGATTAGAAACAGTACCAGTAAACTGAAAGTCGAAGCACAGATGGAGGATTTGAAAGACCTAAACAAAGGTCTGCACAGCAACTTGGAAGGTGCGAGCAATCGCATCACTGAACTGCAGGATAGTAAGAACAAAATCTTGAAGGAACTAGTCAATTTAAACGGCCAGTACGAGTTACTGTCTCAAGAAAACGTTGAGATAAAGAAGGCACTGTCTAGACAATGTTTGTCGCAGGAAGATGGCAGGTACGATGCTCTTCTCCAAGAGAAGAATAAAATCGCGTTAGATTTAGAAGGGAAGAAGGTATTATTGAACCAAAGAGACAAGGAGATTAAAGAGCACCTGCGCCGAATAAACGATTTAACAGTCAGGAACAAGGAACTCGATGGTCGATTGGAAGAGCGCGCTGCGATTATACGCGAACGTGATCTGGAAATCTCGAATCTGAAAGACAAAGTGTATGCTCGTCGAATAGAAAACAAAGTGGTTAACGAACTGCAGGAAAAGCTGAAGGCGCTTAAAGAGGGAAGCAAGAAACTTCAGGGTCAGCTTGAGGCGTGTACAGTAGGACCGCAGGTTGATGCCAGGCAAATGCAGGACGTAAAATTGCACTGCGAGAAAGTTCTTCTTACGTTGAGAAAAGAGAACTTGGAATTACAGGCGAGAGTGAACGAATTCGAGCATAAGCTGGAGTCGAAAAGTAATAGCAGTGGCTCGAGGTCTGTTAGCCCAGCCTTCGAGATTACCAGAAGGAGGCATAGTCGAAATGAGATATTCAATCAGAAGAGGCAATTGGAGACAGACATTAACGAGAACGAGGAAACCTGCCAAGTGTTGCGAAAGAAGATTCAGGAACTGGAATCGCAGCTGGTGTCGAAGAATGGGCAAATTGTAGCGTTGGAGATTCAAATCCAAAGCGAGAACTTCCCTTACCAGCAAAAGTGCAGGGAGCTCGAGGAGCTTCTCTTCACGCATCGCCAGAAAGTACGTATAAAGTGTTTTCGAGAAATGTCCCACTGTAAATGTAATTCTGCGCTTTCCATAGAACGCAGAGCTCAGTTCCGAGACAAGGAAACTTCAGCGGGCTATGGATGACATTAATGCATGGGAGTGCGATATATGCAGAAGATGGCGAATCAACAGAAGAGATCAATCTTGTCAAACACCATCCAATCATGCATCACGATTCTTCTCTAATAACGGAGTGCTCGACGTAAGTAGAAATCGGAAATAGCGGGTTTATTTTCATTTCTGTTCATTGCGACGATATTTTCGTAGGACCACAAAAAGATAATGAAATTGGAGAAAGAAAAGACGATGATGAAGGATGTATGCCGTTCGCGATGCCGGCGGATTAAAGAGTTGGAGGATAGACTAAGGGGATTGGAGAATGTGCGAACCACGTCTGCCTTAGCACCGATCGAACCTTTGCAACCAAAATCTGAGCAACAGTGTGCTTCATCGGCGTTCCTCAATAAGCAATGCAAGTCGGAGAAGAACCCGAACCCGTGAGGAATATTCTTTTGGTCATTATTGGCTTCAGACTACCTTGTCAATTTTAAGTTTCTCTTCAGTGGTGCCTGAACCACTGAGACGCGATTCCTATAACTTATTTATTTATCTACGTACGCAATGGGGCGCGAGTGTGCTATTGCTTGGTGATATTAGATAAGAGAACTATGTTTATTTATCCGTTTCCTATAATCAGTGATATTTGGCGTACTCTATTCAGCTAAGTACAAGGCACTTGATCGCAAGCATCGAGGTGTTAGTCAGCGAAGCACAATTGCCTTGTATCTGGGTAAACATTTCCGTTATCGAATATTTGTTTTTATATTTTGTAGCAATTCTACTTTCTTCGCTTTCACGCGCATGATCGTGCTTTATTCGTACTTTCTGTTTTCCATGTCGTTTCGCTTTATAAAAAAATTAGATTTTCCTCGTTTATATATTGTGCGTTTAATGTTTCCTACAGAGTTATGAAAGAAAACGTTCCAGCTAATTTAATGGAGCTTGCAAAGCCTTTAAACAGTAGAAGACGCAGGGAACAATTATTAGTGTAAAGAGTCTTCCAGATATGTTGCAGCAATGAATTATATAGGATTAGGGTGAAGTGTTGTTAAGCGTAAGGAGTTCACTCTTCAAGTATTACAGTCATTCCTTGTTCTAAGATAATGTATATAGTCGTAACGCTAAGGTATTTATATATTTTTCTGGAATTATATTTTTATACTTTCGTAAGATAATGTAAATAACAGTAAACACGTTTTTTTTTATACGTATTATGACGTTAAAGGTGGCTAAACTTGTATCATAATATGTTTCTCGCGCCATGCTTTATAATACAAATACGAGATTTGTGATCCTGGAAAACATTCACAAAACAATTGTACACGCATTAATTGCATACGAAATGTGCCATAAATTGTATGTTCTTCCTAGTTCCGATTAAAGTTATGTAAATGGTTTAATTATGACGTATAAGAATAATAAAATGCGTTGAACTCTGGCAAACTTATTATTATCATTTTCACATGAAACTTTCTATGCATATGGCGAATAATTTTCGAATAAAAATGTTGCAATTCTGATAATCTTCGAATGTAAAATTCAAATAATCTTCAAATAAAAATTTCGAATAATCTCCGAATAAAATGAAGTTATTCGAGAATAGGTATGAAATAAATTTTATTCGAATAAGATTTGCGATTAAAAAATTACTCTTTATTCGATTAAAAATTTAATCGAATAATGCCCAAACTCTGCTTCCACGCGCATTCTTTGAAAGATGAAAGGATCGTGAACCATCATAACATCGTCTGAGTAGTAACTAAATAAATTGAAGTTAGGAATCCCCTACTGCAGAGAATAAAGAACTCTTATTATTTCTAAACATTTAAAAGATAACAATTATCTCCCAAGTTACTCTCTGAAGATCAGACACTCTATGTAAAGAAATAATAAGGTTTTCATATCAGATAATCTTCAGTTATATTCATTTTGTTGGCTACACTGCCTCGAGTAGTTTAGCGTAGAGATGGAGTGCAAAATCACTAACAGTGATTTATCACAGTGATCGCAGATTCACGATCACGGTCGTGATTAGCGTACACCACAACCAGTGTTACCAACCCTACGGATTTTTCCGTAGATCTACGGATTTTTTACTTTATCTACGAATCTACGGATTGTAAACTGAAATCTACGGATTTTTTTTATCTTTTTCATGAGTTAATTGATCAAACAAAAGATTCTGATTCCGATTAAAGAAATCATTTACTGTTTAATTTGACCCGTTGATTTTACTCAACACTACAAGAGCTTTTCATCACACTTAATCGCTGGAATTCAAGCTATTATTTTCTAGTTCTACTACCCTGCATTTTGAACGAGTACAATAGGAATTAGCAAAGTTGATTTCAGAATCTTTGTACACTAGACGCCAAAATCGGCTTCCCTTCGGAAATTTGGCAACGTTGCATGTCACTAGAACCACTGAGCTATGCCTAGTGACATGCAACGTTGCCAAATTTCCGAAGGGAGGCCGATTCTGGCGCCTAGTGTAGGAACTATTTTAATTCCTTTTCGTGAATTTACGTCGGGACGAAAGTCTTTGGCGAAAACGACTTTCGGGGAAACATTATTTTTGGGAAAAGCTCTTGCACTGAAGTGGAAATAGTAAAATTCGATTTCACAACTTTTGCACGTGAACTTTTTTCGGAATTTGTGAATTTTTGTTGTGACAAAAGGAGGATGTTAGGGGAGGGTCGAAATATAAGATTTCTAGAAAGGATTTGGGAAAGGACGGTTTCCATGAGCAAGGGAATTAGCTTCTTTCATACATGTAATAATTAACACTTATGAAGAAAATCCGTAAATTAACGGATTTTTGAAAAGGGGATCTACGGAATTCTAGGGAATGTTAAACTTTTCTCTACGGATTCTCAAAAATCTGAGTTGGCAACACTGACCACAACAATGGGTTGCTGCTAACCTATTTGTCCGACAGGGTTGTGTCGTGTGTTTACAGTGACGAAAAGCGACATTAATGAATTTAATGGTAAAAGAAGTGTAGGAGATTAATTAAAACCCGAAAATGGACTTTCAAAATCGTCCGGGAGGGAAGACTGGGGGTGGAGGCGTCGCCTCCTGGTCGGAGAGCAACCGAGACAGAAGAGAACGTTTAAGGCAACTAGCATTGGAAACCATCGATCTAAACAAGGATCCGTATTTTATGAAAAATCACTTGGGTTCCTATGAGTGTAAACTATGCTTAACTCTGCACAATAACGAGGGCAGCTATTTGGCCCACACGCAAGGTAAAAAGCATCAGGCTAACTTAGCTAGGAGAGCTGCGAAGGAAGCGAAAGAAGCACCCCAAACGCTTGCTCCCGAGAAGCCTCGAGTAGAGCCAAAGAAGTTCGTAAAGATCGGCAGGCCTGGTTACAGAGTGACCAAACAGCGTGACCCAGAATCTGGCCAGCAGAGTTTATTGTTCCAAGTCGACTACCCAGAGGTTGCGGATAACGTTATCCCAAGGCATAGATTTATGTCGGCTTACGAGCAGAGAGTTGAACCACCTGACCGCAAATGGCAGTATTTGTTATTCGCCGCAGAACCCTACGAAACTATAGCGTTTAAGGTAAATTGTGTATAGATTAAAACACGAGCATTACCTTTATCAGAATTACAGAGGGCTGACTGTTTCTCAAGCGTGATTTTCTTTCATTTTAGGTGCCTAGTAGAGAGGTGGAGAAGGCGGAGGGGAAGTTCTGGACGCACTGGAATAAAGATACAAAGCAGTTCTTCCTACAGTTTGCGTTTAAGAACGAGAAACCATCGGTTGGGAAAGTACCGCCACCTCCGGTACCTTTGATACGACCTGGGCTGGGGCCACCTATGGTGCCTGTTCCACCACCGCCAAGACCACCTATGTTCAATCCAGTACCGCCACCACCTGCGCTCTTGGCCACGGGTATGCAGATACCTCCGCCACCTCCGCATTTAGCATAATTATTTCTTAAGGCATAGAACGAGAACACAAAAAGAATTTTAAATGTACATTTTGTCTGAAGCGAACAAGGTGAAATCTTTTATTCTTGTTTAAGGTATTACTCTAATCTGTATCTTGTGTATTAAACAATATGAAATTCTATTACTGTTGTGTCATTGTACAGGATACGAGTCAATTTAATACAGAATCAAGCGTCCAAATGAGCGATGAAGAGCTGTGAAATATCCTGCTCCACGATTTAATTTAAACTGAGGTTTCTTCATTCAAGAAAATAACTATTTTTTAGTTTTTAGTACATTTTTTAATCAAATTAAATAAAATCGTTTAACTTACAAATTTTTTTTTTATACACAAGATTTATTAGCGTAGTCGAAAATTGCGCACAGAATTTTAAGCCTCTTCAAAGTACCGGCAATGACAGAGAAGCGAAGTATAAAGGCCGTCGCGCATTTTGGCGAAACGCGGCACGGCGAAGCTAATCGAAGAAATTAATAATTAATTGTCGCTGAGCTTCGGTCATCAATTGTTTATAAATTTTTTCTTCGTATCGCCGCGCTTCGCCAAAATGCGCGGCAGCCTTAAGTGAGACGAAATCATACAGCAATTCACCTTTGTATCCAACTGGTCGATGAAAACTAATAAGGCAAAAATGCTTCTTATTAACCCATTCGCATCCCAAAGCGGAATATTCGGCAAAAAATGTCTGCTGTGCATCACCAAACGCGGAATAATCCGCGGGCAACGATTGGCCGATATCCCCGTAGCAAAATATTCCGCGAATTTAAGTTTATAGAAAATAAAAGAAAAAGAAATTATGAATGACTAAAAGAAGTAGACAAATCGGATCGCTTTACTCTTTTTTTTGTTTAAATTTTATTAAGAATATAAACACAGTAGAATGTACAGCAGGTTGGATCGTCAAGTTCTTAGTTCCTGAAACAGAACAAGATTCTTATTACACATGCTAGAAGACAGAGATATTATTCAGAGAAGTTAAAGTCTTATCAGATTTGAACGTTCAACATGGCTTAAAGTGTTGTACGCACTTTTCAGTCCGCCCGTTCGCGTTTCATCATAAATTGTATTTTATTTTAAATGTAGCACCAACATTTCCATTGGAAACATGACGAGATAAGTACCTGCATATTTAAGCGCAGAGAACGCAAGCGCCTCCGACTGCCTTGATTTTGTCCTCAGCCAATTTGCTGAAAAATTTGGCTTTAACGATGACTGGTTGCTTAGGAAGGCGACCTTTTCCTAATAATTTATAATACCCCTGCGAAACAGAGAGGAACAATACAGTACAAGCACAAATGCGAATTTTAGACATACAAACATACGTTTAGAAACTTACAGCCTTTACCAGATCGATTACCGGCACTTTGCTCTCAGAGTCTTTGTACTTGAGCCTGGTTTGTTCGGACACCAATGTCCACAACTTGTCTAAATTTAAAGCAGGACACCACTTTGTGTTACGCCTTAAATGGTAATTTCGCATACCAAGCTGTAAATCGAAAGAATTAAGAATGTAATGGAAGTTGCTTTTAAGCGTTACCTATCAGGCGCTCGTTTGATTCATCAGTACGTAAAGTGCATTCAAAATAATTCAGTTCGCCGGTGAAATATAATGCTATCATCATTTAACATGTACGTGTTCAATGAAAGGTTGCACGGAATAGGTGTACTCACCTTTCCGAAGTAACCAGGATGGTACTTGTCAAAGTTGATACGATGGTGATGAAGACCACCAGCATTACCACGTCCACCAGGATGTTTCCTGTGTTTACCTAGAGGATAGCGAAGTATTTCCTTATTACCAAATTAATTTTAACATTTCTATCCAAACAGAATTCAGTGGGTGCTCAATGTTGGGCATCTTACCTATGCGACCATGACCATGGCTGACATGACCACGGAGCTTCCTGGTCTTCTTTTTATGTGTAGACTGTTAATCGGAAGAGAAAGAATTTATATATACCACTCAGAAATACTGGTAAGTTTATGAAAGTTTGAGAATGTTATTTGTCACGAAGGTTATGTTCAAATGCGAATGCAAGATCGCAAGGTTAGGAATATTTACAGTCAGTATTCCATAATTTACGACAGAAGGGAAATAATAACTGTAAGGGACGATTCAATAAGTCTTCACGGGAATCGTAATGGTTGTTAACATTTCATTTCTTAACAGATGCTTTCGATAATACCGGATTACGGGAAAATAACTTATACACCACTCACTCACCATCTTGGACGCGATGTGAAGAAAGAAGACCGTGGCTCCTCGCGGAAGTTGTCGGCTACTCCTCGCGAGGCGCACGCGCGCTTCCAGCCACCACATGTATTTAGTCACGGACCAATCAATGAGCACATAGACGGGACAGGCTATATTTATTAAACTTTTATAAAATGCACCTGAAAGTTTAATAAATAACTTAATCTTGTCAAATAAATTTCTATTAAAAGAACCCAGAGTTAGACTAAGTACTGTATACAAATTTTCAAGAGGATTTAAAAAATCTACTCTCATGCGAACTACCCTGCACTGTTGCGAGTTGCGATCCTCGCTTTAGCGGCATTCAGCGCAAGCTCCTAAAGCGCGAAGTTTAAGCAGGATAGAGTTTTAAAAACGTCCAGAAAACGTCCATAAAACGTCCAGAAAAGGTCCAGAAAACGTTTTAAGAACGTCCATTTTCACAAATCAAGCCGTGGACGTTCAGACATAAAATGGACGTAAAATGGACGTTTTTAAAACGTCCTGTGCTATCTGGGAAGTTATTCTTTACAAAACATTTCGTTATCTCGTTCATTTAACTTCACGTGTTCGCGAGCAGAGTCCTTCAGGGCTCCACGGACACCGGACCACACGGAAACTCCCTTAAGCCACTAGAATTCCCAGCCGGCCCGGCAACAATAATTTTAGGATTGATCAAAGCTGGATTTATTGCAACACGTCAGGACTGTAATAGGGTCGCTGGTGAATTGAAAGGAGAAGGAACAAGCTTCTTCGTACGTTCCTCTTTTTTATAAATACAATGCTTTATGTTTTCGAGCGTTTAGGGAGGAGGCGAAGACAAATATCTAATGTTGCAAAGTTCATCCTTAACTCTTTTCTAATAAATTTAATTTATTTACTTTAAACTTCGCGCTTTAAGAGCTTGCGTTAAACGCCGCCTAGAGCGAGGATCGCAACACATCGATTTCATTTTCATTTCAAACAAGATCGCCAATAAGTATGTGTATGAACGAGATATGGTGCTCCTTGATGTTCATTGCATTAAAAATTATTTTATATTTATACTTGGCATCATTACGTGAAGATTTATAATATAATTATGATACTGCAGATGTCGTCACAGTGATGTTTCCCTCATGAAATAGAAGTGTTCTAGACGGGAATCGGTGACTTTACAGTGCCCTAAGCCATGCTTATGAAATACAGTAGAATGTTAGCGACGAAAAAAGGCCAACCATGGTAAGTTATTCCACAATCGAATCTCGATCGGCCACAATCGTTTCTCGCCGAGACTCGAACTGTCTCGAACTCTCGAACACTCCGAGCTGAACCGTCGCAGCGCACAGGTGCAATACCCAGATAGCACAACGTCTGGTAAAGTCTTAAAGACGTCCAAAAGGCGTCTAAAAGACGTCTTAAAGACGTCTTGTTACAAATCAAGCCGTTCAGACCTAAAATGGACATAAACTAGACGTCTCTAAGACGAGGTGTGCTATCTGGGTATAAAACAAGGAATTCAAAGTGATTGTACCACGTGTTGTACCTAGAAGTTTACGAAGAATTGCAACATCTTCTAAACAACAAGAAGAGATACGTAATTATGAACAATTATAATTTCAAATTATCGTGAGTTTTGTCGTGCGGGCATTTCTGTCGTGTAAGACTAATAAAAGAATAAAACACAGAAGATAACGTTTAAAATGTTCCGAATTTATTCCTCCGATAAAGTATAACGATGCGTCGTCGTCAACGCGATACATTCACGAATGCTTCTCGGCATCGCAGTTGTCCAAAACCTGTCTTGTTCAGGCTACGACGCAGTTCTCGGAAAGACTTGATTTATAACTTCCTCAAGTGTCGATTTTTCAATGCTTAAATTGACGACCGCTAAATGAACGTTTGGGAACTCGCTCGTCTGTCTCGGACCGAAGGGTGTTCCGTAATTTCTATCCTATCTTGTTGAAAATTGTACCAATGGATTGGTGAAGTTTTCACGACGGAAATAACCCGTAACACGACCTACATCGCATTAGTTTTAATAGTAACCAATTTGAATATATATTACTCTGAATAATGATCGGAGTAAGACGTACGAAATAAGATATTGTTAAAACTAGCTCCATTTGCCGTATTTTGGCTCGTTATTGGTACTATTTCCAAAAAGATGGAACAAAAATCATAGAAATTGAAATTTTCATGATTGGATGATACTAAATACATCTCGGGACACGATATCGCCCGTTTAACGCTGTTGACGATAAATCTCGCAACCCAGTACAGGTCGTCCGATCATGTAAACATGTAAACGAAATATATTTTGCGTCGTGTCTCTTCTCGTCTGAGACCTGTTTCTTCATAATGTATTTCTATACGTTCTTCAGTCGGGTACAGCATGTAAGCCGTATGTTGATAAATATTGAAGTCGTAATCATTGGTGAATTTAAGGAAAGTGGCAAACGTTATGTGAGGCAAAATTTTTATTTGGTACCTTATTTGATGCTCTTTACAGTGATTTAAGTAAAATGTTTGGGAAAGGTTCCGTTTGCAAGTTATAAGGGAAAGTCGAATAATAAAGGAAAGTAGCAACAAATCAGTTTGTTTGAATTAAAAACCAGGATTTTGTGATAAATATCTTATTTTATTAATAACTAATATAAACAGTTTATTAAAAACTAATTTTATATGCAGTAACGATAACAGCGACATTTTCCAAATTTGACAAGGAATATCTTCCTAATATTTTCAGCACACCCTCCTCTAAATAATCACGCACCGATCCTTCCCCCCACCCCTTACCCCACTGTTCAAATTATTAATGTTTAAAGTTATGAACGTTCGGTCGGTCCGTAGGGATTAAGGTGGTATAGTTGAGCAGAAGGGATAACATGAACACAGAGGTGTTATTATTAATATTTTTGCAATATGCGCCTATTGTCCCGTTATTATGCTAATGTTTGCAATATAACAATTTTAAATTTAGGGTCCACATCCCTTCCCCACCCCTCTCCTCAAACCTTGTGTCGGTCGACTACTAGGGCCATTCGGAAGTATATCCACCGATTTTTTTTCAGTGGAAAAAAATTTTGTTATTTTTTGCGATATTTACTTTTTTTCGCCATGTAATAGACGTAGGCTTCTAGTTTCTAAATATTTTTGTCTTTTTAAATCGAAATTACAGCTAGGGCACTGTCAACGCCACAGGCATGATTTTGCCGTAGCGCAAATTTTGACGAAGAGTATACCGGAAACGGATTTATGAATTTGATTAAAAAAAAAATTTCTTAACCTTCAATATGTAAATATTAACTATACTAAGCAATACATTGATTTGCTTGCGTTGTTTGGATGAAAAAATCCCGAAAACCTTACTTTTCAGACCATTACAGTGGTCTCCCCATTTAACAAACATTTATTTTACATATAAGTCGATCAAAAAATAAATCGTTTGATACGAGTACCTTTTTCCGATACCAAGTATGTATCGAGTATTTACTGGTATTTACTTGTATTTACTTGGATCGGTTCATCCCTAGCCACGGCGGAAAACAAACCGACGCCACGGTCAATCAGCGCCGTACACTGGCCAAATCTAATTAGTGTAATTCGTTTATAACCTATCTGTGCACAATTTCCCGTTAATTGAACATATTTAACTGCAGCCCTTTTGAAGATATATCAGTTCAGAGTTGACGATCGTAATTTAACGCGCTACTTTAAGATTTATTTTCAGATTATCCAGTATACCTATCAAAGTAGTATATAGGTATTATGATGTAGGATCACATGCACTATTTTTGTTTTAAATGCGGACTCTCTGAAAGCTGTTATAAATGAGTACTGACAACATATACATTCTTTGTCTATTGTTAAGCAAAAAGTTGATAATGCCGCGAGATGCCGCACCGTTCTTTTTTGTATGCATAATAAGGCGCCGTTGCAGAATTTTGCCACTTTTCGCCATTTCGGTAAATATCAGCGTTTATGTACACACTAACCGAGTATAATTTCCGCTCAGTTCAGTCTTTACATATCGACGAGTGTTACTATTTGTTGTAATTTATACATTAAATTACAAATACACACATATAAATGTGATAGTAATGATCAGGCGCGGATTAAGATTTTTGGGGCCTGGAGCTATCAAACCTTCAAGGCCCCCCGTGGTTGAACAGGGTGGTGGGGTGGGGGTGGGGTGAAGGGGGGGTTAAAAAAAGTTATTGTACAATTAACTTTTAGTTAAAATGTTTTTTCCTATTTTTAATTTTGCAAATTCTTGTATCAAGTCTTCACAATCGATAGATCTTAATAATTCAGATTCAATCGTTAAACGTGCTAAGGATGATAACCGATCATCTAGCATCGTCGTTCTATACATATTCTTTATTCTCTTTAGTACAGAAAATGATCTTTCCGCCTCACAATTTGCGATTGGTGTAGTTACAAATAATCTATACACAATGTATATGTTCGGGAAAATATCAATCATTTGTCGATCGACTAAAAAATTGGAAGTTGTGGTACTCAGACAATTTATTTGATACAACATTTCCAATGAAGACAGAGTGAGCTAATCGCTTAGAACGGGGCCCCCCGGGAAAGTGGGGCCTGGGGCAGCAGCCCCCCCCTAGCCTCCCCTTTACTCGGGCCTGGTAATGATTCTATAATTATTTGACATATATATATATATATAAAAATCACAAAATTTTTAATATTTTTATGAAATATAATTTTAATCAGGACAACAAATTAAATATTTAACGTTGAAAAATTACATGTTTATCATCTTAGAGTCATATTACAATAAAACATTTCAACACTTTACCCTACAATTGGAAATATGATTTTTGGCCAGGTTTTCGGTCATTTTCGCCAGTGTGCGTCGCCGGGAAATATATTGTCGACGCTGATTGGCCGTGGCGTCACTCTTTTGGCGCTGGCGCCGGTTCGCCTCCAATCGTGGCGTCTCACATTACCACCACTCCTGTAGGTTTTCCCTCTCCGTGAAACATCCGCCTCTGCAAAACGTTGTCCGGCGACCCTGGCTGCAGTTGGCTGCATTTTTAGGGAAGTGAGCGCGAGTGTGAGGCGTTTCCCTCTTAAATTTTCCAAATAATACTCATACGTTTAATTCTTATGCTTTTATTTACTGGTTATTCTGTTCATTGCTCGTAATTTTTCTGCGCGACAACGGGGTAACTTCTTTTACATCAATTCGGTACGATGTACAAACCTATTCAAATTTTGCGTTTGGCTAAACAAGTAGGAAATTCTTTGATACGTAATATAATCTATCTCTGCTACGTTGTAGGGATGAAAGGGTATACATGGAGGAATTCGCATCGTGATGCAAAACCTAAGCCCTCGCTTAGTGAAGATAGTGGTGCGGTTCTACGTGCAAGAACGGAAGAGGAGAGGCGACGGCGTAGACGCGACTGGATGATCGAACAAGAAAAAATGGACAGGCATAATAGACTGAAAAGAAAAATGGCTATGGAGTATGAGATACGACGCGCTCGTAATATGAGCTTGGCATTTCCCGAAGGAAGATGCAACAGACCTCGTAGGAGTAGAAGCGAATCTCCACCTAGTCGATGTAGAAGAACTTCTACGCATCGTACACCCGAAGATACTGTACTTTCTAAGAAGTAAGTGTAAAGTGTATTTAATTATTAACTGTTGAAGTAGACGCAGTGTCCCATTCTGGAGGATTTCATAGACAAAGAAGAATTTTAACATTTCATCGTCGGCTCGTGGAATTTTCTGTCTTATCTTTCGACGAATACATTTAAATTAAATGTTTTTGGCTATATCCAGAAAAGTACACTGATGAAGTTTTAACTTATATTTTTATAAAATATCAAATTTAGTTGATATATCTTTTCAATACAGTTGTATACTATAAAACAATATGCTTCAAGAAACGATCAAAATATTAAATTGTATTAAGTTTTAAGTACAAATCTATTAAATCAGATATACTAATAATATTATTCTGCACTTTAGGTTTCAAACATCGAGTGGTAGAACGCCCTTATTTAAAGGATCCGAAGGCACAAAAATTAATCCAATAGAACTTCGCAAAATCAAAGTAGATATTCATAGAAACATTCCTGCAAGAGTAGCTACCAATGAACTCAAGCGGGATATACCCAACAAGGAAGATGTGGTGCTTAAAAGAAGAGCGGGTAACGTGTTGTTTCTATACCAAATGCTACATTTGAAGAATGGAATCCTTCTCACTGATTTCTGCAGTCAAGAAGATTCTGGACTTTACGGTCATACTGCGTCCCCTGTAATATTCAAGAATTTTCTCAACTTTATTCATTAAATTAATAACGTGTTTTTGATTCGCCCAGGATATAGCACATTTGGAATACAACGTTGGATCACTGTATTGATCGCATAATGTGCAATGTGTAAGCACAATTTTTTTTACTTTGACCGTTTTAAGATTGCTATGCTTAACGTATCTCTTGCTTGTTGCTTTATGTACAGTATCTTTTTTTTCTTACGAGCTTGCACAAAGAATTATGCTTCAGCTATACTAACTGCTATAATGAATATAATATATTTTAGTAGAAATTATTTTTTCCCCAAAAACGTAGTTCAAACACGTTTTGTGCATTCTCCTTGTGTCCTGGTTTTGGGAATGTGTGCATGTCCAAGTATGTGGATTTTTTAAATGCTTCATGTACTAAGAGCAGACCAACTGGAAGATTATCGCGTCTTGGGAGATGTTTTCAATATTGGTATTCAACAACTGAAGAGGCATGGTGAAACATTAAACATTAGGCTCCGACACTGGGAGAAACGAAATCAGAAATTAAATCTTAAAATTCTTCAAAATTTTTGCATAGTGTGGTATTTCTTATTCTTATTCATCTTTTATTTTATTGCATTAAATAAATAACTAAAATTGGGAAATAGGTACTTTCTTTTTAAAGTATGAGTACTCGTAGACTTAGTTTAGTTGGTTTGAAAAATATGCGTTTCAAAGCATTGTATATAGAGTGATTATCGTCGAAGCTTGAAATTGCAATTCAACGAAGTAGAAGATTACTTAATCGTCCTGGAAAATATGAACCATCTCGGAAGATTTTATTGTGGAATCATGAATTCTCTACGCACAAATTAAACTACTTTATTTTGATTATATTGAAAGGCGTATCGATATGTTTATATTTTTGTAATCAATTCGTAATAGACACTGAGTAACATTCCAGGAATTTAGCTACATTCTTTTGAAAAATTATTTAATGCGATTTGTATGCGCTATGTGAAAAAGAAAAGAAAATATTACATTATAAATTAAACAATTTTCAGTTGCTACAGAATATTTAGAGTTAAAGTTTTATTAAAATAATGTCATCAAAATAATTAAAATTATAAAAAATAAATTTCTCTTAGTATATCTGGCACTCAAGAAAGTTATAAGCCATTTTTAATTATGTAAAATACATGCATACTTTTAGTATATAAAATCATATAAATTAAAAACAATTTATTTAACTAATTTGAAATTGACAATACAAAAGGACTTGGCTTACAATTGTTCAGAGTGAGTCAGTTTATCTGAGTAGCGAGGTTGATATCTTCCAGATCTGTCACAACTGGTAGTATTGCTTAAATGCCTCCCCGATTTTTATATACAATTGTTTTTCTATTATTAAATTTACTAAACTTAACTGCAGGAGAGGGATCCAAGCCGATATTTGATAGAGAAGAAATAAAGAGAGCAATAGGTGAAACAGAAGAAGTTGAGGAACATCGTTCTGTCGTAACTGTGAATTTGGAAAATTCAGGTATGTTTATTATTTAAAATTGCTAAGATTTATTACAACTTCTGTTTCGCAAATATGGACTCTTTAATTTTTAGAAAACAAGTTGATACGGAATTCGGCGTCTTTGAGTCCTACAAGAACCCGAAATCACAGTCCTAGGCGCATGTGGTCCCGTCACCCCAGGTATGTGCCTGGATTTTACACAGAGTATTGCAATATAAACATAAATTAAATATAAGTGTAAATCATGTACAAAGAACTTACTATTTTAAATGTGTTAATGAATAATCTGAAATTTTTTGCTAATTTATTTACCTTCTTTCAGGTATGACGATTCTAAGCATGAAGATAAAGGAAGTTACAGAAGTGATAGGTAACAGCTATTAGTACACTTTCGTGTATCTGCGTTCATTACATTTCTTTCAATTGTATTTCACCAGACTATTACATTATTTACATAGGGAGAAAGATCGTAGTAGAATGCGGAAAGATGGTGAGAGATCTTACAGAGACCATCGAGAGCGGCACAGAGATCATTCTCGAGACAGGAGGCAAACAGAAAGATCCAGAGAAAGAGATAGGCCTAGAGAACAAAAGGTTCCCCGAGAGTATTATATTCAACCAATTCATATTTATTATGGAGTAGGTATTTTATTTACATAAAAATGCCATAATTTATTCATGATATAAAACTCATTCGTTTCTTTGTTCAGAATTTTCAACCGAGACCATTAATGGTTCAACCGTGGGGTCCAATTCGAGGACCTCTTGGAGGTAATATAAGGTCCCAATACCTGGACACGTCCCACACTAAAGACTAAACCGAGCGGAAGATATACTCGTGTCAGTGTGTACATAAACGCTGATATTTGCCAAAATGGCAAAAAGTGGCAAAATTCTGCAACAGCGCCTTATTATGCATACCTCGAGTTTCAATTGACAAAAAAGCACGGTGCTGCAACTCGTGACATTATCAACTTTTTGCTTAACAATAGACAAAAATGTATAATATGTTGTCAGTACTTATTTATAACCAGTGTCCGCGGGAAAAGTCTCTGAGTCTAGACTAAAGAGGAGATATAATAAGAGGTGTCACTCCGTGCGGAACCTTTGAAGTCCTTACTTGACCTTGGCATTTAAACTGGTTGTCTATTTGAACGGGATATTCAAATCGACTAAATATACCTTACTGCAATTGGCTGATTATTGCCGAAGTTTACCGATCATTGCCGAATGGGCATTTAAATTGGTTGTCTAGTGATTTCCTAGGTTATTTCTGTCCTTGTCGAGTGACGCCTCTTATTATATCTCCTCTTTGTCCGGACTACGCTCTGTAACACATACGCGATGACGTCAAACCAATCAACACCAAGATGGCAAACGAAACTGCGCCACCGACAAGTCAAGCCAAATATTATTGTTATGCCTTAACGATATTTTTATGAAGTCGAGGAGTGTAAGTAATTATGCGTGGTTAGAAAATCAAAATTTTCATTCGTAACGTCATATTAAATCGTCATATTCTGAGTATTTTTAAAATTAATTTGTTTATGTTTACCAAATTCGTGCGTTTTATTAGACTCTAATTGATTTTAGTATCAATTTTCATGTGCACAGATTTCTGTGCTTGGTGAGAATCCTATGCGCCACCAACGCAACCAATGCACGCATAGACTGAAACGGAACGGTTTTCTCTGCAGTCTATGCCCATAATGCGTGAATTGAAACACAGCCTTGGAGAGCTGGAGTTCCTCCAGGGCTGACCGCGCCCTGCACAGATGTCTACTGAAGGCAACTGTTCCCGCAAAAACTTCCTTCTGGCCGATTCCAGTACGAAAGTTGTAATTTACGGTTTGTTTACTACACGCGTATACGTACACGCTTAACTTATCTTGTGTGAGCGTACGCACACGTTCAAGGCCCGGTGAGACGGCAGCCTTAAGCTCAGTTGGAAAGCACCTTTATGTACTTGCAGCTCATTTTGATTTCACATCTTTTTTTATATTGTATAGGTATAGTTTCTTCTATTTTTTTGTTGTGATTTTCTCTTTTCCGTTTTCGACTTTTTCAAGTACTTGGCGTAAATTTTTTACTTTTTTGAAGTTTTTTATGGGGATGTATATCATAGATAAGATTTCGGTAAATTACAATCGAAATTCCCGTATTGTTACCCTAATTTGTTAGGTCAAAATCTCGAACACCTTAAATACCTCAAACCTCTCAAAGTTTCATAAACCATCAATCACCTAATACTGTAGAATACGTCGAAAACTACATATAATCGCCACTTCCCTAACCCCAAAAAAAGTATTCAAAAGCGTGGTGTTAATTATTGTAGTAGTTCAATTTTCTGTCACTAGTTGGCGTATCGAAATTCTTGGTTTCCCAATATGCATTTCTTTTACTAAGGTTTCAATTATCCATTTTCCGTCAGTGTAACTTAATTTAATTTAATTTTTTTAATCGGAATTATAATTATTAATAAATTGGCACTTCCTCATATCCTATACGAAATATGTATTATAGGTTAGTTGTTTTCACTTCAGATATACGACATTTACGACACATTTACGACATTTACGACGTTTACGACATTTATGACCGGTATTCATAAACGTGTCTTAAGATTAAGCAAATGCTTAAGCATTCGGCATCCTTTATTAACCCTAGTAGCTAGTAAAGAATGCCGAATGCTTAAGCATTTGCTTAATCTTAAGACACGTTTATGAATACCGCCCTAAGACACGTGTCGTGTATAAAATAGAAATTTCGTGTCTTTACCCACCACTGGTGATGGGTAACGAACCGATGCCAGCGCCAAGCCAAGCCAACTGACGTTACGACCAATTAGCGTTGTTGCGGGGCCGGTTGGGAATTCTGATGCCTTAAGGGAGTTTCAGTGTGGTCCGGTGTCCGTGGAGCCCTGAAGGACTCTGCTCGCGAACGCGTGAAGTTAAATGAACGAAATAACGAAATGTTTGTATAAACGCGTAGAACTGAATAAAACTGAATAAAACTTATTGAACTGAACTGAATTAAATTGTCAAACGATTTGAACGATTTAGAACTGCTATTTAAGAACAAGAAACAAGACAAGGATATTTTAAGATTGAACAGGATAGGATTGATTTATTGTGACACGTCTGGAGCGTTACAACGTCGGAAATCAAATGCGAGGAGAAGAAACAGGCTCCTTCTTACGTTCGTTCCTCTTTTTAATCAATATATTGTTTTTCGAGCTATAAGGAAGGAGGCGAAGATAAATTTGTGACAGAGTTCATCCTTAACTCTATCCTACTCCTTAGAGCATATACTATGGAGGTCTCATTGAGAGCTCGAAACTGTCGCTAACATGGTGCGAGAGAGAAGGACATGTGCGAGCGAGAGAAGTGTATGTCCTATTCGACCGTAATGCGCAAGCGCCGATATCGTGCGAGAGAGATAGACATGTGCGAACTGGTGCGAGAAAGAGGATGTATACTTCTCTCGCTCGCAAGATGTCTTTCTCTCTCGCACGATATCAGCGCTTGCGCATTACTGTCGAATAGGACACATACTTCTCTCGCTCGCACCAGTGGCACATGTCTTTCTCTCTCGCGTGATGTTGCCGACAGTTTCGAGGCAGTCACTCTAAGGCAATGATACCTCCATGTATATATGCTCTAAGTCCTACTCAAACTTCGCTCTTTAGAAGCCTGCGCCAAACGCCACTAGAGCGAGCGAGGATCGGAACTCGCTAGTGATCCTCTAGGTAGTGATCGGCAGATGTGTCCACCATTTTCGCCTAAAGCGGAAGTCGCAAATTGGCGGGCACATTTTGAAATAACCGAGCAAACTGAAGTTGTACTATTTCCTTCTGCCGTTCTTCATACAAATTAAAACATGTTAGGTTAAATACATTAGACTGTTTCTAGATCTCTACGGAGCACGTAGGGTTTTCTAACTTTACTTAAAAGGTAAAAGACTATAAAGGTAAATTTCGGGTCAGGCATAATAACAGCGACACTGAGCCTCGCCCTTTCTGTACATTGCGTCTCATAAATATTCATACTTACAAAATCTGCACCCGTTAGCAATAGTTTGCACGTTCAAAAATGACAGCATTAAATGAAGTTTGCTGCTGATTCCACTTTTCGCTCAATGTTGTGGAATCCAATTGGTAGATGTTATTGCTTCGCCCAATAGGAAAAATTACGCAGATAAACGGTGGTGGGGCTAGGCACGTACCAATTACGTGCGAGCAGTATCTCTTTCTTTTTCTACTTGTTTACTTGCTCTCTCTACTTCCGGTTTCGGTCACTAATGGTGTCGACCAATAGAAAACGGCGGCCACATCTGCCTATCACTACCTAGAGGATCACTAAACTCGCAACAGCGTGGACACCCTTATAGTCTAGGACAAAAACTCTAGGAAACTCTAGTAACTATTAGACGCTACAAATTCGTCGAGCATGAAGAACCGGCTTTAACCTCCACGCGTGTGGTATATCTAGTAAAATCCAGTGATCCATGGCGTCAGTTGTGCACATAGTCGTGCAGGGTGCAGGCCGGGTTAAAAGGAGACACGGGGATTTGCAGACTTCCTTATGATTTATTCGTAGTGGCTCTGTGCTGGCGCATATTTAAAGACTAAATTCGACTTTCCACCGGGGAGAGAATTTTAACGGAGCAACGGTCGGAAAAACTGTGAAAAAACTGAACATATACGAGGAAAGCCTTGAGAGCGCAGCAACATGCAGGAATCTGAGCCGAAGAAAGGCAAGAGAGGTGAGGAATTAGCGGCGCGTTTCGTGCACGCGTGTCGCGGGATGACAACAGAACAGTGACTTTTCGAGTCCATATGTTCGTCCGCGTTTTTTAAACAGCCCTCAGCATCTCTCCCAACCACGGGAAATGTCGCCTGTTTTGAGTTAACCTCAACCTAACCGCTTCTCCGCTGCATACGGAAAGGATAACGACGTACTTTCAGATCCTCCGTCGTCATAATAGTTTAACAGGTTAAAGTTCAGTTTGCCCGCTCCGTTTTACGATCGTTCGAGGTGGTAAGTTTCTCGACGGTTCTTTTCAGAACGATCGTAACCTTACGATCTTTGCAATACGCGCTTTATAATCGAGGCTGATGCCAGATAACGCGATTAATTTCCAACAGTTCGAATATAAACGCGTCACGGACGCTCGGAGTATCGAACGTTCGTGCGTTTAAATATTTGGCAGGCAAGTATATCGATTGTCAAAACTCGCGGAAAGTGAAAGTCGCCCGGTTGTAAAGCGGATAGTGAAAGTAGCGCGAATGGCAGGGGGTGATTTCGTGACTTGTGTAGATTTCAACGTTACATCGAAACTTTTAGCCGGGGAGCCTTAAGTTTTGCTTTTTTCCTACACGTATGCTTGCAACATTTCAATTACATAACTGAATGAAACTTATTTGGCAATGAAAGAAAAAAAATCCTTTGCCCAATTGTTTCTTGCAACGGCGAACCTTAAGTTAAAAATCTCGATGTCTGCACAATTTTTGGTCAGGTACGATCTGTATTTAAGTCAACGACGTATCCATGTTTCTTGTTCGTACGAATATTTTGCATCGTTCGCTTAGTAACAAGAATGTAGTACGAAACATGTGTACTGTTTGGAGTTGGATTAATTGCATAAACTGTGCTTCGAATCAGCCAGAAGAAAGCGCAACGACAGCGATGAGGATATCGAGAAGGTATTGGCAGAATTGGAATTGGAGTATTCTGGACAGAAGAAAGAAGTCGCAGAGGACGTCGTTGAGCCTACGATCGAAGACGAGGACAAGAAGAAGAAAGAAAAGAAGGGTGGTAAGAAAAAGGACAAGGGCGAAATTATTGAGACCAAAGAAGAGCTGAAGGACGTCGAAGAGCCCAAAGACGATGATTTCGACGATGATATGGACGTTGGTAATGTGAAAACTGCGGCGCAGAAGAAGAAGGAGAAAAAAGAGAGGGAAAAACAGAAGAAACTTGCCCAGAAGAAAGCAGTAAGTAGATTATGTTCTCACGTTGCTATTGCATTTACAGTAAATGATACGATTAGTTATGCGTCACGTAACTGTGGTAGGAAATGGCTAAAAAGGGCGAGACTGATAAAACGAAAGAGAAAGACGCAGCACCTGTGGAGGTGGAACCAGCGACGAAAGGGCCGGAAGTGAAGGTGCCGGACGCCAATGAAGCGGATACTGCATCGGCTGATGTCGATGACAGTAAAAAGAAGAAGAAGAAAGGAGTGAAAGAAGAGGTGAAAGATAAAGGTAAAGGCTCCTTTTAATACGGTGTTTAATAACGTTATTTTATGCCTACGTTTAGTATAATTAGATATTTGCGATAGGCAAAGGTCCTGGAAAGAAGACCATCGCTGCGATGCAAGAAGCGTTGAAGAAGTTAAAGGAAGACGAAGAAAGATTGAAGCGGGAAGAGCAAGAAAGGTTAGAGCAGGAGAAATTGCGGGAAGAAGCGCGACTGGAGCAGGCTCGTCTGGAGCAGGAACGCAAAGAGAGGAAGAAGCTGAAAGAGAAACAGAGGAAGGAAAGATTAAAGGCGGGAGGAAAGCTTTTAACCATGAAACAGAAACAGGACAAGGCAAGAGCGCAGGCGATGCTCGAGGCGTTTAAAGCTCAGGGCTTGGACATACCGGAAGTAGCAGAAAGGAAGCCCAGACCAGGTAATTCTGATTTAGAATAAATGAAATAGTATTCAGACCAGTATCAGCATCACAGAGAAATGATTTATTCATCCAGGTACACGAATAAGGCCGAACAAGCTGAGGCAGCAAGTTAGCATAGACGAAAAGGAAGACGACAAGGCGGAAGAAAGCGGGGCAGACGCGGACAAAGTTCAAGTAGAAATTGTAGACCAGCAACCGAAAGAATCGGATGAAAAGGATGACGTTAAAGATTCGTGGGATGCTGAAAGTAGCGAAGACGAACAGGAAGAAGGTATTATCTCTGTACAAGTGTTACACCATTACAGTAATGTTCAGGAGAATTGTTTCTAACAAAAAGTAATTCATCAAACCAGACGATGTGCCAAAAACTCCCGAGAAGGTCAAGGGGCCAATTCATGCGCGCGGGAAAGCGAAGCCGCCGGTTAAGGACGCCGGGAAAGATTCTTCGGAGAGTGAATCGGATAGTGAGACTGGTAGTGATTTCGAATTAGTCGACAGCGAGGATGACAGTGGGATGGAAGACAAGATCCCAGACTCGGCGAGGAAGAAGGAGCAGACTAAAGAGCGGATACAGCTGCGAAGGATAGAGGCGGAGAAGAAGAGATCGCTGGATAATCTCAGGGCCGCGGTGGTGTGTGTTTTAGGGCATGTAGATACTGGGAAAACGAAAATTCTCGATAAGTTAAGAAGGACGAATGTGCAAGACGGCGAGGCGGGTGGTATCACCCAACAAATCGGCGCGACGAATGTACCTATCGAAGCCATTCAGGAATCAACGAAACACGTTAAAGGAGTAAGTTGCTTCTTTGTAACCGCTTGGCCAGACTCGGCGGGCGATGTCGATGCTAATGAGATTTCTCCTTCGCCAGTTCGCAGACAAGAAGTTCAGAATCCCTGGACTCCTGATCATAGACACTCCTGGCCACGAGTCCTTTAGCAATTTAAGGAACAGAGGATCTTCTCTTTGTGATATAGCGATATTAGTAGTAGACATTATGCACGGTTTAGAGCCACAGACTATCGAGAGTATTAACTTACTGAAGACGAAGAAATGCCCTTTTATCGTAGCGTTAAATAAAATCGACAGGTGAGCTGCTTGAATTTAGAGCTGTAACGAATATTCGAGGTAATTACAGCTCTGTTACTTGAAGTCAACTATAGAAATTGCATGCGATGTTTACAGATTGTACGACTGGCAAACTATTAGCCGGAAAGACGTCCACGATATTGTAAAAAGCCAAGCCATCAACACGCAGCGGGAGTTCGAGAAGCGTTCGAAGGACGTGATCGTGCAATTCGCGGAGCAGGGCCTGAACGCCGCGTTATTCTACGAGAACCCTGACCCCAGAGTTTACGTCTCCCTTGTCCCCACTAGCGCCATTACAGGTATAACAATACATTATATCCATTTCTTAGATAGCACGTGAAATTGAATTGCATTGAGATGAAATGAAAATTACTGACTGTATTTAGGCGAGGGTATGGGCAACCTGTTGTCGCTAATCATCGACGTGTGCCAGGGCCCGCTAGCCAAGAGGCTCATGTACAGCGAGGAGCTTCACGCCACGGTTTTGGAGGTGAAAGCGTTACCAGGCCTCGGCACCACGATAGACTGTATTTTAGTGAACGGAATGTTGAGGGAAGGTGACACGATGATCGTCGCTGGCACTGATGGGCCCGTAGTGACTCAAATACGCTCGCTCCTTATGCCACAGCCGTTGAAGGAATTGAGAGTTAAAGTAAGGAGATGGAATTACGTTAACTCATTAAAGAGCAATTTGTTCCATTGAATCGAGCTGTTCTAAAGTTTTCTTTCATCGTTCGCAGAACGCGTACATCGAGTACCGGGAGGTCCAAGCGGCGCAAGGAGTGAAGATCGCTGCGAAGGACTTGGAAAAGGCAATCGCGGGTAAGAAACACTGTATTATTACTAACAATAAGCTAATAACAAACTTTCGCTGGGAAAGCAAGTTAAATGATCTAATGTTCCGTGGCTCGCAGGATTGAATCTCCAAGTGGCTCAGAAGCCAGACGAAGTGGAGATATTGAAGGAAGAAATCGCGAAGGAATTGACCAGTGCCCTCGGAAACATTAAGCTCGCTGAACGCGGTGTTTACGTGCAGGCGTCGACGCTGGGAGCGTTGGAGGCGTTGCTGGACTTCCTTAGAAGCAGCAAAATACCGGTGAGTTTCATTTGCCCTGGAAACTTCTATATTTTGTCTATTCTAGAGCGAAGGTACATCTGCCACGATCTTCTTCAAATTGTTAAACTACTCGGCGACGTTTCAACGCGTTTACAATTCTATTTCATAAAAGGGAGAAGCACTGGTAGCTGTTAGCTTCCAATATACCAGTAAACGTGTTTCAGCCAACGCGTCGTTAACTTTCCACCGTACAGTATACCGTGATCGCGTTGTTGGCGTTCCTTTCATCGACCTTTCGCGCGATCTTTATATTCAATGATGGAAGCACGAAGTAGCTAGCAGAAGTGTAACCGCGGGAGCGAACAGCGCGGTCGGAGCAGAGAGAAGATAGACGCTAGAGCGGGCAGAGAGGCGAGCTTGCCAGCTGATAAGAGGGAGAAGGACGGCCGGAGTGGGGGCAGGGAGAGGGAGAGAGAGAGAGAGAAGAGCAGCAACGAACCACTTCCTTCTTAACAGTTTAGCAGGATACGACTCATTGGTCGCATACGGTGCTTGTAGTTGTGATCCATCGCGCTATCAGCCGTGTTGTGCATCCGTGGGCACGCCTTGTAGGCTTCCACAGGGTGCCTTGTATGCTAAGCGATTTCTCGCCGATAAATTCGCATGCCTGAATATTTCGAGCCCCGTCGCTAATTTCAGTAACCGTTCAGGAACTGTTGCACCTCTTAGCAATATGGTGCCACGACCAGGGCGATATTTTTATCTCAAAACCTGCATCTTGCGGAGGAATTTAAAAGCATTCCAAGCTAACGAGATAGCATCTACTCCACTACCTGCTACTCTCGCCAAGCTGAAGTGACAAAGCTGAAGACAGAATTCCAAACTGAGAGAGAGAGAGAGAGAGAGAGAGTAGAAGCGACACGCCCCTGAAGAGCTTCAGCTTGGAGCGAGCGACGAGAAGGTTTTACCCGCGCGGGCCCCGATGAGAAGCAATCGCGTTCGGCCTTTATTCACGCGGCAGGAAGAAGGTGTCCCCGTTACGCGACAGCGGACTTTCCTCATTCAAGCGCGCCAGCAGAATCTCGCGGCTGACGTGGCCAGCGAAATTCGCGACGGCAGCGTTATCAAGCCGTTCGGTCCTCTCCGCCCGCGCGCGACTAGAAAGAAGGAGAGTAGGAAAAGTAAGAGAGAGAGAGAGAGAGAGAGATAGAGAGAAAAAAAGAAAGAAACCAGCTAGGACGGTTCGGCTCGAGGTAACGTCCGAAACGGCCTTAAGCCTGTCCTTCCTCGGATTATGAATGGGCTGCCCCCACCGTATCGTACGAGATCACGTGGGCCGTGACGTCACGCTTTATCGTGAGCATACGCGACACACGCACGCAAGCATACGCTCCGTGCCCGTCACTCCTCCTTCGCAATGCGGCTATGCTTTTACACACATGGCACGCAGAGGGGAGCTGGCCCCTCTTCCCCCCCCCCCCCCCCCCTCTGCTCCCCGCCCAGTGTCCCATCGTTTTTTCTGCTCTCGCTCCCCTCATCCTTTCGATTTCTCTCCATCCTCCAAGTACCCTGCCTTTGCGTCTCCTTTACTCCGTCGCGTCCAGCGGCTTCCCATCCTTTCCATCTCCCTCTGCCGGTCTCTCCTTTTCTCCTTTTCTCCCTCCGTTTCCTTCGCAGAGTGGAAGAAGCCGCGGGGGTTGGCGGGCCGAGCCTCGCGCGGTTCTGTAGATTCCCCGAGAGAGGGCCCCCCCGTCTGCCGGCACACAACGCGCACACGTACCCGCCGAAGGGAGAGACGGAGAGGGAGAGAGACACGCGGGCGCGTGTGGGCTGGAAAAAGGAATACGTGACCAACGTACAGGAAACTGCCCACACTCGGAGCAAAAGCACCGTGGGTGGACGGATCGACGAACGAACGGGCGGACGTGTACGACTCGGGGATCGTAACCCTGCGCCTCTGTCCCGTCCCGGTCTGTCCGTACGTCTGTTCAGCTTGTAAAGGCGTTGCGCCAGAGATGAGACACGAATGCCCGTGCACCGGCCGCGGAATGCCTCGAACGCTTCAAAATTGGCCCGTCGCTTTTTTCGGTGGCGACCGTGGGAGGAGGGCAAGGATATATCGATGTGTATCGAGGTCCCGTACGACCGGCGACGGGCACGTGTTCGCTGCTTCGCTCTTATTATTCGTGACTCGCTTCGGGGGAGTGATACTCGCTCTCCGTTGCAGTCGAGCGGGAATCCTGCTTCGGCAAGAATTCCGCTCGTATTTCCACGATATACGCAGAAGGTTGTTTCGCAATCGCTTTATGCTGTTTTTGGGGTAACTTCGTGCGTATCGCTTGCGCAACAGCTTTCGTTGCGAAAGGATCGGCATACGTCGCAGGGATATTGTAAAATCAGCCTTTTTGGGAAATGCTTGCGATTAGGGTTTTTGTACATTTCTAACGCAATTAGGCCTGGGGAATCGTAGCCGTTTTGTGGTGCGGCTAGAGACCATCAGTACTTAATGTAATGGAGTAATTAAAGTATTGTCTTGAGTGTTGTGTTAGCTATCCCAGCTCGCGTTGATTTAACCTTTGTACTAAAATTGGGGCGTTTTTACCTAAAATCGAGTCACAAATCCTCATTTCTACTTTACTAATGTATTATTTGAATTGACACTCCTTCATATCTTTAAATAACTAATAATCGTCAATAATAAATAATAATCATTTCATGTAATTTTATTTTTTACTTTCTTTTTATTGCAGAAATTTAATAAGTTCTTAAAATAGTAAACCGCGATAATTAAATAAACTGAGTTTTGTTTTTCCAGGCTCGTTTCTTTTATAAATATATGATGTTGAGTCAATTTCACCCAAATTTACTTATCCGTGTAACTTTATAAATTCTGTATAAGGGTTAAATCTTTCAGAGCGACTTAAGGAAAACTTGAAGAGGTGTTCTTCAAAATCTCGCGTTGTTCCAAGTGTTGAAATTAGTGTCCCGCGATGTATTGCCACTTTATTATTATGTTAGCTATCCCGAGCTCTCGTTGATTTAGCGAAGCGAGCTATCGCGACTCGGAGGGGCTAGCTTAGTATTTACGAAGCGAGCTGCTTTGCTTCAGCTTCGAGCGCATACGTACGCATATCCGCCCGATTATGATGGCGTTGGCGAATTGAAGATTCTTGCCGAGCGTCTTCCTGTCCTCGTCCTGTTTAGGCGAGCAGGATCGGAATAAATAGTTTAACCGGGACACGCGCTATTCTTCTCGGAACGAGCCGGGGCAACGCGCATCGATTAATAATTAACCGCCGCGATTTGTAACGCGGCCACGTAGAAATTAACGTTTTTAGTTCTCAGGCGAGGAGAATATTCAGGAGAACGAAAGATGGCGGCCAGCCCTAGATCAGAATGGCCCGCGAAAGGGGCCATTCTTATTTTTTACGATCTGTTTCAGACGGCTTAATGATTGTTGAATTTCAGTTTTGGCTATTTTTATTAATTTAATTTTGAATTATGCGAGACTGGAGGAGTTTGAAGTGTTTAGAGCAGGTACCTAAACAAAGAGTAGAGGTGGGAATTTTCAAAATTAAAGTATCGCTTACTGTCCCTTCACTTTTCGACTCAGCTTGTGACTGACGTCGCCCGGATATTCTGACGAGGAGACTCAATTGTCTTCTCTTCTGGTTGCATCAGTTCGTCCAGTCTCCACAGCGATTCCCCGAAGGGAAGCGATTATACGACTAGATAGGAGCGACTAGATAAGAATGGCCAGAGGAAACGGTCAGATAAAAGTGGAACACGTCGATTTTTCGCGTGTCCATGCTGTCTGAGTGGCATATTGTTAACCTCGTCCCTGATTCTCCTTCTTAGACCGCATAAAATCCAAAAGCTTCTCGCAGTTTCTTCAAATCCTCATACAATTCAACGTTACTGTGATGCGCGAGCAAGAAACATTACCATAACATTTTAAGTGGCGCAAGGTTTTGCAAATACCCTTTTAAATAGGTCAACTACTCACGAAATTTGTTTTACAAAGGGTAGAAAGCGGGCTCTATCGATAATTAATGTTTTTTTTAATGTTTTCTTTATTCCGTTCAGGGGCCTTACTTTCCACTGGAGTCGATGCCTGGGTCCGTTTGGGCCTTTAGTCCCTACTTCACATATCTTTTTCTTTATTTAAAGTAATTCATATGATCGATGATTTAAGTTTTCTCTATTACTATTTGTTATTGCGTTGCGGGGCCTTACTTTCCACTGGAGTCGATGCCTGGGTCCGTTTGGGCCTTTAGTCCCCACTTCACATATCTTTTCCTTTATTTAAAGTAATTCATATGATCGATAATTTAAGTTTTCTCTATTACTATTTGTTATTGCGTTGCGGGGCCTTACTTTCCACTGGAGTCGATGCCTGGGTCCGTTTGGGCCTTTAGTCCCTACTTCACATATCTTTTTCTTTATTTAAAGTAATTCATATGATCGATGATTTAAGTTTTCTCTATTACTATTTGTTATTGCGTTGCGGGGCCTTACTTTCCACTGGAGTCGATGCCTGGGTCCGTTTGGGCCTTTAGTCCCTACTTCACATATCTTTTTCTTTATTTAAAGTAATTCATATGATCGATGATTTAAGTTTTCTCTATTACTATTTGTTATTGCGTTGCGGGGCCTTACTTTCCACTGGAGTCGATGCCTGGGTCCGTTTGGGCCTTTAGTCCCCACTTCACGTACCTTTTTCTTTATTTAAAGTAATTCATATGATCGATGATTTAAGTTTTCTCTATTACTATTTGTTATTGCGTTGCGGGGCCTTACTTTCCACTGGAGTCGATGCCTGGGTCCGTTTGGGCCTTTAGTCCCCACTTCACATATATTTTTCTTTATTTAAAGTAATTCATATGATCGATAATTTAAATTTTCTCTAGTACTATTTGTTATTGCGTTGCGGGGCCTTACGCGTGGGCCAAAAAGGCCCCAATTCAGAATTTTGGATTCAGTCTACTCAACGATGTAGAAATGGAGTCCATTAGCGAGTCGCAGTAGATCGTCGAATGTGGGGCTGGGTAAAAGTGGAACACGTGGATTTTCCGCGCGTGTAGCGGAGTCTGAATGGCATGGTTGGTTCCGTTGCATCGTGGATCGTGACGAGCACAGACGGACGTGCGGCGGACGGAGGTGCAGCTCGGTTCTCTTCTGCAGCAGGAAAAGATGGCTCGTTTCCTCGCATTGTTTTTAACCGCGGTATATAAGCAGCTATACCGGGACATGGGAGCGGATATGCGGAGCGCGGACACGCGAGTGCACGCTCTGTCGGCCGTGTGCCTGCATCCTACCGATCCTACGCGCGTTTTCACGTGCGGAGATCCAACCGGCCCGAGGAACAAACCGCTCAAAATCGGAGAGAGAAATTAATGACACTTCTGTAGAGAACTCGGGGCAATTTATAACATTTCCTTCTTTATTTACTTTGCAATATTTTAAGGGAATTGTCGACGATCGATGAAAAAGGAAGCCGGAGGAAAATTATAGTCTGATGCTTGAAATGTTCATACCCTGATACATGAGAAATGGAACATGGAACATGTTCCCCGAGTCTTTGTGGGATATTTTCAGGCGAAAGACTGCTCTGCTTCGGAGACATATTCTTACGTAGGGTAGACCTGGGGCGGTAGTAACACTTTGACTTTAGAATACGATTACGCAAGAACTATCACAGTTAGAACAAAAGTTCTTACACGAAAATGTTACTTACTTATCTAACATTATTGAGACACAACAGTTTCGCTGTACGTCAAGTAATATCCAGGTTATTTTTAATAAAAAATGAGACCTGAAGAAAGTGTTACAACCGTCCCTGACCCCGGGTCGGTTGCAACACTGCATGGAGTCGATAGTAGCAAATTTTTAACTTTACAAAATTGAAATATTTATTGATTTTAATTATAATAATAAATGAAAAATGTAAAATTTATAACCAATTATGAGGTATTAAAATTGTGGCAGAAATAGAAAACGTTTTGGCTGGTGCATTCTCCATGTGATCAATTTTTACATTCAGTACATTGCACCCATTTTTTATTCGGTTTGCTTGTGCTGTGCTATAGGACGCCATGCAAACACGACAATATTATTCATCTTCTTTGTCACTATTCGGTTCTGTCGGGGTACAAATGATCCCTACTGCCGATGTTACAATCGCTCCCGATCAGACTTTCGAACTTAAATTATAAATTTTAATTAAGGAGACGTGCAAAAGTGATAAGTAACGATCAGTGTTACTTTAAAAATGGCTAGATTAAGTATTAAAAAAAAGAAAAAAAACACGTACTTGCAAAGGAATTATTTATATTACAATTTTAAATCAGTAAGAAAAAGTTACTTTAGGGTATCGAAAAGTTATTTCTTCGCTATACATGTCTATTGTGTATCTATACTGCTAGAACGTGGATGTGTGTATTCCAAATGTCATTCTTCATCATATATCCAAAATTTGTGTTAATATCTATCATTATGTTTTAAGATATTTAACGTGTTAAAATCGCCGCCCTGTTAGGGGAGAGTTGCCAATATCGCACTGGTAACATAAATCGTACCTCATCAATTTCTCAGTAATTAATGAATATAAACGACATCTGATGATAAAAATATCAAGTAAATGCGAAATAAGAAATAGAAACAAAACCTTTTGAACTTACACCCTATTTTGTGCGTGCTATAAACATTTAAAAAAATCAGGCATGATTGATGTAACTTTTTACCAGTTTATTTTAACTGATAATAATCAAACAATACAATTTTGTCCTGTATTTTTGTATTTTTCTAAAAGCGGCGTTAATGTATCTCCAAAAGTTATTATCCGATTCGACTGAAACCTTTTTTATTTTGAAGATTATTCTTCTGGCTAGGGGGGAACTAGAAAAAATTACAAAAATTACATTTTTTTTTAGAAAATAACGACACTTCAATTTTGAAATCACTTTTCCCTGTATTTTTCGTCCTTTCAACGCCTTTGAAAATTATAAATTTTCAATTTTTTGTAATTTTTTCTAGTTCCCCCTAGCCAGAAGTATATTCTTCAAAATAAAAAAGTTTCAGTCGAATCGGGTAATAACTTTTGGAGATACAGGTCCCACCGTTTTGAGAACACTGTTTCGAGAAAAACGCGTTTAAAGTTTTACGTGAGTGCCGAGTGGCCGCGTGTAGGGTAAGCAGGCCAGTAGATGGACGGTTTAGCTGATTCCGAATTTATATTAAGATTTTGGTTAGAAATATTTGTTTCGCGAAACAAAAATCAAAATCTTTGCACAAAGAAATATATAAATTTAAAGAAAAAAATTAATTTCATACAAAAAAATTAATTTATTCGAGCATAAATAATAAAAATTCTGTCCATAGCCCATATCACCAGAAGATGGACGGTAGGGCTAGTAAATGAACAGCTCACAACCAGTAGATGGACGGTAACTAACCTAAATAGACAGTTTAAAGATAGGTAAAAGAAATATTGTACGTTATAATTTAATCATTTTCTTGTATTTATTATATTAAAAAATGTGTAAACTTTCTAACTACTTGGTTATGAGTATTTATTAAGAAAAAATCGGCTTGAAAAGGTTTAATTCTGTGCTCTCGATCTATTGGATTTAGGTTAGAAAACTAATACCATTTCATGGACAGTCATGTTTCTAAGTTTTATTATTTCATCTTTTTCTTTAGACGTTTATTTAGATATTTTGAATATTACTAATGCAACCACGTATTACATACCTCTTTAAAATACGTCCAAACACGCTATTTCCTTGCAATAAACCACGTGCACGCTAGCAATGCTTACTACCAACTGAACAACTAGCACCCGGTGGTAATGTGAGATCGTATTAAGAAATATTTTTCCCATATAAAAACAATTTTTCTTAAAAATGATAATTTCATAAAAGAACAAACGTTTTTTTTCTACAACATAAAAAAAAAATCTTATAAATTAAAAACCTAGTTCTTTCATAATTGATGATTAATCTACGAATCGTCCATCTACTGGATCCGTCCATCTACTGGCCTGCTTACCCTACCCATGCATTTGCCGCTACTCAAATGCCTATAACATCCGGAATTTTACGAATTTCAACAAATCCTTTTAAACACGTATTCCTAAAAGATTGAACATTCGAAAAATGAAATAAAAAAAAATATCGACTTTTAGACCGGAAGGTCCCCTTAAGTGGTACGATATAGGCAACCCTCCCCTACCATCGCCCCCGGTCTACCCTACGTATTTCCCGTTTTATCTTAACGATCGCGTGGCGAATACGGGGTCCATTTTGACCCACCCCAGACACGAAATTACCCACGGCACTTTTAATTAGTATCACTTCTTGAAGACCCTAAAAATTTTAGATCATGAAAAATTGAGATCGAACTGTCCGCCATCCAAGCGTGAACCCAGCGCTACGCCAAGTGGTTACGCGTGAAACACATAGGAGTGCCTGCTGCGATATGGCTCTTAGACCACAGAGCAAGCAGACACCCGGTTTTCTGCTTGTACTTACTTAACCGTTCGAGCAGAACGGATCAATCGTCCCGTCCCTAACGCACGGGATTATCAAGCGAGCGTGGCTCGTCCACGATGAAAAGCAATTTCAATTAGCGATCGGTCGTTCCCTCGTTAGCCGCGTTTCCTTTCGTTACGTTGCACAAGGTAGATGTTTATCCAATTTCGTTTCCACCATCGGGCGCGGTGTAATTACGCGAAAGTGGGAAATTATTGTTGGACGTTGTTTGCGGCCCGCTGCCAGTAAGCGCTGTGTCGAACCGGGCAATTATTCGCGCGTGTTGGCGAGCAAGCGGCCTCATCGCGTTCACATACCATGCGAAGATGGGTTATCAATCGGCTCTTGTTTCATCGAGCCGCGCTCGGAGGGGACCCCCTCCCCGGGGGGGGCTGCAAATTTATGGAAAATACCACAGAAAGGGGTCGACGATTCTGAAGAAGGAATTCTATACTTGAAGAGAGACTTTGTAGAAAACACTGTAAATGCCAATTTTTTCGGACACCTTTTGAAACAGAATAACTTTTTTAAAATTGGTCCAAATGATTTGAGTTCGTTTGAGAAGTTAGAAGGATTAATTTACTAGGTGACGTGTTTCGTCGTTTTGAAAAAAATTGCAATTGGTCGGAGTAGCGAATAAAACAGTGAAGGTCGCTTTTTCAACTTTTTTATCCGAGCCTGTAATGAAAATTTAAAAATCCCTTTTGTAGATGTAAGTTGTATACATGCTGTAAATTTCATCGAAATCGGAAAAATATATTTTTAGTTTTCTGTGCAAGCTACCTAGGGACAAACAGCATTGGCTCTTGCAATGCTTGCAAATTTAAATAAACGGCACATTCAGATTTCTGTACAATTAATTGTAAGACACATATACAGTGTTTTATACAAATGTAATTAGGTTTCTCTTGAATTTGGACTATATTAATGAAAGAAATAAAAAATTTAGGAATGTCCTTGCGTTATTATACTTAAGCGTATTTAGCAATCGAAACAAATGAAATTTCGTGAATAATTTAAGGATGTGTCGGACGTACAATATCAGACAAAAGTATATGAAATTTGAAATACTTGAATATCTACGTCTTACGCATAGTAAATCTAGATGTAAGGAATTCGAACGACAGTTGGAGTCTTATTTTTAATCCTAGGAAGGTATTTTTCACTTTACAAATGCTTTCTCAAGCATTATTTGCTAAACCTTTGCCAGTGAAAATGCCCAGAATTCACAATTTTCTCAAGTTATAATTTATTTCTTTAAAACGGTGTGGTGAAAACAATTGAAACTCGGCAGATATTTTCATCTACCCATATACTGCACGTACAAAAAAATTGAAAACATTGGCACTATTTCTTCAACATTTTTTCAGATGGTTTATCCGTCAAGACCGTCTCTTTCCATAAGAGTACGTGTAAAATCGGTGAAAATTAAAATCGTTATAACTCAACAACCGTTTAGTGAATTCGTTAAAAAATTTTAGAGCTCATCAAGAAGATTAAAAAGAAAAATCTCACAAATTTTCATCAACTTGGCACTATTTTGAAAATAGGTCCAACACATCCTTAAAGTCAGGGAATTTTTTCTCTCTCCTTAAAAATTTGATTTTTGGCACTCACAGTGTTTTCTACAAGGTCTCTTCAATAATATCACAGCGATACACGAATCTGTAATTCTGCGTTCTATCAGGAAAAATTATAGCCACAAGTTACGAGCTTACCTTTATTTTATCCCAACAGTTCGTTAACCAGAGATCAACAAGCTACCAAATACCTAATTGCATGAAACGGTGGGATTACATGCCTAATAGAGAAACACGGTGGTTGAGCGTAATAAATTATATAGAGTTTCCTTGTTTGGGAAAGGTTCCGCGGGTCGCGGCGAGAAGCTGAAGAGGATCCCGTGCCCTGTCGGCCGGTTTTTAATGCCGGAAGCGTCCCTCTTCCTCCAACGGACCCCTCTGTTTCTCTCTTCCTCCCGACTTCCTCCCGTTTGTGCCAGCATTTCTTTCGCTGGCAACATCTGTCGTCCGTCTTTTCTCCATGGAACTCTGTCTCCTTCCCTCCGCTTTCTACCCCCCCTCCCCTCCCCCCTCCCCCCTCCCCTCCCCCTCCACCCTTCCCCGTTTCCCTCGTCACCCTTTTCTCCGCTGCTTTTTGTTCTCTTCTATTTCCCCCCTTTTTACCCCTTTTCTCCCCTTCGATACAGCATCTGTTCCGCTCGAACGAGAGCCTATTGCCGAATCGTCGCGAAACGAGTTCAACGTCCTTTCCATCGATCCTTTCGGCCGGCCATCGAATCAATTCCTCCGCAAGCTAAATGGTCCCTTTCGATTATTCAACGAAACCAACATGCTTTTCTCAACATCTTACATCACTTTGCCATTTTCAAATTTACTGTTCGATGTCACGCATGCGCTGCGGCGGGGACTGCTGCGCGCACGCGCAGGAGACACGGGTCCAAAATTTGGGTAATTCAGTTAATGACACAATATACCATTTTGGAGGATTGATTTTGTATCCAATTTTGTAGTGCGAATAATAAGTTCACTTTGCGTTTACTTTTTTGTTAAAAGAAACGCTGCTATAATTTGGTGACGTGTTTCACGTGTTTCTAATGGGTGATTCATTGGCGAATAGCGTTCCGTCATCTTCATTCACCAAAACCTCCCACGCCACAGGCTTCTCCCCTTCCTTGCCCTCCCCTCCTTCATTCATGCATTCCCCACGGCCCTTTTACCTTTTCCCCGACGGACGGTATCGCGATTCACCGTTCATCAATGAAACATGACTAGCCCTCGGTGTTTCGGTGAGTAGGCTCATTTATCGAACGGCAATGCCTCTTAATTGGCTCGCGCTCCCCTTTTCCCCTCCCCTCTGGCGCACTCGTTCATCGTTGCCGGTCCCATTCATCGCGCAAAGGTCATGGGTTTCGCCGAGTTTGCGCCCGCTGGCCCGTGAAACCCCGAGGGTCCTTCGAAGCCCATCTCACCCGTTCGTTTTAGATTTAAATTTATCTTTCCACTGAATCGCGGCGCGATACCCTGCTTCTCTTATTTCGAGGAACAATGCGGGAATCAGTTTGCTATTTTTAGGGCTTTATTTCCGAGCCGCCGCTCGGTCTATTATTGAAATTAATATTTAGCGCGGTTGGCTCTCTGTTTACTGAATTATTTTGGACGGAAATTGGGGGAGGGGGTGAAGGTCCAACATTTCTTCGAATTACAGATTATAGATTTTGTTGACGGAAAGGGGATTTGAAATTTACCGTAAACTTGGGGGACCATTGGCAGTTAATTAACGTGTATTAACCCTTTGAATCCGGACGAGGGTATAAATATATGTATATTGTTTTATTGAATTAGGGAAAGTTTATTCGCGCTTTCGTTGCGTAGTTTTTGTTAAACATTTTTATTTTGAAATTCCTCGGAGTCAGAGGGTGAAAAAAGGAAAGGACCAACATTTTTATGCATTTTGACACTTGTAGTGCAATCAGAAAAGATGCAATGTTATACTAGGACTAGTTTTTTAGCCCGTCTTTTGCCAGGCATTACTGTCCTATATAATAAGACGCCTAAGGCAAGCACCATTTTTGATGAAAACCCTCCTAGAAACAATTTCCTCTGCGAAATACGGAATTTGACAACTTTTGGCAACTTTTCTGGTACCTGTCTCGTCTTGGGTCATGTTATTTGCGAAGAAAGGAAAAGGAACTTACTAAAACTTACAAGGGGACCTTCAGGACTGTCCACCTCAGAAATTGTTTATACTTAGTGTACGCGAAGGTCTTCACTCGGACTTTAATTTCCCAAATCAGTAAGACGCGCTTTTCAGCCAAATTCGAGAAAATCGACTTCGAAAAATATGGAGTGCCCTTATATACATTTGATAGAATGCCAACGCCCAACGAACAGCGTGGGCCAGTGTCTAGCGCTCCCGACTAGTAACCGTCGTCAGTTCGCATCTCACTGTTGGCATTTTTTTTTTTTTTATTCATTTGAATACCTACACCTTTCATATGCAAAGTTGATCAAATTCGTGCTAATTAACAGATATACAAATATCTGTTATATCTATGGGTGTACGGTGTATACCGATGCTCAACCTCCCAGGAGATGGACATCACTTTCAATGAAAAACACACATCTTATTTTAAATTATTTCTTGCTTGAAAAATCGTATTGTAAATATCCCGATTTGAAAATCAATATGTGCAATAAAAAGTACAATTTTTCAAGCAAGAGATAATTTAAAATAAGATGTGTGTTTTAATTGAAAGTGATGTCCATCTCCTAGGAGGTGGAGCATCGGTATACACCGTACACCCATAGATATAACAGATGTTTGCATAACTGTTAATTGGCACGAATTTGATCAACTTTGCATGTGAAAGGTGTAGGTATTAAAATGAATAAAAAAAAAAAAATGCCAACAGTGAGATGCGAACTGACGACCTAATGGTTACTAGTCGGGAGCGCTAGACACTGGCTTTTTTTTTGTAAATGTGTTTATTTTGCCATAAAATACATAACAATTTTATAAATGTGTACTAGGTATAAACACAGCCGAGTTGGCACCTCGTTACAATAAAAAAAAATAAATAAAAAACTTATACTAAGCAGCAGTCTCACACGAGCGCTCGTGCTTAAAAAATAAAAGAGGAACTTTTAATAAACGCTAGTTTGTACTTTAATTACGTTGTCTATCTTTTAGTGATAGATCGATTGTACTTTGGTATCCTAAGAAAAATCGGCTCTAAACCTAGAAGGTCACTCTAAACCTAGGAGATCACCGCTAGACACTGGCCCACGCTGTACGTTGGTCATGGCCTTCTATCAAATGTATATAAGTGCACTCCACATTTTTCAAAGTCGATTTTCTCGAATTTGGCTGAAAAGCGCGTCTTACTGCTTTGGGAAATTAAAGTCCGAGTGAAGACCTTCACGTACACTAACAAGAAGAGATTCCCAGGTGTCCGCCTCCGATTGCTTTGAATTTTGGATATGTTTTAGAGCACCGAAAAATAAGATATACGTGTTTTTTACAGTGGCCCGTTTTCATATTTAGGGGGTGAAACCAACCCCCAAAGTTATAAGATTTTCAGGTGTTCGTCCCCGATTGCTTTGGTTTTTGGATATGTTTTAGAGGACCGAAAAATAAGAAATACGTGTTTTTTTATTTTGGCCTGCTTGAATGTTTTCGGGTTGAAACCACCCTCCAAAGTTCATAAGAATAGTTGGTACCCGCCACCGACTGCTTTGAATTTTGGATATGTTTTAAGGGACCGAAAAATAAGAAACACGTGTCTTTCTATTTTGGCCCGTTTGCATATTTAGGGGGTGAAACCACCCCTCATAGTTACCCCCTAATAACGGTGACTGACGACAAGAACATCGTCCATACAGCAAGTTATGACGCAAATTAAATTTATTTCAATTTTTACTCCACACAATTTTTGTACCCTGTATGAACTTTAGGGGGTGGCTTTACCCCCTAAATATGAAAACGGGCCGCTATAAAAAAACATGTATATCTTATTTTTCGGTCCTCTAAAACATATCCAAAATTCAAAGCAATCGGAGGCGGGCACCTGGGAACCTCTCCTTGTAAGTACAAACAATTTCTGAGGTGGACAGTCCTGAAGGTGCCCTTGTTAGTGTTGGCTGTAAGTTCTAACTATGTTCACCAGTGCTCAAAACCCTTAGGGTCCATAAAATAAACACAGTACCTACCTGCTTTAGGCCACAGGTACTCATTTTCGAATTTTCCAATTTTTACGGCATCTTTGACTCCCAGGAAACTTCATTGTGAATTTGAACCTTTTTTAGATCATCGAAACAAAGTCCCCGGACTGCTAACAAGCGAACAGACACCTTAAGCGTCTTATTATATAGGATACTTAAAACAAATGTAAAAATCTTCATTTTTATATTATATAATAAAATGTTACAAAAACCTGCCAGTGTTCCCCCAATTTACGGTATGTATCGTCGCGACAGTGGTCCAAGGCCCAAGACGGGCCACGCGGAGGGCCATGCACCGGTCGTATCTCATTCTAATATCGGGAATGCGACGCAGCGGAACTCTTAAAACCTGCCTTATCTCGCAACAAATTCCCAGCAGCGTATCATCCTCTTCGCGTCCTGCTCCCCACCCTTCGCTTTCAGTGAACGATTATATTTTATCGACTCCTGCTCGTCCCCATTCCAGAATTAGATTGCAAAGTTATCAACCTCCGCGGGGCCATTTTAACCACTAGCAATTAGGTACATAATTGTTTATCGTTCAAAGATTTCGGTACGGTTGAGAAAGGGAGGAATTTTTAGCTTTGAACGAATTCTAAAAATTTACTTCACTTCCCAGATTTTTTCCATTGAACTAAGTAAGTAAATTCATCCCTCGAGATGTTTAAAGATACCCGACGAATATTCATCTCGAAACTCCAAGTCACTTGTACTTTTTATATCCAAAACACTGTCCATCTTCACTTTCATTATTTCCACTTAACCACTATCTAGCATCTTATCTTGATCTTATGCTCACCGTATAGTGCCTACAATACCTACTGGAAATATTTATTTCACCACTCAAATACTACACACGTTAGGTAACACTTAAACCTCTCTCATTATTAATAATAAGTAGAAAAATGTGTAGATCTCTATCTTGGCTAAGGCTGCTAATTTCTTTTCGGGAAAATATATTACTTTACGGCCAATGTGATAAAAAATATAGTAATTTTCAGAGAAAAGTGGTACAAAATAAAACTACATTAAAATAACGGCATCTTATTTTTTAAATGTATATTTTTTGTGCGCTCTGCATTATTCGTTAATTTATTATCTTTAACAAATATGTCAAAGGTTTGATTGCACTGAAAGTTCAAATTAACATATATGAGGAGCACATTCTGTGTGAGAGATAGGCTGGCCCTGTTTCTCACTTCCCGCCACTTCATGTTCATTGTAGTAAAAAATCCTGTCTGTAAAAGTTGAAGTGGCGGGAATAGAGAGAAAGTATGAAATTATGTTATATAAATTTTGACAAACAGATTATAGACAACACTTAGGTATTTAAAGTCGCGTTCAAAAGTTTAAAGTTTTCGTGTTGCCATAGAATAAAATGATGTGTAAAAACTGTCGAATTTTATCGATGTTTCGGAAATATAGTATTTTTACGTACCTAGTATATCTTTTTTTAACAGTATATAATACACTACACAAAAATATAGTACAATACTATATATTATCGCAACCCTAATGTTGGCCAAAATAATTTGCACACGAATCTTTTCATCAATCATATTTCTACAACAATTTTGCTCACTACGTAAATTTGATAGTAACGCAATAAACATTTTCATTACTGTCTGTTATGGAACCTCCATTACATAATAACAGTACAAGGTAGATATATACAGTGAAATTATTAGACCATACAGCGACCGTGTTAGAACGAAATAAAATCTGAAGATCACCTTGTTGCAGCGTTGCAAAGCGTAAAGTCAATCCTAGCTTCTTGCTATGGAGCGATAAATCAGTCTACAAGTTCCGTGGCCCAAGCTCCGCGGTATAACTTGTTTGTAGATGCGTTTATTTCAACGTGTTGCGTCTCGTCTGGTCGCATCGGCCAGCCGAATCCGTGCAGCATGCGTCACTAGTTATTTTCGCGGCCAAAACAGACACACGCACGCCGCACTAGCGGCGTGCCGCTGTATTTACGTTACGGCGACAGTGGTTTATGTTTTACCTTAATGTTTTGTTTTCCTTCCGAGTACGGAACTCCGTTCGCGCTCTGAGCCGCGCGTCCCCGTTCCGAGCGTCTTCTAGCGCGACAACACCTTTCCACGTCGCTTCTTTTCTCTGCTAGGGACGCTCGGACTATAGTAAAGAAACTTGAAACTTTGGGTTAATTTTTAAGGTTAATAAAGTTTTTAAGGTTAATAAAGTTTCATTGAAAGAAACTGAGGTGTTTGGTTGGAAAAGGGCACATTCGCCAAAATGCCATTTCAAGAAAAACGATTTCAAAGTTTTCGTTATAGTATTACTTAATAAAAAGTAATGCAATTTTTTTTTTTTAAGTAGGGGAGAGTCGTGCAGTAGCGATCGCTCTAAGTTTTTTTGTTATATCTTGGGGTAGAGTCGATAGAAATCAGAAATTCAAAAACGTGTTTGTAGTATAGATGGAACTTAGTAAGAGGGGGAAATTATTTTTGTGAAATTTAATAATAAGAATTTATAATTCGCAAAAGTAAAACAGTTGTAATTTCTAGGAAACGAAAAATTGTCGTCCACACCGACCAACTATTAAATTAGTAGATTTTTAGGTCCAAATGATTAACAATGTTAATAAAAAGACATTGCAGTTAGTGCAATACAAGATTTTTTTCAAATCTTATTTGTTCAAACCCGCAAAAATAATAATTAATATTCTCCTGATCTGTGCATTCGACGTGTGCCCTGCACCCAATCTTTGTCAAATGATTCCTTGCAAACAGAGATGGGCAAAATTTTTATTTAAATAAAATTTTGAATAACGTATAAAAAAATTTTATTTGATCCTTATTTACATAATTTTTTATTTTGTTAATGCTCAACTGTGCTTGCAAATAACACACTGGATAACTTCTTCATTAAATCCTAGCTTCCTTTTTGCTAGGTTATCATATCTATCCTTATTTACTTTATTTTTCCGCGGGAAAAGGTAGAAAGAAGGCTAAATGAACATCTTATAAATTAATCTGAGTTGCTAACAGATTGAACTTGCAGATAAGAAAAATTTGATCTTTACTGGTTGACAGAGTCTGTTGGTCGATACTGCATGACAGTTGGATGGTCGGTAGTGTACGACAAACACGGGGAAACATTTTCTGTCATGGTATATTATGTACAAAAAAATATTGCAAAACTAGGACGTTTTATTAAACTTAATAGACTGGAGATAATATACATAATAGAAGAAAATCATTTACTTACACGAGAAATAAAAGATCAGCTTTAAAAAATAACTTTTAACCCACTGAATATCAACGTATAGGGTATAAATGTGAATTTAGTAAATTTGTAATGGAAAGCAATATAAATAAGTACGAAAAACCCGTAATAATCTAAAAATAAATAGAGTTTATAAAAAAAAATCAAGAATGTATAAAAATATACAAAAAATGTGTTTCCTACGAAGAAATATAGTTATTGGCATGATCAAGACAGTAATTGTCCAATCGGTTCGACAGTGATTGCCCGCTATTTGATACATAATATAACCTAAAAGAAAATGTTACCTGATTTGGTGATAGAAATAAGATTAAAATTATTCAATAAAAATGGATATATTTTATTTAGTATGTATTTGTCTAGTTTGTTTCTGTTATCAACAGGGGACTAATTACTGTTCCACCATTAACATGGTTAAAAGACAGTCACTGGCCGTCCGGCCAATTACTATCATTCAACATTATTCATATGACAGTGGTTGGCCACCTGTATTTTTCATAATATATGTATAATTTTAACAAATAATTAATCCTTTTCTAAAGTTTCAACTTTTATTTATCGATATATACTGAATATGAGAGATATACATATCATAAATACATTAAACTATTTGCAAACTTTCAACTGTACTCTTATGGTTTTTTGATTAAATCGCTGTAATTTCCAAGTTTCAAACCCGAGTCATTCTATTTGCTTTTATATATAATTACAGTATATAATGAGTGGAGAAATATTGATTACATACGAAGCAAGAAAGTACAAGGAATATGAATATGTTCATTAAAAAAATGCATAACATTGGTATTTCTTTATATTCATTTATTTCTCAAAATAAGGCCAATCACTGTCAGGTGGCCAACCACTGTACTCTTTACCCCTACGTTTAATGCCTCAGAACATCGAGAGCAATGGAGTAAACAATATGACCCCGAAATAGTTTATAAAGAATTGCGATTTTCATTGATTAATTCAAATAAAGTGCTAATATCTGGTGAAAGAAGCGAGAACTAGCTTTGGTCGTTACTGCACGACTCTCCCCTATGCAGTAACATGTGCTTGAAACGTTTTGAAAACAGAAGGCAAATCAATGGCCCCGATTCCATGTTCCGTAATTTTGGTTACAGTACGCTGGAATCCGTATCGGCCCCGTAGTCAAGAAGGACGTGATGAAGGCTTCCATCATGTTGGAGCACGACAGTCAGTAAGTAGATTCAGAGTGAATAATTCGATCCGAGCAGGATTGATAAGCTTGTTGCGCAGCTGATTAATAATTATTGGTTTCATTGAATTTCGGTTGTTCGGCACAGATACGCCACGATACTTGCGTTCGACGTGAAGATTGAGAAAGACGCCCAGGAGCTGGCCGACTCCCTCGGGGTCAAGATCTTCCACGCAGACATCATCTACCACCTCTTCGACCAGTTCACCGCTTACAGAGAGGAGCTGAAGCAACGCAAGCGGGACGAGCACAAACACATCGCCGTGTTCCCTTGCAAACTCCGCGTCCTGCCGCAGGTGCGTCCTCAAGTCCTCCTGCGAACCCTCTGTCGCTGAATAAAATGGAGCAGAGCTGCCAGTAGCTAGGAAATGTCACCACGTCGACTATGTCTAATCTGAGAAATTTAGACGGGCTTGGTGGACCGTTAACCTCTCGATCGATCTTGAAAATCTGTATAGATGTACAGGACGTTCAAAAAGTGGTGATTTGTAAAAAGAAACCTTCATTTTCAATGTTATAAACAATTTTGCAGCGTCTTTTTTCAGAAATCTTCGCCGATACAGACGTGTAGATTCATCCCTGAAAGTAGCGGCCACCACATTTTCAACACCCTGTATGTGGCGGGCAAAAGCTTTCGGCCAGATAATTTTTTCATTTTTCGGAAAAATCGCAAAATCCATACAAAAATTGGACCAACCCCTCTCCATTGAACCTTCACTCTCGCCGAGATCTTAAAGATTCTCAAGACCCGATGAATATTCGAAGCAAGTGATTGCCCTCGCGTTCGCCCTGCAGCCAGACAGAGTCAGAAAATCCGCTTCTCTGTTTCAGTACATCTTCAATTCCCGCGACCCGATCGTGATGGGCGTGATGGTGGAGGCAGGGGTGGTGAAGGAAGGGACACCGCTCTGCGTGCCCAGCAAAGACGTGAGTACCTTGCTTTCTGTACCCCGACTCCAGGCGATACGCTTACGCGCGTTATCGCGAATGGCCTCGCGTGCTATCGTCGCAGACGACGCATACGAAATCGAAGGGAGGTTCTCTGCAATTGCGCCGCGCGACGAACCAAAGGGAGGAAAAGAGAGAGAGAGACGTCTGGGAGAAATTAATTTCGAGTCCCGTCACGCCAGTGCCACCCCCCCCTCCTCCTCCTCCTCCTCCTCCTCCTCCTCCTCCTCCTCCTCCTCCCTCCTCCGCTCGCGACTCCGCGACTTTGAATACGATTATCAGCGAATTCGAATCGAATCCTTAAGGGGCCGTCCCCCGTGGCCTGTAGCCGCGCACGCGTAGGTGAACTCGTTCGCCCGAGGGGAAATAACGCCGATCCAGTTGGTCGGCTGCGCGATCGGATCGATCGATCGCTCCGAATGCGTATAAAACACCGCGCGAGCCTCGCCGATTTCCTACGGTTTCTCTCTCCTTCGCTCGTGGGTGTGTGCAACGCACTTGGCCACTGGACCTGTCTCCTCCGGCTGACTATTTCTTACTCGTAACGTTTCCTTCCCCCGGTTGGCGATTCTCAGTGCTACAGGGCGCCTCACTGGTGGCGGTAGGAAATTTGCTTGGTAGGGGAAGGGGAGGCCGAAGGTTCTGTATAGTGGATGGAGGTTAAGAAGTCAGAATTACATACTGGGGGTAAAAGAAGTATGTATTTGCACACCCCGGATTTTCCACATGATCCGTGTATGAAAAAGAATTTAGAATTTCGGTAACAATATTTAAATGTGTGTAGGTATGTACATTTCGGGTATTAGTTAGTTGTTTGATATCAATACAGGAAAGCGTATATAACCAAACAAGCCCTGTAACAAGTAGCAAAGCAGAGCCGGTTGCAAGGCGGGTTCAGGACGTTCCCCGGAAACCGGCCCCGCGCTTTAAAAGGCCCTATGCATAGATATTTTTTATTATAAAATTCAGAAGCTCTACAATGTAAGGTAAAAGTACCAATAACTGGACGCTTAAGGATATCAAGGTTGTATATCTTAAAAATGGACTAAAAATAGATGTCCTTTTTAACAAAACTGTCAATATTCAGATAAATCTTACTTCTTTCTCTCAAATGAGCTACTAAAAACTTGTTTTCAGTGCGTTATTTTAATTAAATTGAGTAAAAACACAAGTAGTTATGTGTACCAGTCAATGGACAATAGAATTCTGATTTGTCCCAGCGTCCCATTTTTGGTGTCCCAATACCTGGCCAATGGGGAAGATAACGCAATGCTCGGCGCAGAGGGCGCCACTAGTGTTTGTCTGAATGGATTGCGCGCGAATTTTTCATTTTTCAATTTCAGGTTATGTTGAAAATGTAGCATGCAATTGACTAAAAATATGACTTTGAAAATAAAAAACTGTTAATTTATGTACAGTATACTTGTACCTACACTTTTGATATACAAAAATTTGAGATAACACATACACTTTACCGGTTCGACAATGCGGTCAGGTATTGAGACTTCACCTAAGCGTTCAAAATGCTGACAGGCCGACCAACTGGACGGCTGGTCAGTTATTGGGACAGCGTGCAGAGGACAAGATTATTATGTACCGGTACATGAACACGTATAATTTTAATTAAAATCAACATTAACCGATCAATGTTTTGTTTCGTATGTAACAAGAAACTTCTTAAGATTCTGTACATACGTTTTTTTCTCAGAAAAACGTTATATAACGATTATTATCACCTTAACAACTAACTGTATCTTTCTTAAGAATTACTTAAGAATTCTACGCAGAATTCAAGTGCACGCACCTCCGATATTTAAAGTCTGTTTTATATATTAAACTTTACATCTAGGGCTTTCTTAATTTTTTATATAAGAGATCAAGTTGCAGAATAACATATATTCCCAACAATATTGTTCTAAACTTTCTACGAAGCTTAGTAAAACTATAAATGTCATTGGTGTCTAGGTATTGGGGCATGTCCAGTTATTAATACTTTTACCGTAAATGCGTTTCTTTTGGGCCTCGCAAAAGTTCACTCCGGCCCTAAGTAAAGGACGCATTCAGCGACTTATTGGGAAACCTAGAGGAGGCGTGGCTTAGATTTCAGCGCTGTGGTGGTCAGTTGGCAAACTATTGAAAGTAGGCCCGGATCCCAGCAAACATTCCGAATAAGTACTCAGCAGTAATAGCTTTTAACAAATTAAAGTTCTCTTAATTAAAAAAAAAAGCGAATTTCTATTCAGGAAATTTGTAAATTTGTGTGCTACACCTCAGAGCAAAAATTTTATTGGTGATGAAAATATAATTAATAGTGGTCACCTGTTGAATTGTGGAAAAGTGAATGAAGGAGATAACAATAATGTTATCCAAATTATTGCATTTTGTCTACAAACTGCAAATTTAAGAGATGATCTTCATGAGGGAGGCATATACCAAAATATGCGAAAAAAATTATAAAAAAAAATTTTCTCTTATTTTCAGTGTTTGATATGTCTTGAATGTTTCCTGAAAGTTTGGGACCTTAATTCGCAAAAATATCGCAGATATAGACTCAAATTTAGGACCGAAATTCGCAAAATATCGAAAATATAGTCTACATCTTCAATATTTTTGCGAATTTTGGTCCCAAACTTTCAGGAAACATTCAAGACATATCAAACACTTAAAATAAGTAAAAAAAAATGTTATCTTTTTGCATATTTCGGTATATGCCTCCCTCTTAAATGTTTAAAAAATAATCCTTGAAAATGAAAATTTCATTTTTTTGTTCGTCTTCATAAATAAAAAGTGTTCCAGAAACTTTCAAACTTTGAGGAAAAAATAATTTGTTTTTTAGTTTCTCGGACTTTTTTCGAAAACCGTTTGTCGCACGAGAAAAAGTAATAGAACATAAAAGATGCTCCTTGTCCGGATCTACAACTTTTGTTTGACATATTTTTTTATTTAATCAATAACTCGGAGGATATTATATAACTGCGACTTTGCGAGCTGTTTGAATAATTATATGAAATGTTCAAGGGCCCCTAGGCCTCCTTTCCCGTTATCCGATCGAGTTCAATCTTTACACGGATTTTTTTTTAATTATTTGAAACTATTCTGGAGGGTGCCCCGACGAAAATTCAAAAGTTGAAAATAAGAGCCACCCTAATGTACACTGATAATCATATGTACTTCGGCGGATTTCGGCCTACTCACAGTAGTTCACTTTTCTGTCACTAGTTGGCGTACCGAAATTTAGGTTTCCCAATAACCTCAAAGCTATCCCTTGCACAGCTGTGGGCCCATTAGTCCCTATATCTCGGGAAGGTACTATACATGACTGTACTATAGAATGCATCGATTGTTGCGCGACGAGTGGCTCAGCAGGCATGCATATATCGAGGGTCCTTGCAATTACCGAGGTAAACAACGCGGTATGCGATAATTTACTGTACTATACAGTGTAGTCGCGTTTGACTACAGGTATTTTAGTAATCTCTGGGTGAAACTATTCCGGTTTAGTTGTCCAGCTCGCAATAATGCAAGCGTTATCAGGGATAAGGAAGAATTCAGGTTTACGAGGCAGTGGGGTCTGATACGGTTGACGTTCTTCCAGGTTGTTTCGGAAATTCGAAGGGATTGGCGAGTCGGTCTCCTTCTCTTTCTCCCGTAGGAGTGAACTGGTGGGCAGCCGTTCTTTGCAGCCTCGCCTTACGCGGTAGCACGCGAGCTAGCTACAGGTTGCCTAGCCTCGGCCCCGTAGGCGTCGCGATGCCATTAGCGGCCCGCGAATTCTCCTCGTAAACAAAAATTCCATGTATATTCCCTCGTGCCGACGCCCACGGGGCGGCCCGAAATGATTTACCAGGCAAACCTTTCCCCCTAAATACTCCTTGTTTACGCAACGTCGTTGAATATTTTCGCGCGTGGGAACGCGCGGCTGATTTAGTCGAATTTGAACGGTTAAGCAGCAGCGCTCGACCGAATCGACGACATTCAATTATTTCGTCAAACTACCACCAACGCGAGTGCTCTTTGGTCGTTGACAGTTCACACATTGGTACAACGGGTATCTACTCTTAACTTAGCACTGCGACGAATGCCTCGAGAAACATACTTACCACACACAATTACACAATAACATTCTTCTATCGTAATGCGAAGAGGTTCCCACTAATAATGGATGCAATTGCAAATTTTAATTAAAGTTATGGCGTCCTTTTCTTTTTCTTAATATAACTTTATTTTTCCTTTGGTAGTGTGATTGAGCATAAGAGATTGAGTAATTCTGATATTAAAAGTTTTCTTCCATCTCGCAGCGTTACGAAATTATATTAATTTTTTTTTATTTCTAAGTAAATTTATTTAACTAAATTTTTTTTTAATTTTCCCTTAAATTTACTTGTAAATAAATTTATTCAAATTTACTTCAATTGCATTAAAGGAACGGAAAAACGTGGTAACTTCAACCACTGATTTCACCCCCTCAGAATAAATGTCCATAGAAAAAAATAAATCGCTACCTGCACAGTCCGATACGCCCTGCATTCACACTAACAAGGGGACCTTCAGGTTTGGCAATTTCAGATAATTTTGATACTTAGTGTACGTGAAGGTCTTCACTCTGACATTAATTTCCCAAAGCAGTAACACGTGCTTTTCAGCCAAATTCGAGAAAATCGTCTTTGAAAAATTCTGAATTCCTTTATATGCAGGGTGTTCCTCTACCTATGGTCAATACTCTAGGGGATGATTATACAGGCAAAAATAAGACGAAAATTAAGAGTGACGAAATTGCGATAAAGGCTTCGTTTTCGAGAAAATTGACTTCGAATCTCACTTAAATACGCGTGCATCGTCGGCGCTGGAGGGGCGCGCGTTTACGATACACGCGTATTTAGATGAGATTCAAAGTCAATTTTCTCGAAAACGAAGCCTTTATCGCAATTTCGTCACTCTTAATTTTCATCTTATTTTTGCCTGTATAATCATGCCATAGAGTATTGACCATAGGTAGAGGAACACCCTGCATATAAAGGAACTCACAAGGAGAGGTTCCCAGATGTGTGCCTCCGATTGTTTTGAATTTTGGATATGTTTTAGAGGACCGAAAAATAAGATATACGTGTTTTTTTATAGCGGCCCGTTTTCATATTTAGGGGGTGAAACCAACCCCCAAAGTTGTAAGATTTTCAGGTGTTCATCTTTGATTGCTTTGATTTTTGGATATGATTTAGAGGACCGAAAAATAAGAAATACGTGTCTTTTTATTTTGGCCCATTTGCATGTTCAAGGGGTGAAACCACCCCTCATAATTACCCCCTAGTAACGGTGACTGACGACAAGAACATCGTCCATATAGCAAGTTATGATGCAAATGAAATTTATATCAAGTTTTACTCCACACAATTTTTGTACCCCGTATGAATTTTGGGGGGTGGTTTCACCCCTAAATATGAAAACGGGCCGTTATAAAAAACACGTATTTCTTATTTTTCGGTCCTCTAAAACATATCCAAAATTCAAAGCAATCGGCGGCGGGCACCAACTATTATAAACTTTGTGGGGTGTTTTCACCCCTTAAACATGCAAGCAGGCCAAAATAAAAAGATACGTATTTCTTATTTTTCGGTCCTCTAAAACATATCCAAAATTCAAAGCAATCGGCGATGAACACCTGAAAATCTTATAACTTTGGGGGTTGGTTTCAGCCCCTAAATATGAAAACGGGCCGCTATAAAAAAACACGTATATCTTATTTTTCGGTCCTCTAAAACATCCAAAATTCAAAGCAATCGGAGGCGGACACCTGGGAACCTCTCCTTGTCAGAATTATTCAAAGTCGATTTTCTCGAATTTAACTGAAAAGCGCATCACACTGCTTTGAGAAATTAATGTCCGCGTGAAGACCTTCACGTACACTAAGTATCAACATTTTCTGAAATTGCCAAACCTGAAGGTCCCCTTGTAACTTCCATTGAAACGAGAATTTTCGGTTTTGCAGCGTTCCCCCGTAAGCATATCGCAGCAAAATGCCCACACCGCTGGTAGCTTATCCTATTAAGCCTCCATAACGTTTCATTCACTGAAAGCCACCTGAAATAAAAGCCGAATGAGAAAAAAGGCGAGAGAACATGGCGGCGAAGTGTGACAGTCGGACGAAGCCGGCATCGGCGGTCTTATGCGTTCCGAATGCAAATGCCGGCATAAATTATCCGATTCAATAATATCGGAGCGTATGTGGGTGATAGTGAACGCGGTAAAATTCGTATCGCGCCGCGTTTGCACGGCTGCCCGCGTGTCCAGCTGCGTGTGCAACGAGCGTTTCTCGCCCGCGCGTAGAAAGCAGCTCCGACCACGTCGCCTGGCCCACGCGTCCACGCCGAACCGTGTATGCGCACACTTCTTTCGGCCCTACCCTGCTCCGTCGATGCATTTCGGCCTTTCTTTAAAATTCAACGGAAATTCCGACGTAGAAAGCACGCTGCGTGGCTACTTTTAGGTATACGTACCTATCTATCCGGCAAAGTCTCCAACCGCTTATCCATTTCAGCCTGAGGACGATTTTAAACCCTTTGCGACCGAGCCAATCCACCATATAGTCGCGGTGAAGATTAAATCAATATTGCACAGTTTCTTTAGCATTTTTTTTCTCTTTTAAATATATTTCTTGAAGATTAAAGTATTATTAGAATAGTACTATCGTAATCAGATATCGTATAGCACTCTAACAGTGGCGTACCCAGAGGGGGGGGGGGGCAAGGGGCCCAGGCATCCCCCAAAAAGTCGGAAAGAGGAGATCAATATGCCGACGACAGAAGTGATTCAACAGCTTTGTGAAAAGAAAAGAAAGATGGGTTTCATGTTATAAATAAATTTTCGTATTAAAAATATTTTTATCCGTTCAACTTGGCCTCCCCCAAGATTAAATTCCGACTGCGCCACTGCACCGTAATAGTAATAAGCGTTAATTACCGTCATACCTTTTTTCGCAATGAAATGTCAGGAAATTTTCAAAGTCCCCCAACTGGAACTACGGGAGACTGAAATCTTTCAACGCGTTTAAAGTTTAAAGGCTGTCGATAGCTTGGCCGGAGCGAGCAGAGGACGAAATTCACGCGACGCTTGCGGAATCACGTACAGAGGCGTGTTCCGCGCGAGCCTCGCGTCTTCCTTTCACGACGCGTCTGGTTCCTCGCCACCGCGAGCGCGCGGGCCCATTGGCGGGTCCGTGGCCGCGCGCTCGAGGGCCTGACCTAAGCCAACCGGGTCCCGTGATATCCCGGCATCCGGTGCGGATCAACCGTTTCCCAATAAAAAATACCGCGACGCCGGATCACCAGGGACACTGGGCCCTATTCACTCGGCGTACTCGCTATACTTCGTTGCATAATTCTCGCCGGGGCTGGGACGGATTGGGACTCACGGTGGGACTGTCCTCGAGCGTCACTTTATTCGTGACATTCCAGTTCCTTCTCACCAGCGTAGGTGATGTCGATGACGTTGCCTCTTGTAACGTCCATGAAGCGAATGGGCCCACGAGGTTCTTCGAAACGCACTGTAGGTCCCAATCAAAAAAGAAACTGCTGAAATTGGGGGTTTCATATTTTAGGGAGCTTAGAAGTGTTCCGTAATTAGCCGAAGATTACCCTATAGCGAGACGCTTTGAAAATAATAAACGTGGGTCACAAATGACCCGAGCAGGGTTGATCAGATATGGCAAACAGGGATGGTAGAAAGAAATAGGGGATGGACAAGCGCGCATTAATGATACTTAACCTTCACTATCTGTGCAAGTAATTTAAAAAACTTCAGCTGCGTAAGTATTTGTGAAATTTTATTGATTTTTACGAAGATAGGTGTAAAAAAATGTATAAAAAAAAATTTGTATGTTAAACGATTTTATTAAAAATGCACAAAAAACTAAAAAATAATTCTTTTCTTGTACTGCAATTTCGATGGTGTTTTTTCAGTTTAAATAAAATCGTGGAGCAGGGTACCTCACAACAAATTCATTTCGACGCTTGGTGCTGTATTAAATTGATTCATATTCTGTTGTGAAAAATCCTGCTCCACGATTTTATTTAAACTGAAAAAACACCATCGAAATTGCAGTACAAGAAAAGAATTATTTTTTAGTTTTTTGTGCATTTTGAATAAAATCGTTTAACATAAAATTTTTTTTTTATATATTTTTTATTTTCTAGTTTTTAGTGTTTATGGATTTACATTTCGCAGCTCTGACTTCTTTAGAAATATCTGTTATTTAATTTCAAATCGCGATGCGACTAGCGACCCGAACGCAGCGGCTTTTTGTCGTTTTCGTAAAGAACGCGAGTGGCTGATTTCAGGTGGCTCGGAGTTGTAGTTATGGGTTATATTTATTAACGACTGGGTAATTTTTTCACCCGCTCGGGGTTAATTTTTTTTTTTTAATATTGTATTGTCATCCAAACTTCGCAGGCCTGCAAAGTTTCAAGACAATTGGATAGTTGGAAGTGGGTTAAATTTGAGTTGCCAGATTTGAACCATACATAAAAACAAACATACAAACAAACAGAGGTTCGAAGCTGAATAAAATCGTTAAAGAATTAAAACATATAATTTAAAATAAATAAAGAAAAATAAGTATTTTTTTTTAAATCAAATTCTGTGTGAAACGTATCGCAGATATCATTCCCAAGAATACTTTGGGAAGTTGCCATTCTGCAACTTTTTATTTACGTTTTTATTAATTTGGGGTGTGTTTGCATCCCCTGTACGCAGAGCGAAGGTTAAACTTTTCGATTTCGATTTTACACGCTCGCGTTTTAATAGCCGCGAAGTGGGATGGAGTCGTTAGGTTGATTAATCGCGGTTTTTTCGATCGGGTTTCGAAGGAAGGCGATCGAAGGCGTTTCCACGGGCCTCCATCGTTATCGGGCGTGTACACGCGCGTTGCGCAACGGCCTCGATAGGCGCTTTAACGCCGAGCGGAAATCCGGCGGATTCTTTTAGCCTGCCGTTTTCTTGCCGTTCCGCCATTCCTTTTTCTCCGTCTTGTCCATTTTCCTCTTTTTCTAGCGGTGTTTCTTGCTGCCCGCCCGATGACCCGATCCTACGCTCGACACATATCCGTTTGCGAAAACGCCGATCGTTTATCATGCGTGTCGATTCTCCGACCGGCCGCCTCGACGCGTGTCACGTTTGATTGAAATCCAATGGACACTCGATCGGAAACGAGATCCCATTCGCCTTCTCCGGACACCAACGTTCGATTCGATTATTCCTTTCCATTTCCCTCTTCCACTTGAAGCTCAAAATTTTCCTTTATTCAGACATTTCTATTCAGCGGAGTGGGTCTGAAAATGTTGGTTGCTAGGAGACGAAGGGGATCCACAATTGAGGAGCTGACAAGGGAACATCCCGAACCCGGAAATTCAAAAAATTCTGAAACTTTGTGAATGTGTTGGGGATTTCCTCCTGATTACAACGCAATTTTTATTTGCTGCCCAAATTCACTCTAAGGGGGTTTAGTAGGAGTTATTGACCCCTGAAAATCCGGTTATTTTCCGATTTTGTGTTATGACTCGTGAACTGCAAAATAATTGTTTTACCAAATGATAGATCTCATTAAAAGACGTAACTTTTGTCTTGAAACTTTTTTTCTATCTCTTACAGTTCGCGAATTATAACACAAAGTATGAAAATAACCGAATTTTCAGGGCTCAATTTCAATCCCCTCGAGTGAAGTTGGGCAGCAAACAAAAGGAGGAAATCCCCTACATATTGAAAAAGTTTCAGAATTTTTTGAATTTCCGGGTTCGGGATCTTCCCTTGTCAGTGGAAAAATGGCACATGGCATAATACTATAAATTTACAGGAAAACAAGTTTTAGGGAAAATAATTTTCATAGGAAATTTAATGTGGCATGTGCCGCTTTCTCACTGAGGCCCCCACATGTAAGGCTAGATTTGATTTTTATAAGAAATAAATACAATTTTCAAAAGATACATAAGTGGCAAAAAAGTACAATGAAAATTTTTGTGAAATAAATATATATTTTCTAGTAACTACAGAAATTTTAGTTGCATACAGTAATCATATTGGAAGTTCTATTTTATTATTGTAGTTTCAAGCTACTAAAAGGTCAATAAAATTTTTAAAATATTGTTTGATATTTAAAGGGGCCTTATGTTTATAAGACCTTTAGAGGCCCTAAACATTTAAGGGGGGGGGGGGGCCTGGTGTAGCGGGGCGAAGAAATCAATTTTTTTTTACATAAATCAATAGTTGAACATCAATTGAATATCAATAGAACAGCTATTGGTATAATGATATTGTTTAAATAAATAACTTTTTTTGCACATTTAAGGGGGGGAGTCCAATGTAGCGGGTCGAAGAAATTAATTTTTTTTTGCATAAGTCAATAGTTAAACATCACGATAATATGTTCCCAAAGCCGCAAAACGAAATTCGAAAAATTAACGCGGATATAGTCGGTTTTGCTACGGAGCACCAGGTTACCAGAAAACTTTAAATGTGTTTTTCTCGAAACGACAGTTTTACAATTTGCGGGCAATGTAACTTCAAAAATATTCAACCGATCGACTTGGCCTTGTGCACAAATATTTGTGAACATTTTCTTCACAGAGCTTAGTTATTGGTATAATGATATTGTTTAAATAAATAACTTTTTTACACATTTAAGGCAAAATTTCGTTGGAAAAAGTGAACTTTTTTTTCAAGAGGCCGCCATTTGTTCAATTTTGCATTTTTTAAGTTATGAATTTATACGATTTGTGCGTACACTCATAAACTAAAGAAAAATTGTTCGATTTTTAGTTTCACATTAATACAGTAGACGCTACGTTGCCCGCATAACTCTGTTTTTTGCCGCTCTTTTTTAATAAATTTTTTTTTCAATACCTTAAGCTGACAATACAATATCCTGAAAGTTTCAGAAAGATCGATTAAATACTTTCTTTGAAAAAAAAATCCCGAAAAATGCCTCGATTTTCAGCTAGTTACACCAGGCTCCCCCCTTAAATGATTTTGAGGCCCTCTTATACACAGTGATCACTTAAACGCAATGTGCCATTTCTTAGACATTTTATATAGGTAATTTGACTAAATCGTGTTTCTAAAAAAGGTAGACTTTAAAACTTAGAAAATTTTTATGGTGATAATTTCTTTTTCTCCTGATGTCCTAAGCATTGCCAGGAGCCCAGAGTTGGGCATTTACTAAATAAAGAATTATTTAAATAACGGATCAAATAAAAGTTACTTACACTTTAGATTATTTGACGAATAAAGATAATTTTTTTTTATTCGACAAATGAATCATTTTTAAAATTTTTATTCCTTTATTTTATTCTTTTATTTTTATTTAAATAAAAATTCCGCCCTTCTCTGCGGGCAAGCTGACACCCTGGCCAGTCCGCCACTATTTCAATTCGTTTGCTAATACCTCTATCAAATCTATCCTCGAATATTTAAATATCCTCCACTAATTGTATTCCAAGAAACGATTTTTCTTCATTCAGATATTTATTTTCGTTTGTTAATAGGGTGAAAGCACTAGTAGTCGGCCACCCTCTAGTAGTCGACCACTTTTATTGTTTAGCTTAAAGAAATAAGTACTGAAATAAAGCATTTATTAAATGACAATTTTATATTATATTTTCAATTCCTAACTTTAAAATACGACAAAAAGCGCTCTTCATAGGTAAAAAAAAAATGCTTTTAAAGTGATTTGCAAACTAATTTTGATTCTACATGTGCCATTGCTGTTTTCCAACACGAGAAGCATAAATGCGCTTTGAATAGAAACGACAAATGTAATTCAGTTCTATACATTTTTTACTGGAAAATGAGGCCATTTCACTGAAAAAGCATTAACAATTTTATATGCACTGAAATTTTTTTTTAAAAAATGGGATAATTTATTTATTTATGGGAGGTCGCTAACTGGACCATCGTTCTCTTTCAATTTTCAATAGTCGGCCACAGCGGTCGACTTCTGAAGCTAACTGCATTCACAATGGACGCTAAAAGTCGACCATGTGTTAACTATAATTTATCTTATTAAAATTTTGATAAAGTTTTTAAAAGAACTTATTTTACTTACGCATTATTCCTGTCATTATTAATTATTTACCGTTGTTGCACATTATATGTAAAAATAAATTATAGTTTGAATTTCATATTAAAAAAAAGTGGTCAACTACTAGCTATCGGACCGGTCGACTTTTAGAGTTAAGCGGTCGATTATTAAAGCATTCGGACACTTTATTTTTAACGCTAATTATTTATTTTCCCCGAACTTTTATACTAACACAAAATTTTTAGTGATACATTAATTACATTTGAATTACTTCAATACATTTTATATATTTTATAACATTGATATTTTTTTTTTTTTTAAATATTTTCATTCGAGTTTAGCTTTAAGTGGTCGACTACTAGTGCTTTCACCCTACCTCTACCGGATCTTCCTTTCAATATTTCAATCTGCTTCACTGCTTACGCAGTTACATTCCAAGAAACGATTTTCCTTTACTCACAATCAGATATTTCTATTCGTTTGATAATTCCTCCACCAGACCTACCCTTCAACATTTCAATTTACTTCCCTGGTTATATTCCAAGAAACGATTTCCCTTGACCTGAGACATTTTCATTCGTTTCATAGCACATGCAGCAGATCTACCCTTAATTATCTAAATTTCATCCACTAATAGTATTTCAAGAAACGACGTTCCCTCATTCGAAACATGTCTGTTCGTTTGTTAATTCCACCATCAGACCTACCCTTCAGTGTTTCAATCCGCCTCATTAGTCACGTTCCAAGAAACGATTTGCCCTTTACTCGCAATCAAATATATCTATTCGCTTCTGAATTCCTCCGCTACACCCACCCTTCTACATATCGGTTGCCTTCATTAGCCACATTCCAAGAAACATCTGAAACCCTCCGCCTCAACTTCCAATACGTGAATTCGAAGCCTCGACGATGCACCAATAAATAATTCATTCGCAGGGAGGCGCTAGAGCCGGCGTCGGATTAACGATAGCCGCCCAGTGCCATCGACGGGGGAGAACGTTCGTTCCGGAGCGTATTATTTTAATACGATAATGGCCGGGGCATAATTAGCGGAACTAGCGGCGTTACAAATTTAAACGCGACTTCCCGTCGCTCGGCCGGCCGTCGGTTCGACGTACGACGATAATTATATCAAGGAAACGCGAAGGAGATTTTTCGAGCCGCCACGAATCATATTCCCGTCCGTGGCAAGAGTGACAGGAACTAGAAACTCCGTGGTGTGCGAGTCCCCTTCCGGCGGAAGGCCGCTCGTAACGTTCTTCCTTTTCCTCCTTCTCTCTTCCTCCTCGCCGCTCCTCCCCCCCCCCTCTCTCTCTCTCTCTTTCTGTCTCCTCTCTAGCCAGCTCTGTTTCCCCCCTACCGCGTTTCCCGTCTTCGTTCGTCCGACGGCAGAGTGTGCGCTCGTTGGTGGATTCACTGATCGCGGGTAGAAAATTAAAACGTCGGTGAAGGAGGATCCTTGGAGCGGGAACGCGCGATGGAGGGCTAATTAACGAGCACGCGAACGGAACGCGGGGCCCGTGGTGGATCACTGTACGACTCATCCCCGACCCACCTTCATGTTTGACCATTCTGTGATTCGATTAATGCATCGGCGGCGTATTCAGTTTATCTACTGATAGGGGATGAAATTGTGAAGCGCGGCTGGGAATATGTTTGTCTTCTTTGGGGACGTGGCGGCGTGTAATAGCCCGGGAGCTTCTCAGGGGGCCATTCTGTGATTATCAAGAGAGCGGTGTTGTATAGTTTCCCCGAGGAGGTTGGCAATTAACTGATGTTTCTGGGAGACGTATAAAAATGGGTGTCGTTAAAATGAGTAACGTTATGGAATGAGGTACTGAGACGGAGAAATGACTTTAACACTAAATGGAACCGACGATTGGCGCGTAGTATCTACCGGTTTTATTGGAAAGGTTAAAGTGGCTTGTTTTTTAAATGAATATCGAATTTCAGTTTTTCTTGGAGCTTCTGAAATCAAAAATTTACCTGCCTTTTGTGAGGGGTCCAAATGGCCCATCTCGGTATACGTGCTACATATACAGTGGTGGATTTAACAGGGCGGCCGACGAGCAGTTGCCATCTGGGCCCCTGCTCTGAAGGCCCCACTAGGGCCCCATCCTTAAAAAAAATTATGATTTTTATCCAAATTATATTTTCTTTCTGTATCATTACACTGAGCCTGTTTTCAGTAAACTAACCTTTTCGTTTCTCGAAAAATGGGCCCCTGCTCAGAAGGCCCCCTAGGACCCCGACTTCAAAAATAAATTATGATTTTATCCAAACACTTCTTTCCTATACTTTTCAGTACATTTATCCCTTTTTAATAAACTACCTTTTCATTTTTCCGAAAAATGGGCCCCTCAACGTTTGCCACCTGGGCCTTTTTTCTTAAATCCGCCACTGTACATATAGATTTCAGAAAAGAAAATGGCGAAGAAGAAAAGTGTGTTACAGAATTAATCATTTATATAGTTTAATAAAAGTCACGAAAAAATTGAGAAAATACGGTATGCTAGAAATGAGTAATGATTGTAAGAAATGGCAAAACAAGTGATTTTCACGTCCTTGGTAGATTACTGTTAAAAGAAAAAAGGAGCACGGTACTCTCGCCCACGACCACTCGAGGGTTGCTAGACCGATAGAGGGAGCATTGAGGCGAGCTTTTGCGAGTGGGATGAAATTATGACGGCGACTTGGGGAAAATACTTTTGTTGTGCGCTTCTATTTTTCAGCCTTCGCTATTCGTCGATGTGCTAACTTAATTTAATTTATTTCATATATACGGATTAATACACTAGTATACAAGACAAAAACAAAGAAGAAGTAACAATAGTTAAGGGGTTGAGCCTGGTGTAACTAGCTGAAAATCGAGGCAATTTTCGGGTATTTTTTTTAAAGAAAGTATTTAATCGATCTTTCTGAAACTGTCAGGATATTGTATTATCAGGTTACGGTAGATAAAAAAAAAATTATTAAAAAAGAGCGACAAATAACAAAGTTATAAGGGCTTATGCCCAGTTCCACTGCGGGCAACGTAGCGTCTTTTGGTTTCATCTGAAACCAAAAATCGAACAATTTTCGTTTAGTTTATGAGTGTACGCACAAATCGTATAAATTCATAACTAAAAAGATGCAAAATTGAACAAATGGCAGCCTCTCGAAAAAAAATTCATTTTTTCCAACGAAATTTTGCCTTAAATGTGTAAAAAAAATTTATTTATTTAAATAATATCATGAAGAAAATGTCTACAAATATCCGTGCACAAGGCCAAGTCGATTGGTTGAATATTTTTTAATTACATTGCCCGCAAAGTGTAAAACTGACGTTTCGAAAAAAACGCATTTAAAGTTTTGTGGTAACCTGGCGCTCCGTAGCAGAACCGGCTACATCCGTTTTAATTTTTCGAATTTCGTTTTGCGGCTTTGAGGACATATTGCTACACCAGGCTCCCCCTTTAAATTCAGTTAGAGGCATTAAACGCCATAAACTCATACGCAGCGTACTAACAAAAATTTTTCAACTGCCTTGTTAAAGGAATAGGTTGATCCTGTAAAAAAGTCTAGAGAATCGCTAAAAGCTAATGTAATATTTAGTACCGTTTTCTGGACCACTGTCCTTTTTCCCAAACGAGAACGTTACTTTATATAAATATTCGCCTAGAAACCAGAGTTGGGCATTATCTAAATAAAAAACTATTTAAATTACGTATCGAATGAACGATACTTTATCTTTATCCGTTATCGAATAAATATATCCCGAATTATCTGTTCAACCAGTAACGAATAGGTACAATTGAAGGGTTGGATGCAATAAGGGGACTAGCGCTTGGAAATTGGAAAAATGATTGTCCAAATGCAAAAAAAGATTGGTAAATTAAATGTTATTAAATTGCATTTCTAAAAATATAGTGTTGTAAAGCTCGTCACGACACACATTTTTTCTATTTACAGTTTGTTTATCCAATTATTACTATTCGAGCTAAAAATTATAAACAGAAAAATTTTCATCGCCCGAAATCATTATTTCTTTAAACATAAATTGCGATAACTTGAGTAAATATTAAGGGATCGTTATGAGACTTGAAACATAACTTCAGAAAACTCTAGCGAAGCCGGAAAATGTATGCACAAAAACCTTATGTTAAAAAATGTAATAATATTTAATTAAAAAGTAATATTGGACATAACCCATGTTTTTCAACGTTCGCCGTTAAAAAGTATCGAGGCAATTTTGAGGTACATACAACTTGCAGCGACAAAGTTTTTCCTTGATATACAAGGAAGATTTTCACCAATTTTCACACTGATTAATGAATAATTGTAGAAGATGTGATGATATATATAAATCTCGCGCGCCACCAACAGTCGGTAGCTGCGTGTAATGCGCTATTTAGCAGTTTTAGCAGTCGCGTTGACTGTTGGTGCCGCGCGGGATTTATACATATCGCCGTATCTTCTACAATTATTTATTAATCAGCGTGAAAATTGGTGAAAATCTTGCTTGTATATTAAAGAAAAACTTTGTCGCTGCAAGTTATAAGTACCTCAAAATTGCCTCGATACTTTTTAACGGTGAACGTTGAAAAACTTGGGTTATGTCCAGTATTACTTTTTAATGAAATATTATTACATTTTTTAACATAAGGATTTTGTGCACACATTTCACGGCTTCGCTGGAGTTTTCTAAAGTTATGTTTCAAGTCTGATGACGATCCGTTAATATTTATTCAAGTTATCGCAATTTTTGTCTAAAGAAATAATGATTTCGGACGATGAAAACTGTAAATAGAAAAAAATGTGTGTCGTGATGAGCTTTACAACACTATATTTTTAAAAATTCAGTTTAACAACATTTAATTTTCCAATCTTTCTTAACGTTTGGACAATAATTTTTCCTATTTTCAAGCGCTAGTCCCCTTATTGCATCCAACCCTTCAATTTTTATCTCTCATTCAAACTCAAAATTCTTTTTAAATAAACTTTTACCCATCTCTGCCAGAAACCTTGCTCCGAAAGTCCTCCCACAGATAAATTCTCTCCCTTTCTCCACCCCTTCACTTAGCCCCTCGCACAAACGTCACTATTGCTTGTTAAACTTGCCCCGAGGTGCACGTACACCTCCTTGCAATTTCCCGCGTGTGCGTCTATGACCGTGGAAACAGGAACAGAAGGCAGATGATAATACTAAAAACTTACCGATAAAAACGTGAAGGGAACGAGAGTTTCGAGGTTTCGGGGCGTCGAATCGAGGCGAAGCCCGTGACAGGCTACGCGGCGCGCGAAAAGGGGAGGAGCGGGCTAATATTAGAGAAAAGGTCGAAATCTAGAGAAGAAGGGCACGCGAGCGTTTGAGATGTCGGTCTGCATCGCGGTGGAATGAAAAGAAGCCAAAGAAAACGCGGACCGGGTGTAGGAAAGGGGAACAGGGGGTGAGAGGAGCATACGTGGGACAGCGTATCTACGTTTAGAGCGTCTAGCGAGTGATAAACGACCGGAAGGAAGCCAGAGGCGTTTCCACGAAAGTTACAGGCAAGCCGGAAGGCCGAAAGACGGGATGTGGTTGGTGAGTAAGTGGCGTGGACGTCGGTGTGTCTGTGCGCGCGTGTATTCCGCCCCGTTCCAGCTTCTTTCCCGTCTCTCTCTGTCTCTCTCTCTCTTTTCCCTCTCCTCCCCTCTGACTCTCGCCTCCCTCCTTCTCCCTAGCTCCCTCGTGTTTCTCTAAGTAGGCAGCTGGTTAACGTTGCTATCGTAGCGAACGCGCCGCGAGGAAGAGGAGCGATCCGAGGGGCTGGAGGGGGTGCCGGGCCGGATGTCGAGTTTCCAATGTCGAGTAGATCGTTTTACCCGGCCTCTCGCGATTAATTTTGCTAACGACGAATACCGGCGATAATCGCCCCGTCGGCGAAACCCACGCGGAATACTCTCCTTCGCGAAAAGGAGCGGTTGTTGCTTATCGCGTCAGCCGCGGCACTCTTCCGGCCCCGGATATCGAGTTCAATTTAAATGCCGCTCTCAGCCAGTTTCACCATTTCGGGGAATTGTTTGTCTGCTTTGAATGCGGGGGGGGAGGGGTGGATGTTGGAATTCTTATAGTGGTGGAAGGAATTTATTGTGAGACTGGAGGGTAGGTACTTGAGACCGGGTGGAGGTATACTTACCCCTTTGCGCTTCGTGGGTGCCATTGAAAGTTTCTTATGGAACTCGAGGGGCGGCGTGGTTCTGTCCTTGCTTCTGCTTGGGAATAGCATGAATGCGTTGAATTGTTGTGCTGTATAAGGAGTTCACATAAAAGGTAACACGGTGTGGAGGAGTAATAGGAATGGGAATGGAGGTAACAGTGCAACGGAAACACATTAGAGTCTAGGGAAAATATCGCGGAAAGAAAATCATGGAATATAGTATCATAGGGTAAATCCGGGAGACGCGGTCGGGCCGGAGAGTTGGCTGAGTCGCTATAGGGTAAAGGACCCAATTACTGACACTTTAAGCGTTGACGCTGACATTATCTTATAGTTTTGTACTTATAGACTAAAAGTATATGTTGTTATTGTTATTTATTATTGTTTAATGTGTTTACTTGATGAAAAAAATTTGGTGGATCTTAACCGTCGTGCAACGAATGCAGGGTCATTTTGATCCAACTCTGACAAAGTCTATCACGATGTTATATTTGTGTTGGCAATGGCAAAATATACTATAAAATGCCTAAATTGCAGTAACATTATTTGTAAAAATCATACAGGAGATACACTTATTTTATGTATCAAATGTACATAAATAATGTTTTTTTTTTGTATTTCTTTATTAATAAATTTTAGTTAATTTTAGAAATTTGAATTATTAAATTCATTTTATATTCAATTTTTTCGTGCAACCCGTGTACCATAGAAATGTTGCTATGGGTCAAATTGACCCTGCATTCGTCTCACGCGACCATATCCACCATTCGTCTTCCGAGGGTTAAAACTTCGATTTTTATGATAAATTCATCAATTTCAAAAATATGTTTCGGGATCAATTACTGACACCCTTCAAACGTATTTGACTGAATTACTGACACCCCAATTACTGCCAGCTAACCTAATACTGTTTATCTCATTTTAAGGTTATGTCGTCTCACGTTTATGAGCAACTACTGCTACGACAGTAATACTAAAATGCTTGAAACGCTTGTACCAATCACTGTCACCTAATTAATAAGTAAAAAGACTTAATGAATCGTTGAATTCAGATCTTTATTACATTCAATAATGCGTATATTATTTAAAACATTATATTTTGTTATGTTAATAGTATAAATATTATAATTACAGCATTTTCTTTAACGCATTGTTTTCTCTTTCGCTAGTAAGGAAGTCGTCGTTTTCACTCTCCTAATATCCGCTTAAAATTTTTCATCGTTTTATCCAAATTAACGGAAAAAAAATCAAGTACTGTCTTTTGTATCGTATAAATAACAGTTTCAATTGTATGCTAAAATTTTTTTATGCATCATTTCACAAGATTTATTCGTTATCTTACGTAAAACAGCTTAGGGTGATAGTAATTTACCCTATTTCAGAGTCTGTAAGTAAAAATGCATTAAAGTGCAGACTAATTAATTCTCTAGAAGCCAAACAGTTGAATGAATAGCGTCATTTCGCTTCCTTCTGTGTTTTTTTTTGATTTATAAAAGGTAAATTGAGGTTACATTTAACCTCGTTTGTCAAGCAGCGGTGTACAGAATCATATTTAAAATATACTTCTAAGTTTATTTTCGTTTAATGTTTGGGATAATAAGATAGTAGAGATATTGAGGGACAATGCAGCCAAAGTATTTGTCCATATTAAGGGGACCTTCCGGTCTAGAGCCCAAAAAAATAGGTGATATTTAGGAATTAATTAAAGGAAAACTACTATATATAATTTAATGGGACTTTTTGCATTGTATTAAGGATGTATCGGACGTACAATATCAGACAAAAGTATATGAAATTTGAAATACTTGAATATCTACGTCTTACGCATAGTAAATCTAGATGTAAGGAATTCGAACGACAGTTGGAGTCTTATTATTAATCCTAGGAAGGTATTTTTCACTTTACAAATGCTTTCTCAAGCATTATTTGCTAAACCTTTGCCAGTGAAAATGCCCAGAATTCACAATTTTCTCAAGTTATAATTTATTTCTTTAAAACGGTGTGGTGAAAACAATTGAAACTCGGCAGATATTTTCATCTACCCATATACTGCATGTACAAAAAAATTGAAAACATTGGCACTATTTCTTCAACATTTTTTCAGATGGTTTATCCGTCAAGATCGTCTCTTTCCATAAGAGTACGTGTAAAATCAGTGAAAATTGAAATCGTTATAACTCAGCAACCGTTTAGTGAATTCGTTAAAAATTTTTGGAGCACATCAGGAAGATTAAAAAGAACAATCTCACAAATGTTCATCAACTTGGCACAATTTTGAAAATAGGTCCAAGACACCCTTAATCTCTTAGGCACGACGCGCCACTATAGTGGCTTTCGCGGATGTCATCTTTCTGAACGACACGCCACTATAGTGGCTCACACTAGTAGCTCACTGGCTCACCGTTTGAATTAAATGATTGTTTTCATATGTTTTGCTTCACACTTCTCTGCCTTCACATCGATTTACAACAGTGTTAACAATACATATACAGACAGAATATACAGTCTTTGTTTTTGATACGCCAGTGTCAGGTATGAATTGTTGCTTTTCATTTAAATAAATATACCATTTGCTCTTAATATACCAGATGTTCTTTTTAATCCTTATATATAAAATAATAATCCCTGCTTTAAAAATATCATACCCAATTGTATTATTAGTTATTAAGTAAATTGTTAAAGTTAAAGTATGTGTATCATATCTTTAAGAATAATTATAATTTAATCATCAAAAACTTCATTCCAATGTACTCGCGTAGAGAACAGCATTGTTCGTCACACATTGTAGTGCTGTATCGTTTACACGTAATTCGCGTTGAACTCTGCCGTACAGAGAAACAGCCCCGCGTAAACTCAGCCGTGCCTAAGAGGTTAAGGATGTCTTAAACTATAGAAATAGTTTAAGTTACTTAAACTATAGAATTATTTTGTTTATATAATTAATCATTGCAGACGGCCCTGGGGAATCGTTAAAGTCAAGGCGTCAAAAAATTGATCCAAATCGGTGGGACCTGTATCTCCAAAAGTTATTATCCGATTCGACTGAAACATTTTTTATTTTGAAGATTATTCTTCTGACTACGGGGGGGGGGGGGGGGCTAGAAAAAATTACAAAAATGACATTTTTTTTAGAAAATAACGACACTTCAATTTTGAAATCACTTTTCCCTGTATTTTTCGTTCTTTCAACGCCTTAGAAAATTTTCAATTTTTAATTTTTTGTAATTTTTTCTAGTTAAGCCAGAAGTATATTCTTCAAAATAAAAAAGTTTCAGTCGAATCGGATAATAACTTTTGAAGATATAGGGCCCACCGTTTTGGGAACACTGTTTCGAGAAAAACGCGTTTAAAGTTTTACGTGAGCGCCGAGTGGCCGGTTGTTGCCCATGCATTTGCCGGTAATCAAATGCCTATAACTTCGGGAGTTTTACAAATTTCAACAAATCCTTTTAAACACGTATTCCTAAAAGATTGGACATTCGAAAAATGAAATAAAAAAAAATCGACTTTTAGACCGGAAAGTCCCCTTAACTCTTCCTCTCAAAACTAACGAGAAGACCATCTCTCGCTGCAGAAAGGTGAGATGGTCGAGTTATGATTTTTTTATTATTTTTGTTTATTTTTTTCATTTTTTATTATTATTATTTTTGTTTATGTTTTTCATTTTTTATTATTATTTTTGTTTATTTTTTTCATTTTTTATTATTTTATTATTATTTTGTTTATTTTTTTCATTTTTTATTATTATTTTATTAGAATTTGTTTATTTTTTAAAAAAATTTATTATTATTTTATTATTATTTTTGTTTGTTTAGTTTATTTATTTACTTTTGTATTCATTTGCCTTGCTAATCGCCAGTAGGTAGTTCACTTTTTCTTCGATGTGTTCTTTACTTGTTTAGCGTAAAAAAATTAAATATCAATGAATTTGTAGTTGTATTCATTCATAAATAATTTTGTTTTATCCTTTGTTAATTTTCTATGAATAATTATGTTAGTGCTCTCCCAACTGCGAAAACCATTTCTCCCGGCACCTCGGGCGAGGCGGTCAGATGTCATGACTTCAGTTTTCAACCCGATTTACAGTAAATATTGCCTTAAATCAAATATCGACCAGTTTTTCTGAATCAGCATAAAATTCTGAACATATTAGGTTTGTTCTGATAAAATAAGTAATATCTATATTAGTTTTAATACCCATTTTACATTAGGTCGACTGCGCCTCCCGGATTTACCCTAGAATAAATTATCATAGGATAAATATCGGATAAAAATATTTGTTCTATTCTAGCAACGAAACAAATCCTGAAAATTCCGTTTGTTTAAATAATGCATTAAGAAACGGAACGCAGCTGGATTCCTTAATAGAAAATATTGCCATTTACACCACTCTCCTAGCTCCTAGCTCCTAGTTTCCAAAATATTCGACCAAACATGTTTCTCAGCCTCAACGATGAGGGCTGTTTTCACCCCTTCAATATGAATATCAGCTGATAAAAAAAATACGTGTAACATATTTTCATGAGAACTACAGTGGCGTTCAAAAGTTTCCGGTCACCTGGTATTTTTAATTTTTCTTCTAAAAGCAAAGTCTTTGTAAAAAAAAAACAGAGGAAACCATCTGGCCCGGAAAATTTTTGCACGCCACTGTATTTTCTATCAAAGTCGCATTAAAATCAGCGATTGCAGGGTGGAGCATTGAAAATTATCACGTTGAGTGTTTCCAGCAGCGTGGGAGCAAGGGAGACATTTTCTTAATAAAAGTCGTTGCGATTTTTCGCACGTACGATATTTCTCTTCCACGATTTTTTAGATATTCCAGGTGGTAAATCTTACTAGTCCACCCTATATAACTAACTGCAACTATATCACCCAGCAAGAGGCAATTGCCGTTTCCACCAAACGATCAAAACAAAAATCCCGTGGCTCGCTGTATATCTGCCTTTGCCCTAAAACGTCACAAACAGTTCGATAGCCCAAATTGATATTTGAATATTCCAGAATTCACCAAAAATTCCCTCCAAATTCTTTGGCGTGTCTGTTTAGATATCTTCAGAGAAGGTATTTGCAGCCGTACGGTTTTCGTTTGCAGCAATAAAATCAAAATTTGAAAGCGAAAGCTGGAATACACTTTGTACAGTGCATTCAAATTTTCCGGAGTCGCCGGCGACCCCACAGTGTCGTCCCGGAGTAGAATAATTGGAAGCGTCCCATTCGCCAAACGCGCCAGATCAAAGGTGTATCGCGTGTCTGGCCGATGCGCGCCGCAGATTAGATATTAATTGAAAAATTAACGAGTGCACGGTTGGCGGACAGGACGACCGTGACGAGCGTCGATTATCGTTTCTCTTCCGTCGTCCACGGCTTCAGCTTCATTCGAGAACACTTTTATTCATCCGAGTGGCCATTATACCCGCAAGTATCGGTATGCATTAAATCGACAAGAAACGAAAGCGGCGTTTCTCTCAGAGAAGTTTGAATGGAAACACTTTTGCCTTGTGAGAATTTTATTTCTTTGAATTTCCAGGACATCTCTCTTTCCAGCAATTGTTATTGCAACCCCCCGCCACAGAAAGAGGACTGCCGCGAGGATTGGCCATTTTATATGCCCCGATCTAATATTTCCCGTAGCTTTGAAAATACCGCCGGGATTACGCAGGGGTCATAGTGGCCGATAGAGGGGAGGGGGCGAGGGAATGGGGCACAAATATCAATTTGTGCGCGCACTCGAAGCAGCCACGCCGACGACGGTTTGGCTGTTAGCCGCTCAGGCTCGTACGAACTATAAAGCTTTCTAAATCGGTGCGGCACACGAAAATAGACTTCCGGTTCCCCGTCTCGCGCGCTCGCCCTCTGCGCCTGCTACCGAGTATGCCGGTGCCCCCACCCACCCCCCCTCCCTCCCTCCCTCCCCTCCGGCGCCCTTTCTCCGTTTCTTCCTTTGCTCGGCGTTCCGCGGAAATCCTGTCGAACGGGGGAAGCCGTGGAAATTGACACCCTTCTGCGAATCGGGCTCCCGTGGATCGATGGATCCGAAGATTAGATTAACACATTTCCTGCAGCGATCTGGGTAGGAATTAGGAGCGGAGGATACATTGAGGATACTTTTCTGTGCGGTTGCTGGTGGTAGTGGTAGTGGTGATAGAAATGAGGCAAGATAAATAAATTAAAATAAATGGTTGGGATGGTGCGCGGAAGTTTGAAATTTGAAATTTGCTGCGCGGAGGAAGTGGGGATCGCCTGATATGGAAAGTGTAAGAGAGATAAAGTAAAGTAAAAAAATAAGCTGGGGCTGGTGCGTGGAGGTTTGTAGTTTGAAATTTGGCAATAGAAATTAAGTGAAGTAAAAAAATCATTTTGAGGTGCTGCGTGGAAATTTGAAGTTTGAAATTTGCTGCGCAGAGGATGTTGGAATTCCAAAAAAATTCAGTCTCCATTACAAAACCTTCTTCGATTTCCAGTATCTAATTTAAGGGGTTAGGACACAGTAACGAGACAAGAAAGCAGGCGATTTTTAGACGACGATCATAAGAAAAGTAAACAATCGATTAATATAAGGTTTTGTGTTTTAGTTCACTATATTATGAACTATAAGAAAAGCATATAATGTTTTCAAAATAGCATTTGGGCGCCGTGCAATGCCTCCATTTAAAATGTCCATTTTTTTTCGGATGGCCAACTGGTGGGCCGGATTCCGGCAAATCGGATGAACTGTAACAAAAACCCCAAAAATGTCATAAACTATAATATATTTCCTAGGCATTGCCGATCCAACATTTAAATTTTTTTAATTATTGTACAAAATATAAACAAAAAGATCACACAATTTTGTCGAAATTTTATCATTATTTTTCAAACATCGGCCATTTTGTCAATTTTCGCAAAAATTCAAATGTTGGATCGTCAATGCCTAGGAAATATATTATAGTTTATGACATTTTTGGGGCTTTTGTTGCCGGAATCCGGCCCACAAGTTGGCCATCCGAAAAAAAAATGGACATTTTAAATGGAGACATTGCACGGCGTACAAATGCTATTTTGTAAACATTATATGCTTTTCTTATAGTTCATAATATAGTGAAATAAAACACAAAACCTTAAATTAAACGATTGTTTACTTTTCTTATTATCGTCGTCTAAAAATCGTCTGCTTTCTTGCAGGGCTCGAAAAAGTTCTCGAATCCTCGTTTTTAAAAAATTCTGTTAGAACTTATTTGTTTCGATTAAGAAAATATCTGTTCCTGTGGAATTTTTATTGAAACAAATGCTACCTTCAGGAACTTCTTTAAAAAGTGTTCTCATGGAACAGATATTTTAGAACCTATATAATAAAAGTTCCATGGAAACAATTTACATTAGAACATTTATTAAAAAAGTTTTCAAAAGATAAAGAAAAGTACTCAACTATTAGGTACTAGTTTTATTTAACAATGTACTATCATATTCTTCATGTGTTTATTTAATAAAGGGTATGAAAATCATAACATAAGTAATTAATGGTTTCATAAGAAGTATTGAACGAAAAAGAGAACTTGTCAAGAATAAACATTTGAAGAATATGATATTATATTGTTAAATAAAACTCGTACCTAATAGTTTAGTACTTTTCTTTATCTTATGAAAACTTTTTTAATAAACGTTCTAATATAACTTGTTTTCATGGAACGTTTATTATAACGATTCTAAAACATCTACGTAGGTAAGTATTACATATAAATAACACATTCAGAATATCAATTTCACTGTAAGAATTATTTAATATTCTTGTAGTACTATCCATTGAATAGTATTTAGTATTTGTTACAACGATTGAGAACTTTTTTAATATCGGTGAACAAAACATCTGTTCCTGTTATAGAGAAATTTTTATTCTTATATTTTATAAGTTCCAGACCTTTTATTATTATAGAACTTTTATTTTCAAGAACTTTTATTTTATCGGTTCTTCTGAGAACTTATAATGTGAGAACATTTTTAAAAAAGTTCCGCGGTCATTGTTTTAAATTGAACCTATTGAAAAGTTCCAGAACTTTTTCGATCCCCTTAAAAACTAATTCCACACCGTGCCAAATTCCCCGCGAATCAACTGAAAAACCCTCGATCACTGCGAACCCCAGACAGATGAAAAAGCTGCAATCGCAATTTAGCGATCAAGCGTTCCTCGCTTCTAATCACCGAGTACCTAAGCGAACGGAGCCTCGCGCCTCGACCCAGGTAATAAGTAATCAGTTTTTTTGCCCGGCACGATAAACCGATGGTATCAACGAGATAGAGAAGATAGCTTCTTCAGGCCGCCAGGATCGTGTATCGAGCGTTGATCGAGCCACTGGCATCGAGGTTAATCGGGCGCGTCCATTCGAGGACGTTGCACAGTCACTGGGAGAAGGATCGCCCGTAATTACTGTTAAGTCCGTGCTATTAGCTCAACATAAATATCCGTCGTTACCCACCTCTGCCCCGACCCCTCCCCCTTTCTATCCTGTTCGCGCGTCGCTGGAGAGCGCAGCGCGCGTTCTGTCCCGTCGCACGACCCACGGCGTGTCCGCGCTTCTGTCTGTTGGTCCGCGATACGCATTCTTCGAGTGCATCGGCTGCCGTTTGGCTTCGAGTCGCTCGACTAAACTTAGACCCATTCAGAGCGACCGCTTTCGAAGTGGCCGCACGCGGGACGGGGGGCGTTCCGCGGCACGTTTCTCGCTGGCCGTAAACAGGGGAATCGGGCTCAGAAACATAGAGCCCTTGCCTCTGGAACTTGTCCCGAGACAGCGTGACATTTATTGATTGTGATATCCGTCGATGGTGTCGGTCTATAATACGTGGAATGAAATATAAAATTGCACTACACTCGCATCTTTCGATTTACGCTGCGCAATTGGTTCCACGTGGTATTCTTTACGCGGTTGGGAATAGTGAGTGGAGTTTGTTAGTGGAAAATAAATGGGTAAGAAAGAGAACGGCGGGATTATTTACCGTGGAGACATAGTTCCACGCAAATTATTATTTTTAAGCGTCTTTATTGCACAAACAAATATTGTATATATAAGCAAGCAAAAGGAAAGAAAGAATCTTTGCACAGCTAAGCAGCATAATCGACCTACGATTCACAGAAAATGGGGGGGGGGGTAGGTCTAGATTATAGATACCTAACCAAAGAATAGTAAGGTTTCTCAAAAGGAAGATAGAAGCGGCGTTGCTAGGTTCGAGGGAAAAAGGGAAGAGTACTATATTGTAGTACGTATTGAACTGGTGACGTCATGACACATACTGTAGGAAAATGGAGGTGGAGAGGTGGGGACAGTAGATGTCACTCAAGTCATGTGCTGCGTAGTGGGGGCAATGTGACGTCATAGTATTTCCCTCGGTGGGAATTTCTCCTGGCAACGCTGGTGACGTAGTAGGGAGTAGTAGAGGGGGAACACACCATGGCAACATAGCGCGACGTGCAAAAATCGTATTAGAGCTATTTTGACGTACGTGATTTCACATGGTCTTTACTTTGAAGCTTTCCCTGGCAACCCTAGATAGAAGCGTGACAACGTCGCAGCTCCAAAATCTAGTGGAGGGGTTGCCAAGCTCCGCCTACTTCCCCACCTACTGTTTGCGCATGCGCGCTAGCCACCTCACTACCGCTCGGTCTACTTGTAGCGATTACAGCTACACTGACGACTAAATCAGCCATCACGTGAAGCACTCGATGGTGCTCGATCGGTGGACAATGACTGGCTGAACGTGCGTTTCGAAACCCACGCTTAAAGAGCGTACATGCCCACACGCTCGTCCGCAGCTTGCCCGGAGACGAAATCCACTACGTTCGCCCCCTTATAGCGTCCTCTTCCATATTCTTCCCGGCTCCTCTCGGCCACGTTACTTTTATGGAGCTGCGACCATCCGATTTTCGACACTCTTCGGCCTCCTACCAAGCGGCATTACCATATACACATAATTGCGGCTCGCCTACCCGAGAAAGTGTGCGTATACCCGTTTCGTTTCCATCACGCCTCCGAAACCGTGGTCCCTTCGCCTTCCTTTCGCCACTTTAACACGAGCGACGCCTTTTCCGCCGAGCAAACGACATTTCCGCCCGTTCTTCGTCCCGCGTAAGTGTTGCCGCATTTTATTTTTCGCGTTGCAAAAGCGTGGCTTGGGTAACACTTGTTCCAAGGAGATCAGAGAAAAGGCCACAGGGGCTAGACCTTTTCCTCGTGAAACGTGGACGTAGTTTCGGCAAACTATATGGCACGGGGGCGGAGCTTCACCCCCTCCCTGGTGCATGGCTCCGCGGAAGCAACTCGGCGTTGCCTAATTGGTCGAAACTTTAAGTGCCTTTTATGAGGAAACGTCACATATGGTCTTTTTTTCAACTTCCGACGGGGACCGGAAGGGGTTGTTCCCTAAGATCTATAGGAATAAGAAAATTTGACCTTACTTCTTTTCATTTTCTCTACCAGTGAATTATTTTAGTGAGTTCAACTTGATCCTTCTACGCCGTTCGATTCCCCCGCTTGGAAAGTTTCCTCGGTCAGCCTGCTATCGCCACTTTCCTCGCGTGTATCACACCGCGACGTTGATTAATACCGACGTTTGTCGCCCGATATATCCGGTGATTAGCGCCGGCTCTTTCCGACCAGAACAGAGCCCTCGACCAACCAGAAAATATTTGGCTTCCTGCACTAATTGGACAATGGAAGGGGCAAAGATTGCCACGTAGACGCGCGAAAACAAGCTGTCAAACGGAATAAAATGGATCTTCCTATATCATTGCACACGTTAACCCTCAGTTAATTTTTTTCTTTCTTTGAATTTCTGGGACTTTCGATATTAAAAAAGGATAGATCTAAAATTCAAAGAAAGAAGGATTCGACTGGTTTGGATCTCTTCCACAGTCCCACGACTATCCCTAAACTGCGATTTTTATTATTTATTTATTTATTTATTTACGGGTAATCGCTTTAGATTGGTAGCTACCTGGCGGCCCGTTGGTATCGATATTAGTAGAATTCAGAAAAGAGTAACATCGGAGTGTCGACGTTTGGGGGAGTTGGTAACGCGCCTGACTAGTAACCAGAGGACCCGCGGATTTCGTGTTCAAATCCCGTCGCCCGAGGTTCGCTTTTTCTTCTACATATTCAGCTGCTTTTAATGCCACGAAGACTACAAAGAAAAGCAAAGTGTGCCAGCGACTCGAGAAAAAAAAAAAACGTGAGCGTTGCCCGGCGATCCGGCGATCGGTGGGGTTATCCCTAATTATTCGTCGTTTCAAAACACAAGCGTCAATCCGTGCATGTCTCCGCGCCAAGTCGCGTCCGGGTTTGTCGCCCACTTGGCGCTCTTGCAGCTGCAGGTGGTGTTACCGCAATAACAAGACTCTTAAGCGACATGCACGGGCTTTCTTGCCTCTGCGCGCCACTCTATAGGGTGCTCCAGAATCCCGAGAACTTCGCTGATAATGAAATCAAAGATATGGGTACCTGAATCTATTCTTCTCCAAGCTTTTCGTTCAGATTATAAGAGTCTCGCAAATTACATTCGTTGGTTTGAACGGAGTTACTCGTCGCGACGGTTCGATCGTTGTGGATGGACGGAAGGTGAAAACTGTGGAAAAGCTGCGAGACCACTCCGTGTAAGTCGGCCCACAAGATCCAGGCGGCCTACGTGCGCGCGTACATACGACTGCCTACTCGGTCCATCGATCCTCGACGGTATTCAGCGACGGAGAGCAAGCGGTTACCTACGTTCAAAGCGGCCCTGACGACGCGCAATGCTCAGGTACTCGGTTTTCTCTCGACTTCCGGCCGCGGAATGGAATGCATAGGCGGAGCTATGCCCACGCAACGAGACACACGACGCTCGTCGATCGAGAGAAAAGACAGCCTGCCTGTGAAACCTCGCGTGCGAGGGAAAAATCTGGCGATCACTTTCGAAACTTTGCGAGGGACTCGAGTTGGGGATGGGGATTCTTTGAATTTGACGAAGATTTGAACAGAAAATTACCGGAAAAGTGCAATTTTTTTGTGTTTTATTTAACCCTTAACCGGTTAACTGGCAATGTATCATATATGATAAAAAAAAATTGGCCAATTCTGCTTATCTATCATATATAATCAAATGGAATAACTTTTTTGGTTTTTAAACGATTTGAATGAAACTTGGTATGTAATAGTTTTTGGGGTCGCTGAATCTGAATTTGGCATTGGAATTGTAAAATTCAATATGGTAGACTCAAAATGGCCGACCCAAAATGGCTGCCAAATATTAAAATATTATCGGGATTTAGAAAAATTGTATATAGGGGTTTTTGGGGTCGCTGAATCTGAATTTGGCATTGAAATTTTAAATTTCAATATGGCAGACTCAATATGGCCGAACCAAAATGACTAGCGAATTGTTGGGATTTGTATAAATTATTCGTACTGTATTCAATTTCATAAGTAAGCTCTTACTCCCGTAATTAGCTAGTGAAAATTTCACGACCCCAGAGTGTACCGACGAGGAGGTTACGGAAAGATTTTACACTCCACTTTTTTTTTTGTTTTTTTTTTTGAAAAAAGTAGCTGCTGCAAGCGAATTATAGACAAGAAAACTTCACAAATAACAAATTTTTAAATAAAAAAAAGGTTTAGTAAAGAATTGAAAAAACTCACCCCTAAATCCTATTTTTTAGGGGTTGGGGGTGTCAGATGAAAAAATAACCCTCGGAATCGATTCAGCGATTCAAAAAACCCCTGCATACCAAATTTTGTGTGATTCACTTAATTTTTCGATGTTGCAGTTTGGGTACGAATAATAAAAAAAAGCTGTGCCAGTTAACCGGTTAACTGGTATCCTGGGGTCGCTCATGACCCCAGGCACGCAAAGTTCGCTGCAAAATTTTTGGTTGTCTAAATTTGTAAACTGAATTTCTAATTAATTTCATAATAATAGTTTCACTTTCTACATTTCTATTATTTTATACATTACCCAAGAACAAAATATTCATAGGGATTGATTTAGTGTCGACTTTACAAATTTCTGTGTCCTATTTTATTTGGAGTCTGCCACGACCCCAGTATACCAGTCACGTTTTCGAAAAACAGTATACCAGTTAAAGGTTAAACAAATTGAATTTTTTGAAATTTGATTATATAGCTGAGTGGTGTATTAAATAATACACAAGTTTGTCGGGTAAATAGTTTTTGTGTCTGTAATGGTTTTTGAGATATTCGACTAAATAGGCTTCTGAATCTCAGTGAGGGTTGTTTTCATCCCTTTGACCTAAATTATTTAAATAACGGACCAAATAAAAGTTACTTTAACTTTAGATTATTTGGCGAGTAAAGTGAATTTTTCTTTCAACAATAATTTCTTTAACGTTTATTCATTAGTAGAAATTTTTATTTAAACAAAATTTTTATCCATCTCTGCCTGGATGATGGTAGTTAGAAAAAATGCACGTGAAATATTTTTTAAGACCTACTTTGCACCATAGCTAAGATCGTCACTTCGAAATGTTCCGTTGTGAGTCTCTCGTGCATGAACTTTAGGGATCGGTTTGGAAGAAGCTTACGGTTGAGGAGCTGATAACGCTTGGAGATACCTACTGATGGATTTGGAAATGATCCATCTAGTAATATTACTGGAATCTTGAAAATTTCGAAAGACTTGATTATTGCAGATTTTGAAAATTTCTGAGACTTTCGACACGTTCTGTAAAATATTGTCAACGCGGTGGAAGTGAACCTCCCTTCGTTCGATTAGAGATTATTCTAATCTAATTTTGAACAGGAATTATACATAAAAGAATCAAAACCTGTGGTGTATATAAGTAGAGAAGACAAATGCCATTTACTTCGAAAGCGTGAATTTGTGATTTTTTAAAAATTTGTTTCCTCTCAATCTTTCAGTTCGTCGATTTGGGCATGGTCACAACCATAGAGTACAATCACAAGCCGGTGGAGTCGGCGAGGAAGGGTCAAGAGGTCTGCGTGAAAATCGAGCCGATACCTGGAGAAGCGCCGAAGATGTTCGGCCGTCATTTCACCGAGAAGGACTTCATGGTCAGCAAGGTAAGCTCCTAACGAATTATTCAAAGAATATTTATTGAAAAAATAACCCAAAAGTGAGGGGATTTTTTGTCCGTTCTTGGTTCTACGATTTTGGAACTGAATTTTGTGCCAAATCGTATCTAAAGACGAGACATCGACCACAACAAATTTTCAAGCTGAGTCACGTTAATAAATTTTGAAAATTTGTGATTTATGTCTCATCATAAGGTAGGTATCTACCATTTGGCACAAAATTCAGTTACAAAATCGTGAGGTCAAAAAAACGGGCAATTTCTTGGCTCATTCTTTGCTAAAACCTGCAATCATCCACATTCCAGTAGCAAGAACATGCTCGATCTCGAAATCCCCATTCTGTTCACAATGCCAGTAATAAACACTATGTGATCCCTTCCCCTCGGAGCACCTAAAAACCCAGACACACCAAAACGTTCCACTTCCGTTCCAAAGAATGAACGAATACGTGGACCTCGGGATCTTCGCGAATAAAAAAAAAAAAAGGAAAATTGAATTTCCCCACCATGGAGGTCTGTCGAGATAAATTTCAACAGCGAACGTTTCAGCGTTTTGTTGAGGCAGCTGGCCCCGAAGGAATTCGATCGACAGGTGGCCGGGCCCCTGGTCGATATGAAATTTCGTTAAGAGAAGTGACGTTTCGTCTTCGCTCGGCTCTCTGCCCCCTCCGGTAGGCGAATCGCATAGCTTCGCAGTTTCATCAAAATCAGCGGCCGAGCGAGACGGAAACGATCCTCGTTAGTATGCGAGGCTCCGGTCGAAAAAGGAAGATGCACATCCGGCAACGATCGGGCCCGTCCACCGTCGACTTCCGCTGTTCGCAGAACCTCCCGTTCCTTTCCCCCCTCCCCGCCCCGACCCGTCCTTCCACGCCTCGTTCTTTTCCGCCTTCCGCTTTGGATGTGGACTACGAATCGACGAGCAGCCTGTATGCTTTAATAATGGAAGGAAAAAGGCTAGGATGATCCTTCGGGGCCTTGTTCTTGATAGGTCAGAGAAGCTCGAGTCTGAGTTAAATTAAACCTGACTTATATGTATGAAGTTTATGTGGGACAAATCTAGTGGGCCTTGGGGCGGGGAGCAAGGGGACCATCGATTTTCATTTCATTCGGTTGGGACTTGAGACGTATTGAGATGGGAAGGAAGGCACACAGTGGAGGGGATAGGGCGCAGTGAGTCTCCAAGTGTACAATTTTTTCAACTCTGGAGTTTGTGAGGAATTCGAAGATTAAACATGTGAATTTTATTTCGTTGAGAGGTATTGGGTTGAGAAGGGGATTAAACAGTGGAGAGGATAGGGCCCAGTGAGTCCCTAAATGTAATTCTTGAACCTTGGAGTTTGTGAGGAATATAAGGATTACATGTGTGAATTTCATTTCCTTTAGACGTATTAAGATGCGAAGAAGATTAAAAAGTGAAGGGGATAGGGCCCAGTGAGTCCCCAAGAGTGATACTTCTGAAGTTTGTTAGGAACATGCAGATAGTTTGAAAATAGTATCCTAGATACATTTTATTTCGTTGGGACGTATTGAGATGGGAAGGTGATTAAAAAGTGGAGGGGATAGGGCCCAGTTAGTCCCCAAGAGTAATACTTCAACTCTGAAGTTTGTTAGAAACATGCAGATAGTTTGAAAATAGTATCCTAGATACATTTTATTTCGTTGGGACGTATTGAGATGGGAAGGTGATTAAAAAGTGGAGGGGATAGGGCCCAGTTAGTCCCCAAGAGTAATACTTCAACTCTGAAGTTTGTTAGGAACATGCAGATAGTTTGAAAATAGTATCCTAGATACATTTTATTTCGTTGAGACGTATTGAGATGGGAAGGTGATTAAAAAGTGGAGGGGATAGGGCCCAGTGAGTCCCCAAGAGTAATACTTCAACTCTGAAGTTTGTTAGGAACATGCAGATAGTTTGAAAATAGTATCCTAGATACATTTTATTTCGTTGGGACGTATTGAGATGGGAAGGTGATTAAAAAGTGGAGGGGATAGGGCCCAGTGAGTCCCCAAGAGTAATACTTCAACTCTGAAGTTTGTTAGGAACATGCAGATAGTTTGAAAATAGTATCCTAGATACATTTTATTTCGTTGAGACGTATTGAGATGGGAAGGTGATTAAAAAGTGGAGGGGATAGGGCCCAGTGAGTCCCCAAGAGTAATACTTCAACTCTGAAGTTTGTTAGGAACATGCAGATAGTTTGAAAATAGTATCCTAGATACATTTTATGTCGTTGGGACGTATTGAGATGGGAAGGTGATTAAAAAGTGGAGGGGATAGGGCCCAGTGAGTCCCCAAGAGTAATACTTCAACTCTGAAGTTTGTTAGGAACATGCAGATAGTTTGAAAATAGTATCCTAGATACATTTTATTTCGTTGAGACGTATTGAGATGGGAAGGTGATTAAAAAGTGGAGGGGACTTATCCAGGGCCAGTGAGTCCACAAGCATAATTCTTCAACCCATGAGTTCGTGACTCGTGTGAACACATTTTGAATACTACAGTATCCTACTTAAATCCCCCTTCCACACCTCAAACTTCACACCAAGCTCACATCAACTTTATTTCCTTTATCCCACCTTTGTTCCACCCTCTCAGATTCAGACTATAGCACACGTCCATCGATTTCATAACTCTACTCTGTCTTACAAACCCCTCGTGTATTCCATATGAAGTTATGACTCCAAATTCAACTTCACGAGACCTGCACCTCCCTCCCGTCAATCGAGCGGTTTACCGTATGTAACAAGATCGACAGTGGGCCACTGTTCGCCTACAGGGAAGCACAGCGGTGTACACCGTTCTACATGTTCGGCGTCCCAGCAGTGTCAACTCTTCTTTCCTCCCACTCTGCGTTTTCCGGTTGTGTGTACTCGCGCGCTCGAGCACCGCCAGAGGGAGAGAAAGAGAGAGAGAGAGAGAGGGAGAGAGAGGACGCCTCGTAGGCACACGGGCTCGTCCCCGCTTCGGCGTCTTTGTGTGGTCCCAAGGCGAGCGGAAGTCGTCGTTACCGTTCGCTTCGTAGAATCGATTCTACGGAATCGCCTTGTTCCCACGATGATTTGTGGAGGGACGATTCCGCGCGCGGAATTCGCGCTCGCGACACTCCCCCCTCTGTGCTCCCGTCCCCTCATCTATGGCGCGGGCATCGAGCGAGTTTCCGCTAATTTTAGACGGCGGAGGATGTCTGAGGTTGTTTGGAGGATGTTTAAATGGGACGCAAGTAGAGGAGGCGGGAAGTTTGGGCAATGTATTTCGTTGGATAAGGAGGTGGTTAGATAGCTCTCCAATTTTCTTCGGGGTAGTTTTGTGTGGGGAGGATGGAGTGTTTGGAGGTGGAACTTTGGCCTTCAGAAATTCGGAATTTATTACAATTATATGAATTAGATACTGTCTCTCATTTGGAGCTGTGTGGTTAAATAGCTCCCGAATTTTTTTTTGGGGGGGGGGGTAGTTTTGTGTGTGGAGGATGCGGTGTTTAAAGGTGGAGCATTGATCTTCAGAAATTTGGAATTTATTAGGTCCAATTACTGTCTCTCACAGAAAGTAGTAGGAGCTTTCATTGGAGCTGGTTAGGCAGAGGAAGTGGTCCTCGTGTTAAATTGTCCACTACTCCCACCGAGTCATCTTTACCAGAATTCTAAATTGCTCGTTGTTCCCAAGTTCACATACGGAGATGTAGCTGCAGTGAAACAGTGCATATGAAGGGCAAGTGGAAAAAACTCGGAATGTCCATTTTTCGCGATTTATAGCATATTTTGTTGGTGGCAACTGGGATTACAGAACTGTCGAATCGCAAAAGGGTATAAAGTTCAATTACCCCCGTAAGATAACGTTCAAGATTTGGTAAGCTGGTTGAAAACAGGAAATTCTGCACTGGTAGAAAATACGGAATGTCTTTGCCTAAGCACAAGCTTCTGTCTTCAATGTAAAACAAGAAATTATTTAAGAAGAAAATTATATAAAAAAAATTAAATTCATTGAACCTTGTTTCTTTACCGATGGACTAAATTGAAGTAGGTTACTAAAACTTAATTTTCCCCGTTATTTAAGAAGAAAAGTATATAAAAAAAATTAAATTCATTGAACCTTGTTTCTTTACCGATGGACTAAATTGAAGTAGGTTACTAAAACTTAATTTTCCCCGTTATTTAAGATGAAAATTATATAAAAAAAAATTAAATTCATTGAACCTTGTTTCTTTACCGATGGACTAAATTGAAGTAGGTTACTAAAACTTAATTTTCCCCGTTATTTAAGAAGAAAATTATATAAAAAAATGAAATTCATTGATCCTTGTTTCTTTACCGATGGACTAAATTGAAGTAGGTTACTAAAACTTAATTTCCCCCGTTATTTAAGAAGAAAATTATATAAAAAAATGAAATTCATTGAACCTTGTTTCTTTACCGATGGACTAAATTGAAGTAGGTTACTAAAACTTAATTTTCCCCGTTATTTAAGATGAAAATTATATAAAAAAATGAAATTCATTGAACCTTGTTTCTTTACCGATGGACTAAATTGAAGTAGGTTACTAAAACTTAATTTTCCCCGTTATTTAAGATGAAAATTATATAAAAAAAAATTAAATTCATTGAACCTTGTTTCTTTACCGATGGACTAAATTGAAGTAGGTTACTAAAACTTAATTTTCCCCGTTATTTAAGATGAAAATTATATAAAAAAATGAAATTCATTGAACCTTGTTTCTTTACCAATGGACTAAATTGAAGTAGGTTATTAAAACTTAATTTTCCCCGTTTTGTCCCCTTAACCTTCGTACATAGTCTCAGTCTTGTCGAATCCTATATCAACCCGATTTCGACACTCCACTCCACTCCCAACGATCCTCGGTCCCTCCCTGACTGCCAAAGTATCCAATACTCCCAAATCTACTATTCTGAAAGTCCCTTCGCAACCGAACCCGACCGAAGTATCCACAGTCAGATTGCATCGGACATCGAAACTCGCCGAGCCATCGAACTCGCCAGGGACTTTATATCCAAGCTTCGCAAAGGTCTCCTCGGAGGACCCTCTGCTGATCGTGCAATATCACGCGGAGATAGAGTCGCAAGGAGAAAGAGACCGAGAGCGAAGGAGTTAGGGGTGTGTGCATGTGTGCATACGTGCAGGACAAAGACAGAGCTGTGATGTGACAGAGAGAGAGAGAGAGAGAGAGAGAGAGAGAGAGAGAGAGAGAGAGAGAGAGAGAGAGAGGGGGGGGGAGGCAAAGAATTACACACGGAGGGAGAGTTGCACGTGACGCGTGTGTATGCGTGAAAGAGGGAGCGAGAAACGGGGGGGGGGAGGAACTAAGGGGTAGGAGTGGACGGAAGGGAGGGAGTGAGAATGAGAGGGAGAGGGGAGAGGTAGCAGGGGCGTGGCGGGAGGCAGGCGTCCTCAATAGCCGCGTAAAACCACCATTGTGACCGATCCATGAATGAAACGGGACTTCCGGCCGGGAGTGGGGGCGGAAACAGTTGTAAAGCGTTACGTTAGTGAATGGACCCGTGTGTGGAGGCGCGCGCGCGCGGGCGCGGGCGTGCGCCTGTCCTCGCGAAAACCGATTCAAGGAAATTATTCGTAGGCGAGGAGAGGACGATCGATGCGGGGGAGCGGGTCCTACTTGCTCTCCGACCTGGCGCATTGACAATTTCTCTCACCCCCCCCCCCCCCCGCCCCCCTCCTCCCCCCTCGCCCGTCTCTGTCTCTCCTCTCATTTCCTTGTCGATAGTTTTGCTAAAGGGGATCCTTTATATCGAGAACATCTATGTCCGGTTTCTCATTTTCCTGCGCTTGGGGTGTCACGTGCGAGCTTTCAGGGTAGTGGTAAGTTTGAATAATAGAGTAGTGGTAGAGGAATATATTCTATACGCATTCCAGATCTTAGACTACTAAATTTCTCGAAAATTTTCTCAAATTAAATTTAAGGAAAGTCCACAGAGTTGAAAGTCCCGAGTTCTCTAAATTTCTGAAAAACTTTCTCGAACCAAATTCAAAGAAAGTTCACAAAGTTGAAAGTCCCAAGTTCCGTGTTCCCTAAATTTCTGAAAAACTTTATCACTCTAAGTTCAGAGAAAGTCCGCAAAGTTGAAAGCTCCGAGTTGGAAGTTCCTCACAATCGTTGCCTACAAACATCCGTCCTCTTTCTCTGTTCCAGATAAGCAGACAGAGTATAGACGCGTGCAAGGAGTACTTCAGGGACGACCTGGTGAAGACCGACTGGCAACTGATGGTGGAGCTGAAAAAGCTCTTCCAGATACTCTAGGGTCCACTGAGCACGGTAGCAGAAAGGTTGACGACAGACCATCGGCTAGCCCACGCTCGGACGAGGTCCGCGATCGACGACGAGGCCCCGAGCCGCGACGGACCGTTCTCCGGTCATCGTTGCCGATCGTTCTATCGATTTGTAATATATATATACGTCGAACTTCCCGATCCCTCTGTGTCGTTCTCTTTGATATCAGCGCAGGCAGCCCCGCGAGCCCCCCAGAATTCTTCGTGCCCCCCCGTCGTTAGGAAATTAGCAGGGAATTCAGGAGTCAGGGATATTCAACGAATCATCGATGTAACGAATAGCACGGCGATTAGTCTCCGTGGCGAGTCGACGTCCTCGTGCACAGTCCCCCGACGAGTCTAGACGCCGCCGAGCCAGCGCGTAATGTACAGTTTCTGTTTTCGTTTTAGCTAATCACCGCAGTAGAGGCGTGAAATCCAAGAGCTTCGCAGTACTTAAGTTCTTGCCGGGACCGCGACGAAAGCCGCGGCCAGGGAGGGAGCAGAGTAATCGAGTCGCTTAGCGCGCACGTACGTTTAAGCGTCAGCAGTGTCTTAGGAGCCCGGCGAGAAGCGGGCCGGATCTCGCGGTAGTGGTTAGAAGGTTCAGCGTGCCGTTCCGGGAAAGACTATCGAATAGGAACTGGAACAAAGTAGCACAACAGCTTGTCATTATCAGCGCCCATTTATATATATGTACCGAGTCACGATTAGAACTGAGCATGCAGGGTAGAGGGTGCGGGGCCTCGAGATGAAGTTTCACCGGCCGAGAAGCCTCTCTGAATCTCCAACGGTCTTAATTCTTAATCGACAGCCGCGAATGTTCGGAGGAAACGGGAGGGGGGAGGTCCTCGACGTTTCCTAGTTTCCGGCGATCGACCAGCCGACGGGCCTCTCGTCGTCTGTGTCGCCGCCGCGAACAAGGCGGCGGCTGTTCGAACGAAAAAGGGACACTTCCGCCTCCTCTCTTTCTCCTCTTCCTGCGGATTCCACCGCAACGATTAACCCCCTTCGCCGATCCCCACCCCCGCCCCACTCTGCCGCCGCCTCCTCCCACGTTTTTGCGTATCGATCTTACGTCACACGCTCCGGTTTCCTTGCTCGCGCGACAGGCCAACCGCTCGTGCAATATCTTCCTCGAGCTTGCTGGCTTGCGCTGATTTTTTAGCTTCTACATATTTTTGGGTGGGAGACGGGTCGGGGGAATCGGTGGTCTGGACGTTGAAAGGGGACACGATACATCACATGGGTTGTAATTTTTTTTTTTAGCTAGTTGAGGTGCTTGGGTACCATTATTTCTATTGGTACTCAAGTGGGGATTGACTTGGTTCGATCTTTTCAGGAAATTTGAGTGCAATAATTGTGAGACGTAGAAATTTTTATGGAAAGCCTAGGGAAAGGTAGTGGAAGGTACCTTAACACTTCGCCTGGCGTCGCACAGTGGTCTGGAATTAAGAATTTGATGACGTTTGTCTATATGTTTTAAACTATAAACGATATCGGAATGAAATTTACGCCAGGAAACGGGGAACAATTATCCGCCTCTGAAAATATATAACTTAATATTTTTTACGTCTATTTAATTATTCTTTTTTTTTCAATTTTTTGCATTGTTATACAAACAATTCAAAGCTATTTATTTGCTACTCTTTTCAGTGGCTTAAGTCGCGTGTTGGGGAAACTTTTTGTTCCCAAGTTGTCAGGAAAGTCGTAATAGTAGGGGAAGGTAGCGAAAATAATTTTTATTTCAATTAGAGAGCACTCTTGTGCGATAAAGAATCATGTTTTATTAGTAACTAATGTAAATAATCTATTAAAAAAATAATGCTGAATGCAGTAAAACAAATGCGAGTCACGTATCAAGGGAGCATTTTTCCCCATTTTTTGGCGCAAATTTCAATTTCTTTATACTTAAGAAAATATCGGCAAATGTCATGTGACGTCCCGGCCCCACCATGGGTCGCGCCGGTACGTCTCCGCCGGCGCCGCTAGAGGTCTACTCTTCTCGCAAGTCCTATCGTCTACTCTCGATCGTATATATACAAGTTCCAAGTTTATTTCCTCTTAGTCCCCGTGTGTCTAGGGCACGGGGCCGTCAGCTATAGCCCTACTGATGAAGTCTGGCTGACGGTCCCAAGACGAAACGCACATCTCTTCTTTTCCTTCTCCATCTTTTTAAATTGCCAATCCACCTGCCCCGCACAGTTACTCTAAAAAGCGTGACCGGCCTTTAGGGATTACGGTTGCGCTGTGGAGGCGACGGGGCAAGATATCCCCTCTTTACGTTGCGAAGTCAATCATCAATCTCAAATCTCGATTTCGGACGTAACAAATTTTTTTTTTTTTTTTTTTTTTTCTAAAAAACGTATTTCTAGATTGGTAAAATTAGTCCAATATGATGCCTCTCCTCTTGGGGATATTTCCTGATTGGATAACATCGACAGGATCTTCTGGTGGTTTAAATACAGGTTGACGAACGATAGATGGTGGAATGCCTTTTGACATCTGCTGTTGTTTGCCCTCGTGTATCAGAGTGTGTAGTTCCCTCGTCATTATCTGAAGTTGTTCTACTTGATCCGTTTTTACTGTCAATTTCTGTGTCAGTTCCTTCGTCAATTTAGTGCTTACATCAGCCACTAGCATGTGGGTAAAATAATCTATTTCTTGCACGGAACCTATCGAGAGCCGAATGGCTTCTAGAGTGTCGGGTATTAGGATATTTTTATCTAAGTAATCCCATATGGTATTATAAGGTTTCTTCTCCTCTAGCATCTTTGTTAGTACACGGCTGTTTCTCGTGTTGGTTGATATTTTTCTATATATAAACTCTGTCTAGCCGATGTGCATGATAGGTCTCGGGGATATCTGAATGTCGAATAAATTCCTCAATCAGAGTGAGTGTTTGATTGTCTTCATCATATTCATCTACATAGGGCTCCCCTCTAAGAGCATTGACAGTGTTTTCTTGATAGTGTACGACAGATTGATCTGCTATCTCACGAATGTTAGGATAAATAATATCTTTGTTGAGCGGACTTGTGGGTGCATGTACAGACTCATTGGTACTGGGAGAATTTAGGATGGGAGTCTCAGCTGCAGCCATCATTGCAGATGGGCGCCGAAGAGTCGTTCAGAAACTGGTCTTCCTACAAGGATTTCTGGTTGTTTCTCTAAGACCCCTTTTTCTCGCAGGAACTCCTTGATTGGTTTGATAGCAGTCTTTACGGTCTTATAATAGTCGACATCAACAGGAAAAAGAGCAAACTCTATTAGGAGGTTCTCAAGAGTTGTAGGGTATTGGACTTTTGGTAGAGACACAAAGTAGATTAACCGCAGGTGAGGTTCTAGAGCAGCTTTTTCCATGTCCCATCTATGTGGCATCTCTGAGATTATGGATGGCTCTCCAGACATCATGTATAAAAGTTTTCCCAAGGCTAGATGCTTTCTTCACAGAATCATTTTTAATTCCGAAATGTTCTATCTCCTTTTCATTCCGTTTATGATTTGAATTTGTAGAATTACTAGTGACGAGGTAGTCCAAACAATCCAGCATTCTCCGAAGTGCAGTGACGTTAAGGACTTGTCGTTAAGGACTTCCATGATTTTTCCTAAAGTTAAAGTTTAAAAAAAAAAAAAAAAAAAAAAAAAAAAATTACGTCCGAATCGAGATTTGAGATTGATGATTGACTTCGCAACGTAAAGAGGGGATGATCTTGCCCCGTCGCCTCCACAGCGCAACCGTAATCCCTAAGGCCGGTCACGCTTTTTAGAGTAACTGTGCGGGGCAGGTGGATTGGCAATTTAAAAAGATGCAGAAGGAAAAGAAGAGATGTGCGTTTCGTCTTGGGACCGTCAGCCAGACTTCATCAGTAGGGCTATAGCTGACGGCCCCGTGCCCTAGACACACGGGGACTAAGAGGAAATAAACTTGGAACTTGTATATATACGATCGAGAGTAGACGATAGGACTTGCGAGAAGAGTAGACCTCTAGCGGCGCCGGCGGAGACGTACCGGCGCGACCCATGGTGGGGCCGGGACGTCACAGTCACCAAATTCTTAATTCCAGACCACTGTGCGTGTTTCCACGCCGGGAGGCTTGCATCTTGGCGTGTTTGCACGTCCGATATTGTTATACACAGCAAATTCTCGTTATAGGCTCCACGTTCGGGGCTGGCGGCGAGCTTACAACGCGTAGCGTCGACTATTCCACTCTTTCGTCCCCCCTCTCGCTCACTCTCGGGTTCTCTCCCTCCCGAAGGGTTCCAAGCAACGGTAGGAATAGCGACCGAGCATAAAACGCATTGCCGAAATGAGCTTATAACGAGAATTTCCTGTACCTACGCCTTACTGCACCTTCGTCAGGCGTGATTTACAAAATGACAGATTCAGCTGACTCATCAAACAACGACTTCAAACAGCACGGCCGAATAATTGATAAAGATTTCTCGGGACTTTTTCAGAAGTCGTTCCGACGTTTAATCGGTAACAACTTCTAGCTTCCGACGCGGGTGCCTGCAAAGCCACGGATTTATACACGGTGCTCGCGATTGATAAGCATTGAAAGCGCTGACATAATGTTTACCGTGGAAAATAAACGAAGCATGGAGTCCCGTGCTTTGTACAGAACTATTTTTTAGCAGAGACGGTCACGTGCGAGGGGCATCCTTCAAAAGTACCAAGCGCCATTTAAACTGTTAAAGTACTAGTATGCTATGGAAGGCTTTGCAAGGCGCTTGCAGAGAATTTAAAACGAAATCTTAACACCTGCACTGTGTGTTACAAGTGACAGGGATCGCAAATCTCCCCAGTTCCTCCGTATCGTTCATCATAACTGAAACCGTATAAAAGAAAGGAAGAGCACAAAACGGTGACAATTACGTCGACGGATTCGCCGAGGTCACGACGGATAGACTCGTGTCCGACTGTCGCGCGGTGCTCACGATCGATTCGTGGAAGCAGAAGCGTGTCTCGCATAAAGTCCCCAGACGTGTTTCCGGTTTCGTCGTTCACGAGAATGCACGTGCGAGGAAGAGGCGCTAGAGAGCGAGCGAGCGAGAGAGAGAGAGAGAGAGAGAGAGAGAGAGAGAGAGAGAGAGAGAGAGAGAGAGAGAGAGAGAGAGAGAGAGAGAGAGAGAGAGAGAGAGAACGGAGTGTAGGTGTAGATACGCGAAGTGGAGGAAGATAGGGAATGAATGAATGAGAGAGAGAGAGAGCGTGCAAGAGTGGCAGAAAGGTAAAGAGAGAGATAAACATACGAGAAAGGTAGAATTGTATAACATATTATTAGAGGAGGATGAAAAGAGAGAGGGGAGATTATATATAAATATATATATATATATATATATATATATATATATATAAATACACGTTTACGGAGAGCCTCATGTGTTTTGTATATGTACTCACTTTGTATAAGAGATAATCGAGCGAATTATCGCGATGAAAATAAAGACTACACAAGTTTAACAAGTAAAGAAAAACAACTGACCAGACACTTGCACTCGAGTGTATCAGCGTAACCTTCTTCCTGTTTTTGTTTTCGCCACTCGGCGCGTACGGTGTCACGAGGTTCTCCAGATGAAATAACAGGCACGATCGACCATCGGCATTCCTCCGCGCTTTTCAGCCGGCCGTCACGCTCCTGAACACACCGTGCTCGCTCTCCTCTCCTCCGGAATCATTACGTTGTAATGTCGAACGAAGCGCCCAGCGTTTACCCCCCGCCAACTGTCGCCACGAGAATTAACGATTCTCAGGTGACATCGCGAAAAATTGTTTTAGGTGGATGGTACTCAGTGGCGCACTCGGGATTTCATCTTAGGGGAGCCGAGTTGAAGGGATAAAAATATAAAAATGTATTTAAAGAATAAAATCTTTAAAAGTTTTTTTTTCAAAGCTCTTGAATTACTGCAGACGTGGTTACTTTAATCTCCTTTTTGTTTGGAGGGGGGGGGGCGTGCTAGAGTCCCTTGGACCCCCTCTGGGTGCGCTACTGTCTTCATTTCTTCCTGAGAAAAATTAAAATTTCTTAAAAACACGAAAGAAGATTCCACTTCGCGAAATTTTAAATTATTCACCCTTATTTGTCCTGAATTTTCGTTATATCCAAATCTCCCCCGTAATCCTTCAACAAAAATTAAGACTCTCTTTTTCACAGAATTTCATTTCCCCCTAATCGAAGCGAAATCGGAGCCGCGCTGAGAATATAAAAAGAAGAAGGCCCGCGGGGAGTAACGAGGCTGGAAGCGAGTCGGAGAGACGGAATACCGGAAGGCAAGCGAAGTACGACCGCCGAATCCGGAATACTTAAAATTCCCCGGCGTTGGTGGAGGGGGTGGAAGAAGAGATACCATGTCTCATTAACTTTTTAATGGTAGGTATAACTGTTCCGCTTCCTTCTCGCCAGCGGTGGATCGGTAAATTTGAAATATAATTAGCGGAGGAGCACGAAACGAGGCTATCGTCGGCGTTGCGCGCGCACAGGAAGCGCATCCGTGGCGTACGAGAGCACGGTCGCGATGCGCTCACGGTTCCTTTTCCCCTCCCGTCGCAGCCCGGCCGTCGGGGCTCCTCTTCGCGATCGAACGCCGTCTTCTCATCGGGCCCGCGTTCGTCGGTATGTATATACATCTCCAAACCGAGCGGGCACTTATGTAAGCCCGTTTAATCGCTTTACCAGAGCGGCGTTCGCCTTCTACACGCATTTACTACGCGGCCAGCGTAAGTGTGCGCGCCCATTTCCTCCGGGCCCCCCTCTCTGCGGCCGACACGGCCCCCTCCGTTCACCGATACCAGTATCGCGAGTCATCGATACCGCCTGTTGCGTCTCTTGGCAACGTTGGGGGATGGGAGCGAGTCGTGGTTGAGTCTGAACAAATTGAAGCGGGAAAAAGTATCGTGGTTCGTTCCAAGATCGAAATTGCGATTGCAGAGTTATAGGTTAAGGTGCGAATCCACGAGGAGACTTTAGATGGGACTTTTCTATCGTGAGACAGAAATCTCTGTAGCAACTAAATGGAAAAAATGGGAATTGCTGTGAGAGATGTGATTTTTGAAAATATATCCTGAAATTCTTTTCGTGAGAGCAGTGGCGCACACAGAGGGGTTTTGTGGGAAGAAAAGAAAACTGAATTTTATTCTTTAAATAAATTTTTGTAATCACCTAATGAATTTTATTGAAATTATTTTTATCCGTTGAGCTTAGGTCTAAGATTAAATTCTGATTGCGCCACTGCATGAGAGTCTAATTTTATGAAAATTATGACGAAGTAATTAAGAAATAATTAAATAATTATCTCATGTGATATATGCACCTTTAGAGCTTAGAGATAGCTATCAAACTGTGGTATAGTAAGAAAAAAAAATCGGGGACAGTGTAGAAAAATTATGGGCTGAAGAATTCTGGGTTGGGAGAGGAAGGATCGATGTCACATTTTTAATAAAAAGCTTTGCAAAAACCGATCAGCAGGAAGTAAGTTAGAAATGTATGCATTCAGCGTTTGGGAATGATCTATGGCGTGATTGGAACATAGGTGGCGCCCCGTTAGTAGAGTTTGGAAAATAGTAACATTGAAGAGTTGACTTTGGGTGAGTTGGTAACGCGGCTGACCAGTACGTTGGAGACCCGGAGATCCATGAGTTTTTCAAGTCCCACCACCCTCCAAGATTTTTCTGTTTTTCACCTGCAGAAAGAAAAAATTCTTCGCACGTTCCTGAACAAGGTTTCTCGGTTACTTTTCCCCGGATTCTCAGTTTCAACCACTTAACCCAACAATAGAGGGAAGGGAGCCCTGCTTCCGTTTATGGCCCTGCTAGATTTACGACTCCGAATTTTCTCTACACGTCGACAGTGCGATTAGATATGATTTGAGAAGAATTGATTCGATATAGTCAATCTCACCTTTCGAGTGTTTTCTATTAAAACGAGGAAGTAACACTTAAAAACCTTCGCAGTTTGATGATCAAATAGACAAGACTAATTTCTAATTCCCGTACCTCTCACCTTCCATGTCGAGTGACTCGAAAGTGAAACTTAGAATTTCCACATTAAAAAAAAAAACAAAGTACATAAAATTGCATTCCAACTTTTCTATTATCTCATATTGCAAACCAAAGCAAAATACGTCAATTAACCATCACTCAGAAATCTCCTAAGATCGATATCGGGCGATAGAATCCCTCGCGACGGAGCGAGTAGAGCAGACCTACACTGGCCATCGATATCGGTTGGTTCGAATCTTTTGCTAGCTCGGAGCCAGAAAATATGTCGTGTCCTTGCTGGGAGCAACCGAGAGCACCAAGTCGGCACGCCAAGCCGCGCTCAATGAACACACGTCATTTCGAGTCATTCATGCATCTGCAGGTTGTCCTCGCGCGAGCCTTCCATACGCAACACACGTGGCCGCGCGCGCGCGCGCGTACGTGCGTTTAGCGATGGGAATGATGACCTCGCGACTGTTGGCCGGTCGATGGTTTTCGTGGAAGGGCGTTCCCTTCCCCGTCGGTCACCTACGATCGCGCGCGCTCACGGTTTCTCGATCAGCGTCAACGCTTCTCGGAACACGAAACTCTCACGGGCGTTGTTTCGTCTCGCGGCCAACGCGTCGATATCGACTCGGCGATATTATTGGCTCGTCGATAACTATTATAGCGGCGTTACGCGTCGCCTGTGAAATGTATTATATAATATGTTTTCCTCGGATATTTTTCAGTAGTTCCTACGATTCACTCGATTGAATAATGTATCGCCGAACGATGATCGATATCCCGATCGACGGACATTCGTATTCTAGAGTCTACGATTGGTCGCGTCTATGATTATGTCGCTTCTGCGTTTTAGTATCGGAGGATTATTCAGTTCTGGCTTCTTTTAAGAGTAGTTAGAGATCTCTGCAAAATCTTCGACACTGAAATGGATAAGAATTTGGAAGCAATTTTTAGAACGAGCTTAGGTTAGGAAGTCGTTCTAAGTTGTTGACAGGGGCGGATTTGTGTATAGGATAAGTAGACTGCAACCTAGGAGCGACAAATTTGGAGGTCGGAAAAATTTGGGGAGCGGAAAATTTTGGAGAGTAACAAATTTGCGGAGCGGAAAATTTTGGTGGTGGCCAATTTTGAGAGCGGCAAGTTTTGAGGAGCGATAAATTTTGGAGAGCATTAAATTTTTAGCAAAAAACATCGGAAAAAGTTTAAACCTGGAAGCTTGGGACAACTTTAAAAAACAATTCAGCTCCTTCTTATATAGCAAATTAGCAATAACTCTACGAGAGTTGCCACATTGAATTAATTTTGAAATTGTCTCGATTCTTTGAAATTAAATTTTAATTTAATACTTTGAAATTTAATTTTGAAATTGTCTCGATTCTTTGAAATAAAAATTTAATTTAATATTTATCAGCCTGGGGGGCTTTAAATCTTCAAATCCTCTCCTGGTGAAGGGATATTATAGTACCCTTGCCAGCCTTCGCCCTACAACTATACGAACGTGGTCACCTTCTATCTTCTATCCCCATAAATTCATTACATCCCAGACCTAACTAGCTCGAGGTACAAACGCCGAAGCAATCCGATTCTGATCTTACTTCCGATTCTGATCTTTCCATGGAAACTGCAACGTCGGCGTACAGTCAGTCGGGCTTTCAATAGCGACGTTCTTTCATAGGGATAGCTCAATCAAGGCCGGCCCCACGGCCAGTGGTAACGGCAGAAAGGCAGAAATGTGTCTTAGTATGTCGTAGGTTACAAATCGTCCCGGCCTGGACGGCGCGGGGGAGGGGCGGGGGGGGGGGGGCGTAAACAGGCGTAAGGTTAAACGGGCGTAGCACGCTTAAGCGCATTAATGAACGCGCTCGAGATACGCACGGCGTGCCGCCCGTTTTAAATATAGGCTAAACCAGTGTTTCTCAGCCTTCCCGCGCCTTTAATACAGCCTATTTAAGACCGTTCAAGACGCTCTGCGTCACGGCTATATCTCGACGATCCTCTGCCGTCCGTGTAAACGATATCGTGAGAACGAAACGCGCCGTTGACACGCGAGGGGCCCCCCGAGTGTTTCGGGTTCAAAGGGAAACTACTGAACTAGCGGATACTCGGAATTGGACAACTGTGTATGCACACCTCGTGTTCTTGAGTCATTCTGTGTTTACTACGAAGAGCATTGCCAACATATCTCCCGTTCAAGTCGCTTTGGATTTGATTGAGAAGAGACACCGGCACTCGAAGCTCCTCGATCTGACGCGTAACTTCTTTCCCCTTAACTCGCACTTTCTTCTTCTCGAAAGTGTATTCGTGCGAGGGGCAGCCCCTCGAGAAATAGAAGCCCCGACACGTCCATTGGATCCAGATGCTCAGTCCCCCGCGCGTTAATTCTTAATTTAGTCTTCAAAGGCAGTCACTCGTTTTTAATTCCTCCGCAGCGCGACTTGTTAGCGAGCGGTTCGCGGAAGCGCGCTCTGGCCCAACGCGGGCCTCGCGGCTGGAGAGGGGGGATCCTCGCCCGGCGCTCTGTTGCTCGAATCTACACGGTTGCAACGGAACGATTGCTAAGGGGAACAGAACCCGTCGCCGTCAACGTGTTACGAGATCCGAACGGGACCTGGGACGGGCAACAATGTGGAGCACAGGAAACGAAGCGAGGGAATTAAAATTGCGAAAACGAGGGTAAACTTTCGCCATCGTCGTTCGCGGCGTCCGCGCTGCTGGTGACGATGGTTTACGCCGCGCGAACCGCTCACTTAATTAGACAATTAACCCCTGGCAGTCGTCGGAACCGATGGCGCAGAAAACTGGTCGCAGCTCTAGGAGAAAATGCCACACACTTTTGTCCCGTTAATTCGTCGTCCTCGGTCTTCAATCGGTTGCGCAACCCTGCGGGGGGACCCGTTGCAGCACATTTCTGGCGACCGAACCCGGAAAATCGGGCTTGCAGTGCTTGGGGGGGGGACGTTCTTTTTTATCCATACGCACTGTTTTTCTGCGCGTGGATCGGCTCGATTAAAATTGGAATTATTATGCGTGAATGGCCTGAAGACACTTTTCTCCCCACCACTAATATAATACCAACCAAGTGTGTAATAACACAGAAAATTATAGGGTGGGACGCCATTATTTTTTTATCGTATTTCTTCTCTTCCTATTGTAGAAATAGTTTTCGGGGTTCCTATGTTTTACGCAAGCCACGAAAAAACGGAAACCTCGGTGACGGGATTCGAACCCGCGGCCTCCGGAATCCTCTGCGTACTGGTCAACCGCCTAACCGACTCGACCAAAGCCGGTCCTCCGAGGTTTAATGTTCGGAGCTCCCTCATAAGGGAGTTCCTGATCCCACACTATGGACGAAAAATTACTAATTACAAAATTCCACGATTCGAGTCACCATCTCATCGACATCACCATTCCGATTTTCTAAAAATTTCTTTCACAACGTACCACGCATGGTGTCGAAAATTTTGCGACCGACCAGTATCTACTTTTTCTGGTCGCGAACGCGTCGGGACATGCTATTACTACGGCTACGAAAGGTGATCATCGAATGTAGGAGGGGAAGAAGCGGTAGAGGGGCGAGGAGGTGGAGGGGGGCCACGAACGTCAGAAGGTGGGCGAGGGGAGGGGGTGGGGGGGGGAGCGAGGTAGGACGCAGCGTTTCCACACCGGATATCCTCCCGGGGGAGAAGTGGTGCACGCGATTCGCATCGCCACGCCCGCCTGCCGCTGTGTATTTATATTATTAGAAATTCGTCGCTTCCATTACGCAAATAACAATGCGAGGAAGCGTCGGGAACGCGAACGAGACCGGCCGCGTTTTAATTGGACTTGCGTTTTACGTCTCATTAACCGCGATTTTCCTTTGTGCCTCGTTATCTAGTTTGTTTAAATTAATTGCACCTCCGGCTCGAGGAAGCCTTGTTACGCGCCAGATCTATATCGGTGTCGGGGCGGTAGTTTCGTCTCGACTCGTCTTAATGCCTCGTGGAAAATGTATTCCTCCTTCTCGTCCCTTTTTTTTCCAATTTTCAGGGATCCAATATTTATTAGAAAGTCGCAGTCGGAGTTTCTATCTATCTCCACTGAATTGACCCGAGCCTTCCACTCCAACCGTTACTCGATAATGGCAGCTTAGCGCGCTGGCTGTAGCCGACGCATCAGGTGCGCCTGCGAACACCAGACGCTACGAAATAAACGAACGTTCCGTGGAAACCTTGAACGTCTCCTCAGCTGGCCGCCCGTATGCACAGCCAGAGAGCATGATTTGCAGCGAGACCACGGTTATTAGACGAGTCTGACCAGTCTCGTTTCTAGTTCACGTCACGTTGCTCCTCGTGGCGTCATCGTGTATAGTGCACGCTCTCGAGTCGTCCCTTAATCGCCTATATTCCTCCGCTCTCCTTTACTAAAGCGGTAGAGGGATTAAACAACTGTGAAAGCTAGCAGAAGTAATATAGTTCCATTGAAAAGAATCTATGTCTTCAAATCTATGTAAATGGCCACCACTGTAAACTACAACAGTAAATACAAGAGAGCGCCGGGACGAGTATCCGCGTGACCTTGAAGCAACCTTGAACTTGGGAATCTAACAAGAAACCTACATGGAGCATTCGAAGACATCAGGAAGAAATGTCCCCCCCAAACTTCGGCGCTCTAGTCGATTCCTAGTCGACGCACGAGGGCACTGTCAAGCACCGCGAGATCTCGAAACGTCGTGCTCGATGCATGAACGGCGACGGCGGTCCTCGAGCTCGCGGAGAGTGCGGGCGCGGTGACGCAACTGAGGCGTATTTATGGTAATTTTATTTGCAGGAGTCCTGTCGATTTATCACCCGACAATATTCCGCCTGTGATTCGAGGACTTACGCGTCCGATTAATAGCCGAACCGCCGCCTCGGGGCGGAAGAAAGACGAGGACCAAACCTGGAAGCGACGGGGGCCCTGTTCGTGCTCTCTAGCCGACTGGCGGCGCGGGAGTGGGGTGGGGGGTGGGGGGGCAGAAACGCGCGCACACAGGGGCAAGGGCGAATAAATAACCGTGTGTGCGCACGCACACGCGGCGGCCGCGGAGTTACGGTGCGGCTTGCGTGTAAAACGCGCGAACGGAGCTAGACGGGGCGAGATGGGGGAGTACGGGCGCGCGGCTGGCTGGCCGAGAGCGACGAGGACGAAAGAGGATGTAGTCGGCGGACATTTACGAAGAGAACCGAGCCCCGCCGACCATGTGGGAGAGCCCCGTAGTACACACGGAGAGAGGGGTATCGGTTTTACGACGTTCGATCACCTGAACGAAGATTTTTCGAGCTCGCGCACGCGCCCAGCGAACGGGGGACCGTCGTCGCTCCCCCCCCCCCCCCCCACTCCCTCGTCCCGGTATCTTTCAATGAACAAAACCGTCCTCTATCGACGCGACATACGCTGGCAGCGAATTTCTTCGTAATATTGGAGGACCGCTGAATAAAAGCGTTACTGCGATAGTAAACAATTTTTAAATATTTTAGGGGAAGCCCTGGATGGAAATCGTAGGTCAAGTCTTGGAAGTTTTGGATGATACTACGTGTAAACAGAGATCAGCTTTAACTGTGCCGTTTGCAATGTTGACGGTTGCACAGATGTTTCCATAAATAAAAATTCATAACCACAGAGTTGTTGAACACGGTTCGATTGTTTCGATATGGTATCGTGAGAACGAGGACTGGAACTCGGTATCTCTCGCTAATACCGCGACATATGTTCCTTTACAGGTTTGCTCTTTTCCCTGTTATGTATACAGCGCGCATATTTCTACGGTGACAGTGATAAAAGTCACGATAAACATTGAGAGTTGGCGCGTGGAGAAGTTTCTACGAACTTCCTTATCCAGATGACATTCAATTCCGATACCCCCTCCACGCGGCGCAATCAAAAAGAGAAAATCTCGCGTGGGTGTCGGCGGAGCTCTCGCGCATGGTCGGCCGTGCACGCGCGAAAGCGTGCGGAGAGTGGCGCGGGGCCCTGGGCGTAGCAGAGGCGGCCCTGGCCGCACAATACGAGCATGAATGAAGTATCGTGTCTGGCTCGCGGGGTACGGTATACGCGACGGGGCCGCGAAGCTACGAGGAGCGTCGGAGGGGCGGCAGAGGGCGAGAGGAAGGGGATCGCAGGCGTCACGGTGCTTTCGTGGCGCGTTGAGGTTGCGGCCGCGCCGCGTGTGTGCTCGGCGCGCGGGCGAGCAAACGCGGGCGCGTATGCAATCGGCTTGGTGGTGTGCGGCGTAGGGATCGAGCGCGCATGCGCGCCTCGCGCACCCCACCCACAGGAACGACAGGCCGCTGGCTCCGCTGTTTGTAACGAGCGGAGAGTCTAGAACGCCACACCAGCGTCGAGCGCAGCCGGCCTCGGCTCGAAACCGAGACACACCGACACCGCACACCGTTCCTGTCTGCGAAAACGAACGGTGTATCGAGTAAACAAAAAAAAAAGCAGGAAAAAAATTACGAGAAAGACAAACGGAGAGGGAGGAGGCGGAAGATACACGCGCGGGAAGGGAGGGACTGGAGGAGTCGCGAGTGCGCGTCTAAGCATTGCTTCCGGTTCACCTTCTGCCGATGTGAACGGGCGCGAGAGCGTTCCTGCCGCGTGAATATTGGAAACAGAGGACCCGCTCGTTCCCTCTCGGCTTCCGCCCGACGGTCGTATCCGGCGGGCACGAGAGCGCGTCCAGTTGCCTCGTCGCGTCTCGATTTTGTGCGCGATATCGTATCCCGAGTAACGTGCACGTCGAGGGACGTGGTGGGTGACGAGCGACAGTGGCCAGGAGCAGTGTATCGATGGATACGGGGGCTGACGATCGATTCCATCCGGCACGGGGACACGAACGAACGTGAATAAAGGCGACGGAGAGAGGAGAGAGAGAGGTTAGAAACGGCGAGGAAGAATCGAAAGGGGGTATCGTGTTGTGTACGGTGATATCGGTGGCTCCTGTTCGTTGGAATACATCGAGGAGGGAAAGAAAAAAGTGACCGAGGACAGAGGAGAGAAGAACGTGGGGGGGGGGGGCGATCGAGAGGGGAAAACGGACCCGAAGTGAAAAGGGAGAACGTGCGTGGACTGGTGGCTCCGCGGGTCGGATAGTACGCGCCTGGGCTGCGCTCGCACGATCTACACCGGCATGGCCGCCGAGGCCAGCTGAACTTTTTCATCTCTCTCTCTCTCTCTCGCACGAGGATCGTTGCTCCCACCCTCTCTATCCATCTTTCTTCCTCCCTCCCTTTCCTACCTCGCCTCCACTGTCTTCCTTCGCGCTCCCCTCCCGGACCCCCTTCACTCCCTCCTCCCGCTGCCGGCTGTCTCGTCGTTTCGTCTCTTTTTTTCCTGCCTCCAGCCGACTCGTTCCGACTCTCTTTCTGCCTCAACACGCGAGAGAGGAGACCGTGCGCCACGAATACCCCGGCTATACCCCGTGCCCGCGCGGCCTGTACGTGTGTGTGCGCCCATACGCTCGGCGCCGGACGTGTGTGCCCGCGCGAGCACGCAATTCGCCAGCTATCGCGGGGAAATCGAGCGCGCGCGGAGGCTTGCCATTCGAGAAAACCAGTGAACGCGAGCGAGCGCCGCTGCTCGATTACAAACAACGACGGATCTGGTCGCAGGAGTGGCCCTGTGTGTTCCAGGCAGCGCGATCCATCGAGTAATATTGTGCGGTTGGCGGACCGACGGTCGGTAATCGATTCGGCGTGGATCACGGGCAGGCGAGAGACGCGAGTGCGCGAGGACATTACCATCGAGGGACACCGTTCCTGCGCGACGCCAGTTCGAAGGAATACGTACGCGGCGGGGAAAGCAAGTTCGTCGGTGTTCGGAGCGAAGGGAATCGAGCATACACGGTGCATCGGTTCTGCCCCGTGGGCGCGGGGCGACGCTCGCTGTGACCACGCACCTGTCGTTTGATCGGGGTGTCGCTGCCAGTGGCAGAGGCAGCGTGGCAGTGTCTCGCGAGGGATAACGGAGGGCGGAATAGTAAAGAAGGGGTGGTATCTTCGTCGCGGTGGATACTGGTCGCCGGGGGAACAGGAACAAGGGACGAACGTTGCAGGGAACGCGAGCTCGCGAGCGCACAGACGAGAACGGTGTGACCGAAGGGGAGAGAAAGAGGGAAGGATGCGCGAGAAGGAGAGCACCGGTGAGGCCCTGCTGCTCCTCGCTTTTCCACGGAGGGCAGTACTGTTGTTCGAGGTGCGAGCCGCGTGACACGAATGCGAGTGTGCGAGAGAAAGGGGAGTCAGGAACGAGGAGGCGGTGTAACAGAGACGGAGAGAGAGAGAAGGCGAAGAAAGAGGAGGAAGATCTCTCTAGGCGACGGTGGAGTAGCAGCAGGAGCAGGAGCACCAGCAGCAGCAACGGCGGCGGCTGCGAGGGCATATATCCGGCCGTGGCATGCGCGCGCGACAAGGACAGAGCGAGAAGTGGCTATTTCTGTGGAGCATATAGGGGGCCGCCCGTATAAAATAAGCAGTGAATGAAGGAGCCTGTTTACTGGCAGACGGCCTACGCGAGATTCACTCGGCTCTCTTTCTCTCCCTCTCTCCCTCTCTCTCTCTTTTTCTCTCTCTCTGTCCCGCTCGCGAGCCGCCGGCCCCCGTTCCCCTCTCTCTGTCTCGCTCTCGCTCGAGTACGCGCTCCCCGTGGCGGATCGGAGAAAGACAGAGAGAGAGAAAGGAAAGAGAGAGACGGGAGGAGCGCAGCGCAGCATCGTTGCCACGAGAGAGAGCCTAGCCAGCCAGTCAGCCAGCGATCGAGAGCCAAGCCGTGTGTGTGGCCAGTGCGCGAGAGGAAGCCCGCGGTGTGTGTTCGCAGCCGATCTTGTCCTTCTGTCCCGACTACGCTCGACTCGACTCGTTTCGTCTCGTGCCGCCTCGTGTCGCCTCGTCTCTTCTCGTGCCCGCTGTGTTTTTCTCGACAGCTCGGTGAGCCACCGTGTGCCGGCCCCGTCTTTCTTTTCCCGTTCCACGAGCAAAACCGCTCCACGCCGAGAGGGGCCCACCGTCGATAGGAAAAACCTGCGCAGCCCAGGCCAAAGGAATATATCCAGCCGTACGCGAGTTCGTTCGTTTCTCGTCCCTGCCGCGGCCCCGTGTACATACTCCGTATTACACGACCGACCGCGACGGCATTGCAACTATACTCGAGCATGTGTTTATACGTGTTGTGACGTGACCAGTGCCGGAGGAACAAGTGAGCAAGAGAGAGAGAGAGAGAGAGAGGGAGGGAGAGGGAGAGAGAGAGAGAGGAAGAGAAAAATAGAGCGATCTAGGGGTGAGAGAAGAAAGAGAGAGATATATATTCCCTCGAGTGTCGTGCGTCTCGCGGAAACAGTGTAAGGAACCCGCAACGAGATACAAGCTCGCCGGAGATTTATTCTGTTCGCCCTTTTCATGAGTTTGTGCGCGAGGTGACCGAGGGTTTTAACGCAGAGGGGAGATAGATAGAGAAGGAGGAGGAAGGAGGCTCGCCGGTGAAAAGGGTACAGGTGAAACGGAAGTGCCGAAAGTGTGGATACCTTGGACTACGAGCCGCCCCCGGTGGTGCCACCGCGGCGGCCGCCCTGGCCGACCTGCAGCAGCCCGAGCAGCACCGCCTCGAGGTACATCGGGCACCGCACCCGCACCGTCTCCACCAACACAGCCACCACCGCCACCACGTACTCGCTGACAGCGACGGCGGCTACGACGACTACCACGTCGACGACGCTAGCACCACCACCGGCGTCCAGAGGCTCAACGACCTCATCGTCTGCGCGAGTGTCGCCGCAGCCGCCACCCTTGACGCCGCCCCAGTATCCTGCGCCCCCACGGCCCCCTAGTCGAAACGGTGAGTCCTTAACCTCACTTTTATACACACCCTTCAACCCTTCCATTCGCCGTCAACTCCATCGCGCCAGTTATCATGGCGATCTTTAAAGCCGGCGAATTAAATAGTCTGCTCCGTTAATTAAAATCGAAGCTTTGGAACGTAGCAAGTTGAAGTAGGAATTCTACTTCCGAAATAGGTATTCGGCTGCGTTGGGCATAGATATGAATCACTAGCTTCGGAATAGTACTTATCTCTGGATACTAATCTGCCAAAGTTTGTCTTCGTGCTTCTTCCCCCTTTGCCCCACCTGGAATCTAATACTCTAGTAGTATTATATAGTCAGGACGAGCGTGTTTAGAGAAGGTTTCACAATTTCGAGGTATACATATACAGTGCACCGTAAGTGAACGATGGTCTCGCGTTCCCGCTTCGTTGAAAAAAAAATCTCTATCTGTGGAGCCTGTAAACTTAACAGTGCCACAGTCTAATGCCTCTACTCTGTCCCTTGTCTACCCACAAAGATCAAACGACACGATTATAAAATCTTGACCCACGTATCGTTCGCTGTCTCTTTCTAAACCTGACCCTCTCGTTCAGCTAGCGGCGTTAGTTTAACGCGCTCGCTACCAGCGATTGTTTTACAGTCTCTCGTTTGTTAAACAAATAAAGCGCGCTTATGTAAGTGCTCGGTTTGTTTATTAACGGGGGGTTCCTCTCGCGGAGCTTCCCCAGAATGCGGATATTTTCACGAATTTATGAAGAAATTTAACATAGATGTTCATTAACTTGCGGATAATACGTAGGATGTTTTTCCTGATCAATGGAAATAATAGTTTTTTTAATATGGATGCTCGTAAAGGAAACTTTATTCTCTATAAATTCCTAAAAAATACTCACATTTTCCGAGCCTCCGTAAGGGAAACTTCCTTAATACATTTTATCTCTGTCAATGTGGAAAATACTCGGACTCCGAGCAGAAAACTAGATTTTAAACCAAATTCCTCTAGAATCTCTTGTGTAACAGGTATTATTCTCAGACAAAGTGCCTTGGACAGCTTTAATTGCCTGCTTCGAGATGCAGTTTGTCTGAGAATAATACCCGTTACGCAATAGATGCTACAGGAATTTCTTTCAAAATCTATTACCTACCGAACTCTATGAAGAATTTCTTCAACTGGTACACTGTCTAACCAGCTTATCCGCGGATATATCGACAACGGTATAAAATATAAGAATTCTCGCGAGGCTAACTGTAACAATCCATATTTCACGCTCCTTATAATCGAGTCCTGTGGATCTAGCGAGCTGGTTTCCTCCCGTCGCGAGAGCGTGCCCCGAGCTCGGCGACGACTTCTCGTGCCAACTTCATCGACGAGCGTGACTCGGAGCCGCGGAATTGAGTCACACGCGGTGCACCTAGAGCGAGGGAGAGAGAAAGAGGGGCCAGCGCGACTGGGAGGCGCGTTGGCGAACTAGTGAATGAAATTTACCGGTGTAGAAAGTTCGCGAGAAAGTCGCCTTTCCGTTCGTAAAACCCGCCACGTTCGTCGGACGTAGCCGCGGCTCCCGTCCTTCCATCCTCTTCCAAGCGACGCCCGTCGCTTTCCTCCGCGCCGATGGGAACGGTGACCTCGTAGGCGGCTCGTCTATAGTTTCGCTTATCGTGACTGCCTATGAATGCGCTGGGTGTGAATGGTATTCGTTGGCGCGGCGTGTCGAGGCTCGATGATCATTTACAGTTGTAAACGGAGGGAACTGGGTTTAAGGGATTAGTGGATGTAATTGTTCGTAGCTTTTAATTTCGGGGTATATAGAGGATCTAGTGAATCGTGGAGTTTTTGGCAATTGTAGTGAGTGGTTAGTAGAAGGTGGATTCAAAGTTAAATTTGAATTTAGGGAGGGGGGGAAATGCAGTACAGGGGAAGGAAAAAATTGAGTTTGTGAAGCGGGTAAATGCAAATTTGAGTTTGAGGTTTGTTTGAGGTTAGTTTGAGGTTTGTTTGAGGTTTGTTTGTTTGTTTGAGGTTAGTGAAGCGGGTAAATGCAAATTTGAGTTCTGAGGAGGGGGGGCATCCAAATTTGCGTTTTGACGAGTGGAGAAACCCAAATTTGAGTTTCGCGGAGGAGGGGAATCCAAGTTTGAGTTTTGAGGAGCGGGGAAATTCAAATTTGAGGTTTTGAAGAGAGGGAAATGTAATCTGAGTTCCCCGCTCCACAAACCTGAAATTTGGATTCCCCTCTCTTCTTAAAAATCTAATTAGGATTCCCCTCCTCCGCGAAACTCAAATTTGGGTTTCGCCACTGGTCAAAAAGGAAATTTGGATGCCCCCCTCCTCGGAACTCAAATTTGCATTTATCCGCTTCACAAACTCAATTTTTTCCTTCTCCTGTACTGCAAATTTATAAAATTTGTTTAGTTGAAACAAATTCAATTACTACATATAAATAAATAAAGAAGTGCTGCGAAACCCTGTGCGAATTGAAAATTACACTTCTTTTTGACAAATTAATATTATACAAAAAGAGTAACTTAGCAACGTATAGTCTAGGAGAAAAACTCTGGGAACTATTAACACGAGACGCTACGAGTAATTGTTATTAACTTTTAAGTATCGGATTAAACGGAGGATGTACTGAATTCTGGAGTTATTGAAAATTTTCTAAACATTTAATTTTGTCGGAAGCATTGTGTTATCATGTCAGTGAATGGTCTTCGACTCCGTCGAAGCACTGTGTCAGAGCTTTGGAATTCTTTGCGTTTGTAAATTGATTCGTCCGTCGCCACCGCAATTGCGATATCACAGCATTGCGATACATTTTTAAGAAATTCGGAACTGCAGTAAGACTTTTCCGACAAAAATCCAGTATCTTGGCGCGATTACATCACAATCTTTATCGCAGTCGATTCATTCGACGTGGGCACATATATCTGGCTCGATATATAGGGTGTTTCTGAAACAAAAATTCAGCGTTTAAATTACGCAAGCATAAATTCATAATTTCTATTTTCCAAAGTTAAATGTCAATAAAGATCTTCGTACAAGTAAAGTATAATTCCCGAAGCGAATGCCCCATTTTATGCGCATCCTGTATAGCAGAAATGCATCCATTGAAACGAAAATGTTCGCATGTACGTGGATCGAAATCTATCTCATCGCCGTAGTCCTCTCTCCGCTCGGTCGGAATACGAGCGCATGCGCACCGGTCGCGGCGGACTTCTCACCAACACAGGCTCGCCCATTCGCTTCGAACGGCAGTAGGAATGAATGCCATTCGGCACGGTTTGACGTACCTGGGCGGCATGAGCGCGCATGCGCACGCGCGCGTTTGCGTGGATGCGTCACGTAAGGAGCCTCTCTCTTGCGTATAAATATGCCGATTTAACTGGCCGCTCAAGGAATCTTGCGTGCCTCACAGTCATAGGAGTCGGAAACTCGCCGAACCATACCTTTTCCACGAAACTCCGATGCGCCCGCGTGCTCCCGCCACCGTCGCATTACGCCTCGAGAACGATGAATCGGGACCCGGTCAGATACCTATCTGGAGAGACTTCGGCCGCTCCGTGCCCGAGCGGGCTTAGTCAGAGTACCAGGAAATGGGATCCAGCGCGCAACTTCGCTGTACGATCGTCCATTAGATACTCGCGGTATCGAGCAAGTGATCTCGCTCCCCACAGCGGGCTGGCGCGGGGAAGATTAAGTTCGGCACGGGGAGAGCCTTGGACAGTGGTTGTTTTTAATGTATTTGTTCGGAGGGCAGAGGAACTCTTTGATTTAATCGAGTGTTGTCGATTTAATTTAATTCTGCTGATGTCAACTGATGTCTACTGATTTCTATTGATCTCTAATTATTTCTACTGAATTCTACTCAAACTTCCAGTGCCCCGATATTCTTTATTCTTCAACTTGTACCCGAGAAATCGTTCAAACATAATTCTCTAACATTCTCAAGTACCCGCCAATGTAAAAATCTAAGAAAGCTGATGATCTCATAGTCTCCATTCCACAAAATCACTTCCTTCCCGATTATAAATTCCAGAACGATTGAACCTGTTGTCTGCTAGCACCTTTACCATTTAATCTAACGCGTGTTTACCATGCAGCAGAGCCTCGCGCTAGACTTTCCGTCCAACTTGTACAAGGCGATTCGCACGACTCGCGAGGCAAGATATCGACACGCTCGCGCGCGCCGTGACACGGATACACGCGTTTGCGGGCAGGCACGCACACAGGCGCACGCTCGAGTGCCTTGGTGTCGGTCTGGCATGAATGAAACCATGATTTCCACGCATGGCGCATAGGTAGGTGACTTGACTGGCGCTATGCTCGACTCACCGATCAGAAAGATTAAGGTCTGACTCGGTCTTCGCTCGGTTCTGCGGTCCTGATTATACGCGCTTTTGCTGTACGAGGCGTTGTGAACCAGAGATGGGCAAAATTTTATTCCGATGACGAATAACGAATCTAGGTATTCGCCACAAATGGATAATTGTTCAGTGGAAGAAGAGTTGTATGAATCATTTTTTAATCGGCAATTATTATTTACCCGTCGTGCGGGTCGTGTGAACAGACTTTTACAGAACTTAGAGGAAATGAAAATTATGAAGAGTTATTCGTACCATTATTTGAATAATTTATAAATAATACATTATTTTAATAATTTATAAATAATACATTATTTTAATAATTTATGAATACTAGAGTATTCGAATAATTTATAAATAATACATCGCTCGGAATAATATGTTACAAATAACTTGCTGTTAAGTATCTCGTTTTTAGAATACTTTCAGGATACCGCGAAGTATTATACATTGAAACTATCCTCGAGTTAAACTTCACTTTATTCAGCATTTAAATACAGCGTACCTGCATGCACGCGTACGTACACGTTTATCAGTCCTTTCGCTGGCATCGCTCGGGACGTCTGATAACGCGGTCGAAGTCGATAGTCGGTGCACGAGCGAAACGATTTCTCGGTTTTTGCGTTCCAAGTAATGCCACGACAGTGGAGCTGATAATTGTTTGCAAATCCATGCACGTCGTTTCCAAGATTTAGTAAATTTCCATCACTGTTGGGGCATTCCGGTTCCCCGTGTTTAAGCCTCTTCTGATAACCAAAATAAACAGGACAGATGCAAAAGTTTATGTATCATTTCATTAACCCTTCGAATCCGGGGAATTTTTAAACATAAATTTTCAAAAACAATTTTTTCGTATCAATATTTATTAATTTCGTATAATCTTGGAGTTATTCGTCGTCCGGATTTAGAGGGTTAAAAGAAATTTTCGTTATTCTGAAATGATCATCTCAAAATTAAAGCAAAGAATTTGGTTGCTTCAATTTTCGAAATTGTATCATATAATAATAATAATAATAATAATAATAGAGGGAAAGGTGGTATTAGGGCCCCTGCTGGTAATTCTGCTCCCTCGTGATTTTCATATTATAAACAAAATTATCCACTACTTAGCTATATACACAGAGAAAAACATATGATACTAGATGGAGCATAGTAAAACGAAAGTTTTTCGTCGTCCCCAAGAAGAAGTATTTCTTGTAGGTTAAGAAAGTGGTGTGTGTCGGGATATAGTTGATAAAAGGTACTTAGAATCGATATTTATAAGTAATGTCACTTAATCTTTGATATTTTCAAATATAAACTTAAGTTAAGTAATGAGCCCCAAAACTCATCCTCTGATATTTCAGACATCGAAATTCCTCGTAAACCTTCTAACACCGATGCAATATGCATGTTTAGTGGCGGACGTTATGCCTTGGATCGACGTGGCGAAATATGGATTAAATGCATCATATGCGAATTACGTGCTCATAGCGAGTGCACATCATGCGAAAAAGTGGATTATTTTTTTTTATTATTATTTCGACTTTATTACTCGTTAAACAGAAAATATAGTAGGGGAAAGGTGGGATAGTTGATCATCGGGGATACATGATCACGTCAGTTTTTTAATTAATATATTGGCAATTTGTGCCTGCTGTCACGTTATCGTGGTGATGTTTGCATTGTCGCAACACTTCATGTTGCAGTTTTCTTTCGGGAGCATAGAATAATGTAGTTAGTAGCTTCGACCTTATTTGCAGCCAAAAAGTAAATATTTCGGTCACCCTGATCTTCCTCCTTTTCGACTGAATGTTGCATTTTCAACGATTTAAAATATATTAAGTAAAAACAGCCATTTCTGGTCCATTAATGCTATTTATTGATTGATCTAAATATTTAAGGTAAGTTTAGTTTTTCACCTTTTTCAAATCGAGTGCTTTAAGGGATACTTGAACTGGTAAAAAAAACCCAGAAAAAACCATAGAACAGAATAATGAAACAGAAAAATACGGCAAAGAAAGTGAGAAGGAAAATCTTTTCTTCGTCATCATCTGAATTAGATGATATCTAACAATAAGTGAAATGTCTTTTAAGAATGCGTTTATGTTGTTTTATGTCATAGAGTTTTATGTCATTCGGTTTTATTTAAATTCGGAAAAAGCCGGAAAATATTTAAATTCAGTCATTAAAATTAGTTTTCACCTCTCAAATTTGTACAAGTATATTGAGAATACTCTAAGAATCGCAACTTAAGTAATTAAATAAAAACAAAGCAAACCATTATTATTATTTTAATAAAATAGCAAAACTGTGATCAACTATCCCACCTTTCCCCTACATAAGGAGAAAGTAAGATACGAGTAAAGGCGAGATTAACCATATGTGTGCGACTTTTGAGTATAAATAATAAAATATTCTTAATTCACTTATTTTTGCCAAAGGATTATTATTTATGATTTTTGTTAGGGGGCCATGTTGCCCTCACTTTTGTATTAGCGCCGAAAATGACATTTCTTCATAATATATGTTAAATTCAATTAAATTGTTTTTTTTCCTTCCACCTTTTATCACACACAACCTAATTAATTTACCTACATTTTAATACAAAATTTAAATCAATTTAAATTATTAATCCGATTTTAGGAAGCTATATAAAACTGGGCAGGCCATATTACCACCCCTTGCTCTAATAATAATTACTTTGCAATTATCATTTCAAAGTAGAAACAAAGAGTTCAGTTGTTTCAATTTTCGAAATTGTATCATATAATAATATCATAATATTGATGATGATGATAATAATAATAATTACTTTGAAATTATATTTTCAAAATCAAAACAAAGAATTTAGATATATCAATTTTCGAAAAAGTGAATGATTTGATACGAAAAATGCGGTTACGAAAACATCGTAGGTACGTACCCTCGATACGGCTGATCCGGAATGTTGAATGGGGAAACGAATTTCGCTATCGGTTTCAGAAATCAGGCGTATCGCGGCGTTCGGATTTTATCTCTGCGATTTTAAATGTCGCTGATTCCGCCGATAGTCGAAAGCGCCTTGGCTACTGTTACGCTAGATAACCTAGACTTTTTCCCTTTCTCGCTCTTTCATCGGCGCGATTGCGAGCCGCAGGCCCGTATCGGACGGAGCCTTGAAACGCGCGATACAGAGAAGGTGACACGATTCAATTCCGCCTCGATTCACGACGAATCGATAAGCTTTCTCATTCATTAGCCCGCTCCGCGGTTAATCAATAGAGCCCGGCATTGTTATCGCCGCCTCTATTTGTAAACCCTTGAAATTGATTTTGAAAACATGGCAGGAACAATCGAAGCGTGCCGTTGACGAGTGCAGCAACTCGCCAAACGTATTCCCATAAAAAACTTCGAAAAAAGTAAAAAAAATTCCGACAAGTACACGAAATAAAGAAGAAACACAAAAAACAGACGATAATAATAATTACGATGTAAAAAAAGATGTGAAATCAAAATGAGCTGCAAGTACATAGGTAAAGGTGCTTTACCGCACCGTTTATTAAATGTTGGATTATTTTATTTCTTTATTTACGGGAAGAAGCCTATTAAGAACATAATAAATTACAAAACGAGCTAGTTAATTGCGACAGAACTAGTTATTTAAAGAGATCCCCGGGTTATGATGGCAATTGATTAGATTTGAGGAGGAAAATGTGAAATTGTTTCTCGAAAAGCAGACTTCGCAATAGATCTTAGAAGCAACGAGGACGTGTTGTTATTCTATGTGCGTACGTCATTTCCTTCGAAGGGATAGGGTGACGTCGGTGACGTAAAACGCGACGTGGAACGTGATTTCCCGATATTCTTGCTGGAACGTATCGCTCCCCTGAATAATTCGAGCTACGTTCGAGATACGCGACAGCGATATTCATCGTATCGCGAAGATAGTTGGCATTGTTGGAGGCCGACGTGTTTTGCTTTCCTTTCGAGCTCGATAACGATAGAAATGCCGATAAAACGCGATAAAACGCGCTGCAATCGTCTAGAAAAACGTGGAAACTGAATTTTTCACAAATCTTTCCACGAGAATACGCTATTCTCTCTTCTTCCCAGCTGTGAAATAATCCTTCAGGTGTTATATTAATTAATAGGCTTAACGGGATACCGTAATCAGATTTTCTATTCAGTTCATTATGTAAAAGAAAAAAAATTGCTAAATAAATCTATGATTTTCATATGTACGAGATGGCATGTACATTTTTCAATAATAATATCCTCACAAATGACAAAAACAGTCGACTGTACTTATATGACAGTATCCACCATTTGCACTAACCCAAACAGCACACTTCGTGGCGGCAACGTTGCAGAATCGTTGCAGTAACCTTGCAGTGCAATGTCGATGTAACGTTGCTGCGACGTTGCCGTGCATAATTGCACGGGGCGGACATAGAATTATTGCTGCATAGTTGCATCAATGTTGCATCGCAACGCAACGGCAACGTTGCTGCAACAATTCTGCAACGTTACGGCAACATTTGGCAACGTTTCCACAGTGTTGGTGCAACGTTGCGCCAGTATTGCGGCAACGTTCCTGCAATGTTGCCGCAACTTTCCTGTAATGTTGCTGCAATGATCCTGCAATGTTGCGCAACGTTGCTTAACCTAAAATATTGAAACCAAAAATATTTCCGTTATTTTTAATGATACGAGAAAATGTCTAAGGAAACAAATGTTTGCTTCAGGGAGACAATTATTCTGACGGAGACGATTTTTTTTCTCAAAATTATATTTCCCGAAATTTCAAGATCATCAATGGTTTTTTTAAAGGGATGACGTATTTTCATTACTGTAACGTTATAGCCATTAAAAATACAAATTCAACCATGTATAATATGTTGTCCTTTTTGTCTAGCAATCATTTTTTTCCTGACACATTTTCTCGTATCATTAAACACAACGGAGATATTTTAAGCTTAAATGTTAGGTGACTCACCCTGTATATTTTAAGGTGTAGAATGACACAGGGTGGAAGGGTTACAAAACCCTAACGAAGGTTTTTGAATAATTTGAGTTTAAAGTATTACACGGTAGGAGTATAAGTTCGAATACGTTTGCCGTCTTATCAATCAGTGGTTGTAGCTACGGCAGTAAAATGTTCGCCTACGACGCTACAGGTCGCCGGTTCGAATCCCCTTGGGGGAAAAAAAATTTCTGTGAGAAAAAGTAATAAATACGGGCTTTTTTTGTACTTCTATGATTATTCTCTGCACACATTCAATATCGTCACGGACGTTATTTATATTTTTGCGGCAGTGCGATATGACAATACTGCCGCAAAAAATTGTGACATGTGTGAATCTCCCTATACATATATGTACCGGTGCGAAATCGCAACGACGCCGTATCGTTCGTCTTAATTCACCCCTAATCACCGATAATAAAATCGCAAAAAGATAACGTCACATATAAATTATTTAAATAATGGATCGAATAAAAGATACTTTAACTTTATTCGACATTCGAGGCTCGAATAATCCGGGTCAACTTTATTCGATACCTGACGAATAATTTTTTCAACTTTTATTCGACATCCGAAATTTTTATTTAAATACAAATTTCGCCCAACCAATCTTTTTCTCAATCAATTGACTTATCAGAAAATCCATTTCTCAGCAAATCGGCTTCACAGCAAATCTTCTCAGCAGATCGACTTCTAAACAAATTAAATTCTACGCCAATTGGCTTCCCAGGCAATCGACTGTTCATCAAATCAACTTTTCAGCGAATCTACTTCTCAGTCCACCTAAAAAACACTTGGCTCAGCTTAAAACTCCATTGAAATCGAAGCATCTCATAGCGTCCTCAGCGATTCCCTCACGTGTCACGAAATGAATCATCGCGCATCTACTTCGCTCAGCCTCTAAACCAACGTTCCACGGTGTCCGCCAAACACCTCTGCCCACAGGTTCAGTCACGTTCCCCTGAATCTTTGAACCCAGCTCCATCCACTATCAGACACGTTTTCAGCGGTGCTGCATCCGTCTCTCCTTACGTAACGCGCTGCGACCGGGCAATCAGCGCGTCGCGAAACGGCCCGCGACGATCGTGCGCGCGAAGACGTTCGGTGTCCTTGAGCGGCGTGTGCCCGGAATAATGAATCGATGGAGCGCGAACAGAGTCGTAAAAGGAGCGGCCCGAAGCTCGCTGGCTGGTTTCGATCATCGTCCGTGGCACCTCGGTCGCGCCTCCGTTCCGTCTGCCCGCTTCGAGGAAACGGTCCCAACACCGCCGCGGAACAGCCACGGAGTCGTTGCATTCTTCGCCTCTTTCACGGAAAAATACCGGCGCCGCGAGCGATCATCGCCGAGGAAAAAAATTCATCAAAGGCAAAGAGGGACGTTACGAAAGATATCCGCCTGGGACGCTCGACGGGCATCGCGGCGAATCCCGGTGCAAAGTCCACCCCGAGCATCGCCGGGAGTGGATTTCCTGCGGTCTCATTTGCAAATAAAAGTGGGTTCGTAGCGTCTCGGGTCCGGGGCGACTTGAGCGCCCTTCGGGCTCTGCATAAGGGAATTTTAAGCGACTCTATATTGGGGACGTTATCTCTGAGGATTTTAAGGGGGAACACCACTGTGACGGCCGGAAAAGTAAGTAATTTTTAAGAATTTTATTCAGGAATGATTTACAGTTTTCATAGAAAATGTTTGTTACCTACCTTTAGTACGCTGTCTTAAGAGACTATATAAAAAAAATAAATAGAAAAACATCCATAAATTTTAATATATTAATTAATCTTTTAGACTCCCACACGCGAGCTGGTCGAATGTGTAACTATGGAACAGCTGGTGCGAAATCAAATTTCTTTTTTTTTTTTTAAACTATATGAGTGTAGTTTCCGTTGTACGTACGGATTTTTTGATTGAAGACGAACTTTTTGAAATACCCTCGAAAAACTGTCCATCTTATTCGCGGATTTTCGAAACTTTTCTTCTAAAGCGCAGCATTTTTACAAAAATAATTTGTTTAAGAAATCGGTACTTACAACGGAAACTACACTCATATAGTTTATAAAAAAAAAAAGAAATTTATTTTTTTTGGTATAGTTTCTTAAGACAGCGTACTAAAGGTAGGTAATAAAAATTTTCTATGAAAACTGTGAATTATTTCTGAAAAAAAATTCTTAAAAATGGCTTACTTTTCCGGCCGTCACAGTGGTGTTCCCCCTCAAGGGAGTACAGTAGGTACGTTTTTCGTCGAAAAATTCGTTATGAATTTTTTTCTATATGAAAATCAGTAGCTAGAAAAGTGGGGTTTGTCGCAAATGAAAGATCGCTATTTGAAACCATGAAAATAATTTTTATTAAAAAATCAGCTACAGTCGCTCCAAACAGTGTCAATCTTTCATTTGCAACAAACCCCATCCCTCCAGCTTTTCATTTTCATATAGAAAAAAATTCATGAAGAAGGCTTCATTTTAATAAAAAATGACTATGCTCCCTTAAAGGATGCTCGAGTCAATAACGCGAATAGTTGATCCACTCGATGAGCCACCGTAAGTAACCACCGGTCGCCCGGCCGATTTTAAATGCCGCGGCGGAATTATCATAGCCGGCCTCAGAATGCGCAAGTGTTTCTAAACGACGCTGCGTTCCGCCTGCGGTCGTTCGGTCGCGACTTTACGCGGGCCTCGCGTTGGGTAACAGATATTCATAATATGCTAACGATCGAGCGTGTTTCCGATTCGCCGAGCCTATCGACCTATCCCACTGCTGCGCACGCTTCGAGGAATCACACTCGAATCTCTAATAAGAGACGTGACTTACGTGCTTCTGAAACCGATTCGATCCTCCTCGGTACGCGCGAGCCGGGACACCGTGGTTGCACCTCGCTGTTTTCGTTATTTTACGCGGCCGGACGATCCTCCGCGTCGCATTGTACGCAAAACGCTGGCGGAGGCCTGTAATCGAGCCTTACGAAGTGAATAGAATTGCTGCGCTCACAGGTAAGTGGAGCAAGGTGTAGCGAGGGCCGTGTGTGGAGCCAGGGGAGGGTGGGCTGCGCATGCGCAGCGTTATGCTTGGCGGACTTTTTAATTGTAATTGGAAGTTTTTATTGATGATCGATGGAGTGATTCGGTTTTCACTGTTTTTCAGTGTATCGGGGAGTTTAAGGAATGAAATCGGTTGCGGATAGGGTAAAGGACCCATGTACTGGACAGCCTCCTATTACCGAACACAATATTCATTTTCATGATTTATAAAATCCAGGCTATATAAATTAAAATTAATATCCTTATAATAACATTTGAAATTATAGTTTTTGTAAATAAATGAAGATTTTTATAATTAATGTAGGAAATTCTCGTTCTCGCAATTATCGACATTTAACCTTTTTCATTATCAAAATGGCTAAGCATCACTTACATTTAAGAGTCGATATAATAATAATTAAATTGATATAACGTACAAAAATGAATATGTGGTGATAGTACTAGGTTTAATTGATAATAAAAACTGCACATGGTGGTGATTTAATAATATTTTGAGAAATTAAAGCGAACCCGGGGATTGGGTCAAATTGTACGACATTTTCAATTACCGGTGATCGATATATGGGTCAATATTCGTGTTGATTCGATAGTTACCGGATGGTCGCGAACGTTCGAAGGATCTAACCTATTTTCGAATGGATCTAGATAATAAGAAAAGTAAACAATCGATTAATATAATTTTTTTTTTTTTTGTGTTTTATTTCACTATATTATGAACTATAAGAAAAGCATATAATATTTACAAAATAGCATTTGTACGCCGTGCAATATCTCCATTTAAAATGTCCTTTTTTTCCGGATGGCCAACTGGTGGGCCGGACTCCGGGAAATCGGATGAACTGTAACAAAACCCCCAAAAATGTCATAAAGTATAATATATTTCCTAGGCATTGACTATCCAACATTTCATTTTTTGCGAAAATTGCCAAAATGGCCGATGTTTGAAAAATAATGATTAATTTCGACAAAAAAGTGTGTGATCTTTTTGTTTATATTTTGTACAATGATTAATAAATTTTAAATGTTGGATCGTCACTGCCTAGGAAATATATTATAGTTTATTACATTTTTGGGGTTTTTGTTACAGTTCATCCGATTTGCCGGAATCCGGCCCACCAGTTGGCCATCCGAAAAAAAAGGACATTTTAAATGGAGACATTGCACGGCGTACAAATGCTATTTTGTAAATATTATATGCTTTTCTTATAGTTCATAATATAGCGAACTAAAACACAAAACCTTATATTAATCGATTGTTCACTTTTCTTATTATCGTCGTCTAAAAATCGTCTGCTTTCTTGGCCCGTTACTGTGTCCCAACCCCTTAAAGTAACAATATGAATGAACTTTTAAGAGAATTTTTAATATTAAAAATTTTATTGGCAGATCTGAATACGAGTAAAACTATAAGAAACTAATACAGTAAAGAGCATACAGCATACAGTTTGGTATTCCAAGGAGCACGTGATACGACAAAATTAAAAACAAATATAAGGACAAAAATCCTGGACCAGGATGTATTTTGACTACTGCTCGCAAAGATATTTTAGTTAAGTGAATAATGTAGGTATCTAGACAGTGTCCGGGACAGTGTCCGGTAGTTTGGGCACGGTAAATAGTTCTCAAACTTTAAGGGGGGAGCCCTATTTAGGACGCTAGGAATAAGGTGATTCTTGGGAATTTTTTTTCTAAGAAACTGTTATGCGGATCTTTTCCAAACTTTTAGGGTATTTTAGTTCACACTCAAACACTAAAAATTAATTTTTACGGTATAAAGTGTTCGGTAGAAATGAAGATATATGAACACGTTCGTTTGGACTCGCGCGCCGGAGTTGCAAATTGGCGATTGTAATGGTGGCCCCATTTCTTCCCTGAAATAAAAAAACCAAAGATTTTCTTATTTCTAGTACACTTACATTGTCGACGAACCTAAGACATTGATCAATAAATTGAATTGGACAACTCTTTTTCCATAAATAGTACGAAATATCTTGGGGCAGAATCGTAACTTTCTCTTTCAAGTCCCACCAATTTGCCAACTTTTAACTTTTTTATCGTTTATTAGGTTCATCTTAGCTTCATTTCTACCGAACACTTTGTAACGTAAAAATGAACTTTTATTGTTTGAATGTGAACTATAATACCCTGAAAGTTTGGAAACGATCCGATTAACAGTTTCTTAGAAAAAAAAATCCCAAGAATCACCTTATTCCTGGCGCCCTAAATAGGGCTTCCCTCTTAAGTGTGTCCGGTAATTACGACAAAATTTTGTTTTACATTTTTACTAATATCTCTTTAATATTTCATTATTTAATTAAATCAGAAAGTCCCGAACTTACGGAAATGCATAATAATCAGTTCAATGCAAAGAACTCCCAGAATATATGAAAACTTATGTTGAAGTTCTTAAATAACTTTCATGTCATCACTAAATGCCCGGTGCATGGGCCCTTTACCATAGTCCGATCGCGTCCCTTGGCGGAGCAAAACTCTGTTCTCTCTCTGCTACTCTCTCCTCAGCACGAGAACACCGCCGCTACGCTATCTTGGTGTTTGCCAACCCCGTTATCTCTCGGTTCCTCCGTCTTTGATCGCCCCTCTCGCTTATTCTGTCGGCCCTGCGCTCGGTCTCTCTCTCGTTCGTATTCCACCCTCCCTGTTCGTCATCGTTTCATCAACTCTGCTCCTGCCCGACCACCGAACGCAATCTACGATCATCGTTATGTGCTGTCGCGTCACATCCGGCCTGGCCGATCGCCCCTCGGCCGCCCCGCTCGTCGATCACGATGCTCTTCTCTTTTCGGTCTTCCCGCTGGGTCGCTGCCTCTTCGATCCGCGGCATCCAGCCTGCCAACCATCACCGTTTCGCTCTGATCTTCTCTGTGCGGTGGAGTCGAGCTGTGCTTGGGAATGTTTGAGCGAGCGGGCAGGGAAGTCGACTGGCTCAGAAGCCGATCTACTGAGGAATTAATCTGCTGAGGATTAGACAGGTGTGCTCAGTAATCGATTCGCTGAGGAGCTGATTCGCTGGGAAATTGATTTGCTTAGAAAATCTGGCGAGGAGTCGATTTGCTGAGAAGTCGATTTGCTTAGAAATCAATTTGCTGAGAAGACGATTGCCTGAGAAATTGATTAGTTGAGAATTCGATTTGCTGAGAAGTCGATGTTTAGAGGTATTTTTTTGGAAGATTTTGACGGAGATGTTGGGGTGTCCCTACTCCCTACGTGAGATTTTTCAAGCTGTTTCCCCCGAAACAATTTCACCTATTATTGTAGATTGTAGCAACAAAATTTTCATTGTTTCGTTTTAGGTACTCTGTCGTATAGTATTATTCAGTATACTATTCTCAACCCCTCTGAGACCTCCACAAACAATAGCCTCTTATTTCCTCCGACAAATAATGAAAAGAATTCTAAAATCCAAAATATTCGTGAACCATCGCTCTTTCACCGTTCACAGAATCCTCCAAGCTACCCAACTCCAAACAACCCCCGCAACCAATTCGGTAACCACCCTCTTCACCGCTCCACCTCTTGCTCTTCCCCATTCGAAGCCTTCCACCTTCCTGTTTCCCCCGTCCCCGTTCTGTCCCTTTTTTGTCAAAACACAAATGAACGCACACACGTGTCTCGAGTTCATCGTCTCCTCCTCCTCCCCCCGCCTCAGCCCCCTCCCTCGAAAATTACACGTTGGCGAGATCGAAGCGGTTTATTGCCACGGGGGTATCGTGTGTCGCGATCGTCTCGCGGAGATCCACCGGAAGTGGCAGGGACGTCGACACGAGAGGCTGTGATTGGCGAGCAGGGGATTCGATTCGGTTCAGGGTTCAACAGATCGGCCTCTCGGGCGAATTGTTATTTATTACCAGCCGGGGCCCAGCCGGCTGTGACACACGAGCGCCTCGACTTTTACTGCGGGCCGCGAATTATGCGCGCATAAACGAACCGTGAACGATCGATTGCGCAACACGGCGACGCAGAAGACGTCCCCCGGGCTCCTTCGATCACTGGCTATGGAAACGGGGCGCGCTCGGGCCCGTTAATGCCTTTCCCGTCGAAGCAGGTCACACGATATTTTTAATTAACCGATCGCCTGCCGCGATCCCGAAATGGGCATCGACGGGGCCAATAAATGTTTCCGTCGATGAAATACCGATCAACATTTCCCAGAATGAGCGTCACTGATTGGGTGAAAGGTGCTTGCGTGGGAGCGAGTACTCGACGGTGGTCAGTTCGCAGCAAAGCTCTATTGTAGAATCCTCAGAAAATTTGCACAAACATACTTGCAGACCAACGGGAACTTCAGAGAATTCTTCGAGAGTGAAGTCCCCGGTGCGCGTGCGCAGGGCGTAGTGGGGGAAGTGGGCGGAGCCACGGAACCTTTCACATCGCAGCACGAATTCTCCAGCGATACCTAACCCTAAATTCATAGTCTTGCGATGAAACTCACCTTCTGCGTGCGCATGCGCATTGGAAACGTCACTATTGCTCGCTGACACCTATTTCCCATGCACCACCACGTTTGATCGAGCGATCGATCGATAGTAGCGCGGATATCGCGGAGTGGCATTTAAAAAAAGGAGGAGCCGATTTTGTCGGGGTTTCGAAAGAGTTTTTCTGCGCTCTCTCTCTCTCTCTCTCTCTCTCTCTCTCTCTCTCTCTCTCTCTCTGGCAGGCTGACCCACATGGCTGCGCTCCTCTATCGCGTGGAACGGCGCACTCCTTATCAGCCAGAACACTTTTACGAATTGCCGCGATAAAGGCCAGACCGCGGCTATGACAGCGATACATGGCCGGGGAATCGAGGTGCGCGACCTCTGCGCCGAGTTAAGAACGAGAACCACGCGTTTCACTGTCTTTCCTTTTGCTCCTCGCCTCCTCTTCGATGTCTTCTTCGTCTTCTTCGCCGTGGCCTGTCTCCTTGCTCTTTTATTTCTCGCCGTTTCGTTTTCCTAGCGATCCCTTGCGTGCACGTGGACGGGAGGCGGCGATACCTTGCTGGGCCCACCTTTGGAAGTCAGTCGTCGCAGGTCTTGGGAGGTTGTGGGTATTGTGGAACGGTGATTTCTTCAGAGTAAAATTTGTTTTTGGTTAAAAGTTTGATTATGGTGTAGTAGCTGGTACTTCGTGTCGAAGTGTGCCATTTTGCCTTGCATTTTATTTTTATTCATTTATTTATAAACGGGAAAGTCCCATTAGTGTACAAAGAATATAAGTTGTAGTGGCAAAAGAAGCGATTTTTAGAAGATTGACCTCTAATAGTTTCTTTTTCATCCTGGACGGTGCTGTATAGGTAGTGGTGGTGCAAAGGATGTATTATTTTATTTTTTTTATTTATTATACTGAATATTCCTTTTTTGTGCGAAAGTTCACAAATTATTGTGAAGGAATAAGTGACAAATTAAACAGATGCTGTGTTGGTGGTTTTGATTATTCGTGATTGCACTCTGCAGGAAGTATACTCTATATAAATGAAACTCCAAAAAAGTTGAGTGTGTTACATAGCATATTTAAATAGGTATTGGCTAAGCAATTATGTTGGTATCACTAAATTATTCTAAGCAACCCTCAATTTATGAAATATAAATTTCCAAATACAATTCCTCCTAATGGAACTATTTTATTTCTGTTAACGTTCACAGTTTAAACTATATATCCTTTTTGGATTTCCCAATTTTACTAACTTATATTTTACTCCTCTTTAATAATTTCACATTGTCAAGCCTAAATATATTTTTAAAATATACTGGAGTTATTAGTGACTTCATTACATATTTGAAAAGCTGTTTTTCCATATTTCCACCGAAACCATTAAAAGTTGCCTTCACGACACGACATATTCTAAAACAATTTCTAATGGAAATGTAGGAAAAATAATTCTGCTTATAAAACTTATATTTTATAAATATTCTAATGAAAATGTAGGAAAAATAATTCTGCTTATAAAACTTATATTTTATAAAACATATATTTTACTCCTCTTTAATAATTTCACATTGTCAAGCCTAAATATATTTTTAACATATACTGGAGTTATTAGTGACTTTATTACATAATTGAAAATCTGTTTTTCCATATTTTCTTCGAAACCAAAAAAGTTGCTTTCACGACGCGACATATTCTAAATACAATTTCTAATGAAAATGTAGAAAAAACAATTCTGCATATAAAACTTATATTTTATAAAACATATATTTTACTCCTCTTTAATAATTTCACATTGTCAAGCCTAAATATATTTTTAACATATACTGGAGTTATTAGTGACTTTATTACATAATTGAAAATCTGTTTTTCCATATTTTCTTCGAAACCAAAAAAGTTGCCTTCACGACGCGACATATTCTAAAACAATTTCTAATGAAAATGTAGAAAAAATAATTCTGCATATAAAACTTATATTTTATAAAACATATATTTTACTCCTCTTTAATAATTTCACATTGTCAAGCCTAAATATATTTTTAACATATACTGGAGTTATTAGTGACTTCATTACATATTTGAAAAGCTGTTTTTCCATATTTCCACCGAAACCATTAAAAGTTGCCTTCACGACACGACATATTCTAAAACAATTTCTAATGAAAATGTAGGAAAAATAATTCTGCTTATAAAACTTATATTTTATAAAACTTATATTTATAAAACTTATATTTTACTCCTCTTTAATAATTTCACATTGTCAAGCCTAAATATATTTTTAACATAAACTGGAGTTATTAGTGACTTTATTACATAATTGAAAATCTGTTTTTCCATATTTTCTTCGAAACCAAAAAAGTTGCCTTCACGACGCGACATATTCTAAATACAATTTCTAATGAAAATGTAGAAAAAACAATTCTGCATATAAAACTTATATTTTATAAAACATATATTTTACTCCTCTTTAATAATTTCACATTGTCAAGCCTAAATATATTTTTAACATAAACTGGAGTTATTAGTGACTTTATTACATAATTGAAAATCTGTTTTTCCATATTTTCTTCGAAACCAAAAAAGTTGCCTTCACGACGCGACATATTCTAAAACAATTTCTAATGAAAATGTAGAAAAAATAATTCTGCATATAAAACTTATATTTTATAAAACATATATTTTACTCCTCTTTAATAATTTCACATTGTCAAGCCTAAATATATTTTTAACATATACTGGAGTTATTAGTGACTTCATTACATATTTGAAAAGCTGTTTTTCCATATTTCCACCGAAACCATTAAAAGTTGCCTTCACGACACGACATATTCTAAAACAATTTCTAATGAAAATGTAGGAAAAATAATTCTGCTTATAAAACTTATATTTTATAAAACTTATATTTATAAAACTTATATTTTACTCCTCTTTAATAATTTCACATTGTCAAGCCTAAATATATTTTTAACATAAACTGGAGTTATTAGTGACTTTATTACATAATTGAAAATCTGTTTTTCCATATTTTCTTCGAAACCAAAAAAGTTGCCTTCACGACGCGACATATTCTAAATACAATTTCTAATGAAAATGTAGAAAAAACAATTCTGCATATAAAACTTATATTTTATAAAACATATATTTTACTCCTCTTTAATAATTTCACATTGTCAAGCCTAAATATATTTTTAACATAAACTGGAGTTATTAGTGACTTTATTACATAATTGAAAATCTGTTTTTCCATATTTTCTTCGAAACCAAAAAAGTTGCCTTCACGACGCGACATATTCTAAAACAATTTCTGATGAAAATGAAGGAAAAATAATTCTGCGGGAGTCTTTCAGTCCCGTCAGTCTCCACGTCACCGGTTAAGGGTTAAAATGATCGAGCATTGCAAGACACCTAAAAGAGCTATCTATCCGAGGCTATAATGGCCCCGTATTCGTAGCCCCGTGAAAATTCGTAGGTACTCCAGAAGCAAGCCTCCATTTGCTCTCTCTTTTTCTTTTTCCCACTGCTCGCGTGGCTCGTCACCGCTCCTACGCTCGGCCGTTCTTTAACTCTCCTCTGGCCGTCCTTGAAGAGAAGGGAAGGGAACGTTGACCCCCTCGACCGTCCATCTGTCTGCTTGTCCGTCCGTCCATCCTCTTCGTTCGCCCGTACGTACAGCCGCTCGAACGTGGTTTCATTCAGAATGCGTTGCCAGCGAGATCGACGTTGATATATACCGAGACGAGGAATGATGCTGCAGAACATGGAACAACACCAACACTCCTCAGCCTTACCTTCCCCCCCCCCCCCACGATACACCGGGACACGGACGTCCCATTGGGGGCCCCTCGAGAAATATGGAATACAGGGACCGTTTCTGCACTGGGGGCATTGAGGGAACAGTGCCGTGAAAATTTCGCTTGCGACAATTTTATGTCAGATTTCAATTTATCAGCGAGAATTGAAGAGTCCTTGTGGAAAACACTGTAAGTGACGAAATTAAAAAAAAAAAGTGGTGGAGAGAAATGTTCTGCGTGACGATGGTAATATTTTACTATAGAGTTTGATTTTTTGCACTTAGGGGAGACCGGGGCAAGTTGATACAAGGGCCAGGTTGATACAGACGAATTATCTGGACACTGTATAAATGTAGCTCCTTGTGTGCGAGATATGCGAAGCTTGTTGTTCAATTCTTTACTACGATCTAGCGTACGGTCTAGAGAAAAAGTAAATAGGTAGTTGTGTTCACTTTCCAAACCGTCTTGAGACGGGATAGAGAATTTTATCACTCAAATTCATTGGGCATCGCATTGAGTCCTTTGGAGGTAAGGTAAATTACGTTTTGTTATTTTGTTTATACGCTCCACATCTTTTTATGGAGATGTTTGTACATAATGACTTCCTGTGGGGTAAGTTGATACGTTTTCTCTGGGGCCTGTTGATACAGTGTATCAATTTTCATCGAGTACTTTTAATTGCATTTTTCCTCTTATTTCTAGGAAAATGGTGCGAAATTATGTGAGAAAAACGAATGGCGACAAAATACCGCAAAATATTTTTCGAAAAACGTGTGTCGGTGTAGAAAAGGAGTCAATGTCGTTACGCCAAAGCGCGAAAATACACGGAATAGATAGTTAAGATAGTAATAGATAGTTATACGGTTAAGATACATTAATAAAAAGAAGCAAGCACCTCATTTTAAAGTGGGATATTCCAGACATCCGTCCTTTACTCATTAAACAGATATTTTACAGATGTATCAACATGCCCCGCAGTGGGGTAAGTTGATACATTTTACCTTCGTCCAAATAACATTTTCTCATTCATTTTGTATGTATTTTCTCAAGTTTTCATTTACAATATATTAAAGAAGAAGGACCAAAGTATATTTTAGCATATTTGTTATTAAGTAATTAATTCAAACAAAAATGAAAAAAATTGAAAACTGAAAAACATATCAACTTGCCCCGGTCTCCCCTACACTGTTTTCTACGAGGACTCTTCAATTATAGAAACTTCAATGGGGATTCTTTAATATAGGCACACTAACTTATTATTATTATTATTTATGCAGGCATTCATCCATCTTTGGATATAATCATTCCAAATTTCATTAGCTTTTATAACAAATGAAATTTGTGCACTTCCTTTAGGTCCTCGCAAAAATTATCCACTAAGAATCCAGCTAAATTTAGCCACAAACAGTAGCGGTATTATTGCATTACCACTGCAACTCATCCTCTAATGACAAATGAAATTAGTTGTATACCTCTCCGGCCTCTACAATCCTCACAAAAGTCACCCACCTAAACTTAACCAAAAACAGTAGTATCATAATTCCTTCCCATAAATTTTTAATACACTAATACATTCCAAACCGCATTACCATTGCAACTCGTTCACTAATCTATATCCATAAATTCCAAATACCACTGACTCACTGACTCACTCACTCACTCATCACAATTTCTCTGTAACCACTGATCCTACGACCCTGAAATTTGGTAGGTAGGCTCCTCTCAGCCCCTAGGTGCTCGCTAAGAAATCTTTTTAAAAACTCCCTCCCCTTCACCGAAAAAACATATATAACCCGTGGCAACGCCGGGAACTTTAAGATAACAACGAATAAAATTAGTACACCTCTCGGTCTCCACAATCCTCGCAAAAATCACCACCAAATCATCCACCTACACTTCGCCAAAAACAGTAGATGCTGTATAAAATAATCCTTGCGCAGATTCAAAACTAAAATTACGTTCATGTTAATGGGATCAAGCTGGATAACGTTTTGCCCTGATTAATTAATAGGTACCTATCTGCGATGTCAACGTCTTATAATTAAGGTCTTCATTGCAACTTCTTTTATTTTAGAATATAATATATAGTAATAACAGCAGTTAAATTGACGGAAAAAATTCTACTTATACAGAGAAAAGAAAGTGCAATAAAGCCCTTAAGTATAAAGCGTTGACATCGCAGACAGCTACCTAATAATTAATCAGAGCAAATAATTATTATAATAATAATTCCACTGCCAACATGAAATCCCCCAAACCCTTCACATTCTCCCCCGACCAGTGCTCTCTCAGCTGACTAACACCAGCTCCCACCGCGCCCCTCACCTCTCCCCCCCCCCCCCCCCAGTTCCATGGGCCTCGCGTCCCGCTCGGGCCCATCGCTACCGTACGCGGCTCCCTTAACGAGAGAAATTTCTTCGCGGCTCGGATGGATATCGCGTGTGGCGCATGTAGGCCGGGGCAATATGTTTACGCGCGTGAAACAGAGGTTTCCGGCCCGGCCCCGTGCTCCTCGTTGCCGCGCGTACACACGTCGAAAATAGTTTTTGAAAGTGTGCAGGGGGGCCAGGCCGCTCCACGAGGCACACACGCGCGCCCGTCGCCGGCTAGGGGGGCGGTGGGGGGGGGGGGGTGGTGGTGAGGGGCCGTGTGGGCCGTGCGGGCCGTGCGTGGGCTCGTATTTATATGGACGCGCGCGAATACGTAAACTTGCGCGTACGTGACCGCGCATTCGGTATCCGGATTTCTCTGCCCGTTGGATAATCGGGCCCCCAGCCGTCGCCGCCGCGAAATATTCGACCCGTCGCCTCGTATTTCGTCGACTCCGCGACGGGCCTCGCGTCGCTCTCTGTCATTACTTTGCATTTTTGATTCGCAGCACGGTCGAGTCTACGAGTGTTCGCTTCTACGGACGGGTTGCTGTTCTCGAGCTGGATTTCAGTGCTCTTTGGGACTTATTGGGGCTGGAATTTCTCGGGACTTTTGGTGGTGGTTGGTTTGAATTCGGGGGGGATTTTTTAATGCTCCTTGAGGTGTAATGCGGAGGGGGCTTCGATACTTTCAGACACCTGTCTGTAGAGAAGGAGGTGTGATTTTGTGTTGGTCTTTTTTTATGGTAAACGTTTAGGGTAAAGAGTACAATGGTTGGCCACTTAAGTAAGAGTGTCACATAAATAATGAATTATAAATGTGGATTTAGTAAATTTGAAATGGAAATCAATATAAATAAATAGGAAAACCCCTAATAATCTAAAAATAAATAGTTTTAAAAAAAATAATTAAGAATGTATAAAAATATACAAAAAATGTGTTTCTTACGAAGAAATATAATTATTGGCATGGTCAAGACAGTAATTGTCCAATCGGTTCGACAGTGGTTGCCCGCTATTTGATACATAATATAACCTAAAAGAAAATGTTACCTGATTTGGTGATAGAAATAAGATTGAAATTATTCAATAAAAATGGATATATTTTATTTAGTATGTATTTGTCTAGTTTGTTTCTGTTTTTAACAGGGGACTAATTACTGTTCCACCATTAACATGGTTAAAAGACAGTCACTGGCCGTCCGGCCAATTACTATTATTCAACATTATTCATATGACAGTAGTTGGCCCCCTGTATTTTTCATAATATATGTATAATTTTAACAAATAAATAATCCTTTTCCAAAGTTTCAACTTTTATTTATCGATATATACCGAATATGAGAGATATACATATCATAAATACATTAAACTATTCGCAAACTTTCAACTGTACTCTTATGGTTTTTTGGATTAAATCGCTGTAATTTCCAAGCTTCAAAGCCAAGTCATCCTATTTGCTTTTATATATAATCACAGTATATAATGAGTGGAGAAATATTGATTACATCCGAAGCAAGAAAGTACAAGGAATATGAATATGTTCATTGAAAAAAGGCATAACATTCTTTATATTAATTTATTTCTCAAAATAAGGACAATCACTGTCAGGTGGCCAACCACTGTACTCTTTACCCCTACAAGTTTTTGTTTTTCGAGGGAGCTTCGGTAGTTTTTAATAAGTTGAAGGAGGATGAAAAATGGGATATTTATATTATTGATATTTATATTATTTACGTTTTCGTAATCGGTTTGGTACTCGTTTTCGTCCATTGCATATTGGGAGAGTTTGTCGAATTTAATGCCACTGGATTTGACTTCAATGTCTTCGTAATTTAAGCATTAATCAAACGCGTGACTTCATTAAGGAAAGAGAAGACTGCAGCCTGAAAACAGGAAAACTGTCACGTTGACAGTATATTTAGCTTGCATTCTTATCACTTTTACGTGACTTCAAATGCAACGAAAGCATTAAACTGTCGCAGCGTTTGCAATCGTTTGATTAACTGAAAGAATTCGACTGCCTCGTTCTGTTCACCGATTAGCTGGAATAATTGAAATTCCGCTGCACTTGGGGTACCAACATTCGAGCAGACGAAGCTGGAATAAAATGGTGTCTCCTGAACACTCGCAATCAGCATATTTCCAGCCAGCAAATGATTTCACGTAACGCGAATGTGGTAATACCGGCTATAAATTTCCATTCCGCGAGTATCGCGCGCGCGATCACGCTGAAATTGCTAATGAACTTTTCTCCGGGGCCCTGACGCGTGTTGGGGAAAATCGTGAGTGGGAGTAAATTATACGAGCAGAAAACGAGCTTGTAACTTGAAGATTTCACATCTTCGAGTGGTAAAAATTAATACTCGATAAATTAGTGAAGTTAGTACCTAACATTGGAAAGAATATTAAATTCAGTAAACCAAAAGGGAGCGTGGGAGGAAGGAGAAACTTGAATTTTTATGCAATCTCTGTCTTATAAACATAATATGATACAACGAACAATTAGAAAGTGATAGTAATATTTTTAATCGACACTTTTAAAATGGTCACCCATTAAGTTTTCTTGTCTTATTTTTCTAAATTTTGATTCCACTAGATAAAAGATTTGATCGATCGATCGATTGATCTTCACACAGTATTGGATTGCGACGAGGCTACTTTCGTTAACGCGCGCGTAAAACGCTCCGTCGACGAGTGCGAAGGAGCGAGCCGCTCGAAGCACCCAAGACGACGACGAGTGGGTGGTTGGGCGAAGATATCCCGGCCATATGGTGTCCACATTCCATTTCTCGTGTGCCAGCTCTGCCCAGCAGCCAGTGAACCTCCCGCCTCGCGTAACGCGTGTAATTCTGCGTCTACGCCGAGGGGGGAAAAAAGCATCGTTGCTTTGACAGTAACCCACCAGTTTTTGCTGGTAACCCCGTCGATTCTTCGAGTAGCCCCCGGCCACCAGACACGGCTGCCACCGATCAACGCGATTTCGTTGGAACATTTCCAGGAACTCCGGACGCTCGAGGCTCCAGTCCTTGGAAGTTCCATAATTGGGTCTTCTAATGTTTTCCAGTATTCGTATTTGCCGTTCTCATTTATGATGTTCAAATCCTTGCCGTTCGAAACTTTGAAGCTGCCATCTTCGGATTTCCAAACGATAGAGCATACCTAGCGGAAGGCGCGCGGCAAATAAATGATTGATTATCTTCCTAAGGCGATCGGGTAGATACCCGTGAGGTTAATCACCGTCGTAAATCATACAAAGCCAGCCTTTTCTTCCTCTGAAAACGCGATACCTCCCCGAATGATTTTATTGCGCTTTAAATTTGAAACCGATGCCGGGGATAAAGGTAGCAGGACGTGCTGGTGTTGCAGGTACGGCGGGAACAGGTAACGCAAGGTGGCAGAAAACCGGAGACCGGGAAGGGAAGAACGGATCCTACGATACCCCCATTGTCTTCCCTTCCTCCCTTGCTATTGTGAGAAAATGACTAGATCCCCTCCCCTCGAGGGTTCCTCGAAATTTCTTTCTGCGACTCGGTGTCATCGTAAACGACCGTATCCGTGCCTCTCCGAGGGGCTTCGACCTAGGGATCGCTTACAGGGTTCGATATTCATAAAACTCGATTGTCTCGTACACGAGGATCCACTGGGCTTCTTATTTTTAAGCTCCGACCAGGTAGTAAAACAATTCTTGTATAATCTATTAACAACTAACCAGGTTCCTACGATATTTTAAGTTTCAATTTTCAATTATTATATTTCATAGATTGAATTCAAATTTACTTTTAGCTGCAGAAGCTTTCTGTGGAATTGCTTCTGTCATTTAGCGCCTCTAATTTAAGCTCGACCAGGTAGTAAAACAATTATTGTAGAATCTATTAACAACTAACCAGGTTCCTACGATATTTTAAGTTTCAATTTTCAATTATTATATTTCATAGATTGAATTCAAATTTACTTTTAGCTGCAGAAGCTTTCTGTGGAATTGCTTCTGTCATTTAGCGCCTCTAATTTAAGCTCGACCAGGTAGTAAAACAATTATTGTAGAATCTATTAACAACTAACCAGGTTCCTACGATATTTTAAGTTTCAATTTTCAATTATTATATTTCATAGATTGAATTCAAATTTCCTTTTAGCTGCAGAAGCTTTCTGTGGAATTGATTCTGTCATTTAGCGCCTCTAATTTAAGCTCGACCAGGTAGTAAAACAATTATTGTAGAATCTATTAACAACTAACCAGGTTCCTACGATATTTTAAGTTTCAATTTTCAATTATCATAGTTCATAGATTGAATTCAAATTTCCTTTTAGCTGCAGAAGCTTTCTGTGGAATTGCTTCTGTCATTTAGCGCTTCTAATTTAAGCTCGACCAGGTAGTAAAACAATTATTGTAGAATCTATTAACAACTAACCAGGTTCCTACGATATTTTAAGTTTCAATTTTCAATTATTATATTTCATAGATTGAATTCAAATTTACTTTTAGCTGCAGAAGCTTTCTGTGGAATTGATTCTGTCATTTAGCGCCTCTAATTTAAGCTCGACCAGGTAGTAAAACAATTATTGTAGAATCTATTAACAACTAACCAGGTTCCTACGATATTTTAAGTTTCAATTTTCAATTATCATATTTCATAGATTGAATTCAAATTTCCTTTTAGCTGCAGAAGCTTTCTGTGGAATTGCTTCTGTCATTTAGCGCCTCTAATTTAAGCTTGACCAGGTAGTAAAACAATTATTGTAGAATCTATTAACAACTAACCAGGTTCCTACGATATTTTAAGTTTCAATTTTCAATTATCATAGTTCATAGATTGAATTCAAATTTCCTTTTAGCTGCAGAAGCTTTCTGTGGAATTGCTTCTGTCATTTAGCGCCTCTAATTTAAGCTCGACCAGGTAGTAAAACAATTATTGTAGAATCTATTAACAACTAACCAGGTTCCTACGATATTTTAAGTTTCAATTTTCAATTATTATATTTCATAGATTGAATTCAAATTTACTTTTAGCTGCAGAAGCTTTCTGTGGAATTGCTTCTGTCATTTAGCGCCTCTAATTTAAGCTCGACCAGGTAGTAAAACAATTATTGTAGAATCTATTAACAACTAACCAGGTTCCTACGATATTTTAAGTTTCAATTTTCAATTATTATATTTCATAGATTGAATTCAAATTTCATTTTAGCTACAGAAGCTTTTTTTTTGGAATTCCTTCTGTCATAGAAGCAATCTTTCATTAAACACTGGCTACCCTAGTAGTTCATGGCCACTAATGCTACTATGCTTTACGATTAAATCTACACTTACATTCCAATCAAATATCTATATTTTCTCATAATTTTTTCTTGTATATTGCCACGAGAATATTCTCAAAATTAGTCCTAAGTTACTTGTGCCATTATACTCGGCCATGGTAACTTTTTCAAGCTCATCCCAGTTATACCAAACTTTGAAGCCCCCATCGTTGGAGTTCCAAATTTTGGAGTTCCAAATTTTGGAGTTCCCATCTGTAGAGTTCGCAAACTTCGAAGCTCCGATCTTTGGAGTTCCAAACATTGAAGCTCTCATCTTCACTTATACCAATATTATTGATCCACGTTACATAACAATTAATTTCTCTCTTTTCATTACTACTCTGGCCACTTTGCCACGAACGATAGTAGGTAGTCGAAACAGTAGCTACCGGCAACGCGTTGCGCTGGGAAGTCGAACACGGTGGCCGGCAAAGCATCTGTCGCGCCGTTTTCGCTGCGTGGGGCGCGCGCGCGTTCCCTGTCGGACGTGACAAAAAGCCGCAACATCCTGGAAAACAACGCCACAAATTAATACACGCTTCTTCATTTCCTTATTGTCGCTGCCACATAGTAGCCTGTTATTCTGCATCGCAACCAAGCGCGCCGCGCCCCTACGCCTCCTTCCTTCCATCCACACCTTATACTCCTTATAGCGAGCAATTTTATTAACAATGTATTCATTCCAAAACCCTATTTCTTCTCTGTACTTCAAGCAGGATAAAAAGCTAGAATTGGTGTGGCAGAGTAAGAGAGAAATGTATGAACGAACGGAACGGTAAATAAAGCTCTATCGTCGGCCACAATGTTAGAGCCTTGACTTTGTCGCGAAATAGACATCCCCGTTCGAAAGATAGCAGCGCGCTGCTTTTGCGGCGCATCGTGAGACCACTATAGCAGCCCCCGGTTAGACTCACGCGATCTTGACACAGCGAGAAGCAGAATTCTCATTAAAATAACTTCACGGAGCGCCTCTAATTTTACCTTAGCCGCGTGGACGAGCCTCGCGCGGCACGGCACGTTGAAAGAAAAATATTTTGGATCACTGTCAACTCCTCTCCCTCTCTCTCTTTTCCCTCGTGTAACGCCGGGTTCAACTGTTCTCCGCCCGGGGTTTCGGTTGCTTGAACCGCGGCGTTGAACGAAGAAGGCCTTGTTGCACGGGCGATCGCCTGAAAGCAGCCGAGGAGCTTTTCCCCGCGGGCCATTGTGTAATTGGCTTGGCTCGAGGCACGCGAGTCGCGTCTACCCTCTCGAGAATCGGAAACGCTCGAAATAAACTGTGGCCGCTTTGACGCGCTCGCTGACTCGCCGCGCGTACGCGCCGCTCGTTCCCGCGAGCGTGGCCAGTTCTTCGCTATTAGTCGAGCGCGCCCGACTTCGGCCGCCGTTCGCAATAAGAGGAGCTACTGTGTATTCGTGGTCCTCTCTTCGGCATCTGTGGAGTGTGATTTGGGTTAAAGTCGGCTAGGATATGCGGGTACTTGGATACTTGCGTGTTTCAATATTTCAGTAGGTACTATGGTATTTGAGGATTTCGAAAGGGGGGTTCTCGGATAATTAGATAGCGGGGGATGCGAGTACTCGGGTACTTAGGTATTCGGGCACGCGAGTACTTGGATAGTCAGGTATTTGAGTACTCAAGTACTTGGGTATTTAGGTATTTGAGTACTCGAGTACTTAGGTATTTGGATATTCGATTACTCGACTGCTCAGGTATTTGAGTATTCGAGTACTAAGATACCAAGGTATTTGAGTACTCGGAAGCTTAGATATTGGGGCGTGGGGATTCGCGGATACTTTGGTAGGTATTTGGATATTTGAGTAGGAACTCGGAAATGTAATTATTTAGGTATTTGAGTACTCGAGTACTTGGGTATTTAGGTATTTGAGTACTCGAGTACTTAGGTATTTAGGTATTTGAGTACTCGAGTACTTAGGTATTTGGATATTCGATTACTCGACTACTCAGGTATTTGAGTATTCGAGTACTAGGATACTAAGGTATTTGACTACTCGAGTACTTGAATATTTAGGTATTTGAGTACTCGAGTACTTAGGTATTTGGATATTCTATTATTCGACTACTCAGGTATTTGAGTATTCGAGTACTAGGATACTAAGGTATTTGAGTACTCGGAAGCTTAGATATTGGGGCGTGGGGGTTCTCGGATACTTAGGTAGGTATTTGGATATTTGAGTAGGAACTCGGAAATGTAATTATTTAGGTATTTGAGTACTCGAGTACTTGGGTATTTAGGTATTTGAGTACTCGAGTACTTAGGTATTTAGGTATTTGAGTACTCGAGTACTTAGGTATTTGGATATTCGATTACTCGACTACTCAGGTATTTGAGTATTCGAGTACTAGGATACTAAGGTATTTGAGTACTCGAGTACTTGAATATTTAGGTATTTGAGTACTCGAGTACTTAGGTATTTGGATATTCTATTATTCGACTACTCAGGTATTTGAGTATTCGAGTACTAGGATACTAAGGTATTTGAGTACTCGGAAGCTTAGATATTGGGGCGTGGGGGTTCTCGGATACTTAGGTAGGTATTTGGATATTTGAGTAGGAACTCGGAAATGTAGTTATTTAGGTATTTGAGTACTCGAAAACTTGGGGATTGGGCGCGCTGTTTTTCAGGTACTTAGCGGCTTAGGTATTTGCACACCTACTTCCTAGCTCTAGTACTCGTCCATGCAGGTACTCATTCGCTAGAGTATTTTGATACCTAACCGCAAGATTACTTGAGTACCTCGAAATATCAATACCTGTGTGCTTGGATAATTAAAAACATCGTGCCACAAGTGCTCGGGTAGTTACTCCAATACTCGTGGTACTTGGATACTGAAACTCCTGTGTATTTAAATACACAGTGTCCCAAGTCAAAGTTCTCCCAGAAAAGTCTGCACAAATGAAAGGGGAAGCCTGATCGCAAAGGTTTCCTTTCATCACCGTCCGTGGGTGTTGAATGGTTCTCGCCAGTATCTCAGCCGCGGATTCGAATTGATTTTATATAGAAATTTCTTAGCGCACAGATGTTTGCTCGGAGGCGAGCCAAGCCCTCGTCAAAGTTTACTCGGCTGTTCGCTCGCTGCTCGGCCGCTTCGCTTAGCGTTCCTGCGCGCTTGTCTTTCTACGCTTCAGTAGCGTGTCGCCGAATTCGCGGGGCCCCGTTCAGAACACGCGAGACCGATGGCTACATCCTCCTTTCCACATGAAAGCGTGCCATGATTACTTCAAGTCTCGCCACCAATTAATAATTCTGAAAATATGCGACGGAAAGCGCGCGCTCCGTAGAAGGTATACCACTCGAACACGAGCACGAAGGAGATCGTGCCGCGTGGTTCGAGGCAATTGTCAGCGATAAGCTTTCGCGATACAGCGTGTGCAGTTCGACACGGTATCGCTGCCGATGCGACGCGCGATACACCGAAAGAAATATTACACTTCGAACGAGCGATACCGACGTTTTATCAGCGCTATTTAGTTTTCGTGTGGCACTGCGGGGACCGCGATCCGGAAGTGCAGTGTTACGCAACTATATGGGATCTATCGTTGACACACGATCGGCCAGGTCCGCGCTTGCCAGATAACGCACGGTGTAATTCGCTAAACGCTAACCCGACTGCTCGCGCCAGATCCCAGACAGTTCCTATTCACATATGGTACGTTTATTTACACGGTCTACTCTATTTAAACTTTCCCGCACATTCCACAAACGCTCCTGCTCCATCTACACCTCTCCTTCGTATTTTGAAACAGAGTTCCCTAATAATATTCCCATAAGCAGCCATTTGCTCCCATTTCTCTATCAAAACTACGGCCCAAAATACTAAAACAACTTAAATTGGGAACGTTAATCCTCCGTCACACCATAGAGCCAAAAGGTAGGTTTTCCAATATACGACTGGACAACATAAAAACATTCAAATTCGATTTTCTCGGAAACGAAGCGCAATGTCGAAAAAGTTTATTCTTTTTTGTCGACTTATTTATTTGTTATAAGTCGAAAAGAAAGAGTAACTTTTTTCGCTATCGCGCTTGATTTCCGAGAAAATCGACTTTGAAGTGCTTAACGTCGCGTCCAGTCGCATAAGAAAATCTACCTTTATCCGCTCGAAAATCCGCGGGGCTGGTTGTTACGCTACTGGCATCTGTCGTGCGGATGTGTGTCGGTGATGGGGGGGGGGGTACGGGGTGAGTGGGAGCGACGTGGCTAGTTGCGCGACTGAGTGAACGAACCAGAACGCCTTCTCATCGGAGGGGGAAGGCCAGAGAAGGACGGCGCGCAGGCGCGAGCAAGAGAGAGGCAGCGGCGTAGAGCGAGAGGGGCGCGATGGTACGCGGGCGGACAGAGAGGGAGATGAATGAACGTGCGTACGCGGCAGAGGGAGAGAGAGAGAGAGACGCGGCGGCGACGGTCGACGGTGGGCGATGTGATTGAGAGAGACGGGCGATCGAATGAATGAACGGTGCACGACGAGGACAGAATTAATGAGTGGGATAAATATAGAAGCGTGTAACGCGGCAGAACGAGACAGCCTATCCCTTCCTCTCCGTCCGTTCTCTATCCGCGCCCTCTCTCGTCCTTTCCTTCGTTCGGCTCGGCTCGGCTCGTTCGTTCGCCCGACTGGCTTGCGCCAGTGGCATCGAGCGACGGCTGTTCCCCGTAGAGGCGAGGCCCGCACGAAACGGAACGAAAGGATGCCTCTCGTTCGACGCCGTAGTACGGTGCACGTTCGCGCAAACACTGGTACTGAATCAACGCCGCCGCGCGAACATGCTAGACCAACTTATTGATAGTATAGTACGCCCGAGGAACTCATTCAGCCGTGATCGCGCAGGCCGCCGAGTAGCCAGCTCTCTCGACTCGGCCGCGTAGGCAGTTGCTGTTTCTAAAGGCGGATACTCAGCGGAGCGGTGTTGGGCTCTTGTGTAGTAGGGCAGTGAGTGAGATATTCGCGGAAGATTGACATTGCTGGTGTCAATAATATATGGGTTATACCTATAGCTAGTTTTCTATGTATGCTGCGAGTTTGAAGCCTCGTTCACATTAGTCAAATTGTATTTCAAGGCGAGGAAAGTGGCAAGTCCACTTCACTTGAAACTTGAAAGAAACCTGAAAGGATAATTCAACTCGGGTGAAGAACTGGTTCACATTGGTACCTAATATAGTTTCACGTTACTTGAATTCAAGCGATTTGAAGGCATGTAACTTAGATAGTGTGAACGAGGCCTAAGGGGTATTGTACTGTGATGTGCGATTTTTTTTACCTTTTTCAAAATTTTTTTTTACGGATTCAATGAAAGTTTTTTATGCTGAACTTTTTACTGTATATTTAGTATATCTTGAAGTATGAATGAAAATTTTTTTGATTGAAAATATGAAATAAAGGTGGCACCACACCTCATGAAAGCCGACTACCTTGAAAGAATTTGCTCGATTTGCTGCCATGATTCTGGTCGTTCTGTTCATTCGAAACGAGAAAATCAGAAAGATTCTTAAATTATTCGGGCATTTTTTCCTAATTCTACTAGGGGCGATACCGACACATCTGCTGAAGATCTGTCTACAATATCGACCCCATCGGTCGAGCAGAATTTGAGATATCCTGGCAAACCGTTTCGAGAAAAATGCGTTTAAAGTTTTGCAAACAGTTCTAGTGAAAAAAGTTCTACTTATATACAACTAATCTGCCACGCCTGGTCCAAAGAGAACACCTTCCTCTTCCTCAAGGAAGTCTGGATGGGCCGATTTTTTCTCTCTCCGGCTGTCACAGTAGAATAACCCCTTAATGAGAAACAGAAATTCTATTTTGTTAAAGATCGTCTTCAACTGCCACAATGCCTTTTGCGGAGGCGCATATGAATGTTTCCACCGCTTTCCCAGCAACTATTTTTCTCTTATGGTCGTCCACGGTTGAGAATAACGGGTAGCTTAGCAATCGCGAAATCGATCGAGGATTTAGCGAGTATTGTTCGTGTATCTTGGTTTCCATAGGGGGAATATGCGAATTGCTTTGTTTCGTCTTAGCAACGCGTTTACTTTACTTGGAATATGAAATTTTTTTCTCGGCAGGTGTTCGACTTTCACAGTTTTTCCTTCCGTCTTAGAAATTCAACTGTGGAACAGTGATATAAGCTACGAAGTCGTTTAGGAGGAGCTGTTTCGAGGGAAATACTATCTGTATCGGTTTATCCTGTTTATTGAGGAAGGTGATTTTAAAATATGTGGTGAGCAGGACGAGTTGAACCAAAATCAGTTGGTTCCTTTTTAATCTTTCTAAAACACTCGGGGAATGTTTGTGAGCGTAAAGTGCTTCAAAATATGGTCAAAATTGGGGTTCGTACAAAACCCGATTTTTGAATAAACCAGTATTCGAATTCCACTATTCCCAAAAAATTGGTTGCATCGGTTTTCGAATTTTTATACACAAAAAATATAATTAAAACAGTAAAGAAATATTTATACTTATTTAAAAATAATTAATTTTTTTAAAAATATTTCTGGAATTACAAAAATATAACAAAATAAAATATACTGCCTACAAAACCAAATAAAAAAAAAAACTAAAATAACTAAGATCCATACAAAATTCTTCAATTACTGTTCTGTTTTTAATGTTAAGTAAAAAAAGCAATAATTTTATAAACAGTTTTCCCCGCAAGGTCCTCAATTTTTCTTTAACTTTTTGCGAATTTGTGAAAATGACTGTAAAAATGATTTTCACTCCTTTCGGAGGGGCTGTGGTTGCAAAATGCCCGCACGTCCCAGAAAAAAGATAACCATCAAAATATTCTGTGCAACCAGCGCGAACGCGACCTTCGAGTCGGCACTAACGGGAACACCCGTCACGATTGATCGCAACGACCGATCAATATTAACGACACAGCGACGTTTCAAATAATGGAGTAGGTACCGTAAACGTGTAAGGGAGAGATCGTGGCAGTATAGCCAAGCACGCGTGGTCGGTCGACTAAATATACCCGAAGAAAGATGCAACCCGATTACCTGATAAGCCTCGAGGCTCCTTCAATTCAAAAACAGCATCGTTATCAAATCCTAACAGTACTCCATTCATCCATAGGTTTTCCAATCCTACATCTGTCCAAAAAGTTTCATTAACCTTAGCTGGTGGCAATTTAAACGTTCAGCATACGTCGCGTGCGGAACTCCATTATTCGTATTTCTTACACATAGTCGTCGAACGCCTATGGGCGTTTTCCGCACACCCTGCGTACACTGACCAAACGCGTATCTGCGTCCATAGCGGCGAAATCGCCACGTAACATTTCACCCGACCCCTTTCGCCCACTGTCTAAAGTGCCTTTGGTACAGGAAGAACACGAGAGTACGCTCGAAATTCGATCAATAACTCGCTCCGCGTGGTACCGAGAACTCCCCCGGCGTCCAGCAACGGACGTTCGCGTCTCCTCGTCGAAAACCTTCTACATTACAATCATCCACGAGTTTCACTATCTTTTAAAGCTTCCAAGAGCTTCTTAATTCAAGGAATACCCCAAACTCACGCAGCAGACGTGCTTCAATACGCCCCGTGGTAGTCACTCGCGCCTCACTGAAAAGAAATTCCCACACCGTGTGCGCGCGGGTTGCGCGATGTGGAGCGACGTTCCGTCCGGGGAAGGGAAAAAAAAAAAGGGAAAAAATCGGCACGCAAGCATCGCCACCTCGAGGCGAGACGTCCGTCGGGCGTCACTGTCGCCGTGGCGACGCTGTCGGGCGGTATACACGGTGTGACGACATAGGTAATGTTTTCATTCAATCTAAAGCTTCAATGATAGCTTCCGCCCATTCATAAAAAGCTTCGTGTTGCGAACGAGTCGTTGGCCACGATATCGCCAGATGGCATACCGTGCACGGAACTCGACCGGCCCTCGTCCGACCCCACCCCCCCCCCACCCCTCTCCGTGTCCCCGCTTCCCCTCGCCTGACTGTCGCCATTCATGGCTTCCTTCCCACCTTCTCTCTTCCTGCTTTCCCTCCCCCCCTCCGCCGCCTCGTCCCACTGCCTCGCCGGTCGTTCCTTCTCTCCCTCCCTCACTCTTGCGTCCTGCGTCCCGCTGGCGCCCCCACTCCGTGGCCGCCGCCGTGCCGTCCAATCCTCGCCGCGCTCCCCCCACCGTCCCGCCGCGACTCGGCAGCTCGACTCGCTCGCGGCGAGTCCGTTGTCAGTCGTTTGCCAGCCGTCGTCACGTTCGCTCCGGCTTTTGACGTTTCCCCCGTATCGATCGGCGCCCATTCATCGGCCGTCGCGTGTCCGCGAGCCTCGCCTCGACCGTTGCCGCTCCTCGCCACGATCCTCGGGCGGATAAGACTACGCGTAGACGCCCGCTCTTGGGAACACAGCATCGTTGAGCGTTCCTGGAGCGAAAGACTTCCGGCGGAAGCGCGGCGCAAGTTCGAACGGAAGCCCCCGTCGAGTGTGGTGGAGTCTTGTTGGTGCGCGTGTGACGTGCGGCCGCACGGCGGAGAAGCGCTGTATGCCAGGCGGCGGATCCAGACCCCAGGAAGTATTAGCGGACGGGAAATGAGAGCGGGACGACGAGAGGGCGACGAGCAGCTGCCGTCCGGTGGAATTCGAGGACGTTCCTAGATCCGTTCGAACGGAATCGCCGTTCCGGAGCTGTGTCGCGGTTGTGCTGTGCGCGTGCGCGAAGCGAGAACGCCGGACACGCCTCCTACGAGGGATCACGTCGGCCCCGGCGTGGGCGAGCCCACGTTCTTTTCTGGATTTTCGCTAGTCCCATGAATTTTCAGTAAGTCCTCGCCACGGCGGCCTCTCTGCTTTCATTGATTAGATTTCCTCGGCGGTGAGAGCGTTTATTTTCGGGGTGGGTGACGGCAGTTAGATGATATTCTTAGCGGAAGTTACGGTTGCCCCGCGTATTTTCGAACTTGAGTCGATCTCGAAAGTGAAAGATTGAAGCCTGAGGAATTGTAAATTATTGTGACTGTGGCAGTGGGAATTTTTGGCTTGATGCTCGTATATTTACCTATTGTCGTTTCTTGAGTGAAGAAGGGTTAAGATGGTACACCGCATGCGGAAAAGGCCATGTAGGCGTTCGATTTGTGTGGGTAACTTTCAAATTTTAGTATTGGGAAAATTTTAATGGTGATATGTGTGATGCATGGAATGACGTGTTTTTGGGTTGTGGTATCGTTTGAACTGCAGTAGAGTTATCACTCTACTGAACGGAAGCACGTCCGGTCTTATCGCGGGGACTTCCGTCGCGAATTAAAGCGTAATCTGTACCGGAACGTCATTTAAAAATTATCATTTTTCGTGGAGATGACAGTTACGCCAACTTTATTTGGAACATCCTGTCGGAGATGTAAGTGGCTTTCCGACGAAAATTCTCTTGTGGGCACACTTCTGTTTCTGTATATTTGCAAATAGACATACCTATATTTTTTGAGAAATTCATTTACGCTAATATATGTTGTTAAATATTTATTTTGATATCACAAAGTAATGGAAATGTAATTTTAGAGAGATAGGAAATTGGGAATGCAAATATATATTAACATAGAAACATAGAGAAATATTTTTATCATACGTTAAATTTCCCTTCCTGTTATTGAAACTTGGAGTATTTCCGTGATCTTTCCTTATCGAAGGTGAGACAGGTGCAATTAATCCACGCACTGGCAGCTTATCGATTTCTCATTTCTGAAACAGTGAGTGTTAAAGATTGCCTACACGTGCAGCCGAATGCAAAAGAATTCCTCACAACAATTGGCGTTATTTATCGCACTTTCTTTTCCTTGAACATTCTATCGCGCAGATTTCAAAACATAAACGGTGAAATCGCGCGTCATTATCATTCTGCACGCGACAAAACAATGAGGAACGCTAAACGAACCTGAAACGTGATTGTACGCTAAACATTGGACGTATCATCATCATCATCATCATTATCGCCATCACCATCATCATCATCATCATCATCGCCACGCGGATATTAGCGTGGAACAATCATCGTGTCACAATTACGTGATTGGCAATCTTCTGCGAAACCCTCCTCGTTCCATATACCTACAGCGTGATTCACAAATTGATTCGTGACTTACCTTATCGTTACTCGGAAGGCACGCTTATTCAGCGGCTGACCTACGCGCGGATATCTCCTCTAGCGTGACAGAACGAATTCCTCGCGTGCACCAGGCACTTCCTTTCCCCTCTATCTACCGTTTTCAATGAAAATTCACCTCGTTCCGTCACTCTGTATATGTAGTAGAATCCTCGAACCTTGTATATTACTTCTTTTGGCCGTGTATGGTTAGTAGGGGAGCTTGTGGAGTAGGTATAGTGAATTATACATTTGTAGGTCTCTCACTTTGAGGTCTTTAACTTGGGGAGCTTCAACTTGAGCAACTCTAAATTCGGGAGCTTCCACTTGGAGGGCTTCGACTTGGGGAGCTTCAACTTGAGGAGCCCCAAATTGGGGAGCTCCATCTTGGAGAGCTCTAGCTTGGGGAGCTTCAACTTGAAGAGCTCTAGCTTGGGGAGCTCCAACTTGGAGAGCTCTAGCTTGGGGAGCTCCAACTTGGAGAGCTCTAGCTTGGGGAGCTCCAACTTGGAGAGCTCTAGCTTGGGGAGCTCCAACTTGGAGAGCTCTAGCTTGGGGAGCTCCAACTTGGAGAGCTCTAGCTTGGGGAGCTCCAACTTGGAGAGCTCTAGCTTGGGGAGCTCCAACTTGGAGAGCTCTAGCTTGGGGAGCTCCAACTTGGAGAGCTGTAGCTTGGGGAGCTCCAACTTGGAGAGCTGTAGCTTGGGGAGCTCCAACTTGGAGAAATCTAGCTTGGGGAGCTCCAACTTGGAGAGCTCTAGCTTGGAGAGCTCTAGCTTGGGGAGCTTCAACTTGAAGAGCTCTAGCTTGGGGAGCTCCAACTTGGAGAGTTCTAGCTTGGGGAGCTCCAAATTCGGGAGCTTCAACTTGGGGAACTCCCACTCAGGGATCTTTAAATTAGGGAACTTGAACCATAGGAAATTCCAACATAGGGATCTCCCACTTAGAGAACTCCAATTTAGAGATCTCCAACTTACGGATCTCTAACTTTCAGATCTTCAACTTGGGGTTTTTCAATTTTGAGACCTTCAGCTCTGAAATCTCGGGGTGGGGATCTCGAAATTTCAGACTTCCAGAAACCCATTAGCTAGTGGATCTCCATTATTGGACAACAATATACCGATGATAAAGGGAGAGTATCTGTCCTCGCGAGACGATAAAGAGCGAAGGAGATTCGGTGGACAGTACACCGGCTGCACAAGCTCACAGAACGTTCCCCTTATCTACGCTCGGCCGTATAGAACGGCTAAAAGCTCTGACCTATGGCAGTCGGTCGGGGCGATAGCTCGCGCATTCCTCTCCGAGTGCACCCTCTCTCTGAATGGACCGCCTGTTTCTTCACGAACACGCCCGTGCACTCGACACTCTGCAGCGTGTTGATTCGCTCGTTCCTTAGTTTGCGCGCGTTTCCATCGCGTATTGCGTGGCTTCACACGTGTTCAGACCGCGTGAGTCGCGTGTTCGCGCGCGCACACATCCTCTCGATTCTTACGCCACATACCACTCAAAAGTATCGTGCCAAAAATTCCGAACCCCCACGAACAGAATGTACTACCTTCTAATCACATTAAATTGAAAAAGAAGATATATTGTTTATGGTTGTTCCTTGATATGTTTAAGGTAACTGAAAGTTACAGTACGATGTGCAGTTTCGAGTATATCCCTGCCCTTTCTTGCCTACAATTCTTTTGGCGCAGAGATTCAAATACTTAGTCCAATCTACACCCTAAAATCCTCAAGTATTTAACCGTTCAAGTGCCACAGTGAGACTGAATATTCTCGGTTGGACATTGAAACTTTAAATTCTTCCAACTTCCTCTTGCCCACTTTTACTTCACCAAACCACATAATATAGTGACCTAGTGACGAAAGCCTTTTTACAACAGACATAGCGCCCCACCACTATCCCATTTCTCAAACTTAGCTCAATTGAGCTTTTAAGAAGCCGAACTGCTCAACTTCACAAACCAAACACTACACAATATTCATATTTCAAGATTTACAATTTTCGATCGCGAGCGTGGAATTCGGATTACCGAGTCTTCTTTGTACAAGGAAGATAATGTATTCCGTGGTTATCGATTGTGAGCGTGGAATTCGGATTACCGAGCCTCCGCTGTACAAGGAAGTTAATGTGTCCCGTGTTTCGCAAGCGTCGGGGCGCCTGCACGGTCGTACGAGCCTGGTTACCTACACAACGGATGCGTGTAGGACGCGCGATCGGTGTTGCGCGCGAACAAACGCCGTTTCTTCCAGTTCTGCAGGCCCCGGCCCGAGAGAGAGTGGGTCGGAGGCGCGTTGAACGGATTACGAGGCAGATTTAATGTCATCGGGTTTCCGTGCGTCCGCTGCTGTCCAATTACTCTCCCATCCTCGACGAATACGCGGTTTCCTGTTGCCTGCAGTCCAGACGTCTCCGCCCTCGACGCGCACAGGCTCGCGGGCACTCACGGATTTCTGTACGAAACGGAACAGTCGCTCGTCCAGACTACGCCTCTAGCCTCGCTATTAGCGCGCTATAACTGTAAAAGCTGGACAGTCGAATACTAAATCTGAAGATTGCACATAGAAATAAAAGTAACAGGATTGCTCTTAAAATCAAAGGATTTCTAATCCGGTTGAAAAGCTACCTACTCACCAATTTCGACGAGATTTCACTATGTTGTAGAAATTCACATTCTGAATAACTTTTTCCTTTGAAGAAAATCGCTGACGGCTCTAGTTTCCGGGATATTCGCAAAAATGTTTTTAACAAAGTAGCGATGGGTTCGAGTCGCTTCGAAATTAGAACAAATTTTACTTATTACTTGAAACTAGAAACTACATGACCTAACTGGACTACTAGGACTTCAAATAATTAAAAATCTCTTTACTCCTCCATATTTCTATATTACACTCAAACTTTTCGATAATCCCCGTTTAATATCTGTCTTCGTGTGACCTAGCTCCCACTACACTTATACCTTTCTGAACTCTCCAAAGCTGTTTCGAACTTTTCGAAGGTGCCGAAATTCTCGAACATTTTCAATTCTTTTTATTCCTTCAAAAATGCACCGTGCTAGACGTGTACAGCCCTGGCACGGATGCGTGGAGGACACGATCGGTCTCGGGCTGAACAAAACGCTCGGTTCTTCCACAACTGTGGGCGCTTCGAGTGGGCCGGTGACCACTGAATCAAGAGGCCCCGGTGCACACACAGGCCAGGGGCGCCCACTCGCACCGTGCTCGCCCACGTATAGAGACCAAACCTACCTCGAAGCCGCCACGTAGGTAGTGTGGCTCGTTCACGGCATCCTTCGCGACTCCGTCGAGGTGTTATCCCGAATATCCCTTTCGATTTTCCCCATTCACCTCCCCTCTCGCGCTTCAACTAGACTTTGCCTGAGGAGACTTGGTAGACTATCCCGTTTCTTCGAGATCGTGGGAGATGGTTGGTATCGCTGGATCGATTTCAATGAAATTTCTAGTTCCGTATGTTTGAATGGTAGCACGTTGAATAGTTAGCACGAATGCTAGGTTTGAGAAGAGAAACGATGACATAGAAAGAGGAGATTCTGTAGTTATCTGTTTTATCAGGTGTAGGTTATCTAAAAGAGGATGGCTTAATTGGCACAGTGATGGTTAAATGAAAGTTTAAATTGTAAATGATAAGGGAAGCGAGGTAGCTTCATTAGAATTATGTATATCTTGAAAGTATGTAGCTGAAAAGAAACACAAAGAAGCTAAAACTGTAAAAATGTAAATGTGCTCAGTTGATAATTTGAATTTGAAATCGAATTTTTAAATTTTTTAAAATTCAGTTTTGCAGCAGAAAATTCTGAAAAATCACAGATACGTACGCCAATGGGTGGACTGTCTCTGATTTTTTTTTTATAATTTTCTTTTCAATAGAACAAAAGTAATGGAGCTTAAACTGCAAATCACGTTTGACCCCGTAACTACCCTAGTAGTAGGGGAATCTGGTTAATACTTGGCAGAAAAAGTTTTCTTTGAAAAATCAATTTGGTTTGGGGGATCTTTTTACCACACTTATTCGGCTATACCCCTTATGTCCCACTAAAAATATGAATTTTGGAACTTTCTTTTGACCACTACTGTAGCAAATGGTAAATATTTTTCTGATCAACTGATATACTGCTGACCAACTCATTTCCCGTTTTTGTGTCACTGCATAATTTGATAAAAAAAAGTCTCAAGCATAAATGTATTATGCTGCACATTTCACGTAAAACTACGGTTATGGCTCTGACCCCATCCGACACAAGAAGTTCGGTTACCCGAAGATTCTGACTTTTTTTAAACTGTGCAGATTTGCAGAGGACTTCAATAGAAATATCAGAAGAAAAAAAATTTTCGGCCCATTTTCGGATTTTCAGGGTGAGAACCCCCCCCCCCCCCCCAAGGTTAATGAGTGTGTTCCTATTTTTCAATATACCTTAGGAATTATATATAAAAAATATGCTATACACAAAATAATTAATGGTTTTTTGTGCTGTATAAAACTATGTAATCAAATTGTTTTAAAATTTGTGGTGGGGAACATTTCCCCGTTTAAATTGTAAATGTTAAACAATTTGATTACACAATTTTATAGGTTATAAAAAGCCGTTATGTTTTCATTGTAATAATTTTTCTATATCTACTATAGTTTTCAAGATAAGTATACAGGAAAGTAGGAAATCACACATTCACTTTTAAGGGTTTTTTCACCCTGCAGAACCGAATATGGGTACAAACGAAAAATTGCCTGATACTTCTATTGAGGTCCTATACAATCCTGCACAGTTTCAAAAAAGTCGGAATGTTCGGATAATCGAACTTCCCTTGTAAGTAAATTTTGCGCGCTTCCGTGTCACCTTTCCAGTTCCTGAGTACAATCATTTGCAAAATGTCAAAAAAGCAGGACGCAAAATACAGGGTGAAATCACGCGCCTCGCTGAGTTTCGTGATTTTCGATACTCGAATCAGCGGAGCCATACAATGTTGCGCACTAAGCAGCGATCAATCTCGAGTTCTGCATTTCTAATCAGATCTTTGCAAAAGTGACGCCAATCGATTCCTCATGTTTTTTCGATGAAATTGGCCCTAGGAACGACATAATTCGAACCATAATTAAGGAAATTACATGAAAAATTGATTTGCATAATGTAAAATTAACTTCGTTAAAAATAGTTCGATTTACATAACATTTGGTATGATTTTCATCGAAAAAACCTAAGGAATCCATTGGTGTCACTGCCATAGTGATTCGATGAAGAAAATAAAGAATTTCATTTTTCCCATAAGCTGTAAATCATTCGTGAACAACCGGCGAAGATGAAACGGGCACCGCACTGCGTCGATCTGAAATCAAACGAAATCTCGGTCATTTTCGCCACGCTGTCAGCTCGCTCAGAGTCAACTGATAATAACGGTTCATATAGTTTTAGATGCAGTGTTCCTTGCTCTATCTAGCGCTATAAAAACCATCTCTCTATCTCTTTCCATTTGCGAGCAGTAACGGCGCAACAGGGTTGCATATCTCGTGACATCCTAGTGTTAATTCCGGCCCCCATAGCCTTTGCATACCTATATACTGCGGGAAAGACGTAGTTCTACGTGAAAAAACTGCCTAAATGAAAGGAAAGATTGGTAACGTATTGTGTACCTTTTCAGGTGGGGATGAAGCGCGTGTCGCGAGGGCGAGAGGAAGCGGACGCGGAGCATTACCGAGCACCATCCTCGCTAATGGAACGCCCTTGTCGAGAGTGCCACCACCTCGCGCGGGCTGGGCAGTGCGGATCAACGAGGCGACACTCACTACCCCAACTCAGTCAACTAATCGTCAGCAGCATCAACAGCACCAGCAACCCCACCAGCAGCAGCATCTCCATCCGTCGAGTCCAGGCACACCGAGAGCCGTCGAACAATGGGCTAGCGAGCGGGCACCGTCGGGTTTGTCGGTTCGCGGTTCCACATCGCCGTCATCCACGCCAGGATCATCAGCAGCAAGAGCAACGGGACCAACTGGGCCAGCAGCGATCCTCTCGCCGTCGTCGTCTCTCGGCCGACACCGCGGAGGAGGAGAAGGAGGAGGAGGAGGAGGTGGCGGAGGGCCAGAGGTCAGTTCTGGTGTCCGTTTTCCAAACGATTGGCAGGGGGAGGAAGAGCTGGAGGCGAAGAAGAAGGAGGAGCGACGGATGCGTCGCGTGGTGGACGCAGCGGCGCGTTACCAAGCCGAGAATCTCGAACTGAGACCCGGTCAGCCGATGTCGCAGAACAATGCGATACAGCCGCACTCGCGGCCACCATCCTCGCAGGCGAGCGGAATCGCAGCAGGGAGCGCCCTCGACGGCACCGCTGAAGCCGTCCCCAGCAGCCCGGACGACGGGGACGCGCATCCGGCCACCGCTCTTCACCAACCCGCCATCCAATCATCCCGCGTGCACGACCATAATCGCCCCTTCCCGCCTCCACGATTGCCCGCCGTGCACGTGACCGCGTCGCAACCAATCGCCGCCAATCCCTCGCCCTCGTTGTCCATCAGCGCCACCGCCGTCACCCAGACGACCCCGTCGAACCCCCGACCGCTGGTTACGGCGCCGCTGAGCCCTCTGTCGAGCACCTTCAGGAGCAGGCCGAGGAACGTGGACACGAGCGACGCGAGCAACGCGAACAACCCCCGAGGACCGCTGCCGAACGAGACCCCGCCGAGGAGTCCCATAGGCGAGGTGAGCCTGACGGTGCCACGGCCGGACGGCGAGAGGACCATCAACGAGTACGTGGAGGCGCCGTTCAAGCACTGCTGCCTGAACCAGGAGCGTCGCCTCGAAGAGGAGAAGCGCGGCTCGACCGACTGTCCCAAGATCGACCGCAGGCACCAGCGCCAGAAGGGGTTGGATGTGGCGGCGACTCATCACCGCCAGCACGCGGCGAGGAACCAGCAGGCGTTCCGGGGAGGCGCGAACGCAGCGCCAACGAACGCAGCGCCGTCCGCGGCCACCAGCGGCCCCGCGAGCACCGTGACGAAGCAGCCGGTCTCGTTCACCAAGGAGCCGGCTAACAGCCCCGCGTCGAGGGCCTACGACCCGGCAGGCCTCTCGATCATGTGCAATTTCTGCGGCAGGTGCAGGTGCGAGTCGTGCAGGGAGCCGCCCCCGTTGCCCAGCAAGTGGTTGTGCGACAACAAGTGCTTCTGCTCCGCGGACACGATCCTCGACTACGCGTCATGCCTGTGCTGCGTCAAGGGACTGTTCTACCATTGCGCGGACGGTGGCGGCGGCGCGGGCGGCATAGACGGCGAGGCAGCCGGCAGCTGCGCCGACGAGCCGTGCTCGTGCACGGGCAACAGGAGGGCGCCCCGGTGGGCCTGCCTGGCCGCCCTCACCCTGGTAATGCCCTGCCTCCTCTGCTACTGGCCCCTCAAGGGCTGCGTGGCGGTGTGCGAGCTCTGCTACGCCCGGCACGCCGCGCAGGGCTGCAGGTGCAGCCCGAACTCCCTCGGCAACCCAGCCGGCGGCAGGCACCACCCGATCGCCAACGACATCGGGGACTCGAGGGACCCGGAGAAGAGGCTGCTCGACCCGGTCACCCCGGAGTTCTGATGGGACCGGCCAGCAGGCGGCGCGGAGTTAGGTTGGAACGCTCGGGGTACGAACTGTTCTCTTCTATGGGGGTGTTGTTAACGTTTAGGGTGCGCCGAGCGAGTGAGGCGGAACACTGGTGGGCGGGGGGGGGGGGGGCGAGCGGGAGTGGAATCGCATCAAGTACAAGCAGTTGCATTTAAGTCGATCGAACGCGATGTTTTTGCGTTCAAGTCCGAGGACGTTCGAGTTTGTACGTCTGACGTGTCGCGAGTGTTTTATTATTTATTATTTTCTCTTCCATGCGCGCGCGTTCCAGAGAGAAAGCTGAGTGTGAGAGAGAGAGAGAGAGAGAGAGAGAGAGAGAGGGGGGGGTGAGTGTGGGAGATTGAAGCATGAGGGATGCACCAGTGCTAGGTTTTGGACGAGAAGGGAGCAGCGAATGGCGGAGAAGGGGCGAGAAAGTGGACGATAAAAGGTACGCGTGCCACGCACAGACACATACCACTTACGTATAGATAGGTCTGTGGAGGTGTACCGAGCGACAGCGAGGGTCGGCGGAGGAAGGGTAGTGCTTCGATAGTAGATCGTTCGACAAGCCTCCAAACTAGTTCGTCGCCGCGCCGCACGCCCGCGGCGAACGCCTATCCGTCGCGCGTGCGCGTTGCAGGCCCCGTTTGCTGCTCGGTGCACCTGCACACGGTAAAACATATAAATAGTACGCGCACACACGGAGAACGAGCGAACCGAGAGTGAATGGTCCAGGGAAGGGGAGAAAGTAAATAGAAGAATCGTTAAAGTATATCGAATTCGAGCACGCAAATACGTGTGCATGCACTCGTGTACCTAGTGTGAGTGCGTGTATGTATGTGTACAGGGTGGTCGCGTTGCTAGCGACCATCGATCCTCTTTCGAACGAGTAGTTGCGGGAGAAAAGGGGGAAAAAAATTCAATACTGAATCTGACTATAATATTTCGTGAAAGTAATTGCGAGGGACAATTGAACGACACGTGACAAGATTGGGTTCAAGGTCACTCGAGATTCGAACCGAGACTTGCAGTAGGTGTCTTCTATATACAGGGAGTCCCAAAACTCGTGGACCAACGCAGATGTCGACTTTTTTTACACGACCTCTTCGAGAAAATCGTTCGCCATTTTTCATCCCCGATCTTGCGCGACCTTGAGCGTTGTCGAGCCAATTTAATATATCGCGACCCCAAAATCCTCGTTTCACGAGAGGCGCCGCCGGGCAGCGACAACGCGAGCACCCTGTACACGCGCATAGGATATATAGACATGTATATTGTATATTACATTTGTATAAAGAGGAAAAACTTTTCTACGGTTAATTTATTCGTGGCTGCGTCGCCGAGCAAAACTATAGGGACTGATCGCACGGAGGGGCGAGCACGTTCGATCCGAGAGAGACAGGAGCGAAAGAATTGTAGCGTGCACGAGTGTCCGAAGGGAGTTTCGAGTCGATTACTTTGGTGTGCCGTTTTTCGGTCACCTCGATCTAGAAAAAGCGCACGAATCGAGGAATAATAAATAGAAAGGGAATGGAGGGGTGGGGGGGGCGAGGGTGAGAGGCAAAGAGAGGGGCAGATAGAAGTGGATGGAGGGGGAAGGAAAAAGAAAATGCTCTGGAAAGAAGCATTGTCCGTCGTTTCCGAGCGTTTTCCTCCCGCACGGTGGATACATGTACGCGCGCCTTTATGCTCGTTAACGCTCGAGCATGTATCGAGCGTAGCGGTATAGTATACGGCGGATCGAGATATCGAGATAACGCACGCGTGGTTAGGCTCCGCGTGAGACCGAGAAGGCGTCCGTAATAAAGAATGAACGGGGGAGCTCGCGCGCGCGCTTGAGCGTGTGAAGCGTGGGTGTGCGTACGGGGACGGCGAGAAATGCGGGCGGATAGATCGAGAGGACTGAATATCGTCGTAGGAGAAAGACATCGGGCTACTCGCGCGAAATCTTGTCGGTCGCTGTTGCGCTTATATTGGTGGAGGGGGTACAGTGAACTTGCGAGGTAAATTAAAGAATGCCAAATCGACTATGCGTGGTGAGTGTTTGAACACGAGGACGTTCGGGGTAGTTCGAAGGCGTCGAGGATTTGAAATGCCCTGTATACAGGCCCACAAGGTATAAATGCGCCAACATTCCCTCTTCAGGACGCCCCGAGGGGTTCGCTTGCGTTTCTTCCACGGTTCTTAGCCGCGGAACGCGTCCACCGATTTCCCGACATTTGAAACTACCTGTACAAGGGACGCAAAATATAAACGAACAGCATGTAACATTCATTCCAGCACGTCTCAAATTCTCTTCTGTGCCTTTCGCCATCTCTAGACCTCCAGATTTTGATATTTGGAGCAGCCTGTACACAAGATCCCGATTCGCAGATCCGTCATTATCACTCACCATGCCTCGTTCCCGATCTTCTTGCACTTGAACCGCCCTGTACGCCGGCACGAGCAAACACTCGCGTTATCCGCTACAGCGCGTCCCAAAAGTCCGCCACCATCCCCTCCCCCGCTCGAGCGCAGCGCACGTTCGAGACTCGTTTCCATGTTTCAATTCTTTTCACTTTTTTTTCTTCAGTATTATCTAGTCGTATGCGAGCGTTAGTAATATTGTTTCGCGAAACGGGACGGAGAGTGGTACGCGCGCGCGCGCGCTCGTGCATATGTGTCTGTGTATGCGTGTATGTGGTTCACGCAGCTCGCGAGTAGCGAAGGAAGGAAACGCTTGTCGGGCTCCTTAACGAACGCGGAGCGGGTAATCGTTTTCCTCGTTAGTCCGGGCCGGATTTTTGGCATAATTAACGCTTTCGTGGCGCTGCGGGCGCGGCGTTTAATTGCACGGTAACAGCACTTCCCACGCGAGGGCGAGAAGGTGCGCGCGTTAACCTCCCGCGGAGCGCACTCCGCCTGGAATTCAATTACTCCGCTCGCGATCGTAGCAGCTGAAGACGGTGCGGTAGCTGGAAGCGGTACCAGCGGGCCGTAAACTCGGTGGGCGTTAAAGTGAACATGTTTCGAAGCTAGGCGGAAACATGAGAAGATAAACACTCAGAGTCGCTACGTCAGTCGATGCTTTTATTTACGTGCCGGCTATACCTACCGTTTCCAGTTTCTGCAACAGGGAGACGATTGCGCCGCGTGGGCAGGGGTGGGAATCGTAATTGAGATAATTAGTTCCTCGAAACCTGGAGGGATCTTGCGAATTGCACGCTTTGGTTGGTTTAATTCGAATATGGGGGTGGTTCGTCGCGGATTTTTTGAAGGCAAGTTTTTAGAGCCGGTTTTGATATTGTGGGGGTAGTTGTGCAAATTTTAGTGTTCTTGATGAGATCCTAGGAACAGCCGACGTGAATCTTTCTGGAGTGGATGAAACGATTACTTAACTCGACTTTAAGGAGAGGAATTCGCTCGGAAACTAGGAGAAACGGTTTTTCTTCCGATGGCTCGCTCGACTTCGTTCCCCGCGAAGAGGGTGGCGAGAACCGCGAAGAAACGGAGCGCTCAGACGTTCACTGCCACGTGTCGCGGGTGAGAGGAGCGTAGCAGGGTACAGTCAATGGAAAGAATATAGCGAGACACTCGAGGCACTTCCGAGTGGCGTGTAAAGTGGCGCCCTCGAGTTTGCAAGCCACCAAAAGAGTGTTTCGCTCAGCGGGCTCAATACACTTGTTGTTCATCTTGGTGTTCCAGGCCTTTGACACTTGAAACTTTCAAAACTGTGAAAACGCAAGTCTGGATAGTTTTTTATATCCACTGGCCAAGGGACCATTCGTTTTCATCCCCTATTCCTTCTACATCACTATATTTCGTCCACTGTTTATACTTAATTTCTTCCACTTCTTATCACCAATTCAGTGGCGGATTAAACAGGGGGCCGATGAGCATTTGCTTTTTCGGATTCAGCACAGAAGGCCCCATCTTGAAAAAAATTATATTTTCATCCAAACTATAATTTTTTCTGTACTATTAGACTTGGCCCGTTTTTAGTAAACAACCTCTTTCTTTCCCCCAAAAAAATGAGCCCCTCAAAAAGTTTGTCACCTGGGACTTTTTCCTTAAATCCGCCACTGTATTAGACCTGAAACCCCTCTCCACCTCAGCGACCAAAACTACAACCCTTCGCCTCCAATACTCAGGCCTGCTACAGTCTTCTGCTACCCTTAAAAGCTTCCACGACCCCACGATACTCCTTCCACTCACGGATGTACAGCGTTTCCCCAGCATTTCCGCCACTCCACCTCTCGCTTTTAAATCTCTCTAGACGTGTGCTGTCGATCGAGTGGCCTTTTACGAAACAGCGCGAATATTATCCTTGACTGAAAATAGTTTCACGTAAGGGGGTGGCGCGAAGCTCGACGATACCCGTTTCTGAAATTGTTCCGACTCGACGAATCTCCGCGAACATCCGTTTGAGCTTCCCCATAGTCTCCCACTGGTCTTTTTTTTCCAACAACGGTTCGCCAGTGGGATAATATCGCAAGGTGTTAGAAAAATCGAGGGACCAAAAAAGGGGATGTTCGTCGAGATTCAAAAACCGCGCGAAGAGGTTGAATGAGAAACCGACCGCCAGAATGTTATCAGGATGCCGTATCGTGCGCGATTGATCCCCGTCGATGTGACTTCCGCATACCTATGTACGCGTCGTACGTGTGAGAGCGTGTGTGCGCGCGCGCGTGTCTCGCCAAGCGATGGAAAGTAAGTTTTTATTAATATTAACTCTATTACGCTCTGTATATGTCTTGTAAATATATATATACATATATATATAAATATTATATATACATACACGCATACATACGTATATATATATATATTTATGCATTTTCTGTTTAACATATTGGATGGCAGTAGCTTTCGAGAAACGGCTGGGATAGCGTCTTCTGTGTCGTTTCGATCCTAACATTCATTTACAATTCTCCGCCCGGCAACGCGAAGGGGCAACGGGCACGCGTGTCGATTTAATTCGTCGATCTTTTTTTTCCCCTTTTCTTTTCCATTTTTTACTTCATCCATCCGGTCGCTTCTTTTTTCACGGGGAGTGGGAACAGTTTCGCCGACTGGACCGGCTCGTCTAGCTCTTTGACTGCTGCGGACCGTACGCGCGCATTATCGGCGATCGGTAGAGCCCGTGCGTTGAACGCTCATCGGCGTTCAGCATGCACGTTTAAGGGATATAGCGGGAGGGTTCCCGCACGTGGCTTGCGCTCAGAGTTCCAGTATCGGTAATCATACGGTGAACGAGTTATCTCGGGTCATCCAATTTCAAAATCGATTAGGGGGACAATCAATCCTAACAAATATACATATTAGTCAGACGAGGTTAGAAATAGCCACGTGGTTCGGCCAATATCATCGCGAAGGGGAGAGAACTAGAAAGTCACTAGAAAAATGATGAAAGGAAAGGCGAGAAGAATGATCGATCCTCCGAAAACGCAAAAAGTGGACGCAAAAGGCACAGGTTTCAGGTGAAAAAATAAAAAAACAGATACACGCGCACCTCCCACACACCTTCAGGATCTTAAAATCTTTGCAGCCTCACTAGCGCGGAGAAGAAATAGGAAGGGAAAGAACGAGAGAGAGAGAGAGAGTGAGAGTGCGAGTGAATGGCGTATAAAAAACGATGAAACGAGAAAAACGTCCCCAGATTCGGTATATTAACCTCCCCTCCAACCCCTCAGAACCCCCCCCACCCCCACCCCCACCCCCCACGAACCCCTCATGGACGACCGATACAAATTCGCCTCAAACTGAACGCGTTTCTACGTTTGATAATAATGTCATTATTATTAATATTAATATATGTGTATATGTATCCGCAACGACGAGGAGCAGAGGAGCGGTTGTGGTGGGAGGAGAGGCAAAAGAACGGAACAGAACTCAGAAATTCCATTTAATTTCCGGTTGATGCGAATTCGTTTACGTCCATAGGAATGCGTTGACGCACATGTTGTTATCTAATTGTTAGTAGATTCAGGTTTATACCGGCAAATTGTTAATAAAGTTAGTAAGCAAATACCTAACGGCGGCTCGATTATTCTTTTCACGGGGGACGGAAGCAGCAGGAGCGGCGCTCGCGAGACCTGGTTGGATCCCATCTTCTCGGGCGTTTTGCTTTCGTGCTTTCAGCGGGAGCAAGCAGAAGCGGAGGAAAGGTGGAGTGTTCCTGGCCTTCGAGATTCAGAGGGACTTTAGTGCCTGCAAATACCTATCACCTGCTCGTCGGTTCTGCAATAATTTTTTCTTCACCGATTCATTAGCAGTCTCTAAAATTCAAGGCTCGATAAATTTTTCAATGTTTCGCTCCCACGGTTCCGGTGGAACAAGCAGGAGCGGAGGTAAGGGGCAAGCACCACGTGCTCGTCGATTCTGCAACCATGTATTTGCTGATTCAGCAATTAATTCAGAAAACTCACTAGTGCTCTCTAAAACTCACTGACACTCCCGAAAAAGGTACCTCTAATAATCGAGCACACCTAACTTTCGAAACAAGAGAATCGCATAGAAGAACAGTATACACGTAGCTTTCTCTAGGGACTTCCGGTCGGCAGGGAACCAGAAACGAAGGTTCTGCGTGTTAGCTAGAATACAGTATCAAAAAGGAAAAGAAACGTACGTTCCGCCATCTGTTTCATTTGCTCGTGACCGATTCGTGACGGTTCGAGTTAATCAAGAAGAAGAAGAAGAAGAAGAAGAAGAAGAAGAAGAAGAAGAGGAAGAAAGTGAAGACGAAGAGGATGACGCTGAAGATGGGCTGTGGCCGATGGTTGTTGGGGGGGGGGTGAGAGGGGGGGGGGGGGTGAGAGGATGGATAGTGGAGGGAGGGATGACGAGCCGAAAATAAGAAGAGAGCAAAGTGGCAGGCTGGCTGGTCCAGTGTTGTCACGTGACCGGAAGTGGCCTCTTCCCCACCCTTCGACTCCACCTTCGATGCCGAGACCTGTACAACGATCTTCCCCCCCCCCCCCCCTCCACCCCACCCCCCACCTCCCCCTCTTTCCCTCTTCCTGCGGCTTCATCCGGTTAGCGATGGCCATTCAATTCCCTACGAGTTGCGAGTTTTCGTGCGACTCGGCTGCATCAAGGTGCCTCGAATTAGCGATGGGATCAACTGTGCTATTCTTTTTTTTTTCTTCTTTCTTTATCAGCGTTTAATAATAATTGGATGGAGGACATCCTTTGAATTTCAATTCAATAATAACGATTTTAGGCATTGACAGTAAAAACGGAGTAACTCACGTTGAAAATAAATATTTTTCCTATTTCCGAGCTCACAGAAATATATTCAATCAGGCAGGTCCAGTAAATAATGAATCTCGTTCGGGGAGGGGCAATAAATAGTGAAACAAATTTCGGTATATTAGATCTTACGTATAATTAGATATACAGAAAAATCTGTACACAACGCGGAATTTTTTCAGAATTTGATTTATTTTTATTTTGTAATAACTTAATTTAATTTTGGACGAACGGTTAATTTATTATTTTTTTATTAGGAGGGGGGCAAGCGCCCACCCCTGGCCCACCTTGGCTACGCCCATGGTAGCAACAACTTTTTCAGATTTTCCTCATGATGAAAATAAATAACCCTTCCATCGCGACCACTCGAGGGTTATTTAGTGTTGTGGAACCTAACTCCAAAATCAAAGAATTGACGTAAAGGTAAAACATACGCAGAAGAAGCTAGAACTGAAAAGTAATAGCCAGGAATAAAGTGGACTCATAATAGTAAAATAGTAATAGGTACACAGAAGACCTCAAAAATCGAAAAGCCGAAATATTCTAACGCTATTGAAAACTTTTTACTATGGGTCCATATTGACCCAGCCACCCGCGTGGTCACACGAACGGTCCTCCGTCCAAGGGTTAGAAGAAGAGAGGGACGGCAATGAACGAATTACAGACGTACGCCAATAACGTCATATCTGTCGATTTGTTAGCTGGGAAAGAAACATTTTCGCAGTTAAGAGGGGAAGGTTGGTATTGGATGGAGAGGGGGCATTTTGTTAAATCATACACGTGATAGCCCTTGTAATACCTACTATGATAGTATTACGATTTGGTTCAAGGTTGAAAATTTAGTATTTAACCCTTTCAGTACGGAGGTTGAATCGCTTGACGTATATCGCGTGCGGAAATCCTCCAGTCTCATTTATTCGCTGTACTCGCTGAACGCCGATGTGCGTTACCCGCACGGACTATACGTGTTCATCGTATTCGGAGGGGTAAACGCGCACATGTAATTTTGTGGGAAATAAAGACGAATTATTATTATTATTATTATTATTAGAGGTTACAAAGTCGATGTGTTGAAGTCCAGTGGTGTTGGCTAATAAATTTATTTATTTATTTATTTAATTTTACTCCATTGTTTATAATATGAAACACGAAATACATTACGGCACACGAGATTATAAACCGCTAAAACACCAGAAACAAAATAAAAATTAATCGATAACGACAGTATAGCAAAAACAAGTATGGAATAAGTAACTGGACAATTAAACTTCTAAAAGAAATTATCATATCCTACTATAGTGAACTCTAAACAATTCAGACCTAAGCACATTGATGCTCCGTGCAATATTATTTAAATAATTTACAATCTTTTTGTGCACCTTGCAATTAGAGGGTATTCGATAGTAACGATCAGTTACAATCGAATATTACTTACCTACCATCAAACGCCAGTTGAAATCGAAGACGCTTGAAACCCCGTTGCATGAGTCTCTGATTCAGGATTACATACTCCATTGATTAGGATTTATACAAAAACGGACTTTTGAAAAAACCTGTTTTCAAATTCCCCTATTCACAAAAAACAGTGCAACCAGTTTTCGAATTTCCACGAAAAAAATATAATTAACCGTTCGTGGTCACACCTTCTTATAATCACAAATTAGTAATATCTTGAGTTACCATTTTCGTATTTTTTAATCTTTTAACTTTTCAGTGGTTTAAACTGTACATTCGTAATACTTATACAATCATGGTCTAATAGTCTTTTTCTGGAAATGTAAATTTTGATATGATAAAATTTGTAGGTAGTTGAAAATGAACGATTTTCCACGGCTGTGGGGAAAAAAGTGATTTTTAATTTTTTTTTATATTTTTTTTGTGATAAATTTCCTTTGGAAGTCGTAAAGGCGCCACATTTTAACACGAAAATTGCTCTTGAGGTGCGATACACCCCGCGTCAACACGAAGGATTAAAATAGTAAATAGATGTTTGTACTTATTTTAAAAATTTTCAATTTTTTTTAATATTCGTGGAATTACAAAATATAACAAAATAAAATATACTCTATCTATACAAAATCAAATAAATAAAAAAAATTAAAATAACCAACATCCGTACAAATCCGTACAATTTTTTAGTACATTTAATATTTATGGATCTACAAAAATATAACACAATAAACACTGCATGCAAAACCAAATAAAAAAAAACTAAAATAACGAAAATACGTACAAAATATAAATTATAAATCTTTATTTCATTTAGTATTTTTCTTCAGAAAGTATGAACTCGTGATATTTTTTTAGTAATAAAAACGATTAATATTAATAATAATAATAATAATAATAATAATGATATTGCAGTGCGTTACTCCTATTACTATTTAAGGACCACCTCGATGCTTAATAAGACTAAGAATTGTTCCAATCAGAAGTACATGAAAAGATTCAAGAATTAGGGTAATTTAATCGTTAGAGATGCATTGTAGGTTCTATTTGATTTTTTGAAAGTATCGTTGATCGGTTCGAAAATGATCGCGCGCGAGTCGAGGCCGTCACTACCTCCGGTTACTTATGCCCCCCTCCCCGCCGGAGCGAGCGCATCAACGAGGGAAGATTGGCCTGGCTTGGCTTTGCCTCGGCTCGCCTTGCCTCGGACGGGCTCGTTGAGCCGCGTTCAGAGAAGTCAACGCTACCGGACGCGTCCTTTAACCCTTTCCCCCGCCTCAAACTAGTTTTCTCCCTAATACAATGTACGTGTGTCTATACACCACGATAATTTCATACTACAAATTAACTGGGCAACGATACACGTGGTACTCATTCCGGTGCCGCGGGAGAGGGGCTCGAGCGGACCTGTTGCTGGAAGAGTGGGGGGCGCACCGTTGAAAATCTGTTCATTCAGCAATAGAATTTAGATACAGTGTGATCACTGATTATATACAAAATAGATGTAAAACTTGTCAGAGTAACTAAATGGAAAGTTACGGTAAACGGGGGCTATGGAAGCAACCCATTCTGAGTTACAAATTACTTTCGTTCTATATGTAGTAATGAGTTAATTTACTTTCCGTGCCAGTTTGTTCCGTTAATTGACAGTCGGGTGTGGGAAAGAAAGAAGCCTGAGTGTTGAATAAAAAGTGTTTCGTTGCAAGCCGAGAAATAGGAATACCCCGATGCTAGATCACCAGCCAAACCTCCGAACTAGTTCATCGCATAGAATTATATCCGCATAGAATTCATGGTGCGCAGGGAATCCAACTGTCAACCAGTTGGAGATACAAAAGATTATTTTAAATAAAAATGTATACAAATTTTTATTTCAAATAATTGTTTACCCATCTCTGCTTTCAACCTCACTATTGCCCGTTACACTGGGGTAATTATGGGAGAAAAGCGTTCAAACATAATTCTTCGATTTTCACAAATTCATAAATTCAAACATTTTTTTCTTTCAAATACTTTGCCACTAACAACTTTACCATTTTTGGTAATGCCTTCTTTACCAGTATTTCTCCTAATTCTTTTCATATTTTCCGCATAATTAAGTATATTACACGTTTCCTTTTTTTTTTCTCTTGCCCCACATCTAACGTTAATACCAGTGGCACACCTAGGGGGGGGGGGGGGGCCCTGGCGCCTCCCAAAGAAAAAGGAAAAAGAAGATTAATGTACCCACCACTGAAGTAATTCGAGAGCTCTGTATATAGAAAATAAAACTGAGTTTTATTCTTTAAATAAATTTTTATTATCACCTAATGAACTTTTCTAAATTTGCATTAAAAATATTTGTATCCCTTGAACTGGGACCCCCCCCCAAGATTAAATCCTGACTGCGCCACTGGTGTCTCCTACGGTGACCTTGAGGGGCCACCAGATTCTGTCGGAGCTGTAGAGCGTAGCAGATGGGGAGAAGCGAGGAGTACAGCCGACGAAAGATGTTTTTCTGAAGTGATCCCCAGTGGCATGCGTTAACGCTCGATACATTCCCATAACGATGCGATCGTTAATGGAGGAACAGTCGTAAAAGCGGGCAGATAAGGCCGCGCGTGACACGGGTGACACGAAGGGAAGGCAGCTTGTCACGCTACACGGGGACCGGCCGTAAACAGAGGGGCGGGACAAAGGGCCGATTGTGAGGCTGCGACGCCAGCCGAATCTCGCACTGAATCCGGTCTATCCGCCGGCGACCGTTTCCTCCGTGCCTCCCTGGGCACCATACTCCGGAAGTGCCCCATCAGCCGGAGCCATCGACGATCGAACGCGACGTTCTACGCGGGATTCGTTCGTTAGAGCTTTTCCAAACCTGTTCCAGGCAAACGAGTTTAAGAAGCTGAATTTTAAACAGAGATATGGGTTTAAAGCCACCGATGGAAGGAAGTTGATCGAACGATGGGACCGACCGCGGACAGGTGGCAAACCGTCGCGTGATGCTTAGGAAATTGGTCTACGATCTTTTCTTGCCAAAAGAGCCTTCTCTTTCTGAGCAGCTAGATTGTGAGAGATCGGGGCTAGATGACTGATGAGGTTAATTCAATAGTTCCCTCTAATTGTTGTATTATAGAGAAAATAAAATGGTCCCCTGATTCGCGATATTGAAGCATATGAACGACTACTTAGCTCGCCATTTAATCTGTCTAGAGAATAAAAATTGCAAAAAGATCGGCGGGAAGTAAATGTTTTTATTCTGACTATTTATGAATTTTTGTCCACTAAGTAGAGGTGCTATAAAAGGGATATTTTTATTTAGCGGCCATTTTTGATAATATTATGATTGGAATTTAAAACACATGTCCATTAACAGAAAGTATGTTCATTGGTCTCCAATAAAAATATCTTGCAAACTCATTATGTAATCATAACAGAAAATAAAAAAATCTGCGATTTTCAAATAAGTCGATTGGATTTTGTGGAAATGTGTGTTTTGCCATAACCCCGGTTTCCTCTAATTCTCAACTGAAGAGTATCTGGGTTCTTCATTCCAGGAATTAGAAATTCTTTTTCGAATCAAGGGCTTCCGCAGACTTTTTTCCAGTAGCAGGGAGGCAACTTTGAGAAACAATCAAGTTGACAGGCACGCGATTGGTTGTTTCATTGGACCCATTTTGAAGTGTCAATTTCATTAAACATTTAAAAATTAAAATTAAAAATATTCTCTTTGTTAGCATGAACTTAATGAAGACTATTTTCTTAGTTTTCAAAAATAACTGTCTGCCCCCCCCCCCCCTCCTCTCGAATGGCGCTCAGTGATTTTCGAAAAGGGTACATTTCTACATACAACATTTTTCAATAACCGCAAAAAACTGTGGTAGGTACGTAAGTTTATTAAACAGAATTACTTTCCTTTTTTATTAATGCACGTACATTTTATTGTTCCATCTGGTAGCGGTAATGTTTTAAATTATTTAAAAAAAAATTTTGGAAATAAGCCCTTCTGATGGAAACTATAAAAAATAAGCCCTTTTGTATGAAACCATTTGGAAATCAGCCAAATCTATGTATATATATCCTCTGTCTCATTTACAAAATATAATAAAATGTTTATGGTTACGTTACTTTGCCACATTTGATTCTAAAGACACCATGCTAGTGGTCTCTTTTTTATATTAATTTATCTAAGCTTGGGTAACTCCATGGAATTAAGTTCATCAGACAAACTTAGAAATAGGTAAGACCTTTCGTATGAAACATGTATTTTCACTTCAATTTTTCAAAAAGGAATTAAACATATTTTGTAGTATTCCGCGCCACTGAGGGAGTTTAACATTCTTAAAGCGGTGCCATGAAAATTTGCCTCAAGGTGAAAAACGAAAATATGCCCTATTGAAAAATCACTGTTCATCTATAAACACAGTAGGGTAAACCAACCAGTAATTGACCGCATACCAGTGAATGACCATTAGGCAAAGAAATGTCAATTATAAATTTAAAAATATTATATGTTTATAAATGGAGTGTTGCAATTTTAATATCCCATATTTTTAGTTACGCGTATTAAGCAAACATTAACAAGTATAATTCTTATTAAAAGTATACAGTCATTTACTGGACTTCTACACGTTTTGCATTTTATAATCGTTTTTTTTTTAAATTACGATAAGAATAAGTAATTATTTTTATAGAAATTTCAAGCCAAATAAATTTAAATGCAATTTCAACAGTTGTTTTGTTGTTATACATAAATATATTCAAGTATTAATCTCAATGGTCCATCAATTCAACAATTCTGTCATTCACTGGTTGGTTTACCCTAGCTATATTCCAATTAGATAATATTTAACATCCACTTTCGTTGACATTCCTAATCCATTCTTGTTTATGAAACTTTGCCATTTCCTTGACCGTCCACGTCTGAAGCACGCTTCCGACCATCCCTGCAGCTTCGAAGCCACAGCCGCCTCGAAATCCCACCGAAAGGAGAATCTCTTCAGCACTCGCCAGTCCAATAGAGGCAGCCATTGTGCCAGCAAGTCGTTCGCCAAGTGCATCGTCCCGGAAACGCAAAAATACCGATGCAATAACGCGCGCCCCGTGGAAAGAGTACGGAGAGATTGATAGGGCGATGTTCGCTGAACGCCCGCGATATTCCCAGAACCGCGTGATATTTCTAGTGTCTCGTTCCGCGAACATCCTATTGATCCCGCGCTGCTAGGTGAGACGGGGACGGAGCCGCGGCTGGTCGATAAACTTCGCCGGGAAACGATCGAGCATCGACTCCGGGAATCTCGAATTCCCTGAAATTCCGAATGGTAACGTTCGCGTGGGGTTTTCGCGAGCTTGGTCGGCCCGCGCGGAATTAAGCGCGCGATTTTTCGAGGGTCCCGTCGCGGGAATTTATCGCCGCGCGAGGATCGCGGAGGAGGCAAGGTCACGGGGAGAGAAACAGAGATCCGCGGGAGAAGCATCGGTTACGGCTGTGGTAGATATGATTTACGATCTAGCAGGGCAGATTAAGCCACGTTATACGCATACACGCTGCACGGAAATTTATTGGCTTCGAGGGGAGAGGGGGATTTGAATGATCGAGGCCGCGGAGCGGAGATCCAATCGAGTGGACGCGAAAAACGCGGGAAAGGATGCAGGATTGGGATTGGTTTTTGTAGGAAATCGACGCGCGAGCGGATATTGGAGAGATCGAGGTCCTTCGGTGTTTGATTTTTAGATAGTTTAAGGGTGATTCTTAAATTAGGTAAGGGTGATTTTGGCGATTTTTTACGCCCTCCTTCGCCCAGTATAAAAATTCGTATGGATTTATATTTCACCCTCCTCCACCTCCCTCTTCCGAACATAATGTTTTTTATATTGCATTTTTTCAGTTATTAAAATTCTTTTGAAAATTCTTTTGAAAATTCTTTATCATAATTCATTTAACCCGGTTTTGCGAGTATGGCGAAATATTCCTTTTTAGGCCACACATCTTGAAAATTAGGTTAAAATATATTACGTAAGGCGTTACCTGACTCCCTTTCTCCCCTTTGTAAGAAAACATAAGAAATTCGCGACTCCCTCCCTAAAAAAAGCCTTACGTAATTTAAGGACGAGTTTGCTAACCCCACCCGTAGAAAATCTTATCGCCGCCTGTTGTTTATCTAGCAATAGGATTGACACTCAGTATAACTTGCAGATACATCGTCTGCATTCAGTATAAAAAAAATAAGTTGGTTTATTAATATTTTTCGTCGTATACTGTTGAGTAACTTTAATGATCGTATAGATCTATCTTGTTTGAGATCTGATAAAGAGTGGTACAATCGATGTTACTTTTTACTGGGGGTCCATGAACACCCCACGTGAATACTTGTATTTTAAAAGTTCACGTGTACACTGTCGGGTTTAGCGTGGTGTAAGGTGCTGTTTGCAGGAACGTGGATTTAAGAGTGTACCGAGCAATAGTGAGGTTTGTGGGAGGAGTCGACCGGAGGGAGTGGGGAGGAGGAGGTCCGTGGGAGGTCCTTGCTAACCAATCACTTCATAGTACCGCCTCCATGGTGGATCCTAAATAGTAACTCCACTTATCATCGCTAACCCCTTAAGTTTGTGGGAGGAGTCGAGCGGAGGGAGTGGGGAGGAAGAGGTCCGTGGAAGGTCCTTGCTAACCAATCACTTCATAGTACCGCCTCCATGGTGGATCCTAAATAGTGACTCCACTTATCACCGCTAACCCCTTAAGTTTGTGGGAGGAGTCGAGCGGAGGGAGTGGGGAGGAAGAGGTCCGTGGTAGGTCCTTGCTAACCAATCACTTCATAGTACCGCCTCCATGGTGGATCCTAAATAGTGACTCCACTTATCATCGCTAATCCCTTAAAACAGTGGCGAACTGGGTCTAAAAATATTAGTTGCCAGGATACAAAGGAGGACCACGCACCACTATAAGGCTATCATTTAATTTTTATAAGAAATAACGTATGCGTCGGCTTCACATAAGCCGAATCAGAATTATTTTTTCAGAGTTATTTATTATATTATTAGGGCGGACATTAGAAGTGAACCTCTGCAACTTCTCTGCAATGATGCGGTGTAATATTTTGCAATCTCGCACCGCAATATTGCCGAAGATTTGCAGGATCATTGCCAGAATTTTGCCATTTCGTTGCAGAATCATTGCCGGAACGTTGCAGGACCACATATTTTTAATGTTCCCAAAATTTTGCAATAATACACTCCTGCTATATTGCTAAGGCGGACATAGAAGTGAACCTGCAACGTCTCTGCAATGATGCGGTGCAACATTGCAATCTTGCACCGCATCATTGCAGAGACGTTGCTGGAATATCATGGTGCTGTGTGGGAGGGCGCACTTGCCATCGGGCAAGCTGACACCCTGTCCATTCCGCAGCTGCTTAGAATTCAATATATACATATAACAAAAAATGCTGAACGCTCTACCCACTTTCTAATCACTATTGCTACTCATCACACTATATTCCCAATGCTATCAAACTTGATCCATCCACTGAACCCGCAGTGGCGGATTTAGCGGGCAACCGACGAGCAGGTGCCATTTGGGCCCCTGCTCAGAAGGCCCCCAAGGGTCCCATAACATTCCGTATAACTTTATCCAAACACTATATTTTGTTGTTTCCCATAATTTCCATTCCATACGCGCAGAAATTTATTAGTAATTCTGTTAGCTATACAGAGTGTCCCAGAATTTTGCCACCTGAGCCACCACGTCTCCCCAATAATCCCCTCCAACATCCCACTCTCCAACCGACAATCAGTCTCCACCGCGGCTCCAATTCTCCCTAGCTCGCGGTTCAGTGGAAGATCGAGAGCCTGTCGGTGCAAGTGACCAATCAAAGCGCTGGTCGCGGGTCTGTCTACGGTTGCCAGCTATCGCCCTATCGCGCGATACCTGCCCCGTCGCATCGGGACCATCGATCGAGGGGCGGGGAGGGGGGCTCGAAGAGCGATAGGGTGGCGGACCCGGCGCGGAGGAGCGGGTAATTTTCGCTCGTAACGCGATAAACGCGATAGGCAGCGCGCGGCTCGGCGACGTAAGCGTGATGTTTTCGCGACAGGGCGTGCGAGTGTTCTATATTAAACTCGACGAGCGCGGGTAGGCCGATTGCGAAACGGACGCCTGATATTTTCGTTACATCGCACGAGTAACTGCTTCCGGCCGAGCGTGCTGCCCCCTCCGCGCCCCCGTTCCCCGCCGTCGTACGAACACACTCTCTCTCGCTCTCTTTATCCGCCGTTCCTCCCTCTCGCGCATCCTGCTTTTCCCGCTCGCTCCCCGCCGGCGGACTCTATTTTTCTCGCTTTGCTCGCCCGGCTCCCTTATTCGCTCGTTCTTCCCTCTTTCTCTCTTTCTTTTTCTTTCTTACTCTCTCCCTCTCTCTCTCTCTCTCTCTCTCTCTCTCTCTCTCTCTCTGTTTCTCCGTTCTTGCGCGCGAGAGACCGGGCAGATGCCCGTGCTTCAGCCGGCCGGAAACACCTACGCATCGTGGTAGCGTGCGAGGTAGCGATGCCTAGCGATGGGTACGAACAACTCGCGAGCGAGAGGTCCCTTCTGTGCAAGAGCGCTTCGGTCGCGTACTGTGAGAGGGAAGAGTGTCAAGGAATTTTGTAAACAAAATTGTACAATTTTAAAATTGTGATGTTATTGTTTTCTGTAGATTTGTAACTGTAAGTGATAGTTGATGTAGGTTTCAGTTTTTAGGCTTCTGGTTATTGAGAACTGGAATGTGGAGTGCTGTCGAATATTGGTAGGTACTGATATTTTGAAGAAATCAGATCGGTTTTTTGTTTTACACATTCTAGAGTTTCGCTTATACTGTAATTTTGATGGAATTTCTATCTGTGAATTTTTATTTCTATCTGTTTTATAGCTTTTTTTTGCGGAATCAGCGTGAAAAATCGGCAATGCCAGGGTTGATATACTTTTAGTTAAATGTGTACAGTTATTAGCACACAGTTACTGACAAGGGAAATCGAAGATTCTGATTTCAATGAAACTTTGTGTGAATGGAGAGCCTATTAGAGTGTAAAGTGGAGTGCCAAAGTTTCCGGCTAGATGGTTTTTACAATTTTTCTTCCACAAGCAGAGTCTTTAAAAGAAAAGCTTTCGGAAGAAAAGTTGAAAAAATCATCTCGTCGGGAGTTTTTGTACGCCATTGTACAAGAAACAATCTATCTTCTGCGGAAATTCATTCTGAGAGGGTGAAATCAGCCCTTAAAATTACCGCGTCCTTCCCTTTTTTAATATAACTTTGTAACACTGCGAGATAGAACAAAGCTTCAAGTATAAATTACCAGAAGAAAAATAAATATTTAAAAAACGCGATAACTTTCGCCCCTTTAAAGAAAATTTCCACAGAAAACATAAATTTCTCCTGGCATACTCAAATATTTTATTAAAATCAAAATCTTCGGGTTGGAAACGTTCCTTTGCAAGCCACTCTACTAAAAAAATGCTAATCCGAGGATAAAAATGTCATTAAAAACTACTACACTCACCCCAGATCCTGCCCTTCCACTGATTAACTAAAACTAATCGATCCGAAAGAACCTCAACACCGTCGCTACCCCTGCACGGGCATCTTCCTCTGCTGTCGTGTCACGAAGCCCGCCGGTTTTTGCGCGAGCCTCTTTTACACAGATACAGGTACCGTGACACAACGTCCGACGATCAGCGATTGATTCGCTTCGCTTCTCCTTTCCTCCTCTGCTTTTTACCTCGATAGTCGAGCCAGAAATGGTCGTCCGCCGCATCTTCGCCGCGTTTGGCGATGCGCTACATTAAAACGCACATTGTCCCTTCAATAATACCAACCATCCCTTCCAAGTGAAATAAAACCTAATCAATAAACAATCTCACGTGAAACAATACCGACATTCATTAAAAAAATACATCACCAGGAAATTCGGACCAACTTGATGCCCATCAAAGTTAAAAATAACTCCGGACATGTAGTAGTTTCCAAATGCGAACGTAAAAGTTTCGAATCTTTCGCGGGCAATGGGAACGAACGTGGCGCCATCTGTTGCGCGCAGCGCTGCACTCGCGCGGCGGGCGATCTCTCCTCTTTCAATATGTGGTCTTGCGAAAATTGGGAAAATTAAATGCACAGTAAAATTTCTTATTATTTCTTATAAAAAGGCTCCACTATTCTGTCGATATTGCTACAATATTAGATTCACGAGCTCCCTTCGAATTACTCCTTCTTTCACGGTACATTACGAAACGATATCAAGCCATAAATGTTTCTCTAAATCCCGGCTGTAAATCACGCCAGAGACCCGTGTTTGTTAATCGCCTTACGGGAGAGCGCGAGGCGTCATTGCTTATCGAGGCAAAGCCTGCGCTCGCGAAGAAAGGAACGCGGGGGATTCGAGGAATGCGAGGTGCGTGTAACAGGCGTGACCTTCCCAAGGTCAGACAGTGTGTAAAGGAACAATGCGCACGAGACTTGATCCCGTGTTAGTCCAGCGCGATACGGCGCGGCTGATAACATCAGTTATGATTCCAATGGAAAAATCCATCGAAGCCACTGTGTAACATATTATTCCGTAGGAAATGCAGTTTAATCTTTTATGCTTCTTATTACCTCGATATTTCTTTCTATAATCCCAAAAGATTCGGTGATGCTGAGACTATGATATTTTAAAATTTAGTGATCCTCTAGGTAGTGATAGGCAGATGTGGCCGCCGTTTTCTATTGGTCGACACCATTAGTGACCGAAACCGGAAGTAGAGAGAGCAAGTAAACAAGTAGAAAAAGAAAGAGATACTGCTCGCACGTAATTGGTACGTGCCTAGCCCCACCACCGTTTATCTGCGTAATTTTTCCTATTGGGCGAAGCAATAACATCTACCAATTGGATTCCACAACATTGAGCGAAAAGTGGAATCAGCAGCAAACTTCATTTAATGCTGTCATTTTTGAACGTGCAAACTATTGCGAACGCGTGCAGATTTTGTAAGTATGAATATTTATGAGACGCAATGTACAGAAAGGGCGAGGCTCATTGTCGCTGTTATTATGCCTGACCCGAAATTTACCTTTTTAGTCTTTTACCTTTTAAGTAAAGTTAGAAAACCCTACGTGCTCCGTAGAGATCTAGAAACAGTCTAATGTATTTAACCTAACATGTTTTAATTTTTATGAAGAACGGCAGACGGAAATAGTACAACTTCAGTTTGCTCGGTTATTTCAAAATGTGCCCGCCAATTTGCGACTTCCGCTTTAGGCGAAAATGGTGGACACATCTGCCGATCACTACCTAGAGGATCACTATTAAAATTGAACTAGCAACGCACTCTGGTAGGCATCCTCGGAATTTAAGCGTGCCCCAAAAGTAGGGTTTCGAATCTTTCGAACGTCTTCCTATTGGGACTCAGGGAACGGAGGAAATATTATACGCCTTGGGGTAATTAGCGGTGGGGGAACGTCGAACCAATCAAGCGTCACTTGGCTTGGCTTGACGGTGGCGCCGTTCTTTTCCATCTTGACGTTGATTGGCTCGACGTTCCCCCACCGCCAATTACCCCAAGGCGTATAATATTTCCTCCGTTCCCTGTTGGGACTAGTATTTTCCCGCCAATATTCTCGCGTCGTTTCAATTCAGTCACTCCGATATTTTACTGAATGTTTGCACTGAAATAGCGAAACTTGGAAATGGCATACAGGAAAGAATGGGTGACTTTACCGAAATCGATCGACCCAGGCTTCGTTTCGCATAAAGGAGATTATGATTTTCCATTGTACCTTTCCGAGAAAGAAGAATGGATCAATTTCAAGAACTCTAAAAATCCGAAAGGTTCAGGAAGAAGGAGTTTTGATATGAGGCATTGAGCGACGACTGACTAACCCTAATTAGGCACTGGGTAAACGGAGAAATAGGCAATCTGAAAAATACGGTTCCATCAGCATTTTACTTTGCAAGCAGTGCAGTCGTAATTTTCAGCTTCCGATACTATTCTAGATGGTTCCTAACGAAGACGAAATTAATTTTCCATTTAATTTTAGTAAGCCCCGCCCGCAGCTATTACCACGAAATTTCGATGCAACAAATGATTTTATGCCATGCGGCTTTAAATTCAAAGAATTAATTTCTTCTGTTTTCTATGATTGATACTGCCTACTGGAATACATTACTGCTACTAACTCAATTTCGCAACAAATGTGGCTTAGTCCCTTTTCCTTCCCAATGCCTCGTATCGTGTAGCTTGATGCCCAATTTCATTTCCTATTCGCATTTCTGATGGACGGCGTTATAAACAATTTTAGGGAAAATAACGTTGTGCGAGCCTTTCTTGATAATGGAACTGAACAGATTCGTGCCTTACTTGGAGGGTAAGTCCGTGAAGTTTCATCCTCTGAATATGCCCTACATTAAAATAGGCAAATCTGAAATAGTGGGATTCGTCGTGAATGTTTCTGAGGACATCAAGTTTTACGAGTACCAAGGTGAATCTCACGAATACAAATATGCGACTAAGATATCTTACTCGATAAGTAAGCGTTCTGAAAAAACATGTTCGCAGTCGATGATGGAACAGGAACCATGACAATATTATTCGAAAGGAAACACTTCGAGATAAATTGTAATATGAGAGCGGAGATCGACGACAAGTACAGACGCTGCGCGAAGAATATTAATATCAAACAATTACGATACAAGGAGTGCCCGAAGCGTTTTCCAAAACCGCGTCCAGGGTTCAGTTATCCCGCTGGGACGAGTATACGTGACATGGCTGTAAGGAAGCTCTCTTTGAAATGTATCTTACGAGAGTGTGAATGTTAACTCACATCGTTTAATCGTTGCACAGATATTTGAACATAACTGGTGGATGGAGACGAGTAACGGTTCGCTGGGTCGACCTATAAGGCGCAACTCTTACGTGCACGTGATAGGGTATTGCTCTCTGGATTTTATGTTCAGCGGATATTCACAGGACGAAATTACGTTCAAGAATTTAGCAGCCGCGAAGCCGAATTTCATCGCAATCAACGTAAATTGCATAGGCGAGCATCAATATAACGCAAAACTGTATTCGTGGTTGAACACTGTCGTTCGGAGAAGGTACGACGAACATCCGGAGGAACCGGAAAGAATTCCGAAGGATAAAAATTAGGAAATGCCTGTGGAAGCTTAAAAAGTATCTGCGTACTTCTTGGAAAGAAATGTGCCTTAGATATGTGATATTATACCGTTCGTTAGGATTTTGTTTATATTTGTACGGTAGGAGAGAAATTCCATGTAATGGGAGACGCATGTGATAAAATTTATATTATTTAAAAGGCCTTTATTTAGAATTGAACGTTAAAACAGTACGTGTATACTTCATTTATGTATTAAACATTGCACAGCAGTTACAAGAATTTTGAAGTACCCGTTGCATAGAGAATTTGAAATAACAAAGCTTTTACGATGTTCCGACGTGTGAAACAACTTTTAAATTGTACTGTGCTTGTGATCACGGGGATCTTCAATTTTTGTAATAGACGCTCGATTATTAGTTACCATGAATTGTAGGCATTTTACGTGCACGTGGAAACTTTAAGTGACCGAACTGTCTATTTTGTTTGTACCAGTGCTAACAGCTTCGCCGTCAGATACTGTTTTCCTGTGACGAGCCACTATTCGCAGTCGATTCTGTTCTGTTTGAGGTAATTATTAGTTTGTGATAGTGGCTGCCAGTCAGAGGTAAATGCGGAGCTATCTCGCTTGGTTCCGTAAAGAGTGACGGTGGGACCTAAAGGAAATTAGATAAATTGCCAAGTGTCTGGAAAATATAATTCAATTCAGGGGACATTCTCATCAAATCGCTTAAAAAATAGGTGGTTTTAGAATGTTTTTTTTTTTTTAAGTATTCAACTTGCAGTAAAAAGACTTTATGGCTTTCATTTATTCGTTATTCAAAGATATGAACCTTTTTTGGTTCATTTACCAGTGGTGGTTCGATTTCTACGTGGCGTTCAATGCATTACTACAAAAAACAGGATTGTCTCAAATCAAACAACCAAAGATATTCTTATATATTATACCAATCGCTATCGTGTCAGCCTTTAAGAATGTGACGAAAGCAAAATGACGATGTTTTGTGCACGTTTGAACACAAACGTGCTAAAACAGGTAATCTCACGCCTAAAAATGTTAATAACGAAAAACACTGATCTCCAAATTTTATGATCGAACGCTGATGCGATAATGAATTAAAATTACAAAGAAACTACCATCAAGATTTTTGAAATCGCTTCATAATTTCTTTTGTTCTGCTGGCTGCCGTTCGAAAGAATCATTTCTATCGTTTATAGAAACCATAATCTCACGAGACAAGTTTCGTGATATATTTTGAAAAGTCTCATCTCGCGAATATTTCCATTATTTAAATTTAATTATCGCTGAGATTTTTGCCTCATGTAAAATCTCATTATGCATTCGTACCTTTATGAATTTCGTATTTCTCGTAACTTTTATGCAATACATATTCTTCAGATATCATATATTTTTACATGTAAGAAAAAGAAATCGATTTTCTGAAAATTTTTAATGAGAACGCCCCCTTAATATTATAACGAACTGTAATCACTTACGCGTAACTCTTCGACCTTGGCTTCTCTCGTGGTGTACTCTCTCAGCAAATAGTCTTGCCCGAATTCGTGATAAATTCGAGTATCGTTCACTCTTATTAGCACGCCGTCAATTCTCAGAAAGTATCTTAACAAAATGAAAAAGCTACTGGGCATGACACGCTGTTCAAATCGATACACAGAATTAGAACGACACCCAAATCACACCTCTCCTCTTTAGTTATTAGGTACGAACATGACGATCTTATTAACTTACAATCTTTACAGAACAAACTGCAATACCGTTATCATGAAGCTCATCTTCGAACAAAGTCAAATCGTGGTAAAACATGATTTTCTCCCTCCTCTTCAATTTGTCCACGTCGATTCGCTCGTTAGTCTCCTCGACTTTGAGATTGGTTTGCGTGCCGGTGTACGTAGTCGTGAAAGTCCAATCGAACGGCTTCACTTTCTCTTCCAAGTACTCGCTACTCTCTGCTCTGTTTCGATAAAACATTTACTTCGCAATGTACTGCGGACTGAATAGAAAAATTCGAGCTCCCGTACCTAGATTCCATCCAAGCTTCTGCGCACGCCAGTTGCACGTTGATCTTCCCATTAGAAACTGTCTTTAAAGCGTCCAGGGCATTGAATTGTAAAGTAGCGCTGCCTTTATGCTTCAACGTTAATATATTGTTAGGAAACACCATGTCCGGCATATGTGGCAGTTCTAGGGTGCGGCTGAAACTGTAAGACCAGTTAGACGGCGCGTCTTTTGTGGTTGTACAACCGGATAACTTTGTATGCCATACATGCAAAATTGGCAAGCTGTGGTGTCCTTCTCGCCGCAGCCATCTTCGCTTCTGGAGCACTTAGAATGTAATATGTGTGATTGCGTGTATTTAATGTGCCATGGTGGAAACACATGCTCCTCTTGGTTAACGGGAAGACGTAAGATGTCAATTCCACCATGATGCCTCACCGTCGTCATGGCCTGAGCATAATAAACGATGGTAAGAGAATCGGAGATTGAGGCACGTAAGAGTGCAACCTTCGATCTTCGCAATTATTTGTTAACGTAGATTGCTTGATATCGATAGTGGAGAATGTACAGAGCTTCTTAATTGCTCCAATGTTGTTGGTAAACAAATTAACACAAATGGAGCTTATGTGTGTACGCTTAATAACATAGTAAACGCACTGTATTTCACTATATTGTTAACTGTGTATTACACGGCTTGTTTAGAGTATATCGGAGAATGCGGTAGGTTTCTATTGCAATTTCTTATTGCAATTTGTTTCGCTACTATTGATAACAATCTATAACCTGACAGATACCAAACACAACAAAACTTACGAAGATTAGCCGTCCGGTTTGGTTATCGAATTACCGCTCCGCTAGCATCGTGAATCCTGTCCAGATTACTTAACGATCCTTCCTATTTTCCTTCGGATTTTTACTTTTTTCGGCACTCGCGAACTTCTTTCGATTGCAACGATCGTGATTCCTCTGCAGTACTGCATTATCGACAGTGCATCGAGCGTGACGAACATATCCACGCAGAAATCGTTCGCCCGCCGTAGGTGTGCACTTTTAAAAATGGCGCCATAACGAGCTCCATTTGAAATGCAAACTGATGCATATATCTTTCTTTTATAAATATGCTTCATCAGTTATAATGATTGATCTATAAACCTTTAGGCAGAATGCATAAAAATCTGTGAGTATTTTAATTCTTCTTCGTTCTGTTAATTGCGTTAAAAAATACAGAAACTAATATTATAAAAAGCAAGAAATTTACTTAAATATACCTAGACGAATAATTAATATACAAATCTTCAGGCAAAATGCATGAAAATCTGGAAGATTTTAAATTCTTCTTCGTTCCGCTAAATTCTTTAAAAAATACTGAATATAAATAATAAATATAAAAAGTAAGAAATTTGCCCAAATATGGGCGAATAATTTAGTCAAAATAGATCAAAATTTCGAAGTTTCTAAAGTCACCTTGGTTCCGCTGAGTTTTTAAAAAAACACAGAAACTAAATAATAAATATAAAAAGTAAGAAATTTACTCAAATATAAGCGAATAATTTAGTCAAAATATATCAAAATCTCGAAGTTTCTAAAATCACCTTGGTTCCGCTGAGTTTTTAAAAAAATACAGAAACTAAATAATAAATATAAAAAGTAAGAAATTTACTCAAATATAAGCGAATAATTTAGTCAAAATATATCAAAATCTCGAAGTTTCTAAATTCACCTTGGTTCCGCTGAGTTTTTAAAAAAATTCAGAAACTAAATAATAAATATAAAATGTAAGAAATTTACCCAAATATAGGCGAATAATTTAGTCAAAATAGATCAAAATCTCGAAGTTTCTAAATTCACCTTGTTTCCGCTAAATTTAAAAGAAAATACAGAATCTAAATAATAAATATAAAAAGTAAGAAATTTACTAAAATATAGGCGAATAATTTAGTCAAAATAGATCAAAATCTCGAAGTTTCTAAATTCACCTTGGTTCCGCTGAGTTTTTAAAAAAATACAGAAACTAAATAATAAATATAAAAAGTAAGAAATTTACCCAAATATGGGCGAATAATTTAGTCAAAATAGATCAAAATCTCGAAGCATTTAAATTCATCTTGGGTCCGTTAAGTTTTTAAAAAATATAGAAACTAAATAATAAATACAAGAAGAAAAAGGTTTACACAGGTATAGACGAACAATTAATATATAAATCTTTAGACAAAATGTATAAAAATCTCGAAGTATTTAAACTATCCTTCGTTCCGCTGAGTACGTACATTAAAAAATACAGAAACTAATAAATACAGAAAGTAAGAAAACAAAAAAATACATAGAGTAGAAGAATTGTCGTAGAAATAGAATCTACATAGAAGTATAGCAACAAGAAAACGCAGTGACTCAAATTCAATAAAATAAAAGAAGTAGAATCTTCATATAATTACACTATCAAGAAAACAATATGACCCAACGTGACTTAATCCCACTCACGTTCGAAGAGCGCCGAAGAAAATCGAATTCCACCCGGTGTTTTAAATCCGCGCTTCCTCTCCAATACAGAAATAACCACAGCGATTGTGGAATATTCGAGCTGGCCAGATCAGTTCTCCTCAAGAGTCGGAGGCAGCAACATTCTCCGCGAGAAGCGCGCATTTAGGATGCCGACCAAAAAATCTAGTGCGTCTGTGGGATTCAGTGAAGGGGGCGACAACGCGAACAATACTGTAGAACGAAAGAAATTCTTCAGCGAAGAACACATACAAAAGATCAAGTCGACCGCTGGTCACATCGGGCTTTTAATTACCCTAATGCTCTACACGGCAATCGGCGGTTTGGTAAGCGGTGTTACTTAATTACGCGCCACTGTTTACACGGACGAACGATCGGTAATGGCGCAAACAATATTTTCTTGGCGATTACTCGGCCGGTATTGCTGCAAGTACCGACGCAATGCTCGGATTTCCGATTGTTTATTTACGCGAAGTCCGTGCGGAACGTCATATTTATAGAGACAACAACGCGGGTCTGGCTCTCCAGTATCTTTATTTTTAGCAATGGGCCAATGGTGTAACTCGATTACTGTTAACCTCCATCGAGGGTTTACGAATATCGTTTTAATATCGTAGATCTAGGTGGGATATGAATATAAAGCTTCCCTTCACGGGAAAGGGGTGATTGATCGCAGAAGAGGAAATGTATAGGATATACTCAAGTATCGATGGTAAAGTTTGCATCACTCTGTAGACCACTCAAGATTCAAGTGGGTTGTAGATGAGGTCGTTAGCGTTAGACAATACATAGTTCTGTGACTTGAAGATGTATTAATGTAATAACCCATTAATTCCGTCACTATTGTCCACAGGTTTTTCGGCACATAGAGCTTCCAGCGGAATTGGCGCGTTTGGAACATTTGCGCGCGAATTTACGCACTCACAGACACTTGTTCGTCCACTCGGTCTCTAATAACACCGATGTGTCCAATCTGCGAACGTTGGTAAGTCAGTTTTTCTAGGAAACGGTAATTCTTATTTAGGATACTGCAAGTAGAACTTATCACTGCAAGTACCAATTTTGTGGGTCGATCTTAAAATGTGCGCTGCATTGTGAAAATTCCTGAGAGGAACCTTAGAACTTGTTCGATGAATCACAAAGAATACGATGTCAAAGGGTGTTTGCAGGTGAGCGTGAAATTGCGTGCTTACGAGGAAGCTGTCCAGGAAGCAGCGCAAGGTGGCCTGTTGGTAAGCTTTGTCACGGACACGATCGGTCAAGAAGATCGAGGCACAACCGATCTGCCGCCGATCATCACTGAGAGATGGAGCGTTCTACAAGCGGTCTTCTTCGCGAGCACTGTCCTCACCACGATCGGTAAAGAACCAAACTCTTAGTTCGAACACAGGTAAACATATGCCTAAACGGTCACGTTTTCACAGGATACGGGAACGTGGTGCCGTCGACTAGCTGGGGAAGAATCTTCTGCATATTCTTCGCTTTCGTTGGCATACCTCTAACACTAATAGTGATTGCCGATTGGGGAAAATTGTTTGCCGAGGCGGTGGTTAAAATCGGCCTGGCTATCAAGTCGAAGCTGCCAGTTCGCGTTTCCTTCCCCTACGTCCCGACTAATACAGCAGGAAGACGATCACTCGGTGGGTACGAAGTAACACGAAGCGAAGACTACTCGCGCACCCAAAGTTTGCCCGTTCAGGAATCCACTTCTTTTCGATCAAAACTCAAGACCATTGTTTCCTTCCCACCCGGTACATCTCCAAACTCAAGTTCCATCATTGTTTCCCTTTCCAGGTGCATTGGCAGCGGTACTGCTCCTGTTTCTCTACCTCGCCTGCGGCGCGGGCATGTTTATGCTGTGGGAAGACGACTGGGATTTTTTTGACGGCTTCTATTTTTGCTTCGTGACCATGACCACTATAGGATTCGGTGACCTGGTGCCGAGTAAGTAATCGCACTGCCGCGTGCCCGATTCATTCCGAGACCCGTTGAAGGTGACGCGAGTAGGAGCGAGTAAACAATGCAGCGCGGTGGCTACGTTTTATCGCGCGCACGGTCTCTCGTAGACGGTAGAGTCATAGAGTGGTGTTTGTATCGGCGCGGTGCGTGCTTGCGCGTTCATTATAGCTACGCTTCGTGTCGTCGCTCGTACGCAGAGAAGCCGAAGTACACGCTACTGTGCACCCTGTACATTCTGGTCGGCCTGGCGCTGACCGGGACCATCATCGAGCTGGTCAGTCGACAGTACGCGCAATCCTGGAGAAGGCTGCAAAGACTGAGTGGCCCACTGGCAGACACCATTCGGCGGCTGGGCGAACAGGCTGGCGGTGATATGTCCGCGCTTCATTCGGATCTCAGGCAATTATTTTCTAAAGTAGTAGATACACAGGGTGTCCCACAATTAAGGCGCATTCGTACATTTCAGTGTCGATGATCCCTTGGTTACGCTAGTGATATGCCAGCGTTTCTCAACTGGTGTCCCGCGATTTTTGTCAGAAAGTTTAGGCTACCGCGAAAGATTGCAAAAATTGTTTCTAATTTTTTTTTTTTTTGGATGTTAGAACTGGGTTACCGCTTCGTATGAAAATTTAGTTGGGAAACACTGCTCTAGCACTCTCTCAGTTTCTAATACTGACGGCATTGAACCGTCACAGAACTGTTATGTGTGTCCCCGCCTTTAATATTAGTTTCTATGGTATAAAATAATTTTCTGGCATCATCTAGGCCACCCTTACGCCTAAACGTGATAGAAAAACCTCCCCTGATTTCAGAAAAGTATTAACGGTGATATCCATGCCACGGTTAAAGTGGTCAGCCTCGTTCCCCCGTGCGGAATCGAAGGATCAAGAATGGGAGGACGCGGTGGAGGCTGTGCTCCGCGACATCGCCGCAACAGCCAGCAACGCGCAGCCTATGAAGAAGCCTATGGTGCAGATCGTCATCTACGAGTCCAGTGTTTGATCGAATCAATATCTATAACCCCTGATTGTTTCTAATTTTCACCTATTCAGAAGATACATCTCTCTTGTTTCCACACGCCTCTTAATGCACCACTTCAAATATCGCGCGAAACGATCGCCTGCACATCTACGGCCGCCTCAAAGAAATTCAAACGCCCGGCAGCTTTGGCGCGCATGCTGCGCGCGCGGCTCCGCTCGGGCGCGAACGCGCAGAAACCGACTGCGCCCAAGGGAGTTCGATAAGCAGTCGGCAATGTTGGCCCGAGCCGAAGAACGAAAACAATAATTTGCAGAGAGGTGAACTCGCTAAATATAGAGATCGCGGCGTTGCACGAAGCGCGACAGGAGACGCGGTTGTTGCGCCCTTCGTAGGCTCTCGTCGCAGTTAAGACGGTGACGGTCGAGGCTCCGGTAACATGCAAAACACGTGCCCTCTGCGAGACGACACCGAGAGACCCTCGGCTATCGTGTGCATCGCGTATCGTGTGCGTATCCACAGACACCGGCGATCTATCAGCCTGTATCGCAGCAGTGCTCGCACCTGACAGTATCGTGTTAGGAGAATCCAGACAGTACGTGCGTGTGACACACATTCGAGGCCCGGAAGGGGGACAAAAATGTCGGAACGGATCGATTGGGAAAATGATTCTAATTAACCGTTCCCGACAGCCCCTTTCCTTATAGTCTGTCACGGGCTTCCAAGGGACTGAACCTCCAACATGTGTGCATGCATCAGGTGTATTCTGCGCCGTCGAAATGAGCCTGTGGATAAAAAATAATCTTTTCCCAATAACGGGACTGTAGATAGAGAATTTAGAGGAACGTACCCTCCACCTAGCGTCGCTCGCGCGCACTACTTTCGCGCGGTAAATTCGAACATGATAAAGTAGAAACTTTGCGTTCTCAGTTATCGAGTAATAATTATGCAGCTTTGTGACAAAGTATCGGCATTAGGTGGCGCGTGAAACGTTGATGGAAAGGTTTCTGTCGATGCGACTTTGCTGCGATTTAATTCTTTGTTTTAGGTTATATGAGGCGGGGTTCGAGATAACCACAGGCTAGGCATCACTAAAGTTCTTTCTTCTTTAGCAATCGAGTACGATGACCGGTGTGAAAGATCCCACCGAGCAGCCGAAGAAACCGGACGGAGTCCAAGGGAACAATCAAAACAATGCCATTATCAAAGCGGGTATCACAGACTTTAAAATTCAATCGATGCAAACCATTCTCGAATTCTCCAAGGATATGGCCGAGTCTTTCAGGTGATCGATCCCACCATCGATCTATCGTGGGAACGGTTGTTCGTTAAAGTGACATTTCTCTGTTATTTTTCTCAGGTTGTTTTTAGAGGACCTACGTGTTCGCATCGAACAGTTCCGCGAACAGAACCAATCCATAGTAGACTTGTTCTCGCTGGCTAAGTGGACCCAACGCGAGCAATAAACTTTAGAGGCACAAACCTATTAATGAGATTTTTGATAGATTCACGTTTTCAAATATGTCGAGTTCGAGAGGCTCGAACTAATAATCGAAAGTATTTCGAATGTCCCGGGTCGTTCAGTTGTTTTAATAAAAAGAAGGGGCGATGATGAAACGATCGGTTGCTGCTTATTTCGTAGGTTACCCATGCAAAGAGGAATACAAAGCCGCGCGGACGCGATGCAAATAGGTAAAAACACAAACGTTCGCATCTCGACGCGTTAACATATCGTATCGATAAAACGCTCGCGTCCCATTCAGAGCGATATATATCGATGCAGGGAACGCGGCCGCCATATTGGTTTCGCGTACAAATACCGCCAATATACTGCGCTGCAATGAGTTCCTTGCTTGGCTCATAACCGCCAAAAAAACAATTAACGGTTTTTTTTGTAAGCCTTACGGTCGGTACGTTGGGGTATCGAGTGCAAGTTTCTTTTCCACCCCTTCCTTTCTGTATTTCCGTTCGTTTAACATCCGCGTATCGCTATGCCAAGACAATACTGTTTCCTTTGTGCGAGCGATGAAGGCGTCTTCTTGGACATCACCGCCGACAATAAACAGATATATCGCGAGCAATTCGAGATCTGCTCGCTGGTCAAGGTATACCTATTCATCATCTATTTACACGCGCGAAGGTGCCGCCTGTTTCCCATTGGGACACTCGGCTCCCGTTTAATTCGGCGGATTGTCTCTGACCGTGCTTTCTATGTCCGTTTCACAAATTCCGTAAGAAAGATATTCGGCTTGTAGGGCACGTTTGAGATTCAATCGCCTCTGTTGCCTGCAGCAATCTCGCCGAGAACAAACTCGTTACGTTTCCTTGTGATAGGTTATCCCTCGTAATTAGACGCAGCGTAACCTTGCCCCACACCAATATGCACGCATTACTCTGCTGGTAAACGCTGGAAGAAGTAATGTCCTGTAATTCAGCTGTAAATGTATTTGCCAGTACAAAAATTAGTTTCGTTGCTCGTAGAATCTTTGGTCTTTGAGTGTATAGATGCATTATTTTCGTGTTTGCTAGCCATAACCTTGCGTCGAGGTTTGTAGAGTTTGGGTATGTCTGAGATGATCATAGGTGTTCTCAATATTTGTGTTGCTGCATTCGTTGTGCATCCTCGACAGGATTATGTTAGTAGAGTTATCGTGTATCGAGCTTGCCGGGTGCAGTTGTTTTTTGTCTGTTCAGTCCCTCGAGAATGCGCCAACCAATTTTTTACAGAAACGTGAAGCGTTCGCTACTCGTCCTGTACGTTGTTCGCTTAATTTGTGAAATCAGTGTCACGCGATTTTACAATTTTGCTGATTTCGTAGCGGAAATTTATTTTAACGTCGGTCGAAGGAAACATTGCGTCATTGATCGGTTATTATTAAACAGTAATGTAATTTTAACAAGCGGCACAGTTTGAGTTTAGAAACGTAACGCCGCTAATATTTCAGGGTTTACGTGTTCCATGACTGCAGTACGATGTTTGTAAAGTCGTGAAACGTTGCCTGTATTGGCGAAAGCAAAGGCCTCGCCCCTGAAACTAATAGCAAACTTGTTCCGTTGATATAGAACCGTAATTCAAATACATTCCGCTGTGTATATATGATCTTTGCATTCTCCAAAATTATTTATTCGTTCCACATTTCACGTCCACTTTCTGTCGCATTAAATTATCCTTTCATCTGTTAAGCAGATAAATAATAACGATTGCTTATTCACGCAGGTACCAACCACGGATCAATTGCCGACTAAAATATGTCACAAATGTGTGTACGAGTTAAATCAGTGTACCTTGTTTCTACAGAAGTATAACAGATCTAAAAAGCACAAGGTACAAACACGCAAGAATATCTGTAGTTTATGCTATCAATTGACGAAAAAGGAATACATTTTCGACCTCAGTAAAGACAAGAACTTGGAACAGAGTTCTCTCGACAAGATATGCAAAGTTTTTAAGAACGATGTAAGATATGTGTTGTATATTGACTCCGATGTGAACCGAGTTCGTTAATCGTTTAAGTGCCAAATGTATGATTAGATTAATCGGCATATTTTCTTCAAATTAACAGCTGGATAAGTTTCAGAAGAGACATCAGTTTGTATGCTTAACTTGCCGATACACAGTGGACCTATTGTTAGATTTAAAGAATGTATCTCAAGAGATTGCGACAAAACTGAACGATATAATCAGCGAAGAAATAGATTATTTAAGCTTCCCTAAGGTAATAATAATATAATGTGTTGCGCTACGTCGTGCACCAAACGTATAATTTATTCGCTGCATTGTTTGCACTTTCGTAGATAAAGACCACCGTTGTAAATCGCAAAACTACCACCACTGAATCTACTAGAATAGCCACTGCCGCGCAGGACGCTGACGAATCTGACAAGATGACACGGACAAGATCTCAGGACAACAGACTAGCCAATAACAAGTCAAGCGAAAAGCCAACGCAAAGCTGTAGCAACATTAAAGCCGACAGTAACGCGTACAAAATTCAGAAGGCAGGCGAAATTGTGTGTAAAGGTTTCTGGACGAGCATCAAATCCACCGACGCCGAGAAGCAGCAAAGCGTCGCGGAGACGAAGTCCTGTAAAGTGTTCCTGAAAGACGTGTTGAAGGTTACGGCACTGAAGGAGCAGAAGCTGCATCAAGCTGAGGAGAAGGACCAACGGAAGAAGGCGAGCGCGGTGACAGAGAAACCATCGTCAGTGGAAAGTAAATCGCGGAGAGCAGCCACCGAGGCGGAGAACGAGACAGGGAGGCAGGCTCAAAAGCGTCCCGCTAGAAGCGGCAAAACCGACAGCTCAGATGTCAAAGAGTTGCCAACTAAAAAATTAAGGTCCAGCGCGAAGCAGGTCAGCCCGGATCTGAAGGAAGCTGTGTCAGAGACAGCCTCGCAGAAATTAAAGCCACCCGAGCAGGAAGCTGCCGCGCTTAACATTGGTCAGAGCTACACTCGGGACTCCACTGCGACAAGTAACAGAACCCTAACCAGACACAAGCGAACGACCGGCGCGTCGTTGTCCGATGCGGACATTGACAGTAGACGCGAGCGCAAGAAGTTGAAGGCCATACTAGCAGGTAACACGGCGATAAAGAATATGCAGATAAACGGCGAGTCGTCGAACGAAGAGGCCCCGCCGAAGAGGAAGAGGTTAAGGTTCACGAGCGCCTCGCCGGTTACGATCGACTTAACGAAGAGCGACAAAGGCGAGGAGAGCGACAATAAAAGCGCGGCGGCGCGCAAGGGAAAAGTTGGGACTCGGAGGCCCGGAAGGTCTTTTCGGGCGTCGAAAACGGCGCAGAAGGCGAAGTCCTCTGAATCCGACAATAATGAGTCGCCGGACGAGGAAGCGAAGCTGTACGTGTGTAAAGAGTGTGGTGCCAATTATGAGAACAAACTTGTGGGCCTGACGCACCAGTTGACGCACTACAAGCAGCCGAAACTGGCACTGGAGAAGCGGGTCATTGATAATGTGGAGAAAGAGACGGCGGACGACCAATGCGAGGACCAGACCGAGACCATTGCGATCAGAGTGGACGACGATGAAGAGGAGACAGCCGGGGATGTAAGTAATTTGAACGGGACCGATCGGTTAGAGGTCAGTGCAGTCGCGGAGGAGAAAGCTCCATCTCCGGAGAAGGAGGGGAAGGTGGTGAAGGAGAGGATAGAGGAGAAGGAGGAGGAGGTGATAGAGGCGGAGGAGGTGAAGAAGACAAAAGAGGCGAAGGAGACAATAGAGGCGGAGGAGGTGAATGAGACAATAGAGGTTGAGGAGGTGAAGGAGACAATAGAGGCTGAGGAGGTGAAGGAGACAATAGAGGTTGAGGAGGTGAAGGTGACAGAGGATGAGAAGGTGAAGGAGACAGAGGATGAGAAGGAGGCGATAGAGGCGAAGGATACGCAGGAGGCAATGGATACGAAGGAGGTAGATACAAGAGAGACGATGGATACAAAAGAAACAAAAGACACGAACGAAGACGCTGCCGACGTGGAGGTTGTTGCGAAGGAGCCCGCCGATGATGAACCTGACCAAGCCGAGAAGCCAGAGGAAGAGAACAAATTTGAAAGTGTAGAGATCGTTGCAATCTCGTCACCGAGTCGAGGCAGGAAACGTGGATCCAGGAAGAGTGCCGCACGGTGGAGTCGCGCACGGAAGAACAGCCGCAGGCGCAGCAGAAGTAGAAGCAACATGAGCGATAAAAGTGACACCGAGAGCGTTATCGAGATTAAAGTAGAAGAAACCACGAGTACGGAACAGACGAAGGATGTATCGCGTATCCAGATCGAAGATATTACAGAGGTAGTGGAAAAGGAAGAGCCGGCGGCAGAGGAGGGTGAGGAAGGTAGTTCGAAGACGGTAGAGGAACCAGAAGAGGACAAGAAAGTAGACAAAGAGGAGGAAACTCCAACGGAGAGCAAAGATAAGGAAAAAGAGGAGGAAGCAGTTTGTACAGAGCATGATAGCGAGCCAGTTGATAAGGAAAGTATGAACGGATTGAAGTCCAGCGCAGATGTCGATGAGGTTGTCGCGCTGGTGGACGAAGAGACGCCCGAGCCCAAGAAGGACGAGCAGAATGGAGTAGAGGAGAAGGATGCCCGGAGCGCAACAGAGACGAGGCCCGAAGATGCTAGTGATAAGGCAGAGGACACGGAGATAGCAAAGTCGCCTAAACGCACGAAAAGCATAGAGTCCTGCGAGGAGAACAAGGAGAACGAGGAGGAGCAGAGCGTGCAGGCGAACGACGACGCGCCCGTGACGTCAAGCGAAGCTCCGTTGGAGGGCGCGGATGTGTTGAAAGGCAGCGAAGATCCCGGTGAAAATGACACCGAGAAAGCGGAGGAGGACGCTCCCGGATCGGAGACCCCGAAGCCAGAGAAGCCGACCAGTGAGTCCGCGAACGTCGCGGCGGAGATCCTGCAGGAGGTCCTCGAACTGGCGAGCGCGGAGGTTCAGACGCGGCAAGATGTGACAGACGCCGACACAAACAATGATTCCGTGGACGCGGAGACCCTGGAGAACATATCCCGAGAAATCCAGAACTGCGTAGACATGCCATCTCTGAAAATCGATAGCACCAATACTGGCAACGACTCGGAGTAACCCCCGTAAGCCTGTTCATCGCCTGTCTCGTTGTAAGAATCGTGTACAAACCTCGAGTTCACCTACAGGCTCTCCTGTTCACTTACAGGCGTTTCATCCAACCGCCTCGTCTCCCAGGCTGTGTTTTTCTTTTCATATTGTGGGTTAGCCTGAACTAGGGAGGAGAGAGATCGAGCACTGGGCGTCGACCCCCTAACTAGGGACACTATTCGGTTGATGATGGAATCGCGCAGATTTTTTTATACAGATCGAAAGTATGTGTCACCACGGTCACAAAAATGTAAATTAAAGATGCTACCAAATGCTGGTCTGACCTTGAAAAATCAACAAAGCTGGAACAGGGGAAAGAAGAAAAATGAGGGAAAGAGAATGACAACACCGTCTGTTGAAATTTAATTAGAAAAAAATTAATGATAATACTATTGAAATCACAGAAGTGGGTAATTAACCATTACATTTATGATAATCTTGTCGGCAAGAAGGTTTAAATAACTGATTGAAGCAATACTAATTTTCACGACGACTGCAACGAGCGAACACTGTTTCTTTCATACCTTGACCAACGAGACAGTCGAAACATGCCACTGCGAAGACTGATCGACAGATCACACATACTGCGCGACACTATTTTTTTCCGAATAGATTAATTGAAAAATAAATGCCCAGAAAGGGCATATATATACAATTATCTTAAATACAATTTTACATATATACAATTTTCTTAAAAATCATGTAAAAAGTAAATAAGAAAGAATTATTAGTTAGAAGAAGATCGCGTATTGATTCAAAAGAATTAGTAAACAAGCGACGATTCAAATTAGCCCTCGTTATAATTTTTCTAAAGTTGTATCTAAATTCCGTATATTCAAATTGTTTTCTTTGTCTCATTTACTTCTTACATGATTTTTAAGAAAATTGTATGTGCCTTTTCTGGGCAATTATTTTTCAATTAATTATACATAATATATTCGGCGAAAAATCGTGTCGCGCAGTATATGTGTGATCTGTCTATCACTCTTCGCAGTGTGACATGTTTCGACTGTCTCGTTGGTCAAGGTATGAAATAAACAGTGTTTGCTCGTTGCAGTCATTGTGAAAATTATTATTGCTTCGATCAGTTATTTAAACCTTCTTGCCGACAAGATTATCATAAATGTAATGGTTAATTACCCACTGTTGTGATTTCAATAGTATTATCATTAATTTCTTTCTAATTAAATTTCAACAGACGATGTTGTCATTCTGTTTCCCTCGTTTTTCTTCTTTCCCCTTTTCCACCTTTGTTGATTTTTCAAGGTCAGACCAGCTTTTGGGAGCATCTTTAATTTACATTTTTGTGACCGTGGTGGCGTATACTTTCGATCTATATAAAAATATTTGCGCGATTCCATCATCAACCGAATAGTGTTCCCAGTAAGTTTCACAGAGTACATATGCAATTGTAGTTTCCTTGATGCGTCAGTGCCCTCTTCTGTAACGATTGTCTTTTTTGTTGTTGCAAAGGGCCGCCTCAGTTATGCATATGGAGAGGAATACGTGGCACACATACGATTCGTTGCACAAAGTATCATTCATTTTCATCGTTTTACGTGGCGAGTGTAGATGGCAGAGATCTGCGTAATTTTTGAGACATTTGTTACGAATGAATGCTCATCGCTACTTAACATGTCCCGCACGGTTATGCGCAGAAAGTATTTTGTACCTCGGAGCTTGCCATCTTTAACGTAAAACAGTCACTTGGGGAATCATTCGAGCCTGATATTGTTTAACCAGACTGTCCCAGCTACTGTGGTCATTTTTACATTAAGGTCTACGACTAATAAAAGTGGTTCTTCCGGTAACCGTTGCATTATTCCTCAATGTTCCCTATGACGTTACAAAATTATTTCTTCGGGCTTCAGTTTCTTTCGTCCACCCTTTCTCTGTATTATTGCAAGTGTCTCAAAAGTTAAGGGCGTACACCCCGTGTGATTTTTAACGAAAGCCATTCGATTCTTGATCGTGCAACGAACGAAGAGTATTTTGGCATGCGACCAGTTGTCGCAACGGTTCACGCCTACTGTTTACGTTTTATCGATTTTTAACTCGCAATAATTGGGCTTCTTTTTATTATCAATATAACTTTCGCTCGAATCCGATTCGCCTCGGTCTGTACACGTTGATCATGTCGCTAGACGAAACTACTATTAAAAGAACTTATAGATGTAAGTTTTGTAACACGTTTAGCATGTAAAAGGAACAAGAGGTATTAGATTGGGCCGCATTAGAGGCAGTGTAGCGTTTAGGATTAATTACCGAGATTTTCTTAGGAGTCTGCTTAAAATTGATAGTGATTCAAATTACTCTTTATTGTTACCGGTTCCGAAGATTCTCCGATTTTATTTAAAGATCATCGCGCGTATTGTGCGCGAATGATAGCTTTTAGGTGAGATCGTAGAGGTCCTTTCAAATCAATTGTTTTTACACCACGCCGTAAACATGCTACTAATTATTTACTTGAAGTTCTAGCTCGTTCAACTTCTAGAGAAGTACCTATTATATCGTATGTTTAATACATGATATTTTAGAATTGTACAATCGTTCGTGTGCAATGTAATCTTCGAAATTACTCGAGGCGGGTTACGCAGGCGACTTGTTACAATTAATCCTCAGCCGCTCTCCACGGAACTGTAATTTCTTTCTCCTTCGATTGGTCAACTGTTTTATATGAATTAATTCGTCGTACCAAGAGTTACTCGAAATACCAATATCATCGACTTCACGATTCTCATCGAAACGATCGTTCTTTTGAGAAAAGAACATCGTCGAGTGTATTAACCGTTTCAACCCTGTGGATCATTGTATCTGTTGAGTCAGTATACGAAGCCTGCGCAGGAACCGCCGATGGGTGTTCAAGCAGTATAGTTAAGGTATACGGCTAAAGGATTCACGCAGACGGCGCACGCAACGCGTGTAAATCCTCAGGGCGGTAATGGTTGGTGATGACTTTTCGAATGTTAATGTTCCGAGTCTCTTCTTTGGAGTCAAAGCTGGGTAGCGAACGATACATTTTTATCATTTCATCTGCACGATCATTGTTAGATAAAATAAATATTTCGTTTGCCTCAGAATCTTTTATGAGACGAACTTGCAATCTTGTATTTTACTAATACAATAATGATTCAAGGAAAGCTTAAGAAGTGAATGACAATACACTGTAATTTGATAAACATGAGCTTGTTCCACCGTTTGCATCACGTGAAGCGGGGGGATTTCCCAATGTAGACCAGTGATACCGATGTAATAAGTGAAAAGTAGAATTATTCATACGCATATACCAAAATATTAATTTTAATACGAATCTCAGGATTTCCTTTGCCCACGCGTGTACCACTTCCAATGCTTTCGCTTCGAACATCATCCAGCTCTGACTCGAAAAGGTCCAGTTTTAAACCCGAGATTTGTCTTTAAGAAATGAAAGTTCTTATACAATTAGATGTAGAGTTAGTAAAGTGTAATTGGAGTAAGGGAAATGGACCCGTTAAGAGACAAGGGCAAGCAATCATTCAAAAGGAAACTTAGAGACGAATATGAATACTTTGCCCTCTTTTATCGACGCACCAATGTCTTCGCTATCAATCAACTAATGTATAAAATTTACACTTCCCTGTTCAGTCTCAAAATCATTTTTTTTTTCATTTTAAGAAAAAGTGAAGACACCTCGATGAAAGATGGTAGCTAACGGGGCCATTTACCTTAGCAAAGAAGAGAATGAGAACAGAGAGAAAGAGATATTTGCAACGATAAAACTTGAGCCTCGACTTTTCCATGCTACTGGCGCAGCTTAATCGTTGAGAAATGACTTCAAAGACGAGGCCGTGCCCTCCGAGTTCTCGTACGGCATTTCCACCTCTGATTTGTCGTCTGAAACATTAAATCATCGCTGTAACTATCGCTTGACCATTCGTATTCGTTCTAAAGAAGAAAGAATCAATTTGTAATGCCCTTTTGTCGCTCTCGCTCTCTCCCTCTCTCTCTCTCTTTCTTTCTCTCTCTCTCTCTCTGAACGAACGTTCCAACGTCATTGAAACGCTTAGAAATAAAGAAAAAACGGTGGCCATTGCAGCACGACAAGATATCTTTAATTAAGAATACTATAAGGACTTGCCACGCAATGATGGAGTTATTTGGAAGAAGAAAAGAAAAAAACGGGATTAATGAGATTTGTACATAGAGTAAGCGCGCGTGGGATGATTTGCAAGCGAGGGAACACGTGGTCGCAAATGATTGTGGGACGTTGAGTGGCGGAAGGAAGCTGCGGCTTCCGTTCTTACCTTGAACTCTGCCTGCCCAGAAGCTCTCTCTGCGGCTTTTCCATTCACAGAGTTTCAGCGTTGCGTCCCGATCGAACTCGCCGCAACGGGAGATGAGTGAGAAGTACTGTTCGATCCCCTCTTGGCCTGCGCGGGGAAGAAATCACAAATAGCGTGTTTTTGGGAGGGTCAGTCTCTTGGTAAACAAGGAACCGAAATGTTTGTATTTCTACGTCTGTTTGTACTTTTAAGATTAGTTAAGCGTTCGAACCCACGGCACCGCACCGCGTACCACGAGCGTACTACACATTTGTTAGACCATGTAAATTAGAATAAAGAGTAGCGATATTTCTAAACGATCCAGCTTCTCAGAGCACGCGCGCAAATTGAACAAATGCATCGGAAGCGTGGCATGAAGCTTGTCCCGGCGAGGCTTCGTTCTCCAGGGAACGTAGTTTGTAATGAGGAAGAGCTTTCCCCTTGGAGAAATGTTTTAAAGGAATACGGAACTTAGGATCGTTGACCCTACGTTTTGATCGTTTCGCGTGATATTTAATTTTCTGTTTTTCGATGAGCTGGGTGTCATATGGGGCCTTTGGAAATTACCACCTGACTAGTGTTATTAAGGAAAATTCGATAATACTTAAGGATTTGCATATTTGAGATAGTATTGGTGCACTAAGCAGTGGTGAGTTTATAAGGGAATCCAAGAGGTTGGGAAAGAAACACTGTGCTTCGATACTAGTTACTTGGCAAACCTCCAATCTAGTTCATCGCAGAGATGGGCAAAATTTTTATTATATTGCAAAATTACGTAAGCTTTTATCGCATATGAATTTTTAGTAATCTACAGTAGAGCGCCAATTATCCGAAATGCTTGGGACCGAGGTGGTTCGCAAATCCGATTGTTCGGATAATGAACATGCATGTACTTACCCAGTTTGTAGCTATAGGAATTACACCTAAAGATACTTATTAAATACAGGAGTACTACTGCTGTAATTTAAAATGTAATGTATATTACGCAAAAATCAATGAATTAATCGGAACCGCTACACTGGTTCCAGGAAGTGGTGGGGATAGCGATGATGTAGCACTGGTTCGGATAACACTGTCCAACACGATTTTTGGTCCGCAATATCCGCTGGGTGATTATTGTATAGTTTTTCGCCCTGAACACGAATCCGCAAGGAGAATTGCGCTACCCCCCTCAGTTTTTGAGAAAATCGATTTTCAAAAAAAACTGCAAATTTTCAACTTTGAACATCTGTTGTGTCGAAACGATAATAGTTATTCGGTTTCTCGTTGCGTCAAATTATTCTATGAATCCTCCCGAATACAATGATATAAGTTATTATTGCATTATAATCATTTAAATATGTTTAAACAACAATCAAAGGGAAAATTACACCCGCAATGAACCCATTTTTGAAGATATCTTTGAATTTATTTCCAAAATTAAGGGTTTAGGAGAAAATCTGATCATTCCACGTGATGCAGCAGACATTTTTCCTTTGGAAATCATCAACAAAAGTGGTGAGTCACGTTTTGTTTTCAATACAGAAGCGAAATACTTTGGCAAATCGCGCGGCGTCGACAGTGGTAGTCAACGGCGGCGCGCGATCCACTGCCGCTCAGCGTAACACAACCGCTTAACGCGCCTGACTACCACTGTTGGCGTCGCCCGTTTTGCCAAACTATTTCGCTTCTGCATTGAAAACAAAACGTGACTTACCACTTTTGTTGATGCTTTCCGAAGGAAAAACGTCAGCTGCATCGCGTGGAATGGTCAGATTTTCTCCTAGACCCTTAGTTTTGGAAATAAATTGAAAGATATCTTCAAAAATGGGTGCATTTTGGGTATCCTTTCCCCTTTTGTTTGTTTGTTTAAACATATTCAAATGTTCATAATGCAATAATAACTTATATCGTTGTATTCGAGAGGGTTCATAGAATAATTTGACGCAACGAGCAACCAAACAAGTATTATCGTTTCGACACAAAAGATGGTCAAAGTTGAAAATTTGCAGTTTCTTTCAAAATCGATTTTCTCAAAATCTGAGGATGATGGCGACAAACGGTTTGCGGATTTGTGTTCAGGGCGATAACCTCTGCAAGAATCACCCAGTGGATATTGCGGAACAGAAGAAAAATTTCATTTTGTTGGACTGTGTAATCGACGGTTCAGTTAATCGAAGTTCAGATAATTGACGCTCTACTGTATTTTAAAATATTTAGGAAGGCTTTTAGAAAGGCTTAGTGAGTTTTATCAACAACCCAACGAGTTCCATTCACTTCTCTATTTTCTGTTAGAGGACTCAGCACTGCTTGGTACATAGATACCAGTCAAGTAATTAAGACACGTTATACAAATCAGCCTACGATTTCTTAAATCCGTAGGATACCTTTCGAGATTCCAGCGATGCTCCTGGCGCGATCCGCTTCGCGCGACAAGCCAAGCCTATTGTACAAGCACAGTGCACTCTCCAAATGCGCGGTAGACAGGCCCAGATTCCCCTGCATGAGTGAATGTTAGTGTTTACCATGTTTCCCCCTCAGTTTCTTTTATTAGCATTTCCTCCCCATACACCGAGCTACTGTATCGCATAATTTTATTATTTAAAGGTGGGATCTCCTAACTGCGGCGACCGGCCAGGGTCCCATTAGTGCAATGGAGAAGTATGCATCTGTTCCTCCGTTGCACTAGTGGGACTCTAGCCGATTGTTGGGACCTGCCGCAACTAGGAGATCTCGTCTTAAGACAGCATGACGCAGGTTGCGATTATCATTTGTACGCCTCTGTTCTGTGTTCATTTTCGAGTAATTCGTAGGCTTAGGTTCTCTGTGTATCGTCGTCGAGTTTGTAAATAAGCGATGTAGAGTAGCAGCTCGGTTTTATTTATTTATTCACCTGACTCAAATGGTGCTCGCCGGTGTAGTAGTGGGCGTCGGCGAGCTTCTCGGCGAGTCCGAATTCCTCAGCGTTCTCGCGGAGCATCCTCAAGTGTTTCTCCGCGTACAAGTTGTTGTCCAGTTGCTGTACACAGAAATTATTGTAAAGAAATCGTACAATGACTGTCACTAACAAGGGGCATTGCACAATTGTCACACGCCGATTTTGATAAGGTTTACGTAGACTATAGTTTTCGAAGGAATATTTGACAGGTATTTTTTTTCGTCCATATGTAGGGAGTGAAATCAGGCCTCAAAGTTGGGGTGAAAAATACGTTTGTCCCAATATCTCGGAAACTATGCACTACAAAGAAAGAATGTACTTCCGAATGGTTTCGGGGGCCGATCGAGACGAGCTTTTAGGAGAGGGTTGGAAGGGGGTGTGGACCCTAAACCTAAAATTGTACCTTTGAGTATTTATTAGTTCCCGAAATATTAATAAGAAATTATTGTTCATTTTTTTTTAATAAATTATTTTTTTGAATTGCATGCACGCAGCCGTAACGGGAAACCATCCTCACCCCCCAATTTGTTCTACGGACAGCTGGGCGCGTTACCCTTACCACCGCGTGCCCCTCAGGCGCCTAAATGGCACGCGCATTTAGCTGAAATTCAAAGGCAATTTTCTCGAAAACGAAGCACGATATTAAAAAATTGAATTCTATATTTTCGTCTTATTTTGGCATGTAGAATCAACACCCTAAAGTATTGACTATGAATGGAGTAATATGTATCTACTCTGTATATATAGCATGGATCGTATCCGCAAGTTTCTGGTTCAAAGCTTCAAACTCACATCGTTTCGCTACCATGTTTTACGCGCCTCTGGAACAACTTGGAAAGTGGAATGCGTTGTGTCGGAATAAGTAAACAAAAATACTATAAGTTTTTTTATTAATATGTCGGAAACTAATAAGTTTCCGAAGTATCAATTTTAGATTTAGAGTCCACACGCTCTCCCTACCACTTCCCTCAAACCTCGTGTCGATCAGCCAGTGGGGCCATTCGGAAGTACAGCCCAGAGAAAAATATTTTAGACGAAAAAGATGTATTTTTTTTATAACAAATTTACCCACGTAATCGGATTCCTAATAGTCCAGCTTTATAGTAAAAAACAATATAGTAAAAATGAGCAATTTTTCACTGAATCTGATTATATGGTTGAATTTGTAATAAAAAAATAGATCATTTTCATCTAAAAGATTTTTCTCTGTGGTGCATAGTTTCCGGGGTATTGGGGCAAACGTATTCTTCACCCCCCCCCCCCCCAGATAAAAAAATACTTGCCAAATATTTTTTCGAGAACTATAATCTAGGACGTAAACCTCATCAAAATCGGCGTGTGACAGTGGGTGATGTCCCTTGTAAATGAAATCAGGACTGGGTGATCCAGTGGGCATATTGGGGCCTACGAAGTCGAGGCAAATGTGAAGAGAGACAGATCAACTCCGACTAAATTGTAATTCACTCGTCCGCGTACAGTAGCGGTTAATAGTTTAAGAAAGTTTAAACGGTGAGTGGTAAGAGAAATGAAATAACTCCATTACAGAGAATTATATTTTAAAATTTATATAACAAAGTGGGATACGTGAAAATAAGGGTTTTAAAGTTTCTTTTAACCACCACTGTAGCTTCAGCTGCACGATTGTTAACCCATCGACAGCTGTTATCGCATAAACGCAACATTAAATTTTAATTTTTTTATAATTTGGGCAACTGCAATGAAAATTCTAGAGTTTTTATTTTAATGCTTGACCAATTAGTTAATCAATGCAATTCTATCGATGTTTGCCTTCGTGTTGCTGGCGAAGATTGAAAATTCATACTTTGTAAGCGAAGGCCAGTTCCATGTGCGCGTTGCAGACACCCTCCACATCCGGCAACCTCTTGGCGAGGGCCAGCATCTTGGAGAAGCTGCGCAACGCCCGCTTTACGTCCTTCACGGCGACGTAGCTCTTCCCCAGCCCGTGGAGGGCCTCGATCACGTACTCATTGTACCCAGCTGTTCAATTACACAGTCCAACAAAATGAAACTTTTTTTCTGTTCCGCAATATCCACTGGGTGATTCATGTAGAGTATATCGCCCTGAACAAGAATCCGCAAACCGTTGGTCGCCATCACCCTCAGTTTTTGAGAAACTCGATTTTGGAAAAAAAACTGCAAATTTTCAACTTTGAACATCTTTTGTGTTGAAACGATAATAATTATTTGGTTGCTCGTTGCGTCAAATTATTCTATGAACCGTCCCGAATACAACGATATAAGTTATTATTGCATTATGAAGATTTGAATATGTTTAAACAACGTTCAAAGGGAAAAGGATGCCTAAAATGCACTCATTTTTGAAGATATCTTTCAATTTATTTCCAAAACTAAGGATCTAGGATAAAATCTGACCATTCCACGGGATGCAGCAGACATTTTTCCTTCGGAAGGCATCAACAGAAGTGGTAAGTCACGTTTTGTTTTCAATACAGAAGCGAAATACTTTGGCAAAACGCGCGGTGCCAACAGTGGTAGTCAGGCGCGTTAAGCGGTTGTGTTACGCTGAGCGGCAGTGGGTCGCGCGCCGCCGTTGACTACCAATGTCGACGCCGCGTGTTTTGCCAAACTATTTCGCTTCTGTATTGAAAACAAAATGTGACTTACCACTTTCGTTGATGATTTCCGAAGGAAAAATGTCTGTTGCATCGCGTGGAATGGTCAGATTTTCTCCTAGACCCTTAGTTTTGGAAATAAATTGAAAGACATCTTCAAAAATGGGTGCATTTCGGGTGTCATTTTCCATTTGATCGTTATTTAAACATATTTAAATGATTATAATACAATAATAACTTATATCGTTGTATTCGGGAGGGTTCATAGAATAATTTGACGCAACGAGCAACCAAATAATTATTACCGTCTCGACACAAAAGATGTGCAAAGTTAAAAAATTGCAGTTTTTTTCAAAATCGATTTTCTCAAAAAACTGAGGGTCATAGAGCAATTCTGCTTGCGGATTCGCGTTCAGGACGAAAAACTATACAAGAATCACCCACCGGATATTGCGGACCAAAAATCGTGTTGGACAGTGTTATATATAATCATGTTGAAACGGACTATTTCAGTTTACTTATAAAATTACCATTTTCGACATTTTCTGCACGCATACTTCCCCTATTACTAAAATTCAGATCAGATTTCCATGAGCCTTTAATAAAACTGACTACAATATATCCTGGTCGTTGTCTAGGTAAACTGAAGATAGTCCTCTGAATTTTAAATTTTATGATTTGAATAAAATGATGGTTTACCATCCGTGGCTCTTTCCAGGGCCTCGATGCAGGCTTTCAGTGCAAAGTCTGGATTCCGAGGGCGTTCCTGTCGCGCGAGGACCAGGAGTGCCTGATACAGGAGTGTATTTGACTCCACGAAAATGGAAGCTTGCTTTTCCCCCAGCTTCCTCGAGGCGTTCCACGGTTTCTTATTTGCCGCTTCGCGAGCCTCATTCAGGTAATCCAAAGCCTCCCTCGGATTCTGCACTGATTTTAATCTCTGTTTCTTGTGTTATTGCAGATGAATAAGGTAAAGAGAATTCTGATGGAACGTCCCCAATGACCATATCTACACTCAGGAGCCCCGAATGTTTACGGGGATGCGTCTTATGAAAGCTCGAATGCACAGTGGCAGATTTAAGGAAAAAGGCCCAGATGGCAAGCGTCCCAAGGGGTCTATTTTTTTGGGGGGAAAATGTGGAGGTATTTTACTATAAACGTGCTGCTAAATATAGTAGTGCAGAAAATAAATATAGTTTGGTTGTTTATTATAAAATCATAATTTTTTTTGAAGATGGCCCTTTGGGGCCTTCTGGGCCGGGGCCCAGGCGGCAGCTGCTCCTCGGCCGCCCGGTACATCTGCCACTGGTTGCACAGTAAGATTAGTAGGTTCTTCAAACGATCTCACTACTAACGTTGGTGACAGAGAAATCGACCGTACAGATAGCGTATCAGGGTGATCGTGTAACCGTTATCACACTCGATGTACTCTCCAGCAGATAGGGCAGCTCGGTAGAGGCGCTCAGCCACCCACCACCATTCCCAAGTTCTAGATTGGAAGAACACGGCAGTGTCCAAAAGCGACGTTGCTTTTGCGACGTAATTACCTGAAAGAGCAATTTATCTGATTCGGTAATTCAGTTTCTAGTGGACGTGGTATATCGAGGGGAGTTGGTCGATAACGTCGTACCCTTCCTTCTAGCTTTCTCAAACGCGACTAGTCCATCTTTCAGACGAAGCACGAATTCCTTTTGATCTTTCAAATACACCTTCTTCCAGGTCACAGTACCAGGTTGTTGCTCATTCATCGTTTCGTCGATCTCTAGAAGCTCTTTCATGTAGCGAGCTGCTTCCTCGTGCCCTTCCTCTTGCAGCTCGAGGAGGATCGCTTGGTGAAAGGGTATCTTGAATCTGTTTCCAGAATTTGATATAAGAGCATTCATTTCTGTATCCCATACGTCGAGTTGCCATTATTAATGGGCTTTATTGCACGAAGTACAAAGTAGAATTATAACGTTTTGTAATGAGTAATAAAATAAGGAATAATTTTGATATTGAAAGGTGTTGGAAACTGATTGGCTGGGCCGCATTTATATTTTTGGAGGCCTTGGGCGTAAAATCATAAGGCCCCACAAATTTTTCAGCTGCGTCCAGTTTTTAGATTATGAATTTAATATTTAAAAAGAAATATTTTATTTTGCAGCTATAAGTAGGTTTTTTTTTTATGTTTTTATAGGTTTTAAAATATGGCCCATAGAGAGAGCGAGGCCCCAGCTTGCGCCCAGTGCGTCTTTTGGTAAATGCGGCCCTGCTGATTGAATTTAAAATTGATGTAGTTCGAGTAACATTAAGGACCTCCTCACTTCCTTGGGGCTTATATCTGGCAACGTGGCTTTCAAGTCAGCTATAACCTTGTCCATTTTGTGCCATTCGGCTTGCGGTAAACTTTTCAGTTTCATTGGACGGTATATGACACTACCGTTTTTCTGGCTACTCGAGCTACTCGACCGTTCCTTGTAGTCTTCCTTCTTCAAAAACTCCACGATATCGTACTTCCCCTGATCCCATCGCGCGGTCATTTTGAGTATCGTTCTTTCCGCCACGTAGCGGTGACGAAGGAAACAACTGGCCACGCTTCCCGTTCACCTCCCTTTCCCTTCTATTACGCAAAAGAATGACGTACTTTTGAGGGAGCCGTTGCACCTGTGGACTTTATAGCGGAAACGCCATGTAATGTCATTACGTCTTAACGATAGGTGAAAAGGTTCTCGTACAAATCGCGAGTCATAACCGTAACAAAAGACATACAGAGACATAAAAAATAAAAACATATGGAAAGGGGGCACACTGTTGAGTGTTTTCTTTGCGCATGTCACATGTTCATTTATAGAACTAAATATGTACTGATAAATTCGGTGAGGGGTTCTTATGCATACATACTTGTAAATAAATATTTAACACTCGTGATCACGATGGGAGCACCGTGCTCTTTTTTTTTTTATTTTAAACTCATATCGAGAGGTGCATTATTATTCCGAACAGGCTTTGTAAAAAGAAAAGAAAACTGGATTTTATTTTTTAAATAAATTTTTATAATCACCTAATGAATTTTATTGAATTTGCATTTAAAAAAAATTTAACACTCGTGACCACGATGGGAGCACCTTGCTCCTTTTTTTATTTTAAATTCATATCGAGAGGTGCGGGATTATTCCGACAGACTTTGTAGAAAGAATCGAAAACTGGATTTTATTCTTTAAATAAATTTTTATAATCACCTAATGAATTTTATTGAATCTGCATTAAAAAAAATGTTATCCCTTCAAATTCCGAATATTTCATCATAGTACCTTTCTACGTAATGCTATTCTGTCCTTTCCTTCTTCCAGTTCGATAGTCATTTTTTTAGGTGTTACAGAAATATCAGTTATTCGCCAAGCTGTTTTAGGAAAGGCGCGACCGTCCGAGGGTTTAAAAGAAAAAGAAATAACCGTAACGAGCGTGAGGGGTTTCATAACAGGAAACAACAACGCTGAGCTGAGATTTCGCAACGCAGAGGCTGCATAATTTATTGCACAAGATAAATATCAACGAATAAGTAAATACATAACTATACGCGTTGCACAAGCGTCCTTCAATATACAACATTTACATACGATTTGTATGGTCCGCGCGAGGCTATGGGGCGCGTGCGCGCGCATCGCGCCGCCATTCGGGCCCACGACGCGTGCGCGCTGGGTGAGCGATGGCGTATGCGCCTGCGCGCGCCCCAAAGCCCGCCGATCGTTTAGATTCAATTATAATATCTTTACAAACAAACTCCCTACGTATTTTCTAAGCGGTGGCGGCCATTGGCGTCCTCGGCTCGAGCCTGATATTGAAGCCTTCGGCTCTCTTCAGGATGATGTCGGCCTGCAGCCTGAAGTCCGACTGCTTGATGTCCGACTTGACGCGGAAGTTCCTCAGGATCGTCGAGAGGACGATCTTCAGCTTGAGCATCGCGTATTTACGGCCTACGCAGGACCGCGGACCGGCGGAGAACGGGACGAACGCGTAGTAGTGGCGGTTGGCCGTGTTCTCCGGCAGGAAGTTGTCGGGGTTGAAGACGTCTGGGTTCGGGTAGATGTATGGCTGTCGGTGAAGCCTGTACATGGCGACCACCACGGTGCACCCTGCTGGGAGTACGTAGCCCTTGGTTGCTGCAATTGGGAGGAATTGTTATTTATTGTAGTCCTCTTTACTGCATGCTTTGAGGATACATTTGCGCCCGAGAAATTGAAAGAAGTAGGGCAGAAGCGGAGTAGCCGAAGATGCTTTTAGAGTATGTGATGTACCAACCCAGTTTCAAATCCTGCTTAATTTCGCGAGCAATTATGGGTACAGGTGGGTACAGGCGAAGGGTTTCCAGGAGGCATCGCTCCAGGTACTTCATCTCCAGGGTGTCCTGGAACGTTGCGGGTCTGTCGCTGTCTCCGAAGATCTCATCCAGCTCCTGGATCACTTTCTCTTGGATGTCTGGGTGGCAGCCCATCATCGAGAGGAAGAAGCTGGACCCAGAGGCAGTTGTGTCGTGTCCCTTTCGAGTAACATTTCAATTACTCCTCCTGTTTTAGAATTACACCTTCACATCGTGGACAGCTCATACCTCGAACATGATGGTGTCCACCTGTTCCTTCACTTCCTGCTCGTTCAGCACCACTCCGTTCTGTCCAGCCTCCATCAGGAGGTCGAGGAACGCTTGCCTCTTCTTCTCGCCGACGTCATCATCCACATCAAGATCGTCCTTCAAACCGGTAGACTGGCCGAAGGAGACTCCCTCTACGACGGTGGCATTGGTGGTCTGGAAATGATAAAGAAATGCTATCGCTATGACATCTCTGAGTGGAGGAAGGTCTAGGGCTTCCACATCCACTGTGGAAGATGTGATACTCCTAAGGAAATTTAAGCCGCGGACAGGCGCATCAAGCAAGAATTATTTCGCAGCTTGAGGATCCCACTGAGCAGATCAAATGGCACGAAAATTATACTCCCTATCGACCACGGTTCATCGAAATTGTTACCTTGGCGTCAGCCTTCTGATCGCCGATGATGTTACGCTTGCCGCTCTTGTACTCCTCCTTCTTGCGCTGGATCACCTTCTTCGTCAGCCCGTGGATGATCTCCAGAAGCTTGATCTGGTTCTTGCCGTACTTAGTCAGGTTGAACAGCCAGTCGGGCCTGAGCCAGACCTTCGTGTGACGGAGGTGGAGGATGTCGCACATCCTGCGAATTGAAAATCATCCCATTAACCACCTCATTAGGGAGGTCGAACCGCCTGTCATATGTCGCGTGCGGAAATCCTCCCGCCCCATTTATCCACCGTATTAATTGAACGCCTATGGGCGTTACCCGAACGCGCACATGTATCTGAAGGATTAAGATACTTTCTCTCCTTATCAACTCTAACCCGTAATCACCTAAAATGCCCCCTTCGATCGAAAGTCTCCGCCAAACCCAATTTTCTAGTTCTTACGCAACCGCAGCGTCAAAGCATGCACGCCTCGAAATATTAGCCAGCGGGACTTTCTCCGCGGGTGGAAAAAGCGTTTCGTAATAGTGTAATAAGCGCGGGCGCGTACTTCATCACAGCCATCGCGTATTCGAAGCCGCTGCGGTCTTGGGTGGATTTGGATACGCCCATGGCGGTCTCCAGGAGGATCTCAACGGTCAGCTCGGACATGTAGTGGTGGCAGTCGAACTCCTTGCCGGCCTCCTTGCGCATCTTCTCTACCACAGCGCGGGAGTTCGCGTTGAACAGGTCGATGAAGCTCTTCAGAACGTTCAGATGGAAAGTCGGGGCGATCAGCTTGCGGTGGGTGCGCCATTTTTGACCTGCAATCAAGCTCTCGCGTTATTAACCCGAAGGTGACAAGATTTCGTGAAAAATCCAAGCGTATTAATTAACTCCTTCAGTCCTGCGATTCGTATATTACTCGTAAGAAGAGGTTTTTAGGTGGCCGCCTCTGATTGCTTTGATTTTTGGATATGTGAACTTTGAGAGGTGGTCTCACCCCTAAACATGCAAACCGGCCAAAATCAAAAGACACCTGTTTCTTCCTTTTCGGTCCTCTAAAACATATCCAAAAACCAAAGCAATCGGAGGCGGACACCTAAAAACCTCTCCTTGTCAGCGCACCCCCCTGTGCGGAACTGTCACACTAGCATTTACTGAATGTACTCACTGAACGCCTATGAGCGTTCTTCGCACACGGCGCGTGTATGGAATGCATGAATGAGGTCCCAGCGCTGAAAAGGCTCAGTAAGGGGACTGGGTATGAAAGTGAAGAAGAATTAAAGAAATTCTGAGAACCAATACCCCTATTGGAGCACCAAGAGGGGGGAGCAGAGACTTCCATCGCGGAAAGGAAGAAAGTGGAGGAATATTCGGTTGAGTAACAGAGGGAAATAGTGACAGCCTGAAAGCACTCCTATACAGTTTCCTTCCTGCTCTCCCATGGAACAAGCTACGTTCCACGTGAACTGCATTGCCGTAGAAAAAGTATCGCGCATTCTTGCGTGGCAATCCAGGAAGCAAGTAAGTAGTGGGTTTAAATTTCAGAGTTTAATTGAAGGGAAATAGAGTCTAGTAGTTTCAAGGTAATTCCTATTTCTAAAAAAACGAACTATTAGAGCCACTTTCCCAATTTATCGACACGACTCCGCAGTCTTGTATCCTCCCGGATGAAGAAAGATGGTGGATGCTGGAGAGGAAAGTCGACGCCAATGGGACGCGCAATTGGGACACTTGTGTCTACTTACACGCGAGCACTGTTACGTTCATCGAGAGATTCGCGGCGGGGGGGGGGGGGGGGGAAAGTCCATCACGACGGCAGCGGGAAAGTTACGATAACAGCGCATACGATCAGTGAAACTGCATCTCGCCTGCGCGGAAGCGTCCACCCTTTTCCCCGTCGCGTCTACGCCAATGATCGCCCGTACAGCACACTTCGTTTTCTCGTTTCTTCCCTCCTCCTCCTCCCCCCCCCCCCCCTCCCAGCTCGACAGGGCAATTTCACCTATTACCAGCGAAATTAGCCCCGAGAACGCCTGGCAAACATCCGCGAGTTTCTACGCGGATCATTATTTATCGCCTTCGCTTGTAACCGCTTTAATATCATCCGACGGAAAGATCCAAATATATTCTATCACGCGATTTTCTTTCCTGGGGTAAATGGTGGGGGAAGTATTGGCGCAAGAAGGAGGCTGAAGGGATTTTATTTGTAATCGCAGGCTGTAATTTCGGTGGAAGTGGCGTGGCATTTATAGGGCATTATAGCTTTACTACTTGGCTTCGCCCGAAATTTAGATTGATTTTATAAAAATAAATTTTTTTTTAGTTTCTTTTTTGTGAAAATGGTCACATTCATCTGGGTTAGTCAAGCATAATGAGCTGAGGCATCTTTCGTGATCGCAGAGTTTATCGTTCTCAAGTTTTTAGGCGAAAGACAAACACGCAAACGCATAGAAGCTTTTTGATTTATATATCAAGATGTTGTCTTAACACTTCGTGGTCGCACAGGGTGTATCGCACCCCAGGATATGCCTTTGCCAATATTTCTGTACATTTTTAGACCTTAATAATAAAATTTAAAAGCTTGGTGAATTTTAACAAAAATAAATCGCTCTCATTCTCAACTATTTTTCAAATACGAATTTCAATGAGTATTACGAATGTACAATTATCACTGAGAAGTTAAAAGATTAAAAAATACGAAAATTGGAGCTCAAAAATGACGCTGTGGTGCAGGGAAGCCCATGTGACCAATTTTTTATTATAACCCTCGACCACGGAGGGTTAAGTTGACTTAAGAGGGAGAGGTGAATTTGATTTTGATGTTGGATTCGGGAGTGTATAAGGGAATAAGGGGCAAAGTGGATCGCAGAGTTACTCTGCTGAAGTTGTATGACTATTCTATCCTCTCATTGTGGCATTTTTTTAAATAAAGTTTTAAATGAAATACTGCAAGTTGTACTATAAATGTGTTAAGCTTTGAATAAAAATTCAGAGCAAGGTCATCGATGAGCTCGAAAAAAATATGTTATAAATAAACGGCCCAAGAAAGGCTCGAGTCGAGCAAGGCAAATGTGGATGAATTTCTGTAAGAAGATAGCCGATGAGTATCGTTCTAAGTTAGCAAAGAAAAAACCATTTACCTGAAGAGATGAGGAGGCCATTTCCAAGCCAAGGCCTGAAGAAGTCATATTCAGCGGATTTGTCGATGACCACGTGACTGGAGAGGATCACTTCTGCGTCCTTGGGATCGACCAGGAATACCACCAACTTGGGACCTACCCATAGCTTGATCACTTCCTTATAATCGTTGGCCCTCTGGTTGATGTTTCGGAAGATTGCTGCGGGGAAACAGTGAAGCTCGTAAACCTTATTCTTCTACATTATTAATCACGTTCATGGGTCACTGTAAACCAGGGATGGCAAGTATATTGATATACTGACTCTTATTGTCTTCTTCTTCTTGAGGATTACAGACTAATAACAATAATAATAAATATAATTGGTGGTGTAACAAAGACGTATTATTATTATTATTATTATTATTGTTATTGTTATTCTATCTTTTTTTTCACGTGCCAGTACCTCCACGAGTATATATATTTACTGAATACAAATGGGTAGATATACTATATAAATATAAATTGCATAAACTGAATCAAAATTATTAACGAACGAAAGTTAGTATAGATACCATATACTGCCGAATTTTCCTCTGTCAACCCATTTCTAGTCTTTGAATTAACTTGATTCAGTAAAGAAACGAGCCTTTTATTTATTAATTTATAATCCTTGCCTTCCAGCTTTGGTTGGCTTCCGCTTACAGTGCTTCCCAAATTACATTTACATTTACCTTTACATTTACATTAGGGGTCGTCCTTAAATTACGTAAAGCTTTTTTTGGGGGGGTAGAGGGGGGCACGAATTTCTTACGTTTTCTTACAAGGGGGGGGGAGTCAGGTAGGGTCTTACGTAATATGTTTTAACCTAATTTTCGATAAATACAAATTCTATCATTAATGATTCAAAAAAGTAGTTTTAGTTTAAATTTCCCGAAACCGAGTTAAATAAATTATATAATTTTTTAAAAGAATTTTAATAACTGAAAAAATTAAATGTAAAAAATATTACGTAAGAAGCGGGTTGCAATTTCAAATCTTACGAATTCTTATACTGGGGAAGGGAGGGGGTAAGAAATCGCCAAAATTACCCTTACGTAATTTAAGGACGGCCCCTTACACCTTTCTTTGATTATTCTATCAGTCCTACAAAGCCTATACTCTTACCCTGACTTAGGTACTCCACTGTCTTTGCACTCTTCAGCTGGTATTAGTTATCTGACTAGTCCTCTGCAAAACGCCCCCTATTCCCCCCAAAGAAGACCTTACAGTTCTTCTAATGAAAATCTCCACCGTGCCACGTACTTACCATCCCTGCTCTAGATCTTCCTTCGCGTCCAATGACATTCGTGAAAATAATGTCTACTATCTTGTAGTCCCTTCTTCAGCTCAACGATATTAACGAGCATTAAAAGATTTTTTGCCAACTTACTGTCAGAGCTGCCCAGAAGCTCCAAAGCGTTTCCAATAATAGGCAAGCCAGGGGGTCCGGGGATCTTCTCAGCCAGCTCGATCATATGACGCCTGGAGATCCTGAAGTATATGAAGTAAAGAACGAGGGCGGGGACCAAAAGGGATAAGAACACAGTGGTCGCGGAGAATCCAGCCGCCGTGGCGGCGGCAACCGATCCGCCGACTACTTCCGGTACAGCTGCAGACATGGCTCGTTGTATCTAGAAGAGAAACCGTCTTATCTTAATTTTACATTAACGATCCAGTGTTGCACGCCAGTTATGAGTCTACAAATCCCAAGGAAGCAGATATCGATTTGGGCCCTTTCTGCCTTTGGACCATTTCGTGCCCCGCGACTTCAAACGCCTCCTATCGTCTCGCGTATACGGGACACTCAACGAAACGTAGAATAAAACACACAGGCCCACTCTACGCGACAAAAGAAGTCGAAAATGAAGAGTAACAAAATCGCAGCGGAGGCTTCGTTTCTCAGTTATTAATGCTTTAAGATTCAGGTTAGGTGCGCCTGAAGCACTGCACCTAGGCGATCAGCGGTTAGCAGGATGGCCATTTCTCATAAATTCCAAAATCCATCACTACTTTTATTTCTCAACTTACCTCGAAGAAGTAGCGACAAATTTTGTGTTCGATCGATGAATTCATCGCTAGTTCCGCGAGGGAGGCCACTGCGCACGCGCAGCTTTTGGACGGTGACCCCTACGCGGTCTTCCAGGCTTATGCAACGCGCACCGCCGATCACCGTGTTGCCGTACTTCAGGCGTCGCTCACCCGAATTTCCAGGCATTACTAATTAAGAAACAACGCCTCCGCGGTAATTTCGTTGCTATTGATTGCACGCCTTAATTTCTCACGTGGATATCAGCCGTCTTATTCTCTACTATCTGTTGGCGAGCACCCTGTATTTTGACGCCGTCGCCGAGCAAGTGGGTATTTACTATGAAATTAAGGAATCGCGACGTTTCGAGAAGCGTTCACGTACAAGTGCCCGCACCCCCCTCCCCCCTCCCCCCGCCCCCCCCCCCCTACCCCAGAGAGTAGCGGGCCACGTATTCACACGGTATGAACAATCACTTGGAGGTCGCACAGCACTCTGAGGGTGCCTAGGAGCAATCGTAGATGTCCAGCACGATGTACGCGCACCGGAGAGGGGACTGAGGGAATTGCTGCCACCCACCTATCTCTCTATTCCACTCACACGATGAGTTCCTGTCGATGAACCACCACCGAACACTACTTGATCGAGTTGGCGCGATCTCTTTTATAACTGGGCCTTTCCTACCCACCCCTTCCTTGGCAGAGGTCCGCGACATTAATTAATAGCTGATCTCGCGCTTCTATTAGAATCGATAATTACCACCACTTACGTCTCCCTAGATCTTTGCTTCTCCTAATCAAACCATAGCTTTGCCAACCTTTCTGTATTGTTCAGACGATTTTTCAGGAAAATTTAGCTGGATTGCAGGAACACGTGTACTTCAATGTAACACGTACTTTATTATTTAATTTGAGAAATATTTGCTAGCTCTTCTTAGTCGTTGGACTGAACAGTGCCGGATCGACCATGAAGGGGGGCTCCATAGACATTTTTTGAATTTTAAAATCTAGAAACAAATCTTGGAAAGTAGCTGAAAATCGTACATTGCGTTGAAGTGACCACCCTGGGCAATGGGGCCTGAAAATCTTCGGGCCTGTAAAGGTTTTGTTACGAAGGAGTACTTTGTAATTTGTTAAAACAGTCTCATTGTTCGTCGACGCGTAGGAAGAAAGTGGTACAGAGGATAGAGAAAGTCCTCTTTAGATTATCGCGATGACTTAAGGTCCATTCACACTAGATATCGTACTTTCAAATATTAAGGATAGAAGGGTAAAAAATTTCCAGAATTGCCAAAGTAAAAAACGTCCCTTTATTCCTTATGATTTTTTTTTACGATGAATAAACACTGAATAAAATTAGTGACGAAGATGAAAGTGATGTTACGCAGTAGTAGATATCATGGGCATCGTATAACACAAAGTTGCGGAATAATTAAACAGCGCTTCCTATGATTTATCGATTAAAAGCAATTCGCGAATAGTTCAAGTAAAAAGGACACGAAATTGCCACGAGTCATCGAAAACGTTGAGTATTCCCGCCTTGACCTACTCACCTATTACTTCGCGGCCCATTTTGCATTTGCGTATGTTTCAAAACCTGCCGTTACTTATTTGCGTTCGATATTACAGATTGCCGCGTCACTGTTCCCCCGAGAAACCTGGTCATTGTACATACGTGTTACGATCAGTTTCATAATAAATCACGTGTGTCACGTTGATGAAAACGGTTTTCACGAGGAGCCTCTGAAAGGGAATTAAACAAATTGAATGCAATTCTCTTTCCAGGAAGTCGATATTCCTGCAGCGATTTCCTTCGTTTACGTAATATTACCATCGACTTCCGCCCTGCTCAAACGGATGTACATATTTTTAGCTCTTTGCTCCTTTAGCGCTGCTATTCGTTCAACATTTCTCATATTTCTCTGTACAATTTCCAGGGGTTTTTGGAAGATGCAGGGACATTCTCGGGGGGGGGGGGGGGGGGGAATTATCTAACGTCGTGCGCTGCAACCTATCGGGCAACGTTTCACGTTGAATACCGGAAGTGATGCAGCTCTGCGTAAGAACACGCTTGCAAGATGGCGGCTGGTGTTTTCATTAGACCACGTTCCGTGGGAAGACGAGGAGTTTACGTTCATTTATGCTTACAATCGCCGGATATCCAGGTCAATGCTCGATGACCCGACTTTTTTGACTTAATGACACCCGTCAATGTGGCCAGTTGAAATAATATCGGTTAGCATAATCCGCAGGTGCATTTACCATAAGTCGATTTCTGAATTGGCGTCGATTCAACGATTATTTATGGTTGTAGATTGTTTTCGTGGCGGCTGTCTCGTCAGTTATCACACTAACTAAATTGTAGGCTCGGAAGGTGCGCAAGTATTTATTTTTAAAGTGAGAATGCTTTGCGTAAGTGTGTGTTGGAATTATATATGAGAAGGTTATAGATATGGTTTTTGGAAATAAATGGGCTTGCGGTAATGTGGATTGGCTTGTCTTTATTTCTTATATTTTCTTGGTACAGTTTGGCGCTACATCTTTTACGCGCTAACTCAGATAATTGTTATTGTTCAAGTGCTTATGATAATGTTTATGCCTGTTTACACTGGGGATATTGTTTACAGTTTCTGCATTATTCACACTTCTCACATTAGGTCACACTGCGTTGGTCGTGTTATTCATATTCTTCGCGCTAACCACGTAGGCCATATGATCTGCTCAACTCACTCTACTGACCTATTCATATTATTCGTACTATTTGCGCTTGTTATCTACCATTCTTCCAGTACCTATTCCCGTTTCGCTCCTATGCCAGTCCTGTAATATTCCAATGGCACTTGGAATTATTTTTTATATCACTGAGCGAAGTTTCGACAAAATTTTCAGACTGTTTTTAAATATGGAGGGTCTTTATAAATATGTGGGGCAATATTTTCAGGGTCGGTTTTACTAATCAAGATATTAAAAAACTTGGTACACGTATATGCCGGATAAGGCTGAGTTTGACAGTTATAAGCGTTCTAATATTTCGTGAAACACGGGTCCGAAACGTTTATTAAAGTAGCATTTCAGGGGGGATTCCCGTTTAACAGTCGCGAAATTGATGATTTTTAAAAAAAAAAAAATATTGTTAATATTGCATTTTGGGATATAAGGAGGCATCTTTAAACTTGTAGATTTTTTTTTATGTGGATTCTTCTTATTATTTGTTAATTATTATTGTGAAATTGTGTTAACCTCTTCGACGATGTTGGCGTCAGGTGTAGCACCTGCTATAGTCATCTGATTGCAAAAAGAAGAAAAGTTTCTTAAAGTTAAATAATTCACGCTGGGACTGGACCTAAAAATTTAATTTATTATACTTTTCTTGTCGCTATCAAGAATAATATGAAAAATTTGTCTGAGGAAGAAACTTAATTTTTCTTTCAAACGCTATAACTCTTTCAGTTTTTCATTTTTTTTTTCTTTAAAGTGGACCAATCCCAGCGTAAATTATCCAACTTTAAGAAACTTCTATATTTTTTGCAAGCATCTCACTGTGATATGAGGCAGTCAGAGCAACAACGGACTAACCCACATTTTTTTCGAAATTGAATTAGTAGCAATAACGTATTCCAATAGTCTCTAGTAACCATATAAAATAGGAAAAAAAATTTTGTTTTAATATGGGTTGGTCCGTTGTTGCCCTGACTGCCTCATATGTGCTACACATCCCGTCAACAGGAGTTACATCGTCGAAGAGGTGGGTCAGATTCCAGAATAATTATTAAATAATAAGAAGGATCGACATAAAAAGAAATATTTTCTGCAAGTTTCAAGGTGCCTGCTTATATCCCAAAAGAGTTTAATCCAATATGACCAATAAGATTTTTTAAAAAAAGTCTTAACCATCAGTTATTTTTTAGGCTGTTCGACGAGAAAATCCCCCCTTAAGGGGACTAGGCAGTCGAAAAATCGATTTTTTATTGTACTTTCCGAAAGTACTATCCTTTCTGAATAAAATGCCGCTTGGTTCATAGTAAAATTCGCAAAATTGTAGATTGGGCAGTTGAAAACGTCAAGCGGCAACCTATAGCGTCGCCTTTGCCCAGCAACTTCAAACGCGTTTTTCTCGAATATTCCTTTCTCTTCGTTTTTTCCGGATTGCTGAACGAATGGAGGTTCAGATCGACTTGGAAAAAATTACAGGCTATGCAAAACACGTGCCGTTTCGGCGCAAACCTCCGATATGGTCCGTAAAAATTCGAGATTTTCATAAAAAAATTAAGAAGTCACCGGATTTTAGTAGCGCACCGTCATTGTTTGTTCGACGACTGTAATCGACAATGTAACTATACTAGAAATAAGAAAATCGTTGGTTTTTTTATTTCAGGGAAGAAATGGGGCCACCATTGCAATCGCCAATTTGCAACTCCGGCGCGCGAGTCCTAACGAATGTGTTCATATATCTCCATTTCTACCGAACACTTTGCAACGTAAAAATTAATTTTTATTGTTTGAATGTGAACTAAAATACCCTGAAAGTTTGGAAAAGATCCGCTTAACAGTTTCTTCGAAAAAATTCCCAAGGATCAGCTTATTCCTAGCCGTCCTAAACAGGGCTCCCTCCAGGGCCGTCTTAACAAATCTGAGCGCCCTGACAACCAAGACAAACACGAACAAAAACAATGCCCGCGAACGCCCCCGCCCGAAATTTTTGTCTCCAAAATTGAAGAGAAAAAAGCATTTCAACATATTTGATTTTTAAGCGCCCTTGGATCACGGGCGCCCCTGGGCTATAGCCCATTTAGCCCATTGGTAAAGGCAGCCCTGGCTCCCTCCTTAAGGGAACCTTCCGGTCTACAGCCCAAAAAAATAGGTGATATTTAGGAATTAATTAAAGGAAAACTACTATATATAATTTAATTGGAGTTTTTGCATTGTATTAAGGATGTCTTAAATTATAGAAATATATTTTTTGTTTTATAATTAATCATTGCAGACGGCCCTGGGGAATCGTTAAAGTCAAGGCGTCAAAAAATTGATCCAAATCGGTGGGTCCTGTATCTCCAAAAGTTATTATCCGATTCGACTGAAACCTTTTTTATTTTGAAGATTATTCTTTTGGATAGGGGGAACTAGAAAAAATTACAAAAATTACATTTTTTTTTAGAAAATAACGAGACTTCAATTTTGAAATCACTTTTCCCTGTATTTTTCGTCCTTTCAACGCCTTTGAAAATTATAAATTTTCAATTTTTTGTAATTTTTTCTAGTTCCCACCTAGCCAGAAATATATTCTTCAAAATAAAAAAGTTTCAGTCGAATCGGATAATAACTTTTGGAGATACAGGTCCCACCGTTTTGAGAACACTGTTTCAAGAAAAACGCGTTTAAAGTTTTACGTGAGTGCCGAGTGGCCGGGTGTTACCCATGCATTTGCCGCTACTCAAATGCCTATAACTTCGGGAATTTTACGAATTTCAACAAATCCTTTTAAACACGTATTCCTCGAAGATTGAACATTCGGAAAATGAAAAAAAAAAAAAACGACTTTTCGACCGGAAGCTCCCCTTAATACACGTTTCGAGCCGGTATTTAACGGAATATAAAAATGCTTATTACGGCAAAACTAAGCATTATCGGACATATGCGCATTCCAACTTTTCTTATTATCTTGATGAATAGAACCGACGTTGAAATATTGTCCCACATATTTATAAACACCTTATATAGGTTTTGCGCTTATCCACGGAATCGTCACAAGCTTGCATATGAATTTTGACTATTCTTTAATGTGTAATAAAGTTGCGAAGCGAAGTTCAGCTTCTCTTGGAGGTGCACGGAGTTGCACATCTTAAAAGTTACTGTAGGCGTTATACAGTGGCGGACGAAAGAAAGTTTACGACTTTTAAAATCGCATAACTTTTTTAAAATTGATGCAAACCACTTGAGTTTTTTTGTGAAGCTACTAGGATTAGTTTGCTAAGTGCCGTGTCTCGTCGTTTTTAAAAAAAAAATGCACTTGGTCGGAATAGCAAACAAAAATAGTAAATGTCATTTTCCAAACTTTTTTTTGTGAGCCTGTAATGAAAATTCCAAAAACCCCGTTTGTAGCTTGAAGAGTTAAAAAGAAAAATACCTGAACGAAAAAAAACTCTTTTCAAAATTTTGTTAACGCAAGTTTGCAGCGCTTATTGCATCATTAAACTTTTGTTTGAAACATTTTTTTCTGTTTGTTGTACTTTGAGAGTTATACGCGAAAAAGTGGAAGTGCCAATTTGACTTCGAGGTTAGTTTTCACCCCCTTAAAGGCCGATAGGGCTCTAAAAACCCACTCTAAAAACCCACAAAGTTGCGTTCCAATCGGTGAGTCCGGGTTCGCGGTGTTCCCTTGTTAGTTGAGTAATTACCATATTACGCACTGTGGTAAGACGACTAAGTAGTTTCTAAGTTGAGAGCAATTCATAAGTAGTGTGAAGTGTAATGTTGAAGTGGGATTGGTGTATTGTGGTCGTGAAGTTTAATCTGTGCCATTTGAGTGTGAAGTGTATGTGAAGAATTTCTGGAGTACCTATATGGATCGCAAGGTGTAAGTGCAACAGGTAGAAAACGTGAAATACAAGAAAATAATTTAATAACGGATCTTTTTTATTTATTAAACTCAGAAGTATTACACGCACCACTTACAATCAAAGTAAATAACAACCCATTGCCATTATCCAATACCTACACTAAAAAAGGAAGGCTGCACGCAAAAAAATTATCTACAAATCTGCAGTCCTTTATACTCACACCAGATGGCAGCTGCTCTCAAAAAGAGCATCGAGGGCATCTGTCGCGATAACGGTTCGTAAATGCAATCGGAACTGCACGCGAAAGTAAATTGAAAATCCCCTGGAAGAATCTCGATCCACAGTCATTCCCTTAAAGAACTACATTGTGCAATACACTGTGTGCTAAGTATCAGCTCATTGATTAAAAACCAACATTAAAACCTATTTCGCTAAGTGGATCGTATCGCAATTGCTCGTTTCTCGAAAACACTCTATCGTCAAACGGGACGCGTTATCGAGATGTACATTTCGAGATTAAAGTATTATAAAAGCGTCGAATTATGCTAACAGAGATTGTTATCAAATCCACCGCGAACGTTTTGTGAGGTTATGTTTTGGCTTGAACGCGGATTTGTCAATTGCTATTGAAAAGCACGTGGAGGAGAGACCGTTGCCGCGCATGTCAATTGAAGAATGCGCGATTAACACAATATCTGAACACAAGACTCGTACGATCGCCCAGTTCCTCCGTCTGGACCAACATAATAACGTGAGTACCCTGGTTGCTTATCTCGCGTAGCTGGCCACCAGACGCCCCTTGTTATCTCGTGATGCTTCGTTACATAACGATTGCCGTAATTCTTAATTGAACGACAAATGACGGTACAGTGACATCTAAAGTATCGGTTCTATTAAAAACAGTCCGTCCGTAACTGTAAAAAAAGGTCTCTATTGCTGGATCTTATACGTATTTATCAAAGTACATGTAACGTAACAAATACAACAATAGGCATGAATTAAATATTCGTGAAGATTTCACTCAAATGGAAGAAACAACACAGAAGGTAGGTATTCTTTATTCATATTAAGTAATCAGCTACCAGCAGTCACAATTATGGCTTCCAACTCCATACCATTTTGGTAATTAATAATTTCGGTAATGTGAAAATGTTCATGAACCCTTTATCGGTCGTACATCGAGAAATATAAAATTATGAAGTAAAAACTTCGTATATTAACGTATGAATCCACTGTAAGGCGTCCCCCACCCACCACCTGCGCACCAAATCGTTTAGGAGTTGCGTAGTGGATTGGCGCTAGTGGCGCGCTTCTTTCGTTTCCCAGTGGGGGTCGACTTAATCTTCTTCGGTTGTTTCTTTTTCTTCTGCTTCTTTTTGGAGACCCTCTGCCTAGCCGAATCGATAGAGTCGTTGTCGGAGGAGAAACTGTCGCACAAAGGGACGATCAATGGCTGCAGCTGCCTATGACATCGCGACTGGGATTTAACGATCCTCGACTTTTCAATATTGGAGACGGTACAGGTGGCGCCACCTTTTCCGTACTTCCTCCTGGGCTCGATCCTGCGCGGCCTCGATTGCTGTTTCGAAGGCATCTCGACTCTGACCAATTTCAAGGAATCCGCGTTGATCGTCAGGATGGACGTTTTCCCGTGACGAGTCTCTTTGATCTTGGAACTGATGCTGACGATTTTCTGCCACTTCAGGCGGGACTTCTTCTTCCTAGTTTTTCGCGCGGGATCCTGGCGTTGGTCCTCGATTTCCTGCCTGGCTTCTCGCTGGGCCAGCGTTGCCTCCTCGCGTCTACGTCTGCCTTCTGCTTTTTTATCGATCATGCTGCCGTCTATACTAATGTACTCAAGGGATTGTAGCTTTTTGGTGCAGGATCTGGAAACATATGTATACGATATTTATGATAGATGAATCTTTTGATTCTGTGTGAGATTCTAATGAGCAGGGCCGATGCGAGGCGGGTTCTCCGCGGTTTAGAAGGCCCCGCGGTCCGCGAGAAGCTCATCGTAAATTTAGCAGGGCCCAATGCATAGATATTTATTATTATAAAATTTATTTAAAAAGCCTCGTGGTCCGCGAAAAGTACTTCGTAAATTTAGCGGGGCCCTATGCTTAGGTATTTATTTATTATTATAAAATTTAGAAGTACATATGAATGCGTTTGTTTTGGGCCCGTACAATTTTGAAACTCGGCTCTGCAAAAGTTCACGCCGGTACTGCTTATGAGGAATAACGAATAATGAAATTAAACGAACTTGAGCAAAGTGTTGCTTTTCACTTTCCCCTGTGCCAGCGCCATATTTGACACTCCCCAGCTCAGAGGCCCCTTTGCGAAGGGGTGCTCTATGTTCTTCTGGATATTGTTCTCAACGTTCAAAGGGACACCCATCCATATTTGCTGGCGCAGAGAGCTGAGCTTTATTTGTATGTCTTTGGTCTTCAATGGAACTGGTGATCTATGCCTCAACGTCCTGCACAAATTGAACCAAGGCAATGAATTCTGAAACGAAGTCTTTACGAATGCTTTCTTGCCTGACGAAGTGAAGTGGTCGCTTATTCGTCTTTCCTTCCTCCTTGTGCACAGTGAATTTCTCGCCCAGCGATACACTGCGAGGTCTGACTATTTCCGGTAGGACCAGATCGTCGCCAGTGACTTCCTCCTTCTCCCTGTCCACCTGAACACTTTCTCCTTTGAAGTGTTCGCGAATCCTCGCTGAGAAAGCTACGAAGAAGGGCACCATTGCATTGCAATTGCTGGTTTGATCCCAGCAGGAGGGAAGTTGTTCTTAAGACTTCAAAATATTCATGCCTATATCCATTCTCACTAGGTGGCGAAAAGAAAGTTTAAAACCTTCATAACTAGCTTAATACTACAGTCTATGGAGTGTAAATGTTGAGGTACGATTCTTCCGGATGAAACTGTTTTACTTTTGTTACCACTCACTGTTCAAACCTTCTTTTGAAGATCACGACCCATTATTAGTCTTCCACTGCTTACCTTCCGGTCTCGCCAGACCTTCGTCCTCAGAATCCACGAAATCCCATAGATCGCTGCCTGGATCAGTGGTTGGCAGGTCCATCGCTGCTCTCCTACCCTGAATATAATTTCATCATGTACATTTCAAATTAGCACGTACTTGTAGTACTCTAAAATAAAATTGAGGAAGGAGAGGCTTCACCAGCATCCTCCTGCGTTGGAGGTAGCTTCTGCCAGTTTCCAGTCCCTTCATGCTCCTTCTTTTGGCCAGCTCAAAGCTTCGAGGTGGAACGAACGTGGGAGTCGGTGGTGGTGGGCAGATGTATTCCGGGGAAACTGTTGAACTCCTTATGTCGTAGCTCCATGGCCCTTGTGCGAACTCTATTCCTTCTTTTTCGGAGATAGAGCTGTCTGACGTGTCCCCCTCGTCACTGGCAGAAGATGAAAGAGATAACTGACACATGTAATTGGCATAGCCGACGATTTAAGTTGCTACTACACGAGGGTTCCAAGTGCAGTCGTGTACTTTTAGGATATTTCCAAATTTTGTTGGCGTTGGTCGAAGAAAGAAGTTCGTAGAAACCAGTCACCCCATAGTAACGCTTCGATACTAGTTGATCTGCGAACCTCCAATCTAGTTCAACGCTATCCCCACAAAGCTCACGCTGTGGATCTTTGAAAAGGACATTGTCCACACTTGCAAGCCTCATGTAGATAGAATCAGGGAATCTTTATCTACTTCAAGTGTCTATTAATATATCGCAGAGTACCTAGAGTAGTCTGTTAAATCAATATTGGTCGGTTCCTCCGCGCTGGAGCCTTCCTTCATCAGCCTACCAATTATCTTGTTTCGAAGCCTCTCCTTCCGGGCCCAATAATGTAGCCTAAATGAACAGTATCCTCCCTGTATCTACTTCTGTTAACCAACGAAGGTTTGCACTTCGTATTGGTGAAATGATTCAATGATGTCTCACCGAGATTGGTATCCAATCGCAGACCAAGAAATCGTTTTCCAGGGGCAAACACCAGAGGATGAGGAATTATGTTGCAAAACAGTTTTGTATTGTCATGATAGAGTAAGGAGTGGAATACCTTGACCGGATCTTGGTCGAAGAAGTCCAGCAGAGTCTCGCAGAACACTTTACCGATCTGCTCGTAGTCCTGGGAGGAGAAGTGGGTCCCAGATCTGGAGCCTATCCTCGACCCCCCCATGGATGCTTCCATCGTGTAACTGTTCTGCACCCCCATCGACCAGACGACGACCCTCCCGGTCCCCTCTTTACCCTTTTCCACGTGGAATTTGCAGTTTTCAAAGGAGAACTGAAATAAAGGGACCCAAAATATTTAAAAGTAACAGCTTTGGTATACTCTGTTGAAGGTTAGGTTCTAAAGTTGCTAGATTGAGAATAGAATCCTTCAATTGGTGGGCACAGTGGCGGATTTAAGAAAAAAGGCCCAGGTGGCAAACGTTGAGGGGCCCATGTTTTCGGGAAAATGAAGCGGTAGTTTACTAAAAGGGGGGAAATGTACAGAAAAGTATAGAAAAGAAGTGCTTGGATAAAATCAGTATTTATTTTTGAAGACAGGGCCCTTCTGAGCGGGCCCATTTTTCGAGAAACTAAAGCGGTAGTTTACTGAAAACGGACTCAGTGTAATGATACAGAAAAAAATTTAGTTTGAATAAAATCATAATTTTTTTGAAAGATGGGACACTAGTGGGGCCTTCCGAGCAGGGGCCCGGGTGGCAACTGCTCATCGGCCGCCCTGTTAAATCCGCCACTGGGTGGGCAAGATCCGTTTGTTAATCGATACTTTTCTAATTATTAGGGCGTCGACAGATTCTTTCACCCATGCGTTTAATAATTAAGAGTGGATGTTGATAGAAAGAATACCTCACCTTGTCAGCTGCGTTCTTGTGAACCATCAGTGGAAACACTTGCTCCGACAGCCTGGCCTGGGGCCCAGTTCTCTTGCTCTCGCACCCATAGACAAATATGTTGTGCTTCCTGGAGTGGGCATGCAAATCGCAGTATATAGCAACGCCGCACTCCTCGAGCAGCCTTCGGATCATCAGTTTCGTGTGCCACACTGAGGGGTAACTCTCTCTCATGACGGTTCTGTATTGCCTGTTCAGGTCCTTCCCTGATAGTGAGCACCGATTGTTGCCAACTATCACCCCATCGGGATTCAGCATTGGCACTAGTTTGAACACGAACCTCTCCCGAAGCGCCTGGAATATTGTGGGATTGTTGAAAGTTTCGTGGGGGTTCAGGATTGGATGCCTTAGATGATGGAGTACTGATGGTTTGAGGTACCCAAGGCTTCATTAGACAATTAAGATTAGTTGAGATTCTATGGGAAAGTAATTGGTACCTGGGGTTTCGTGTTAAACTCAAGGACACCTTGGGTTCTAATGGAAAGTAAAGGGTCCTGGAAGTTCCATCGGAAAATATAGGGTACCTAATGTGTTCTATGGGGAAATAAAGGTTAGCTTTCTCTAATGGAAAAGCTGGTCCTTCGCTGAAAAATATAGGGTACTCAACGCTTCATTGGGAAATATAGTACACCTCAGGTTCCATTAGAAAATATTGGGTACTGTAGGTTCAACAGAATAAATACAGGGTACTTGAGGTTCCACTGAAAAATCTAGGGTACTAGAGACGTCCCACACAATTCTATTATCGACTTATCATACTTAATCTCCCAACTTACCTTAGCTTGATCAGATTCCCCAGTCAAGAAGTCAATGATCCCCTTCATCGTCCAGCTAGAGGGTGTTTCACCAGGGTGAACTCTGGCCGTGATAACGATCCCCCTCTTTCGTCGTACCTCTTCCTCATAAGTTGGGGCAGTGATCGTTAAATAATACACCCCGTTCCCAGCCAGAGTGCGGCATAATAATCGAAGTTTCGTGAACCTCGTTTTCACGGGGTCGGCGACGAGCTTGCCTAGATATTCCTAGTAATTTCAATATAAATTTTTATACCATTTTACCTTCAACACTACCCATGGAATAACGATCTCAGCATTGAAAAATATTCAGTTTGTGAAATAACTTCGGCTATGCGATTCATTTGTGGGATCAGGAATTCCCATGAACCGGAGCCCAGAATAAGAGACCTCGGAGGATTGGCTTTGGCAGTCCCATCGCCCGAGGTCTATTTTTTCCGTGGCTCCCGAACACATAGAAATTACAAAACCTACACATTTTGTGAGATAGAATTGAAGTTTTAATAGAACAATCATCCTTCCTTACATTATACGTCTGGCATGTGCTACTGTTACCTACTGATTTTCTGACTCATACATTCCGAATCTACTGAATTTCCAACACCAATCTTCCCTCCAAATATTGCAATCGAAAGTATCCCAAAATTGGTAATAGGTAAATTTACTAAAAGCACTAGAAAATATTCAAAACCATTGCCTGTAAATCAGTATAAGTGTAAGGGTAACAGTGGGCCAAGTAGACAGTGTCCCTGTCGTGAGGGAAGGACACATTGAACGACAACGTATGCTTCTCCTTCTCCTCGTCGCTTCTAAAAAATAAATACAGAAACGCTTTGTACATTGTGGTGAACAAAAATGATGAACGCACTTACAACGAATCGTTTCTGTAGTAAGCAATATTATCGCCGCATCTTCTCCAACCGACTGCTCTCCTCTTAGCGTCTTCAGTGGAATATAACAGTGGCCTGAGTCCCTCGTTGTACAGGCTTTCCTCTTTGCAGAGGTTCACGATAGACAATCTACAATTATTTGAAACTATATTACCCAGAAGTTTGCGTCATTCTTACATTGTAGAAGATCTAATGTGGAAGATTAATCTATTTCCTTGTCTCTATATTGAAGTTAGATTTTATGTTCCTCTGTGTGCGCTACAAGTTTTCAAGTCTATGATAAAGGGAAGTGCAATCCTTAAGCAAAAGGACCTGTAAGTGGTCCCGCTCCTCGTGTTCGATATCCTGAAGTAATACCACTGCGTGTGCCTCTGCGTGTAAAGGTCCTTCCTGAGGTGCAGCTGGTAATAAGTGTCTGTGATCTTCACCACTTTGCAAAGATTTCCAGACTCGAAACGGGACTCGAACTGCAGGTCGGTGTTGCCTGGCGGTTCGGACGATCTAGCTACGAAGAGCACGTTGTCGACGTCTGTGGAGTCATTGCTGGAAATGCCTGAATCTGATGGTAGGGCCGTTGAAAGCGGCAGGACTGTGCTTCCTCCCACGCAAGATCTGCTGAACTGTTAATGCGTTCATTGTTCACCTTGTGGGAGCTTTATTAGGAGATTATAGAAGGGAAGGAGGAAAAGGGGGAGAAGGACTGTGGAATACGGTTTTCTTAAGCTTTTGATAGCGGAGAAAGGTAATCTCAGCTGCGCTATTTTTAGGAACAGATATATTTCAAATCTGTAAATTATAGAAATGTGTCTATAATAGGGTGGAACGAAATATAGGGGAATTTTTTTTTTTTATTATTTATGACTTCTAATAGTGGGCAAAAGTTGCCTTTTATAATGGTATTTAAGCTGCCAAAGTTTGAACGTGATCAACAAATTTTTTGAGGTGCCGCAAACCTTTCAAAAATTAATATTTCAGTAAATATTAATATTTGAAGGGCTTGCGGCACCTCAAAAAATTTGTTGATCACGTTCATACTTTGGCAGCTTAAATACCATTGTAAAAGGCAACTTTTGCCCACTATTAGCAGTCATGAATAATAAAAAAATATTTTGCCCCTATATTTCGTTCCACCCTAGTCTGTAATTCTAAATAAAAATAAATAGATATCTGTAAATTATACAAATATATTTGTAACACTAAATAAAAATAAATAAATATCTGTGAATTATAGAAGTGCATCTATACCTCTAAATAAAAATATTTATAACTCTAAACAGAAACAAATAGATATGTATCTGTAAATTATAGATATACACTCCTCACATTAATTAGAGGATCACCTCTAGGAGCCCGAAAAATAGGGGCAAGTTCACATGGTCATAACTCCGGTAAAAATAGTGGTATCGATATTTTGAAAATATGGTTTGAAAGCGCGGAATCTCTACTTTCAGTTGTTTCTTTTTTCAAATTTTAGATGCATTGCTTTTCGGTAAAGTTATAGCAATATAAAGAGTACTTGGTCAATTTTAAAAAATTATCTTCAACTTTGCGATGTTCCACGGCGTGCATGAAATTTTTTACACACATTCCATTTACACCACCCGAAAGCGCCCACTTTCCTGTGTAAAAAGAGAGTAATAAATTTCTTGTGCGATTTTTTCTGACCAAGTTATTCAACTTTGAAGAAAAAACCGTTTTTTTTACTTTAGTTGCTTCTAGCAAGCGAACGAATCATCGTAGAACGTTCACGAAAAAAGAAATAGAAAGATCAGTCTTTTCTCTTTAAGACGCATCTTCGACTTTTTCGATTCGGTTAAAATTTCGGTTTCTGATGTCCTTTCCAAAATATGCTTACATATTGCACAAATTCCATTTTCTCTTCAACTCGCTGTATCTCCACGAGGGATAACCGGAACATCATTGTCTTAAGCTCATTTTAAAGCAGAGAGTCTGCCGATTCTTTTGAGCTCCACCGGAACCAGCTGCGATAATTTCTTATCTGTGGCCTTTAAGTTTGAAATTACCATTGTGGAAAAATAAGGCTACTAAATGCGTCGCACTGTCGGTCGTCCCCGCGGAAGCGAGCGCTCTTGTTCGCATCCCCACCCGTACACATAAGTGACGATAGCAGCCGAAAGCGAGCCGAGTTACGCCGAAACTCCCGCAAGCCTGTGCACACACATACGACACATACCTCCGCGCGATATGCCATCGGTGGTGCCAATGCCGGCGGTGGGGCAGCCACGCGGCCGCTGAAGCCACCGCGTATGTTTTTCCAAAACGGTAATTTCAAACTGAAAGGCCACAGGTAAGAAATTATCGCAGCTGGTTCCGGTGGAGCTCAAAAGAATCGGCAGACTCTCTGCTTTAAAATGAGCTTAAGATAATGATGTTCCGGTTATCCCTCGTAGAGATACAGCGAGTTGAAGAGAAAATGGAATTTGTGCAATATTTAAGCATATTTTGGAAAGGACATCAAAAACCGAAATTTTAACCGAATCGAAAAAGTCGAAGTTGCGTCTTAAAGAGAAAAGACAGATCTTTCTATTTCTTTTTTCATGAACGTTCTATGATGATTCGTTCGCTTGCTAGAAGCAACTAAAGTAAAAAAAACGGTTTTTTCTTCAAAGTTGAATAACTTGGTCAGAAAAAATCGCAGAAGAAATTTATTACTCTCTTTTTACACAGGAAAGTGGGCGCTTTCGGGTGGTGTAAATGCAATGTGTGTAAAAAATTTCATGCACGCCGTGGAACATCGCAAAGTTGAAGAAATTTTTTTAAAATTGACCAAGTGCTCTTTATATTGCTATAACTTTGCCGAAAAGCAATGCATCTCAAATTTGAAAAAGGAAAGAGCTGAAAGTAGAGATTCCGCGCTTTCGAACCATATTTTCAAAATATCGATGCGACTATTTTTACCGGAGTTATGACCATGTGAACTTGCCCCTATTTTTCGGGCTCCTAGATGTGATCCTTTAATTAATGTAAGGAGTGTATATTTAAAACTCTAAATAGAAAGAGATGTTTCTAAATTAAGAAAACAAGAACTCTCGTTATTTTATTAAACAGTGACGCCTTTATGTTATGATAAACTATCCTCGACTCACATAATTAGTGATACCAATGGGATGGTAACGAAATATCACTGTCCCATACTCGTCCCCTAATGGCTTTGGTCTCGGTTCTCTTCCAGTTGACACGTAGAACGGTTCTGGAACTGTTGGAGTGTACTCTACGTGCGTCACTCTATCCGGAAGTACCTAGAAATTCAACGAATCCAAGAATTCCTTAGTAATCTCTTTTCGACTTCCCATTTACTATCATTTATCTTCTTTAACTCTTTGAGTTCTATGCATAACTGCGTTCGTTCAGTGCACGCAACGTGTGCGAGAAACGCCCATAGGAGTTCAGGGACCGTAATTAAGAGATATGCCTGGAGGAGTCCCGCACGTGGTATACGCTGAGTGGTTGATTTCTTACTTGACATTCCGTGGGCCACCTTGCAGCCTCCTGAGTGATTCCATCGATCATGCAGCGGGTATCTAACACGCTACGAAGTGTCTCCCTCGATTGCTGATCCTCTCTGGCGCCGAATGCCACCGAGAACAACGGAACTTCCGTTTCTGGTCGCTGCACCTCGTAGCGCCCCAGCTGCAACAGTTGCAACTCTTGGAGCCTCTGAAGGCTTGCCAGGGCCCCTCCTGCGGCCAATAAATTTACACTAAGTAGCATGAAGCGTGATACAAGGGTAAATACCCTCTCGAGGGTGAACGTTGGATTTTTTATGGGTGTTTACCAGGGATTGGTTGAATTGGGAAGAGCATGGCCTGAAGTTCCTTGACCCTGCTGCAGGTGAAAATATCGCCCGACATTTCTCGTTATCTCTCGTCCGCATCGACTCCCTCGTCTCCTTCATTATCGTCGCTTTTATTGAAACGATCCAGTTGGTTCTGCTGAGTAGTGGAATCTGTGATCGTTGGGACTGTTGTGTCCAAAACGCACTTCTCGTTGGAGCTCCTCATTTTGGGTTACTCAGTACCCGTTAGTGTTTGCTGCGCAGTTATCTAAATGGGAATTTCTGAAATTAGGGGATAATACCATGATCCCTATTCTTCAACTCGAAAGAAGAAATTTCAATTTCCTTTAAAGTAGAAAAGTAGGGACATTATTACCTAAAGAAGAATTTTCAATTTCCTTAAAGTAGGGAAGTAGGGACACTACGATCCCTATTACCTAAAATAAGAATTCCCCCAATCTGAAGGGGAACACTATGATCCCTACCACCTAAAATAAGAATTTCCGCAATATAAAGGTAGTGGGGTAAACGCACCAGTAAATGAACACTTAAGGCTAGTGAATGAACACTATTATAAAATTATGTTTGCAGCCCGATCGATTCCACGTGTTACAAAAATTGTTTGGATATGAAGCAAGAAATGAAAAAAAGTCTCTAATTAATTAGTTGCTTACTTTAATAACTTATTTTAGTCATTTTAATAAAAAATGTCCATTCATTGGTACGTGTTCATTTACTGGTACATCCACCCTACTATAATTTCCAGTACTTAAATAAGAATTCCCGCAATGTGAAAGGCATCCTTACGATTCCTATTACCTAAAATAATAATTCCCTTGGCCTGAAGTGAACCCTCTGGTCTCTACTACATAAAATAAGTTCCCCAGTACCTGAATTAAAAAGTCCCACGATACAAATAATAACACCACTACCCCTACCACCAAAAATAAAAATTCCCGCGCTTGAAAAGGAGCGCGACCCTTACTACAATCCCTGTTGCCCAAAAATACTACTTGAATGGACTACTACGATCCCCACTATCTACGATAAGAAATCTCACGCTTACAAGCGCTTAACATTGAAACATTATACCTACTTCTTATTAACCAAATCAAAGCTCCCCTCGTTTTAACCGAGCACTGCGATCCCCGTCATCTTCAGTGCCATTTCCCCCAATTTTTACCGAACACTGCGATCCTTATCATCTTAAAGAAGAATCCTCGCGATTCGAGGGCGACGCTATAGTCCTCCAGACGGATCCACCACGCCAACTACCACCAGGGACTTTGCCCTCGAGGAAGACGGATGGCCCCTGAAACCCACCCCCCCCCCCCCCTCGATTCCCTGACAACGAGGAAACGGGGGGCGGAGCCAGTGGCTTCGCGATTGTTTGTTGCCCTCTCGGTTCCTCGAGGTTCGTCGTGCTACCTTGGCCTAACACCAAACTATTCGCAATAAAGAACTTTCTTTATCGATCCTTGTCCATCGAGACCTCCCTCCCATCCCCTCCTTCGATTCCATCAACCCCTTCAAGGAAACTTTGCGCCCTCATCATTAGTCGTCCGCAAAGAATGAATTCTTCAATTTGGAAAAATTTTACACCCTTCTGACATTGACGTGTGAACAATTGTTAGTTGTTTATGATTATTTAATAAAATGTATATGGAGGAAATAATAGGAATAAGGGATAATTATATGTATTGATTGCTGTGATGTTGAAGCTTCGACTGGAGATTTATTGAATCAAATTATGGAGCGTGTATATAATCTGTTCGAAAGAAAGCTAAGCCTGCTGCGATTCAAGGGAAATGAAGCATTAAGCCGGAGGAATTTAATAACAGTTCCCTCTGAGATATCGCTGACATCCTTTGGCAGCACGAACCAGTAGGGGATTCGCATCCCCTACCCCTTGTCTGTTTCTGAAGGTTATTGATCAATCAACGTTCCCTAGAGTCGAGAACAGAATGTATACTTCTATCTCGTAGAGTAAACATGCTTCCTGGAAAAGATCAATGAGCGTCCATTCTTCTTCTCCGATAGCAGAATTAATTTTATAACCTTCTGGTAGCTTCATGATTACCTTTTACTAACAAACCCACAATTTTCCCAATTCTGCTGCAGACAGGCCACACTTTTCTGGGTTTCAACGTCTGACGGGTGAGGGAAGCTTCCAAAATGGGTCGCACAGTGACTGTGGCGGTTTGCACTCTGAACCAGTGGGCGATGGACTTTGACGGGAATTTCAGAAGAATTTGGCAGAGCATCCAGGAGGCGAAGGAGGCTGGAGCTACTTACAGAAGCGGCCCAGAGCTGGAAGTTTGGTAAAACATTATGTCTTCTCACACAATTGTACTACAGAGTTTAGTTTAAATTCGCTAATCCTGGGAGTTGCGCTTAATGCACTAATAAACATGGACGCCACTAAAGTTCAAAGGACAGCAATGAAACATTCCGCCTTCTTCTCTAAATACTCCTGGAACAATTGCTGGAAACTCTTTCACATTAATGAGATCGGTATTGGAGATGTTGAACCCATCGCTGGTCTTCTTTGACAGTGGCTACAGCTGCGAAGATCACTTCTACGAGCCAGACACCTTGCTGCACAGCTGGGAGGTGCTCGCAACCATCCTGAAGTCATCGGGCGCAGAGGATATGTTGATAGACATTGGCATGCCAGTGATGCACAAGAATGTAACCTATAATTGTAGAGTGGTGTTGCTGAATCGGCGGATTCTGCTGATCAGGCCAAAGATGCAGATGTGCGAAGACGGGAATTACAGGGAGTCCAGGTGGTTCTCGCCATGGACCAAGGTTGTTCATTCAAGTAGAAAATTAGGATAAGATTCATATAGTTTCCGTTCCTCTGAGACTACGCAAAAAACAGGAGGCTGGAATCTGTGAATCGTAAGTTCTACATTCTTGAATACCAGATTCTGATTATTCGCGCAGGAACGCACAGTGGAGGACTACTTTCTGCCAAGGATGATATCCCAGATAACAGGCCAGACAGGGGTGCCATTCGGCGACGCTGTGATTTCAACAAGGGACACCTGTGTGGGCTTTGAAATTTGCGAGGAGCTGTGGAATCCAATGAGCAATCACATCCCCCTGTCTTTGGACGGAGTCGAAATAATAGCAAATGGTACGGAATATACAAGGTGTTACTCTACTGATAGTCGATACTTTCGGGGGTGATACAGGCGAAAAAAAAAAAGAGGAAAATTAGTGACGAAATTTGCGGTAAGGGCTTTGTTTTCGAGAAAATTGACTCTGAATTTTAGCCGAAGACTCGTGCACCGAAGACGCCTGAGGGGTGACGAAATTGCGTTAATAGCTTCGGTTTCGAGAAAATTGAGGCCTTCGGTGCACGCAATTTCGTCACTCTCGATTTTCGTCTTATTTTCGCTTGTATAATCACCCCCTGCAGTATTAACTATCAGTAGAGTAACATTTCTTCAAATCTTCTTGATTGTCTGCCCCCCTTTAACCTCAAATTCTTGCCTTTAAAAGGTAGTGGCTCATACTTTGAGCTTAGAAAGGGGTACGTCACCGTGGATCTAGTTAAGTCCGCTACGTTTAAGTCCGGAGGCTGTTACATGTTCAGCAACCTGAGGGGTTGCGACGGTTCCAGGCTCTACTTTAACGGAGGATCGTCCATCACCCTGAACGGGCAGATCTTGAATCGTGGCAAGCAGTTTGCCCTTGACGATGTGGAGGTGACAGTAGCCACCTTCGACTTGGAGGATATCAGGTGTGCAACGTCAGCTGTAATATAGTTTTAAATTAGCAGCGTCTACTATGAGGTTAACCGATGGATTTCTCTGCAGGAGCTACAGAAACAACATCAGATCACGGTCTCACTTGGCTGCCAAGTCGCCAAGCTACCCCAGGGTCAAGGTGGACTTTGCTCTTACTTCTGAGAGCTTGATTTCAAACCCACCAGATCGACCAATCGATGTTGACCTGGGTCCTTACGAAAGTGACAACGTAACGGGCAAGCTCGTGTATCATACTCCGGAAGAGGAAATCTCCATGGCGCCTGCTTGCTGGCTCTGGGACTACCTCAGGTTTGTTACGAAGATCTCCAACACCGTAATTCAACAATATTATTAAACTTTGGGGATATGTAGAGGATATGAGGAAATCGAACCCTGAAAATTCGGCTATTTGCCGATTTTGAACTGTAAATTACCAAATGATAGCCCTAATTAGAAGAAGTAACTTTTGTCTGAAAACTTTTTTTCTATCTCTTACAGTTCGCAAGTTATAACAGAAAATCGAAAAAAAAAACGAATTTTCGGGGGCAATTTCGCCCCTGAGCGTGAATTTGGACATAAAAAAAAATGCGTAATATATATCTATATATCCTCTACATATCCCCAAAGTTCCATAAATTTTTAAATTTGCGGGTTGGGGACCTTCCCTTGTAAGTTATTGTACCTCTAGATTATCAAATTGCACCTTATAAGAAACTTATCACCAAGTGATGCTTTGCAAAAGGCGTTCCTGTCAAGGAGGATTCTTCCTGCCATTAAGCGGTGGGGTGGACTCAGCTTCTTCAGCGTGTATGGTGTACTCCATGTGCGACATGATCGTGGATTCAGTGAACAAAGGAGGTACGCACTATCAAAATACTCATCTGATCGTTAAGGAACACGCCTAATGAAATGTGCGCTATCAGACACCCAGGTGCTGTCAGATATCAGGAAGATCGTGGGGGATTGCGAGTACGTGCCGACAGACCCAAAGCAACTGTGCAACATTATTCTGGTCACTTGCTACATGGGCACAGAGAATTCCTCTGCCGAGACGAAGGCACGCGCCGCAGAGCTCGCCAGTCAGATTGGCTCCTATCACCACAACATAGTGATCGACGTCGCTGTGTCAGCTATTCTAACCATATTCCAACAAGTCACCAAGCTGACTCCGAGATTCAAGGTCCAGGGGGGATCTCCTAGGGAGAACCTGGCCCTGCAAAATATACAGGTTAGTATCCGTCCCCAAAATTGTACTCCTGCAGATAGGCTCGGCTGGTTAGGTGCGCAAAGTCTGCGATGCATACAGGCGCCGCAAGAGATGAAGCGCCTAAAAGACCTTAAAAAAAAAATGAGACAAATTTTTAAGCAAACCAAATTTGTATAAGAAGAACTAGGGCACTAGTAAGATCATATTGTAAAGAGGTTCGCATTTGATTTTCATTTCCTGTCCTTTTTATTCGCAATTAATTCGAAAATAAATTTTTCACACAAGAAAAACATCCACGCGCCTGGCCTGCCAACCAAGTTGAAATCGAACGTTTAAACAGTGAGTGGTGAGGGAAGTAAGAAAGTTATTTATTAAGTTACATATAGAAATTGAGTCTTAAACTTCTCACCACCACTGTTCCCGTAACTAGAAAGTATTCACGTAGCTCCTAATTGTTTGTCAAGGCAAGACTGAGAATGGTGATCGCTTACCTGTTTGCCCAACTGATGCTGTGGGTTAGAGGACGCCCAGGTGGTCTTCTCGTACTGGGGAGCAGCAACGTGGACGAGTCGCTTCGGGGATACTTTACCAAATACGATTGCAGCAGTGCTGACATCAACCCCATAGGCGGAATCGCGAAGAACGATTTGAAGGCGTTCCTCGGTTATTTCAGGTCCGTACACAGCCTATCACTCGGAGTGTTTCTTAAATGAACGTGTAGAACGATTGCCCACGTCGTATTATCGTGTTCACAAACACTCTGCACCATTTCCGGGCGTACTTCAGAAGGAAACACGGAATATCCGCTCTGGACGGGATCCTAGACGCGCTGCCAACCGCAGAATTGGAGCCCCTTCAAGGAGGGCAACTTTCGCAGCTCGACGAGGTGGACATGGGCATGACGTACAAAGAACTGGGCACTTTCGGCCGTTTAAGGAAGCAGGACTGTGCTGGCCCCTTCACCATGTTCTGCAGACTTGTCCACATGTGGGATAAATGCACCCCGAAAGAAGTAAATATAAGTTCAAGTACTACTGACCCCTCTTGACGCGCAACCAGGGTTCCCTTAAGTTCGAATTAAAATCCCGTTGCAGGTGGCGGATAAGGTGAAACACTTCTACAGGTGTTACGCCATAAATCGCCACAAAATGACGATCCTGACGCCGTCCTGTCACGCGGAGACTTACAGTCCCGACGATAACCGGTTCGATCATCGCCCCTTCTTGTACAACCACACGTGGAAGTGGCAGTTCAATGCAATCGACGAACAGGTGGGCTACTGCAGCGTAGAAGGCGAAAACCTCTTGAATAGATGGCGCTTCAAGACATGTGGATATAAGTTGATGGGTAAATTGGGGGTGTGAAGATAGAAAAGAAAGCTCTAAATGTAAACTTCTCTCAACTATGTACACCGACTGCATTCGATTACCTTGGACCAACTATAATCAACAGTGAAGGAGCTGGCTCCTAGTTACGCTGCACAACGGAGATGCAGTGTGAATGTGATTGGTCCTCGAGAGTCAAATTCATTCTCTGTGCACTATCACCGTTACACCAACATTGTCATCTTCACTCCCGAAACCTGTATCCACATGTTTCGAAGCATCCCCGTTTCTCCCATCCGAGTTACAAAGGAGCATTTAAAGAAGAGCCGTCTGTTTCCCCAGGTGAAATGCGTTCTCAGCGAGCAGCAGTCGCCTCGGGGCAGAAAGGACGCCCCCAAGGTGCCCGCGAAGCCCAGATACATGGCGTTCAGCTCCGTGATCAGTAGTGAGTAAATCAAACACCACCCACGAAACGTGTTACACCGCTGGCCAGGCTCGCGTTACGTTTACCGAGCCTCTGTGCAGCGATCGCTGACGGGAACCCGCAAACTCGTGGCACCGTTCGCCGTGGAGTCGGGGTCGGGCGAGCCCTCTATAATTATGAGCCCACCGTGAACACCGCGACCCCCACCGAGGAACCATCGTCACGCCCGGCGTCATTCTCTGTTGCAGATAAAACGCATCCAGGAGTAGTAGTGTAACCGTAGCCGTAGCATCTATGTCTCTGTGTCTCTTTATCATTTTGACCATTGCAGCGTAGCGAGCACACCGGCACGAAAGTTCGCTGGCTCGTCCCAACGCCGCTACCGTGCCTGGTCCGCCTCAAGCCTTCAGTGGCTCGGGCTTCCGGGAGGCTGTGTCGTTCGCGCCTCGCGAAAAGACTGGTTAGCAGGAGGAGCTGAGCATTCATTGTATTATATTAATGCAACTGTTGAGAGGTGATGAGAGAAGGGCGTGTGGAGACTGAAGTTCAATATACGTATGTATTTATACAGAAGCTTGGTGGTTCATTCCCCTTGTGCGCGTAATTATCCTGGTCGTTTGGGTTGCAGGAGGCGAAACCTGGTGGGATTGTTCCCCTTTTATCGTCTCTGTTGCTTCCACTTTTTTTTGTTATTCAAAGAGATGGCGGTAGTAATTGGGAAGTGGGAGGCACGGCTGCATATAATATTAATTTTATTATCTCTTGCATTTCTACGTACACAGACAGCGCGTATCCGCGTTTCAGTAACGGTTAGCATCAGTTGAACGACGATCGGGTTAAGGGCTGGACCGATATCCAGGCGGCGGTCGCTCTGAATTTTAAAAGCCACCCGAATGATATACACAGTATATTTGAATGGACACGCCTCTCCTTCCCACGCACGCAGCCGCGCGCACCCGTCGAGAACGCATTTACATATTAAACAGTCATTCGAAGATTCAGACCTACCGACTCTCGATCCTTCCGCGAACGAGGGATGCAACGTCGTTTCTGCAGGCGTAGAAATTAACGATATACGCGTATATCTTTATGTATACATCTATATAGGCGCGCATGTAGATCCATATATTAATAATAAAGTGAATAACCAGAATCATTAATCGAGCAGCAATAACGATATTCGATAATCATATAATAATAATAACTGCGATAGTACTATTGCGGCGTGATAAAAGTCCTGCGCGCGTCCAAGCGCCAAGATGGATAGAGCTGCTGGTGGATATTGATGTGAACGATAGCAGGTATTATAAATGGGATTCGATACAGTTAGATGAGAATAAAAATATCTAAGTACTACTGTTTCAGACAATACTGGACGTAAATTAAATAATGATAGAAATAATAATATTAGCAATAAAAATATCCGTGACGTGAAAACAAGATTGCGACGAGAAGTACCATTGTCCTTGAGTATTGCCAAGGGAAACGCGCGAAGATCAAGCCCCCTTCATCGCACAATTACTATACAAGTTTTTAAAGTACACGCTATCGATTTAATACGAGGAAGAAAAACAGTAGAAGAAAGGTACTGATACAATCGCAAATAAGACTCTGCGTTATCTCGTGCAACCCGACTAAAAAAACATTTACTATGTACATTTCATCCAACAGGACGCGTTCGTCCCTTAACGTTGGTCGTAAAGGATCTCGAATATCATCTAACAATTATGCCTACTACGTCGTTACTATTTACATTGATCGCGAGCTTCTTGGAGGTTTCACGTTATTCGAAAAACTGCACCGCGATTTTTAATATACATTTCGAGAAGTTTCGAACCTTTTCCCATGCGTATCCTCGATAGAAAACTAGTTTAAGTTTTACGAGTGCTCCAAGGATTTGTAGCTTACGGTTTCTGTGGTCTTGGAACTGCTTCCAGTACTTTGGGACTTTCTTGGGAGTCACAAAGTTCTGGGGGATTCCAAGGGTTTTCAGAACATCCACAAAGCCATAGTCGAACGCTGTCGATCATTAATTGCTAGCAGAGACATGGAGAATTCGATTTACAAGAGCGCTGTGTCGTGTAGTTTGCCCAGCACCCCATTCGGCCCTACAAGTATATACCCGTTTCGCGGACTGTAATTCGGCTTCCTACCATCTTGCCGTCATTATCTCTACCTACGTAACCGGGATTTTGCTTAATTCTCGCGAAAGTCCTCGATCCCAACGAGGACCCGTAGGATTTTTTGCTATAAGAGTCGCGTCGCTTATCGATTTCCTACGTGCGTCCACCCACGTGTCGCCCCAAACTAAAATATGTCCTACCACCGTAGAATTGCACGAAACCCCATTGTGTCTGTGTATACATTGGTGCGCGGCTCCTTTTCTGTCGGTGCCGAAGAACATCTTTTCAACATTCACTTTGAATGAAATGATGGAGAATTTGAAGCGTAATCCGAGTTCGTTTCCAAAAAGATACGTATACGTTACCATTAGAGAACTTGGGATACATAACTTATCGACTGCACATGTTACCTACAGACGGTTAAGACATTCTTGAAACGCGAATCTTTAAAGTTTCTAACAATAACGGGTGTACGAGTTGAATGTTTCGTAGTGAACAGAAAGACTGCCTTGTGAAAGTATGTGTGTACGTGTGTGTCGTGTAATCTCTCACTCCGCCATGTCGGTGCGTACCCCACGAAAGAACCAACGTGTGCAAGAAGCGAAATCTCGTGCGCGGAGGAGCGAGTAAAATCGTGTCTTATCATATCACAGATTTCCCAAGGTGCATACCGATAGGCGACTATTAATTTAAGAACAAACAGTAATAAGAAGAAAAGTGCTTCCCCGAGCGCGTCAGTCAACGAGGAATGCAACGGTCCGCAGAGGAAAAAGAAGAAATAAATTACCCCGAGACAGGATACATTGTTACCGACAGAGTATCGTGGCCTCGGTGTAACTAGTTCGAGAACCGCCCGACGTCTTCAAACATCGACCGCTTCTCCGTTACTTTCTTCACACCCTCAAAGTCGGAAGACAACGTAACTTGCCGTGCATCGCTTGAGAAGAAAAATCGTTCAAATAGAAATCGCGCTTTCCACTTCCCGCCTAGGAATATACCCTGTGACGAGAAATGGTGTGATTGTCATTCCTGAAACGTTCGATCCGAGTCATCGGGTGTACTCTCCGCGATTTTCAAGGCCGATCGTTTGACACATAACTCGTCAATTTACGAAAAATTCGAATACGTCACAATACGCAATAAAATTCGATTACTGCCACTAACTTAAGGCAACAAGGGTAAACCAAAAGAGCTTAAAAATTTGAAACGTGTATCCCTGCTAGTGTAAACCGTCCCCACCAGTTGAGTTCAATCGACGACCGAAAGTGTCACACGATCGCCTCGTCAGATACGTCTTCGTTAATAGTCTACAAGTAATAACATAATCTCTATACATACATACGCGTACATGTTCATACACATTATACCTACAGTCGGTAAGAAGTAACGCGCGCAGAGGATCCAGTGATGCCAGATTCGGGACGGGAGCGCTCGAGAATTTCCCCCACCTCGCATGCACACTACGCCGTAGCTGCGTGCCCGCGAGCTCGGCGCATGCACACACGCAGCTCCGGCCTAGTGTGCATGCGAGGTGGGGGAAATTCTCGAGCGCTCCCGTCCCGAATCTGGCATCACTGAGAGGATCCCGCGTGTTCGATACAAGCGAGACACCGTGCATACCGAGCGAGCGTTTTCAAGCGTTCCAGGGATAGCGCCTTGGCCAAAGTCCTCGCAACGGACTATCGTGGTGTGCTCGGTTTCTCGGTGAAATTCGATCGTTATCGGCCCTCGACGCCGTCGTCGTGTGTCACCGCTAAAGGGCAGCCACCTGCAGGTACTTTTCGCGCGACGTTTACTCCGGTGTCCGTTAGATGGTGCTGGTGATGAAGTGGCTGAGACCATCGCCACCCCCACTGACCCCTTCCTCCTTCATAAACATCCCCATCGGGGCCCGTCCCGCTCGGAAGCTGGAGGCACGACCCAAATGCGACAAGGGCGGCGCCTCGAGGCCTTTCGAGGCAGACTTTTACGAAGCTGTCCGCATTCCGCGAGTTACAATAACAATTTCGTGCCCTTGCATCCGTTAGTTTTCTTAGCTCGAGCCTATCGTACTTGTCGTCTAACCTGCTCGTTCTCTTCGTAACTCTACATCGTTTCTGTTCATGTCCTAGGCACGAAAGTATACGTCGCACTCTCCTCGTCTCGCTTCCTCTCTTCGTGCACTTTCGTTTAAACCTAACCTCCTTTTCTTTCAACTTGCCCCTACACACTCTGGCCCCAGCTTCGCGTTTCGGTAATTGTTTATGCTCCCGGGAACGAAGACCGTGTCGTCCCACGCGTTCGTATCAAGACGGTCACCCCCGTATACACCGTTCCCTGGTTCAGGGTTTGCTAGTCAACGTGACTGCGTCTACACGAACGCGGTCATGCTCTGCGTTTACTCTAGTCGGAGTCTACGTGCGCACCTGGAGCAGCATGTTGGCGAAATTGCTGTTGGTGAACTTGAAGTGCCGCTTGTCGTAGAACTTGAGCAACGCTGGGCTGTAAGGGTGCTTGTCTTTCAGGTGCAGGTAGTGGACCTCGGGCTCCTGCGTCGTGTGACCGCACTCTTCGCAGACGTATACCTGCGCGGGGGAAAGGGAAGGGGAGATGAAGCTGAGTTTTGTCTGTGGGTTTCATTCAACTTCTGCGATTTTATAATATTAGGTCGGTGGGAAAGTTCGTTCGCTTTATTAAAGGCAGAAATATATTTCAAGGTATTTAATCGAAGTATTTTCCTCGACTATGTATGTGCTTTTGCCATTATTCTGGTATATGTAAAGTACGTGTAGCCAGAAAAGACTTTTCTGATCACCTAACATCACCTATCAGGTGATAGCACGAACTTTTACACCGACCTATACAAACCACATAGTACTTTAAAGCGATAGTTAAATGGTACTGTATCAAATTATCTCCAGGGGCCAATAAATTTCGAATTTTTAAAATATTTTTTTCTTTTTTTTTTGTACACCCTGTATGGTTCAGTTAAAGACTATTTACTAAGAAATGTGTATTCAATGCACACCATCGATATCTCTGTGTGATTATTGAATGTGCGATAATCGTAACCGTAAACAATTAGTCAAAACCCACAAAATATTTTTCTATACTATTTAGCTCCCGTTGTTTATGCTGATAAGTCTGTATGCAAGCATTGACAGTGTGACAATCTTGTATTCTGAGGAATCCTCTAACTCTACATATGCCAAATATACAGCAACACAATTTCTTCTTATCATGTGTTCATCACTTCACTTTAAAAATTTCCTTTAAATCATTACTGTATGCTACTTTGTACACCATTGGAGACAAAATAAAATCAACTCTAGCGATTACAAATTATTGAATTGTTCACTTAAATCATCTAAACATCTTCAACTAAACTAATCAGTAAAACATCTTCAAATTTGATAACTAATTAGTTAATGTCTTCACTTTCAACCTCCCAAATACAAGTGAGTGGGTGGAGCAATTACATAAGAACCGAGATGGAATAGCTCCTCTCACAGCGGACACCCCCTTTTACACAGACTATATCTCTGACGTTATTTAATTACTTCGTAAATGCTCACCTTTGTGCGACGCTCTTTGTACGCGTACTGATGCTGAACACCGTGGACCTTGAGGCAGTGACTCTCCAGGGAGCATCTCTGCGTGAAGCTCTTCTCGCATAGGTTGCACTTGTACGGTCGAACGCCCGTGTGCGTCCTGGTGTGCCTCTTCAGGTCGAACGTGTCGTTGAAGCCCTTCCCGCAGAACGTGCACAGGTAACGTTTCACGTCGCTGTGGCACTTCATGTGACGGTTCAGGAGCCGCTGCAAACTGAAGTTCTTGCTGCAGACGCGGCACGTGAAGCGATTCGGGTCGTCGTCCTGGAAAATCGATGAACCTTTGCTGCATTTGCCTGGACACCACTAGTATTTAGTAATAAAACAGCGTAAAGCACACAGGGGCGATATATACAGGGCTGGCGTGAGTTGTGTGGAATTAGATTTTGCTGTGTGTGGAATTCCATGTTCGGGAATTTTTATTTGCGTACTACTGTTTTTTTTTAGGTTGCGGAAATTTGATCTTTTAATCTGTACCCCACACACACGTGAAAAATTTGCTCCGTCAACCCTGGATATATTTCACGGTGACTGATCGTCTTCAACGTTCGAACACAGTCGCAAGAACTATCGTACAAGTTTACCAAGCAACAGTGAGATTTCCAACGCGCACGCCTAACCTAAACACAAGACATTTCTACAGCCCCAATTCTGAACGAGTAACAATAACTAGCATCGAGGTTTGGCAGGTGATCTAGTGCCAAGGTATCGCTATGAAATATCAATTAAACACCATCCACGAACTTCTTTATCTTCCACTCCCCCAAACCTCACTGTTGCTTGGCGTACCTTTGACAACTGAACTAGAGAGTATTATCAGAAAAGGGAGAAGAGTCGAGCTGTAGGAGACAGCGAGATAGAACAACCTCCACTAAGGTTCAAAGGAAACTGAGACTCTGTGATGAGTTCCATCACTTCATTGGAGTCACCCTGTAGATCAGTAGCAGACTGGAATACTTTTCTGATCGGGGCGTCTGATCTAGGTCTGCAAGGATCTAAATCTAAACCCGCAGGCGCGCGCAGATCGTGGTCGGGGATAATAAAGCGCGAGATATACGAGGAGGAAAGGCGTTCGAGAATGACGTTTACCTTGCCAGGCGGAGGTCGTACAGCCCTCTCTTCCTCGCGAGTGGCCGCTGCCTGTCTCTGACCCTCAATCGCCAACGGATTTTTAATCCCGTGCCCGCCGTTGACGAACTCCAATTGGCAGTCGCCTGGCAGTCCCAGCTACAAAGGCAAACGTCGGTTACGTACGAACGTAGCGATGGTATTGGATGAAGCACTCAATTTGATTGGCATTGCAAAAACTCGAGCCAAATTTAACCCGCTTGGCTACAAATGCCAGAGTGGCACGGAGTCACGTGGACCACCAGTTTTGAAAAACTGGAAACGTCTATATGGCAGTGTTGTCGACTGACGAATAGAGTATATTAGAATACTCAAAAGTGTGAAAGGAAAATGCCTGATAACTGAATTTTGCACTCGTGATAGCTGAAGAATGTTTCTCTTCTTTGGAGATCTATGGAAATTGAAAATTGGGAGTTGATTTGAAATGGCAGACTGCAGATAGACCTCTATTCTCGCAATGCTTTATATATTCAGGTAGCTTCTTAGTTAGTTGCTGGCTGAGCTTCTACAGAAAGCTCAGAGGAATGGAAGACTCAATTTCTGACTGATCACCATCGAATTGATCGAAGAACAATGCCACGTAGATGTGTATCGGCGGTCGTGCGACCTTGGAAGCGACAAGTATGCTTTTGCCTGGATCAATTTCGAGTGTTTACCCTCTGACGAAGTACACTGACCCTTTGCGTCAGTGGTGGTTCCCCGACCTGTCCGGTTGCTTGTACAGCGTTCACCGAGGCCGACACCGTCGCGTTCGGGCTGGGCGCATGCTCCATCAGTGCACAAGATGGCGACGTGCTAGTGGACGCAGCGTCCAAGGAACAGCTTCCTGCTCCGGGGCTAGGCAGACTGCCACCCACGCTGCTACCGGAGTCCAGTTCCAGACCTTGAAATCAAACACACTTAATGCGGTAGACTGTAATACACCTCACTTAAAAAAAGATAGGTTAGGAAACTAACCACTGCCAGTGAAGCTCAATCCCGGACTCAGCAGTCCCTGGTGTTGTTGCTGGTGTGGCGAGGTAGTTTGCTGCTGCTGTTGTTGCTGCTGCTGCTGCTGCAACTGCACCTGTATCTGCAGCTGCTGCAACTGTGGCTCCGGCTGATGCTGATGATTCTGGTTGATGTGAAGCGCCAGCTCTGGACGTTCCTTGGGAACTGACTGGTAGCTTGGCTCCCCTGTCGTGTAAGACAATCCCAGTTTGGAGGTGTTGAAGTGCTGGGGAGCCGCCGTGTAGTGCCTGAAACATGACAGTTTATATGTTCCAGGTGCCTTGTCATGGTACATCCATGGTTCGCTGTGCAATTCAATTTCAAAGTGGAGCAGTAGCTAATTGTTAGTCGGGCGATTTTTATGGTAGGGCAATGACCACAACAGTCGATGCCAAACTGTGGTAGCAGTAGATCATGGCGACATGAACTTGGTAAGCTACAAATCCATGAATAGATTGGAGAGACTGATTACTAGCAGAATTAAAAAGATTTAAGCTTCCACACGTGTACACCCATCAGCGTTCACTGAGCATATCTTGTGTGACCATCAAACTCCCCCATTCCACAGGTCTCATCGTCTGGAGAACACTCACCTGGACGTGTCGAAGCCTCTGGTCAGGGCCATGCTGTGCTCCGGGAAAGGATCGACGCTGGGCTCGACAGGAGTGGTCATCTGGCCTGCGTCCTGGCCGATCCCGCTGCCAGCAGAGGCTGGCGAATGCAACGAGTCTTCCAGGAGGTCGTTGCCACCGTCCTCCGTTGGTAGCCTCGGTAGGAAGAGGTCGGCAGCGTCGCTGAGGCTCTCCAAGAGAGCCGTGTGGTCCGAGGGCGAGCTGAAGGTAAGCGTGGCGGTGAACTGAAGTGGATCCACCACAGCGCCTGTCACCATGTCCACCATCATCCCTGTATCAGTCATGTCGTAGGCGCCGTACTGCCCCGACAGCAAGTCGTTCGCCTGAATCTTGTACGGCGACAGATCCTCCTCTTCCTTCAGAGTCAGGCCGTAGGAGGCGCAGACGTTCTGCAGGAGAGAGTACTGCTTCCCTTCTTGGGCGTTGTACTGCGAGTGCTGGGAATTCACGTCCTGCTGACCTGTGTCACACTCCATCCCTACTGTGGGCGATGGTGTCAGGTAGCCGTTTCCTGAAAGTGGTTCATGTTGAATGGACGGTACATCGGAGACTTTCCGGTGTAAGTATTGAGCTTTGGAAGAATATTCTCGTATCTTCTTTGCAGCTAGCTTTCTAAGGTACACTGAGGGGTGGGGGACTTTTAAAGGAACAGTTTACAGGTGTTTGGAGCAGTAGTGAGAAGGTTCGTGCGAATATTCACCTACAGAGACGATTCTTGGGATTACTAATGCTCAAGTTCAAGATTTGCCAGATAATCATAAGGCACTGTTACTCATGGACTATCACATATCACTCCCACATTCTAACCTTCTACAGCCTTCGCTACTGCTTAGTACACCTACGGCAGAGGTGCACAAAGAGCCTATTTGCGGTTCTGGGCACCGGGTCAGAGCAGAGCGTGGAGCTATTACGTTGCTCAGCTCTAACTCGGCGCCCAGAATCGCAAAGAGGTCTTCGGCTCCGAGCGGTTCTTTGCGCATCTCTGACCTAGAGTGTTATCTTCCTTTTCACCAGTACTCTCTATATTCAAACATAAACTACCTCATCCTCCCACCCAAACCCGTCACAATACACATCTACCATTATCCTCACAAGCGTACCTTGGGTGCTGTTGTACTGGTTTGCGAAGTTGGCGAGATTGTTGCCCCCTTTGAGAGACTCGTAGAACGGCGGGAGGGAGCCAGTGGGTGGTGAGCTGGGCCCGTAGTTACCGCGGCCGCCGTTTCCGCCTGGGTTCATCCCGCCGCCTCCAGCGCCTCCACCCACAGCCCCGCCACCCCCGCTGCCACCAGTGACCGCTCCGCCGCCGCAATAACCGCCGCTTCCTCCAGAACTCGAGGACGACGAGCCTCCGGAGTTCGCGGAGCCGTTGCTCGAGCCGGAAGCGCCGTTCCCGCCGGAACTGGAGGACCTCCCGTGGCCAGCGGCAGCGTGCACCACCTGGGGGCCGGACAGCCTCATAGCCAGCAAAGGCCTGGCGATCGAGTTGCCGATTGTGCGCGAGACTTTCGCGCCCTCGCGGCCTCGCTCCTCGTCCTCCTCCTTTCTCTTCGGCACCGCGTAATCGATGGGCTGCTCCTGCAAAGATAACGGGCAATGTCAGCCATCTGGTCATGGTCTGGGATTGGCCGATGGATAAATAGATCGGCTGATACATATTCATGAACGGATTTACTTCTTTTTAAATCGGCAGGCGAAGGTGGCTGGGTATGGATTCAGAGGAATGTGGAGGGATTGGTTGTAGATTAGTTGTAGATTAGTTGTACGTAGACGCTTTTAGCGAAGGATAGTATGAGGGGTTGGGTGGCGTTGTTGGATCTGGGAATGTGAGAATGATGGAGGTATTCAGCAGGGTGAAGGGAGTTATGGTGGGAATAGTAGGATTCTTTATACGGAACGTACATGGTGGGGATAAAAGTTACTCTATTTAGACGGGGAGATGTGGTAACAGCTTATTCCTTTGAAGTTTACAGCTTCATAGCTTCAAGATAATTAAACTTAATCCGAAGTTCAGCAGTAGCCACTTCGCTGTTTCCACACCCAACCCACCTTGCTTCAAGTAATGATTTTACAATCACCAAGCAAAACCAGTTGCTTTACCTGTTCCGGTTCCTGGGTCTGCGGCACCTCCACCTTGTCCTCCCTTCTGGACGACGTTTGGCTCTGAGGGGGAACCCTCTGTATAACGGATACCCTGGTGGGTGGCTCGACGCGCGGCGTCTTCGGAGGGGTGCTGGGTCTCGGCAGCACCAGCTTCTCCGATTTCGTGAGAAACTGAGAAGCATCGCTGGAGGAGGGCACGATAGGGGGGCTACTGTACTCCTTGCGCTCCGCCCTGGTCAGCACGTGGCCCCTACTCCCGTACGGGATATCACCGCCGAGGATGCTCGAGATGAATCGTCGCGGGGGCGTGCTGGTCGGCGTGCTGCTCGGCGTGCTGCTCGTCGACTGCCACTGCGGCGGCGGCGAGGACGGGGGGCTGGTGCTGCGCAAGGATTCTGGGGTGGTCGCGCGATCGTCCTCCGGTTTCTCGCGATCTGTGAACAGAAGCCAGGTCGTGGATCGTTAAATACCAGTTTTGCAATTTGTAGAGGCATTCTGACGGTGGTATTTAGGTCCTTTTAATATGTATTGGTCCCCTAGGGGTTACAGTCTTTCTATTCCTATTTAGACTCCTCTTATTTTTCGCTTCACAAACAAACCTACCAACAGCTAACTTAAACCATGACATAACCTAAATAATAGAGCAGATTAAAAAAATGAACTGCTTTAAGAAAAATAACGCCATCTAAAATAAATGCCTATAGTAGAATTCGGCGTGAAAACACGCCAACGCCAGAAACGTAATCCTCGACTAAAGCAGATTAATTTTCAAACCCAAGTTTTTCAGACCTTCAAATTTACCTATTTTGTGACAAGACTTCAGCCCACCCTACACCGCCTTTAAATTCTACTGCCCTACTGTAACTTGTATGAAAGCTACCACCAGGCCCGGCTCGAGTCTTTTTTGGGCCCCACGCGAACCTCCCAAATTGCGCCCTTTATTTATAATAAATTTATTTGAGCTTTCTGATGACCGCACGCTGAATTATTATTGGTAGCTTAAGCTTAAAACACTTTATAGTACAACCTGTAATATTCACTCAAAACATTATTTTAAAAAATTCCAACAATGAAAAGGCTATTTTGCGCCTCTTGGCAATTCTACGCCCTGAGCCGCGCAATTTTGCTTGTAGGGGTCTGGCTACCACGTGTAACTGTTTCCACAGAGGAAACCCAATCGAGATGTCGAAAGTATCCGCAGCCGATTTCAGCGAAGGACAGCACGTGCCTCCTTCCGAGCAGACGTCGGAGCGTGAAGGGATCGAGACTCGCGAAATTACGCTCGCTAGACGACGAAAATCCGAATGCCCGACGCGCCTGGAATACGTAATGAGCGAACGGTTATAATATGGGCACACACGGTGGGGCCCGAGTTTACGAGCAACCTTGAGGGGGTTTGTAGGTACCGTATGCTACTCTCTTTCCGCGCGTCCTTCGCGCGCCACCTCGTAATTCGTCCTCCAGCGGCGTCGTCTCGCGATCAAAGTACAGGCAGCCATTAAAAGTGGCGAGAAAAACCGCTGCATCCGTGGGTGGTGAAGGGCGCGCTCGAGAGAATTCGGCTCCCGTGTGCGGAGAACGCGGTAGATTTAACAAAATTGAAAGCAAAGTGGGCAGTGTAAATTACGATCCGTGTCCAACCAAATTGGATATTGGATGGCTGCGGCCCCTATGCAAAAATATTTTTGGCGTAGGTACTTGTGCAAGAAAAATTTCGCGCCCCCCAATTTTGGGGCTCCAAATTTTTGCACCTGTTTTCTATTTAATATGTTTTACGGAGTACAAAAAAGAAAAAATAATTACATGTAAATTTGGTTTATGTGGGAGTTAGATTCCTTTATTATTAAGTGGCCGCCCGAATTTAAGGAAGTTGACAGTTTCTACTTTTGTCCATTCAGATATGACTTTAGATATTTATTTAAGAATAGAGACTTCTGTTTAAGGGTACCTAAGGTGACGAAAATGCCAAGGGGAAATAAAGACCTGGAAAGTTTCTCTTTCTGAAATATTTCAATATTTCCCGTTGACATAAATGAAAAAAATAAAAAAATAAATAAAAAAAATATTAAAAACATTGAAATTGAAGAGTTCTTGTAGAAAACACTGTAAGTGCCAAAATTAAACAAAAAAAATTTTATCGCAAGATGGTCTACATCCCAATGGTAATACTATACTACAGAATTTGATTTTTGGCACCTACAGTGTTTTCTTTCAAGCCCTCTTCAATTGATCCGAAGAGTGTCTGATCTCGGCTGAGAACCATGGAATCTCTCGACCGTTCGAACGGTTCCAGTGGATTTCAGAGAATCGAAAGTACTGACAACGAGTCTTGAATGCCTTGAGCGTCGTGATAAACTGGGATTCCTCGAGGACCTTGAGTGTGATAGAAGCGACAGCGAGAATATATCGCTGTTACTTTCTGCGCCAGCGCGAGTCACAGTAACACCATTATTTTTCACGCTCTCGAGATATGTATTCTACTCTAACACTTGCGAATACGCTTAAAAATGCCCACCCACAAATTTTTCAAAATTAATCCCCGGACACGTGACTTCTTACGAATTATCTCTCCTCAATCATTTTCTATTTTCCAACCCTAATTTAAGCTCATATTCGCCAAGAAATACGACTTTATGTATAAGACATGTGTAATGGTGGGCAATTTCGAGTTGCCGTAATTCAGCCGGCCGTATTTTATGGCGAAAGGAGCGCGAATGCGAGAGACCGCCCTTGAAGGACAGTCTCCAGTCGGGCAATTACGCGCCTCGAGAGGTCTCGAATCGTTTGATCGTCCCCCGTTGCCTCGGTCCGCGGTCACTGGCAATTTTCTGGCTGCGCGGAGGGGGCCGAGCAATCGCGTTCTCTTGACTTTGACATCGGCGCGCGCGCGCGGCTCGCGAATAGGGCACGAGGACGCCGTGTTCGCGAGCGCGGCGAAGCCGTTCGAGCGGAAACCAGGAAACCAGCCGCGAGGGCAGGCTGGCTTTTTGCGAGCACGTGCGCGACGGACACGAGGAAAGCCATTTCTAGTCGCTTTCAGACGGTTGCGTATTTCCTTCCATTTTTGCTTGGGGAATAACAGGGGCAGTACGTAGGGTTAGGATTTCGATTAGGCTTGGCTCGGTTCTGAGTGTGTTCTAATTTAATTCGACAGTTTAAGGGAGGATAAAAGTGTAACGGCGCGAAAAGTAAAGGTGTCTGGAAATTTATTAAAAGCAAACTACTTAATGAATCTTTTTGAAATTTTCGGGACTTTTTATTGGATATTAAGGTTATACGAATATATTTTTTGAAATTTGTTTAAATCAGATTTATAAGCATTAGAGGACCAGTAAATGTGGTTGACAGTTTTCTGACGAAACGGTTTCTCTGAAATGAAATAACCGAAAGCTTTTAGAAACTATATGCGATTTGGAAAATTTTGTAAAAATGTAAAAAGGAAATGTCTGAGGAAAATGGTGACATTTTGTTGTAGAAAATTAAGCTCTTCTGTTGAAGAAGGTATAGAAGAAAACGACCCATCAAAAGAATCTCCCATACTATACAGTAATTTAGCAAAATCAGTAACTTACAAAACGAAAATTACTGACCCCTGAGTGTCCCAAAAAAAAGTATCTCCAAACCCCAGTAGAAATATAGAACCCTCAGAAAAAGAAACTACCCCAGATTTTATCCTAAATCGAGTGTACAGAATTGACAAATCGACTTGCAAATAATCTACATACATAAAGCACCCAATAACTTCCACTTTCCACTACACAATAACCTCCGCCCACGTCTGACTCCCCCGCGGCCCTTTCCCAGCACATTTCCACGAAATCCTCGTCCCCGAAGCGAAGCGCGGGTTTCTACGGAGCAGATTCGGCCCGGCGTGGCCGCGCGCGCTTCTAACGCCGCGCCTTTACGCAAGCGGTTGCGTCACAGGGCCCGGGCCGGAGGTAAGAAGCCGGGGCCCGCGCGGAGGGACCAAAATGGCGGTTGGGCAACCTTCGAGCTTGGTGAATCGGGCCCCGTACGTGAGATCCCACCGACCGAAAAGCCCTGAACAGGTCCGTGGGCCGCGCTATAAATACCAGCCCGCGCATCGTGACCAGCGTACCGATCTCCGCTCCGTCTCCTGTCCTCTTCCCCACCGTCCGCCTTTATCGCAACGAGCCTCCCTCCCTTTGTCCCCCAGCCTTCGCGCGCGTCTCCTCTGTCCCTCTCCGCCTTCGCCCTTTCCTCATGCCAGAGAAAGGGCGGAGAAGAGGAGGAGGAAGAAAGGGGCAAGGGGCCAGGGAGGAGTAAGAACCGGTACTTCGAGTTCGCCGGGAGCAGCGAGCTCCGTGGCGAGACGCCTCGACGGGCATTCAAGTCCCCGTGCTGCGAGCTTCGGAGCGATTCAACCTACCACGGGGCCCCTTATCGTGCAACGGAGATCGAGGGGACACAGAATGCTGTGCCGTAGCTGGGCAATGATATGGGGAGAGCGATCTTGGCGAACGGGATGGGTCTCGAGTTGTCGCGGTGCATCTGGGGGTATATAGATATTGGAGTATTATTATTGTTCTTGTTATTAAAGATTTTCATTCCATAATCTGTCTAATAATTTATTGCACAGTTTGCACAGAAGATGGCCAAAGAAGGGACCAAAGCGGAAAAACGGCCCAAAGGGGAGGTTCAGTTGTAGGGCTGTTTTGCAAGCTGACCTTCTTATACGCTGGGATATACATAGTTGGGATGGTGGTTTTCTAGGCGCTGATGATTTCTTTAATTGCAGTAGTAATTTTTGGGGAAAGTAGTGTTGGGTAGACTTTGAGGATCGTGTAGGTAGGACGTAGGTTATACAAGGTGGCCGGTAATAGATACAGTGAAAATGAAATGAGTGAACTTTTAGATATTAGTGAGTAAAAAATGGAGTCTCCAACGCAATTTCGCTACTCTTCATTTTCGTCTCATTTCGCCAAGTAACTTCATTCTGCGAGGCTGGATCTCTCCAATAGCAATAATCTAGAGAAACTGAAACTCTAGTTCTTATATATAAAACATTCCATGAAATTCTCCCAAAAGCCCACGATTCCATAAACTTTCAACCAATTAGGGGCCATTAAAATTTCCGATAAATCGTTGTGAAACGATGGAAACAGTCCCGAAGCGACCAGTGAGGACGGAGCAGCGGCCGTCGAGCGTAAAAGGAGAGTGTGGAGCGGGCCTCCTGGCCGGCGAAAATAAAAATCGTGACATTGCGCGCGCTCACGGCCAAGTGCAACGCGACTTGATTTTATATACATATCGCGCGCTCGATCTCCTGTCCTCTGCGTATTCCAATTCTGCGCGCGTCTCTTTTGCCACTGGCCCACAGCAGGTGGAAGGACAAAGAAATTGTAATCAGGAGACGCTAGGAATCGGAGGAAGAGCAGTGGCCACGCGTAGACGGTTCCATTTTGAGTGGCCTCGCGATCGCTGAGCGGAGATACTGTCCAAGGTGAGCTAGAACCACCCTGTGGCGGGGCTGAACGTTCAAAAGTAACGGGCCGAGGAGTCGAGGATGACGATTACGATGACGTCGCGACGGTAGCTTCCGGGGATCGGACGTTGAACGGGTTTGATAGATGGATCTTAGGTGATGAGAGTTGGGTTTAGTCGGTAGTTGTTTACTTGGGGTTTCAGGGGGAGTATTCTGCGGTGTACTATATGGTGGAAGTTTAGACTGAAGTCAGGGTAGCGGTCGTAGGATCTCAAAAATCGCGAAAGAAAAAGTTTACGTTAATAACACAGGACTATTCATTGTAAAAACTGTTTATAGCACTGCCCAACACGATTTTTGGTCCGCAATATCCGCTGGGTGATTCTTGTATAGTTTTTCGTCCTGAACACGAATCCGCAAGCAGAATTGCTCTATGACCCTCAGTTTTTTGAGAAAATCGATTTTGAAAAAAACTGCAATTTTTTAACTTTGAACATCTTTTGTGTCGAGACGGTAATAGTTATTCGGTTGCTCGGTTCGTCAAATTATTCTATGAACCCTCCCGAATAGAACGATATAAGTTATTATTGCATTATAATCATTTAAATATGTTTAAACAACAATCAAACGGAAAATGACACCCGAAATACACCCATTTTTGAAGATATTTTTCAATTTATTTCCAAAACTAAGGGTCTAGGAGAAAATCTGACCATTCCACGCGATGCAGCAGACATTTTTCCTTCGGAAAGCATCAACAAAAGTTGTAAGTCACGTTTTGTTTTCAATACAGAAACGAAATAGTTTGGCAAAACGCGCGGCGTCGACAGTGGTAGTCAACGGCGGCGCGCGATCCACTGCCGCTCAGCGTAACACAATCGCTTAACGCGCCTGACTACCACTGTTGGCACCGCGTGTTTTGCCAAACTATTTCGCTTCTGTATTGAAAACAAAACGTGACTTACCACTTTTGTTGATGCTTTCCGAAGAAAAAACGTCTGCTGCATCGCGTGGAATGGTCAGATTTTATCCTAGATCCTTAGTTTTGGAAATAAATTGAAAGATATCTTCAAAAATGGGTGCATTTTGGGTATCCTTTTCCCTTTGAACGTTGTTTAAACATATTCAAATCTTCATAATGCAATAATAACTTATATCGTTGTATTCGGGAGAGTTCATAGAACAAATTGACGCAACGAGCAACCAAATACCTATTATCGTTTCGACACAAATGATGTTCAAAGTTGAAAATTTGCAGATATTTTCAAAATCGAGTTTCTCAAAAACTGAGGGTGATGGCGACAAACGGTTTTTGGATTCGTGTTCAAGGCGATATACTCCACAAGAATCATCCAGTGGATATTGCGGCAGAGAAAAAAAGTTTCATTTTGTTGGACTGTGTAGGAGGCCGCCTAAACTCTTTTAGGCCGCACAACTTGATTTTTTTTTATCCATGCCACTGTGCGGCGCAGATACACTATTGTGAGGATGGTGGTTTCACAGGAACATCACTAAGGTAAAAGTACCAATAACTGGACACTTAAGGATATCAAAATTGTGTATCTTAAAAATGGACTAAAAATAAATCTGCTTTTTAACAAAAGTGTCAATATTCAGATAAATCTTACTTCTTTATATCAAATGAGCTACTAAAAACTTGTTTTCAGTGCGTTATTTTAATCAAATTGAGTAAAAACACAAGTAGTTATGTGTACCAGTACATGGACAATAGAATTCTGATTTGTCCCAGCGTTCCATTTTTGGTGTCCCAATACCTGGCCAATGGGGAAGATAACGCAATGCTCGGCGCAGAGGGCGCCACTAGTGTTTGTCTGAATGGATTGTGCGCGAATTTTTCATTTTACAATTTTAGGTTATGTTGAAAATGTAACATGCAATTGATTAAAAATATGATTTTGAAAATAAAAAACTGTTAATTTATGTACAGTATACTTGTACCTACACTTTTGATATACAAAAATTTGAGAAAACACAGACACTTTACCGGTTCGACAATGCGGTCAGGTATTGAGACTTCACCTAAGCGTTCAAAATGCTGACAGGCCGACCAACTGGACGGCTGGTCAGTTATTGGGACAGCGTGCAGACGACAAGATTATTATGTACCGGTACATAAACACGTATAATTTTAATTAAAATCAACATTAACCGATCAATGTTTTATTTTGTATGTAACAAGAAACTTCTTAAGATTCTGAACATACGTTTTTTCTCAGAAAAACGTTATATAACGATTATTATCACCTTAACAACTAACTGTATTTTTCTTAAGAATTACTTAAGAAATCTACGCAGAATTCAAGCGCATGCACCTCCGATATTTAAAGACTGTTTTATATATTAAACTACATCTAGAGCTTTCTTAATTTTTTATATAAGAGATCAAGTTGCAAAATAACATATGTTCCCAACAATATTGTTCTAAACTTTCTATGAAGCTTAGTAAAAATATAAATGTCATTGGTGTCCAGGTATTGGGACGTGTCCAGTTATTGGTACTTTTACCTTACAGTGGCGTGCAAAAGTTTCCAGCCAGACGGTTTTTGCAATTTTTCACGCCACCGTATAACTGTCTGATCTTCTATTTGTGCATGCGCATTGAAGAACTTGCTAGTGCTCGGTGTATCTGCGATTCGTGTTCTTGCCAGGAGTAGATGCTAATTTCCTGGCATAATCTCTCATTGATTTGATCCATAATAAAATATTCAAATTCTAGGAATGATTCTTCATTAATTCAATTGTGAGGAAGGAACTCCATTTCTAGAAATACCTTGCAAAGTCATCCAACTCCATCCAGAGTTAAGGGGGAACACCACTGTGACGGCCGGAAAAGTAAGCCATTTTTGAGAATTGCTTTTTCAGGAATAATTTACAGTTTTCATAAAAAAAATTTATTACCTCTCTTTAATACGCTGTCTTAAGAGAATATACAAAATAAATAAATAGAAAAACATCCATAAATTGTAATATATTAATTAATCTTCTAAACCTCTCCACGCGACCTGGTCGAATCTGTAACTATGGAACAGCATATCCGAAATCAAAATTAATTTTTTTTATAAACTATATGAGTGTAGTTTCCGTTGTACGTACGGATTCTTTGATTGAAAACAAATTTTTTTAAATACGCTCGAAAAACTGTCCATCTTATTCGCGGATTTTCGAAACTTTTCTTCTAAAGCGCACCATTTTTACAAAAATAATTTGATTAAGAAATCGGTACGCACAACGGAAACTAAATTGATACAGATTATAAAAAAAAATGAAATTTGATTTCGAACTTGCTGTTCCATAGTTACACATTCGCCCAGCTCGCATGGGGGATCTAGAAGATTAATTAATATATTAATATTTATGGATGTTTTCCAATTAATTTTTTTGTATAGTCTCTTAAGACAGCGTGCTAAAATTAGGTAATAAAATTTTTCTATGAGAACTGTAAATTATTCCTGAAAAAAAATTTCCGGCCGTCACAGTGGTGTTCCCCCTTCATTTAACTTTGTTAACTTAATCTTGAAGCAAATACGTATTAAACCTCCAAAAGCAGTTCTTCGTCAATATCATTTTTAGTCAGATACTACATTCCCAAAAATTGACTTCTCCAGCAACCCTACCAAGATTAATTGACTCAACTCATTAACTTAATCCTGAGCCAACATTGGATCTCTACGACCAGTTCTTCCTCAATTCCGTCCATAATCAGGTACTCCATTTCCGAAAATAAAATTCCCCACCAATCCCACCCACAATTAATTTAACTAACTCATTAACTTAATCGCGAATCAAATCTTAAATCTCTAAGACCACTTCTTCCTCAACGCCACCCTCCATTAGGTACATAGGAACCAAATTTCCAGGAGTCTTTCCTCAACAGAATACAATACCAGACTCCCGCTTTCCAACCTATATCCCTCACTCCCAAGCAGCACGATTTCAGATTCCAATCCCACGCGAGTCTGTTTCCTCGCGGAGGCGCAGAAGGGTTCACGACGGCACTCGAGGGAAGCCATTGGCCTTACACAGGGTCCTGGCCTCCGGTGCCCGCTCGATCGAACGAAACGCCTCAGCTTAGTCGACCTACTTTCCGCTCGACCACTCCCTCGGATCCTTTTTTCCCCCCCAAGTTTTTCCTTTCCTTTCGACTACCCGCGGAGCCTTCGCCGGCATTATCGTTTCTCCACGTTCGCACGGGCATCTTGAACAATGAGAGCGGATCTCCCGGGCCCGGGCCCTCGTCTATAGAGACACCTGTACGATCCATTGGAACTCACGGCGGATCCGCTCGATCGTGACCGGATCTGCATTGTTCCAAGCCTCTGTTCGCGGTACTTTATCGATTGCAAGTCAGATTTCCGGCGGCAAGAACCTGTGTGGCGATGCACTCAGGCTTGCTTTCAACTCGTTTCGAGTTAACGAGGCACCTGTACGAGTCGTATCTAAAGATCTCTGTATCGCTCGATATAGGTACCTATAAATATCATTTATTAAAATCCTATTATTACTTAGGTTTTGTGAGTGTGGTTTAATACAGGGATATCCAAAGGATCATTAAAACTTCAATCTGTAGGAGCAACCCAAGAAGATCCGCGCGGGTCCTCCGGCGTACTATACCTATACCTATAGGGGAGACCGGGGCAAAGTGAGACGAAAAAAGTTTGAAGTCGAATAAAATTTTTCCCTTTCAATAAAAATGTGTGGAAATAGATTTATAATATAATTTTAATATTACTATTGATAAATTACGAATAGCAATGCTTAAAATAAACTTAAAGTATATTAAAATTCAACTTGAAAAGAAAACGCCAAAACTGACCACTTTACCCAATATATGGGGTAAAGTGAGGTGCAACAATTTAAGAACTTTAATTAAGGATATAGGTAAATATTAACCCCTTGCGCTGGAATGACGTGTGTAGCACGGCAGCTTCCGGCTTTTTTGCACCGTGGTTGTCAAAAACTGTGTCAGATTTTTCATTTTTTTTTTGAGGTTAGATTCTGTTCCATCACGCCGCGTGGTTTTCTAGCCAGCTGACAGGTTAGGATATTGCGCACATCACTCGCGCATTGGTTCTTAGCAGCCATTTGCAGCTCACTTTACCCCGAATGTGTACTCAGTGGAGAATTAATTATTTAATAATGTTAGGATTAATGTTTTCTCAAACGCGTGTACATGTATGTTTATAAGCTTGTTACAAACACGCAGAAAAAAATTGGAGTCAAAATAACAGATTTAAAACTCATTTATCCAAAAAGCTAAATTGAAAAGAAAACCAATTTGAAGTCTCTAAAACTTTATTTTTAATTTTTTAAATGAATTTCCATTCTTCGATATCTGAATGTGCATAATTATCATTGTGGTATTACACACATTTATTACGTCACCAAAATTTATAAATATATTCTATTGTTAAAGAATAAATTAAAAAAGCTAATTTTACCCCGAGGTTCACTTTGCCTCGGTCTCCCCTAGTCAGCCGCGTTACCAGCTCCCCCAACGCCGACTCTGCGATGTTACTCCCTTCCGAGCTCTAGAAATACACAAACTACAGAGGCGCCACCTGTATGCCATCGCACCGCAGGTCGTTCCCAAACGCCGAATGCATACAAATCAAAGCTAACTACAAGTATTGCATAGCAGTTCGCGCACCTAAAGTGGCACCCCGAAAGAAAAAAGAGTAGTAGAAGTAATTCAAGAGCTTCCTAAAAAGAAAAGAAAACTGGATTTTATTCTCCAAATAAATTTCTCTAATCACCTAATGAATTTTATTGAAAATATTTTTATCCGTTCAACTCGGCTCCCCCAAGATTAAATTCTGAGCGCGCCACCGTCGCATACAGTCTTAAAATCTTCAGTTCAGAAACCTTCCACGGAAGAAGCTTCAATGCAAAGTGTAGCGCTAGCGCCAGGCAACCAGAAATCTACCAAACACCTTTATTCTATGGGCATCCCTGTTGGTATGTGGCCACGAAGCACCATACGCGCGGCAGTCGTACCTGCGTAGCGGTATCGTGCGTGGGTCGAAGCATCGCGCACAGCAAGGTGACACCGTGCACGCAGAGACCCACTCGACCACCTTACGTAATGGAGGCGCTCGCGGTGTCCCTCCTACCGTTAATTCTTCGTCAGAGGAGCCCCGTCTCGCTCTGACGCTCCGCGCGCTGGAGAACGCCTTTCCATCCGCGCGCGCGGGCGCGCTAAACGGAAGATCAAGGCACCCAGCGACGCGCTCGTACCGTTCACCTTGCCACCTGGTGAAAAGTCGCGACGAAACGACTGGGGTGACTAGCGGGGGCGACAACTGACTACGCACTTTCTAGGAGGTTCAGTGGATGATCCCCGGCAGCTTGGGTCGGGCCTCTGAGGCAGTTTTCCAGAGTACATATTCTATTTTCGGATTTTTTTCAAGGGTGGAAGATATGAGGTGTTGCGGCTCCGAACGGGGAACTCAACACTTCTTTTTTTATTGTGGAAGATTCTATTTTTTACCAAATTCAGTTCTCCCTTCTGTTCAGTTTAAAATATGGTTTTATGGAAAACTAGCTTTACTACTCGGCTTTGCCCGAAATTTAGATTCTGATTTTATAAAACAAAAATTTTTTTAGTTTTTTTTTTTTTTTTTTGAAAATGGTCACATTCATCTGGATTAGTCAGGCATAATGAGCTGAGGCACATTTCGTGATCCCAGAGTTTATCGTTCGAAAGTTTTTAAGCGACAGACAAACACACAAATATATATATAGAAGCTTTCTGCTTTATATATTAAAATGAAACCATCTCACTGTCACGGTCAACACTTTCTTTGAAGGCGATTCATTAATTAAGGTCAGTGCGGGCAATAACGTCCACGTAAAGATTTAGAATTTTTGAGAAAAAAATTGTACATATTTCTTAGATCTATTTTTTTTATAAAAATCTTTGAACATTGAATGAAAAACTGTAATATTTCTAACAATATGTGAAAATTATCAGGTTTTTAAAGACCTTGTAAATGGGCCTTGTTTGTTGCGTTTTAAAAGCCGTGAGTGTATGAAGTAGTGAGTGTAAATAAATGTTGTAATAAGAATTGGCATGCCAGTGCGAGTTGTATAGCGTTTCGACTGCCTTACTCTTTTTCTCGTGATACAATCATTTCCGGTGCAACAAGACATTTGTAGATAAAAATTTTCACTGAGAATTCTATAATAATCATAATAATAGCTACACCCTTCGGTGTGCAATACCAAGTATAAACAAAAAAACATTAACACACAATCATAATATAAATATTAACGCGAGACAGGTGAAACGCCTGAATCACCCAAAACAAACACGAGTCGCTCAGCAGCAAGGGCCTCATTTTCCAAGAGGGGCCCGTTCCAAGCTTTCCATTTATATGAAAATAATAATTGAACAAAATTTTGTTTACTGCTTCCCTTCCGAATAATTAGAAATAGCACTAAAAATTTATTTCAAAATACCTTTCCAACGTTCGCCATTTAATATTATTTATTTGCAAATCATTACTCTCCGTTATATAATTTTATTTAAAATGAATTTCAATTTTTGAACATTTGCGCATTTTATTGTATGTTATATCAGAATTTTTTACACAGCCACACCCCCCCCCCCTCCCCCGATTTTCAATCAATGGGCCCGCGAAGATGTCACAGCCCCGGGCCCCAAAAATCTTAATCCGGCCCTGGTCAACAGTAAAAATTGTAAACTGTCCGAGAAAAAAATTTCTCCCGGTTTCTTCGCCGTTCCATAAACTGGGTGTTTCAGAAACGGGGAGAAAGAAATCGGCGAGTCGCCCCAGCATCGCATATGGGATGCAAAAATGGCGCCCGACTTTCTGCAGCGCCGAGGCACGTGCGCGACCGCGCTTCATGCAAAGCGGTGCCTTTTGTTTCTCGTTTACGAGATCTATGCGATGAAGCCTTGACATTCGCCGCGAACGCGCGCGACGTATGGAAACGCGGTCCGCGTTTCCAGCTGACCCCTCCCTCCCCCCCCCCCCCTGCCCCGCCCCTCCAGCCCCATCGATGTTGCGCAGAAAATCGCACATAAAAACCGGTACAAGACAAGCGTTGGAGCGAGACCAGCTCTGTTATCAATTCAGTAGCAAAGCGGAAAATCCCCCTCCCTCTTCCTCCTCTTCCGCTCTCCCCTCCCCCACCCCCCACCCCCTCCGCCGTTCCGTTCGCCGCTGTTTTTCGAGGGGATCGCGTGGCGTTTTGCAACCGCTATCGCAAAATCGCGCGACTCGGAGCTGCTTGCGAAACCGTGAGGCACCAAACACGCGCGGCGAATTTTCTCAGAAGCCTGGAATTAGGCGACTTCTATCTGATCTGACGTGCTCTTGTTTAAAACATAGAACGCGAGATCGGCACGGTTTGAATTTCTGCTCCCGGCCGAGCTCGAGCGAGCTGTAGAAGTTCGCTGAATTTGGGTTAGTGAGAGGGAGTGGTTGGTGTACTTATTGGTTGCGACTGTTTTTTGTGGTTCGTGGTGCAGTGATCGGTAATGATGATTCGATGCGAGAAATAACGGCTTCAAGGGGTTGGATGGCGTTTTGTGATCGTTAAGCGATCGACGTGTTGAATCTCTTTTTTTTTTTTTAAATTGGGGGGTTTTTTTTTTTAATATACGAGGCGTTGGCGGTGTGGGTATAATAATACGGGGTGCCGGGAGACTAAGGGGGTCCACCCACGACTATAAGGTCAACATTTAATTTTTGGAAGAAATAAATAAGAGTTATCAGAATTAAAATTTTTAGGAAGTAAATGGATATTTTTTAGTAATTACGGTGGTCAAGGGGCCCACGGAGCCCACTTGCCGTCGGGCAACTGACACCCTGCCCAGTCCGTCAGTGATACAAGGTGTTTCAGAAATCGTGGAAAACCCAGAACAATATTCATTTTATATTTTCGACACATTTTTGAATGAGTCATCTCCTTTCCGGTTGTACCACTATTTTTAAGCACCCTGCATAGTGACAGTGACACACACAGATATTATGTAACTACGTGTAGGCAGTGGCGCACTCAGGATTTAATCTTGGGGGAGCCGAGTTGAACGGAACAAAATATTTAAAAAAAAAAAAAAGAAAGTTTTAATGCAAATTCAATAAAATTCAATAAATGATTATAAAAATTTATTTAAAGGGTAAAATCCAGTTTTCTTTTCTTTTTACAAAGCCCCTTAAGGGTGCCAGCGCCCCTTGTCCCCCCCCCCTGGGTACGCCCCTGTGTGTAGGTACTATATCAATTCAATAGAAAACACTACATAACCTCCATTATTCCTCATAATTCCTTTGCACCTTTTTAACAAACTCGGATAAATCAAATATTAACAATAAATATTCCCCGTCATTTAACCATCTGACTAACAATAAGTATACTAAGCCAGACACTCGATGCTCGTTTGCAAAAGAATAAATGAAAGTAAACGAGGAAAAATCGAGGAATTATGGAGCAGAGAGAAGCTGACGGCGACCTTCCAGCTCTCCTCGAGTCGGTACCGTTGAACCCGGAGTCTTTTTAAATAAGAATACGATTCGCAAACGGGACGAGGCGGCCGTAACGTCGAGCGTCGTCGCGCTATAAAAGCCGTCGTGTCGCGACGATGCCGACGCGCCGCGGCTTCCTAATTACTGTGCCCGTCGAGCGTAATAACACGCGAGTACACACACGCTCGTTCCGCCATCCAGCCGTTGCTTCGCAGCCCCCCCCCCCCACCCACCCCCCCCACCCACCCCGCCGCCGCGACGAGCGTGGAAAACGAAAGAAAATTGCTTTACGCTTTAGTCCAGGTCCTCCGCGTTTTGCGGCTGTTTTCTCTCGTGGAAGCACGTGTGTATATTTCACTGGAAACTATACGTGTACCAGTGTGTAGGTAGGTGTTGGTCTGCTGGTTTTATAAGCAGGCATAGGCACTCTGGGTGCGGGAGAGTCGGTGATAAGAATGTGATATTAGGAGGGATTACTCAGAGCTTGAGGAAACTTTTTCTCGTTTTAGAAATGTGGGGATTTGTTTAGTAAAAGGCTGATTGGAATAGTGATGATCTTACTCTAGTCTAATTTGTAAGAGCAGTTATTATATATAGGTACGGTAGAATAATTAAAAGGAATTATTTTTATATCTGTTTTCTTTTACAGTAATTTTTTATGTGATTTTTGTAAAGTAACATTTATATATGTATATTTTGGTTTTTGGGCATTTATGTGGGTAACCTTTGTAAGTAAAAACCAAGTTGATATCTAATCGGGCGTAAGAGTTTAAAGGAGTCTGCGAAAATACATTTCACCCCTTTTCACCTCTTTTCACACCCTTGGGGATGGAATTTGAAAAAAGTTTGTAGAGTAATTTGTAAAAATGTATTTAATATAAATTGATTATTTAATGGTTTATTAAAAATGTTTTAATTAATTGAATTATCGAAGCGTAATTGAATTTGTAAAAACGTGTTTAATATGAATGGAATATTATTTGATGGATTGTTACAAATATTTTGGTTTATTGAATTTGTAAAAATGTATTTAACCGGTTAACTGGCACGGCTTTTTTTTTACTATTCGTGCCCAAACTGGCAACATCGAAGAATTAAGTGAATCACACAAAATTTGGTATGCAGGGGTATTTTTTCATCTGACACCCCCACCCCTAAAAAATAGGATTCAGGGGTGAGTTTTTTCAATTCTTTATTAAATTGAGTCTCTACTAAATTACCATATTGAGTCTGCCATATTGAAATTTAAAATTCCAATGCCAAATTCAGGTTCAGCGACGCCAAAAACCGCTATATACAATTTTTCTAAATCCCGATAATATTTTAATATTTGGTAGCCATTTTGGGTCGGCCAATTTGAGTCTGCCATATTGAATTTTACAATTCCAATGCCAAATTCAGATTCACCATTACATACCAAGTTTCATTCAAATCGTTTGAAAATCAAAAAAGTTATTCCATTTGATCATATATGATACATAAGCAGAATTGCCAGATTTTTTTTCATCATATATGATGAAACATTGCCAGTTAACCGGTTAATATGAATTAATTAGTTAATGGAAACTAGAGTTATCTAGTTTTCAAGTTAGAATATGTATGTACAGTAGTCTTATTCAATAAGTTCTTTTTAAGTCCTTCATTAAGTTCAAGGTAAGTGTTGTTGTTGATTTTGTTAGGTGCTCATTCATTGGTTTGTAACTTAAGGGGACCTTCCGGTCTAAAAGTCGATTTTTTTTATTTCAGTTTTCGAATGTTCAACCTTTTAGGAATACGTGTTTAAAACGATTTGTGGAAATTCGTAAAATTCTCGAAGTGATAGGCATTTGAGTAGCGGCAAATGCATGGGCAACAACCGGCCACTCGGCGCTCGCGTAAAACTTTAAACGCGTTTTCCTCGAAACAGTGTTCTTAAAACGGTGGGACCTGTATCTCCAAAAGTTATTATCCGATTCGACTGAAACTTTTTTTATTTTGAAGAATATACTTCTGGCTTCTAGAAAAATTACAAAAATTGAAAATTTATAATTTTCAAAGACATTGAAAGGGCGGAAAATACAAGGAAAAGTGATTGCAAACTTGAAGTGTCCTTATTTTAAAAAAAAATGTCATTTTTGTATTTTTTTTCTAGCCCCCCCCCCCCCCCCTAGCCAGAAGAATAATCTTCAAAATAAAAACGGTCTCAGTCGAATCGGATAATAACTTTTGGAGATACAGGTCCCACCGATTTGGATCAATTTTTTGACGCCTTGACTTTAACGATTCCCCAGGGCCGTCTGCAATGATTAATTATAAAACATAAAATATATTTCTATAATTTAAGACATCCCATTAAATTATATATAGTAGTTTCCCTTTAATTAATTCCTAAATATCACCTATTTTTTTGGGCTCTAGACCGGAAGGTCCCCTTAAGTGTCCATTCACTGGACTGGACACCCTATACACAATATTTTCATCAAGCTTACTTCGACACCACGCAACCAAGGGGGAGAAGACCAGAAGACCAGAAGACCAGAAAACCAGAAAACCAGGAATCCAGAAAACCAGAACAGAGCTGCACCTCCCAACAATTAAAGAAGAAAAAAGCCCATCAATCTACATCAACTGGGACGCCCGAAATTACCCTGCTTCACCCAAATGAGCCACTCCTCCCCCATCCCACGTATTCCCACCATCGCTTCCCTGCCCAACATCACGAAAGGTGGTCCCATTACCCGTTCAAACAGAGATCTAAAATTGCCCGGCACAGGTGCATCCCCGCATCTGCCCACAGCAGCGAAATATGTAAACGGGCCAGAAATGGCATAGACGTCGCCTAACAATCCACCGAATCGAGTAACGCCAGGCCCCCGTCCGCCATTTTGTGTCCCAACGTTGCTCGCGGTAAGACGAGTTTCGCGAGGGCACTCGACGTGGCGGCCGTTAGAGCGCGAGATTTATCGAGCCGAGCGTTCTCTGCACTTGGCCCCCTTGCTTCGAAAGAATTTCGGTCACGGCCCTGTTGCGCCATTAGCCTCCGCGTCCGCCACGGTAGCCGCTAATGCGGCTGTTTCTGTGCGCCAACGACCACGGCCAAGAGTGTAGGCTGCTCAACAGGTGCCCGCGCGAGCGATCGGCTGCGCGCGCGCGCGCGCGCGTCAGTCAGACACACGGGCGTACCCTCGTCCTACCTGCTTACGGCGCTTTCGACGAGTTGAACCTGTTCCTGACCGCGGCCAGAGGTCCAACTTGTCGTTTCAAAGCCAACCGACGTACCTACCGCGGCTTTCACCCCTGTCCATGTCTCTCATTGGGGAGGGATTGGGCGGGGTGAGTGACGAGGAAACGCGGTCAAACCGAACATTCTGACTTTAATGGGACATTCCGTCGATTTTTTCATTTATCGAAAGTATATAGGTGTATATTTGAGATGTGCGTGTTAGTTAAAAAAAATCATGAAAATTGATCAATTTTGCAGCGCTCGCAGAGGAGTGGCCCTTAAATGAAATTGTGTGTGAGTGAGGAATATTTTTGCAGTATCTCCGAGAAGGAGTTTCCTTTTTCTGAGGGAATTTATCTTTGGAAGGGTGGCAGCAGCCCTTACAGTTATTTTCTTTTTGTTTTGGTAGTGTGGTGGAGCATAAGAAATTGAATATTTCTTAGGTTTAAAGTTTGCTCATAGATTCCACGGTTACACAGTTATTTAGAGTTAGGTAGACAATTATGTGGATTGTGTATGTGGGATTTTGGGAAGATTCTTGGTGGCTTCTGGTAGTGGAGGTGTTTGAGTGATGAGATTGATAAATAGATTGGGGTGGAATTCTGGATAAGTTTCTCTGCTTATGAGTATATGATACTTCTGTCAGTAGAAGTGGGGGGTAACTAATGGTTATAATGATTTATAATGTTTAGGTATGGAAGTGTTAGATAACTCCAAGGGGGAAGATTTTTTAATAAGACCTATTTCTCATCGAATTGAAATTATTCAGATGAACCGTGATTTCAAAACACCACCACACAAGCAAATAAAAGAACAACTCATGTATAATAAACACGTGTTTCTTTTATATTACACGAATATTTAGTTCATATTTTCTAAACATTTATTTCACATTTTCAGTATGTGTATATAATATTTGGAATCGCCATGTTTTTCATATTAAAAAGTGTGGCTAAAAAAATATTTTTTTAATATTTGGAAAAAATATTTAATCAATATTTTGTGCTACTAGAGACCCTAAATCCAATTCCACGACCCTTTCAAAGTATAGTATCAATTCCAACCAAGAGATTTTTGTTCCAAATCAAAATTGGTGTTCCCCACCGAAAATGCTAGACGGACCACCCTGTATGCAAAAGACCCGTACACCTTCGATACCCACATGCCGACACATACATACACACACACACACGCGCGCGCGAGTGTACTCGCGTATCGAAGTGCACGCACGATGAACACACCGCGAGGCGGTGCATTGTAATTCGTTACAATGACTGCACATCCTGGTGTACTAGCCTTTGGCACAGGTGCGCAATTACCTACGTGTCAACGACAGGCGCACGTCGACTATCTGTGTTCGCGCGCGCGCGCGCAGCGCGTTAGCGTTTGGAAAGCGACACATTTTAAGCGGGTGTCTGGCGAATCTCGATCAACTTGGAGGAAAAAACACGTACATCCTGTCGCCAGTGTCGTGTGTGTCCTTCGTCTAGATCCGAATTGCTAGGCGACACTTTCCCGCCTCTTGTTTAATACATTGTAGGTACTTTTATAAGTAGCTAGGCGAATAAAATGACGCAGCGCGGTGAGAAAAAAGTTAAAATTAAAATGGTAAAAATGGCAAAAATGGTAAAAATGGCACAAATGGTAAAAATGGCCAAAATGGTAAAAATGGCAAAAAAAAGTAAAAGTGGCAAAAATGGTAAAAATGGTAAAAAAAAAAGGTAAGAAACGTAAAAACGTAAATAAAAAGGTAAAAAAAGCTAAAAAGTTAAAAAATTTAAACAGTTAAAAGTATAAAGTAAAAAGGATGTGTAAAAAACTTGGCGAGTTAACACGTCGACTTTCAATGGAGGGCTATAAAATTACCACCGCTTTGGTGTTACAGTTTTTCTTAAAACTTGCAACCCTCAGATTTGGAAACTTGTTAAGTACGTTACTGTCTGCAGCAATGATGCAGAGTATTGCAAATTACCAAGTGCAATTTTACCCCGTGAAACATTCTTATTTCTGACGATGCACTTTCGGATGAATGTGAGTGAACGAAAAACGTAGAACAATAGCGCGGCAGTTACCTATTACCCGGTATGTTACCTATTAATGCACAAGGAAACCTGGTAGAGCTTGATTGAAGGAAAGTTTGAACTGGGAGTGGTAACAGCACAAGATAGCTCCATTAGAAGGAATTATACCTTTAAATTTGATATTTCATAAATTATGGGCTTGCTAGAGTAAGTTAGTGATCTTTAAACCCTAGTATTAAATTAGTCACGCAAGAGTATAAAAATTGTAGTATTACACTCTCTTTTCACCACCTCTGTCGATCCCTCATCTCTCCATTTGGAAGAGAAAAATATACTATTCCCTCAGGTGCACTACTTCGCTCGAAAATTATATTAAACAGTGTTACAAAGTACTTAATTACAAGTTACATGTTCCAAGTTCAATTCGACGGAGTCAGACGTGCGAAAAGTTCGATCAAAGTATCGTTTCCGTGTCAGATTCCCAAGCGTGTCGCCTGCTGAATTCTTAGTAATGCCCGTCGTCGGTTTTCGCGCAAAATTTAACGCATTCCGCGCACACGGCGACGCAGCAAGCCTATTTTGGCCCGACTTACGGTTAAGTAGCGCGTGCATCGCACTGAAACCGCGTCGAACGACCTGCCGGGACGCACGTGCATTAATTCTAGCTATAAAGTTGCATTTCTCGACGCAACATTCGCGGCACTACAGTAAATTATATTCCTCTAAATACAAACACGAGCAAAGATATTCTTAATTCTGGATGAGCGTTTCCCGCACACGCTGCCTGAACGAAGTCATAATATATGGACGCACAGCGACCCAAACAGTTAAATTGGACTTTGGATCCAAACGGAAGAAGAAAGAAGAGTCTAACGAAGAATTTAAATCAACTGCTTCCTATAACGAATAATTACAGTTGAATGCTGAGGTCTCACTGAACGCATAAAGCTTCTTTGCAACGCTGAATGTATTAATGTTAGATTGTAATGTTTATCCCGCAGACGTTTGAATACCAATGTATCTTTAAATACAAGAGGAATATTATTCGCATGATTACTGGAAGCTGTCATTACGCATGCAAATCCGTCCGTCTATTTTCCAATATCGTTCGCGTTGTTTTTCCTACTCGACAACGGATCGCGGGGCGCGCGGAGGACGACCGATAAGAATCCCGACATTCGTGGAATGTGAGAGCCCCGGTCGCATTTCTATTTACGACTTCGGACTAGCCACGTCCTTCTAATCTCTCCCTCCCCATCTCCGCCCGACGGGAGATTCTAATGCCGTGGCAGGCGTTCGCCTTGGCCGTCGCGGAGGGAGACACCGAGACACCGAGGATCGGCCGAGGCTGGCGCGCGTGTTCCTCGGCCGTGCTGAGGCGCGTTGCGCAATTTTCACGGGAACCATGCGAAACTTGAAAACCTCTTATTCGTAACGGTCGCGTTGCGTAATGTCTTGTAACTCGACCGCGATCAAATTCAGCTGCAATGAGTGGGTACCGTGTACTAATGACGAGTTGGACGAAAATCACGTTTCATGTAGATAGGTAAGTGGACGGGAGTCTGCGTGATTCGCCGTATGCGGGTTCTTTTCGGCAGAGTGGGATTGAAGGGGTTGCTTGGTATGTAGGAAGTACGGAGAATCATTATTAGTAGAATAATGTAGTAGGGCAGTGGTCTCTTTGGCCCCTTGAATGCGGCTCTGCTACAATTTAATTTTTATCAATAAATAGGATCATTATTAAGTACGATATCAAGTTTTATTCAGTGTATCTATAGTTTAATTAAGACTTAACACTTTAGTTAAAGTGTATTAAGTTAATAAACAGTGTACCTACCTATATAGTTAAAGTTTAAGAAATTTGGCTCGCAAAAGAAATCTCAATCGTTGTACTGTTGATATTTGGCTCTGTTGATTAATGAGTTTGCCGACCACTGCAGTAGGGGAAGAGTTGGAAAAAGTAGCGTAAAGTAGTGCTAATAATGCCACAGAGATACTAGGGGAGGGTTGCCTATATCGTACCACTTAAGATATTTTACGTTATATTTCATATTTGGTACTAATTTCAACGCAAATGACTATTGGATATTGTAGCTTAATCTTTTAGGCGCCTACTATTATATGCTTAACCTTTTGTTCAGAACAAATTAATTTGTTATTAATCTTTTTGTCACATACTGTAAAAGGTACGATTTAGGCAACTGGTCTCCTAAGGCCGCGGTCACACGAGCGTTTTTTTGACGGATGGTACGACAATACATTGAAGTATATTAGACTTACGCTAGTGTGTGGTGTATACGCACGTCCTTAAAATTGACGTCCGTCGCGACGGACGTCGAGAAACACGCTCGTGTGACCGCGGCCTAAATCGTACCCCGCGGTTTCCAAAATCGTACCTCCACCAAAAATATTATCAATTACAAATAGAGTAGACAATATTCAACATAAAGTAATGATTATTATATAATTACATATACATGTGTATGGATCACACACAGGCCACAATAACCTATGAATATGATATACGTACATAACCTATATAATAGACGAGTTGTCAAATCCTACTGGTACGATTGTAGTGGTACGATTTAGGAAACATGATCAATTTATTTAGAAATATTAATTTAAACTTTATAATGAATGTAATATGTACTTAAAATGAATGTAAAATATTCTACATTAAATCCGGTTTTAGAAAAATATAAACATACAGGACAAAATTGCATTGTTTAATTATTATCAGCTAAAATAAATGGGTAAAAAGTTACATCAATCATACCTGATTTTTTAAAATGTTTATAACACGCACAAAATAGGGTGTAAGCTCAAAATATTTTGTTTCTATTTCTTATTTCGCATTTACTTGATATTTTTATTATCCAATGTCGTTTAGATTCATTAGTTACTGAGAAATTTATGAGGTACGATTTAGGTGACCAGTACGATATTATTATTATTATTATTATTATTATTAATATCAACGGGGAACCCCTTTAGAATACAAAAGTTTTAACAGATAAGTACAGTAAATACAATTAAATAAAATAAAATCAAATAAAACAAAGCAACAAAAAATATTGGCAACTCTCCCCTATAAAGGATACCGTAGAGTACAGAAAAATATTATGGACCACTGGAGGATGTTAGAGAGTATCAAAGAATACCAACAGAGTACCAAAGACTACCAAAGAGTACCACAGAACACTAAAGAATACCACAAGAGTATCAAAGAAAAAATAATACTAAGAAATACCAAAAAGAATTCAAAAGTAGGTAAAAATATACCAGAGTGTAAGTAAGCTTACTAACCCCAGACCAAAAGCTCCCGGAATACACTGCAGAATAGCAAACACTATCAGAGAGTACTGTATTAGAATAACAGCTCAACAAAATACAATTCTATCTGCTTCTTCAACTCCCCCATCATTCTGATTGCACTAATCACGTAACAAGAAGTATCTCACACCCAACTTCCACCTGATTCATCCACAACCTATATCAATTTCTCAACACATAAGTATTCTCAATTATGACGTTAGCGCGTCTCCGGCGCGGGCATCAAAGTCCCCAGCCCCGAACGTGGAAGTCACTTGCACCACGCATTAAACTCCCCGCGCCGCGTCGCGTCGCGTCGCGTCGCGCTGATACAAACATCTCCTTATACGCGATAAAACTAGGCGCAGAAAAACTTGGCGCGCGCGCTCTGCATAAATGACGAACGCTTTTATAGAAGCCGTGGCCACGTCAGCCCGTGCCCCAGCAGATTGTCGCTCCCGATAAACCGCTGTATCTCATCTAACGGGTAGACGCAATAAATCTGCAGGGTACATCGACTTCCCGCCTGTATTAATATTCAATGGTTTCTGCAACTTCAGAAAATAACGGCACCTCGGCGCTGGGAAGCTGCCATTCAACGCGCGGCAACAATTACTCCAACATTCCTTCGAAATGATTACCCAGCTACCTTCGCACAGAAATGAATCGCGTCGGACCGAGGAATATATGCCACTATCCGCAACCCTCGGAGGGCAAATAAGAAAAATGTGCCGTTGCAACTCAGAGCTTTGGAACGGGGCTCGGTGCTCGGAGTTGAGAATGTTTACTGTTCGTAAAAGCAGATGAATAAATTTTTTTTTCAATACTAATTCTCGATTTTTCGTCAATGAAAATATTATACTGCAGCGCCGCGAAGCTCTGTGCCAGCGCGGGCGCGCGTTAACCGGTTAACTGGCACGGCTTTTTTTTACTGTTCGTGCCCAAACTGGCAACATCGCAAAATTAAGTGAATCACACAAAATTTGGTATACAGGGGTTTTTTGAGTCGCTGAATCGATTCCGCGGGTTATTTTTTTCATCTGACCCCTAAAAATAGGATTTAGGGGTGACTTTTTCAATTTTTTATTAAACTTTTTTTATTTAAAAAATTGTTATTTGTGAAGTTTTCTTGTCTATAATTCGATTGCAGCAGCTACTTTTTTCAAATAAAATAAAAAAAAAAGTGGAGTGTAAAGTCTTTCCGTAACCTCCTCGTCGGTACACTCTGGGGTCGTGAAATTTTCACTAGGCAACTACGGGATTAAGAGCTTACTTATGAAATTGAATACAGTGCGAATAATTTATACAAATCCCAACAATTCGCTAGTCATGTTGGTTCGGCCATATTTGAGTCTGCCATATTGAAATTTAAAATTCCAATGCCAAATTCAGATTCAGCGACCCCAAAAACCCCTATATACAATTTTTCTAAATCCCGATAATATTTTAATATTTGGCAGCCATTTTGGGTCGGTCATTTTGAGTCTGCCATATTGAATTTCACAATTCCATTGCCAAATTCAGATTCAGCGATCCCCAAAAACCACGACATACCAAATTTCATTCAAATCGTTTGAAAATCAAAAAAGTTATTCCATTTGATCATATATGATACATTGCCAGTTAACCGGTTAAAAAGGGAATCAGAAAGGGAAGAGCGGGGAAAAACGGAACATCAATTCTTTGCCCAAAAAGCTGTCCTTCCAATTCCACATCCCCCGTCTCGCAATCGAATATATAGCAAGCTTATTCCGCGCGAAGCGACGTCCGTATTTGCTATCATTTACCAGCGACACAAATCCAAATTTATGAGCGCGTGACGATTGCAATAAACAGCTAGTAAACAGCGCAACCGCTCGGCAGCGGCATTTGTCACGCGCTAATCGCTAATCGCGCGCGAGCGTTCGCGGCAGGCAAATGCTCCGCCTCGGTCCCTTTCAGGCCCCCGTCCTCCCCAACCCTCTTCCACCGCGCGAGCGATCACTCTTTCCGGGTTTAATTGAAGCAGGACGGATGGTTAACGACTAACGCAATAACGTCCGCGGTAAGTAAATTTGCACCTGCAGCGCGAGAATCAATTACGGGGCCATCGACTTCGCGGGCCCCGGGAACGGGCCCGCGTCGCCGCCGCCGCGCGGGATATAGTGGATACGAAGAAAAAAAGGATGACCACCGACGAAAACGGGGAACCGGTCCGCGCGGTTTTTCTAAACCAGTTTAGGACCACTTCTACTCACTATACCGTTGCGGAGGAATGGCGTCGGGCGATCGTCCGAGCGCTGCGCCGGCGAATAGGCGCCCCAGGCTGAAAACCCAATTAACACGTCGACCGAGGAAATTACGTAACTGGAAATCAGTGGCGATTCTGTACCAGGGAATCCAGAATTCCAGCCAGTTCCTGCCTCGTCTGTCTCCCGATCAACTAAAGGCTGACCCGCATTCCGGCGGTACGAAGGGAAAAGTTTATAAACAATTGATGGCTCGAAGCGCGGCGACCGTTAATTAATTACTTTATTCATTTCTTCGATTCGCCAAAATGCGTGGCGCCCTCAAGATGGAACTATGAAGCTGCGAGACTAAAGGTAGTCAGGAACAGTGTCGGAATTACCTGCTCGCATACTGTTCCGGAACTGTTCGTAATGTGAAGTTAAAGGGGACGTATTCGTCAGCGAACGTTTCATAAAAACTGTTCGCAATCTCGAAACAGAAAGAGAAAATTAAAATCAATAAAAGTGTTTACGCCGTTCTTTTATTGATTTTTCAAAATATTTTAGAAGACTTATTTTTTTTTATTTTTAAAAAATAGGTGCCTACCTTCTACCTATATATTTATTTCTAATAAAACCAAAGGCTTTCGTTATTTAACAAATGCCCATAAAAAACTTTCACTCACCGTGGAAGATTATATTTTGAAATAATTATTTATAATTAAATATAAAAGGTGGCAAGAATCATTTTTGTCCAGAGATACATGTAACGAAATTTTAATAACTGTTTGGGAACTGTTCCTGAATTTGTCACTCGAGCAATGTTCGCGAAAAGATCGAGCGGTGGTTAGAAAAAGTTTCCGATCAATGTTCGCAAGTTAGTACACACCTGTAGAGGACGTGGTTAACGATTGTTCCGCTCGAATGATTAATCACAAGCGGTTAGCGAATCTGTTCTGTTTTCCCAGAAAACGATATCACCGGCGACGGGGGAAAAAAAATTGTTTACGAAGGATCGCCCATACGCACAATACCGTTGCGCTTCGGTAACGGCCGTCGCGTGGATGCGGTGACCGTTGTTCGGCAAGCAGCGCCGCGGCGTCAGCGCGAACGGTTGCGTAACGACTAGAGCAGGGATCGATTGGGTTTTCGGACCTCTCGCCAGCCGCGATCGATCACTCTTGCAAATTCACTTTTCTCGTCGCCGAAACCCGTAAATCATCCGGCAATTAGCTTTCGTAACGCGGCTCGGGACGCGTCGCGTCGCTTCGGCGTACGAATTAATCGGAATGCATTTTAAGCCTTGCGTAATGCGAGCAGCATGGCAATTTCGATAAGCAACGGGGCGGATGGAAGGTTTGAAGATTTTTCAAAGACACCTTTGTGCTGTTTACTGTGAAAATCGGATGGGAACTTCGGTGGCTGATGACGAGGAATATGTAGTTTGTAGAAGATTTATTTTAACGAGATTATTCTGCTTTTCACCTCTTCTGTCACGACTAATTCGTGTTTAATTCTTTTCAATTTCCGAGGACTTTCCAAGTGCTCTTTTTCTGTATGCCACGCCCGCAGGCGAAGGTAGGGGCAGAGCAATTTGCGCCCGGCGTAATGACACTATCGCCCATCGAATTCGCGAGCGGGCGCCTAAATTGCAACGGCACCTGTGGCCCGATCGTTTGCACCTGCGGACGCGGCCTGAAATATTCGCGTGCACGCACTCCGTTCCCCCTGGAACCGTCAAGTGCAGAAAGTCGCCTCCCCAAGTCGGGGGAAACCGAGAATTTTAATGAACCACCGAAACCGGCTCTGCCATCTTCACGGCTTATCGATCGCTATCGCGGGGCTCAGAGATCGTTGTAACTCTTCGCGACGTCACTTTTGGTATTTCCTAACAGACTATTAACTTCGAAGGTATTCACTTGTTTGGTGGATTTTGGAACGATAGAGGAAGTGTAGCATATTTGGAATACCTACTGTTGGTAATTTGGAATAGCGAAGTATCTAATAAACTACTAACATTATCTAATTTGTAACACCGTAGATTATTGGGTGCCAATCACCTGTTATCGAATGACATTTGTGGGTGAACTGCCATTTTGATATTTTCCACATAATCTGCAGAGTAAGAAAACGCTAATCTGCAAAACTTTTTCAGCAAGCATTCAATCGTTACAAACGTGGTTAAAATATGTCAAAACTTTAGAGTTAAACACTTAATCTACCATCTACTATAATTTCGAGAATACAAAGTGCGACATGAAATTTTAGCTTTCAATGCCATGTTGCTAATTCGGAATACCGAAGGTGAAGGTAATTTCGAATATTTCAAAGCTTAGCGGTGCTTTTGTTTCACGCGTAACGGCTGCCGCGGCGTCGGTTCGGGCCAGCGTTGTCCATTTTTATTTACCTAAGATTGTTCCTATATTGTGATTTTTCAGTCTGATTAGATCATAAAAGAAAATAATTTTATTATCGACATGTTTTTTTTTTTAATTTATAAAGTAAAGGTAAATTGGAATACCGGTATTCCAAATTACCTGCACCTTGACGAAATCGATACTTCCTGTCATTTTCCAATTAAACCAAAGTTTCAGCTACTTTTAGTTTTTTAATATTCCTGAGAGTTTGACATATAAAAGTTTATTAGTTTCCCTATGATATTATGCAGTTTTATTTGTTCCCATCTTCTGCCGAAATTTTTTATTCGTCTCTGAACAAACTGGTATTCCAAATATACTGCACTTCCTCTATAGTCTTCCTCTTTCCCCTTGCTTGGTGCAAAATAATTTAAGGTGAAGATATGTGGAATTTTTAATAATAAATATTGTTTAGTAAAGCGAAGCTGAATTTTGGGCGTAGTAATGGCTTAGGTTTTGTGAAGGAACCGATTAATATTTTTCTATTAATTTTTCCAAAGTGTCAAAGAGGTGATATAATTTTTTTCAATTAGTCTTTTAAAAAAAAAGTGAAATTTAATATTCGATGTAGCAATAGCTTAAGTTTTGCAAAATTGATCTCTTAATTTCTATGCTACGATAATTAGTACACTATCCACACTAGGATATAATAAGAGCTCCTCAATCTTATATAATACTATCGCAAAAATCGGACTATTATCTAATACCGCTTGTAACTTGCATTCGCAGGAAACCACTCGGCAATCTGATATTCAGGCCACCTTTGCGCAAGAAGGACCATTAACGGTTACCATTCCCAACATCAAGTCCTACTTTCGTCTTCGCGAATTCAGACTCATCTTCTCACTTCACTTTTCATAAAAGAAGTTTCTACTACCGCAGAAGTTTCCCTAACCCACTCCTAAAAATCTAATTTATCTCCCAGCTTTCTCATACCGCACTCCTACGACTGGCAATTGGTATTTCAGACTTGTTCGCACACTTCCACCTCCTCCAAGCCAGCACTATGGAATAAGCATGCCTGAAATACTAATATCCAGTCACAGAGGTGCCAAAGACTTCTTTAAAACCTCCACCCAGGTGCCTGGACTTTGAAACAACCGCCAATACACTATCTCAATGCTGCATCAAGATCGTAAACTTAACGAAGCGTTAAAGTAAACACTTCGAAAGCATCAACGCGAAGGAATTGACAGAAATATGAGAAGACAAGCATTCGAAGCCCGATGATTCAATTTACGACCTTGTTATTCCTTTTCCAGCTACCATACCAATAAGAGAGTCGAACAGTGACGCCTTAACGACTTACATTGGTGCTTGTTCACGATGAGGCTGAGGGGTTCTGAGCTGCCGAGCGGGCTCTCCTTGCCGCTGCAGGGTGGCGGGCTCTTGCCGAGGTGCTGCGCCTCCAGCAGCCTCAGTTGCTGCTGGTGCAGTCGGTTCTTAATCAGGAAGATTTTCGGCATCCTGGCTAGCGTTGGCTAAAAACCTGTCACTACACCCTTATAGTTTCACGCCACCATGCTCCCGCAGCCGGTGCAAGCCGCGCTCCTCAGAACCATCAACCCGCACCCACACTTCCCCCAGTCCCTAAGTCTCTAGCAGTATCCACTGTCCGTTCCCGTTAAAAAGAAACTAAAACAACCGTTTTCTACGTCGAACGAATCACTGTCAGCGACAAGGTACAATCCCAAGTGTCAATGGTCCCGTGGCAAGCGCCAACGAGGTGCTCCCGGTTAAATCCACCGATCGCGGCGGCGGACTATCGACGAGGGGATCACTGTTCGCAGTCACTGTCAACGGCGGGAGGCACGGTGATTCGCGAGGTTCGGAGATCGATTAGCCGCTGTCTCGGCCAGTCCAAGGTTCTCCCTCTTTCGCTGTGCTGTCTCTCCTCCCTCTCTCTCTCTCTCTCTCCCCCGTTCGCAGGGATTTACAGTTATCCTGGGCGATCGACGGAGACCCGGCGCGGATCGAGCAAACGTACACACACGACCGACCTCTGGTGAACGACTGAGAGGCTCCGTTGTCTGCTCGCTAGGTCGGGCCCCGAGCACTTCCCCCACCGCGCGCCAATGTATGCCCCCACCGCCGCGACTGACCCTACCGCTGGCCCCCCACCGCTCGCAGCGCTACAGACCATCCTGATTATTTGGTCGCTTTAGCGGCCGCGCTGGAGATGGAAACCGCTCGCGGGAACCGCGCATGCGCGTAACGGAGCATCCGTACGTGTGCTGAAGCGTGTGAGTCTCCTTCCCCCCCATCTCTACCGTTGCTATACGGTTCCCTCCCTCTCGCCGCGTTCCGCGTCTCTCTTTAACGGAGACGCGGGAGCGCGCCTTATCCTCGCCGCGCGCTGTCCTTTTCCCCTTTTCTTCTTCATCTTTTTTATTTTCTTTAGTCCTCGTTCTCTCTTTCCCCTGCGCATTGTCTCTACCGGTAGCCGGTTTGCCCGTCGTCACGGGATGCGGGTTGATATTTTTCCTGCGATTTTCTCCTGCGGGCGGGCCCGACGCTGCGCCTGCGCGATGAGGAGGCCCCTATTCGGGCGGGTGCTTTAAAACTGTCCCGTTTCGAGAGAAGGGATGTCGGGTACAGGAAGGGGTGGGTGTTTTTACTTGCTGGGTGCGGTGAAGTTTTTCGCACTGCTGCGGTCGAGGATCCCTATTTGAGGATTTCACTTGGAATTTGGGTTTTTTGTGGGGTTTATTGACTTGTGGTTTAGAAGCTTGGATGGTACTTTTATTGGAAGCTATCTTGAGCTATCTTGTCTGTAGGTTGAAGCTGAAGGGCTCAGAGTGTTGCTAGTACGGGGCCGTTCTTAAATTACTTAGCAGTAATTTTGGCGATTTCTTAACCCCACTATAAAAATTCGTAAGATTTTATATTCCAACCCTGACACTGTTTCAATTATTAAAATTCTTTTGTAGCGATCTGACACTGGATCCACTACCGTGGGATCACCCAAGGATCAAGAAAGGGTCACCACCCTAGATAGGGAAAAGGAAAGAGCGTTTCGTCCCGGGCCCGCCAGTGGACTCGTCAGTAAGGCTACCTGGCGGGATCCTGCCTTAGACACGCTGGGTATTAGGACTGGGACGGAACTCGTATATATACGAACTGGGGGCTTAGCCATCACCGGCGAGAAACTCTCGAAGCCGGGAGGCCCTCTGGTGGAGCGTCGACAACCTCTACGGGAGCCCCACACTTTCAAAGGTTTATATACCTAATTAATTTAACTCAGTTTCGGAAAGTTTAAACAAAAATTACTCGATACCTGTCAGGAAAATTAATGACAGAATTGGTGTTTATTGAAAATTAGGTTAAAAAATATCACGTAACACGCTGCCGGATTCCTCGACCCTTAAGGGGACGAAGTATAGTTCGAAATACTTCCTCTACCTTCATAGGCCCTGGGTATCGCGGGAAGAGGGATGAAGCGCGCTATCACGCGGGGTAGGGGATTTACGACGCGGTGCACTTCCGCGAAGATGACTCCGGCGAATATACAGCATCTAAAGCCACGAAGCATGTGCGGCGAAGAAAATTCATAACTTCCTTCGAGCCGCGTCCATGCCACCTGTACGATCTTCCGCGATCGCACGCACGGCTCCCCAGTAAACATACGTATGCACGGACGTGTCCACGTACTGGTTTATGATGGACGCGGATTCACGGTTAAGGCTAGGTCCTCCTCTCTAACCACTATGTCGGTTATGCTGTCAAGCGGTATACATACACATAGCGGCCTAAGCTCCAGCCGTGCTGTTACGCCGCGGCCACGTAACTTCGCATAACTGTACCGGGTGGCCAAAAACCATTAATCCAAATTTGTGGAACCACCTCTAGTAGCTCAAAATATTGAATACACAAGAATCCAAAATTAAAAAGAGATCCAACCTCTTTTCGATATTTAAATATACATACAATATTTATTCTAGATTAAGAAGCAAACATACAGGAAATGAGAGAAATTTTTTTTTCAGAATATTTACTTTCCATTTTCTAAATATTAATTTTACATTTCCTGAATATTTATTTTACAATTCTGAATATTTGTTTCACAGTTCCTGAACATTTACTTGACACGTTCTAAATATTTATTTTATACTTTCTAAACATTTATTTCAAATTTTCTGTGTGTGTATATAATATTTGAATTCAATATTTCTTTAATATTTGAAAAAAATAGTTATCCGATATTTTGTGCTACTAGGGACGCCATATATTTTAAAAATGTGAAGCCTATAATATATAAAAATTGCTTACTTAAATTGCTAAATTAAATACAACTATTGTATTCCCTGTTTCTCATATTCTTGGCACACCATGACTTACACCGAAGCAATATTTACTCCCCGCTTTCGATTCATTTATATTCTGCTGAAATTTAGGTAGAAAATTTCAAGACACCCGGTATGTAGTTCTCCAGCGTTCGCCAGGCAGCCCGCACAATGTCCCTCTCGTACAACAATTATTTACATTTGTTACGTTCGACTGTTACTATGTGGCGTTCGTGACGTCGCGCTTCTTTCATGTTTACTATAAACCGTTTACCGGTCACAGCTAGTCATTTCGTTCGGAACTGTTCGCAGGTTTTTGCTCGCGGTAACGGCAACAATGAATGAAGCTCGCTGTCGCGCGATCCGTTGTTGTCGATTCTGGTAATCGAAAGCAAACAGGCTGCTTTGTAAACACAACGCGTGTGGAGGGGTCCGAGCGAGCGAAGCCAATTTACGGGGAATTCCGTGGGTGAGGAGGAGGACTCGAAAGGATTAAGCAGAACGAATTACCGCCACCGTTGGTGGCACAACCGGTCAACGATTATGGCTGCCAGATTTTCTGAGCCGGACACTTGCGAGGTGCTTTCCTGTACGTTGCCTCGAAACCTGCGCCAGAGCGATGCCCGACTGAGATTTCTTCAGTCTTGACATTCAGGCAACGACGCCGTAATGTGACAATCTCGCGGCGTGACTTCTGATTTAATGGGAACGCGTCATTCATCGGGAGCCTCGAAGCTTCTGTTCCTCGTCGGACACTTTGGGTGCGCAGGGAACTGTAATGTGGATTTTTGGGAGGGACGAGGTTTGATGGCATGTGCTCAGGCTGGTAGAGGTTGATTCTTTGGGTGTAGGAAGGAGGGGAGTCAAGAGGAAAGGAAGAGGGAGGTATTTAATTGGAATACCTCTATACTAGATCGCTTGGGGAGCTTCGAAACTAGTTCACCTCTATCCTCATAGAATTTATACTGTAGAGCAGATTGGACTCCTCATTAGCGTGTGTCAATTTTATGGGAAATTTTTTAATTTTTGGAAATTTTAAAGTGACTTATAGTGACAAAGTAATGCTGTTTTTAATCCTGAATCTGAAACTATCTTCAGAAATTGATTTGAGTTAGGTTTACCTACTTTAAATCACAGTTGAAAATAGTGAAAATTAAGTAAGATTTAACTACAAACTACATATTCATATACTGCGTAAAGTGAGTATTGCTTACATAAAAGCATGTAAATGAAAATAAAAATATGTGGAAATTAGTATTTATTACATTTACATGAAAATCTATGGAAATGTGTATTTATTACAAAATAAAAATATATGTAACTTTAGCTACAGATCTAGCCATATATTATCTATGTAGTAAATTTAATGCTATTTAATGTAAAAAGTCCTCGAAAGAAGCGATATCTTGTTTGTTTCTGTTGCGGTTCACAAGCTCAATTATTAAAACTTTTTTTTAATAATTTTAGTAATTTTCGTATTTTCCTATAATTTCAAATGGAATTCCAACTAGGTAAATAATGCACTACATAAAATTTAAAGGTAGTGGTTAATTTTAAACCTGAAATTGTACCGTTTTTCCACTAGTCGTTTTTGAAATTGAAACATTGAAAAAATTGACACATTCTACTCCTCATCATTGCTTAACCCTTTCGCTGCGTACTTAAATTTTGGGAAGATTCCTGGAAAGTGTCAATTTTAGACAAATAAAAAAATCAAAAAAATAAACGTATAATAATAAATATTATACATATCGAAGAACATAGCTGACAATGAGTGCATCACAGAACAAGAGAATACATACATTTTTTAATTCGTGGACTAAAGTCGAAATCCGCTGCGAACACGAATGTGGCATGGCTTGATCTACATAAAGTCGAGTGCCGCAGCGAAAGGGTTAAGGGGGAGTTCTGCCTTGTGGGACCGAAAAAAGTAGGTGATATTTGCGAATTTTTTATAAAATAAACTGTTGAACGGATTTATTTGAAATTTGGCAGGTTATTTTATTGTACTTTTAAGTATTATTCCAAATTTTTATGAGGCTATGCAAAAAAAAATGTGCGTGTGTAGAGCGTCGATTGCAGATCGTTGAAAAAAAAAACAGCTCGTGCTGGCGTTGAAGGAAATTGTCCTATAGTTTATCTGAAACACAAGAAGCGAAAGGGATTCTTAATCTGCATGAACATCGCTATCTATGGAACTAGAACAATTCAGAAAAATGAAAAATTGTTAAAATGGCAGCCTTTTGGAAAAAAAGTTCGAATTTCGTCAAAAAATCGCAAGGAATCATTTAAATAAAAAAAGAACGGTAACAGATACAGCCATAATCCAAGTTCCATAGATAGCCATGTTCATGCAGATTAAGAATCCCTTTTCCTTCTTGCGTTTCAGATAACCCATAGGACACTTTCCATCAACGCCAGCACGAGCCGTTTTTTTTCAACGTTCTGCAATCAACGATCTGTACACGCACATTTTTTTTGTATAGCCTCATAAAAATTTGTGACAATACTTAAAAGTACAATGAAACAACCTGCCAAATTTCAAATAAATATGTTCCACAGTTTTTTTAATAAAAATTTCGCAAGTATCACCTACTTTTTCGGTCTCACAAGGCAGAACCCCCCCTTAACACCCCTGTAGCCCCACCTTGTCGAAAATTCCATTCAATTCCTTTTCACCAAGTTCAAGATCCTTCTCAATCTCCCCGCCTAATTCAAAATCCATTTCAATGCCTCCCCACCTAATTCAAAATTCAACTAATTACAGCTACTAATTCAGAATTACCGGGCGAATAAAAGAAATAAAACAGCAGCTCAAGTAGGCACATATCTCCACTAATCATCCCCAATCCCCTTCCTTTAGCAATCACCACAGAACCACAACAACTGAAAGCACAAAACGTTCCGTTACTCCAAGCATAATGTCCCCAAAACGAACGTCCATGATCGAAGGCTCGTAGACAAAAGTAACGCGACCAGAGAGATCTGCCCCGATCTCTCCCAGAGCCGTGAGATTTTCGTGGAAGCTGTCCCATCCTTCGACACCACGGCCACTTGTTCGAATTTGGGCCAGGGGGGCGAGGACCGTGAATCATGTCCCATGCCCAGCCACGGATTCGGCAGGTATCCCCACAATCTCGCCGGATCTCGTATGGGAAACTGGATGTTCCGGGGAAAAGTCCAGCGTGGAAAAGCATTTACGACCTTCTTCACGGGGGATACCTCCCCCCCCCCACCCCCACCCCACCACAGATGGAATCTCGGACGCGTGGAGATTTCCCCTTCGATTGTAGGACCACGTCGAGGGCATAGCTACACTCGCCAGCGCGATGAATTCGAACAATAACTCGTTTTAGAAAAATCTTTACGATCCCCCCTTTTTTTTTTTTTCGAATTCCTGGCACCGATAGTGCAATTATCGTAGAGGGTATGATGACTCCTAAGGAACGTTATTTCGGTGCCACTTGCAGTATTTGGTGGTCCGTTTCATTATTTAAGTGTCACGAATATGTAAATACCTTCGCAGGTTAGGGGACCTATGCGGAGAACGCCTTCGGGCGTTCGGAGCGTATGCTTAAGGGATAGCATTGGGGGATTTCCGCACGCGGAATACGTTGAGAATCAATTATTGATGATTGGGAGATTTACTGCTTAGCTCTGGTCTAGATGGAAAGTTTCATCCCTCAAAATTGCATTCCTCATCTGATATCGTTAATTTGTTAAAGTACTGCAAGATACGTGGACTTTTATTAATCTACCGTAAGAAACTCGGAAAGTAATTGCTTCCATTAATCCTGAAAGAATGTTAGGCTGTATAGGTGACTAATGGACACAGTCAGTTCCACCAACAAGTCACGATATGGTGGCCGTTTCCAAGGGGTTGGAAAAAGAAGCTCGACGGCGAGGGTACCTGGGCTACTTGGGCTGTAATGAACGCATGTGATAATCGCAACTACCCTAGTAGCATTTATTTGCTGGGACTTTGTCGGGCCAATGACGTGATATCCGTTGGCCAACTGTTGAAGTGTCGCGCTATTTTTAAATGGGCCAACGATTGTAACCAACGCAGGCCCAATTGAAGGTTTCTTTCCATAGGCCCAACTGAAGGTTTCTTTCCATAAGCCCAACGTTAAAAGACGTTGTAAACACGTCTTTTTCAGGTTGTAAACACGTCTTAGGAAAAAAAAAAAAAATTCGAGGTGAGAAGCATCGGAACCCAAACTTTCCGTTTACGAAGCAACCGCTGTTCCCACTTACCCAACACATTTCCTTGTAGACAATTCTAATTTCTAGTTACATAACTAATATCAATTGTTTATAAAAACTGCGCAGTGACGCGAAATATTCTACAAAATAGCATCATTCGAGCTTTAGACTCATTCTTTAAAATTTCACATTCGTCTCAAGACAGACGTCCTCATTACGTGTTTATAAATAAGAAAAGAAAAATCACAACTTGGAATATAATAACAGGTTTTTGGATGTAGCAAATTTTTTGTCATTTGTAAGACGACATTTAATCATCGTTGTAAATTTTTTGTTAATTAACCGACCATAGTAATTGTAGGCCCAACATTGAATATTCGTAGGCAAACTGTCGTAACGTTTTGTTAATTAACCAACTATAATAATTGTAGGCCCAACGTTGAATATTCGTTGGCAATGTGTCGTAACTTTTTGTTAATTAACCAACCATTGTAATTGTAGGCCCAACATTGAATATTCGTTGGCAAACTGTTGTAAGTTTTTTGCCGTAGGCCCTATGCTGGGAATTTGTAGGCAAAACACTAACTATGTCCCAACTAATTCCCAACTGTTGGCTACCGTTGGCCAACCAAAAATGCTACTAGGGTATGCATACTGGGGAAATCTGTGAAAAGGTTAGACAGTGGTGCAGAGGTAACGCGGACAAAAGGTGGCTCTGCCCGCCCTTTTGAAATGAGACGTAAAGCGCAGGTAGCAAATCTGAAGGCATCCCCGAGGTGGGAGGGGAGGGGAGGGGAGGGGGGGGGGCGGACGGGCGAAGTCAACGTTATATTTACCTATCTTTACCCAGTCACACCAAAGCCCCTTCCTTTGTCCGAGCACTGTCTCTGTTCCCCACCGTAACCACCTCCAACAATGCAGAAACGAGAAATCGTTTGGAAGCAGCCCAACACTTTCGAAAGGACTTAAAGTGGACATCGATATCGCCCGTCACAGGATGTACAAGTATTTTCATTTTGTGCACAGTGATATTCTGATTGGAGAGTTCGGGACGGGGGAAGGGGGGGGGGGGTGGGGTGCAGTACTCGGAAATATTTTTTGCAAATTGCAACACTCGCAAATTTAAGCGCTGTGAAAGCAAAATAAAGAGGAAATTGTTAAAATTTTCAATTTTTCTTATGAAATAACAGTAATTTTTTCGTTCCGTGGAAACTGTTATTAAATGACGCGTATTCACTGGAACTTTTATTTCACACGTTTTCGCATAAATAGGGAAGTTTTATTTTTTGGCAGTGTTATAGAAAAAAGGTGAAGTTACACAGGAACAGTTATTCTGCTTTCTGCTTTGAAACAGTCGAGGTTGAAGCAAGCAGATTTCCTGTTATAGGGAAGATAGGTTTTGTTCAATTTTCCTCTTATTGTTAGTGAAATAAAATAATTATATAAAAATCACAGCTTGCTTTCCCTTCCATATTTATTCCATCTTTATTATTAAAATTTCCAAGTGATGCTAATTAAAAAAATAATTCTATTAAAAATAACTATTGAAATGCAACTTTTATATTTTAAATAACTGTTAAAACTGAAATTTCTCTGCAGAATTAAGGTCTTAACCGGTTAACTGTCAATGTATCATATATGATCAAATGCAATAACTTTTTTGATTTTCAAAAGATTTGAATGAAACTTGGTATGTAATGGTTTTGGGATCGCTGAATCTGAATTTGGTATCGGAATTGTAAAATTCAATATGGCAGACTCAAAATGGCCGAACCAAATTGGCTGACAAACATTAAAATACTATCGGGATATAGAAAAATTGTATATAGGGGTTTTTGGGGTCGCTGAATCTGAATTTGGCATTGGAATTGTAAAATTCAATATGGCGGACTCAAAATGGCCGAACCAAAATGGCTGTTTGCCACCTAGCGGTGACTTTTAGTACTAAGCCGAAACTCGCAGATCAAAAAAAGCTCTTGCGGTGGAATTTATGGATGAAATTCAGGTATAAAATTATTCGAAACTTTTTCGTAGAAAATAAAAAAACTAAAAAATTAAACCCCTAAACCCTTATTTTTCAGGGGTTAGGGGTAGCATTGAAAAAAGTAACTGCTGCAATCGAATTATAGACAAGAAAACTTCACAAATAAAAAATTTTTAGAAAAGAAAAAGGTTTAGTAAAGAATTGACAAACTCACCCCTAAATTCTATTTTTTAGGGGTTGGGGGTGTCAGATGAAAAAAATTACCCCCGGAATCGGTTCAGCGACTCAAAAAATCCCTGTATACCAAATTTTGTGTGATTCACTTAATTTTTCGATGTTACCAGTTTGGGCCCGAATAATGAAAAGGACCGTGCCAGTTAACCGGTTAATGTATAAATTTCCCTAAAACTAAAAGATAAAATTACTTAAAAATTCAAAATTCAGTAAATAACTTTTACTGATTAAAATCTATAGTACCTATTTAAATAATACTTATCAAATTTTTATGCCTACTCAAAAATCGGGCATAAATCCATTCGAAATTCTAAATGAGTTGGAAGTGAATGCGCGTGAAACATTCAAGTCCTGCAATAAATATCTCCAGCACTATATCCACAGAAAAATGCGATTGGAAACGCTATAAGCACGATCAGCCTCGTGTCTCGTTACCGCGTCGAAAAAAGCGGGCGTTGGAATAAAAAATTGTGCAACGTAGTTATGCAACGCCTCCATCCTCTTAATATTATTATTTCCCGTCTTCTAAACTATCCGTGCGAATGGTTCTTTTTCCCCACGTTCCTGCAACGACTGATTCATATTTCCTCCCGGACCGCCTATTATGTAAAGTGCAAAGGCGTTAGAAAATGATGCCCGATCTTCGCTGCTCGTTCCCCAGGCGGCTGGAATTAATAATCGGACGAGGATTTGTTCCTACCTTTGCAGTTCCATCGCGTCACAAATAGACGAATCTTATTTGCATGTGGCAACCTGTTATTTCCATTTATTGGAAACGCAGCGGCGTGAACTGACACGCGGAACTAAATGCGACTTTGTGATGCACGCGGCTTTTTGTTCGTTGTTATTTACTGGGAGAAAAAATTTTATTGGGGTGGGGGAAGTGTTCTGTTCAAATCGAGGGTGGTTCCATGCGTCGAAATCAAATATTGTTGGGTGTTGGGTGAAATTTCTCGAAATTTTCTAGGTATCAAAAAAATTGTTAAAAAAGCAGCTGAAAATCTTAGATTTCTAATAGTAGTATATATTTTTCAAATGGGAAAATATTGTAAAGTAGAATGGTCGAATTGTTATTAATTTACGAGCGAAGAATTAAAAATTTGAATTTGGAGAAATTTGAAAACTATTAAGCGCACTATTTTTCATCTACTTTCTTCCGTTCTACTTACTTTGAAGCGATTAGAAAATAAAAGAATCGAATGGTAATTAATTGGCCACTCAGAAGTCAGAATTTCGAATCTGAATGCTTCGAAATTTGCCACTTCCTGTCTGCATCGCAAAAAAAAAAACAGGGAAAGACAGAAAAGTCGATAGCACGGCCAATTAAGGGGATGTTGATTTATGGCCCGGAATATCGATTTGAATCGCGATCGGCGCGCAGTTACGAGATCCGACGAGTGTTCCATGAAAAGTGGTCCAACGAGAGGAGAGCCTACTTTCTCCACTCTCGAAGAGTTCTCTTGTTCGCTGGCCGACCTCACGACACGTCTTTCTCCGCGGAGCGTCATTTCACCTTGATTACCACTGCGTAACGATTATGCATTCGTCGGGCAACGGCTGCGGCGGCCATCTTCAGGAAACGGGGAACGCTGCCAGGGAACTTAACTTTACCGGTTCCAAACAGTACACAGCGACTCATTGCCTCGTTCTATCTGTACTGACTTGTTTAGAAACTAAGTGGTAAAGCACATTTGGAGATAGTTCTTTAAATTTTATTTTTATTTTTATTTTTATTTTATTTTTTGTTATTTTTTATATTATTTATTTATCTTTATGTTTATTTTAGTTTTAAGCTATTTTTACACTGTACTTCTCTCTCGTACTTAAATGTTACAAATCTATGTATTCTAAAGGGTTCTCCCGTCAAATAATAATAATAATAATAATAATAATAATAATAATAATAATAAAATGTAGCGACAGGGGTTGATAATTCTGAACGCAGGGGACCATTTAATTGAAGTTATAAGAGGAAGCTAAATAGGAATTGCTCGGAACAGAACTTAAAAATGTAGTGGACGATTTTTAGAAAGAAGTAGGGTAGGGTGGGGCTAAAAGTCCGGCGAGTAAAAAGTCCCGAATTCAAAATCTCTATTCGTAAACAATGCATTGAGTTCCGCAGTATATTAAGTAAAAGGCGAGAAGAAACGAAGGTGACCACAGAGTCACCAGTCGCACCTGGACATTCGTGCGAATTACACGACGTTATTTTAATGTATTCATTAAAGACGATTATAAGCAGACGATTTTTTTCTTGGATTATTATTTTACGAGATACGATGGTCAAGTTCTGTTTTCTAAATGGAACTTTTTTTTTTAACAGATCACTTGATAGTGCGTTTCAAGACGAATTCAATAAGGTATAATGTATACACTTTATTTCAGCCGGTTTTGGAGATATTGTGTTTTAAATATTTCTAACGCCGCAATGTTGTCGCAATGTTGCTGCAATGATCTTGCAACGTTGCGGCAATGTTGCTGCAATGATCTTGCAACGTTGCGATAATGTTGCTGCAATGATCTTGCAACGTTGCGGCAATGTTGCTGCAATGATCTTGCAACGTTGCGACAAAGTTGCGGCAATGTTGCTGCAATGATCTTGCAACGTTGCGGCAATGATCTTGCAACGTTGCGGCAAAGTTGCAGTGCAATATTGCAACGCAACAATGCAGCAACTATGCAGCAACAATTCTATGTCCGCCCCGTGCAATGTTGCACGGCAACGTCGCAGCAACCATACATCGACATTGCCGCTGCAACCATGCAACATCGCAAGGTTACTGCAACCATCCTGCAACTTTGCCGCAACGAAGTGTGCTGTTAGGGTGGGGGAGACCGGGACAAAGTGAACCTCGGGGTAAAATGAGCTTTCTTAATTTATTCTTTAACAATAGAATATATTTACAAATTTTGGTGACGTAATAAATGTGTGTAATACCACAATGATAATTATGCACATTCAGGTATCGAAAAATGGAAATTCATTTAAAAAATTAAAAATGAAGTTTTAGAGACTTCCAATTGGTTTTCTTTTCAATTTAGTTTTTTGGATAAATGAGTTTTAAATGTGTTATTTTGACTCCAATTTTTTTCTGCGCGTTTATAACAAGCTTATAAACATACATGTACACGCGTTTGAGAAAACATTAATCCTAACATTATTAAATAATTAATTTTCCACTGAATACACATTCGGGGCAAAATGACCGGGGTAAACTGAGCTGCTAAGAAAATATGCGCGAGTGACAGTATAAGTACGTATTTTATTAATAATTATGTATGTATTTGTTTTAGTAATAATATGTCAGACTGTTCATGTAAACAAAGTTCATTTAAAAACTCATTTTCAGAAGAAAATGTGGTTATACAAAGTACAAATTATTAACGTTAAACTTGTATTAATGAAATATATTTAAAAAAAAAATAGTTTAAATAGTTTGAAAGTTCTAATAAAGTTAATTTTTTAATTATCTCCTTCATTAAAACTCGTATTTTATTTCAGTTCACTTTACCCTATGTATGGGGTAAAGTTGTCGTTTTGGCATTTTCTTTTCAAGTTGAATTTGAATATACTTTAAGTTTATTTTAAGTATTGTTATTCGTCATTTATCAATAGTAATGTTCAAATTATATTATAAATCTATTTCCACACATTTTTATTGAAAGGGAAAAATTTTATTCGACTTCTAACTTTTTTCGTCGGACTTTGCCCCGGTCTTCCCTATCGAAAACTAAAAGAAATACGTCGTCTTTGTTGTTTTATACGAAGTAAACCACTGTTTTAAAGCGCCAAGTACTTACGTTAAGATTGTATGGCCCTTTAGTAATGTGTGCATGATATTGTTTATTGCTGAATGATAATATTTTCTAACGTGTATATCGTAGAAACTATAGAGGTCATCTAATCCCATACCATTGGGGCTAAAAGTCCCTCAGACTGAAAATATATATTTTATCATTTGTTTTCATAATTCGAGGGCCAAACTATAAAGAAATGATGCCGAAGTCTTTAAATAGTGTTTTTGTTTCAGTTGAGCGATTTTTTTAGTTTTTAGTTTAAAGTGTGCCTCTGAGATTTTTACATATTTAGTTTAATATTACACGAGAAGACATTAGGGACATTCTATCCTATGCAAGGGACTTTTTTCCCCCATTTTGCATTGACAAACATTTGGTGGTATAACTCAACAGAAAATAACAGTATCAACAAACGAACTTCGTGAACGTAAAGCTTAATAGTTATAGTTTATACAAAATAACACCAGATATCTCTAGATTGTTAATACTAAATTTTAGCCCCACCCTACCCTACCAAAATGCAGATCTGGAAAATTTAGCAATTTGTTTTAAATTAAAGATTCTACATCGTTCTGGCAAATTGGGTAAGCAATTTTCCACTAATTTTCCATTAAAGAATTAACAAAAGAATTTTGGCAAAATGTTCGCGTGTGTAGGAGTTTTTTCAGTACATAAACCACTTTTCCAAGATTCTTGGGGGTCTTTTATTCAGAATTTTCGGCTTAAAGGTGAAGCACCACCTTTTATTATACAATTATGTCGAAAAATGTCCTGTTCATGATTCATCTTCTTTGAAGTTATATATAAATCATATAATACTACACTGCCGTCCATAAGTATTAGGACACCTAGTCTGTGAGGACCAATAATTGTGAAAAACGTTCCCAATTTATTGAAGAATTCTAAGAAAGCTTATTTTACTTGGTATTTTAAATTAAATACCATGAAAAGTATACAATCTCCACCAAATATCCCATTCTCTGCAAATACAGCAGGTGTCTTAATTCTTATGAACGACAGTGTTTACCGTTTCCGCGCTAAACTCACTTTCTGCGGCTGTCTTTAACAGAGAAGAATATGTGGAACATGTGCCATTTATATAGCAAATAATTTTACTTAGTAACCTGTACAAAGGTACGTGGCTAACTCAAAGCCGTCAAAAATGTCACATGTGCCATTTCCGAAATGACCGATTCAATCTTCCTAGGTCTGTTACGAATATTCGAATACCAGTGGAATTCGAATTTGAGATTTGACTATTATTCGAATAATTAGGAGTATTCGAATGTTCGAGCATTATTCGAATAATTAGGAGCCCAGCAGGGAATATTTTAACGGCAAAGAGAAGCTGCCTTGCACCAGGTAACGTTAATGCTTTTGTTTCGCTCCACTAAAACAGGTTTTGGTATGAATAATAAGAATAAAATGACTACTATTACTATTAATGAGCATTGTGCTACAACATTTAAATACATGACGATGCTAACTATAAATAGAATTTATACCTTTCCCTTCATAATTTACAACTGTACCAAAGATTAATAAAGCTTCAAATTTAACATTGGAAAGCAAATAATTGTAAAGGCCAATATGAAACTAATAGCACAATAAAGTCCGAAAAAATATTTCACGTTTTTAGATTCGTGTTCGGTACAATCCACAATTTTAACACTTTGGATTATTCAAATACCTACTCCGAATCACTAAATATGCGAACTATTCGAATATTTACAGCTCTAAATCCTGTCCCAAGCCTCCTCGGACCCAAATATAATCTGCAAAATCCCCCAAACAAAAGAATCCCCCCCCCCGAAAGTAAAGGCAATCGTTGCGAGAATTAATGCATAAATGCTGGCCGCCTCGCTCTCCGCTCTCCAGCGAAGGAAACGCTTGGTGCGTACATAGACAAGCGCGTGGCTGCGATAGAAATCTATAGGCCGACAATGCGCGGCGGCTTGCGAAACCGTTCGTCGTCTACTGGCGTCGTTGCTTGGTCGTGGTCGTGATCGTGGTCGTAATCAAGAGTCAAAGTCAAGGTCGAGATCGAGGCGAGAGAAACGCTTATGCAACTGCCGCCGGCCGCCCGTGCGGCAACGTTTCCAGAAGGGGGGAAAAACAGGTGGGGGCGACGTGTTGCAGCACCGGGTGACCGTGCTACGGCGCCGGCCAGGTATGAAAGAACTGTTACGTATTCTCGGGAAAACTTGCAACGGGACGGGGGTACGCGCTAACGAGCGCTCCTCCGCGCGTGGATGATTGATCATCGCGAGCGCCGCGACGCGATCGCGCGATAATCTTCCCGGTTTTAATAGGTCTGTAAGCCGATATCGCTGGCAGTGATATTGGACATTAGGATCGGGAGGGGGGGGTGAGCTTGCTGCGTGCGACTTTTGAGGGTCGACGAATCGAGATCTTGGGAATCTACACTGCCGTTCATAAGTGTTGGGACACCTATACTGCCCCCTTTAGTTAAAATGTCCTATCTAGCATTTTGAAACAACCGAGAAAAATTTACTTTGTACCATCCTTATTTTGTTTCATTCAAATTAAAACATGTTGTCATTATTTCGTAATAACCTAATTTAATTTTTTGTAATAGGTGTACCGATAGGGAATGTAGGTATTATTAACGTACCAATTAATTAATTGTTTTAGATAAGATATTTTAACCATTTTGAAAGAAATTAGGTTCAATACATTAGACTGTTTATAAATCTTTACGAAGCACGTAGAGTTTTCTAACTTTACTTAAAAGGTAAAAGATGTGTGAAACTTAAAATATTTCAGCACTTCTCAAAAAATGAAAAAATGCTAGATGGGACAGTTTAACTAAGGACGGCAGTATAGTCAGTGGTGGGTAAAGACACGAAATTTCTATTTTATGCACGACACGTGTTTTGAGTGTCGTAAACGTCGTAAATATCGTAAATGTGTCGTAAATGTCGTATATCTGAAATGAAAACAACTAACCTATAATACATATTTCGTATAGGTTATGAAGAAGTGCCAATTTATTAATAATTACAATTCTGATTAAAAGAATTAAATTAAATTAAGTTACACTGACGAAAAATGGATATTGAAACGTTGGTAAAAGAAATGCATATTGGGGAACCAAGAATTTCGATACGCCAACTAGTGACAGAAAATTGAACTACTACAATAATTAACACCACGCTTTTGAATACTATTTTGGGGTTAGGGAAGTGGCGATTATATGTAGTTTTCGACGTATCTATTCTACAGTATTCTATAGTACTCGCATGCAACCAACAAGCGAGTCAGAAAGAACTATATTTTTCTAACACTTTAATTGTTGAAACCTTAAAATAATGAATATTTCTATTTACGACATTTGCGACAAATGATACGTATAAAATGGGCTTAAAAACGACATATTATACGTACATTTGCGACACGTCGTAAATGCATTTACGACGCGGCGTAAAATACCGACTAACCACTGCCTATAGTACAGGACTAAAAGTTACCATTTTTTCGATCCACTGTACCTCTATTATTTTTTAACATCAATTCAAGACTACAGACTACTACCAATATACATATTCTGATAGGGAATTCAAAGCTGTATATAACCTAGATAAATTTGAATTTATTTAACTAACAAACAAAAACTCTTTTGTCCGCTACTGTACTGTGTGTGGAATAATTGTGATAGACGTTGTAAATTTATTGGAGAACTGGAAGAAATATTGTACTTCATTGTACTTATTGAAGAAAAATTGTACTTTATTTATAATTTTAAATTGAAACTACAGAATAAAATCAGTGGAAAGTACAGATACAGTAGTTGTATAAGCACTTTAGATGTATTTGTTTTGTTAACCCTCGGTTGTCACATTCAGTCAAAATGGCCCACAATTTGACTTTCAGGTAAAATATCTTGGTGGCATCATTGAAAATGCTACTACTGTTTAAATATTAACATTTCTGCAATGCTCGAACTTCATCTCAGATTTTTTGCGACTTAATTTAATAGATAATTTACTACAACTATGTTCGAAGGAGTAGCTGTAACAATTAGTACTTCCGCACTTGCAAACACACATTCTGTTTTCCCTCAAATTTAATCACACTCCCCCTGCCCAGAAGGCCCCACGGGGCTCGAAAATAATTTATGATTAGGTATCCAAACACCACATTTTTTTCGTACTACTACACTTGGCCCGTTTCCAGTGGCGGATTTGAGAAAAAAAGGCCCAGGTGGCAAACGTTGAGGGGCCCATTTTTTCGGGAAAGTGAAGCGGTAGTTTACTGAAAACGGGCTCAGTGTGATAATACAAAAAAAAAATTAAGTTTGAATAAAATCATAATTTTTTTGAAAGATGGGACACTAATGGGGCCTTACGAGCAGGGGGGCCCGGGTGGAAACTGCTCATCGGCCGCCCTGTTAAATCCGCCACTGCCGGTTTCTAGTATACTATATCTTCATTTCCCCGAAAATTGGGCCCCCCAAAACGTTTGTCACCTGGGTTTTTTTTCTGAAATCCGTCACTACCATCCTCCCCCACAACACAAATCTCTCAACAGAGAGCAAACACCACAAGATTCTCGCGAAAAAATCTCTCTTCCCTCCGCAGAAAACCCCTTTGGGCCCAAAAAAAGTACCGCACCACCTCGACCCTCGATTATTAGCCCCGCCAAGATCCGGCGGCCAGGTAAAAGTTCGCGTACCTGTTGCGTCGCCGAGGGGAGGTGGAGGACAACAGAGGGGTAGTCGAGGTGGGGGTGGAGGATTTTCACGAGGACGGCGGACCCCGCGCCGACCCAATTGTCATCGTCCAGGGGCGTCTCCGCAACCAACTTTCCACGAGCTCTGTTGCCCTCTCATTGTGATCTTGTCGCGTTCACCGACGCGAACAATGGGCCCCAGAGAGCAGCTAGAGGACTCCGGGCCTTTTGTTCGGTCGCGTCTGCGCAGCGTGGTGCCCGACCCGTGGACGGGCCCCGGGATTAAACGCGCCAATAAATTTTGCAGGGATTACGAAACAATCGGCTGTCGCTCGCGAGGGAAACGGTCCGCCCTCGAGGCCTCGCCACTCGGACGCGCGACACCCTAATTAACTGCCCGCCTCGTTACGAGGCCTTCCCCACCGTGACGGACGGCTTTGAGGCGTCTCGCCGAGAGGGGAACGTCCTTTCCCTCTGGGGGGTGAACAGGGAATGGGGGTGAGAGTAGGACCGTGGAGGTATGTGGATGAATGCAGGGGGGGCCTTAATTAAAGTGTTTGAACACTTTGGGACTGTATAGTAATAGGTACTACGTCGGGGGACTGTGAAGTCTGCATTGCGCATGCGCGAGCAGGAGGCGTAAAAGTGGGCGGAGTCGCACCTCTTTCACTCCCCTCTGCTAATTCTGGGAAAGATTAGCAATGATTGGAAGTTTGGGACTTACATTTTTAATAATAAATATCGCTGTTGCTCGATACATCCGTTCGATCTACTCATCGGTTACAATGTTACATGAAGTTCTCAAATCACTCAACACTACTTACGGTCACGAATATTCGAATAGCGATAGAATTCGAATTTGAGATTCGAATGATGTGGAATATTCGGAATATATTATTTATTTTTCTTAATAAAGATTAAGTGCGATAGATTACCTACGTGCAGTCTAAAAATATTTATATCTCAACGTATTCACGCATTCCTACTTAGATTTGGAGATATGGTCCTGTGAGGCCCAACGCGGCCTCAATGAGGCCCAATGGTGTAATTATACTTTACGTGTGCATTGTAGGGTTACGGGGTTAGGACACAGTAACGGGCCAAGAAAGCAGACGATTTTTAGACGACGATAATAAGAAAAGTAAACAATCGATTAATATAAGGTTTTGAGTTTTAGTTCACTATATTATGAACTATAAGAAAAGCATATAATATTTACAAAATATTATCCCAAAAATGTCATAAACTATAATATATTTCCTAGGCATTGACGATCCAACATTTCAAATTTTGCGAAAATTGACAAAATGGCCGATGTTTGAAAAATAATGATCAAATTTCAACAAAAGTGTGTGATCTTTTTGTTTATATTTTGTACAATAATTACAAATTTTTAAATGTTGGATCGTCAATGCCTAGGAAATATATTATAGTTTATGACATTTTTGGGGTTTTTGTTACAGTTCATCCGATTTCCCGGAATCCGGCCCACCAGTTGGCCATCCGAAAAAAAATGGACATTTTAAATGGAGACATTGCACGGCGTACAAATGCTATTTTGAAAATATTATATGCTTTTCTTATAGTTCATAATATAGTGAACTAAAACACAAAAGCTTATATTAATCGATTGTTTACTTTTCTTATGATCGTCGTTAGAGTTTATACAAAAACCGACTTTTGAAAAAACCGGTTTCCGAATTCTACTAGGCCCAAAAAACCGGTTAAACCGATTTTCGAATTTTTACAACAAAAAATATAATTAAAATAGTAAATAAATATTTGTACTTATTTTAAAATTTGACAGTTTTCTTAATATTATGGAATTACAAAAATATAATAAAATAAAATATAGTCTATCTATACAAAACTAAATAAATAAATGAAATTAAAATAAATAAAATCCGTACAAAATGTAAATCTTTTAAAAGGTGGTACCAAATTATAAATCTTTATACCATTTAGTATTTTTCTTTCGAAAATATGAACTCATGAAGATTAGTTTTACAGTAAACTGTTACCTACTACAATATGCTTGTGCCCGAGACGATTTCAAGTAAAAATTTTAATTAAATAATTAATGCATATTCTGCATATTAATTCCAGTATATAGAACCGGGCTTTTAAATTTAAAAACCGGTTTTCGAATGTTACAAATTTATAAATAAAAACCAGTTCTGGACTAATCGTCGTCTAAAAATCGTCTGCTTTCTTGGCTCGTTACTGTGCCCTAATCCCTTAATGTACGAGGTGCTTCGACTATTTTGCCCCCATCGCCAACGATACTCGACATCCCCCTTTCAACTATCAGCTCCAGCAATTCCAAATGCAGGCTCGGACTAGGTACGCTTGGAACGCAAAGACCGAGGCAGATTTTCATCGGGGCTCTGGCCAGTGAGCCCTGTCGCCGCGGGGCCGCTGATCATCATCATCACCGCGATATCGCGAATGCCGCTGAAATCCAAGTCCGTCATTAGTCACGGAAACCGACCCACCGCGAGTTTTTCACGTACTGCCTTGTGTCTTCCTCCTCGTCCACCGCCGCGCGTCCCTCATCATCAAGTTCAGTGCCACTGTCCTCGGTGGTTCCGGTCGTTGCACGCGTCCCTTTCGTTCCGACGACAGCACCGTGATTCGCGTTACGCAATCACCGTCACCGTGGATTCTTCTCTTCTTTTCACTCTAGCTGTCGTCCCCCTTTCGCGATAATCGCCGCTGAGGAACGACCGACCCAGCTCCGGAGGAAGACCTCCGCGATCGCTTCTCACGGCTCGCGAGCCCGGACCTGCCTCCTGAACCCGCGGACGCCCTTTAGCCCCCGTCGCCACGCAATACTTTACACGCAACACTTTACACGCAACTCTGACTTTCGTACCCCGCTTCGTTGCAACACTGTTCACGTAGGGCTTTATGATAAATACTAAGCAGGTTATCGAGGAGGGTTGGAGTAGTTGTAGGAGGAACCTCCTCTCTCGCCAGGGGCGGAAAATTTTGGGGAGCGACAAATTTTGGGGGCCTGCAAATTTGGGGGAGCTACAAATTTGGAGGAGCGATTAGTTTTGGGGAGCTACAAATTTTGAGGGCCGGCAAATTTGGAGAAGCAGCAAATTTTTTTTGGGGGGGGGGGTGGAAAATTTTGAGTGCAAGAAATTGGGAAATGTTTAAACGTGGGGGCTTGAGTCAACTTTAAAAACAATATACTTTTTTTTCGAGTTGCCATATCGAATTAATTTTGAAATTTTCTCGACTCTTTTGAATTAAAATATTTGGTGATATTTCGCGGAAAGGGCGGCAGAATTTTGTTAGCCTGTAGGCGTGAAAATTCCAAATCCTCCCCTGCCTCTGTAAATATTCAAATATTCAACTATGTGTAGTGCTTGACTCTAGAGCAGCGATGCCCAGGTGGGCGGTCCGAGATAAACGAGCATTCATCGCGTTTTCCAAAGCTCGCGTGGAAGGGGGTGCTCGAAACCAATGACGTTGCGGGCATGTCACGGACGGGGAAAACTCTAGTAGTGTGCGTGTAGGCTCGTACCCATAGGCTTTTACAACTGGGGCTCTTGGAGCTCTAGTGTTCTACATTTTAGGAATTGGGAAAATAAACAGGAATTGACTAATGCCACAATAATATTTATAAGTATGTAATCTTACTTATAAGATATAAAACAAATTTTAAGTTATACTGCTAAACTATTTTATTTAAAATGCACTAAAAACTAAAAAATAATTCTTTTCTTTATTTACTTTTTATTGTCTAGTTTTGATTTGTGGTTACATGCTGATTTCATGTCGATTAAATTGATTTGATTTGTGGTTATAGGCTGATTTCAAGTCGTTTGGATGTGTGGTTAAGGGTTATATTTATTGATGACTGGGTAATTTTTTAAACCCCTGGGGCGGTTTCTTTTTCTTCATAATTTTGTATTGTCATCCAAAATACATATGCCTGCAAAATTTCAAGTCTATTGGATAGTTGGAAGTGGGTTAAAATTGAGTATCTAGATTTGAACTAAACAAACATACATACAAACAAACAGAGGATTGAAGTTGAATAAAAATCGTTTAATAAGAAACTGTTTGTTAATTAGATGTGTAAATGAGACTGTTCAAGTCTATTCCGTCCAATTATATAATCTTATTGTTTAATCATTAGTCAATTCCTGTTTATTTTCCCAATTCCTAAAATGTAGAACACTAGGGCTCCAAGAGCCCCAGTTGTAAAAGCCTATGGGTACGAGCCTACACGCACACTACTAGAGTTTTCCCCGTCCGTGACATGCCCGCAACGTCATTGGTTTCGAGCACCCCCTTCCACGCGAGCTTTGGAAAACGCGATGAATGCTCGTTTATCTCGGACCGCCCACCTGGGCATCGCTGCTCTAGAGTAATGTGTATTAGCATTTCTTTATAAGGAAAAATTTCTCCATGTTTTCTGCTTGATCCAGATGAATAGTAGGAATAAATGTTGTTGGTTTCCGCTGGGAGAGTGCTCGTAACGGAAGAAAAACCGCGGGAATTTGGATTCGCGTGGCGAGCCGAGCGTCGTCGGGACGGTTTCCGAGTAGCTGCGTCGCAAGTTGCGATACCGTTAACGTTGCCCGAGCTAGAAGCCATGGATGACAGAACCATAGACGCGGGAATGGGCCCCACTGCTTCTGGTAAAACTGCATTGCTTTCTTCTTTGGTACTCTTGGAAGTACACCTCTTCGCTCGCATATTGGGGCCCAAGTACGTAAGTACTGCGTCTTGCGTGGAGAGCGCGAAGAATGAATGGAGTGTAAAATGTACGGAACAAGAAACAAGAGGGGGAAATTGTCTCGTGACTCTAATTTTTACGCTTTTATAAAAATTCTAAAATTACCTTTTGCCAAATAAGTGCTTCAGAATATGTGTTAACTATTAAGTCTGTGGAAAAATTAAATTTGTTCGCTTTATTAAACCAAAGTCTTGATTAAAAAATAAATTAATGTTTTATTTAATCAAAGTCTTTTCTTTGGGTATTTATAACCATTTGCCACTTTTCTGGATAAAAGTACAAATGGACATTTCCGTGCACCTAATATAACCTGACAGTGAGCGAACAAACTTTTCCACCGAAATAATATTAGATATAATAATATAAATATCGACTTTAACGTGCACAATGGGAGTAGAATTCAAAATTCTGAGTTCCATTTTAAGCCTTCGTTTTTGAATAATTTGTGTTTAAAGTTTTGCTCGGTAGGAATATAAGTTCGAATACGTAAGCAATCTTATCAATCAGCGGTTGTAGCTGCGGCGGTAAAGTGTTTGTCTACGATGCTGCAGGTCCTCGATTCGAATCCCCCTGGGGGAAAAAAATTTCTATGAGAAAAAAACACACGGGCGTTAAGTATAACGTAAGTATAAATAGTAATTACGATTCTGCCTACACACATATTCATGACGTCCCGTCCCTCACTGCCCGAAATGTTGCGGCGGGACTATTGCTGTAAAATCTCTGAAACGTTGCGGGAATACAACACTCCTGCAATATTGCCCAGGGCGGACATAGGAGTGAACCTGCAACTTCTCTGCAATGATGCGGTGCAACATTGCAATCTCGCACCGCAATATTGCCGAAGAATTGCAGGATCATTGCCACAATTTTGCCGTTTCGTTGCAGAATCATTGCCGGAACGTTGCAGGACTACATATTTGTAATGCTGCCGCAACTTTGCAAAAATACCCTCCTGCAATATTGTTAAGGCGGACATAGGAGTGAACCTGCAACGTCTCTGTAATGATGCGGTGCAACATTGCAATCTTGTACCGCATCATTGCAGAGACGTTGCTGCAATGTTATGGTGCTGTGTGGGTTTATACATATATCAAAATATACAAATAAAAAACACGGAGATATTTTTTTTTGTCAAATAGAAGATTTTAAGAGGGTCAGACAATATATATTTTAAAGTTGAAAAATAAGGATCACCCTACTTGACATATTAAAGTTTTCAAATATAAAATCGAATGTTTCCGTTAAAAGTGTAACAGTTTTTTAACTCGATGGGATCACCGTAAGGAATGTTGCTGTACACTTTCTTTGATTTTATTTTATATTATTTTATTAGAGAAACTTCTTTTATTTTTCAAAAGTTGCCCAATTATTGTCAAGAAATGAGTAGCAAATTATACAGATGCTGCGTTGGTGGTTATGCCTTATGACTCTTCCTGATTGCACACCGAGGGAATTACTTCCAACGGAGGTGGAAAAAAGTTTTAATAATTTTCGGCTAATACGCGCGTGTCGAGCCGCAACAGCGACGAAGGCAGTGGCGCGCGCGCGCGTGCAGCTCGCGCAACACGCGAGCCACGACGAAGACACGTCTTTAGGTCCCGTACACTTCCCGCGGTAGCGTGCCAGCTTGACCAATTAAGGGCCTCTTCCGTCGGGGCCTCTTAATGGTGGATGTGTTACGTTCGCTCGAGCGTGCGCCACTGCGAGCCAGCCCCTCGTAACAACGTAATTTTCCGTGGCCGTTCCACCTCGGATCAGACGAGTTCTTCGACAACCTTGCGCACCGCCCCTTCCATGCTCATTCTCTGATAAAAAAGAAACGCCGAGCTTCCGATGAAAATTGTCCGTCTACCTCGCCACGTCTTTCCTCCGTACTTTTTCTTTCCCCTACCAGTAATTTACAATTTGTGATTATTTTATTTCTCACGAATTGTGTCGAGTGGTATGATTATTTATTTGTTTAGAACAATTGAACGAAAAAATTCCACTTGTACAGAGAAACAAGTTGCAATAAATCCCTTAAGGATCGCTTTATTCTTTTGCTCCCGAACTGTAAGAGATAGAAAAAAGATTTTCAGACATAAGTTACTTCTTTTAATTAGGGCTATAATTTGGTAAAAGTTATACGCGAGTTATAATACAAAATCGGAAAATAGCCGGTCTTTCAGGGGCCAATTTCACCCCCTTAGAGTGAATTTGGGCAGCAAAAAAAAAAGATGTAATAAATATATATCCTCTACATATCCCAAAAGTTTCTTAGTTTTTTTTTTTCAATTTCCGGGTGGAGGATGTTCCCTTGTAAGTTTTCCACTAAATAAACGTCTAAAGGAAATTATACAAAAAGGGAGACAGACACGTAACTAAATAAAGAATTTATTTAAGATACCCACTGGCTATCTCAGCTTTTGTCCACTTTCCACGTTTCCGTGAAAAACCCAGTGTTCCCCATTGATGTTACGTTCCAACGTTACCAATACCAGAATGCCCCCCGTGTAGGCCCCAGAACAGAGCAGTGGGAATAGGAGCGTTATCAGGTAAGGTCGAAGTTATCGCTGGGGAACGTCGTAACCTCGCGAGAGGATCCGCGAAGGCGAGGCCAACGAATGCTCGCCGCGGAGGAACGGGAAGGAAGGTGAGGCGCGATCACGGTCCTGACCTCAAGAGCTCCGCGGAAAGAGCGAAGGGGAGCGACCACGGCGGGGCAAGAGGGACAGCGGAGCCAGCGGTCGAGGATTCGCAGCGTACGCGCGTCGAGAAACGATGGCACTCGCCGTTCCGCGGTTGGGTATCTGCGTTCCTTGTCTCTTTCATGGATACTAGGTGTACGGGAATATCTGGCAACCCGATACTTACCTGGGGGGCAGGATCGAAGGGTGGAAATCACTCGTCTCGCGACAGGAACGAATCCTCTCTGTCGCTGTGGGACGACGGTTTAGCTGCTTGGAGCCTCCATGCGTTCTATCACGCGAGCTGGCGTTTCGATCAGGCGGAGGATGAAACTGAATATCGCTGGAGACTGCGACCACGGGAACGAACGTCGCTGGTATTTACCTTTGGGGCTACCTGCGAACAGCTCGCAGTGGTAGGTACATCTAGAAGTGAATCCCAATACAGCTGAAATGAAGGCAGTGGCGGGCTGGGTCTAAAAATACTGGTTGTCTCGAGACAAAGAATCCATCCACAAGTATAAGGCTATCATTAAACCTTAGTATCATAGTGTAACACCCGCGTTACACGAATTGAAAAAATCATGCGCGCCATTTGGGGACTGTTTCATGAACTTTAAAGCGTTACTTTATTATTACCGTATCCCATGCAGCACACTACGTTGCAGAAAGGTTGCAGTTACGTTGCGGTGCAACATTGTAACATTGCAGGTAATATTTCTGAGATGTTGCAGAAATCTTCCTTTGTCCGCCCTGTGCAACATTGCATGAAATATTTCTACAGTGTCTTCGAGATGCTATAGGCAATTCTCCCGCAACGTTTCGGAGATTTTACAGCAACTTTCTCGTAACGTTTCGGAAATTTTACAGCAACTTTCTGCTGTAAAATCTCCGAAACGTTGCGACACAATTTCTGTAAAATCTCAGAAACGTTGCGAGAAAGTTGCTGTAAAATCTCCGAAACGTTGCGTGACCATTGCCGAAACGTTGCAGGAGTAATATTGCACCGCAACATTGCTGAAATGTTGCAGGAATCTTCCTATGTCCGCCCCTGTGCAACATTGCACCGCAACGTAACTGCAACCTTTCTGCAACGTTTCTACAACGGAGTGTGCTGTATGGGATGTAACAAGTGTCCTTAGGGCAGAAATACATCCGTACAAATTCTACTGTGACACACTGCCTCGTATTGTTGATTACAACTCTTAATTTCACCAGGACCATTGAAAATACCAGATAAATGCTAATTTTTCTCTCAATTATTTCGGATTTCCTTTGTAAATAAATTTCATGTCGAACACAATAATGTATGTAACACTAGTATAAAATTCTACAAAACTGAGTATTGGCTTAACATTATAATAAATAGGTACCTTTATGCATGGTTTAACATTGGTGTTATATCCATATTTTTTCATTTATATAAAAAATTTTTACACTAGGAATTTTTTGCTTATTTTTACGGTGAAGTGTGGACAAAAATGGAACGATAAGAATTATTCTGAGTAAAATAAAAAAATCATAATACTAAGGGTTAAAATAGTACATGCCACGTAAATTTTAGTTGCCTTAACTTGTATTATATGTTTACGCTACTAAAAAAGCTTATTAACAGTTTTAACATTGTCTGATGTTTAAGGGGCCCACTTCATGAGAGGCTCACTTCACCAAGAACCCACAGAGCCCACTTCATCAAAGACCCACTTCGTCAGGAATCTGCAGGACCCACTTTGCCGAGGGTCCACAGGGCCCATTTCATCAGGGGCCCATTTCATCAGGGACTCACTTCGCCAGGTCCCCACTTCATCAGGGACCAACGGGGCCCATTTGCCATCGGGCATCTGACACCCTGGCCAGTTCGCCCTCTGAATGTAAGTGTAGCTCAAGGTAGGAAGATCGAAAAGCAGTAGCGAATTTAAGGAAAAAGGCCCAGATGGCAAACGTTCTGGGACACCCCGTATACATAACAGAATTACAAATAAATTCACACGCGTGTGGTATGAAAATTATGGGAAACGAAAAAGAATATAATGTTGGGATAAAATCATAATTTACCTTTAGGAAGATGGGGTCCTATGGCCCAAGACACAACTGCTCAGCGCCCGTCCGTTAAATCCGCCACTATTCAAAAGTGATCAATTTTCTTGCAAGTAGTTGCAATAACACTACTTCTACGCACTCAGCAGAGACCTTCAACTACAAACTCATACCGGAGCCCCCGAACAGCAGACTTCAGCGCGGTGACTAGTTTCGGGGTTCCGAACGATATACTATCGGGGGCGCTACCTTTCAAAGACGTCCGCAGGCTTTTTTTTCATCGGAGGCAACTTTGAGAAACAGTCAAGTTGAGAGACGAAGACTGGTTGCTTGTTTGAACCAATTTTGTAGCGTCAATTTAATTAAAAATTTAAATATATTCACATTTTTAGTATAAACTTAATAAAATATGAATTTACAAAAATAAGCGATTCTTTCTCAAGTCGGGGGAGGGGGGGGCCTCCTTGCGGATGCCCATGCTACCTTCCCTCCCAATTCTAACGACCGCAGCTTTCGAAACCTTGCTGCCCCTCAGCGATACCATAAAGTTTCCCAAACCCGAGCCATCCTTCCCTCCACTGACATTACTTTGCGTAATCGCTGTCATACGGTACTCCGACGGAAGGAAACGCAAGAAGCGCGGGGAACAGTCCCCCGGAGGAACAATGGCGGTACGCGTCGGTTCGCACCACGTCGGTGCAATAATTTTTCCTGGCCCAGGAAAACCTTGCTCGCGGACGAGGGGAGGGGAGGGCGGAGCACGGTCATGGGAAGAGGCCGTGCGAGAGTAGTGGTGGCGTTCCCCGAGAAACGAGTCTTCGGCGGTGCGCGCGGGCGCGCTTGCGTGTTGCGAGCGGGTAACAGCGTTCCCGTGTTACCGGTCCGCCGCTGGCCACTGTAATTTATTTAATGTATGCGGCAGGTCGCGGTGTGTGCGCGCCCCGCGTACGTGTGCACGTGCGCGCGCACTTGCATTAAGGCGGGTTCACACGTGTCGGTTCCGAGACATTACTACAAACGGGCAGTGCTCAACTCCTGGCCGATTCTGATGACCTTGGAATATGATTCTCAGCAATTTAGAAAAAAGTACATTTGATGAAGTTGTTCAGAATGTCGACTTTGACAACATATTTAAAGGTCAACGAAATCGGTGAGGATTGATAGAGAATATTTAGAGTGCTATGTAAGAGAGATGTTAAATTTTGAACGTGGAAGTTGATGACTGTATATGTTTAAAGAAACTTTTATTTTTAACATCGATTCACAAAAACGAAATTTTTGAGCTTTGATGCAAATTTGACTTATATGTTTTTATGAAAATACGATTTGTTGGCAGGGAGTGTTTGAAAGAAGTGTATTTTCAGTTTGTACACGGTTTCATGTCAGTTCTTTATTTAATAAATAATATTCATTTGAAGTATAGTAATTGAGTTCATTGCAACTAAATAAATATTATAAATTGGCAGTACAATCGGAAAAGCGATTTGATAAGTGTGAACCCACCTTTACACGGTCGGGTCTGGCTGTTACCTGTGCGCCTCGTAATATGTGCAACGCGAAAAGGAGTATGTACTTGCATCGGGGCTAGATGCGCCGATAAAAATGATTCTTGCATGGAAGGTATTAGAGGAGCTACCAAAGTAGTCGAAATGACTGGTTTGTGTTTTTTTGATCAAATTAGTTGAAATTGTGAGGGTGTTCTTTTTTTATCTGAGACTAATTAGAAATGAAGATATCAATTTCCCTTTAATTGAGAACGATTTGAATTTGGGTAGGCGAAATTAGGTGCACTTACCTAATTTTCTGAGATATTTTGAGATTTTTGTGTGAATGATTACACTGATCAATTTTTATCCCCCCCTTTTATTTGATTTTTTATATGTACTGAAATTTATACAGTGGAGCTTTCAGTATTCAGGTGAATAAGGAGACGCAATCGTTTGGATAATGGCATTTTGGATAGTGGGGCACTCACTTTCCCTGCCAGGATTATTTTACCTATATTTTAGGAAGAATAATTCACGTAAGCATACCAAAAATTAAAAACAATATAAATGCACTGTCACAGATCTTCCACTGTTAGGTATATATTGTTGCTCATTTTGCAGTCTCGTCATTTCCTAGCTTTTGAAGTTATTTTTAATGCTACACGCTTCCTGTTGGACGCAATTACTTGCAAGGTGCTAACGTGCAGAATGTCTATTGTATCCAGAAGCAACGTGAATAGTAAGTATTTCTTTGGATTCTTACATAGTAGAGTAAATATTAGTTTCTTTACTTAACACGCAATAATCATTGAAATTTCGCTGTACTATTTTCCTCTGCACAAATTTAGATCCCTCTATTTCCTCAAACTTCACCATTCTTCTTCTAACGAAGCAGTGTAAATCCAAATCGTCAGGTCTTTCTACTTTATTAACCACGAATTCTTCCACTTTTGGAAGCTTTAACCCATGGTATCATTTTATTTTACCCAGAAAATTCTTGTCTTTGTCCACGATCAAATTCATGTCCACACCTCGTCGTAAAAATAAGCAAAAAATTTTTTATATAAATGAAAAAGTATGGATATAATAACATCAGTGTTACGCCATGGATAAAGGTACCCATAAGCATTGAACAATAAAGTTAATACCAATCGCCAACGCTGGCTCACTCCTCAAAAGACTCCTCAGCAACTCATTAAAATAGAACAAATAAAATAATTAAAAAAAAAACAGAAAACATTTGCCGCCAAACTATGTCCCCATCAACCTACCTATACACCCACTTATAGTAGAAAGTATTAGCAGCAGATGCAGCTACTATTCTTCTTCCAAGCGATACTATAATTACAGGTTTGAAACCGTGGAATATTCGATGTCCCATGCAAAGAAGGATACCGTAAGCCCACTTTCGACCCGTTTCGTTCGATCGATCGCGGCTTATCGGGCCCTCGGACCAGCATAGAGGGTCCATGTCTAGGAAGTCAGCGGGTACCAGCATGACGACATCTGATTTGCCTTCCCGTTGCGCCGGATCGTAAACTCGCCTCAAGATTCCCAGAATTTTTCGCGAAAGCCTTTTACCGTCGCCACGCGAGCCCTCCCTTCGCCTCGGTGAATTCCAGAAGCTTCAATTTCCTCCTCTTCCACTCTCCCCCCTTCCCCCATCCCCCCCCCCCCCCCGCCCCGCGTGATCCAGGATTTACGACGCCTTGCGTTTTAGCACTGTGCGAGGTAAACACCGATCGTGGATTTCAAACGCTTCGTTCGTGGTTCCACATTTCAGGGAGGAAAGAGTTGTGTGCAACTTTGATGGTCCCACGGAAGCGCTTCGAATCTCGGGGGGTACTGAGATGTTCGCGGTGGGAAAGAGTTAGTCTGGATACGATAGATGCGGAACTTTTAGGCTTTGAGAGAGTTTATATTTTTTTTTTTTTTTTTTTTTTTGGTTGAGTGTCAGTGGAATTGGTAGGAGGTGAGGAGGGGAGGGTGGAAAGAAGGAAAAAATGAAAGGAAGACTGTGAAGGAGACGAAGACATCTTAGGAAAGTCTGATCGAAATCGGAACAACTGGTTTCACTCTCGAACGAGCGGTATCGAGTGTGCGAGAAACGGTTCTTCGTGGTGTCCATCTACTTGTATCGCTCTGGAACGGCAACAAACTTCCGCGGAACTTAAGGGACTACATATACCTAAGACCGTGAAAAGGGGAACTTTTTAGGAGTTTTTTTTATCTGTAAGTAATTTTCATAATTAAAAATTGCAATTTGAAGAATTTTTTTTAAAAAAGCAGGGTTGGCCATTCTAAGTGCAGGTATGTGAACTTTTAAAGTGAATATGTATACTAGGGTGTGTCAATTTTATGGGAAAATTTTGAATTTTTAGAAATTTTAAAGTGACCAGTGACAAAGTAATGCTGTAATTCAAAATTAAAGTGGTTCCACTTTAATTTTGCTGTAATTCAAAATTAAAGTGGTACCACTTTAATTTTGAATTATTTCATATATACGGTCGAAATTCTAATCAATTTATTTTAAAGTAATGCTGTTTTTAATCTTGAATCTGAAACTATCTTCAGACATTGATTTGAGTTAGGTTTACCTACTTCAAATCACAGTTGAAAAAAGTGAAAGTTAAGATTTAACTACAAACTACATATTCATATACTGCTTAAAGTGAGTATTGCTTACATAAAAGCATGTAAATGAAAATAAAAATATGTGGAAGTTAGTATTTATTACATTCACATGAAAATATATGTAACTTTAGCAACAGATCTAGCCATATATTATCTACGTAGTAAATTTAATGCTATTTCATGTAAAAAGTTCTCGAAAGAAGCGATATCTTGTTGTAAAACTTTTTTTAATAATTTTAGTAATTTTCGTATTTTTCTATAATTTCAAATGGAATTCCAACTAGGTAAATAATGCATTACATAAAATTTGAAGGTAGTGGTTAATTTTAACCCTGAAATTTTACCGTTTTTCCACTAGTCGTTTTTGAAATTGAAACATTGAAAAAATTGACACACTCTAATGTATACTACTTAGTCCTGGTGTTTTAAAGTATTACAGCAAGCCTTCAAATTTTTTTCTCAAGAAGTAGTAAAAGAAAAGAGGTGCCAATAGTTGTGTTTGAATTTTGTACTTGCTTCAAACAAATACACTTCAAACGTTCGTTTTCCAGCGATGGGGATTGGTAGTAGTAGGTACATTAGAGCCACTTTACGTGAGAAACTTCTATGATTCAGTATGGTAATTCAGATATTTATTTATTTATTTATTTATTGTTTGTAAACGGGAAAGAGATCCCTTTAGTGTACAGGAGTTAGAGGGTGCATGTTACAACAGAAATTTAGACAGGTGACGCAGGGTACATGAAATAATTTGAGTGAGAAGCTCCAGTAATCGAATCAATCGCATTAGTAAAGTGCAGAGCTAAAAATAGGAGAAAAAACAAAGGATATCACAGTAAATTATTCAGAGTATTCAGATATGTACAATGTACATTTTGTTATACGGTAAACGCACCAATAAATGAACACTTACGGCTAGTGAATGAACAATATTATAAAATTATGTTTGCAGCGCGATTGATTTCCCGTACTGCGCAAACTGTGTGGATACGAAGCAAGAAATTAAAAGAAGTCTCTAATTAATTAGTTGCTTATTTTAATAACTTATTTTACTCATTTTAATAAAAAATAGCCATTCACTGGCACGTGTTCATATACCGGTGCATCCACCCTATTATATAAAAGTTTATATTTTCACATTTGCTTGAAGTATCCTATCATGAATGCATAAATTTTTGTCCTTTTCCTTCTTTAATACATATTAATTAACTACCACTATTCTCCCACTTTAGGTGCCTTTATAAATTAACATTGTTTCTGTTATAAAATTGTCCATGTGAAAAGACTCTTACTCTTATGCCCCATATACGTATATAAAATACAGTTGTGGATCGCTTCCTGTGTTCCTTAAGCCTTTTCCACGCGCGACACTTTTATCCCCAATTATACATCTGGTACTCGAAGCACACTCACGCGTTGTCTACCCTCTCCATCTTCTGCGGCCCAATACCACTAGCACCAAGGAGCACACATTCCACCTGCCAATTCCAAACACAAATGTCCCACGCGAAATGGCCCTTACCGCCGTATCAGACGGACGAAAACGCGGCCAAGTCCCAACTACAAGGGGCACCTGTTGCGTGAGCACACGCATGACAGAGAGACTCGAGGATATCAGAGGAGGGGGGAGGGGGCGGGGGGGGGGGCGGAGGGAGAAACGCACGGAACCCTGACCTGACGCAAGTTGACCTCCGCACCTGGATTTGCGATCGCGTTCGGTGTCGGGTATTTAACGGAACCGCGAAGAAAGTAAAGTAGAAGGATTGAGGGGGGCCTGGTGCACAGGTGGCCTTTGCCTTACAACGAGAAAAACACATGTGCGGAAGAGAACTCGCTCGTTCCACCATCGTACAAAGGGGGAACTTTTTTTCCTTGGAATCTGGTTGCGAAGGGTCGAACATCGGAATAGGAGAATTGGATCTTTTCGCTTGAAACCGAACGGAGCGTGGATATTCTGATTACCCACAAATTGTTTGAAACAGAGGCTGGTGTAGAATATTAGGATTTCAGAGGAAGGGTTATCAAGTTGCCAGTGATTATTTGTTCAATGGTAATGTGGAGTTGATGTAGTTGATACAGAGAAAAAGATAATTAACGTAGAAAGGAAGAGTGGCGCAAGAAATTTTCTGCTTTTGGTCCCACGATTTTTAAATTTAATTTCGGACTGAATGATACCTTATGGCGAGACATCGATCACAACAAATTTTCAAGTTGAGTAGACAATTAGTTTTTGAGATGTGGGAGGTCAAAGTTAAAAGAAACACCTACCTACAGTGACATTTGAGTCACTCGGAACAGAAACGGTAGATACCATGCAGCTGGAACGGTTGAATGAAAGAGGTTTCTAATCAGTATGACTGTCGCCAGCCGTGGCTCGAATTAGAATCACACATTTTCCTTGTTTTCTTCATCTTCAGCATTGCAGAATGATTAAAAACATTAGTTAATTTTGATATATCCACTTTGGACGTCCGCCATTTTGTTAATTCTTCATCAATCCAATCCAATCTAATTCGGGATATAGCGACAGCCATGCTGATTACAAATCACTTTAGTTTTTTTGCTTCCTCCAAAATCGACGGCGCAATCAAGGCGCCATTTTTTTCCGGCGCTTGTTACACCCAACTATTTTGGCAAAATCAAGCGTTAAAAATGTATCAAAAAAAAAAAAAAAATTTGTCTTCTCAAAACACGTGTCAATAAATAGAAAACAAATCAATTTAGTACACACATTCTTTTTGTGACAAAAATGTTCTAACAGTGGAAAGACCGTTTCACAGTGGATAGGCCAATTAACAAACGTAGGGCAGTGTCAACGTTCACGATCAGGATATGAATCACGCCGCCGTGAGCCCGTTCGCAACACGATCGACATCACCGAGCACCTACGTGTCCAACTGTCCACCTTCATCCTCGCTCATCATTCCAGGAAACGATGCCTGTTGACGCGCAGGAAGAGACTATTCCTCAGCCATGACGCGGGTTCTGGTTCCCTCGAGCATCGCTCGTCCCCCCGTGAATCTGCAATTCGTATGTTGTTTTCCCCACAGCGCCGTGGCCGGCGCGTATCATAGCGAACTTCACGAGCAGGCCCCTCGAATGGAGGAAGCGACGAAAGTCTAGATCACCGCTATCGGCGGCAAGATCTCGGGGGCACGGATCGGTTCCCCCGAGTGGAATCGATGGAAACGTGGCCAGAGGCTTCCACGTGACCCAGGGGAGGGGGGGGGGGGTGGGGGGGGGGGGGAGCCTTGAGCGCGGAGGGCGACGACCCTCTGAATTCTACAAACCCGGGACTTTCCTTGATACGATCCCTCTTGGGACGCCTGAGTATCCGGCTGTCCTCTTCTGCCCAACATCGGATCCTCTGGACGAGCCTCGGCGAAGGAGGTCAACAAGGGGACGAGGAAACCTTGAGACTTGGAGCAGTCCCCCACCTCGATCCCCTGGATCTTTAAATTCCGAGTGACGTAGACTCTAGACTTTTAAATCAGCCCGGAGACGCGTATCTTGTTTTGCGCCGAGGTTAGAATTCAATCGGAGTTTTCCTGCTGGCTGAGGAGGACGGAGGATGTCGGAGGGAGCGGGCAGAGTTTTGCATGGGGAGGGGGGGGGGAGGGGGGGGGGGAGGGGGGGCTGCACGTGGAGGGAAGAACTACGGGGAGCAAGCTGGGTCTTCAGCATTTTTGTGAATGATGATTTTGTGATCCTGCGCGTTTCAGGGATTCTTAAGAAGGGGTTGGCCAAAGAGGGTTGTTGGTAGTGTTGGAAGCGTGTATGGGTGTGTCCTCCCAGCATCCTCCGCCACCCGGATACCTCGCAGAATCCCAAAACGACTGGTTCCGTGACCCGGAAAATCATCGAACCTCGGGCGGTTCCTCCACAGCCGAGCCAGCTAGGGACGCTCGCGTTTCCGGCTCCCCGCGAGGGATCTAGCGGCGGGCCGCCGCTGGAATTCAGCGGCAGAAGCGCGCGGCGGCCTCTCTCCGGAGGAGCGAGGAGAGGCAGACGAAGGAGAAGAGGAAGAGAAGTAGAAGAAGACGGCGGATGGCGACAGAAGGAGGAGGGAGGAGGGTGAAGGGGGAGGGCGCGGGGGGGGGGGGGGGGGTTGTGGACTCTGGGTTTCGCCAAGAAGACGTAACGGTAAATCCGCGGCCGCCGGCGTCCGATGAACCCACTCTCAGCCTCGCCACGGCCTGTTGTAGCCTCCCGAGCGCGAGTCCCCTCCGTGCGGGCCCCGTTCCGCGCTGCTACGCCTTCCCGCGTGCACGTCCGACGCGGCGGGCGCTTTGGGCCTGTCATCGAATTATTACCGCGCGGGGCCAGGCGACGATGACGCTGGTTGCGGTGATGCTGGGGCGACGCGGATGGGACTCGAGTCGCTTAGAGGGAGGTTAGGTGCCTCCTCCTCGCGGCTCGCCAACCCAACGGGCCCCGCGGAGCTGGGTCGCTAGACGAGGACGGGGAGGCTTGGACGCAACGGCCGGTTGCGTCATCGCGTATAGAGGGGGAGGGTTAGTATCCGGAAATTGGGTCGCTCGAGAGACGATACGGACACCACCTGCCTCGCTTCTCTCGTTTTCGGAGATTCGTGGGGCACTGATAGGGATTCAGGGGTCAAGGAGATTGGGTGTGGCATAGGTAGTGATGTATTGGGGCGTGGGGGAGGATTGGGAATTAGGGTAAGCGAGATTAAAGGTTTGACGTATGGGACGTTGAAGTTTAATTAGGGGGAGTTAATTAGTGTGTTTGGTATTCGAATATTAATATTAATACACTTGGGTGTTTCTGGGACTACGCACCTGACTTTCTCTCAAATTTTTTAGTAGGGCCTTTGTTTCGTAGGGAGAACGATTGTAATTTTACATACAATGGTTTATTTAATACAAAAGAAAAGAAGTAACAAAAGAATTATTGTTTGATTGGTTTGGCCTAACCGCACTTATGATTACCTCAAGTATAGGTTAGACGCACGTGCTACGCCATAAAACTGAAAACCAAATTTGACGACGGCTAAAGCAGTAGGCAGTGCGAGTACTGCGGTGGACGTAAATATAAACATGGCTTCAAGAGCATTGTATAGTTTCAATATGTTATGTTAGATATGTAGGATAAGGAACCGCCATAAGAGGGACACACCGGCTTTGGTGGAGTTGATTACGCGGCCGCCCAGTAAGCTGTGGATCCGCGCAAGATCAGGGACGAACCTAGGTTTTAGGCGCCCGGAGCAAGGATTCTGTTTGGCGCCCCCTCCCACCAACATTTTATCCCCTTGTATTGCCCACCTTAAGGGGTCAGTCCACTGTGAAGTCGTGAAAAATTGTCATTTTTTAGGATTTATTTTTTACTAAACGGAATGCCCAACGTAAATAATGTTTTGTCTACTTATTAATACACTTATTGACAGTATAAAAAAATCTATTTTAAATTTTGAACAGTTTTTTTTTAAATATATATTCCGGGCGAACAACGCATTTGAAACAAAAAATTTAAACTGTGTTGTAATCATTATGAGTGTGGTTATCGCCGGAACTAGAATTATTTTTACTGATAAAAAAATAAAAAATTGGCGGAGGTTTGAAGTTTAAGTGTCGAAATGCGGTGAATTTTTCAATCATTTTGCCTTGTAAAAAGTATGAAATAGTTAATCAAAAAAGGTTTCTGTAGTCCCGGTCATAGCCACTGTTGTGCTGAATAACGTGTAAAAATTTCAGACTGATTGGTCAAATAGTTTCCTTGCAATTATCTGCACCAGTTGAAAAAATGTTGTTTCGAGATAATCGCGTTTAAAGTTTTAAAACAAATTCAAAAAATCTTTTAATTTTTTTTGTATAATATAAAAGTAGCCTAATAAATACCAAACAAATTTATTGCATTATATGTTGTATCTACGAAGAAAAAAATCTTTAAAAATAGCTTCATTTTTCAAACTGTCACAGTGGACTGACCCCTTAAGAGGTTGAGTTCACACTTTATATGAAAATGACATACTAAAAGTGTTTATTAACTGGTTTCAAACATATTGAAGTTACTCTAATTTGTTTTCTGTTTGGTAACAAATAAATAAGTAGGTACCTATTAAATAGATAGATAAATTTTAATTACTTTACCATACAATGTGTATCTCGTTTATTCCTAAACGATGGTACGCGTGTAGTGCGGATCTCTCTATATTCAAACGCTATTATGTAAATAATGGTTGGAAGCACGACAAAATCAAATATACAGTAATTGTAGAAAATTGAATGCTCTTTTAATATTATTTTAACAAAATTTCGACAGGGCTGACCATTTTTGAGAAATTCTTTAAATCCACACCATTGATGAAAGCGAAAATGAAGATGATATTAATTTGCCATTTAGAATCGGAATTAATATACATACCTATCATTAATTGTAAACAAAACACTCGGACAGATTATGTTTGCCTAAAAATTGACAGATTATGGAGAACGTATCATTCCGGGATATTCGAGAACAATATTCGAAAAATATTTTCGGTAGATAATAAGTATGTAATTATACATTTGTATTCAAAAAAAAAACATCAGATGAAATTTCTTCAAATTAATAACGTAGAAAAGTGGCATTGTAATCATTAGAGAATTAATTGTTTTTATTACTTTTCATTAAATTGTACCAGCTGAATTTCTCTATTGGAAATAAAGCAATTCAAATAATCAAAGATTGTAGAAACAAATACGCATGCGCGCAGTGGCTGCTTCTCCTCTGAGTTTCTGCGTTTACTGCACGCTCGCTGCATCGGAAGTGGCATCGTATTGGTGGCAAGTGAGAGAAATTCTAGGGAATCGTACGATGCCACCAATTTCATGCACTCACTGCGTGAATCGGAACGCACCCATAGTGTGACCGACCCAGAGATGGGCATTATTTAAATAAAAAATTATTTAAATAACGTATCAAATAAAAGGGACTTTATCTTTATTTGTCATCAAATAATTTTTTTGTTCGACGTGAATATATTCGACGGCCACAAATCATTTTTTATATTTGACGGGAATTTATCCGACTGCCGCAAATAATTTTGTTGTTTATCGGAAATTTATCCGCCGGCCACAAATAATTTTTTTATTTGACTGGAATTCCTTTTAACCTTAAAATAATTTTGTCGTCTTCTTTTCATTCATTTGTATTTGAAAATTATTTGAAGCTCAAATAACTCTGGGAGTAGAGAGCTAGAGAGAGGGGGAGCGTGTGATAGAGAGCGGTAAGCAGGAGAGCATGACGCGAGGAGGTAGTTGTTAGACTGAGAGGGAACGGGAGGAAGCGACAGGCCCGTTCCTAATATTCCTTTCTCTTTCTAATCCCCGTTCCCTCTCAAATGAATGAAAAGACGACAAAATTATTTGAAGGTTAAAATGAATTCCCGTCAAATAAAAAAATTATTTCTGGCCGTCGGATAAATTCCCGTCGAACAAAAAAATATTTGTAGCCGTCGGATAAATTCCCGTCGAACAAAAAAAATTATTTGTGACGTTTCAAATAAAAGTAACTCTGGCTTATTTTTATTTGAAATAAAAATAAATCTGGGTTATTTTTATTTGAAATAAAAATTAATCTGGGTTATTTTTATTTGAAATAAAAATAAATCTGGGTTATTTTTATTTGAAATAAAAATTAATCTGGGTTATTTTTATTTGAAATAAAAATAAATCTGGGTTATTTTTATTTGAAATAAAAATTAATCTGGGTTATTTTTATTTGAAATAAAAATAAATCTGGGTTATTTTTATTTGAAATAAAAATAAATCTGGGTTATTTTTATTTGACGAGTCTCGAATCACATTTTTGTCTTTTATTCGAAATCAATTTTTTATTTGAAATAATTTTTTGCCCATCTCTGGACCGACCCTAGTACCCACTTACCTACCACCTACCATACATCTGTCTTCAGAACAATGTCGAAAGCAGCTTCGTGACTGCGTGCGCGTCGTTCGCCCGATTCGGAGCACATGCACTCGTTGACCGAGGCGAAAAGTGAACAAACAACCCGCGGAGGGAAATTGCACGCGCGCGCGCGTATGGGTGAAATGGAAAACGCACTGGGCCGCCCTCCTCTCATCTGTGAGTCGTATCGTTTACGTCGTTCGCCGTTAATTCCCCGTCGGCCAGGCACCGTGTCCGGTTACGTGTCCCTGCTCGTCCCCGATTCGTCCCGCGACGCTCGCCGATTACGTTTATCCGCGCGCAGATTCCTCGTCCGCGCTGTGACGCTACGGAACGGCAGAATATCTCATTGGAGTCGGTGATTCGAGGTGAGTTTTGTGCGTATGCTAAGATCTTATGAGAATTCCTAGGTCTGGGAAGCAAATTGGAGATTTGTGACGAAAATAAAATTAGCGAATGTCTCTTGAGGTTTTAGTGAGTATGGTGTACGCGGTTCTAACTGGGTATGTAGTTCTACTTTTTCTGTATAAGGGAATTTATGGTGTACCTATTACACTGATTACACATGTATGAAAACTGAAGAAATGTGTCGAGTTGAATTTTTATGTGTATTGATGTTTCGGCTTTAGGAATTTTGTGGATAATAATTTGGGTTAATGAGTCTCAAGGTTACCTTTTTAGTTGGGGTAGTATTGCAGTAGTTCCTGAGGTTTTGTAATATTTTATGGTTTTCTGTTTTAGAGTTTTAATCATGGTGCGTGGATTGATCAAGGAGTGTTGTCACGAAGTTTGTAGATACACTTCCAGTTTGATGACTGCGGGAGATTATTGAAATTTGATCGTGTTGGAAGTGGTATAATGTTGCTTTATGCAAGTTTCTAAGTGACATAAGTAGGGGAGACCGGGGCAAGTTGATACGTTTTTTAAGTTTTCAATTTTTTTCACTTTTGTTTAAATTAATTACTTAATAACAAATATGCTAAAATATACTTTGGTCCTTCCTCTTTAATATTTTGTAAATGAAAGGTTGAGAAAATTCATACAAAATGAATGAAAAAATGTTATTTGGACGAAGGTAAAATGTATCAACTTACCCCACTGCGGGGCAAGTTGATACTGCTCTGGGGCATTTTGATACATCTGTAAAATATCCGTTTAATGATTACGTAACTAATAAATTTGAAAAATAAAATGTTAATCTAGATACCTTTCCAACAATATAGACTAAAATTGAACAAAGATCTACCCGTTTTCCATAACGGCTTTTAAATTTTTAAAAAAGGCATTAATATTAGTTTTGTTGAAACTTGTTGCACGACTCAAACTAGTAGCTTCTGGAGTCCTTAAGGAGAGCGTAGGGTGTTTTTTCATATAGCGGCTGAACCACTCCGTTGATGCAGCTTTAGAATTTTTCCATGTGTTGGAAATTAGAATATCGTTGGCAACACCTAATTCATACGTCAGACTTCGTACATCCTTAGGAGTTAACCCATAATAAATTTTATAAGAATGCAGAATGTATTCCTGTAGCTTATCTTCTAAACTGTCTGTTAAAATTTGCGGATGCCAGGAATATCCTATTTTAACATGAGGTGTCGTCTTCTTTTTGTTAATATATCTTAATAAACTCATTTTGTCGATATTGTATATTTTCGCGCTTTGCCTTAATGATATCGAGTCTCTTTCTATTGCAACACACGCTTTTTCAAAAATCTCTTGCGATATTTCGCCACGATTTGTCTTTTTTACATAATTTCGAACCATTTTTCTAGAAATAAAAGAAACAAATTCAATTAAAAGTAGTCGGGGAAAATTGATAAACTGTATCAACATGCCCCAGAGAAAACGTATCAACTTACCCCACAGGAAGTCATTATGTACAAACTTCTCCATAAAAAAAATGTAGAGCATATAAAAACAAAATAACAAAACGTAATTACCTTACCTTCAAAGGACTCAATGTGATGCCCAATTAATTTGAGTGATAAAATTCTAATTTGAGTGATAGAATTTTCAGAGATGTTTCAAAGTATTGGAACACGATGTGCCAATGTATCGAAGCGTCGAGAATCGATGGCGAAAGAAGCAAGCACGAGAGATTTCGTTCAGTGAAAATAAAGTGTTTTGAGGTTGCGTAATGGACGCGAGTCTGACGCCTCGATTATTCGTCTCGATCGTTCCCCGATCCGAATATTGATCCCCGAGGCAGTAGAATCCGAGATAAGCATCTTCCTTATTCTCAATATCAATTGAAAATCGATCGCAGAGAACAATATTCCTGTATAACTTCCACCTGTCTCCTCTTATCTGATACTCCAAACCATTTTCTACATTCTATTATCATAAAAAAATTCACAAACCTACTTGCACTGCAAAATTCAACATCTACAAAAACTACTAAAATATCAATAATTCCCCTAAGGAATGCTAAAAAAAAATGCCTACCTCCATGGTACCAAGAAATTATTGAAATATTATAATCCACAGTGCCTGCTGAGAATTAATATTTCACAACAATAGAATATCTTCCCATTTGGAATTTGTTCATTATTTCGTTAATTATTCGTTCCCAACGACAGTGGAGTTCGCGCAGGCGAAGTCTAGCTGTCTCCTCTGCTGAAGATCAAGGATGCGAGGTGAAAAGGGGCCACGAAAGGACACGGAGGAAGGGAGAAAGGACAAAACATAGTGGAGGCAGAATATACAGTTATCCCGTGCGCTGCGAGGCGAGTTCTTGCTGCAGTCACTTTGCCCGCTCTTCTTTTCATCTTTCCTGCCCATTATTTCTCCATCCTTGCCCGTGCTTTAATTAACCACCGTCCGAACAACCGTGAACTCTCGCGAAAAGGGATTTGCACGAAGGAAAGCCACGTTGTATGAGACACTAACCCTCGCCTGGCGGACACGGGGTCAATTATCACCCAAACTAAATACACTGTTGGTGAAAAGAAAGTTGAACTCTGAAATGGTGATGCGGAGGTCGCAATAACTCCACAATAATGCCTGAAATGCTTGTTTATTTGGATTTTTAAAGTGAGAGTGGTGCAACGCGTCTAACAGAATTTTTATTTTCTTTAAAAATAATATCCCTAATATTAATAAACTGACTGAAATGACTTGAATACTTTTTTGTCGAAGAAAAAGTTGGTATTTTTTCTGGGTAAACAGAAATAAAAATTGGGATACACGAGACCCCACTTTATCACTTAAGGGTTGAAACTTCTTTATAAGTCTGCGTAAGTTAGTAGTGACTTTAAGTATTAAATTGGTACCACTGGTATATTTCAGGAACCCTCAATGTGTGAGATGTAAATTTTAAGACACGATTCATTTAAATGGATCTATTTTATTTTTGTTACCATTCACGGTTTAAACTTTTGTTTCAACCACTACTGTACCAATGCTAGACGTGTTACCTCTTACTGTATAGTATCACTTCTTGAAGAAGGGAAGAGTTTTAGGTCACGACAAGATGAGAATCTATTTAATGTAGAAGCTGAGTCTTAGGTGGGCACGAATGAAATCATGGGGCAAGATGGACTCTGATCTAACATCTAACGAACATCTAGCGATGTTACGTCGAAGGATTAATGGAAGATGGGGGTTCAAGTCATCACTTCGTGAATTTATGAGAGACTATCTTTCGTTTCTGGTGACAATCTGATGGAACGGCAGTTCAAGTCCTTGGGTACTTGGTGAACCTAGGATCCAGCATACTTTGATGGAAAGATAATCGAGTTGAATTAAGAAGATGGTAGGCAAAACGGGGTTTAATTGCTCCTTGGTGACCCTAAGTTTTATGTACCCCACTTTGATACACAGATAACTACTTAAGTTAAATTCAAAGACAAAGAGAGTGGAGAGAGTATTGGATTATTGAAGTTTGTGAATCTTGTGAATATCTCTATTTATTTAATTTCTGTAAAGATATCGAAGACTGTTTAAAATTATACAGTGTTAAGATTGTAGAATATTAATATTGGTAAGATATTGCAGTTACAAAAGATCGAAATTGTAGAGTATTGAAGCATTGAACATGCAGAATAGTGGAATTGTGATAATTAAGTTGAATTAAAAAGACGTCACAGTTTTTTTGATGTCCGCCTCCGATTGCTTTGGTTTTTTGACCGAAAAGGTCCAACCGAAGGACCGAAAAATAATAAATACGTGTGTCTTTGGTTTGTCCCGTTTGCATATTTAGGCACCCCTCAAAGTTAATAAGAAAAGGTGGGGGAGACCGGGGCAAAGTGAACCTCGGGGTAAAATGAGCTTCCTTAATTAATTCTTAAACAATAGAATATATTTATAAATTTTGGTGACGTAATAAATATGTGTAATACCACAATGATAATTATGCACATTCAGATATCGAAAAATGGAAATTCATTTAAAAAATTAAAAATGAAGTTTTAGAGACTTTCAATTGGTTTTCTTTTCAATTTAGCTTTTTGGATAAATTTTAACTCCAATTTTTTTCTGCGTGTTTATAAAAAGCTTATAAACATACATGTACGCGCGTTTGAGAAAATATTAATCCTAACATTATTAAATAATTAATTTTCCACTGAGTACACATTCGGGGTAAAGTGAGCTGCAAATGGCTGCTAAGAACCAATGCGCAAGTGATGTGCGCAATATCCTAACCTGTCAGCTGGCTAGAAAACCACGCGGCCTGATGGAACAGAATCTAACCTCAAAAAAAGAATGAAAAATCTGACACAGTTTTTGACAACCACGGTGCAAAAAAGTCAGAAGCTGTCGTGCTACACACGTCATTCCAGCGCAAGGGGTTAATATTTACCTATATCCTTAATTAAAGTTCTTAAATTGTTGCACCTCACTTTACCCCGGATAGTAGCTCACTTTACCCCATATATGGGGTAAAGTGGTCAGTTTTGGCATTTTCTTTTCAAGTTGAATTTTAATATACTTTAAGTTTATTTTAAGCATTGCTATTCGTCATTTATCAACAGTAATATTGAAATTATATTATAAATCTATTTCCACACATTTTTATTGAATGGGAAAAATTTTATTCGACTTCAAACTTTTTTCGTCTCACTTTGCCCCGGTCTCCCCTACAGAATTTCCTATTGTTAGTTTATAGAATATTATAACATTATGTATATCAAATATTTATATAAAGTTTTATCCAACACAATGTATGCGAAAACCAAAGCAATCAGAGGCGGACACCTGAAAGTCTTATCAACTTTGAGGGTTTTTTTACTCCCCCCAAATATGCAACCACCCCAACATAAGAAAACACATAGATAATTATCATTTTTCGGACCTCCAAAACATATCCAAAATCCAAACAACTCCACTACTGTACACAAACATTCGACGCAAATAAAAACGGAAAAAACCAGAAACACTGAACACCCTTTTAAATTGTCACCTCCCACAACAAACTTCTCTACATTCTCTACACAAACGATGCCCGCGAAAAGCATATGAACAATATACCATAGAACACAAATCAAAAATGAAAAATCAAACACGAGCATCCCCCACCAAAATTCCCTCGCAAAAGTAACCTCACCCTCATCCACCCTAAGCCTCCACATCCTCAAACCCCCCCCCCCCCCGACTCACCTAGAAACAGCCTACGCTACAAAAAAATCCATTCCAAGGACTCCTCACCGTCCCACTTTCAAGCCAACAGACGAGCGAGCGGTGTTCAATAAGAAATTCGATGAAATTCAAGGTGAGGATGCCAAAGAGAGGGAGCGGGACGCGTAAGAATTGCGTCACCGAGCGTGTGCTGCGTGTGCAGGTAGAGAAACCCGTGGAAAGAGCGGAAAGAACTCCGGCACCGTCCGCCTGGAGGGGGTACAGGGCCCAGTGGCCGCTCGAGGGGGGAGGGGGGAGGGAGCGCGCGTATAAGGTGGCTGTATCCATGCATGCGCGTAAGAAGATCGATTCTCGAGCGATCGAGCCAGTCGCACGGGAGGAGGGGGGTGGGGGGGGGTGGCCAAAGAGGGGTGGGGCGACCGCGCGCCCCCGTTGACTCGTTGACTCACTGACTCTTGACGGACTTACCGTTAACCAGCAAAAGTGAACCAAGTAAGTCGTGTCTCTGGTGCTTGCGGTACCGATTGTGTACCAGGCCGTTGCGCGTACGTGTGGGACGCGATTTAAAGCTCCGCCATTGTCGCCGGCTCGCGCGCACGGTGGGGAGGCTGAGGGGAGCTGATGCCTGTTTTGAAAGATTCGGTGAATTATGCTAGGCGACGATTTCGGGGTTGGGAAACACGGGGATCGGGAGGTTTCTAGTGCGCAGGTCCAAGTGGGAGGAGCTTAAGGGGGCGGGGCTTCGGTGCAGATACTAAAGCTTTGGAGAGTGATTGCAGAGAATGTTTTGTCAGAAGGTTCTCGGTTTAGGAGTGTTTCTGATAGGGTGGATTGTTGAGGGTGAAAGGGGTCACAGTCATGCGGAGGGTGAGGGTCGGAGGTGGAGGGTATAACAGAATTTTCTTGGAGGTTAGGGATAATTAGGGGGAGTGGCGTTTAAGTGGTTGGGGAGAGAAGAGGATCCAGGGGTGGGCTTGGAGCCGTGGGGGCCTTGCGTGGCAAGAGTGGATAGAAAAAAAAAAGTAGCCTCGGGACCTTTGATTTCCGGGTTGTAAATGGCTTGTTTGAGGGCAACATATGTTGCGTGCAGATGCTTGAGAAATTCTTCTCAAGGGGCCATTTTTTATGCTGGTGCTGCGCTGTGGGATGAGGTGCGAGTTGCTGTTTGGGGATTCGGGTTTTTGTTGGTCATTATAGAAGGATATTACGACTACAGTATTGCTTAATTTTATTTTAGAGGTACAGAAATAGTACAGGCGAGCATGTAAGAATAAGGTAAATGACCCAGTGGTGAAACAGTTAAGGAAGCAGTTGAGATAATTGCAATTTCTTTTATATTTAAATAGTATAAAATTATAACTAAATATAATTATTCGAAAGCGTAAAATTTCTACTTTCAGATAACGTAACAAGAATCTACATTTGTTAGAGGAAAAGTTTTAAATTAATTAAAACATGAAACTGTTCATATGTCCCAGTAATTAAATGAAATATAATATATTTAATTTAACTATTCCTATCAGTTAATGAAAAGAAATCAATATGGTAATATTTTGGGGTAATAAAAACATTTTATTTATAATAAATTTGTGTTAAATCTTCGCCATGAAAAAATGATTAAAAGTATATTATTATATATTTAGTATATTTAAGATTAATTATCCCAATAATTCTAAAACAGTATTATATTTTTGTCTAGTTATTATTAACGTAAATATATAGGATACAAAAAAATACTTTGGTACAATAAATGTTAATAATTTAAAAATTTCACTGAATACTGGCGTCTGTACCAGTGTTTAAATAACCATTAAACACACATTTAATAACTGGTCCGTGTCATGTTATCGTGTACTAGTGGATAAACGCATCAATTTCAATATTAAAAACAAAAAATTATTAAGAGATCCAATTAATTTTCAATTCTTCAATATATAATAAATCCAAAACAACTGTACTATTTAAAAAATTATAAAATAATAATGAATTACAACCTTAACAAAAATATTCTCTGGCTTGCTTGAGGCCATTAGGTAAGAAGCGAGATTGAAACTGTTGAAGCTTTACTGTACAATAATATTTTTGCATGATATAACCATTCAGTTATGTAAGCTTATAATTGTATCTATATCAAGCTAATACATTTTGCAATTATATTTCAAACAGTTTAAACGTTGCAAATTAGTAAAACTGTTATTATTAATCAAATTTCTTCGTAAGTTTTAATTATTGGGCCTTGTTCAAGTACTGGGCCATTTACCTTAGTACAGATATTCTTCGTGAACATGTCCCTATACTTATCCTCCTCAAAGCCAACGAAGCAGTGCAATTTGGTATATAAGAATAGTGGAAGCATCACTAAATTCTGAAATACCTACGTGCTTTCACTGAAAGATTTCTAGTTCCACATCAAAGTCCCCGGAATAATACAGTACAAATTATCACACCGAAGAGTAGGAATGTCCCTCCAAACATGGCCCACCAAAAATGTCCCTCTCGAAGACAAAAATAAGAACAGAAGGAACACCTCTAATAATCACACAAGTATAATAGATAACCCAGTGCTTCTCAACCTTTTTTGAGTCGCGACCCCCAACCGCCGCCTCCCATATAAGGTAAGTTAAATTTAATAAGCTAAAGAAAAGACATTAGAAATAGGTGTAACAAATTATAATTCTAACTTAATAATATTAACAAAAAGAGACCCAAAAAACCAAGACGACCACCTAGAAAACACTTCGCGACCCACCGGTTGGGAATCACTGAGATAACCCATCGAAAATTTCACATTTGATCTGAAAGGTACAAAAATGATAAATACTACCATTCAAGGACAGCGCAAATATCCTTCCCGATCACTAAAAATCGTGGTCCGCCCAAAACTATCCTCCTGAAGACAAAAGTAAAAGAAAAAAGGGCACCTCCGGAAACCACACAAGTAGATACCTCAACAAAGATCTCCCATTTAATCTCAAAGGTACCAAGGCACTAACAAGGAGAGGTTCCCAGGTGTCCGCCTCCGATTGCTTTGAATGTTGGATATGTTTTAGAGGACCGAAAAATAAGATATACGTGTTTTTTTATAGCGGCCCGTTTTCATATTTAGGGGGTGAAACCAACCCCCAAAGTTATAAGATTTTCAGGTGTTCATCTCCGATTGCTTTGGTTTTTGGATATGTTTTAGAGGGCCAAAAAATAAGAAATACGTGTCTTTTTATTTTGGCCTGCTTAAATGTTTAGGGGTTGAAACCACCCTCCAAAGTTCATAAGAATAGTTGGTGCCCGCCTCCGATTGCTTTGAATTTTGGATATGTTTTTGAGGGCCGAAAAATAGGAAATGCATGTCTTTCTATTTTGGCCCATTTGCATGTTCAAGGGGTGAAACCACCCCTCATAGTTACCCCCTAATAACGGTGACGAACGACAAGAACATCGTCCATACAGCAAGTTATGACGCAAATTAAATTTATATAAAGTTTTATTCAACACAATTTTTGTACCCGGTATGAACTTTGGGGGAGGGGGGTGGTTTCACCCCCTAAATATGAAAACGGGCCACTATAAAAAACACGTATTTCTTATTTTTCCGTTCTCCAAAACATATCCAAAATTCAAAACAATCGGAGGCGTGCGCCATTCTTATGAATTTTGGAGGGTGGTTTCAACCGCTAAACATTCAAGCAGGCCAAAATAAAAAGACACGTATTTCTTATTTTTCGCCTCTCTAAAACATATCCAAAATCCAAAGCAATCGGAGGTGAACACCTGAAAATCTTATAACTTTGGGGGTTGGTTTCACCCCCTAAATATGAAAACGGGCCGCTATAAAAAAACACGTATATCTTATTTTTCAGTGCTCTAAAGCATATCCAAAATTCAAAGCAATCGGAGGCGGACACCTGGGAACCTCTCCATGTAAGTACTATCACTCAACAACCTTCAAACTTTCAACTATCCCTCCTCGCGAATGCCAAAAAAAACATGGTCTCCTAAAAATGTCCCCGCCAAAGCCGCGAACCAGATCACGACCACAATCTCGGTGACCGGAGAACCAAATAGCCCATGGAGAATCTGCCCATCGATTTCCAGCGCGAGGATCGTGTAAGGACGGCAGAAGCGTCCTTCGCGGTAAGACGTGTCGATTACCGTAGGTAAATTGCGTGACAGAGCGACGCCATTGAGGAGAACTGGCGGACCTTGACAGTGGCGGGCTCCTTGACGCTGAAGCGGTGTCAGTGAACCGGCCTCCAGGACGACGAACGAGCGGCAACGATCAAGGATACACTCTGCTACCGACGTGACCGTAGTCCGCGGTGCCCGTTCCTCCGCGAACCCGTTCCTTTTTCGGTTTCGCCACTCCGCGCTGCGGCACCTCGCGTTGCGCAACGCATCACGCTATTTGGACGTTGCGTTTGAACAACCAACGCGACCTTGGACGGAGTCAGCACCAGCACTGGCTCCTTAGAATCTTGTTCTTGCAAAGAGGTTTAAGTTTTTGGCCATTTTGATCGTCACTACTGTGGAAATTGTGTTGGGCAGGAGTTTTCTGCGTTCTGAGTTGAAAACTGCGTTGCGAACAGGAGGGAGTGCTTCTATTATCGCAGCTTTTGAATCTTGGGGGTGGCTGTAGTTTATGTAAGGCCATTGGAGGGAGGGTATTTAGTAATTGTATGACGTTTAGATTGTATTATAGTATTATTAACGAATTTATTGTACTGAGGGAGTAGTTTAATTATACGTTTAACTTGGGAGGTTTCTTATTATTGTTATTTGATTTAGGGAATATTTTGAACTAAATTGGGTAATAATTCGATGAACCCATAAATTTATATAGATATATTTTATTAGGGTTTGTCGGCTTTTAAAAACCGGGTTTAAAAACCGGTTTTTATTTGTAAATTTGTAACATTCGAAAACCGGTTTTTAATTTTAAAAACCCGGTTCTATATATTAGAATTAATATGCGGAATATGAATTAATTATTTAATTAAAATTTTTACTTGAAATCGTCTCGGACACAAGCATATTGTAGTAGGTAACAGTTTACTGTAAAACTAATCTTCATGAGTTCATATTTTCTAAAGAAAAATATTAAATGGTATAAAGATTTATAATTTGGTACCACCTTTTAAAAGATTTATATTTTGTACGGATTTTATTTATTTTAATTTCATTTACTTATTTAGTTTTGTATAGATAGACTATATTTTATTTTGTTATATTTTTGTAATTCCATAATATTAAGAAAACTGAAATTTTTTTAAATAAGTACAAATATTTATTTACTATTTTAATTATATTTTTTGTTGTAAAAATTCGAAAATCGGTTTAACTGGTTTTTGGGCCTAGTAGAATTCGAAAACCGGTTTTTTCAAAAGTCGATTTTTGTATAAACTCTAGATATTATCAAGGTCGAAAGATTTAATTATAAATAATGGTATATTCAACAATAAATGTTGATTTATGCGCAAATCATTTATATATTATTAAGCTTCTTATTTACAATAAAGTATATCTTTATTATAATATAATAAAGGAGGTTGCGATATGTGCAAAAGGTGACGCACTGCTCTATAGATACCTCCTAATGTTGATACTGATAAAATATTGCAGTTGCGAAAGAGCAAAAATCTAATATTTAGAATATCGAATCATTGAAATTGCAAAATAGTGGAATAATTGTAGGGTATTGATATACTAGGTGTATAAAAAGTCCAGATTAACCGGTTAACTGGCAACGTATCATATATATTCAAAAAAAAATCTGGCCAATTCTGCTTATGTATCATATATGATCAAATGGAATAACTTTTTTGATTTTCAAACGATTTGAATGAAACTTGGTATGTAACAGTTTTTGGGGTCGCTGAATCTGAATTTGGCATTGGAATTGTAAAATTCAATATAGCAGACTCAAAATGGCCGACCCAAAATAGCTGTCAAATATTAAAATATTATCGGGATTTAGAAAAATTGAATATAGCGGTTTTTGGGGTCGCTGAATCTGAATTTGGCATTGGAATTTTAAATTTCAATATGGCAGACTCAATATGGTAATTTACTAAAGACTCAATTTAGTAAAGAATTGAAAAAACTCACCCCTAAATACTATTTTTAGGGGTTGGGGGTGTCAGATGAAAAAAATAACCCCCGGAATCGATTCAGCGACTCAAAAAAAACCCTGTCTACCAAATTTTGTGTGATTCACTTAATTTTTCGATGTTACCAGTTTGGGCACGAATACTAAAAAAAGCCGTGCCAGTTAACCGGTTAAGAAAGCTTGAGAATATAATGTTCTGATCTCTGAAGCCTGAAGCCATCGCAACAATAAATCCCCAAGATCGCCAAATATTAAAATGGTAGGTCACTGAAATTGAGAAATAGTTCCAAGTGACTTCGTGTCAGCTGCAAAATGTGCCCACACACTATTCGCAATTGAAGAGCCACAGGGGGTCTTCTAGCGGTTCTAAATTGTCAGGGCTATTACTGGAATCTCCTGGCAGTTGCATTATCTGTCCTATGGAGGGAGGCTTGTAATTACGTTTTCATAGTAAAATGTGGCCGTCGCAATTTGCAGTCTAATGGACAGAATGACGACACTATGTGCGTCTATACCGTCCACGCTGCATTAACCGCTAATTATTATTCCATCCGAGGAATTGCACTCGCGATAAGCGTGCACGCTTCATTGCGCTTCGGCGAAAACACGCGGTATACTTTATACTTCCTCTAATTAAACCGTCTGCCTCTTTCGATCGATGATTTAGGTTCGTGAATTTATTACATAAATTCTGCTACGCGGCTCAATCCGTGGAAATCGTTTTACAAAGTGGTTCTTAATTGCAGGTTTATACTTTGGGCATAAATCTGGATTGCAAAGTAAGACTGTACTTGTATTAAAAAATTTCTATTAAGTATGTCAAATATCTTTGGCTTCTCGTTAGGGCTGACTAAGTCTGCTTTCTTTAAAAAATGACATTTAATTCTGGTGTTTACTAAAAGATAATGGGCACTAGGGTGTGTCAATTTCGTGGGCAAATCTAAAATTGTTGAAAATTTTAAACTGACTAGTGACAAAGTAATGCTGTTCTTAATCCTGAATCTGAAACTATCTTCAGAAATTAATTTGCGTGAGGTTTAGCTACTTCAAATCACAGTTGAAAATAGGGGAAATTAAATAAGATTTAACTACAAATTACAGATTCATATACTGATTAAAGTGAGTCTTACTTACATAAAAGTATGAAAATGAAAATAAAAATATGTGGAAATTAGTATTTATTACATTCACGTGAAAATGTATGGAAATGTGTATTTATTAAAAAATGAAAATATATGTAACTTTAGCAACAGATCTAGCCATATGTCATATATGTAGTAAATTTAATGCTATTTAACAAAGTCCACCAAAGAAGTGATATCTTCTTTGCTTCTGTTGCGGTTCATAAGCTCAATTATTAATTTTTTCTGTAATAATTTTAGTAATTTTCGTATTTTTCTATAATTTCAAATGAAATTCCAACTAGGTAAATAATGTATTACAAAAAATTTAAAGGTACTGGTTAATTTTAAACCTGAAATTGTACCGTTTTCCCACTAATCGTTTTCAAAATTAAAACATTGAAAAAATTGACACACCCTAATGGGCACTCGCTAAGCACCAAAATCTCATTTTTTGAGAAAAAGTGGAGTTGCTCAGGATTACCAATAAGATAATACATATGAATAATAATGGTATAGCAAAGTTGTATTTCTATTAAAAATTTATATTGTTATTTAAAATATTCCCAGTTGTACTGAATTTCCACATTGCCTGTAAATTTTATATTTGCAGTGACCTTGGAATTTCTTTAACGTTTAATGTTTCTAGATCTTTTAAAATTCACTATGAATTCGATACTGCTATTGTCTGAGTTCCAAATGTGAATTAAGATTTTCAGTAAATTCAGAACCACCCCCACGCAACAAGAATTGATTGAAGTAACGTGCTAAGGGTTTAAATCATTCACTTACCCTGATTCAGTTCAGGCAATTCGTCAAACTCGCTGAAGAAGCTTGCACGCCTCTGCTCGTCACAAACAAATTATCATTTCCAGGCTTCGCACGCCCCATTGTCGCCGTGAACATCCCCAAAACGTCCTTCCTGCCTTCCATATAACCCTTCGAGCCACGACCGTCGTTAAAGACACGATAATCGACTTAATCCTTTGGTCCCTCGCACTTTTTCCCCGCTTACCTCCAATAACGAGACACCCCCAACTGTCATTCGATGGTATGGTGAACAGTGGCCGAGGGAAGCTTGGGAACTTCTGGGTTTTAGCGTCTCAAATACGCTATAAACTTCTGTGTCCGCGAGGATCGCCATATTGGAACCTGCAACTGAAAAACAAACAAAGAAACTTAAATTCTGCCAAACTTTCCTTGCTAAAAATACAAAAATAAATAACGACGTCACAAGAATTTCAAGCTTCACATGTCTCTAATTTTTAATTTAATTTAAATTTAATTTCAATTTAATTTCAGGTTAATATCAATTTAATTTCAGTTTAATTTCAGTTCAATCTTAATTTAATTTCAATTTAATTTTCAACTCTCGTAGGTACTGCATTCGAATCTCGACGAAATTCTTCTGAAAGGCGAACTGAAGTCTGTCTACAGTTACAGAAATATTGCTCCACGGCAATTGCTCCACGGATATTATTTATGAACAATTCAGAAATTATTGGCTCCCCGAATATTGACGGTCCTCGGGTTTCCTGCTAATCCCCGAGCTCTGCTCCGACTTGGAGAAAAAAAATTAGGCACAAGATGAGGGAGAAGCAGAAGGGGTTAGGGTCGATTTGAAAGGGTAATCCACGGTTTCACGGGCTCAACCCTTCAAACGCGTCGTAAACCACCCTCGAGAAATTGCTGTTTCCGCGTTAATCCTCTCGCAATGCCACGCAGAGTCAACTTTTTTCCTAGCGCTTTTTCAAACTGTTGGCAAATAAGGCGGCTTGCCCCGTCGTCGGAGAACAGTTTCTCGAAATCTTTTTCCACTGGCTCAGATTTCAGCTGGTTACGAAGGACGCGTTTTTTCTGCGTCGCGGAGACCAGAAGTTAAGCGCCCCATAAGCGAAGTCAAATTTTTTCAATGTCTGCCCGGTGGACGCGGTTTTGGAAAAACAGTACCCACGTAATCTGGGGACTGAGTGTGATAATAATCCTTCGTGATAATAATCCTAGCGAGGGGGCTATGAGAGTTGGGATTACATTTGTGAATTTGTTTCACAATTTTCTGAGGAAATTAAAGTTAAATATTGCCATTGCAAGATCAGAAGGGATATAATTAAATTAACTGAAAAAGGAAATAATTAAACACCAGGAGAAGTGTTCAATTATGAATTACAGATGAGTACCTACCTACCTACTTACTCTATTTTAATGAAATTAAAGTTTTCTGTAATCTTTCAAATGACAAAACTTTTTAGTTCTATTTTCATAGAAATTAATATAATTCTACGCAGTGTGCACTAAATAACTAATAACTATATGCCAAATTTGAAGCAAAACTCGCACGCCACTCTCGTGAGATGTAGGTAGATAAGAAGATAATTAAATTTCTGTCGATAACTCTTTGAAGAACAATATATTCTGAGCCACCCTCCAAGTTAATTATAATTCTATCGAAAGTATTTAATTACCAACTTCACTACTGCCCTTCGCCCAGAATTTATTTTTTTTTTAAAGTCACACATTCATCTGGATTAGCCTGGAATGAGCAGAGGCACATTTCGTGACCCCAGAGTTTACCGTTGGAAAGTTTTCAGGCGACAGACAAACAGCAAAAATTGTATAATCTTTCTGCTTTATATATTAGATGCGAAAAGACTTGGTGCTTCCCTCGAACCATCAGATACAAAGCAGAGGGTTGAAGCGTTCGTTAAGTTCCTCTAAAAGCAATTGGGCAGGCAAGGGTGTTCCAGTGCCCACATTCCTCTGAATCAAGAATCACGGAATGATCGGGACGCGTTCGTTAACGTTGCAGCTCCGGATGCTAATGGTGTTGCACATTTTAAAAGGTGGATCCAGGGCCCGTTAATCATCCAACCCATTAACGACACAAGGAAATGGGTCAACGGTGGCACGTTAATTGACACCGTAAACGTACTCCAATCGTTACGTTATCGTCCACGGAGGATCTATTCTGGCGATATCCTGTTCGCCAATTGGAATGCGTCTATGAATATCGGGTCGAGGTAACTCGAGCACGACGTTCGATGATCGACGATCGACTCCACGGGTCTATTAAATTGGGTGTATTAAAAACTTTTTTAAAAATGAGTACCTACCGGATTTATAAGAATTTGGACTTGCAAAACTGCAGGGTGTGTAAAACAGGAGCGAGCGGGATAACTGCAGGGGAAGGTGGGGCAAGACAGGGGGGGGGGGGGGGGGGGCCAATAATCAAAATTGAGCGTACGCGTTAGACGCGTCGCTATCGGCGCCGTCAGTGAGCAGCGAATCAGTGAAACATGTGGACGCGTGACGAAGTTAGATCCGAATTTATAATTTATTGGGACCTCCTTACTTTTTCCTTATTTTTAACACCCGTGACAGTGATATAATAATATAGAAGATCTCCAGTACATGTATGAGTTTCTGAGGCAGAATTTAGCTGGCTATAAGGTACGTATGTTATTTTATGCTTTTGTACATAATGTTGCGGGCAGTGTTCATTTGAGTGTAGTGAGACGAGAAGGGGCATGATGGGGTAATGAAAATGAGAGTTACCCTATCATGCCCCTCACAAGCCTAGAAATAAAAATCAAAGTTTCTCATTGTTCCAGGGTGGTTAGAAACTACAGACGGAAGACGGACCGAGGAAAATGATAGTTCTTTTCTATTAATTAGTCCAAAAGAACTGATTCCCTTGTGGAAAGGTGGATAAGCTGCCAAATATGTGGCAAATGTGGCTTATTTCTACTGTGTTGATGTAGGAGATGAGGACGACGAAGCCATACATGTGTGCTTCCTCTGTCAACCCAATAAATAATTATTTTATATATATATACTTTATTTATATTGTTTTTTAATTGGTGCCCCATCTTGCCCCACCCGTGGGGCAAGATGGGGAGAAACGAGTTTTCTGAATTTTTTTATTTATTCTATTGAAACCTGTAAAAGTTGATTCACAGTTAAACTGAAAGACTAATTACACAGTCCAACAAAATGAAACTTTTTTTCTGTTCCGCAATATCCACTGGGTGATTCATGTAGAGTATATCGCCCTGAACAAGAATCCGCAAACCGTTGGTCGCCATCACCCTCAGTTTTTGAGAAACTCGATTTTGGAAAAAAAACTGCAAATTTTCAACTTTGAACATCTTTTGTGTTGAAACGATAATAATTATTTGGTTGCTCGTTGCGTCAAATTATTCTTTGAACCCTCCCGAATACAACGATATAAGTTATTATTGCAGTATGAAGATTTGAATATGTTTAAACAACGTTCAAAGGGAAAAGGATACCCAAAATGCACCCATTTTTGAAGATATCTTTCAATTTATTTCTAAAACTAAGGATCTAGGATAAAATCTGACCATTCCACGCGATGCAGCAGACATTTTTCCTTCGGAAAGCATCAACAAAAGTGGTAAGTCACGTTTTGTTTTCAATGCAGAAGCGAAATAGTTTGGCAAAACGGGCGACGCCAACAGTGGTAGTCAGGCGCGTTAAGCGATTGTGTTACGCTGAGCGGCAGTGGATCGCGCGCCGCCGTTGACTACCACTGTCGACGCCGCGCGTTTTGCCAAACTATTTCGCTTCTGTATTGAAAACAAAACGTGATATACCACTTTTGTTGATGATTTCCGAAGGAAAAATGTCTGTTGCATCGCGTGGAATGGTCAGATTTTCTCCTAGACCCTTAGTTTTGCAAATAAATTGAAAGATATCTTCAAAAATGGGTGCATTTCGGGTTTCCATTTGATCGTTGTTTAAACATATTTAAATGATTATAATGCAATAATAACTTATATCGTTGTATTCGGGAGGGTTCATAGAATAATTTGACGCAACGAGCAACCGAATAACTATTACCATTTCGACACAAAAGATGTTCAAAATTGAAAATTTGCAGTTTTTTTTCAAAACCGATTTTCTCAAAAACTGAGGGTGATAGAGCAATTCTGCTTGCGGATTCGCGTTCAGGGCGAAAAACTATAAAAGAATCACCCAGCGGATGTTGCGGACCAAAAATCGTGTTGGACAGTGTTACCAAAGAATGGTTCAGACATAAAATTCATTAGTTGATTATGAAAATCTGTGTTTTATTCATCACCAAACCTTAACTACCCCGTCTTGCCCCACCTTCCCCTACAGGGTGGGCGATCGTTAACATCAGAAGTTTCCTAAATTCGATGTTACACAAATCAGAAGTTTCCAAAATCAGAAGCTTCCAAAACCACAAGTTCCCTAAAATCAAAACTTCTCAAAATCAAAACTTCCCAAAATCATAAGCATCCAATTGTGAAAAAGAAAATACAAAATTTCCTTTAAACCAGTAGAAACTTTCGCCACTATTTCAAGCAAAACTCATAAGCACCCCACATTACAAAAATTACCATCTCAAGCTGTCAATTTCACAAAAAAGGCGGTTCCATATTCCTGCCAAATTCGATTCTAAACACTAACACTTCTCGACATTCCCAACAAGTTTTCGTATCCAAACGAGAATACTAAAGTACCACCCCCCCCCCCCCGCCCCCCTCTCCCAGAGTTCGTCGGGCCCCCCAAACCAGGAAGAAAAGGGGCGAAAAATATGGAAGAGGCATTAAAAGGAAGCCTGTAATTCCCCGAGCAGTTGACGACGTGCCATAAACTTGCGTTTCGAGGCGATTTTCCCTCCGACCACCTTCGGCCACCGAAAACGCCGGGGCTAACACACCCCCATAAAAAAGGGTTCGCGATCGTCGGGTTGCCTGGGTACGAAGGTGCATTGTGGAGAAAAAAAACCGCCGACTCCGTTACGGACAGTAGGCAAGGCTTAAAAAACGGTCAACGACGGGGGGCTAACTACCGAATTTCGGTTGCTCGACTCGTCGCGCGGGTCTTCCTCGAAGTATGCGCGTTTATTGCCCCACCGCCGCCGGCTGGCCTCGCGCTGTTGCGGATCGGCAGCGGGGCGACAGGTACGCGTACCTGAAGGGGAAATGGCCGAAAATTGGAACGATCGTGCAACAGGATTCCTGGGGTCTGTTCCTCGTTATTTATTGCACTTCATATTCCCGGTTTCGGGGAAGCCAGGCCGACTGCGAGTGACTTGCTGCCACTTTCGTGGATTTGTTGGAAGCACGTGGATCTTCTGAGGAATAATTGTTGGGTCTCTGTGGTTAATGGAAATGGGTTTGAGCGGGTCTTGTTTATGGAAAAACTGTATTGCCAGTTTTATTTGTGGATTTGTGTAGATTTTGTGGAAGAGGGGGACGGGGGGCACAAAATGGATAAAAAAAGTTCATATAAACGTGTCCCTTTTTAACTTTGTTCCTGAGTTATGAGATGACCATTTTTGTGCTCCAATAATTCTTAATGGCAGACAGAGATATTGTAATTGATTCTACTAAATATTTGTATATCTCTTTATAATTGGACTTGTCTTTCGTAATGGGAAACTAACAGGTTAATTTTCTATAAATTTTTTAATACATTTCGGAGTACATTTATTAATTTTTTTTTAGAAAATCTACAACACCACGACGCAGGCTTACATTCAGGGCGAAAGTGGCCATTTCCAACACTTCCTATCAAAGTAAGCAGTTGCACAGTACTGGAGTATAAAAATAGCTGCAACTCTGGAACCTGGTCAAGTAGGGCACATGTTTCTATGAATATTTTTCATGGTTTTTGTGTCTGTATAGAGGCGAGTTAGGATATTAGGGTATTCTTATGTAATTTCTGGTTCATGGAGTAGCACTGTATGCTGAGTTTCAAAGGTGAAACTACTTCTTTGAAGGTAATGATCATTTTTGAATTTGTACTGGTAGGGTAGATGCACCATTTGTGGCCACTTTAAGGATTTCAGTGACTTTCATCGTATTTATCTTTAAAATTGTACTTCAAATCAGGAAACTAAAAGCTTTACTAAATTTTACACTATCTTTACTATTAATGTCTAAGTTACCATTAACTAGAGAAATCGTTAAAGAATTAATAAAGTTAAAAAATATAAGAAATCCATTTTTCACGGTTTGTGGCCATTTGCCACTTTTCGCGGAAGCAATAAATGTAACCTTATATTTCCTTATATAAACAAAATATTTACGGTTTCAAATTCTACACATAATTATGTGTCTACAAGCAATTTCAAGCTAAAAAACCGCGATAATTATGCGCATGGCCAAAAACGGTACAATGGCCACAAACGGTACATCTACCCTACCTCTATGATTTTAATTAACAGATATGATTTCGGCGCATTGGTTCGGTCTATTAAACAATTAAATAAAAGCTATTTTGCAATTATAAGAATTTTTATCAAATTCCAACGTTTCGGTCAATGATTATGACCATTCTCAAGGAAAGTTAGACAAAAAGAAAAAATACTGCGTGTGCTTTAATATATTTATGTTTATTACAGATGATTTATAGATGATTGTTTAAATATATAAAAGCACACGCAGTATTTTTTCTTTTTGTCTAACTTTCCTTGAGAATGGTCATAATCATTTTGATAAAAATTCTTATAATTGCAAAATAATTTTTATTTAATTGTTTAATAGACGGAACCAGTGCGCCGAAATCATCTCCCTTAATTAGAATAATTTTTACGGTCGAAATTCAACCTCTAGGATTTTACTCATTATTTCCAATTTCATAATGTTCAAGATTGAAGATAGCAATGTGTAAGTGTTTTGTAGAGGAACAGCAACCCCTAGGGTGCCTCCATCGCCCCCAACCACCCACTGTTATATATTTAACGTTGCAAAGGCGTCATCCGATATTTTACCTCGCTGTGTACAGAAAAGTTAGATGCTCCGTTGATTCCTGTGTTCCTCTAGCAAACAGACTACCATGTAAAGTATACGTTCACGTCGTAAGCATTCCCTTTGCAACTTGCACACAGAAAACAATGGACTCCCTTTCCCTTCCCTTCCTCATTCAGACAAATTTTCCACCTTGCTCCATAATACACCCTCGAGCTTCCACAATACATTCAAGACAAAAGGAACAAGATTCAACGACCAAGCTCCCCGTGAGTACATAGAACACACTAAAATAAAAAAAATTGGATCTCGAATTTCGAGGTCAAGATCAATTTTGCGGCCAGTTCTCTAACAGAGGTATAGAGCCACCTGTGTGGAGCGTGACATAATTTTGGTACACCCTGTACACCTACTCCGTAGCTTCCAAGACGAGGAAAGTTCTCATAGACCGCGACCCGATCGAAATTCAATCGATCCCCTCGAAAAGAGGGGCGGGGGGGGGTAGGAAGGAGAGGAAGAAGCGACTTCCTCCAAACCAGCGTCGCCCTTTGTCCTAGAGTAATGGAAAAGAAAGGGCGCAGGTGGGGGTAGCAGGCTAGAAGATCCATTTTCCCCTCCCCCTAGTCGCCCGGGTTCTTCTCGTATTAGAGACCATCCGTCCATCCATCCACGGGTCCATCGCGCAGGAGGAGCGTGGGAGAGAGGGACAGGTGGCTCAGGGTTATCCTACCATATCCTGCGCTCTTCAGTAGCACCTTACCCCCTGTATATTCGATATTTCTGTTCCATATCCCGTGGGCACACCTTGTGGGAAAGCTCCATCCCCCTCGACCGCTGAAAATCGGATCCAGATCGATCGAGATCTCACCCGCTACCAATCCTGAGAAATTTGCAAATCGGGCCGGGGGTTGATCGCCAGCTAGCAATGAGGGTGGTAGGAAAGGATTGGAGTTGTAAAGACTTGGGTGTCTCCGGTGGAAGTTTTCAAGTGTTCAAGTTTTCAAGCTTTCAAGCTTTCAGCTTTTCAACATTTCAAAATTTCAAACTTTCAATTTTTCAAATTTCAAACTTTCAATTTTTCAATTTTCAAATTTTCAAATTTGTTCCATTTTCAAATTTTAACTTTTCAACATTTCAAGTTTTCAAGCTTTCGGCTTTTCAACATTTCAAGTTTTCAAGCTTTCAGCTTTTCAACATTTCAAATTTTCAAACTTTCAAATTTTAAATTTTCAAACTTTCAATTTTTAAATTTTCAAACTTTCAATTTTACAATTTTTCAATTTTCAAACTTTAATTTTTAAAATTTCCAATTTTCAAATTTGTTCAATTTTCAAATTTACAATTTTAACTTTTCAACATTTCAAGTTTTCAAGCTGTCAGCTTTTCAACGTTTCAAATTTTCAAACCTTCAATTTTTCAATTTTCAAATTTTCAAATTTGTTCAATTTTCAAATTTTTTCAATTTTATCTTTTCAACATTTCAAGTTATCAAGCTTTCAGCTTTTCAACATTTCAAATTTTCAATTTTCAAACTTTCACTTTTTCAATTTTCAAACTTTCAATGTTACAATTTTTCAATTTTTAAAATTTTTCAATTTTCCAATTTTCAAATTTGTTCAATTTTCCAATTTTCAATTTTAACTTTTCAACATTTCAAGTTTTCAAGCTTTCAGCTTTTCAACATTTCAAACTTTCAAACATTCAATTTTCAATTTTCAAACTTTCAATTTTTCAATTTTCAAACTTTCAATTTTTCAATTTTTCAATTTTCAAATTTTCAAATTTGTTCAATTTTCCAATTTTTTCAATTTTCAATTTTCAATTTTAACTTTTCAACATTTCAAATTTTCAAACCTGTAATTTTTCTCAACTTTTCAGTTCCCTGGCGGTGACTTGAGCTTCTTTCGTAATACTTCGATGACCACCCACTCGTTTTGGAGCGAACTCACGCTCACTGCTGATTTTTATCTAGCTTTCCGGGTGTTTATTTATATTCGATGATCAAAAAAATAGAAATTTATCGGTACACCAGAAGTCTTCGAATGGCACAGTTTTATTTTATAGATGATAAATCATAATATATAAAGCAGAAAGTTTATATGTTTATGTGTTTATCTATCGCCCAAAAACTTTCGAACGGTAAACCCTGGGGTCACGATATGTCCTCAGTATTAAAGCTACTTAATCGAATTCTTCGACTCAAGGGGAGTGATACAGTATTGGCAAAACAAAAAATTTTAATTATGAACAGTAAGAAAAGTAAAATAGTTCCATCAGAAAGAACTACATTTCAAAATTGATATCTCATTAATTAAGAGTTGCCTAGTAAAGCCTAGGGTAAATCCGGGAGACGCGGTTGGGCGGGAGAGTTGGTCGTGTCGCTATATTTCAGACTCTCTACGTAAAAATGCGTTAAAGTGCAGACCAATTACTTCTCTAGAAGCCAAACAGTTGAATGAATAGCGTAATTTCGCTTCCTTCTGTGTTTTTCTGGATTTATAGGCTTTAAAAGGTAAATTGAGGTTACATTTCGTCGGTGATAATGCAAAACCGCGTATGAGCAGTTTGTAAATACCGCGGATCTGCATTCTACCGATTTTACAGGAGGAAGAGAAAACTTAATATTTTAGCCATTTTAAGGGATTTCTTTGACTGAACTTTTTTGGGACAGTTTTAGCACTCCTTGTAATAAATACTAACATCAATGGTGTGACTTTTAAAAAAAAGCGAAACAGTATTTTTCACTTTACAAATGCTTTCTCAAGCATTATTTGCTAAACTTGTGGCGGTGAAAATGCCCAGAATTCACAATTTTCTCAAGTTATAAATTATTTCTTTAAAACGGTGTGGTGAAAACAATTGAAACTCGGCAGATATTTTCATCTACCCATATACTGCATGTACAAAAAAACTGAAAACATTGGCACTATTTCTTCAATATTTTTGCAGATGGTTTATCCGTCAAGATCGTCTCTTCCCATAAGTGAAAATTAAAATCGTTATAACTCAGTAACCGTTTAGTAAATTCGTTTAAAATTTTCAGAGAACATCAGGAAGATTAAAAAGAACAATCTCAGAAATTTTCATCAACTTGGCACTATTTTGAAAATAGGTCCAATACATCCTTAATTCTTCCTCTGAAAGCTAACGAGAAGACCATCTCTCGCAGCAGAAAGGAAAGATGGTCGAGTTATGTTTTTTTTTATTATTTTTATTTATTTTTTATTTTTTATTATTACTTTATTATTATATTTTTTATGTAGTTTATTTATTCACTTTTGTATACATTTGCCTTGCTAATCGCCAGTAGGTAGTTCACTTTTTCTTTGGTGTGTTCTTTACTTGTTTAGCGTAAACAAATTAAATTTCAATGAATCTGTAGTTGTATTCATTCATAAATACTTTCGCTTTATCCTTTGTTAATTTTCCATGAATAATTATGTGAGTGGTCTCTGCCAACGACGAAAGCAATTTCTCCCGGCACCTCGGGTGAGGTGGTCAGATGTCATGCATGACTTCAGTTTTTAACCCGATTTACAGTAAATATAGTCTTAAATACAAATATCGACCAGTTTTTCTGAATCAGTATAAAATTCTGAATATATAAGTTTGTTCTGATAAAATAAGTAATTTCTATATTAGTTTTAATAGCCATTTTAAATTAGGTCGACCGCGTCTCCCGGATTTACCCTATATAGTATTAAGTTACCTACGCAGTTAGCAAACATGTAAAAAAAAATTTCAAACTTTTTCTAAACCTCCACTACAAATAAAAATGGTCAAGTCACCTACACATGTCAGCGCCACATGATGTATTATATTAATTGATTATTAGATGATTAGCAATTATTTCAAGACAAAGTAGGTATTCATCGATAAACTCTCCACACAGTTCTCCACACAGTCCACTCACTTCTTAATTATTCATTTTTCTTCTGACGTTCCTGAAGCGTCCCGGATCGGCGATAATCGTCCGAACGAATGTACCAAGAGTAAAACGGCAGTAAAAGGTAAGCACTCGATTTAATTACTCGCTTTCGAGAACGGGTGGTCCGATACCGCGACGATCCAGCAGCAACCTGCTCCTCGATCAGCAGAGACGGTCGTTTTCTCGCCGATTTTTTGCCCGATTTTTTGCCCGATTTTTTGCACCCGTTTACGTGGCGTATTTACATTGATCGGCAGAACAGCGCAGAACAAATTATTCCAATTTTATCCATTCGGAAGCGGCGGTCTCGCTTTCACGGTTATTACCAACTGCCTGCCTTTATCTTCACCTGTCCATTAAGACTTTTTTATTATTTCTGCTTTTGGCCGGTTCTCGTCGAGATTAACAAATCTGATGAACCAGTCAATGGAGTTTTCAGAGGGGGCAACAGAAGGAACTGGTTTCTGGGAGAGCCGATTTGTGCTTGCTTGTACCTATTCCTAGGTTAATTAAGTGTTCATTCTTTGGGAGTGCTGGATTTATTTTAATGAAGTGGTGAGATTGACACGGAGATCGAGGTCGACACTTTCCGGGGAAGTGTTAGAGATTCTTTGGATAAAATTCCTTTAGGTTTTTCAAGGTTTGGGTGGAAATTATTAAATTTTGTAGAATTCTGAAGAATTCTGAAGAATTGTACGATTTTGTCTCTAATTTATGAAGGAAACTTGATTGCTTTAGAATTTCCATAATTGGGATTTTTCTGCTTTCCAGAGTTTTAATTCAAAAGAGGGAAAGCATATGGCTTTTAATAGAAAAGAAACTTCTAAATGAGGACTCCGTGGGGTTTAATTTAATTTCCATTTTACCACCATAGTACGAAGAAACAACCCCCAAATTTCAAACAGAATCTAATTATTCCACCAAAAATTCTCACAATTTAACCCTGAAAATCTAAGCTTCCAGTATAAAAAAGGAAATCCCCCTTTCTAAACAGCATTATTTAGTCCCAGCACAAAAGCTACTTCTAAGCAAATTTTCTACAGGGTTTCATTTAATTTCTATCCCCGCCATAGTGCCAAAGAACTATGTACCCCTAAATTACAAACAAGATCCACTTGCCGTACTAAAAATTCCCATAACTGAATTCATTAAAAAATTTCAAGTTTTCACTGCAAAAAAGAAAGGCATCACTTCCTACTAAATATTATGCCCAACACAAAAACTACTTTTAACCAAGTTTTTCACCGGTTTTTATTAAATTCCCACCCCACTCTAGTGTCAATCAACAACCCCAAAATTCCCAGCAAAAGCCACTTACATCATCAAAAGTTTCCACAATTAAATTCTGAAAACCCAAGCTTCCAATATAAAAAAGAAAATCCCCTGTCCCAAAAAAGTCTTACTTTCAACACAAAGGCATCTACTAAGCAACTTTTCCTCAGAGTTTCATTTAATTCCCCCCGCCGCACTGCCAACCAGAGCAAGCCCCAAATTCACACCAAAAACCCCCTCACTCCACCAAAACACCGAAATGCCTCACTCGCAGCATGAAAAAGCGAATCACCTGTTGCGGCCGTGCGTCGTAAGAAGACGAGCGTAGCTGGGCCTCTAAAAATAAACCCAAGCACGTACGAACGGCCACGGAATCCTGAATGACGAAATCGGGTTCCGTTATAAATTCCTCGAAGCCACCTTCTCTGCTGGCCGCTCGTGACGTAATTTTCGAGAATTATCGTGCAACTTTCCGCCGTGACATCAGGATGACCCACGAGATCCGTGACTCCAAAAAAAAAAAAAAAAAAAAATAAAAATAAAAAAAAATAAACACCCAACAATACTCAATGAATCAACGAGTGCAATAGACTGCTTCCTGGCACGAGCGATTTGTCGAAGGTGACGATCCCTTTGCGATAGCACCGCCCTTCGAGGGTGCCATTATCCGTCATCGGGAGAATAGAGCTGGTTCAAAGGGTTAGGGGCCTCAGCAGTAGGTCCCATAGAGTGGCTGGCCAAAGTGACTTGTATTACCAACGATAATTTACTAAATAAGCTGCACCGGCCGAATTCAAGCTGTAAATTACTCGACGTCATTGTTCGCGGTGCCGGTGGACTCTTCGGGGATGAAGAGGCTCGGTTAACCCCATCTTAATCTGGCCGTCGTAATCCCGATCGTATTTCAACCTTGGTGCCATTATGGTTGCAGCGAGCCGAGAATTACGTGGCTGCTGCTGTACTTTTGAGGAACAGGGTGGCTCGCGTGAGTCCCCGTTGGACGAAGGAGGATAGGATAGGGTCTCTAAGTGGCGAGTTAGAACGTAAGGGAGATACACCCCTTGGGTGTTTGGGGGTTGAGACTTCCGGGGGTCCCCTCTTTGCACTTGTTTCGGAGCTTGTGCTGGCCCTTTCATTTGGGGTAATATTTTATTCAGATATTATAGGGTTGATATAACAGTGTGTATAGATTAAGGATGAAGTATTAAGTGTTTGACGAGCTGGGTGATTTTGGTAGGGTTGGTGAATCTCAATTGGGCGGTCTGTGAATGGTGAAATCCTTGGAAATTTTTCAGGGTTCCATGAGGATGTATAAAAAATTATTAAATGTCATATGAGAGGATGGTTTGGAATATGTCGCGACGGTTGTCGTTACACCGTGTTCAAACCACGACTAGTTACGACCATAACAGTCCGGAGCACCTAAAAAAAATATAAAAAAAAAAATAAAAAAAAAGATACTCTGTAGAAAAATACATAGTTTAAATATATTTTTCCAATAGTTTCACAAGGGGACCTTCAGGTGTGGCAATTTCAAAATATGTTGATGCTTGGTGTACTTGAAGATCTTTACCTGGACATTAATTTCCCAAAACAGTAACGCGCTTTTCTGCCAAATTCGAGAAAATTGACTTGGAAAAATTCGATAAAAAGTACGATTTTTTTCAAGCTATAGATAATTTAAAATAAGATGTGCGTTTTTAATTGAAAATGATATTTAAATATCTGTTAATTCGCACGAATTTTATAGGTGTTCAAATGAATAAAAAAAAACTGTCAATAGTAAGACTAGTCGTGGGTTCTATGCACTGACCTCAGAATTTTTCAAAGTCGATTTTCTCGAATTTGGATGAAAAGCGCGCCTTACTGTTTTGGGAAATTAATACCCCAGCGAAGATCTTCACGTACACTAAGTATCAATATTTTCTGAAATCGCCGAACCTGATGGTCCCCTTGTCAGTTTAATCGAAATATTAAGAATCGGAGTGTATTTTTAGTCGGCGATTTTCAGCACTTATTTATTAATAATATGGTTACATCGCCGTATTCTATTAATATTGTAACACTGATTTATCATAAATGAAAGGAAGAAAATATTTACCTCACCTTATAAAAAGGGATCGCGACTCAAAAAAGATTGAGAAATGCTGTACTACGAAGAATCTGCGGAAATATTAGGAGATCTCATTCGTGATTCATGAAATTCCACGAACACCCAGTTTCTACTATTTCTGATAAGCACCGTCACGTGTGCAGCAATATTATGGGAATCGCGATCTATCGAGTGAGCATCGGAAGTAGTGGGACGACAAAAGGCCAGCGATACGTGCCTTCGACCTGCTGACGATTTTTCTTTCTCACGAAACTGATCTGGTCCACGTGAATGCGCAGTACGGGTTGGGCTCCATTGAAAACACCGCGGAGCGGTTCACAGAAAACGAAACCATTCAATATTCACGATCCCCCTTTCTCGCCCGCTGGAAAATGCCATCGAAACCCCTTTGAAAGCGGTTGCTGGCGTGAACGGCGACCCAGATTTTTCCTGTTCGAGGAACGGCCACGCATCTGGCGCGAAGAGGGTGGAAGAGAGCTCGATCGGCCGTAGCAATCGATCGGGACGATAGCATACGTGAGAAATTTTTCGCCAGTTTAGGTAGATTTTGGGTTAGTTAGATGGGAATTGTTTGTTTTTGTTATTTTGAAATCGACGATAACCGTTCCCCGATCGCCAGCACCCCGAAATGGGTTTCTTATTATTTCGGACGCCTTGATTACAAATTTCTTCAATCTCTAAGATTTTGAAGACTTCATTTCATTATTTTAAACGCGTTGATCACAACCCATACAGCACATTTCGTGGCGGCAACGTTGCAGGATGGTTGCAGTAACCCTGCACTTGCTTGCAGTGTTGCATAGTTACAGCGCAATGTCGATGTAACGTTGCTGCGACGTTGCCGTGCAACATTGCACCGGGCGGACATAGAATTATTGCTGCATAGTTGCATCAATGTTGCGTTGCAATATTGCACTGCAACGATCCTGCAACTTTGCTGCAACGTTTGGCAACGTTTCCACAATGTTGATGCAACGTTGCGCCAGTATTGCGGCAACGTTCCTGCAATGTTACCGCAACTTTCCTGCAATGTTGCTGCAATGATCCTGCAATGTTGCGCATCGTTGCTTAACCTAAAATATTTCTGTTGTTTTTAATGATACGAGAAAATGTCTAAGGAAAAAAATGTTTGCTTCAGGGAGACAATTATTCTGACGGAGACGATTTTTTTCTAAAGGTTATATTTCACAAAATTTCAAGATCATCAATGGTTTTTTTAATGGGATGACGTATTTTCATTACTGTAACGTTATAGCCAATAAAAATACAAATTCAACCGTGTATAATATGTTGTCCTTTTTGTCTAGCAATCACTTTTTTCCTGAGACATTTACTCGTATCATTAAAAACAACGGAGATATTTTAAGCTTAAATGTTAGGTGACTCCCCTGTATATTTTAATGTATAGAATGACACTGGGTGGAAGTTGTAGCACATACCTATAGTGTTACAAAACTCTAATGGAGTTTGTCAAAATGAGCCTTCGTTTTTGAATAATTTGAGTTTAATGTTTTGTACGATAGGAGTATAAGTTCGAATACGTTAGCAGTCTTATCAATCAGTGGTTGTAGCTGCGGCGGTAAAGTGTTCGCCTACGACGCTACAGGTCGCCGGTTCGAATCCGCTTGGGGGAAAAAAATTTTCTGTGAGAAAAAGTTAAAATAAGGGCTTGTACTTCTATGAATTGAGATTTGATTCTCTGCACACCTTTCAATATATCGTCAGGTCCATCACGGACATTATTTATATTTTCGGACACACTGTCCGAATCGTTGCAGGAGGCGGACATAACAATATTGCTACAACGTTGCAGTGCAACGTTTCAATCTTGCACTGCAACGATCCTGCAACTATGCTGCAACGAGAGTGTGCTGTATGGGAAGGTTTCTCGATCCAAGTTGGTTTCTCCAAGCTCTCTCGAAATTGCTTTGATATAATTTCCCGCGCTTCGATCTCAGGGGTTTTCGTCACCTAGCCCCGAAATCCCTTCGATAACACTTTAGACGGATTGATCACACCTTCTATCGATCCCCAAACCCCTGAAATCAATTTGCTACCACTTTAAACGCGTTGATCGCAACTTTTCTTGTTCTCAAAACTGCCGAGATCCTTTTGCTACCACTTGAATCGCACCCATCTCAACTTTTCCCTACCTTTTACCCTTCAACATCACTTTCTACCCACTTCAAACGCGCAGATCACAACCTTACTCACAAGGAGAGTATTTTAGGTGTCCGCCTCCGATCATTTCGATTTTTGGATATGTTATAGAGGACCGAAAAATAAGAAATACGTGTTTTTTTATTTTTCCCCGTTTTCATATTTGGGGGGTGAAAACTGCGTTCAAAGTTAGGGTTGAAAAATCATTTTTGTGGAATATCTCGAGAACTATTAGAGATAGGGGAATAGTGTCAATGGCCGAATTTTGTGTCTTTGAATGCGAAATATGACTGACTCACCAGATTTTCAAAAAGTCAATTTTTTCCAGAAAAATGATTTTTCAACCCTAACTTTGAACGCAGTTTTCACCCCCCAAATATGAAAACGGGGAAAAATAAAAAAACACGTATTTCTTATTTTTCGGTCCTCTATAACATATCCAAAAATCAAAATGATCGGAGGCGGACACCTAAAATACTCTCCTTGTCAGTCTTCCCACTTTTTAATACGTTTCCCGTGCCGCAAGGTGGACCGTCATTAGAATTTATGTACAGCAAGTGAGCGAAGGCCCCGAAGAGTACGGAAACCGTGGAAACGGAAATGCGTGTGGCACGAACGCACGGCGACCACGAAATCCTCCTAACCCTGTATACATCGATCTCCTCCCATCGCCCGAACGGGTATTGTCCAAAATGCGTTTATTTCGTCTGCTCGTATTCGAATGAGCGGAAAGAATGGCCTTTTTTTTACCTGTACATGGTCGACTCTCGAATGCACACGTGACTCTTGCAAATTGAAGGGTACACAACCGACGGCGTGCCTCTGTTGATATTTAACATTTTCTTCTTTCGAAATTAGCATTGGCAGTTGCGGCTGACTAATGCAACCGAGCTGAATGTAAAGCTAAAAATAATATTCTGATTCCTATTCCCACGTGTTCGTAATTCTGGATGAAAATTTGAAGTGAAACATTTGATTTGCGAGCTGAAAAGTTCATTATTTGGTTAACTATAGTGGAGGACAAAGAAGATTACTATAGTTTCGTGAAATTTTTTATTATTCCAATACAGTATGCTGGGAGATATGAAAAAATTGTATTCGTGAACTGTTCGCCAACCACGCGTCTAGACAGAGAAAAATGGCGAGTTCACGTGCGGTGGAGGAATGCTTGGCGAACAGTTAGTTACAGTCCCTGCTCAGCTGACGCTACGGCGGTTTTCAGCAGAACACGGTATTTGCACCGTCATCGCAGCTTTTCTTCTTTCGAAAATCGATTCCCTCGGCTATTATCGATTCGGTGGACGTTCTTTGTTGGGAGACAAATTCTTATTGTTCCTGAGGCGGGTATTTTTATGTAAAACTATAGATATGTAGGTACTAGAGGAATTTTGTGGTGCAGGAGCGACCTGTTGCCTCGAAATGTGACAAGTCAGGAGTCCAAGAATTCAAGAACTCAAGAACACGAGAACTCGAGAACTCGAGAACTGGAGAACTCATGAACTCAAGAACTCGAGAACTTCAGAACTCCAGAACTCAAGAACTGAAGAACTCGAGAACTCGAGAACTCAAGAACTCAAGAACTCGAGAACTCCAGAACGCGATCACTCGAGAACTCGAGAACTCAAGAACTCAAGAACTCGAGAACTTCAGAACTCAAGAACTCGAGAACTCAAGAACTCCAGAACTCAAGAACTCCAGAACTCAAGAACTCCAGAACTCAAGAACTGAAGAACTCAAGAACTCAAGAACTCAAGAATTCAAGAACTCACGAACTCTAGAACTCGGGAGTTCAGGGATCCCAGTACTTAGGAAACCAAGAACTTGGGAATTCGAAAACTCGATAATTCTGGAACTGGAGAACTCAGGAACTCGGGAATTTGGGAATTCGGGAACTTGGGAAGTATAGAACTCAAGAGCTCGAGAATTTGCGACTTTGGAAATTTGGGAACTCGGGAATTCGGTTACTAGGCAACTCAGCAACTCGAGAATTTCTGAATTTTGGAATTTGGAAGTGGAGAACTCAGGAACTCAGGAACTCGGGAATTCGGGAACTCGAGGACCCTGGAATTATGAAATTTGGGAGCTAGGGAACTCAAGAACTCAAGAACTCCAGAACTCAAGAACTCCAGAACTCAAGAACTCCAGAACTCAAGAACTGAAGAACTCAAGAACTCAAGAATTCAAGAACTCACGAACTCTAGAACTCGGGAGTTCAGGGATCCCAGTACTTAGGAAACCAAGAACTTGGGAATTCGAAAACTCGATAATTCTGGAACTGGAGAACTCAGGAACTCGGGAATAAGGGAACAAGGGAACTTGGGCAAGATCCCAAGAAGAATCGATCCCCCAGTTACTCAAAAACTCACTACCCCCAGCCCCCGGATCCCCTCAACCCAACAATCCAGCACACACCTCTCAACCACCCCACCTCGCCAAACGATAAACATCCATACGCGATTAATAATAAAGTCCCTGGAATACCCATCGCCACAACCTTTTTTCCCCCCCTCGAGAGGAACAGATACGCGGCGAGAGAGGAAGGTGGTGGACAGGGACCGTGGAGGAGACGAAGTCCACGGCATACACGGTACAAGCGAGGGGAAGAGGAGAAAGGTGGAGAGGAGAGGAGAGGAGAGGATCGCGAGGCGTCGGAGCGGCTGTCCTTGGATGCTCGCGGATCGGTGGCCACCGGCAGTCAATGACCTAACAACGCTCTTGTATCCACGTCGCTTAGCTCGGCTCGCCTCGCTCGGCCCTGCAAGCTCACCTTCGGACGGCTGCCACGACTCGACAGCCAGCTTCTTCCCCGCCGACCGTCTCCAAGGGCCCCGGTCGCCTCGGCTCATTACCCTTTTCTTACCCGATATTTCTGACCGACTGCTTTCCGATTCCACGCTTTCCTAGTCCCTCGCAACTCCAGCCACCATCCAGATCGGTGACTCGTCATTTTCTCACCTCGCTTCTCTCCACCTTTTTCTCCACCGTCCGTCCAGTTGATCGATGTTTTATGCGCGCCGCTGGGGTTGTTACCGTGTTCCGCTGCGATGGAATTCTTCCACTGTGCAACGTGGATGCTTGCGGCTTGGTACTCTTGGTAGGTGATGGCGAGTGGCGGCGTGGCTTCCGTTCGAAATGCTTGCTCCAGTTTTCGGTTAGCTCCGAATTATCTTGAGTTTAAATTTGCTTCCGCTTCATGTCTGACTTACGTCTGGGTCAGGCCCCGAACAGTTTTGACTTATGCGTGGCCTGAGCCTGGCCACTGAACTAGTCAAGTGTCAAAATAAAGGTAATCAATTACGCCGGAGATTTTTATACTTCCCGTCCTTAAATGAGACCGGGGTAGCTGTTTGAGCCAATGTTACGTCTAAATCGATGGAATTTCAGTTTCGTAACGTCCATCGTGTATAACATTATACGTGAAGAATTAGCCTAGCAAGCTAACGTCACGCCTTACCAGCCCCTTTGAATCCAGGGCAATAAACCACGAACTGCAAATTCCAAATCTAACCAATATTCAATTAAAGAGCCCTCAACCTAAACCCAAATGGCCCCAATTAACAGCGCCAGATTTCCATAAACGCGAGAGCAAAAACCCCCACACCAACCCCATAACAATCTACGCACTATAAACAACACCCTCCGTGACGTTTAAACTCCAAAGAAAATGGTCACTTGAAGGTAGACCCTTTTGTCTCCGAAAGAGCCTCGAACTAATGGCACCGATCGAAGGGTGAAAGTAGCCAACGGTTTCGTTAGTTCTGACCTCATTATTCGTAATTTAACGACGGCGGCAGTTATAGCCGTGTCGTAAAGCAGTCGATGCCACCCTGCTGATGGGGGAAATTGCACGATGGTGAAAAGGAGGGTAGAATTGCGGTGTCTGAGGGTCGAATCCTTCCAGCAGCCCAATATCATCGCCCTTTCTGCTACCTACGGTTTATAGTGGTTCCGAGGGTAATCCGCGATCCAGTTTCGCAACGGTCCTCGAGCTCCTTCGTTAAAATACGATCGTGCAATTCCATTGTCCGACCGATGGGTCGATAGTGATTTAGCATTCGGCTGCTTGGAAAAATTCTTCACGCAACGAGCTTGCGGGAAGCTTTGTTTCGCGGCCCAAGTTGCGGAAGGTTTGAGAGGGTGCTTTATGGGGAACGCTGTTGAGGGAAGCCCGTGGATGTTGAATGTAAATGCAGTTGGAGTAATTGGGTGAGTTTGGTTTGTGCGGGGTTGTTTGCCTGGGTGGTGAGTGGTAGTGGAGGGTTGCCTGTATCGTATATATTTACGAGTTAAGTTATATTTTGTATTTGGTGCTAATTCGAACGCAGGGTAATATTGGATATTGTAGCTGGAAATGTTTGGCACCTACTATTTGTTGATGGTACTATTCTTCTTTGCTGGTCGAACAAGAGACCCGTTTTCAGCGAATTTTTTCAGGAACAACGGCACAAACACTGCGATTTAAGGGGGAACACCACTGTGACGGCCGGAAAAATAAGCCATTTTTAAGAGTTTTTTTTCAGGAATAATTTACAGGTTTCATAGCAAATTCTTATTACCTATCTTTAGTACACTGTCTTAAGAGACTATACAAAAAAAAATAAATAGAAAAACATCCATAAATTTTAATATATTAATTAATCTTCTGGACCCACCCACGCGAGCTGGTCGAATGTGTAACTATGGAACAGCATGTCCGAAATCAAATTTGATTTTTTTTTTATAAACTATATGAGTGTAGTTTCCGTTGTACGTACGGATTTTTTGATTGAAGACAAACTTTTTGAAATACCCTTGAAAAACTGTCCATCTTATTCGCGGATGTTCGAAACTTTTCTTCTAAAGCGCACCATTTTTACAAAAATAATTTGTTTATGAAATCGGTACGTACAACGGAAACTACACTCATATAGTTTATAAAAAGAAATGAAATTTGATTTCAGACATGCTGTTCCATAGTTACACATTCAACCAGCTCCCGTGAGAAGGTCTAGAAGATTAATTAGCATATTAAAATTTATAGATGTTTTTCTATTTATTTATTTTTATATAGTCTCTTAAGATAGCGTACTAAAGATAGGTAATAACAATTTTCTATGAAAACTGTAAATTATTCCTAAAAAAAAATTCTTAAAAATGGCATACATTTCCGGCCGTCACAGTGGTGTTCCCCCTGAAGGGGGGGGGGTTCTGCGTTGTGAGACCGAAAAAGTAGGTGATATTTGCGAAATTTTTATAAAAAAAACTGTGGAACATATTTATTTGAAATTTGGCAAGTTGTTTTGTTGTACTTTTAAGTATTATTACAAATTTTTATGAGGCTATTCGAACTTTTTTTCAAAAGGCTGCCATTTTAACAATTTTTCATTTTTCTGAATTGTTCTAGTTCCATAGATAACGATGTTCATGCAGATTAAGAATCTCTTTTCCTTCTTGTGTTTCAGATAAACTATAGGACACTTTCCTTCAACGCCAGCACGAGCTGTTTTTTTTCAACGTTCTGCAATCGCCGCTCTACACGCGCACATTTTTTTTGTATAGCCTCATAAAAATTTGAAATAATACTTAAAAGTACAATGAAACAACCTGCCAAATTTCAAATAAATCCGTTCAACAGTTTTTTTTATAAAAAATTCGCAAATATCACCTACTTTTTCGGTCCCAAAAGGCAGAACCCCCCCTTAAATCCACACATTTGTAATTATATTTTGAAAATTTGAAAAATACGAGTCTATACAACAGGGAATAATAAACATTTAACAATACAAAAACATTAAAATCTGTACATTTGTTCTTGAAGAAAAAAATCATGAATATGGGCCTCTTTTTCGACGGACAAGGTAGAATGAACCCTTAACCTTTTGTTCAGAATAATCTAATTTGTTATTAATCTTTTTCTGACACACTCTAACAGTTACGATTTAGGCGACCGGTCTCCTAAATCATATCTCTCGGTTTCCAAAATCGTACCTCCTCTAAAAATAGAACGAATAACAAATGAGAGAGGAAATATTCAACATAAAGCAATGATTATTATATAGTTACATAAATCTAAGGTCAGGTATAGTAACAGCATACTGGCTACACCTCGCCTTTTATAATAATAATATATGTACCTTAGGCTGGTCCTTATTTTTCAACTTTAAAATATATTGTCTGACCCTCTTAAAATCTTCTATTTGCCAAAAAAAAATATCTCCGTGTTTTTTATTTGTATATTTTGATATATAAAGGTCGCTCAAGGACTTTATATTTCGTATGTAGGGGAGACTGGGGCAAAATCGGGACGTTAAAAATAAAATCTCATAACTTTGACATTATTAAGTAAAAAACAAATTGCAATTGGGATTCATTGGAATAAACTCTTTTTTAAATAATAGTACAAATCCAATTTGTTTAATAGAAGGAAAAATACAAAAAATAATGATTTAAAGTATGATCCGTTTTTAACCTAGGTAAAACCGTGTACCATACTAGATACTGGCCCTAGCACCTATAACAACTCCAGTCCCCCAACCAGTTAGAACAAGCTATAAAGGAAAAAAAATTTTTTTTTTTTAAATTTATACCAAAATAGTAATATTTCATTGTCGTTGAGCGACCTTTAATCCTTAATATATTTTAATAAAATTTTAGACGAAATTCTTTTAAACTATTTGGAAGCTTCTGAGAGGGTCAGAAGAAATTTTTAAAAAATTTAATTTTTTACCATACATGTAAGAATCACCCTAATGTACCTCCCCAAACTCCCCCTTTCCCCTCCTGCACAGCAATAATTATTATTAGTTACATAAACATATCTAGCTATAACACAGATCTCCTCCCCAAGCTCCTCCTTTTCCCCTCCTTTCCCCTTCGCAATTTCAACCCCCAACAAGCTATCCCCACAAACCTCCCCCTAAAACCTTCCACATCCTCAACTCCTTTCTCCAAAAACAACCACCCCCGCATACATTCCCCACTGCCATTTACAAGAACCACCTATTCAAGCTTACCTAACCGCCAAAACTACCCCGGAAAAATTGTCAACGCTTGGCAGAACCTATCGATAACGACCGTGTCGAATTGGCCGCTTCGAGTCCGCGGATTTACCGTAATTCAGCGTGACCTGGTCGTTTAGAGACGTGTCTGGCCGCGTTTTTGCGGGCCCACCCCTGACGGGGCACGATTCCATTAGCGGGCATCGCGACGCCGCGCCGCTCGAAGGTCGAGTTCAACGGCGTAGGGGATCGAGAAAACGCTGCTCTCCAGTGCTCTCCAAAGAGCATCCACACGTATTGCTGGCCTTGACCGTTTTCTCCGTGTGTGACACCGACAGTTATACACGCGTCCGCGTACTGGCTGCTTCATCAACCGTGGACGCGCCCTTGGGGGTGAATTTCTGTATTCTTATGCAGTTGTTGGATGAAACAATGGTAGACAATGTTTTGTATTTCAAATGTAAGGTGTATAGCAGTGTTTCCCAACCTTTTTTCAGTCGCGATCCCCTTTTATAATAATTCAAATAACCTGCGACTCCCACCCGCCTCCATCTCCATATAAGGCAAGATAAGTTTAATAAGGTAAAGAAAAAAGGGTATTTAGAATGAAATTCTAGGTAAAGAAAAAAGGGAATTTAGAATGAAATTCTAATATTATTCAACTTACAAGCAGAGGTTCCCAGGTGTTCGCCTCCGATTGCTTTGAATTTTGGATATGTTTTAGAGGACCGAAAAATAAGATATACGTGTTTTTTTATAGTGGCCCGTTTTCATATTTAGGGGGTGAAACCAACCCCCAAAGTTATAAGGTTTTCAGGTGTTCATCTCCGATTGCTTTGAATTTTGGATATGTTTTAGAGGACCGAAAAATAAGATATACGTGTTTTTTTTATAGTGGCCCATTTTCATATTTAGGGGGTGAAACCAACCCCCAAAGTTATAAGCTTTTCAGGTGTTCATCTCCGATTGCTTTGCATTTTGGATTTTAGAGGACCGAAAAATAAGATATACGTGTTTTTTTATTTTGGCCCGTATGCATATTTAGGGGGTAAAACCACCCCCAAAATTCAATAGTTGGTGCCCGCCTCCGATTGCTTCGGTTTTTGGATATGTTTTAGAGGACCGAAAAATAACAAATACGTGTTTTTTATAGCGGCCCATTTTCATATTTAGGGGGTGAAACCACCCTCTAAAGTTCATACGGGGTATAAAAATTGTGTTGAGTAAAACTTGCTGTATGTTCTTGTCGTCCGTCACCGTTATTGGGTGGTAACTATGAGGGGTGGTTTCAACCCCTAAACATTCAACCAGGCCAAAATAAAAAGACACGTATTTCTTATTTTTCGGACCTCTAAAACATATCCAAAAACCAAAGCGGAGTTGAACACCTGAAAATCTTGTGACTTTGGGGGTGGTTTTACCCCCTAAATATGCATACGGGCCAAAATAAAAAAACACGTATATCTTATTTTTCGGTCCTCTAAAATCCAAAATGCAAAGCAATCGGAGATGAACACCTGAAAAGCTTATAACTTTGGGGGTTGGTTTCACCCCCTAAATATGAAAACGGGGCTCTATAAAAAAACACGTATATCTTATTTTTCGGTCCTCTAAAACATATCCAAAATTCAAAGCAATCGGAGACGGACACCTGGGAACCTCTCCTTGTTAGTGATATGAAAAATAAAAACCCAAAAAAAACGTGGCGATTTCCAGAAAACACTGAGAATGACTGTGTATTTGATTGGGAAACACTGGTATACTTAAAGTATCCAAAAGGGATATAATAATGTCGCAAAACAGCAGGAATGATTGAAATTAAATCAGGGGTTTGGAGAATCTAGAAACTTTCTCAGAATTAGTCTTCTTTACCTAAGCATTTATTTAGCATAAACTTTGAAAGGAACTCCACAATACATTTGGGAATTCGTTGGACTCAGGAAAGGCAGCAATCGCAGAACTTCAGAAACCCCCGCGCTGAATGCGCGATTTTTCACGGAACACCCTGTATACCCGAAGAAGTACGCCAGCGAGCGTCCAACCGTGCGTACTCATGATCAAGATCACCGTTCCCCGTCGTTCCGATACCGTGCGCGAATAACTTCGCGCCAGAACTTTGGCCAGCTGGAAAGGAGGAAGGTAACGCGAGCGGAGTGACTCACTGGAAGACAAATAAAAGGTGGAAGACCTCTCAAGCCTCTAATTGTAAGTTCCCTTGTGCCTCACTTTAAACACACATCTCTCCACCATTAATTTCCTTCTGAGAAACCCTGTCTTTCAAATTTTCAAATTTGTATATTAAATTTGAAAGAATTAGAGCTTCACCACTATTACTCTACCTTTGACTATTAATCATCTATATATTTATTACACCATTTAAATTTCTATGAGTAATAAAAACGTAATAATAATAATAATAATAATAATAATAATAATAATAATAATAATTTCAAAGAAAATTATAAAAAATTAGAATTTCAATTACGTGGAAATACACTAAGAAATGGAAGAAAGAAAATTGAATTAAATACCCTCTTCTCTTGGACAAAGATATTTACCGTAATTGGAGATCGTAATTTTAATAGCTGCCCTTGTAAACTTCAACGTAATACATTACTTATCTTAACGTGGATCATAATTAGGGAGAGCAGGCCCAAATTACTGTTCCCCCATTTAAAGAGGCACATTATTATAATTATGAGCGAAAGAGCGGAGTGCGGTGGAAAATTCTGCGAGTCCTCGAGATGAAAAGCAACGTAAGACGGCGCTGTCAGACGGAAGTGTTTCACCTTGCAGCGAAAGCCGGTGCAGGTCCTCGAGGAATGCGCGGCCCGCGTACCTACGCTATTGCACCGCGGTACGGAATGCAAAATGCATTTCGGGGTGTGGCACGCAGAGCAAACGTCTTACTGACTCACATGCACGCCTCGAATCAAGCTGGTCGATTTAACCGGACTCCTGTTATTATACGCGCCCCTCTACGCGCGCCTTTCGATTTATTACCGCGCGCCTTCGGACGCGTCCCCGCGACCAGCCACGCGGATCCTTCTGGGGACTCTGATTTCGGAGCCAATGTCGTCGTTAAACATGTCAATGGTACTCGAAATATGAATACTTTACGAATCAAATTGAAAATGAGCTAAAAAGAAAATTTAAACGAATTTGAAAAAGTGATTTTGAATTTGATTTTGAATACAGAATCATCTGCTTCTCATTATTAGGAAGATGGAAAAGTGGGCGGAGCTCTGGGCTGCGCTTACTGTACAGTATAATTGCTATGGGGATAACGGTGAACTAGTTTGGGGGTTCATGGTGATCTAGTATCGAATCATAATGATTCATTAAAAAACTCCGTAAGTTAAAATATTTCGGAACTTAAAATATACAAGTTTCATACTTTATAAGCCCCTTTCCAATTGCAAGTTTCCTTATTTGCAAATATTTTAGCCCCCCCCCCCCCCCACCCACCTTCCAAAAAAAATGATAATTTTATCCAAATACTATATTCCTTTTATTTCCCATAATTATCACACCACTCGCGCGTAAATTTATTTGCAGTTCTGTTATATATACAGGGTGTCCAAGTACGTTCGTCACCCTTTTCCTGAAATCCGCCACTCTCCCGAACTTCTCAAGATTCAGCGGAAAAACGTTCTTCCTTTTCCTAGACACCGGTCTCGGGTGACTCATATCGCATCTGTATAACACGAGCAGCGTGTCAGCGTGCACGCGCTAACCCAGATTGTTTTCTCGCGCCGCGGGGATCCGGCGAGGCCTTGATCTTGACACGGGGGAGGGACGCGGCGGAAAAGCGGCAGCGAAGGGAGAGGAAAACCATGGGAAATCACGTTTAACGCGAGTGATCGTGATTGACAGGGGAGGGGGCTGTGCTCGCGAGCTGCTTAGGTACCGATTCACGTGCTTCCAGGTGTTCGAAGGTCCTCGCCGAGGCCACGAATGGAGATCATGGGACACAAAGGGCCACGACAGATCGACAATCGATCTAGAATGTGTGAACATGTAACGAGGCTTTGGACATTTGGATAAATTACGCACGCTTATGTAACTGTGATATTGTTTAGAATGGAGGTATTTGTGGTGCTACAGGGTGCTTCGAAGAGGAAGAGAAGATTATTGAACGCTGCTGCTTGCTTATCTTTTCACCTTCTACTGGTGTTGAAGAAGCACGCGTACTTAGGGCCGTCCTTAAATTACGTAAGGGTAGGGGAGACCGGGGCTGGTAGGCCAGCTTTTCAGTTTTTGATTTTTAATAAATTATGTGAGCGAAATATCATTAAGCCGGTTAGTATATTTGATAGGGCATACGTTTGGCTATCTGATTAAATTATTAATGTTGACTCAATGTGACAACAATTAAGGTATTTTAATGTCTTTCTAACACATTCCGTGCTGGTCAACCAGTCTCATGATCGGGGTTGGTTGACTTACAGCATGGGGTAGGTTGACTATATTAGGTACAATCAGTTAAGAAAATGTTATTAGTAACTCATCTTAGTGGTAATAAAATAACACAATGTTACAAGAGTTGTTTCATTATAAAATATTAATTTCTTTCTTTCATATTTTAATAATAAGCAGAAAATGTTTTCAACTTAAACATTAATTATAATGTATTTATAACATGAATTAATGTTTAGGGTTGTTATCCCCATATCACCCTAATGAAAGGGGGTAGAGATCTGAAATTTCTCTCAGTGGTTTTTTATGCAAAGAGCATTATTTGGTACACATAAATACTCAAATTGGTGCTGGGGCCGTTTTCCCTATGCTTACCCGGCTAGACCCTTTAAACAAGAAATGAAAATCGCTTTATGAATAACAAAATAACAATTTAAACCTTATTAGTCAACCAGCCCCGACCGATCATTTTGACTTCAATAATCTATATAACCTTCAATTATTTATGTAGAAACAAAAATACTATGTCAATAGATTGTCTAATAAACAAACTTTAAAATAGTCTCTTAACATTTATTCTATTATAACTATATAGAGCGTGAAGAAATGAACTCTTTAAGAAAAAATATTTACTTACATAGTCAATTTTTCGACAAACGCTTATAACTGTTAACCTTTAGAGGGCCGGGATTTTTTCATTGAAATTGTAAATTTTATTTACTTAAAATTTATGCATATATACCATCAAAATGGTCGGCAAAGTATCCAAATTCTTAGGTGGCCACTATAGTGGCCAGCCCGGCCACTATTTAAATTTGAACTTTAATGTTTCGAAGGGTTTTTGATATCGCTAATCACGATTCTTAGGTCAGAGTATCGAAATTTTACGCAGAAACAGTGTTGCCAACCTAAAGAAGCCTAAATGAATAACAGCAGTTACATTTATATATTATTCTTTCCTTTGGCGTTACCCAGGGCTAACGACGTGGACGTAAAAAGTTTTGTAGCTCTTTTCTTGTTTTTGGGTTTTTTGTGTTATTTTTGGATTTGTTTGTTTAGTTTTCTGATTTTACTATAATGCATGGGCATTAGTTAGTTGCACGACTGCAGCTCGCATAATAAATAGTAAAATCAGAAAACTAAAAAAAAAAAAAACAAATCCAAAAATAACACAAAAAACCCCAAAAACAAAAAAAGAGCTACAAAACTTTCTACGTCCACGTCGTTAGCCCTGGGTAACGACAAAGGAAAGAATAATATATGAATGTAACTGCTGTTATTCATTTAGGCTTGTTTAGGTTGGCAACACTGTTTCTGCGTAAAATTTCGATATTCTGACCATAGAATCCTGATTAGCGATATCAAAAACCCTTAGAAAAAAATGCATGGCATAGTAGAAGTGACTTCCTTCTACAGTGAATGTTTCCGCAGTAGAGCATTTGTCGGTGCAAAGTTATTAACAATTAGTCAACCCACCCCTTGAGACAACTAGCCCCGGTCTCCCCTACCTTTGGCGATTTCTAACCCCCTCCCACCCCAAGTATAAGAATTCGTAAGATTTTATATTCAACCCTTTCCCTTCCTTAGGTCATATTTTTACTTCCACTCCCCCCTGCATTTTTCAGTTATTAAAATTCTTTTAATAGTTTACATAATTCATTCAACTCTGTTTCGCGTGAGCGATGAAACGTTATTTTTTAAGTTACCTACCTGACTCCCCCCCCCCCCCCCCCCCTCCTGTTAGAAAACGTTAGAAATTCGCGAGCCGCTACCTCCTCAAAAAGCGTTACGTAATTTAAGGACGGCCGCTTACGGAAGAAGGCAACCTCCGAATCTCCGAAGCTCTTCCACTTTGCAGCACTTCCTTCCATCTCAAATGTACTCTCTTCGTGATTGTGCAACAATTGTCGAGCCGACTTTTTTGCATAATAATATCGTTGTGTATCAAGGTAACTGTGACCAACGCAGGGGAAGAAAATAGCACAGTGTTTGAGTGCTTTTAGTGAAAAGGGTAGATTTTATTTTCGAGCCGGTATGATATCATATGACTGTATGCGCGGTAAAGGCAACGGCGATGGAAGGAGACGAGGAAGGTAGAACTGGTCAAGCCGCCGCGGCCAAGACACTTGTTTACTCGAACGATCGTGGCCTCCTTTTCGGTCGTATACCTTCGCTAATTCACTTCATTTCCTCCGTCCCCACCGTTCTTCTCCTTCTTCCTTTCCCCTTTCGTTCTCTCTTTCCCGCCCTTCCTCCCCCCCCCCCCCCTGCTGCTCGGGGTACCTCTACCTGTCTCCTCTGCCCTTCCACCTCTCCCATTCCTTTTGAGGAACACACACGGAGCCTTGCATCCTAATCGTCAAGGTTCACTTCATATTCAACTGTTCTCCTACTTGCTGTATCTTTTTTTCTTCATTTAATTTGTGGTTGCTAGCTGCTTTGAACTTTCCTCGGGCAAAGACGGCGAGCAATTCTGCTGCACGCATATGGTATTGTGTTATTTTGGGCCCAGTTTAATGGGATGGTTGAAAGTAGCCAGCGTTCCCTCTAACCTGCGCGTCGCGCAACCGCGCATGCGCCGGCGCATGCGCGGTGGCGAGCAGGCCTACCAGTGCGGAATTATGTGGGGAATTATGTGGGGAATTATATGCGCAAAGAAGCAGAGTGTATATCGATGGCTTACAAGGAAAGATCCCAAAAATGGAAATTCAAAAAGTTCTGATACTTTCTGAATATGTGGGGGATTTCCTTCTGATCACAACGCAATTTTTCTTTGCACGGCCAAATTCACTTTAAGGGGGCCGACGAGCTTGAATTTGTATGAAAGAAATTGGTTATGCTGTTTCATAATTGTTTAAAGCATCAATTCAGATTTCATGTGAAAAGAAGAATTTTAGGAAACATTTTTAACATTTTTGTTTATAATTTTTTGTCTAATTGTTTAAACAAATGATAAAACCTTTAGGGGAAAGTAGGGCAAAACCGGTGTACGCGGGTCACAGCGGGTATCATTGTTTTAAAAATTTCGAGTTGAAAAGTTCCAGTGTCGCGTTGGTGAATTGCCTTTTTTATACCACTTGGTTTTAACGAATCTATTACGGCAAGTACTGCATTGTATTCTGTAGTTTTTATACAGTATTTTTGCGTTTTACCCGGTTCTTTATCGCATTCTGAAGTGTAAATATTTAATGTTTAGTAAATTACCTCATTTGGGACAAAACCGGGTACATATTTGATTATGGGGCAAAATTGGGTACCCATACTCTCTATATATGGCGTAAATGTCTTATAGCTACTGATTTCTAATCTTTAAAAAATTCAATAATAATAAGGTGGGCTGGGCTCGTAAGATTTGCACAAATGTTGAAGGAGGGCGACGAGACCTTCATTTGTGATTTTTGTGCAATAGATAAATTAAAATAAATTTATGTACAAATTAATATATGTTAAAATATATTTCTTTATGGTTTAAAAAATAATAGTAATAAAGGTTTTATAAGTATATCATATTTTATGCGTTTTTAATAAGTAACCGGGTATTTGAATACTTCCGAGAAATCATGTTTTCCTGTGAGCCAAACAATTTTTTTTTTAAAAAAAGGACTCTCATTTTCTGATTCTGTAAGGTCCAATTATGATATCTAGCGATGTCCAATGTTTATTTTGCCGTCTGACTATTTCCTAGCAGGAAAAATACATTAGGCACCCAGTTTTGCCCAAGTTTCCCCCACCCTTTGATAGACATAATTAACAGAAGCAACCTTGAATTTTTTTTCTATCTCTTACAGATTGCGAGTTACAAAACAAAGTCGGAAAATGGCCAAAATTTCGGGGGTTAATTTCACCCCCTTAGCATGAATTTGGGCAGCAAAGAAAAATCATGTTGTAATCAGGAAGAAGTCCCCTACACATTCACAAAGTGTCAGAATTTCTGGAATTTTCGAGGAAAATCTCTTGGAGAAAAACAGGTTTAAACATACAATGGTAAATCAAATTTTATGCAGCATAAAGAAACAGTCGAAAACCATTTCTTGTATATAAAAACCAAAATGTCAGAAAAAGTGGACATACAATATTTCTGCACTAACAATAAGCCATCGATACGTGCGATTTAAATGCATTTTGCGACTGTGTACGTAAATTCTTCCTACGAGCATCAATGTTGCTTGGTACACCTATGTGCCAAGAGTCGGAGGAGTGCCTTAGTTAGCCTGCAGTGTATAAATAAATAGACATCGTTTAGATTCGAATAGTTCAGGGGCACAGACTTGATCGCGAATCGACTATTTTAATTACGAGAACTGGATTCGTTATCTCGTCCGTGGAAATAAATACTGCTGCGGGAGGGGATTGAAACTCGTTGCTGGCCTTTAATTGATCTCATAACGCGACGCAGGGAGTCTGATTTATCTGATGTCGGTGTTAAGATCGTTGATCTATCGTTACAATGGATTCCAAGAAGATTGTTTTTATTGAACGGTGTAGGTGATGGGAGGAATAGTCGAGGAGAATGCTTGGATGTGCTCGAGAGCATGAGTCGATAAACTCTGCGATGAGGAATATAGTAATGCATAATTCTATTGGATAATGAATTATAATTATAATTTATATTGTTATATTCATATAATTAATATTGGAATATAGTAATGCATAATTCTATTGGATAATGTGTTTGAGTCAAGGGATACTGTTTCTGGTTAGAATGTTAGAATTCTGGATGTGTTGGACTTCCTTTGTTTATTTCGATAAGTACTCATTGCAAATGTTCACTAAGAGTTCTAAAACAGTAGGGTTAGTCGAAATATATAAGCTCCTCGAGTTAAAGAGAGATCCGTTCTCTGATGTTCCTCTGAGGTATCATATCGATGAGAGGGGTAATCAAAATGAACAGGGGGCGTGGACCACTCTATGTTATTGGAGCTACAAGATTTTGGAGACCTCTTATTGAGTTACCTTACCATGACTTTTACCCATGCAGCACACTTCGTGGCGGCAACGTTGCAGGAACGTTGCAGTAACCTTGCAGTGTTGCATGGTTGCAGCGCAATGTGGTTGTAACGTTGTTGCGACGTTGACGTGCAACATTGCACGGGGCGGACATAGAATTATTCCTGCAAAGTTGCATCAATGTTGCGCTGCAATATTGCACTGCAACGAGCCTGCAACTTTGCTGCAACGTTACGGCAACGTTTGGCAACGTTTCCACAATGTTGCTGCAACGTTGCGCCAGTATTGCGGCAACGTTTCTGCAATGTTGCCGCAACTTCCCTGCAATGTTGCTGCAATGATCCTGCAATGTTGAGCACCGTTGTTTAACCTAAAATATTTCTGTTGTTTTTAATGATACGAGGAAATGTCTAAGGAATGAAATGTTTGCTTCAAGGAGACAATTATTCTGACGGAGACGATTTTTTTCTAAAGGTTATATTTCCCGAAATTTCAAGATCATCGATGGTTTTTTTAATGGGATGACGTATTTTCATTACTGTAACGTTATAATCAATAACAATACAAATTCAGCCATGTATAAAATGTTGTCCTATTTGTCTAGCAATAATTTTTTTCCTGAGACATTTTCTCGTATCATTAAAAACAACGGAGATATTTTAAGCTTAAATATTAGGTGACTCACCCTGTATATTTTAATGTGTAGAATGACGCAGGGTGGAAGTTGTAGTGCATACCTACAGTGGCCGACAAAAAAGTTACCAGTTTTTCGAACCACCCTACGTCTATTTCTTTTTAATATCAACTTAAAACTGCAGTATGTGCCTAATATACATATTCCGAAAGAGAATTTAAAGCTATATAAAACCCAGTTACAGTTGAATTTATTTAACTAACAAACAAAAACCCTACATAACATTAAACAAGACAACACATTTTTAAAGCCAACAAAAATTTCCAACTTTTGAACATTAATAAAAAAAATAGGGGCACCTTTTGCTTTTAGGACAACCTAAGATGTTACTAAACGTGGTAACTTTTTTGTCGGCCCCAAAAATGTGTTACCCCGTTCAGTGTCATATAACACTTTTGTTTGTCAGTTAAATAAATTCAACTTTAACTGAGTTTTATACAGTTTTAAATTCTCTTAAATTCTCTAACTTTTTTGTCCGCTAGTGTGGTGTTACAAAACCCTAATGGAGTTTGTCAAAATGAGCCTTCGTTTTTGAATAATTTGAGTTTAAAGTTTTGCACGGTAGGAGTAAGGTAATTGCCCCAGTTGTCGATCAAGTCCCAGTTCTCGATCAGTTTCACAAATATTATGATAGCCATAAAAGGTGTTCAAAATAATATTAAACAACCTTTAGAAAAGAATAAATAATAAGATGGAAATTAAGCATACCTTATTATTGCTTTTTATTAGTAATTTAAAAATTTGTGTCGAACATGTTTTGCATGTTTATACAAGTATTTTATAAAAAAAATTATTTTTTGTACTGAAGTATTTAATATATATTGAATTATTAAAATTTATAAGATAAGTTAATGAGATAAATTATTTATAAATGTTTCGGAAGGATTTTGTACCCGTTTTCGTACTTTAAGGGGACCTTGCGGTCTAAAAGTCGATTTTTTTTTATTTCATTTTTCGAATGTTCAACCTTTCAGGAATACGTGTTTAAAATGATTTCCTGAAATTCGTAAAGTTCCCGAAGTTATAGGCATTTGAGTAGCGGCAAATGCATGAACAACAACCGGCCACTCGGCGCCCACGTAAAACTTTAAACGCGTTTTTCTCGAAACAGTGTTCTCAAAACGGTGGGACCTGTATCTCCAAAAGTTATTATCCGATTCGACTGAAACTTGTTTATTTTGAAGAATATACATCTGGCTAGGGGGGAAAACCAGAAAAACTGACAAAAAATTGAAAATTTATAATTTTTAAAGGCGTTGAAAGGATGAAAAATATAGGGAAAAAGTGATTTCAAACTTCAAGTGTCGTTATTTTCTAAAAAATGACATTTTTGTATTTTTTTCTGGTTTCCCGCCTACCCAGAAGTATATTCTTCAAAATAAAAAAGTTTCAGTCAAATCGGCTAATAACTTTTAGAGATACAGGTCCCACCGATTTGGATGAATTTTTTGACGCCTTGACTTTAACGACTCCCCAGTGCCGTCTGCAATGATTAATTATAAAACAAAAAATATATTTCTATTATTTAAGACATCCTTAATACAATGCAAAAAGTCCCATTAAATTATATATAGTAATTTTCCTTTAATTAATTCCTAAATATCACCTATTTTTTGTGGCTCTAGACCGGAAGGTCCCCTTAAGTTTTCTTTATAACCTCTCTTTTCTTGATCAACTACTAAGAGCAATTACTGATCAACAACTAGTTCCGACCGTAATTTAGTGATCGAAATCTGTGGCATCGACATTTTTTTCTCAATTATAATTTCCACATTTAAATATATACAGATTCTAATTTTTTACTTTGCTATTATCTATATTAATATTAAAATTAACTGCTAAAAGAAAAAAAATTAATTTTGGTCCATTTACATAAATTTTTTCATTAAGACCATTTCGACCTCCTACTAACTGATCGACAAGTGGGGCAATTACCTTATAAAATCGAATACGTTAGCGGTCTTATCAATCAGTGGTTGTAGCTGCGGCGGCAAAGTGTTCGCCTACGACTCTTACAGGTCGCCGGTTCGAATCCGCTTGGGGGAAAAAAAATTTCCTGGAGAAAAAGAAACACGGGCTTTGTACTTCTATGATTCCGCACACATTCCATATCGTCGCGTCCGTCACAGACACATATATACATATATAACCGTTATTTATAATTTTGACCCCACTGCCCGAAACGTTGCAGAAGGCGGACATAGGAATATTGCTGCAACGTTGCGCGCAACATTTCAATCTTGCACTGCAACGATCCTGCAACTTTTACATTTTCTTCCTTGGGGAATCAATCCTTCACAGTTCAGAAAGTAAAGCTTTCTCCTTCAAAAATGAATAATTCCTCTTATAGAAAGCAATATTCCTTCTTTTAGAAATCAAAACCCCCCCTTTAAAATTTAATGTCCCTTCTCCCAGTAATCAGCATCTCTCATTCAGAAGTTAACACATCTTCCTTCAGAAATTAATGCTCCTTTCAAAAGCCAACACCCCACCTTCAAAACATAATATTTCTTCCTCCACAAATCAACCCCCTTTCCTAAAAAATCACCTTCCCCCTTCAGAAACCACCCTGCCGCAGAAATCGCTGCCTTCCCATCCAGAAACCAATGCCTCCCCCTCCAGAAGTCTGCCGAAGCCTCCGGAGAAACCACGGCGAATAATTCGCAAAGAAATCGCGAGGCAGCGGCGAGTTTCTTCAGCAGCGCGCCGTACAGGCTCGTTTAATGGTTCGGAAAGCTCGAGCCTGCCCCGCGAGCCAGCTTCTTGGGAATCCTGCAACGAGGACTAGGCATTCCTGCTCGCTAACAGGATAAAGGATAAACGTGTCCTTGAGTGGGACCGGCATCCTCGGCCGGCGAGGTTGCGCCACGAAGCGGTACTGAAACGTACCGTAGGCCCGTTTTCGCCTTCCCAGACCCTCTCGGCACTGTTCGCGTTCATTTCCAATGAAAAAAGAAATCGAGTTGAGAACCACGACGGATACATTGCCCCCGAAAAATATTCGAGTCACTTCTAAAACTGCACACCAGGTTCACCGTGTAGCATTCCACATGGGCGATGAAATATGAATAAGAGAAAAATGGCACATGTGTCTTGCAGGGGCATGGAATTGCAAAACTAACGAGGGACGGATGGTACCTATAGGAAGTCCGAGTTCGAGAAGAAAAGACTGCAAGGATATTAAGATCCTACGGTGCATTAAATCACGGGTTGACAATAAATGGCTCTTTGGGTATCCAAAAATGTCTCTTTTGATATTCGAAGGAATGGAAAAATTTGCAAAGTTTCGGCCACCTAATATGAATTAATATACTGTAGTTGTGTGTTTGGCTCATCTGCGGTGGTTGCCTTTAATCCCACCAAAGAGTATGTATTTTTGTGTTATTAAATTTTAATAGCTCTTCTAAAAGTAGAGTATGTGTACTGTAGGACTTTTTGGCTCCTCTTATATCCCGAGTTGCCGGCTCCTATATTAGATGATGCAAAAGTTGATGAGATAGGCATAGCAGAGTACTTGGACCCCACTCAAGTGACCTATTTAAATAGCAACAACCTTAACCCTTGCTTGGGGGATGCATCCTGACCCATCTTAAACATTAAACAATATATATCACTACTTCTTCGAGATGTTGAGGATTTTAAATCATCTCAAGCCCAAATTCTAATATAAAACCCCATTCTGAGGTCCCCATAAATGAAATTATAGACAGAGATTGTGTTTTTCGTCCTCCCCAAGCTTCCATCCACCCAAACCCTTATCCACTTTGTTACACCCAGGACTTCAAACTATTAATATCTAACCATCTACGTCAATTACATAATACCACAATCATGCACTCTCCCCCGTACAAACTACAGCCGTTAAAAACTCAAAATGTCCCACCAAAAAAGTCCCTCAAACGCAGAGTACATATGTACAGTCCGGAACGTTGAGTGAAGCATCGACTGCGCATGACCGCCCTCCCTGGAGCGAAGGTGTCGCGCGAGAGTATCGGTCCCATCGCTAGGAGCTTGGGGAGGGGCGGAGCGGGGCCCGCGCGAGCAAGCGGAACGTGTCCTTGACTGCACAAGTCCGCTATGTCCTACACACCCACCTACTGGACACCGTGAGCGGACCAGAGAGGAGAACTCGCCTCACCTCTCCTCTTGACCGTCGCCATTGGGATCCGTACGCGTCCAGCCAGCCCGATCGAAAAGGAACGAGCGGAGAACGAGAAACAGCCGGGCCAGGGAGGACGGGAGGGAAAGGGAGAGGGACGAGCAGGCCAGGAGAGAACGCGCAGGCCGAACGGGCTACGGGGATCTTAACGAGCCGAGGTATACGTATACCCCGGATAGCAGCGCACTCGCTCGCACCGACCTTCCTGATCCCGTTTTCTTCCCCTCGAAAGTCCTTGCTCGAATCTCGGTTAAATAGCCTCCACTCGGACGATCCAACCTCGGGCGAGATATCGGGCCATTTGGCGATAGCTGCTTTAGTGGCGGAGCTGTAACAATTTGTTAGGGGGGAGGGGATGGTGAATGGAGGGGAGTGGTGGGTAGAAGAATTTTTAAACTGTGGATGGTAAGGAAAATAAGATGATTTCATTGGGAAGAATTGATTGCTTCGAGGGTTGGCAGAATAGGTCAGAAGTTGGGAAGTTGATCACCACTGTGGGTGTACAGAGGAGTGGTGGGATTTCAATATGTATTATAGAGCGGAGGATTTAGATACCAGAATCTGGAATTCTGAAGCTGGAACTCTGTTTTTTTTATATATAGAATTGATGCTGTGCAGTGGAGGGGTTAGGTTGCTCCGCCCACTTTGGCCCCCAACGTTTAGACGTGCGGTATGAAGCCCTTTTTAAGGCTTGGTGTGCATGTAGATTTACCTGTTTGCTGTCACTGATCGATTGTGTGATTGTAATTTTATTAGAGAGAAGGATTAAGCGTAAGTATCTCTGGTGAGTTACTAAATTCAGGTGGGTTGCTCCGCCCACTTTGGCCCCCTGCGTTTGGGCCTGCGGTATGGAGCCTTTTTAAGGCTTGATGTGCCTGTAGATTTACAGAGTGATTGTTATTCCATTACAGAGAAGGATTAAGCGTAAGTGTCTCTGGTGAATTGATAAATTGGACTCGAAATAATCAATTCTGATGTGCAGATGTGTCTGAGCAACTGAGCATTCCTGGATGGAAGAGAGTTTTTTCGGGAAGGAGTTTATAGGACGCCCCATGAAGACAGAGGATGAAAATGGTAGAGTGGAGGCGACCTTGTTCACCGTGAATTTCTTTCGTTTTAGTAGCTCGAAGCGTAAGAGTCGTTTTCAGAGAAAGGAACGATACGCGTTCTTGTCTGCTGGAGATGATAGAAGTCGGGGTTTGCGGTTCGGTGAGCTGGAACTGAGGTAAAATAAGAGATTCGTTTTGCGAAGCTTCATTGTAGGTGGTTGGGTTTCAAGTGAAGATGCCTGAGTTAATGGAAGATTTAATCGATTGGCAACGAGATTTATACTGTTTGCCCTGTGAATAAATTTGGCTAGTAACTCCGTGGTCAATAAGCACGGCCATTTATTTTATCTTTTTTATTTCAATTATTTAATGTCACACCCCCCTCCGTCATTTATTGCTTAGGTATGAAAGTAGTGACTTAATTGATTTATCAACTGGATATTTTGAGAATAAAGAAGGTTTTGAATTATGTAATTCATTTTCAACGAAAGTTGGACATACCTACACTGATTGGCTTCTGAGCCCTCCATGTATACATACAGTGTTTCTCTTTCGATATTTAACTAGATCCTGTCAGATCAAACGAAATATTCAAAAAACTTGTCAATCATTTTTTCTTTTTGAGAAAATTAAAAATTCACATTTCACTTTAAATCACTACCATCTATTGAAAGACTACATATTCAATGTTTTCTTTCAATATTGAACTAGTTCCTCTCAGATCAAACCAAATATCCAAAAACTTTACGAATCATTTCCCAAAGAAAATTCATAAATCATATTTCACTTTAAATCACTGGCATCTATTGAAAGACTATAATATTTATACAAATTTTTTTTTCAATATTGAACAAATTTCTCAAATCAAACGAGATATCAAAAAATTACCAATCATTTTCCAAGAGAATTTAAAAATTAACTTTCCATCCACAGAAATTCGAGTTCATGGTCGTCGCTTGGATAACACTTTAAATCACTAGCGTCTTCCTTGAATCGCGACACTGGTGCCACGACTATCATACTAATTCGATCCCCGACCGGAAATAAAACTTGAACGGAAATCAGTCCGTCGTTTCGTCATCGAAGAGGAAGTACGAATACATAATCGAGTTCCTCTTAATCGAAGTTATCAGCTGGGTAATTTACACCTCTCAAGGTGGCTTGCTAGAAAATATTGGTATTACACGATTATTGCAGATAATCATCCTTATTTAGTTAACATATTTCTGGAAATAATGGTAAATAGTAGGTCCATTAAAAGGCAACGAAATCGATGGTAAAAGAAGATAGATGGCCACGTGGGTTACGCAACCACTAATCCACCGAGCGTAACGACAATGTTCGCGTGCACTTGATCGCATGCGACACAATTTTCGCAATAAAAATCGCTGTTAAATATGGATGAGCCGATTATTTCATCAGGATTGCGGTTCACGCGCGACACACTTGTGATTCATCCGCTCGACCGTCCAGCGTTCGAATTCTTTTCGTATCTTAATGGGCATCGATCGATCGAACCTATTTGCCACCCAGTATGTTTGGTCACACATGAAGTTTAATTGAATCGGTATATCTAATGTCCCTGGGCTACGGACGTGCCTTAGGGTCCTAGAAGAATCTCCGAAGAAAAGTAGGAGAACGTGGGCCACTAAGGATCTATAATTATCTTTGATCTACCGTAGTCTTCGTCACACAGTATAGTTTCGTCACCTTTGAAATTTAATTTAGAATCAGTCGACTGTGGATACATGAAGTTTTCTTGAATAAAGCTTTAAAAAAAAAAATCAGAAACCAAGGTAGATGTCCCCATTATCAACCACGTCCCCATTAGTGACCAATTATTAATTTATTATTGTTTATCGCAACACAGAAAGCGAAATATCACCCAGAAAGATCAGAAATTGTAATTAGGGGTATTTCATTTATTGGTTCGCCGAGTTAATTGAAGCAATATGTAAAATAAAATCTGGAGAACCCATAAAGGAAAGTGACAGAGATTTATTTACAGAAACAAAACGAGAAAGAGGAGAAAAAGAGAATAATAGTTGTAGCTGCAGAAGAGCGAAAGAAAAAGATTGAAGAAGAAAAGAAACGGAAATTATAAGGAAATAATAGAAAACATGAAAGATTATCTTAAATAGATTATAAATTGTTTAATTTGCATAAAATTTTAACAAAAACAGTTTGCTATACTCATGAACACAAATTTAATAAACAAAGTGATGCATTTACATTGGTGGAAACTGCTGGTCAATACCCATACAGCACACTACGTTGCAGAAAGGTTGCAGAAAGGTTGCAGTTACGTTGCGGTGCAACATTGTAACATTGCAGGTAATATTTCTGAGATGTTGCAGAAATCTTCCTGTGTCCGCCCCTGTGCAACATTGCATGAAATATTTCTGCAGTGTTTCCGAGATGTTATAGGCAATTCTCCCGCAACGTTTCGGAGATTTTACAGCAACTTTCTCGCAACGTTTCGGAAATTTTACAGCAACTTCCTCGCAACGTTTCTGAGATTTTATAGCAATTGTCCCGCAACGCTTCGGAGATTTTACAGCAACTTTCTCGCAACGTTTCGGAGATTTTACATGAGGCCCACCTTATATTGCACGGAATACGTCAACGCGTATTTTTGACATCTTATACTTCCAGTTATAAACCGGACAAGACCCATAGTTTACATAAAGCATACAATCAATTGAGCTTACATTGTCTGCTACTTATTGCACTAAATTATCATAAATTATATTATGTTACACAAAGCGTAACCTAATATACACTGTATATTGGGTATACTACGATATTATACTAAATCGATATTATAACAGTTTTTGAGCCCTGGATACTGCGGGACCATTGTCGTAAAATCTCCGAAACGTTGCGAGAAAGTTGCTGTAAAATCTCCGAAACGTTGCGGGACAATTGCTATAATATCTCAGAAACGTTGCGAGAAAGTTGCTGTAAAATCTCCGAAACGTTGCGGGACAATTGCTATAAAATCTCAGAAACGTTGCGAGAAAGTTGCTGTAAAATCTCCGAAACGTTGCGGGACAATTGCTATAAAATCTCAGAAACGTTGCGAGAAAGTTGCTGTAAAATCTCCGAAACGTTGCGGGACAATTGCTATAAAATCTCAGAAACGTTGCGAGAAAGTTGCTGTAAAATCTCCGAAACGTTGCGTGACCATTGCCGAAACGTTGCAGGAGTAATATTGCACCGCAACATTGCTGAAATGTTGCAGGAATCTTCCTATGTCCGCCCCTGTGCAACATTGCACCGCAACGTAACTGCAACCTTTCTGCAACCTTTCTCCAACGGAGTATGCTGTATGGGTAATGGGGACGTGAGACGGTCAATAGATGGTACAAGTTGGTCAATAAAGGTTGACATCAGGTCCAATATAATTTTCACCATAATTTTTGTGTAAATAGTCAAATATCACTCTAAAACTAATTTGCTTAAGAAACTAGAGACTTCAAAAAATACAACGATCGATACTTTACTCAAACATTGTCGTATATTAGTAAAAAAATGACTATTTCGAACCAGTCACAATCTTAAACGGTCGCTAATGGGGACATTTACCTTATTTAATTCCTGAGAAATTTAAGTCAACCCTGTGTACACAATCTTACTCAACTATGGACACGAAAATTGAAGCATCCTTGAAAGAAAAACACTAAAACCTACTTCGTCACATTTCTATGCCACCCAGTACATCTCATGACCCATGAAATTAAATTCAATCCTGTATACACAATCTTACTCAACTATGGACATAAGTAGAAGTATCCATAAAAGAAGCTTAGAAAAAAAAATCAGGATAACCCAGTTCACCAATAGCCATTGATCAATTACCTATACTTCTATGCCACCCAATACATCCCATCATCCACAAAATCGAATTCAACCAGTGCACCTCAAACAACCCTTAAAACCATCTAAAAAAAAAAAAGAGAACGACAACCACATTCATCCATCTCCCAAGAAATTTTGAAAACTACATACATACTTACATATATGTATATATATGTATACCTGTAGGTCTAGAAAGAACTACCCACGGAAGTTTGAATGGAAGCAAAGAATGGAGAGATTGGACGGGAACGTCATCGCTAAAAGCGAGCAGAAAGAGTTACTGCATCGTTGGGAACGAGGAATAATCATCGTCCGTCTGTAATTAGCGGTCGTGGAGTTTGCTAGCCGCGACGTGACGGTCGGAGCGGTTCTAGAGGAGGGAAAGCTGGGTGAGGAAGACAGAGGAACGGAGGGAGAAAGAGGAAGGAGGGCGAGAAGGAGAGAGGGCCACTGTCACTGCCAGGGCTACGGTGAGGTAATATCAGATTCCATGCCACGAGGCGCTACGCCGCCATCTTGGTGTACGCTGTTCTCCAAGAGAACGCGACGCCGCTTCGTCGGTTCTTCCACCCAGATTCCTTTCGATTCGTTCACCGCGCCTCCAATTACACAATTCGCAGTGTTTTCCCGCGCGGCTTCGTTATTTTCTGCTGCTCTTCGCATTTAGATCTGTTTTGGGCCGTTTGGAAATTTGGGTACCGTAAGGTTAGGTGATTTTGCAGGGCAGGCTGAGGAAAGGGCTCAGGATTTATTTGAGAGAGCGGCGACTGAAAGCTGAAGATAGATATTTTAAGTTAATTACTGTTAGTTCCACTAGCTTTTGATTCGAAAATGGTACTTTTGTGGTGGTACTGTTTTTGTAGAAATATTCATGGAGCAGTTGTAAAGGTATGTAGTAAGGTGAATGTCCCCATTAACGACCGTTTAAGAGTGTGACTGGTTCGAAATAATAATTTTTTTACTAATATACAACAGTGTTTGAGTAAAGTATGGGTCATTGTATTTTTTTTAAGTCTCTAGTTTCTTAAGGGGGGACGCCTACCTAGAGCGGTCGAAACAATGCGCTGCTTTGGGTTTTTTTTCTAGAAAAACCGTTACACTTTTATTAATAACTATTCGTCTATTGTTAAGAGTACATCTAAAGGACAGTTCAGTATTTTTTGCGTTAAAGAATATTAAAAGATTTGAGAGTTATAAGCGATGACCGAGATGTCCTTTTTTTTTTGCGGTGACCATCGTAGCTCGTAGCAGAATCATCCGAAATGAAAAATTCGAAAGGCTTTAGATAGAGTATGAAATTATCTAGGCGCTATCGGAGGGATTTCTTTTTCTTCTTCTTAGTTTTTTTTCTACGAGCCAAGAAAGGAACTACTTTTTTGTTGAAAATCGATGGTTCAACTTTGCAGCGCCGCCATTTTGTCTCATAATAATTTTTCCAAAATCGGGCCCGATAGCGCCTAGATAATTTCAACCTTTATTGACCAACTTGTACCATCTATTAACCGTCTCACGTCCCCATTATTGACCAGCAGTGTTTATGAGTACAACAAACTATTTTTATTAACATTTTATGAAAATTAAACAATTTATAATCTGTTTAAGATAATCTTTTATGTTTTCTATTATTTCCTAATAATTTCCGTTTCTTTTCTTCTTCAATCTTTTTCTTTCGCTCTTCTGCAGCTAAAACTATTATTCTCTTTTCCTCCTCTTTCCCGTTTTGTTTCTGTAAAGAAATCTCTGCCCCTTTCCTTTATGGGTTCTCCAGATTTTATTTTACATATTGCTTTAATTAACTCGGTTTCCGTATGTTTCGCGCGCTTCTGCTCGTTTTCCTTTGTTTTCACCATTGTTATTTTCTGAAGAAAATATATTTATGTTAGTACCTTTTCTACTCAATTGTGAGTACAAATCAAATGTACTCAAAATTGAATAATTAAAAAATTGCTTAAGTACTTTAGTTAGGTCGAACAACACCACTTGTAAAATGTCCGAAAACTGGTACAGACCGGTGTTTGACGGTACCTATTTCCGACCACGATTTTCTGCTACAATAACGAAAGAAAATGAATATTTTCTTTTTATTTTATAATTCTGTATATATTTCTAGTTAATTTGAGTAAGCTACTGCATGGATCCATGTATTTTTATTGTAAAATTTTCGAGTTTAATGATATCTGTAGTATAACCTCACGTTATTAGAATCTGTCAACTTTCATGTCAACGACCAAGTCCTAATTTACATGTGAATTTACTTAAAGATGAATGTACGGCTACATAAATAACAGATATGATTTCGGCGCACTGGTTCGGTCACTTTAAAACATTAACAATCAAGCTAATTTGCAATTAATTCAATATTTATATAAATTTCCAACGTTTCGGTCTTAATTTAGACCATTATCAAGGAAAGATTCAATATAAAGAAACGAATACTGCGGGAGCTATTGAAAATAATAAGTCGTAACGCTCGAAAACGAACGTGCGACACGCGAGTCGGTTGGAAGAGGACTGAGGTAAATAGTAGGCAACCCCAAAACATCCGGAAGGTGAAAAGAGATCATATAAATTCAAATTTCCAAACAGTACTGTCTAAGAGGAAAACCAAACATTCTTGCTCATATGTCATATTTTATGAACATTTATAGGAGTTCGAGAGCAACAAAACAACTACATAACATTCCAAGATACGTAAGAAACAAGTAAGATCACAGAAATTAATTCGAGAACTACGTCATAAGGCATTACTTCTTCAGTAATGTTGCGTAATATTCTTGTATTTTAGGTGTTTCATACCTAAGGTTAACGCTAGGCTGTTTAATCATGTGTAGTGTCTCTAAAAGAATTCTCCGATTTAAATTCATTTCTTTATATACAACTTTAGCATTGTCAAAGTCAAACCTATGATCGTACTCCAATGAATGTTTGGTTAAAGCAGTATGTTGTAAGGGAGATAAGAAGATATTTCTTTTGTGTTCATAAATACGCCCTTCAAGATATCTGGAGGTTTGACCAATATAAACCTGATGCAAGGAATTGAGTATACAATGTTTGAAGCTTTTGACAAAGGTATTTTATCCTTGATTAAAGGGAACAAGTGCTTAGCATAAAGCGATATGAATCTTTCCTTGATAATGGTCTAAATTAAGACCGAAACGTTGGAAATTTATATAAATATTGAATTAATTGCAAAATAGCTTGATTGTTAATGTTTTAAAGTGACCGAGCCAGTGCGCCGAAATCATATCTATTAATAATTCCGGTCGAAATTAAACTTACAAATAACTTTTAAAATACATAAATAACGTATGAACCAATAAACGAAATACCTCTAATTACAATTTCTGATCATTCTGGGTGATATTTCGCTTTCCGTGTTGCAATAAACAATAATAAATTAATAATATTGGTCACTAATGGAGACGCGGTCGATAATGGGGACATTTACCTTAGGCACTTATTTTACCTTCGATTTTAATTTAAAGGTATAATTTGGAATTTAAGGTGAAAATGTATTATTAAAGTTAAAATTAATTCTCTCACTTTTAAAGTACCTGCCATCACATATACTTGAATTAAAAGTACAGACAATCAGAAATAGATTTAAATACTTCCATCTTTTCCTTTTATACAGCACCCGATCTCCCTTGTCCATCTAATACCATTATTACACACGATTATACACGGTGAACCACGCACAACTCGATCACCTTGACTATCTCCAGCGAACCAATTCAAATTTCTCTGGGCTACTGCTTCTAGAAATTACAATACATCCTTCTCGGGTTTAACTATACCGAGTCACTATCTGTTTCTAAAAGAATATCCATCAAAGATGAATTCATCAAACGTCAAGAAATATTCTCAAGCTCCAAGTCCACCTCGATCAATCGACCCAATACTATATAATACTAACTCTCAGAGATTACTGGACCGATTTCAATGAAATTTTGCACGAATATTCTCAAGCCTGTAATCTACTACTTGCCAAAGCCGATACTTCGATTTGTGTCTTGTTTTATTTTTTATTAACAAAAGGAGATAGTAACTTAGGTCGAAAACCACATGCTTGATTTTGAGTAGCTGCCATTTATCAAGAAATAAATTTTTTCAAAATCGTTTTCGACTCAGTAGTACTAGATTATAGTCTTAAGAATATTCGTGCAAAATTGTATTCAAATCGGTCCGGTAATCTCTGAGATATGTTGGGTACCACAAATACTGTAACAATATGAAGTGGGAAGCCTTGAGAGAAAGGTCTGATATAGGATCATTTCTTAAGATAAGTAGGGTAAACCAACCAGTAATTGACCGATGATTATAAATTTAAAAATATTATATGTTTATAAATGAAGTGTGGTTGCACCTTTAATATCCCAAATTTTAATTACGCGTATTAAGCAAACATTAATAAGTACAATTCTTATTAAAAGTATGCGGTCATTTACTGGGCTTCTACACGTTTTGCATTTTGTAATCTTTTTTCTTTTTTAATTACGATAAGAATAAGTAATTATTTTTATAGAAATTTCAGGAAAAATAAATTTTTAAATGCAATTTCAAGAGTTGTTTTGTTGTTATACATAAATATATTCAAGTATTACCTAATCTCAAAGGTCCATAAATTCAACAAATCGGTCATTCACTGGTTGGTTTACCCTATCCAATTTCTTTTTGAACAGAATGCAGTTCACTTTATCCTAAAAAAAAAGAAGGTGTACGTCTTGTTTTTTAAATATAACGGTTTTTTATATTTAACCCTATCAAAAGTATCTAACCCCTTAAGTCCTCCACCCCTACATCTACTCAACAGAAGTTAAATGGCGGTGCAATTCGAAAATCACCACCGCACAGAAAATACACCGATGAAACAGACAGAGGATCTACGTGAATGAATCCAATTCACAGGCACAAACCGATCGCCACCACCGGTTCGAAAACTCGTTACCAAGCCATGCATATTTACGACTCCGAAAATTGAATATTTATAACTCGTCTCGCCTAGCGCTTTTTCAGCTTAATAACAGGGAGCATATCAGAGACTCGTCACGTCGGAGGAACGCTGATGTAATTCTAATTTATTTCGTACTTACCGCGGGGCAGGAATAAATGTCAATTGCTGCTGGCTCGGCGCGGAATATTTTCGAGGAAAGATCAAACGCTAATCGGCGATAGAAAACAGCCGTTAATGAATTTTTACGCGGAGCAGCGGTGCGCATAAATTCCGAATCGGACACGAGCGTGGATCAAAAGCTCCAAAGATGGTAAGCAGAACGAGCACCAGTCCGCGTGCCCATTAAATCGACTCCAACGCCGGGCGAACATCGGCGAACGGCCGTTTTTAAGCGTAATTCATCGCTGGCCCCGTGATTTCGTGTGCTTCGCGAGAGGCGCACAGTTGGGTGGCTGCGAACGAACGGCAGATATTTCGTGGACGATTATGGTAGCTTGTCGAAGTGGAAATTCAAATGGAATATGGCCATTTCTGTCACTGACTCGATTGACCTTTACAGGCCGGGGTACTTAAGCTTCTGTGAAGTGTGAGTCAGGGTTAATGGTTGCAAAAAGGAAAAACAGTAAACGCTATTTAATGACACGTCGTTTGCAAGTAGCAATTTCGAAGGTGCCATAGGCGCCAATGAGAGCGAGTGCTTCAAGGTGTCGTGAATCAAAAGGGAAATGGATTCTGAACTGGGGAGTACAGGAAATGATGAAAACCCTGGGAATGCATGGAATGTTACAAGCGAACGCTGCCCGGCCGAAAATTCTGATTTCTATGAAGGGCAATTTTTTTCTGCAGAACTTCACTCTGAACGGATGAAATCATCCCTTAAGGGGGAATCATATGTTTTGGGACTAAAAACATAGCATCGGATATTTTTTTTTTAAGAAACTAGCGATTCGATTCAACTGAAATTTGGGCCATGGTTTAAAGAAAATTATTTATTTCAATTATTAGATGTATTATATTAAGAGGGACAAATTTTATTAGAGTTATTAATATTCTTAAATTTATGTATCTAATTGATTTTCTTATTAAATTAAATCAGTAGTTGAATGGAAATATAGAAATTTTAATTAAAATTCTTATTATAATTAAAATATTCATATTAATTGATGGATAATATAATAATCCTAAAAATAAAATTGTTCTTCTGATAAATGAAACAATGAAATAGATGATTCTAGAATTATATCATTTTGATATAATAATTATTCTAATGAATGAAATAGTTGAGATTTCTAATGTTATTCATAAAAATATTTCAGTTTTATGCATTGTTTGAAAAAATGGCAGGTTTCTTTTATTATTTTTTTTAATAAATGCAGGAGTTATGAATACTCAGAATACCGATAAGTTATATATTTTTCAATTCAAGAATTTTCAAGAAAATTCAAGAATTTTGATAGCAAATATTAAGGTTTGATTTGAAAACTCACCACTCTCCTCAACAGATTTTTGTTTAATTCTGGTTCGTCAAATTGGATCTACATATGTATAAAATTAAACGCATTTTCAATTCTCTGTTTCAGATTACCTGGAAGATAAATATTTACGCGGCGTGTTGCCTATATTCATTCAAAAAGAATTAAAAAGAAACTGCAACTTCTTCAAAGATGCATAAAAACGTGCTTCAAATTTCAGACGAATCGAATCGCTAGTTTCTTAAAAAAAATCCAATATTTTACTATTTCGTTTAGCCCCGAAAATAGAGATGGGCAAAATTGTTATTCAAATAAAATTTCGAATAACGAATACAAATTTAAAAAGTTATTCGTTATTCGTTCGTTATCCCGAGTTAACTTTATTCGACATGTCACAAATAATTTTTTAACTTTTATTCGTTATTAGAAATTTTATAAAAATAAAAATTTTGCCCATCTCTGCTTAAAGTTACCGTGTATTCTAATATAATATTATAACGCTAGAGCAACTTTAAAAATAAAATAAAATATATATAAAAAAATTTTATGTTAAACGATTTTATTAAAAATGCACCAAAAAGTAAAAAGCACGCCTGCAAAGTTTCAAGACAATTGGATAGTTGTAAGTGGGTTAAATTTGAGTTGCCAGATTTGAACCATACATACAAACATACATCAAACAAACAAACAGAGGATCGAAGCTGTATAAAATCGTTTAAAAATCATATATGAAATATTACTATTTTGGTTTTTTGTTTTGAATTGAATAATTTTAATGAATGGGTTTTTTTCTATTATTTAGTTTTTTCTGTTTGTGATAGAGTTTTGGGAATATCTATTATGATTAATATGATTTTTTATATAAATAATCAGAATGTTAGAATAATTAGTCTAATATGATAGTTGTTTTTATGTTTTTGATTGGGTTAATTTTTTTTTTTTTAATTTTCCTTATTATTTTTTGAGAAACTTTTTTTGTCTATTGTTTTTTTTATGTTATTACAGTGTGAAGGTTTAATTGATTGATATTTTATTGGTTATAATTTAGGTTTAAATTTATATTCTTATTATTTGGTTTTATTGTTTTTTTTTTATAATGGGCATTATTTTTAAGGTGATTGATGGGAGTGAAAATTTTTGTATTATTTTGAATTTATTTTTGTCTTTCGTTTTGTATTTGACTTTTGTTTCTATAAGGTTTTTAATGTTTTATTTTTTCTTTAAATTAGATTAATTATTGTTTATATTATTATTTTAAAGTGAGGTTTAGGATTAATACGTTTAATTTCTGGATATTATTTTATGGTTTATACTTTATTTTTTTCTTTTCTTCGAAAAGTTTCTCAAAAATCGTCAAAAAACCAAAAAAAAAATTTCATTGCCGTTGAGCGACCTTTAATCCTTAATATATTTTAATAAAATTTCAGACGAAATTCTTTTAAACTATTTGGAAGCTTCTGAGAGGGTCAGAAGAAATTTTTAAAAAATTTAATTTTTTACCATACATATAAGAACCACCCTTATACATGAGTTTCTTATGCTAAACGTAATTTCCACAGAAAAAGGAACTCGCCTCCTCAGGGCCTCGTAAGCTAATAAAATGAAATTTCAGTTAAAATGAAATAATATCTCTGATTCAGCATCAAATCCAAGTACCGTTTCCTACGAAAACAAATTTTCCCTTCAACTTTCCTCTGAAATCATAAAACGGAGTACCTAATGGCCCCCTTTTCCGCAGCCCTTCCTTTCTTCCCAGCGTCAAGAGAATTTAATATGATTCTGCCCAGAAGCAGAAAAACCGTGCACGCCATTATATCAAAAGGTGCTGGAATTCCCCTGCACTGCAGCAACGAATGGTAAAAAGTTTTTCGGTTTTCCACTGGGCTGCTGAATTTTCTTATCCCGAAGCTTTAGCCTCGTCGGCAGAAGCCCGCCACGAAACCAGCTTGGGATTCAAGGAACCGAGGAGCTGGGAAGCCTGAAAAGAGAGGTGGAGGGGAGGGCAGAGAGGCTCGTAGGGGGCCGTGAATTAGGAACGAGGAAACGCGGCGGTCGTTGTTTAGCCGGCGGAGGGCGATGACATTTGTCCGAAACGAGGTTCCACGTTACACACGCAGCTTGTTCGTCCGCGGGCAACGAGCTCGTAGCCTTCGCTAGACTCCCTAGACGTATCCTCGTCTGGCCGGGTCGGTGGGGAGCCGTCGACGGTGTGAAAGAAACAGAGAGAAATGGTGGGGTGGGGGGGGGGGGGGGATGGCAGCGGAGGCTTCTCGGAGGAAAGGAGATGGGACTGGATTTCTTTAGGCAGCGGAGTAGAGACGACGCAGAAGGTGGCGCGAGGGGGGGGGGGATCGAAGAAGAAAGAGTTGAAGGAAAGAGGGGAGCGAGGGAGACGTCGCGGAGCAGGACGTTCACCTTTCCTCCGCGGGCTCGCGAGGAGAGCTGGTTAACTGGCTGCGGCCGCCATTACACAATCGCCGAGGAGCGGCCGCGGCCGCCATCTTGGTACCGGTCGGCAGCGTCAATCCACGGTTCAAGATCTTCCACGGTGAAGGTCCCGTCAGCTCCATAGACGGCGCTGGAATGTCTCTTTCGTTTCACGGATTTCCAGCCGGCGATCGCGGTTAGATAACGCCCCCGTAACGATAACATCCGCCCGTCCGGCGACTTCCTTTCGGCTTTCTCACCGTTAGGGTTCCCTCGCGTCAAATGCTCTTCGTGTTCGAGGTTGGCCGGGATATAGTTGATACAGTCACAGTCTTTGTGGGAGGAGGCCCGCTGGGACTTTTGAATTGGTTAAATAGTAATACCTAAGTCCGTTGTACATCGTGAAAACACCGAGGTGAAGATCGTGAAACTCCAGAGAATTATAATAATAATAATACGTCCTTATTACATTGCCACCTGCATACAATTAATGAAAAATAGAGGAGAGAGATAATTGAGGTTCGTCGTGATTTATGGAATTATACATATATGTTGTTAGGGTGGTCCTTATTTTTCGACTTTAAAATATATATTGTCTGACCCTCTTAAAATTTTCAATTTGACAAAGAAAAATTTTTTTCCGTGTTTTTTATTTGTATATTTTGATATATAAAGGTCGCTCAAGGACTTTATATTTCGCATGTAGGGGAGACCGGGGCAAAATCGGGACGTAAAGAATGAAATCTCATAACTTTGACATTATTAAGTAAAAAACAAATTGCAATTGGGATTCATTAGAATAAACTCTTTTTTAAATAATAGTACATATCCAATTTGTTTAATGGAAGGAAAAATACGAAAAATAATGATTTAAAATATGATCCGTTTTTAAACTAGGTAAAACCGGGTACCATACTAGATACTGGCCCTAGCAACTATAACAACGAAACTCATCCAATTCTCCAGTCCCCCAACCAGTTAGAACAAGCTATAAAGGAAAAAAAAATTTTTTTTTTAAATTTATACCAAAATAGTAATATTTCATTGCCGTTGAGCGACCTTTAATCCTTAATATATTTTAATAAAATTTTAGACGAAATTATTTTAAACTATTTGGAAGCTTCTGAGAGGGTCAGAAGAAATTTTAAAAAAAATTAATTTTTTACCATACGTATAAGGACCACTTTAATACATATGTATATCTAACTATATAATAATCATTACTTTATGTTGAATATTTTCTACTCTATTTGTTATTGATACTAACAAATTAATTTGTTCTGAACAAAAGGTTAAGCGTATAATAGTAGGTGCCTAAAAGATCAAGCTACAATATCCAATTGTCATTTGCGTTCAAATTATTACCAAATATGAAATATAACGTAAAATGTCTTAAGTGGTACGATATAGGCAACCCTCCCCTATCATAGCAATTGGGCCAAGTTATGCGAAGACCCACCAGCCCGCAAAATGGCAACAAATTAGTTAAACACAGTATAGATCCCATAATTCTGTGTGTTTATTTTGCAAAAAATTACCAAGCCATAGTTCCAATTTAGGCTTCATTAAGTTCTTTAAAAAAACTACAGAAAACTCAAAATAATATTAATTACTATTAAATAACCCATTGAAAAGCATTGCAAAAGAATAACAAGAAATAGAATATTCCCAATAGAAATAAAGCTACTTTTCTTTAACAATTACAATCTTCAAATTAAATATACTCAATTTCAGATCGTTGAGGGTTTGCAGGTTTCTGCATAACTTGGCCCATTTATTTTTTAGCTTGTCGTTCAGCGGAGGCTTAACCTTCGGAAGACGAATGGTGGATATGGTCGCGTGAGACGAATACAGGGTCAGTTTGACCCATAGCAACATTTCTATAGTACACTGGTTTCACAAAAAAATTGAATATAAAATTAATTAAATATGTGTATCTCCTGTATGATTTTTACAAATAATGTTACTGCAATTTAGGCATCATATGCTATATTTTGCCATTGCCAACACAAATATAACATCGTGATAGACTTTGTCAGAGTCGGATCAAAATGACCCTGCATTAGTTGTACGAGGGCTAAAACCTGGATCTGGGTTAAAGAGGTATTCAGGCGTTCCGTCACTGGATACTAAACTCTCGGCGTATCTTTTCTTCGTCCATGCGAATACTGAACAAAGTTACTATCAACCTCCAAATAAATAACTTCGAGCAACGAAATGGCACTTTTTAATCCACCGTCGCCGAACCCTCGAGCAACCACTCTCAGCGATTCATGTTCCGCCCCCTCCCCCCCTCTCCCCCCCCCCCCCCACCCCCCCCCCACCCAAACCGAGGAAAGTTCGTCGACTTCGGTATCACATAAATTTCGGTAGCAGGTTTCCGTTTCGTAATCCCGCCACGTGACTTCAACGCATGGTTCGTAACGCTTCCCAGAGAGACGCGTGCGCGCGCGTAAGTACGTGGGCATGTCGAGCGTATCGCGCGCACCTTCTATCCACGCGTTCGAATCTCCCACGATCGGAGTTCAGCTTGCGAGAAAACGTTCTCAACCCGAAAATTCTGATTTTTATGAAACTTCCAGGGAATGCAGAGCGCCTTAAATTACGTAAGGCTTTTTGGGGGGGGGGTCGCGAGTTTCTTACTTTTTCTTACTAGGGGGAGGGGGGAGTCAGGTAGCGTCTTACGTAATATTTTTTTCCCTAATTTTTAATAAATACAAATTCCATCATTAATGTTCCAGAATAGTTGTTTCAGTTTAAATTTCCCGAAATCGAGTTAAATGAATTATTTAAACCTTTAAATCAATTTTAATAACTGAAAAAATTCAATGTAAAAAATATTATGTAAGAAGGGGGTTGCAATATAAAATCTTACGAATTTTTATACTGGGGGAGGGAGGGGGTAAGAAATCGCCAAAATTATCCTTACGTAATTTATGGACCCCCTAAGAGCAATTTTCTTTTTATGCGGAAATTACTTTTAGTATTATTATTAGTATTACAAGTATTACTATAGCTTTATTTTCCTTTCGGTAGTGTGATAGAGCATAAGAAACTGAAGAATTTTTATATTAAAATATATCTTTCACCGTTACAAAGTTATATTAAGAGAAAAAATGGCGAGAAATTTAAGGGCTGATTTCACCCCCTCAGAGTGAATTTTCGCAGAAGAAGAACTTGGTAAGTACATGTATACTCCAATACGCTCTACATTCGTACAAAGTTTCATTGAAATCAGAATCATCGAGTTTTGTGAAATATTTATTTTTCTATTGGTAGAGCGATGGAGCACAAAAGCTGAATAATTTTTTTGTATTTGAAGCTTTGCTCTATCTCGCAACGTTACAAAGTTATATTAAAAAAAGGAAAAATCGCGATAATTTTAAGGGCTGATTTCACCCCTTCAAAGTGAATTTCGGTAATGCAGGCATTCGGGGTTTGGAAACGGTTCATGGTGCGATTGGCACGCAGGTGGCGCCCCGTTGGTGTCGATTATGGGAATAGAAAAAAGTTACTAAGATTTCGTTACTAAACATTGTAATGCTAATATTTTTCTTTAATTACGAATTTTAATATCGGTAGTAGGTATCCCCACACGGTATTTATGCAGTTCGCAAAAGAGTCACATCGGGGAGTCGACGTTGGGGGAATTGGTAACGCGCCTGACCAGTAGGTACCTGCGCGCGAGGCCCCGGAGATATCCTGGGTTCGAATCCCATCACCCGCGACTCTTTTTTTTTCGCCTACAATGCAGAAGAAAAATTTCTCTGCATTCGCACAAAGTTGGCACCTAACGTTTCCTAATTAATCCCGCCATGTGATCATTGTTATTGTTCCTCCAGTGCGCGAACAATTGCACCGCCTGCCAATAAACTGGGTTGCGCATAGAGTATAGAGGGAAACGGAGTCCCATTCCGTTTCGTCGGCAGGAAGCCGCGAGTCGTGGTGAGCAAAAACCGATAAAAATCGTGGAGCGATAAGAAGGCGCACGTGGGAGACACGGCGGGCCTCATATCCCTCTGGGAGTCGGCTGGAATGAAGTATTGCGATTTAACGACACCGTGGATCGAAAGACCACCCAGGGAACCCGTTCTCGCGAAAGCAGCGCGCCGGTAGCTTAAAAGCAGAACCATGTTTGCTCCGCGGCGCACACCGTTTCGGTCGAGCTCTATCGTCGACTATGAGACGCGCTTCGGTGAGCCGGGGGGACGATTATTCTCGTCCGCAGACGGGCGATTCATCCCTTCTTAGGCATTCTAACGTGATCATTTGATCCGGAGCATATACGAGCCTCTGATTGCCAGGGGAGGACAATCGTCAGTTGAGACTTTAGGGACATCCACCATGAAGGAAATGTAGATTCGTGACATGAAGGGAGATCGAGCTGGTGACGTTTTAACTGCACAGTACTCTGCTCTGGTCAGAATTCTCTGTGTCTGAATGCGACGTAATTCTCTGCTGTACCGTCAGGGGACACTTTGCGCCACCAGGAGCTAATTAAGGGGTTAGGACACAGTAACGAGCCAAGAAAGCAGACGATTTTTAGACGACGATCATAAGAAAAGTAAACAATCGAATAATAAGGTTTTGTGTTTTAGTTCAGTATATTATGAACTATAAGAAAAGCATATAATATTTACAAAATAGCATTTGTACGCCGTGCAATCAGTGGCGGATTTAAGGAAAAAGGCCCAGGTGGCAAACGTCGAGGGGCTCATTATTTCGGGAAAATGAAGAGGTAGTTTACTAAAAGGGGGTAAATTTACAGAAAAGTATAGAAAAAAGTGCTTGGATAAAATCATAATTTATTTTTTAAGACAGGGCCCTAGGGGGGCCTTCTGAGCGGGCCCATTTTTCGAGAAACTAAAGCGGTAGTTTACTGAAAACGGGCTCAGTGCAATAATACAGAAAAAATATAGTTTGGATAAAATCATATTTTTTTTTAAAGATGGGACCCCAGTGGGGCCTTCCGAGCAGAGGCCCAGGTGGCAACTGCTCATCGGCCGCCCTGTTAAATCCGCCACTGCGTGCAATGTCTCCATTTAAAATGTCCATTTTTTTCGGATGGCCAACTTCCGATGCGTCAAATATGCTTTTCTTATAATTCATAATATAGTGAACTAAAACACAAAACCTTATATTAATCGATTGTTTACTTTTCTTATTATCGTCGTCTAAAAATCGTCTGCTCTCTTGGCCCGCTACTGTGTCCTAACCCCTTAAGACGAACTCACAAGGAAATAGGGGTTTACCACATTTCTTCGAGAGAAATATAGTATTCTTGTGGAATCTTGAAAAATATATAGTATTTTCAGGGAAACTTAGAAAAATAAAAAGAACAAATTTCTTTCTTTATTTTACATATTTTTCCAAGTATATTTGTTGTTAGTTATCAAGAAATTATTTTTTACAAGTTAATTATAAGGCTCCGGCATTCTACATACATACGTTCACATTAATATAAATTAATTGCTCACTGTTTATTTATTTAATTACACCTTTATTTCTTTCTTCCCGCCATTTAATATCCACATAATAATTTATACAAGAATCTTCTTATACAGTTCATAGTATTAATAAACATCGCCCAAAAGTACTAGTGACAATTTGAATTCATATCCTTGTAATTAATTCGCAAGAAAATAGACATTCTGTTACCAAATCTAAGTATACATCCCTAACTACTTAAGTAAGTACAGACACAATAATGCCACGGATAATGAAGAAGAAGCATCCACCTTGACGTCTCGAAGAATTTTGAGGTCGTTAAGGCCGATCGGGCCCCCCCCCCCCACCCCCACCCCACACGCCGCGGGAATCCAGCAAATAATCGAGCGTGAGAGCGGCGGACAGGGCCGCGGCGGCGCGCAATATAAATTCTTCGGTGTATCGATCGCGGCGCGTTTCGTTTTGCCTCGGATCCGTACTGGAAGGAACAGAATTGGCATCCGACGGGCGAGCGTGGTAACTCTCCCGCTCTTGTTAGTCGCTACGTTGCCGGCTCTACAAATTGCGAAATTCCTCCGCGTGCCGGTCGGCCATTCCGGCGTACACACTCCCAAGCATCGCGAGCGTGCACCACGACCGTAAATCACGACGACTAGGCCAGTGCACTGACCTTGCCATAAACTTATTTCAAAGAACAGAGGAATACGGCAAGAGGGAAGGGAAAAGACGAGAGTAAAATTGAGCATAGCCGACCCTTTAAACCACGCCCGAACGCAGAATTATCCCCGTGACGCGTAAGAATTTGATGTATAGGGTGTGTCGTTCCATTCCGCAGAGTTGAGAATGCTGTTTCCAGGGAGGAATTGATATATTCGTAGATGCGATGGAATGTTTCGAATTCTCTGGGCTTGTGGGGATTTTGAAATTCTTATTCAAGGTCGTTGGGTTTGACATTTCAAGGTCATTGATTTTTTTTCATGGAGTGCGGTGTAGTTTGGGTAAATTGGGGGAATGTGTTGGGGGGTGATGGAGATTGACCTTCGGATGCCCTTGGGTGGGACAGATTATCTCTGTTGTTTCAATTACCGAAATAGCCTACATTCTGTAGGTACCTATGCACAATAAACACCCTTTTCCCAAAGCCGACTTACAAACTATTTTTTGCTCTCGAAATATTATATCTGAACAGCAACTCTGTAGGTTTTTAGCTTCTAATATTGAAATTTATAAAAGTTACAATTTTTTAAAGATTTTTTTGGATTTTTCTCGGCATATAGGAATTTAAATTTTTTTTTACAAAAACTGAGATAAAATATGAATCATAAAACTATTGGAATATATTCTAGTGACCTTGAAATTTACCCTTGTTTTTTTTTCTCATAAAGATTGGATTCTTTAGATGAGAATGACAGTCGTTGAAAAATTGCTGTGCGTGCGAGCCACCCAGTATGCCAAAGTTGATCGAAAAAGGAGGTCCGTCAACGAAGGGTTAATTTCAACTTTTGTGTTGGTTTGAATTGTTGGCGTTGATAGCCTGCTTTGGAGTAAGAGAGATCGGTGGCGTAGAGATACTGTTGTACACCTGAACTCGTTTTACGTGCTCGTAGATCAAGGTAATTATTTTCGAGAAAGGCTAACGCCATGGCTCCGCGGGGAACAGATGTTCGAGTGGCCATAGAAGAGTAATGGCAATCATGACATCCAGGTATGCCAGCACCTCCAGCACCGGTTCGAGCATGATTTATTTGTCTCTGGAACAATCTGTTCTTTCCTCACAACCATAATAACGCGAGTCGGCAAAATATTTGCGCCACTGCGAATCGGAATATCGAAATTCGCTGGCTAGATTACTGAGGCACATCTAATTAAAGCTACTACTAGGGTTCTGGTAGAAGAGCTTGATGGAGACATTTTTTAAAAATTCGTGTATGGGAATGGGCACACTTTGATTCTCTGCGGAATACTGCATAAAGTCGATAATAATTGATACAGGTGGCTAAAAATGAATTTTTATTTCACTGTAAAAATAAGAATAAGTTTAAAAAATTCCACCATAATAAAAATAGTTTTTATTGCACTATCAAAATAAGAAGTTTCTAAATTCATTCGAAAATTATTCCAAATTTTGATTATTTAATTCCCAAAAATCCACTATGTCTATTAATAACAATTAGTTTTTATTTCACTATAATAATAAGAATAAGTTTCGAAAATTCCACCATAATAATAAAAATAGTTTTTATATCACTATAAAAATACAAATAAGTTTAAAAAATTCCACCATAATAAAAATAGTTTTTATTGCACTATCAAAATAAGAAGTTTCTAAATTCATTCGAAAATTATTCCAAATTCTTATTATTTAATTCCCAAAAATCCACTATGTCTATTCATAAAAATTAGTTTTTATTTCACTACAAAAATAAGAATAAGTTTCGAAAATTCCACCATAATAATAAAAATAGTTTTTATTTCGCTATAAAAATGCAAATAAGTTTAAAAAATTCTACTATAATAATAAAAAGATGTTTTCATTGCCCCCCAAAAATAAGAATAAATTCCTAAAGATGATTAAAAAATTATTCAAAATCCTTCTTATTTAGTTTTCAAAATTCCAAAGACATGGCTAATTATTGAGTAAAAATTATTCCAAATCTCTGTTACTTAAAATTAATTTCCAATTCCAAGTATTCCTCCCTAAAGTTCCTCAACAAATATTTAGCTCCCCCCAATTTTGACTCCGCAAGAAATTTATGCAGGACTAAAATTACCAGAAAAAGAAATTCACCATGGAATACACCGTGGACTTAAGCAGCCCGAGCGAATCTCGATAAGTAAATAAAACATTCGCCTTGCGAGTTAACGTTGCCCGTCTCGTCTGACGATTTCGCACGCACAAAGGACCCGGTGCTCATACGTATTCCATCCGCGACTCTTCCTCGTTGGCCGCCGGCCCGTGGCATTCGAGCACGTCCGCGAACGAGGAAAATCTAAGGTCAGCGGCAAGACACACTCGAAAATCACCGTCAACGGTCGCGAAAACGCGCGAAACACGTCCAAACGGGGCTCTACAGCCTCTGATTTGCATTTCCAAGCAAGCTCCACGGAGGAGTGCCACTCTGCAATTCAAAGAGGAATTTCTATAGCAGTCGGCGATCCCTTCTATCTAATTCAAACATTTCGAAAAGCTTCTCAAAGAAACAGAAGGGACATTACATGTGTACCAAGCAGTAGTGAGGTTAGTGGGCGGTGCCAGAGTCCCTGGGCGGCCCTTAGCTCCCAGCCGCCCAATAGTGGCGCTTGGCCCGCGCATGCGCACTCGGAGATGTCGCAACTGCTTGGTACAGCTTCCTCTGACCACCTAATTTGAAAATACCCATTGTGAAGCTAACCGAATCATCAAACAGAACGATATTCAGCATTTAAAACCTTCAAATCACCTTTCAAAAGGGCCTTCTAAAAACCCTTTTGCAACAGTTCAAAGTACACCAGCACAGCAACGTTTCTAACCGTTTTCCTAGTTGATTTCACGGTGGTCAGACGGAGGAAGGATACCACGGCCACGATCAGAGTCAACGAAATCTGTTGTGTACCCCTCCAGCTCGTCGACCAAGTGCAAGGCGAGTCCTAAGGCGTTTCTCGGGACGTGAACGTGCGTGGACGTGTACGTCCGTGCGTAAGTAGGTCGGTCGGTTTGGTTGCCTGTCCCGTTACCGCGGAGGGACACGTGTAATAACAAGACATTACGCACCTCCTCGTATTTTCTTGTCGTTTCTCACATTCCGCCATTTCTTTTTGCTCCGTTCGCTGGAACAACTTGCTTCGACGAATTCGCGAGATTCTAGCTGGAGCGAAGCAGATTCGAAATTCGCGCCACTAGGGACACTGTTCCCCAAATTGTGAAAGTGGGACAGAATAAGGATTAAAATTATTATGGAACTTAATTGGTTATTTCTTGTTTTTACCATGGAATGGTGATGGTGGGGGGGGGGGGGGGGGGGGGCTGAGGTAGAGTGGGGTAGCCCTAACTTTGAACAAACAAAATAAATAATGATGTGAACGATCAGAATACAATTTGGTTTATTAAGTTAAATTTTCTTGACATTAGGTAGTAAATTTTAGTAAAAGATAAATTTATTAAAATTAAAATTTATATAATTTGTACGATTACTACTCTTAATTTATTTGGGATTGCTGGGATTGAAAAAATACCATTCAGGTTTAATATTTCCAACTATTGAGTTAGCGTAAATAAAATTGTATGGGTCTCCTAATATATGTAGCTATTGTATAATAATTAGAAAATGACTTATTATAATTAGAATGTCAAAATTAATAAAAAAAAAGTCATCGAAAAATATTCCACGTGCCAATCGTAATACTACAGTTGTATAGAATTTGATTTTTGACACGTATAATGTTTTCTTCAATTCCTGTCCAACCTAAGTAATCTTCCCGAAACCCCGAACCTTATCAAAGTGAATTAAAAACAGCAGGCGTATCGATAATAAATCCCGCCTCATCGCTCGATCAGCACCCCCCCCCCCCCCCAATTCCCCACATTTGCAGCTCGCTCCTCGTAAACCACCGACGAATTAACTCGCCCATTTAATTTGCATGCCAGCCGCGCAACGGCCAGAGTATTTACAACGCGCGAATTGAAAAAAAAAAAAAGGGAAAGAGAAAACGACAGCGCCAAGTGCCTTCGAAAACCGGATTCGTTGGCAAAGAAAAAGTCGCCCGTTACGGTATATGCCTCGTAACACCGATTCAGAATCGCCGAACGATCATTTTCCACGCCCCGCCGTGACCAATTAGAATTAAATCACCCGATCCTGGCGTTAATGACCCCGAATCGGAAGTGGCGATTAAAAAAACGAACAGGACTGCTGGATTATACCCGGCGCATACTATCGTCTATACAATAGACAGTCGACCAACACAGTAATGTCTTCTTTTCAATCCTCAAGCGTTTGTAATCGGAGGTTAAACCGTTTGCCGCATGCCGCGTGCGGGAATCCTCTAGTGCCGTATACTCACCGTGCTTATCGAACGCCTATTGGCGTTCTCCGCACAGAGTGCGTGCACTAACTGAACACATGTGGGGGTTCACTGTTTACAAAGGGTTAAAAAGTGAATAAGTGTCTTTCTATTTAACACCTTGCCCTGGATGAACTCTTAATCGATAGTAGCTCGAGTAACGTGAAAGTAAATGAGAAATGGTGGACAGTGCTGGATTTAAAGGTTATTTAGGTTTTTAGGTTAGGTTGGAATGATTAGGTTAGGCAGGAAAGCAGTCTGTAGACTGGTCCTGACCTTTGCGTTTGCCTTGTTCTTCTTTCTTAACCCCTCCTTGCTTATATATATATTTGTTTGTGCGACAAATGCATCTGATAATAATAATTTGAATAAACAGTTTTGTTAATGGACAAATGAATGGTATGTAGGAGGCCTAAAGGGTTCAAAGGGGGACGTTTCGTTGTGCAAGCGTGAAGCAACACCCGAGAGAGTGAAAAGCCACTTTTCCACATGTTCGACGAGGGAGAGGGGACGATTCTTCGGCGACCGCATTAATTTCTCGCTCCCGCGGACGGACGACGGTTCGAGCGGGAAAGAGGAGGCCCCCGTGTTACAGTGTTCAGGTGTAATAGGCAGTTGAGTAAGAAGAAAGCGGCCTTGCGCCACTTTCCATCGTTAGATAATATCGGTAATACAATTTTCTCCGCTCTTTATGGCTCTGCGCCGCGGAACGCTCCAGAAGAGACAGTTTTGATGCGCCGGGTCTGCTCTGAGGAGATATTAACATGGTCACAGGTGCAGAGGTGCCATTAATTATGCAGTCCAGCGGTGGACAGGGGCTTCGTTTACCTTAAAGGATATAATCTCCTCCGTAAATTTCTCCCTTCTCAACTTCGTCTCCTCTAGTGCAATAGAACACGCAAAAGTGTAATAAATTGAAGGGGAAGGGAAAAAACAGGGAATGTCACAAAACAGCTTTACCGAGAAAATTAAGTTTTAATACTTTGCTCCACCAGTAAAGAAACAAGTTTCAATAAATTGATCTACATTCTTAGTAACATGAGGCTCATACCATAATTAGGCATCAGACAAAAATAAGCAATAAAATAATTGTTTTACATTATTTTAATATTTCTTCAAGTTTCGACAGGGCAACGTACTCAAACAAAATAAGAATTTATTTATCAAACCAAGGAAAGCCACTCGACAGTTCTGCAGGCCCATTTGCCACCAACAAAATATGCCACAAATCACAAACTCACTAAAAATGGCCATTCCTAGTTTCTCCCCTTACCCTTCAAATATCCCAAAACGATGGGTCCAAATACCAAAAGCACTTTCTTTAACAAACCAAGGCAGAGTCCCCACTGTTCTCTAAATTTCCACGAGCCAAAAATTAGAGCCGATGAAAACGTCGATCTTCATTTGAAAAATCATAATCAAGAATTCCCTGGGTATGATCGAATAGGGATTCCGTGGGTTCAGTGGGTCAAGGTTGTGGTAAGAGTTCGAGAGCATAATCGCACGCCATGCTCGGTCTGTTGGAACGGTTGTCGAAAGAGAAAGAACGCGGAGAAAGACTGGCGGAGATGGTGGGGCCTGCGGCGCCGTGGGGGGAGACGGGGCTACCAGAGGATAAAAAGGTTATTCATTCCAGCGGCGTAACACTTTTACGGATTACGTTTTCGCGTTGCACAATCCCGATTGCGCAACCAGCGTTAGATAATCGCCGAATCTTTTTAAGGCGAGCTCGGAGACCGTTAGACCTTTGCCGGACAGGTTGCGGCGGGGCGGCTGCGCGCGCACCCGCCGGCCGAGTGGCGCGCGAGAGGAACGGGCTTCCTCGAACTGTAAGCCGATCCTGTCGTCTAGGAAGCAGCGCTCGCAAATATTTGCTCGAATATGGGCCGTTCTCAAGCCCCTGAGCCGGAAATTCGTGGAAGACGCGTCTGTTCGCGCAGGATCAATATTTTACGAGACGCGGCTAGTGTGTTTGAACGAAATGTCGTTGAACTGCCCCCGGGCGGGCTGGATCGGGGCAGGCTTTCTTGGGAAATGAGGTTTGCGAGGTTTTACAATTTTGGGGGGAATAGGGAAACGCCGTGACGTGCCTTGCAAATGAATGTTTGAGTACATCTGCTAACTGGGGCCGGTGAGGTGACGCGATTCGTTTAAAAAATGTTACTTTTGGTCGCAATGGGTCAACTGCTAGTAGGAAGTCTTTGATATTCAGTATCACATCGTTATGTAACGTTTGATTCGACTTTAATCGTTCCAAAATATCCCGGATGTCAGCAGACCTTATTACTGATATAAAAAGCGAAGTTTTCAGGATGAATTTTTTTCAACTTCAAGAAAACGAATGAGAGGAAAATATCAGAAGACAGTGGCTATCGCAGAACACGTTGGACGACATTGTTTAGAGCAGCGCATATCTATAGCGTGCAGCTTGGCGCGCAATAATCCGTTTACCTTCGCGCGAGACTGGCCGCGATCGTTCGCTCTATAATGGCGAATCGAGTCAGTAGGGTCACTCTAACGGGCTAACGGGTCACACAATGGCGCGTAGCGCGCATTACGCATACGGTGACGCAATGGTTTGACCGACAGCCAGCTACCGCCATTCATGGTGGGCGAAAGTTCCAACACCTTGCAGAGTAATTAAAGCCTGAACCTTGGTCACGTCCCGTTCTCCAAACCGATATGGGATCGTTATTGGATCGCTACAAGGGCGTGGGATGTACCCACCCACGCACGAAGCATTGTTCTAGGAAAAGGAAGGTGGGCCTTGAAGGAGGAGGAATCCAGAAAGGAGACTATTGTCGGCGGGAAGAATAGTTTCGCCCTTGGACAGTAGATAGAAGGTCAATTTTGAACTGTGACCTATGGCTTGATTTCATACGTGCAATTCTCAAAGTAAGGGGTCGTCCTTAAAATACGCAAGGTTTTCTTTTTGGAGGGGCGAGGGTCGCGAATTTCTTACGTTTTCTTAGAAAGGAGGGAGAAGGAGTCGGATAGCGTCTTTACGTAATATTTGTTCAACCTAATTTTCAGATTTAAATTAGTTAGGTATATAAACCATTAAAAGAATTTTAATAACTGAAAAAATGTAATGTAAAAAATATTACGATAGGAGCACGGTGGGGGGTAAAAAATCGCCAAAATTACCCTTACGTAATTTAAGGATGGCCCACAAGCATCCATCGGTGTATGTGGGTAGCTAAATTCTAATGTCGATGGATCTGCGGCCCAAAACATGACTCATGTTGTACCCATCATGGGACACCGACGACTCACCGACGGGCCATCAATTATATAAATGACCCATGGATCGCCAATTACTCACGGGTTAGCAATGACCTATGATCTGACGTGTCGCGAGGGATCAAGCGCTCTCTTCGTCTTCATCGATCCACCGTCGAGGACGGATGACGGCCGCGATGCGCCGCGTTCCCAGCAAGTAGGCGAACGTAACTGTTTTATTAAAACCGTAAGGCGGCGCGTTCGGTTCGATTACGGGCGGTTACGTAATCGAAAACACGGAGAGTGAAAATCAAGCGTGATCCTACTTTCGTCGGCGAGGAGGTGGAGGACGAACGAGGAGAAGAAGAAGAAGCGCGCCTCACGGCACTTTTGCCGTGGCCGTGTATCAACCGACTAACGGCCGACCTTCCACCGGTGTGCGAGTCCTCGCCAAGGATACGAGGTCATCGAGATCCGAGCACATGGATCTATAACGCGGCTGCGTGCAGGCGAGCGCAGGGGAACATTGTCGAGATACGGTGCACTCCGTGGGGCTGCTCGTGCGAAGAGCCTGTGCAGTGGTATCTTCCAGGATCAACGCCACTATGCTTGAGTTTTGCACTCTGGACTTGGACACCTTGGGGTAATATGACTTGTAAAGATACAGTGACATAGGTCGCACTAGGGAATCGGAATCCAAATCGCTTCTAAATCCACTAATCAGTCGGTGTAGTGGTTCCCTACCTGCCCAAATATAGTAGGGGAGACCGGGGCAATGTGAACCTCGGGGTAAAATGAGCTTTATTAATGTATTCTTTAACAATGGAATATATTTATAAATTTTGGTGACGTAATAAATATGTGTAATACCACAATGATAATTATGCACATTCAGATATCGAAAAATGGAAATTCATTTAAAAAATTAAAAATGAAGTTTTAAAGACTTCCAATTGGTTTTCTTTCCAATTTAGCTTTTTGGATAAATGTGTCTCGAATGTGTTATTTTAACTCCAATTTTTTTCTGCGTGTTTATAACAAGCTTATAAACATACATGTACACGCGTTTGAGAAAACATTAATCCTAACATTATTAAATAATTAATTTTCCACTGAATACACATTCGGGGTAAAGTGACCGGGGTAAAGTGAGCTGCAAATGGCTGCTGAGAACCAATGCGCAAGTGATGTGCGCAATATCCTAACCTGTCAGCTGGCTAAAAAGCCACGCGACGTGGTGGAACAGTATCTAACCTCAAAAAAAAATTAAAAATGTGACACAGTTTTTGACAACCACGGTGCCAAAAGGCCAGAAGCTGCCGTGCTACACACGTAATTCCAGCGCAAGGAGTTAATATTTACCTATATCCTTAATTAAAGTTCTTAAATTGTTGCACCTCACTTTACCCCGGATAGTAGCTCACTTTACCCCATATATGGGGTCATTTTTGGCATTTTCTTTTCAAGTTGAATTTTAATATACTTTAAGTTTATTTTAAGCATTGCTATTCGTCATTTATCAATAGTAGTATTGAAATTATATTATAAATCTATTTCCACATATTTTTATGGAAAGGGAAAAATTTTATTCGACTTCAAACTGTTTTCCTCTCACTTTGCCCCGGTCTCCCCTACATTCAATCTACCCAAATTCCTCATAAAATTATCATTCCTTAATAATCCTTATAAATTCCTTATAAAGTTACCTAACCTACAATGAACCTCAATGAACCTACTACTATTATCATATAACATCATCGAAAATAGCTAAATCCAGCCTTCAGGGTAGTCAAATGAGTCCCTGATTCATTATCAATGAATCAACTATGCAATATATGCGCAATATTCCCGAAACATTGCACAAATGGGGCCATTGCAATATTGCGCGGCAATGTGTGCGCAATATTCCCGAAACATTGCACAAACGGGGCCATTGCAATATTGCGCGGCAATGTGTGCGCAATATTCCCGAAACGTTGCACAAACGGGTCCATTGCAATATTCCACGGCAATGTTTCCACAATGTTGCAGCAATATTGCAATGCAACCTGCAACCAAACGGCAACATTGCAATGTACTGCAACGGTTATGCAACGTTCCTGCAACGAAGTGTGCTGTAGGGGCAGTAGCACAACACATTGCAAAATCTAAACAACACAAATCCTCAATTATTCACACCGCAATTCAGATCACCCCGCATAACATTCTCCTCCAATTTCCATCCCCAGAACAATAAAATCTGAAGTCCCTGGCACTATCAAACTCAAGCAATGTGTCTAACCATCCCCCACTGCACGCGAAAGAAGAAATCTTATTTTTTAACCCGGCGATTCAACGAAGGAAGTAAACAATTCAAAGAACGAAGGGACTTAAGAGCCGGAGGACACACTTTTCATCTGTAAACCAGTTCCGAGCGGCTATCGGCGATCGCGGCGAAATATTAAGTACCAGCGATTAGTTAACTGTATCCAGGTTTTCCCTGGTGTCGCCTTCCTCTTTCGGTACTTTCATCGCCCAGCCATTCACTTTCTCACTTTCGATCGTCGCGATGATGCCTGGCAGACGCAAAGTTGAAACCGGCGTGGATAACGTTAGCGCGAACGGTACACCCGTGAACTGTTATCCCGTGGAACGGACGAGGGGACCCAGTGGCCCAGCGATCAACTCCGCTCTCAGTTCGCCCAACAATGTCGTTTCGTCCACAGTCTCAAAATGATCGGTGACTAATTCCATCGTGTCAATGAATTTTCCTCGGAAACGTTGCAAGTTCGAGTCGATAGAAAAATGGGCCCAAGGGGCACAGTATCCACTGGGGGGGGGGGGGGGGATCAATGTTCATAGTGATAGCAAATGGTGCTGTTATCTGGAATTATTTATCCAGAGTGGTGATTTCGGGCTCACGGAGGGGCCCTTCGATCTTTGGGCCCATTTTCTAAGGAACCCTTCTGAATTACCTATGGATTGTTTCTGAATAAAATTGTGTAGGGTGCAGTGTGAAGAATTCAATTTCGTTCGGAAATTACGTGGATTGGAGAATCGAACAGTGACGATTGATTGCAGTGTGTTAGAGTGGGTGCAGTAGGAAAGATTCGCTGGTTCACTCTTCAAAGTTATTGGAGGGAAGAGTCTAAGTTGATTCTTTGGCTACAACTCGATAATAATTGAGGACCTTCCAGCATTGCCAACTCGGAGTAAATTAGAAGAAAAAAAACTGTTAATAAAATTATTGCATTGACTTAACATTAAAAGGAGAACACTAATTAAAAACTATATATTTTCGCAGAACAAATAGTAGTTATTGAGTTGATAAGTTTTTATTTCTATTTTCGGCGAAAAAATATTCTACAATAAAAACAAAAATATCAATATTAATATTAATATATTTATTTATTTGCAATAAATCATGTAGATTTTTTTACGTATTTTACACGCCATAACTCACAGACTGTCGAAAATGGAGTTGCACCCCTCTTGCTGCAATGTCCTCAATAAAATTGTAATGTGTGAAAGTGGCTTGAGGACCCAAAAATCTGTGTTCCTAGCTTCTAACGAAAATAATGGAAGCTCAATCACATGGGCCAACTATAGATTCTGCGAAAGGTGGTGGACTCTGGCTCTCGAAATACGCTAAATCGTCCTTCTTTTAATATTCCATCCAAGCCGAAGTGATTAGCAGCGATTTATGAAGCGCCATTAGAATTTCAAACTACATCGGAGTCTTATTTGCGGTGTCTCGTGTATAGTAAGTCCTCGCGAAGATTCAACAGCTGGAGGAAGGAGCGATTCCGTGTTCGAAGCTCGTTAAGCCATTAATTTGTCATCTATCGCGGTCTAACCTCGAGTTTGAATCGACATCATCCTCTGCCGCGTTTATTTTTAGATTCTGAGTACCGCGATGTTCGTAATTAGCAAGTGGAGGGGCATAAAATAAAAATGTTTCGTATCTAACGCTTTTTAATCACTGTAATAAATATTCTGGGGCAAAAGGGAAGGGGGTTGAAGAGGATTGCCACTTGCCAGCTCTATGGCAAAGTAATTATTTAGTTAATGCAAGGAGAATCGGGTTATTTCAAATTTCATGACTTGGGACACCTTTTTTGATTATTGGAAATGTTTGTTGTCTATTTTTAGGTTTTTAGATTCTATTAATAGGAAGGGGGTAAAGACACCTGCAATCTAGTTTTAGAAAAAACCTCACGTTTTTCATTTCTAGAGGAGTTGAGGAGGCCTATTTTTGCAAAAAATAGGTAGATTTAAAATTTGTTGTCTCAAGTAATTTTTCAGAGAAGATCGGTATCTTTTTAGGAGATGTTAAGCACCATTTTAACATTATTTTTATAGTTTTGTATAGCGCCACAGCAGCATGTATACCGTCATGTCTTGCCAACTGGCTCCCACCACCGAAAGGGACTGGAACATGAGAACTAGACTAATTGTAAGAGATTGTCTTAAATGTAACGTAAGATTTTTTAATAATTGTAAAAAATAAGGAAATGGCGGCTTTGAAAAGAGAACATTTTTTTTCACTGGAAAAGGTTATACAATTTTGGAGGGTTATAAAACTTCAAAAATTATAATATGATAAATATCGTACGCTACACTGAAGATAATTTAGTTACCTTAAAGTTGATAAAAGAATTTTTTATTTTTCATGTTCCAGTCGCCTTTGGTGCTGGGGGCCAGCTGACGAGAAATGACGGTAGACAATGTTTGTATAACTCCGCCATGTTAAAACTTTAATTAATAACTAATATATGAAAATAAAATGAAAACATTGCCTAACATTTCCACAAAAGATCTGAATATTTCATTGAAAAATTATCTAACAAACGAAATTTGAAATCTACCCATTCTGTTAGGCCTACAAGATGGTTTACCCCCTTAAAGACACTTATGATCCTCTTCCAAAAGAAAAATCCAAAAATTCCATGATCCACATTCCTCAAACCCTTTCCATGAATTATAAAGCAGAAAGGAGATTAAAGACCCAAGAGCAACCCAAGACCTAACTATACATATAACTCCCAAGTAGTTCACAAATCCTATAAGCACGTAGTACCTGAAACCCATCTAGATATTCCGCATCCTCGAATCCCTCCATCAAGACTACAACGAGAAACGAAAGTGGGTTAAAGAGACTTGGGTAACCCTATCAGCTTCCTAACTCACAAACCCCAAAAAAGAAAAGCCGTCCAAGCGTTTCACATCCTCAGGATTCTTCCCCAGTGACTGCAGCGCGCAAGAAAACGGGAAGCTTGGAGGAACTGCGAATTGGCCGAGCCGTGTTCGATTCGCGTTCGTTAGCACAGGGATGCAAAGGGGCCCGGTTGGTGGCCAGCAGAGCAGACGATGGTAGAAGAACCGGGAATGCCGGTGGAACGAACCAAGAAACCGGCGGGAGTGGGACCAGAGGTAAAGGAGAAAAAAAAAAAAAGGAACGCGGGGCCAAGGTGCAGAGGGAAAGGGAGGGAAAAGAGGAAGACGGAGAATAGTAACGCGGAATGCCCGGACAACGCTCCCGTGGAGCTGGGGCCAACTAACGGTCCACGCCACCACCATCGACCGCCATCAACTTCGATGGTCCTCATCATCCTTCTCCTCCTTCTCCACCGCTCCTTCCGTCTTCCTTCTCCTCTGCCCCTCCACCGCCCTTCTCCGCCGCCAGTCGTTACAATAACGCGAGCCTTCCAGACTTATCAACTGCGAATTAAGTGGGAGAGGATTCATCAATGGCCCATTGGGCCCTAAGCGCTGTGTGGGATGCTTGAAGAGTGGTTTAATCGTGGATGAACTATGAAGTACCAAGAGCTGCGATTTCGTGATTTTAACAATTTGTGCTTGAATGTTGGGGCGAGGATGCATATGCTAAGGACAGGTTTTTCAGTGCCTCGGGGAATTGTCGAGTTCAAGTGATCAATGAGAGGTGTGTTTGCAGATAAAGATGAAAGGCTGAGAAAAAGTTCGATTGGAGAGACAAGTATTTGTGGGAAATGGTACTTGTGGAAAGTTGAAGTTGGGGAAGAATTTTTATCCTCGTCATTAAAATTAGAGCGGAGGAATTTTGAGTTTCACTGGGGGGCATGCTTGACTAGCAAAACCAAGTGCAAGGTAAATGTCCCAATACCTGGACATTTAAGGTACGGCGGACACACGTTTGAGAATTTTTCAGTTATACAAATCGATTTGTATAAAAACGATTTTGCAATTACATGGGGCAACGTGTGTACTTTATCGTTTAAAAAAAACACATATTGTAGGGTTGAATAATTTTGTAAAATATTGAAAATTCGTAGTCCTTACAATGGCCCAATTCCTGGACGGCTTAACTAGTATGTCCCGGTGTCCCGATTTTGTTGTCCCATTACCTGGACACATGATGAAGTTTGAATGTTTTCTAGGAAAATTAAATAAAAAAAAAACAATACAAAAGTTTTTTATTTTGGCATATTTCTCCTGTATAGGTAATTTATTCAAATCAGTAAACAAACTTAAGTAAAAAGAATCTATTATTGAATGACTAATTTTAAGGTTATGTGTATTCGTATGTAACACACGAATTTTACACATGAATTAAATATTATCATTTAAATAAAATACGAAGAATACAAAGTAATAATTGTCAAGGTGTTAAGTAATTATTTTATTACTGTTTCAACGATAACGCGTACTTATTTCACAGTTTGCACACATGGTCAGGTTTAGGTTCGTTCCGGGATTTCCCTGTACCAGTAGATAGACACGCGAATAAAAAACTAATACGAACTTTAATTTTAATCTTCCTATCAAAAAATAATACTACAAGGTACCATTTTTCTAAAACTGTATTAGTTATACCAATATAGTAAACATTATTAATAATATTCGCTTAATAAAAAGTGGAGACCGTTTAGCAAATCAGATAAGAGCAATACTAAAATGGTGTAACTGGAGAGTTCGAGAAAAATTATTTTTATTACGAGTGTTACAAGATTACTAAGAAAAATATGTATATATGAATATATTTTATTAAATATTTGAGTAATTGAATAAAATAATTCTTTTATGGATAAAGTGAATATTAAATGTAATAATCAGTATTATTTGGACTAGTGTCCAAGTACTGGGACGTGTCCAGGTATTGGGACATTTACTTTACCTATGGAAATTCTTAGAGAAATGGGAAACCCCAGTTGCTGTTACACCTTAGTATCGATCTGGCACCTCATAACGAGGCATACTTTAATTCAACTGCAATTCTTTTTAACCGACTTCAAAAAGGAGGAGGTCATAGATTCGACCCGTATGTATCTTTTTTTATTTTTTTTTTATGTTTGCTCCCGCATAACTCCTCAGCATATGGCCCAATTTTGATGATCTTTTTTTTATTCGAAAGAGGGCGATGCCCCGGTGGTCCCGGCGAAAGAGTGGCGATACCACTGCATCAACATTGGCCCAATATTTTGCTAGTTTTGGTTACTAATAAACCGACTTCAAAAAAATGAAAATGCACTAAAAAGTAAACAATAATTTTTCCCCTTATTTAATCTACAACTCTCATATTTTTTAAGTCGGCGCCTCATCATTTGCACTGTGTAAATCTGGCACCAACTTAAAAAATATGAGAGTCGCGGATTAAATAAGGGAAAAAATTATTTTTTACTTTTTTGAAGTCGGTTTTAATTTTTTTTTTAGTTTTTTACAGTACAACTATAAAGTAACACAGTACCACAAGAGTACTGTGTTGACAGTTTTAGTTCTCTAGCCTCTTTCAGGCATAGATTATGCGTCACATTCTTACCTACATTTAACTGATAAATAAATAAATAAATAAATAAAAAAGTGCAACTAACTGTATGAAAGTTGTTACAGAAATGGAAACCCGGTTTATTGTTACACTTGGAAATTGATCAATGGTCTTATAAGGAGGGCAGACTCTATTATCTCTATTATTCTCTATTATTCTTCTACCACATTGTGCAATCTACTTTCCACTGTGTCTCCAAATACTTGGTTCATTATACACCTATGCTATAAAATATCCTGTGTACCCATCGATCCTTCATCCACACAGAAATCCCGATGGCTCATGTATCCACGTTACGGCACCCCGCGAGAGTTACCCGGATGCGTTGAAATGCATCTCGCCCATTATGTTTAAGCTTCGATGTACACGATTGCCATTCAAAAGAATCGTACACCGTTATTAATTTCTACTCTGCCCTTCCTTTTTCATCGCCTAGCGCGCGCGCATCGATCGTTTCACGTGAGAATCCTTCCGCGGATCCACCGAGATACGTTTCACGGTTCTACGTCGCGGGGCATTCAATGGTGAACTATCGAATACCTTCTCACGATGAAAAAGAAGCCGATCCGTAACATTTGTTTGAAGTAAACGGTGATTAATGTCGGGGTTACTAATCGAGGTCTAAAATATGGTCCCATAGCTAGAGTTACCATTGACGAGTAAGTAGAATTTAGGAAGCATATACAGGGTGGGCTTGTAATGCGTGATAAGAACAAGGGGAGATGATTCTTTGTGGAAATGTGAATCGAAAAGGTGGAATGAAGTTTTCTGTAAGGGGTCTCGTTTTCGAGAAATTTGATTGTGAAGATTGCTGCTCTGAGAGCAGACTGTTGGAAAGTGGGCGGAGCTATGGGCCCCCTCCAATTCGTAGCGTGAACTCAGTGGGGATAGTAGTGAACTAGATGAGAGGCCGAGGGGTTGATCTACTTACAAGGAGAAGTTCCCAGGTGTCCGCCTCCGATTGCTTTGAATTTTGGATATGTTTTAGAGCACCGATAAATAAGATATACGTGTTTTTTTATAGCGGCCCGTTTTCATATTTAGGGGGTGAAACCACCCCCCAAAGTTATAAGATTTTCAGGTGTTCATCTCCGATTGCTTTGAATTTTGGATATGTTTTAGAGGACCGAAAAATAAGAAATACGTGTTTTTTATAACGGCCCGTTTTCATATTTAGAGGGTGAAACCACCCCCCCCCCAAAGTTCATACGGGGTACAAAAATTGTGTGGAGTAAAACTTTATATAAATTTAATTTACGTCATAACTTACTGTATGGACGATGTTCTTGTCGTCAGTCACCGTTATTAGGGGGTAAGTATGAGGGGTGGTTTCACTCCTTGAACATGCAAATTGGCCAAAATAGAAAGACATGTAATACCTATTTTTCGGCCTTGTAAAACATATCCAAAAACCAAAGCAATCGGGGACGAACACCTGAAAATCTTATAACTTTGGGGGTTGGTTTCACCCCCTAAATATGAAAACGGGCCGCTATAAAAAAACACGTATATCTTATTTTTCGGTATTCTAAAACATATCCAAAATTCAAAACAATCGAAGGCGGACACCTGGGAACCTCTCCTTGTTAGTGTCGATGCATTAGCAGTGATTGGCAACAGGAGATATTTAACAAACTTATAATCATTGTGTCTCGACCAAAAGCGTCCCTTATGCATTGTAAGATAATTAGAAGCAATTTGTACTGTTTTAAGGATGAATTTCATTGACCATCTTAGCCAAAAGTTAATAAATTTTCAGGATATTAATAAGGCTTTTTCCTCTGCTGAAAACCAGCCAGAAATGGCAATGGTGTATTTTTATCCCAAATTCAGTTGAATTCGCTCTTACTTTTTATTTTATTTTGTCAATTTATTGAATATTTAATCCTTTATCATAAACTTGTTTGTTGGAATATAGATACCTGAAATGCAATTGCGATAAATGAAATAATCAAAGTATAATTTTCCTTTTTGCGTACACGAAAAACAGTGAAAAGTGTGCCAATGTGTTGTATTATTTCACTCTTAATTTTGTAGTTATATTTCTCAATATTACGTTTTCCCATAAGAATACACGTTAAATTGAAAGTTAAATAAATTAAAACCTACCGAATCAACATTTCTGAAATTTTGCAGAGGGTTTTATTATTGCATAGAGATTTATTCCTCCAATGGTCCAAGATTTTGGCTTATTTGTAATGTTACTAAAGTTCATCCTTAACCGGTTAACTGACAATGTATCAAATATGATGAAAAAAAAAATCTGGCCAATACTGCTTATGTATCATATATGATCAAATGGAATAACTTTTTTGATTTTCAAACGATTTGAATGAAACTTGGTATGTAATGGTTTTTGGGGTCGCTGAATCTGAATTTGGCATTGGAATTGTAAAATTCAATATGGCAGACTCAAAATGGCCGACCCAAAATGGCTGCCATTTTGAAAAATTGTATATAGCGGTTTTTGGGGTCGCTGAATCTGAATTTGCCATTGGAATTTTAAATTTCAATATGGCAGACTCAATATGGTAATTTAGTAAAGACTCAATTTAGTAAAGAATTGAAAAAACTCACCCCTAAAACCTATTCTTTAGGGGTTGGGGGTGTCAGATGAAAAAAATAACCCTCGGAATCGATTCAGCGACTGAAAAAACCCATGTATACCAAATTTTGTGTGATTCACTTAATTTTTCGATGTTGCCAGTTTGGGCACGAATAGTAAAAAAAAGCCGTGCCCGTTAACCGGCTAAACACAGTGAAGTCATCAAAAAGCTCAAATAAATGTTTCATCAAATGAATCACCCCATCTTCTCAAATTAATAGGCTGCCACGAACAACTCAACCATTACCCACAGTTAGCGATTGTCAAACGTAGCTAGTACCTATCCACTATAAAAATAACATAATCACGGCCATCGTCAACCTTCACAAATACCACCCCCAACTAGAATCAACAATTAACTCAGCCATCGCCCAAAAATCCTTGCATTTCCCCAAAAAAACTGTACCTCTTACAAGAAAATCATATCCCCCGTTCTCGATTCATTTTCACACGGGGAATCATCCCTCGTCGATCGGACCCCACCCCGCGCATCCTGTGCCCATAGAAATCCGAAAACGGTTCCGCGCGAAAGCACTCTACCTCCGCCGATCAATGATTCAAAAACCTCTCGAATTACAAGGAAGATCGCCGGAGTTCCTCCCACTGCGGCAGGTCCCAGCCTCTGCGAGCGTTTTGCGACCTGGTTCCCTCCGCCGGGGCACCTGGGTTAGGCGCGACGCTGGAAAAAATGGTTTTTGTCGAGCCGCAAAAGCACCGCAAGACTCTTAGCAGCCACGGTGAGAATCCCTAGGTCTTCCCGAGGCATCCCACCGTCCACCTCCTTCCTCCGTTCCCTTGCCAGTCTTCGCCCTCTCACTCTGTGCCCGCCGATCCCCACCATCGCCCCTCCGCCGCGGAGTCTGACAAGTGCGTGCAAAGCGTGGCTTGCAACTTGTTGCTAGGAGCTTGTGCGAGGAGAAAAGCGAACCAACTCACAACGAAGGGCAACAAATGCCTAATCTCCAAATCTCTGATTCTGCCTTAGCAGAACCCTGATACAAAGTTCAGAATGTCCCCCATGGAACACCTCCCGTCGAATCCACTTTCTCTTCGAAATGAAGCCTTTTGGGATTGGGGTGACACTGAGGTCACTTTTTCCCGTGGTCGCGATTTCTTTGAGATTCTTACCGAGCTCTATAGACGTCCAGTAACTTCAACGCGTGGAATGAGTGCACTCAGTCATGCTCCACACACTTGGCGCGTGCCGCGCGAAGGTAGAAAAGATATAGTAAGTGTCGTGAAGTAAAGTAATTGAAGCTCTGGGTCCTTATATCTATTTATATATCTCTATCAATCCTTCTGTGCAGCATTACTGGGAGAATGCCCTACTGTAGGGAGAAGGTGGCGTCACGGAGAGCTATAGGGAAGGGTTGCCTATATCGTACCACTTAAGACATTTTACGTTGTATTTCATATTTGGTACGAATTTGAACGCAAATGACTATTGGATATTGTAGCTTAATCTTTTAGGCATCTACTATTATACGCTTTACCTTTTGTTCAGAACAAATTAATTTGTAATTAATCTTTTTGTCACATACTGTAAAAGGCAGGGCTGTGGAGTCGGAGTCGGAGCAGTGATGCCAGATTCGGGACGGGAGCGCTCGAGAATTTCCCCCACCTCGCATGCACACTAGGCCGGAGCTGCGTGTGTGCATGCGCCGAGCTCGCGGACACGCAGCTACGGCGTAGTGTGCATGCGAGGTGGGGGAAATTCTCGAGCGCTCCCGTCCCGAATCTGGCATCACTGAGTCGGAGTCGGAGTCGCGGAGTCGGAGTCGGAGTTCAGAAGGAATTTTCTGATTACCGGAGTCGGAGTCGGAGTCGAAAAAATATATGCCGACTCCAACACCGACTCCGTATTAGTAAATTTTATAAAAATCGGAGTCTGTTTTATTTTGTTTTTATTTCAGTGAAACGAATTTCACTTTATATTCATTTTTCATTAGGTACTTCTTTTTCTTTTTGTCAGAATTCATTTATTTGAATTAAAAATATAAACAAACGTTACTTATAATATTTAATTTTTAAAAAAGTATTTTATTTCATATTTTATTGAAATAAAAAGTGCTCCAATGGTCATTGAATGTATTAGTTAAATTTAAAGTTTGTTTTCATTATCGGTTCTTTCCTTTATTTGCCTTTACTGTTAGCGTGGCTTTAGTTTTTTATACTGTAGATATATAATATATACAAACATACTATATTATAATATTAGTAATTTAGTTATATGTACTGAGTACATTAACAATCTATTATAAATGCAGGGGTCGGAGTCGGGAGTTTTGACTGCTGACTCCGCAGCCCTGGTAAAAGGTACGATTTAGGCAACCGGTTTCCTAAATCGTACCCCTCGGTTTCCAAAATCGTACCTCCACCAAAAATAGTATTAATAACAAATAGAGTAGCAAATATTCAACATAAAGTAATGATTATTATATAGTTACATATACATATGTATATGGATCACTCACAATATGATATACGTATATAACCTATATAACATACGAGTTGTCAAATCCTACTGGTACGATTGTAGTGGTACGATTTAGGAAACATGATCAATTTATTTATAAATATTAATTTAAACTTTATAATGAACGTAATATACACTTAAAATGAATGTAAAATATTCTACATTAAACCCGCTTTCAGAAAGATACAAAAATACAGTACAAAATTGCATTGTTTGATTATTATCAGCTAAAATGGACTGTTAAAAAGTTACATCAATCATACCTGAATTTTTAAAATGCTTATAACACGCAGAAAATAGGGTGTAAGCTCAAAAGGATTTGTTTCTATTTCTTATTTCGCATTTACTTGATATTTTTATTATCCAATGTCGTTTAGATTCATTAATTACTGAGAAATTGATCAAGTACGATTTAGGTGACCAGTACGATATTGGCAACTCTCCCCTACATATATATACATATATATATATCTCGCGAGAGAGCGCGTTATACATATAGACTATATGTATAATACGACTTGTGCACACCATGCGATGAATTGTGGTACGTCACCGCGTCAACAACACAAAATACAAAGGGTCTAGCAGGGTAAGCATGGGGAAAACGGCCCTAACAGCAATTTCAGTATTCATGTTAACGAAATAATAAAAGAGTCCTTGTAGAAAGCACTGTAAGTGCCAAAAATCAAATTCTATACTATAGCATTACCATTGGCACGCAGAACATTTTCCGATAATTTTTTTTTTAATTTAAGACTTACAGTGTAAAATCAAATATCAAATGTTAAAAATCGAAAAAAAAAACTTTCAAATTTCTTAACACTTTGCTGACCGGTCACGAGTATACAGGGTTGTCCACTGAAGACTGGCGGCGCTCGCGCGAGTACAAATGAGAACGGCAACAACGTCACACGCATACTTACTGCTGCAATCATATGTCGATACATCCGCCATCTATGGGCTGTTGCTAAAACTGTAGGCCCCTGCATAGGTCCTACACAAACCTATACTTTTAGCAACAGCCCATAGATGGCGGATGTATCGACATATGATTGTAGTAGTAAGTACGCGTGTGACGTTGTTGCCGTTCTCATTTGTACTCGCGCGAGCGCCGCCAGTCTTCAGTGGATAACCCTGTACTCGTGTTATGCAAGTATATGTATAAAACAGCTGCAGATTTACGCATTCTAATATTCACTTATGGAAAAATAGCAGCTGTCAAGGGTCAGTTTGTGTTAAATAGTTGTTGAGAAAAAAAACTGTAAAGTTTAGAGTTCTTATCCTCATACCACCCTTCCTAGGGGGGGGGGGGAGGGGGGTACGCCTCCCCTATCTCAAAAGCTAATTGTCTGATCACAAGGTATAATTTGGCAGAAAATTCAGTTCCAAAATCGTGGGACCAAAAACGAGCGATTGCTTGGGTCCCTCTTTCATTTTTGAAAACCACAAACTCTCAACCCCTGTAGTGACTGTTTCCTCACAACCAATCTTCCACAGTCCCTCCCTCCTTCCATCCACAAAAAATCCTCAGCATCCCCCTGCGCAGCATTCTCCCCATTTCCCTAAAGATATCAGCTGTGGAATGAAGCAAAGTAACTCGATATCTTCGTAGCGATTCGCCGTGCACGGATTCTCCGAGCTTACCTCGAGATAATCGGTACCTGTCCCCCGACCCCTCCGCGGAGGTAGGAGAAATCGGCGCGCCACCTACGGCGCGCGAGAAATCTCACTGAATTCTCTTGTAGATAATCTCCTTTGTGGATTTCCAAGCGCACCAGTAAATTTACAACCTCCCCGTCTCTCCCCCCGCCCGCGCGTCCCCTCGCGCCCCGGGCCACCGCGTCCGTGAACAGAGCCCGGGACCCCCCTGGGTGGAACTGTAACGAACGCATGCCCTTGGTCGCCCGAGTGACGTCTTCATTCCTCCTCTCTGATCGCTTTATTTAGCTGATAGCAGGCGTAAACGGTGGAATTATCCACGGATCCATCGGCGGCTCCCTCGATCGTTAAGCTCGTCGCTGGCCGAAGGGCTGTAATTACGAAATGGACGAGGGACAAAGTATCGGGCAGTAACGAGCCAGCGCGAGGCGGAATGATGAAACACGTCCGTATGAAACGTCTTATTAAACCTCTCAGTAGATCGCGCATAGGTACTGCTTAATTACCGGGGCTCGGAAATGGACAATATTTTTATTTAAATAAAACTTCGGAGAACGAATGAAAGTATCAAAATTATTCGTCATTTGTCGAATCGGCTTGCCTTCGGAAATTTGGCAACGTTGCGTGTCACTAGGCACAGCTCAGTGGTTCTAGTGACATGCAACGTTGCCAAATTTCCAGAGGGAAGCCGATTCTGGCGCCTAGTGCACTGTGGAGTGCCAGTGACAGTAATGTGACGTCATAGAAATCTCCTGGCAACGCTGTACCTAGGAAATTAATGGCTGCGTAGGGAAGGCGTGACGTAGTACGGAGAAAGGGAAGACCTTCAGCAATAACGGTATACATATTACCGAAATTTAAAAAGCATCAACTTGGTTAGTTTCACTAACAAACCAACGACATCCTCCCCCACTTCCCTAAGAACCACCTCACGATTTCCCAACTCCCCCCACTAAATCCAAAATTATCCCACAAAAATAAATCTCCAAAAATGCCACGGATCAAGTGCAAGCAACACTGGAAGCAAAACAATTAAAAACCTCCCACACAGTCAACGATAGAAAGCGAGAAAACAGTGTACATAACAACGTCCCCCCCCCCCCCCCCCCCCAAGGTCCATTAATGCACCGATGCGCGTTCCAAGTGCACACTGTAATATGATAAACAAGTTCAGGATCGAAAGCCATCGCCGAGGGAATAATTACCGGCTCCGATGTACCGAGGGGTCCAGCTGCGTCTCGAACAAAGATCGAATCGACAAAGAAAGCTCGATCATGGCGGAGGGGAAAAAATGCGATGGGTTTTCAAGGTAATTCACCTCGCGGGGCCCCGAGCGTGCACATTCACGGAGATGCACGCGCCCGCGCGCGCCAGCGAGTACGTTTATTACGCATTCGGGCGGCGTTCCTTCCGGGAAAAGGTGGAAAAAAAAACCTTTTTTGAGGAGCGGTTTTGTTCGTGGCTGACCCGTCCCCGTGGCCCGTTTCACGAGCCTCTGCGGTGTCTACGTGCTGATACTTCGAATCCTTGTATTATTCCGCTGGGTACGTCGTATTTGAATACAGAGCTTTGACTGCCCGACGCGTCCTCGGGTGGTAAACAAACGTGCAGATAGATAGTGTAATTTGATCGACAACAATTTTGATGGATTTTAGGCTTTTGCTATTTAAGCCTTCGGATACAATGGGGGATGTGCGGAGAACGCCTATGGGAGTTCCGGGAGTAGGGTACAGGTGTATGATTGGAGGATTCCCGCACATGGAGAGTGATAAGCGTATGGTTGCTGGAGGTTAAAGGTTCAATTTATTCTTCATTAATTTTTATGGTTTAATTAGTGTTCTGAGGTGGATTTATAGTGAGGGGAGAATTGTAAAGCGTAGAGTGGATATTAGCAGCTACAGGTGTTATTTAGTATTAATTATGTGTATCGTTAGGAAGGGTAGCTAAATAATTAGTTTTTATGCGATGTAGGATGTAATTGGAGATTTAAGATGCAACTTAAGAATGTAGAAATGATACTTCGAATTCCTCCGAATATACATATGTATGACAAAGGAGCTTGAATCATTTCGAAAATCGCTGGAATCTCGAAAATTTGAGAAATCTAAATCGTTATGGGTCGTGAAAGTCTGAACGAATCTTATGGTTTTTCAAGAGTCTAAAAGAATACGCGAGGCTGGAATTAATCATTTCAATTTTCGAACGCCGCGTAGCGTAAAATGGTTAATATTATACAATTTCCTCATTACGATAACGACTTCCGACGCGTTAATTACACGTCGGTTCGCGAATTCACGAATAGTAGCCCTGCTCCACAATGCTGCACTCATAATAGGGAATTATTATAAAGTTGGTCGAACGTGAAATCATATCCTCAGATTTGAATTTCGCGGTATAAAGATCTTTAATTATTCCGTCGTGAATCGATACAAATTAACAAACTATTTCATGCATATTTTCCCCTGTTTCCTAGTTTAAAGCATATATCAAGCCTCGCCCTAAAAATTCCTCAAAGAATCATCTTGACGCCGTTTAAATTCCTTAATTATTCAAACACCAGAATGTCCCTTTCTAACACTTCTAATCATACCTACAACTCTATCCCCCAATCGAGCATCTTTGTTTATCGGGAAACAACATAGGTACACACGATTCAATTTCGTGTTCCCGCGTGGCCATCAAGAGCACAACAAGATTCAAATGTTGCCCGCCATTCGCAGATAAGATCAAACGGAAACATGGCGTACAAACAATTGTTACAGATACGCCAACATACCTGTTCGGTTGCTCCCCGCTGAACTTCCGTGCGGTTCGTTTGACACCGGCCGGATTTGCAATCCGAATCAACGAAGTATGTTAATGACGAAGCATCGCGGTGGACTTGAAACAAAATCGGGAACGCTGCACTGTACGAGACAGCACGCGAACGACTATGCGAAGAAAGGGACTCCTTGGTGACCTCGTAGTCACTGCGTCTAACCTGGAAACGAATCAGTAAACTATTGTAATACGTCTGTTCCTCATATGTATCACAATGTACACCAACTTTGGAATGTGGATTACGTAATAGATCGACTACTAGGTCCAGCATGATAGAATAGAAACTCACCTTAACCCTAATCTTTCCTGCCAACTTCCCTCCAAGCGTGACGTATATTATACACACTCGTTCACGCACAACGATCGCGACACATTCACCAATTTCGCGAACCACGCACTGTCCCCAAAATCGCGAGATTAATTTCCAACCGCTCTCCGATTTACCGTTCGCGAGGGTTGGAAACCGCGAACTGAAGGTCTCGCGATTCAGAAAAACATCTCAGTGTATACGCGTGATGTCACGAGCGATGTTTGGCTTGAGTCTAGCGGACGAACCTTTTGAAACGCGTTTGTATATCTACTCGATGTCAAGGCCAGTGTTCCGACACGTACACCGCGAGCAAATCGTGCAGACCGATTCTTACAGTGTCGGTAACATCAATTCGCGCCTTTCGGGGATGATATATTCCCATTGGATACAGTTCCTTATTCCTTAGTTCCCATTTCTTATTTCGCGAGATGTAGAATGGCGCTTTATCGATTTTCCCTTCGATTATTGTCACTAGCTCGCCGGGTGGATCGCTTCCGTCGCGGTCCACCATGCAGACGTACTATGGTTGCGCTCTTATCTCATCCCCAGGCGAGCATGGGTTCGTATGAGATGCCTCGTTCTGATTCGGACGCGTCTTTCTTTGTCAAGAGTTGCAATGTCGATAACAGTGATCGGCGATGTCTGGCGAAGGACGACCTCGAGAAGAATGAGTTCGGGAAGTTTCAGGACACTCGGGATTGGATAGAATGCGAGTCAACGAGCTGCCCAGGGCAGATGTACTTTTTCAATTTAAGGACAAAATGTAGTACGTGGACCAGGCCTGTCTCGCGGCACGTGCAACTCCAACGGTTTCCAAGAAAAGATGTAAGTCCTGTTCTTTGTTTCAATAATTCAAATAAAATTCGACTTTGCGTGCAAGGACGAATCACTGAGGTGATCAGCTGCTTAAAGGTCGAAACACACTTGTTAGTTCTGTGTCAGTGCCATTCCGGTGTGCCAGTGGTAAGAAGAAGAGGGGCGTAGAGAGTCTCTCCTTCTTACCACTGGCACGCCGGAACGCCGCTGACACGAAACTGATATGTGTGCGCAGACCTTTAAGGTTGACTCTCATTAAGCTACGTCTCGGCGCGACTTTTTTTCTCACTCACATCGAAACTCGACACGTCTCATTGTCAATTTCACTTTAAATAGCAGAAGTTTTCAGAATTGTCGTGGTTCATATTTTTGGTCAGTCGTTCAGAGAATTCATGGTCAACGCGACTGACAATTGTTTTATCTACTCATCTCATGGGGGGTCGTCCTTCAATTACGTAAGGCTTCTTGAGGAGGGAGGGAGTCGCGAATTTTTTACGTTTTCTTACAGCGTAATGGGGGAGGGGGGATAGTACGATGAAATTGTCACAATGCATAGAAAAGCATAGGGCGAATAAAATGAGCCGAGGCATAGTGAGAGCTCACCCTTAGGAGGAAGGACATTTTTAAAGAATCTTACATACTTTCAAAGTTACATTTTTCTGGCGTCACTTAGCGTAGGAAGTGTTATATATTCACTATAGATGGCAGTTCAGCAAACGTTGTTTTAGAGAGGGATTACGTATAATTATTTCGAACATTTGAGACATAAGGGACGCTTTCGTAAAATGGTACGAGGAGTTAGAATACAATTATGAACTGTACTTTCTAATTTAAAGTGATTGATCGCCTCAGCTTACCGTTTACACATCGATCATGAATTATCAAAGAAATCCAAATAAAGAACAGTCCGCATGAGATACACAAGCGAATTCCACTTACGCTCAAATCGCCTGCGCCCACGACCGTAGGAACTTTCTGTTTTTTTTTTTAATAAAATGAATATTATAAATTATATGTTCCTGTATTGAAATCGTAATTTATATTTAAATACCTGTATTTTCCTATAATAGCTCTTTCACAGATTTCCCTTCCATATTTCAAGAGATTTTCATAAATTTTAAAACGGGCGTTGCGGGCGATTTGGGCGTAAGTGGAACGCACCCCAAGTCGACTGTAAAGTCGCAACCATACATGTCTGAATGCAATTGTACAATAAAACGATATTATTCCATAAAAACCATTAAACAGAAATATGTTTCCGCAGAAAGTATACCATAGCGATTTCACGTGTGACTCAGACAATCCATCGATGATCGTATCAGACAGCGAAGACGATTACTTCTTGCCACCCATAGCCGAAGAGAGGCAAAGCGAGGATAAGGATTACAAAAAGACAGAGATCCTTTCACGACTATATCACGGTTTCGACATAGACAATTTTTCGAACGATAAGAAATCCGATTACTCGGATGGATCCATTTGCAACTTATCGGAGGAGTCCTACTACTACGAGGACACTTGGTACTATCCCCCCACCTGCAGACTTGGCGTACACTTTTTATCGACCACCATCGATTTCAACAAAACGGAACTCTGCAAAGGGAGCGAAGGTTCTGAATCTCCCATGGCTGCGACGGATTTCCTCGAGATCCATTTTCACTCGCCGGACAATCCGGTGGAAGTGACGGAGAGAAACGAAGCGTCCAGCGAGGATGATGTGTCGATAACGGAGAAACCTATAATCTTCACGACATCTTCCGAGGAGGACGACGATCCTAAAACTGACTTCGGCCTGCGTTTGCGGAAGATTAAAAGCAAACATTTATTGAGGGAGGCGCCTTCGAAACGGAGGACTGGTGGCTGGAGGAAGAAGCAAACGGCTTTGATAAAGAAGAAATTAAAGCCGTCTAAAATCGTTTGCGAAATGTACGGTACCAAAACGATTAATTACGACTCGATCGATGTGAAGAAGTCGACTCTCAGCGACAGCAGCGTAGGTTCATCGTCGTGGCAGGCGAACAGCGTGAACCCCCTTGTCTGGGATAATTTCGAAATACCCGGTATAAAATCGGGCGCGAAAGATCTTTCGAGCGAATCGAGCTCCAGCTCGTGTTCCACTTGCACTTGCTCTTCCATGACGTCTGGGACGAGCTCGAGTAGCTCGAGTGTTACACCTCCAGTGGAGGATAAACCGAGAAGAATATAATTAAGGAAACTTTTATTTATATATGTCTTTGACATGAAAATCTCCTTTATTTGTAGTTCTTTTACTGCAACGAGTGTAAGGAATTTGATTTCTTTATACGAGATATAAAAAGAAACGGGCCATCTGTTATGATAGATATGTTTATATATCGACGATGCATATTCTTACGAGTGCGCGTTGTACATTTTATACCTGGACCGGTGATATTATATGCTTCATATTTGAGGGAAGGCAAAGATGTATGTACATGTGGTACAATCAAAATATTACAACATAGTATTTTGTTGAATTGATGATTCTTATTTAAGCACAATGTTGATGAAATTGCGAATGAAGTTAATGATGTGTCTGGGGTATGGTTGAAAGTGGGATCTTCGTCGGCTAAAATGCGCAGGCGGTCGATGAAGTGTGAAACCAGTTCTGCTTTTTATCGAACCGCCTCATTTAAATGAATACCGCGAGTCGTTCGTCTTGAGAGGCAGACAAAATTCACGTGCTGCGTTCCTGGATCACGAGGTACGCGTGATATGATCCTTGGCGGTCTCATAAACAGGCTTAAGTCTGATTAGGAGCGCTATAAGTAGATTGAAGAGGTTAGGTGCAACAATGGTGCAATTCCACATCAGACAATTACTTCGACTCGATTCAACCATGAACCAGAGTTGGGCATTAAATAAATAAAAAAATATTGAAATAACAGATCAAATAAAAGTTACTTCAACTTTATTTGACGACTAAAGTTAATTTTTAATTTGACGAACGTTTCAATTTCAGCATCGAATAAAGTTAACACGGGTCAATTTTTTTGAATTTTTATTCGTTCGAAATTTATTTAAATAAAATTTGTGCCCACCCCTGCCATGAACTGTTGAGTTTTTCGTGGTGCTTTCTATTCTTTGCTTTCCGACTCACCTGTGGTTCATGGCTCAGGGCCATCCTGACCCATATAATACGTCATGAGAGTCAGGCCACTCTGATGCGTATAGTAGTGATCCTCCAGGGAGTGATCGGTATAACCGCAGCCATTTTTCAAAATTTGGAGCAAAACCGGAAATAAACATAACCTAACCGTTCACTCTATCTCTTTCTATCAGTATTTCTGTCTCTTTCTATCAGTTTTTCTGTCTCTTTCTATCAGTATTTCTGTCTCTTTCTTTTTTACAGTTTCTTTCTCTGTCTACTTCCGCTTTTCCTCCAAATCGCAGCAACCAATCAGCGACGATATACGTTGTTCCGATCACTCTCTAGAGGATCAATAGCGTATAGGGGTCAGGGGATACAACAGTCAAATCATGAATAAAATGAGGCAGTCAGAGCAACGGACCAACCCACATTAAAAAAAAAAAAATTTCCCCTATTTTATATGGTTAGTGGAGCCTATTGGAATACGTTATTGCTACTAATTCAATTTCGAAAAAAATGTGGGTTAGTCCGTTGTTGCTCTGACTGCCTCAAATATGCTTATATCTCTCCATTCTAGTTGTGAATGTTTCCATGTGGAATGATATTTAGTACCATACTAAATAGATTCTGGCAAGGTGGACTTCTTTAAACTTTAAAGGAAGAATACATTTGAAACCCAAGTTTCTGAGATAAGCACTGTGAATAGTTCATCAGTCCCAGCAGAAAGCACCCTCGGCGCGCAATTGAAGAGGGGTCATTAGGCAGCATGGCAGAACGAACGGGGATTTCTGTTTTTCGATTCCCTTACGGCGATGACGGGCGCAAAAATCACGGCCGGTTTCCAGCTCGGCATATGGCAGACGTTACCTCGGCGCAGCCGGTGCATCGTACCGCGTCTATTATCCGCGTCGCCATTCACGAATCACAGCGCTCAAAGCGTGACGACCATAGGCCGAAGCCGGAACTACGAAGCATTCCCCTCCGTCCGCGCTTATCTTCGAGCCGTTGATCCCAGCGAGGGCGAGAGTTGGAACGGTTTTAACGTCGAACGGTTAACTGTGTGACATTGCCACAATTAAATCGCGCGGCCTGCTAAAACCACTGCCTCGGCGCGTGCAAGCGTTTCTATTCGCTAGTAAAGCTATATAGGGGACCAAGGATGCGGAACGAAGGAAGAGACCACGCGGAATGTGGTTTCATTATTATCAATAACTGAATCGATAAGGTGCTCGTCGATTCTAAGATGCATACTCTGCGCCATAGATGTCTCTGATTTCCAAAGAGAAGTGCAAGCAACGTGAACAAGGATGTCGCATTCGCTTCTTGCGTATCGTATCGCAAATAAATGATTCGAGGTAGCGATAACGGTCGCGTCGTTGAAATTACAGGGGGTGGTGAGTGGCAAGGACGCGGTGCCGAGATTATTCGAGGACTCTGCATCCTCGTTATATCGGCGACGTAATTCGAACGTGTAACGACTCTCGAGGGGTCCCCGGACACGGCCTGGTAGATAAAGATCGTTGGCCATGAACTTTGCACCGTGAGAAGAGTTTTCTCCGGTTAACAAGTCGCGCCGAAGTTCCCGCGCTTCCAGACAATGAGTCCTTCCACGCGGTGAACAACCGTAGTGGTTTCCAGGATTCATAATGGAATGAGAAGGGAAGTCGGACTTCGCGATCTTTTATTGTTGCGCTGACGCGGTTTAGTCTTCGAGCACTGGAAAGCAATAGATCGCACTAAAGGAAGAACGAGTAATTAAATTGTGTATACTAATAACTTTATGCAAATTGGATAGAGTTTGTAATTAAAAATATGAACTTTACGCGATAAATAGTAGTATGTAGGTACACTGTGCAGTTTTAGAAAGTACTACTCGAATTTACTGTTAGCTTGTAATACGACGATGACAGAAGAGGTCCTAACGCTGAACAGCAAAGTTCACTGACTTCGCGCAACATGTGATGAAGCGGATTTTAATGCTACACGTGGGAACATTACGAAACCGTTTATCTTGCCTGTACATAAATATTACCGTGCGTGTAATCAATATGATTATAACATGGGGATTAGCATAGGAACTGTTTAAAAAATTGCGCAGTAATCGTGACTGGTATCGATGCTTCTTCGAATCGCTTGATTTATGCATATAATTGCATCTACCTTTTTTTGTCGTTATTATTATGATTGGGCATTCGAATGGAAGGATTTCTTTTTACAGGGCATTTTAATTTTTTATTTTAAATAATTACTACAAGCAGTTAACAAACTGTAAAAATAAAATTATAGTGACTACATGTAGTTACATTATCCTTTTTTATTTCACTTTTATATTTGTAATCAACATATAGGGTAGGAATTTTTAATAGAGGAAAAAATATTACCATTATCGCTATATAACCAATCTCCAGCTGCATGTACATTATACCGTAAATTTTTTATATTGCCTGGAATCACAACAGTGAAGAGAGTATTGCAAACTATTTGCATAGACACTGGTATTAACCCAATTATTACACAGCATCTGAAGGAGAAAACTGCATGAAAAAGTTCGAAAAATTAACTGTACTGCTATTGGATCAAGTTCCTTTGGCACCGCAATTGCACCATGATCATGCAAAACTATAGAATTATTGGTTGCGATGGAATTATTGGTTGCGATGATTGGCAACTGGAAGGCACAGGCAATATTGCTGACCATGCACTATTGTTTATGCTAAAAGTTATCGTATCGAAGTGGCTTATTATTTTTAAAAATGTCAGTACGTCCTCGAATCAGTTGATGCGCTGCATCAAAACTGTTGCAAAAGCTGTCGAAGAGACAGGACTTATCATCCTCAGTATGATTTGCGATCAAAATGCAACAAATGTTGCAGCAATTAATAGATTATTGCTGGATTCGCAACGACTATGTTGGACAGAAGGCACAGAAAACAGTTGTTGCTTACTATTTTTCAGTATTTCCATAATAATAAATTATGTAGTATTAATTATAATTTTTTTTATCCAGGAGGTATAATAAGGATATGTGAACAAAATATTATTCCTATATATTTCAGAATAATTTATTAAGTAAAAATTTAGATTTACAGTCTGCCACAAAATGATAGGACATGTTGAAGAAAAAGTATATCTTAATTCAGTAACAAGAGTTTTATTTGAATTTTAATAGTGCGTACATTTTTTTTGTTCGGCGGCGTAGGTTTTTTTCGGTAGCGCTAACAGAGGCGCTGCGGTCGCGCGGTATGGGCTACCTTAACCCCATAATCAAAAGAATAATTGGCGGTAATAAAATTGGAGGCGGTACACAGTTAAACGAGACCGAGATAAAAATGATTTTAAACTTAAGGCAAGAAGACACAATCCTTTCTAAAATATCAAAATTAGACGACAAAAGCCGAAATGTGATTAGAAATTTATGAAAGAATGCTAACAAGTATGACAAGACGAAAGGAAAGGGTCAAATCCAAAGGACAACGATTTTCTTTGCACGAGAAATTAATGTGTTTAGCATTGTACAAAACGTCAGGCCCAGGGTACAGACTGTTATCAAGATGGTTTCAACTGCCATCAAGAAGGACAATGGCCCGAGTGTTGCAAATGGTACCACTTGAAAGCGGGATCAACCCATGTATAATTTCTAGTTTGAAGAAAATCGCGCAAAAATTGAAACCAGTAGATAAATTATGCTCCCTCATATTTGACGAAATGTCACTGATACCACATGTAGATTATGACGAATCTAGCGATAAATTAGTGGGATTCGAAAATTCAATAATATTCGATCATGTTCTGGTATTTATGCTGAAAGCAGTAATTGGCCACTGGAAGCAAGCAATAGTATATTCATTTTGCAAATCAACCACAAAATCTGAAGAGCAAACTTAAACAAAGATTTAATATAGCTGCAAAACCAAACTACATTAAGAGCAACGTGGAAGGATATTGCGGCGTATAAAATTGATGACTGTAAAGATGAATTGAACAAGATAAAGATGTTGGGAAGGATTAAACCACACCACATAAACCCGAACCAACAGAAAAAAATGAAAGGGGCATATGCCACACAAGTTTTAAGCAATTCAATGGCTGTGGCCATATTTTCAATGGCTAAAAATAGTAAGTGTTGGGATTATAACATCTTGTAAATCAAATTATATTGTGTTACATTCATATTTCTAATCAGCTGAGATAATATTTGTTGCACAAATTATAAAAAGAACTCATTTGTTACAGATGAACAACATCCAAATGGTCTATATAAATTAGATGTAAATAGCATTGGGACTGCTAGGGTATGTAAATTCTTTGATACGCTATTTGATAGCTTAAATGGAGGTCGGGTACCAAGTGACGATACCTCAAAAAGTTTAAAGGGATCCCGTATCAAAAAACTCCGGTCATATTGCCTTTTGGAAGATACAAATACAAAAATTGCAAAAAATGTATTTCATTAAAGAGGGGTGTTTAAAACACGTAGTACCTCCTTCCTTAAAGAATTTCATTCTGACTCTTGAAGGATGCATCGTGTTGACGAATTTTTTTTTAAACTATTCGACTCAATATGTGCCACGAAATTTAAATCAGGACTCGTTGGAGAACTTTTTCGGCCAAATACGCCAACACCGATGCAGGTTAAACCATTTGTCAATGGACATTTGTCAATGGAGCAATTCCAGGAATTCTATAAAGCAGTCATGGTTAAACATATTTCTGGTAGCCATTCTATACGTAGTAATTGCGAAAAAACGTTTGAAACGTCATTAGTGCAATTACAAGAATTGGTGACACCCGTGAAAAAACAAAAAAAAATCGTTGCCAATGAAACGTATGACAAAGAACTAATAGAAAATAATATTTTACATAAAGATATTACCTTTTGTTATAATGGCAAATAAAGAAGTTTCAAATAGTTCTCAGAAAAATATTTTGAAAATAACTTCTTACAAAAATCACATTAAAATCGGCGTGTGCGGGTTCCATATGTTCCCTTGTAACAAGTACCATAATTCCAGAATTCCATTTCGGCGCCTTTCATGATTTAATGGGCGGCTCAATCCACCAGAGGGTGCTGATTTTGCCAACAGAAATATATGGAAAGTGCACACTCCTGGCTCGGACGCCCGATATGACACGTACACAGGGGGGTGCCACTCTTTTGTCATTAAGTAAAATGTTCCATTATGATGATCCTTTCAAAACTTGTGTAAAATGTAAGGAACACCAACCCATTATTTGGGATATAATTAATAACATGTATAAAAGAGCATATCCCATCATGGAAAACTACATGAACTCAAAATGGCATTCTTTTGAAATAAGTTCAGAAATGACAATGGAGTTGAATACTATTATAAGTTTTACACACACATATACGTGTGATAAACATTATTTTAATTTAAAAGAAAAAATGTTAAAAACATTTACCAATACATTTATAAGCACATGGTGCATGCGATCCAATCGTAAGATTAAGGATAAATAAAGTAATTTCTACGAATATTTATTGTAGTTGTTTTTAACCCTCTTCTTCAAATATTAATTTTTTTAAGAAAAAGTGTAGTACTGCCAGTACTAACATTGCATATTGAAACGAACATTCAGTTCCATTGATTATTGTTTCCTTGGGCTAGTTACAAATGCAAGAATATCAATATTAAGTTGCTGTTTTGAAACGAAAATGATGAATATCAGTTAATAGATTATTCTTTCATGATGCATCAGTTTCTCTTTGAAGCAGTATTGATTTTGATATTTTTTCGAAGTAATTAACTTAGGGAGACACAAATCAATGGAACTCAATGTACTGTGATGTATTTGTAGCTTTAAATTGAAATTTTATAATTTAAATTAACCGCTCATGGACGGCCATTTTGAATTTTAGTTCGAAAAAATTGGAACCGCCTAGGTGGCAGTTGAAACACTGTTCCAAAATCGTAAACGAGAGTGGCACCCCCCTGCACGTGTATTTCGGATTATTCGTCATTTCTTTAACGTCTGTTAATTTAAATTGCAATTTCATAATTTAAATTAACCGCTTACGGACGGCCATATTGAATTTTACTTCGAAAAAAAAAATTGGAACTGCCTTGGGTGGCAGTTGAAAACGAATCAATATTTGAAATACAAGAATAACTAAACATAAAACACTAACAACATATTTCATTCATATTACAACAGAGAGAGGGCATTTACAAATTGTTAAGCACCTTTTAAAACATGGAATTGATGCTAATTCTGCGTATACCTCTACAACTTAGCACAGTTATACATCACTGCACCTCACTGTTGAGATACAGCACGAACAATAAATTAGAAAATTGCTTTTAAGTAAAAGTGCAAATGTAAATGCTAAATGAAGACAACTTCTCTTCATATTGCAATGCAGATTTTAAAAAAGCATGAAGCTGATGTTAACTCCTCATATCCGGGGATTCGTACACCACTGTACCTCGCTGTTGAATACGGACATGAAAAAATTGTTAAGCTACTTTTAGAATGCGGAGCTACCATTAATTCTAAAAATAATGAACGATAAAACTATACTACACCTTGCATGGGAAATAGTGCCAGTGGTACTAATCTATCTTGTTATTCTGATTTATAGTATTAATGATGCTGGCTGGTACTTCCACTCCAGTGAGCAATATAGCAGGTCCCCCCGCGGATCAGGAGAGACACAGTCTTTCAAGACTCCCGCGCCAAAGAGAGATTTTGGATCACGACAGTCGAAACAGGGGAAGTTTACCGATAAGAAAAATCGAGAAGGCAGGGCAGCACTCAAAGAATTTTTTTAACAAAGCGTGGATTTAGATGTTACAGAAGAACAGTTTTTGAAAGCACTCGTGCTAGGCGAAGGAGTAAACCGAACACCCATTGATTCCTGAGCTTGCGCGCGACACTTTGAACTACATACTTACTACACCTTGCATGCGACGTTTAAGAATCTCAGCGATGTTTAGCATAAGTAAAAATTTCATCATCATCGTGGGTATAATCATTATCATGAAATCCTTTCATACCATCCATAGTCCAAGTAATAGTAATAGTAATATCAGAACCGTGCTCTAGGAGGGCTCTAACAGTATGTACACAACCATTCCTAGTAGCCCAGTGAAGCGGTGTGAAAGCAAATTCATCTATAGAATCAACACTGGCATCCAACTGTAAGAGAAGCTCAAGATCTGGTTCATCCACCGCAGCAGTCATATGGGGTGGTGTTACTGTGCCATGTGTAATCGTAGAATCAGCTTTGCCCACCAATTTTGAGAGACACTCGGTTAATTTCCAGATGTCCACTTCGGTCAGCAATGTCCTCCAAGTGAAGTGGTGTGGTTAAGTCCGATCCCAACGTAGCATCAACTTTGGAAACAGATTTTAAGAGGAGCTTGACAATATCTAGATGTTCATAAATCACAGCCATGTGGAGTGGTGCGCATATGTTACACTGCAAAATCATGAGCAGTCTCTCTAGTGGTGGCCTCAGCATTTATATTAGCTCCTTTGTTCAAACGCACTTCCACGATTCCATCATTACATATTAGGGCAGGAAGATGGAGCAGTGTCATATCCTCTTCATACGTGGAATTACCATCTGCGTTATATTCCAAAGGAGCCTCAACGACTTTCAACATATGCTTCCTTAATAGCAGCGTAAAGCATCGGCATACAATTTTTAACTCCAGTGTTTGTATTAGCTCCTCTACTCAGAAGCAATTCGGCAGCTTGCCCCTCAACTTTAATAGCAGGATCTTCACAATGACGACATTCGAAACATTTCTTTCCTTCGTCTAGAATAATAAAATGCAATGGAATTCTTCCATATTTATTGCTAGCGCTAACATCGTAGCACCCCATGGTGTAAAAGAACTTTAACGAGTTCAGAATTCTCTTTTACACGGTGAACGTTTCCTAAACATAGCTTTATTAGCTAAAAGCAGTTTAGTCATATTTAAATAGGCATATTTAAATAGTCATATTTATATTTAAATAGGCATTCTCAGTATCATAACATATTGGTGTTTTTCCACCCTCATCTGGTGCAGTCACATCTGCTCCACAGCTCGTCCATAATTCGGCTACTTTCTCCCATTTCAGTCTGGTTGCAATATGCAAAGGGTATCCCAGACCTCTTCCGGACGCTGAGTTAAATAACATATTAACATCAGCACAGTGTTTTAAGAGTTCATCGACAAGTTCCATATGTCCATTCATAACAGCAGTATACATAAAATTATTTGCATCTTTAGGGTCGACAGTAAAGCCACATTAAAGTAGGTTCTCAACGATTTTGCGATACTCTATTTCCAAGCCCCGCATCGCACCGCAACATTAGGAACGCTGCTGTTGATTTTGTTCTCCAGATCAGGACAATGCTTTAAAATATGCTCGACAATTATTGAACATACTTTTTTAACATCAAGGTGTTGTATGGTTTTATCATTCGTATTTTTAGAATTAACGGTAGCACCGCATTCTAAACGTAGCTTAACAACTTTTTCGTGTCCATATTCAACAGCACAGTACGAACACGGTGGTGCATGAACTCCCAGAGATGAAAAATCAACATTAGTTCCATGTTTTAAAAGGTGTTGAACAATTCTCAAATGCCCCCACTGCGCTGCAAGATAAATAGAGCACATTTACTTAAAAAAGCAATTCGGTTATTTGCTCATCAGCTTTTTCAACAGCAAGGCGCAGTGGTATAGAGGCATATGCAGGATTAACATCAGCTGCGTGTTTTAGAAGGTGTTCAGCAATCTGGAATTCCCTTCCTTGTAATGCGATACGAAGACAAGTTTTGCTTCTAAGATCTTCTGCTTCAGCATTTACATTAGCACCTTTACTTAAAATCTTTTTGATAATTTCTTGGCTATCATTTTTAAGGTGTAGTTGTGTGTAACTGTGCGGAGTTGTAGAGGTATATGCAGAATTAACATCTGCTCCGTATTTTATAAGGTGTTTAACAATTTCTAAATATCCTCTCTCTGCTGCAATACAAAGAGAGGTTGTACCATGTCTTCCTCTAGCATCGACATTAGCGCCTTTACTTAAAAGTAATTCGGTAATTTCTTCATTATCTTTACCAACTGGTGAACGTTTCCTAAACATAGAGGTACAAATAGAATTAACGCGAGCTACATATTTTTAAAAGATGTTAAACAATTTCTAAATACCTTGCAATAATAAGTTGTAGCATTGTGTCCATTATCATCTATACTAGTCCTTCTCCTTAAAAGGAGGTTCATAATTTTTTTGAATTATTTCTTGATTATTTCTTGAATTGTTTCTTAATTATTATTTGAGTGAATAATTTTCCTTTTAACTGCGTTGCGAACTGCAGTTTGATAATAAAAATTTTCGGCATTTATCCAGAAGCATCTGAACAACCTCTAGGTATATCGTAATTTAGAATAGCAAAATGAAGTGGAGGATGGCGGACTATTAGAAGAAGTTTTTGCTGTTATCTCTGGAACTACTTGTTACAAATAGTTTGGCGATCTTTGTATGTTCAACTCAACAATAGTATAAAGTAAAATATATGTATCCATCTTCTTGTGAGTAAGATAGACCGCGAGAATGAATTATTTCTCTTACTCTTTGTATCGATCCTTCTCGAACTGCAGTGAACCAGCGTTGCCGGAGAATAGGCAGGTGTGGGCACTGGGCAGCAATGGGTTCCCGTTCCGCAGTGATGAGATATGGGGGCGGGTTATCTCGCGCATGCGCGGCGATTTTAGCGTCAGTATAGTACAAGTTTCGATAAAATGGGGTACCTTGATCACCCTGCGTCTTTCTCGCCAATAACACTACAGCTATTACTTGCGTCTCAACATAGATACGGTACTGCAAACGCCGCGCATGCGCGAGAAAACCCGCCCCATATCTCATCACTGCCGTTCCACTTCCTGCAAACACCTACGGTAGCGGCGGTATATGTGTGCGTGATGACGCCGTGACGTGACCAACCGACGCCACGCGAAGCCCTTAGCCAAGCCAAGTGGCGCCAACGCGATACCAAGCCAACTGATGCCAAGCAATTTCATTGGTCCATTCACTAGTGAATTAAAGAATTGATTCTGGGAAAAATCGAATACCAAAGAATCGATCTTCTAAAGAATCGGATCGGAATCGAAATAGGGGTGCCGATCTTTCCCATAGAATCGATTTTTCAATTCAATTCAGATCGTTGTGCAAAGAATCGATTCGTAATAAAGATCGCACCTAAAAAATCGATTCCATCGAGATCGATTCCTTATAATAAAAAAATATAAAGGGTAGGGAGATTCTGACTTTAAAAATATAAAGGATAGGGAGATTCTGACTTAAAAAATATAAAGGGTAGGGAGATTCTGACTTCCTCGTGAGAAATTTGAGCGCAGGTTGATGCTCGTGGAGTACTAAGGCACGCTGCTCGCTGAACGAGGATTTTTAGAATAACACTACAACGAAATAAACAATTTAAACTCAAACAAGGGAAATAAACTTCAATATTACTAAACAAAAACTAAATTTGGATTTGATACAAGATGGAAATTCACAGGATACACTTTACAATTTTACATATTTTGCAATTTTACATATTTTGTTATTTACAAAATGTCCTTTTAGATACTAGACACCAATCGGAGAATTATTAATAATAAAATAAATTCCTATTCGTCGTTACATATCCTCTGGGATATCGATTTTTTCTTAACAAGCGTTTAACATCTTTGCGCTGGTTTTACACATTTAGGAGAAGGGATAAAAGTGGACTTCAAATGTTCAAACATCTGCTTCTCTAACTGTTTTCAAACCCCTCGGACTTGTACATACTAATATCACTTTTGCTTCCCTTTCCTATTACATTTGTGTGGTCTGATTCAAACTTTGCGCTTCTAGAGTTTACGCTACACGCCGCCATTATTTATCGAAATCCTGCGAGAGAGAAAAAGATATACACCATTTCACTCGTAACCACTCTTAACAACTCTTACGTTTATGGCGGTATTTTACTATCTATTAATCTGAAAATGTGCATTTGTGTTTCTGATTGGCCCGTCATTTTTCATCTATTCCCGCTGATTTTTAAATTTGTCAATTATACCAAGATAATGAAGGTATAAAGTAAAAAACCAAATCTTGTGTTCTATTTGATATATGTTATTTTATTATACTTTAAAACACATTTTAAAATAAATTTTAAAATACCGCCATAAACGTAAGAGTTGTTAAGAGCGGTTAAGAGTGAAATGGTGTATATCTCTTTCTCTCTCGTGGGATTTCGATCAAACATGGCGGACAGTGGCTCGTGTCCAGACTAGAGCTCTTACTTTTGACCCGTCGGGTACCCGGGTAGCCGGAAATTACCCGAAACAACTTCAAGCCATTGAATGTAGTCTATGGTATAGTCTGATGTTAGCCAAATATGATTGAACAATACCACATTCAATGGCTTGAAGTTGTTTCGGGTAATTTCCGGCTACCCGGGTACCCGACGGGTCAAAAGTACGAGCTCTAGTCCAGACTCATCCAGACTCTTATTCCCAGATAGCACACCTCGTCTTAGAGACGTCTAGTTTATGTCCATTTTAGGTCTGAACGTCTTGATTTGTAACAAGACGTCTTTAAGACGTCTTAAAGACGTCTTGTTACAAATCAAGACGTTCAGACATAAAATAGACATAAACTAGACGTCTCTAAGACGAGGTGTGCTATCTAGGTTATAGTAGAGCACTAAAGAGATGAGTATGCGCATCCGCCATACTGGGTCCTCTGGAGAGAGAAAATTATTGAGTATCCGCCTTTTTGAGTATGCTCAAAATCACTTTATAAACAAAAATATGCGTTGCTGATATTGATACATTGTAGCACGACACATTATTAGAGTATTTTATTACATTTAAGCTTATATTTGGTTTATAAAGCAAATTTGACAATATTGAAAAAGGCGGGTTCTCAATAATCATCTCTCTCCAGAGGACCCAATATGGCGGATGCGCATACTCACCTCTTTAGTGCTCTAATTATAGTGTCTTTTACATACTAACATCACTTTTGCTTCCCTTTCCTATTACATTTGTGTGGTCTGATTCAAACTTCGCGCTTTGATTGCGATGCGATCTTCGAATCGATCCCTGTCTTGAGAATCGATTTAAAAAATCGAAAATCGTGACAAAAAAATCGATCTTTGAAAGATCGATTTTGAATCGGCATCCGCATCCCTACCCTATTGTGTATTTACATACGTGCATACACGTGATAGGGAGTCCAACCTCAAATTGGAGCAGCAAACATGGGACGCCGTAAGAAGGTAATTATGTACTGTATTTTTAAGGAACATTAGTTTCTTTTATGTACATCTGTCAATTGACCAACTGTTATTACACCCACAATTCTTAAAGTTTCTTTTCCGTGGGGGATGTGTGGGGTTAATAAGAACACCAGGGGCGGATTTGAAGACTCGGCGCCCCTAAACTAACAAACGTCTGCTACCCTATTCCGCGATGTATTATCAAATATTATAATTTAAAAGAGTCGAGACAATTTCAAAATTAATTCAATATGGCAACTCATATATGAGTCATTGTTAATTTGCTACATGAGAAAAGAGTGAATTGTTTTTAAAGCTGTCTCAAGCCTCTGTGTTTAAACCTTTCCCAATATCTTTCACCCAAAATTTGTCGCTCCCCCAAATTCTGCCTTAGCCGATACCAAAATTCGCCCCTGAAGAATACTGAATAATATTGACTATGAAAAGGAATCGATTGTACGTAAAATGTATGTGCGAAAATTATACAGGGTCGTTGTGTGAAGAAGAACAAACAGATCGATATTGAAGAGAATCCCGATGTGGTGCAAGCGCCTCACTCCTTCGTCATCCATCGCGGGTTACCTGGAGAACACATCCGCGAGCTCACTAAAGACTTCCGCAGGATCATGGAACCGTTCACGGCGATGTCTTTGAAGGAGAGGAAGAAGAATACGATTAAAGACTTTGTATCCATCGCCAGCGTGCTTCACGTTAGCCACATGTGTATATTTACGAGGGCGGAGCAAGGAATGTATTTTAAGCTCTGCAGGTATCGAGTTTAATTATGCTGTTTTCATTTTCTGTGTTAGTATCGGTATTGTTGGATGGTTGAACGATAAATGCTTACTAGGTTACCGAGAGGACCGACGCTGTCCTTCAAGATACACAGCTTCTCCCTAGCAAGGGACGTAGTCTCCGTGTTGAAGAAGCAAATGGTGTACGAGGAACTGTTCAAGAATTCTCCGTTGGTAATACTGAATAACTTCAGCGGCGAAGGCATGCAGCTGAAGCTTATTGCTTCGATGTTCCAGAATATGTTTCCTACGATTAACTTAACTGCGGTAAATTCAGAGATGATTCTGGTCCCTGCGTTCTAATCTTATATTACAGAGGACCTTATTCACGTATCCTTGCAGGTAGATCTGAGCACAATTCGCCGTTGCCTGTGCTTGAATTATAATGCAACGTCGAAGACAATCGACCTCAGGCATTACGCCATCAGAGTCGTGCCTGTTGGTTTGTCGAAAGGCGTTAAGAAGATAGTTGAAGCTAAGATACCAAATCTGTCCAAGTGCGAGGATTTCTCTGACTTCTTGACGAAGGGGACGGTTTCTGAAAGCGAAGGTGAAGATGACCCTGCGAGTCACATCACGTTACCGCAGAAATTGTCTTCGCGTGGCAATCATGCGAGCGGTAGAAGTGCAATTAGACTGTTCGAGTTGGGACCCAGGTTAACGCTGGAGGTTGGCAATTCTTTTCTTGAGAAGCCAGAGGGATTTATCGGTAATTAACATTCGTCTCTAAAATCTTTTCAGCTGATCAAAGTTGAGGACGGGCTTCTGGATGGCGAAGTACTCTTCCACGAGTACGTTCATAAATCGGAGGAGGAGAAGTTGCTGATACAGAAGAGGCGAGACGAGAAGAAGAAATTGAAGGAGAAGAGGAAGAAGATACAAACGGAGAACAAGAGGAAGAAGGAATTACAGAAGCAGGAGCACAAAGAGAAGTCACTGAAGGGAATGAAGAAGAAGGAGAGCGATGTGTTATTGCGCAAGATCGCGAAGGAATCGGTTCAAGAGAATCAAGTGGAAGAGGACGACGACGCGCAATATTATCGCGAGGAAGTAGGAGAGGAGCCTGATAAAGGTAAATGCAGTCTAATAAAGAGTGACCAAAAAATGAGGGGCTCTTTCGTCCGTCTCTGGACCCACGATTTTGGAGACAGAATTTTGCGAGACATCTCACGATGAGAGATCGTTCGCAACAAATTAAGGCCGTCCCGCATTTCGGCGAAGCGCGGCGATACGAAGGTAAAAGTTTATAAACAATTTATAAACAAATTGTGCAGCCGCGCACACTAGACCGAAGCGCAGCGACGATTAATTAATTATGATATTATTAATTTCTTCGATCCGCTTCGCTCGCGCCGCGCTTCGCCGAAATGTGCGGCGGCCTATAAGTGGTTTCTGAGATATGGATGGTGAAAAAAGAAGTGAAAATTTATATACTTCGATGTCCGATAATTTAAAGAATTGTTTCCAGTGGTTTCGCTGACTGCTAACAACGAATTTGAACATACATTTTTAAAATTCACAGTTACCAAATCAATGTATAGCGGACGGCATGTAAAAAAATATTCTAATTTTCGGAACTATTTAAAATGATATTTATGGTTTCAATAGTAATTATTTTCAATTTTCTGGAAGCTGTGTACCTATTTTCTGATTGATAGAATATACATTTGCGCTTAATGAATTTTGAAAATCTAAGTGCAAATTCAGTGCTCACTCACGAGGGAAGGACCCCAAGTGGTCGGCTTGGATTTTAACGAGCTTTTGTAAGATGATAGCATGCAGGTCCCTAATGATATATATGGAATATTAGCCGTAGTTACTTGGCGGTTTTAAAGATATTAACAATTAAAGTTACGTACCTGTGTACATACTATGTATATAAAGCTTTTTACGAAAGCTGCGGCGGTGAAGTGGTTTGGTGCGTGGATTGCGAATCCGACGGTCCTGCGATCTATTCCTCCATTAGACAAAGTTTTTTTTTGTTGCATTTTTATGGTGCTAGCATCGTGCACGATGCAGGGTGATAATTATCATACATGCAGGAAAAGCACAAATAAAAATAATAACCAATAACAATAAAAATTCTTCTCATTCTTTTAGATAATGGTTTGAAAAAGATACTATTAATATAGTATTGAATTTTCTTTCAATTAATAACCATTTCGATACAGTATTCCCTTGTAGTATTTTCTATTCGCTACGGTCCAAAATAAATTCCGTCGAAATGCAGATAGCAGGATTGATGTTTATCTTTCACGCGTAGACCAACAAACGTCGCATGCACGATGTTTATGCATCGATATTCCCGAAGACAGTCCAAGATGCATAGCTAGCCGTATAACAGAGTTTAGTTATGCTTTTCCTGCATAAAAATGCAAAAAAAAAACTTCGTCTAATGGGGGAATCGATCGCAGGACTTCGCCGCCGCAGCTTCTGTAAAAAGCTTTATATTCGTAGTATGTAAAGAGGTACGTAACTTTAATTGTTAATATCTTTAAAACCGCCAAGTAACTACGGCTAATATTCCATATATATCATTAGGGACCTGCATGCTATCATCTTACAAAAGCTCGTTAAAATCCAAGCCGACCACTTGGGGTCCTTCCCTTGTCAGCATCTTTCCGTGCAGTCAGCGAAACCCCTGGGAAGAATTTCGGGGCGATTTCTTGGGTCACTCTTTATATTAATGAAATTTCTTCACTGACGCAATAAGTATGTCTAACAAAATTTCTTGCCACAGATCTGTTCGAGAGAACAACTGTTGGTGAAAAGAGGTCCAAGAAGTTCACGCCGAAATACAAGACGAAGAAACAGAAACTGAGCGAGTCCTGAGACATTGGACACTGATAGTGAGGTAACAAGTCCTAAATACAAATGTCAAGGTGACATGTACAAAATGATTATGTACAATACTTATAAACTCTGTCGAGTAAAATATTTTTTACTAAAAATAATTCTATACATTATTGCATTGCAATTATAAGCGTATGTTCCATCCGTTAATCGCACTGTTCTATAATTCTTCAATCGAATTCTTCCTTTCGAATCACAGATTTAATGTCATAATACGTAAATCTTCTTGGTCCCTACTATTTACATTCCTTAAAATGAATATATAAACATATGATACAAGAGTCGCGAAGTAACATGTAACACGTAACATTGTTGCTGTTCAACGTGCGAGTGCGTCGCTTATTGTCAGAGGAGATCTACAGCATAAAATAGATTAGTTCCACAACACTGCGCGAATTAATTCCAAATTTACGATGGGATTTTAAATTCCCTTCAAGTTGAATTGTCCGTTAATAAATGCTGCCTGGGGACAGCAGAACTTTGAGCTTCTTCTAATTCTTTTACCATGGTCTCCAGCTCTCTTACTCGCCGAGACCGAGACCGACACAATTCCTTCATTAACGCTTTCTCCTTTTCCAATTTCTGTATTTTCAAGTGTTCCTGTGTAAACACAAAGATTAAAGGCATGCGTGTAACTGCGATTGAAATTAAGAAATTGGCGTCTTACCCCAACAATTCCGCTGTTAGTGCTACAAAATCGTAATGCATCGTTGGGTATCGTTTGACAGGCTTGATCTTTTCTGTTTACACGCCATCGTCTGCAGATGTCACACTCCCACGCGTTGACATCGTTTACAGCCTTTTGAAGCTTCCTCACTTCGGAGTTCAGCTCTGCATTCTGCGCACCAAATTGTGGGAGTTTATAAATTAGTACGATGCTCTGTTTTATTGTAATCATACGTACCTTATTATGAAAGGCAAGCAGGTGTTCCTCCAGTTCTTTGCACTTCCTCTGATACGGGAAGTTCTCGCTTTGAATCTGGATTTCTAACGTCGCAATTTTCCCATTCTTCGATACCAGCTGCAACTCTAACTCGCGTATCTGCCTCTTCAGCTGCTGACACTTCTCCTTGTATTCGCCGAGTTCTTTGCCAGGCACAATGCTTCCTACCTTCTTCCCTGTACTGTTTTCGTTTAATGGGACTCTTTCGCTACATGCGTTGAGTCTCAATCGAAGCTCTCTGGTAACATTTTTCAGCATCCTGTTCTCCTCCCTGAAAATCCTTAGCTTCTCCTTTAAGTCGACGACTGAACCGCTCTCTGATTTTGAGCTTCCAACGTCACGCCCAGTGTCGTGCTCTTTGTCTTCACCTGTTAAGTCTCGTATTCGGTTTACATACTCATCCAGTTCCCTGTCTTTCTGGTTCAACAGTAATTTCTGGGCTTCCAATTCTTGCGCAAGGTTATTCTTCTCTCTCAATACGCTATCAAGCTTGCCTCCGTCCTTCGACAAATCCGAAATGTTTCGCTTGGATTCGTAGACCTCCAGTGTCCTCTTCAACTCAATATTCTCTCGAGACAAGAGATCGTATTGCCGTTTCAAGTTAAATAATTCATTCGACATTTTATTATTTACATCCTGGAGTTCAGTGACCCGATTGCATTCACCTTCCGTGCTATTTTGCACCTTCTTCTTCGAACTACTTGACTGGCCCACGCTTGTTTCTCTAAGCCTCAGTTCAAGCTGTTTCTTGCACTCGTTCAGCTTCCCTTGCAATTCCAGCTTCTCCTTCTTCAATATACGAATGGCCATTTCAGTCTGCGCTTTGTCCTCTCGCGTTTTCTCCATATCCTGCTGCAGCCTGATCTTGAGCGCTTCAGCACGATCCCTGAGCTTCTCGTTTTCTTCCCTGAAACCTTTCAGTTCCCCCTCCAATTCATTAATGCGCGTGTTTTCAGTCAGACGAGAGTATAACTTGTCCTCGAGTTTTGAGATCTCGACGTCTCGCGTTTGAATTACTGCAGCATACTCGTCCAGCTCGTTATCAAATTCATTATTCTTCTCTGTTAGCTGCTGTATCTTGCTCGCGCACTCTTCAAGTTCCTTATCCTTCTGGCTAAGCAGCAGCTTCTTGTCTTCCAGTTCCAAGGCGATTCTATTTTTCTCCAGCAGAAGTGCATCGTACTTGCCTTCGTCCAGTAGCAAACTCGAAGCGCCGTATTTAGACTTGTACGACGCCAAGGTCTTCTTCGTCTCATTGTTCTCCCGGGCCAGAAGCTCATGCTTGCCCTGTAAGTCGACCAGCTCCTTCAGCGTCTTGTTCTTAATCTCCTGGATCTCTGCGACACGATTGCTCGCGCCTTCCAAGTTGGTCTGCAGCCTCTTATTCAACTCCCTCAGCTCTTCTATCTCCGTTTCTGCTTTAATCTTGCTGGTGCTATTTCTGATCTTCCTCTCCAGCTTCGCATTCGTTTGCTGCAGCTCCTCGTACTTCCCTTTTAGCTCGTTCAGCTCTTCGATCAGAGCGATGTTCCGGTTGCTCAGCTCGTTCAATTGCTTAGTCAATCCAGCGTTCTGTATTTCGTTCGTGCTCAACTTGTCTTTAATTATTTCCAGCTGCGTCTCCCTCTCCTTCAGCGTCTCTATCTCCTCTTTGCAACGCTCTACGGCAGCTTTCTGATCTCTGGCGTGCTCCTTCAGCATCTCATATTCCGGCATAACAGTTTCAAGGTTTGTCTGGTATTCGGACAACAGGTCGCACTTGTTCTTCAGAATTACCGTGAGCTCTTTAACGTGCAAAGTCTTCTGCTCCATTTCCTGGCTCATCTCATTGTAAGCTTCCGTGAGCTGCTCCAGCTCTGCGTTCAGCTTCTCTATGCTATGATTCTTCTTCCTAATTTCAGCAGCATTCGCTTCGACGATGTTCTTCAACTGCTTCTCGTTAGCTTCCAGCCCCTCGATGGTGCTGTTCAACTCCAAGTTCTTCGTCTTGTACGATTCAATAGTGTAAGCGAGATCGCTCATCTTCTTTTCGTAAATTTCTATCTCTAATCTCAGCGTCGATTGCAGCTCCGTCTCTTTATTCTTGAATGTCTCCTGCGCCTCTTTCTCCCTCTTCTGAGCAACGAATATAGCTTCCTCCTGTCGAGTGTCAACTTTACACTGCTTATCGAACTCCGTTTGCAAATTGTGTAGGTCCGTTTCAAGGCCCTGCATCTTCTCTTTAAGGATCTCCTTCTCGTGATTGCTCTCTATCAGAAGATGCTCCAACTGGGAGATTTTATTCCGATACTCCTTCTGCGCGCGCTCCCGCCCCGTCAGGTCTGCCTGAAGCTTCTCAATCTCTGCTTCCAACTCTTTCGCCCATATCGTCGCACGTTTCTCTGTGTCCGCGCTTTGCTGCTTCTCATCCACCAGCTTTTGCCTGTCCCTCTCAAAAGCTTCTCGCATCGTTCTCATCACCTCTTTCTCCTTGGACAGCAGCGTCTGCAGGAATATCAGAAAGATCTCGTTTACAGAGTTATTCGAAAGATCCGCACCGGTTACGTCAGATCTCAGCGACCTTAATTCCGTCATCATGCACTTCCTGACATAGTTCAATTCTTCGCTGAGTTTCTCATTGTCACTGCTTAACGTTTTCCCTGTGCTGGATACTCGTTCCTTTTCATCCCTCATTGCATTGAACTTCTCCTCGATGTTCCGCAGCCTGGTAACTTCCTGCGTCATGTTCAGATTCTCTTCGACATACTTGTTCAGCGTGTCGTTGAGTTTCTGAAGATTATTCTCTGATTCTTTAACGCGGTGCTCGTACTCCAAGGACACGGAGTTGAATTCATTCTTGTACCGGACTTCCACGTTAATTTTAAACTCCTTTAACGCGGCCTCAACAGCTTGCGCCTTCTCCTGCTCGCTTTCGTGCAACAGATTCTCAAGATGTAGACCTCTCTCGTGAAGATCCTTGGCCAGACCTTCGTGCTGCACTATGCTCCGTTCAAGACTTTCTATGTACGCTCCCAGCTCTTTGATTCTCAGCGCGAGGCGTTGCTCTGTCTCCAGGCTTCGCACCTGCTCTATTTCCAATTCCTCGCAGTGTTTCTTCAGAAACTCCAACTGTTCGATATATTCGTCCTTCGTAGCATTCGAGGCAGCCAATTCATTATTCTGACTCGCAGCCGAGTCCAAGTCATTTTTCAGAGAGGAAATGTGCTGATTTAATTGATCGATTAAACCACTCTTGCTCTTCTTCTCGTCCTTCAGATCCTCCAATTCCACTTCCAGAAGCAGTCGCTGAGTTTCAAGTTCCTTCTCTCGCACAGAGAACTGTTCGATCTCATTACTCATGTTGGTCAATTCATTCTCAAGAATTTTCACCTTCTCTGTCGCCGCGCTCTCGTCCGACACTTTCTGCCGCAGCTCTTCGTTGGTCGCTCGCAACACCTTTATCACCTCCGCCATGTTCGCTTTATCCTGTTTAAATTGATCAAGCATTGCAGTGAAGTTTACACTGCTCCCATTCAGCTTGTCCACTTCGTCTCTTAAACAATCAATATGCCTCTGAATTTGCTCTATTCTATCTCTACGCTCGTTCTTCCTGGAGTCCTCGCTGAGACTTCTCCCATCCGTAATCAAGCCGCTCTGCAGCTGTGCATGCTCGCTGCACTTATCTTCGTACATAGCTGATAATTTATCGTGATCGACTCTCAACGCTTGCAGCTCCTCGTTCAGGCTTTGAATCTTCTCTTCGACGAAGCTAACATTCATCTCATCCCCGAAGCTGGCATTTGGCGAAACACACTGTGCGCTCAGGTTCAGTTGCCGATTCAGCTGTTTCTTCAATGTCTCAGTGTCAGCACACTTCTGCTGGAACTTTCTTTGCAGTTCGTCTAATTTATGATTCAAAGCCTTCGTCTCGAGCTTCAGAGCCCTCCGACTCTCGTTCAAATTCTTCAGGTGCGCGCATTGGCTGCAGGAAGTCAGCTTTAAGTCGCTGAGCTTCTTGTTCAACCGAGTCAGGTGATCGATTTTTTCCTGCAACGTCGTAACTCTATTCGCCAATGCCTCGCGAGTTTCCTCCTGCACGACTTCCTCTCCAGTCTCGTTGAGTATCGTCGGCAAATGGAAGGCATTGCTGCCCGGCCCTTCGTTGCGAGAAGAGTCGAGGCTCTCCATTGTTTCCAGCAAGTTACTAGAGAACTTTACATTTTCATCGGACAGTATCGCCACCTTTCTCTTCAACTCTGCTAGTTCTGCCTTTAGAACGTTATTTTCCGACTCCAGATGTTCCGCATCATTTCCAGCAGCGTTGCTCTTCGTCACCAATGATTGATCCACCTTGCTTTTCAACACATCGCACTGTTCCTTCAGCGAATCATTGTCTTCGATTTTATCGATCAAGTCAGAGGAGAGCTCGCTGTTCTCTACCAGAAGAGATTTCTTCTCCCGAGTGAGGACAGCCACCTTTTCCCTGTAAATGCACTCGTGATCGTACAACAGGGATTTACTTTCTTTGACATTCTCCAGCTCCTTATTCTTCTCTGCGATGGAAGCAGATAATTCAATGTTCTCTTCCGTTAGTTTCTCGATTTTGCTCTGATACGTTGCAAGAAGCTGATCATCGCTGTGCTGCGCTTCCGGTACTCTGAAGCGCATAGACTCCAGCTGATCCTTCGTGCACGCCAGATCGCTTTCTAAATTGATTTTCTCACTCGTCACGTTAGAAATGCGAGCGTAAAGTTCGTCGATCGTCTTCTGAAGATTCAGCTCCGCCTGCTTCGCAGTTTCTTGCTCGGTGGTCAATTTCGTCGCCATGTCCATGTTTTCAGTGGTCAGTAAATAAATAGCCTTCTGCAGATTTTCTATGTCCATTTTCAGGCTCCGAACGTCGCCCTTTATTTCGTCCAGCTCCACGCTCTTCAGATGAAGCGTTTCCTCGAGCTGGCTTCGTTCGGCCTCCATGGTTATCACCAGGCTCGAAACATCCGCGTTGCTTTCGTTAAATCTGGAGCAGGACAGAAGCAGTGACTGGTCCTCCATTTGATCCTTTCGATTTTGATTCTCGGTCGGAACGGTTTTCATCATATTCTGCAAATCATTTATGCACACTTTCAGATTACTGTTCTCGTTTATGTAGTCCGGATCGCTTGCCTTTTCTGGCCCCGGCGGTTTTTTATCCAGCTCATCGCGCAATTGGCTATTGACGCGTTCAAGTTCCTTCTTCTCTGAAACGAGATTTTCAATTTCTTTGCTTAATTCAGAAATTCTCTCCATTGCGCTACGACTTGCGGCTTGCTCTGATACGGTCTGCGATTCCAACCCAGCAATCTTCCGATTCAGTTCTCCACATAGACGTTCGAATTCATTTTTCTCAGATATCACACCCTCAATCTGGTTTTCCAGCTCACAGATCTTCTGCGTTGCACCTTGACTCGTAATTTCTTCCGATATGGTCTCAGATTCCAACTCAGCAATCTTTCGATTCAGTTCTCTACTTAACCGTTCGAATTCATTTTTCTCCGCTGTTATACTCTCAATCTGTTTTTCCAGCTCACAAATCTTCTCCGCTACATTTTGTTCTACCGCGATCTTCGACTCCAATTCAGAAGTCTTCTGGCTCAATTCAACAGATATGCGCTCGAATTCAGTTTTCTCCGAAGTCACGCTTTCAATTTCCACTTCCAACCGAGATATCCTCTCCATTGCATTTTGGCCCGCAGTTTGGACCACCGCGATCTTCGATTCCAATTCAGAAGTCTTCTGGCTCAATTCAACAGATATGCGCTCGAATTCAGTTTTCTCCGAAGTCACGCTTTCAATTTCTACTTCCAACAGAGAAACCCTCTCCATTGCATTTTGCCTCGCAGTTTGCACCGCCGCGATCTTCGATTCCAATTCAGAAGTTTTCTGATCCAATTCGGTGTTTATACGCTGCAATTCGTTTCTCTCGGATGTTATACTTCCAATTTCTACTTCCAACTGAGACGTTCTCTCCATTCCATTTTTGTTTGCAGTCCGTTCCAATTCAATCTGCGATTCCAACTCGGCAATCTTTCGATTCAGTTCTTCACTAAGCCGTTCGAATTCATTTTTCTCTGATGTTCTACATTCAATCTGTTTTTCCAGCTCACAAATCTTCTCCGCTACATTTTGTTCTACCGCGATCTTCGATTCTAATTCAGAAGTTTTCTGATCCAATTCGGTGTTTATACGCTGCAATTCGTTTCTCTCGGATGTTATACTTCCAATTTCTTCTTCCAACTGAGACGTTCTCTGCATTCCATTTTTGTTTGCAGTGCGTTCTAATTCAATCTGCGATTCCAACTCGGCAATCTTCTGATTCAGTTCCCCACTTAACCGTTCAAATTTATTTTTCTCCGATGTTGTACACTCAATCTGTTTTTCCAGTTCACAAATCTTCTGTGCTACATTTTGTTCTACCGCGATCTTCGATTCCAATTCAGAAGTTTTTTGATCCAATTCGGTGTTTATACGCTGCAATTCATTTCTCTCGGATTTTATACTTCCAATTTCTTCTTCCAACTGAGACGTTCTCTGCATTCCATTTTTGTTTGCAGTGCGTTCTAATTCAATTTGCGATTCCAACTCGGCAATCTTCTGATTCAGTTCCCCACTTAACCGTTCAAATTTATTTTTCTCCGATGTTGTACACTCAATCTGTTTTTCCAGTTCACAAATCTTCTGTGCTACATTTTGTTCTACCGCGATCTTCGATTCCAATTCAGAAGTTTTTTGATCCAATTCGGTGTTTATACGCTGCAATTCATTTCTCTCGGATTTTATACTTCCAATTTCTTCTTCCAACTGAGACGTTCTCTGCATTCCATTTTTGTTTGCAGTGCGTTCTAATTCAATCTGCGATTCCAACTCGGCAATCTTTCGATTCAGTTCTTCACGAAGCCGTTCGAATTCATTTTTCTCCGATGTTCTACACTCAATCTGTTTCTCCAGCTCACAGATCTTCTCCGCTACATTTTGTTCTACCGCGATCTTCGACTCCAATTCAGAAGTTTTCTGGCTCAATTCAACAGATATGCGCTCGAATTCAGTTTTCTTCGAAGTCACGCTTTCAATTTCTACTTCCAACAGAGAAACCCTCTCCATTGCATTTTGCCTCGCAGTTTGCACCGCCGCGATCTTCGATTCCAATTCAGAAATTTTCTGATCCAATTCGGTGTTTATACGCTGCAATTCGTTTCTCTCGGATGTTATACTTCCAATTTCTACTTCCAACTGAGCCGTTGTCTCCGTTTCATTTTTGTTTTCAGTCCGTTCTAATTCAATCTGCGATTCCAACTCGGCAATCTTTCGATTCAGTTCTCCACTTAACCGTTCGAATTCATTTTTCTCCGATGTTCTACTCGCAATCTTCGATTCCAATTCAGAAGTTTTCTGATCCAATTCGGTGTTTATACGCTGCAATTCGTTTCTCTCGGATGTTATACTTCCAATTTCTACTTCCAACTGAGCCGTTCTTTCCATTCCATTTTTGTTTTCAGTCCGTTCTAATTCAATCTGCGATTCCAACTCGGCAATCTTTCGATTCAGTTCTCCACTTAACCGTTCGAATTCATTTTTCTCCGATGACATACCCTCAATCTGTTTCTCCAGCTGACAAACCTTGACCAATGCATTTTGACCCGCAGTTTGTTCTACCACGATCTTCGATTCCAATTCGGTGTTTACACGTTGAAATTCATTCCTCTCGGACGTCACACTTTCGTTCCGACTCTCTAGCTCAGAAATCTGTCCTCTGGCTTCCCGAGCTTCAGATTCTAGCGATGTTATCTCCAGCTTCAATGCAGACGCAACATGATCGAGTTCAGTATTGACGCGTTCAAATTGATTTCTCTCCACCGTCACACTTTCGATTTCCCCTTGTAATTTCGAAACCTGTTCCGTTGCCGCTCGATGCGCAGTTTGCTCCGACGTTACTGTCGCTTCAAGTTCTAAAACTCTGTCATTCAACTCGCCGCTAACACGCTCGAGCTTGCTCCTCTCGGATGTAATATCTGCGATCTGTCTTTCCAATTCCTTAGTATCTGCTATCATTTCCTCTCTCGCACTTTCTGGATCGCTCTTCAATTTCTCCAGCTCCAGCGACGTTTTATTCAACTCCGCGCGGAGTTCCTGGCGCATGTGCTGGAACTCGTCTCTCTCGGAAGTCACATACTGAATCTGCTTTTGCAATTCTGCGACCTCTTTCGTCGACTCGGTGCGCAATTCAGCGTTAACGCGTTCCAACTTCCCTTTCTCCGAAACAAGGCATTCCACTTGCTTCTCGAGCTCCGCGATCCTCTTAAATTCCGGCTCCTTCATATTTTCCTCGTGCATATTCTTCAAATCCAACTCCGTGGTCTTCGCTTTCAATTGCGCGCGCAGTTCTCGGCTCATATATTCGAACTCGTCTTTCTCGGAGGTGATATTTTCAACCCGTTTCTGCAATTCCGCGAGTTCCTTCACCTTCTTTTTATCGCTGTCCGTCTCTTGCCTGCTCTTCGCTTCAGCTTCGTCGAGTTTGTCGCATAATTTTGTAATTATACGATCTATATTACATTCCCCAGCAAGATCGAGACGTTCCAGCCGTTCTTTCACTTCTGCACTGCATTCCGCTTTATTCCGCACCTGGTCTTCCTGAGGAGAGAAGAGTAACGAGCAACGTCATCCACGGTTAACGAACGCAACGTTAATTATACTTACATGTACGCAGCAGTGATTCTCGTGACACAATAACTGTTTCTCCAGAGTAGTGTATTCGAGAAGTTCTTTGTAATCATTCGTTAAAATAGATATATATTGCCGTAAAGTATGTTTCGGCGTTGATGGAGACACCTGGTAACTGTTACAAATTTTTTCGATATATATATATATATATATATATATATATAAAAGCAACGTAAAAAATAACTCTTGTTAAGGGGTTAAACCACTGTAGAATTTTCAAAAAAAAAGAAATTTTTTTTTTTAAAAAAAGGTGTTTTAGGGTCTTAAAAATAATATACCAAAAGATGGAGGGCGGCAAAAATGTCTAAATGTCCAAATTTTCAATTCCACCGCAACGCTCTTACTGCGCGCGCTGTAGTTTTGTTTTGGAGTACGGAAGCAGGAATAACAACAGTCTATAGAGAAGGGACTGTCTTCCGAATAGTCTAGAATGTTAAGAACGTCTGTGTAGCGTTAGTAAAGTGAGAATCGACCGTTGAAAAGGACGCTTTGCTTTCGTGTATAAGTTTTGTAATATTCGAATACGCGTTTTTCTCGAAACCACTTTTTTTTAACTGGTCGGAAACATAACTCGAACAAATCTTCACCGATCGATCTGAAAAATTTAACAGTAAATTCAAAATTGCCTTCTCCAGCGACGTACGTAGGATTTTCTTTTTATATTGCATATTTTTTTTTCAATAAACAATTTTGTGACGATTTTTTTTCATGAAATTTTAAACTTCTTTTTCAAAAATGCACCATTTCGCGAAAAATCAATATATCGAAAAAATCCTACGTACGTCTCTTGCTGTTGTTCTATAGAATCGAAAAGACTTTGGTTTTTTGATCCAGGTAAAAAATTGCGGGAGTTAGGTTTCCGGCCGTGGACCCTTTAAAAAAACAGGCACCGACGGAGAAATGCTGCGCAGCCACCATTTTGTCATGAACGAAGTTGAAAAAAATATTTTTTGTACTTCACTACTAGAATTATAAGTCCCATTTTACAAAATTTCGATTGATCTCTTTATTGCGCAAAAAAAAAAAATCCCGAAATATGCCTATTCTTTCGTACTCTACAGTGGTTTAACCCGTTAATGTCTTGCAATTACCTCGCTGTCTGCGTAGACATGCTACAACACTTCTCCGGTGTTACCTCGATACTAGTTTCCTCCGACGATGTGCTGCTCTTCGCTCTAATAGTAAACACGTCATCCCTAAACGTGACACGAGGCGTGTTACGTTTCGTGACAAATGACTCCTCGTCGCTGTCAGTGAAGTTCTCCTCATTCACGCGGTCCCTTTCACTCTCGAACAGCTCCAGCTCGAAGTCCGCGAAAGCTGTCTGAAATGCTGCGAACGGTGAAACGAGTTGTGAATACAAAGTCACCGGTTGATGTACAATAGACGTACTTTGATTCATCAAGTCGGCAGACTGGATAACGCTCTTCCTATGCGGTTTCTCGAAAGATATTTCCCTGATCGTTGGCAGATTGGCTGTAGGCTTGAAGACAGGCAGATGTTGATTGGACATGCCAGGGCCACCCCACGTCTGCCTTCTCTTAGACTTGGATTTAAACGTCTCCTCAGTTGTAGTGTCCCCAGAAACGATGCGAGTCTTCAACATTTCTATGCGCTCCTCCAGCATCTGATTGAGGCGATCCTTCTCCTGCAATTTCGTCTCCATCTCTTCCACTTCGGCACACCGATTCTGAGTTTTCATTTTCTGAAATAATGTCAGATAATTGCAGTAGCGTTTACAGAGAGCTGGAATAATCCACTGATCCCACTGGATAAATATTGATGTAACGTACTTCTAATTCTGCTTGGAGCTTGGACAGCTGCTTCGCGTAGCGTGTTAAGAGCGCTGCGTCTGACATCACTTCGTTGATATGTGGCTTGTTCTTTACACTCTTAGCTCGGGATGCGAATCTGAAAGTTTGAAACGAACCGTTAGAGAATATTTAACATTCCCTGCATAATTTACTGATATACTAACGATAAAGTGCACTGCGTCTCCTCCAGCGCAGCAGATGTCACAGCACATATTATCGCCGTCATGGCGTTACCACCCAGCGAGTTCTGTAGCAGCCTGGTTAACTTGCTATCCCTAAAGTTCACATGCTTTTGGGTATCCTGCGAATCGCTTAGCTGCATGATAACTAAGCCCAACGTGGAAAGGGACAGATTGATGTGCCTGCCTTCTTTAAATCTCTCGCCGGTTGCACCCGTTTGCCTGGCTCTCTCTGAACCAGCGAGATCTACCAAGTTCAACTGGGAGACCTGTATCGCACCTTCGGAACTCCCTCCAGCCTCTCTGCTCTCGATTGTCTAAACAGAAGTTCAACAGACTTTCAGATGCTACATCTAAATCAGAGCTCCGATATAAACTTACAATTCTGAATATAGTGTGGCTCCTGCTGCTCCGTTCGTTCATATTCGTTTCGCCTATTCTTTTATTTTTGTTCCCTTTCTTCATAATGGACAAAACATTCTCAGGGCAATTGGTGATTTCTTCCTTGCACATTAAAATAATTTGCCCGCTACTGTCTTCCTTTAATTTCAAATCCGTGTTGCTTGTGTTCAGCAGGTCGTTTACTCGTTCGTTGTAAATTTCCAAATATGACACTCTGGAAATTACAATTCTCAACTGAAGACGACGTCGCAACTACTTCGATCGGGGCCTCCTTATCTAGTACGTTATATGTTATAAATCATAAGCGCCAGTGATCCAAGGGAGCTTAAGAATCAAGTATGTCAAAATTATTATTATTATTATTATTATTCAACGGGAGAATCCTTTAGAATACAAGAATTTGAACAGTTTAGTACAGAAAACATAGAAAATAACGTAACGTAAAAATAAAATAAACAGAAATATAACGAAAAACATAACAGTCAACAAACATCGACGACTACCGTAACCGATGCTGCATAAATTACGGAGGTGACAGTCTCCTAAGCAGCTTAGTTATAAACGATGAGAGGGAGGCTACAAATAATTCAATGTCCGCAGGGCATTGATTTAACTCTTCCATTGCGCGATTAATGGGATCATTGGAGTAGTAGTGATATTCCGGGGCGCACATTACAAAAAGGGGTCTCGGACGCAGTGACCGTTGCGGAGCATGAAAACAGATCCTTGCGACTAGCTCCTGGCAGTTAATCTGACCATGTAAAACCTTATAAAGGAATAGTAGGTCCGCACTAACACGGATAAAATTGTTTTTTCTTTTCAATCTTTTATGAGAGGAGACAGAAACACAGCAACTGTTAACATTGAAGTATCAAAGGAAGGTCTGCGGGAGCTGGTTCTCTGGTGTAGCTGGAGCCGAGACGTTGCCGTTTCAACAATTGCTTTTGCGAGTGTAAAATGTTATATATATATATATATATATATATAAGACCTACTTAGTTTGTTGGGTGTGTCATTCCCCACCTTGTATGGCATGTTGTCTATGCGATTTACCGCCTTGCACCGACTGACAGGGCGCTCTTTCAGTCATTATTTTAACAACAGTGTACGCATACCTTAACAGAAACTCACGTCCAGCAGTGCTGGCGATAGCGTCGAACATGTATTCCACCGCGAGCGGTATGATTCCTGGCTCATCCGGCGTGCCCATCATCGTGTAGGTCTTCCCGGAGCTGGTCTGACCGTAGGCGAATACTGTCCCGTTAAAGCCGTTAACGGCAGCGTCCACGATCGGTTTCACTACGGTGGTGAACACATCCGAGTTGGATGCATTCATGTCGAAGATGTGATCTATAAACGAAGCAGACAATGAGATCACCGTGTCGACGAGCTGTGTCAACAGCGAGAAATATACACCGTGGAAGGATTAATGCACACCGAAACAGAATCCACCATCTCCGCGCTTTTTCATCTCGGGGTCCGTGGAGACAATGGAATTGTCCTGGACCGCCCATTGTACAACCAAATTGTCGTCCTTTTCCCGTCTGATTAAAGGTCTTACTTTAATTGCAACTTTTATGCTGTCCGACATTGTTAAGTAACTGTTTAATTAACACTTGCGCCGTCCGATTACATGGCGACTGTTCTTCGCGTGCTATGCTGCTATAACCGTCAGTTGGAAAAGATCGTGTTGGACGTTCGTTTAAATTTGAATTCTCTGCGTTCTGATTGGTTTGGCTAACCGTTGAGTTGTTGGTGGATAATAGAATAGAGACAGAAACGCGAGTGGCGTGTAAATGGTGTTGACGGGAGGGCGGGATCGCGGAGGGGGGGGGGCTTGTGAATAGTGTTGGCTAGAACCGTGATTTGTGAATTGTTGCGAGTTTAGAGCACTAAAGAGGTGAGTATGCGCATCCGCCATATTGGGTCCTCTGGAGAGCGATGATTATTGAGAACCCGCCTTTTTCAGTATTGTCAAATTTGCTTTATAAATCAAATATAAGCTTAAATGTAATAAAATACTCTAATAATGTGTCGTACTACCATATATCAATATCAGCAACGCATATTTTTGTTTATAAAGTGAATCTGAGCATACTCAAAAAGGCGGATACTCAATAATTGTCTCTCTCCAGAGGACCCAATATGGCGGATGCGCATACTCATCTCTTTAGTGCTCTAGCGAGTTGTGATCCTCGCTCGCTCTAGTGGCGTTCAGCGCAAGCTTCTAAAGCGCGAAGTTTAAGCAGGATAGAGTTAAGGATGATCTAGTTGATAAAATTGTGGTCAACCACCTACATTAACGATTACAGAAAATAATGTGTAATCAACTACAGAATTACATTTTAATCGTAATTTTTAAGTTGTAATTAGATTACATTTTGCCCAACTCTGGGCAAATATCGCTGCTGGACCATTGCATACGTAGATAACGGGATCTACAGTGGGTCCAGGGACAGTGTGGCCAATGAGCCGGAAGTCGCCATTTTCAGTTCCAGCCAGATCAAACGCGCGCGATATTTGAAAAGCGTGGAATCATAGTATATATATAGTGACGTGTATGTATAAACTTAATATTTAATTTTATTAATGAAAACTTAGATAAATATTTTATAGTTTATATCAGTTTATAATTATATATAAATTATATATAAATTACTTTTAACGTCCGATCCTTATATATGTAGTATGCGAATGAGATCATGTACCAAAAAAATTCAGAATTTAGACCTTGAAGCTGAGGAATTAATATTGCAAACATTATCGTAACAACGCGACAATAGGGGCATATTGCAAAAATATTAATAATAACACCTCTGTGATCATGTATCCCTTCTGCTCAACTATCCCACCTTTACCCTACGGACTGACCGAACGTTGATAACTTTAAACACTAATAACTTGAGCAGTGGGACGAGGGGGGAAATGATCGTTACGTGATTATTTAAAGGAAAGTGTGCTGAAAATATTGCAACTGGTCCGAAAGTGGAACTTTTCGGCGTTTGGAAGATATTCCTAATTAAACTTGAAAAATGTCGCTATTTTCGTTAATGCATATAAAATTTTTTAATGAATTGTTTATATTAGTTACTAATAAAAGAAGATATATATCGCAAAAACCTGGTCTTTAATTTAAACAAACCGATTTGTTGCTACTTTCCTTTATTATTCGAATTTTCCTTATAACTTGGAAACGAAAAGTTTCCCAAACATTTTGCTTAAACCACTGTAAAGGGCATTAAATAAGGTACCAAATAAACAGAATTAATTTTTTTTCATAACAAATAAATTAAAAAAATTAAAAAATAAGTAAATAAATAAATGTAAAAAATATTGAATTATGCATCATTAGAAAGGAATAATTTTTTCCTATTTTTTGGCGTAAATTTCATTCCGATATCTTAAAAGAAAGACCCAAAAGGCGGAAAATTTAAAATCCGGCCCACTGTGCGGCGGTTATATGTATAGGGAAAAGATGTTCAGAACGTTCACCTTGATAACATATTTCAGGGTCATTGAAATCCTCCTTAAAGCCCTCCGCTTTGTAAATTTAGTATTTACCATATGATTTTCTTCAAAAGCATTTAATCACCTTTCCCTAAAGTTCGTAGTATCGCAATCTTTCGTGGCTCTTCTTAATATATTCTAAATTATTCATGAAAGATCAAGATTCAAAACTCTACACCTAAATTTGCAATAGTTTATTGTGTATATATATATATATATATATATACAGACACACACACATATATACATATATATATATATATATTTATAAGTTACGTATCTCTACAAAAGTGAACATTCATTAACGCATCATATAATTATACAATATTAAACATACGTTTATTAAATAACGTGGCTTCCTCGTGACTAGCATCATAAAACCTACCTTTTGTTTCCCTACAATCTCATTTCCAATTTGAGTAGATGAATTTTCACTTCGATCGTTTCGCTCGCCATAACAATAAATTCAAACGATGGCAGTTGAAAATATAAATGCAGAAAAGAACGTTACATATCGCTACATCTGTACTAACCGATCTATCGAAGAATTCTATGGCAATTAAGTTTGAGCATTAACGTACGGAATTAATGGAACGTTTCATTTCCTCCTGAATGTTCTCGCAAGTACTTCAGTAATTCATGATCCGCAAGCAGGACAACTCGATTGAGTCAGCTAAACACTTTTGGCCGGATTAGATGTCTATATTCTCAATAGTAAAGAATAGACACAATCCACTGTTCGCGAAATATGTCGTTTTCGGTACTCTTTTTTTTATAAAATACCATTCCCTACGTTCTATGCTAGATAGATTTCAGTGACTCGTCTAATCGCGTACTCAGAAGCATATCTCTACAATGCTTTCGTTCGGTGATACTCTTTGGTCTCTGGACGAGACTAAAGATAGCATTATTCTTACCAGCACAACTTACCCGGAAAGCGCTTTCCATTATACGGATCATAGGCGTACGCTTGGCAATCCGGACATGCATTTTAAAAATAATACGACAGACAAAACCAAGTTGATAATCAACTTATTATACATTTAATTGCCGCGATGCGAGTTAAAGTTATCGTGACACGTGGACGGATTGGGATACTAAATAGGTTCTCCTCGCGCCTTAGTTATGTAGAAATCGTTGGAAAAACAAGGGCCTCTTATTACGGCCCAAGCATCCTACAGCGTCGGAGTAGTTTCGATCGAGGCGCCTACACCGTGCTGTAATAAATATTCCAAAAGACTGTCTCCTTAGACAGCTGCTAAAGTTGTATAAAAAAAAGTATGTAAAAACTTCAATACCGCCAAGGTACTGTTATCAAAAACTTGCGGTACCCTCCATCTTAACGTCATTAACTAACATTCGCCTAAAGTTTACGTGGACGGTACATTAATCACCGATCTCCCACTCCTATACGGCAATTGATTTTAAATACAATTGTGACTAGCATAAGTTACGTTATCCGATGTTCCCACGAATGGAAGAATTGTTATACGCTACTCTTCTCCTAAGTGTCATTGAACATTGGCAGTTTTCCTGTTCGATTCAGTCTGAAATAGCGAGGCGATTCATTTCAGCTGTGCTGGCGTGGAAGATCTATCGTAAGACGACGGCGGAGGTAAAGCTAACGACGGCGGCAGACTGGTAGTACTTGTCAGAGTGGAGTCCAATTTTCGAGCTTCGTGCTCCAGCAGTACTGCGTCTAACGAAGGATCCTGTGCGACTGTTCTCAACGAATCGCCTAAAGCTTGCCTCAGTTGCTGCATTTCCCGTCCAGCTCTTGAGCTTCGTAGCACGTACAGTTGTCGACGCTTTATTTCCTGGTTGAGTTGCTCGCGCAGCAATTGAATCTGTTCACGCATTCGTTCTTAGAACATGTATTTACAACAATTACGAGCATAGAAGAATAAGAAATTAGTACCTGATTCTCCAGCCGCAAGACTTGCTGACGATGACTCTGCTCTCTGGCTTCCAACAGCTTCTCCGCTTGCAACTGGGCAGCTCTGAGCCTTTCGATCTCCCCGCTCCTATCCCGACTGTAGTCAAATACTGAATGAGTGTGCGTGTAACTCGACTTCACTCTTATCAGTTCCGCTTCCTTCTCTGCGATCTGAGTCTCCAGTCTGCGCAGCTTCAGTCGCAGCTCTCTGTTCTCCTGCTCGAAATGGTCCAAATCGAAACTGGAACCTAACAATTCCGTGTGCGCTTTCTCGGGGCGCTCGTAGCTTTTACTGCGAGCGCTGGTTGATTTAAGCAGGGACAACTGACGCTCTAAATTGCGCTTGTCGGTTTCCAATAATTTCACCTAGAACACGAAGAAACGCATCAGCGCTACTCTAATATTCCTGAAGAATGATACTCACTTTGTCACCAAGAGCATCCACTTTCCCTCTCATCTCGCTCCTCTCCCTCTGCGCCGTTTGAAGCTGTCGCAGCAGCTCGTCGTCTTTATTCGCGCTCTCTTCTTGCGTCGGGTAGCTAACCAACCTCAGTTGAGATTCCAAGGTGCAACGTTGCACCTCGTTGTTCGCCAGCTCATTTTGCAGACGAGTGATTTGATCGGTTAGAGTCTGGTTGGTGTGCTTCATGTCGCTCAGAGACTGCTGCAGAGATTCCACGCGTTCCGATAGAATCCTGCGCTCGTTCTCGGTGCTCGTTAATTGTTTTTGTAGCTGGAATAATGTTGCAACGATCGCAATTGTAGCTTGGAATTTTACATAGACGTTGAAAGCTCGTATCCAGATGTAGATACCTGCTTGATCTTTTCATTCGAAGCCTGCAAAGTGGTTGTAAGCTCCATGGCATTGCGCTGCAGAGAATTTACTTCTCCCTTCAATTCGCTCTCCGAGTTCGATGCTTTTTCTAAAGTAACGTTCAGCTGTTCTATCGTGGACTTCAACGAAGCGCAACGCTCTTCTAAACTAGCCACGGCTCGATTCTGCATTTCACCTCGCTCGTGTAGTTTCTGTGAAATTATTAGAAAATATTCATTACTTCTTATCGGGAGATTAAAGGGTACGATCATGCAGGGAACGTACGTGAATATTCGTTTCCTTCTCCTGGAACATCATTTGCAGTCGTTGGAGATCACCCTCCAACGACATCCTCTGCAACTCCAGCTTCGTGGCACGAGACTCGCTTCTGTTCAGCTCCTCTTGCAGATTACGCTTCTCATTTTCTGTTCTGTTCAAAGCTTGCTTCAGCTTGTCCAGCTTGTCCTACAGAATTAGCCAGCATGTAGTAATGAAATAAGTGTTTGAGGGTAAAACCGAGGCCGATCTTTCGGAATTTTGTCATTCATTTGTAAATCATTTTCAACCTTTTTATGGCTTTATATTTAAGATTTGAAGACAGGGCCCCATCTCCCAAATAAAAATTACGATTAGGTACAACTATGCAAACACTACATTTTTTTCTTTCGTACTACTATACTTGCCCGGTTTTAGTTAACTACCTCTTTATTTTCCCGAAAAAAAATGGTCTCCTGCCCAGAAGCCACCCTAGGGATCTATCTTCAAAAAAAATTATGATTTTCTCAAAACACTAAATGCTTTTTCGTACTACTACACTTGGCCCGTTTTTTAGTAAATTACCACTTTATTTTCCCGAAAAAATGGACGTTTGCCACCTGGGCCTGTTTCCTTAAATCCGCCACTGTTTGAACATACGAAAAAGATTGTATGTTGAAAATATATGTATTGCAGATATCTCTATCGAGGCATCTTGCTGCAGCGTCGACAGTACTCTCTTCAAATTTGTGGGGGTGATTTTGAGAAAACTAATCAAGCAATCGACTTGCCCTTGCACATGCAGCTAGATGATCCCAAACTATTCTCGATGAACCTCTAGAATTATGAAAAAATAATAATTTTAACAATTCAATGTTGCATAAATCGATCAGAACATTTGCTAAAAAATCGTACTTTCTCGCCTAGGCTCTATAATTTTGTCAATTTTCTACCTTCTTATTGTCTGCGAGGTTCATCGATGATATAATTTCATCATAAATAATAAGAAGTTCTAGCGAGATGCCCCGATAACGACATCTGCAATGCATATTTTCAAGATAAAAAAAACATTTCCCGTATCTCGAATATATTTTAAACATAAAGCCACACAGAAAATCCCGGAGATCGGCCTGCTTCGGCGTTGTATAAATTATAATCCCCCTTTAAGAAAGGCAGAGAATAGTTTCACCTCGCACTGCGTTTTCTCTTCAGAGCTGTTGCCGATCATTAACTCAAGACTTGCCACCTTCTCGCGCAACTGCTCGCACTCCTCCGTCTCGCGTTGCAAAGCGTTTAACTAAAATCGATAACACACGATAATAAAAATTACGATTTCTACAAACATATAAGCAAACCGTACCTGCATTTCGTAGCCACTCTGCTTCTGAGAAAGTTTCACTTCCAAGGAATTCTTTTCGTCCTGTAGAATTCTGATATTAGTCAGTAGATTGTTTATTTGACCGTCAGTCTTGCTCTGAGTTTCTTGAGTCTCCGCCAACTGCTTCTTCAAGTTGGACGATTCAGTTTTATAGTCGTCCTAGAATATAAGCCGGCACATTTTGCGAGGTTCTAGAAAATGATTTTAAGTTTGAAGAGAAAATCGTGTAGCTACCCTTTCGCGTTCAATTTGCGCTACTTGTTGCATGAGGGACCTCACACCCTTCCGAACAACTTCAGGATCAACGTCCAGTATCATGTCTCTGACGGAGTCTGCGTGATCTTGAACTGGATCGTAAAACGTATATTAATTACAAATCATTTAGGTTGATTTGTTAAGGAGAGAACATGGTTTAGTATTCTGAGAAAAGGCGATTTTCGCGACTTTTTTTACCACAGAAAAATAAAGTCGATCTTTCCAAAACTTTAGTGGTATTTAAAAATATATACATATATATTTATACAATAGGAAAATAAACATTTAATTAAAAAATATCAAGTTCATCGAGTCGAAATTGATTAATCATCGCTGTGCCTTGTCCCTGGATTTTGTGAAATGGTGGGAAAAATTCTGTTTAAAGAAAGTCAGTGGGCTTTAAACAGAATTTTTCTTAGCAGAAAAGCAGAAAAGAAATCGAAAATTTTGACCCTCTTAAGGGGTCATGCTCAGTCAGGAGGCCGAAAAAAGAAAAAAATTCAAAAGAATTGACTTATTATATTATATTATCTAGTATTTGAACGAAGGATTTTTCGAAATATTGATTTGGGAAAAAATGGCTGATGTTAAAAGTAAGTTTCAATTTTTATTATAAATCGTGCCTGATTTTCGTCAATTAAATAAGAACTAAGCATCGGATAAAAAAATCCTTCGTTCAAATACTAGATAATATAATAAAACAAGTAAATTCTTTTGAATATTTTATTTTAGATGATCGACTTTCGAGCAGCAGTGGTCACCGCAGAAGCCTTTTTTTTTAGAGAACCTTCGAGTGATGGACAGTAACTTAGTTATTGATAAATATTTTTAAATAAAAAAATTACGATGCACGATACTAGATGCAATCCTTAAAAGGAAAAAAAGATTTTTTGAGAAATGTGTTACAGCTTCTGAGTAAGAAATTTCCAAAGACCACCCTTTTTCGGCCTCCTGACTGAGCATGACTCCATAAACAGGTGTTCTCCCCTTAATCGCATACCTCTCGCTGGACTCCATCTTCTTGAAGGACTCATCAGTTTAAACGGCACGTTAACACTTCCATCCATTTGAATGCCAGCTATGCGACGTAAGGTGGATCCTACGCTGCTCAACTTCTGCTCCGCTTCTTTCTTCGCCATTTCCAATTGCGACAACTGAGCATCCAACGCCCTGACTCTTCCCTCGGATCCTCCAAGTCGTGCCTGAAGAACAATTCATATTTCAATTTCTCGATTCTATCTCCACGAGTTAAAACTTAAATTCAGTTCCGGGACTTTGCCTTGAGCTCCTGAATCTGCTGAGAAGCATCAGCCAGGCAAACTTCCAAATTATGCTTTTGATCCTCCAGCTTCCGTTCGCGACATCGGCAGTCCTCAAGTCTCACCAGCAGCTCTTGTTCCCGGGTTCTCCACCTTTCATCCTCTTCGTCCGCGCGCGAGCGTAGCCTTCCAAGCTCTTGTCTTGTTACTTCTAAACTGTTGTCCACGTCCATTAGCTAAAAGTGAAAAAAGAAGAGCAGTGAACATTAACTCTGGGCCGCACTCGTCGTGTCTCACAAATAGCCGGTTCCAAGGTTTTAATAAGCTACCTGCTTCTTTAACTGATGCAGCTGAAGCTGCAAGCGTTCCCTCTCCTCCATCTCATTCGTCAGCCGTGCTTGCAGCTCCTTTTCATCGCTCTGCGATTGCGTGTTGCTGTCGCGAGACTTCTGCAGTTCGTTCTGCGTGAAGCGCAGCTGCTTCTGCAGCTGCAGCGTTTCCCGTTCCGTGTCGCGAAGCTGCGCTTGCAGGCGAGACCTTTCCGCGTCTATAGTCACTTTCATATCCTCCAGAGCTTCGCAATTCAGAATGTCACTAAGTACGAATACAGGCGAGACAACCATAGTATAATCCGTAGATATAATATATACATTACCCGCAATCTTCTGATACGATTCTTCCAAGGTCCTACTCTGTTCCCTCTTCTCACTTTCAATGCGCTTCACATGCTCGCGCAACTCTTTGTTACTGTTATTATATTTCTCCTTCTCGTACGTGGAGTCAGCCAATTGTCTTCGGACGTCCACCAATTCTTTGCGAAACGTCTCGTTCAGATTCTCAACTGGAAAGATACGTTCATTATACCAGAAGTAAACGAGCTTCGAGCTTCGTTATCCCAACAGATAGATATAGACCTTACCGTCTTTAAGCTTCCTAGTCGTTTCGTGCAGCTGATTCTGCAAGCTATCAACTCTGTCCTCCGTCATGTGCAGCTGCACTTGCAGTTCCTCAGACTCCCTCTGCGCCGATTCGCGCTCTTTCCACAGCTCTGCGATCTTCAGGTCCAGCTTTATTTTCTCCTCGTCTGCTCTCAACTTCGTTTCATCTAACTTGGTCTTAAGGCGGCTTAATTCGTCGCGCAGTTGGTTCGTATTGTTACGCTCCTGCTCGGCACGGGCTGCACCCTCCCTTTTAATCCGTTCGACGTTGGTCTTCTCCTCCTCCATTTCGCGTAAGACGCCCTCGAGTTTCTCCAACAGCGCCTGCTGATCGTGGTGAGCTGTAACGGATATTGTTTCAGTAACCTGTGCGATGATGCGCCGTAAATATTTATTACCCATGAGAAGAGCTTGCTGCTTATCATTCTCTGCTCTGAGGAGGACTTCTTCGTGCTGCTGGCAGAGATTCTCCATGTGCTGTTGCATCTCGTCTATTCTCTGGTGCAACTGGTTTATCTCGTTGTCTTTCTCTCCGTTAAGTTGCAGCAGCGACTGTTGCAGCCGTTTCTCTAGATTCATTTTTATCTGTTCCTGCGAATACAAGCGACTTTTGTCGTACGCCTTACTGAACGCTTAACGCTTATTAACCTGTCGGCAGGCGCGCGCGTGTACTCAGTACACGGAGGTCAGTTTTTGGCTGAAAAAACCGTTATACCGTGATGTATTGTACCCAACACCTCTATGTATTCTTCCAGCGGACATTTTTGCATAATGCTACGTATTTATCAGGTTCAAATTCAGTTTGGAAGTGTCTCTGATTGAATGAAAACGAAAGTATGCCGCGTATCCTGCCGGCGAGCGCGCTCGTGTACTCACAAGTACACGAGTTGTACAGCTCCAATTGCTTTGGATTTTGGATATGTTTTAGAGGACCGAAAAATAAGATACACGTGTTTTTTTATTTTGGCCTGTTTGCATGTTTAGGGGGTGAAACCACCCCTCAAAGGTTTTCAGGTGTTCGCCTCCGATTGTTCGGGATTTTGGATACGTTTTAGGGGGCCGAAAAATAAGATATACGTGTTTTTTTATTTTGGCCTGTTTGCATGTTTAGGGGGTGAAACGACCCCTCAAAGGTTTTCAGGTGTTCGCCTCCGATTGTTCGGGTTTTTGGATACGTTTTAGGGGGCCGAAAAATAAGATATACGTGTTTTTTTATTTTGGCCTGTTTGCATGTTTTGGGGGTGAAACCATCCCTCAAAAGTTTTCAGGTGTTCGTCTCCGATTGTTCTGGTTTTTGAATATGTTTTAGAGGACCGAAAAATAAGAAACTGGGGTCTTTTTATTATGGCCTGTTTGCGTATAGGGGGTGAATGAAGCCACCCCTTAAAATTCATTAGGGGGTACAAAATTATGTTGAGTAAAATTTCATATGGCAACACATACCCAACCAAAGCAACCGGAGATGATCACATGGAAATCTTATAACTTTGAGGGATACTTTCACCCCCTAAACATACAAACAGCCCAAAATAAAAAGATACTTGTTTCTTATTTCTCGGTCCTCTAAAACATACCCAAAAATCAAAGCAATCGGAGACGAATACCTGAAAATCATATAACCTTAAGGGGTGGTTTCATCCGCTACATGCAAACAGGCCAAAATAAAAAAACACGTATATCTTATTTTTCGGTCCTCTAAAACATATCCAAAAACCAGAACAATCGGCTGCGAACACCTGAAAACTTTTGAGGGGTGATTTCACCCCCTAAACATGCAAACAGGCCAAAATAAGAAAACACGTATATCTTATTTTTCGGTCCTCTAAAACGTATCCAAAAACCAGAACAATCGGAGGCGAACACCTGAAAACATTTGAGGGGTGGTTTCACCCCCAAAACATGCAAACAGGCCAAAATAAAAAAACACGTGTATCTTATTTATCGGTCCTCTAAAACGTATCCAAAAACCAGAACAATCGGCTGCGAACACCTGAAAACTTTTGAGGGGTGATTTCACCCCCTAAACATGCAAACAGGCCAAAATAAGAAAACACGTGTATCTTATTTTTCGGTCCTCTAAAACATATCCAAAATCCAAAGCAATTGGAGGCCTACATCTGGGAAACTTGTGAGTACACGGGCGCGCTCGCCGACAGGATACGCGGCACACTTTCGTTTTCATTCAATCAGGGACACTTCCAACCAGAATTTGAACCTGACAAGTACGTAGCATTATGCAAGAATGTCCGCTGGAAGAATACATAGGGGTGCTGGGTACAATACATCACGGTAAAACGGTTTTTCAGCCAAAAAAGACCTCCGTGTACGGAGTACACGACGCGCCTGCTCGTGTAAAACTTTCAGGCGCGCCCGCCGGCGGGTTAAACATATTACCTTTTCTTCGCTGAGTTTTTTAATAGTATCATCACTGTGCTTCTTCACGTTACTGATGATCTGTTGGAATTCAACCTCTTGGTCGCCACTTTGCTGCGTCAGAGATTGCTTTATCTCCAGCGTACGCTTCTCACTGTTCTCCAGCTCCTTCACCAGTCTCTCCACTTGCCCCTTCAAGCTCTCCTGCTTTATCAACAGCTCCTTCTGCTCCTTCTCCAGCTGCGCCTTCTTCACGTGCGTGCTCTCCAAATTCGTTTGCGTATCGAATAGAACAGCTTCCAGGGTTTCTTTCTCGCTGCGCATTGATGCGAGTTGCTCCTGCAAACGCTGGACTTCCTTCTCGTTCGACTCCAAGAGAACCTGCACAGACGCGAGTGAGAAACATTACCCAGCGTAAATGTATGATATTACTTAACAGTAACGTGCGATATTTATTATTATTATTATTATTATTATTATTATTATTTATTATTTATTAATATCAACGGGAGAACTCTTGGTATACAAAACAATGGTAATTAGTAAAACGCAATTCGAGTCTGGTAAACATCATACAACATAACAGGTAACATTAGCCTAGTGTGATGAACGCGAGGGACATTTATACGGAAAGTCGACTAAGCAATTTGGAACGGAATAAATCACGCGATGCAGAGAACACATCAATGTCCATGAGGTATCGGTTCGCCAAATCCATGGCTCTATTAATGGGGTCGGCCGTATAATTAAAATACTTGGGCACTTTAGACTGAAATAAGGGCCTAGGACGCAGCCGCCGCTGTGGGGCGTGAAAGCAAACAGCACCCAAGAGTTCCGGGCAGTCGATTTGGCCGTGTAATTAACTTGTAGAGAAACATCAAATCCGAAACAAGCCTCCGATCACTGAGGGTAGAAATCCTTATTTTCCTAAGTGCAGGACTATAGTCATGGTCATAGAACCGCATCGGACTACCCGAAGCTCTTGAGGCCAGTCTCAGGAATCTATGCTGTACTCTTTCAATACGGCTTATGTAAAGCTTATGTCTGGGGTTCCAGACAACTGACGCGTGTTCCAACAGCGGTCTTACCAGTGAGACATATAACAGCTTAACTGTTTCAACCCTACGAAATTGCTTGCCAAGCCTTGCGATGAAACCAAGAGTTTTCATCGCCTTACTGGCTATTATCTTATAATATTATCTTATAATTATCTTGTATTTACCTGTTTCTCTTCGTTGTCTTTCACAAGGTCCTCCAAATTTCGATTAATCCTTCCGTTCATCTCGTTTGCCTGCTCCAATCTCTGCCTGACTCTCATCAACTCTTCGTTCAACGATTCTTTCTTTCGTGCTAACACCGACAATTGGTTACTGAGGTCACCGCGCTCCCTTGTAATCTGTGCCAGTTCTATCTCAATCTTCTCCTTCTCAATCTCCAAGAACTTCACTTTCTCGTTCAGAGTAACCTTCTCCGATTCCAAGTCGAGTCTGGTTTGCTCCGCTTGGAGCAACTCCTTTCGCAAAGAACCCAAGTCCCCTTGCTGATCGGCGCACTGATTCGCCAGCCTGCTTTTCTCTTCCATCACCTGAGATCGGCAAACCGCCATTAACACAAAATGTATTTACACAAGATGTCTCGATTACGTTACCTTCTTCAATTCCTCCTGCAGCCGGTGTTTCTCGTGCTCGTGGTTGCTGCAAACTGACTCCAACTTCATTAGAACCTCTTGCACGTCTGACTTTTCCAGCAGCACGCGTTCTAACTCCAGCTCCAGGTCACCTAAACGGTTATTCGCTCAGAAATGTATTAATCCATAGCGGAGAGAGACAGAAATGAGAAGCCCTAGTAAAAATTACAGAGGGTTTGCGATGAAAATCACCTTTGTTCTTCTCAATTTGCGAAATCAATCCGTCCGTTTCCAGCTTCTGTTGCTCCAACATGTCTTTCGTGAGATACGCTTTATTTAATTCTTCCCGCAGGGTCAGCAGCTCCTCCCTCATTTTGCTGCATCTGTCTTCCTCTGAATGGAGATTCAGTTCCCTGGTGGTTCAAATTACTGGTAGATCGATCAATCAAGATACGACTACACAAGCTTGTTATTCGACTAACGCACCTCAGTTCCGCTTCTTTAGACACTCTGCCAAGCTCGCTTTGGAGATACAACTTCTCGTCTTCCAGATTATCACAGAGCTTCTGCAATTTGTTGTTAGTCTTCTGCAGCTTTTCGTAGTCGGTGTTCAAGTTCTCCATCTGATCGGGAAGGTTTTATATGCATCTGGACACTCATACACGCACTTAAAGTTAGACAACCCCCGAAATTCAGAGAATTATGCAAACGGTGAGAGACATCGAAAGGAAATTGGCGAAACTTCCGAAAACCGGTCTAATCCGATTGGGTTGGAATTTTGAAAATAGCTTCATTCTGCATAAAAATAACGTTTGCGAGAAGGATTTCTGGCGACTCGAAAATTTTTTTTTTACCATTTCAATGTTTTTTTTTACCATTCAATGCAAAAATTCAGCCCAATCGGGTTTGACCGGTTTTCGGAAGTATAGCCAGGAAGTTTAAACAAAAGTTGCATCTTACAACACTGTGTGAAAATAATTACGTTTTCGAGATGTTCCATCCCCTAAAGTCGCACTATGGCACCAACAAAAAAATATGTTTGTCTTACGGACGAAGTACTCTACCTGCCCAGAAATTTGCATAATTTTCTGAATTTTCGGCTTGCCTAACTTCCCTTGTCAGTTAACAGAAGAAATCGCACCATGCTGTTCAGTTCCACTCTGCTTTTATCAAGCGCATTCTTCTCGATTCTCACAGTGTCCAGACCTTTCTGCAGCATGTCTTTCTCTTGGTTGAGCTGGGAACACTGTGATCGGGCTGCATCTAATTCGGTAATCAGCTCCTCCACTCTCTTCTCCAGGCTTTTAATATTCTCTTCGGCATTCTCACACTGCTTCCGAGTGGTTGATAATTGCTCCTTGTTGCTCTGCAATTTCACCTAACGAGACGAATGATCGGCACGCGTTAGCACAGATTTCACAGGAGCCATAGACGATGAGTACGTTTCACTACTTACTCACTAGGACTGTAATGAATGTTCGAATAATTTCTTCGAATATTCGAATAATTCTAATTATTCGTATTCGAAGTCATTCGAGTTATTCTAACACTCGAATATTTACAGCTCTACTATTTACCAAAGCATGTAATATAAAATCATCACACCTGAAGCTCGTGTATAGTCAACTGATATTTATGCAGGGCTGCTTGCACAGCGCTGATCGTACTTTCAGCAAAGGCTGGAATGGTGTTGCTTCTTGTACCTCTTTTCGGTGACCTTTGAGGAATGGGTGCGCTGGGAGACAAGTGCAGGTGAGGAGGAGCTTGGCTGCTCTCGATATCCCTGGCCTCTGCGTCTTGTATCACAGCGTGCGCTATGTCTCTCAACGCTGACTGTAGAATCTCAATGTCGTCCTGAATACGCGTATTGCGGTGCACTTCTGCCTCTGCCTCCCCACATTTCTCTTCCTGAAAGCAACCCATCGTGAGAGTATCACATCACTCTCACACACTGTATATTCCTTGTACTTCTCTTAAATAATTGTTTCATTCGTGGCGTTTACCAAATTATGAACATCACGGATAAGTTGATTGATCTTCTCCTCCTTCGCACGAATCTCATTCTGAGCCACGTCGTACTGTTGCTTGAGCGTTGACAGTTCTATTTTCAAGTCGGTCGTCACCTGTTCCTGCGCTTGTTGAACTTGATGAGATATCTGAAACACGATCACATTAGAATGGAAACAGCAAGCAGCAGTGTAAGTGAACTTACCACCGGCTGCACGGCCGCCTGCATTTTCATAGCGAACCCAGCGTTACTGCAAGCCGATGTAACATCATTAAAGGTGGACGTAACGCTATTCTTCATCTTCAGCAAGTCTCTCTCGGTGGTCGACTTTACTTCCGCGAACAATCGTTTCACAGACACAACATCACGCCAGAGATTTAACAATCTGTTGTGCTCGGAAGTGTAATAGTCGTTGAACGCTTGCTCCTCTTCCCTCCACTCGTCTTCTTTAATAGCCAACTCTTCCCTCAGAATACCCCAGTCGTTGCTCAATTTCTGTAGGTCGTTGGTGAGCGCTTCATTCGTCTGATGAGATTCCTCCAACTGATCCTTCAAAGTTGTGTTTATTTGCAACAATTTCTCGCACCTAAGAAGAACGACACATGTAAACGTTAGTGCAGAGTATTCCTCCACTCAGAACGGAGTAAAGGAGTAAAACCTTTTGCGCTCCTCGGCGAGCTTCTTCAAGGCGGTATCTAAATCGTGAATCTGTTCGTCGCGTATATCCCTTAAAGTTTGATGCGCCGAGTCTAAAGCCGAGACGGCTGGCGGGGTGGAGCTAGAAGCTTTGCTAGTATCGTACGCAGTGGTTTCTGTCATTTGGCTTTCCAGCTCTGAACATCTTTGCTTATATTGTAAAACCTGTGATCGTGAACGGTTACTTCGTGCTTAGCAACTGAACTGCGAGAAGCAAAGAGCATAGATCTTACTTTGGCTTGTAAACGGGAGACGAGAGCAGCTTGATGCTGCTGCGCCTGTCGATATGTGTCCAGGCGCCTTTTGTAATTAGCCGCTTCCTCTTCGAGGCGATGCCTCAGTTCGTAATTCTGCCTGACCAACGCGTCCGGCGACAGATCTTCGTCGTTCGCACGATCCCCTGCAGCGCTGGCTGTGCTCCTTGCAGAATCCATTCTACCCGCACTTCTGTCCGTCTACAAGAGTAAACTTTAACAAAGTATTCGAGTCGCACAGTTTACTACAGTAAGAGAAATAAGGGGATTCAAAGATTTCTGTGGGCCAATACCTTACAAAGTTCTAAAGGTTTCTATGTTATACTGTTCCTTGTTGATTCGTATACTTGGTTCGCAATAAATGATTGCATTATCAAGCGGTTGAGCAAGCAAAGTGGAAATTAAAATTAGTGTTAGTTGTTAGAACTACTGTTACTAGTGTTACGATTCTATTGTTAGGTATTAGAAATCTACTTTTTCTTCAGTTTCAATGGAATTGGAATACACTGTGGAATAAAATCCTGTGCATTGGTGGTTAAGGTTATGTTTCTGTTTATTGTTTACTGTTGCTTGGAGGAGGGTGCATGGAAATCATGCACATGGATGCACATACCCTATTTATGTATGTATGTAGTTTCCGATTTTTTGAGAGGGTGAATTCAGGCCCGGATTAAGATTTTTGGGGCCCGGGGCTATCAAACCTTGTAGGGCCCCACGTGGTTGAACAGGGGGCGGGGGGGGGGGGGGGTAAAAAAAAGATATTGTACAATTAACTTTTAGTTAAAATGTTTTTTCGGATATACTTCCGAAAGGGACCGGTGGCCGATTGAGATGAGGTTTGGGGGGAGGAGTGGGGAGGGGGTGTGAACCCTAAATCTAAAATTGTAGCTTCGGGTATTTATTAGTTTCCGAAATATTAATAAAATATTGTTAATTTTTTTTGGAAATTTTTTTTGTACGTTGGTGCAGGCCTCCCACCTGGGAGCCCTTCCGTCCCCCATTTTCCATTTTTGAAATTTTGTAACCACAGTCTCATTTTTAGCATCGCCAAACTCACATCAGTTCGCTACCATGCGGACGGAAGGGCTCCCGGAAGGGCTCCCGAGTAGGGAGGCCTGCACCAACGTCCAAAAAAAATTTCCATTAAAAATTAACAATTTTTTTTTATCAATATTTCGGAAACTAATAAGTACCCGAAGCTACAATTTTAGATTTAGGGTTCACATCCCCTCCCCACCCCTCCTCCCAAACCTCATGTCGATCGGCCACCGGTCCCTTTCGGAAGTACAGCCGGTTTTTCTTATCTTTAATAATTCTGATTCAATCGTTAAACGTGCTAAGGATGATAACCGATCATCTAACATCGTGGCTCTATACATATTCTTTATTCTCTTTAGTACAGAAAATGATCTTTCCGGCTCACAATTTGTGATTGGTGTAGCTACAAATAATCTGTACGCAATGTATATGTTCGGGAAAATATGAATCATTTGTCGATCGACTAAAAAATTTGGAAGTTGTGGAACTCAGACAATATATTTGATTAGGGTGTGTCAATTTTGTGGGCAAATCTAAAATTGTTGAAAATTTTAAACTGACTAGTGACAAAGTAATGCTGTTCTTAATCCTGAATCTGAAACTATCTTCAGAAATTAATTTGCGTGAGGTTTAGCTACTTCAAATCACAGTTGAAAATAGGGGAAATTAAATAAGATTTCACTACAAATTACATATTCATATACCGATTAAAGTGAGTCTTACTTACATAAAAGTATGAAAATGAAAATAAAAATATGTGGAAATTAGTATTTATTACATTCACATGAAAATGTATGGAAATGTGTATTTATTAAAAAATGAAAATATGTGTAACTTTAGCAACAGATCTAGCCATATGTCATATATGTAGTAAATTTAATGCTATTTAACAAAGTCCACCAAAGAAGTGATATCTTGTTTGCTTCTGTTGCGGTTCATAAGCTCAATTATTAATTTTTTTCTGTAATAATTTTAGTAATTTTCGTATTTTTCTATAATTTCAAATGAAATTCCAACTAGGTAAATAATGTATTACAAAAAATTTAAAGGTGCTGGTTAATTTTAAACCTGAAATTGTACCGTTTTCCCACTAATCGTTTTTAAAATTAAAACATTGAAAAAATTGACACACCCTAATATTTGATACAACATTTCCAATGAAGACAGAGTGAGCTAATCGCTTAGAACGGGGCCCCCGGGAAAGTGGGGCCCGGGGGTGCAGCCCCCCTAGCCCCCCCCCTTTAATCCGGGCCTGGGTGAATTAATTCACAGCTAACTTGGTCGCGCCTTAGGTTGTTACAGTTCTTTGTTTTTTAAATGCATCGAACGAAGGAAGTATCGTATGGAATTTATTTTTTTTTAAAATGAACATGTAAGGCCCAGATTCAAGGGGGCAACAAATCTCCAACAATCCATTTTTTTTTTAATGCAGCTTTTAAAGTGGATATAGAGATCCCCTGTTTGTTAAACGTAACCACACAGTTTCCTGACCTTATTCTATTCCTCCACGTATAACACGTTCACCTCTATCTGACCTTCCAAAAGAAATAATTTGCATTCTTCTAGCACGTATCAATTCCTTGTTTACCAAATTCTGGATATAGCATATAGATACCAAAAGCTGTTAAGGCAGTTAATAATTAAAATTAGCTTTAGTGAGATAATTAACTCTGCCGCTACAAAAATGCATGCAGCCTGTGCGGAAAACGCTCATGGGCGTTCAGCGACTATGCCTAAAGCCGGGATTCCACTGAGGCAACTTTTTGGCAATCAGCAACCGGCAACATCGCCGCATCTTTTTTTCGCATGCAACACATGCAATCACTATCGCACTCATCGCATGCGACATGTTGACTTGCATTGCCTCAGTGGAATCCCACCTTAACAGATGCGAATAAATAGACGATTTCCGCACGCGGCCAGTGCCAGAAATTTTCATTTCCGCGCTGAAGGCGTTAACAATTAGAAAAAAAGGAAAACTAATCAGAAATAATTCAGAAGTGCGTCAGGTCACTAGAGACCCTGGCCTCCTCTCAAATATACCTCTTTCGTTTTGCTGGGGCCTCTGAGAAACGGTGGTCGCCGCCTTTCCATCTGCCCTCTCGTTGATAGCTGCGGGACACCCTTGGACAACGGCTGTAATAAATTACGCATTCTTTTACACGAAGGAAAACAATTTCTACTAAAATGCTTTTTTTGGGGCCTTATCGCAGTGACGAAACTAGGGGGGGGGGGGGGGGCAGCGGGTGTTTCTGCCCCGGGCGCCGATTTGCGGGGGGCGCCAAATGAGAAATCTTTATAGAGAAAAGACATAGTTTTGGTAAAGCTACATCAATGGCTTTATTCAAATTGATATATTACGTTATTCCATTGGGAATAAAGGAGATACACATTTTATGAAACAGTAATTAAAATTTATCTATTTAAAATTTATTGATTTGTTATCAAACAGCAAACAAATTAGGGTACCTGGAATATATTTGAAACCAGTTAATAAACACGTTTATTATGCCTTTTATATGTAAAGTGTGGACTCAAACTCCTAAAGTGGGCAATACAAGGTGGTAAAATGTTGTGGGGGAGGGGGGCGCCAAATAGAATCCTTGCTCCGGGGCCCTTACAACCTAGGTTCGTCCCTGCCTTATCGCGCACAGGGGCGGATTTGAAGATTTGGCGCCCCTTGGCTGACAAGTGTCTGCTACCCTATTCCGCGATATACAGTAAAGTCTCCCTATGGGCTCGCTGGTCGGGACCGGCGATGAGCCCTCATGGAGACCCGAGTCCTAATTCCGAGTGTTCGTTTCTCGCTTCTTTCTGGTCGAAGGGGGAGCGAGATGGAACGCTTTGCGTGCGCGGCAGGCGTGCGCGACGGGTGCGAGCGCTCAGATGGAATCGTGACTGCTCGACGCATGCGGGCGACGGTCAGATAGCCAGGCACGGCACGAGTCTTTTTTGGGCCCTAGGCGAACTTGCCAAATTCCGCCATTTATTATAATACATTTATTTGAGTTTATTGATGACCTTACTCTGAATTTTTATTCGTAGTATTAAACCACTCATAGTACAACTTGTAATATTTAATTTTACAGTTTATTTTGAACAATACCAGCAATGAAAATACCATTTTGCACCTATTGTCGACTTTCCGCCCTAGGCAGCCGCCTAATTTTGCTTACAGGGACCAGCCAAGCTTACGGGCAGCGATCGGTATGTACATAGCCAAAGAAAATGTATAAATAACGCGTCTTAGATTAAATAAATCATTTATATATACTTTTTTAAAATTAAATATTACAAGTTGTACTATGAGTGGTTTAATACTACGAATAAAAATTCAGAGTAAGGTCATCAATAAACTCAAATAAATGTATTATAATAAAGGGCGCAATTTGACAAATTCGCCTAGGGCGCAAAAAAGACTTGAGCCGGGCCTGCGTCAAGATTTAGCGACGCGGTTCCCCTGCTCACCTTATGCGCTTGCGACCATCGCGCACGCCCGCCGCGCATGCAAAGGACGGAGTATCAGGCCTCCGAAAGACGGAGTGAGACAAAACATCAACGCGTCGTCTGTCTCGTACCGTCCTCGCTCGCTTTCAGCGCCTTTCGCTCGCTCTCGTTCCATCTCGCTCTCGCCTTCGCCGGACAAGAGTGAGACAGAAGTGGTGGGGATAGGTGATAAGCCCTCATCGTGTGCACAAAACCGAGCCCATAGAGAGACTTTACTGTATCATCAAATATTATAATTTAAAAGAGTCGAGACAATTTAAAAATTAATTCAAAATGGCAACTCACATATGAGTCATTGTTAATTTGCTACATGAAAAAAAATGTGAATTGTTTTTAAAGCTGTCTCAAGCCTCTGTATTTAAACCTGTTCTAATTTCTATCGCTCACAATTGTCGCTTTGTCGCTCCCCCAAATTTCACGCTCCCCTAAATTTGATGCTCCCAAAATTTGTCGTTCTCCCAAATTTCACGCTCCCTAAAATTTGCCCTGAAAGTTTACAGCTTTGCGATTTTGGAAAAAGAGGTTTGGGATCTTTTGGAGAGGTAGGTTTCCACTTTTCGGAAATTTCCGACTTTCCTCCCATTTTCCTCTTTCCGAAACTTCAAAGCTGTAAACTTTGGCAACCTCGCGGCTTTTATGACCTCGCAATATCTTTGCTAGATAGGTACTCTACATGGTTCGATGAGGTTACAATTCCGCTAGGTCAGCTTAATTTCTTTCTAGAAGCAAGAAACAACTAGATCGGAAAAAGTATTATCGGATACACTCGTCGTTTGATCTCCACGTTCCCTTCTGTCTTCCATTTCCCTCGACTTCGAATTCTCTTAAGTGGGAGTGGTGGAATGTTTCCCAAATAAATAGAACACTGCTCGAGGATTTTTAATTCTAACGCCATCGCGTGTAATATTAGTGGAGAAAACTTTCAAATTAAAAAAAATAACTTCTGCTCCAAGAAAAAAACGACGTTTAAGAGCACATTCTCGTGTGATCGCTTGAAAAATTTAGGATTTTTAAAATTAAATTAATAAAAGTGCGCTGGAACCGGCAAATTAAAGCATGTACCATTTATCGAATTTTCATTATTCTGCAGTGACGATTAGTGCAACTTGTAAGTAGTCACTTCTTCACACTCGTGGCCAGAGGCGTCCGCAAACTTTTTCCAGGGGCGGCGGGGAGGTTGGGGTAACTTTGGGATGATGGTAAAGAATAATATACCCCTCTTGCTTTTTTAAACACATTTTATAGTGCCAATTTAATTAAAAATTTAAAACCGAAATTTAAAGATATTCCCTTTTTTTAGTATAAAACTTAATAAAGATCAGTTTGGAAAAATAAGCGATTTTTTCTCAAAAGCCAGGGGGGGGGGGGGGGGCAACTGTCTGCGAACGCCCATGCTCGTGGCGCTGTTCCCGATACGGAAGCAGACTTCATTACTTCATTCAACTTCACACTTCGATTCAACTAACTCGATAAAAGAAGGAATTTGGGAATTTTTTCCGCAGTCGTCAATGTATTAATGTAGTTATTATTATTATTAAGTGTCTTGCACACAGAAAATAAACAAGAGAAAAGAAGAACAAGACTATCGCAGTGGCGAGGTTAAGTCTAAAGACTTTTCCAACCTAACCTAAAGTTCGCAACGGTTCATAGATTATTAATGAGTGTTTGTATCATTTCCTTCCAATTTAAGTTCACTGTAAGCTTGCGATATTTAGAAAGATCGTAAAGCAAAAGGGGCTGGGCGGGGGCGAAGTCCAGGCACCCAAGGATCGCGAGTAGTTTGAGGAAACGAGTCGTGGAGTAAATAGGAGCAGAGTAATCGTACTCCTCGTTGTTTCCTCTTTCGAGCAGAGTGGAGCAGAGGTTTGTCGTGTCCGGTGTCTGGGCGAATGGAAGTAGAAGAAGCCACCGCCAGGCACCGAATGGCACCAATCGATATGTATATGGCAGACCCGGCTCCTCGCGAGGATATATCACCCCTCGAATACACTGTCCTAACTTTTCTACGACTTCCCTCGCACGGATTTTAAAACCCTTCCGCGCTACGAAATCGTGGACGGACTCGGCCCATGCGGGGACCGCCTATGGGTGTTCAGGGAGCACAGGCACGGATCGAGGCGGAAGGATTTCCGCACGCGGTGTGCGCATTGTAATTAATTTTGAATTTTGGGATTAAGTCTGAGTGCTTTATTTCTGTTTATAAAGGAACTAAGTAGTTAAGTATCTAAATGGGAAGGAATTTCGAACTCGTTGAAGTGCAAATGCAAGAGTCCGAATATAATGAGTACAGTTCCTTATTATTTATTTTTTAACACAATCAAATCAAATTTAATTGCTTGATTAACTAATAACCGTGAGTTTAAGAGGGAAGGGGTTGAGGATAGTCTGGATTAAATTTTCCGATAGGATAAACTGTTTTGAAGTTAATTTTCTATGAGCATTTTCTAGTGAAATATCAAATTTGCCACGATAGTGCATTAGTGGGGTCGGTTTCGTGCACAGATCTCTTGAAACGATCCATGTAAACTGCGTTCCGCATTAGAGCATACCCGTTTCGGGCAGGGATACACTGTTGATTGGTAGTAAACAGGCAGGGAAAGTGCTACGACCAATCGCGAAAGTGCTACGACCAATCGCGTGTGTCAGATCCGTGGGAGCTGCGCAGATCGGTCGCAAATCGGTAGGGGCGCCGGTACACTCTTATATGGAACGCAGTGTATGCCTACGAAGTTCGACGAACGACCACCATGGCGGGCGTCGTTTAAGCAACCCCCTGAGAATCCCGCAGGTGAACTAATAATCACGACGAGATAAACCGCGACGTTAGGGCTCGCTCGATCCTCACCATTGATAGTAATAACAATTAGCGGTGGGAACGGTGTCTAAAAGTTTTCTGGCTCGAAAATTCCGAGCCATTTCCGATCACGTGCCGTGGTCTGAGCGATATCGAGCTTGAAACTCGGTAATTGCACCGTATCAGGGAACTCCTCGCGACCATGTATGTACATCGAGTTCGATGCTTTTACAGCTTAAAGCGATTTCTGCAGCAAATTCCAATTTGTACATTAGGAAAATTGGAGTGTTTAACAGTGGACACTAATTTTAATTTAAATAATTATACTAATTCTAATTTAAATAATAATACTGTTAATGATTTAAATATTAATCGTTGAGGACTTTGGCCAAATTGCTATTTGGAGTAGTTCAGCTCGAACACTGGTAATCGACAGGTAATTCTATAAATTGAATCTTTAAAAGAAAGCAGAGAAAATTGAACAGCTACCTATTTAAAAAAATCTTTAATTCCCTTAATTCTCCAAGAGTCAATTCATTATCTTATCGATTCACATAATTTCCAGTTTAACAATAATTACATTATATAAGAAAATACTGACCCCTAATAGTTTTCCTAGAATCTTATTGGAATAAAAAAGAAATATTACTTATTGCTACTTTTGAATAATACACGATTCTACGTGAAACGGGTCACATTTAAGTACACAATTTATTGTTCAAAGAGGATCCCTCAATTTCCTGGGGGAGAAAAAGAGTCCCAAACAATTTAAAAATCATCTATTCGTAGGATGGTACATTAGAATCCTCTAATGGATCTTCTAACAACCCAAGATGGTTTCAGTGTTAACTAACAAGGGAATACCGCACACCCGGACTCACCGATTGGAACGCATCTTTGTGGGTTTTTAGAGTGACTCAAAACAAGAACAACGGAGTGTTTCATTTAGGCCCTATCGCCCTTTAAGGGGGTGAAAACTAACCTCAAAGTCAGATTGGCACTTCCACTTTTTCGCGTATAACTCTCAAAGTACAACAGACAGAAAAAAATGTTTCAAACAAAAGTTTAATGGCGCAATAAGCGCTACAAACTTGCGTTAACAAATTTTTGGAAATAGTTTTAAAAAAAAATACCTGAACGAAAAAAAACTTTTTTCAAAATTTTGTTAACGCAAGTTTGCAGCCCTTATTGCACCATTAAACTTTTGTTTGAAACATTTTTTTCTGTCTGTTGTACTTTGAGAGTTATACGCGAAAAAGTGGAAGTGCCAATTTGACTTTGAGGTTAGTTTATACACCTAAATAGGGCACAAATGAAACACACCGTTGTTCCTGTTTTTAGTCACTCTAAAAACCCACAAAGTTGCGTTCTAATCGGTGAGTTCCCTTGTAAGAGACCAGATACTTGCTCCAGGCCACGACAAATTGCCAAATCGCTAATCGGTCATAATCGTGGAGTTTGAACAGTGTCGTGTCGGCGAAGGAAGCGCGAACCGGATCGAGCAGCTTGCTTTTTACTATCTGAACGAGTTTTTTACAGACGAAGGTTCGACGGGTCATTGAGTCCCCTCCCCTCGCGGGACACCCACTTTTCTCACGTTATCCCAACAGTGATAACCACGACGGGATGCTGTGCTAGAGTATACACTTTTTAATCATCCTCCACACTGCGGAACCTTTACGAACTGTTGCAATCCAGCGATGGGTGTCAGGCTTGATTTCTTGCAGAGTTTCAGTCGACTTGGTCGAGGACATTTTTCGAATTTCAAAGAATTTGGATAATTTTTTGGAGAATCTAATAAAAATCTAAAGAAGGTTTTTGATGGATCCCTTAAATGGAATTGGTAATGGGAAATATGCGTAGGTCACATGCGAATTCTTAAAATTCAAATTCAAGCCACATTTATTTATTACTGTTTAATATCCCTTTGATAAAAATTACAATTCTTTTTCTGTGAGCTGTTACATAAGGGCGAGAGGTTTTCTTGGGTCAATTGAGGATTTTGCAGCAAGAAGGGGGCAGCTGGAAATGTATTAACTTTTCGAAAAGTAATAAAGACAGTGTTAACCAAATATTTTTAGACATATGTGTGTTTAAAGTAATTTGCCCACTTAATGTCTACATATTAATATTGCATTTAGCACTATTACGTAACAATAAAACAATTGCAGCAAAACCGTGGAGCCGCCTCCTTTTTGCGGGGAAGTCTCCAGTTGTATGTTGTTTCGTGACACGAGTAGCATTGGTAATAAGGTAAATTTCGAATTGTCGGTTGAGAATTCCATAGAGATTGATATCGATCGCGTGCACCGCTGATAAGGGTGCATCGAGAGGGCATGGCGTGAGGGAATTCGCGGGCGGCGTGGCGGGAATTCACGGTCACATAGTTTCGCTAAAGGGACGAACTGTGCACGTCCTTGACCATGGGAGATGTTCGATTAAACGCCTCGAATACCAGAATTGATTTATGATTAGGCTGGCGTTACACCTTGCCACGATTCCAAATCAATTTATATGATAGTTGAGTCGACGAGAATTGCAGTGTACGATCGAGTCACAAAAGTGAGTGGAGTTTGGTCTCCAAACTGACTTAAATTAAGGTTGTAAGATAAGCTGTGTTGAGTCTCTAGGTTGAGTTCAGTTAAATTCAGTTTTTAAGTTAAATTATGTTTCTAAGTTGAATTGAGTTTTTAAGTTAAGTTATGTTTCTAAGTTGGCTTGATTTGTGTTAGGTTTCTAAGTTGAATTGAGTTATTTAAACCAAGTTGTGTTTCTAAGTTGAATTGATTTGAGTTAATTTTCTAAGTTGAAATGATTTTAGTTAAGTTTCTAAGTTGCATTGATTTGAGTTAAGTTTCTAAGTTGAGATTGAGTTTTTAAGTTAAATTATGTTCCTATGTTGGATTGAATTGAATTAGGTTTCTAATTTGAATTGAATTACGGTTCTAAGTTGAATTGAGTTTTTAAGTTAAGTTACGTTCCTAAGTTGAATTGATCCGAGTTAAGTTTCTAAGTTGAATTGAGTTTCAAGTTATCTTCCTAAGTTCGATCGAGCCCAGTTAAGTTAAGTATTCAAGTTGAGTTTAATTGAGTTAAATTAAGTTTTGTATTTACCACAGCGAAGAACCAGCTTTGGCATTTAATGTCGAGTTGGGTCGGTCACTTGTGAAATACTATGTATTTCTCACAAATCCCGTATTTTAGAGTAACTTATCCCACAAAAGATCAAGGGAACAGTAAGACTACGATAAGCTCTAACTTTCTAATTCGTTCCAAGTCTTTCCTTGCTCTTACTGACTGCACCAGATCCTCCGTCATCATGCAACCAGCTCGATGGCCCTCAATTATTTTTAAAATTCAATTTCGAGGGGAAAGATAGTCCATATACGCTTTCTTAATAATGCAATTTATAAATGTCTTTTTAACGTAACGTTTTTTTTTTTATATTAACTTGAGTACTCAGTGCGAAGAGGCTGTAAAAAGAACACAATTAGCGACAGGGGGGCTTCAGAAAATGAAAGTGTGAGCGAGTTCAATCGGCGATAGAGTATCAGTTAGGTAGACTAAACGCCATACAATAAGCGAAAAACAATGTTCACTTATCGGAACGAGCTTTTCTTAGTCGCGCTCTTGGACCTGGCAAAGTCCAAGCGAAAGTCTCGTTTATAGGATATTTAGAGTGACTTGTTACTGATATCTTCTACCACCACATTCGACCAGTACGAGAAAAGAGAACGCTATAAATAGCAATCAAGCTTTTTTAATTGAAATTTCATTCAAGGGTCGATAATCTTATTGGGACGTTGCGGAATTCCATCCACGATTCTGAGAAAAGTTAAGTTACGTCAAGTTGAGGTGAATCTCTAAGTTGAGTCAAGTTGAGGTAAATCTTCAATCCAAATCTCTAAGTTGAGTAATGTTGAGTAAATTGAGTTACATTGAGTTGTGTTTAAATTGAGTTACATTGAGTTGAGTTGAGTTGAGTTAAATTGAGTTACATTGAGTCGGGTTAAAGTGAATTCAGATCATTACCAGAAATTACACCCTGCAGCGCACACGTGATTTACTCAACGACCAAAAACAGAGAAATAAACAGAGTGCACATAATTATAAATGAGCCCGCAACATAACATCCAAACACACTGATACCGCCGAGGCAAAGGGCAGATAGAAAGAGTACACATTGTAAATACATTTAAACAAATAAATGACTCACTGGGTGACTTAATCCGTCCACTTCTTATACCATTCACGGAATCATTATCAAGCTACATATACACATGGCATAAATACGTGACACGTGTCACGCGCGAATAATACTCAACTTAATAAAAATATTAGAATTAGGAACGCTAAGAAAAGTACTATAATCTGATGAAATTATGTCCTCGTGTCCCAATTCAATTAATTTGTGAAAATTTCAATTAAACCGATTTTCAATTTCCCTTTGACCACCGCTGCAGCTGGCACGATACTGAAATTGCTAAAAATTCCCCGACGAGCAACAAAAGCCTGACCTCTGAATCCGCAATCTAAAGTCTAACAAAATCGTATCAAGACGTCCCTCCACGCAATGTTACATCATAGACAGACACACACACAACTGCGGAGGCAACGAACGGCGATCTGCCAGCCGAGGAGAAGCTAAACGAAGCAAACAAACCGCAAATTGTCTGCGGAAATTAACAACGGTCAACGTCCAGTCGCGACGCCCGCATAGATACAGCGCTCTACGCGCGGATTAGTCTTTGAAACATAATATTCGAAGCCGGAGGCGCCTGGTTATCTCGGACCAAGCTTCTCGGTTACTTAATTCCGATCGTTGCTCGTTCCAAAAGATCGACGATCACGTTTTTCCTCGGCGCTTGTCATCGGCTGCCGAGAAAACACGAGTGTCCGTATTCGGAGCTGGTGGGTCCTTCTAATCCCAAGTTATTGCAATAACAAAACCGCTACTATCTTGGGGGTAAAAACAGTTTCCCAGAAACGAACGTATCTGAGCTTAGAATAAACATTAAATAGAAGTCCAAAGAAATCTTCCATCAGCTTTCAGAGAAGCTTCGGAGAGCCAACTTTTTCACCAATTCCTAAAACTTTAATTGCAAAAAAGTTGATTCTAAGTAGGTTCAAGTACTCTCACCACATTTTACATTCAATGTAGGTACTCGATTACAATTATCCAAAATATCGATTTTTTATTTAACTTCAAGCCCCTTACTTTCACGAAAACACAATTGTCAAAAATAATATTTTTTTTATTTAAATTCAAGCTCCCTAACGAAAATACAATTGTCAAAAATAATATTTTTTTATTTAAATTCAAGCTCCCTAACGAAAATGCAATTATCAAAAATATCTATTTTTTATTTAAATTCGAGCTTCCCGAACTTTAAGGAAAATAAAATCATCCTTCGATTCTGATATCCGGCATATTGGTACGATTTAGAGGCCAATGAAGCAGAGATGGCTGAAGGAAAGTCCGTCTGGTGTTATATGGAATTCACGCCGTGCTAGCAGAGGCTGTTAATTAACAGGGACAGGGGAGACGTGACGAAGAAAACGTCTACCATAGTTGGGGAAATTACCACGGTCAATGTCCACGTGGCGAGCGATACGACTCACGCAACGCGGAGGAACGATTGCGAGCAGACGGGACGAAAAATGGCCACACGTGACTTCATCTGGGCGAATTGATTGCGGACCTTTGTTGCTGCGAAGTAAAACAACGCGAAAGAGTCGTCAACAGGATGGAAGGTCTAATAATTTTCCGGCACATGGGTGCGCGAGGAGGATCGAGGAATTCTATAATTAGGCAATATTCGAACACGAACACTGTCGTGGCGAATATTATTCAGAATATTTCACTTTAGGAGACTCATAATGAATGCATTTTTAGGTTGGCAAAATTCTAATAGATATTAATATTATTTGCGACGACGTAGAATATTAACCTTTTCTGCTCTTCATTTTTCTAGCAAGTGAAAAGAGTTGAGTATGAGTTATAAACGTTAAGTAAGTTAATGATTCCATAGGGAATCACACGAGCAGAAAGAGGTAATTTTTAAATTTTGTAATTTCAGTAATTTCAAATATTCCCTTGCAAAGTTTTCGCTAGTACTACCTACCTAAAGTTTTCAGCACTTTTCATTAGTGTCACCTCAAAAGTTTAATCGTCTCAAGGAGACATTTTTCCTAATTTGGTGCCACACGAATTGTTAAATACATTCCTGAATGCAGAGTTGGGCAAAGATAATATCTAGATAAAAGGTCCTTTACGTTTATCCGTTATTCGAAGATCGAATAAGTTGATTTATTCGAAAGCCTTTCAACTTGGATTTCGAATTAACCGTTCAACTTTCATTTTATTTTTATACTAGAAGGTCGAATAACCGGCTCGGATTATCGGGAAAGAGCTACCCAATACCCATCCCATTGTTTTGCTTTCTCGCTGCGAGCGACGCCCTTCGGGCTCCAGTAGACCGCTCGTTGACAGTCGAGAGCAATAAAACCGACGGGCCACATAAAATGTTCATGTTTTTGACAAGTGTTGATGAAAGTATTACCAATCGATTCCTCATGTCTTCCCGATGAAAATGGCCCCAAAAATGATATATTTCGGACCATAATTAAGGATATTACGTGGAAATTTATTTGCAGAATTGAAAGCCCGTTTCGTTAAAAATAGTCCGATTTCAATTATTTTCTGTCCAATTAATCGGGAGAACGCCAGGAATCCATTGGTGTCACTTTCATATTGATACGATGAAAAATAAACAAATTCAGATTCTGTAGAATCTGACCGGTAGCCGACCACGCGCGGGTCGAGCCGCAAAGGCTCACGCCGGTTATTTGACCTTCTAGGTAGTATAAAGATAAAATGAAAGTTGAACAGTTATTCGAAATCCAAGATGAAAGGCCTTCCAAATAAACCAGCTTCATCCTTGGCGCTCCGAATTAAGCTAACTTTATTTAAAAAGTTATTTCATTCGATTTTTATCAACATTATGCCCATCTCTGCCTGAATGTACAGTTGATACGACGTGAATCAGCGTCAAACGAGGAATGATCACGTGGAAGTCAATATATAATATTCTTGCAGGACTTGCTTGATTTTTGCATGAGAAATTTTTCCTTTTTTCCTACATTTTTTAACGCACCTGTGAAACTTGTCAGTGTTTGTATTTTTGTAATTCTTGTTGTAGTAGACGCGATTTAAGTTCCGTCACATGTACAGATTAAATGGTCGGTGTCAGACGTAGTAATTGGAAAGTTTCTAAGGGAAGAGGAAGTGTAAGGCACAATAATCGCGTTAAGCAATATCGACCGATCACGAGGGCGACATATGCGCCGGTGATTGCGTGTAGGGAGCATACTTCGCGAATGTAAGTACGCATATTTCATTGGTTAAAGGGAGCTCTCGCTACGATACTCGAATCACTTTCCTTTTCCCATTGTACACGTGGAAAATTAATATTGACGAACGTATTTGTATCATATACAGGGTGTTACAAAAGATGCGGACTTATAGTACCCACTCACTAGCTAGGGTGGATCTTATTTACTCTTGGTAAAATTTTTTTCAAGATTTTCTTCGGGCCACCCTCCCGAATAGTTCCAAATAATTAAAAAAAAATCTGTGTAAAGTTTGATTTAAATAATTATTTAACAGCTCAAAAAGTCGATTTTATATAATATCCTCCAAGTTATTGATTACATAAAAAAATATGTCAAACAAAAGTTGTAGATCCGGACAAGGAACATAATTTATATTGTATTACTTTTTCTCGTGCAACAAACGGTTTTTGAAAAAGCTCAAAAAAACTAAAAAAAAATCTTTTTTTTCTCAAATTTTGAAAGTTTAAATGCTTCTCGAACACATTTCATTTATGTCATGTTTTTTTTTGTTCGCCTCCATAAATGAGAAGTGTTCGAGAAGCATAACTTTTATAATTTGAGAAATTTTTTTTTGTTTCAGTGTTTCGGACTGTTTGACATATTTTTTTATGTAATCAATAACTTGGAGGATATTTTATAAAATCGACTTTTTGAGCTGTTAAATAATTATTTATATACTTATCCTATTGGGTTCAAACTTGACACCGATTTTTTTATAATTATTTGGAACTATTCTGGAGGGTGCCCACAGTCGTACTCACCGACGAGAGGAGTGAATTTTTTTTTAGTATATTATAAACCCCTAAAACCTTACCCCTTTTTTTAATACCCTGTGAGATGGAATCCTTGAAGCTACAATAGAGACTCGATAATCTCGAGCTAAAGTTATAGAGAATCGGATTAAACAAAGCACACAGAAAAACCTTGGGGGGGGGGGGCAACTTTGGGAAACAGTGGCGATGAAGAAAAAATATAGTAATGACGAAACAAACTTGAAACTTCTGAGTGGACCTTTCAAATTTCGTAGCTTTTAATCTGCTTCATATTCAATTGGATTTCGTTCTGGTAAAATTATTCAAATCTAACTATATAAAGGCACATTAGAAATACAAATACACCCAAATTAAAAAGTGTGTACTGAGAGCTGCGATGTAGCACTTCCTTCTTGTGCAGACTGCAGTCAAAGATGATTAAAATTTAAAACACTGAGCCGGACAGTTGGCAAAATCCATTTTTGATAATTGTGAGGCTAAGTGAGAAAGGGCCACATTCTACATACATGCAGATATTTTTGTTTTTTGTACCATCAAATTTCCCGACAAAATTATTTTCCCCTACAAATTGTTTTCCTGTAAATTTATAGTATTATGGCATGTGCCTGTTTTCCACTTCGCCCCTCAATTCCAAAGATGTTTGGAACACTTGAATGTAGATCTTTACCATTCTATTCCTTCCAATTTCTCCGAAGATCAATGCATTACGGGCGAGAATCCACTTCAACACTGACACAGAAACAAAAAACTTTCTTTTGACTAAATCATTGATCTCGATCAACGACACCCTAGACTCCTCCATTCCTTTCACCAGGATCTCTAGTTTAGAGGAAGAAGACGAAGTGAAACAAGGGTGCTGCTTTAAAGAAACACGTTGCAGCTCTCGATAACCCAGTCAGCACGTGGCAAGCCTCCAGGGTTTTGCGACACGTGACAGACCCACCCCCCAACGCCCCACGAAATTATTGTGTTCGAAGCGCGGGACAACCCCTCAGATGCGTCACTCCTTTGTGAAACTGGCCGCTGGTCAACTAACCACCGTGGCCGATCGTTATTTATTCATACGCAGGAACTCCACTCTCCTTTCAACCCCGTACACATGTACACACATAAAGGGAAACGATGTAGCTTTTAATAACAAGCTCCAGTTCCTTTCAGTTATCTCTCTCAGTAGCGTTGCAAAATTCGAAAACAGTACATCACTGTAGCAAATTCCGAAATAACTGACTCTGCAATGTGGAACTCAAGGAGGAACTATCTTTTTAATTAATTTGAAGCAGGAACTTACTTTTTTTAACCCTTGTATGGAAATAGGGTCATTTCTATCCAAAATCAACTCCCCCATATCTTTAAATAACTAATAACCGTGAATAATAAATAATAATAATAATCACTTAGTTTTAATTTTATATTTTTAATAATTTACTTTTAGATTTTAGATTTTGGGTTTTGGGTTTTGGATTTTCGATTTTCGATTATGGATTTTGGATTTAGGATTTCAGATTTTAGATTTCAGATTTCAGATTTCAGATTTTAGATTTCAGATTTCAGATTTCAGATTTTAGATTTGAGATTTGAGATTTGGGATTTTGGATTTTGGATTTTGGATTTTGGATTTTGATTTTGGATTTTGGTTTTTGGTTTTCGGATTTCGGATTTCGGATTTCGGATTTCGGATTTCGGATTTTGTATTTTGGATTTTGGATTTTGGATTTTAGATTTTAGATTTTAGAATTTAGATTTTAGATTTTAGATTTTAGATATGTGTGGCCAAAATTTACTTATCCATATAACTTGACAAATTCTGTATAAGGGTCAATTCAAGTAGAACCTGATCTTTATTTAAGTCGAAGGTTGGTGATTATACGCCCCCATTGAGGCACGTAGATTCGAAATTCAATATATAATGGTACAGTAGCAATTAGTACTAATCAGAGTTAATTAGCTTCTAATTTCCCCTGTAGATCTCATATCTCTTCACTCTTACATTTATGAAATATCGCAACAATAAGTTTCTTGTATCCTCTCACACTCTTATTTAACGCTGAATTTTCCGCCTCAGGTGAGGCAATGGTTAAACACTGCCTCGAGCAGGATAGTTACAGGCGTTTAACTACGGACGATGATTGGTCAAAGATCATTATCCGCGAATATGGTGGAAACCCGAGAGTAGCGGTGTCAGGTTCGTTTACACGATTCTCCATAGCGTTGGGCTGTATGGGGTTCAAAGTTGATGGAAGGAGTCAATCAATCTTTGCCCGTGGGGGCGAAACTAGTTAACTAGTAGCTCTAATTATCACGTTTCTCCGTGCAGAGTTTATTGTACGAGGAGATCTCGCGGAGCGATCGAAGATTTCGTTGATTAATTGCGCGGCCGCGGCCGCGGCTATCGAGCACGGCACTTCCGAATTAATTATCACTTCTGCATGTTGCGTGATGCAGTCGAAATGGGAAACTTTGATTTTGGGTCTTTGGAAAATCCATCTCGATTTTGAATACCTGGATCATCTTTTGGAAGTAATCCTATGTACTGGAGATAATTTAAAAAAAGAAAATAATAATACCGTATAAAGACATTCAACCCCCCAAACAAAATTTTAAATCCACTTTCCAATTTAATCAAAATAAACCTACTCTCTGTTTCCAGTTCTATCTTTCACATGCACATACTGATCTATTCCACTATCGTTACTTTTCCTTCATTTTCAGCCCCTCTACGTATCTACCCCTAGTTACTCAAATCCTATTACTCACAGATCAATAAATCACTCAGAAGGGAAATATTCCATTTTCATTTCAACAATTTTTTTATATCTATTGTAGTTTTCAAGTCATACAGGAAAATTTGGAAAACACACATTAATATACTTGGAGTGTGGTTTCATCCTCAAGAAGCAAAAGTGGCCCAGAAAATACAAATTAGTTGATGCTTCAAATGAGATTCCCCACGAGCTTGCAAAGTTTAAAAAAATCGGAACTGTCATATCACCGAAGTTCCCCCACACATACACTTCCGTTAATAAATTTTAGGACACCTGCTCTATATGTGGAATAATTATGAAAGACGTTGCAAATTTATCGAAGAATTCTGCCAAATTCTACTTTATTTAGTATTTTGAATTAAAAAGCAGTGAAAATTATTTATTATTTTAAATTAAAAGCACTGGAATTTGTTTAGTATTTTAAATTAAAAGCAGTAAAGATTATTTAGTATTTTAGATTAAAAGCAGTGGAAATTATTTAGTATTTTAAATCAAAAGCAGTGGAAATTATTTAGTATTTTAAATTAAAAGCAGTGAAAATTGTTTAGTATTTTAAATTAAAAGCAGTGAAGATTAATTAGTATTTTAATTTAAAAGCAGCGAAGATTATTTAGTATTTTAGATTAAAAGCAGTGGAAATTATTTAGTATTTTAAATTAAAAGCAGTGAAAATTGTTTAGTATTTTAAATTAAAAGCAGTGAAGATTATTTAGTATTTTAATTCAAAAGCAGCGAAGATTATTTAGTATTTTAGATTAAAAGCAGTGGAAATTATTTAGTATTTTAAATCAAAAGCAGTGGAAATTATTTAGTATTTTAAATTAAAAGCAGTGAAAATTGTTTAGTATTTTAAATTAAAAGCAGTGAAGATTATTTAGTATTTTAATTTAAAAGCAGCGAAGATTATTTAGTATTTTAGATTAAAAGCAGTGGAAATTATTTAGTATTTTAAATCAAAAGCAGTGAAAATTGTTTAGTATTTTAAATTAAAAGCAGTGAAGATTATTTAGTATTATAATTTAAAAGCAGCGAAGATTATTTAGTATTTTAGATTAAAAGCAGTGGAAATTATTTAGTATTTTAAATCAAAAGCAGTGGAAATTATTTAGTATTTTAAATTAAAAGCAGTGAAAATTGTTTAGTATTTTAAATTAAAAGCAGTGAAGATTATTTAGTATTTTAATTTAAAAGCAGCGAAGATTATTTAGTATTTTAGATTAAAAGCAGTGGAAATTATTTAGTATTTTAAATCAAAAGCAGTGGAAATTATTTAGTATTTTAAATTAAAAGCAGTGAAAATTATTTATTATGTTAATTTAAAAGCAGCGAAGATTATTTAGTATTTTAGATTAAAAGCAGTGAAAATTGTATAGTATTTTAAATTAAAAGCAGTGAAGATTATTTAGTAATATAGATTAAAAGCAGTGGAAATTATTCAGTATTTTAAATCAAAAGCAGTGGAAATTATTTAGTATTTTAATTTAGAAGCAGTAAAAAATATTCAATCTCTATCAAATATCCATCTTCTGCAAATACAGGGGTGTCCAAATAATTATGAACCGCTGCGTACATATCCCGCATCGCTTTTCCCAAACTAAGCCCAACAGAGACAATGAAATCCGTAGCAATGAATCTTGACAACTCACCCGTGACATGTCGAGTTCGCTGTTGCAAGAAGAAGAAGATGGCTACTGAGGTGTGTAGAGTTCGATGCTGGAGGATGGTCAGGCGGCGATACAGTTTCTCCAGGGACCGGTGGACGAGCGATGGTGGTTCGACTGCGTTCGACGCCTACGGACGGCTGGGTTTTACTGGAGCGGTTAGCGTCGGCTCGGCGTCGGCGTCGGCGTCGCGATGCTCCTGCCGTGATCCTGATCGCGTGTGATACCGTGCTTAGGCCTCCTGGCCCGATCCACGGGCCTGGACGGTTGCGTCTCTGTGCGGTTCGAGTTTCGAAAAGACTTGTTGGGAAAACTGACGAAGTTTAAATTTCTTAATTTTTAGTAAATGAAAATTTAAAATTCAAGTTTAAATTTTATGTAATAATAGGTAATACTTAAAAGCTGTTTTGAAATATACAAGTTCTTCCCTATATGGATTTCTATTAATATGTTGTTGTAGGAAAATTAGAAAATAATTTCTTCTATTAATCGTTAATGATTTTAGGGTGGAACGATGGGCTTGATTTCACCAGCAAGCCAACGTGTTTCTTTCGGTGGCGTCAGCAACTTTTAGTTTTTTTCTTTTTTTTTTTTTTTTTTGAAGCATGTTTATTGTCAAGAATTTTTGTACATTCGCATATATATAAAGCGCTAAACAAACATCGTAAAAAAAATAGCCGTACACTATAACAATAGGAAAGCTAATTGTTCCACGTATTGGAATCTCTTAGCTGGTCTATTACATTTGAACATCTTTGGCATTAAAAAAAAAAAGAGATCTTTGGAAACGGTATTCCCACAAGGGATTGCACATATCACCGCATAAAGGTGCATAACCTAGGGGGACGAAAAAACCAACCGTCGAAGGAAGGTAAAAAACCCCACTTCTAGTTTTCTCTGCTAACGTGGATAGGCGTCGTGATAACGGGCCATCGTTTATCGACGGCGAGCTTTTTAGGGTATCGAGCGATCGTTTCGTTACGAGGGGTTCGGGGCGATACACGCTCCTCTGCGAGGTTTTAACATTCTTTTGGGGGCAATAGCTGTTTGGAAACTGCTTTGTGGGAGTTAGGGGGGAGATAATTGGTTTTGGTTTTAAGTGTAATTTCAAAGGTGTTCGAAGCTTAACTGGTGAAATGGTTTTATTTCTATTTACCCTTTCTATTTTTATTTAAAGTATACTAATGCAAGTGACACGAATAAAATTTAATTTGTGAGGAGTATAAAGCTATAATTAGTTGTTCTGTGTCCCCAAGTGAAAGAACGACGAAATAAAGCACTTGAAGCATCGTGAATAACCCCCACCACCCAGTTAAGGGATAATGAAAATTGAATTTTCTACTTTTCTACAACTGGAAGTTGCTACTAAAATATTATTTCAAAATACTACCCTCTTCTGACGTTGGCACCCGCACCACTCCGTGAAGCTACCCTTCAATTATTCAACTAATAAATTATTCAAGTACCATTCTTAAATCCTCTAATTACACAATTTTTCAAATCACCTACTTTCTCTAATCAACTCTACTCCACTGATTTTTTACCCTTCCCCAGCTTTCCTTCAATGTTATTCCCATTTACCTTCCCCCTCCATATCTCACTTGTGCCTCATCCCCTCTCCTTTCTCTCTGACATCTCTATCTCCGTCTCCATCTTCATCTACCCAAATCTACCCCACCTAATTCTACAACCTTCCCTATTTCTCATCTTCCTCTATCATAAACTCACAAGCTCACTCGTCTTTCAAAGTTCACATTCTTCAGAATTCACATTCTGAATTCATCGTGCACCAAAGTTGAAACTTTTGCCGTATGTCGTGTGCGGATACACCCGAGTCTCATTTGTCCGCAGTGCTAAATGAACGCCGATGGGCGGTCTCCGCACGGGCTGTTCACCATAGTGCTGGTAGGCGTGTATCTCGTAGAATCTATGACGCAATGCCCCGGTTGACAAATCCGTCTTCCTTCCCCGTAGGCAATTATCCGCGAAACGAGGGAGTTTTATCCTCGTTTCGTGCACGCAGGGAAAAAATATTTCCACCGATTCCATTATTCGTTCGAACTTGTCGTCGGCGGGAATCTGAGGCTGGTACCCGCGGGCCTAATGGTTTCTCGATCTACCCGTGCCTCTGCGGGAAACTTTTATCCTATCCAATCATCTTGGTCACGACATTCGAGCCCGGTGAACAGAATCACGACACAACACGGCGATTTACGATCGACGACGTCCATCATCGTCATCTGCCGCGTTACGATATGATTCTAATTCTCAATCCCTTGAAATTAATTCTCATCTGCAGGAGAACGCCATTAGTCACGAACCCATCGCTATAATACCTTTCTCATTAAATTCAAATACGAAATGACAATCACCATTTTTGAAATTTTAATAACGCAGTTGATAAATGACTGTACCGGGTGTCTCATTAGTACAGCCGAGAATCACCTAATTCTTCGTCCCAGTAAAATCGAGAATCAGAATACAAAAAATTTCTATGACCTTCCACGATTGAGAAAAACAAGTTTGGAAATTTTGTAAAAGGGCGAAGATTGTTGCAGCATTCGAGGAATTAAAGACATTCCTTATTTGAGCTTAATAATTTTGGTACTGACAAATTCAACGCGCAATGTATATCACGTGCGGGATTCCTTTGGACATATCTCTTAACCATAGTCGCTGAACGCCTATGGGCGTTTCTCGCACGCGCGGATTCACGCATAGAAGTATGTATAGTAAAGACAGAAGTATGTTTTGAGGTAAAACAAAAAAGAGAACAGTGGAATAGTAGAAGTTTATTAGTCAACAATGTGAAAATATGCATGTTCCATGCGACGAACAAGAAGGATTGTTGCTACAGAAAATACAGAAGTTAGCATTGTTGTTCTTTTTAGTGTGGTTTCCCATAGACGTACACTCTATAATGGAGTCCCCTGGAGTACTTGGACCTGAACTTAATCTTGATAAAATTGTACCCTATCCCTCCAGAGGCGACCCACATGGCCCCGTTGTTCTCCTCGGACAAGGAGTCGAAGCCAATGCACGTGATCGTCGCCCTCGTCGGCCCGTACTCCGCCTCCACTTCCTGCAACAGATTAAGTATAAAAAAAAAAATGAACTTCCCTCTATTTGCTTCCACTCGTGCCATTTAAACTTCAAACATATCTGGAAGAAGATAAGGCAGAGCGTCAAACGACGTGAAAAGGAATTTAAGCATAAACATGTCGCTTAAAAAATGTGCAATCCGATAAAACTTCATCGAGATGAATAAACTGCGTCGAGCTTGCTACATTAACTGATGTTTCAGCAAATTTCAACTGCGCACTAGAACCGGCAGAGTTAACCAATTATTTAGCTTTCCAGCTGCTGAGTTTCTCAATTCTCCACTCGCTTAAACCTTCCACTCTCTGAAACGTAACTCTATTTCATTAAATAAATCGAAGAAATAACCGCCTTGGGAGACTCCTAGCAAGTGGTTACCCTTCCCCGAGTGATTTAGTGAAAGTAGTGATGGGTTCGAACGACTCGCGAGCATTTTTGTTCACACAAATTTCGTGCAGTTCCATGAACGGAGCTTGGGTATCGAACCCACCGATACTCTTCCAAAGACGTCGAACTTAATCCTGCTATTAAAGGTTCTCGCGACGTAGGAACTACGTGGCACGCACTTGGTATCCGCCGATTCTGTACGATCTCCGCACGTCGTATTCCCAGATAAGCTGCCCGTCTGTCCTCCTCTGGCACTGCTGCTCGCTCCTCTGGCCGCTGGCGACGAGAACGTTGAACACGAGAAGCAACGGAACGAGGATCATCCTCCTTCTTAAATCAGCCTCTCGTTTACTTCACGAAGGTCGCGGTGAATCGGGAGAAAAAGGAGGAAGAGGAATAATAAGAGGAGATTGCTCGGCTGATGGAAGGAGCCAGTGCGTGACCCATCGACGCGACAATCGTCTATCGCCGATTGTTCCAGCGGGCAGATGGAAAACACGGTTTATTATCGAACAGGCCGATGCTGCTTGTAGCACTAGCAACTGGACAGTATTAATAGCGCGACCATCCATACACACGAAAGTTCCCCCTTCTGGTACAATATTTACTCTCTCGTTGCACTCCGCCTTGGCGATCCTTGGGCGCCGCGTAGATTAGATACAAACTCTCTGGTATCTCGCGCCGTACTCCTCGGCACCGTTATTATACATATTTCGACCGGCCTTTCTCGCGGCGCGAGAAAAATTGCCTTTCAACATCTTCGCACTACTTGGCAATCCGATTTTTGGTACACCCGTAATACTGGTAGAAATAAAAGGACGAGTTATGTTTTAACTTCTACTTCTTTCGTAGTCCATTTCACTTTATTCTTGAGTGATCCACGCCACTGTAGCTTTCAAGTAGAACAGCCTTACAGTGGTCAGACACGAAAACCACTGTGGATTCGAATCTCTTCGAAGGTGGAGCAACATCCTTTCATTATTTCAAGTGTTAACAAAACCAGGAGAATCTGAAGAATCTAAGTTTTCGAAATCTATGTAATTATATTAATCTACCTGTAACCCAATCTCCTTATCTGTGGAGCTACGATAGTGCTGTTCGGCGTCCCACGATAATTCTATAAAAATTGATTTTGAACGAAAATTTCGCCTCAACGAATTCTTCTAAAGTTCTAAAATTCCAAAAATTTGGGTCTTTTCAACTAATGCAGTATTAACTCGTAAGTATTCTTCACCTGTCACGACCCACGACTTTAATAAATACAGTTATTCAATTATTAGATTTCTCTAATTAACTAATTCTGTAATTGGTTACAGAAATTAATTACGGAAACTTAATCCTTCCTCTGATTAATTACGGAATTAATGAATCACAGAAATTTAATAATTGAATAACTTTATGTATTAAAGTCGCAGGACGTGACATCCCTATTTTTCTTCATCAGTATAGTACTGTTTCAACCATATTTCTGTTCCTACTTATAGCAATACAAATGTCAATGGTTGTAAGGAGCACCACGCTGCCCACTTTCGATGGTAGCATCCGTACATTTTTTAAGGAAGATAAGAACCACCCAGCTTTGCGTCCACTCTGCTTAATTGAAGCGTTGTTCCTCCCAGAAGGGCCCATCGATGCGTTAAACGCCCCAACCGCCAGCAAATTGGCAACGAGGTGTAAAGCAGCGGCGAGCAGACCATTGGTATGCCAGTCAGGTGAATCTGTTCTCACAGAGGCCCGTGCCTGTTACCACGCGGCACGCCTCGCCCAAGAAAATGACTTTCCTTCGCGTTACACGCGGACAAATCGAGTAAAGGGCCCCTAAAAGCCTCTATTTATCGCACCCTCCGCTCCGATGGCATTCGGGTCGAAACCGAACAAGCAAAACGGGGAGAAAAAGGGACACCGAGTGACATTGGACTTTTTTCATTCCCGCTGGACGATTCTTCCATCCATTAGCAAACAAAAACAAGCCAAATAGTCCGCGAAAACAGAAATTAATCGGTCCAATTGAGTTCCGAGAAATCAGCATCGCGGGACGAATTCGCGGCTGATAGTTTACGGGCAGCCAAGTGTATAATAATTGACAAGTCGGTAGTGTTGTTAAACAAACGCGAGGGAATCGCGATAATCGCGCGAAGCTTGTCCTCGGATAACAAGGGGCGCTGGCAAAAACAGAGATTCGAGGAAGCCTTTCCAAAACACGATACCGCGGGAGGCTTGTTTTTTACGCGAGGTCAGGTACGATGTGCGCGCCGCTTTTCATTCGATTTATATGCTTCTTGAAGCCTTCTAAACGTGAAAGGTTTTGTGAGAGAGACAATTGCATCACTTGCGTTTATATTCAGAGGTGAAAACTGAGGAAATCTCTATTAAAATTATATAAAATTCAGTTCAATTTTGAATCGATGAATTTTTACGTATTCCCCTTAAAAAGAGGATGAAAATTTGTAAAAGAACCATGTGCCGCAACCGAACCGTTTCCCTGCAAAAAAGGTTTAAAGTTTCGGTTCATTGCCTATTACCCGGTGTTGCTCCTCCCTCTATGCGTCATAAGGGAGGGGGAACGCCCCGCCCCAGGATCGACTTCGTGTGATCCGATTGGCCAGAAATTTAGCAAACTTTTATGAGAAAACAGTTCGTCTGTGGCACGTGGTTCCTTTACAACTTTTTATCCTCTTATTGAGTAGAATACGTAAAAATACGAAAATAATTTGTCCATGAATTTTAAGTCTATAATACCTTATTTACCCTTGCCCTTTCCTTGCTTTTAAAAATAAGAGTATGCTTTCGTGTTATTAAGACTCAACGAGCTGTTCATTTTATAAACCCGTGGACTTTATTTTCTCAGTTCTTTAAAAGGTCTCGTTAAAAAGTGAAGGATTGGGCTGGTCAGGCGCCAGCGGAATCCACGCGATTCCTTGGCGAATGAACAATTTCCGTCGCGTGCCTTCCCTGGGCGAAATGAAAAAAAAAAGGGAGGGAGGGGGGAGAAAAAATAGAGCGGCCTGCGTATTGATTTATTTCACCGTCCGTCGCCAAGGAACTGCATTTCAATATCATCGCATGATAAGATTGCGTTACACACTTCGCTCCTTGCGTCTTCGAATCTCCGCGTTCCTCTTCATCGCGAAAGCCGCTCGTATTTCACCCGTCGCTCGCCGTATCGACGATATTTACGATCGCCGTCGATCTTCTTCGGCGCTGCTCAGCGAGGAAAATTACATCCGATCACGGAAACACCCTACCCGACTTGTGAAACTTTTGATGAAGCGGAGGCTACTCCACTTTGTCGCGCGGGAATAATCTGGATCGTGATGGAAACTTTGGTCTACATAGGCTAACAGTTGTATCGTATTTCTCAAAGAACGTTTTTTATGTCAAATTTGAGAAGGAACGTACCTATTAAGGTTTTTTTTCGAACTATTTATATTGATCTTCATTTCAAATTTACTAAATTCAGATTTACAATTCACTATTTATGTGGCACTCTTACTTAAATGGTCAACCACCACTGTACTCTTCTTTTCACTCTAGGAGGCGTTTTTATTGGCAGGAGGCGGTACCAGAACCATACTCTTTCGATTCACAAGGAATGGACTTTTTTTAATTTGCACTTCTCACTGAAAACTCTCTCAAGTTGTTAACAATATAAATCAGCATTGATATTATATTTGGATTGAATAATTGTAAGCGAGAAAAAGTGAAACCAAGAGCGATGGGACTCGAACCCACGTTCTACAGCAGGCCTGTCCAGGGATTTGCTCGTACGAGCAGCCGCGAGTTGCTCTTCGCTCTCGGAGGCACCGAGCCAGGCCCAAGAGCGAAAGGTCTTCTTGGTGGGGGAATCTGTGAACGCCACTATCCCCACTCCTTTACGGCTGCCGTTCTTGCCGTCGCTCTTGCCTTCGCTCGCAAACAGGCCTGATCTACGGGGTCCTCTGTTACTCTTTTCCAAACTCCACAAATACTTAAACTAACGGCTGCGTCACCTATGTGTTCCCGAACCCCGAATGCCTACATAATATCTTATAATGTAATGTAATGTAATTATTAATTACAATATAATTAAATCTCCATAATATAAACAAAGTAGCGGACAGAGCTTATGCAGCAACCTAATACAGTTCGTTTCGCTATAAGTCCATCGCTTGGAGGACAGGTGGAGCCTCCAACGAACCGGCGTGGTATTCGGCTTGCCTTCCTTCTTCGCCGTTTTCTTTCAGTAAAGGCACGGTTAAACATGTGCAATGCGCGCTACAGAACACCATTACAAGGATCGATTTTTTATGGTTCGGCACGCAACGTAGGACCTCGTACCGTAGGAAATTTTAAGTGTTCGGCGCGCAATACGCGCTGTTGCACATGTTTAACTCTGCTTTAAGACGATGCCACGCGCTATCTCGATTGAAATTCACAGCTTGTCGCTGTCGCGTGCCCGCTCGTACTTGATCCCCACCACAAAAGAAGTAATGAGGTTAGAAATGTACTTCTAACGAATCAGGGGACATGGACTTATAACGGGACAAAACACTGTACCTATCATCGAATGGACCTCAAACCCTATTGCTTATGTACAAAGAATCCCAGCGAAGGTCCTTGAACAAAGATCGTCGTGCTCGTCAGACTCCATCGTAGCATGCAGTTGAAGTGACGCCAGCCGAAAGTGAGATTAACGAACTCGTTATCGAGGAGGGCGATGATTTTCGCGCGGCGGGATGGAAGGAGAAAGACCGATCGGTGGCGAAATTACAGGCGATAACGGGTGCGCCGGCGAGAAAAGGAGGAGACCGGGAGGAAAGGAGAAAGGGCAGATGCTCGATAATACCGACAGCATCTCTCGAACCGGCGACCCCAGGCCTCTCAAAGTCCGACAAGAGTGACAAGCCGCTTGCCTGCCCCCTGGGTCACACTTCCATCTATAACGGGCATTATTTACGACTCCGCCGGCCATTTGTCGCCGGTGGTTCATCAGATTACATCGATGCAGCCAGGAACGTCCCGGGGCGATAATCTGCCGCTACCCGCTGCAACGAGGCGAGATCGGTGGATCCTACGCCATGTTCGGGACACGTAACCGATCGATGATTGATCGAATTGGATTTGGATGCCTGCGAGCACCTGGCAAGAGCAGTTTGGGGTTCTTCAGTGGGTTTGTTGCTGTACCAAGGTGGGTGTGTTGGAAGCTTCTAAACCGAGTGTGCTTGACACGGAGATATGTACTTACAAGTGAAGACTGTTGTTTTTTATTTTTAGGAAACTGTAATCTTGAGGCTGGAGAGTGATAATTCGCAGAGGGTCGAGGAAACGACCATTTGGTACATTTCTAACCTTCAATTCATCGGGCGCTATGAGTCGAACGTTCAACGTACCGCCGCGTAGGATGTATTTATGCGATCGTAAGACAGAAAGGGTTTAGATTAATAAGATACTATTACTGCAGTGTTAGGATGATTTATTATTACTATTTAAGGTGCCAGGTTAGTGGAGATTGGGGAAATTTCGCAAGGGGCAAATGAGTAGAGAGCAGATAAGTTAGAAAAAGAACGAAATCTTTTATTGACTCGCCAACGTCTGCATGCGTATTTACACGGGCCATACTAGCCTGTCGTCTTATGAAATATCGGAAATACTATAAATACGGGTATCCTGCTAGGGCTGTGTTACCCGCGAGGATCAAGAGTGCCAAGGGGTCCGCTCGATATAATCTACGATAGCTTAGTCAACGTTATTTACAACTTAGCCGAAGCGCGAAGAGGCGCGCAACATTAAATCGTCCAATGCGCGCGAACATAATATGTGAAACCTTCCTCGTTACGCACACGTACGCGCGCGTGTTCGTTTATCTGCTGGCTGGGGTCCGAAGTCGACTGGTTCGACGCGGGAAAACCAAAAATAAAGGAGAAGAATAAACAAGAGAAAAGAATGATTGAGAAAACAGAAATCTCGATCGAGCGTGGCGCATAGTATTATTAACGCCCCCGATCACCCGCGCTACTATTTACAAGACGCTACGATACGCGATACAACTGCACGCTGAAGAAAGTTAGGAGACTCGGGATCCGCTTCCCCCGCCGTCGCGCCCCGAGTTTACGAAAGATAAGAGCACATGTTACACTAATCGCGCGCCTCGCGCAAAAGCGAGACGCGCCCCGATAACACGTGACTCGGCCGTGCGCTTCCCGTCCCGTCGCCCAGCATCCTGCTGCCCGCGATTTCACAAGTATTTTTCAATCGATAGGGCGGCGAACTTGACCTCCGACGCCCCGCTCCGACCTCCGCCGTCCTCTCCCTCATCCGGCATCGTTCGAGACTCCGCTGGCGCGAGAACGTCCGTCCAACCGAATACTGAAGTCACCAGAAGGCCCGTGCCGGGCCAGCCCCGCTCCTCGAAGGGAGGCCGAGAGCCGTGCTAGTCTGGCGTTCCGTTCCGCCCCGTCGCCCGTCTCTCTCTCCCTCTGTTCAAAACAGACTTCATTAGAGTTCGGTTAAAGAGCTGCGCCCCGCGCTAGGCTCTACGTAAGCGTTACTGCACTACCGCCAGCGGTGGACTGTGCTGGACAGGCTGCGCCCTGATCATCCCGGCCAGCCGTCTGAAGGGCAGCTGCAGGTGGTAGTAGGCGCAGTAAGGCAGCGGGTCCCAGTAGGCGAACAGGGCCTCGCGTTTGTCCAGCACTGTGCCCAGCAGATGAGGCACGGTCTCCCCGGATGTTCGGTTCAGCGTGCTGGTCACCGCGTCGGGCAATAGGTGCCTGTCAGCGATCAGCAGGGCCCCGGAGTTCTGCCTGGAGAAGTGCCTGCAGGGCTTCCAGACCAGCCGCGGGTGGATCCCCGTGTGGCAGATGTAGGGCAGGCTGACCCCAACGCGACAGCCGAGGGGCACCAGCTCGCCGTCATTCGACACGGCGAGTCTGAAGCTCAAGTGCCCGCTGATCCTCGAGCTGAACGAGCGGACGATGAACCTCTCCAGCCACTGGACCACCTCCGGTCGTTCCTCCGGGATCAGGCCCCGTCCCTCGTCCACCTGGCAGGTCACGTTAGCCACGATCCTCGAGTCCTTCACCGTGGTGCAGGTGATGTAGTGCCTGCCAGGAGGGTCGCGGATCACCACCCAAGGACGGCTCTCGGTGATCTCGTGCTGCTGGTTCTGAAACTCCCTCATCGTCGGGGGTAGGACCGTCTTGGCCCTGTCCCTCATCCCGGCTGGGCCAGCGGCCAGCATCAGGTACCTGCCCGTGGCGAATGCGTTCTGCTCGTACAGCCTTAAAATGTCCTGCAGGGAGCGGAGAACGGAGTGGTCGGGGGTGGCTAGGCCCAGGGCGCGGCATCTTCGCAGTAGCTCGAGGGGATCGTCGAGGGCGGCCACTTCACTGGCACCGGGCACGAAACACTCGCAACCCATCACCTCCAGGTAGGGCTTGGCCAGGGCGTCGTAGTACGCCGTGTTGCTGGAGCTGACCGGTATGTAGTAGACCGCCCTCTCCTTCTGCACGATGTCCTTGAGCGCCTTAATGTACTCGATGGCGTTCCCTGGACCCGGCTTGGGGATGGTGTAGAACTTGGAGCAGGCGGTGGAGAACTTGGCCAAGCCGTGCAGGCCCTCCAGCTCGCAGATCACCACCCTGGCGCCGGCCTTGTAGAAGTTCCTGGCCATGTGCACCGTCTGCACCGTGCTACCTCCGCTGATCAGCACGCACCGCTTGTTGCGCGCTCTTTCCGACGCCGGCGTGTGCAGCACGGTTATGAACCATTTCAGGGCGGTCAGCGGCAGCTGGAATATTACCCAGAGCACGTACACCCAGACGGAGGCCCAGAGCGTCGGCGCCCATATCGCGTAGCTGACCACGCTGACGACACCCTGAAGCACGCTGAACAAGACGGATATGTACACGCGCAGCAGCATCACCAGCAGCGAGTTGTTTCGATTGTGATTCTGTCCCTGAGCGGCTTGGCCCGGGTGGCTCGCCTGTACCCTCTGCTGCTGGTGCTGGTGTTGTCGGCGCGAGGACACTATCAGCGCGGGTGCGTTAAAGCCGTTGGAAGACGCGGAGACGTTGAAGAAGTTCGAGGAGCTGGAGACGCCCGAAGTGGACCGCTTCAGCGTGGACAGCGGCGAGACCAAGGTCGGCGACATGGACAAGGGCGAGCCGGACAGGGGCGGGGTGACGCTGTTGCTCCTCGAGGTCGGCGGGCTCGAGAGCCAGAACCTCGGGAAGTTCTCGCTGGTGCAGGCTGGCATGTTCGTGATCACCGGTACCTTCGCTTACACTCCTTACAGCCGAGCACGTCCCGCGAGACCCGGTGTCGTCGAGTCTTTGGGAGCTACCATCAATCCGAGCCCGTCCCGTCGCACGATCTCCTCCTGCAGCAGGAACACATATCTCGCAGCAAAGCTTCCGTCCCTTGCGAGAGTCCCGCGAATGGTGGAGCTGGATAACAAACGATGCGAGGACCCGCAGAACACGTGCACGCGCGTGAAACACTGATCTTGGGGACGGTTCTCTTCTTGTTTATCCGCAAGGACTGGAGGAGCTGGGGATCGAGACCGATTCGCGACTCAAAAGCGAATTCCCCGGCATGCACACACAGCTTTAACTGAGGCCGGCTCTCGTGCCTCCTGGTCTCTTATGCGCTCTGCATCTCGGCCGCACTATGAACCGGGAGTCTTATCTAATCGTGCCGCCTCAGACACCGTGGTTGAAAGAAAGAAAGAATTGAGTCCTCGCTTTAATCAACGTCTCGCCTCGTATTTTTTCGCCGGGAGAAAATATAACACGTCGGGACTCGTTTAATGTAAATAGGAATAACGCGCCTCTCGATCTCTGGAGAAACCTTTTCCCATCGACGGAACCCTGGGGTTCCCGGAGGGTTAGGTTTTCCCGAAAAGTTATCTTATAAAAGTTATAAAATTTCAATATTAGAAAAATCTGTAAATTATTCAACGTGAAACATATACATACACTTGGCTGCAAAATTATATTTGTATGCTCTGTATACAAAAAAGAAATTGTTGATGTTAAGGGTACCAAATTCTAGTGAGGTTAGAAGGGTTCCGTGGGAAAATTTGGTTGGCAAACGCTGTTCTAGGGAAATCAATCGCCACGATTCCAAGGCTGTGTTCCAATTCACGCATTATGCACATAGGCCGGTATTCATAGTCTCTACTTATTCTTAAGCAAATGCTTAAGCATGCGGCATCCTCTACTAACCTAGTAGCTAGTAAAAGATGCCGCATGCTTAAGCATTTGCTTAAGAATAAGTAGCGACTATGAATACCGCCGATAGACTGCAGAGAAAACCGTTCCGTTTCAGTCTATGCGTGCATTGGTTGCGTTGGTGGCGCATAGGATTCTCTAGAATTCTCCCACTTCTAGCGCATGAAGCGTGCAGTTCATGCGCGCATGCGTATTTGTTTCTTTACGTACGCCTTGAAAAACTTTGAAAAAAATGAAACGTGCTACTCTTCGTAACGCGCGTCAAAATTATGTGGCCCCCTCCTCGAAAGGACAGAAAATATAACCTATAAATATGCTACATGACAATAAATGTTTATTGGATATTTCGTTCTTTTACGCTACATTTTTTATAACTTAACATCATTCCAAAATATTATTGTTACGCCGGAACGGTATCTTTATGAAATCGAGAAATGTAATTATGCGTGGTTAGGAAATCAAAATTTCCATTGGGACGAGAACTGGTGATTTGCAAACGCTTGTTTATTTCTTTGTAGGCTGTTTATTTGGGGCATGTGTCCTTACAATTTTAACAAATAAACAATTAATCTGTTTAACGAGTTTGTGTAGACTTATTTTGTCCAGCCATAACCTTATGAAGTGCATAGATCTGTAAACCTGAAAAATGAAGCCAAAATGATTTAGAATCTGATAAAGTGCACAGACATTTGAATTTGAGAATAGATGCTATAGTTACTTATAACCACGAACGATTCCATGCCACTGAAAACGCGAAAATTGATACCAGAACCAACCATAACCCTATCAAGCATTAAAATCTGTAAACCTGAAAATTAAAGCTAAAAGCAATTAGAATGTAATAAAACGCACGAATTTGGTAAACATAAACAAATTAAGCTAAAACTTACTATTTCGATGAAATGTACTCAGAAAATGACGTTATGAATGGAAAGTTTGATTTCTTAATCACGAATAATTACACTCCATAACTTCGTAATCCGCTCCCCGAAGTGACAGAAAATATAACCTATATGCTATACCCGATTTCATAAAGATACCGTTGCGGCGTAACAATAATATTTTGGAAGGATGTTAATTCATAAAAAGTTGACAAATGTAGCGTAAAAGAACGAAATTTCCAATAAACAATTATTGTCATGTAATTAGCATATATGTAGGTTATATTTTCTTGCTTATATAGCCAGAATTACCCTGCTTTCCCCTGTTTGCAGTAATCGAATTCGAAATACAGAAGCACACGTAAAGCGACAAATACGCATGCGCGTAATATGCGCATTGACTGCCCATGCTTTTATTTTCTGCACTTGCTGCACGCATTATGCGCTAGAAGTTGGAGGATTCTAGGGAATTCTACGAAATTGGTACTGCCACCTCTGCACTCGCTGTATGAATTGCAACCAACGCAACAGACTCAATTTCGAAGCGAACAACACATCCCTAGAAGGTTTTAGGCAGGGTCGAAACGAAAGATGAGGAAGGAAACAAATACGTAGCGCGCATTGTTATTTCTTAAAGGCTTTTACTGCTAAGTTTTTCGAACGTGCTCTTATAATGCTAACTTTACAGCTATACTCTAATCCAGAAGACGTACGAGAGCCTGCGGTTCTATTCAATAGCCTTCAAAACCTTGAATTTACCCCGGGCGCGGATAATAAATAACTTCATTTTTCCTTTACACATCTGCTTACCAAATTACGCTGGGTAAGCAGCAGTTCGTCCTGTAAAACTCATAAAATATGGTCTTCGCTTTCAATAATTATCGCTGTTCAAGAAGAATAGAAAAACTTGGGTTGAGAAAATCCAGGAACCAATAAAGCCATCAAATTTCGTTAGGACTCGGTCCCCGATCCTTAGGACGAAGTAACCGATGTAGTTAGGAAGCGTGCTTCGACCACCGTCCAAAAGTCTCGAATTAAATTAACCGTAATCCATCCAACTGCATAGCTATTTGTAAGTAAGTTTGAACATTCCCGCGTAACCTCACGAGCATCAGACGCATCGAAACCCGTTCCGTTTCGTTACTGCGGTTCATGCGCTGCTGGAAACGGAACGCTATTCATGCGCGCAGCGTCTGCGCTGCGGTCTATGCGCATAATGCGTGAATTGGAACACAGCCCAAATCGAATCGTGTTGCCTGAGCAACTCGCAGTGACATCGATGCGCATCGCGATTTCCTTCTTTTTTCCTCTATTTCCACCGCTGATTTTCTTCTCTCTTGCGTCTCTTACGCCATTCGACGCGACGTTTCGTATCTAACCGCGCGAAAGCGTTCGAATTTACATGAAAACTCACTGGGGTCCACGATGCCGCTAGTTCCGTACAATTTAAGTTCAATTAATTGCATCATAATTTGAGTAACGTAGTAGAAATATCGACGAGTCATTGTATTATCGTGACATAAATTGAAGACGTAACTTTTTTCCTTGTTTCCTGTTATGTTTTACTCGTCCCTTTTTTGATTATATGATTCTTAGTTTTACTATATTTCATTATTATTATTACGGTACCCTATAGTATTGTTCACGAATCTTGATTGCCTTATGTGTCGTGTTACAAATTCGTGTTTAATCAGAATTGAGGGTTCTTAAATTCCAAGTTTTTGAATAATCGATATATAAAATTTCCCGCGCGCCGTTTTTAAACTACCCCTAGTAACTTATCGACCCCCAGGGGAATGCTTCCGACTCCTCCGAAGACCACTGGTGGTAAGATTGAGAACCCTTGCTCCAAACTATCCAGGCGTTCGCTACATAAACCGCAATTTTCATTAAATAAAATGCATACACGTTTCACTGGTTACATTTATTAAAAATACATATGTCTTTCCTACATTTATCGGCTAGCTTAGACTTCCACCGGTTCTGATGCTACATGACGCGAATATACCATCAGCGCCGGTGACGGAGAATCCTTGAAGCCTCATTCTGTCATTTTTCGGGCTGTCCTGAGTACACGATTCATAAATTCATTATTATTTCAACGTACGGTGCTTATTAGCGTTCAAACGCACCAGACCACCTTGCGCGAATGTCTACTGAAGGCAAATAAATCCGCAAAAACTTCCTTCTGGCCGATTCCAGGACGAAAGTTGTAATTTACGATTTATTTACTACACGCGTATACGTACACGCTTTTCTTAGATTTTGTCACAAAAAAAAGGAAGTAGATTGGCTGACGCAACATTAGACGCATTGTGCTTTTGAAAAAATTAGTTTAAAACAAAAAAGTAACGTTTCGCCTTGCTCACATTTTATATTAAATAAATAAATTTATCAATTATTGTAAGTCCGGGAGAGTTCAACCACTTTTTGGAAAAGAAATTGTAGCATCGTTGTTTTTCACATTTTTGTCGTTTTGTGTATATTAAAGCAAAGCCCAAGCAATTTAGGGTATATATAAATTATAGTGTGCGATAATTTGAAATATTTATTTTCATTTTCAACCAAAAACATTGTCACTGCAACTACTTAGTCGGTTTCACCCGCATGTCGGGGTTAGACCTTGAAAAATAACAAAAAGTGTAGCTTATAAAAAGTATAATACACGAGTAAATTAATTGATATTTTATCTCTTCTTTAGTTTCCCACATAAATCACAAAAATTCTCGTATTTGGAGCACAAATCAGGAACACTACTGATATTCCGTCCTTTCCGTGCGCGCCCGTCGCTCCCCCCTTCGGCCAGAAAGAAGGGAGAAACGAACACTCGGAATTAGGGATAGGTATGTACACTTTAGTGTAGAAATCTGGGAACATAAATGCAGAACACACATTAAAGTGTCACGATTTGTTTATTAAAGTTATAAAAAGGTTTATAGTTTTTAGATTAAGGATTTTTAATAAGAGAGGTGTAAATAATGTAAACAAAATGTATGGTAGCATATCTATGGCAATGCATTAGCCAAAGAAGGTTATGTTATGAATATATATACATTATTTTTTTACTACTCAAATGCATATTTTCAGAATAATAGATAGTAAAATACCGCCATAAACGTAAGAGTTGTTAAGAGTAGTTAAGAGTGAAATGGCGTATATCTCTTTCTGTCTCGCAGGATTTCGATCAAAAATGGCGGACCTGATGCGGCTTGGATCTGATGCATCCTCCATCCTGATTGGACTACGAGGATCTATGGGAAGACTAGAAGGATTCGGCCGACGACTTCAGCGAGGACCTCGGAGGATACTTCGAAACGCTACATTCATTCTGTCTCTAACCAGCTATCTGAACAGTCAAATAAATTCCAAAGTTCTACTTATAAATAGTTTCTTGTATTTCGTTTTATTTAAAACTCCCACACTCCGACGAGCAGAGCGATTCAGCGCTCAACGGGCACCAACCCGCGTTCTCATTTTAAAATCACCGCTAAAATACGCAACAACATCCTCTTTGCTCATTCACGCGCATGCGCCGTTGTGGGGCCTAGTGATGGCGCAATAGATATTCATTAAAAATGATCATTAAAAGACAATTCCGTGTCGATAAGTAATAAAAATGAGTGAACAAAAATGTACAAACGACGAACGATCAATTCCATGTGAAATTATTGGTGAACAATGAAAAAAAATAAAATGAGGCGCTAGATGTACCAAAAAAAAAATTCAGTCTTTGTTTAATCTATTATGAATCATCAGTTGATGAACAAATAATATAAACTAATGAACGATTGCGTAAAAGAGAAACTGATATATTTTCGAATGAGGGGCCAACTTTGCGGAGGTCCGGCAACCCTGTAGGATAGTTTCATACAGTTTCATATTCACAAGATGGCGTAAGCCGCGTGCAAGCATGAATGAGGTTACTCGACGTTGCTTACGATTACGAGTACGCTTGTAATGTATGCTACTGTTGATTCGAAACATTAGTTTGAAAGGGTTTTAAAACACTTGGGACTACAAAATGTGCTCGCATCGTTAACAAGTAATAGCAAGTTACAGTCTATGGTTTTTACAGTAAGCCCACGGTGACAATTGGTGACAATTAATATGGAAGGAAAAATAAACATCGAGGAATTTGCGGGAAAATCGGAAGAGAAGCGAAAACCTTGGTCGCGGGATTGCCCGAAGAATGGGGCGGGGGGTGGTGAAGAAATGGAAAGCAGAGTAGGTGATGACGAAGCATCGTACCTCGATAAACTGCAGTCTAGTCCCCTCGATATTATGGAAAATTCTACGGACCACTCGTCCGATTCACCCGAAAATCTCAGCAGCGGCGCAATTACCAGCGTGACCGACGGTTTTAAAAAACCGACCGTACTAATTGGTCCCAGACGTTTCCGACCACCAGGAAAAATTCCCAAGACATCAGTCTCGACGGATGCTTGCACGGCCGAAAATGTCGATTGCTGCTCCGATCATGCATTAAAATCCACGGGTCATTCGAAAGATCCACCATTTCCATACGTAGAACCACCCTGGGGTGGAAAGCCAGAGCAGGATTATAAAATGGAGGTGCTTAAATCCGGAGTCATCGTAGACAGAATTCCGCTTAATGAACAAAGCTTCTATATCGTCGGGCGACTGCCGTCTTGCCACGTGTCTCTGGCGCATCCAACTATTTCAAGATATCACGCCGTTTTCCAATACAGATACAACGAAGATGGGGAGAATTCTAAAGGCTTTTATGTTTACGATCTAGGAAGTACTCACGGTACATTCTGGAACGGAAATCGTATAAAATCCAATATTTATGTAAGAGTGCAAGGCGGTCATATGCTTAGGTTCGGTTGCAGTCAGAGAAAATACATTTTGCAAGCGCCGTCAGGCGACGAAGAGGAGGAATCTCGGTATACAATGTCCGAGTTAAAAGTATCCTTGATTTTTTCACATACTAGTTTTCTCATAATGTCTATAGTAAACGAAAAACATGTATTGTAGGAAATGAGAACGTTGGAATTAGACAAACGATGCGGAAACGAGAAAGCAGATGCTTCCGTTGCAGAGAAGGAAAATGATGGTATCGACTGGGGCATGGGAGAAGATGCGGACGAGGAGACGGACTTGCAAGAGAATCCTTATGCCTGCATCGCGGACGATGATTTAGTTTTGGAGGATCCTAAGAAAACTCTCAGAGGGTGGTTTGAAAGAGAGGGATACGACCTTCAATATCAAACGGAAGAGAAGGGTCTTGGACAATTTTTATGCTGGGTAGAGTGAGTATTCTCATTCGTGACGACCCGTTACAAATCTTCTGTAGCCTCTAATACAATCGGCATTTTTCCCTGTGAAATTTTTAGCCTTCCCATGGAAGATATCGTTGGTCGTTCCGTCAGAGCAGAAGCCCTCATTAAAGGCAAGAAAAGAGAAGCAGTCGTGCAGTGCGCGCTGGAAGCTTGCAAAATCTTGGACAAATATGGATTACTGAGGCAGGCGAATCACGGTACGCGCACGACTCCCGAATAAATTTTCCATGTCGTCGATTTCTGACATTGTCTGTTCTTTTTCTTTTTCAACGAATGCAACTTTTTTTGTCTTTATCTCGAATCTACGCACGCTTATAATGGCGTGTAGAAGCTAGGAAAAGGAAAACGAGGAATTGGGAAGCGGAAGATTATTACGATTCGGACGAAGATAACTTTCTGGATAGAACCGGGTCAGTAGAGAAGAAACGAGAGCAGAGGATGCGGCTAGCTGGCAAATTAGAGGAGAAGGTGGAAACGTACGATTCGTTGGTAAGTCGGCGATCCAAAACTCTCCGCACAACATCCAACTCGTAGTTTGTTTGCACAGAAATTTCATAAGACTTGTGTCGTCATTCGTTCTGTTCAATTAGCTCGAAAAGCACAAGGAAGTGACAAAACGTATCTCGTATTTGTTAAATTCTATTAAAAATTGGCAAAATAAAAGCAACGCGAACAAAGATATAATGGAAGAAGACGCATTGGATGCTTTTATGTCGAGTTTAAGTTGGTTCGCTTTGACTAAAAGCGATATCGCCAAGATGAAAATAGAATTGCAAGGTTTGCGCAAAGAGGAAACGAGTATAATTAAATTGTTAAACTTGACACGCCCGGCGAATTTACCCGCTCTTATTTGCCATACCGCGACTGCTGACCAAGTCACGCGTAAGGGTAAGACGAAAACCAATCTCACTCGAGAAACATTATTAGAGACGATCGGGATTCAAGACCCTGCGCTCGCTCTTGGTAAGGTAAGCGAATAACTTTTTCCTCTCCGTCACAATCGTCTCCATTCAAGTTTACACCTTTGGAATCATGTCTCCTGTAGAAAAAATCATCGAACCGTCAACTAAGGGCAAGTAATAAATTATTTGCATCGAGTACAATGACAGCGGAATCCGAAGAAGAGGTGGAATCCGAAGAAGAAGTGGAATCAAAACTATCACGTTCAACTATGGCTGCTACTAGTACCATCACCGCTACAGTTGGTGCTTTCACTACCGCTACCGCTACCACTATCGCTGCTGCCACCACTACCACCGCTACGGACAAGTCTGTTGGAGAAAATGAAAATGAAGGAAAGTACCAAGTCGGAATAACAAAAAGGCGTCGACAAAAGGTAGCCTGCGATCAAGACGCTCGTACAAATAATTACTCTACGTGGGTTCCGCCACAAGATCAATTAGGAGATGGAAAAACGAGTCTTAACGAAAAATACGGTTACTGAAATGAAACTACGTACATACATACATACATATATTTTACGCTTTTCTGTAATTGGAACTTGTCTGTAAGGATACGCATTTTAATGTACGATATTGTAAATACATTCATATTTTATACAATTTCTCTGTCATTTGTACTGTTGGCGATTTTCGCATTACTCGTTTGCTCGGTATTTTGAATTTTATCCAATTGTATCACTCCGAAGCAGGGTTGCCACCTTATCGCCATATAAATCCCGGAGTGCCACACATTCCAACCCGGAGATTCAAATATAATCCCGGAGATGGAAAAAGCAAAGAAAAGTTTTGTTCTCGAATGTCCGGAAAACAGATGTGCAATTCTTTTAAGCTCAAACAATTCAGATATAAAAGTATCTGTTTTTTTAATTAATAACTTTTATTATATATAAAATTGATACCATTAGGGTAGACGTCCCAATTATAAAGAAGCTGTACAAAAAAACTCGTATAAATAAATAAGGAAAGAATTTTTTTTAATTAATTTAAACGATTAATGTATGTGTTACAAATGAGAAGGTTGCATTTTTAAACAATTAAAGCATAGTAAAAAAAATTTCAAAAATGCATATGAAGATTTCGATGGGTTTACCTAAATCCTTATCCGAAACGGTAAGGAACACGTACTTTACAGAAGTGAATAAATTGATAATTATCATAATTCGCACTTATGTAAAGTGTTTATTATATCATAAAAGGTTTAAATTTTATGAAAAAATAGCAAAATGAGCACTTTTGAAACGTTTTCGTATTTTTAAAGTGAATACGGTAATAGGGACAGGAATTTAACGCCTGTCCCTATTTACCGTGCCCCTCGGTGCCAATTGGCTTCCTCTGTAACTGCTAAACCTAACCTTACTTTCGTTTCTCAGAACGGGTGAACAGAAATTTATATTTGCATATTTTGCTTTTGTAATGAAAAGGTCATATTAAAATTACATAAAAACACCTTTCGCAGAGCAAAAAAATGTTTTGAACAGTTCAAATTTGAAAGACATAACCTAACCGCGGAAACGGTATTCAAAAAAGGGCACGGGAATAGGAACAACGCATTTTTCAGGGCACGATAATTGGCACAAAAACATGTATTTTTATTTCAATTAAAAAAATATGAAAAATTAACATTTTCAACCCGAAAAAATGCCTTAATAAAGAGAAAAGTTTAAAACATCAGTATAAATTTTCACCAAGCAAAATTAAAGTAACAGAAGTCAGTAATTAATTCCTTCGTGAGCAAGTCGGCGCCAAAGCACGGTAATTGGGACATCTACCCTATATAATACCACAATTTCTGATTATCTCATTTTTTTTCTACAACCCGGAGATTTTTCCAGTAAAACCGAAGTCCGGAGATTTGCTTCAAAAACTGGAGTCTCCGGGCCAAAACCGGAGAGGTGGCAACCCTGCTCCGAACGCCGGGCCGGTGCATGGTGTAGTGGAATGCGTCCGTGAGGCGCTGTTGCTATTTGACCTGTGCGCACGAGCGCGGGTTGCAAGATAAAATGCTGTTCCTGAAATGTACTTGTGTATAGTCACGGCCATCTCTAGTACAGGGCCCCACCTACGATGTTGCAACACCGCATTTCGACCAACCATCAGTCCGATGACTATGTTCAGACCGGTACCAGACGCTGTGATGCCAGATCGGGGACGAGTTCCCTCGAAAATTTCCCCCATTTCGCGCACACTACGCCGGAGCTGCGTGTCCGTGAGTTGGACTCCGAAGCGCCGAGCTCACGGACACGCTGCTCCGGCGTAGTATGCGCGAGGTGGGGGAAATTCTCGAGGGAACCCGTCCCCGATCTGGCATCGCAGACCAGACGGCCGTACACAGACGGCCGTGGCCATGCGTGGTCCGATCAAACTACTGTATGAGACATACTGCATATGTTATTAGATGAACCAGTTTTACAAACGGATCAATATTTACCTATTCAACAATCATTGAATAGATATATTTTTTAATTATGCAGTTTATTTAGTATTTAAAAATATAACAGTTTCATAAATTTGACATAAACATATACATATATTTAAACAAACAATCTAATTAGTTTTGTAACGTCTGAAGTTTTCTTTTCTTCATCGAGGAACTACAATTTATATTATTTCTTAATTTAACATAATTATTAAATGAGGCAGTCAGAGCAACAACGGACTAACCCATATTTTTTTCGAAATTGAATTAGTAGCAATAACGTATTCCAATAGGCTCTATTAACCATATAAAATATGAAAAAAAACCTATTTTTAATGTGGGTTGGTCGGTTGTTGCTCCGACTGCCTCAAATAATATATTAGAGAAATGCTGCAAAATACTTTTTATTGTTTTCGCAGTTAGCATTCCACAGCCACAATGTTCTTTAATAATATATGTTACATCACAATCTTGCAAAATGCTACTATATCCTAAACTTATTAATATTTTTCTTTGGTTTGTTATAAATAAAAAAAGTGTTTCAAACTTATCTGAAATTAATTTTTGCATTAAACAAAACATGTGGTTACCTATTAACACAAGAAATTCTGAGGGGACTTTTGAGTTCCCCCTGGACATTCGTTGGAAATATTTATCAGTTACGCCGCAATCAGAGGATAATAGAAGTGACAAACATGATGAACAACTAATTTTTGTTGACATTTTAAAAGCAACATAACCTGACTGGCAGTGACATAACGCGCGAAAGGCTTCAGAAAAATTCAAATAGGACTGATGACAGCGTTGCCATTTTGACTAGGTGGGGGCCTGTACTACAGATGGCCGTGGTATAGTACTTTGTCAAAAGTAAAAGGCAAAACATGTAAACTTCTTCACATCGCTCATAACCAAGTACTTAAACTTATCATCATCATGATCATGTGACCACCTGACCAGTCATCAATTTACGCTCGGACGTTGTCGCCGTTGTCGGATTCAGTTTAGGCATCTTTATCAACCTTGTTACTAGATTCCATACGTTCTATACGATCACGATTTCTCCGGAGTTCCGTCAGTTCAGTTGTGCCTGGCCATGCGTGGCAATCGATGTATGTCGGAACTCAAGGAATCAATAATCTAAAAAAATTTGTCGCCGATTGTTGTCGAATACGTAGGTAGAAGATGAATTATCCCGATAACGAAGAATTTGGAATTTCGTATTTAAAAACGAGTACGTATGTTAAACGAACGAATGTACATACAACAACACCTAACCCAGACCCAAGGAGACAATAAAATACAGTTCCGTGCCGTTCTGTGCTAATGTTCTCTTCAAGCAGGCATTATTATTGTTATAATTCTGTTTCGTACGTAATGTGCTCCTGATTCTATACCTATTCCTAATAACTCGATCCTCGAATATTAATCTCGAAATTACGCGGACCAAATACAGCGTATTCGGACGGCGTGTTTAATCATGTTTATACATACACACTTATATGTACACAAGTATATACCTACTTGGAACGAAACGTGTAAAGTCGTTGATTCGAAAATATATAACGTCAATCAATTACCTCTATTATTTTCAAATATCACACTGTAATAACACTCAAATTTTGCAAGTCGCTTCGGTTCAATGTGTAATCTTACCTTGGAAATTCAAACAGTATGGAGCAGTATCGTATCTGTCGGATGGTACTTGATTGCGATTGCAATTTCCTTCTGGTACGCTTCTCCGTATATTTGGGCCAAGTATACAAAGTGGAAGCTGAAAAAGGATGATCAAGATTATGCAGCAAAGTACCACAAAAGTAAGAGCATGAAATCAACGCTAATGTATTTATTATCTTTTTCTGGTATCGCCCAGTTTCTACGATGTATGTATAAAAATATTGTCCCGATCTTTTATATTTAGATTCTGATTTACTGCAAGAGAGGAAATCGGCTTTTGAAGCTTCGAGGCAAAACATGCAAGAAGAGTATCACCAGAAATGTATGCTTGTACGAGAAGCGGAAGCAGAAGCAGAAGTAAGCTACTCGCTATTAATTCAAAAGTTAGTCGTCGAAACGGTGGCGTAAAGATTTTCCTCTTCCATGCAAGGAAACAAGAAAGGAAGCCTCCAGGCTAATGCGGGCTAATCTCATGGGTCGTACAATAGGCGACGATACAAGCGATCCGTTCGACTCGACCGAGAAGAAGGCGAAATCGATGAAAGGAGGTAAAGCATAAATTGTGTAAATGTGTAAAACGATCGATGGTGATGTTGGAAACGCATCCTCCTTAATTTTTACAGAATATAATCCACTAATGGGGGACGGTTCCAGAGGATACAGACCTCCGAAGCGAAGCTGTTGTGGCAAGGGTGGCTGTGGGTAATTACGTGTACACGTGCGCCAAATATCATTTCTCTTGTCACACAGATTCCTTTACAAATAAATATTTAGTAAAATAGCGAATTAAGTTGTAAATAATTACGTAAAAATTTATCTTTGTTTTCAATAAACGTATACATTTCTAAATATGTACAAAGCGAATACAGCATTTTTCTGACTTACCTGGCGTTTCGCAAACATCGTACCTACGCGTTAGAGACTCTAAAATAAAAGGAGCCGATAGGGAAGGAAGCGACAGTTAATACATCTTCTCGAATTGTTTAAATATTTCTTTTAAATTTAAAGTTGGTAAAATACTCGAGGTTTTTAACATTGTTTCTTTTTTTTTTGTTTTTTTTTTATTAATAATCGTTACTCGTATATTATGTAACTTTTCCGTATATCGTCTTATATGTATACGCAGTACTTGACAATAATAATCGGTATTTTTTAATTATCTACAATTGTGCGCGCGTACTCGTGCGTGTGTATGCGTATATTACTGATTCGTGTTAACCGACTTTATTCGCGCAACATTCGCATCATTTCTTTTATGCGACCACGTGTTCACAAACTGGACAACCGTTAGTGTTTGCCTCGTAATAAATAAGTTATTGCCTACGAAAACGTTTAGGAACAAACGTTTTTTTTTTTTCATTTTTTATGCGCTTTATTTACAAAATGTAAAGAAGATTTAAGCTAAATCACTCATCAGCCTTTGTGTTTAGATTCAGACTTGAGAGCTAAAAGACGCAATTAAAATTCAACCTATCGAATCGTGGGGGGGAGGGGGTACGGAACACGTTTCATCAACGTGGATCCCTCGAATGTTGTTGATATGCCGAATTAATCTGTCACAACTGTAAAGTATCCCGCTACATTCCGCAATACAGTGGTTAAAACACCGTTCACATTTACCCGGGTCCGTATAGTCTTTTAACAAGAGTCTACCGAGTCTACTTATTGTTATAATAGTTGATGACAAGCCCAATGAACGCCTTCACTTACACATCCACTTCCTCTTGCGACTATTGCGTTTTTTTGTAAACAAAAGTGTAAGAATGTTGACCAATGTTTCCTGGTTGCAATTCTCAATGGTTGATTAGCGAAGTAGGAGACATTTACCTAATACAATGTAGATGGTCGATGGAGAAAGCGAGTCATGTACTGTACGTGTAAGAAGAAGCGAATAAACGTAGGAGCATTTCGCAGGAGGATAGTAGGCAAGTAATTGAAATTACGGCTGACGCCGGTATTGGGAAACCTAGGATTTCGATACGCCAACTAGTGACAGAAAAGTGAACTACTGTGAGTAGGCCGAAATCCGTCGAAGTACATATGATTATCAGTGTACATCAGAGCGGCTCTTATTTTCAACTTTTGAATTTTCTTCGGGGCACCCTCCAGAATAGTCCCAAATAATTAAAAAAAAAATCCGTGTAAAGATTGAGCTCGATCGGATAACGGGAAAGGGGGCCTAGGGGCCCTTGAACATTTCAAATAATTATTCAAACAGCTCGCAAAGTCGCAGTTGTATAATATCCTCCAAGTTATTGATTAAATAAAAAAATATATCAAACAAAAGTTGTAGATCCGGACAAGGAGCATCTTTTATGTTGTATTACTTTTTCTCGTGCGACAAACGGTTTTCGAAAAAAGTCCGAAAAACAAAAAAACAAAATTATTTTTTCCTCCAATTTTGAAAGTTTAAATGCTTCTGGAACACTTTTTATTTATGAAGACGACCCAAAAAAATGAAATTTTCATTTTTGAGGATTATTTTTTAAACATTTAAGAGGGAGGCATATATCGAAATATGCAAAAAAGATAACAATTTTTTTATTTATTTCCAGTGTTTGATATGTCTTGAATGTTTCCTGAAAGTTTGGCACCGAAATTCGCAAAAATATCGAAGATGTAGACTCTATATTTTCGATATTTTGGCAAATTTCGGTCCTAAATTTGAGTCTATATCTTCGATATTTTTGCGAATTAAGATCCCAAACTTTCAGGAAACATTCAAGACATATCAAACACTGAAAATAAGAGAAATTTTTTTTTATAATTTTTTTCGCATATTTTGGTATATGCCTCCCTCATGAGGATCATCTCTTAAATTTGCAGTTTGTAGACAAAATGCAATAATTTCGACAACATCATTGTTATCTTCTTCACTTTTCCACAATTCAACAGGTGACCACTATTAATTATATTTTCACCACCAATAAAATTTTTGCTCTGAGGTGTAGCACACGCGAAATTACAAATTTCCTGAATAGAAATTCGCTTTTTTTTTTAATTAAGAGAACTTTAAATTGTTAAAAGCTGTTACTGTTGAGTATTTATTTGGTATGTTTGCTGGGATCCGGGCCTACTTTCAATAGTTTGCCAACTGACCACCACAGCGCTGAAATCTAAGCCACGCCTCTTCTAAGTTTCCCAATAGCTGGCGAGTGGTAGAAAGAATGGAACGCAAATACACATTCATACATATGTATGTGTACTTACGTGGGACTGAGAGCGAGGTTGCAAGTGGGAAGGATAAAAATAGAAATGGAGCCAAGGGATAGAACTCGCGCATATGTAAATTGCCGTGCGCGCGCGCGCGCGCTGTTTTATTTTAGGTATGTATACGAATATGATACAAACGACGCGAACCATCGTAACAATTGTGCAAAGATGAGAAACTATAAAAATAACGTATTACTTTTTTTTCTCGCAAAATTGATAGGATGGTTCGGCGTAAAGTGACGATCCGTTCTCTCGCGATTCTCTCGTACAAGGAAAATACCGTGAGCACTCGCCCTCGAATCAACTACTTTTCAATATCTAATTGTAAGTAACTATTATTATATACTATCGATCGGTTTTCCGTACCGTGGAAAATCTCAAATGCGAATCTATGTACAGTCTCGAGGGCATTCATTCTTCCGGAGATACCTATGTAGGTATATGTCTAGAACGGGCATTTACGTCATTAAACTTGAATGAAGTTTGGCAAGCTCGACGTAGTACAGTTCGAGTAGACCTGCATGAAGATTGTTCGAATATCATTACGTTGGATACTTGATATATACATATTCTACGTGGCTATGTTTCTTCGATTCGTGTCCTAATCTAAACACGCTACAAAATTCACTCTCACTCTCTCTCTCCCCCTCTCTCTCTCTCTCTCTCTCTCTCTCTCTCTCTCGCCTCCCTACTGCTCCTAGTCAACTATAATTCTCGCTTCTCGTCCGCCCGGACGGATTATACTTGTGTCGTGCCCTAATATACAGGATACGGATTTACCAATTTCGCTCGCGTACTCTCGACTCACGTGGCTGGTTCGGGTTTCAATTTCTCTCAAGATTTAAACCCCGCTACGTACCTATTACGGAATTTATAATCCCCGGCAGTGTTTTCGACGTCCGTCCCCTTTACCGTATAACCACTACAATCAACTACTGTTGGGCGATGACTACCGTTTTAATCGGGCAGTTATCGTTCCTCTTTGTTCTTCCTAAAAACATTAAATCAATTACAACGAGTTTGAGCGATTATTACACAGCGAGTGTCGTTCACTCGATCTCTTCACTTGACTTGTCATCCCCCATACCTACGTTAATCTTGGCTCTAGCGAGGCTCGCCGAGAAATCCTCTCGCTATATCTCGATAGAGAACATGCCGAGATGTCTCGAAATTAAACGTTCGATTCGACTGATTCAAAATTCAGTTCAATGCCATCAAAGTGTCGTAATTAGGTATCCGAGACCAAGTTTTAGCTCGATGTTCAAGTTCCATTCTGAAGACATGAACAAATCACAGACCAAGGGAGACTCTCTCTCCTATGGGATTCGCAAGGAACGCTATACAGCACACGCCATATAGCAGTTATAGCTACATTAGTTTCACAGAAAGAACACAGTCAGCGCGTACAGCTTGTACAAAATTCTTCGATATGATAATACTTGATACACTTTAGTCGTTGATGCGATATTTTATCGTACCTTCTGTCATCTACAATAAACACCCAGTTGTGCAGAACCACGCGTTAAATGTTCGTGTCCGGCTTAATGCCATACAGCTCGCGAATTTTTCTTCGAGCTTGGGAACGTTACAGTGAAAAATAATATATACTCGCGCGGACGCTTTGTGGCGAGAATCTAGAGGTTGTGGAACATAAATGCCACGTTAAATCGAAACTAGTAATCGGAAAAGGTCGTTGCCCAAAATGTCAACTAATGCTCACTCGCGAGAAACTACCGATACACATATCCTCAGTTCCGTTTAACATTCTCCCACTTGGCGTACTATTCGTGACTTGGATCATGCTTACTTTTCGACCAATCGCACACGCATTGATGGATTGCCGTTCTCATTCGTTTATTCAACAATGTACCGGACGTGTATAGGTTATGGTGAGTCGGGGGAAATGGAAATGGAAACGGTTATGGAAAGGAGTTTTTTTCCCAAGGCAATTGAGAATAATGCAGAAACAACTCGTAAAGTGTCGTCTCGGCACACACACACACACACACACACACACACACTACTAACTACTCCATGGAAAACTCGGAGAAAAGAATAGAGTGGGCAAAGGAGTAATGCAAGGGTATTGATGGAAAAGTGAAAAGGGTGAAGGTAAAGGTAAGGAGGTATGCACTGGGTCGCGTCGCGACTAATGTCAATTATTTCGACGATACGCGTTCATCGGCAGTGTTCCGCTTTTACGATTAAGGTATGTATTAGCCATCGCGAAGGTCGGCCGGCCGATTACACTCTGGAGGAGCATTCGAATTACCACTGCTCACAAACATGTTGTTTAGTTTGTTGTACCTTTGACTGCCGGAGCTGCTGACTGTATTGGAGGCTGAGGAATTATGTGGAGGATAACCGCTGGTTCTTGAAAAGCTAGGCACTTTGTCTGTGGGGAAAGAAAATGGTGAATTCAGAGAAAACCATCGACAGGTACTGTGGACTATTCGTACACATGAAAGAAGAGAAGACCAAGATGCTGACCTTTGCCGCGATTATGCCTCGATCTCTCTTGCGAGCTAACACTTCCGGATTGCCGCGGTGGTATACAAGAGTAATTGCTATCACCACTGCTGTAAGTCGGTGAAGAGGCTCTAGTGTTTCTCCTACGTGGACTCCTGCCGCTTTTAGTTTTAGATTCTTGTTTAGCGTGAAGGCAGCTGGCCGCCGAGGACGACACCGCCGCCGCCGCCGACGCCGCCACCGCCACCGCCGCAAACTGTTGCTTGTATTCGAGCGTGTTCCCGTAAAGGCAGCTAGATTCCGAACAGGAGCAGCAAATGTCCGAATGTGCGTTGGAATCACACGATTTTCTATCCCACTCGTCGTTTTCCGGTTGATAGAGATTGTCGGTCGGATAGGAGCCGTCGTCGTTTCGCCGATAGTCATCTTCGCTGACGATCGATTGCTCCGAGTGGGAATCCACACGATTCACGCGACTATACGTGGAATCGTAGTCTTCTAATGGCGACCCGTTGCGTTGACCGTATAAAACGGAGCCGCTCTCGTATTCGTTTTCCTGGTTGCTTTTGTACTCGTTGTAACGATCGAATCCCTGCGGAAAGGCGGGCAGTGCGGGTGGATTCGTCTGCGGAGGTAAGCTCGTATACCTGCTCTGCTGATGAACGTTATTCTGCTGAACCGCTGAGTTGTCGAACGGTTCGCGCTGCTGCTGTTGGCTCGGACCATTCCAGATTGTGCCGGAACCTCCCAAGCTGTTCGCTGCCCTGATCGGGGGACTTGGTGGACTCGCAGAATTCCCGGATCCGGGGCCGGAGCCACACCCAGAGCCAGAACCCGAGCCGGAACCTGAATTTAAACTCAAACCCAAGCCCAAGCCAAGTCCCAAAGCTAACCCGGAACCAGTTACCAAGTCTAGATCGTTCTGCCTGTCGATGCTTCGTTTTCCCAGCTGTGGACTGAACGCTGTCTGATGTTGGTAATGCACTTGTGACTGTTGTTGCTGCTGCTGCTGCTGCTGCTGCTGCTGTTGTTGTTGCTGCTGCTGCTGCTGTTGCTGCTGCAGCTGCAGTTGCTGTTGGTAGTGATGCTGAAGCTGATACTGATGTTGATGCTGATGCTGATGGTGGTGATGATGATACTGGTACTGATGCTGATGTTGGTGTTGGTGTTGATGTTGATGGGAATGCGAATGGGGCCTGACAGAACCGAGAGATCCCTCGAACGAGGGTGGATGCTCCGGCGGCGGCGGCAGCATGTCGCACCAATTCAGTGGCTGATTTTCGATTGGTAACGGCATTTTGTACTGATGAGTCCGCCTGTGCGCCTCTGTATTTTCATCCCCGTTGTACACACTGCTGGCATTGTCGCTACTCGGCGACACGGTCGATTTGTTCCGATCCAGATTCGAATCTACACTCGAGTAATCTGGTTTGAGGCAAGAGTCGCTCGAATTCGATTTCCGACCACTAGTTTCTATCGAGTCCGGGCTACGGGTGGGCATGCAAAGCGTGGTAGTGGCGTAAGGTTCCGGCGGGGCTTGTAGCTGTTTCCTTGTGTTATAAAATGTCGTCAGATTCACTTCGGCGTATTCGGAGCCTGTCATACCGACGATTCCACCGGGCGGCAGACCGATTTGATTCTGATTGCTGAGCAGTTTCGTCTCGCAGTCCTTGTCGGTGGTGGACGATGCCTGAAGCGTGTTGCTCGGTCTCCAACCACGCTCCAGCCACAGTGTATCCTTGTTCAATTGACAAATGTCATTGGCCGTGCCGACGGGAACGTTCAAGTGGCCCAGCTGTTTGCTCATCGCTTGTTTCCGTCGAACGTAAAGAGCTCCCAGCAAGGCGGCGATAACGGTCAACACCACCGTTATCATCAGGATGAGAAACCACGTTTCCCCAATAACGGAAGCACTCCCTTGACTCGGGTCCGTTCGCGGCGGTAATTGCGTCAATTGCCCCGGGTCCATATTCAAAACAGTCGGGCTGGAGAACGGGCCGAGTCCGACGCGAGTCAAGCCGGCCACGCGCGCGGTGTAAAGGCCGCCAGTGGTTAAGCTGTTAATAATCACGGAAGTGGTGGACGCGTTTAAAGACATCTGACCCAGGATCTTGTTGCTGTTGTTGCTCTTGATTTGAATCTAAAACAATTGGAAAGCTCAGAGAACAGGAGGAGATAGGATAGGGGAATAGTTTGCGGCTTTCTTTCTACCTTGTATCCTATCAACTGTCCGTTTTGGGTATTTCTCGGCGGCGGGGACCAACGGACAAATGCCGATGTGACATTTATCATACCAACGTGAACGTTTTCGGGCGCGCCGGATGGTACGTCCTCCAACGTGGTTATTAACTTCACATTGCTCGGTCTACCTTCGACAGTCTTGAAGAAGGGAACTAGAAAAAACTCGTATCGCGTGTACTTGTTCAGGCTAGTCAAAACATGGCTGGTTGCTCCGGCATTTAGTACGGTAACCATTCGATATTCCGGTTTCTCGGAAACTTGGCGGTACCTTATATAGAGGCCTTCGACCAAATCGGCAGCTCCGAGAATCTAAAGAATACCGAGATACGAGAGTTGACAAAAGCAACTGCGGTAGCTACCCGCGCCTGTCTATTCTATTGTACTGTGCATACGTGTATGTATTGGATATGTACTTACATCCCATATGATCTTCACGCTAGTACTGCTTAAAGCCTCAACTTGTTTTAAATAAAGAATCTCGCTGTTCAGCCGATCTCTGGCCCGAATCAGTTCCGTTTGCGGGATCGCCTGTTGATCAAGACCCGTCGTTCGCGCTACGTCCGACAGGGGACCGGGAAGTGAGAAACCCTGAATATTTCGGGCACGAACAAGGAACACGTAGCTCGTGTCGGGCTTAAGGTTGGGTACCTGACAAAAAAAACATTCGAGGCGTACCATCTATATATATATATATATATATATATATATTTAATATATAGATATTTATAGGTATATAAATTATTTATATAAATAAACATATATATATATATATATAAATAATTTATTATAATAATTTATATATAAAAAACATAAATATAATTTTTAATACAATAAAAAAAACTTGCTTAACCTTAACATATTATTTATATATAAATTATATGAATATATTTATACCTTGTTTTCTTAATATAATTAAATAAACCCTCTAATTTGATATACAGTGGCGGACGAAAGAAAGTTTACAACTTTTAAAATCGCATAACTTTTATAAAATTAATCCAAACGAGTTGCGTTTTTTTTGAGAAGCTACAAGGATTAGTTTGCTAAGTGACGTGTTTCGTCGTTTTGAAAAAAATGCACTTGGTTGGAACAGCAAACAAAAATAGTAAATGTCATTTTTTAAACTTTTTTTTTGCGAGCCTGTAATGAAAATTCAAAAAACCCGTTTGTAGATTGAAGTAAGTTGTATACATGCCTAAAATTTCATCAAAATCGGTTAACGTTGCTCTGAGCTATAAACGCTTAAAGGTCGCAGAATAAGGTCGAAAATCGCTGATTTCCGGGAATTTCGCGATTTTCGACCTTATTCGGCGACCTTAAGGGGACCTTCCGGTCTAAAAGTCGATTTTTTTTTCATTTTTCGAATGTTCAACCTTTTAGGAATACTTGTTAAAACGGATTTGTTGAAATTCGTAAAATTCTCGAAGTTATAGACATTTGAGTAGCGGCAAATGCATGGGCAACAACCGGCCACTCGGCGCTCACGTAAAACTTTAAACTAGGACTGGGACTAATCGAATAATTTAATATTCGAATATTTTACAAGTATTCGAATGCTACGAATAAACTTCGAATATTTGAGTATTCGAATATTATTATTCGAATACTATTCGAATATTATTATTCGAATATTATTCGAATACTGATGTATTCGAATACCGATGTATTCGAATACCGATGTATTCGAATACCGATGTATTCGAATACCGATGTATTCGAATACCGATGTATTCGAATAGTATGGTGTGAAGTGGGTCAAAATTAGCTTACAAGGTTTCACCTTGACAAATGAATCTAAAGAACTTGATTTATAATTCGCACCATACTATTCGAATACTTAAATATTCGAATACTTAAATATTCGAATACTTAAATATTCGAATACTTAAATATTCGAATAGTATTCGAATACTTAAATATTCGAATAGTATTCGAATACTTAAATATTCGAATAGTATTCGAATACTTGGATATTCGAATTATATTCGGCAAATAATTGAGCAACTGAAGTATTCGAATATTCGAATACCGAAAAATTCGACAAATAGTCCCAGCCCTACTTTAAACGCGTTTTTCTCGAAACAGTGTTCTCAAAACGGTGGGACCTGTATCTCCAAAAGTTATTATCCGATTTGACTGAAACTTTTTTTATTTTGAAGAATATACTTCTGGCTAGGGGGGAGCTAGAAAAAATTACAAAAAATTGAAAATTTATAATTTTCAAAGGCGTTGAAAAGACGAAAAATACAGGGAAAAGTGATTTCAAACTTGAAGTGTCCTAATTTTCTAAAAAAATGTCATTTTTGTAATTTTTTCTACTTCCCCCTAGCCAAAAGAATAATCTTCAAAATAAAAAAGGTTTCAGTCGAATCGGATAATAACTTTTGGAGATACAGGTCTCACCGATTTGGATAAATTTTTTGATGCCTTGACTTTAACGATTCCCCAGGGCCGTCTGCAATGAATAATTATAAAACAAAAAATATATTTCTATTATTTAAGACATCCTTAATACAATGCAAAAAGTCCCATTAAATTATATATAGTAGTTTTCCTTTAATTAATTCCTAAATATCACCTATTTTTTTGGGCTCTAGACCGGAAGGTCCCCTTAAGCGTTTATAGCTCAGAGCAACGTTAACCGATTTTTATGAAATTTTCAGCATGTACACAACTTACTTCAATCTACAAGCGGGTTTTTTGAATTTTCATTACAGGCACACAAAAAAAAGTTTGAAAAATGACATTTACTATTTTTGTTTGTTATTCCGATCAAGTGCATTTTTTTTCAAAACGACGAGACACGGCACTTAGCAAACTAATCCTAGTTGCTTCTCAAAAAAACTCAAGACGTTTGGACCAATTTTAAACAAGATATGTGATTTTAAATGTCGTAAACTTTCTTTCGCCCGCCACTGTATGTTACAAAAATTATTAATAAAATTAAAAAATTATCTAAAATTCTAGAAATTTGTTCTATGGAGGACGAACGAATTATTGAATTTTTTATATATATGTATATATCACATGATATAGGTACTTACGGTATAGGTGTCGTCGATAATACCTTCCGCAGCGACGAGCCAGCCGGTCTTTGGATTCGTAGCAAAATATTCGACCGTGTAATCGATTATTTTGCTGGCCCCTTCGTGACCCGGACTCCAGGTAAGCGTAATCGCGTTACTAGTTGCATTTACTATTCTCGGCTTGCTAGGGGTCTCGGGAAGCATCGATGCGCCGCCGCCGCCGCCGCCGCCGCCGCCTACGGCTACACCACGGCGAATCGCTTCCGAGCTAACCGTCAAACTTACACTCCACGATGTATTGCCAGAATCGGAAGAAGCAACACAGCTGTATATTCCAGTGTCGCCGAGTTGAAGGTTCTTTATCGAAAGAGTACCATTGCTGGCGATAGCAAATCGATCACCGGTATCCACTCGCACGGGTTGGTCGTCCTTGTACCAGCGGATCTCTGGAGGAGGTCTCCCAAACGCGCGGCATGGCATTGTAATCTCGCCCTTTGGAGGCGATGTCTGATTCGTCGCCCTCAATTCGATTATAGGTGGGGGAGCCTCTTTTACGGACGTAACCTGACGAAAGACACACCGCAGAAATTTAACCCTCGTTTAAAAACACTTGTGTGGATTCATTTCGTATTAGGATTGAGTATTGCGACCGTCGCATGGATACCTGAAGAAAAACCGTGGCTGTACTTGCGCCAGCTTGGCTGATGGCGCTGCAGACGTAGTGTCCCTCGTCTTTTCCAACGACTCCTCTGACGTGCAGATTTCCGTCGTCGGTTATTTTGTAACGATCTTGATACTGGTTACCAGGGAACATTAGTTCTTGAGAACCCTCGCGAGTCCAGAAGATGGAAGGTTTCGGTGCGCCACGCGCCGCGCAGGAGAATGACACGTTCGATCCGATGTTGACGATTTCGTCCTTTGGGAAGTTTGTAAAGACTGGCCTTGCTGAAAAGTAGAGTGAGAATTTTTTTTCTCAATTATTGTCAATTCCTGCGCGAGTCGAATACAGGGATCGGCGGACTCCAGCTACCACTGATGGAGGGGGAAACACCTACAGGAGCGGTGCTAATGTGTGCATGAACTGCGCCTGCGTCAGTCACGCACACATAACCACCGCTCCTGTAGGTGTTTCCCCATCCATCAGTGGTAGCTGGAGTCCGCCGATCCCTGGTCGAATACTTTATCCTATAGCTTATTGGCTCCGCTCCGGCTACTCACAGTGTACCGTCAGGGTTGCGCTTGCCGATATTGCACCGACACCGTTCTCGGCGTCGCAAATATACGTGCCCTGATCTAGCGATGTCACCTTTTCGATTCGCAAGCTCTTATCATCCGAGATATGCGCTCGTCCGATCGGCATTTTGCCATCGTTCCGTCGCCAAAGAATCTCAGGTGGAGGATCGCCGCCTACGCGGCAGGCAAATTCAGCCGTTTGATCCGTTAGAATGGTTTGGTTCGCCGGAGTTGACGAGAAGAATGGCTTTACTAAATAAAACAAGAGACACGGAAATGGTTGTAGTACTCGTCTATAAGCATACACAGGCACAGGTAGGTCAGGTAGGACACTTGCCGTGAACTGTCAAAGTCGCTACTGCGGATTCTTTCACTCCCACCATATTTTCGGCAACGCATTGATACTTGCCCTGGTCCGTTTGCCTGACATCAGAGATCATCAAATTCCCACCGTCTACCAGAGTGACGCTGTGTAGAGAAAAGAGCGATCGATAAACGCGCGCTTGTCGACGGAGGAGAAAACGAATTGTGTGGTCGTGAGAAAACCTCTCTCTCTCTCTCTGCTTGGCCCGGAAATTTTCGCTGGCTACAGTTTCAGAATTCTTTAAAGAGTGACCCAAAAATGAGGCCTTTTTTAGCCTCTTTTTGGTCCCACGATTTTTGAACTGAATTTTGTGCCAAATGATACGTTATCATGAGACATCAATCACAACAAATTTTCAAGTTGAGGTGACAATTAGTTTCTGATATATGGGAAGTCAAAGAAGTGAAAATTCTTTAACGTGTGAGCCCATGCGCTTCCATGTACGAACTTCTATGTCAGTCCGATAATTTACACAATTATTTTTAGGGGTTTTGCTGACTGCTAATAACGAATTTGAACCTAGATTTTCAAAATTCACGAACAAAAAATCAAAATCAAGAAAAATAAATGTCCGTGTAGTGGGTGCTTTCTTAATATATCGTCCACCATATTGATTCGGCCATTGTGAATTTTGATATATTAAAAAAGCACACACACTACACAGTCATTTATATTTCTTGATTTTGATTTTTTTTTTCGTGACTTTTGAAAATCTAAGTTCAATTTCGTTGTTGGCAGTCAGCGAAACCCCTGGAAATAATTGTTTAAATTATCGGACTGACGCGTTAACAAATTTTCACTTCTTTGACCTCCCATATCTCAGAAACTAATTGTCACCTCAACTTGAAAATTTCGTGTGATTGATGTCTCATCATACGGTATCGTTTCGCATAAAATTCAGTTCCAAAAACGTGGGACCAAAAAGAGGCTATTTCTTGGGTCACTCTTTCCGAATCCAAATGGGACATTCCACGCGAAATCGGACACTTTTCGGAGTAACATTTCGGATGATGCTGAAATTTGAATATGTTGTAGTCTTTAGTGATATTTAAACGTACCTCAAAGGATTTTTCAAAATTTTGAAAAATGTCGATTTTACAGCTGTTTGAAGGTAAGTGCTAACTTTTTTTTAGTAAATTATAGCTATAGAAGTACTAAACGGATGGAGATGAGCTTTACGGTGTTTATAGAGAAGACATTGATCTTTTAAGAAAAAATTATTTCAGTTTAAAAAAAGAAAAATTTGAACCATTTTTGTGCAATTATTTTAAACAAATGCAGGTTTTTAACATCGGGCGCGATTTTAAAAATCTAAAAAAAAGAAGAATCTAGTTCTATCCTTCCCCTTGATGGACAAATTTTAAAAAATATGGTCATTTTAAAATTGGCCCTGTAAAAATTGCCGAAAGTTGACGCTGCGTCAAATCACACCGACTCGATTGGCTGACAAGGAAAGATCCCGAACCCGAAAATTCAAAAAATTCTGAAACTTTGTGAATATGTAGCGGATTTCCTTCTGATTACAACACAATTTTTATTTGCTGCCCAAATTCACTCTAAGGGGGTGTAATTGACCGCTGAAAATCTGGTTCTTTTCCGATTTTGTGTTATAACTCTCGAACTGTAAGAGATAGAAAAAAAGTTTCAAGACAAAAGTTACTTCTTTTAATTAGATCTATCATTTGGTGAAAAAATTATTTTACAGTTCACGAGTTATAACACAAAATCGGAAAATAACCGAATTTTCAGCGGTCAATTACACCCCCTTAGAGTGAATTTGGGCAGCAAACAAAAATTGTGTTGTAATCAGGAGGAAATTCCCTACATATTCACAAAATTTCAAAATTTTTCGAATTTCCGGGTTCCGGATATTCCATTGTGAGTCGTGCGGCACTCGCAGCGGCCAAGCGGCTATATCTGCTATTCTTACGCAGTGTTCTCGAATATGGTAAGTATTTGTAAAAAACTGAAGAAGGAAAACTTTTACTGTTTTTTATAAGTTATTTATAATTTCGACCGTAATAATTAAAATATATGATTTCGGCGCACTAGTTCGGTCCTTTAAATTTTATTAAATTTTATTAAATTTTATTAAATTTTATTTTACTGTTTTTTATACACAACATAATACGGTAACTCAATTTTTGGTGTTCGCAATATTTTCCTTGAAACGAGGGTGATCCTTAGTTTTTTAAATGGAGTGCTATATATTTGATTATCCAATATGAAAGCGACTGTCAAGACAAATTGAACCATATGGTATGCTTATGACATTCAAGGCTACACATGGTTAGGAATGAAATAAATATATCGAACTATCTATCTAGTAGATTGAATTTCATCTTCCATTCCTAACCATGTGCAGCCTTGAAGGTCATAGTATACCATATGGTTGAATTTATCTTGACAGTCGCTTTCATATTAGATAATCAAATATATAGCATTGCATTTAAAAAACTGAGGGTCACCTTCGCTTCAAGGAAAATATTGCGAACACCAAAAATTGATTTACCGTATCATGTTGTGTATAAAAAACAGTAAAAGTTTTCCTTCTTCAGTTTTTTACAAATACTTACCATATTCGAGAACACTGCATAAGAATAGCAGATATTGGCGCTTGGCCGCTGCGAGTGCCGCACGGCTCAGCCAGTCGAGCCGGTGTGATTTGACGCAGCGTCAACTTTCGGCAATTTTTACACGGCCAATTTTAAAATGTCCATATTTTTGAAAATTTGTCCATCAAGGGGAAGGATAGAACTATATTCTCCTTTTTTTTTAGATTTTTAAAATCGCGCCCGATGTTAAAAACCTGCATTTGTTTAAAATAATTGCACAAAAATGGTTCAAATTTTTCATTTTTTAAACTGAAATAATTTTTTCTTAAAAGATCAATGTCTTCTCTATAAGCACCGTAAAGCTCATCTCCATCCGTTTACTACTTCCATAGCTATAATTTACTGAAAAAAAGTTAGCACTTACCTTCAAACAGCTGTAAAATCGACATTTTTCAAAATTTAAAAAAATCCTTTGACGTACGTTTAAATATCACTAAAGACTACAACATATTCAAATTTCAGCAACATCCGAAATGTTACTCGGAAAAGTGTCCGATTTCGCGTGGAGTGTCCCAAATATTACATTCATTTTGCACGCGGCAACTTCGATATACCTACGCCTGTCTTTGTTAATTCTTTTTCCACTTTTCCCGTCTGTCCTTGTAACCTGAATTTCCATCACTTGGCTTTACCTTTTCTCATTACCTACTTGTTTAGGTACTATTTACCCAGCTCGCTGCTCCACTACACACTCCTTGCAGTCGTCGTATCAAGTCGCATTACGCTTTTGTCCATATACCTACGTTAAATCAGGACAAAAGCACCGAAGCAACGACATGTTGCAGTTCTCTTTTAAAACGGATCGACACCTAAGGTGGGTACGTGGTGACCTTCAAATTTTGCAAATTTATAGAAACGTGTGCGACTCTAAATGCCAAGCGCTTCGTTACCCATTATTCTCTCGACAACACCCGAACCGACACCGAAGTGCCGGAAAATGTGTTAGCGTATGTATGTATATGCATAGGAAGCCGGTGAAAATACCGTTTAGTAACGTCCAAGTCCAGCATGTGACCGTTCCTTTTCCAATGTAACGTTGGCTCTGGATGCCCTCGGGGTGGACCGCACTCTAATAAAGCGGTTTCTCCGGCCGCGACTCTAGTGTTTTGCGGTTCTGCTCGAAATTCATCCCTTAGCACTGCAACAAATAAGTTATATCAAATCGGTTCTTTAGCTTTTCACCGATAGCCGATCATCAATTGGCAAATAGGTATTTTCCCAAGTTTCTCAAGTTGGGTTATTCCTACATCATATGTTTACTATGTGTACAGGGATTGTAATAAAGTGCTTATTTGTTAAAAAGAATTGTTAAATAAAACATATTTATGTATGTAAATTAAAATAATTATGTATGTAAATTAAGATTCTTTTCATTGTTTTCGTGGTGAAGATCCATATTAATAAGTATTGTTGATAGTTGTACAAATATACCTACTATTTTGTGTTGTATCATTTCAGATTTTATGTTCAGAATAGTTTTATTTGCATATATTTTTTATAATGCTCGATTAGAATTCAAGAAAAGATTTTTTTTTTTAATGTTTTCTCTTATATTTTGCCGAATTACCGGAGAATTGAAAAAGTCGGTAAATTTTCAATCCCTGAATGGATTCTCACAAAATGAAAATAATGATTCAGTCAATTCAGATTCTGATGTTGCAAACTGTAGAAACCTCGAACAAACAATCACAGCAATACGAAAAATTGTGAAAGTGTTTAAGAATTCACCAGCGAAGAATCGTATTCTGCAAACAAAATGTGGAAGAAGAGAATACACAGTTGAAGCTTATTTTGGATTGTAAGACCAGGTGGAAGACCATGGAGGCTAGTGATTAGGCGATTTATGCGAGCAAAGAATACAATTAAAAAAGCACCGACTGAAATGAATTTGGATTATATATGGAACGATGAATATATTAAAATTGCTGTAAACCGATATTGCAATTTCTAGATCCATTGCCATCATCCGAGTGAAGAGATTCCGTCTCATCAGTATTTTTTTTTTATACGTGGTGGTATTTTTAAAACGGCTAAATATACCCCATGATTATAACAAAACTGTTGGTACGCCGAGGTACGAGAGTCGTCCAAACTTTTGCACAACAGACGCTCCATCGCTTATAACAGCTGGAACATTTTGGTGAAAATCGCTGATTTCGGGAATTTCGCGATTTTCGACCTGCGAACTGCGATCTTTAAGAGTTTATAGCTCAGAGCGAGGTTAACCGATTTTCATGAAATTTTAGGCATGTATATAACTTGTTTCAATCTACAAACGGGTTTTTTGAATTTTTATTAGACTTAAAAAAAGTTGAAAAAAACGAACTTTACTTCTTTTTTTTTTTTTTACTATTCCGACCAATTGCATTTTTGCCGTTTTGCCGTTTCACCAACACGCCGCTTGGGTAAAAAGACGGATAAAGTAATCCTTTTAGCTTCTCAAAAGAACTCGTGTCGTTTGGCTCAATTCTAAAAAAGTTATGCGATTTTAAAAAGTGTCCAAATACATTTTGTTTACCAACTGTACATACGAGTACCTATACCTACCTACCTATGCAAATCTGTGCGAACCTTACGACGAACGAGTTAATAATATAGCAATAACCATTAGAGTGATTAGAGTCAGTCTGATTATACTGGGCTGAGGTTAAACCTCGAAACAGCAGGAAAGTCGGTACGCAGATTCGTCGTCCTAGTCCTTCCTCTTTGATCACTTTTGTCTCTGTTGAAACGATGAGTCACACGACATACCTAGTTGGTGCATCGGCTAAGCCGTTCCGCTCTGTTTGCGTGTTTGCTCATCGTTGGCGCCCCGCAAACAGTTTTACGCTCGCGTGGTAAAACTTGTACGGCCTTATTTGACCTCCCCAATACCAATGTATTTTTCAAAATTAAATTCCAATTCGTGAATAATTCGCGATTCATCCCTGCTACCGAAATCGAATTGAATTTATCGAAACTGGAGAAGAAACACAACGCGCGCGCGCGCACCCACACACACAAGGCCCACACACACACACACACACACACACACGCGCGCGCGCGCGCGCGCGCACAAGGCGCACACAAGGCGCGCGCGCACACCCACACACACACACACGCACACACACACACACACACACACACACACACACACACACACACACACACGGCCCACAAGTTGGAGCGAGGTGCTTGATTTTCGAAATAGATTAGCCAAGTAGTGTCGCATTGCTTTCACGTAGAAACGCAATACGATAAGCGGTTCAACCCGATGCTGTTTTCTCATCCGTTTTTAACGAGACGGGCGGCGTGGCGCGGCGGCCAGTTCTTGAAAGCCTCGAATGAAATTGATGCAGAGCGACAAAGAGGCAGCGGGAGCGAGTGAGACGGGGCGAAAGAAAAAACTGGGGTCTTGGAAGGGAGAAACGGGGGTGAAGCTGGTGCGTAGTCAAACAACCTCCAATTAACGAACGCTAGATCTGGAGCGAAAGAATTGAAGGGTTCTTGGATCTCCCGCCTCGCCCCTCTCGTCTTTTTACCGTTCCCACCCCTGACGACCATATAACCCCTCGGGCTTTTTCGCGAGCCGCAGGAACCAACTAATGAGAGCAGCAGGCGCGTTGCGTACCCTTCGTGCTACGCGTGTACACGGACCGGGACGAGACAAACGGCTATGCCTGCTGGACCGTGTGGAGTAGCACCATCCGCGCGCGAGACCAGCTTTTCAAAACGAGGCATCTCTTGCCCGAAAGTGTAGATGCAACGATAGTGTATTTACGGAAACTGGTGACGCTGCTAAAGAGACATGGTTCGATTGCCCATCTAGCCGTCTTTTCATATAAACGCTCGGTATGTATGCGAGTAATTGGGTACCTTTACCCAGGCCCGGATTAAGATTTTTGGGGCCCGGGGCTAACAAACCTTCGAGGCCCCCCCCCCCCCGTGGTTGAACAGGATGGTGGTGGGGGGGGGGGGGGGGGGGGGGGTTAAAAGAAGATATTGTACAATTAACTTTTAGTTGAAATGTTTTTTTTTTATCTTTAATTTTGCAAATTCTTGTATCAAGTCTTCACAATCGATAGATTTTAATAATTCAGATTCAATCGTTAAACGTGCTAAGGATGGTAACCGATCATCTAACATCGTCGCTCTATACGTATTATTTATTCTCTTTAGTACGGAAAATGATCCTTCCGCCTCACAATTTGCGATTGGTGTAGTTACAAATAATCTGTACGCAATGCATATGTTCGGGAAAATATGAAACATTTGTCGATCGACTAAAAAATTTGGAAGTTGTGGAACTCGGACAATAGATTTGATGCAACATTTCCAATGAGGGCAGAGTGAGCTAATCGCTTAGAACCGGGCCCCCTGGGAAAGTGGGGCCCGGGGCTGAAGCCCCCCCCCCTAGCCCCCCTTTAATCCGGGCCTGCCTATACCTACCATGCGCAGAGATATTCTACGCGCAGTGAAATTAACACGCGCACACGTAGACTATTTCTGTGTTTTTACTTTCTTATTCTTAGACAATTGTAGCAACAGCAAAACTGTATAACACAGAGTACCTACCTACATTAGGGTGTTTCAATTTTCCAAAGGTGCTATTTTCATATAACTTTGCCTGCCCCCTTGATTCTATTCATCTAAGTGATCTGTATGCCAAATTTTAGACAAATGTAATAATATTTAGGGGTTGCACAGTTTTATCACTAAGGTAGGCCTAAATGTCATTGTTTATCATATGTATATCTAAAATTGGGGTTAATATTCATTATATGTTTTGAGATTAAACACAATTTGTATGTGTTACATTTGCCCCCCCTGTTACTACCGCCCCCGGTCATCGGTTACTACATATTTTCGCTTTTTCAGGTTTTAAAAATGTGGCTAAAACAATAAGGTACAGAATTTTTATAGGTGTGAACAATAATAGTAGTAATAAAATATAAATTTATCTAAGTGTATGTCTTCTTTGAAGTTTAGTTTCTGTTTTATGGACTTGAGAATAAAAATAATTATCATTGAAAACCGTGTTTCCTTAGCCTACTACATATTATTTAGTGTGCAAAGTGTGCAACCTCTAAATGTTACTCAATCTTCCTAAAATTTGTCAGATATTTTTTTTTTTATTAATAGGAACCAGTACATGCGCAAAGTAAAATAAAAATATATTATTTTAATTTGAACCCTATAATATGAAACAACCTAACCTACATGCCAGGTATATACCTACAGAGGTATTTGTAATGCATTCGACAAGTAGGGGAGAGTAGGGTAAAGCGGAACATCAATGTTTCTATTCGATGAGAGCTGCGAATGAGCTGGTATCACCAGTGACATGGGACCAACTGGCAAACGGTCCTCAGAGAATTTCGTAACAGACCATAGACCCGTGCACACGTTACTTTTCAAAGTTTCGATATTGTGTTGTGTAGTTTCGACCACTTTTCTTCACTTGGATTTCGAAAATTTATAACGGCAAGAACACCGTTCGATTCTACGTATATAGGTAGTCCTTACACTATATTTTCGCGTTTTACCCAGTTCTTTCTCTCACGATCAAGTGTAAATACAATTAAATGTTTACTAAATTACCGCATGTGGGCCAAAGCGGAACACTTTTGCGTGGGGTGAAACGGAACACCTATTTAAACCACTTGGCGTCACGTAGTTTTGGTGGACAATACAAAATTATGAAGAAAAAAAACGGGAGGGATGAAAAAATGACCCAGTCATCAATAAATACAACCCATTAGCACAAATCCAAACGACTTGAAATCAGCCTTTAACCATAAATCAAATCGATTTAATTGATACGAAATCAGCATACCTATAACCACAAATCAAAACTTAATTGACACAAAAAAGTAAAAACTAAATAATAAAAACACATACAAAAATTTTTTCAGAAGTTGAACGATTTCATTTAAATTGCACTGAAAACTAAAAAAATTCTCCATGCATGTGTTGATATTCACGTAAAAATCCATTTGTATTTGATTATTTTTAGTAATTTTACATGTAGTAAAAATTTTTTTTTCTTAGGTGTATAATATATATTTTTGTTATATTTTGTTTGTAACAGCTATACCTAAACCATATATTTATAGTTTTTTACATAAATGAATACTTTTTAAATGATAAAAATAAAGATTTTGTACGTTTACACGGTGTTGAAGTAGGTGTCCCGCTTTACCCTACCACTTGAGCGAGGCGAAGATTTCAATGCCTCCGGTAAATCTCATTTTCCTTTGTTGCCAAATATTTTTCTTAGCAAAGGCTTTGATTTTCTTATCCAGGGTTATCCACTGAAGACTGGCGGCGCTCGCGCGAGTACAAATGAGAACGGCAACAACGTCACACGCATACTTACTACTGCAATCACATGTCGATACATCCGCCATCTATGGGCTGTTGCTAAAAGTATAGGTTTGTGTAGGACCTGTACAGGGACCTACAGTTTTAGCAACAGCCCATAGATGGCGGATGTATCGACATATGATTGTAGTAGTAAGTATGCGTGTGACGTTGTTGCCGTTCTCATTTGTACTCGCGCGAGCGCCGCCAGTCTTCAGTGGATAACCCTGTAGTCCAAGGTCCACTTGAGACTCCTGTTGACACCCACTCAAGCCCCGTGTCTTTTCTTCCATCCGATTTTATGTTATCACCCTCCAAAGTTAAGCGTTCCATTTTACCCTACCCAACTTATTGTTAGTGTCTAACGTGCGATGCAAGAACCGAGAAGATGAAGCGGCGACAAACGTGAGAATTCTATTCTCTGCTCATCCTAAGAGTGGAAAAAAACACATACAGTGCACTCTTTAAAATCGCACAACACTTTTAAAATTGGTCCAAACGACCTGCGTTTTTTTTTGTTTAAAAGCTAGAAGGATTAGTTTGTTAAGCAAGGTGTTTCGTGGTTTTGAAAAAAAAAAAAAAATAGTAAAGGTCTTTTTTCCAACTTTTTTCTAAGCCTGTAATGAAAATTCAAAGAAGCCGTTTGTAGATTGAAGTAAGTTGTATACATGCTGAAAATTTCATGAAAATCGGTTAACGTTGCTCTGAGCTACAAACATTTAAATATCGCAGAATAAGGTCGAAAATCGCGAAATTCCTGAAATCTGTACATGGTCCAGTCGATTTGGTTCGATTCGATTCGACGAGGTATCGGTGCGCGCGCTCGCGTGTGCTCTCAGTACCATATTTGATATAATTAAAGTACATAAATAAGTACAATGGTACAAGGACCGGTTAGAAAGGGCGAGAAGCAGTGGTAGCGGTGGCGATGCCTACATACATACATACGTAGAAGGGATATTCGCTCGGTGGGTACCTAAGAGCATTGAATGCAAATCCCCGCAGGGCCACGTCTCTGTATGGGTGTACGTTAGCATGCTTACATGTTTGCACGCTTCGCTGCTCGATGTCTTGCTGCAAGTTTTAGCCAAAGTGACCGCTGTCTGTATATAGGTAGAATGTACATATACGGAGAGTATACACCCATATACGGGTGGTCGATCGCGAATCCATAGCCCATACACAGGTAGGCGTAAAAGTAGGGGCGTATAGGTACTTGTTACATTTATCGGGTGGCTTTGAAATTTCGATCCCTATCGCGTCTGAAACCTTTTCCATTCCACGCCACTCTCGCGTTTAGGTACTATACAGTCGTGTTGGAAAGAAAGATTTTAATCATCCAAGGGTATTATTTATAAGGATTCAAGAGCGATTCAACTATGCCTAGGTATGCATGCGTTGTCGTTCATTCGCTATGGATTTCTAAGGAGCCTTGTAAGGATCTGTCTCGAGGAAATTCGAAGGAGGTCCAAAGTGGTTGAAAGTTTGAAACAGCCTACGTTGTCGCAGGAATTGTCGGCGCACCAGAGTCGCTGCGACGCGCCAGTCTGGTCCGGTATGCCCACGGATTCGATATAAATAGACGCGAGTGTGCAGCGTTCGTTCCCCCGTGCGACTACACATATTCGATAGACAAGCATCGGTGGTCGGTCAAAGTTGTTGTGTCCCTAGGTTGAGCCAGTCAAGATCTATCCGTGTGTACGGTAGGGGTATGGCCTATGTATAGAAGAACCGACAAAACTTGGGTGTTTACGTTTCCTTCCCGTTTAAAAATTCATTTAATCGAAAATGTACTTTCCTCGTGCCTTTGCAACTCGTTGGTGCAATATCGCACCACGTAATATCCATGTACATACGTAGGCTAGTAGCATCGTACATATCTCTTCCTCGCCCTCCCACCGTTTCTTTTCCGTATGCTTTTTACATTTACAAGCTTTTAATATGCCCGACCGGCTAGCTTCTATCTATCGGGGCACACGCGCCGAGGATACGCCACGGCAAAATTCGATTTAACTGTCGTATTTAAATTCACGAAATCCCGTTAACACGCACACTGTATCTTGCTAAAATACGCGCTACGTCGGGGATACCTGCCTATCCGATGCCGTGCCCGTTCGCTTAACATTTAAATTGCATTGTTCCTGTCTGATTCGTGCCGCATCCAGACTTTGATTCCGCTGAACCGGACAAACGGCATAATTCACGCCACACGCTTCCTGGCCTTGTCCTTGATATATTGCTTTAGCAGTTTAGCTTTTTCTTTTCGACTGTATTCTCTACTCAAACACTTGGCCAACACTCGATGGAATTGCACTCGTCGCAATCTCGCAATAGCTATACCTAATTCAAGGATATGGAAAAAGCAAATGCATGGAGGGGAAATGAGGGGGGGGGGTTGAAAGTGACTCTCCTCCTGGTTCACAGACAACGCCAACGTCGCGGGGCACTCGATTACTCAATTAAACCGTAGTGTAGGTAGGCGTGGCAGCTGGACGTACTCACGCACATATATCACCGGGGTACATCGCGCACTAGGCAGAAACGGGATTCAAACGTGTATACATACGCCAGCAAAGGAATACGTACGTATGCGATGTATGCGGTTACTACTCTTACGATACCCAAATTTTATCGACACGATCCGTGCTTGACACTCGGGCGATCAACTTTCCAAGAAGCTTTCCATTTTAATCGTAAATGTACATAGGTACATGTACGTAAATATGTATGTATATCGTACAGATAATTAATTACACTCTAATCGAATCGTTTTATTCACTATTGTAGAATACCCATGCAGGTATACGTGGTATAAAGGTTTCGTTTTATAAAAAAACATTCCCCCGAGGATGAGTCAACACTTGTGTGCATGTATATAACTGAACCGATGCCGATACGAAAGATACAAAAAAAAAATTTGAAATGTTATGAGTTTTGGCCGGCCGGAGTCGAGGCAAATACTTAAGCATGAAATGTATTGTAAATGTGAATCTAAACGCGAACGGGAATAGCAAACGTGGCTGTCCGATATCTATCGTAGCTTGTAGATTGCATCTTGCGATAAACGGTTGTATGCGCCGCGCCGCGCCGCGACCCCTCAGCCTGTGTGCCTCGCAAACTTGGCTGTCCACACCGGAAATACCTACTACACCATTCGGGTTGAATGGAGTCGTTGTTTCGACAGCATTTGCTTCCTTGCGAAATGGAATACGTATGTATGTCGTGTAGTAGTCGTCGTCAAACTCGCAGAAAGAGTTTCAGCTTGGAGAAATATTAATTCTTACCGATCGACGCCAGCAAAATAATTACGCAATTCTCGTTCTTCTTTTTCCTGTGCTTCACATTATAGAAACGTAATCTAAAAAAAGAATGATCTTGTTCAAGATCACTCTTGGCGTAGGATTATCTCCCGATGGAGTTGGCGGTTCTCCGAGTAAGTATGCGAGTAGGAATGAGAACGGAAGTTGCGGGTCATGGAGTGTACACTGTACAATGCGAAAAGGTCTCTATCTCTCGAATTTCATGCGCATACCGAGTACTTTTACCTCTCCGCGAGTAGTAAGTAACACTGAACATAAACGACGAAAGTATTTACATACATACCTGCACTTTCTTTGTTTTCTTTTCGTTTGCAAAATGTATGTATGTAACTGGTACAGGAAACGCGAGGTTTTCATTTATATTTTCCAGGTGACAAACGTCGATAGGTATTGTGCTGTGAGTGCTGATAGAACGAAGGGTCAAGAGTGAATTAACCGGTTAACGGCTTTTTTTACTATTCGTGCCCAAACTGGCAACATCGAAAAATTTAGTGAATCACACAAAATTTGGTATACAGGGGTTTTTTGAGTCGCTGAATCGATTCCGGGGGTTATTTTTTTCATCTGACACCCCCAACCCCTAAAAAATAGGATTTAGGGGTGAGTTTTTTCAATTCTTTACTAAACCTTTTTTATTTAAAAATTTTTTATTTGTGAAGTTTTATTGTCTATAATTCGATTACAGCAGCTACTTTAAAAAAAAAAAAAAAAAAAAAAAAAAAAATGGAGTGTAAAATCTTTCCGTAACCTCCTCGTCGGTACACTCTGGGGTCGTGAAATTTTCACTAGCTAACTACGGGAGTAAGAGCTTCCTTATAAAATTGAATACAGTACGAATAATTTATACAAATCCCAACAATTCGCTAGTCATTTTGGTTCAGCCATATTGATTCTGCTACATTGAAATTTAAAATTCCAATGCCAAATTCAGATTCAGCGACCCCAAAAACCGCTATATACAATTTTTCTAAATCCCGATAATATTTTAATATTTGCCAGCCATTTTGGGTCGGCCATTTTGAGTCTGCCATATTTAATTTTACAATTCCAATGCCAAATTCAGATTCAGCGACCCCGAAAACCATTACATACCAAGTTTTATTCAAATCGTTGAAAATCAAAAAAGTTATTCCATTTGATCATATATGAGGCAGTCAGAGCAACAACGGACCAACCCACATTAAATTTTTTTTTTTTTTTCTATTTTATATGGTTAGTAGAGCCTATTGGAATACGTTATTTCTACTAATTCAATTTCGAAAAAAATGTGGTTTAGTCCGTTGTTGCTCTGACTGCCTCATATGATACATAAACAAAATTGGCTAGATTTTTTTTTGATCATATATGATACATTGCCAGTTAACCGGTTACTGGTCAGAGTCGGCCCATCCCCATATTTTCTAATAACCTGAGCAAACCATTCCCAAAATACCTATAGGTATAGCAAATGCGAAACAATAAAATTGTCCCTTAACATTTCGACTTTGTCGGGGCCGAACAAGCGGAAACGTTTACCGTGTCGGCACAATTGTATCTCAACGAATCCATCGATATGCATAGTATAGTATAGTATAGTATAGTCTAATATAGTATAGTATAGTATAGAGTGTCTGTCCTCCATTGGGATTAAAAGCTATAACGCCCTCCCCGCGTCTCTCTCGCTCCCTCTCCCTCTATGCGCCTTTATTCTCTTTGCTCGTCTAACCCTCCAGCTCTCTATTTTCTTCCTCTCTTTTTCTCTAAAAACCAGGCAAAGTAACCCTGGCACAGCACAGCGGTACTATGCCATGCCGTCCGGCTAATCGATACGCGGTGGATGGAGCGAACAAGGGACCAGAATGGGGTCCGGGATAGCAGAGGGTTGAAAGCAAACGATGGATGGATAGGTGTGTTGATTCGTCGCGGCGAGAATCGGAGAAAAGAAGAGAAGCGGAGGAGAATTGGTAGACCCGAGCCAAACTTGAACAACGATCGGGCTGTTGGAAAAATTTCTGCGAAACTGAATTCCTCTTGCCATCGCCGCGGTGAAAATATGAAATTACAGCTAGATCGATTTGTTTAACTCAGGGCTGCCTTTACCAATGGGCTAAATGGGCCAGGGGCGCCCGTGATGCATGGGCGCTTAAGAATCAAATATGTTGAAATGCTATTTTCTCTTCAATTTTGCAGACAAAAATTACTATTAAATTGCACCCTTGGGGGCTAGGGCGCCAAAATTTTTTAGCCCAGGGCGCTCAAATTTGTCAAGACGGCCCTGGTTTAACTTGAAATGGAGCTCCATACACTGGGCCCTGCGACTTGTGCGATTAAATCTATAAATTTTTAATTAGATTTAATTAGATGCTCGGGATGAGAAAATTTACAGCTTTTGAAAGTGTCACGTATCAGCTAACCCCCGGACCTTATATAGCGGAGAATTGAATATCGCTGTTCATTTCTCGTCAACTTGTTTTCTATTTATTACACAGCTGCGGTTCAGAACCTTCTCTTTCCTTGTAATTTTTCTGTTGCAATATTTCCTTTTCTCTTCCGTTTTTTTCTTTCCTTCTTCTTTTTCCTCGAGATCCGAGCGAGTTTATTTCGGCCCGAGTTGCTTGCACAGCATGCTCGCGGTACAAAGCCTTATTCATAGTCGTCGGCCATAACTGCCTACGTAGTACGTTTCTGCCTACCGCCATTGCTATGTCCATCTTACCGTTCGGTCCTTTTTCTCTCGACAACGCGCGACAACGCTGGACAAAGCAAACGAGACCGTGCTGTCATTAAAATACTTAAGAAAAACGCCAAGTGGAAACGTGCGTGAAAAATAAAACGGGTACACGCGAAATCGACTAATGAAATCTCCACAGAGATCGGATGATAATTATTACAGCTACTCCGAGTCGATGAAAATGATTCAACTTGTGTAAAATAAACAGACGACATGTAACGGAAGATGGGTAAGTATGTTATAGGACACGAGATTTGTGGTGTCGCCCTTGTATTATTCCAAATACTAGGTATATATAGTATAGTAAAGGTTTCAGCGCTTGGAAAGCACTATCGCTTGTAAATGTCACGTAAAGCAACAACTCTCTCTCTCCTATATTGCAATTGAGAATTCACTTTTATAAATAGAAATAATTGGATAATACCTACATAGTATTTACGGGTGTCTAATATTATGGAAAAATCAAAGTACAGGCATATACTACAGCGTAGCTACTATGTACGCCGTACGTACGTGTATTCACACGCCACACTGCGCCGCGCCACGCCACGCCACGCCATCGCAAGCTATGCTGCTGCATCGCCCCGTGCAACACAGCACCATCATGCTGGTCGAGCATACGCTCGATGTAGATACAGCTTCGTATCGATTTCTATTCTCCTTCCCTCCTCTCTCCTACTCCTCTCGCCAGCTCCCACTCGCCCTTCCTCCACGGCCTACGCGTGCCCATGTGTATTTGTGTACGTATATAGAGAGCACGTGGGTGTATGCGCGAGCGTGCGCACGCTCGCACGCACCACCCTATCCAACCACACGTGTACGGACGACTCGACGGTCAGCGAAATTCCGGCCCATACTTGGCCGTTTCATTCCTTTCTATTCCGTTCCATGCATTCTTCTTAACTTCTCAACAACATTCCTTTCCTTCGTCAAAATGAATTAATAATTACCGTATCTTCTCGTACAGTTTATTCCTCTCTTACAAGCGAGAAACTTGTTGCGGAAAGTAGAATATTTCGAGTCGTCGTATGTATCAAAGACGTGCGAAAACGATAACCAATAGTAAAAAAAGTGAAACCTATACGAAAAATTAAAACCGACTTGAAAAAAATAAAAAATAATTTTTCCTCTTATTTAATCCACGGCTCTCGTACTTTTTTCTAGTCGGCGCCAGATTTTCACAGTGCAAATGATTAGGCGCCGACTTACTTTTCGGTTTTAATTCTTTTTTAAATTTTTTTATTCTTGACTTTTTAGTTTTATATATATATATATATATATATATATATATATTGACACAACATGCTGAGGAAATATGCGCGTGCGTACATAAAATTATAATAATTGGGTGGTAATAGTCTTTATTATTAACCAGAACTCGGCAAAATATTGGGCCCATATTGGCGCAGTGTAGGATGGGACCACCGCCCTCTTTCGAATAAAAAAAAGATTATCAAAATCGGTCCATATGCTGAGGAGTTATGCGGGGACAAACATGAAAAAAAATAATCTCCTCCTTTTTTGGTAGTCGGTTAAAAACAACGGTTTGTCCATTTGTCCGGGCAAAAACAAAGAAAAGAGGGAGGCAAGGGGGAATTGAATCGAAGGGCGAAAATCTATCCGTATTAACAGGAAGGACGTGATTTTTTTTCACTGTCCCTTCCACACCCAGAATATCAGTTGGGCCAATAAACACGGGGTATCGTCTTGTGCTTATCCGAACGTAGTTGGCGACGGACTTCCTCTACCTTGTACGTGCGTATCTCGACATATCGAAATTACCTTAATAAGGTAAATGGCCCAGTACTTAAACAAGGCCCAATAATTAAAAATTGAGAAGAAATTTTATTAATAATAACAGTTTTACTAATTTGCAACGTTGAAACTGAGAATATTTTTGTTAAGGTTGTAATTCATTATTATATTATAATTTTTTAAATAGTACAGTTGTTTTGAATTTATTATATATTGAAGAATTGAAAATTAATTGGATCTCTTGATAATTTTTTGTTTTTAATATTGAAATTGATGCGTTTATCCACTAGTACACGATAACATGACACGGTGTTTAATGGTTATTTAAACACTGGTACAGACGCCAGTATTCAGTGAAGTTTCAAAATTATTAACATTTATTGTACCAAAGTATTTTTTTGTATCCTGTATATTTACGTTAATAATAACTAGACAAAAATATAATACTGTTTAAGAATTATTAGGATAATTAATCTTAAACTCGTCATAATATTAACATAACCTAAAATTGTATAATATACTTTTAATCATTTTTTCATGGCGAAGATTTAACACAAATTTATTATAAATAAAATGTTTTTATTACCCCAAAATATTACCACATTGATTTCTTTTCATTAACTGATAGAAATAGTTAAATTAAATATATATTCAATAATTGGGACACTGATAATTAATGACTGGGACACGTTATGAATTTCATTTAATTACTGGGACATATGAACAGTTTCATGTTTTAATTAATTTAAAACTTTTCCTTTAACGAATGTACATTCTTGATACGTTATCTGAATGTAGAAATTTTACGCTTTCGAATAATTATATTTAGTTATAATTTTATACTATTTAAATATAAAAGAAATTGCAATTATCTCAACTGCTTCCTTAACTGGGCCATTTACCTTATCCGCGTTGTTTTCCACAACATACCCACCATACACATGTATCGTTGATATTTTACTGGGCATGATCAAGTATTGAGCGTTGTTGAAAGTCGCAAACTCTGTCAAAAAAAAAAAAGGAAAAACGGTATATTAGAGCTCACCTGCAACAGTTAGGGTAGCGTTTCGACTTGGAACGAAACCAGCTTGATTTCTTGCGACACACCAGTAAACCCCGCCATCTTGCTCCTTTTTCCCGTGCATTACTCTTAAGAAGAAGAGAGACCCCGTAGGAAGGAGCACGCGATGGGACTTGGCATCTCCCGGTGATGTTTGAACCAGTTCACCGTCCTTGTACCACTCGATCACAGGTTGAGGTTTTCCTTCCGCCTTGCAATTCAACGTTACAGGCTCATTCTTCGCCACAATTATATCCGAAGGATGTTCCGTTATGCGCGGTGATCTCAATTGCCCTGAAACAGCAATTCCAAGTGCTTCGTATAGAATACGATCAAGGTGATGGGGGAAAAAAATTTAACGACTGGACTACACATGTGTAGCTCTCACCGTACGTTACCATACATTACGTCCATGTTGTACAATTTTATCTTTATATACGCGTTAGGATTTTCTATGCGATTCTTACGCTTCGGATACATATATCATATACAATCGACTATCACGAGTACCGTGCGATAATTTTCATAGGTACCTACTGTGTATATTTCTATTTAGAAATGTACTATGCGGGGCGCAAAAATTATTAACATTTCCGCCTGACAATCGCTAGTGCGAAACCGCTCCAAGATGGAATAACTACGGTTCCTTTACTCGGAGAAGGGTATTTCAACTATCTCAACATGACTATAGGGATTCCGGAATATTCTCGGAACGTATAGGTACATATAGGTATGGCCGATAGAGATAGACCACGAATAGTCTGCGATCGCTTTACGTAGTCTGCAAATCTTGCTCGAACGCAAGCAAACGGACTTGAGAAATACATAGTACGTATCTTGTAGGAATGTTTACTTAAAACCAGGAAATGTCGGTGGGCGGTTTACCGATCAACAGCAGACCGACGATTCATCACTGCTTGAACCAGAAACGTCTGTCTTTAATCCTGTTTCCAATGCAAAACAAGACAGTAGATACCTGCACAATTATGTATGTACCTATTATGCATGTAGGCATTATGTACCTATTATGTATGTAGGCACATAAGGCGTTTTCAATGTCTCAACATTTTAGGTACAAGGTAGAAGACATTTCAACAAAATTTTATCGAAATCCAGTAGGCCGATGGAAACGACTTTATCTCGGCAGATGTGCACCGTAACTGATCGGATATTCTACTTGTGTGTGTATTTTACGAATGACCAGTTACCGACAGGTACGTCTCTGTACACGCATTGGTAGATACATGTGTGAAGTAGTTGCAGTCTACACTCGGCTCAAACGATTGTGGTTGGCCTTTTTTCGTCGCTAACATTCTACTGTATTTCATGAGCATGGTTTAGGGCACTTCAAAGTCACTGATTCTCGTCTAGAACACTTCTATTTCGTGAGGAAACATCACTGTGACCTTAGAGCATGGAGGTCTCATTGAAAGCTTGAAACTGTTGCCAACATGGTGCGAGAGAGAAAAACATGTGCGAGCGAGAGAAGTATAGAGGAACAATCGACCGTAATGCGCATGCGCCGATATCGTGCGAGAGAGAAAGACATGTGCGAACTGGTGCGAGCGAGAGAAGTATAGATATCGGCGCATGCGCATTACAGTCGATTTTTCCTCTATATTTCTCTCTCTCGCACCAAATCGTACATGTCTTTTCCTCTCGCGTGATGTTGGCGACAGTTTCGAGGCAGTCAATCTTAAGGTGCGTTTAGATCAAACGAACGAATGCTCGTTCGCCCCACATTTCGACAAAACTCGTGCTCATTTAGTGTAAACGGCAATCTTCACTTGCAACTTTTCATTACGTGAATTTTGTCGAAGTGGGGAGCGAACGAACATTCGTTCGTTTGGTGTAAACGCTCCTTTAGGCAATGAAACCATCCATGTATATATGCTCTAAGGCTGTCACGCCATCTAATATGAGACACGTTCACGTGGTCCTCTTCACAAAATTTAATTTACATTCCTTAGGTTATGTTTACTTTCCTGTTGTTGACATGAAATAAAGGATAGTATATTTCGAAATAAATGCATATTTTTTTGCCCTACACATTTCCACTAACAATGAGCGTCTTACATTTTAATCTATAAAGACTGCTACAAATAAAATACAAGAAGACATTCATCCCAGTATTCAGGATTCCTAACCCCGTACTATCCCTACGAATACATAACATTCGTTACCATTCTTTTCATTATAAATTCGTTGATTTATTTACTTTGCACATTACAAGTTTATTGTTTGCGATTCATCGATTTCATTTTCATTTCAAACAAGGTCGCCAATATACGTATGTATGAACGAGATATGGTGCTTCTACGGAAATTAGATGAGTGATACCTATTAGCGGGAAGCATAAAATTATTAACAAATACTTGGCATGGTCAGGCAAGGTCAAGGTGTCGATGAATAAGAATTATTTAAAAACGCAAAAAAATGAAAGTGTACTCATATTGTCAGAGTTTTAAATTGACAAATTATGTGAAAGCTTGTGACTTCTCAAGTATTTGACTTCCAGGCCGCGGACATCTTTTTTTGTCTTTTATTGTGTTACATAGTGTCGCCTTTACACGCTGCGGGAAAGCACCTTTATGTACTTGCAGCTCATTTTGCTTTCACATCTTTTTTACTATGTAATTATTATTATCTTCTATTTTTGTTTTTTTTTTATTTCATGTACTTGGCGTAATATTTTTACTTCTTTGAAGTTTTTATGGTGTCATCTTTTCTCTAACATTAAAGTATGATACTATGCTTCGATTTCGAAAGTAGATGTACAATTTCGGTTTGGCTGGATGTAATTATTCTTCTATTCGGGAAAATCATTTTACTTGATGGCTAATGTAATGGCTCTCTCCTCCTCTAAATATCTTTCACGGTATGTATTTTGTTCGCACAAAACTATGCATACAACACGACGATACACATACGTACATACACGCGCAAGCACGAATACACACAGACACATACAACATCCGTACATTTTCCTTTTGTGCTCTCGGCTCAGCAGTCGGAAACAATAGACATTGTGGCTAAATTAAAATCGCCTCCGGAGTTTTCATATTTTGCCGTTGAACAGAGTCGGGAACGAACAAACGTGCGCGCAGTTCTTGCGCTCAGTAGGCCCGAGGCATCTCGTTTCATTTCAGTTCTAACCTCCCGCGAATCAAGCCATCCCAGCAACCTGCCTTGCCAACTCGCTGTCACTCTCGTTCCTTTTATATCCCATCATATCTACCTTCTCTCCGCTTCTTCCCTCCTCATTCCACTCTATCACTCTGTCTTGCATTTCGGCCCTCGCCTTTCTCCATTCTTGTATTTTCTTCTGTTTAATTGGGTTGCATGTACTTGTGTGTGTGCATGTATACGGAGCATGGGGTACTCTACTTTAGTTTAGTTTCGGCAGGATATAAGGTAAAAGTACCAATAACTGGACACGTCCCAATACCTGGACACCAATGACATTTATATTTTTACTAAGCTTCATAGAAAGTTTAGAACAATATTGTTGGGAATATATATTATGTTGCAACTTGATCTCTTATATAAAAATTTAAGAAAGCCCCAGATGTAAAGTTTAATATATAAAACAGTCTTTAAATACCGGAGGTGCATGCACTTGAATTCTGCGTAGATTTCTTAAGTAATTCTTAAGAAAAATACAGTTAGTTGTTAAGGTGATAATAATCGTTATATAACGTTTTTCTGAGAAAAAAAACGTATGTACAGAATCTTAAGAAGTTTCTTGTTACATACAAAACAAAACATTGATTGGTTAATGTTGATTTTAATTAAAAATATACGTGTTCATATACCGGTACATAATAATCTTGTCCTCTGCACGCTGTCCCAATAACTGACCAGCCGTCCAGTTGGTCGGCCTGTCAGAATTTTGAACGCTTAGGTGAAGTCTCAATACCTGACCGCATTGTCGAACCGGTGAAGTGTCTGTGTTTTCTCAAATTTTTGTATATCAAAAGTGTAGGGACAAGTATACTCTACATAAATTAACAGTTTTTTATTTTCAAGTCATATTTTTAGTCAATTGCATGTTACATTTTCAACATAACCTAAAATTGAAAAATGAAAAATTCGCGCGCAATCCATTCAGACAAACACTAGTGGCGCCCTCTGCGCCGAGCATTGCGTTATCTTCCCCATTGGCCAGGTATTGGGACACCAAGAATGGGACGCTGGGACAAATCAGAATTCTATTGTCCATGTACACATACAGTGGTGGACGAAAGAAAGTTTGCAACTTTTAAAATCGCATAACTTTTATAAAATTAATCCAAACGAGTTGAGTTTTTTTGAGAAGCTACAAGGTTTAGTTTGCTAAGTGACGCCTTTCGTCGTTTTGAAAAAAATGCACTTGGTCGGAATAACGTATAAAAATAGTAAATGCCATTTTTTAAACTTTTTTTTGTGAGCCTGTAATGAAAATTCAAAAAACCCGTTTGTAGATTGCAGTAAGTTGTATACATGCCTAAAATTTCATCAAAATCGGTTAACGTTGCTCTGAGCTATAAGCGCTTAAAGGTCGCAGAAAAGGTAAAAAATCGCTGATTTCCGGGAATTTTGTGATTTTCAACCTTATTCTGCGACCTTTAAGCGTTTATAGCAACGTAAACTGATTTTTATGAAATTTTCAGCATGTATGCAACTTACTTCAATCTACAAACGGGTTTTTTGAATTTTCATTACAGGCTCACAAAAAAAAGTTTGAAAAATGACATTTACTATTTTTGTTTGCGATTCCGACCAAGTGCATTTTTTTTTTGAAAACGACGAGACACGGCACTTAGCAAACTAATCATAGTAGCTTCTCAAAAAAACTCAAGACGTTTGGACCAATTTTAAAGAAGTTTAAAGTTTCTTTCGTCCTCCACTGTAACTACTTGTGTTTTTACTCAATTTAATTAAAATAACGCACTGAAAACGAGTTTTTACTAGCTCATTTGATAGAAAGAAGTAAGATTTATCTGAATATTGACAGTTTTGTTAAAAAGGGCATTTATTTTTAGTCCATTTTTAAGATATACAACTTTGATATCCTTAAGTGTCCAGTTATTGGTACTTTTGCCTTACATAGGTACCTACACACACACAAGTGATGACTACTTGCACCGATCATTCAACCGAATCCAATGAGAAAATTCATCACCCATATTTACACGTATGAGTAAATGAGAAGAAAACTCGTTTTTTAAATGTAATTTAATCGTTGTAAATCCAAGGTGATTCAAACTAATCGAGCAATATCGACGTTTACCTACCATCTATAATATCAAAACTGGTAATAACCAGATTTGCCCGGATGATACAAATGCCGTTGATATTATCCAGAAAGATCTAATAAAAAACGAGTTGATTATAAGCAGATTCGATAGGATGATATGTAGGTACCTACGTTCCCAAGCGTAACAAGTCAATTCCACAAATCATACATAGGTACTTACATATATTTTGTTTATCGCCCTTGAGTTTACTCGGCCAACAATTCTTCATACTTTTCCATTGAAATTTAAAAGACAGACAGACAGACAGACATCATTAACAGCGGAAACAGTGAACAGGACTTGAGACCAATATGTTGTATATAAAGATTAAAGCTCAGAGCACTCGAATGCCCGATGACTTGGCATACGGCTTCGCCACTGCAACGCGAGTATTGATTTGCCGCTGTTGCTTCGGCCCTGTTAGTTCCGCTGGATTCGCTGCCCTTGGCGCTTCTACGAGCTTTGCTGGACCTTACCGTTTTCTCCTCTTATCGCTCCCTCTTCTTTTATCTGTTTAAATCGCTTATCGGTTTCTCACTCCGACTAACCAACCTTCCTTCCCTCTCCTTCTTCTTCCTGCTCCTCCTTCTTCTTCTTCTGTTCTTCAATTGCCTCCCTTTCTCTTCTCATTCCAGGATCATTTTCACCAACCTGACTCATTTCTCCTTTGTTTGGATTTTTCGTTTCACCAAACAGTTGATACCCGCAGTGTCGTTGTCTATACCAGAGATGAGCAAAAAATTATTTGAAATAAAAATTTGTGTACGAAATTTTTATTTCAAATAATTTTTTGCCCATCTCTGGTCTATACCGAGTAGGTAACCGACGGTTTTTAAACGATTTTATTCAGCTTCGATCCTCTCTTTGTTTCTTGTATGTTTGTTTAACATGTATATGTATGCTTCAAATCTGGCAAGTCAAATTTAATCCACTTCCAACTATCCATTTGTCTCGAAACTTTGCAGGCGTGCGTAGTTTGGTGGAGAATACAATATTTTTAAAAAAAAATTAACCCCGAGGAGGGGAAAAAATTACAATGTCATCAATAAATATAACCCATAACGGCATAACCACAAATCCAAACGACTTGAAAAATCAGCCACTCGCGGTTCTTTACGAAAACGACAAAAAGCCGGTGCGTTCGGGACGCTACTTACAATTAGTCGCATCGCGATTTCCGAAAATACAGAATTTATCGAGAAATGATCCGTCACGTATGTGCAAATAGTAAAACTAACATTTTGCAGGCGTTCGTAGTATATCGCCATCGAAATTTTAGTACAAGAAAATAATTATTTTTTATACGAATTATTTTATAAGAATTACCTTTTTAATGACTTTAGCAATATAGCGTTTAAGCAAGCTGTTAAAGTGTATACAGCAATAAAATATATTTGTAAAAACGTCTGAGCTGTGAAATGTAAATCCATGAACACTAAAAACTAGAAAATAAAAAAATGTATAAACAAAATTCTTTTCTTGTACTACAATTTTGATGGTGTTAATATCAGTTTAAGGTAGTTTCTGAACAGTGGCGGATTTAAGAAAAAAGGCCCGGATGGCAAACGTTCTGAGGGGCCCATTTTGGGGGGAAAATGAAAAAGAGATAGTTTACTAAAAACCGGCTAATTATAGTAATACAGAAAGAAAAAAATATAGTGTTTGGTTAAAATCATTTTTTTTTTAAAGATAGGGCCCCAGGCGGGCCTTCTGAACAGGGCCCCATTTTTCGAGAAAATGACGAGGTAGTTTACTAAAAACGGGCCAAGTGTTTTAGTACAGAAAAAAATATAGTGTTTGGTTAAAATCATAATTCTTTTTAAAGATCGGGCCCTAGGGGGGCTTCTGGGTAGAGGCCCATTTCTTCGGGAAAATGAGGAGGTAGTTTACTAAAAACGGGCCAAGTGTAGTAGTACGAAAAAAATACGTAATCCTAATTTTTTTTTTGGTGATGGGGCCCGGCGGGGGCCTTCTGTGCAGGGGCCTAGGCGGCAACTGCTCATCAGACACCTTGTTAAATCCGCCACTGTTCCTGAATAATCTACTAAATTCAAGAATTCTTTCAAATTTCGTTCAAAACTAATTTCGAATACAAGAAACCCTTGTACGAAGTTTAAAATCAATTTACCACATAGTTATCGAGGAATTGTTAATTAAAGTTGATGTATTTTAACACAGTGGCATATGGCAGTGTCGAAAAAAGAGGATTATATATAGTTTCAGTTTTTCTTCTGAAACAGGAAAGCTAAATGTGTACCAAAATTGGCACAAAAGTACATCGAAATGTCACGAGATCAATACATTAATTTCTGCGAAACTGACCACATGGTTTCTTCGTAAATGCCCATAAAAAAAGGTTTACATGCAAATTTTTTAGAAATTACGTAGAGCAGTCAACGTGGCAACGTCGCACAATTGATATGTTTAGACATTTAAATAGCGAACAACGATTCAAATTCATATGAACTTTCTTTTCTGACATTTTGATTATAAAAGACGCTCCGAATGAATGCGACGTTGCCAGATCTGCTGCTCCAATTCACTACGCTAACCAATTTAATATTCTATTTTCGTATTGCAATTATTTTTATTAACATTGAACTTTTTAAAATATATATACATGATGTTAAAAATTATTATTATTATTTCTATAGTATCATTTATATTTCTCGTTTTTTACCCTACTCTAATTTGACTAACCTAGTTGGTTAGGAACTACCTTAAATAATTCACTTTAAATAAAATCGTGGGGCACCATGTGCAATCTGAGGTTGAAGTATTAAGGTGATTGATATCCATTATGAAATATCGTACCCCACGATTTTGTTTAAAGTGAATTATTTAAACTGATATTAACACCATCAAAATTGTAGTACAAGAAAAGAATTATTTTTTAGTTTTTAGTGCATTTAAATTTAGTTTTTAGTGTATTTTTAATAAAATCGGTTTTGTATGTCAATGAACTGCTATCGCGACCTGCACAGGTGACATTTCAAGGATCCAATGATGGGGAGTAATTACAGTTTTGAATAAAGATAATAATACGATTCGAAAAAATTAAATCAGTTGGCAAGTTTTACAGAAATTAAAGAAATATCCTAGTGTCACTAATCACTAAAGATGTGTGTACGACCGTTTGAAATCATTTGAAATGACAAAGCGTAGAATATGAAAATCAAAAGGGGTACATATGTGCTCGTTCCAAGAGTTTCAGCAACTAGACGACAGAGATGGGCAAAAAATTATTTGAAATCAAAATTTGTATACGAAATTTTGTTTTCAAATAATTTTTTGCCCATCTCTGCTAGACGAAAAGGCGGAGAAATTAGAGGTTAATGGGAAAATTCGGGGAAAAGAGAATACAGTTTCAGTATCACATACTTGCGTTGTAGGTACCTATGCATACAGTGCGAACTATCAAACTCTACTACAATCTTCTGGCGCGACTCCAAAAGCATACCACCGCGAAACCGTCGCGAGGCTAGCTCCCGAAAATTGACGGCTTTACCTTTAATATTTTATAAATTAATAGTAAAATTGATCCGAGCTTAATCTACCTCTAAAATTAAAGCGACACTTAGTATTAAACCCAGTCACCAATTCTGATTCCCCCTCCACTAGATCAATAGGTGTCCGATTTAACTTTGTCCAATTAATAACCTAGTTAAAAATATTAAATAAATTGGAATTAAAATTAAAATGAATTTAATATAATATTGAAATTTATATAAATCCACTAATGAATTACCTTCAATTAATAAAATTACAGAAAATATTGTTAAAAATAATCTTACTTCGTAAGAAACTGATTGTGAAATTGATCGAATAGCTCCTAATATTGAATAATTAGAATTTGAAGCTCATCGCCCATTCATTACAGGGTACACTCCCATTTTCAAAACTCTCAATAGATATAAGACTCAAATTCAGATATAAATTAACCCTCGTACAACAAATGCAGGGTCATTTTGATCCAACTCTGACAAAGTCTATCATGATGTTATATTTGTGTTGGCAATGGCAAAATATAGTATAAGATGCCTAAATTACAGTATCATTACTTGTAAAAATCATACAGGAGATATATCTATTTTATGTATCAAATGTACATAAATAATGTTTTTTTATGTATTTCATTATTAATAAATTTTAGTTAATTTTCGAAATTTGAATGATTAAATTCATTTTATATTCAATTTTTTCGTGCAACCCGTGTACCCAGTGGTGGATTTAACAGGGCGGCCGATGAGCAGTTGCCACCTGGGCCCCTGCTCTGAAGGCCCTACTAGGGCCCCATCCTTAAAAAAAATTATGATTTTATCCAAACTATATTTTCATTCTGTATCATTACACCGAGCCTGTTTTCAGTAAACTAACCTTTTCATTTCTTGAAAAATGGGCCCCTGCTCAGAAGGCCCCCCTAGGACCCCGTCGTCAAAAATAAATTATGATTTTATCCAAACACTTCTTTCCTATACTTTTCAGTACATTTATCCCTTTTTAACAAACTACCTCTTCATTTTCCCGAAAAATGGGCCCCTCAACGTTTGCCACCTGGGCCTTTTTTCTTAAATCCGCCACTGCGTCAAACTGACCCTGCATTCGTCTCACGCGACCATATCCACCATTCGTCTTCCGAGGGTTAATCAAACCGTTATTGATAATAATAAAATCAACACAACTCTAAAATAATATACGTAGTAAATAAACGCGAGAGCCTCCGACGCGTTGATTTCCGACACCCGTCGCGAATAATGGTATAAAATTTTCCCATACATCTACTTATTGTAAGTACTATCGCTGTCCCTTGTCAGTATCTAAACATTCTATTACAAAATAGCTACTTTTCCTGTCTAACCGTTTTTATTTTTCCGTTTTTTTTTTAAATTTATTTTTCCTCCATTCTTCGACTTTTTACGATTCTTACGGTCACGAAAACAAGTTTGTTCTAATTTTTTTGTCACAGGTTGAGCACATGGGTAGAATGTATGCACATGCCTAAATACATTTGTGCAGCATAGGTTGCAATTATTTTGTTGCTTTCGCATGTATGTCAAAGATTTCCTTCAGCAAAGTGCACGTGTTACGCACCTATGCGAGATAGACGAGTGATCCGGTGGAGGGGCGAGGGGCGAGGGGCGAGGGGATACGGAGAAAGGAACAGTTTCATTACTTTCTATCCCTAAGAAGGATATTTCTGTAAGAGGGGAAGGTAGAAGACGAAACGGGAATAACCATTGAATTCCTTGAGACGTGGGGGAAACCTAAGGCGCACAGAACCCTCGTCGTAGAGGGTTCGGTCGACACACCCTACTCGAGTTCTTTCCGAGCAGGGCTGTCCAATGTTGTAGGAAAAATAGCAAGCTTTCGAGGAAAAGTTGATGGTAATTCGGCACGAATCCATGATACATTTCTACTTACGTTTCTATATCTACATATAGGTAAGTACCTCGATTAATCTTTTCCTTCTCCTTTCATTATTATTTTCATTTGTTTCGGTCTATACGTTTTCAACAGAAATAGTTGGCGGCATCCAACAAACAGAACCTTATTTCCCACTTTCTTGGCCTTGGAAGAAATTGTCTCACGAACCGAGGCTATCGATCCTCCTGTTTCTGCCCTGCGCGAGTGGCATGCCGTACACTAGCAGCGCGCCAAGTCGCCATGGTATGGTACATTCAACGCAGTGCCACGGTACATATGTACAACATTACACACTACTCACACCATACCATTGGAACGCGGCGTCATAGTTTCCTTCCCCATGTACATATACCGATAGAGATGGCATGCTTTTCTAAAAGATTTATTTTCACGAATGACACTGTCGCTTCGTGTCAACACAGACAACGTTATTCTATTAACTTGTAATTAGTTGACACTGTAATAGCTGGATACCCAGTGGCGTGGAGGTGTTGTTTTACAATCTTTAAAAATATAAGTTTTATTCGTGTATTAGTAAAAAACAGTTCCTCAACTCCACTGCTGGTCCATATCAAATTATTGAACTATTAAAGAAAATTAACAATACTCGCATCTTTCCTTTACCGCCTTTGTTCACTAATACTAATTACTCGATCGTAATACCGACATATTTCCGGTTAAAATACGAGCGAAGCCGCCGCTAACTCGATCACGTTTATCGCGGGTCAATTTCTAATCAACTGCGTTAAAAGTGAAACAAATACGCAAGAGCTCTTTGGTACGCATCGGAGCAGGCGCGTACATCCTATCGCCTATTAGACTGCTTGAATTTTCGCCACCAGTTTGCGTAGCGGAAATAAGAAAATGCCAATGTCGAGTTCAGTCTCAAAGAATATCTATGGCCCTGATCGTTTTGAAAAAATTATTTCTATACGTGAGACGTCTTGGAAAATTATTCGCTTCATCATTTAGCGCAACTTGAGGGGTAAAATAATTTCTTCAATTACACTGTCCAACACGATTTTTGGTCCGCAATATCCGCTGGGTGATTCTTGTACAGTTTTTCGCCCTGAACACGAATCCGCAAACAGAGTTGCTCTATCACCCTCAGTTTTTGAGAAAATCAATTTTGAAAAATTTTCAACTTTGAATATCTTTTGTGTCGAAACGGTAATAGTTATTCGGTTTCCCGTTGCGTCAAATTATTCTATAAACCCTCCAGAATACAACGATATAAGTTATTATTGCATTATAATCATTTAAATATGTTTAAACAACGATCAAATGGAAAATGACACCCAAAATGCACCCATTTTTAAAGATATCTTTCAATTTATTTCCAAAACTAAGGGTCTAGGAGAAAATCTGACCATTCCACGCGATGCAACAGACATTTTTCCCTCGGAAATCATCAACAAAAGTGGTATATCACGTTTTGTTTTCAATACAGAAGCGAAATCGTTTGGCAAAACGCGCGGCGCCGACAGTGGTAGTCAACGGCGGCGCGCGATCCACTGCCGCTCAGCGTAACACAATCGCTTAACGCGCCTGACTACCACTGTTGGCACCGCGCGTTTTGCCAAACTATTTCGCTTCTGTATTGAAAACAAAACGTGACTTACCACTTTTGTTGATGCTTTCCGACGGAAAAACGTCAGCTGCATCGCGTGGAATGGTTAGATTTTATCCTAGACCCTTAGTTTTGGAAATAAATTGAAAGATATCTTCAAAAATGGGTGCATTTTGGGTATCCTTTTCCCTTTGAACGTTGTTTCGACATATTCAAATCTTCATAATGCAATAAAAACTTATATCGTTGTATTCGGGAGGGTTCAAAGTATAATTTGACGCAAAAAGCAACCAAATAAGTATTATCGGTTCGGCACAAAAAATGTTCAAAGTTGAAAATTTGCAGTTTTTTTCATAACCGAGTTTCTCAAAAACTGAGGGTGATGGCGACAAACGGTTTGCGGATTCGTGTTCGGGGTGATATACTCTACAAGAATCACCCAGTGGATATTGCGGAACAGAAAAAAAGTTCCATTTTGTTGGACTGTGTTATTACGCACATTGCGTAAAAAGTTTCATTCGATACTTGAGTTTTTCTAAGCGGTGACTAAGGTAAATGTACCAATGCATGGCCACTGATGCGGATATTAATTATTATTAAGCTATGTATATCAATCAAGCACAATATATTGATTAATTTGTGTTATATAATCCTTAAACTTCATACCCTAAAAATGATTTTGATAAATATTATGTTTAAAACACTTGAAAAATTGTTTGAAATCTCACAGTAAAGACGTACGACGAATTTTGCTAGATTCTTCAGAATTTGCTAAGGAGAAAGCGATGTTTGTTAAGCAAATAATTATTGTAATATTGGGTTTCTTTATATGAACGAATAACTTATGGAATCCTAAGAGTATTTAAAGCACGTAATTAACGCGGTATTACGCATTTAAATTGTATTTTATGTAAAAAATACGTGGCTATATATCTGTTCACAATATTCGTGTCTGTCCCAATTATTAACCAAGCGTCCATGTATAGGGCAAGTCGGGATTTAGTATACTTAAAGACTTGTACCAGTGTATAACCAGGAGTATTTTTTGATAGTATAAAGTGTTTTCATTTGGTATAAGTTGAAATTAATAGATAAAGTGTAAATAAAATTATTGGTGTAATATTTAAAAAAGTAAGTACATACATTCATTCAATATTTTACGCGTTTTCTATTGTCTAGAGTACATTACCTAAAATTTTGAATTACGCTTTAAGTAATATATAATAGTATCGTTAATTACGTTGTAAAATAGAAAAATGAAGGAAGGACAAAGCAAAGTGAAGAGGAAAGTGTCCAAAAAAAATTATAATCAAGACGACGTTAATAATGCACTTGAACAAGTGAGAAATTGTATGAGTACACGTGAGGCAGCTATACAATACAAAGTACCAAGAAGTACTTTATATGCCAAGCATAAAAATATTATACCTGTACAAGGTCCGAAAGGTCCACCGACATATTTGACCACAGACGAAGAGAAAAAAGTCGTCGATTGGATTTTATATTGCAAAGACAGAGGCTTCCCAGTTACAAAATCACAATTACTGTGTTGCATACAAAAACTTGTTACTGAATTAGGGAGGAAAACACCTTTAAAAGATAATCAGCCAGGAAGGCATTGGTATGAAAGCTTTTACCGTAGGCAGAAACAAATAACAAGTGTCGCAAAATTTATCAGTTAGCAGAGCAAAAGTGACTGAAAGTGTTTTGAGAGAGTGGTATCAAGAAGTGGAGAGTTATCTATATGAAGTAAATTTAATGAATATACACCCATCTAGAGTTTATAATGAATATTATTACATTTTATAACATAAGGGTTTTGTGCATAAATGTCGGCTTCGCTAGAGTTTTTTGAAGTTATGTTTTAAGTCTCATAACGATCCCTTAATATTTACTGAAGTTATCGCAATTTTTGTTCAAAGAAATAATGATTTTGGACGATGGAAAATTTTTTGTTTATAATTTTTAGCTCGAATAGTAATGATTCGATAAACAAACTGTAAATAGAAAAAATGTGTGTCGTGACGATCTTTACAACCCTGTATTTTTTAAAATACAGTTTAACAACTTTTAAGTTTCCAATATTTCTTAGCGTTTGGACAATAATTTTTCCCATTTTCGAGCGCTAGTCCCCTTATTGCATCCGAGCCTTCAATTATAGGTAAGCATGTTTATATCATAGAAAATTTCAAAGTACACAAAGAAATAAGAGCAAACAGAAATTAATGTTTTATCCATGTTTTTAACAGAAAACGCAATTGATGAAAGCAAGTGCCAAATAATAGACTTAAGTATCAAAAAGACTAATTTTAATATAAGCTCAACAACAAATATGGTCAAAGATAACAGACAAATATTAGGAGACATATCAAATGAAAATGCAATAAAAACCAATATAATGTCACCGTTTGACAAAGTGCTAACTTGTCCAGATAATCTTTTGAATAAAGAACGGAAAAAAACAAAGGTTGTATCAACTGCCATAACATCAGACCAGTGGCAGCAACAAAAGTTCACACAAGAACAGAAGAAACAGGAGAAGCAAAGGGAAATTGCAGAAAAGAGAAAGAAACGAGAATTATAAAAAATTCAAAAAGAAAAAGAATAACGAATTAAGCAGGCTGCGATAGAAGAGAAGAGGAAAATTAACAACGAAATAAAAAAAGTTAATATCTAAAAAGAAAAATATTAGATAAAGTCTTACATTAGTATTAAGTTATAGTATTTATATAATTAAGAGAGATGATTTCGGCGCACTGGTTCGGTCTATTAAACAATTAAATAAAAGCTATTTTGCAATTTTAAGAATTTTTCTCAAATTCCAACGTTTCGGTCAGTGATTATGACCATTCTCAAGGAAAGTTAGACAAAAAGAAAAAAAAAAGAAACAGAAAAATCTCTCTTAATTAGAACAATTTTTACGGTCGAAATTCAATCTAAACTATTTATATACTATATATGTAATTATTATTATTATATATATATATGTTATATGTACCTAGTTAATTATATATATATATTTAAATATATATTAAAACAAAATTTTCTTATACAAACAGTTTTCAAGCCATTTATTCTCCCACCTAACCTATTAATCTGTTAACGATTCATTAACCTCTCCAGTTTTTTTTATATAGTACGACCTTTTTCTTATTTTGTTAATTACCTTTAGATTAAATAACAATTCTTTTGGTATTACAATTATTTCTGACGGGTTATAAAAGTTATGGCTATGTACTGGGACAGTGAAATTTAGACACTGAGCCAATCGCCCTTTTACTGGTCATGTATTGAATTTTTTTTTTATATGCCAGAAATATAAACATGAATGCATGACAATTTTTTTTAAATAAAGGAAGTTCCAATCTCTCTATTAAATACAAAAAAGCTTAGGATAGCATTAGTTTTTTACGTGATATTGGCAATATATTCTTCTGGTGGCCTTAGCTGGCCAGTGATTGGTACATTTACCTTAGGTAGGTACACGTGCAAACGTTCCGGCGTGTGCATAGTATCATGCATACACATGCCTATGTAGAGACACGTATCTACATATGTATATTCTGCAGGTTTTATACGTAGACTCGCTTCGGCGCGCACAACGTCGTGCACATAACCTAATAGTTTCGTTTAACGTCGGTTAAACTCGGCCATCTTCGCAAGACTTTCCATCCACGTAAATAGACCACCAACCAACGTCTATCGCAAGTATGTACATACAAACAATCTGCCCACATATACTTACATGTATACAAGCAGGCCCGGATTAAGATTTTTGGGGCCCGGGGCTATCAAACCTTCAAAGGCCCCCCGTGGTTGAACGGGGGGGGGGGGGGGGGGGTATTGTACAATTAACTTTTAGTTAACATGTTTTATCTTATCTTTAATTTTGCAAATTCTTGTATCAAGTTTTCACAATCGATAGATCTTAATAATTCAGATTCAGTCGTCAAACGTGCTAAGGATGATAACCGAACATCTAACATCGTTGCTGTATACATATTCTTCATTCTCTTTAGTAAAGAAAATGATCTTTCCGCCTCACAATTTGCGATTGGTGTAGTTACAAATAATCTATGTATATGCAATGTATATGTTCGGAAAAATATCAATCATTTGTCGATCGACGAAAATATTGGAAGTTGTGGGACTCAGACCATATATTTGATTAGGGTGTGTCAATTTTGTGGGCAAATCTAAAATTGTTGAAAATTTTAAACTGACTAGTGACAAAGTAATGCTGGTTTTAATCCTGAATCTGAAACCATTTTCAGAAATTAATTTGCGTGAGGTTTAGCTACTTCAAATCACAGTTGAAAATAGGGGAAATTAAATAAGATTTAACTACAAATTACATATTCATATACTGATTAAAGTGAGTTTTACTTACATAAAAGTATGAAAATGAAAATAAAAATATGTGGAAATTAGTATTTATTACATTCACATGAAAATGTATGGAAATGTGTATTTATTAATAAATGAAAATATATGTAATTTTAGCAACAGATCTAGCCATATGTCATATATGTTGTAAATTTAATGCTATTTAACAAAGTCCACCAAAGAAGCGATATCTTGTTTGCTTCTGCTGCGGTTCATAAGCTCAATTATTAATTTTTTTTCTGTAATAATAATTTTAGTAATTTTCGTATTTTTCTATAATTTCAAATGAAATTCCAACTAGCTGAATAATGTATTACAAAAAATTTAAAGGTACTGATTAATTTTAAACCTGAAATTGTACCGTTTGCCCACTAATAGTTTTTAAAATTAAAACATTGAAAAAATTGGCACACCCTAATATTTTATACAACATTCCCAATGAAGGCAGAGTGAGCTAATCGCTTAGAACGGGGCCCCGCGGGAAAGTGGGGAAAGCCCCCCCCTTTAATCCGGGCCTGTATACATGCGTGTCTTTTTACGTGTACCAGAGAAAAACAATCATTCCGATTTTTCTTTCTAAATGAATCGACTGTACCAGTCTTCAACACGATCTGGAGCCGCATGCAACACACACCGATAAGGCAGTGCTCTGGTCTATTTCATTCCGCATCACTGCCTTTCGTATGATTAAATTTCGCTAAACGCATTTTTAGCATTCCTTTATTTAGCCCAGTGTCAAATGCTTGCCACCAACCCGACTCTTCTAATGCACGCCCTTAGGTACCTATAGGCGTGCGGCACGCGTGTTTCTCTTGAAATCTTGTTCCACGTCATGGAACGCAACACGTCTTGTCAGCTTACTCGAAGATTAACGCGTTTCTCGTAGCTGATGTGTCACGGGATAGTGAAAAACTCACTAGAAACTCATAATACCTAAATTAAATTCATACGGAAACGACGAATCCGATCATTTCGGGTAAACAATTTTTTCCTACACGAATATCGATTTTCGTCGGCTTCGCTGGTATTTCGTCAGATAAAATGCGCAATCTTGCTCGGATCAATGCTCGGTGGTTTCGTAGAAAATAGCACACGTACACCACGTAAGTATGCCTATATCGTATTGTATCCGAATCGGTAGGATTATACCAAACACAATGGCTCGCGTTCCCTTTGGGTATCACAATACAATCCTACTGTACGTAACGGCTTTCCCTTCTCCCTTCTCCCATCTTTAGTTCCTTGCTTCTGGACGAGCGAAGGAACATGATACCGATCGATTGCAGAGTCAAGCGATTCGATCAATTCTTTCCCTCCTTAAACTCGTCAGTTTCGACGACGGTACCGTATACCTACATAGGTACATAGTATGTATCTCGGAAGCGATGTCTCTTATCCATACAAGTATGTGTGTACTAGGGTAAAATTTTCCACGCGGCATCCCCCAGAATAGTTTTAAATAATTGTTGCAACGAGTAATTTCAAATGTAACCGCGCCGGATATGCTTGCAATGTTCTGGAACAATCAGCCGTACACGATTATACCTATATCCGTTTAGCCGGTATGTGAGTGATTCATTCCTGTTCCACGAGTCGAGGAGTATAGCACGAGTGTGAGAAAGTATAAAATTAATATTGCGTACCAGAGAAGAAAGATTACATTATTTACAATAATAAAGTGCAACATTGTCAATTTCATTTTTCAACAAATACGTGGTCAAGTTATTAACCTACAAAGAGCTGTGCTCAACAATAATAAAAAAAGGCCGGGTAAAATTTGTGCCCGATCGGATAACGGGAACAGGGGTGCCCCGCCCCAGTGGGCCCTTGAACATTTGGCTGTACTTCCGAAAGGGACCGGTGGCCGATCGAGATGAAACTTGGTGAGTATTACCAGGGGTGTGGACAGACTCCAAATGTAAAATTTTAGCTTCGGCAATTAATGCGTTTAAAAGATACAGAGGTAATTGTGCATTAAAAGGGTACACCTTACCGATTTTTTTCAATCACTTTACCACGGTCCCCCCTTTTAACAATATTTCTGTTGACTTATACCGACACAACGCATTCCACTTTCCAACTTGTCCCGGGTATTAGTATTGGTTGGGGCTAGATTTGTGCGGGGGGCGCGTAAAGCGTGGTAGCGAACCGATGTGAGTTTGGCGATGCTAAAAATGAGACTGTAGTTACAAAATTTCAAAAGTGGAAAATGGGGGACGGAAGGGCTTCCGGTTAGGGAGGCCTGCACCAACGTCCAAAAAAAATTTCCAAAAAAATTAACAATTTTTTATTAATATTTCGGAAACTAATAAATAAACAAACTTCATCTCGATCGGCCACCGGTCCCTTTCGGAAGTATATCCGAACATTTAAATGATTATAAAACAGCTCCCAAAGTCGATTTTACATAATATCCTCCAAGTTGTTGATATACATAAAAAAAATGTGTCAAAAAAAGTTGTAGATCCAGACAAGGAGCATCTTTTATGTTTCATTACTTTTTCTCGTGCGACAAACGCTTTTCGAAACAAAGTCACAATCACTGAAAAAAAAACTTTCCCCTCAAATTTTGAAAGTTGAATGCTTCTACAACATTTTTTATTTATGAAGACGAAATAAATTGTAATTTTTATTTTCAAAGACTATTGTTTAAACATTTAAGGGGGGGGGGGCATATACCGAGATGTATCAAAAATATGAAATTTGTTTCCCCCATATTTTCAGGGTTTGATATGTCATGAATGTTTCCTGAAAATTTGGGACGCCAATCCGCGAGAATATCAAAGTTATAGAAATTAAAACAAGCTTTACACAGATTTTCTTTAAATCGTTGAAACTATTTTGGCGGGTACCGCGAAGAAAATTCAAAAGTCGAAAATAAGAGCTACCCTGCCTACTTGGTATCTATGTATGTACATATTATATACGAAAACAAATCACTCATTTCATGCGCCTACGGAGACAAAGAGATGAATACACTTTCCCAACTCTGATTGAATCCCATGGGTAACGCGCTCATTTTATTTTCTTTATTTCGCACACACTTGCGTTTCTCGTGTAAGTGAAAGCAACGACAGATTAACCTGTGCGTATGAGAGCCTGAGAATCCAACTTTGTTCAATAACAAAACATGAATTTAGTAGAATTCATAGAAAAACTTCCATCGTTAACACAAACAATTACCGCGAATGAATTTGACCAACAACTTACTTGAGCCGATATTATTTCACTACATTCTGCATCCGTTTTCATATGGATGACAATGATAAACAACAGCAGCTTCTTTCACATTTCTGTTTAGAATTTCGATTTCTCGAACGAACAAATCTCGGCCGAGCGGCTCGTAGTTGACCCTAGTTCGTTCGATTACTGTTTATAACGTCTTAATCATCGAATTCAACTCGCGAACAAAAGGTTTACATATCGTTAAAGACCTTAATCATTCGTGTCAGTTTCTTCCCTCATTCGTTATCGCGTATCTGGTCGAACGGGCCGTCATAAACAGAAATAAGAAATACGTATCTCCAAGTACTTGACTCGTTCACAGTAAACTATTAACGTACATATAATACAGTAGGTATACGCGGTGTAGTAGTACATGATATTATGTATACCGAAACCGAGTATGGGAAGCGGTATGCATATGTATTCGGTTACGTAGATACATATATGCATTCGCAAATGGTAATGAATGTGTACATGAAAGTTGCGCGAATTAAACAAATACGTAGGTATGGAATAACGCCACGATCGCAAAGAAGAAATCACAGAAATATGTAGATATATAATTGTGAATATTCATGGCCTGGCGCCAGTTAACTGTAAAGAGAAAGAGAGAAAGAGATGAATTAAGGGAAAGAGCGGTCCGCTTACCATGCACCATAAGGGCGAAAACTGCTATCGCGATCAAGCTCCTTAGCCACTCGTTGCGCATTTTTCTTTCCGGTATCCAAAGATGCTGGGATGCCGTGAACGGTGAACGACGAACGAGATCCGTTTCGATTATTTTTTTTATTCGACGTTATCGCATACTGCCCATCTTGGCGGAAAATCGCAGGCAAAGCCCAAATACCGGATCGAGGAGAGCAGCAGGAAAGGTACACGAGATACGGACTCGATGCCGATGCCGAGGTTAAACCGGTAAGAGCGACCACTCGCGAGAGGATTCTCCTTTCGAGTTTGAAGCACAGAGTAGCTTTCCAGGCAAGAGGCGTATCTTTCGGGGTGACACTCGCGCGCGCCTCATTTCCATGCCATTACACGTTACCACAAAATACGCGTACGTACGTACGTACGAGGAACCCGCACCCACACCCACACCCACGTCATACCACCAATATCCACCCACGCGCACGCAGTATGCCCAATGCGTGCTTACGTGTACGTATAGAATGTATGCGCGCAAGTGTTGACGTATCTCACGTAAGTTCCTCCTCTCATATATCGCGCGAAGTGAGGTAGCATCAAACCGCCGGTCATCGGCACATTTTTATTACCACTATATTCTTATCCAACAAAATCGTCGCCCGGTCTCGTACGTTGAACTTTTGACATTGTCGACCCCACGCGCGCGCGCGCGCATGCACACGCAGAAGCGTATCACACGTATTAAAAATGGCTCGCACACGCGCGTACACAGCAGCGGGTGTGCAACACTCTCTCAGAAATGCACGCACGTACACACGACCGCCACCACCACCGCCACCGCCGCCGCCACCACCACCACCACCACCACCACCAACACCACCACCACCACCAACACCAGTACCACGTACGGTAAACACAACGGAACAGAGCTGTCACCAATAACAACGCATCGGGATGTCGTTCTTCTAGAACACTTTCAATCTCCTCCAGAATCGAACAACTACTACTCTAATTTCGACCGATCCAAGCTGTGCGTCCTCATTGCCATTACGAACGAATGACCACTGACCCGATGCGTTTCCAGTTAGATATCCATTCGTTCGGTGTTGATCTATTGCCTAAAGTCGCTATTGGAGCTATCGGTTTTGTTTCTCCGAAGAATGGCGTTTCTTCCGAAATCGATCGCTTCGTGACCGACTGTCAAGCTGCGCGTCGCTTCTCTGCTTCTCGAAGAAAATGTATTCCTCCTTATCACGGTATTTGCCATTTTTTTCTTCATGAACGCACTGATTATCGAATAAATGCAACGGCACTATACATGTGTGCAGCCGAATACGCACACGCACGGGAAAAAAAGAAATTAAATTTCCAGCGAAAGCTCTCGTTCAACGGCGAAGCGACCCAACCACCGCGACGATCGAGTCCCGACTGAGGGTGCAGCAATTCTTTGGGAACACCACGCGGCCCTTCGGTCGCGTTCGTGTATCCTCGTTCGTTCTCGGCTCTCGGTTCTCGGTCCTCGATTCCTCGACTCTCGATTCTCGATTGTGTCGCTTCTTGGGGATAGAGAGTTCTATCGCATCGCGGGTGCACGTCTAGTGGCTACTGCACACATTACCGCACACATGCGTGCCTCTACACTTTAAGAAATTAGCAAATTGAATACTGCTCGGGTGGCTCTTATTATCGACTTTTGAATTTTCTTCGCGGCACCCCCTCCCCCGAATAGTTCCACGTAATAAAAAAAAATCTGTGTAGATAATGCTTGAGCTCGATCGGGTAACGGGAAAATGGGCCCCTGGGCCCTTGAACATTTAAATAATTGTTTAACAGCTCGCAAAGGCGATTTTATATAATATGCTCCAAGTTATTGAGATGCGTGAAAAATATGTCAAACAAAAGTTGTAGATCCAGACAAGGAGTATCTTTTATGTTTTATTACTTTTTGTAGTGCGACAAACGTATTTCGAAAAAAGTCCGAAAAACTAAAAAAAATAAAAACTATTTTATTTTTCAAATTTTGAAAGTTTAAATCCTTCTCCAACACTTTTCATTTATGGAGGCGAGGAAAAAATTGTAATTTTTATTTTCGTGGAACTATTATCTAATCATTTAAGGCGGGGCATATATGGAGGTATGCTAAAAAGATAAAAAAAAGTTTTCCCATATTTGCAGTGTTTGATATGTCATGAATGTTTCCTAAAATTTAGGGACCGAAAGTTTCGCAAAAATTTCGGAGATATAGACATCAGAAGTGAGGTATTCAAATGCATATTTCTCGAAGTCATGATTTTCAAACGTGTCACCCACGATTACTCGAAAACTATTCAACCGATTTACTTCAAATTTTGCATGGCTATATGATACACTATTGCTCAGTTTTTTTACAGCGCGGATTTTTATTTGATTCGTATTTTCTTTTTTATCATCTAAAAAGTGCAAGATTTCATGTCGGATTCTTTTTTTTTAAATTTTGAAAATTTAAATGTATCTAGAACACTACTTATTTATGAAGACTAAAAGAAATGTATATTTTTTATTTTCTACCCTAAAGGTTAATGCTGTTATGTCTCTGTCATCAATGAGCATACTTCACTTCTAATGTCTATACCTTCGATATTTTCCAACTTCCAAATTTGAAAGATAAAAGTATTTTTATTTTAGTTAGTTTTTCGGACTTTTTTCGAAAACCGTTTGTCGCGCGAGAAAAAGTAATAGAACATAAAATATGCTCCTTGTCTGGATCTACAACTTTTGTTTGACATATTTTTTTTTTATGTATATCAACAGCTTGGAGGATATTATATAAAATCGACTTTGTGAGCTGTTTTATAATTATTTAAATGTTCAAGGGCCCCTAGGCCCCTTTTCCCGTTATCCGATCGGGCTCAAACTTTACACAAATTTGTTTTTTATTATTTGGGACTATTCTGGGGGGTACCGCGAAGAAAGTCTTGAAAAAAAATTCACCAGGTGTAAATAAGAGCCACGCTATTGAGTACCTATACGTACCTATTTGCGCAAGGTTGGTGCAATAAATTTTTGGGGTGTTGCTCCCATCCTTTCTGCTAGTGTCGGTTACTGTACTATTATCTGTGCTTCGAATTATCCTCATCGTTGTTGACAAACAGGTGTACTTGTACATACATGATGTATAGGTATGTACCCATGTATAGGTACTGTGCGAAACCGATTAAATATAGGTCATACATATGTATCTACACATGTACGTACATATTACGTCGTAAAACTATTCAACCACACTCCGTTATAACGCCTCTCTCCAATTTATATAGAGAATGCGTTTTCAACGCATTCGTATTGTTTGGTACAAGAAGATATCTGGTACATATTATACAAGAATACGTTCTTAAGAACATTAACCATTATCGATAGTACCTATCGTAATTGATATATGTAAACTGTGTTAGAAGGAAGGAAGGAAAGCAAAAGGAAAGGGGAACACAAAATCTTGGTTACGGAAGGTGTCGACGTTGGAGGGGACGTAGGTACTTACGAGCAAGTATCTATACAATTCGATAATATCAGGGATCGGCGGGCTCCAGCTACCGCTGATGGAGGGGGAAACAGCTACAGGAGCGGTGGTTACGGCTGCGTGAACTGCGCCTGCATCAGTCACGCAACATTACCACCGTTCCTGTAGGTGTTTCCCCCTCCATCAGCGGTAGCTGGAGCCCGCCGATCCCTGGATAATATTGATGTAGAAACGAGAGAAAGAGCGTATGTGTAATGAATAGGGTAAATCCGGGAGACGCGGTCGACCTAATATAAAATGGCTATTAAAACTAACATAGATATTACTTATTTTATCAGAACAAACCTATATGCTCAGAATTTTATGCTGATTCAGAAAAATTGGTCGATATTTGCTTTAAGACGATATTTACTGTAAATCGGGTTGAAAACTGAAGTCATCACATTTGACCACATCTCCCGAGGTGCCAGGAGAAATGGTTTTTGTCGTTGGCAGCAGGGCCGCCTTTACCAATGGGCAAGAAACGCTTAAGAATCAAATATGTTGAAATGCTTTTTTCTCATCAATTTTGAAGACAAAAATTTCGTTCGCGGGCATTGTTTTTGTTCGTGTTTGCCTTCGGTGGAGACCTGGAGTTGTGATGTACTGCCTTGCACCGATTGCGAAGAAATTGCATCCTTCGGGGCTAAGGCGCCAAAATTTTTTAGCCCAGGGCACTCAAATTTGTTAAGACGGCCCTGGTTGGCAGAGACCACTCACATAATTATTCATGGAAAATTAACAAAGGATAAAGCAAAATTATTTATGAGTGAATACAATTACCGATTCATTAATATTTAATTTATTTACGCTAAACAAGTAAAGAACACATCAAAGAAAAAGTGAACAACCTATTGGCGATTAGCAAGGCAAATGAATACAAATGTGAATAAATAAACTAAATAAACAACAATAATAATAAAATAATAAAAAATAAAAAATAAAATTAATAAAAAAAATCATAACTCGACCATCTCACCTTTCCGCAGCCAGAGATGGTTTTCTCGTTAGCTTTGAGAGGAAGAGTTAATATGGCCAAATACTTTGGCTGCATTGTCACTCACTATCTTATCATCTCAAACATTAAACGGAAATAAACTTAGAAGTATATTTTAAATACGATTCTGTACACCGTTGTTGGATAAAAGAGGTTAAATGTAACCTCAATTTACCTTTTATAACCTATAAATCTGGAAAAACACGGAAGCAAGCGAAATGACGCTATCCATTCAACGATTTGGCTTCTAGAGAAGTAATTGGTCTGCACTTTAATGCATTTTTACGTATAGACTCTGAAATATAGCGACTCGACCAACTCTCCGGCCCGAACTCCTATATCTATATGTAGTACAGCGAATAAAAGCAAGTTAAAAGTACATGTTTTGTATAGTCTGTGGATACCGGAAATGGACCGACTGGTCAACCAATCGTAAAGTTTTCTTTGTAAATAACCGGAAATTTGACAAAAGTACCTATATCGCGCGTAGAGCGTGTACGCACAATGTGATTACTTTCGCGCAGCTCGATTCGAATTCCATTCACAAGGAGGCATGGAAGGAGAAAATTAATTCGTAACCGAGCAACGCATAAACAAGCTGTAATCCTCGTCTTTGTTTGTACCTTTAAGCGCACCATCTTATTTGCGGGTTTTCGAAACTTTTCTCCCAAAGCGCACCATTTTTAAACGATTTTATTCACCTTCGAGCCTCTGTTTGTTTGTATGGTTCAAATCTGGCAACTCAAATTTAACCCACTTCCAACCATCCAATTGTCTTAAACTTTGCAGGCATGCGTAGTTTGTATGACAATACAATATTTATAAAAAAAAAATTAACCCCGAGTGGGTGAAAAAATTACCCAGTCATCAATAAATATAACCTATAACTACAAATCCAAACGACTTGAAATCACCCACTCGCGTTCTTTACGAAAACGACAAAAAGCCGTTGCGTTCGGGTCGCTAGTCACATCGCGATTTGAAATTGAATAAAAGATATTTCTAAAGAAGTCAGAGCTGTGAAATGTAATCCATAAACACTAAAAACTAGAAAATAAAAAATATATAAAAATTTTTTTTATGTTAAACGATTTTATTAAACATGCACTAAAAAATAATTCTTTTCTTGTACTGCAATTTCGATGGTGTTTTTTCACTTTAAATAAAATCGTGGAGTAGGATGTTTCTCATATTAGAATATGAATCAATTTAATACAGCATCAAGCGTCGAAATGAATTTGTTGTGAGATACCCTGCTCCACGATTTTATTTAAAGTGAAAAAACACCATCAAAATTGAAAAGATCATACAAGAAAAGAATTATTTTTTAGTTTTTAGTGCAGTTTTAATAAAATCGTTTAACATAAAATTTTTTTTTATACATTACAAAAATAATTTGTTTAACAAATCGGTACGTGCAACAGAAACTACACTCATATAGTTTATAAAAAAAAATTAAATTTGATTTTGAAGTTTCTGTTCCATAGTTACACATTTGACTAGCGCGCGTGAGGGGTCTAGAATCTAGAAGATCAATTAATATATTAATATTTATGCATGTTTTTCTAGTCATGGTTTTTTTATATTCTCTTAAAACATCGTACTAAAGGTAGGTAATAACAATTTTATATACAAACTATAAATTATTCCTGAATTTTTTTTTTTAAAATGGCTTACTTTTCCGGCCGTCACAGTGGTATTCCCTCTTGAGCGTTGCGCATCAGCATCTCTAATCCATTATCGATGCCGAAAGATTGTTCGCTGTGTAAGAAGTAAGTTAGGAGATCTACGAATATACAACGGCGTGGTCTGTTGAAAAACGAGCCGATGATTTCGTGAACGTTCATATCGGGCCGTTTGCATAGCACGTTCCTGTAAAAAAATAACATTCTAAATTTACGCTATAATACTTGCAGTACTATCGAGTAAAGGGATTCGATCGCAGTAAGCAGGAAGCAGACGTTTCATTGCAGTGTATGTATAGTAGGAGGTATATTGTACCTGTACAGTGTACACTACAAAGCACGAAGAAGGGAAAGACAAAAGGGTGTGGGGAGAAAGAGTGGAGGGCCGAGAAGGAGGAGAAAGTAAGGATAAAAAGAATAGCTTACTTGAGCAAAACTGAGATCAATGCTCTGATTTCTGGATGCATTCTAAAATAAATTTCATTCGCGTCTCGGTCGATATCTTTTCTTACGTTTAGGTTTCCTTTTTGGTATTCATTTAAAGACCCGATGTCATAATTTCGCGTACCACGCGCCGGATCCCTCGGATGGAAGGCATGAGGAATGACTGGAAATCGGTCCATGGAAGCGTATCCGCTTTTGAATGGAAAATATGTACGCAGGTTTAGTACAAACTCTCTCAACGATCCATCAACCAGTTGATATGAACTGGACATTCACAATCACTCGGAAACGTGGAAATGCATAGCAGAAATTTGGTTATTTTTTTCCTATTAGGTATACATGTTTTACTAGTCGCTAAGCAACTAGTGAAACGACATCGTCATTCGTATTTCCGAGATATGTATGTATACTTGTCCCGAAATACTCGGATACGTTGATAAAGGAAAAAATACATAAAAAAAAAAATTATGTTAAACGATTTTATTAAAAATGCACTAAAAACTAAATTAAAATGCCCTAAAAACTAAGAAATAATTATTTTCTTGTACTACAATTTTGATAGTGTTAATATCAGTTTAAATATTTTACTTTAAATAAAATCGTGGGGCACCATGTCGAACCAGAAGTTGAATTATCAAACTGATTCATATCCTCCCAGGTAGCACAAAGACTGATTTTCACAAAACAGTACGTCTTTAAAACGTCCAGAAATAGGCGTTTTTGGGACGTTCGACGGTACTGGTTCGATTTAATAAAAATTTAAGGAAGTAAATGGTTTTCAAAATAAGATCAAACTCGATAACAATTTATTTCATTTATTTAATTCAGAAATAATGCAGAATATATGCACTTACAATAAATACAAGAACACGTTAGTACGAGGTCGAATATACAAACTATGCAGGATATACACTTAAAATAGTTATGGATGTGCACCTAAAATAGATGAACTTTGTAGAACACGTAGATAGTATACATAAATTATACAAAGTATAATTGTTTATTCATCGAGTGCAATCTTAATTTATCTGTAATCGTCTCTAAAGTGTGCTGCTGTCTGAAAATAAAAAGAGCTGCGAAATTAATTAATACCCTATAGGAACAATTATAAAGACATGTATAAAGACTCCCTGTAGTTTACAGGCTTTGTTAAAATATCTTCGGCTGTGACGTTTTCCTATCGCAAGCTCTTTTTAGCCAAGCTTGTATGGATAGCTCTGTATTTTGTCTATTCTCTGTCATTTCCCTGTGTTCAGCTGCACCTTAAAGAAGAATTTTGAGGAAACATTACATTGAATTTTACAGTAATCAATATTAGGAACAGTAAAATAAGGGTGATAGTTACATATTAAAACCGTTGCTACGTTTAATTTATGGAAATCTTCTTTCCCTTTTCTGCCGAGGCCAACTAAATAGCAATGCAACATCCATTGGTCATCAACGACGGTAGCGCCCGTTTCACAAATTATAATGATTGGAACCATAAAAATTTACCAATTCGTTAACCTAAAATTTAAAAATTATTCGAACTCTAACCTAGAACTACATACCTTTGACCGCAAATAATGAAACAAATATACAAAATCTGTAGAAAAACGTCATGAAAGCTGTATAAAAACTGTACGAAAACAATATAAAAACTGTATAAAACCGGTTTATAAGCATTATAAGCATTCGGTCAGAAACATTTAAACAAATGCCTCTGTCTTTTTGATTTTCCATTGTTTCTTTGAGCAAATGTTCATAAACATTTATATGTAAATCTAATTATGCTTTACCTGTGCGAGTAATCCATATTTCGTGGATGGTTTGGTAAGACGTCCAGAAAATGTCCAGAAGACGTCTTGAAGACGTCCATTTTCACAAATCAAGCCGACAGGCGTTCGGAACTAAAATGGACGTCTTTAAGGCCGGTATTCATAGTCACTACTTATTCTTAAGCAAAGATACAATATTATGGGTATAACACAGGAACCTAAACACAGGAAAGCATCAAATGAAGGGCTAGATGGGCACAAGATTTAGAATAAGTGGTAGGAAAAGAAAAGAAAATTCCAAATAAACAATGGGATAGTCAGGGTATAGCTAGGCATGAATTGAGAGGGTAAACAGAGGTAAGGGAGAGTTGAGTCGGAGGGAGGGATATACATCGAGTTAAGAGGAGGCAGTGGCCCGAGACACCAGATATTAAATGCTTAAGCATTTGCTTAAGAATAAGTAGCGACTATGAATACCGGCCATATTCTAGGAGAAAATAAAAACCTTAACCTTAACCTTCTTAAGCAAAGATAGACTAATGTTCGTTGGGCTAAATAAGTAAACTGCTTGAAATGCCATCTGTTAGAATGTACATATATTCTAGGAGAAAATAAAAACCTTAACCTCAACCTTCTTAAGCAAATGCTTAAGAATAAGTAGCGACTATGAATACCGGCCCTAGTGTCTCTAGTAATATACGGGATTCCGCGCCCTCTGGTGCTTCAAGCCCTCGAAATTTTGTTAAAAGCGACAATATTTAAAAATATTAAAGTTAGAAATGAATGAATTAAAATATTAATTAAAGGAGAAATAATGAAAAGAACAGTAAATTTGATATTATTTTAAATTTTATTAATGTTGAATTACATTATGAATATTACATATATACATTACATACATAACATATATAATTTACATTAGAGATCCCTATTTCACGTGTATTTAAATACACGTGTATTTAGATACACGTGTATTTAGATACACGTGTATTTATAAATACACGTATATTAACGTATCCGTATTTTGATTCGTCTGATTTTTAATATCTATGGATATCCCCAGAACTCTGAGGGATTGCGAAATTAATAAAAGAATTATTGTATTTGAATATACTTATTAGAATAATATGCGGAAAATATGGTTTTACAAATTTTCAGGTTGTAATTATTTTTGCGAAAATTGACAAAAAGGCCGATGTTTGAAAAATAATGATCAAATTTCGACAAAAGTGTGTGATCTTTTTGTTTATATTTTGTACAATAATTAAAAAATTTTAAATGTTGGATCGTCAATGCCTAGGAAATATATTATAGTTTATGACATTTTAGGGGTTTTTGTTACAGTTCATCCGATTTGCCGGAATCCGGCCCACCAGTTGGCCATCCGAAAAAAATGGGCATTTTAAATGAAGACATTGCACGGCGTAAAAATGCTATTTTGAAAATATTATATGTTTTTCTTATAGTTCATAATATAGTGAACTAAAACACAAAACCTTATATTAATCGATTGTTTACTTTTCTTATGATCGTCGTCTAAAAATCGTCTGCTTTCTGGCTCGTTACTGTGTCCTAACCCCTTAAATTTCACAGTGGATTTACAAACCTTTAAAAACGTTCTATTCTAACAGTTTGAACTGAGAATGTTGCTTATCTATAACACTTTGTACCCACGTGGAGGCAGCACCATCAGGCGTTTCCTTCTAAAAAATACTGTCACTGCCCATCTCTCCCTGACTTACCCTATAGTGAATAGTGATATGTATTCGCGTACCTATGCGATTTATATCGTTCCAGGCCTAGGCACGCGAGCTTGCGACAAAGCTATGATACGTTACAACGTTTCGCAATTGATTTTGAATAGCATTCTAATAGTTATCGGAGCTTGCTCTCTTTGTCACGTATCGATCTGCTGCCACGCCTACATGTACTTGTAGGATTAACGATCATGTTTCTCGCAATATCTTTGGCATTTTGGCTGCTCGTTATTCGTATCGACCTGACGTTGGTGTGTGACAATGTTTCGATGGGGGCGTCGCCGAGCAATTCGAATCACCAACAGGGGAAAAGGAAATTTTTCATGTACGCTACTTGGACTTGGGGAGGATCGTTGTTGGCTCGCGTTGCCGAATTATCTCCATTGCTTCCAAAATCGTCTTCTATCGGGCCGAATTTCGAAAGATTTAGAGGCAGGTCCTGACTCTTGCAGTTTTAACGTGTCTCGCGAGCACCGATTTATTTTGCTACACAACGTACAGAGTGATGATGGCGATAGAGAAATCGGGGACGCTCACTGCCGCTAACAAGATGTTGAAAATCAATGCCGTCAAGAAAATATATTTTCCGTTCGATTTGGCTAGATTTCCTAATGAATAGATACACCTTGGATCACCGGCGCTCTCGGCAGTCGCAGGCGCATATACCGGTCTTTGGTTGTTAAAGTTTTAAAGTCTACCCCGCAGAAATGGAATCGTACTACCCGATTGAAACGGGCAGCAACCGCGTGGATTTCGAAAAAATTCTCTTTACGATTCCCTTGGCCGCGATTCTTCTACCCGCAGGTATTTATTATGTAGCTATGGTGGAACTCGCGATACGCTGTACAAAATGCTACACCGCGTAATCGCAATGTCAGAAGCGAGGGAGTGATTCATAGCAAACATGTAGAAAGTCGGGGCACTTACGATTCACGTTGATATACACTCCTGCTATTAGGGGTAAACAGTGTAGTTTTTGGCCACCAGAGGTTCACATAAACGTTGAATTATTGTCTTATTTTGCTAGCTTCATAAACACAATTAGTGTTAATAGCTGTAAACGACTCTAATAATCTAGAAATAAAATTTGTTTAAAGAAAGAGTAGAAGGATCTAAAAAAATTGTACAGAAAATACGTTTGCTATGAAAAAACATAGTTATTGGCCAGACGAAGGTAATGATTGGCCGATCGTTTGGCAGTTATTGGCCACTATTTCATAACCTATATGTTGTTACATATAGGTTATGTTTATACTCTACCTAATTCTTAATACTCTAAGACTAAGACGTAATTATGAAATAATGTAGATGTAAAAATATGAATTGATTCGATTAGAAGCAGGATTTAAATGTAATGTAATATTATTCAATTTAAAATATGTAACCTATAATACCTTTCCTATTTAAATGTTTCTATATTAGCTAGTATTGTAGTATTGCACCTTCTTTTACATTGTATTAATACTAGAATTTTCTTTTAAAACATAACCTTTTAACATCACAACACAGAAACGGCCAAAGCATGGCGAATGGTGGCCTACAACTGTTTCACTGCTGCTATGACTGTTAGCTACCCTTGGCCTCGTGGCGAATGACTGTACTAAGACACTATTTACATTACAGTTGGCCACCTATAATTTTTGCAATAATATATAATATTAATGAATAAATAATCCTTTTTTATAAAGTTTAAACCTTTATTTGTCTATATAACGAATATGAGAGTTATATATATATCGTAAATACATTAAATTATCTATGAATTGCCTGATGTAACCGTATGGCTATTCAATTCAATCATATAGTTTTCAAGCATCGATTTCAAGTTGTCTATTTTTTTACACGTAGTATAACAATGAGTAGCGAAATTTTGATTGCATTCGACGCATGAAAGTACAAGGTATCTGAATATGTTCATTATAAAAGGCATAATGTACATTATATCTTATTCATCTTCTTTAAAAAGAAAAGGCCGATCACTGCCGGGTGGCCAACAACTACACTGTTTACCCCTATAGTATAAACGTTACAAGTACGACCGTTCGAAGTGATCAACGCTCTTTATATCTGGGAAGGAACCCCCACTACTTACCCGGCGTAACCTAGGAATAGTTTAGAGCCGTTGGAGACACCAGTTCTCGGCGATCGACCAGGTTCGATCTCGTAGTAGCTAGGCACGATGAAATTACGCAAATCGAGCGCTCGATTCCGCGCGGCTCCTTGGAATACTCCTAGAGTTACGTGACCTACATGAACGTACGAAATATACCTACGGATAAACTAGCGCCAATGCGATCCATCTCCACGGAGAACACCTCTTACTCGAACGCCTGGGTTTCGTTACCCAATGTCGCAATGATATCAATTATTAGCTTACATTAGTGTTAGCTAACCCGCGATCCTGCTCTTATAAACCGTCCAGCGTATTTGGTTTCATCCCCGACGGTACGTATCGTCTTGTCGCAACGGGGACAGTATAATCCGATAGGTATTTTAACATCGCCCATATTTTCCACCTATATCTCGGAGTTTTCCTTGTTTTTCGTTGCTTATCCAAGTAAGTAGAAGTGCGGCATGCGTCGACCATTTGAATTTCGGTGTCAAAATCGAAAGCATACAGCACGAAACCTGTCGAGATCATCATCGAAATACCTAATCGCACGTTCTCACACGTGGGTAAGTTTCGCGCAAGCGATTAAGAGAATAAAGTTGGGGATTCTCTCCAGAAGCAAGGGTACGATCAATTACACGGTCACCTAGCCCGCCACAATAATTACCTATCGCGATGCTTGTACATGAGAATGTATGTTCGGTCAAGTGGGGGGGGGGCGTTGGTGTCCCCGAAGAAAAGGCGAGGGTGGGGTCAACTTGAACCAATTAATTGGTATAAAATCTACGCTACCGGGAAGCAACGGTACGCAGTTGTCGAAGAAATATCGGGTCGTCATCAACTTGAAGCACCATGGACCTTAAAGTAATTCCTCGCTTCGGTTTCTCCTTCTTTCCGATCGACATATTCAACGCCGATAATTAACATTGTTTACTTGCAGATTATCGGTTACTTGGCCACTTTCCTAACCGTCGCCCATGCAGGAATAATCGGACAGAGCGCGGGAATAATCGGACAGAGCGCGGGAATAATCGGACATGGTGCAGGAATATTTGCTCCTGGCGGAGCGACGGTAGCAGCAGCGCTACCAGCACCAGCCGCGGCCACAATCGTTAGAACCGAGAATTACGATCCGAATCCTCAATACAGTTTCAGTTACAGCGTCGCCGATGGCCTCACGGGTACGTAGATACATTTGCATTCCGCCGTACAAATTGCGGAATTATCACATCCGATGCGATTCCAAAGGTGACAACAAGGCCCAAGAGGAAACTCGTAACGGCGACGTGGTTCAGGGGAGTTACAGCTTAATCGAGCCAGATGGTTCGCGCCGAGTGGTATCGTACGCCGCCGATCCGATCAACGGCTTCAACGCTGTCGTTCAAAAGGACCCTAGTATCACGGTGAAGACTGCCGTGGCCGCGGCACCAGTCGCGGCAGCGGCCCTGCGTCCAGTCGTCGCATCTCCCGTACTCGCACGACCGACATCGGTAATCGCCGCAGCTGCACCCGCCGCCGCTGTAGCCGTTCGTCCGCAGGTTCGTTACTTCTCGCCCCCACCCCCCTTCTTCAACTTACTACATACTTACAAGGGGAGGACACCATGAGGCAGTCATCGATTTTGATGAGCCTTGGCACGATGGATCTAGGTCGAAAATAAGTAAATAGGTGTCCGAGCGTTTCTGCTAATGGGCCTTAATAATAGAGATATTTACATGTAAATTATTAAACATTTCATACCGCCCATTTAAAGCATAAAAAAGCCATAACCTCAATTTAAGAATATGCCGTGGAGCGTTCGGTAAGACGTCGACGTAGTGTTGTTTTGCGGTCGTGAGTTCAATTCCGTCTGTGTCCTATATATTTTTTCATATTTTATTTTTTTCACACTTCATTTTTTCCGTGGGGTTTTAGTGGATAAAAATCCCACACTACCCTGGCGCCCTCGGGGGATTCCCCTCTGGAGGTGTCGGGGGTATTTTGAAGATTTCCCCACGTAAAAAAAAAAAAATTAATAATGAACGGTACTATCGTTACCTTTTTCCCACTGTTCATACAGTGTGGAAAAAATGAAGTGTGAAAAAAATAAAATATATAGGACACAGACGGAATCGAAACTCACGACTGCAACAACGCTACGCCGACGTCTTACCGAACGCTCCACGGCATATTCTTTAATTGAGGTTATGGCTTTTATGCTTTACAGGGGCGGTATGAAATGTTTAATAATTTACATGTAAATATCTCTATTATTCAGGCACATTAGCAGAAACGCTCGGACACCTATTTACTTATTTTCGACATAGATCCATCGTGCCAAGGCTCATCAAAATCGATGACTGCCCCCTTGTTAGATTTATCTGGTTCTGTATGAAAACAGTTTGGAAAGCCCTGAAAATCTTTTACTACACAGGCCGCCACCGCCGCCGCACTGTTGGGAGGTCCCATCATCAGACAACCGTTGCTGGCAGGCCCAACGGTGGCCACGACGAACGTAGTTGCCGCGAACGCAGGGTTGCTAGGGCTCGGCGTGGGACTCGGGCTCAGGCAAGGCTCTCTCTACGGTACGCAGGCTCTACTCGCAGGTGCTTACGGCACCGGAGGCATCGTTAAAGTCCATTAAACCACTCGACGCGGCTCCATCTCGTTTCTCTCCATTCCACTCTGCTTCGCTCCGCTTTTCGCAACACTTCTCCAACCAACATTTCTGTCCACCGATATCCTTGCGCGATTGCTCATGGCTTTGCTTGCCATCGCCAATCATCACTTTCAAAAGGCAGCTTTCTTTCTCGAAAATGTAGAGCATTGCGACGCCGTTGTCACACAGAGTCGACAATGTCGTTTCACCAAACTTTCATTCGCAACTACTCGCGCTATTCTTTTCATTCGAAATCGGTCAGTCACGCGCAATTCGATGGGAATATTTTCGCACGTACCTATATATGTAGCTACTCGAGGAGCAAAGCCGAGATCATCGACGTCGACGATACACAAGTATTTATAGGCAAAAGCACGCAGTACATGCATTCTGTGACACGAGATACCTACACCCATGCAACCATACAACGCAACGCTACGTTCTCCATGGATTTTACGTGCCTCGTTAGCGAACCAAGAGAATCAAAGCAAACGCAAGACCAACACTCCTGCGTTGCAATCATTAGTTACCTACTCGCGTTTTTCCATCATTTTTATAAACTTTCAAACACAGAGAGAATGTACACCTACGCGAGCGTAGGAGCGAACGACGAGACGTACAGCGTTATACTTTATTTTTAGTTTTCCAGATTTAGATTTAATTAACGGCGCTACGTTTCCAGCGAAGATAAGATTTTAAACCAACTATCATTATTGAGTAGAAAATAAATCTATTTTGCAAATACCCAAGCTGAGTTAAACACATTTTCGATAGCCTTGAAACGAAAGAATTTAATGAGGGAAAAAGTTTTCTCCATCATTGGTGTTGTTACAGAAGGAAGCGGAACGCGTTTTGGGGCGACAAATCCAACAATCAATCGTATTTCCCCAGCCGGGTTAGGATTATTTTCATCCAAACTTCGCAATATTGTCCATTGTGTACTCGAAAATTATGGATGTACGATCGCACACTCCGTAACAGCGGTTTTGAGACGTTGCGACTTGTAAACGGCGTACCGTCGCCCGCGTCAATAATTTAGTCAACTATATACCATTCCATATAAGAGTAGACCTAAGCCCCCACCAATTTGCGACCGATCTGCTCAGCTCCCATGGATCTGACACATGCGATTAGTCGTGGAGCTTTCTCCGCCGGTTTCCTACCAAACCACAGCCTCCTCAGAGTCATCGTTGCGCGGAACGCGAGTCTAATCTTACATAAGTGGAATTCAATATATGTAGGAACCTAAGGTCGGGTTCAGATATACAGGGTCATCCTTTATAACTGCAACCTACGCGCGCGCGGACAAACGAAAATGGCAACACCGCCTCACGCACGCATTCCACTACAATCATTCGCCGGCCCGGTGTTCGGAGGGTTGCCAGCGACCTCTGAACAGCAGTGACGCTCGAGTTTCGAAAATTTTAGGATGGTCTCTTTCAAATTAACGTCGCAAAGAACTGTGCGGAATTTCTCGGCCCAGGTAAGCGAGCCGCGCGCTCCGCTTTTATGATCGGTTTACTACTCGCACCCCAGATTACTGTAATGAGGTTTGAAAACAAAAATTTTAGCTACGACAGGGTTGACCGCGGCGCTATACCCCTGTACGGAGAGATTTTTCGGCACCTGCGTGTAAAAGCCAAAATAATGGCGCATCGGTCCAAAAAATGACATTAACGGAAGCCGGTATAGGCGTGGCGTTGAGTAGGTAGCCAAAAGGTTCAAACATTCAGACACAAAAATTGTAGAAAAAAATTCAAACACCGCTACAATCAAAGACACGTCCTATTAGTTACCCGTTACGTCCGCTTTATGCATGCACTGCATTAAGGATAAAATTATAAAAAAGAAAACCGGAACAATAGATTCTGAGGTTTGCAGAACTAACACATAATTGAATAAAAATTTAATTCCTCAATTTATGAAATTAATGATACAGTAACAACTAACAAGGGAACATCCCGAACCCGGAAATTCAAAAAATTCTGAAACTTTGTGAATATGTAGGGAATTTCCTCCTGATTACAATGCAATTTTTGTTTGCTGCCCAAAAATCACCCCTAAGGGGGTGTAATTGACCCCTGGAAATCCGGTTATTTTCCGATTTTGCGTTATAACTCGTGAACTGTAAAATAATTTTTTTACCAAATGATGGATCTAATTCGAAGAAGTAACTTTTGTGTTGAGACTTTTTTTCTATCTCTTACAGTTCGCGAGTTATAACACAAAATCGGAAAATAGCCGAATTTTCAGGGGTTAATTTCACCCCCTTCGAGTGAATTCGGGCAGCAAACAAAAATTGCGTTGTAATCAGGAGGGAATTCCCTACATATTCACAAAGTTTCAGAATTTTTTGAATTTTCGGGTTCGGGATCTTCCCTTGTAAGTGTTAATCAACTAAATTGTTTATCAACACCATGAATTTTAAAAAAAGGATTACTTAAATACAGTACCAAATAAACAGTTTGCAAAAGCTTTTCATAACAATTATAGTTAAAAAATTGATAAAAGAAAAATTAAGTAAACGTTAAAGATGTTAAATTATTCATTATTAAAAGGGAATAATTTCTCATTTTTCGGCGCAAATTGCATTCCGATATCTTTTATAGTTCAAAAGTTATACGAAAGAAGGCCCAAATCCTTCAACCCGGGCCGGGAAATTTCAAATAGCTCTTTGCGAGGTTAGTTTGAAAGAGACCATCCTAAAATTTTCGAAGCTCGGGCATCACCGCTGTCCAGCGGTTGCTGGCAACCCTCCGAACGCCGGGCCGGTGAATGGTTGTGGTGGAATGCGTCCGTGAGGCGGTGTTGCCATTTTCGTCGGTTCGCGCGCGCGCGTAGGTTGCAGTTTTAACGGCTGATCTTATATTGGCCGGTGAGTTTCGTGAGGGGTATTCTCCCACCATACCGCATGCCTGCCTCGGTGCTCCTTTTCTCTACGTTCTCACTCTCTCTCGGGCTACGCCTGGTCGTCGCGCGGTGGGTTAGAATAAACAACAGCCACAGGGCTTCGTTCAGGCGGAGTCGAGCAGCGTTCCCGTTACCCCACCATACCCTTCGGGGGCCGAGCAACTTCAACTGCCAGTCCACGGTCGTCAGGTGGTGGTGGCTGATTTCTCCTCCCGCGCTGCTCGCGAAAGCGAACTCACCGGCCAATATATGTGAACCCGACCTTAAGTTCTTTAATTACGTATCAGCACATTACCTGAGTAATATCTGAAAGGCCATCTATTATCTTATCTTGGGGTTCTGAGTATACGCTAAATGGCGTCACTGGCGTCTATCCTGCACTCTTAAAGCATTGGAGTGTCCATGCCCTGGCCCAGGGGCGCCCGTAATCCAAGGGCGCTTAAGAATCAAATATGTTGAAATGCTTTTTTATCTTCAATTTTGGAGACAAAAATTACTATTGTTTTTGTTCGTGTTTGCTTTGGTGGAGATCCGGGGTTGTGATGTACTGTCCTGCACCGATTGCGAAGAAATTGCATCCTTGGGGGCTAGGGCGCCAAATTTTTTTAGCCCAAGGCGCTCAAATTTGTTACGACGACCCTGCTTGTCAGCCATCTTGGTAGGGGCAACTAGTGGTGTCGTGTGTCACACCGCGGTAAATTATAAAACTGCATGCTTGAATTATGTACAAATATTATTACTAATGTACATCGTATGTTTCTTACAATAATAATTTATATTGATATTTATAAATCACATCGATGCCGCGTCATATTAGTTTCACTCTTTGGCTGTTGAGGATCGATGGTCTCCGCTATCAATCCTCATTCCTCCTGGGTCCTCTGATTGATTCTAGACACACAGGGGACAAGCAAACAATGAAAAAGGTGGATTACTTCATCAGCAATTAGCATTCAGACACGCTGCGAGACCTAGCAATACATATACACTCTTTCGGCTTCTTACTGATCTTTTGGTTCTCTCATTCCCAGGCTGTCCCATCTTTTGCAATTTGCTCGTCACCCACGGCCCTGAATCCTTTTCCCAGAACCCCTTATTCTGTAAAACGATTAGTATTAATCCCTACTGCCACGAGCGAAACAGATCGTCGTATATACTTCAGAAATATAACATAACTTTTTTTGGGATTGGTGAAGCTGCGCTCTCGCGTTTCCACCGACGTCCACTGCCAAACGTTTCTTCCCCTTAGGTCCCTTCTCCCAGGAAATAGTCCTTCACATTTGCCAACGATCGTTGAACATACTGCGGCGACTGTTCAGCGTGCTGCATCAAAAATTCTATCGCTCTCCTTATTTCCTGCTGCACAGTGTCTTCCACTCGGAATTTCTCTTCATGTGTTTCCACTGCGTTTTCTACTCTTATTTCCTCTTCATGGGTTTCCACTGCGTCTTCTTCAACTCTGATCTTCTCTCCATGAGTTTCCATTGCGTCTTCTACTCTTATTTTCTCTTCATGGGTTTCCACTGCATCTCCTTCTTCCACTGCCTCAGTCGCTTCTTCTTCTTCTTGTTCCGCTGCTTCGCTCGCTTCTTCCTCCTCCTCCTCCTCTTCTTCCTCTTTCACTCCCTCATTCAAGGCCTCCGCGTCAGAAAAATTGGTTTCCGCATCGTGGCAGTTGGTCAAAAATTCTTTAACCCTCTCCGGACTAGGCTCCTCCCCGGTAATCGCAGCGATCACTTCTTCCAACTGTGGTTCCAACGGATCGGTCAGCTCTTCCCCCTCTGGCATTCCTTCCCTGCCGGTCTTCATTATACTATTCCACGAGTTCCAAATATTCGAGGCGCTTACTTCCCTCCACGCTTCATCTAGCAGATCGATGCAATCTTTAAAATTATATTTCTCATAGAACTCTTCGACGCTTCCGAAATAAGTCAACACCCGGCGCAGCATTCTGCAGTGGAAAGCTCTCTTCGCCTTTAGAATCACCCCCTGGTCCATCGGTTGAATAATAGAGCTAGTATTCGGGGGCAGGAACACAATCTCAAACTGCTGATCGTCTTGAAACTCCACCGTCCTTAATTTATGCGCTATACAGTTATCAAGTAAAAGAATGACTTTCCCGCTCGTGCTGCTACATCTTTGGTACCCTCTAACAGCTGGCTTAAAATTAGTCTGGTACCACTCGGTAAATACCAATTGGTCCATCCAAGCGTTCTTCTGCGCCTTGTACACCACCGGCAGGCTAGTCTTTATTTTCTTCATTGCCTTTGGATATTTAAATTTGTGAATGAACAGAGGCAGCAGTTTATGGGTTCCCGTCATATTGGCGCAGAAGCCTACGGTCACCAGATCTGCCTTTCCTTTCTTGTCATTCACGTCTTTTTCCAGCGCACTCGAGGGAAGAGCTTTCCACATTAGACCGCTCACGTCCATGTTATAAATGTTACTATGCTCGATCCCTCGCTCTTCTATTCGCCGAGCGAAATCTGAGCTGAATTTTTCCGCAGCAGCCGCATCTGCGCTTCCTTTCTCCCTGAAACGATTGACTAAGCGTATATCGTAGCGTCGTTTGAATTTCCTCAACCAGCCTACGGTTGCCCTGAATGTGGATTGGGCCGCTAGTTCCTTGATTAGTTGCACGGCCTTCTGGCGCAGTATCGAGTCTGATATTGGGTCGCCTAGCTTCCTTCGCTCCACGAACCAAGTGTAGAGGCGACTCTCCAATTCTTTATACGTGGACCTTCGTAGTCTCTTCCGTGTCGGCATTCGATGCCCTCGGTCTGCGTCTGGGGTTATTGTGCTAGCATTTAGTCGAATACGCCGCACGGTGGATGGGTGGATATGGTAATCGGAAGCTATTGTGCTGACTGGTACTTTGTTGTCCAGCTTCTGGAGGATTTCTAGCTTCTTCCGCATCGAGATCGCTCTGATTTTTATCTTGTTGTTGCTCGCCGTGGCGTTGAGATATGCGTCGCGTCTCGATACCCAGTCCTCTCTGGTGAAACGTTGCAACTGCTCCTTCTCGACAGCGTCGGCACTCTTCAAGCTCCCGATTCCTTCGCTCTTTAAACCGCCAAACATTGTGTATCATCGATGATAAATACGAGCAGTAACACGCTGCTAAACGGCGTCGCGCCTTCTGGTTTTCGGCGAGCGTCGACGTCGAGGCGCACGTGTCGCTCGGGCGATGTGTCATTAATTTTACAGAAAGTAGAGTATCGATGCGAAAATTACACCTACGATTTCCTGGCGTTCTCCTGATTACAAGGCACTGAGTGTCTTGTAAATCGGACTGTTTTTATTTTTTTACGAAGTTGACTTTAAATTCTGCAAATTAACTTTTTATGGAGGTCTGGTAATTAATTATGGCCCGAATTGTGTCGTGTTTAATGATTAGGCTTCGTTTCGCTGGGAAAAGAAGGGGCGAATTGGACTTGCGTCTAAATTGCCCGTGATTTTCATTAAGATAGGTTTTCCTATACGCGACTGGACGCAACGTCAAGAATTTCGAAGTCGATTTTCTCGAAAATGAAGCGCAATATCAAAAAATTTTATTCCTTTTTCTCGACTTACTTACTTCTTATATGTCAAAAAGAAAAAGTATTTTTTTTTGATATCGTGCTTCATTTTCGAGAAAATCGACTTTGAAATTCTTGACGTCAGTCCAGTCGCGTATTGGGAAATATTCTGAGAGCGCCATCTACTAAAGTAAGCTCTGTAATTGGGTGAATCGCGTTACAGGACTGGTGTCACACAATTATTGAAATAGTGCAATAATGTTTTTGTCATTAAATAGTCTGTTAAATTTTACAAAATCGATCATTAAACAGTCGAAATTCCCAATACTGCCAATTACATGTGACAGCTAACCCGATTAGACTGCTTTAATTTTCGCCACGAGATTGCGTAGTGGAAGTAAGAAAATGCCAATAGTAAAACCTACCTTTACTCGCGCCATTGGCGCCTCGGAATCGTGGACGCTATGCGTTGAGTGCTTGCCGCCAGCCCGAAGCACGAGCCTATAACGAGAGTTTATTGTAAACAGTTTTGGTTCGTGTCAGTGCTAAAGTTCAACCACCTAGCGGCGAAACCCAGGAATCAATGAGGCCTATTCAATGTATATCACTTTTCAAAACTTGTTAAAAAGATTTTTTTAATAATAAAGGTGCAATTTCGTGCTAACGCTCGTTTTGAGCGTCAAAACCTGTCACGTGATCGGTCCACGCTTAGAGCATATAAGCACATGGAGAAAGCATGCAATGGACGAAAATGTAGACGGCGGTAGAAACAGAAAAATATACATGAGGGACATCTCTCTTTCTAACATCAAAAAAAAATGTTGTCACCCCTGGCGTTAGAAAGAGAGGGTATCCCAATGTATATTTTTCTCTTTTTACCGCCGTCTACATTTTTGCTCATTACATGCTTCCTCCATGTTTATATGCTCTAAGGGTCCACGTGACTTTCAGCGTCGACGCTCATTTTGAGCGTTAAAACCAATCACGTGACCGACGCTCAACCAACGAACGAGCGAGTCAGAGCCAGTCAGAGTAGAGCACTAAGGTTAAGGTTAAGGTTTTTATTCTCTCCTAGAATATTTGTACATTCTAACAGATGGCATTTCATGCAGTTTGCTTATTCAGCCCAACGAACATTAGTCTATCGAGTAGAGTACTAAAGAGGTGAGTATGCACATCCGCCATATTCGGTCTTCTGCAGAAAGATGATTATTGAGAACCCGCCTTTTTCAGTATTGTCAAATTTGCTTTATAAACCAAATATAAGCTTAAATGTAATAAAATACTCTAATAATGTGTCGTGCTACCATATATCACTATCAGCAACGCATATTTTTGTTTATAAAGTGAATCTGAGAATACTCAAAAAAGGCGGGTACTCAATAATTTTCTCTCTTCAGAGGGCTCAATATGGCGGATGCGCATACTCACCTCTTTAGTGCTCTAGTACATAGATGTAAGGTTCGTTGGGCAATATAAGACGACAAAAAGTCTTGAAACGCCATTTCTTTTGTAATGAAAATACAGGGAATAAATAAAAAAATAACCATAGTGCTCTAGTCAGAGTGAACGAGCGTCAAGCGGAAAAGCTAAACCGAGTTTAGCTTGATGCTGAAAGTCGCGTGGACCGATCACGTGACTGGTTCTGACGCTCAAAACAAGCTTCACCATGAAATTGCACCTTACAAGTCGAAATGAATAATTCAAATTCCCTGCGAAAATAGGAGCGTTGAGAAATGAATATGAACTGCCAACAAAGCATCAGAAAGCATTGCCTGGCTATAATTTGTAACACGAATGCTTAACTTTCTGTTCTACGATCATACTTTTTTCTGATTGTACAATTGACATCCTATAATCCAATTATTTATTTTGGAGGGTATCTATCCTTTATTATATTACTATCCTGTAGTAAATCTGAATATGGGCAGGTAAATATAAACACGCGTGTCAGAGTGAAAAACATCACCCGCAATAAGTACAACTATCTCTTTTTTCAGTATTGTGGCCCAGCTCCCAAGTCCTAAGTAATACTCATAGTCCGCATTTCAGATACTCTATAGTTCAATGGGAGTCCACTATTCCAGATAATTCGCTATTTTATTTCATAATATTACAATATATAAAATATATCAATTATAATTAAAGTTGACACGAACTATAACTGTCCTCGCCTTTCCGAAAATTCGTGCTTAACTTATTTAACAGCGTTACTTACAACATTACTTATTATCATTACTTATTATAAGTAAGACTGCTAGGCTTGCAAGCGTCCATTATAGTTCTTAAATCATCATTACTTAGATAATTAAATATATTTTTTGTGCAGTCATACGGTATACCAAGGGAATTAGTAAAGAAGAAATAAAAAATTTTATGACCTTGTTCCAACAACACTTTCCTTCTTTCCCCATTTCTTAAATTACTAATTATCAAAGTAGCGTATATCGGAAATTTTATTTTATAATCATCCGATCCGAATACCTGTAGTATACTTTCATTTCCTGCATATATTGCTAATCGACTTATACATTTCGTCAAGATATCGTAAAACGAGATATTGGCATTACCAACCTTCTCACTCTTCATGCGTGCTACTTCTTTCTCACATTCGTTCCGAAATTCGTTTAATTTTCCGTCGCCACTAATTGATAGTAAGCTTTTGTTTTTTACATATAAGTTTGCAGTTTTCAACTTAATCGCGTGACGTTTAAAGATCTCAGCCAAGCTTTCATGATAAATGCTTTCACTCATAACAGTCATATCAGAACCGTGATCTAGTAGAACTTTAGCAACTTTTTTATCCATCTGGCTACAAGCAATTTGAAGCGCCGTTCTACCGTCTTTATCTTCAGCATCGATGTCGGCACCGAATTTTAAGAGAAGCTTAATTGTTTCTGGTGTGCTCCATCCGGAAGCACTGTGAAGCACTGTTCTATCACATCGATCTTTAGAATTAATGTCGGCGCCGAATTTTAAGAGAATCTCGATAACTTCTCGAGAACTCCGTTCGGAAGCGATGTGAAGTGCTGTTGTACCACATTTATCTTTAGAATCGATGTCGGCACCGAGTGTTAAAAGAGCCTCAACAAGTTCTGGTTTTCTGCTTCTAGAAGCAATGTGAAGTACTGTTCTACCATCTCCATCTTTGAAGTTGATGTCAGCGCCGAATTTTAAGAGAGCCTCGATAATCTCTAGATCGTCGTTTTTAGAAGCAATGTGAAGTGCTGTATTACCATATGTATCTTTGGAATCGATGTCGGCACCGAGTTTTAAGAGAACGTCAACAATTTCTGGTTTCCTGCTTTTAGAAGCGATGTGAAGTACTGTTCTACCATCTCCATCTTTAGATTTGATGCTAGCGCCGAATTTCAAGAGAGGCTCGATAATCTCTAGAACACAGTTGTCGAATGCAATGTCAAGAGCTGTGCGGCCGTATTTATTTTTAATATCGATGCTGGTACCGAATTTTAAGAGAGCCTCGACAACCTCTCGGTCAACTTTGTCAGAGGCAATGTGAAGCGCTGTGTTACCATCTTTATCTTCAGAATCGATGTCGGCACCGAATTTTAAGAGAAGCTTAACAGTTTCTGGTGTACTGCATTTGGAAGCGACGTGAAGTGCTGTTCTACCAGATTTATTTTTAGAATTGATATCAGCACCGGATTGTAAAAGAATCTTGACAATCTCCGGATTGATGTCTTGAGAAGCGATGTGAAGTGCTGTGTTACCTTTTTCATCCGTAGAATGGATGTCAGCACCGAATTTTAAGAGGACCTCAAAAATTTCTTGTTTACTCCATTGGCAAGCAATGTGAAGCGCCGTTCTACCATATTTATCTTTAGAATCGATGCTGACACCATATTTTATGAGTTCTTCTTCAACAATTTTCAAATATCCCATCTCAACAGCGCCGTGTAGCTTACAATTATCTCCGTGTTCGAGGTTAACAGGGAAACCATACTGAAGCAGCCTTTCAGTGATCTTGGTATACTCTTTCCCACGGCCATGCACTGCGAGATGAAAAGCGCTCCTGTTGCTTGTGTTGTTCACGTCAGGAGAATGCTTTAGAAGCTGCTCAATAATTAATGAGTGTCCTTTTTTAACAGCAAAGTATAGTATAGTGTCACCATCCTGATCTTCAGCATCAACGTTTGCTCCATGTTCCAAAAGTAGCTGAACAACTGTTTCATGTTCATTTATAACAGCAAGGTACAGTGGTGAAGAACAATTGTTATCAGCATAGGGACGTACAAAGTTAACATCAGCTCCATGTTTTAAAAGGTGCTCAACAATTGGTATATACCCTTTATAAGCTGCGATATGAAGATAAGATATACCATATTTTTCTTGAGAATTGACATCAGCACCTCTATTTAAAAGCAACTCGGCAATTTCCATTTTCTCCAATATAACTGCACGATAAAGTGGAGTTGTGCCATGCCTACATTTAGCATCGATATTAGCTCCTCTATCCAGAAGCATCTCAACAATCTCTGTGTCAGCATTTGTAGCAGCATAATGAAGTGGAGTATGAAAAGGTAGTTCGCATTTGTAGTTCACTTTGACACCATTCGTTAATAGCAGTTTAGCGACCTCACTATGGCTATTCTTAAGAGCCTCGCAGATTAATACATATCCATCTGCCCAGTTTTGTGAGTCAGATAGATCGAAAGTACTAAGTGACTCCCTTACGCTTTCTAGTCTTCCTTCGCCAACTGCCAAAAACAAATTCTGCCATATATCCCACTCACGTTGCATTCGTTGCATTTTCCACTAATAAATTATTCCTGATTCCATGAAATAAATTGCCAAACCCGTGTCGGGGCTCGGGAGACGCACTGTACTCTGTCGTAGGAAATTCAATGTTCTTTTCTACAGAAATGGACGTACACTCAGCTCAAACGATTGTGGCCGTTCGAGATTCGATTGCATTCGAGCTCACCAGGGTCCGCTTTTTCACATCGCTAACATTCTACAGTATTTCATGAACATGGTGAGGGCACTGCCAAGCCACAAGTTCCCGTCTAGAACACTTCTAATTCATGATGAAACACCACTGTGGCGGCATCTGCCTATGATTGTCATAATTATATAAATCTGCGCGATCGGCTCTGTTCACGATGCTGTAGCGTAAATGACGCCAAAACTAAATGTCAAATGAATTTTATTACAATGAACCTCAAAAAAAATCATAATAATTCTGAGGTTGTTAGCGATAAATTTGTAATGTTCAAAATAAATAAATCAATGGATTTATAATGGACGACACAAATAAATAGAGCGAGATGGTGCGGTAATAAAGAATAGAATGGAAACGAAAAAAACGGGAAAATAAACATAACCGAAGCAATGTAGATTAAATTTTATGACGGGACTGCGCGAACGTGTCTTATATTAGATGGCGTCACAGTGATGTTTCCTCACGAAATAGAAGTGTTCTAGACGAGAACCTGTGGCTTGGCAGTGCCCTCACCATGTTCATGAAATACTGTAGAATGTTAGCGATGTGAAAAAGCGGACCCTGGTAAGCTCGAATGCAATCGAATCTCGAACGGCCACAATCGTTTGAGCTGAGTGTACACTAGGCGCCAGAATCGGCTTCCCTTCGGAAATTTGGCAACGTTGCATGTCACTAGATCCACTGAGCCAGCGCTGGCCAGCGGTGGGGCCCCTCACGCGCCAGCTTCCCCTTCCAATCTTCGCTAGCATCTTCGCGGTTAGAGGGGCTCGAGCGCTACGCACGTCGTATTTAAGTATGTGTTAGCGTCGCGCGGTATCCCTGACAACGCGGACGAGAGTGGGAGAACCCCGAGCTTACGCGTAAGTGACCTTGACCAGCGCTGCACTGAGCTATGCCTAGTAACATGCAACGTTGCCAAATTTCCGAAGGGAAGCCGATTCTGGCGCCTAAGGTCGGGGCCATGGACCTAAAGGACGGTGCATAGTTGCGGGGGGAGTGAAGATCTCCGCGAGGAGGGAAGGAATACTTTCAGTAGAGCACTAGGTTAGGTTAGGTTTTTTTTTCTTGGTATAAAATTACATTTTCTTTTACACCAAAAATGGCATTTTAAGAGTTTTCTTACATAGCCCAACGAACTCTAGTCCTATCAGTAGAGCACTAAAGAGATGAGTATGCGCATCCGCCATATTGGGTCCTCTGGAGAGAGACAATTATTGAGTATCCGCCTTTTTGAATATGCTCAGATTCACTTTATAAATAAAAATATGCGTTGCTGATATTGATATATGGTAGTACGACACATTATTAGAGTATTTTATTACATTTAAGCTTATATTTGATTTATAAAGCAAATTTGACAGTACTGAAAAAGGCGGGTTCTCAATAATCATCTCTCTCCAGAGGACCCAATATGGCGGATGCGCATACTCACCTCTTTAGTGCTCTACTTTCAGCCATCTTGTCCGGCTCTTGGCCACTGTAGTGTGGCTTGGCGTCATTCAGCGTTGTTCAGCCGCTGAACTTCAGCGGTCATCAGCGTACATCAGTGTTGTTCAGCGTCGTTTGGTGTAGCGTATAGACTAAATAGTTCAGAGTTCTTGTGTGATTATTTGTAAATTGAATTGTGGAAATGTGGCTGTAAAGTTAGAACTTCCACGAACACATTTTAATAAACTTGTTTTGTTTTCTGGTCACTAAATATATTGTGTTATTATTGATCCTCCATATTAAAATGTATGAAATGTATGAAATACATATTTTTAATATTTAAAATGTATGAAATTCAATTGCACAGTTTTAAATTTGGCCACGGCATGATATAGAGGGCACCACTAGTTGACCGGTACAAGATGGCTGAAAGTATTCCTTCCCTCCCCGCGGAGATCTTCACCCCCCGCGTCTCTAAGTCTAGTTTATGCACCGTCCTTTAGGTCCATGGTCGGTATTATATATATACGGAGCATGCGTAGAATGCAACCAATCAAATCCAGGCAGATGTAGGTGCTCGCCCCCCCCCCCTCCCGCCAAATACGTATCACACCCCTCGCCTAAAGTCGCAATTATTTTTCCGTCCGTATATTCCTATGTCCATGGTTTTAACAAACCTCTGTACATAAGTGCAATTTCGTTTTGAGCGTCAAAACCAGTCACGTGATCGGTCCACGTGACTTTCAGCGTCAAGCAGAAAAGCTAAACCATGTTTAGCTTTTAGCTCGGACTGGTTTTCACTGATTTTGACACATGAAATTGCACCTTAAAACTGTTTTACCCTTGCACGCATTGAAAGGGACGATTTAGTCCGAAGGTCTCACCACTAGATGGTTAGCGTTTCGCGGGCTAGGTTTTCAAATTCAAATATTTGAAATATAATTCCTAAAATACGCAAGACCGAAATGGATCGATAAATGAATCAAATTAATAGAAGAATGGTGCCTACAAAGGGGAACAACGTTTATTACGTTTATTGTAATAATTGTAATATTTATTATCACAAACTATGAGTTAAATCGTACACAATAATGTAAGAAAAAATTAACCGTGATGTTTACAATTACTTCGTTCCTTAGGTAATTTGCAAATACAATTAGAAAAATCAATTCTATATTATTACAAAGATAAAAATTCGATGCATCAAAATACATACAATTCTACAAATCGCATAGTTCGTAGCTATCTCCGCTCTCAAAGGACCGCGCGCGGGCCCTCCCTATTCATTTACAATCGAAAACATTCAATATACTTCAATCCAAAGATGATCAGTGAGAAATATCTCGCCAATATATTCTTTCGCCAATAAACGGATCAAAAACTCGATCGAAGGCACCTTTTTCAGACATTAATTACACTTACAATTACATAAAAATTATATTGCTTTAATGTACTACTATATACACTGGTGATCTAATGTTTATCGATACATATGAGTTTTTCCATTGCTGCCTTCTCATGCATCTTACAAGGTGCTCGTAATTCTTTTTTTATATTTTTCTTTTCAAAAAGTCCATTTAGTAAAATATATTTGTATACACATATACGGGGTGCTCGGCAAAAAATGATTGAAAACGGAACGAGCGATTCTACATGAAAATGAATCATAACGAAATTGCAGCGAAGGCTTCGTTTCTTATCTTAATATATAAAGCAGAAAGCTGCTATATATTTGTGTGTTTCTCTGTCGCCTAAAAACTTTCGAAACGATAAACTCTGGGATCACGAAATGTGCCTCAACTCATTATACCTGACCAATCCAGATTAATGTAACTATTTTGATAAAAAAATACTAAAAAATTTGTTTTTTATAAAATCAGCATCTAAATATCAATGAATAATTCAACCATTAACGCATACGATATTCATCGTAACTAACTGTATTTCGCGTCGAAATCGAAACAGAGACAAAAGAAGCTGAAATTACGAAGAATATAACGCAACTACTATTTCTCTGCAACTGAATATCGCGATCTACTTTCATCATCACTTTTTATCGCCCCGCCGAGTACCTAAACTCCCACCGCGGCGCGGAACGTGTTGACAATTAAGAAACAAAGCATCCACCGCAATTCGATCTTATCTTATCGCGCAGAATCACCCGCTGCGCTTTCTACTATCTTCGCGAAACACCCTGCACATATACACGATTGCTTATATATATCCATATATATAAAATTCATTAAAATTTAAATGATGAAACTACAGTTCGCAGACACCGTCGATTTCTCTCGTTCCATTACTAGGTGCTTTGGAACCTACCTTTAACAAACAGATTTACAACAAAGTCTCTTAAAAGATTTACCGAAGATCCGCTTTAACCCGGCGCGTCAATTGAACTGTAGTTTCGACAGGCTAGATCGGAACCCGCTGGTTTCGAATTTTCACGATTCCTTTTAGCGACGTTGCTGTTCGCGCCGTGGACAGATTAGATGTATAAACGATGGTTCCGGCTCGTATAACGATTAAAAAAGAGAAAACGAATTCTTAAACAATAACAAGGTGTACACCACATGATACTAGAATCACATAAACGCTCGATGGCCAGGCTTAGAGTCTCTTCGCCTGGGTGTCTTTGACGATACACGATTACTTCGACCCGGGGGAACGTCGCGGGTGTTCCCCGCGAATGTCAACGAAATAATAATAATACCGGTCCGCCCCGGCTCTCCTTCCCTTTCTCTTTCCGTCGCTGGTCCTGGAAAACGTTTCACGTCGCGGGTGCAATCACTGACTTCGGGATCGCCTTGCGAGAAATTCGGCGGAGATCAGTTCGGTGCGATTTCAAAGGGAACCTTCTGTTCGATAAAAGTACAAGTATAAAATTCGTTGCACAGGGCGAGCCATATATATATATATATATATATATATATAAAGGTTGTCCACCGTGTTCAGTTTCACTCCCGGCGAAGCGACGCAATCTACTTCTTTAAGATTTCAAGCTCGTTTAATAAAAATATTGTGGATGGACGAATCATATGGATTACCCTGTGTAATATAACTATACAACGCTGTCCGAGATTTAACATCTTAACAGATCTTTGTTGCCAAGCGTACTTGTTCGATAAAGCTCGCTCGGGACAGTTCTTTCCACGCCATTGCCGCTCACTGTTTAATTGCCATTTTCTTGCAACGCTTCCGATCATTTTGTGAGTTAATGTAATTGACTTTTCCCCTATAACTCAACGCATCGATTAGAGGTCTCATGGCCAGTAAAACTGGGAAATAGATTTGTGTGTGGTATGCAGAATGGCCGGAAACTGTGGATGAGAAGTTGATTGGGTGGTAGAGTTCGAGAAGAAACGAACAGGTTTTGGTGAACGTAGTGTACGGAGTAATTGTTTCTTGAGATATTCAATCTTTGGGAGCCGGGTCAAATTGATACAGATGGTAAAGAAGATATTATTAAAGAGAATGTGCAGATGTGTTATCCAAAATATAAACAATTGTGCACTGTGGATGGAAAAACCAACCCCTTCGTTGGGTATTTATTGGGGATGGGTTTCGCGAAGCGTTGAAACCTCGAAACCCAAGTCTCGAAAATCTCGGAAGCCTGATAAGAAAGTGTATAGAATCAATGCGTAAAAAATCGTTCGCACTGTGCTTTGAGAATTTATATATTGTTATGTTTTGTTTAACTATGGTCAACAGAGATTTACGCGAAAATTTTGTTGATTAGCAAGATGTTACACTTACAAAACAGAATCAGCACATCGTGTTTCGAGAATTTCGAGTTCCAAAAGTTTTGAGTCCCGAAAGTTTCGAGTCCCAAAAGTTTCGAGTCCCAAAAGATTCGAGTTCTGAAAGTTTCGAGTCCCAAAAGATTCGAGTTCCGAAAGTTTCGAGTTCCGAAAGTTTCGAGTCTCAAAAGATTCGAGTTCCGAAAGTTTCGAGTTCTGAAGGTTTCAAGTTTTGAATGTTCGGAGAGTTTCGGAAGTTTCGAGTTCTGAAGGTTTCGAGTCCCGAAAGTTTCGAGTTCTGAAGATTTCAAGTTCTGAATGTTCGGAGAGTTTCTAAAGTTTCGAGTTCTGAAGGTTTCGAGTCCCGAAAGTTTCGAGTTCTGAAAGTTTCGAGTCCCAAAAGATTCGAGTTTCGAGTTTCAAAAGATTCGAGTTCCGAAAGTTTCGAGTTCTGAAGGTTTCAAGTTCTGAAAGTTCGGAGAGTTTCGAGTTCCGAAAATTTCGCGTTATTAATATTATTATTATTATTATTATTATTATTATTATTATTATTATTATTATTATTATTATTATAAACGGGAAGATCTCATAGTTTACAGAAATGTACAACAATCTTTCTGAAGAGTTCCGAAGGTTTCGAGTTCCGAAGGTTTCGAGTCCCGAAAGTTTCGAGTCTCAAAAGTTTCGAGTCTCAAAAGTTTCCAGTTCCGAAAGTTTCGAGTCCCAAAAGATTCGAGTTCCGAAGGTTTCGAGTTCCAAAAATTTCGAGTTCCGAAAGAAGTTTCGAGTTCCGAGGCCATACAAACTTTCGGATTCGAGTATTTAAAAAATAGCTTCGAACCCATCCCTAGAATTCATACCGAAGTCTCCCAGTGATTCTTAAAAAACTGTGTATCTCAAAAACAATGTCCGATTATGTAGTTCACTGTAACTTATTTATCCCTTTTAACCCTAAGACAGCGGTTATTTGGTCCTCCATTTTGGTCCCTAATTTTGTTCATGCACAGAAATAAGCTTTCGTACTAAATTTCGCTCTAAAATCCAAATCTCCTTAAAGAAATGATAGTAATAAGAAATCACACAAGTAGATTGATATGTAACATAGGTCCAAGTGGACCCTGTATCCGCTAGCCCAGGGTTAACAACTTTACGAGCCAGTCAAATTTACAGCCGCAATTCTGAAACACCCTGTACGGTATGGCAATTAACAGAACGCGCCAGGAGCGTGTCATTGCAGGAGGCAAACGGTTCCGCCACGTAGAAACTCGCAGGCACTTGGGGTACAGTATACATTTAGTAGGAAGGTTTGGTCCGACAGTCCTGTACTAACTGCTGACTGCGTCTCAGCTACACGTCATCACATATGAATCGTCGCCGCCGTGTAACGTGCTTCCCCTCTTCGCCAACTCCATTGACTTGGCCGGTACTGTACAACAAATTAATCGTTAGTTTATCGACCTCGGCCTTCGGATAATCGTGTATAACCAGCGAGTCTTACCCTAATTAACATTTGCCCTGAGGCGCTGTGAGGATTGCGATAAGCGTACGCAGCCCAGGCCACCAGGCCCATCACTAGCCCAATCACTAGGAGAATTCCTATTATCCCAGAAACTCCCATGTTCATGTTACTGTCCCGAGCTGGAAATTTTCAAAGCAATGTTTTCAATGATCGTCGAGGAAAGGTTCTAGAAACCGGAGGTGTGACGAACTAGATGCCTTTTGGAAGAAACTGCTTCTGACTAGAACTGCAGCTAATTTGAAAGTCGATTTAATTTCGGTTTAAATGGGAGTGTAGAACAGTAGATGGGAAGATCCCGAACCCGGAAATTAAAAAAATTATGGAACTTTCGGAATATATAGTAGATATATAGGTATGTGTTATGAAATTTTGTTTGCTGCCCAAATTCACTCTAAGGCGGTGAAATTAGCATTAGGTTCGTTAGTTCAGAGGTTCATTTTTGGTTGTCAATATTCTAAAAGTCATTAATACTTATAAGCTTCTACGTTTTGAATTAAAGGGACTAGGCAGTCGTTTTTCGCGAGAAAGAGACTCTGTCCTTTATTTATTTGTAAAAAAATGAAAGCACATCCAGATGTATCCTTTTACCTAATGTTTATTACTACCATATAGATTGAAAAAAAATTGGCAAGAAATATATATATGCTTTAAAAATGACGCTGCAGACGGGTAAACATTTTAACGTTTTTCTGTCGTTTTGCCTTAATATCGGTCTTAAAATGTGACGTATTCCGGTTTCAAAGGTGCGATTCTTATTTGTTGGATTCATACAGAGTAGTATCCAGTGGAATTTATAAAAACAAAAATTAAATCAAAATTGTGCGATTGGTGGCTGAAAAACGGCGATTTTTCCGAGAAAAATTCATTCTTGTTTGTGCGCTACTAAAAACTGGTGAGTTTTCCATTTTTTTATCAAAGTCTCAAATTTTTATGGACTATATCAGAGGTTACACGTGGAATGGCACATGTTTTACACATCCTGTAATTTTTTCAAGTCGATCTGAATCTCCATTCGTTCGCAAATAGGATGAAACGAAGAGAAAAAAATATTCGAGAAAAACGCGATTAAAGTTTCTGGACAAAGGCGACAGGTTGCCGCTTGCCGTTTTTAGCTGCCAAATCTACAATTTTGCGAATTTTACTATAAACCAAGCGGCATTTTATTAAGAAAAGATAGTACTTTCGGAAAATGCAATGAAAAAAATTCGATTTTTCGACTGCCTAGTTTTTCGTGAGAAAAACTCCCATTTTCCCATTAAGGAGAGTTATTGATTTACATTCAAAAGATTATCATCTAGATCCTCGTCTTATACGAGTGCCTTATAACAGCATATGAATCTTACAACGCTCCAAAGGTCTCGGCCCCGATCTCTCAGGCTTCGCATTCATTTCACTGTCCGTGACAGTCTCGTCTGAATGCACGTGCAGAACCTGGTGGAACTCCTTCTCCTCCTGTTGCTCTTTGTACGTTGTAGTCGACGGCGGCGGGCAATTGTCCACGACCTTTATCTGCCTCACGTCGCAGCCTTTCAGCAGCCAGTCCTGTCGCGACCTGAACGTCCCCGTGCTGCACTGATTCAGCTCGGTGCACCACTTGCAGTCGAATTCCTTCAGCTTCGTCAAACAGTCTCTGCAGTTGTCCATCTCCAAGCAGGTGGGCAAAGCGTTCAGGTAGATCACCGTCCAATTCTTGATGTCCTGCCGATTGAAGTTGACGCGATGGTACTCGTATATCGTTTTCCTGCGAACGACTGCAAGAAATACCAAGTCAGATGGTTACTTCGGCCGGATCACAGTCCCGATTCAGTTGAACGACTTCAGAAGTAGTTTTAACAAGGGGTGGGTGCGAACCTGATTCTTGAATTCTCGAATCTGAAAGTTCGCGGGGTTTCGAAACTATCGAAACTTTTGGAACTCGAAACTTTCGGAACTCGAAGCTTTCGGAATTCGAATCTATTGGAATTCAAAACTTTCGGAATTTGAAGCCTCAAGAATTCGAAGCTTTCGAAACTCGAAACTTTTGGAATTCGAATCTATTGGAACTCAAAACTTTCGGAATTTGAGGCCTCAAGAATTCGAAGCTTTCGAAACTCGAAACTTTTGGAATTCGAAACTTTCAGAATTCGAATCGATTGGAACTCAAAACTTTCGGAATTTGAAGCCTCAAGAATTCGAAGCTTTCGAAACTCGAAACTTTTGGAATTCGAATCTATTGAAACTCAAAACTTTCGGAATTTGAAGCCTCATGAATTCGAAGCTTTCGAAACTCGAAACTTTTGGAATTCAAATCTTCTGGAGTTCGAAGCTATCGGAACTCGCAACTTTTGGAATTCAAATCTTTTTGAACTCGAAGCTTTTGGAACTCGAATCTTTCGGAATTCGAAGCTTTCGAAATTTGAATCCATTGGAACTCAAAATTTTCGGAACTCGAAGCTTTTGGAATTTAAAGCCTCAAGAATTCGAAGTTTTCGGAATTCGAAACTTTTGGAACTCGAAACTTTCAGAACACGAAGCTTTCGCAATTTGAAACTTTAGGAATTCGAAGCTTCCGGAACTCGAAACTTTTGGAATTCCAATCTGTTGGAATTCGAAGCTTTCGGAACTCGAAACTTTTGAAATTCGAAGCTATCAGAACTCGCAACTTTTGGAACTCGAAGCTTTTGGAACTCGAATCTTTCGGAATTCGAAGCTTTCGAAATTCGAATCTATTGGAACTCAAAACTTTCGGAACTCGAAGCTTTTGGAATTTAAAGCCTCAAGAATTCGAAGTTTTCGGAATTCGAATCTATTGGAACTCAAAACTTTCAGAATTCGAAACTTCAGAAATTCGAAGCTTCCGGAACTCGAAACTTTTGGAATTCGAAGCTTTCAGAAGTCGAAACTTTAGGAACTCGAAACTTTTGGAATTCAAATCTTTTGGAATTCGAAGCTTTCGAAACTCGAAAGTTTTGGAATACAAATCTTTTGGAATTCGAAGCTTTCGGAACTCGAAACTTTTGGAATTCGAAGCTATCAGAACTCGCAACTTTTGGAACTCGAAGCTTTTGGAACTCGAATCTTTCGGAATTCGAAGCTTTCGAAATTCGAATCTATTGGAACTCAAAACTTTCGGAACTCGAAGCTTTTGGAATTTAAAGCCTCAAGAATTCGAAGTTTTCGGAATTCGAATCTATTGGAACTCAAAACTTTCAGAATTCGAAACTTCAGAAATTCGAAGCTTCCGGAACTCGAAACTTTTGGAATTCGAAGCTTTCAGAAGTCGAAAGTTTAGGAACTCGAAACTTTTTGAATTCAAATCTTTTGGAATTCGAAGCTTTCGAAACTCGAAAGTTTTGGAATACAAATCTTTTGGAATTCGAAGCTTTCGGAACTCCAAACTTTTGGAATTCGAAGCTTTCGGCACTCGAAACATTCGGAATTCAAATCTTTTGGGATTCGAAGCTTTCGGAACTCGAAACTTTCAAAACTCGAAGCTTTCGGAGCTCAAAACTTTTTCGGAACTCGAAACTCTCGAAAATTGAAGTGTTGATTCTGTTCTGTAAGTGGAATACCTATCTCGACATTCGAATCACAAAAAATTGCAAAGCTCCGCATTGCCGAATTAGGAAATTTTCATGGATTTTGAGGTTTCGTCGGTTCGAGAAACCCACCCCTAGTCTTAACCCTCGCATGGCGGACACTGGGGTCAATTTGGACCCATCCTCAAGATCGAACTACGCGTATTACTGATTATTAGCAGTACTTCTCGGAAAAGATTAAAAATCTCGTCTTTACACATTCTACACTTAAACTTCCTTACGATGTAAAACCCTCTCCATACTTTCCATCCGATAAAGATGAATAATACTACGAAGTAAAATCGAAACTCAAGTTCTCCGCCATACAAGGGTTAAACGTCTTCCAGATTAGCTACCATTGCTTGACTCACAGAACACTATTCTGTCCATGATGTAAGCGTCGCTGAGCCCAATTTTAACAGGATGGGCCGAATCATCGATGAGCTCGACCATTAAGGGAATGACTGAATAGACGAAAACGATGTCGCCGTTTTGATGCAAAGTCACCTGGAATGTGAAGGCGCCAGCGTCCTGTTTATCTTGCAAAACGACGTTCTCCCATACAACCGTGAACGCGGTCCCTGCAATCAAACAGTCATTATATATTTACGCTTTGTCATAGAGCAAACACCTTTTCTAAAATACTTCATTACGACGCTCTCCGTCCTTGTTTATATTCTCCTTCTCCCTCGCGTGTCACGCGAGCGGAACAAGGCCGTTATAAATAATAATAAGCGTGGCTCGTGGTAGGCGACGTACCATTGTCAGCGTACTTGACGAAACTGTCGTTGGACAGGCGCGTATCGAAGTTCGCCATCAACGGCGCGATGTACTGCGTGGCGGCCAGCCAGCTGTGAACGTATTCGCCGGTGTAGAGGAAGCCGCCGGTGGCGATGGTGATGTTGCGGACTTTGTGGCCATAGAACGGGAAGTCGAACTTCAGTTTGACGGTCTGCGAGAAAGGGGAAGAAAATAGCGGCGTCAGTGCTGGTTTCTTTAAGCATTATCCTGGGCAAATTTTGTTCAATGTTTAATTTACGCTGAGTGGAGTGGAGGGGAGTGGATTGGGAAGGGGCTTTGGGAAATCCTGTTTCAAGTCAGCCGAGCCTCCCTAAACTCGATCAAGTTACTCGGTTAGCTTACATTAAGGATTATTAATTTAGTCATTAAGCGTCGGTTCTAATATACGCCTGATATTAGGAATTCTGAACGGTTCAAGCTCAATTAACAAAACAACGAAGACTCACAGCGGCGCGGCGATGGCTCTGGCTGAGCAGACGATTGACCTTGAGGTCTGGATGATTGTCTATGTCCACCCAGTACTTCTTGCCCATCGCCTCGTCGATGATGAACGTGCTATTGTAATACTGATGCGTGTCGTACTCGATCTTCGTGATATTGTGCTGGGACAGTGTCTTGTTCGTCACGTCGGAGAACTTGCTGATGGAAATGTCCCCGATTGTGCTGTCGTGCTCCTCCTTGCCATCCGCGGCCGCGGTCCCGGTCCCTGCGGGCTTCGCCGGCTTCTTGTTGGCATCCGTCCCCTTGTTCGTCACGTTGTTCCACATGGTTTGATTGGCCCACATGTATGGCGGAACCTGTGAAAAGGATCTTACATTAGTATCGACAGCTGAGGAAGATTTTCTGCAAAGATATCGGTCTGCCAAGCAATATCGAAGCCTATATAAGGAGGAGTCTAGCTCTTCTGTAGTCACGCTTCGATGCTAGATCGTTTGAACCCCCAATCTAGTTCACGGCTACCCCCGCGCAGAGTTGGGCAAAAAATTGATTTCGAATAAAAGACAAACATTTTATTCGAGACTCATCGAATAGAAATAACCCAGATTTACTTTCATTTCAAATAAAAATAACCCAGATTTATTTTTATTTCAAATAAAAATAACCCAGATTTATTTCTATTTCAAATAAAAATAACCCAGATTTATTTCTATTTCAAATAAAAATAACCCAGATTTATTTCTATTTCAAATAAAAATAACCCAGATTTATTTCTATTTCAAATAAAAATAACCCAGATTTATTTCTATTTCAAATAAAAATAACCCAGATTTATTTCTATTTCAAATAAAAATAACCCAGATTTATTTCTATTTCAAATAAAAATAACCCAGATTTATTTCTATTTCAAATAAAAATAACCCAGATTTATTTCTATTTCAAATAAAAATAACCCAGATTTATTTTTATTTCGAATAAAAATAAGCCAGAGTTACTTTTATTTGAAACGTCACAAATAATTTTTTTTGTTCGACGTGAATTTTTCCGACGGCCACAAATCATTTTTTTTTGTTTGACGGGAATTTATCCGACGGCTACAAATATTTTTTTGTTCGACGGGAATTTATCCGACGGCCACAAATAATTTTTTTATCTGACGGGAATTCATTTTAACCTTCAAATAATTTTGTCGTCTTTTCATTCATTTGAGAGGGAACGGGGATTAGAAAGAGAAGGGAATATTAGGAACTGACATCTCGCTCCCTCCCGTTCCCTCTCACTCTGACAACTACCTCCTCGCATCACGCTCTCCTGCTTACCGCTCTCTAGCACGCGCTCCCCCTCTCTCTAGCTCTCTACTCCCCGAGTTATTTGAGCTTCAAATAATTTTCAAATACAAATGACTGAAAAGAAGACAAAATTATTTGAAGGTTAAATGAATTCCCGCCGAATAAAAAAATTATTTGTGGCCGTCGGATAAATTCCCGTCAAACAAAAAAATTATTTGCGGCCGTCGGATAAATTCCCGTCGAACAAAAAAATTATTTGCGGCCGTGGAATAAATTCACGTCGAACAAAAAAAAATTATTTGTGACGCTTCAAATAAAAGTAACTCTGGCTTATTTGTATTTGAAATAAAAATAACTTTGGGTTATTTTTATTTGATGACAAATAAAGATAAAGTCTCTTTTATTTGATACGTTATTTAAATAATTTTTTATTTAAATAATGCCCATCTCTGCCCCCGCGGAACTTTTCCAGGGCCATTTTCTCTTCGCACATGCGCACCAGAGACTTCGCTACTGCTTGGTACAGCTGTGGACTGTTTGAGACGTTTGTTTTTGGTTTAGAAACTTACTGGAGTCTTCTGAGGAGAGTTCATCGGGGATGAAGCGGCTGTTGGTGGCTTCAGCGTGGTCGAGGTCGCCTGCTTCACCGTCCATACTGCCGTCGAGGATGGGAACGTGGCGGTGGAAGGCTCGCTCGCGTTCTCGGTCGCGTAAGGAACGCTCAGGGCTGCGTTCGACGCGTTGACAACTGTCTGCGGTGGTTGTTGCGGTGGTTGTTGCGACGGCTGTTGCGGCGGCTGCTGCGGCGGCTGTTGCGGTGCGGGCTGCTGTTGCGGCGGTTGCTGTGATTGCTCCTGGGAGACCGCAGGCTCGGTCCTGACGAAGGCAGCTTTCTCGTACGTTGCTCGGCGCTGTCTGCTGAGCTCCACCTCCTCGTGATCGGATACGTAGCTGAATAACACTGGCCCATGGTCGGCGCGGGATTGCCCTCTCGATTTGCCCAGTTCATAGTGGTATCGATCTGCAAGATTAGGAATAAGACAATGGTGAGAGTTTTGGTCGTTTTTTATATTTATGTGGAACTCTGGTGTAAGAGATAAGATATCATTTTTTCTTTTTGTTTTTTCTCTGTTTTCTCTTGTACACTAATGGGACTTTATCCCGTATATATGTATGTGTATATATATATATATATGTTTTTTATTTATTTATTTTATAATATATATGTATATTATTAAATAAATAAATAAAATAAATAATACGCTTGAGAATTTCGTGGTGCCTATTAGAGGGTTAAAGTCACACCGTCAATTTATTAGGTGTAGGGTGAATGTACCAGTAAATGAACACGTACCAGTGAATGGACACTTTTTATTAAAATGATTAAAATAAGTTTATTAAAATGAGCAACTAATTAATTAGCGACTTCTTTTAATTTCTTGCTTCATATCCAAGCAATTTTTTAAGCACGTGGAATGAATCGCGCTGCAAATATAATTTTATAAAAGTGTTCTGTCATTAGCTTTAAGCGTTCATTTATTGGTGCGTTTACCCTAATTAGTTAAAAAGTCACGGTTCATTAAATATAAAAACATTTTTATTAAAAATATGAAAAAAACAGTCACGTTATTAATGCGTTCATCGATCTACGCGCGTCGCGACGATCGAGCATGTCTGCTGGCCGAACTAAATACGTATAAATTGAGTTAAGTTAAATCAGAATGTTTTCTGTACAAAATCATTAATAATAAGATACTCAGTAATATGTAAAATATTGAGAACTTATGAAGTAATAGGATTTAGGCAATAATTGTTTAAGGTGGTGCAACTGAAATTTTCATAAAGGTCAGATTCATATACAATTGGATCAAACCGAATGTGAATATAAAGTTTATTTCTTTGTGTTTTCTAATGCTACGAACACTTAATAAAGATTTAATGAAGCTATAGTACAGAATTTCGGCACTTCAAATTTTGGCCGATGTCCAAATAAATAAGGCATTCTCGTCATACTGTGCATAGGTCGTTTCTAAACGCCGAGTGCCTAAGGTAATTGCCCCAGTTGTCGATAAAGTCCCAGTTCTCGATCAATTTCACAAATATTATGATTTTATAGCATTTTTAACAATATTTTTATAAAAAAAATGCCGTTTTGAAACATAAAATTGTATATGAATTATTATCTTAAGTTTTAAAGAGTGATAATAATTCCAACCATGAAAAAAGAAAGAATGATCCGAAAAAACAAAATAACAGTACAATTTAAGGAATTAGAATTGAGGCTAAAAGAAAATAAAGCCAAAGACAAATTGTTGGTAGTTCAATCAAAAAAAGGAACGCTTGAGGAAAAAGAAATATCAGGTGAACAAATAAAAAACTTAAAACAAAAAATTGAGGAAGATTTACAGCTGAAAGAACACTTGGGGCAAATGAAACAAAATTTTATTGCAGAAGAAAAAGTCATAAATGATGTTTAAAATAATATTAAACAACCTTTAAAAAAAGAATGAACAAAAAAATGGAAATTAAGCATAGCTTATTATTACTACTTATTAGTAAATTTAAATAAATGTTTATGTGTTGAACATGTTTTGTATGTTTATACAAGTATTTTAAAAAAAATTATATTTTTGTTGTACTTAAATAATTAATACATACTGAATTATTAAAATTTATAAGACAATTTAATGAGATAAATTATTTATAAATGTTTCGGAAGTTACTTTAAGTTTTCTTTATAACCTCTTTTTTCTTGATCGACTACTAGAGCAATAATTACTGATCGACAACTAGTTCCAACCGTAATTTAGTGATCGACACATCTAGGGCATCAACATTTTTATTCTCAATTAAAATTTCCACATTTAAATATATATATATATTCTAATTTTTTACTTTGCTATTATCTACATTAATGTCAAAATTAACTGGTAAAAGAAAAAAAGTTAATTTTCGTCCATTTACATAAAATTCCTACTAACTGATCGACAACTGGGGCAATTATCTTATATGTCACTCGTAAGGTACACCCCTAACCCTATACCTCTATCCCCCTCCGTACCTCCTCTTCTCCAGTACCTTTCCCCCCTCAATTCATCACCGGTTTCATTTCCACCTCTCTGCTTCACCAGACTGAAAAACATTTTCCATCCCCGCCCTTCTTATTTACCTCCCTGCTCCACCATGACTTACAAGCCCTTTTCATCTCCACCTCCTTTTAGACCCCTCGCTCTTTCCACCATGACTCACAATCCTTTTCCACCTATATCTTCCTTTTACCCCCTCTCTCTCTCTTCTCCACCATGCCTCCAACCATTTCCCCTCCTCTCCACCTTCTTCCCTTCTCCTCTTCGCCTCCTATAATCCACCGCATCACACAAAAACCATCCACACCATCAACTATCCCCATCCAAGATCAATTAGCGCATTAACGCGAAGCCAGCTAGAAAGAGAACATTCATGGGCCAGTCAAGACGGACAACGAGTCGTCTATTTCGATTGACGTCTCGCAGTTCCATCAACGACGCCCGTCCTAATGCCAGACGTGACTCGAATGAACGGCGGGTGCCCATACATCCACGCCACGATTCCCCGTCGGCGATTATTCAGCGCAGCCGCGCGCCGTCTCGTGTCCGACGACCATTCGAATCAATTCACCGGCCGCACACGCACGGACGGGCGGGCCTGCGTCGCTAAAGGGGTCGCGTTCGGCCGGTTTACGCGCGGGCCTGCGTCAACCGAGCGGCAAGTGGCCCAGATCAGTATGAATTCTAATAACTATCGACGCCAATCATGCTCCTCGACCGTTACACGCGTTTCGGTGCCCCGCGAACGCTCTCGGCGCGTTCGAAATAGAAAATGGGAACAGGACGGTTCAAAAATAAAAAATAACGACACATTTTCTATTTTCCCCGTTTTCAATAATTACTAAGTGTTACTTAACCTGACAGGCACTCATTACACACATTATTAGAGTAGGGGAGACAGTGAGGGGCAAAGTGAGACGAAAAAAGTTTGAAGTCGAATAAAATTTTTCCCTTTCAATACAAATGTGTGGAAATAGATTTATAATATAAGTTCAATATTACTATTGATGAATGACGAATAGCAATGCTTAAAATAAACGCAAAATATATTAAAATTCTACTTGAAAAGAAAATGCCAAAACTGACCACTTTAGCCCATATATGGGATAAAGTGAGCTACTATCCGGGGTAAAGTGAGGTGCAACAATTTAAGAACTTTAATCAAGGATATAGGTAAATATTAACCCCTTGCGCTGGAATTACGTGTGCAGCACGGCAGCTTCTGGCTGTTTTGCACCGTGGTTGTCAAAAACTGTGTCAGATTTTTCATTTTCTTTTTGAGGTTAGATTCTGTTCCATCGCGCCGCGTGGTTTTCTAGCCAGCTGACAGGTTAGGATATTGCGCACATCACTTGCGCATTGGTTCTTAGCAGCCATTTGCAGCCCAGTTTATCCCGGTCACTTTACCCCGAATGTGTACTCAGTGGATAATTAATTATTTAATAATGTTAGGATTAATGTTTTCTCAAACGCGTGTACACGTATGTTTATAAGCTTGTTATAAACACGCAGAAGAACATTGGAGTTAAAATAACACATTTAAGACACATTTATCCAAAAAGCTAAATTGGAAAGAAAACCAATTGGACGTCTCTAAAACTTCATTTTTAATTTTTTAAATGACTTTCCATTTTTCAATATCTGAATGTGCATAATTATCATTGTGGCATTGCACATATTTGTTACGTCACCAAAATTTATAAATATATTCTATTGTTACAGAATAAATTAAGAAAGCTCATTTTACCCCGAGGTTCACTTTGCCCCGGTCTCCCCTAAACGTCAATACTTATGAATTTTTCAATACTATCACCATTACGGGAGTCATCGGTGACCCCCAGAAAGATAAATCCATTAAACATGATTATACACCTCACCTTATCTGTTGTAGATAATATTTCAAAATAATATGTTTCACAGAATAAGAAATTCACGTTGGCGCGACAAGCAATCTACGTAAAATTAGCATGCCATTCAACGTGTTAATCGTTTACGCAATAACCAACTTCCTACGTACACAATATTATACACGCGAAGGTGCCCCCCCCCCTCGTGCGGGGAACGCCCATGGGCGTTCAGCTAGCATAGTTAATGAACGAGACTGATGGGCTCCCGCACGTGACGTGCGCTTAGATAGTACAAGGAATTCAAAGAAGCCTCACGCGGTGCAGACTCAATCAGTGGAACTCGGCAATACTTAGTGAGTAATTATAGAGAATGATACTTCAATTTTGCTGTTCTTTCATTACCTCCTTTAACTGCGCTGTTCATAACAGCTCCCTGTCATTTTCCCCGTATTTATATTCGAGGCCAGGTTACCGAAAACATCTTGCTGCGATAATACGCGGCGAGGAATGGGACGCAAAACGGTCGTGAACTATCGCGACCGGATAGGAGCAATAATTGGCAATCCCGACGACGGACCGTCGAGAATGCACGAAGCCTGACGTCAGTGTAAATTTTCATGCTCCGAAAGCCGCCTCGATTAAACGCTCAACTATCTATCGCTACCACCACCACCCCCCCCCCCCCCCCCCCCTCCCTCTCGCTCTTCTGGCCGATGGAACGACAATTTATTCGGGCCCCGTTCGCGACTTTTATCGAGACTCCATAGCAACCCCCCCCCCCCCTCCTCCGCTCCTCCTTCGACTTATGGAACGAGTACATGGCCCCAATAAGCGTTTCGAGAGAAAAAGGCCGTAGCGCGTTTTGGCGAAACGCGGCGAAGCGAATCGGACAAATTAATAATAATTAATTAATTGTCGCTGCGCTTCGGTCGCCAATGGTTTATAAACTTTTCTCTTCGTATCGCCGCGCTCCACCGAAATGCGCAGAAATCCGCGACGGCGTTGACGGGCTGAAAGTGCCGAGGTATTTATAGGAGCGGTTTTCGTGGCGGTGGAATTTCGACGGAATCGAAATTTTGAAATTTTGTCAAGATGGCCACGTGAGTGCAGAGGGATCGCGAGATGTGGGTATTCTTTTTGGATGTTGAGGGAATTTTCATTGCTTTCTGTCGGAAAATTAGAGGAAAAGGGTTGAAGAATATTTGGATTCGACGGATTTTAGGGGCAGTTGATGGAAAATTATAGGAAAAGGGTTGAAAAATATTTGGATTTTAAAAATATTTTCTGGAAGTTGATGAAAAATGATGGAAGGTTGAGGAATATTTGGATTTGAGGGATTTTAGTGGAAGTTGATGGAAAATTATACGGAAAGGGTTAAAAAATATTTGGATTTTCAAAATATTTTGTGGAAAGTTGATGAAAAATTATGGAAAGTTCAGAAATATTTGGATTTGAGGGATTTTAGTGGAATTTGATGGAAAATTAGAGGTAAAGGGTTGAAGAATATTTGGATTTGGAGTATTTTGTGGGATTTCAGTGGGAATTTGAAGGAAGGGTTAAAGAATAATTGGACTCGAGATATTTGTGTGATTTCAGTGGGAATGTGAAGGGACAGATGGCCTACCCAATATTTTCTCATGCAAATGCTTCAATGGTCAAGATGCTTGAGATTCTTAAGGATTTGAGGATTTCATTTCCAGGAATTTTATTGGAAAGGTCAAGAAAAAGGGAAGGAGAAGGATCGAAGAATATTTGGTCGTGGGATTTTTGAAGTTTGAGTGCTTGGAGGTTTTTGAAATTTGGGGAAGGTGATTTGAACTTATCATGCCTTGTCTGTGTGTGTGCAACTGTTTCAAGAGTACCTACGTCATATGAAATAATATGTGAATAATGATTGGACGCGTTTCGAGGCTGCCGGAGAAGATTTGCCGAGCGGTCCGCTCACTGTCAAGGCCTTTTAGACTGGAATCCGTTATCTGGCTAAAATAAACAGCTCCCCTGTCTTCTACGATCGTGAATAACCGTTTTGTGGCTAGCGTTACGCAGCAACAGTGTAATTATTGACTACATATTTCATTGAAAATTCAACACTTCTCGTAATTGGAAATTGATAATTCCAGAAAATTTTAAGCAAATTCTGTGGTATGTACCTTGGGACATTGATTCAACTTCATTTCTCTTTGATATGGAGGCTAACCTCCATAGGGGCTCATTTCGAGACTTCTAAAAAGGTTTACGAGTTACCCTTGAAAACTCTATAGAAGTTCATGAGTTATACTGAATCACTAGCGTTAAAAATTTTACTTATTACGAATTTACTTATTCGTACTATCGTGGCGTCGTTTGATATACATGTATGTATACAGTAGTTGCTTGCGGCGTCGGTTCTTAGAAAAGGAAATAGAAAAAAAGTGTTCAGGAAAAAGTTACTTTTTTTAATTAGGACTATCATTTGGTAAATTATATTTTTTCTATCTCTGACAGTTCGCGAGTAATAAAACAAAATAAAAAAAATTTCAGGGGTTAATTGCACCCTCTTGGAGTTAATTTGGGCAGTAAACAAAATTGCGTTGTATTTAGGACATCCCCTACATATTTACAGAGTTGCATAATTTTTTGAATTTTCGGGTTCAGGATCTTCCCTTGTCAAAAGTATGGGGGTTGAAACCTGGTAACCCCACATACATGAAAATAGTTAATCTACACCTACGAAAAAGACTCGTAGGACCGTTTTTATAGAGAATTTCCTAAGCTATACATTTCATAAAAACTATTTTTGTTCTAAAACTGCTACATACCGAGATATTCGCGAAAAACAGTTTTTTTCAACCCTCTGTACAATTTTTAGCGGCGGTCGTATCGATGGGGACTTTTGACATATTGTTTAAAACGACCAACTGAAGGCCCATACCAAAATTTAGCTTCGTGGGATTTATTCCCAAGACAGATCCTAATTTCATTGGACTACTATAGAAGTTCACGAGTTAACCTTGAAACCTCTATAGAAGTTCACAAGTTAACCTTGAAACGTGAATGGAAATTCACGAGCTCCACTTGAAACCTCTACAGAAGTTCACGAGCTCCATTTAAATCCTCTATAGAAATTCACAAAGTTAACCTTGAAACCTCTGTAGAGGTTCACAAGTTAATCTTGAAACCTCTATAGAAGTTCACAAGTTAACCTTGAAACGTGAATGGAAATTCACGAGCTCCACTTGAAACCTCTACAGAAGTTCACGAGCTCCATTTAAATCCTATATAGAAATTCACAAAGTTAACCTTGAAACCTCTGTAGAAGTTCACAAGTTAATCTTGAAACCTCTATAGAAGTTCACAAGTTAACCTTGAAACGTGAATGGAAATTCACGAGCTCCACTTGAAACCTCTACAGAAGTTCACGAGCTCCATTTAAATCCTCTATAGAAATTCACAAAGTTAACCTTGAAACCTCTGTAGAGGTTCACAAGTTAATCTTGAAACCTCTATAGAAGTTCACAAGTTAACCTTGAAACGTGAATGGAAATTCACGAGCTCCACTTGAAACCTCTACAGAAGTTCACGAGCTCCATTTAAATCCTATATAGAAATTCACAAAGTTAACCTTGAAACCTCTGTAGAAGTTCACAAGTTAATCTTGAAACCTCTATAGAAGTTCACAAGTTAACCTTGAAACGTGAATGGAAATTCACGAGCTCCACTTGAAACCTCTACAGAAGTTCACGAGCTCCATTTAAATCCTCTATAGAAATTCACAAAGTTAACCTTGAAACCTCTGTAGAGGTTCACAAGTTAATCTTGAAACCTCTATAGAAGTTCACAAGTTAACCTTGAAACGTGAATGGAAATTCACGAGCTCCACTTGAAACCTCTACAGAAGTTCACGAGCTCCATTTAAATCCTATATAGAAATTCACAAAGTTAACCTTGAAACCTCTATAGAAGTTCACAAGTTAATCTTGAAACCTCTATAGAAGTTCACAAGTTAACCTTGAAACGTTTATAGAAGTTCGCAAGTTACCCTTGAAACCTCTATAGAAGTTCACAAGTTAATCTTGAAACCTCTATAGAAGTTCACAAGTTAACCTTGAAACGTGAATGGAAATTCACGAGCTCCACTTGAAACCTCTACAGAAGTTCACGAGCTCCATTTAAATCCTCTATAGAAATTCACAAAGTAAACCTTGAAACCTCTATAAAAGTTCACAAGTTAATCTTGAAACCTCTATCGAAGTTCACAAGTTAATCTTGGCACCTCTATAGAAGTTCACATGTTGACCTTGAAACCTCTATAGAAGTTCACAAGATAACGTTGAAATCTCCATAGAAGTTCACAAGTTAATCTTAAAACCTCTATAGAAGTTCACAAGTTAACCTTGAAACGTGAATAGAAATTCACGAGCTCCACTTGAAACCTCTACAGAAGTTCACGAGCTCCATTTAAATCCTATATAGAAATTCACAAAGTTAACCTTGAAACCTCTATAGAAGTTCACAAGTTAATCTTGAAACCTCTATAGAAGTTCACAAGTTAACCTTGAAACGTGAATGGAAATTCACGAGCTCCACTTGAAACCTCTACAGAAGTTCACGAGCTCCATTTAAATCCTCTATAGAAATTCACAAAGTAAACCTTGAAACCTCTATAAAAGTTCACAAGTTAATCTTGAAACCTCTATCGAAGTTCACAAGTTAATCTTGGCACCTCTATAGAAGTTCACATGTTGACCTTGAAACCTCTATAGAAGTTCACAAGATAACGTTGAAATCTCCATAGAAGTTCACAAGTTAATCTTAAAACCTCTATAGAAGTTCACAAGTTAACCTTGAAACGTGAATAGAAATTCACGAGCTCCACTTGAAACCTCTACAGAAGTTCACGAGCTCCATTTAAATCCTATATAGAAATTCACAAAGTTAACCTTGAAACCTCTATAGAAGTTCACAAGTTAATCTTGAAACCTCTATAGAAGTTCACAAGTTAACCTTGAAACGTTTATAGAAGTTCGCAAGTTACCCTTGAAACCTCTATAGAAGTTCACAAGTTAACCTTGAAACGTATATAGAAGTTCACAAGTTACCCCCACCAACCCTTCAAAAATCATTTACCTCTTTAAAAACCACGGTGATCAGTACTGTGACTTTTTATACCCTCCGCAGAATAACAGCTGGCAGAAGCGTTGCGCAGAAGTCGTCCGTAGACTATTGCGTGTTAACCTTTGTTCTCCACGGATCGATAGGTATCGATTGTACACGGAGGGGTCGCCGACATGAAATGGGATCGTTAATCTCGCGGAGGGCTTAAAATGATCCGAATTAGGTGCGGCCAACAACTTTCATCGCGCTCCGACAGCCACGGGAATCCAATAATCCACCGCCCAAAGTGAAATTCTGTGTCCAGCACAAAAACAACAGAATTTCCTCCTTAAAACATTGAAAATTGAAAAAAAAAAATCACAACGAACGACCTTGTTCCCCGTAACTACGCTAATAGAATGACAGATTGTAATTAAGATTAATTCTGGACTATTAAAGCGAACATGGCCACAGAACGTCAAAAGAGCGTGACTAAAAGCCATACACTACTTTCATTCAACAAACCTGGCTGAAGAATGAATGAAATTTTATTAATGAACAACATAGACACTGCAAATTGAACTGACTATAGAAAATTTGCAATATAGTTGCAAAAAGGGGAGCTCCCTTCTTCTCTTCGCAGCACAAACTCCATGGGGGTAGCGGTGAACTAGTTTCGGGGTTCGCCAAATGATCTAGTGTCGAAGCATCGCTGTTACGTGACTGGCGATCAAAGAACTCTCACAGACTCTTCACTTTCCTTTCTAAGGAAAGTGATAAGTCTCCCACAAGCTTCACTATTGCTTGATACACCTATTATTGCACAAACTATACTCTCACTAGCACCCAACAACCACAACCGCGATTATTCTCCAGCGAGAATCCGCACAATTCCTTTACAATTTACATAACCGATCGGAGCGATTATTTTCGTGGTTGCGTAACCAGAGGACCGTTATCGAGCGGTCCTCGTTACTCGAGAGTGAGCGATAATGCGAGCGTGCTGCTTTCAGCGAAATCGAGTGTCACCGCGGTAATTAACGGTATAATTAGAGAATATTATGGAGCTTGGGGACACGTTTGCACGCGACACACGAGCGTGCCGTACGCGTCCTCGGCTACAAGTGACGTTCCTCCTCTGACTATTTTTAAAAATCAGCCTTTCCTTGATGCGAATAGCTACTGATTTTTTTTCACTCGAAAGGTGACCTTCTTCGCCACCGAAAATATTGAAGTACCTAATGGAGGCGAGATTTAAAGCTGTTATCCCGCGGGAAAAGGTCGAGAATCGAGGAGGATTAATTGAGGATAACTTGGAGTAAATTACAAAAAATTGTTTATAAAATTATTGCGTTGACTTAACATTGAGAAGAGAACACTAATTGAAAAATATTAATTTTCACGCAATAAGTAGTAGTTATTGAGTTGATAAATTTTATATCTACTTCTGGCGAAAAAATATTAATATTAATATTTCTATTTTTATTTATTTGCAAGAAATCGCTAATTTGTTATCGGATTTCCATCAAACGTACCTACCACCAAACGATGTAGAATTTTTTTACCTACATATGTATAGTACACTTCATGAGTAAAAAAAAAAACGGTAAAAATGGAGCTACATCCCTCTTGCTGCAAGCTTCTCAATTTTAAGTTTTCAATTACTATAATAATTAGTGTTTCGTGGCGAAGTGCTCTTAGTTTCTCATATTTTTAGCGAAGAAGTCCTCCAAGTGCGGCCATTCAATTGTTTACGATATCTGAGCAGGATTCTTCATAAAATATTCACAAAAAAATATTAAAACCAATCGCACACAAATATTCAAGATCGCAAGCTCGTGAATCACAAAGCGACAGACTTACAATCTCCGTGACCCATTTACCTAAGCCCCCCTTTTTCGCTCACGGGTGCAGTGGGCCTTCGTTGCCGAATTAAATATCGAGGCACCTGACGAGCCCATGTGTGACGATCGCGAGGCCAGCCACAGAGCAGAGCGTCGCAAGTGCACCGATTTCAATATCAAAACCGCATTCCTCCGTACTCTCGCTCCGTCCAAGGACGTCGGTTGCACAGAATCGTGAGTGCATCTCGAGTGTTGGGACTCGCGTGTCCCCCAGGTATACAGAGCGCGCGAAGAGCGGCCGTGTCGGGGCAACGGGCACGACGGAACCAGTTTTTAAAACGTGACTCACGATTGTCCCGTATCATACGCGACACCCTGTAAAAATAGCTCCGCCAGGTAGAACTTGTTCCCGAGGATCCCTAAGCGTCTGCTCGATAGACGAGGATGACGCGATTGGTGCAGGTTTTATGTAAAAAAAAAAAAACAAAACAAAGAGGAAAATGTTTGGATGGGATCCTAATGGCGGGCAAATGGTAGTTTGATGCAGGCATGTGTTGTGTGAGTCATTAAGTTATTGACGTCATTTGATGATGTGCCTTGTAGTGTGGTACGCACGCAGGCTTGGCTGTGACATTTTAACCCTTTTGGTCGTCTGGAAGGCACGTGATCTGTGGTGGGGTGGTGGTGGCGAGGTTTTCCACGAAAAAGTGATTTAAGTCGAAGGTATTGTTGCCCCCACCACTTTCGCAGATTATGCATAGGTACTCGGGAGCCCATTTCGAGTGTGGTATGTTTAGACGAAAGAGACTGATGAAATCGCTTTACCTACATTCGGCTTTCTTACTTAGATTGTATACCCTAGATTCTAATAAAGTTAGATCCTACTCTTTAAATTCTATTAGACTTAGATTCTATTCTCTAGATTCTAATACAGTTAGATTCTACTCTTTAAATTTTAATAGGCACAGATTCTACTCTCTAGATTTTAATAAACGTAGATGCTACTCTCTAGATTGCACTCTTTAAATTGTAATAGGCACAGAATTCTACTCTCTAGATTCTAATAAGCGTAGATGATACTCTCCAAATTCTACTCTTGAAACTTTAATAGGCACCGATTCTACTCTCTAGATTCTAATACGCGTAGATGCTACACTCTAGATTCTACTCTTTAAATTTTAATAGGCATAGATTCTACTCTCTAGATTCTAATAAGCGTAGATGCTACTCTCTAGATTCTACCTCTTTAAATTTTAATAGGCACAGATTCTACTCTCTAGATTCTAATAAGCTTAGATGCTACTCTCTTGATTCTACTCTTCAGATTCTATTAGGCTTATATTCTATTCTCTAGGTTCTAATAAACTTAGATTCTACTCTTTAAATTCTGTTACACTCAGATTCTATTCTCTAGATTCTAATAAAGTTGGATTCTACCCTTTAAATTTTAATAGGCACAGATTCTACTCTCTAGATTCTAATAAGTGCAGATGCTACTCTCTAGATTGCACTCTTTAAATTGTAATAGGCACAGATTCTACTCTCTAGATTCTAATAAGCGTCGATGCTACTCTCCAAATTCTACTCTTTAAACTTTAATAGGTACAGATTCTACTCTCTAGATTCTAGTAAGCTTAGATGCTACTCTCTAGATTCTACCTCTTTAAATTTTAATAGGCACAGATGCTACTCTCTAGATTCTAATAAGCTTAGATGCTTCTCTTTTGATTCTACTCTTCAGATTCTATTAGACGTAGATTCTATTCTCTAGGTTCTAATAAAGTTAGATTCTACTCTTTACATTTTAATAAGCACAGAACCTACTCTCTAAATTCTAATACGCGTAGATGGCACTCTTTAGATTCTACTCTTTAAACTTTAATAGGCACAGATTCTACTCTCTAGATTCTAATAAGCTTAGATGCTACACTCTACATTCTACTCTTTAAATTTTAATAGGCATAGATTCTACTCTCTAGATTCTAATATGCTTCGATGCTACACCCTTGATTCTACACTTCAGATTCTATTAGACATAGATTCTATTCTTTAAGTTCTAATAAACTTAGATTCTACTCTTTAAATTCTGTTAGATTCAGATTCTATTCTCTAGATTCTAATAAAGTTGGATTCTACTCTTTAAATTTTAATAGGCACAGATTCTACTCTCTAGATTCTAATAAGCGTCGATGCTACTCTCCAAATTCTACTCTTTAAACTTTAATAGGTACAGATTCTACTCTCTAGATTCTAGTAAGCTTAGATGCTACTCTCTAGATTCTACCTCTTTAAATTTTAATAGGCACAGATGCTACTCTCTAGATTCTAATAAGCTTAGATGCTTCTCTTTTGATTCTACTCTTCAGATTCTATTCTCTAGGTTCTAATAAAGTTAGATTCTACTCTTTACATTTTAATAAGCACAGAACCTACTCTCTAAATTCTAATACGCGTAGATGGCACTCTTTAGATTCTACTCTTTAAACTTTAATAGGCACAGATTCTACTCTCTAGATTCTAATAAGCTTAGATGCTACTCTCTAGATTCTACTTGCCAGATTCTATTAGACTTAGATTCTGCTCTTTAAATATTAATACACACAAATTCCACTCTTCAGATTGTGATAGACTTAGATACTACTCTCTAGATTCTACTCTTCAAATTCTATTAGATCTACAGTCTATTCTACAGATTCGCCTCGATTTGGATTATACTCACCAGATTCTACTACTTATTGTTAGATTTTGATCCCACTCTCTAGACTCTACAAGACACTACTATATAGATCTGGATTCAGATTTCTACGCTAGAGGTTCTACTAGATCTACATTCCATAGATTCCAGATCCTACAGTATCTAGATCTCATCCTACCCTACCCTAAGCGATCACAATTCTGCTCTGTACACTCCACTAGATCCAGATCCCATCCCTCCACACCATTAAACCCAGATTCTACTAAAAATGGAGAAGCTTACAAAAAAGTGGAATCGATCAGAAAATCGCACAATAGGGCCACTGAAAGTGAAGGAAGCGAAAAGGAAGAGACATGGGGAGACAGTTCCTATTACGTGGTCGCGTGCTTCGTCCCACTTCCTGTCTCCACAGGACCTTACACAACGTCCTGGCGTTTTTATCTCTATCGACAGCAGCAATTGTACCGTTACGCTTCTGTCTTGCTTAATCCATTCCTTCCCATGTGAAAAATTTCGCAGAAAACTGTAGGAAGTACTCCTCCACTCCCCTCCGATTCCTTCATCCTCTCATTCTTCTCCCATACCCCTATTATCCAACATTTCTTCAATTCTGTTCTTCAACGGATGCCGAATCTTCTGAAGAAGATTCGACATCACAATGGAATAAAAAGCCGGAAGAGTCGACCACCAAGTGTTCCACCTCCTCCAAATATAACATTTGCAGTAGAACCTCGAGTTAACCCTTTGACAGTTTCTCCCGTGCGGGGCACGGACAGAAGAAGAAGAAAATGGCACTTGTAAAACATGATTTTTTACACTATTTATCATAAACAGAAATATTTTGCAACATAAAAAATATACACTTTTCAAACCGGAATTTGAAGTTTTGTTAGACTGTCAAAGGCTTTAGAAAAATAGCAAGGGGAGGGTCAACCCTCGCATGGCGGACGCAAGGTCCATGTAGACCCATTTTAAATATGAAACGACCTATATTACTGATAAATATTAATGCTCAAAAAAAATAAAGATTCCGATCGTGGTAAGATTAGATTCGAATAGAAAAGATTATTCTGAGATGGGAATGGATGAGGTGGGTCAAAGTAGACCCGGCATTTGTCGAGGAATTATGTTATCCATCATCTAAGGGTCAATCAATGCTCGAATAAGGAAAATTTAGATCATCGAGTTCTATGTTATCTAAAGTCTACTGTATTCGCGAAAAGGAACTTTGCTTTATTCGCTATTGGAGAAAAGAAACATCGCTTTATCCGCTATTGGCGAAAAGATACTTGTCTTCCTCCTCTATTAGCGAAAAGGAACTTTTCTTCTTCTTCTATTCGCGAAAAGGAACTTTTCTTCTTCTTCTATTCGCGAAAAGGAACTTTTCTTCTTCTTCTATTCGCGAAAAGGAACTTTTCTTCTTCTTCTATTCGCGAAAAGGAACTTTTCTTCTTCTTCTATTCGCGAAAAGGAACTTTTCTTCTTCTTCTATTCGCGAAAAGGAACTTTTCTTCCTGCTCTATTAGCGAAAAGGAACTTTTCTTCTTCTATTCGCGAAATGGAATTTTTCTTCTTCTATTATCGACGAAAAGGAACTTTTCTTCTTCTTCTATTCGCGAAAAGGAACTTTTCTTCCTCCTCTATTGGCGAAAAGGAAGTTCTCTTCATCTTCTATTCGCGAAAAGGAACTTTTCTTCTTCTTCTGTTCGCGAAAAGGAAGTTCTCTTCTTCTTCTATTCGCGAAAAGGAACTTTTCTTCTTCTTCTATTCGCGAAAAGGAACTTTTCTTCCTGCTCTATTAGCGAAAAGGAACTTTTCTTCTTCTATTCGCGAAATGGAATTTTTCTTCTTCTATTATCGACGAAAAGGAACTTTTCTTCTTCTTCTATTCGCGAAAAGGAACTTTTCTTCTTCTTCTATTCGCGAAAAGGAACTTTTCTTCTTCTATTCGCGAAAAGGAACTTTTCTTCTTCTTCTATTCGCGAAAAGGAACTTTTCTTCTTCTTCTATTCGCGAAAAGGAACTTTTCTTCCTCCTCTATTGGCGAAAAGGAAGTTCTCTTCATCTTCTATTCGCGAAAAGGAACTTTTCTTCTTCTTCTGTTCGCGAAAAGGAAGTTCTCTTCTTCTTCTATTCGCGAAAAGGAACTTTTCTTCTTCTTCTATTCGCGAAAAGGAACTTTTCTTCCTGCTCTATTAGCGAAAAGGAACTTTTCTTCTTCTATTCGCGAAATGGAATTTTTCTTCTTCTATTATCGACGAAAAGGAACTTTTCTTCTTCTTCTATTCGCGAAAAGGAACTTTTCTTCTTCTTCTATTCGCGAAAAGGAACTTTTCTTCTTCTTCTATTCGCGAAAAGGAACTTTTCTTCTTCTTCTATTCGCGAAAAGGAACTTTTCTTCTTCTTCTATTCGCGAAAAGGAACTTTTCTTCCTGCTCTATTAGCGAAAAGGAACTTTTCTTCTTCTATTCGCGAAATGGAATTTTTCTTCTTCTATTATCGACGAAAAGGAACTTTTCTTCTTCTATTCGCGAAAAGGAACTTTCCTTCTTCTTCTATTCACGAAAAGAAACTTTTCTTCTTCTATTCGCGAAAAGAAACTTTTCTTCTTATATTCGCGAAAAGAAACATCTCTTCCCCCTCTATTAGCGAAAAACAACTTTTCTTCCTCCTCGACCCGAAGAAGGTTCGCAGAAGCACGATCCAGCCCCGCGTGCTCGTAACACTTTCCACTTAACGGCTCACGAACCGCCCAGGGGAAAGGTCGCGGGGCCCATTGTGTGGTCCCAGTTCGTGTGTGAACGGTAACGGTTCAACGGCACGTGGGAAATGTTCATAAACGGGCACGCTTCACGATTTTCCCCCACTCCCGTTCCGTTACGCCCTCCGCGGAGAACCATCGAGCATTCAGGAACAACCAAACCACATCAACTTCCGGCAAAACGACTAAAAATTTATGGGACAGGATACCTCAACGTGACCACTGACAAAGCACACTTCTACCACCCCGCTGACATCCTGCCCACTTCTGTCTTCGTATCTTAAAGCTCTACACTCTCAAGATTTAGTGCCGCTACTTTAAAAAAATATCTAAATAAAGAATTATTTAAATAACATATCGAACTGTAAATTCTAAATAACTGAATCGTAACTTCATCTTTATCCGTCGTCGAATAAAGAGCTATTTTTACTCGACGAGTACCAAATAAAATTATTATCTTTTATCCGAACTCTAATTTTCATTTAAAATAAATTTCCGCTCATCTCTGCTTCCAGCTAAAGTTTATTTAGACTTAACGCCTTAAAACCGTGAATAGTCAGGCCACGAGGTGAGACCACGCGAGCAAGATCACACGAGGGTATACACACGCGCCCTCTGTGTTCCCGTTTCTCCCTCTACAAGTCTACCGAGAGGAACAATGGTCGCTTTCACCGAAAACCGCGACGCAATGGTTGCCCGAGGAACGTTCGAGGTCTTTGGACCTTCCCCGTGACATTCTTCGTCCTCCGCTTCCTTCGAACACTCTTCCGACGCGATTTTATATACCCTTAATTAGAAAATATGAAGCAGGAAAGGCCCACTTGGGAATAGTAGAAAGGATCGATTTACTCAATCATCGATCTCTCTGTCACAGATATTTACCACTGGGCCATTTACGACCGTGTGGTTACTCTGCTCGCTGACCTGAAAATCCTCGCTCCGTGTCGTCCGCTGCCATTTCTTCCCGACGAATTTCTACGAGCCTAAATCGGCAGGACGGTCGAAAAAAGAGGCGGGTCTTCTCTTCTTCGCGCCGCTGCCCTCGCGGGCTCTCTAGCGAGGCTTAATTGCGCTCCGTCGCGACGATAGTATCGGAATCATAATTGCCAGAATGCTCCTTTCATGGGAAAGTGACTTTTTTACCCTAAAATGAAAGTGGAGGGGCGTGGTAGGCTCGGCTGGGTAGCTAGGATTTGTTTTGGTATCCCACCGAGGCGAGGCGGAAGCGAAGGGAGAAGTTGCAAGAGAATCTTGCGAGGATTGGCGAGAAAGTTGGGGGGAAATAAAATTGGTGTCTTTTTCGTTGAAGTGGAGTGTAGATGGTAGCCAGTGCTTTGCTATGAATTCTATGAATAAGAATCTAAAGGAGACAAAGGGTGTTGAAAATTTGAAGGAATAAAAAAGAAAAAAAGAAAATGTTTTTAGAAGAAGCTTCTAAAGTCTGCTCAATAAATTCTACGACACCCGGTATATTAATCCTACATCGATCTAGATTAAAACTGAAATTTCAAAGTTCTGAATCTCCATTTATACGTTCTAGTTTCCGAGATATGAAAAAAGTATCTGTGCGCCCCGAAAGTTGACATTTATCGTGCAAATCGCCTTTTCCTACTTAGTCGCTATTTTAATAATTTTGGTTGGATTCTTTTTTTAGAGGTTCAGACCGAAATTACGAGTTCTAGGAGAAACATATTCCAAGAAAACTGTTGTGTCTTTATTTTTAAGCTCTATATTAGGGCAAAAGCGAGGACACTTTTTTTTGAACCACTGTATAATCAACCTCGTGTGGCGCCATTTGTAAAATAGATAAGAGGATAAAAAAAATATTTTTGTACTCTACGCGATAGTAATAAACATTGTGTAAAAGGAAAAGTCTGTGCATGCTCTTATCTCCTTGTAATTAATTCGCGAAAAATACACTAAGTACTTAGTCTCCTTAAAAGATTAACAGAAAAGAAGTTGTGTTGATTAGAAACAAAACCCTGCCTGTAATAGACGCCATTGCATGCAATCGTTTGTAGTCAAATTACAATTTTGCGTTGCGGCGGTGGTCGAACGGCCCAAATCTACTACAATTTCCAAAACGGGCACACTGGGTTCGTTTATGTACATGATTGTTTTTTTTTTTTACTGTTTTTGACTTTCAAAAAATCTGAAACAATTGTGGGACACTCATTCATCTCTCTACTTTAATATACAATCGTTCTCTGAGACAAATATTTAAAGGATTAATTATGAAAAACAAAGATTCGGAAACAACTTTCAGAAAAGAGGCAATTTGCCCGGACACAAACGACCCAGTGTGCCCACGGCGGGCTAAAGTCCACCTCCAATTAAACCTAGCCCATTACCCAGCAACAAAATCACCTATCCGCGCGAAAATTGACCAAAGTTTCTGGTTCGATGCCAGCCAAGTGAGCCGTTGACGCAACGCGGCGAAAGTTTCGCCGGCAGGGCGTGTTGCCTGAATTAAAAAAAAGTAGCTTTCCTAAGCACAGCCGCTGGAATTCGCTTCCTTGGAAGCGCGCGGTCGCTTGTTTTCGTAACGAGGCGCCGATGGAAGGCGACGATAGCGTCTACGCTCGACTCGGGGATGAGAAAAAACGGCTGGGGAGGCCACGGATCGATAAATAACGAGAAACTTTTTATTCCTCGCTCGAGGAATAATCAAAGAAGTTGGCTGCGCAGAGGTGGCGGGTTTGCAAATTGATGCGGTGCTAGCCGTGTCTGGTCGTATCGCTAAAACGGTCGCCAATAAAAAGGAACAGAAGCGAGGCGAGGACAGCGCTGCTTCGATCGGGTAACGTGCCTAGCGAGGTGTCCCTCTGCGGCGGAGGGGAGGGGACCAACGCGTGGAGCGGCGGGGAGGGGACTAACGCGTGGCGGAAGGGAGGGGATCAGCGCGTGGCGGACATTTTCCGAGCTCGAGAGGATAAGGACCTCTCTGTACGCGCGCTGCTTGCATTCTAAGCGGATGCGGCGTGTTTGCGAACGCGTGGGTGGACTCGAGACTTTCCGGCGAGGGAGAAACGGGATGAAACGGCTGCTTCTAATTCTGTGGAGGTAAGTAGTTGCGGGGAGGCACGGGTGGGGGTGAGTGGTTGAGCTGGTATTTAGTGTTTTGCGAGTGTTTGGAGGGGATTGAAAGTGGTGTTTGGTACTGGAGGAGATGGAAGTAGGGGTAAGTTGTGGAAGAGTTACGGTTTGAGGTGAAGGTAATTACAGGGTGACAAACACAGGGAATGTAATTATGTTTACAGTGATACGTAATTGCAGGGTGCCAAAAAATAAATGCATCAAAATTTCAATTGTCCTAAATGAAAAATGTGATAACGTATTTCAGAGATGACGTTTTTATTGGATTGCTCGTATTGTATTCTTCATAATATAACAACTTCACGCTTCTATCTCCTGGCATTTGGTTTTCACAAGATGTCTAACGAACGTGCTCAGGTGCGAAGACCATGTCCTGGATTTTATCACGTCTGCAGAATGACTGCTGTATTTAACGGATTTTAATTCGATGGGCTATAGGGTATGGTCGATTTTGGAGGCCAGAGCCTGTGCAAAGCCCCGCAAGAGTTTAAATCGCTCAAGAAATGGCGCCGGGAATGGGACAAAATTTCGGGTGAAGAAGTGCGGCGCGTAGCAGAACATTTTACCAAGCGTTTGAAGGTATGCATCAAAGCAAAAGGCAGTCGTTTTGAAAATCTGCAAATATATTGTACTCGTAACCATATATTATTATGTATTTTTGAACGATTTTATTCAGCTTCGATCCTCTGTTTGTTTGTTTGTATGTTTGTTTGTTTGTTTTGTATGGTTGAAATCTGGCAACTCAAATTTAACCCACTTCCAACTATCCAATTGTCTTGAAACTTTGCACGCGTGCGTAGTTTGGATGACAATATTAACAAAAATATTACATATCGAAATATTAAAAAAAAAAATTAACCCCGAGCGGGTGAAAAAGTTAACCCAGTCATCAATAAATATAACCCATGAACTTGAAATCAGCCACTCGCGTTCTTTTCGAAAACGACAAAAAGCTGCGTTCTGATCGCTAGTCGCATCGCGATTTGAAATTAAATTAAATAATTATATAAAATAAAAAAACGTTTATAAATCCACAAACACTAAAAACTAGAAAATAAAAAATATATAAAAAAAAATTTTATGTTAAACGATTTTATTGAAAATGCACTAAAAACTACAAAATAATTCTTTTCTTGTACTGCAATTTCGATGGTGTTTTTTCACTTTAAATAAAATCGTGGAGCAGGGTATCTCACAACAAATTCATTTCGACGCTTGATGCTGTATTAAATTGATTCATATTCTGTTATGAAAAATCCTGCTCCACAATTTTATTTAAAGTGAAAAAACACCATCGAAATTGCAGTACAAGAAAATAATTATTTTTTTCGTTTTTAGTGCATTTTTAATAAAATCGTTTAACACAAATTTTTTTTTATGCAATTTTTATTTTCTAGTTTTTAGTGTTTATGGATTTACATTTCGCAGCTCAGACTTTTTTAATAAAAACGTTTAACATAAAATTTTGTTATATATTTTTTTATCTTTTAAACTTATCTAGATTTACTAAAATTATAAACAAAATTAAATAAAATGCATTTATTTTTTGTCACCCTGTAAGTGAGAAGATGTGAGAGATCAGGCCACCATAAAGACAACTACCAAATATGACGCAAGCTTCCTACTTAAATCTATTTCCTCTCTAAAAAAATTTACTTTTAAAAAACAATCTAAAGACCAGTAGGAACTCGGCTGCAGCCTCTTTTTTAATTCCACTGCGCACAATACGTCCCCAATTAAATTTCTAGGAGGAAGGAACTCCTTTTCACGGCTCTCCTGTTCGCGGGAACCGAGCGAGAAATTTCACGAGACACGCGGTACCAGCGAAGGAGAAAATATATTCGCGTGGAATGATTCGAGCCAGCGATTAAACTTCTTTGCGTAATGCGTACGACGCTTACGTAAACGCAAGGACACGGCTCGCTGAGACGCACGGCATCTTTTGAAGTCTGCTACACCTGCCTCCAGGTCGTGCCTCTCGATTCAACAGGCATTCCTCACAGCGAGTCGATTCTGACCGCTGTGCACTTGTGTTGGAGCAGCTAGTGGACCATTTCACATCCGTGGAATTCCTTTCAGCAATTTTTCAACGATATATATTTTGTAAATATCGACGTATGCATTACGAAAAGTAGCACATTTTATTTGTCTTACAAAGAGTAGCACATTTCAATCTATCACGAGAAGAAGCACGTTTCAACAGTGGCGGATTTAAGAAACAAGGCCCAGGTGGCAAACGTTCTGAGGGGCCCATTTTTGCAGGAAAATGAAGAGGTAGTTCACTTAAAATGGGCTAAATGTAGTAGTACAGAAAACAATATAGTGTTTGGTTAAAATCATGTTCTTTTTTTTTGAAGATGGGGCCCCAGGGGCCCATTTTTTCGGGAAAATGAAGAGAGAGTTTACTAAAAACGGGTTAAGTGTAGTAGTACAGAAAAAAAATATAGTGTTTGGTTAAAATCATAATTTTTTTTTAAGATAGGGCCCTAGGGGCTTCTGGCCAGGGGCCCATTTTTTCTGGAAAATGAAGAGATAGTTTAGTAGAAACGGATTAAGTGTAGTAGTATAGAAAAAATATAGTCTTTGGTTAAAATCATAATTATTTTTTTCAGATAGGGCCCTAGTGAGGCTTCTGGCCAGGGGCCCATTTTTTTTGGAAAATGAAGAGATAGTTTACTAAAAACGGGTTAAGTGTAGTAGTACAGAAAAAAATATAGTCTTTGGTTAAAATTATAATTTTTTTTAAGATAGGGCCCTAGGGGCTTCTGGCCAGGGGCCCATTTTTTCTGGAAAATGAAGAGATAGTTTACTAAAAACGGGCCAAGTGTAGTAGTACGAACAAAATTTAGTGTTTGGATACCTATACGTAATTACAATTTTTTTGGTCATGGGGCCCTGCGGGGGCCTTCTATGCAGGGGCCTAGGCGGCAACTGCTCATCAGCCGCCCTGTTAAATCCGCCACTGCGTTTCAATATTTCTGCCGATAAAAAGCATGGTGAGAATATACCACGAGAACAAGCACGATTCACATTTCTCCACGAGCAGTAGCACATTTCAAACGCCGCAGCGAAAAGTGGCACGTTTCATTTGTTTTCCGAAAAGTAGAATATTTCAGTTTCCAAACGGTTCATAGTAGGGATCGAGAAAGTCCTCGAACCCTCGTTTTTAAAAAATTCTGTTAGAACTTATTTGTTTCGATTAAGAAAATATCTGTTCCTGTGGAATTTTTATTGAAACAAATGCTACCTTCAGGAACTTCTTTAAAAAGTGTTCTCATGAAACAGATATTTTAGAACCTATATAATAAAAGTTCCATGGAAACAAGTTACATTAGAACATTTATTAAAAAAGTTTTCAAAAGATAAAGAATAGTACTCAACTATTAGGTACTAGTTTTATTTAACAATATACTATCATATTCTTCATGTGTTTATTTAATAAACGACAATATATATAATTTAAGTCCTTCAAACTTAGAAAATGTTTCGCTTCTAAAATTAAATTAAACGTGATAATGTATTATAGTTATAAAATACTATCACGCTGAATTGTAAAACATACATAGTATGTTATATATTCTTGACAAGCATTCTTTTCTGTTCATTACTTGTTATGAAACCATTAATTATATTATGATTTTCATACCTTTTATTAAATAAACATTTGAAGAATATGATATTATATTGTTAAATAAAACTCGTACCTAATAGTTTAGTACTTTCCTTTATCTTATGCAAACTTTTTTAATAAACGTTCTAATATAACTTGTTTTCATGGAACTTTTATTATAACAATTCTAAAACATAGGTAAGTATTACATATAAATAACACATTCAGAATATCAATTTAACTGTAAGAATTATTTAATATTCTTGTAGTACTATCCATTGAATAGTATTTAGTATTTGTTACAACGATTGAGAACTTTTTTAATATCGGTCAACAAAATATCTGTTCCTGTTATAGAGAAATTTTTATTCTTATATTTTATAAGTTCCATTCCAACTAGAACTTTTATTTTCAAGAACTTTTATTTTATCGGTTCTTCTGAGAACTTATAATGTGAGAACATTTTTAAAAAAGTTCCGCGGTCATTGTTTTAAATGGAACCTATTGAAAAGTTCCAGAACTTTTTCGATCCCTGGTTCATAGTCGATGTTGATCTTCTGTGACTGTCACTTGCCTGTATTGTCGTGTGTTGCTCATTTAGTGTGAAAGAAAGTGACTAGTTTACAATGTATAATAGTGAAAATGATGATTGTAAGTACAGCAGTACGAGTAAATTGATAAAATTTGAAAATATCTTTGCTTCTTTAAGGGGACTAGGCAGTCGTTTTTCGTGAGAAAGAGACTCTGTCCTTTATTTATTTGTAAAAAAATGAAAGCATGTCCAGATGTGTCCTTTTACCCAATGTTTATGACTACCATACAGATTGAAAAGTAATTGGTATGAAATATATATGTGGTTTAAAAATGGCGCTGCAGACTGGTAAACATTTTAAAGTTTTCTGTGGTTTGCCTTAATATCGGTTTTAAAATTTAAAGTAATCTGAATTGAAAGGTGTGATTCTTATTTGTTGGATTTATAGTTTCCAGAGGAACCTATAAAAACAAAAATTATGCGATTGGTGGTTGAAAAACGGCGATATATCCGAGAAAAAACCCGGCGACTTTTTAATTTTTTTCTCAAAATCTCGAATTTTTATGGACTATATCAGAGGTTCCAAGTGCACATGTTTTACACATCCTGTAATTTTTTCAAGTCGATCTGAACCTCCATTCGTTCGCAATCAGGAAAAAAACCCAGAGAAAATAAGATTCGAGAAAAACGCGTTTAAAATTTCTGGGCAAAGGCAACGCTATAGGTTGCCGCTTGACGTTTTTAGTTGGTAAATCTACAATTTTGCGAATTTTACTATAAACCAAGCGGCATTTTATTCATTTTATTCAACAGTACTTTCGGAAAATGCAATAAAAAAAAATTAATTTTTCGACTGCCTTAAACGAATTTAGCTAAATGAATGAAACAATTACAGATTTTAAGTGGTGGAAGAGTTATAATATACCTCGTCCAACTATTTTAGAAAAACGTTTCTTTCCCTTAAAAAACCTTTATCTTTTTATTTTTGCAGTAGAATACCAGGAAATCTATGAAACGTGATATTGAACCGAAACGAAACGTGCTATCTTTCGTCGCGAAAGAGCATAACATGCTATTCTTCGTGGCGATGAAAGAAAACATACTACTTTCCAAGAACAAAATCAAAACATTCTGTTCTTCGTGGTCAACATGAGCAGAGTGCTAGTCTTCGTAAGACAAATGAAATATGCTACTTTTCGTAACGCACGTCGATATCGACGTGCGTTACCAAAAGTAGCACGTTTCAATTTTCTTACGAAAAGTAGCACGTTTCAATTTTCTTACGAATAGTAGCACGTTTCAGTTTGCCACGTAAAGAAACACATTTCATCGTTTCTGACGAATATTAGCACGATTGGTATTCCACCCCGAAAACTAACATATTCGACTGCTTAGCCACGAAGAATAGCACGTTTTTGATTATACCTACTGCAGAAACTATCATGCTTTGGCGCGTGGTTAGTTTAAATTGTTGAAGTGCATTCTGCATCGAAGAATTCTACTTTTAAAAATATTGTTTAATAAATAATAACTCCATCTAATCTCCAAATAGAAACACGTACGAAAATTTTAATCTACATAATTTAAGTACGCTATTTTAATGTTTAATAAATTACCGACCTAGTACTAAATAAAAATCGCGACGGGAGGTATTTAAGTTGACGCGCCCGATGATCGTAGCCAACCATCCCAATGTGCTGCTTTTCGTCGCTATAAACGGAACATGCTACTTTTCGTGACAAGCCGCTCAAACGTGCTAGCTTTCGCAGCGAAAACCGAAACGTGACAGTTTTCGTAATAACGAAGACAAACGTGCTGTTTTTTGGTAAAAAAAATTGAAACGTGCTGCTTTTCATAACGCACGCCGATATGATGTAAACCCTCTAAACCACATTCGTGAAAAATTGTAGAAATTGTAAATGTGGTCTAGCATCGAAATCATAATCGGAAATCGAAAATATTCAGGAAAAGAATGCCCACCACGTGACGTGAGCGATTAATATAAATGCATACGTGTTGAAGCAGCCAGAATCAAGTGAGCTGACTGCAATCGATGACGAGATATCGAAGGCTGAGTTTTTTAATGATTTGCAGAAACCGCCTCCCCAATCTACAGGCTTTTATTTTATTTTTCAATCGAGGAAGACCCAAGGATCAACTTGGAAGACTACCCCCTCTTCAATCGCTTTGCCTAGGAGGGGCAAATTCCCTACTACTCAACTCCTTAACAGACCACCTGTGGAAGTGGGTCAATGTTGACCCATACTCCGTTTTCCTTACTAGACGACTCAGGATGTAACGAATGAATCCCATGCAATCGTTACGTCAAATATTTCATGAGTTGCAAATTGTGCAGAAGCAGTATAATTGTATTTATATTGTATATTTTTTATAAATAAATTTTGTAAAGAAATCGTACATTTGTGCTTCACAAATATGTCTACTTTAAGGGGTTATGCCCACCTGCAAAATCCGGAAAAATGAATTTTTGGGTTTTGACATTTTCTTAAAGTACAACATCTCAAAAGTATTGTGTGAAAGTTTCAATTTGATCCGACCAAAATTGGCGGAGCTGTGCGAGTTTTAGTACAGGTATGTTCTGGAGGATGTAAACTTAACTTAAAACTTTAAACGCGTTTTTCTCGGAACTACATTTTCAGAATCGGTGACCAAAATATCTCGAGAACCGCTGCATCGAATGAGTTCAGCTTTTGTAGGCTTATTCTATTTATAAAAAATTGTCCTTAATCGTGACTTTTTCATTTCCGTTGCGTAGTTTTTATTTTACAGATGAAAAATAAGCGAATTTTGTGGCGAAAATCGATATTTTAATTTGACCAGCCGCCATTCTGTAGCAAATTAATTTTTCGGGATAATGTACGATTAAGGACAAGATAATTTAATAAACTAACTGAATTCCTTCGAATTTTTTATTTCAGATAAATCAGGTCAAAATTAGAGTGGTCGCCGCAAACTACTGAAAAAAAAATCGCTGCCAGGAGATCACTTATATTTCTTTTATTTATATATATTTTTCATTGGAACAATTACAACAAATAATATAACATGTACACTTTCGAATGCGTAAAGGTTTTTTTAAAAAAACCTTAAAGTTTTTCCCCCAAAAAATACCAAATAAACATATTTTTTTAGACCTCACAGGTGAGCATAACCCCTTAATGTATCAAAAAGAAAACCTAAGAAAGCTCATTCTCTGGCGGCCTGATAAACAAATTCTACTGTGAATCGGAAATGGCCCCCTTAGCTAATCGGTCGACTAATTCAACATCTTGAGTGTTCCGCTCTTAGCTAATGAGTAATAGCTGACAATCAAATTTTCCTTGTACACAAACATCTTCCTCTACTAAATCAATCGAAGCAGATTTATTAATAACTGACTGAGCACATCGATGACACTAGAAGCTGACCACAGCGTAAAAAGCGCGATACCCGTTATCTTGGACATGACGACTGGGTTAACAATGTTACAAATACTCGGATGCTTGTCAAATGGTTATCGAATTGGAAAATCGGCTAGAGTGTCCCCGCTAAATCGTGTCTCGACGTTTAATGGCAGCTCGTAATCGCTTTAACTCGATTAACGCTAATTGGCCCCGACGGTCGTTGGGATTGTCTCTGGTGTTATCTCAGGAGCGATCTCCCTACAGCTGCCCGTAATTTCGTTTATGTGTTTCCTGCACGCGATCAAATTCACGTGTCTGACTTGAAAAAAGTGTCGTACGAAAGATGAAATCGGAATGACTTTAATTGTTCGGCGGTTCACACTGATTGAATATGATGATAGTTTTTTCTAGGCTTTCTAGAGTTTCAATTTTATTGGAATTTTATGGTTCAGTGGTTACTGTTTTTGATAATTCTTTCTTGTAGAGATAGATTCATTATTATTGAGATTACTATTATTTTAGTCCATAAGGCAATGGCACACCTAGAAGGGGCATTGTGAAAAGAAAGGAAAACTGGATTTTATTCTTTAAATAAATTTTTATAATCACCTAATGAATTTTATTGAATTTGCAGTATAGATATTTTTAGCCGTTCAGCTTAGCTGACCCTCAGATTAAATCCTGAGTGCGTCACTGGCACAAGGGAATGACCAATTTTCTGGTAAGGGAACGCTATTTACGATGGTGAGAGCGGTGAAAGCGCTGACAAATGGACCAAAACGATTCTGAGTGGCTTTGAAATTGAATTGCTGAGTGGGCAGAGTTAAAGACCACTGTGACCTCTATTTCAAACTCAATATTTCCCTCCCCCATCTTGTTTTTTGTCTTTCTTTTTGGTGGATTTCCCCATTTCATACGAGACCATAAGCGTTAAGGAAGCAGTAACTGAATATAAAGTTATTGAAAAGATTAGAGATCTTCCTTTCTGTTCTTAACATTGACAAGTTTCAAAGCTATTTCATGGATTGAAATAAAAAACTCTGTACTATTGCGGAGATTCTTAGGATAGAAGGTTTTCAAAGACGAGAAACTTCAAGAATCATGGGATAAGCAACAGCGAAGGCTCCACTGCGCATGCTCCAATGGAAGTGGAAAAGTGGGCGGAGCCATTACCCCCTCCATTACACCGATCGAAGTCTGTGAGGCAAATCTAGTATCGAGGCAAAGCCTTTTATTTCCCACTTCACTATTGCTCTGTACCCCTAATCCAGAAATGGGCAAAATTTTTATTTAAATAAAATTTTAAAAAATTATTCCTCACGTGTCGAACAAAATTTACCGGAATAAATTTTTCAACTTTAACTTTAACAGTATTTTTAAATTTAACTTTCACCTTAACTTTAACTTTAATTTTATACGTCGCCGAATAATTTTTTACCGAGCCACTATGGTTCGCCTAGTGCTTCTCGAAGTTTTGAATCTTGATCATACATACAATTAGGAATCTGTTCGCCATAACTTCGAGCGAAATAAATCCAGCGGGAAGAGAAATCGACAATCGTGGGCTGGCGATTCGTTGGTTGCAAAAGAACTAATAACTAATACGCGCTTCCTTCTCTAGACAGCATTATAGTTTGATTTAACACCGCAGCTGAATGAAGAGACGAGCCGTCTCTATTGACTCACAGTGTATTGCAAGGTACGTAATTCCATTCGGTCAATCGTTCGCTGAAAGGCCTTTTCGCCGTTAACGAGGTCGATAGGGTGATACAGTGACGCGTTCGACGTGGACGTATATCAACCAAGCCACGATCGCACGATTCGATCGCGAGCGTGCAGTGATAAAAACGTGAACTCTTTCTCGACCCCCTCGAAGTACTATCGAACGTGAGCGATAAAATACTTTCGAGTCATCGAGCTGCTCCTCTGAACTCTACCTCGAATATCTGGAAAGATAAACCTCAAATAGAAAGCTATTCCTCTCACAAATTTGGCCATTAAGCCCCTTTCACACGAGAAATTTCTACGGTCCATAAGTCGAATTATTATTATTATTATTATTATTATTATTATTATTATTATTATTATTATTATTATTCTCCATCTTTGCAAGCCAATGCAAAACTCGGCCAAGTACACATACCCGAACCACCAATTCGCATAATTCAGACACCCGAAAGTGTCGCGCGTGGAAAGAGGCCTTAAGGCCGCCGAACCTCGACAGAGGCTGAAAGCGAGCAAAGCGACCGCTCGAAGACAAGAGACTGATCGATACGCGGGCTCTGATCGCGACGGGAAAGTGCAAGTTCGTTGCACCCTCGGACGGGCGCTTAAGCTGCAAGACGGTAGACACTTAAGCTGGGCTTGTGCGCGAGTGTCTGCTCGACCGTAGGTGGACGAGCCCGAGGAAACGCATACAAGAGCGAGCACGTCTCTGGGGCTTCTTTCACCGGAAACTCGGCGGCCCGCGCCGCCAGCACTTCCGCTATTGCGTATTGGGAAACCTAAATTTCGATACGCCAACTAGTGGCAGAAAAGTGAACTACGGTGAGTAGGCCGAAATCCGTAGAAGTATATGTATATGATTATCAGTGTACATTAGGGTGGCTCTTATTTTCAACTTTTGAATTTTCTTCGGGGCACCCTCCAGAATAGTTGCAAATAATTTTAAAAAAATCCGTGTAAAGATTGAGCTCGATCGGATAACGGGAAAGGGGGCCTAGGGGCCCTTGAACATTTCATATAATTATTCAAACAGCTCGCAGAGTCGCAGTTGTATAATATCCTCCGAGTTATTGATTAAATAAAAAAATATATCAAACAAAAGTTGTAGATTCGCACTAACCTCGCATCTTTTATGTTCTATTACTTTTTCTCGTGCGACAAATGGTTTTCGAAAAAAAGTCCGAAAAACTAAAAAAAAAAAATTTTTTCCTCAAATTTTGAAAGTTTAAATGCTTCTGGAACACTTTTTATTTATGAAGACGAACAAAAAAATTAAATTTTCATTTTCGAGGACTATTTTTTAAACATTTAAGAGGGAGGCATATATAAATTTGCGTAAAAGATTACAATTTTTTTACTTATTTCCAGTGTTTGATACGTCTTGAATGTTTCCTGAAAGTTTCGGACCGAAATTCGCAAACATATCGAAGATGTAGACTATATTTTCGATATTTTTGCGAATTTCAGACCTAAATTTGAGTCTATATCTTCGATATTTTTGCGAATTACGGTCCCAAACTTTCAGGAAACATTCAAGACATATCAAACACTGAAAATAAGAGAAAACTTTTTTTTAATCTTTTCGCATATTTCGGTATATGCCTCCCTCATGAGGATCATCTCTTAAATTTGCAGTTTGTAGACAAAATGCAATAATTTAGACAACATCATTGTTATCTTCTTCATTCACTTTTCCACAATTCAACAGGTGACCACTATTAATTATATTTTCACCACCAATAAAATTTTTGCTCTGAGGTGTAACAACCCGAATTTACAAATTTCCTGAATAGAAATTCGCTTTTTTTTTTAATTAAGAGAACTTTAATTTGTTAAAAGCTATTACTGTTGAGTACTTATTCGGAATGTTTGCTGGGATCCGGGCCTACTTTTCAATAGTTTGCCAACTGACCACCACAGCACTGAAATCTAAGGGCCACGCCTCCTCTAGCTCTAGGTTTCCCAATAGATATTCTAATGAAGCGGATCGAGCGATCCACGACGCTTCCTCGCGTTTCACGCTTCGTCTGGCGTGGGCGTGTCTTTACTTAGGTTATTGTAGTTGCAACCTGTGCGCAGAATTCTGGGGTGTGCCTTCCTCATTTTCTGATAAATTTTGCAAATTTATAGGGAAAGCAAATATTAGCGCGCGTTGGACTATCCCAGCCTTCGAATTTTCCTTAGAAAGAATATCCACATTCTCAATGCTTCGGGTATCGAGAAGCAATTTAAAGTTGAAGTACTCTTACTAAGTAATTGAAAATGGAAGAGAGTGTGATGATGATATTATTATAATATAACTTAGAGTAGAGATATAATATTTTTCTTGTTTTTTGAAAAATACCAACTTTCTTACTTAATTACTTAATTTTAATTATAGGAACAGGTTGCGCAATTCCTACGTTTTTCAGGAGCACGGAAAAAACGAAACCTCGGGCGGCGGGACTCGAACCCGCGATCTTGCGGATCATCCTCGGCGTACGGGGCAGCCGCCTAACCAACTCCACCAAAACCGATCCTCCTAGATCTTTTATTCCGAACTCCCTTTTATGTGGGTTCCTGATCCCACATAATATTATGTATCATTTTTAATGAAAGTAATATTATTCAGAAGTTTGTAAATCCGAGGGTTCGTTTGTTGCAGAGATTTTACAAAAAAAAAATGTACCGTAATGATCCAAAGTCGATTTTCTCGAAAATGAAGCGCGATATCAAAAAAAGTTACTCATTATTTTCGACTTATAGAAAGTAAATACGTGGAGAAAAAGGAATACAATTTTTTGATATTGCGCTTTATTTTCGAGAAAATGAGCCTTAAAATTCTCGACTTTGCGTCCAGTCGCGTATAGGATAACCTGCATTAAGCAGGGCTCAATGGTGACCACCATGCAAGTCAACGTGTTATATGTTTTTCAAAACACTTATTGGACCCCGCCCACTTGGACCCCTCCATTTTCAAACGCCGTTCGCCTTAGGATTTTACTAAAACTCTTATTGCATGAGTCACAGTAAATTCGCATGAAAGAGGAAAATGTGCTGAGCAATGATTAATCCTCTTCAGCTGTGGCGTGCTTCGAATGATGGGGGAGGTTCCAGTGGGGCGTTGAGGGGTCCCTCCCGCGGACAATACTTGTCTTCGTCGTCTAGCCGCGTAAGTAAGCCTGGCGCCGTGTAATTTCAAAGATAATTCCCATCGAACCCGAGACACGCCGCGCGGTGGGCTTCCGTCCAGCCTCGATTACGGATTGTTCACTCAATTCTCCGCGGGCGAGCGAATTACAATTGAACGAGTTGCCCCGCGACGTATCCTATTTACGAGGGATCACTGCGAACCCGGACTCACTGATTGGAACGCAACTTTGTGAGTTTTTAGAGTGACTCAAAACAAGAACCACGGTGTGTTTCATTAGGGCCCTATCGCCCTTGAGGGCGTAAAAACTAACCTCAAAGTCAAATTGGCACGTCCACTTTTTCGCGCATAACTCTCAAAATACAACAGACAGAAAAAAATGTTTCAAACAAAAGTTTAATGGCGCAGTAAGCGCTACATACTTGCGTTAACAAAATTTTGAAAAGGGTTTTAAAAACAAATACCTGAACGAAAAAAAACTTTTTTCAAAATTTTGTTAACGCAAGTTTGCAGCGCTTATTGTACCATTAAACTTTTGTTTGAAACATTTTTTTCTGCCCGTTGTACTTTGGGAGTTATACGCGAAAAAGTGGAAGTGCCAATTTGAGTTTGAGGTTAGTTTTCACCCCCTTAAAGGGCGATAGGGCCCAAATGAAACACACCGTTGTTCTTGTTTTGGGCCCCTTGAAAACCCACAAAGTTGCGTTTCAATCGGTGAGTCCGGGTTCGCGGTGTTCCCTTATTACAGGCATCTATTTACCGAAGCAGTACCACGTGATCCAGTCGAGATGAAAACAACGACTACCTTTATAATTGATCTGCTTCTCCGCTGCACGGTTATTTCGGAGAAATATAAATAAGTGTTGACTATGTGCGTTGGTTAATGAAGGAAGAATGGTATTCGCTTTGAAGAATAGTGCGTGAAGTTAACTGCGTGATATGGGAGTCCTGGGAGTTTTCAGCGGAAGATGGGAAAGTAGGAAGCGCTAAACCTCAAAACTGGATTGCTATCTCCAGAATGCGAGATGTGGAGGGGACAGTGGCTCCGCCCACTCCGTCCCCCGGGCATGCGCAATAGAGACTTCACTATTTCTCGCTACAACTGTGAGTAGTTATGGAGAACACCAGTGTGACGGCCAGAAAATTAGGCCTTTTTTTAAGAATTTTTTTCAGGAATAATTTACAGTTTTCATATAAAATTTGTATTAGCAACTTTGAGCACGATGTCTTAAGAGATTATAAAAAAGAATTAATAGAAAAACATGCATAAATTTTAATATATTAATTAATCTTCTAGACCCCTCATAAAAAACAGGTCGCTGACAGATACTGTAACTTTTGAACCGCAGCTCCGAAATAAAGTTCAAAGCTATTGTTATAAACAATTTGAGTGTAGTTTCCGTTACACGTAACGATTTTTTAAACGAATTATTTTTGTAAAAACGGTGCGCTTTGGAAGAAAAAATTGCGAAAATTTGCAAATAAGATAATTTTTGGAGTACATTTCAAAAAATTTGTTTTCGGACTAAAAATCATAGTTTGGGGAAAAAAAATTAAATTTGATTTCAGCCAGCGACCTATGTTTTTTGGCGAGGAGTCTAGAACATTAATTAATATATTAAAATTTAGGCATGTTTTTCTATTCATTTTCTTCGTAGTTTCTTAAGACATTGTACTAAAGGTAGGTTAAACCAATTTTACACGAAAACTGTAAATTAATCCTGAAAAAAATTCTTAAAACAGGCTTATTTTATAAAAAAAATTAAAGCAAAAAATTAAGCTCTTATCAAGATAAAGCGTCGTTCGCCTGCGTCAAGGTATTTGACTTGAAGTACTGTTTTACCAATGCGAACCTTTTATTTACTTGGCTTAAAATATCCTTTCAAATTGCTTTCAACTCTACCTGCCCTGAAATAGAACTTGACTAATGTGAACGAGGCTTAACGTACACATTTCCATGGTCAAAGGCAAATCCTCAACTACTTGAGTCTTCACACCCTGTTATTCGCAATTTAAAAAAGAAAGACGCGGCATCAGACGTTTATGGAAACGAAAGAGTCCACGCAGACTTCCAAAAACCATAAAAAAAATTATTCCTGGATCAATGAATACTGAATAAAGCGTCTCCCTGCTCAGTTATCGAATTCAAACGCGGTTCTTCGTTGTAAGATGAGGCAGACCCGTCGGGAGGAGGTCAGGAAGTAAACAGGTGATAAAACAGCGCGTCCATAAAGGCAAGGTTAAATCAAGGCCGCATACGCATTCGCATTTATCGGGAGCTCGATGAAGATTACGCGTTCCATATACGTGACACACATTCCAATGTAGGTTTGACGTAATCTAATCTCCTCGGTGACGATCCATCCCGCTCTAATAACGTTTGCATTCATCGAACGTTCCACGTTTCATCGACGAAACGAACGATAGCTTTTTAGCCCATTCAAACTAGCCGATACCCAGTGCTCGATCCTGAGAAAATAAAATCATACCAGCTTCGACACCGCGTCTTCGAAATTCAAAAATAATTCGCAGTTGAAAATTTTTGCAAGCCTGTTCAGGACAACTTATCTTCCCTTTTATTAATTATCTATTTATTCCACGGATAAAGACCCTTTAGTTTACAATATACAATTAACAAAGTTAACGGAGAAGATGTTTTGAAGAACTTCAAGATTTTTCCACAATTCGTGCAACCCGTGCGTAGACCGCCTATGGGCGTTCAGCGAGCATACTAAACGCATAGGACTCCAGAATTTCCGCACGCGGGGTGCGCTAAGTTTTTCAATCAACATTGAAACACTCAAATCAAGTTTTATCGACAATTCAACTAATACCAAGCCTGCATGACTCGTCACAGACCTTTGTCACGGGAAACTGCATCATCCAATCCCCCCCCCCCCCCCAGACTTCTGTTCAAAGTCACAGCTATTCTGGCGATTCGACTTATTTACCAGCGTCGACTTAATTAAATCTGTTATACGCATAACAAGAGAGTACGCTCCTCGAGTGAGCGCCGAGCGATTATTGACTATTAATACATGACTCCGCGAGCGATTACTACCTCCCCCCCCCCCCCCCCCCGCCCCTTTGCGGACTGGACTTATCTCTGCTGGCGATTCATTAATCTCCCCCGTGCTCAATTATGCGCGAAACGAGGTTAACGCTCGCACACTTATTGTTAGCCACAACAAATACTGGGCAGAGCGAGGGGGCACGATTATGCCCGATAGATACTTAATACGACGCTTATTCACAATGTATACATGGTTGACCTATAAAGCCTCGTTCACATTGGTCAAGTTTACTGGCTTCAAGTCGCTTCGTGACTTTAAGGTGTAAGTTCACACTTGTACGTACGTTCACACTATTCAAGTTGTATTATTTCCTTAGAGCATATATGCTCTAAGATTAATTCAAGGCAAGCAAAGTTGGAGCACTCTCTACTTCGCTTGAAACTTGAAAGGATATTTCAAGCGAAGTGAATGACAGGTTAGTTAACTGATTTCAAGCGATTTGAGGCCAGTAAACTTGACTGATGTGAACGAGGCTTAAGGCACGCTAGGCGGCCAGCAAGATATGGCGTAGTCGAGCGTAATCGGACGGGGGCCATTAGCGAAAGCAAGGCTCAATTCGCGAGGCCACGTGGGTGGGCACCACGCGGGGGTGGATTTGTGTGCAGGGTAAATAGGGGCTGCGAATTTTGGGGGCGGGGAATTTGGGCGAAAGAAATTGTGAAGGGTTTAAATACAGAGGCTTGTGACGACTTTAAAAACAATTCAGTTTTTTTTTTCATATAGCAAATTAGTAATAATTCATATGCGAGTTTTCATATCGAATTAAGGGCATTGCCCCGCCAAAAATAGATTTTTGTTGCATATTTTCAGAATGACCAGGTAAAATTTTAAAACGAAATTTCTAACGGGATAAATTCTACAGGCAGCTAAAGGGGACCAACAATCTGACGTCCTTAATAATAGGTGTTTTCTTTTAAATGATTTTTTAGGTGTTTTTTTTTTAGGTTTAACAGATAGAAGTGTGATTTTCCTTTTAATTAACAATACATTTATTGAACTAAAAAAGAATCAATTTTTGTTTCTGTCCCTTTCACTAGACGAACTGTAAGGCATCAAACTGTAAGTTTTATCGAAACACGTTTTCGCGCACTATCGACACTCTAACAAATGCAATTCCCTACCGAATCTAAAAATTCAAACGGGATTCTATTCGCAAATACACTCGCTTCCGCGCTACCCCACTATTATAAATTTTCATACACTCCATTTTTACTGTTTCTTTTTGTAAGAATGGTGTGTGATTGAACAAAACGTTTCATTTTGAGGTAAAAAGTGACGTGAAAAAAATATGAGACGTTTTGTTCAATCACGCACCATTCTTACAATAAGCAGTATTTTTTAATTTCCCCGTGTCCTTCCCGAGATAATCTTAAATGGAAATCTAAAAAAATTCAAAAATTGTCAGAGAATTTAAATAAATTTAAATAAAATTATCAAAAAAATGAAAGAGAAATCTTTCCGGCCGCGAAACACTGTTTTTCAGAAGAAAACAGTGTTCTTCTTTCGTTGAGCTGTGGCGCCGCCAAAAATTTAAAAAAAAAAATTGTGATCATACTTCAAAGTATGTACAATAAAGGCCTTCAAACAGATTTTGTATTCCGTTCACTATACTCTCATAAAAACTTCCCAAAATTAGGCTGCTTTACCGAGCTCTAGAGCGGCATTGCCCCTTGAATAATAAGATAACAAATCCATAAGTGAAAGACGTTGGTAGGTACGTTCGAGTTTCGGTAAAGAAGAGTCTCGAAGACCGGTGGAGGGCGAGGGTACGCGACGGAGCGGCGGATTCGCCGAAGTAAGCGGCTTCGAGAGATCATTCGAGTGGGTATATGTAGCTGCGGGTATTCGTAACCGTGCGTTGCACCGATCGCCGTGGAACACGATATAGGATTATCGTCGTGTTACAGGCATATCGAACGCGATACACGTTGTAGAAACCGGATACGTGCTCGTACCATCTTCGTGTTGCTCGCGGGCACGGCGCTACATAGTTACACTTGCGCTGGGCAGTCTGTCCGTGGCCGAGCGATGGAAAAAAGACACCGCAACAAGAACCGCATGCCCACCGCCCTCTTCATCCGACGGGCAACTGAGCTCTTCCTACTGTTTCAATGGCCACGATCAGGTGGCTCTATTGGTTCCTCGGCGACGAGGGGAGTGCAATTGTTGGGGAAATGGAAAAGTGAAGAGCGTGGAACGGTCTTACATTCTAGTGCTGGTGATATTATTTTTTTTTTAAAGAGGGGAGTAGATTGTTAATGAAATGAAAAAGTGAAATAATGACACACTCTTTCTACTCTTTTAATGTACAATGAATAGAAGACCTGGTGGGATAAAATGTGGAAATGTAGAAAGCAATAAATACTGAGCAAAGGAAGAGGGGGGGAAATGGAAATTGTGTAAAGAGAGACAGGGGGCAATAAAGCATCTATTATATAGGGTTTATACAAAAGCCAACTTTTAAAAAAACCGGTTTCCGAATTCCACTATTTCCAAAAAACCGGTTGAACCGGTTTTCGATTTTTCACAAAAAAAAATATAATTAAAATAGTAAATATATATTTGTACTTATTTTAAAAATGTTCAGTTTCCTTAAGATTATGGAATTACAAAAATATAACAAAATGAAATATACTCTATCTATACAAAAACCAAATAAAAAAAATAATTTAAAATAACCAGAATCCGTAACAATACGTACAATTTTTTAGATAATTTAAAATGTATGGATTTACAAAAATATAACACAATAAAACAGACTGCATACAAAACAATGAAACAATAAAAAATAACTAATATCCGTACAAATTATAAATCTTTTGAAAGGTGGTACCAAATTATAAATCTATATTCCAATTAGTATTTTCTTCTGAAAATATGAACTCATGAAGATTAATTAGTTTTACATTAAACTGTTACCTACTACAATATGCTTGCGTCCAAGGCGATTTTAAGTGAAAATGTTAATGTTTTTTAATTAAATAATTCATTCACTGCTGCATATTAATTCTAATATATAAAACCGGCTTTTTAAATTTAAAAACCGGTTTTCGGATTTTACAAATTTATAAAAAAAACGGTTTTCAAATCCGAGTGTTAAAAACCGACTAACCCTACTATTATACAATGCAAGAAGTTAGATAGAATGGAAGTAAAGGAAGAAGAATTATTTAAGGATGTGTCGGACGTACAATATTAGACAAAAATATATTAAATTTGAAATACTTGAATATCTACGTCTTACGCATAGTAAATCTAGATGGAAGGAACTCGAACGACAATTGGGGCCTTATTTTTATTCCTAGAAAGGTGTTTTTCACTATACAAATGCTTTTTCAAACACTATTTGCGTTTTTTTTATCTTTTTTTAAGTTTTGTATGGGTAATTTATTTGTTTAAAACGGTGTAGCGAAAACAACTGAAACTCGGCAGATATTTTCATCTATCCATATACTGCATGTACAAAAAAATTGAGAACATTGGTACTATTTCTTCAACATTTTTTCAGCTGCTTTATCTATCAAGATCGTCACTTTCCATAAGAGTAGGGGAGAGGCTTGTAGGTTGCCACCCCTTAGCTTTTTTTATCATAACTCGTCATAAAATTAACGTATCGATGATTTATGGTATAAGTTGGAAAGAGGAAGGGTAAAGCTACAATCCTGAGCTGCAAATCATGTAAACTCTCGAAAAAGAAAAATTATACTGCAAATTATCGAAAGTATCTAAAATTGACTCCTTGAAATTTTGGCTTGCAGGTTACCACCCCCTAGAAAAAGTGCTGAAAGTGTAAAAAAAACTCAAGTAAAAACCTGATTCAGAAAACTTTTCAAAATTTATTAAATTTTATTAATAAATTATATTATACAGTGGCCTTTTTTTGTTATTTGCAGGGGTTCGTTTCGGTGCTTTCTTCGGTGAAACTTTGCGCTTCTTGTTTTCAGCGATGGCTTCCTTCTTCTCTTTCTTTTTTTTTCTTTTCTTTCAAACTCAATGACAATATTAAACATCACATAATCACGAAAAATGACATTTGAGTGTAAACAAGCGGGAAAGAGAGAGGTGGCAACCTGCAAGCCAAAAAAGGTGGCAACTTGCATTCCGACGCATTTTTGGAAAATATGAGAAAAAAATTGTCAATTCATGATATGTTTGGAAATCTGTTTGGCATATGTAAATTAGATGAAAAAAACAACACAGTACGAATAGTTATCTTGAATTGTCGATGAAAATGTTCAATTTACGAGCACAGGGAAAACACACAATTTCAATAGTTCAATTACTTGACAAACACTATATTACCCTTCGCTCAGTAAACACAGCGTTATTGCGTCTGTCCGCTCCAGAGGTTAATAAATAGTGACATCTACTCTTTTAACGTCGATTTGAGTCAGAGTTCAGGTTATGACACTGCTAGAAAGTCGAAATACAGCAGGGGTGGCAACCTGCAAGCCTCTCCCCTACGTGTAAAATCAGTGAAAGGTAAAATCGTTATAACTCAGCAACCGTTTAGTGAATTCGTTTAAAATTTTTGGAGCATATCAGGAAGATTAAAAAGAACAATCTCATAAATTTTCATCAACCTGGTACCATTTTGAAGATAGGTCCGATACATCCTTACGAACATAGAATTATTAGCAGGTGAATATAATGAGGGTAATAAAATGGTATGAGCTTGGAAAGTGCGAGGAGAGAGGCACAAGGTGAAGGAAAGATAGTACAAATCGACCAAAGAAAAGCATAATATATTAGTAGAGATATGTGTAGCCATAAAGGTAAGTGTAAATATAGATAATGTGTGGGGTGTATGCGTAGGTGTGGGCGGGTGTATATGTGTGTACACAGAAATGCCTTATGTAACTATTGTAAAAGTTTTTCTTTTATTTTCGTTTCATTTCATAGCAATTATGCTGAAATAAAGAATTAATTAACTAACTAGAAGACTTGGTGATTTGACATGTTTCTTCTAAAAAAAAACAGGGACGTAGCATGTTCAGGAAATGTGAAGTGCAAAACGATAGCATGGTCGTCCTACTTTTGCATGTCCAAGTGATATACCATTCTACTCTGTGGTGGTTTCCTAAAGAAAGGCGCAGCACGTCGAAGAAATGGGAAAGTGAAATGGATGACGCATTGCTACTGCTCCGTTTCAGATTTCATATTCAATTATTGCTTATTAACTGAGGAGTGAAAATTGTAAACGATGTAAGTACCAAAAAGTGCAGAATAATGTTTTTAATAAATGCTAGAGTAATTTATTTTAACTGTTAGGGTTATCGCAAGATAGAGCTAAAATCGTAAAAGCCAGCACGCGGTAATCTTTTTGTTTCCCTCTAAATGGTGGAATACGCTGAAAGTCTATAGCGTTCAAGTGATAAACGATGTATATGCAAAAATAAACAGTCGCGCGTTCTTTGCTTCTACTGAAAAGTTTAACTACTGGCATCGTTTACCATTATTTCAACTCGTCAATTCGTTGAAAGGGACAATCTAGTGTAAAACGCGCGTTTACTTACACAATCTTCAATATTTTTTTTATTAATTTAATTTAATTCGAAATCATGTTTTTTACTCGCTTTTTTTAGCCTGCGAAAGATACGAAAAACATGATAAATCGATAGTTAATCTTCAATGTGCCATTTTTTAATTATCGATGTTTTAATCGACATTAAGAATCATTTAGGTTTTTTATTTTTGATGAACGAATAGTCAGAATCACGGACATCATGGGAAGGCCATTTTTTTATCATGTGCGTTTAAACGCATGCACTACCACCAATTTTAATTATTTCTCTATAATAAAATTTGTAAACATTACTAAAACATGGCTAAATACACGGACTAAATTGTGACGGAAAAGGTTTCATAGATGCTTCATAAAAAAATACCAAAGATTGTGTAAAAAAAAAACACATCTCACACTAGAATACCCCTTAATATCAGACAAAAGTATATGAAATTTGAAATACTTGAAATTTAGATGTAAGGAATTCGAACGACAGTTGGAGTCTTATTTTTAATGCTAGGAAGGTATTTTTCACTTTACAAATGCTTTCTCAAGCATTATTTGCTAAACTTTTGCCAGTGAAAATGCCCAGAATTCACAATTTTCTCAAGTTATAATTTATTTCTTTAAAACGGTGTAATGAAAACAATTGAAACTCGGCAGATATTTTCATCTACCCATATACTGCATGTACAAAAAAAAAAAATGAAAACATTGGCACTATTTCTTCAACATTTTTTCAAATGGTTTATCCGTTTCCATAAGAGTACGTGTAAAATCAGTGAAAATTAAAATCGTTATAACTCAGTAACCGTTTAGTGAATTCGTTTAAAATTTTTCGAGCACATCAGGAAGATTAAAAAGAACAATCTCACAAATTTTCATCAACTTGGCACTATTTTGAAAATAGGTCCAATACATCCTTAAATCATATACATATCTCAACTCCCACAAAAATCTGAGTTATGTAAATCTCCTATACTTGGAGGGGGTCCAAATTATCAACCCAGGAGAATTGGAAGGTGAGTGAGGATTTCCAAAAATAATTAATAAATAAATGTAAAATAATTAAATATGGTTTCCCCCTCCCAAAATTAGTATCCCCAAAAACTCATTCCCTCATAAATGTATCCACTTCAAGAAGAAAAATTCCCTACCCGAAGTGTCGAACAAAAAAAAAAAGTATAAACCTTCCCAAAATCCCACCGTCATCCATGAACAACGTCCCATCCCAAATTCGTGGTCAATTCGGTCCAATTTGCGGGAGCACGACCACAAACTTAATCCGCCTATCTCCGCTCGACGATTCTGCAACGGTCGCGATTACGCTTATCACCGCTGATGGTCTAGGTCAAGGTTTTCCCCTCGCCAAACGCTATCTGGGTCACAAGCAGAAGACCCTCGATCCCGGAGTCTCCCAAAAATCTATTAACTCATCGTCACCTTGAAAATGTGCTTGGAAGCACCGCGCCACACGTCGGCGCAGCAAAAGGCCCGCGAGATAACTAAAAAGAGAGGTGTTTATTATTCGGAACGACATCCCGCGAGCGTGACGACATGCGGCGCGATGAAAGCAACGAGATCGAGCACGTGCACCGGAGAGTGCAAATAGCTGCACAGATACACGTATTTCAGCGCGACGAGACGCAGACGCGCGAGGAAGTGCCGTTTTACACCGTCGGCTTCGAAACTGGAGCAGAAACACTTTCCGCGAACCAGCAGCCGTTTGTAAGAATTCAACGGACCCCCCAGTTATTATTCTTCAAACAGAAATTTCCCAAAACGTTTGTTTGTTTTTCTTTAACTCGAATAGCCTTCCGTGTAATCGAGATTGCAGTGGAAGCATCGACTGAGGTGCTGAATAAGTGTAACGAGGGGATATATTGCGTTGGAATATATTGAACAAGTTTTACTAGTCGACTTCGCCAGGAATTTAAATTCTTTCTTTCTTTTTTTCCTTTTTTTATGTCACATTTTTGTGACAGTTTTCAGGCGACACAAAAACACACAATCATATAAACTTTCTGCTGTATATATATTAAGATTTCAGCTAGGCAGGAGGAGGTGGAAGAAAGAAATGTTCATGGGAACTACGCAGAGTCGAGGAATTTTACTTTCGTTCGATCAAACGTCAGCTGACAGGCGAGCTTTCGCTTTTGTGTGTAGCTTTAGTTTATCTTTCTGTGGTAACGCTTTGTGGAGACTGTGCTGGGTTATTCTACTGCTTTGGGAGCACTGAAGTCCTGGAATAGAGTTTGTATGCTGCAAGGGAGCATGGTATAGCAGTGTAGCGGTACTTCCGACTCCACCGCCAGATGGCAATCGACCGCTCCCGCTTTCTCGCAAGTTCTCCCTCGTCTACTCGTTTGTATATATACCAGTTTCGTCCATCTTCTAACATTACCGTGGCTATGGCTAGGTAAGTCTTACCGATGAGAGTAAGTCTTACCTAGCTATAGAAGGTAGTAGTTAGAGTTAAAAGCGGGGCCCTACTACACGGAGATGACACCTTGTCTTGAGACACATGTCTCGAGACTGAGACCTTGGAACTTGTCTTGAGACACATATCTCTCTCGAGCGATACAGGTTGTACTTGTCTTCTTAAGACACATGTCTCGAAGACATGAAACTTGTCTTGAGACCCCACATGTCTCGAGACAAACAGGTTGTTTCTGTCTCGTGCTAACAAGGTGCAGAAAGAAAAGAAGACAGAGGAGAGAAGACAAAATAATTATAACCCCCCCCCCCCCCCTGTGTCTCGAGCATGTCTCTCACAACAGAGAGAGAAGAAAAAAGACACTGTCTTAAGACAAAATTTTCCCTCCTCATCGTGTAGGGCCCGCTTTAGAGTTTAGGACGCCCAAGATGAGGAAAAAAAAAACGGGCTCCATAAAAAAAAACCCTCCTTTTCGCTCCTTCCGTCCAACCTTTCATCAGCAGTTCTCAACCACCGCCACAATTGTGTTTTTAGGGACGAAATTAAAGAAAAGGGGAAAATTTCTCTCTCAAGGGAGAAAATATCATCATCCACCCCCCACCAAAGTGCTTCGCTCTACCCCCACCACAAAACTGGTTATCACCACCACTACTACTGCAGCAGCAGCCAGCCCCCCCCCCCCCTCCTTCTTTCTGTATTCCCTTCCGGGATGACAGGATCACCTTATACAGAGCGCGATGCATAATAAAATTTATAAAAAAATCCTTCGCTGTGCAATGAAATGATAAAAAGTTACTCAACAAACTTTAAAACCTATATTAGTGGAGGGGAGAGGAGCCCCCTTCGTAACTTTTTTACATTACTTCATTATTTTCGTTCCTATTCGCGACGATAGGCATCTGTGTGCGTATAAAATAGCTCTAAAATTAATAGAAGTGTTATTAATTAAAATCTGTGTTAATAAATTAAAATATCGATGAATAAGTTTAAATTGTCAATAAAATACACTGTGCCTGGTGGTATATTCGTCCGTTTGTTATTGCAAACTGTGAAATAGGAAGAGTGATGGATATAAGAGAACCCGTGGCGGTTAATAAGAACCTTGGGGACGAATTTACTGCAATTAAAGGAAATTAATTTCAAACGAGGTCGTACATATCCGAAATCGATCGCGCGGACCAGGATCTAGGCTAAGAAGTTGGCTCCCATCCGCCAGTGGACATATGAATTTCAACGTGGCCGTACTGCCAACAAATCCAGATGTTTCCTATTTTTAGTCCGAACGCGATAGGAATAGCTGCAAGCGCCGATCCGAAAGACTAATTCGAGGAGAACGTTGAACCTTAGCGACGCACGCTTAGAATTATGACCGGGGACGAGGCGATGCTACGATTCAGTCGCGATATCCCATTCGTCGTTATTCTTGTGGACACCAGTAGCAAATTCGAGGAAACCGATAGAAATGTAAACGAGTAGAAACGGATCGGTGGGGCGATAGCAGAAGTTTCGATTGGTCTTTAGAGAAGTTCCATTTAAAAGTATTTTAGGAATGAGAACAAAAATCTCCCGTCTTCGTTAACAAACGGCACATAGTGTGCGACGAATATTTACAATATATTCGTAAAACCCATGCAATCATTACGTCAAATACGTTACGTGGAAATTGTAAAGATATATAATTGTAGCGGTGATTATGAAAGTGCTGTAAGTCACGTACGTATATTTAGTTCTGATATATTTAAACTGTTGCGCTTGGGTGTATTAAAATTTTCATTATTCAACAAAATCTTTCACAACATATATGCTCTTCTAATGTCAAACTTATCTATCATCGTAAAATTTTATACGCTCATAACTTCTACGAAAGTGTGTTTTTTAAACCTGAGTAGCCCAAACAAAAACAACGTTTCATCGCATATACGATACAGATATAAATGAATTATATAAACCTTTAAAAGAATTTTACTAGCTAAAAAGATGGAGGGTGTGAGAGATCGTCAAAATTACCCTTACGTAATTTAAGAACGGCCCTAAATACCCCAGAAATAGAAGCCAAAATAACCAACAAGAATTCACCGAGGTGGCGATTGATTTCGCAAGAGTATCGGTTCACACGTTCGCGAAACAGTCGCCACGTCGATCCCATTAATTCTTTTCCCGCGGTACGCTCGAGAGCCACTCGTGGGTGCCCTCTACGCTCGCAAAAAGGGCGGCCGCTGAGAAGTCTACTCGAGTAGCGCACTTCGGCTTCGAGTGGCTTCCGCGGCGACAATCGTCGCGTATGCTCGGGGCCGTTTTCGACGGTGCCAACGCCGCGGGCCGATTCGCGCGGAGCGAGTCGAAAAGGGCAAACGGCCCGCGAAACGCCTAGCGGTGCTCTTGTGCGTGCTCTCGCCTTGCCTGGATTGCGCTTTTCGAGCGCGTCCCCGCCGCTCAACGCGCTCGTTTCGATCCAAGGCTGCCGGGGCAATTAAGCGACAATGAGACTTTTATGTCTGTGCGCTGTTCCATGGTGGAAGAAGATCGATAGCGCTGGAACGTGGCTCACGCGGGCAACGGTTGTAACGAGTCCACTGTGGGCGAGCTTCACTGAAAGGACAGTGGAAATCTGGATTCTTATTCTTTGCAAAATGGTGGTCCACGAGATTTATTGGAAGTGAAAGCTTTTTCTCAATCCAGTGGCGAAATTAAAATTGAATAAGAAAGAGATGGAATTATGAAAAATAGAATGTCACTATTTATTCGATGCCAGATTATCGGCATTTCTACCATTTTATTTACTTTATTTTAAAAGAATGTAGGATGTAAAAAATGGTGTACAAAAAAATTATTATTAAATTGGAATTGTTGTTATTGAACATTATTCTTTATACTTTACGTTTTTATTAAGTAAAATAAATGTAGTAATTGGAACATCTACCCCACAGTACTAGAAATGTTTATTGCTCCACTCTCAAATTGACACAACTATGCACAACTTATTTTGACCAAGACAGAGAGCTACACATTTCTGTAATAAATAAATTTTGCAGTAGTATCTTTTTATTACTAATAATAAGAGAAGTGTAAGCGATAGCATTTTTATTAGTGTGCTGCAATAAATATTTCCAGTACCGTATATGTAAAAATTCAGATGCAAGGAGAGGCGAAACCGAATTTGTATAAAATATTTCTTTGAAATAACCTGCGACCTAAATAATAAATAAATAATAAATAAATAGAAATAAACGCATTAAAAATAGGTACGTCAAAATAAAATTCTAACTTAATAATATTAAAAAAAAAAAAAAAGACTTCAGAAAACACTTCGCGACCCCCAAGTTGGGAACCACTGGCCCACAGCTAAGGACCACCCTAATGCTCATTATTTGCAGCTCAGAATTTAGAGAAAGGGGGCATCGCGACTCTCGCCATTTTCAAACAGAAGGTCTTATCGCGCGTCCGAACGAGCCGCGACGTACCACGATGCTGTTAATTCCGCTAAACATGGAAATGAAAGGTTCGACGGGGAGAACGCGAGGTCGAACGCCTAATGGCATTTTAATGCCCCGAGCTAAGAATTTCTTGGATTTCGTACCGGCGACCGTGACCGCGCACGCAGTTCATTAACCAACGGTGAATATTTCGTCGATCTCTGTACAGTAGATGAGAAATGTCCCAAGAACGCCCCGCAGGGGGTGGGAATTTTGAAAAAGAAGAAAAGAGGAAGTACGGTTTGACTCCTCCAGGCTTCCATTTCGTAATAAGGGAGAGCTAATTTCGATAAATTTCTCGTTACGACACTGTGCTACTGGGTGCACTTTCTCGCGTTGGAAAAAAATTGAAGGCCCAGCGAAATTAATCGCGTGCAACACGCGAAAACCTATAAAGCCACTCGTACAGAGCCGATACTTATTGTTATTATTCCCATGGAAAGTGTTTGAGTTTCGTGTCCCGAGCGACCTTTGCCTGACCATGTTGCATAATTTTATTAAAAGGCTCTGTTGTAAATCTTTTGTTTCTTTAATTATACATCGCGTTTTGTACAGTGTATGTAATTCAATTCTGCGTGTTCAAGTAGTTTGTTAACGAAGGCTAATATTAATAACAGTGAAAAACACTGGCACTGTTCAGAGGTGAGAATACGGTCGTAAAATTGTCACGAGACATATTTTGCAAACGCAGAATTATTATGTTGAACGCGATAAGGTTCAAAGTCACCACCTCCACTTCTAACCTCGTATAACCTTGAACCTACACCTTCCCTCCCCCAACAATTACTTTCACTCCACAGCTCGAAATTCATTGCAGATTTTAAATCCTTCCTTAATCAATAAAGTAATGAGAATCGTATTTTTTAGAGACACTGTATATATGGAAAAGAATTAGCGTCAGATTGATATACACCGAGGAGAATTATTGCTCGAAATTGCCAGGGAGGGGGTTGTGTTAACAGCTGAGTAGACGGTAAAAGAAATGTGCACAAGTACAGCGAATATAAATAAAACCTAGATAAGCCCACAGCGGCAATAAAGTCGACAAACACTGGAGAAATCGGGAGACAAATATAACGGTGGACCGTGGACGATAACCTCTTGGATCTGTCACCTCAGAAATCCCAACTTGTCTTCCAATAAATGTCGACGCAAAAACTGAAGACGTTCCGCGCGTCGTCGATCTGGTAAATAATGCGTCGCACTTGAATATTTGCGCGTTTCCCGCTAATTAGTGTTTTGCGATGAGTTGGAATAGTAATATGTAACAGTGGGAGTGGTGATAGTAATATATAATAATAATAGCAACCATAGTAGTAGTATTGTTGTTGTTATTGACCGCTAAATAGCTCCCACCAAGTCCCGTACCACAGCGCCTGTGTTCGTAGGTACATAAAAGCACGCTCCCACCGAGGTAGAAAGTATCACGGCGTACAATTCCCAGAAAAAGGATCACGCGATTGTATTTTCCCAACAATCAGGGGAATGAAAGACGCATATACCGAGAAAGGTTAAAGACTAAAAAAATTGGCGACGCTGCGATCGAATGGCAAGCACGAAAAAAGAACATCGCAATAAATCGCTTCAAACCTCTGCTCCCGAACCTTACTTCACGATGCCCCACCTAAATATCGCCTTTTCTATACTCCACACATCGATACCCAATCTAGATTACGTAACGGCAATGAGAAAATGCAGCGATCTCTTAATAACGATTACCTATGCTCGCTGCACGAGAATTCGCGACAAGGCGAGAGGAAGAAAAACAGCAGCCTGGAAAACGCAGTACAGCAAAGTCACGGGACTTCCTCTGACGGGAGCGTAAAGAGAAACCAAGAACTTCGATGATGGAATAAAGCAATTGCTATATCGTACATTCAGCAGATTATGAATATTAAAATTAACACGCCTGACCGTTCCCCTTTAGTAATCTCAGAAATTTACATATATTCAATGATTGAACGTGAACGCAATTCCCCACACCCCGGCTATTATCGCGACGGAAAGGGATAAACGAGATACACACGAGGGAAGTTGTTTCCTTTTAAAAGAGTACAGTCACGGTTAGTGAAATTGCGTAGTAGTTCGCGTAGGAAGAGGCGCACGCTCGTTTTCTCGCTCGTTCTGTCCCTCGGCGGGCTCGACACTTTTTCTTTCCCTCGTTCCCTCTCTCTCTCTCCCCCATCCGCGTTCCCTTCTTATCTGCCACGGTCTATCTCCGTCCCCCCTCTCTGTCACACCTTCGTGTTACGATCTTTTTTCAGGCCGAGCCGGGACCAGCGCGAGAGACGCATCTCCTCTCTCGGAGAGACCCGAGGAGCCGGGGCCGCCGTGAAAGAGAACGCGCATAAAGCCCTGTCCAGACCGAGCAGCAGTCGCTTCCACAGAAATCGCCACATTGCTCGCCGCTTTTATCCAGGCAACCGGTTACACGTTCACGCCGTCGCGCAAATATCAAGCATCGCGAAATCGAAGGATCAAAACCCGTTTCAAATGTAAAACATTAAATCAATCTGTACACTACGTGATTTTCGTGCTAATTTGGAGATTTGTCACTTGATCAGCTGACGCACTTCGCGCCCAACCAGCGCAATTCGTGTGTGCCTGTGTGTGGGGGGGGGGGGGGGCGGAGCCATTTGCTCCACATTTAAATCCCCGACTATCAAAATTCCTATTAGAACACCCACTTTCTCCACTCGCGTTTCCACGCTATCGTTACAAACTGAATTTAATTCAGACTGCAATATCGGCCACAGGTTTTCCGGATACTCCTCTCCCTCTCCCGCAGAAATGCCCCCGACCCAGCGACCGTCGCCCGGTTCGGAGCATACCTTAAGGGTGCAACAAGTTGAATGAAGAAAAGACTCACTGAACTCGTCCGCCGCGAGGCCCGAGCCGAGCACGCAGAGGGCCAGCAGCAGCAGGATGCACGGCCATCGTCGGTGGGCTCCGTAACAGCCGCGGTTAAAGCACCACCGTTCACACGCCATATTTACGAGGTAGAAGAAAAGCTGCCTGCCGGTTCCAACTCTCCTCGGCGTTTCACGAACGTGTAAATCCCCCGGGTGCGCGGCGGCCAGCTCCCGTACCGTCTGCCTCGCGCGACTGACGAGACGATGACGGAAGGATGAACGCCGGGAGGGGGTACGGAGGAGCGACGGGGGACGGGCGGATAAAGACGGAGACACTTGGGCGATGGAGCTGCAGGGGCCCCGTGGTGCGGGAAGGTGGAAAAGCCAATGGGAGACGGACCGGAGGTCGGCCGTGGAAAAAGGAGACTCTGCGGTCGGCGAGGTGCACGGTTTCTTGAAATTGCGCGTTTAATGCTCGCCGGTCAGTAACGTCACCCCGAAACCCGTCGATCCAATGCGATATCGCCGACGTAAGCGGGGCCGACTCGTGTTTATTACGCGGACAGGCACGAAGTGAGAACTTTGCTCCGGACGCGCTTTTAAACCGGTACAGGACGGACGGGAACGACAACGATGATCGCTCGCGGCGGGAACGGCATGTTGGCTATGACTGGCTCGCCGCCGCCGCGTTCTTCCTCGCCCGCTCTCCCAGGGCTTTCCGTTACGTTATCTAGATTACCAAGGGTCATCTACAGCCGCTCCAGATAATATGGCGGAGCCAATCGGGCTGTTTCTGACCGCCGATACGCTTCCGCCGAAAATCGGACGCGAATGGGTCTACGAAATGAAACGTATTATACGGGTGAGTCACCTGACTCTGCCACTTTAGATTACTTGCGAAATTAAACCACAGCATTCAACAAACCAATTATTAGACTGTGCGCACTCCTTCATACCGCGCAACTTTTGTTTCAAACATTTTTTCACCTGACAAACAGCTTACGAGTAATTTGCGGTGGTAGAGTTATGTGACTCACCCTGTATATATAGTCTCTTGATTCGGGGTACTTCATTCTTTTCCCTCATTGTTTTGTTGCTTTTTTCAGCGAACTTTAGCTAAGTATGCATCGTAAATAATATTTCTCTTCGAATGGAAGTCTTACTTGAGAAGTTCCAGGGCCGTCTTAACAAATTTGAGCGCCCTGGGCTAAACAATTTTGGCGCCGTAGCCCCCAAGCAGTGGTGGGTCCGTATTTTACCTAACGTAGAAAAGTGAATTCTCAACGTGTAAAATAAGACGTAGTAAATAGCTTAACTTTATTACGTTCATGTATTTTACTGTATAAAATCATATTGTTTGAAAAAAAAAACGTTGCAGACTCTGGAACGCCATAACCTGCATGGACATATCGTGTTCATTAAATTCAGAATTGCAACAACATACTTATTGTTGGATGATGAATTTTTCCAACCATCTAAAAGTAGAACTGCATCTTTGGATTCCACACCGATTATTGATTTTTTGTAATCTTGAAATTTTGCGTTAAGTAAATTATTCGACAATGTCTTTCGAATTGGAATTTTATAAGCTGGATTCAATTTATTAACAAAGCTCCTAAAGATACAATAATACGAAATGGAATGTTACATCCAAAGAAATAATCTGCTAAAGCTTTATCAATTCCTTCTGAATCCACGTTGATATACGTAAAGATTCCAGTATCTTTTGCACACCAAAGATATGAAATTTACTAAAAAAATTCAAATTATTTATATTTTTATAATTACATTCCAATCTTTCTTTTTAAAGTAATTTAAAATATTGTCCAGTAAAATTCAATGCAATAGATGGGTAGAGGTTAATAGTTTGTATTTTAATTTTTTACATTTTTTACATTTTATACAATTATTTACATTTTTACGCGTGTCACGTAGTAAATTCGATGTAACGTAGTAAACCCACCACTGCCCCTAAGTGTGCAATTTCTTCGCAATCGGTGCAAGGCAGTACACCATAACCCCGGGCCTCTACCAAGGCAAACACAAACAAAAACAATGCCCGCGAACGCCCCCGCCGCAAACATGAACAAAACTCAGCGAACGAATCGTATGTGAACGTCTTGTTCCGTTTGCGGCGGTGTGGACACGGCATGTGAAAAAAGCATTTCAACACATTTGATTCTTAAGCGCCCTTAGATCACGGACGCCCCTGAGCTACAACCCATTTAGCCCATTGGTAAAGGCGGCCCTGAGAAGTTCAATTTAATTGCGATGGTATTGGAGGATGATAATGATAAACGAAAATAAGTTTCAATTTCTTAAACTCGAGGGAATAAACATTGGTTTTTAATAATCATTCAAACGTTTATTGTCAGAAATATTTTAAACACAGAATTATACACTTTGCGCTTTCGGTCGGCAATGAAGGGTTCTGTATTATCCAAGAAGGATAAAGAATATTTCTGTAAAAAAAAGTATTACAGCAGCTACGGCTTTCGGTTAAATTCTTTTTGCTTCAACAAGAACTTGCTCGACAAAGGGGAGCAACAAATTTCAGAGGAATATGTATCAACAGAAATATGCGAGTCACATGGCGAAACGAGGGGTAACTTCATTTGATCAATTAGCATTGGACCACTACTTATCGAAAGGTGTTGACCAAATATAGCCTAAACCGAAACAGACAATTAAGAAACTAATACCGAAAGCAAGCAGGATTCCTAAAGACTTCTTCCACCATTACCGTAAAATTGACATTATCCTGGAAAGTCCTGTGACAATGTGAATCGTCCAAGCCTGGTGGAAACTTCAAGGCTGAATCGACTTGCTGCCTTTGATCGTTCTTTCTCTTCACCATATACTCTCTACTCGTTGTTCTGTGTATGTAATCTAACTTGTCGAAGGCGTCTAACGCCGTAGCGAGCTTAGAATCTCGAATCCTCGCGTACTCGTCTTTCTCCTCTACGTCCTCCTCCCTTTTCACAAATTGCTTCAGTCTCTTCTGTCTCTCTTTTACCAACACACCCCAGAAATGATACCGCTGGGCCATTATAAAGATTGCTTGACCATCCATGCCTAGCGGAGTGATACCGACTTGCTCAAAATATTTACTAATCTCTATCCACACTTGACCCAACTTCAACGTGAAATACAAGTCTACGGAGCATATCGTAATCTGAAAAATGTTAACGTTAACTTCAGAATACTACAATACAGCGAATCGTTCTGTATCCCACTCACTCGATCCTCCACCGGAAGGTCGTTGTACAGTATTTTATAACGATCCTTGGCCATTTGGTACCTCTCCCCGTCTCTCTCGATTATCTTTCGAATGCTGTATATCTTCGGTCGCACTGAGCCGATCATATCAACTAGAGCGGGGCTGATATTTCCGCACAGTTTAGTATCGTAGGTTTCCGACCACTGTTTAGCGCCCATTTCAGATAATTCTTCATCTAGCGTATGAGAAATACCACGTTTGAGTATATAGCTACACGATTCTGTTAACGGTTGAATTGATTTTGAAATTTGCCTGTGACGGCACCGTCCTTCCTCCGTTTTACTTTAATTCGAATCTCTTCTTCTCTCCAAATTGTCGCTAGCAGGGACATTAACCCTGTTCTCTTATTAACTCCTCTCCAAGTACATAGGTAAGGGCCACAGAAGTAGTTGTCGCATATGTCGGTCAGGAGAGCGAGAAACAGGCATTGAGAAGGGTACGGTGAAATTTCAACGATGTCTAGGATAATGTACACCGCCCCGTATTCTATGAACTTCTCAAGATTTTTGGGACAGTGTACTATGCTCTCCCAAATGTACGAACCTATTGCTAGTAAAAGGCTGCGGAACTGTTTTTATAATGACGTCTTACAGATATCTTGTAATTGTTGTTAGAAATGAATCGTACCGTTGGTCTATCTGAGTTTCTTCGTCTTTCCGATAGAGGCATCGGAATAATAGTTCCAAAGTGAATGTAATACTTTGTTCTCCGTACATCTCTCGATAAAATTGCAGCTTTTTCATGAGCCTCTCGATTGAAGTTAACGCTGCTGTTAAAATTCTTTGCTGCTTCATTGTCACTTTATCGAAGCTCAAAATTTGATTTATCAATCCTGTGTGTGAAATTTGTAATGCTGTTACAGAGGCTGGAGTTCAATGTGGCTTTTGGAACTATTAATGAGGGACTAACTAATTAATGATACTATCAATCCATGCCTCCGAAAGCTGCTCAGTAGAAAGGTATGATCATTCAGAAGAATTGAACAGATCGCTTTTACACAGTGTAGGACTGTTTCTGTATCGAATTTTGTACATGAACTCCACTCTAACACGGTCACCATTCTACAAAGATATGTTAAGCTGGTGCGTGTTATAGAAATGTTAGTTTCAACACTCGTTTCCTGAACTCAGAGGTGGGCATTATTCAAATAAAATGAAGTTATTCGAGAATAACGAATACATTTTTATTCCGAACAAAAAATTATTCGGGATAAAAATTTATTCGAAATAAAAATTTATATGAATAAAAAAATATTCGTAATAAAAATTTATTGGAATAAAAAATTATTCGTGATAAAAATTTATTCGAATAGAAAATTATTCGTGATAAAAATTTATTCGAATTAAAAGTTATTCGTGATAAAAATTTATACGAATAAAAAAATATTCGTGATAAAAATTTATTCGAATAAAAAGTTATTCGTGATAAAAATTTATTCGAATGAAAAATTATTCGTGATAAAAATTTATTTGAATAGAAAATTATTCGTGATAAAAATTTATTCGAATAGAAAATTATTCGTGATAAAAATTTATTCGAGTAAAAAGTTATTCGTGATAACAATTTATTCGAACAAAAAATGATTCGTTATTCTCGAATAACATCATTTAACTCGGAATTCTTATTCGAGATCATTTGAACAAAAATTTATTTGAATAATGCTCAACTCTGACTGAACTTCATCTACCGAATACATCCATCATATTTAATGAACTCATGCGGCATTTTTGGCGCCAAGAGAGCTAAAGCATTGATGGCATATGTCCATAAACTCCAAAACTGAGATGTACTCCAAGTAATTTTGGAATCTTCTACATTTGGATTAACAAGTTGAAGTACAGTTCTCATTAGTTTCCTCTTCACCATTAACTATTGCAACCAAACACTTAAAAATTAAACAACTCTCCACAATTCCCTATAAATCATAAATAAATAAAATAATTACATAGATGCAAGCATCTATTTGCACCAAGTGCATGGCAATGACCAACAAGGTTTTCTGGAAGTATAAATCCGTGTTGCTTCTGCCAAACTTTACTCTCTCCGAAAAGACCCTCACAGAACCAGCTTCGACTCCAACCAAGAACCTGATAGCTTCGTCCGCGATACCACTACTGACGAAGTTCCAGGAGGGAAAGAGAATTACAACCGCAAGAATAACAACAGCCATTTCGTTCCTGATTCTCAAACAATTACTTCGATATTGGCCGCGCTGTACTTGACGTTCGAACGCGTACGCTAAACCCCTGCGTGGGGAAATTTGGTCTGGCTATAAATATTCCTAAATCCATTTCTTTACGCCAGTGGTCGGCAAACCGCGGCTGGCGGGCCGCTTGAATGCGGCGGTAATTATTTAGAAGTTTTCCATCCTCACTGATTTCAATGATTTTTGGATACGTTATCGGGGACACGATTCTGAAAATTTTTTTCCTATACATGTTACCGCCGCTCGACCTTCGTTTCCGAGATATTCGCGAAAAACTGCTGCTACTACTATGTCTTCTGCCGTATACCTACCTACAGTACGCGTCCGTGGCAGCGCATGCGCCAGCATGGGACAAAACAAATGACGAAGCTGACCTTTGTTTCCGAGATATTTGCGAAAAACTTCTTTTGACTTATTCCGACGCAACGAATTTCACTTTCCAACTTGTCCCGGGTATTAGTATTGGTTGGGGTTAGATTAGTGGGGTGGGGGGGGGGGGGGGGCTCGCGAGCGCGTAAAACATGGTAGCGAACCAGCGTTGCCACCTCTCCGGTTTTAGCCCGGAAACTCCAGGTTTTGAAGCAAATTTCCGGGCTCCGGTTTTACTGGAAAAATCTCCGGGTTGTAAAAAAAAAGTAAGATAATAAGAAATTGTGGTATTATATGTATAATGGTATCAATTTTATATATACTAAAAGTTATTAATTAAAAAAACAGATACTTTTAAATATCTGAATTGTTTGAACTTAAATGAATTGCACATCTGTTTTCCGGATATTCGAGAACAAAATTTTTTTTTTGCTTTTTCCATCTCCGGGTTTATATTTGAATCTGCGGGTTGGAATGTGTGGCACTCCGGGATTTACATGGTGATAAGGTGGCAACCCTATAGCGAACCGATGTGAGTCGGGGTGTTGACGGGCATCCGCAAGTTTCTGGTTCAAATCTCTAAACTCACATCGGTTCGCTACCATGCTTTAAGGGGGAACACCACTGCGACGTCCGGAAAAGTAAGCCATTTTTAAGAATTTTTTTCAGAAATAATTTACAATTTTCATCGAAAATTTTTATTACCTCCCTTTAGTACGCTGTCTTAAAAGACTTTACCAAAACACAAAAAAAAAACATCCATAAATTTTTATATATTAATTAATCTTCTAGACCCCATCACGCGAGCTGGTCGAATGTGTAACTATGGAACAGCGGGTCCGAAATAAAATTTCAGTTTTTTTTTTATAAACTATATGAGTGTAGTTTCCATTGTGTGTGCCGATTTCTTAAACAAATTATTTTTGTAAAAATGGTGCGCTTTAGAAGAAAAGTTTCGGAAATCCGCGAATAAGATGGACAGTTTTTCGAGCGTATTTCAAAAAGTTTGTTTTCAATCAAAAAATCCGTACGCACAACGGAAACTACATTTATATAGTTTATAAAAAAAAATGAAATTTAATTTCGGACCAGCTATTCCATAGTTACACGTTCGATCAGCTCACGTGTGGGGGGGGAGGTCGAGAAGATTAATTAATATATTTATGGATGATTTTCTATTTATTTTTTTTATATAACCACTTAAGACAGCGTACTAAAGGTAGGTAATAACAATTTTTTATGAAAACTGTAAATTAGTCCTGAATAAAATTCTTAAAAATACCTTACTTTTCCGGCTGTCACACTGGTGTTCCCCCTTATTAAGGTGCGTTTCGTGCTGACGCTCGACGTTCGTTTTCAGCGTCAAAACCAATCACGTGATCGGTTCACGTGACTTTCAGCGTCAACGCTCGTTTTGGGCGTCAAAACCAATCACGTGACCGACGCTCAACCAACGAACGAGCGAGTCCGAGTGAACGAGCGTCAAGTGGAAAAGCTCGGAAAAGCTAAACCGAGTTTAGCTTTTCCACTTGACGCTGAAAGTCACGTGGGCCGATCACGTGACTGGTTTTGACGCTTAAAACGAGCGTCGAGCGTCGGCATGAAATTGCCCCCCGCGCTAATCTAGCCCCAACCAATACTAATACCCGGGACAAGTTGGAAAGTGAAATGCGTTGCGTCGGAATAAATCAATCAGAAGTTTTTCGCGAATATCTCGGAAACGAAGGTCGAGCGGCGGTAACACGTATAGGAAAAAGTTGTTCAGAATCGTGTCCCCGAGAACATATAAAAAAAATCATTGAAATCGGTGAGGATGGAAAACTTCTAAATAATTATCGCGGCTCTGTTGACAAATGAGTTTGCCGACCACTGCTTTACGCATACGAGAAACGTACCATAAGCCACAGCACGCAGACGTCAAAGTTTCTTTCAAACTAACAGGCATGTCGTTAGGAGGAAGGACAGATTTCAACAGGCTCCACACCGTAGCCATTATCAAAAAAGTCATGTCCCTGGAATATTCAATTCCAGGTAACAGGGCGTCGGGTGGTCGTGTGCAACGCAGCTGAGTAGCGAAAGGGAGGTCCATTCTAGTGAATATGGTGTTCAGTACACCAGCTTGCATCATTCTGTGAGCTTATCGTAACGTTGCAAAAGTATAATAGTACACGATCAGGCTTTCCACTCGACGGATCAGTTTCCTGTTACTTACAACACGTATGCGAGATAGACGAAAGTAAAAGAACCAGTTCTAGAACCTTTCCGTACATATCCAACAGGGAAGCGCATAATAGCTCTGCCAGAGTTATCGGTAAATTCGACTTTTCCACGGCTCTGCAACAGTATTCGTGCTTCACTGCGGTAATATCTATGGACTTTGTCCTTAATAACAAGGAATGGAGGGCTTTGTGAATTTTTAAGACTCGCGTCTCGGTGGGCAAAATTAGGAGAAGATGTCCCAGCAGCGTGAAATATTGCTTTAATATATCAGAGTTGGTAGCGGCTTCTGAAGATCTCTCCAACAAAGGTGGTAGATTACAGAGGTCCAACATCCGCTCGAGATGGGGCTCGTAGTCTTTAAATACCTGAACATTTTGGGCCAGGAATTCTAGTATTTTTATTATCATTGGCAAATCTTTTAATTTCTGAAGATATTTTTAAGGTAATTTCGGGGATATAAACTTGGTTATTTTTGTAAAAAAGGATTTAATGGGAAGCTCGTCTGAAGGGATAACTCAGAGATGGGCAAAAAATTATTTGAAATAAAAATTTCGTACACAAATTTTTATTTCCAATAATTTTTTGCCCAATTATTTGAAATAAAAATTTCGTACACAAATTTTTATTTCGAATAATTTTTGCCGAATTATTTGAAACAAAAATTTCGTACACAAATTTTTATTTCGAATAATTTTTTTCCCCATTATTTGAAATCAAAATTTCGTACATAAATTTTTATTTCAAATAATTTTTTGCCCAATTATTTGAAATAAAAATTTCGTTTACAAATTTTTATTTCGAATAATTTTTTGCCCAATTATTTGAAATAAAAATTTGGTACACAAATTTTTATTTCGAATAATTTTTTGCCTATCTCTGGAATAACTAAAGTACAAGATCGAGAGAGAGAGAGAGAGAGAGAGAGTTTTTGGGGCATCCACGAAAGGATACGTAACCATTATCTCCCGTTTCATGAAGATATTCGTGCAGAAGTCTACAAATACGAGGGGCACTGTTACTCGTCACGGGATCGGATATAAGTTCGCACAGCTTGCGCAGAGAGTAATTCGCAACCACTGTGGACTGCTCCCGGGGTTCAAATACGTCCTTCGGTATTTTATCGGTTTCAGGACACACGGGAGTGACATATTTCGGGCAATGAAAATCCTTCCAAACGTCCTTGGGATCTAATTCCTTCTGCTCCGCGCTCATTCCTAATTCTTTTTCGATTCAGGAGAGACTAATTTGCACCTTGTGAACTTACATCGGCTTCCAGGATTGTCTATCGCAAGCATGCAACGAATCTGAAGCCCTTCTTCGATATAATTCCTCCCGAGACAGTTTAATCAACCGATCGTATATATGGGACTCAAAATAATCCTCGAATTGTTATTAAATTTTACTTTCCCTCCGCAGAGACTGTCACACAAAATCCAAAAGGAAAATCTGAATGCAATCGCAACAACGTTTCTATTCACGCTGAAAGCGCGTTAAAAAGTAGCGGACAAAACACGAAAGAAGGTAGTTTACCAACCCAGTGGCGCCCTCTGGCGCAGCTATTTGAAATCGAGTCGCAGGTGGTGCCTCCAATCGAGTGTAGCGCCTTCTCGACATTCTTACAATTTAATTCGAAATTTTTCTGTCAAAAACGATAAGCACACTAACATTAAGCTGTACACTGGTTACGCACAGTTTCGTAAAATCAGGTGTCGGGAAAAATTGAGAAAAACTGCATAATTCGTTTCCACTGCGAGGGAAGCTTGCAAAGAGGCTCACGTACACACGAGTTCTTCAGCTGTGTGGGGCTCTCGTGCACGTGCAGGAGAGAGTTTGCAACAGTCGCCGACGCTGTCGATGGTGGCAAGACGTGTGTGCTCGTGCTTGTCGAATTTACCTCGGCTTTTTACCGTATGTGATGGATTCGATTTCCGTCGCGTGTACGACGTTACTATTAAACGGGAACTACAGCGATTACTAATCGTAGCTACAAATATCAATGGTAATTGATATCGCAAGTGGGCATTTCCCACTTGCAAAACTCTGGTACCATATATTTCCCATTTCCCTTCGACTCTTAACAAATATTCCCTACTATTCAGAATTCCAATTACCATTCACTCCACTGCGACACTAACAGCTTAGTGGTACCAATTACAGAGGGCTTTTACGTGCAATGCGTATAGAAAGCACTGTATACTCCGTGACGATCTGGGCACTTTCGAAACAACGCTATATGATATAATCTCGCGAATACACTATCCCCTCGTCAGATCGTGTTTCTTTAATAACTATCGCGCATTAGAACCCGCCCAACAATCAAATTGAAAATAGCAAGTAACTTAACACTTTAAAGCCCTTCCCATCCCCGTTAAATCGTTACTGAATCCCGAAGTCCAGCGGCGATCGATCGCAACCGAATTATTTCCGGGAACGTGGGAACGAGTAAATGGTATCTACTGTAGTTTAAGAAAAAAAGTGAGGAGCGTGGATCAGTGGCCGTTGAATCGGCCGGTGGAAGTCAATGTCGAGATACACGGTCGCAGGTAGTCGCCCTCTACTACGCTCCCGCACGTAGCAGACTGTAGGAGACCTGGCCCCGTGTGTGTATGGACTGGTTCGTAGTAGTCGCGGCGCTGCCGAGAGCAGCTGAAGTGCGTGCACGTCGTTCCCTCCTCGTATGCGCCTCGCCGCATACTTTCGGCGCGCGTGCCACGGCCCTCGGCGAATTTCTCTGTGCCCGTCCGCGAGTTTCCCTGTGCCCGTCCCTGAAAACACGCAGTGCCCGAGAAAGGATTAAGGAACATCGAGGAGGCTGGGCGCGACACGCGATGTGACAAACCTACGCGGCGACCTTGGCGGGACGGTGAGTGACCTTTTCGAACAGCAGATCTGATTTTTTTCTTGTGGGACGCCCGTGAACGCGGTGCTGCGTGCGCGGCCCGGTGCCTCTTCTTGTCCTCTCTCACGGGAAAAATGCGTTATTAATTGGAACGACGACGCGCGGCGTTTAACGAGCCCCGACTATCACTACTGTCTCGCTTCTCTCTGCCTATTTCTGCTTCCTCTAAACCCCTCGCGTCCCGACGGGGCAAACGAGGACGTTTCTTCTGCGCTTCCTCTTCTTGTTAACCTTTTAGAGAATCGCAGCGAAATCCCGCTTCCGCTGCGAATACGTGATTGTAGTTTCAAACGCTTGCTGGAGATAAGAGCGAGATCAAAGCGAGTGGTGAGCTTCTGTCATTTTTCTGTGAGATCAGGTGGAGGGAAATTCTTGACATTTATAGTGGAGGATTCAGAGAGTACCAGTTTACAGCTCCCTGATTCTTTTTTTATCGCCGAGGATTCCGCGTGCAATCATTTATGAATGTGTTTGATCGATCATGGGACCAGACACACTGGCGTCTACCGGTCTACCTGTGCCCTAGCGTGTCTGATGGAGTATTGTACCTAGTATTATATCTAGAAGGGACGTAGCGAGGTCGTAATAACTGCGGAAGTCCAAAAGTTGTTATTTTTTAAGTGTGATGCGGTTTTTTAACCTCTTAAAGATCTCAAAGCTGTTCACTTTGGGACTCTCGCAACGCTGTGTCCCTTCTAGGTACGTACTGTACGTGAAACGTCGAAGACCATTCGATTGGAGAAAGCTGTGTAATACGAGCGGGATGAAGACCCGAATGAGAAGCCCGAAGAACGATAGGTTAGGAAGAATTTAGATACAGGAGGCGACGCGAGGGTTAGCAGCCTCGTTTCCCCCGAGCCGGCGAATCAATATTTGGAGGGTAAGCGTCCCGACGACTGTCGGCGTCGAAGCTGCGGAACGTGAGTCACTCACCCCTGATCGCGAGGGAGAAGGAGAGAGAGAAGGATGACTTTCCTCTTTCACCCTCTCTTCTTGTATCGCGCACTCGAGTCGAGTCGACTCTCGAGCCACCCGTTGTGTAGTGTGCGAGAAGTCTGCAAGTCTGCTATAAGACGAGCATTGCCCGCCGATGTATATAAAAAGCTTGCAATAATGCTGTTCCAGGTGACTTAACTTTGTGCACCGATAGGTTTAGAATCTTATCAGCTTGTAGGTTAAGCGTTGCATTACATCGAGGCCTTTCCGTTTTATTATTTATTATTACTACGAGTAGAAATCATTAGTAATACGATGACGATACAGAGTGGACTTGTTGAAGGATATTTCCTGAATTCTTATTAATTTTAAATGTTTGTTATCCTATCCCCTTGCACAATACTTAATTTTTAAGGAGGGTAGCGAATCAGTGAACTGGTTAGCAAGAGGAACAATATAGAATTTCCATTTTTATCAGTTTATAAATTACTTTAAGTTGACAGGTATTACCGTGGGCGTTTTATTACATTTTTACGGTTTCGTTGCTGATAAATGGAAAGGAATGTAGACGCCTGAGGAACACGTATGGGGAATTTGTTTCTGTCTGATTGACGGAGCGGCTTCGGCGGAATTAAGAAATGAACACCCATCGAAATTGCCGTCGCGGGTTTTCGCGCCGGTTTAATTAAGATACTTACTTACGAATTTTCGGATTCCCCCGGCTAGGGTCGTAAGAACGGAACGTTAATTTACGGGCTTTAAAGACGCCCGTGCACGCATACGAGCGTGAAACGTATGCACCTAACTAAACCCGTTTGAGGGAGCCGTGGTGGGAACAGGTTCCATAAAATTGACCGTTCTTCCGTAGCACTTTTATCTGCGGCCAGCATCTCCCTTCGTAGTACGGCTGCAACCATGTGGAATACAGTGGACAGTTTCTTAGATTTTTCGGGCGTTAGAAAAGGCTTAGGTAACCGGAACCTGACGATCGAACCTTCGCTACCGTTCCGTGCACCTGGTCTTACGAAATCTGAAACTATTTGGGAACAGTTGCCCTTGGCTTTATTTTAAAAAAATCGCTTATTTTTAAAAACCGATCTTTATTAAGTTTATTAAAAAAATTAATATTTTTAAATTTCGGTTTTAACTTTTTAATTAAATTGACACTACGAAATGGGTCTAAAAAAGCAAGTTGGCTACTCCACTCGCACTGCGTGTTTATATTATTTTTCTATATTTTTCTTTACTCCCTTGGAAAACAGTTTGCGGACGCCTTTGATCGTCGGTGAACCTCGAATGGTGTGTGTTCCACTGGCGTAACACGAATCACGTTTCAAATAATGAGTAATAAGTATTTCAAATGAGGAACAGCAAATTAGTATTTTATTTAAATTTGTTAATATTGAGTCAAGCTTCATGTAGCTTTAAGTATCATAAGTTCATTTTGTTTGAATCTAGTGATATGGAATCAAACAAAAATACTCGCGAGCTACTCGAACCCATCACTACTTCTCCAAAATAATGCCCCGTTTCACTCACTGAAACTATCAACTAGGGAAATGTGTGGGAGAGCTCTTCCCTTTAAGAGAACAAACTATACAGTAGAGTTTGCAATTAATTACTTTTTGAAAATCATTTTAGCGCCACTCTGTGGTGTCCGTCGAAATCAGAACAAAGATTCCACGTTACAGTTCCAAGTAACTATGCTCGCCAACAATCGAGAAATCAATCAAGCACACCACACACTATATGCAACGATTCGCTATAGTACATACTGGAATAGTCGTGGTCGCCTCTCCTTTTTCCGATTTTACCGCGCACCGTTACCGCGAATATAGTTTCGCGTACCGCGCCTAACGGTTGTTATTGTAACCGTCTCGGAATAACGAAGCCTTCCCAGTGAATTCGCTGCTGCTCCCCGTAAAAACCGTCCTCTTCTGCCATTCGAATTCACCATCCTCGAACTGCACCGTCATCCCTCCAACAGAGAGCCATCCACAAGCAGTGCCTTTTTCAGGGAATAACGGGAGAGGAAATCGAAAGTGTGAAACGCGTGAATAAGCAGATACCATTTCTTCTGGCAAAACAGCTCGTGCGATTCCCTGAGTTTTATCTCCAAACAATGATTTCACTCGTTCCAAAAATTCCAAACCATCGAAATCCAAGAACGACTTTAAATTCCAACGAGACATTTAGTTTGACACTTTCAGTGGCGCAGGGTTTGACGAAATACAGATTCAAAGTCGTTCGAGCCTCTCTAAGCCATCACTACTGCGGAGAAACTTTTCTTAACTCTCTCTGAGTCAGAGATGGGTGACATTTTTATTTAAATAAAATTTCGAATATCGAGTAAAAGTTAAAAAAAATATTCGTCGTGTGTGGAATAAAGTTAACGAGCGAATGACGATTTTTTTAAAACTTTTATTTGTTGATCGAAATTTTATTTAAATAACAAAATTTCTCGTCTCTGCTCTAAGCTAACGTTCGAGAGTACTCGGTCGGTATTCTCGATATTTTCCAAAAAATACGAAAGCAGGTGGAGATGTCTCGGCGTGAAAACACGCCGACGCCATAGTGTTAGTAGAATCGCCAGATCGCGTGTGACCGCGGCCCGAGTCGAGAGAAGTCGCGACGAAGCGCGCAGGAACGTTCCCAGAGTGATCTTGTGCCTGGCTGTCGCGACCTTGAAGAACAGGAGAATCGTGCACACGGGGTTATCGTAATGGGCATGCGGCTTCTCGCGTGTTCGTTGCTCGGACGGCCAGGTGAACGAAGGCAGCGCGTCCAGAAGAGAACGAAAAGCAAACAACGAAAAGTTCCCCGTATGCCTTTGAAAAACACCATTGTGGTATTGTGGATAGGGAGCGACGCCTCTCTTTCCGAGAATATAAGTTCTCCCTAATTTCGACCGACCTTCGCGAGTGGCGAAGTAATCGTAATGAGACGCGAAGATGAGGCTGGGAATGTTCGTCGAAAATCGCGTATAAGGCGATCCCAGGGGGCGATTATGTTTATGTTGATGATGATGATGCTGTGAGATAGCCTTCGGACCGTATTTTATAGTGTAATACTCGAAGATCGTTAGGATTTAAGGTTGAAAAACCGAAATGGATAATTATGTCCAATGCTGTTGGCCATTGGTGTGAGCTTGAAACGCGTACACTACGTCCCGTGCGGAAATTAAGTGGCTGTATTTGTTAAGCACGTTTGCGGAACGCCTATGCGCGTTCGCCGCACGGGGTGTACCAGTTGGTTGCACCAAAGGTTTGATATTCTACTGTTGAGATGGATTTATGGTACATTTTGATGTTGGGTGAATGAACGAGTGATGACAGTCAGGATTTTGTCGTTGATTCATGGAGAAATTTTTTAATTCTTCTCTATTTTCTGGTTTTTGATATTTTGGGTTTTATAGCCTCTATTTGCTGGGTTTATGGTTGGTGTACGCTACTTTATTGAATTTTAGTATAGGGATTAGTGGGATTGAAAAGATTTGCCGCGCTAGGACTCGCTGGGGGTTATTGCCGTATTAAGAGATCGTTACAGAGGATTTGGGGGCGATTACAATTCGGCGATCGGCGCACAAGATGTCCGCGTGAAATATGTCTCGGGTCACGTTACGCGGAGGCGGTGTAATTTATTAGGAAACAGTACCCGCGACCTCTTTCACCGTTTCGTATAGGTTACATGGTTTGCAGGTAATAAAGTTTGAATATGACGTGAATCATTCGTCGTCGACGAGTGCAAGCTTTGATATTAAAAATTTAACCAAAAATTGTGACGATCATGGATAGTTTGTGTAAAGTTTTACAGTATAGTAATAAAAAAGATATAATTAATCCAATTAATATGTTGGAGGTGTAAGAATATTTTCTGAGTAATTTTTTGTTACCTCAAAAGTATCTAAACTACTACAAAGTATTTCTGAGTGTCTCAAATGAACTATTATTACAGTTAAGAATCAAATACCTATTGACGATTCAAACAAAAATACTCGCGAGGGGTTCAAACCCATCACTACCAACCACTGAAACTCCCATTCCGAGAACAAGACTGGAAACACACTTCCCGTCGCGCAAAAACACATAATCCGCGTAGGTAATCCTCGCAAAAAGATGACGCCTGCACTTGAAAGCAGGGCAAATTAGCTCAGCGATCTGCCAAACGAACAACACTAAATTCCCCTTATGTCTTTATTAAAAGCCCCGCCATCGAGCGGCCCCTCCGAGGTCGACTGGTTTTCAGATAACAGCCGCTTTGATTCACCGAAACATCTCCACCGCTCGCCTCGACCAACAGCCTTTTCGACCATCTCCAGGCCCACTTAAACCGTTTCCGAACCGCGCGGGTCGTTACCGAGAAAAGATTGGGACTTGTTTTCGTGGGCCGTAATTGGTAGGTTCGAATTCCACGGGCCCGCTCGGGGCCTCCGTCGCCCGAAATTAATAGTTCTTTCGCTGAAAGCGAAGGAATCCCTGGCGCGTCGCGTCGGCCTTCCCTCCCCTCTTGCGCAACCTTCAGAAAAATGGGCGATTAATTTTTCGCGTGGAGGAGCAACGCGAGGGGCGGGCATCCACGGGGCGAGAAGATGCTATCGGTATCATCGCGCATTTTCCGCTGGACGGTTAACCGGAATCTACGAGTGCAGCGACGAGCGTGGAATATAAAGGGGCATGCGAGCACGAGTGCACTGTCCACGGAATGCCATCGCGAAAACGTGTCCGAGCGGCCGAGAGCTTCGGCTCCCTGCGAGCGTAAAACCTTCTTGGATCTCGTCGTTGGAAGTGGATGGAAAATAGTGAGGAAAATAGGTTTCCAGATCGTTGACTGAGTGGTTGCCATAATAGGGCAATTAAGTAGTGTTGGTTGAAAATATATTATAAATTGGAATAATGTTTTGTGAACAGGAGTCTAATAGCCTTGAGTTAGATAAGTATTTTAAATTGCCTGTGTTACACCACTAAACCATAGATACTATTCAAAGCAACTTAAACGGTCATTCTCATCAAAGGTCAGGTGCCCGAAGGAGCAACAAAGGAAGCTTCCAGTGCCTTTAAACCCTTGTATGGTGCATGGCTTGCTAGTCGACCATGTACAGCTTACACGGGGCCATTTTGACCCGTAGTATATGTAGCTTCAATTATACACACCCCACGTAGCAGATTTTAATCTTGTTCTGATCTAGAACCCCTTGTTTCCTTCAAGAAGTGACTAATGGGTGATAATGAACACAGGAGTTTGATATCCAGGCTGGGTGAAAATCGACCTCGCGCCCATCGTTCAAGGGTTAAACCCATGAACAGTGAATTATGTCCGTTCAACGAGTCGAGTGACACAGCTATAAACAAAGACGACACGTGACGGCGTTCAGACAGAACAGAGACGGCAATAGCAAATATCCCATAGCTGAACTCGACTATAGTTCAGCGCACATCGGACGCTGGGTCCATTTCGACCCACTTTACAGACTTAAAATTCCTACCTCTCCCCCAAAATAATACTCCTGATGAGTAAAACGTAACGTGACATTTAGAATTAGCCAAAATCGGCACCGTACCCGCCGTTCAAGGGTTAAACACTATCGTCCCTGGTCGCCATATCTACTCGATCGTTCGTTTTTTCCTTCGCGGTCGTTTTGCTCTGTGGCCAAGATCCTTGGCCTTGTCTACCCTGCCTGCCTTGTCTACCTTGTTGCTGGCCGTGCCCTCCGATTGGTTCGCCCTCATCCTCCGTCTGTTTCGATTGGCCAAACCGGATCGGCTAGCCGCTGAGGAGAGGGAGAATCGCGCGGATCGCTGCGACGATGCCACGGGCGCCTCTATCGTGCTCTGGCTACGGTCAACTAGTCTTGGCGACCGACGGAAACGCAATAAAACGAACTGGACCAAAGCGGAGATGCTCATTGCGGACGGCCGCGTCCTTTGCGCCACGTATTACGTTGCGTATTCTTTAAAAAGCACGGCTATCCACTCGGCGCTGCAGGCTTGCTCCTCCTGCGAGCGACGCGTATATACCAGGGCTCTTATTATCCGGATATCCGAGTATCCGGATTGCTGGTTATAACTCGAAATCCGGATCGAAATCCGGATCTGAGTATCCGGATATCCGTACTTGGATCCGAGTAACCGAGTACCCGGTTTCGGATATTTTATCATCATGGTTGAATAAAGCTTTCTTTATATCGATTCTAATTAAAGAGAGCAAGTTTAACTGAAGTGATTAAGGAGTTATACCTAGTCAGGCGGTCGAAAAGAGGCGAATGTTTGTGAATTTTTTTTTAAAATACGGAAGCATATATTTTTACAGAACTTTTTGCACTTAAAAGAACAACATTTAAAGAACATTTGGTTTGGTAATTTTTTCATAGAAAAATATTTATGTTTATAACAAAGTAACAACCGACATCCAAGAAGCCTTTTTAAAAATGTGATTTTGCGGTGAGCACTGCCATTCGGAACCAGATTATTTAAAATTAAAAAACAAAAAAGATTTCGTTAGTATATTAATATATCTTCCACCTAACGGAGGGAATTTCCGAAATATTAATTTAAAACAAAATGGCGGCTATTTAAAGTTGAAATCATGATTTTTTCCCGTGAATTTTTGCATGAAAAAATCAGGATTTCAACTTTAAATAGCCGCCATTTTGTTTTAAATTAATATTTCTGAAATTCCCTCCGTTAAGCGGAAGATACATTAATATACTAACGAAATCTTCTTTGTTTTTTGATTATAAATAATCTGGTTCCGAATGGCAGACATTTTTTCAATTAGAATCCAAATAAACAGAACTTTATTGAGTCATTATGATAAAATATTTGAAACCGGATGCAGATCTTATCCCGGATTTCGAGTTGTAATGAGTAATTCGAGTACTCGGATATATCCTGATACATGGGTACTCGAATCTAAATTAAATAAGTATCCGGATATCCGGATATCCGAATATACATTTTGTGGGTATCCGAGTACTCGGATGCTCAAGACTCGGATAGTCAAAAATCGGGTACTTCAGACTCGGATACTCAAGACTCGGATACCCAAAACTCGGATATCCGTAAATCCGAGAAATAGTAAGAGCCCTAGTATATACGGGCGAACTTTGCACGCCTGTATTGGGTTTAGTGTTTCCTTTGAAGCAGTGTATTTCGTGCTGTAACGCGAGATGGTTATTTTTACAGAAATGTAGGCGTGAAGTTTTGAACCAGAATTATATGGTTTGAAATGTTTAAGGTAGAAAGAGGTTAAACATTTCTAAATAAGCTTCGAGGTCAGTGGTGAGCAGTAGGAAGGGCTTCAATGCGCACGCGCAAGGAGGCGAAGCAGATTGAGCGGAGCTGTCGACTTTTCTCACTCCACAGCGTCTGTTCTGTGGCTATTACTAGATTCGGGGCTCGGGCGATCTAGTATCGGGGTATCACTGTTAAATGGTCTGCCAATAAAAATATCTATCACGAGTTGCTTCGTCTCTCAACCCCTCTTCGCTTCTACAAGCACTTGTATACCAAATTGTTCTTATAAATATACTGTTCTGTAAATATGCTTCCGTGGAACTGTTTTGTCGATTCGTGGAAGTAAGGCACACACTGTTCTATTTTTATTAAATTGATTCTGAATCAAGATTCTACACTGCCGTCGCGTTTTCTCGAGCAAATTCCGCGAAGGAAAGCCGCCCGGTTCCCCAAGCGTTCTTGCGCACGAAAAGTCCGCCGCGAGTGTGAGAATGCTATACCCACCGTGAGACGTGGGAACAACGATTTCCGTTCGTTTCACCTTCTTTGTTTCATCGTAAGGTCGTTCCCTGCCGTGGCAAATTCGTTGACCCTTGCCTAACGCGCGCAACTCGGACTCCCCGATGAAATTGAAATTTCGCGAACGGTGTTTGTGTATCCGCGAATCGCGGACGCCCATTGGAACCCCGCGGAGCATCCAGCCGAGCGTGATTCTGCGATCTCCATTCACTCTGAGATCTCGCGCTCGTCCGCCCGTCCCGGCGTCTCGTAAAAACCGTTCTAGGCGCTCGGATATCTGCGGCGTCCCTGTCGCGGGACATCGAAACGTGTGATTCCGTGGCGCGCTGTATGTATTACGCGTTTCATACCTTGGAATGAGAAATAAACGAGGAATGCTTCCACTGCTGATCCTTGTTATTCCAGCTTCGTGTTCGTAATGTTTTAATAGACCATCTGCCAGGTGTAATGGATGGAACGTCCTCTTGTGGCTCGGTGCAACTATGCACGGGGTGTCTCGTTTATCTTGATCGCGTTGGTATGGTTGTAGCTTCTCACGGGACGAAGAAATGCGCGGGAAAGTTATTTAGTTTTAAAGATTTGGGGATTAAGGAGTAGTGTATTCTTTGGGAAGCCACTTTGTATGATTTAATTGGCCCAAGCAGTAACACTCTCTCGCGATGAATTAAATCTTCAATCTCCTTTGCGACAACTCCTTAACGCTGTGTCTGGCGTCGGCGTGTTATCGCGTCGAGGGATGGTTACAGTAGAAACTTAACCCTTAACTGCTATACTATTTTTTTTTCAAACGTAACTGGTATACTGGGGTCGTGGCAGACCCCAAATAAAAAAGGATCTATGAATATTTTGTTCTTATGTAATGTATAAAATAATAGAAACGTAGAAAGATAAACTGTTATTATAAAATTAATTAGAAATTCAGTTTACAAACTTAGACAACCAACAATTTTGCAGCGAACTTTGCGTGCTTGGAGTCATGACTGACCCCAGGATACCAGTTAAGGGTTAAATAAAAACTATGGAAGTCCCAAAGTTTACAGCTTTCAGGTTTAGTATTTTTAAAGTTCCGGACTTCTTTTTCTGTAACCTCTAAGCTGTCAATTTTGGGATTTTCGCCGCTTTTGCGACCTCGCTATATGCCTTCTAGGTACTATACTGGACAGTGGTGCACTCAGGATTTAATCTCCGGGGAGCCGAGTTGAAGGGATGAAAATATTTTTAATGTAAATTCAATAAAATTCTTTAGGTGATTATACAAATTTATTTATAGAATAAAGTACAGTTTTTTTTCTTTAATAAAGCTCTTGAATTACTTCACTCGTGGTTACATTAATCTCCTTTTTTCCTTTTTCTTTGGGGGGTGCCAGGAACCCTTGGCTCCCCCTCTGAGTGAGCCACTGATACTGTCGCTTTCCAAAACTTTGCGTCACTGAAAGTGTAATACCTTCCTGACAACCCAGAATTCTTTACTCCAAATCAGAGTTGGGCATTAACTAAATAAAAAATTATTTAAACAACGGATCAAATAAAAGTTTCTCTAACTTTATCTAATTGATTTGACGAATAAAGTTAATTTTTTCCTTCGATAATAATTTTTTCATCTTTTTTATATTATTCGAAATTTTTATTTAAATAAAGTTTTTGCCCATCTCTGCTGCAAATTCACTGGATGATCGAGATTATTCCGCTTGCAGGTGGGACGCAGGATGACGGCGCGTTGAAGCTAGCGACCAGCAAGCACCGCACCAAGGATGGGACCCTCGTCTGCGAGAGGGGAACACGAGAAGGAGCGCGCTCTGTAGAGGGTGGCCGCCATGGGGAGGTGGAAACGGGCCCTGCCGATCCTGGCGACCCTCCTCGGCCTGGCCAACGCTTACCTGGCGATGCTGCCCTCCAGCACACCTACGGGCAGCGTGGTTTTCGAGGCGGGTGTGCCCCAGCTGGGTGGTCGCCGACGGTATGAGGTGTCCAACGAGCGGACCGCCTGGTTCGCCAGGAAGCTGCTCAAGGTCCACCCTCATACAGGCCGCGTCACCCTGGCGCGGTCTTTGAGCTGCGACGGCCTGCAGTATCCGCGGATCTTCACCTTCTACGTGGACTCCACTAGCTCCAGGCTGGGCAGGCCGACCATCGATTATTACAGCTTGCCGCTGAGGATCCTCATTACCGGCTGTGGCGGGGAGAATCGGGACCTAGCAGCGACCAGGGGGTGGATGGCGGAGACCCTCGCCTCGTACGCCATGCCCAGCACCGAGAGGTGATTTTCTTTTGTTTCTGAGTTGTGCTTAGGTGGGCCTTGTTCTTTGGGAGTGTGGTTTTAAGGGTGCTGGAGGGCCTTACAGGGGGCTTCAGTGAGGGGTAACTCTTTGAATTGAGAAGGCTACACTGTGGAGCTACTTGAAGGGGGTTGATGGATGTAGGTTGGCCTTTTTGTTTTACTCAGAGGGTAGGGGGACACAGTCTTCTCGGTTGGTTTCTTCTCTCTTTAGACTCTACAGCAGAGTTTAGAGATTGGAGATTTGATTATTATTGGAAAATTTAGTTTATTAGTTGGTATACCTGTGCATCATTATAGTCAGTGTGTACTTCCATGTAGGTTGGTTGAGAAAGGTGAGATGTGGGGAAATCCGTCTTCTGTAGAAGATGGATGATATGATTATTAATAATTGATTCAATTCCTTCTTTTAGATAGCTCGGATTGATAGTGGAGATCTTCTCACTTGGCTTTGTCCTAATTGAGTTATAGTTTTTTCTTCTTTGGAGCAGTGTGCGGCGCGCCTCTCACTCAATTCAACCCCATTTTTTATTTTTTCCCCACTCAAATTCTACTGGTGGGTGACACACACCCACCACGATATAGGAACCGCGCAGTTCCATACACAGAATTATAAGCATTGATTTTTCCTTCAGGAATAGATGTCGTATTCTTATACTTTTCGGGAGCCGCGAAAAAAACGAACTTCGGGCGCCGGGACTCGAACCCGCGATCTTGCGGATCCTCGGATTACTGGGCGGCCGCCTGACCAACTCCGCCAAAGTCGGTTCCCTCTTACGGGGGTTTCTGATCCTACACTCCTCTATCCCTTTCAAGCCCCGCAATTAAGATCAGCTTTTTGAGTCCACTGTACCCCAATTGAATCGCAGTTCGTGGGGCACAGGTCTTCGAACCTGTCCAAGCGAAGCGCACAACTGAAAGCCCTTTCAACGCTCAGTTATATAAAGAAGGTGCGTGAACCAGGGTGCCCCTTTGGCCACTGAGCATGGAGTACCGGTTTATTTCCTAGGCCTCTGAAGGACAGTGAGGGCTCACGATGTTCATCTAGATAAGGCAGTGTAATTAGACAGCCCGCGTTAACGACGCCACGTACGAGCTTTCGCTGCCTCGTTTTTTTTGCGATTAATTTGCACGACGATGCCTGGTTAGTTCCCGCTTCGGCAATTTATGATGAAAGACACCGGTAACCGCCATGCCGAGGACAGCGACAGGGATTTATCACGCGGACGTGACTTCTTTGATACTTTTCAGACTGTAATCTCTTTTTACCTAGTGCAATTATATATTGTGTATTTTATTCTATTTGCAGAATAAAATTTGTCTCGATAAAATGTTACAAGTTTCACTTGAGCCATTTCATTCGCCTGATGAAGTTTTTTTAATACTCTGAAGTAGCGAGAGATTAGATTCTTCTCCGTGATCAATGTAACTTCTTCAGCACACGAGTTCAATGACCTTCGGTTCAAGTTCGTTGAAAGTCAAGAACACTCGCTTGGCGAATGCGGGGTCTATTTTGACCCAATTTAAATACACTGGTGGTCAAGAGAAAGTTTAAGATGGGTATCCGCGTGGGAGGGTGGCTTTGTTGCTTGTTTGACCCATTTCGTAGCGCCAATTTAATTATAAATTTAAAATTCAAGATTAAAAGTATTCACTCTTTTAGCACTTATAGGGTAAAGGCAGGTAATATGGAACATCCGATTTCAAAAGCTTGTCAAAAGTAGGGGAATTTGTTTTTTTATAAATAAAACTGACATGAGGGGACGAAGAAACTAATGCATAATCATATTTGCATAGTCAAATGAAAACGATCCAATTGTTTTGCAATTATAGTAAAAAAAACTGAAAAGAGTGAAAATCGGCTTTTCGAAAAAATGGGTCCTAATATGGAACACCTAGGAAATTTGTAAAGAAAACTAAAAAATCTTTACTTTTTTTTTACTAAAAATGAAGATTTATTAAGGGGTCATTTTGGTAATCATGCCGGAAAATTCTTTTTTTTTTCTCAGTGAATACAATCAATAACAATGTCAAACATTTTTTTCATTTATTAGGTTCCTTATAATGTACACGGAACAATTTTTTAAATACACTTTTAATTGTGTTTTTCAATGTTATCTGGAGTCGAAAGTCGCGCCTTTGAAAATACGGCGTGAGTGATTTCAGCTCACAGACTCATCTGAAACAAAAAAACCACTGATTCTTAATCATTATGAGTACCGCTATCGCAGGTGCCAGAATTAGCCACGTAAGTCAAAATTTAACAAAATTGCGCGCATTTAAACTTCAAGTATCGAAATTTTCCATTTTTTTAAAATTATGTTAAAGGTTTATATAATTCATTTAACTCGGTTTCGAGAAACATAACCTAAAACTACTTTTCTGGGACATTAATAATAGAATTTGTATTTATTGAAAATTAGTTTAAAAAATATTACGTAAGACGCTACCTGACTTCCCCCACCCTTGTAAGAAAACGTAAGAAATTCGCGACCCCCCCCCCCCCCTCCAGAAATCCTTACGTAATTTAAGGACGACCCCTAATGACGCCCGATCTTCTTCCACGCGCCAGGTTCACCGAGGTCTGCCTTCGAACATCGCAGCTGGTGGCAGCCCTCCGCGACTTCCTGCCGCAGACAGCCCTGAAGGAGTGCGAGACCAGATGGGGCGGGGTTGCAGACCCAAGGTTCCTCATCGAGGGAGCCGCCGGCGACCTGGTCTCGGCCACGGAGCAATGCCTAGTGGACCCTCTATGGAAGATCTCGGTGTCGATGAACCTGCGCTGCGGCATGGAGTCCCGCTTAACCGACGCGGAGCACCGCCTGAAGATCGTCTTCCACCACCGTCAACTGGACGACACCGACTTGGGGCGACGCGTTAGAAGGGAGCTGAAGAACCAGTCCCCCTACTTCGAGCAGCCTCTGTACGTAGCCGCGGTAGAAGAGGAGAAAGACCCAGGGGTGTACGTGACCTCGGTGCGCGCCAGGGACCCCGAAGGCGGCACGGTGCGCTACTCAATGAGCTCCCTGTTGGACGCCCGGTCCCAGGCGCTGCTGGTCCTGGACCCAGACACCGGCAGGGTCACCACGCGCTCCAGGCTAGACAGAGAGAGCGTGGACGTGCACTACTTCAGGGTGCTCGCCGTGGACGACTCGTTCCCGCCTAGAACAGGCACCACCACTTTGCAAGTGAACGTCCTGGACAACAACGACCACGCGCCCAGCTTCGAGTGGCCGGAGTACGACGCCTCGGTCAGAGAGGGCGTCCCAGTCGGCTCCACCGTGGTGACGGTTAAAGCGACTGACCAGGACGCGGGCAGGAACGCCGAGGTGGAGTACTCTATCCTCTCCACCACCACTGGCACCGACACTGTCAACCCTGAAGACGTTCTGATATTCAGGATAGACCCGAGGTCAGGGGTAGTGACCACGCGCACGCCTCTGGACAGAGAGAAGACTGAGGTCTACACGGTTATCCTGAGCGTGTCTGACCAAGCAACGCCTCCCTCAGCGAGGAAGACAGCCAATGCTATTCTTGTTGTCCGAGTTCTGGATGACAACGATAACTACCCTCAGTTCACCGAACGAACTTACTCCGTCTGGATACCTGAGGACCTGGATTATACCGCCAACCCTGTGGTGGCTCGGATAAGAGCTACCGACGCTGATGCTGGGAACAATGCTGCTGTGAGATACGCTATCATCGGTGGGAACACGCAGAATACTTTTTCTATCGACTCTATGAGTGGCGATGTTGCTTTGGTCAAGCCTCTGGACTATGAGTCCACTAGGAGCTATAAGATAGTGATACGGGCACAGGATGGAGGGTCGCCGGCTAGGTCTAATACTACTCAGCTGCTGGTGCACGTGAAGGATGTTAATGATAATGCACCGAGGTTTTATACGAGCCATTTCCAAGAGTCTGTGTCGGAGAATGTGCCTGTGGGGTACTCGATGCTGAGGATACAGGCGTATGATGCTGATGAGGGTGTAAACGCACAGATTAAGTACACTATCGGGGCGAGGGACTTCTCAGGAGCCTCCACCGAGAACTTCCCTATCACTGTCAACACGGAGACTGGGTGGATTTATACGACTAAACAGCTGGACCGCGAACAGTGCTCCAGGTAATGTCTTGTTTGTGGTTAATGGGGTCATTTTTAGGAGTGGTGTTATTCGTGGGAATATACTGTGTACTTCCTGAACAGACTTTCTAACAAGGAATGTTGGATTATCCGAAGACTTCGATTTTTTTGAAACTGTGTAGGTTTATGGAGGACCTCAGTAGAAGTATCAGGCAATTTTTCGTTTGTGCTCGTTTTTGGTTCTGCAGGGTGAAAACACTCCCTAAAGGTTAATGAATGTTTTCCTATTTTCCAGTATATCTTGAAAACTATAGTGGGTATAAAAGAAAATTGAATTGAATTAAGGGTGAAATCTCTAGCTCTGACAAACAGAGGCGGATTTGAGAATTTAGCGCTCCCAAAATTTGATGGCCTCAAAAATTTGCCGCTTTCCAAAATTTAATGCTCCCCAAAATTTGTCACTCCGCAAAATTTAAAGCTTCCCAAAAAATTTCGCTTCCAAAAATTTGCCTCTTCCCAAAAGTTGCTTTTCAAAATTGTATGCTCCCGTAAAATTTGCCGCTCCCCAAAATTTATCGCTCTCTCAAATCTGTCGCTCCTCTAAATTTAATGCTCCCTCAAATTTTCCGCTCCCCATAATTGATCGCTACCCAAAATTTTCCAGTCCACAAAATTAGCCGCACCCAAAAATTTGCTAATTCCCAAAAGTCGATCCACAAAATTTTAAGCTCCTCTAAAATTTGCGGCTCCCCAAAATTTATTGCTCGCTCACATTTGTCGCACCCAAAAATTTAATGCTTTCCGAAAAATTTCCGCTCCCCAAAATTTTCCAACCTCCAAAATTTGCCTCTCCCCAAAATTTATCGCTCTCCCAAATCTGTCGCTCCTTTAAATTTAATGCTCCCTCAAATTTTCCGCTCCCCAAAATTGATCGCTTTCTAAAATTTTTCACTCCACAAAATTTGCCGCAACTAAAAATTTGCTACTTCCCACACGTCGATCCACAAAATTTTAAGCTCCTCCAAAATTTGCCGCTCCCCAAAATTTATTGCTCGCTCACATTTGTCGCACCCAAAAATTTAATGCTTTCCGAAAAATTTCCGCTCCCCAAGATTTTCCACTCCCCAAAATTTATCGCTCTCTCAAATCTGTCGCTTCCCTAAATTTAATGCTCCCGCAAATTTTCCGCTCCCCAAAATTGATTGCTTCCCAAAATTTTGCACTACCCAAAATTTGTCGCCCCTAAAAATTTGCTACTACCCAAAATTTGTCACCTCTAAAAATTTGCTACTCCCCAAAATTTAATGCTCTCCAAAATTTGTCGCTCAGAAAAATTTTACGCTTTCAAAAGTTTTCCTCTCCCCAAAATTGTCCGCTCGCAATAATGTGCTACTCTCCAAAAGTCGCTTCCCAACATTTTAGGCTCCCTATAATTTTCGATTCCACAAAAATTTCCGCTCCCCAAAATTTTCCACTCTCCAAAATTTGCCTCTCCCCAAAATTTATCGCTCTCTCAAATCTGTCGTTTCCCTAAATTTAATGCTCCCGCAAATTTTCCGCTTCCCAAAATTTGTCGCCCCTAAAAATTTGCTACTACCCAAAATTTGTCGCCCCTAAAAATTTGCTACTCCCCAAACTTTAATGCTCTCCAAAATTTGTCGCCCGCAAAATTTTTCGCTTCCAATAGTTTTCCTCTCCCCAAAATTTTTCACTCCCAAAAATTTGCTACTCCCCAAAATTTTAGGCTCCCTAAAATTTTCGATTCCACAAAATTTTCCACTCCCCAAAATTTGCCACTCTAGGCTGCAGCCTACTTAGCCTATACTCAAATCCGCCCCTGCTGATAAAACGTTAGAGCACGCTTTCAAAAAGACACAAAACCGTTCTGTCCCACTTCACTTCATTTCTTCCCAACCTGTTATAACCTTGTCACCCTCTCCAGGTACCAATTCACCGTGGTAGCAGCAGATTCTGGCGAGCAGCCCAAGTCAGCCAGCGCCACAGTGATCCTCACCGTCACCGACGTCAACGACAACGACCCCTACTTCGACCCGAAGAACTACGAGGCAGTGGTCTCTGAGGACGACCCACCAGGCACCCCAGTCACTTCAGTCACAGCTACGGACCCCGACGAGGACGCCAGGATACACTACGAGATCACCGCTGGCAACACAAGAGGCCGTTTCTCCATCGCGTCGCAAAACGGACGGGGACTGATCACAATAGCCCAGCCGCTCGATTACAAGCAAGAGAAGAGGTTCGTGCTGACCGTCACTGCGTCTGACAGCGGCGGTAGAACCGACACCGCCCTGGTGTACGTCAACATCTCAGACGCAAACAACTTTTCGCCGGTTTTCGAGAACGCCCCCTACTCTGTGTCCGTCTTCGAGGACGCCCCTATTGGGACCACTGTCCTGGTCGTCAGCGCGACCGATTCTGACGTCGGGAAGAACGCTCAAGTCACTTACAGTTTGGATAGCGACAACGGGGACCAAGCCGTCTCGGAGTTTACTATTAATCCTCAAACTGGGGCCATAACGACAACCAAGCCACTGGATCGCGAGCAAGTGCCCGCGTACTTGTTGACTGTCACTGCTAGGGACGGCGGTGTGCCGCCTCTTTCGGACACGACGGACGTGGAAATATCTGTGACAGACGTGAATGATAATGCACCGACCTTCGAGGCTCCACAGTACCAGGGTTCTATCCCTGAGGACGTTCTGGTTGGCACCAGCGTGCTGAGGGTGTCTGCTACTGACGCGGATACTGACCTCAATGGCAGGGTAAGGAACTGCGTGTAACATAAAGCCTGATGACTCTCACTACGCCTCGCCTTGCTGCAACTATTTTTCTCATTTTTTCTCGAGGAGGAATCCGCCGATCGCAGTCGCGCTTAGGCGAGGCGAGGCTAGTCATGCATCCATGATATTATATCGATGAGTTCGACATGACTCTTTAAGGGTTCATTCTACTTCGATCGGCCGAAAAATGAAGCTACTTTTAAAGATTTTTTTCTCAATAAATACAACATATGAGGCAGTCAGAGCAACAACGGATCAACTCACATTAAAATTTTTTTTTCTTCCTATTTTATATGGTTAGTAGAGCCTATTAGAATACGTTATTGCTACTAATTCAATTTAAAAAAAAAAGTGGGTTAGTCCGTTGTTGTTCTGACTGCCTCATATAATGAAATAAATCTTTTCGGAATTTATTAAGTTACTCTAATATTATGCAAAAAAAAAAAAAATTTTAATTATTTTTAATTTGTTTCATATTTTTTTTTATAGCGTCAAAGAGCCGGGAAATCACATACGCCACGAACATAGGGTAGATGTACCGTTTGTGGCCATTGTACCGTTTTTGGCCATTTGCATAATTATCGCGGTTTTTTAGCTTGGAATTGCTTGTAGACACATAATTATGTGTAGAATTTCAAACCATAAATATTTTGTTTAGTATACCATCAGAAATATAAGGTTACATTTATTGCTTCTGCGAAAAGTGGCAAGTGGCCACAAACGGTGAAAAATGGATTTCTTATATTTTTTAACTTTATTAATTCTTTAACGCTTTCTCTAGTTAATGGTAACTTAGACATTAATAGTAAAGATAGTGTAAAATTTAGTAAAGCTTTTAGTTTCCTGATTTGAAGTACAATTTTAAAGATAATTACGATGAAAGCCACTGAAATCCTTAAAGTGGCCACAAATGGTGCATCTACCCTACTCTTTTTTGTAGGTGCCACATTGACGCTATAAAAAAACATATGAAACAAATTAAAAACAATTTAAAAAAATTTTTTTTTTGTATAATATAAGAGTAGCTTAATAATATTTCATCATATGTTGTATTTATTGAGAAAAATATCTTTAAATATAGCTTCATTTTTCGGCCGATCAAAATAGAATGACCCCTTAACCTTGAATTCCCCCTTTAGTAATTAATCTTCTCATATTTCCAATAACAGCAAAAATAATTCAGAGCTGCCTTTCCCGTATAGGTACCGCAATACCCACAAAACTAACGTCACCTTCTATAATTCCAGGTGAGATACGCGCTAGAAGACGACGGCGACGGTGCCTTCGCCGTAGACTCGACCACAGGAATAGTGCGAACAGCGAAACCCTTGGACAGAGAGTCCGTAGCGAGGTACACCTTGAAAGCTGTGGCAATGGACAGAGGCTCACCTTCCCTGTCCTCCGTGGTGCCAGTGACCATCAAGATCGAGGACGTGAACGACTCGCCGCCCGCCTTCGAGAATGACAAAATCGTCCTCTACATAGCTGAGAATTCCCCCGTAGGCTCCACCGTCGGCGAGATCTACGCGCACGACCCCGACGAGGGTCCCAACGCAGTGGTGCAGTACTCTGTCATAGGTGGCGAGGACTCGAACAGCTTCGCTCTAAATATCCGCCCCGGGGCGGATCGAGCGGAGCTGATCACCCTGGAGGAGCTAGACTACGAGTCACCAAAGAAGAAATTCGAGCTGGTGGTGCGCGCTGCCTCGCCGCCGCTTAGGTCGGACGCTTTGGTCCAGATCCTAGTAACCGACGTGAACGACAACGCGCCGGTGTTGAAGGACTTCCAGATCATCTTCAACAACTTCAAGGACTTCTTTCCGACCAGCTCCATCGGAAAGATACCCGCCGTGGACGCGGACGTGACCGACAAACTGACCTACACCATCCTGGCTGGCAACAACGCGAACTTGATCGACTTGAATAGGACCACGGGCGAGATCCGGCTGTCCCCTCAGTTGAACACGAACGTGCCACGCGTGGCGACCATGGAGGTGTCCGTCACGGACGGTATCAACGAGGTGAAGGCAACAATGACTCTTTCCGTCCGCCTAATCACCGATAAAATGCTTCTGAACTCGATCACTGTGAGACTGGACGACATGACCGCTGAAGCTTTCCTCAGTCCTCTGCTTGGGTACTTCCTGGACGGCCTGGCGGCCATCATACCCTGCCCCAGGGAGAACATCTTCCTCTTCAGCATCCAAGAGGACGCGAACGTTCACGGGAAGATTCTAAACGTCAGCTTCTCCGCGCGCAAGGTGGAGCCAGGTGTCTCGGACGAGTTCTACAGCCCGCAGTTTCTCCAAGAACGCGTGTATCTCAACAGAGGTATACTAGCCAGGTTGGCTACAGTCACGGTGCTGCCATTCGACGACAATCTGTGCGTGAGGGAGCCTTGCCTGAACTTCGAGGAGTGTCTGACCGTCCTGAAGTTCGGGAACGCCTCTGGCTTCGCTAGCAGCGACACGGTGCTCTTTAGACCGATATACCCCGTGACGACGTTCGCCTGCAGGTGCGCTAAGGGCTTCACGGGTAGCAAGGAGTCTTACCTTTGCGACACCGAGGTGAATCTGTGCTACTCGAACCCGTGCCTGAACGGCGGGACCTGTTACCGAAGGGAAGGAGGCTACGCTTGCTCCTGCAGCGCGGAGTTGGCTGGAGAGAACTGCGAGATCTCCCTGAGCAAGGACTCCTGCGCCCCGGGGGTCTGCAAGGGAGGTTCCCAGTGCACCATCAAAACCACCGGAGGCTTCACTTGCGAGGGTTGCCCTGTGACGTCTCAAGAAAGCGTGACGCGTCTGTGCGAGCTGAAGGCTCGCAGCTTCGGGCCGGCCACCTTCCTCACGTTCGCCTCCCTCAGGCAGAGGAACAGGCTGCACATCAGGCTGAGGTTCGCGACAGAGTCGGCCAACGGTCTCCTGCTTTACAACGGCCGGTACAACGAGAAGCACGACTTCGTGGCCTTGGAGATCATAGAGTCCCAGGTGCAGTTCAGCTTCTCCCTCGGGGACGAGGTGACCAGAGCCAGTGCCAGCGTCCCCGGTGGGATCACCGACGGCCAGTGGCACGAGGTGGAGGTCTCCTACATAAACAGGACCGTGACGATCTCCCTGGACAACTGCGACGTCGCTCTGGCTTTGGAATACGGAGGCAGGCTAGGTTCCAGGTGGTCTTGCGCCGGGAGAAGCGAACAGGTGCTGGAGGATCGCTGCAGCATCGTCACGGAGACCTGCCACCGCTTCCTGGACCTAACCGGGCCGCTGCAACTCGGCGGTCTGCCCGCTATACCCTCCAGCTTTCAAATCAGAAACAAGGACTTCGTAGGCTGCATCAGCGACCTCCGCGTCGACTACAGGTTCATCGATCTGAACTCCTTCGTAGCAGATAACGGGACCAACCCGGGCTGCCCGGAGAAGGCTTCTTTCTGCGCCTCCACTCCGTGCAGGAATAACGGCAAGTGCCGAGAAGTGTGGTCAGGCTTCGTCTGCGAGTGCCAGGAGAACTTCGCCGGGCCCACATGCGCGGACGAAGTCGGCAAGCCGTGGAACTTCCACGGAGACGGCATGCTCAGCTTCAATCCCCTCCTCAGGCCCATCCAGTTACCCTGGTTGACGGCTCTGAGCCTCAGAACGCGAGCTAAACAGGCGTTCCTCATGAGCGTGCAGATAGGTCAGAACAGCTCCGCGTTGCTGGAGATCCGAGAAGGGAGGCTGGTCGCCTTCCTAGATGGCTCGGAGATAGTTCAGACCTCGAGCAGCGTGGCTGACGGCCAGTGGCACAGAGTTGAGATCATGTGGCAGAGTGGTCAAGTGTCCCTGGACATAGACTACCGCAACAGACCAGGCTCGTCGCCTCTGCCGGCGAAGCTGCAAGGCCTCTACGTGGGCCGGATCCTCGTGGGTGGGCCAGAGCAGTCGACGAATACAGAGTTACCGTTCTTCGACGGCTGCCTTCAGGACATCCGCATAGGCAGCAATCAGAGCGTCCTGCTGCGGCCTACTGTTCAGGAGAACGTTGGGACAGGCTGCAGCTCCGCGGACGAGTGCAACGTCGACTGTCCGGAGGCCTCTGTCTGCGTCCCCAAGTGGCAGGCTAGCGAGTGCGTCTGCGCTGCCGGGCGAGTCGGTCGCGACTGCGAGCAGGTCTGCGACTTGAATCCCTGTAACAACACTGGCATCTGCATGGAGGACACTGATTCCCATAGAGGGTACAGGTGCGAGTGCAATTCGCCGGAGTACTCCGGGGATTACTGCGAGATCAAGGCTGACCAGCCCTGCCCTGCCACCTGGTGGGGCTCGCCAGTCTGCGGACCCTGCCACTGCGACGAGTCCAAGGGCTACGACCCCGCCTGCAACAAGACCACCGGCGAGTGTTATTGCAAGGAGAACCACTACCAGCCGTCTAGCAGAAAGGAGTGCATCCCCTGCGAGTGCTACGCCACTGGCAGCTTCGGTCCTCGCTGTGACACCGAGACAGGACAGTGCAGGTGTAGGGTCGGAGTTATCGGGCGATCCTGCACCGCTTGCCCCAATCCTTACGCGGAGGTCACTCTTCGGGGTTGCGAGGTGGTGTACGACGGCTGCCCCAGGTCCTACGCCGAGGGCCTCTGGTGGCCGAGAACCAAGTTCGGAATGACCGCTGTGGAGGATTGTCCGGACACTGCGGAAGGGAAGACTTCTAGGTCCTGCGATGATAAATTAGGGGGCTGGCAGGAGCCTGATCTATTTAACTGCACTTCTGAAGCTTTCATCGAACAGAGGCACCAGCTGGCTGCTCTGGAGACCAGGGATCTCACGCTGAACACTTACGTGGCTGTTAAGATTGCTAGGGACGTGCACGAGGCGGTGAATCTGACGAAGAATATGTACGGGGCGGATTTGTTGATCGCTGAGAGCTTGCTTGTTGCTCTGCTGCGGTACGAGGAGAGCTTGGTGGGGTTGAATTTGACTCACAGCCAGGATAAGGATTATGTGTCGCACCTGGTTGGCATTGCTAGCAGTATCTTCAAGGCTAAGTATGTGGACAAGTGGGACAGGATTGAGACTCTGAACGGGGACACTCCTGACAAGGTTCTTGACGCAATGGCGAATTACTTGAGGACCTTGACTGCGTCGCAGCACGACACCTTCACCAATCCCTTTGAAGTGGTGGATTCTAATGTTGGTAAGTAGACTCTGCAATTGATGTTCCATGGGTTCTACAAATTCTATATCGACGTGCGTTACAAAAAGTAGCATATTTCATTTGTCTCACAACGAGTTGCACATTTAAAAAATAACGTTGATATAGTCCAAAGATTCTACATTCCATCTTCTGACCTTGAATAATTTACGTTCCAGTGCTAGGTCTGGACGTGGTGACTTCGGAGAGCTTGTTCGGCTACGAGACAGCCGAGTACAAGGAAGACCCATCGGCCTCCACGGCCAGACCAACCGAGGCTGATCAGAAAGTCGTCATACCCGACACTTCGGACTTCCTATCCTCGCCCACGCATTTCGGCCCATCGATCACGTTCCCAAAGTACAATAATTACATGGCTGATCCAAGTAGATTCGATCCGTACTCGAAGATACGCGTGCCCCTCAGCGTGCTGGGCATCAAGTCCTTGATGCAAGGGGAATTGAATGCTAAGAAAAGCTTGGTCAATCAAAAGGCTGTGCTGAGTTATGTGCAATATAAACAATTGGGTGCCTTGCTGCCTCAAAGGTAATTTATCCATATCCGTAAAGAAAACGCTCATCATATACCAGTGCCGTCTTATCGTTTTCGGGGGCCTTGAGGCGAGATCCATATGCGGCCCTCTAAATTATTCTAAACTAAATTAAATAAAAAATACCACGCTCACACGCGAAGTGAATAAGTATTAAAAAAATTAAATAAACAAGGTTAAATGTGGGGTCTATTCCACGAAAAAATGGGCTCATTTTAAAATGCAAATTTTGGTGTACTCGTTACTTTCTTTCCGCCACATTCGGAGGGCTCATTTTCAATTTTTTTCTAGCTTTTACAACCCTATTCTTTTTTTAATTTCTCGGGGGCCTCCTGAGCTCCGGGCCCTGAGGCGGCCGCCTCTTTCGCCTCCAGGTTAAAACGGCACTGTCATATTCATAAAACAGTCTAACATTGACCACCATTCTTACAGATTCGACGACTCTGTGTCCGTCAGATGGGGCGTAGAAGTAGCAGTAGGATCGCCAGTTGTAACAGTCTCCGTCTTAGTTCCTTCCGAAAACGGTTACGAATCCCTCACCGGGATTCCTCTGCAATCCCCAGTTCAGATTAGCCTCTGGCTCATCGAGAGGGACGATCTGAAGACCAGGACCAATCCGCAGTGCGTGCATTGGAGTACAGCAAGAGGGTATAATATCCAACATCTTCTACCATCAACAAATGGTTCCCTTCAACCATTATAGCTTCCGAACATTCCAGAGCTGGCGAATGGAGTCGAATGGGCTGCACCACGGAGATCGAGGACGACTCCCTGTCCTTTGGCACCACTGTCAACTGCTCCTGCTTGCAACTGTCCACCTTCGCGCTGTTAACTGACGTGCTCGACTTGGAGTACGTCCCGGAGCCGTCTCTGTTAGAAGACGTGACGAGCTACAGCGCGTTCATGCTCGCGTTGCCTTTACTGCTATCCGCGCTGCTCATCCTGTCCCTGATCAGAGGCGGCGGCACGAACTCTAACAGCATCCACAAGAACCTGGTGATGTGCGTGTTCATCGCCGAGGTGCTGTACTTGATCGCGCTGAAAGCCAGGGGCCCTCTAGTCTCCAACGAATTCCCGTGCAAGCTGACCGCGATCGGGCTACATTACGCCTGGCTGAGCACCTTCTCCTGGACTCTGGTGGACTCCATTCATCTGTATCGAATGCTCACGGAGATGAGGGACGTGAATCATGGGCAGATGAGGTTTTACTACACCATGGGCTATGGCGCGCCGGCTATTATCGTTGGGCTGACTATCGGCGTCAGGGCTGACCAATATGGGAACTTTTACTTGTACGTAAATATTCTTAAAGATTTTTATCAGATACCTGGAACGAATTACTGGTTTTTTTCGTTTCGGTTCAGCTCCGGTGAAAATAGTTTCGTTTCGATTAATATTGTTCCTGCTGGAAAATATCTCGTTTCCATTGGAACGGAAAACAAACAGTTAGTTTCGAATCGGTTGTTTCATTTATAAAAAAAAACTCGTAAAAATTATTTTTAACAATTTTATTTGATTTGGTAGGTATATTGTGTATTAGAAAAAAATAGAGGGTTTTGAGGCTTTCGGGTGTAAGCCTTGCAACTGGCTTCCTCAATTTAAATTTTTTAACGTAAAGTGTGCGTCGAAAACGAAATAATAACGTTATTATCCGAAATTTTTATTTGCGTTATATCGTTTTCACTCCTGCAATACAATTAAGAATTTCGTTTCGTTTCTGTTCCGGAAAAATATTTCGTTCCTTTCGTTTCGGTTCAGCTCCGGTGATAATAATTTCGTTTCAGTTAATATCGTTCTTGCTGAAAAATATTTCGTTTACATTGGAACGGAAAACAAAAAGTTTGTTTCGAATCGGTTGTTTCATTTATAAAGAAATTCATATAAACTTACTTTTAACAATTTTATTGCATTTGGTAGTTACATTATAAAATATTATACATTATAATTATATATTACGTATTATAAAAAAAAAATAGAGAGTTTTGAGGTTTTCGGGTGTAAGCCTTGCAGCTGGCTTCCTCAATTTAAATTTTTCAACATAAAGTGTGATCGAAAACGAAATAATAACGTTATTAACCGGAATTTTTATTTGCGTTATAGGTATCGTTTTAACTCCTGCAATACGATTAAGAATTTCGTTTCGTTTCTGTTTCGGTTCCGGAAAAATATTTCGTTCTTTTCGTTTATCGTTTTCGTCTTTGTTCCATTCCGGGTTTCTGATTGTTTATAAAGTGCTACTGTACAAGGAAGGTTACTATTAATTATTATTTCTTTCAGTTGCTGGCTGTCCATCTACGAGACTGTGATTTGGTCTTTGATAGGGCCAGTCTGCCTGGCGGTGTTCCTCAATTTCTGCATTCTGATAATGTCTGTGAGGGCAGCCTTCACGTTGAAGGAGCACATCCTGGGTTTTGGGAATCTAAGAACGTTGCTTTGGCTGTCTGTCGCTTCACTGCCTTTGTTGGGGTCCACGTGGACTTTGACTGTCCTTAATGCGTCCGAGAATTCTCCAACGTTGTCGTACCTGCTGAGTATAGCGATTGTCGTTCACGCGTCGTTCAGTTTGATCGGTTACTGCTTCATTAATGGCAGGGTGAGGAGAAATCTGTATCTGAGCGTGCTGAGGTGTATTGGGAAGAAGACGCCTTTGCTGGAGGGGAGCATGGGGAATGGGAGCAGCAGTCAGAACGTGAACGGTCACTCGGTAGGTCCAGCAATTCTAAATTGGAGAAGTTATGCTAGATTTAGCTATTGAAAAGTAGAAGAAGCAATATTAGGTTTAGGAATTCAAATGTAGGGGAAGTTAAACTAGAGATAGCAATTCAAAAGTAGACGAAGTAATATTAGGTTTAATAATTCAAAAGTAGGAGAAATTAAGGGGTCAGTCCACTGTGAAGTCGTGAAAAATTGTCATTTTTTAGGATTTATTTTTTAGTAAACAGAATGTTCAACGTAAATAATGTTTTGTCTACTTATTAATACACTTATTGACAGTATTAAAAAAATTCTATTTTCAATTTTTAACAGTTTTTTTAAAAATATATATCGCTCTGATGTGAGCGCCTTGAGAATGCGATGTAGTACTGGCGCAGGCGATTCGGGGAGAAAGACGCATTTGAAACAAAAAATTCAAAGTGTGTTATAATCATTATGAGTGTGCTTATCGCCGGATCCAGGATTATTTTTACTGATAAAGAATTAACAAAATGGCGGAGGTTTGAAGTTTAAGTCTCAAAATACGGCGAATTTTTCAATCATTTTGCCTTGTAAAAAGTATGAAATGTTTAATCAGTGTTTATATAAAGTTTAATTAGTTTTTTGCTGTCACCTGCACCAGTTGAAAAAATGTTGTTTCGAGATAATCGCATTTAAAGTTTTAAAACAAATTAAAAAAATTCTTTAAATTTTTTTTTGTTTAATATAAGAGTAGCTTAATAAATACCAAAAAGATTTATTGCATTATATGTTATATCTACGAAGAAAAGAATCTTTAAAAACAGCTTCATTTTTCAAACCGTCACAGTGGACTGACCCCGTAAACTAGATTTAGCAATTCAAAATTGGGGGAAGATATACTAGAATTAGCTATGGAAAAGTAGATGAATGTTTAACAATTCAAAAGTGGGGGAAGTAATCCTAGACCTAGCAATTTAGAAATAGGAAAAGTAATACCAGGTCTAACAATTCGAAAGTAGGGGAACTTAAACTAGATCTAACAATTTAAAATTAGGGGAAGTTATACTAGAGTTAGCAATTCGAAAGTAGATAAAATAATACTAGGTCAAATGATTAAAAAATGAGAAAAGTAATCCTACCTCAACCACTGGGAAAGTAAAAACACCTGACGATATTTTGACGAATTTTACAGCGATCCGCGTTGGCATACTCCTCGACCTACAGTGGAGCGGAGTCAGTGTGTCGAAGGGTCCACGTGGGAGTTTCGACGAGCAGTACAACTTCTCGAAGTACAAACAAGACTGGGTCCAGTCCGTATCGCAGCGACACGCACTTGAGGCACACGTCGACCTCTACAAGTAACTACAACAGCGATAGGGATCCCTACATGTCCTCTAGGAGTCACCGATCGGCCCTACATTCCAGACAAGGTACCGATCAAACCCATCGATCCCGCGCGCTTCTGCAATAATACCAAGCTGCCCAACGAATTCAGTAATAATTGCAGTGATTTACAGAAGCGACGGAGCCAAGGAGTCAACGCAGGGACTCTGAATCGGATTCGGATGGTTCCCAAGCGGAGGGCGGAGGCAGGAGCCTGGACCTAGCGAGTTCCCACAGCTCCGACGAAGAAGACGTCACGTCGAGGTCCCACAGGAACATGGGCGTCTCCACCCAGCAGCCTGTCGCGCACAGCTACCTGCCCAACATCCACGCCAACCCCACCGAACACTTGAACATACTTTGCTCAAACACAGAACTCTTCCCAAACATTAAACCGATCTATGCGCCCAGATGGAGTTCCCAATTACCCGAGGCGTACTTGTCGTCCAATGGTGAGTGTCTCAGAGCCCTTTCCTCATAATTAAGTACCTCACGTTATACTAGTACAACGGTGTATTTTTTTTTTTAGTAATGGATGTTCGAGGAAGCCAGTGGTCGGGAGGCACCATCTCCGACAACGAAATGGCTTCGAACAAGACGTCCAGTCCGAATCCACTGCCTTACCCTGATATCAGCTCGCCCCAGAAGAGCCAGCCGGATGAAAATTACTCGGAGGGCGAGGAGAAGCTCCACCACCTAGGGGAGAAGTATTTGTTCCCCTACACCGCTGAGGAAGATCACACAGTGTCGCCCACACCGTACATGCTGGCCTCCCGCATTCTTGCGTCCAGCATGAGCCACCACTCCCAGAACTCTAACCACGAGAACATGAGCGGCTCGGAGAGGTACGGAAGCTTGAAGCGGGGCCAGAGCCTGCACGGGTCCCAGCACGACAATCTCAGTGGGTCGGAGAGATACGGTAGCTTGAAACGGGGGAAAATGACCCCGACAGTGTTGGAGGACTCGCCGGAGTATATTTTACCCATGAGTGGGAGAATACTGTCCAGCTCGTTGACCCACGATCTGCAGCACAGCAACGAGTTGGCTGCGCTCAGGCAGCAGCAACAGCAGCAGCAGTACGAGCAGACTATCACAGAGACCGAGTGAGTATTAAGTAGTACTTGTGTGGAGGATACTTGGGAACTGAGCTGGGCAGTTTGAATAATTAAGGAAGGATGGTTTGATGAATCTCTTTCTTTGGTGAGCAAATGGTAATGAGGTACTTGAGGGTGTATTGAGGATTGGACTTTTCTGTGAGTGTTGTGTAATTAAAAGAAGAGAGTGGAATAAGAAGAAAATATGATGTTTCGGTTTATTATAAATAGGGGTGGGTTTGAAGCTAATTTTTAAATTCAAGAAAGTCGGATACTAAAATTTGTAAGGCCTCCGAGTTTCGGAACTCGAAACTTTCGGAATTCGAATTTTCAGAATTTAAATCTTATGGAACTCGATACTTTCGGAACTCGAAACATTCGAAATTCGAAACTTTCAGAATTCAAGTCTTATGGAACTTGAAACTTTCAGAATTCAAATCTTATGGAACTCGAAAATTTCGGAATTTGATAATTATGGAACTCGAAACTTTCGGAATTCGAAACTTTCGGTACTCAAAACTTTCGGAATTCGAAACATTCAGAATTCAAATCGTATGCAACTTGAAATTTTCAGAATTCGGAATCTTATAGAACTCGAAACTTTTGCAATTTAAATCTTTTGGAATTCGAAGCTTTCGAAATTCGAAACTTTCGGAATTCGAAACTTTCGGAATTTGAAAATTATGGAACTCGAAACTTTCGGAATTCGAAACATTCAAAATTCAAAACTTTTGGAACATGAAACTTTCAGAATTCAAATCTTATGGAACTCGAAACATTCGGATTTCGAAACTTATGGAATTCGAAACTTTCGGAATTCAAATCTTATGGACCTTGAAACTTTCGGAATTCAAATCTTATGGAACTCGAAACTTTCGGAATTCAAATCTTATAGAACTCGAAACTTTCGGATTTAAAATCTTATAGAACTTAAAACTTTCGGAATTCGAAACTTTCGAAACTTGAAATGCTGATTCTGTTTTGTAAGTGGAATATCTTGCTTCAGTTTCAAATGACAAAAAAAGTGAAACTTTCGAATTCTCGAAACTCAAAATGTTCTCCAATTTCAAAGTTTCGATGCTTTGAGAATTCCATCCCTAACGATAAATCTTCGAAATACCCAGCTCCGTAATAAAATACTTCCTTTTACGAATAACCATGAGAAATGCTGCCCAACTAACTCTACATTCTCTGTAATTCACGCTTGCCCTGGGAAACGAAAATAATTAGCGAAGAGGTAAGCCTCCAAAAGCTAGCTAATCGCCTAAACAGCACCTAATTATTTGTGCACCTCATTTACATCGAACCGCCCAGTGTGCACTTATTAATTCCACCTAACTTATGCTGTTCTAGGAAGGATACTAATGCGGAAACGTCAGTGTGACTAGCTCCGTGCTACAAACAAACACCGTACAAAGTAATATAACGTACTATTAGCTTAAAACTCAAATAATTATATATATATATATACACATATATGCTACAGTCAAAGCGTGAAGTACAGTAAATATACACACTTCGAGACGAATGTCCACATTTACTGAATCACTTTACTACAGCCACATGAATAGTTGACCCAGTTCCATAAAGCCTCGTCAAATTCCCCAAATTTACATACGGTTTCACACAGAAGGGATCATCTATCTAACATACATCACTAGAAATTAGGAATCCTTCGGTTTATATTTCAAAATCATCTCAAACGATACACAGAATCCATTACATCGTTACGAATCAGACAATCAGATTATTCTCAGTTCGGCCAAACTGTTAGCCTCTAATTTAGGTAGTACAGTGACAGCAAATGTGCGCACATTTACCACCAAGTGTACACGTACACCGGCGTTGATTACGCTTTGACTGTGCCATATATAAATATTTCTTGGGACCGTCACCGTCCCAAGGTATATTTTAAGAGCGGCCATGACTGTACTTACGACGTTAGCCATATCGATTAGTATGTATGCGTGAGTGCCTGTCCGTATCTATATACATACGCTTGTCGTCATTTCGTTTCGTGTGATCTTAAGCTCCCGACGCGGAAGCGATCTCCCCCGGCGTCCTCGTGTCCATCACCGATCATCCGCGATCGATACGGATCGACGCGAGGCCTCGGAGGGGCACAGATGATCTCTAGTTTCATTTCATCGTTCGTGTAATTAAACATCAACTACTCCTCTCCCTAGTACCTTAGTTTCTTAACTCAGTATTGTGCAATGTATACATTCCACTTCCATTTTACATTTAGATCCTCTCTATTACCCCCCCCCCCCCTCCCTCTTCTCCCCGAAACGAAGAAGAAAATGTTTACAATGTTTCTTTCTTTTTATACATGCCATGGAAGAAGCGTACAACTGTGCGGCGCAATTTTCATAGTTTTGTATATATTTATACGAAAAGAATGTGACAAAATACATAATTTATATATATCCTTCTATCCGGCTTCCGCCAATTTCCGACCCTCCGCGCGGGGTGTAAAGCGCGAGACGGTCGCGGTGTTCGGTAAACGAATATGCAGATTGCAGTCCAAGATCAGATTTTTCATTCACACATATTTTATTCAACGGAAGTTTTTTATCCTTCTTTTGAATGGAATATCCTGGAGTCAAAATACGATCTTGAATTTACAAGTGTTTCTCAGGTTGATCCATGCACGCCCTTGAGTTACATCCTCTGATTTCTTAACTGTTCAGGCGACAGCAGTGTACGAGTCTTCACCAGAGTCTGGTTGATAAAAATTACCTTTATTCTCATCGAAAATATAAATAAATTACAAAATATATATAGTTCGGTTAGTATATCCGGAAGATCGTCGTCTCTACCGCAAAGTCAGTGTTTCTCTTCCGCTATATCGCGACGAACGCCGAGAATCACCCACCTCGCGATTCAAAATACTGTCCCACATCGCCGACCATCGACGTGGCTCCCCCGCGACGTTTGAATACCGCTATTTTATGCTTTCCTCTACCAAGGTGTGATCCATGTCAAGTTACACGATTTTCAAGACTTCTTTTTCATTCGATTATTACAGGATTCTCTTACGCAATAAGGGGCGTTTCTCGAGCGAATCCGGTCGGGTTTTAGCGTTTGAGGTTAGGTCCGGTGACTACGGGGCGAACCAAAGAACGGGATTCGCTCGACTGTGGCAGCAGCACATAGATTAATCGCGCTATGGACTAGGAAATTCGTCGTTGCTACACAGTGCTCTCTGCGTCGGCTGCCACGGATAATGTTTGCATTTTTGGCACAGAGTAATTCTCGGAGTGGCCGTGCGACTGTGCGCGACTCGAGGCTCTTTCCAAGGTCGACGGGGCTGAGGGGGTGTCTTGGTGCGCCTTGGGCGGGATCGGCGGCGGGCTCACCTGAAAGTTGAAGGAGATCAGGATAAACTGATCACAAATTATTGCACGCTGCAGATTGTGTCTTACACAGGGATTGCTAGAGAAGTGTATATTATGTTGGGGAGTTGTCAAGCCACTTGGGCAGGGGCGCATTTGGAGATTTGGCGCCCCTAGGCTGATAAGCGTCTGTCGCCCTTTCCGTGAAATATCAAATATTTTCATTTTAAAGATTTTAGACAATTTTAAAATTAATCAACATGATTAGGTACTCGTGTATGAGTTGTTGCTAATTTGTTAGATGAAAGAAAAGTGAATTGTTTTTAATGTTGCCTCAAGCTTCTGTGTTTCAATGTTTTTCAATTTCTTTCGCCAAAAATTTGTCGCTCCCCAAAATTGACCGCTACCCAAAATTTGTCGCTTCCCAAAATTTACCGCTTCCCAAAATTTGTCGCTTCCAAAAATTTACCGCTCCCCCAAATTTGCCCTCCAAATCTACCGCCCCCAAAATTTGCCGCCCCGAAAAATTTGTCGCTCCCCAAAATTTATAGTTCCCCCAAAGCTTGACGCTCCCCAAAATTTGCCCCCCAAATTTACCGCACCCCAAAATTTGTCGCTTCGAAAAATTTACCGCTCCCCCAAATTTGCCCTCCAAATGTACCGCCCCCCAAAATTTTCCGCTCCGAAAAATTTGTCGCTCCCCAGAATTTATCGTTCCCCTAAAGCTTGTCGCTCCCCAAAATTTGTCCCTCAAATTTACCGCTCTCCAGAATTTGATGCTCTTCAAAATTTGATGTTCTCCAAAATTTGATGCTCTTCAAAATTTGATGCTCCCCATAATTTATCGCTCCCAAAAATTTGTCGCTCCCCAAAATTTACCGTTCCCCCAGTTTGCCAATCCTCAAAATTTGCTCCCCAATTTACCGCTCCTAAAAATTTGCTACTCCCCAAAATTTGCCATTCCCCAAAATTTGTCGCATACCAATATTGAATGCTCCCCCAAAATTTTCCGCTCCCCCAAATTTGCCACTCCCCAAAATTTGCCACTTCCCAAAATTTTCCACTCCCCAAAATTTGCCGCCCTAGGATGCAGCCTACTAGCCTAGCTGACTTAAGGTGGTTCCTCTTTTTGGGGTCCAAATAACAGGTGTATCTTCAGAAATTTATAGAAAATAAACTCTTGGTTGAATTGTTCTCAAATTTTGAATACGCGGTCGACGAATATGTACGAGATTGTTCTCAAATTTTCCATATGTACTCATTGAATATGTACGAGATTGTTTATTCTCCACAAATTCCTAAAAATTCCCCTATTTCCCAAGCCCCCGAAGGAGGAACCCCCTCAACTCCTTCTGTAAGACATAATCTGCTGAAGGGAGACCTTATCATGATAACTTCCCACATAGTGTAACAATTACCTCTTGACCAGGCAGGGAGTGTGACCCCTGAAATGTGCCGCTGGCGAAGTTGCCCGTGGAGACGTTGAGCGCGTTGATCATAGACGGCGGCGAGATGTTCATGATGTCGTTGCACCTGGTCCGTGGCTCGAAGTCCTCGTATCCGAGGTTATTGAGGTTGGTCAAGTGGGACTGGAAGTCCAGCAAACTGGCCGTTGATATACCGCTGTCGCGGTGGTCGTTCGGCTCGTTTTGCGCCTCCGAGTCGTCGTCGGTGCTCCACTCCGTGTTACGCTTGTACGCTAAACGCTTCGGTGGCGCGGGTGGCACGACTGCGTTTGTGTTGGAATCTCTCTTATCAGGCGCTGAAACAGGAAGAACAAAGATTTATTAGCACTATTATTCAGATTTAATTAGCTCCGGCTCTGTTTGTCGACTATATTGCACACGGAAGAATTTTATCTGCTGTTGCTTAGCACTTCAATTCTGCACAGCCTTTCGTTTGACTTTAGAAATACATTGCAGGGTGCTAGAAAATTTTAAGGTTCTCTCGAAAGGTGTCAGTAGACGCTAGAATTAATATTTTAATTTTCACTCCCCAATTCGATTTTCTTAGTGTAAAGAAGCCATCTGCTGAAAATGTCTTCTCGAAAGATACCTAAAGCGAAATGCAGAAGGATTTTTCAGAAACTTCTAGTAAATTCTAAACTAAGTAAACTAAGTGAATTTTCAAATATTCAAATTTCAATTTGGGTCCGCCCGTGACCCCAAAATATCAGGTACACTTTAAAAGTGTCACGGTGTCGTTCTAGGGTTAATTAATAACAGAGTTCGTAAGGAGCACTTCCTTTCTCTAGGACCACAGTATTTAGTAATTGCAAAGACAGTGTTCACAATATTCACAGTATTACAGAAAATACGATGCTATATTCTAAAAATGGAACTCACTGCAACCCCTCGGTGGCAGTGGTGGCGCGGCTTCCGGGCCAGGCTCGCTCCAGGAGGTCCTCAGACCAGTCTGATCGAGGCCATCCGTGGGCGTCGGCAGAGAGTGTCTCAAAGGTAACTTTGGGCTCAAAGGTTTGCTCAGAGATCTCTGATGAGTCGGTCTTGGTGGCGTGGTCCCATAGCCGACTGAACGTGGTCGTACTTCGCGCTGAGGGATAGGTGGTGGACCGCCGTCCACTTTTGTGTAGAAACCTTCATCCTCCAATTGCCCGTCGCTGTCTCCATGGGAGGACCTAGAGCCCGCCGTGTCCAAGGTAGCTGGTCGTTGCTTTTCGTTAACCGGCAACGGAGGTAATGGTGAGCTAAAAGCCGAAACATAGAATTCAGCTACAATCACATGAAGGAACTCCTGAAACTTTAAGAAAGCAGACCAGGGATGGGCATCATTTTTATTTAAATAAAAATTTCGAATAACGAATAAAAGTTCAAAAAAAGTATTCGTCATGTGTCGAATAAAGTTAATTTTCTTAGGCGTCGAGCGTTTCAACTTCAGCGTCGAATAAACTTTCCAGCTTTAACGTTAACATTAATATTAACTTTAACATTAACGTTAACATTATAATTTTTTACTTTTACTTTTTTAACTTTAACTGCTTCAACTTTAACTTCTTCAACTTTAACTTCTTCAACTTTAACTTCTTCAACTTCAACTTCTTCAACTTCGACTTCTTCAACTTCGACCTCTTCAACTTCGACTTCTTCAACTTTAACTTCTTCAACTTTAACTTCTCTTCAAATTTAACTTCTTTAACTATAACTTCTTTAACTTTAACTTCGTTAACTTTATTCGACGACGAATGATTTTCTGGCGGGGGTTCGAGCCCCTGAGGACCGTCATTAGGCGATACTAGATTGTAACGCGTACGCCTGGCTTCAACGCCTCAATTTCCCGGTCCCCGGCGGCTCGAATACACACCAGAAAATTATTCGACGTCGAATAAAGTAAAAGTTAACGTTAATGTTAAAGTTGAAAACTTTATTCGACGCTGAAGTTGAAACCGTCAACGAATAAAAAAGTTAACTTTATCCGTCTTATACTTAAATAATTTTTTATTTAATTAATGCCCAACTCTGCAGCAGCAACATCAAGCAATTACTTGACGATGCTATCCTGGTGAATGGTCCTCTGCCTGGCCAACGGTCCCAGGCCCTGCTTCAGCTGCGTGAATCTCTCGTTCAGCCTCTTGTGCAGTGGCTGCACTCCAGCTGGAGCAATCTGTCCATGCAGATTCAGTCCAGCTTCCAGGACGCTCATCTGGTCCAGGATCAGACCCTTGAGCCTGTTGACGTGCGGCACCATGTCCGGGTTCTGCCTAGCGAATTCGGTGGTGAGGAATGCCTCCTGATACTTGGTGATGCCGCCCATCACGTTGGCGTCGATGATCCCCTGGAGTCTCATGCTGAATGGGTTGATGTTTCGGTGGGGTTCGGCAGTGTACTGTGCGACCAGTCTCCTCAGTTCTCTCTCCACGCTCTGCATGGTTTCGCAGGCGTATTGCACCGGGGCCAGCAGCTCGGACCTCTTCTCGATCACCTCGAACCACCTGAGGATCCCGGGCAGCTTGGCCTCGGTTGTCAGGGTGGTCCTCTCGATCCAGAGGGACTTGAACTCGTTCTCGCGATCGACCGGGCCCCTGTGCAGCGGTCGATCGAAGATGAACTTCCGAACGTCGTTGACTAGGTAGAAGGCGACCACTCGCTCGGGGACATCCGCCCCGCGACAGGCCAGGCTGCTCTCTTCCGGGATCGGTTTCACGTTGCAGATTTGTATATCTGAATATCATTAAGAGTATTTAGGTACATAATTTTAATACAGTGAGGAAGAAAGTGTAACGAAAGGAAACAAGTTCACTTTGAAATGAGGTTCAAAGAAGTTTACAAGTACTTAACTATAGCTATAATGTAATTACTTAGTTGTAGTTGTAACATTCTTTCAGGGTCAACTTATTCCTCTCTTAAATGGAGTACTAAATTTTTTTTGTAATACATTGCTAGACACAAAGAAGGGGTGAATTTAGTAGCACCTAATAAGAAAACTTAAACGTGTCAAGCATTATGCTTCCTACGCGTAATTAAATAGATCTGAATAAAACAACTCTCAGTATGTTTTCACCCATACAGCACACTTCGTTGCGGCAACATTGCAGGAACGTTGTAGCAACTTTGCTATGTTGAATGGTTGCAGCGCAATGTTGCTGTAACGTTGCTGCGACGTTGCCGTGCAATATTGCACGGGGCGGACATAGAATTATTGCTGCAACGTTGCATCAATGTTGCGGTGCAATATTGCACGACAACGTTCCTGCAATATTTCTGCAACGTTACGGCAACGTTGCAGCGACGTTTCCAAAATGTTGCTGCAACGTTGCGCCAGTATTGCGGCAACGTTCCTGCAATGTTGCCGCAACGTTGCTGCAACTACCACTTAAACCTAGAATATTTCCGTTGTTTTTAACGATACGAGAAAATCTCTAAGGAAAAAAATGCTTTGCTTCAGGGAGACAATTATTCTGACGGAGACGATTTTTTTCTCAAGGTTATATTTACCGAAATTTCAAGATCATCGATGATTTTTTTAATGGGATGACGTATTTTCATTAATGTGACGTTATATTGAATAACAATACAAATTTAATCATGTCTAATATGTTGTCCTGTTTGTCTAGCAATTATTTTTTTCCTGAGACATTTTCTCGTATCATTAAAAACAACGGTGATATTTTAAGTGTAAATGTTATTGCAGGAGTTGGACATAGAAATATTGCTGCAACATTTAAATCTTGCACTGCAACGATCCTGCAACATTGCTGCAACGGGAGCGTGCTGTATGGGCAATCAGTAAACGAATCGATCATCTTACATTGCCCCTCGGACGTGAGGATGGTCTCGTCAGGCGGGGAGTTCTTCATCAATATTTGTGCGCTTGGAAATTCAGTCTGTAGTCGTTGAGTGAACGCCCCTATCCGCTCGTACTCCAACCCGCGGTAGATGAAAAGCTTGTTCTGCAAAGGCAGCGGAGAAGTAACGTTAAAATATGTAAATTTCTATACTCTATGGCAGACTTGCTCAGTCGGGAGCCAAAGAGCTTCTTAGGATCTGGGACCCGGATCAGAAGGCCCCTCAGGTCCCATCTTCAAAAAAATTATGATTTTATCCAAACACTATTTTTTCGGTACTTCTCTGTACACTTAACCCGTTTTTAATAAACTACCTCTTCATTTTCCCGAAAAAATGAGTCCCCCGGAACGTTTGCCACCTGGGCCTTGTTCCTTAAGGATGTATCGCACGTACAATATTAGACAAAAGTATATTAAATTTGAAATACGTGAATATCAAATATCGCATAGTAAATGTAGATGTAAGGAACTCGAACGACAGTTGGAGTCTCATTTTTACTCCTAGAAAGGTATTTTTCACTTTGCAAATGCTTTTTCAAGCATTATTTGCTAAACTTTTGGCAGTGAAAATGCCCCGAATTCACAATATTCTCAAGTTATAATTTATTTCTTTAAAACTGTGTAGTGAAAACAATTGAAACTCGGCAGATATTTTCATCCATCCATATACTACACGTGCAAAAAAATTGAAAACATTGGTACCATTTCTTCAACATTCTTTCAGCGGATTTATCTGTCAAGATCGTGTCTTTCCATAAGAGTGCGTGTAAAATCAGTGAAAATTAAAATCGTTATAACTCAGCAACCATTTAGTGAATTTGTTTAAAATTTTTGGAGCACATCAGCAAGATCAAAAAGAACAATCTCACGAATTTTCATCAACTTGGTACCAATTTGAATATAGGTCCGATACATCCTTAAATCCGTCACTGCCCGGATCCCAGAACCTAAAAATGTCTTCGGCTCGGTGTCCCTCCATTCACGCGATACTCACTCTGACGAAAAGAGGGAAACTGAGGCCATAGAAACCGACGCGGAAGTATTCCGGCTCGGGCCTAAGCTGCGTCAGTATGTTGTCCAGGAACTTGGCCTGCAGCTTCAGCACGTGACTCAGTTTCGCATAATCGTACAACCTGGTTTCGTACAGCACCGCCAGTTCCTTGCACAGCGGTATGCCCTTCTCCCAGCACTTGCCGCGGTCCAGATAGTGGATGATCTTGTAATACAGCAGCTCCTTCCTCTGCCACTCGGGTTGCTGGGGATGCGAGTGGTCCGGAGGCAGGATAGTGGAGCCCCAGCCAAGTTGATCGGCGTACAGCTTCATTGTGAACCCTGCCTCTGTGTAATTGTCCGCAGCCATGTGCAGGTCGTGGAGCTTGTATATGTAACGCAGGTACATCTCCTTCCTGTTGAACTCATTCTTGTAGAAGTTCTGCAGACAGAATAGGAAAAGTCCCATTCGTGGTGCTGAATTGTTGGGCCAGGCTGTGTGTCGGATGGAAAATTTGACTGCGACTGCTAAGTGACACTCTGAAGCTGCGCTTTAAACACTGCGCTTTGTATATGTATGTTGTTGTTTGCTCGTTAGATATTCGACTAATGGAATTAACAGGTTTGGGATTGACACGGTAGTTTGTAGTGATGCATTTCAAGTGTACGCAGCAGTATTTATTGCTATTATTTGGGGGAGGGAGAGATCTAAGTGGAAAAGGTCAGATATGTAATGAAATTGGGGACTTTAGGATGCTCGCATCTAATTTTGAGGCTCAAAGTGGTAGCATCTAGATCTTCTTAGTGGGAATGTCTTAAAGATATAAATTAGTTGTAGCATGTTAATTTACAATTGAGAGGCCCAGTGGAACACAGGCACGTGCCACCGTTTCGCTATTATATTAAGAGCTGGTGGAATTACACAGCATGCAGGAACCAGTGGCGCACCCTGAGGGGGGCAAGGGGCTCTGACACCCCCAAAGAAAAAGGAAAAAGCAGATTAAATTACCCATGACTGAAATATTTCAAGAGCTTTGTAAAAAGAAAAAATTGATTCTATTCTTTAAATAAATTTTTATAATCACCGAATGACTTTGCATTAAAATATTTTTATCAGTTCAACTCGGCAAGAAGGAATTAATGGTACATAGATACGCTTACCAATAAGTTAACTGTGCAAGACATGCGCTTGTCGCGATTCTCATCCCCTTGAATCACGCTTCTGTAATCCAGTAGACGTTCCAGGAGGCGGGTGATGGACGTGATGAAGGCGGTTCCGCTCTCCTTCCAAGCTGGATCCTCTGACTGGACTCTGTCCAATAATCTACGTGGAAAAATAGAATGGCGGAGTGTTTTAAATGTTTTATAAATTGTACAGATAAAAGTACAGTACAAGTGGAAGAGTGTGGATGATTGGACTTACACAGCGCTGAGATGTTCCCTTAAGGCAGCGTGGAATTACAAAGCAAAGCAGTTTATAATTTTGGTGAGGAACGTACGGGGTTCAAGGTGATTATTATTATTAATATATTACCGTCAGTCAGGACCCAATCTGGCTCTTCCGCCGCTCCGGGCATAAATGAGTTTTTTTCCGCCCTTTTTATTTAATTATAAAGTTTGATACTAAATTCAAATAGGTATTACCTACTTCGTTACCGCTTTTTCAAAAAGTTTCACTTTTTTATTGGTCTTTATTGATTTTAAATTTTTCTTTCTACCAATTTTGGGCCCCCAGATTGGGCCCCGGCGTCAATTATAAGGTGCAGGATGAGTAAAGTGTATAGTTCCGTTTAAAGAAGTATGAGTAACTCTGACAAGCTTTGAAATGAAAGAATGATCTTGAAAGCAAAGGTATCCTTTTACTTCATGCCTCAACAATTCAAAGTATTGCACCTAGTGATGGGATTTGAACTTTTGAAGCGCTCCGAAGCGCTTCGAATCTACATATATGACGAAAACTTCGAAGCACTTCGAACATGATTCGAAGCCTAAAACTCTTGAAAGTCTTGAGTTTTGATAGATCTTGAAAGTCTTGAAAATGAACATCTGGTTGCCAAAAATTAGCCAAGTTGATCGGCCAGAGGGTCTCGCCAGGATCCCAGTTTATGACTGTATTGTCCCGCGAGTCGGCGCTTAAAAATAACAATACTTTCTCGCCTCTTCTCTGTCACTTCTTTATCACTTCTATTCACTAACTATTTAGTTTAATTTTTTAAATTTTTTAACTTCATTTCGTCCTAATTAATCCCGCGGATCTCCCCACTTTTCGAAATCACGGTCCTGCATTGTTACCAGTTTGATTATGATCCCTAGTATTATTATGATTTGGCGGGTCCAAAACCTACCAAGACTTTGAAGCAAGAGTTTCAAGACTTTCATGACTTTCAAGACCTATCAAGACTCAAGACTTTTCAAGACTTTCAAGAGTTTTAAGCTTCGAAACATGTTCGAAGTGCTCCGAAGTACTCGCCTGATATTCAAGACAGATTCCAAGCGGTTCGAAGCGCTTCGCATCTCCATCACTAATAGCACCCCAACGATAATACCCCCATCCTCTCAATCTCCGATCTACTCGAACCACCCCCAACTACTCACATAGTATTGAACAGCTGCCTGTACTCGTCGTCGCCCTTGTTCTCGCTAATAAGGATATCCAGCTTGTCAATCAGCTCCGACTCGACGGACCTGAAGCTGCCGCGAGCCCTCTGCTCGCACTCCATCATATCAAAGAAGATGTGCAGCGTGGCCTTCCTCAGCTCGCTCTCAGGCACCAAAGTGACCTCCAGGAACGGCCCCACCATACCAGGAATAAACTCCAGCTTCCGATCGCCGAGATGGGACCACATGGACAGTATCTGGAATCCCATCAGCACTCTCATATCCCCGTACTTCTCCACGATCTTCTCCCGCTTCACTTCCGAGAACTGCTCCAGCTGAAGAGACGGTTGAGTGAGGTAGGCGACGGCTAGATTGAAGTACGTCGACCACAGCTGAGAGTCGAAGCTCCCGTGCAGGAAGCGGAAGGCCAGAGGCTGCGCCAGCTCCTGAAGAGACTTGAGAATCACATTGTTCGCCTGCATCCTGATGACCAGCCAGTCGGGCGGGAACACCTCCTGCCTGACCAGGTCCCTGAGCACCAGGAACACTCTCAGAAGGAAGTCCTTCAGAGACTTCCTCTCCCCAGTGTGCGTGAGCTCCTCCCAGAGCCTAGCGTAATGGTACTCGTCTAGCAGCTGAAGCAACCCTATCAAGCAGGCCACTAGACAGCCCAGCACAGGCCCGCTGGTGTTTATGACGATGAGGATGGTCTGTATGAGAACGTCGAGGATAGACAGGCACAGCGTCTCCACGTCGTGGTGTATGCAGTTGTTGACTTTATTAGTGTCGCGTCCCCTCTTGTGCAGGAAGCTGAGCACCTCCCCGAGGATCTCCGTGCAGGAGCGCAGCTCTTCGCGCCTCACCAGGTGGATACGCAGGTGTCTGCATATGGTGACGAGCAGCAGGTTCCTGCTCTCGTCGTCGTCGCGGAACAGCGTGGAGGTGGTGAGGTTCTTGATGGCGGTGAGCTTCGCTTGGGTGAGCTGCAGCGGCGGCTCCCTCGGCACCGAGTCCAGCATCGTGCAGGTCAGCTTCGCCACCTCGAGCACCGGCAGCACGGCCGCCAGCTGCTCGAACACGGCGGAGATTGAGTACAGCAGGGCTATCTGCGAGTGGAGGACCATTTCGTAGGGGATCCCCAGCATCTTGTTCAACGCGGCGAACACGCAGTAGAGGTCCCTCTTGAAGCTGTCCTCGTACTGGCCGGCCGTCGCCCTGGCGAACAGGAGGCGGCTCTGTATGATGAACTTGAAGATGTACTCCAGGGAGCGGAAGCACTTGATGATCGGCTCCTGCTTCTCGGCAGCGGTCACCCAGTCGGCGCAGTGCTGCACGCTGCTTAGTAGACCCTTGTACACCAGGGCGGCGGCGAAGTGGCCGGAGATGTACGCGTCCATGACGGGCTTGAAGTGCTCGAACTTGGAATCGTCGAGCAGGCTGAAGATGGAGACGAGGACCTGGAACACCAGGCCGGAATGGGCCGTGGAGTTGCCGTCCTCGGTGTGGAACATGGAGAACAGTGCGTCGAGGATGTCCTGGAGGAACTTGACAAGCTCCTCGCCGTCTAGTCGCAGCACGCGACCCAGCGCCTCGGATATTCGCTCTGGGTGCGCCTTCCACTGGAGCAGGCTTAGGAGGTCCACGTTCTGGGTCAGCTTAGTGCTGCAGAGCAAGGTGTGCACAAGTACGGCTTCTTTTGGTGACCTGGAGAAGGCTGTGGAGCCTGAAGAGGAGATTATTGAGAAAGTTGGAAGCGTTTAGAGTGGTTTGGTGGTGATGATTTTTTGTGGCCTACCTGTGGCGTTTGGTTCCCTGGCGCTGCTGGGTAGCGATAGGTAGCTTAGTGAGTCTAATTTCGTTCGATCCTCGCACTTGTAGATGTACAGCTCGTGGGGGCCGTCCTGTAAGGTGGCTCCTCCAGGCTCCATCAGACGCACGAACGCGAAGGAGAAGAGCTTCTTGTCGTTCTTCTCGCGGGCTGGAAAGAAAAAAATTTAAAATAATTTGTGATCCTTGGTGGACAGATGCAGGAGAACTTTGATTGTGTTAACTTGTAAGTATTTAGTTAGGTTAGGGAAGTTAGGTTAGTAAGTGGTTAGGAAAGTTCGGCAATTTCAAAAATCAAAAAAATCGAAAACTTTCTATTTTTCTTTTCTATTTTTCGATTCGGTAGTAAAACGGTCCTAATGGTGAAAACACTCCCTCAAAAAAGTTTTTTTTATCGTGAATATCTGCGAAACCGAAACAGATATCGAAAAAAAGTTCAATTCAAAGTTTTATGGCTTTCGGTATCTCACAATTTTGTGATAAAGAATTATCGAAAAATGGGTGGTGGGGAAAAATTTGAAAAAAAAAGTTTTTCGTAAATTCTTTATCGTCACTTTATAAGACATAAAGAACCATAGAGCTTTGAATTTAACTTCCTTTTCATATCTGTTACAGTTTCGTAGATATTCACGATAATCTGGAAACTCGCCATTTTTTCGAGGAGGTGTTTTCTCCTTAGCACCGTTTTACTGTCGAATCAAACAATAGTTAAGTTATTATCATTTCAGCTACATTTTTGCAAAACTTCAGATTTTATAAATTTTCGAGTTGCCGAAATTCAATTATTAGTGAACATTAGTACACTTCAATATAAGTTATAAAATTCCTAGGAATTTTAATTTTAATTGGTCAAATTGGGATCAGGTCTCCTGTAATCACGAGAATTAAAGATTCAATACCCAAAGATTCATTTCGTCGACTGAAATCGACAGTTATTCAAACAAAAATACTCGCGATGTGTTCGAACCCATCACTACTTTTTCCAAATGCAAGAGAACAATCGAGGGAGAGCTCTCCAAAGAAACAGAAGGCCTCTAAACTCGATTTCTTTTCAATTCTACTTGTCACCTCAAAAATCAACCCCTAATTTCGAAAGTCTACATTCGGGTACAAATAAAAGCCGACATTTCCAAAACAAAGTGCAACTATGCAAAGATATTTTTGTTATTAGTCATAAAATTGTGAGTGGTTAGTCTTCAAAAGTTTCCAACTGCATCAGCAACCAAGCTCTTCGAAAACTTACTGGAGCAGTGCCGGAACTCGAAACGCACGTGGCTGCCATAGAACTTGTCGATGGGTATGGCCAATCGAACCGTTTCCGCCCAGGCCGGACTATTGTGATGGTAAATGACTAAACTTTGGTATTCAGAGCTGCCCTCCGTGCCAGCTGCTCCGATCAAGCAGCCCTCCAGCGGTTGGCCATCCGCGTCCAACACCAGGATGGTCACCTAACACCGAAGTCCCATTAAAGACAACGTCTCTAGCGCTAACGAAAAATCGAATTCTTTGTTACGCATCCCTGGTACCTCAATGTTCTTCCCCGTGGACTTGCCTCCACGCTCGAATTCCCCGCGTTCCAACTTCAGGTACAAGTCGTTACGCACGTCGCCTGGCATGATCACGTCGGAGAAGCCCAGTTTCTTCGTTAAACAGATGTTCTTGAACAGTAAAGGGTTCTCCACCCTGACTTGAGACAGCTCGCCGTGGAGGACGCGCAAGGAGACCACTATGCCATAGTTTGGCTGCCCTGGAAGAGGGGAGCACTTGTTGTTGCGGATGATCTGCTCGTGCAGCTGATGAAAGTCCTTCTCTTCACCCTGATACACCTGAGGCATAAGATACGGACTTAAAGCTTAAGTGATATAATTTAATAACTTGAAGCTTTCGGTGGTACCATTTTGAAACCTCTATTACTCAAATGTACAATGTGGAATAACTTCACTCTTTAAGGGGGAACCTGGTTTAGGACGCTGACGAAACGGTGATTTTTAAGAATTATCTTCTCAACAAATATAAAACGAATCTTTCCAAAAATTTCAAAGACATCAGGAAATTTTTTTATTCAAGAATAATTTATTTAACATTATTTTATTGCTATATCTTCATAGCGTCGCGCCGCCGGAGTTGCCGAATTCTGTACATCCCAGCGGATCCAAATTTTTGTCTGAAATAAAAAAGCTCAGGTTTTTCTTAATTGTCATGAATTTGTATTGTCGATGCACTAAAAGAATAAGAAGAAAGCCTAAAATTGATAAAGTTGTGGGACTTTAAAGAAATTGTTACGATTTTGGCGAAAAAGTTTCGACACTTTCATGCAAAAAAAATTAATTAAATTAAATTAAACCATTTTTTTAATTAAATTAAAATGAATCATCTTTTTGCATAAAAACATCGAATTTTTGGTCTGTGTATAGACTAAAACACCCTTAAAGTTTTGGAAAAATTAGTTTTATATTTGTTGAGAAAATAATTCTCAAAAATCACCATTTTCTCAGCGTTTTAAACCAGGCTCCCCCTTAAAATTATTTCATTTGGAGGATGGGAGGGCGGGCACATTCACTTCTCTGACAATTATTCAGTTCCAGGTATGAAATCAACTGACCCAAGTAATCTAAACTGAAGAGACCTAAAAAGGAGACAGTTTCCACATTCCACATAACTACATACAAATCCAAGGAAGCTATTCAAGAATATATCTCGAGCAAAGGTACTGCGAATATCCTTCTTCTCCTTGCTCCCAGCAACACCCGCACATTTCCTTTCATCCCCCTGCAATTCCTTACAATACAGCCAGCTGCAAAGTGTCCATCGACCTGCCCCTGAAGCACAGCCACCCCGCAGCCACTGCAGCATACCTGTCCCCCAGAATTCAGGGGCTCGGCGAACAACAAATGACCCTAAAACTCCACGAAATCGCTGTCGAAGGTCCCAGCAGGTTACCTTGAACGTCATCTCCAGCTCCTCGGTGTGGTCCTGCGTGGCCTCGGCGAGGGACAGGACAGCGACTCCGTGGGGTCGCCTGTAAATGGCGGTGCCAGCCTTGTTCTTCCCCGAGTCGGAGTACAGCATCCTCCCGCAGCGCATCACGTGTGCCACCATGTAAAGGTCCCTGCTGAGGTCCGCGTTGCCGAGGTCGGTGAAGATTGTGCAGTTGCTGTGTATCTTCTCCACGAAGCTGGAGAAGCCCTCTTTGGAGATGCGCACCAGGAAACGCTCGCTGAGGTACTGGTTCCGTTTCGCGTCGTACAGGGAGAAGTAGATCTCGGTGTCCTCGCCTACGGAGTGGCCGAAGTCCCTCATGCAGAAGTAGAGGTGGTGGGTCAGCACCTTCCTGTGCTCCTTGCGCCTCAGGGTGCCCCTCGCAGACGCACCCTGCGAGTTCTCTGCGCTCTGGACGTGCTGAAAGGTGTAAAATAATGTGGTTTTATTTCTGCGTTCATTGGTTTTGGGTTTTTGTCAGGGTTTTAGGGGAGGACTTCTGTAGGGTGGGCATGGAATTTTGATTTTTGGGTGAAAATGTTAATTTTGGGTGTGGAAGTTGTGAATGACTGCTGGGTTCGTGGGGAATGGTGAGGATTTGCGAGGAAGTTTAGGGTTGGTATAAGCAATAGAATTCAAGAATCCTTGTAGAAAATACTGAAAGTGACGAAATTAAAAAAAAAATTATTGGAAAATGTTCTACGTACCGATGGTGATACTGTAGTATAGATTTTGATTTTTTGCAGTTACAATGTTTGATATAAGGATTCGTCAATTTTCGTTAAGAAAAACTCTAGCTTTGGTTTTAAGAAGGTTATGTTGTTGCACGAGGACCACCATATTTGGAAGCTACCGGGGGGCTGGAGTGGAGTTGTGGCGGATTGCAAAGGAAGATGGTGATTCTCCTTTTTGAAACACTGAGTTTTGTAAGGGCAGTAGAATTTTGGATAAAGAAAACTCTAATTTTAATTTTAGGAAGGCTATGTTGCACGAGGACCACCATATTTGGAGGCTGCCTGGGATTTGAAGTGGAGTTGTGGAGGATTACAAAGGAAGAAGATGGTTCTCCTTTCTGGAACACTGAGTTTCGTAAAGGCAGTAGAATTTTGGATAAAGAAAACTCTAATTTTAGTTTTAGGAAGGTTATGTTGCACGAGGACCACCATATTTGGAGGCTACTTGGGGGTTGGAGTGCAGTTGTGAAGGATTGCAAAGCAGAAAGGTAGTTCTCCTTTTTGGAACTCTCGGTTTGGTAAGGAAATCAAAATTTTTGTTCATGAAAACTCTAGCTTCGGAATTTGGAAGGTTATGTTGTTGCATTAGGGCCACTGTATTTGGAGGCTTCGTGAGGTTTGCAGTGGAGTGGTCAAGGAGTATAAATAAAAGGAAGCAAGAAGATTTTTTCTGTCCCTTGACACCTCCTCTCTAGAATCACCAAGAACAGTTTTAGGTGACTAAAACTCCACCTTTGGTATTAGAAAAGGTGTGTTGTGCCATAAGAAGGCTAAGTTATTTCAGGAGGACCACCATATTTGAGGACTACCTACATTTTAAAGTGGAGTGGTCAAGGAAAGTGCAAAAGGAAGCAGGAGGACGATGTTTTCTTTTCCACCTCTACTCGAAAATGCCCAAGTGCATTTTTGTTTATCTAAAATTCCAGCTTTGGTATTAGAAAAGTATATTCTTCCACAACATCCCCATATTTACAGACTACCTGCGTTTTAGAGTGGAGTTATCAAGGAGCGCAAAGGGAAGTAAGATAATCCTCCCTTTTCCTCAACACCTCTACCCCCGAAACGACCAACACAAAAAATCTTACTCTAAACCACCCCAAAAGTGGAAGAAATATTCCCGTATCTTCCACAGAACGACCTACCCTTCTCCTTCTACAATATCACAAGTACAAAATCAGAACATTTCAATTTCGAAACTGAAACGTGACATCCACCCTCCCCTAACTCAAAATCCAACCACAAATCCCAACGATCACTTTCGAATCCCAGCGGAGCAATTCCCAGTGCCATTAAAAACTGATAAAGGGAAGTGAATTATAAATGGCTGGGGGTCCGAATGCCCGACGGGACGTTAAAAATTTCATGTCGCGGAGCACGTGCAGGGAATGCGACTCCATGGAGGCGGCTTCATTTCGATTCTCGCGGAGCACTCGGAATAGTCAGCTCTCCAGCTAGAATTTCAATGAGCCTCAGCAAAGTACGATCTCGAGTACCCTCTTTCTCTATCTCTCCCCCCCCCCCCCATGGAGGTATATTGGACCCCAATTCCACAGAACTCGACCGCTGTGTCCTGCTCTTTTTTCCACGACACTGAATCAGCGTTCGTGGCCCGGAAAATTGCAAACGAATAACGTTCCTCGAGCACGATTTCGAGCAGCGTTGAAGTCTATATTTAAAGGATGGTTTCCGCGTTAATTACCACGTGATAAAGCTCCACGACAGACATGGTATCCGGCTCCACCATGTGGGCGCCCTGACGGGGCACCAGATCCAGGCCCAGTTTCCTGCAACAACGAAAGTGGGGCGTGATTAGTTTTTAAAAATGTTTTTATTCTTATTTTGTGATGTTTCTTAGTGGTATAATTGTAATTTGTTTGGTTAATTCCACGTTAGGAGTGTTAGAGGCTAAAGGGCGGTGGATTTTGAATTTGGAAATTGGAATGTACGATTTTTTAAAATACAGGTCAGTTTAAACAGGGCCGAATTAAGACCTTCAGGGGTTCGAACTACTTAAAAGATTTCGAGGCCCCCTTGTACAGGGTGACCACTTTGACGCAATACGATTTTTTAGACATTTCTGATAATTTGACTAAAAAGTGTTTCTAGTAAAAGTTAGGTTTTACAATTTAGAGAATTCGTATGCCCCCTCCTCCCCTTGTTTATTTTGCTTATTGGTTAAGCCAGCACCGAATTTGAATCCCTGGAAGCAGAACCCATTGGAGGATTTAATTTTGGCAACTGGGTTGTTGAAAGTTGGTGGGAATTTTAGTGGTCTGAGGAAAGGTAGCAGTCTAAAAAGTATACACTGCTAAAGTAGAATTCAATTGCCTGCCCAAAAATTGAGAAATAATTTTTCTGTTTCTGAGTAAAATCACAAGAAGATCACATAAATCTTGTGAAAATAACAAGAGTGTGATCTAAAAGTTTAGCTTCAATTTCTTAAGGGTCAGAAATATTAAAATTTTGATTTTTGTCAATACAAGTAGTAACATAAAATGTTCAACCAATCATGTCTATCCTTGGAATAATATCTACCTATCTATCCTTTCATTGCAAGATTTAGACACGGTGACAATTTTGCGCAAAGTGTATCTCTCCTATAATTACCCTAATTGCAATTTATTTCACTAACAAATATGAATATTACAAGTACAATTTTCACGAAAGGCAACCTCCTTGTACCAATCTTGAAACTGTACTCAGTCATAGTATTTATCCTCCAAACTCAAAAACTCAAAATTCTCAAGCATAAGTCGCCCCCCAAATAAAATTTCCCCGCTACCGCAAATTTTCAAATTTTTCCAATCCTATCTCCAGCAAATCAAACAACCGCATAAGATTCGACCATCGCGGTGGCTAGCCGATTTCGCAATGTATAGTCTGGAGTGCTGCAAAAACGAGAGGCAGACCACGCGAGCCAATTAAGGCCCACGGTTGCATCAGTTTTCGAGGTTCACTTCTGAAGTGGCCGAAGGTGTGCGTTCAGCTTCCCATGACCCCAGTCGGCCGCATGCCATAGGGCCGACGTGTTCTCGAGCGTATTGGGGCCCTACAGGCCCCGACTGCCCGAGCTGGGTCCTCGCGTGGCCCCTTCACCTCGCAGGAATGCAGCTTATACGCGCTGCGCGCTTTCCTCGGGCCCGCAGCCGTGCGTTCACGTGCAAATGGGCCTGATTTTGCGACACCCTCTACAGGCACGCACGTGCTCGCTATTCGCTAAACAGTAGTTTGACATAAATTTTGCTTCCTTAGAATTAAAAAATAACCATTTTTAGCTCGCTGATCACGATGCTGACCTATTCCAAGATTTTTCATCAATTAGCTGTTACGATACAAGGTGAACCTTTCTTAACTGAGTTATTAGTTACAGGAGGACCCAGAAGGGGGGCCCAAGGGGCCCTGGCAACTCTTCAAAGAAGGGGTTTTATGAAAAGAAAAGGAAACTGTATTTTATTCTTTAAATAAATTTTGATAATCACCTAATGAATTTTATTGAATTTGCATTACAAACGCCACTGATGCAGGGTGTCGTGTTTGGAATTGCTAGTAATGTGGAGGGAGGGTTTCCGATTAAAGTTGAAGCATGGATACTCGGAGATTGAAATTAATTTAGATTTAGCTGCATACCTTGGAAGCATTGTTTTATAGAGGTTGAAGAGTGGAAGTATCTCGACGCGTGTCCGATCGATTTCCTTTTTTCCAGCGATATAAAAAGAAGGGAAGCTACCTCGTTGAGGGGAACGACGTGGCCGTCGAGGGATAATTACTGTTCAGGTGAAGCATACGCCGCGCGAACCGTGAATTTCGAGCGGATTTCGGGTGGATCGAGAGGATTAAGTGGTACTCGAAACAGAGGCTGGCGGTTTCGCTTCTCGTTTTGCACCGTGGCTGGGCTATTCCACCTTCTCACCTTGTTTCCGCTACCCTCTTTGTTGAGTGCGCGCTATACCCCATTCGGCCTCACTACTACTCGATCTCTCGCGTCTCTCTGTTCCTCGAATGGAGAAAATTCTTTGCCCTCCGTTTCGTAGTTTCTTTGTTCTTTGTTCTCCCTGTCCTCTGTTCCCCTCGTTCATTGATCTTTGTGTAATACCTGGTCGCCCTATTCTCTCTGCTTCATCTGTTCTCTGCACCCCGCTTTTCTTATTCTTTTTTTCCTATTCTCTTTTCTCTCTACACTCACTGTTCTCCTCATATTCTTTTTCACAATTCTCTGTTTTCCCTATACTCTTTTTCCCGATGCTCCATTCTCCCCGATTCTCCATGTTCCTCTTCTCCACCCCCCCCCCCCCTTGCCGCCCCTCAGTTCCCATCATTCCCTGTTTCCTCACTTCTCAGTCCTCTCTCCGTTCCCCCACAGCCGCTGATCGCCCTACGCCCTCGCAAACCCTCCACAGGACCGTACCAAATTTTCCCCTCAGCCACTCGGGAAATATTGAAAAATCAATAACTCCCCAACTCACCTTCCTACCCTGTCGAAGCTTTAAAGCCCTACACGCCACTGAAACTCTATATTAAAACTTCGCCTAAAAGCCAGAATAAAATACTCTACCCATCAATGTTCGAAGCAATTCTGCATAAATAGAAACAATTTTACTCCCAGGTACAAATATTCAAATCCCCCGTTCCCTTAAAAGCTGAGCCAGGCCTAATTCAACAAAATGGGCCTTAAGGCCCACAGGCCAAATGCAAATCACGCGAAGGATTAGGATTCCAGTTCCCAGCTCCTTTTCCTCATTTTCAAGGCGCCGCTCCGCCGACGCGGTACGGGCCTGAGAGTCCCAGGACGGGCCCCTTTAGGGCCCCCCTCCCCCGTTGATGGAATGCAGGTGAGCAGGCAGACTTCGATGCATGGAGACAGGTACAGGCAATGTCCGCCGCGTCGCCGGGACCTATGTCCCATTCCAAAGATATCGGATATATTCCCTTGGCCGGCGACCAAGTTCGGCCCCAACGGGCCCCGACGATGTCGAGGAACGAGTTCGAAGCTTCTTCCTTCGCTCTCTCTTTGACTGCGCCGCCCCGTCCCAACCGTGGAATGACGAATTCGCTGGGTCGATGCCCGCGCGACTGCGCGGAGTCCACTCGCCGTGGGGCCCAAAAGACTTCGCCGCGTGTATCACGGGTGGCTCGGTTCCGGGGGCAGAAGCTCCGATTAAGCACTCCCACCGACGCGAGAAACGTGGTGATAGTATTTTGGGACTTATAGAACTGGGGCATGTGCCCAATTTGACCACTCCCTTTGAATTTTCAGTAGAGTGCATTTGCATAGGGAAAGTCGATGAAAGGTGTCATTTAAACCAGGAGTTGGCAACATACGGGTCTTTGGATGTCTAAATATGGCTCTTTTGATACTTGAAGGAATGGAAAAAATTGCAAAATTTCGGCCACCTAATATGAATTAATATACTGTAGATTTGCAATCACCATGGCTTCGGCATACCGCATGCTCGTTGTGTATGTATTTTTGTAATTTTAAATTTCTGTGGCTCTTCTGAAAGTAAAGAATGCGTATTTTACGATTTTTAGGCCCTTCTTAAGTCCCAAGTTGCCAACCCCTGATTTAAACCACAGATGAGGTGTAGGATAGATCAAATATCCAGTGTAAGTTATTGTCACAGGCTCAGGGGCTTTAGAGCTTATTCCCGAGCTAATCCCACAGACTGTATCATTGTTATTATATTACTACATTATACCCACACCGTGTTTACTCCATTGCTGCACCATTTCTACGCTACTCCTGTTCCACATCACAGGTCACACCCCACACTTTACACGTCACACCTCATAAATGTTATTAGAGCTGACACTTCAAGCTACTGAAAGTGCAGCGAAGTTGCAAAGCGACATTCAGCGCCCCACGAAAAGACAACAAATTATAATTTTTTTTCTACAATGGTGCAAACGAAATTTCATCATCATTGGTGTGGAGTATTCCACACTTCAGATTTTCCTGTGTGGAATTCCACATTTTACAATTTTGTATTTTTTGTTTGTGTATTAGTGTTTTCAAGGCTGTAAATATTTGATCTTTTAATTTGTTACTCACCCACCCCCGCAACTTCACACTTGGGGAAAATTTGCTCCGCCCAGCCGGAAGTAGGGGAGGGTTAACGATATCGTACCACTTAAGATATTTTACGATATATTTTACATTTGGTAGGGGAGAGGCTTGCAGGTTGCCACTGCTTGCAGGTTGCCACCCCTGCTCTATTTCGACTTTCTAGCAGTGTCATAACCTCAACTCTGACTCACATCGACGTTAAGAGAGTAGTTGTCACTATTTATTAACCTCTGGAGCGGACAGACACAATAACACTGTGCTTGCTGAGCGAAGTGTGATATAGTGTTTGTCAAGAAATTGAATTATTGAAATTGTGTGTTTTCCCTGTGCTCGTAAATTGAACATTTTCATCGACAATTCAAGGTAACTATTCGTACTGTGTTGTTTTTTTTATCTAATTTACATGTGCCAAACAGATTTCCAAACATATCATGAATTGACAATTTTTTCTCATATTTTCCAAAAATGCGTCGGAATGCAATTTGCCACCTCTCTCTTTCCCGCTTGTTTACACTCAAATGTCATTTTTCATGATTATGTGATGTTTGCTATTGTCATTGAGTTTGAAGTGAAGTGTTTTTATTGCATTTTAGTCATATTTTCGTTCATTTTTTACATTTCTTTTTTTACTTTTTTTTCATATTTTGTTCATGTCTACAGCCACTGACTGCAAATAAAATTTAATAAATTTCGAAAAGTTTTCTGAATCAGGTTTTTAATTGAGTTTTTTTACACTTTCAGCAATTTTTCTAGGGGTGGCAACCTGCAAGCCAAAATTTCAAGGAGTCAATTTTAGAAACTTTCGAGAATTTGCAGTATAATTTTTCGTTTTCGAGAGTTTACATGATTTCTAGCTGAGGATTGTAGCTCTACACTTCCTCTTTCCAACTTATACCATAAATCAACGATACGTTAATTTTATGACGAGTTATGATAAAAAAAGCTAAGGGGTGGCAACCTGCAAGCCTCTCCCCTACTAATTTGAACGTAAGTGATTATTGGATACTCTAGCTTGATCTTTTAGGCACCTACTATTATATGTTTAACTATTTGTTCAGAACAAATTAATTTGTTGTTAATCTTTTTGTGACATACTGGAAAATTCTCGTTTTCCGAAATGGTACCCCTTCTAAAAATAGCAAATTTTTTAATGAAAACAGCAATAAAAAAATGTGTGAAAAAAATAAAGAAACAAACAACATATAAGAATTACAAAAATGACATATTTATATTAATATTAATTCTCACACCATACCCAATCTTATTTTATGAATAACAAATAAAGAAGAAAATAACACTTAAGAATTGAGACAAAAGTTCTCAGTAACAGTAGCGAGCGGTCTGAAAGAAAGCTTGCCAATGTTCTGGACTTAGCAGCGCGCAAGTTTAACGTAAATGTGTTTCAGGCGTCGATAATTCCTACGATCCCCACTATACAGGGTGTCCCGAAAGTACCCGGGTACAAGCAGTCTCCCAAAATTCGGACACTTCCTTCTAGAGCACCCTGTATATATCCAAGCCTGTCTCGAGTCCAAGTTTCGAGTAATTCGGAAGATTTACGACCTCGGAGGGGAAAATCTCGGGCTGTTCAGCAATAAAACAGTGGTACCCTCTGCTGCCCGGGTGCTGGAGAGCTTTCAGTTCACCTGCGGGAGCTCCGGGTGCCCCTCGAGGAGTTCGCTAACCATTCCGGTAGCTTCAAACGCTGTAATTACGCCGTCGCTGCCGCGAGTTCTAGACTCCTGTTTCTCCTCCGTACTGACAATCGATTATCGGCCTTCGTTCATTTTACACCATTCCACCTAGCGTCCCTACACTCCCCATTCTCCGTTCTTCCTTGAGCCACACGCATAGATCCCATTACCTACCAGTTCCCTCAGGATGTCTCGTTTTAGACGAAATTACCGCGAATCGTCTAGACGAGGCTGACCGTGACCGAAAGTTAGAGCAATTGCGGTGGTTCGCGTGGATCACCGAGAGTGGGGTTCTGAATGAAACCGCGTAGGTATATGCGATCTTCTGCAGCAGGATTCTCGGGACCTGTATGAGCTGGTCGGTGCCCGTTCGTCCAGTTTAGCCTTCGTTGGAATCAATTTAAAACGGCCAATGGAGCAGACTTTGATCAAGGAAAGATGCTTTGAATATTAATTCGCCCGTTACTGTGTCATGCATATACACGAGTGGTGGAGATTTTTTTCTAGGGAAGCGAGGAATTTAGCGTGAGGCTGGGATGAAATAAATGTTTGCTGTGAATCATGGACAGACGTTGCTTTCGAGGAAAGAGCGTTGTGGTGAATGTTCACGAGCATTGTCATCAGCTACTACCCTGCTCTCGAGGCGCGCTTTATTTTGTGCTCTCTGGATCAGGTATTAGAAGATCTGGGGTCGGCAAATTCTCAGAAGAATTGCATTTGGTGGCTTTAGGAATTTAGAATTGATTATCCTTAAATATTATTACAATTTTCATACGTTGATACAGTTGGAGGGATTTCTATAATCCTTTTGGGGCGACGCAAGTGAAGGAGACGACACGTTTGCTGCCACGAGGAGGATCCTGGCCAAAGGCAGTTTTCAAAGGGCTTCCTAAAGGCGGGTTCACACATGTCAATTTTCCTTGGCGGTTTTCATCACAGAGCAGTCAATTGTGAAACTGCTGTACTTCAGAACAGGGAAACGATACTTTTAAACAATGGTAAAGTTATGAAAACTGCAATTTTTATGAATCTGAGATGAATATTTTATTTATTTCTATTTTTCAGGCTGTACTTGTTATTTATTGTTATGATTTTAGGCGAAAAAAACGAACCTGGGGTGACGGGGCTCGAACCCAAGATATCCGCGGCGGGGTCTCTGGCGTGGTAGGCAGACACGTTACCAATTCCCCCAACGCCGATTCTGCGATATTACTCTTTTCCGAATGCTACAAATACCTGAACTAACGGGGCGCCACATAATATATGCCAATCGCATAAGCTGCTTCCAAACACTGATTGCCTATATGATTGTTAATTAACATCAAAGTTAATTAAATTTCTCCAGTTTCGCAACTTGACCATAGGAACTGGCACGTATGAACCCGCCTTAACACCCTCGCCCACCATTAGTATTGCGTCATCGTCGCGCGATTCGATGAGCGCGGCTAGAGAGATCCATGGTAGTCGCCGCAGCCGTGTAAAACGGCCTTAATAGGAGTGTTTCCTGATCCCGGAACGAGTAACGAGACTCGTGTGTATATACGTGGAGCGCAAGGGTTCGTGGGAAGACGAGCGTCGAGTCTGGCTCGCCCGCGGGTACAGGCGCGCACGCCCGTGCACGTATCCCGCCTCGCTCGCTGTCCCACCAACGCGCGATGCAACTGCACGGGCGCGCGGGACCGCGCCGCTCCGCTCGATCGGAGGATGAAGCTGGCGGTAGTGGTAATAGATGTCAGGGCCAAATACCCGAGCCCCCACGATCTCAATTAGATCAAATGACGAGCGATTAAGCGCGATTAGCCGCGGACCTTTGGGTTTTTCGCTGCTGACGGCCGTTTCGGCTGCCGTCCCATCCACATTTCACTGGATCGAGCGGGCATTACATAAACATTCGCAGAAATACACATGGAAATATTCCCCTTCGAATTTTCGTACTATTTGGGGTTTTAAATTCTAAGTCTTCTCACCAAACCCTCAACTTAGAGTTCCTTAAAGTTTCAAAATTAAGGAAAGAGGTTATGTTTAAAGGTTTCGAGAGCGGTGGGTCAAATGTGACCCACGCTAACTATGTAAACAACATGTTTTACTTTCCGGAGGATATGAGGATTTTAGATTAAGTGATCTAATTTAAATCAGATGAGTGAAGTTATGGGTCAATATGGACCCTTGAGATATGGAGATGGCGTAGAGGTTCTCCCGTCCGGAAGGGTGCGGGAGCTCTCGACGATGCGAGCTTCAGCCCGCCAGGTGTACGCTTATTAAGTTCGACGATCGCCGCCATTCATTAAATTTCTTTCACGGAGGTAGCAGCGCTTCGGTAGCCGGGTACCACGGGCCTCCCCTCTCTGCGTAGGCTCGTTTTGCCCCCGCGAACGGGCTACCTCTCATCGTACAGCCCTGGGCCCGAGTAGAACAACGGCGGGCACCGTGCTACGCTGTGGCGAGGGCAAAAAGAAAGGAACTACCTTTGCCAAGGGAACAGAGGCAGCGTTTCCCAACCTTGGGGTACCCTCGTGTCTAACGTAAGCGAATCAAAGCATCGGGGAACATCAATGCATCGTGGACCATGAAATACGATACCCGAGTTCCTGGAATTTACGCGTAAACGATATTTCGCGATGCCAGTAGACTCGAATACGTGTGATGATACTTGGAGTTAATAAGTGATAAAATTATCTTACGGGGTATTGCTACCTCCGAACGTAAAGGTTCAGATTAAATGGTCCATGAAAGTCATCGTAACTCACCTAATGCATCAAACATAACGCTATGCGAGTAATCCCGAGCAACAAGTGGGCATTACGGATCTGCGTCGCATACAGAGTGCTGAAAGGGGCCATTCAAGATTTCGCAATCGTACAGTGCTCGCAAAAGCAGTCTTCTGTTCTAGTATCTTCTACATTCTCGCCGTAATTCTTTACGACCTTACAGATATCACTGACTCTCCCGCTAGAATATTCAAAATGCCAATGGCTTCGTGGTGAAACGCACGATGCCGAGTAATGCCGCGTGCATAAGCACGCAGTCGATTCAGGGAATTCGAATGATTGGGAAGCCCTGAAACGGAGGACTACGGTTATGCGGTCGGGGAGTTTCGTCTCGTACCACCGCGTTACCCCAACAAGGAAGCGAAACGGCGCGCGAGAAGGAGGGACGGAGAGGAAGGTAGGGGAGACGGCGCGCGGGTAGTGGAGGGGGAAGAAAGGGAGATGCGTAGAGGGCAGTGCACGCGAGGTGGAGGCCCCCAGGCACGCTCATTAGAAATAATAATAATTACCACGACGCGGGTAATAAATGTTGCAGTTTGCTCGATACACGGCTAACAGGGAAGCGAGTGAACCGCCACCGTTGGCAGGTGCTAATTAAATAAATGAAATACCGTCGACGGGGCTGATTTATTTCTCGCGGACGTAAAGCCAGCCGAAACTGTTGGCGCGGCCGCGTGACCAGCCTCAGCTTGTCCGGAAGGCGACAAGAAAAGGACAATTAAGCCCTGTGGTCATTACGGGGTACCGTTATGCGTGCTCGGGCGAGCCGTGCACGGAAATATTGCCAACACTATTTCGAGAATCCATTAAACTGTGTATTGAGGTCAAGTAGGCCGTTTGGCTGCACGGAGGAAAGTAGGGTTATGTGGACGAGGAAGGGGATAAAGGTTTTCTGGAAGAAAATGATTTTTGCAATGGGATTGCTGCATGGGAGGGATGGGATTAAACGAGTACGTGGGCAATCCTTGGCGAAGTCAAAAATCGAAGATGGCGAAGAGAAAGGAGGACGATAGGGAGGAGAGGCTTTAAAGAGCCGAAGTGAGTCTCGTCTCACGGGGGAACAGGTTCCCGGCATGGTTACCGCGTATTCATCGAGCTGAAAACCTTGAGCCCCGCGAACAGAGAAAGAAGCGCTCGGCCCCTCTCACTCCAACGATGCTGCGGTTGCTCTTTCCAGGCACACGCTGCGAAATCAAAAATTCCAAACCGAACTTGGGGCATTGTGTCCGAGAAGACAGCCGCGTCTCGAGTTTCGCCAACATAAAAATGAACACTTTCCACGTGACGTTGGGTCAAATTAGTGGACACGCTTCTGCTAATCAGGGGTTCTCAACCACTTGAACCCATTCGCTTTATTGTAAAAATTAAATACATATAGCATTGTAACCATTCGCTATGCTACACATCGAGTAAAAATAAATACAAATGTGAGAAACCGCATTGAGCAGAGATAACCGTAAGAAGTGAACCGTTGTTGACATCGCGAGAGAGTCAGACAGAACAGTCAGGGTCGACGCCCTTTGTTTACACAGCGAAAGGTCCCGAAACGGACATTATATTCCACCGTCGAAGCATCTGCCAAAATAAACATGCCGGAAGCCAGTAGGGATGAGGCTGCGATGCATCCGAATCAGAGCGATTCCAGAGTCCCGCCAGTGACTTCCATCGCCGGCTATACGCACCTGACAGAGTCGCCCCCACGCTCGGCAACCCGCCTGGTCGACGGGGCAAGATGGCGGGGAGTGGTGGGGCCCAGAAAACGAGTCCCTCGCTCTCTCGGTTCAGTTGCCGTTCGTACGCCGGGCCCCGTCGGTTCGTTCCCGCGGTGCCTCGAAATTCTCGAAAAGCATTTCGGTCCGAGACGCGTAAAAGGAGAGGGGAAAACGGGAAAGGGAGAGAGAGAGAGTGACTATACGTGCCGCGTCAGGCATTAACTCTCGACGCGACGCCGTTCATCGTTCTTATCCTTCCCCTCTTTTCCTCTTCTCTCGCGCGCCGTTCAACTACGCTCGCCTCGTAACCCCGTACCACAAGCGCGCGGTCGTAACGGGCGAAAAGGTGAGGCTTTGTGAGCCGTTGTGCCTAAAATCGGTGGCGATCTCCCAGTTACGAAAGGAGAAGCAACAGGGACCATCTTCGGGGCCAGTCCAGGGGATTCGGAGGAGAGCGACGACTCGCAGGGGAAGAAAAAGGCGATCGACCAATAGGCGCGCGGTGTCCCGCGCTATTGGCCCGTGGTGAAAGAAAACGACCACGGGAATCGAACGGACCAGACGGTTCGCCGCGTGGATTTTCGGGGACGGGGTTCTAGCCGGCAGCGCCGATCCGAGGATAAGGTATTGTTCAGAAAACGTTCGCGAGCCGGCCTCTCTATCGGCAACGGCACGTCGGGCGTTTGAATGCATACAAGTGTCTTGAAAAAACCGGTGGTGGTCGAGGAATTTGTATCGCTGGGAAGGCGGAGTTCCGTCGAGGTTCGTATCGCACACTTCACGCAAAACAATCACTTCAGTCTGGATACGGTCGTGAAAGAACGCCCGCAACCGAGGCGGACAATTGAAGTAGCGGTACGCGCATGGCCTGATCTCCCGTGTTTATGTTTACGTGTATGCGCCGAACCGAGTGAAGTACGCTGCGGAACGTAAACACGCGTTAACCTGTCGAAACGGGAGACATAATTTTTCGTCCCCACGAGCACGTGCCGCGTTAACGAATCGTTTGCTGCACGAGTGCGCGCGCCTGATTAAGGCCGTCCGCAATCGACCCCAATTGCTCCACCGTCCTTTAGACTCGCGTGTAATTATGTATTATCTGAGGGAAAACTAGTATTCCTAATGGCTGCGAGGAAAGAAACCGCTTCTTGAAACACTCCGAGGAATGCACACCGTGATTGCCAGGTCAGACTTCTGCATACGTTATCTAGGAATTAGCCTTAAGCTACCGAACCTTCTAGTGCACCCGAAAACTGCCGCTGTCTTTTCGATCGTTTTGATGAAAATGTCTGAGTTTCCGTGATAAACGGAGTTTCAGTAGCTAAATGGGTAAAGGAAAGAAATATTATCGACGAGCTTAGAAAACATAGTTGCAGGATCTGTGGAACGGTCCTTCCAGCCATGTTCCATCACAAGATAAAATTCAGATAAGGGATATATGTACAGGGTGCTTCAGAATACGCGGTTCAACCTAAAGAAACTTAAACTCCTTTACAAAGCATAAATTAGATATGTATAATACTTTTCGAGGTAGTGGCTTTTACAAATTCGCGGGCCACGCGCATGCTACTTTAGATACAGGAAACATTTTCAACAACTACCCTCCCAAACGGAATTTCCTACGAGGAAACCACGCTTTATTCATTTCTTCGAGAAGAATCTCGATTCGAGTCCCAAACTTTTACAACGCCCTGTATACGTTATCTACCGATTCGTGGGAAACGACAACGGCCACTGTGTACCTAGGACACCCGAGTTTAACCACGTGCACCGAAAGTTTGTGGGAGATAAGGCCGTCTCCATGAGACGCTCCCCAACAAATACATTACGTCGCTTCTCGTGTATCGCGCGCAAGGGGCTGAGCAAAGCTTCGTCCGAGCCACAAGTGGCGTCCTTAAGCGCGTTTAAGATGAAATTGACCCGTGGGGGGGGGGGGGGGATTCCCGACCGTCTTCCTACGCGTTTAAACGAACCGTGCATTGCTCGACGAGGAAACGAGCGACGATGGCCTGTGAAGGCTCATCCTCTGGGTTCTTTGACCCGAAAATCTAATAAAAAAATACCGAGAGCGGGAGGAGCTCTTAACACCGTTCGAAACGCGTCACACAGGGCACGGCGCTTTTACGCTGGGTTTCGCCCGTGGAACTGGTTTGTCCAGAATGTAAATCCCCGAGGACCGACCGCACGCTCGGTCCGCCGTGCACGGAATTTCGAGCGGTTTCGCGGGAGATTCGAAATTAAAGTTTCAGAAATTTCGGTCACCAGATTTAGGGAGACAGATGCGGGTGACAAATATTCCCGCTAAATGTCGATCGTCTCCAGGCAAGTTAAATCCTGGATAGTATCTAAAAATAGAAGCATCATCAAAGTCGAATGCACCCCGTGTGTTTATACACACTGCTCACGCATAGTCGTAAAGTAGCTGTTTATACAACGCTGTGCGTGCATATTCAGACCGATAGTGTTCCGTTGAAGAACACGACTGTGTCGCGATTAGCGTGCTGTGAAATGTAATGAGATATTGAGACCCGTGTGTACATGTACGCGCGGCTGCCTCGCTTGCTGTATACGTATACGTGTTCTTTCAGTTTTCTGTGCCTCTGTACGTGTCCCTTCAATTTTCCGTGTAGCTGCAGATTCATATATTCTATTATTTTTCTGTTTTCCATATATATGCAGATTCACTGCATAGCTTTCTGCTCCCGTGTTTTCTATTTCTGAATATTATGTGTTACCTCAATCTCGCTCGCGTTCTCTTCCAATTTTACACGTTTCGTCCAATCGTACATGTCCGAACATGTTCTCCCAGCGTTTTCGGCACGTGTGCCGCGCACGCGCGCTCGCTATCTCAATTCCACGAGTCTTTCTCCTCTGTCCGCGTTTTCTGGAGGCGATCAAAGTCCCGTGGTGATTCACGAAGCGTATAGAGAGGATATTATACACCTACTTCCGGAATCCCGTTTACGCGGCGTGCAGTATCACTGGCGGACAAAACAGATCTCTCCCTTTTATCTGAGAACGACGCTACCGCATTGTCTCTCGTTTCCTCTCCTTCCTTCCGTTTCGCGCCGCTGATCAAGCATCTCGGACGGTTCTCGTAATCTCCTCCATGTCAAAAATTACACGCCACACGTCTTTGCGGAGCCATGCATATGTATTTAAAGAGTCTCGCGTAGAAACGTGCTAGGCAAACAGTGTTGCATTCTACAGGCGCCCCGTGCAAAGTCTTTTTATTATTCACCGTCGAGATCTCGTTAGATCGTGTACTTTTTTTTATCCTTGTCGATACTGGAAAATCGCGCCGGCATTCACCTTTCACTCGATGACGAGGCGAGTGCCCTTCACTCGAGAACAACATTGTTCGTCCGCGATATCCGATCGACACGATACACGGATGAAGCGGGACGTATCTTTCGGCCGCCATCGCGCTCCAACTGCTTCGACGCCCTTAAACCAGCATCGACGTCTCCGAATGATTAAAAAAAATTGTTACACTCTCTACGTGAACAGGGAACAAAAATAGAAAAAGAAAAGGAAGCTTGTTCGAAGTTTTAGGAGAACTAATTTTGTACTATAATATTTGGAGTATCTTGGAGAATATTATATACAGGGTGGACCAATAAAAATTACCACCTTGAATATCTCCGAAATTATAGGAGTAAGAGAAAAATCGCTCGTATGCTACTTCACCTGCAAAAAAATAGTTATGACCGTGAAACTTTTATTTGAAAAATTTTTCTCTTACTGCTATGTAAGTGGATTTATTTAGATTCGTGAAATATTTAAGGTGGTAATTGTTATTGGTCCCCACCCTGTATTTTAACACCCTGAGACGACCACACAGGAGTTGGTACCTGGGTCAATTTAGACCCGTAGTGACTACGTTACTAGAAGGATTTTAAATAGTTTTTTTTTATTAACGTAATTCGTTTTTCCGATTTCTGGGAATTGCTGTATTAGGTAATATTCAATATTATATTCGGCGCTGGTACGCTTGGGTCCAAAAAGACCCAGACACCGTTGGAATGCTTGGTCCAGTTTCTTTTTCGAGTACTTCTGTAGCGTTTCAACATTCTCGATCAATGTTACAAAGCAAAATTTATGTGAAAGCGTAACTGAAAAGTTTGCCTTCCGCAAAAAGCTGCACCTAACAGGCATATCTATGAGTTTCTTTCTCCATTTGACAATCCAAGAATCTGAGCCCACCAAAGGGAAGTACATACTATCGAGCAGATAAAAAAGGAGGAAGAAGGGGCAGAAAGTAATATCGAAAGGAGCCACCATGGCAAAGTTTCTTCTCCAGGCGACACGCTGCATTTACAGAGTCATTTTACGACTGAAACAGTTCCCGTGTTTCCGTAAAGTCCGCGTGTATCGAGAATGGGCTACATGGTTGCTCTTCTTCCTTTTGCTTCGCCCTTTCCTGCCACTTTTTTGCGCAACAGTGGAAGAAGCAGCAGCTGCTAGCATCGCGATCGAAATTTTTAGGTTAGGTCGATGTAAACGCCACGGTTTGATAGAAACAAGAAGAAGAACACGAGTTCTTTCTTCTTACAGATTAAATATGATCGATCGAAGCGAATTTAAGTTTCAAACAATTTTGAGTTACACGGATTAGTAAATTGGGGTCAAAGCGACCCAATTTAATTATTACGGTTTAATATTTTGAGAACTTATTCAATTTCTACACTAAAAAAAATATAAAATATAAAAAAATTTAAAAATTCTTTATTATTGACGGTGATTAGTTATTTAAAGATACGACAGAGTTTCAGTCCAAGTAATATATTAGTAACGAAAAAATGAGGATTTGTGACTCGATTTTGGGTAAAAATTACCCAATTTCCGTACAAGTTTAAATCAGTTGACGATTTTTTAGAGAATGTCATCTAGTTTCGATTCAGATCGGAGGTTGAAAAGTTCTGAGGTATACAGCGACCGCGATATCTAACTGTAAATCCCCTTTCCGCGTCGAAGTCACTGTACCCGTCCTTAAGTCGCCACCGAGTTACCGTCCGCGCGCTGCCTACGCATGCATCTAACCTCTTCGTACATTTCCATCGCTAAAACCGTTAACTCGATCGTTTCCGCGGGTAACGATCGGTTTCGTTGTCGGAATTCGTGACGACGAGGCTGGGGTCAGTGCACTTTGTCCAGGGTCAGAGTATAATAGTGTATAGTATTGTATTCGCATTGCAATGTGGATGGTTCGAGGCGTTCGTGCTGGGAGGAAGATGACTCCTTCATGGAAAGAAAGGGGAAGTCACATTTTCGCATTGTACTTTAACATTTGAATGGCGCAACATCTGTTTGGACACCTTTTTAGTAGAAAATAGTAGAGGTTTTGTAGAATTGAAGAGGGGGACAGTGTTGTGCAGTATTCTTGACGCTGGATTAATTAAGGGACTGAAAAGATTCTTGGGAGACTTTTAAGAAGGATTTTCAAAATTAAGACTTGTTCTACAGGTGTTCCAGGCAATATTCAGGTTTATAGGAGTTATAATAAGATGAGGAGGTCAGGAGAGCAAGGAGCAGCCAATGCTTCGATGCTAGATCATTCTCAAACCTCTAAACTAGTTCACCTTTATCCCCATAGCATTTACACTGTTAAATCAAGGACGTAGGCACTTATTTCTCCATCTGCTGATTAAATATACATTCTGGGGACATCACTTTGTTCATGACACCTATCAAATAAAAAAACATCTCACACTTATTTTCAAAATCGATTTCCCCGCAATAAAGGCCTCCGCAACAGTACCACATACATTTCCCTTCTTTCTTGAGGCCCCCTTATACAGGGCAATCACTTCAACGCAGTGTACATTTCTTTAGTTCAATCTCAATTATTCCTCGATCGTCAATTTTTTCGCCCCCTCTCTCTCGATTATAAAATTCAGAAAATTTTTTATAGTGCCCCCCTTTCTCCTGATGCTCTAAGCACGTGCTTATTTTGTTTATTGGTGAATCCAGCACTGTCCCTTACACTTGAATATCACAGTACAGACGACTTTCTCTATAAACTTGAATTTTTCCCCCTCCAATGTACTCCTAACGAACCAATTACCGACACTAAGCATCATATAAGCAATAAAACTGAAGGAATTAGAATAAATGCAAGAGAATTTTTTAATAGAAAGCGGGATGAACGGATCACTATCAACGCGACGGGCAAAAGCTCGACTAATTTCGCTGCAGAGACGCTCGTCGCGGAATCTAGTTAATCAAGGCCAACGATCGCGCGATCTACTGCTCGCGCTCATGAAAATGCATGGAGCGCACCCGTGCCGCATCGGCCCTCTGCAAGCTCGATAAACGTTTAATAATGTTTCCCCGGGAATAAATTGAATCGGGGAACAGAGTCCGCTTTGGGGAACGTTGGTCTCGGCTAAATGCCACTTTGCCCCGTGTTTCGTAACGCGTTCTTGCTGCTCGATCGATCGCGCTCGTACTCCGCCGATTACGCCGCCGGCAACAAGCAGCATTTGTTCTCGAGGACTTTCCTATTGGTCCAAGTACCAGGGAAATTGCGGGCACTGGGCTCGATCGCCAGCGTAAATCACGCCCACGCTTCGGTCACTCGCGTCCACGTCCTCTGTACTACTGCTAGATTCATTCAAAACCAGAATATCGTGAGTCACCTTTGGAATTTCTGCTTACGAAAACGCGACTCGATTTTGGAGAATTTTTAAGGCGAAAGGGGAAATAGAATTTAGGAATTTATACGGTTTAGAGAAGTCAGTGCTGGGGTAGAAGGTGGACAGTGGTGGTTAAAAGAAAGTTTATCTCCCCGCGGATGATCTACCTATACATGCGTGCAGTCCGTGCGGGGAACGCCGCTGGGGCGTTGAGCGAGTATTGTGGACAAATGAGACTGGAGGATTTCCGCACACGAGATACGGTTCAAACCCTTTCAAAGGATTCAAACTCTGGGATATTGATTTCAAGATGTACATAATTCTTTCTGATGGAGCTATCTTATTTTTGTTACCGTTCACAGTTTAATCGTTCCTTTGAGCACTACTGTAGAGGTTGTTGCAGCTGTGGTTGCAAAGATTTTTCAGAACTGCTGTATAGTCTGTTTCGTCCATAGAACGCATCTATATTTGAAGAATCTGGACTCCAACAAATTTAGAAAAGGCTAATTACTTATTCGTAGATACACTGTGCGGCATTACTTTCAGTACTGTATGAACACGTGTCAGTACGATGTGCACTGAATTTATGAAGCATTCTGAGAGAGCACTGACACTAAAAGAAAATTCTTTTTCGTAATTAAAAAATTTATAATTTCGTCCTTTTACTTCCCCACTTCTGAATCACCCTGTATGTACCAATATCGCATGGAAGAAACACGTTCCCAGTAAAACGATAGTTTCTCGAGCTTATCCCAATTTTCGGAATCAAAGGCGCTGTATCAAGGGAAAAACTGCGGCTCGCCAATTTTTCGCGAGCACGTGGGCGAACTGCGCTGTCGAAACGATACTGCGGGCTAGAAACTCGCATTCGGGTCAAGTACGAATCGCATTGGCGTTTCTTGCCAACTTCTTGCCAGCAAATTAACCCTTACCGTACCAAGGTGGTGGGGGGGGGGGGGGGGCACTCAAGGACCTCAATTGCATATGTTTCTTATTACCTATGGGTAACTGTTGGAAACACTCTGCCAGCTATTTTCTACGTGCCCCATTAATACTTCCATTAAATAGGAAAAAATAACAAAATTTGCAATGAAATTAAAAACCTCTAGGAAGGAGGTTTTTATTATTTTTCTTATTTCTTATTTGAGTATTTTGATTATTTCTATCGTATGCACACTGTTACAGTGGCGCACCCAGAGGAGGGGGGGGGGGGGCAAGGGGCCCTGACACCCCCAAAGTAGGGGGCTTTGTAAAAAGAAAAGAAAACTGGGTTTTATTCTTTGCAAATTTTATTGAATTTGCATTATAAGTATTTTTATCCGTTCGACTTGGCTCCCACCAAGATTAAATTCTGAGAGCACCACTGCACTGTTAGTTAGTGTGGGTTATCTTCTTCTTTTTTACGAATTTGTGAATGATGAAAAGAGATAAATGACAATAGTGTGAAATTGGGTGAATCTGTAAATGAAGTTTTCGCGATTCTTATTGGTATTCTTATCAGGTTTAATAGAAAAGTTATGACAAAATTATGACAATGTAAACCAACAAAAATAAATAAGAAACAACGTCGATCTTCCCACCTGGTATGTTAAGGCTTAATCGAGCTTGAAGAAAACGTGCATCCCCATTTGCAATTATGAATACAAGGATACAGGATTTCAACGAAAGCGATTTTTACATCATCGCATGCGTCACTGCTAGCAAGAATTATGGAGGTCGACTCGAGTAAGAAGTTTCAGATATTGTCGAGTGAATGGATGAAAAAAGATCGAGTAAAACGATATAGAGAGCGAACCTTGGGCTAGGCGAGAAGATTTCTGCTCGAGGAGCGTTATCCTCGTGTTAGGATCGCGTAAATCTCGGAGTACTTAACGGTTTGGTTTGCAGTCACCATTACCCTTCATTAGACCTCCTCTACGGCCTCGTAAATCACGTGGCGGCTACAATTATCGATTCTACCGCGTGGGGTATTCGGTTTGCTGCGGATCCAGACGGGTTTGTTAACGTTTCGGTTGAAAGTCCGATCCTTGGGGGCTGAGTGTGCATGGACCGTGCGGGACGCCGTGAACGCGCTATGCTGCGCGTGGTAGTGGAACGCCCTTGGGCGTTTTCCGCACTCTGCGGATGGGCTTGAGTATCTTGACTTTGTGGTTGGCAATTGGGAGACGAGATTTATTGTACGTTCTGTACTGGGTGGGAATGACGAGGAATTTAATTCTTGGTACTTAAAATTAGCGCCTGATATTGATTGTCATATTGAGATCATAGAATTAAAGTCTGACCGAATGTAATTGACTGTTGAATACCACTGAAGGGCTACCCCCACCACATTCATCTAAATGTATAGATACATCTCTGTCATAGTTTACAAGATTTCCACATTTATAATAGAAAATTTATTCTACAAATACATTATTCATGAAACCTGAGCATTAAAAACTTTGAATTTTTCAAAACCCACACGAAGGTAACTTATGCAGACTATATGCAAACATGCACGCTTTGAGAACCTACTTCAGGCCATTTTATGCGCGCTGCCTCAGCCATGGATCTTGGGAGTTAAGTTCAGTCGTCGAACCGCATGGGATTAACCGAGACTCGAGATATTTCACCGAATAAGGAACCGGTGGCCGTCTCGGCGCAACTCCAAACCTGTTCCCTGCATCCGTAACGCGATACGTGTAATTCGTGTACGCGACATGGGTGCGCGTTGCGGCCGCGAGAACCGAGACGAGCGCAAAAAAACCGAAACCATCGGGTCTCGCGGTTGCGCAGGATTCCGGTGTGTCTGCCTTAAAATCGAAACTCGATAGCCCTGTAATTACTATAGGGATGGGTGTCTGTGATCATCGGTGGGAATCGTGTTACATATTGTCTTCCATGTGAGGAAGACAACGAATGATGCTTGGGAAATGAACTTTTCCGCGTAAAGATTGGAAAGATAAAGATTCTTGGATTTGGTAATCTGAAGTAGAGATTATACACACACATTACACAGCTTCTTTTCCTTGTTGACTGTCAATTGATTAGTACACCCCCTCCTCATCGTGTTTCTTTAAAGCTTCTAAAGGGGTTTATAGAGTGTTAGAATCGATGTTCTTTTTTTTTTTTATGAAGGTCCAATGAATAGTTCAAGTAATGGTGAGAGGAAGTTCATGGTTAGAAAGCGTGGTGGTATATATATTTTCTCGGTGTCGTCAGTTGTCCACTCCCGCAGACGACGCCCCCCTTTCTGCCTCCTCACTTGTTTCACGAGAAACAGTCGGGTGTAACTGGTTTGACTTGTATGTCGTATATATAGGTTTACTGAGAGCGTTTCGAGGAAGCACGGAGAGAAGGAATCGTGGAACCCGTTGTCACAGAAAGTCGAACCGTGCACGGATGAATCTCTGAAATATTCATTAATATACTCGGTTAAATACATATTTGTAAGAGCCAATCGAAGGTTAACTAGAATATATATCGAAGGAAAAATGTATTTTTACATCAGGGGGATTTGAACTCGGGTCGTCGAGAATTGTAGCCGATAACGTTGCACCTAGACCAGTGTTTACTTTTATTTTTCCTTCTCAAATGTGGATATATATGGGACATGTAGAGAATACAAGATTCTATGAATAATTCTTGCGGGAAATTTAAATACTATGTTCCATACTTTCGATATATAATTATATATGGTGTACACTAATTATCTGAAAAATTTGAATTAACGCAATGACTCGAGCATCGTGCGCTCCCCTTGGCAGTCTGTTTACTTAAACTCCCCAGAAAGTGGAAAGTTGCTTTGTAATAATTATTATTATAAAGTGTCGATGAATACAAGCGACAGGGGGAGTCACCGACACAAAACAATAATTAGAGAATCCTGCAGAGTTGCGAAATGCCAGTCGACACGCTTCTCTCGGAAATTACAAATCGTTTTAAATCATCCATCTCGGCGAAACGACCGCACGTCGGATACGGGGATCTGAAATTACAGACGATACCCTCGGGAGTGCGCGCGCGCACGTCTGCAAACGGTGTCCCTTGATAGAAAAAATATTGCGGAATCTAACTGTAGTCGGCGCCGTAATGTTATAGCTGGCCATCTTCTCGTCACGTGTGAATGGACAGAGTCCACAAAAGCCACCGTGAAAAGACTCTTGAACCCGCGCGAAACTCACGCGGTATATTTTCTCGCCTCCTTTTCAAATCTGTTTCACAATCTTTGCATTTAGAGGAGAGGTTCTAAGAAGCTTAGAGTATTTTCATTTCTCATAATTACCACGATTTTTTACAGGATTTAGGGATGATCAAATTCAACACTCGATATTAAACATGTTTCGAAGCAGAGCAAAGAGAGCGCAGAGTTGGCAACCCTGCATGCGTAGAGATTGACCCTCCGCGCTGGCGCGTGCCCTCTGCATTCAATTAATTGACTAACATACCTTAAGCAACCTACAGCTCGGTCACATCGGTTCACAAGCCCATATCTCTGTCCATCTTAGACTTCTTAGAAAACATATTTCCAAACGAAAAAGTCTTTAAAGTCTGCTCACTGGGAACGAAGTAATTCGTACATTCGTGGCAGCTTTGAAAGCCGAATTCCTTTGAAATCGTCGCAGCGAAAAGTGTTCAGGCATTTCGTCTGAATGGCATTACACAACGAAGGCGGGTTCTCGAGCCTGCATGGCTCGAGCGCCTTGCAAATGGGGACTTTTTTCGCGCGTTTTCGCGTTGAGAAAGAGGGGTCGACGTCCAGCACGAAAATCTCGGCACTGGAGCCCGCCATTCTCGGGCCACGCTTTTGTTTCGCCGTGAGAACAATTCACGGAGCTTAAAAGGCGGCGGGCCTCCGTATCGATCCCCCGTACATCTGCCGTTTCCGGCTGTGGAAGGTTACTACCGGTGCTCTGCGCAGAACACCTTAAGCGCGCGTAAGCGCGGGAACTGGCATGTTGATTCGCATCGCGCTCTGCTTCTTCCATCGTCCGAGAACCACCATTCCCACGTTCTCCACTCGGGAGCTCTTGTATTAATTTACTTCCCTCTGCCTATATTTTGTTCCTAAATCAATTTTTCACTAATATTTTAACGTCGAAAGTTTTGCTACCGAAGATTCGTGATCTTGGGATTTTATTTCTCTCTGCTTCGAGATTTTGGGCTCCAGATGAGTTGAAGTAATTAATGGGGCTATAACCCTTTGAATCCGGGGAATTTCAAAACAAAATTTTTCAGTAACAATTTCTTCGCATCAATATTTATTAATTTGGTATAACTTAGAAGTTATATGTCGCCCGGTTTAAAAGTGTTAAGGGGGCAGAATTATAAGCTCCATTTATCGGTAACTTCCTGGCAAAAGAGAAATTCCCAGATTACGCAGCCTAAACCGCAGAGGTATCGTCAATAGTTCGGTCACTTTACCGCCGCAATCTTCTTTGCCGATTACTTTCACGGTGCCTGTTATTACCGCTAATTGGGGCGGAGTATCGCGGGCGTTTCGGGACTCGAAGCAATTAAAACGCTAAGACACACGGCGTCATTAAGCGACACGCAAAGTTACAAAGGCATCGACGTCCTCTACTCGTTTCTGTTTAAGTGCATTGACTCACCGACTTGCTCGATGAGGGAATGCGAATGCTCGAGCAGTGGGCACTGCGAGCAGTCGCGCTGACGGTGGCGCTTTTAACCGCGGTTCCTCCAGTAACTAGATAAGCAGTAACAAATCGCCAACATCGACGTCTTACATATGTACAAGGAAGGAAAACGCCACCCATTCAGATATAAAACGTTCATTCATCGAACTGCTAACAATGAAGTGTCGATAAACCCAGTTCCTGCTTAGAATGAAGTGTCGATAAACCGAGTTCCCTTTAATTCGAACTCTGCCTAAACCGGGGATCGCTTAATCCGAAGTGGCGCTGCAAAGAAGTTACCATCACTTTCTTTTTTCGATTTTCGAGGAGTTTTTTGTTGAGTCGAGTGCTCTCCTCAGGCTTGAAGTATAAGTGCGTATAGGTGATTTTACAAAATGGAATTTAATTCTTTTATTTCGACTAACGTGTAACGATTTCAGTCGGCGAAAAATTATTCGTTATTCTCGAATAACTTCATTTTATTTGAAATTTTGATTCGAAGATTATTCGGATTTTTTATTCGAAGGTTATTCGAAATTTCGATTCGACGATTATTCGAATTTTTTATTCGAAGATTATTCGAAATTTTTATTCGAATATTAATCGAATGAAATTTTATTCGAAGATTAGTAAAATTTTATTCGAATAATGCCCAGCCGTGGTTGTTGAAGCCACTTCGGATTAACGGGTCTCCAGCGTACTCTGATTTCGACCGTCTCCGTTGACGCGCGCACGTGTGCATTTGTCACTCTGTAATCCGACTAGCTGTGCAATGGATGGCATTGCAGCTACGCGTGACGAATTTATCGCTGGCTTGTTTCCAGGGGGCTGATCGAGGGACAGGATGGCTGTGTTTGGACTGGTCTCGGCTGTGGCCGGGTTCGTCAAGGTGCGATACCTCGTCGACAAGGCGGTAATCGATAACATGGTGTTCAGGGCCCACTACAGGATCACGTCCGCGATTCTGTTCGCCTGTTGCATCATCGTCTCCGCCAACAACCTGATAGGTAAGCAACGCTCTTTTTCTTTGTTCCTCGATTGTTGGACTAAAAGGTGGATGGAATTGGCAGGCTTCTTTTATTTTACTGTTCCGTTTCATTAGTGTTGTTGGTTCGAAGTTTTCTTTGGGATTCAGTAAAGAAACGTTGATTGCAGCTTCTGACGCAGGATTGGGAGGAGGGGGGGGGGGGAGGGGTAGAGTGGTTCAGAACTGTGGGTAGCGGAAGTGCGGATAGCAGAAAGAGAAGAGTATGTCATAATAGAGAAAAGTAGAGGAGAAATAGAAGAGAAATAATGGCACGATTTTCAGAGATAGATATATAGTCACTCACAAATTTCTTTACGATAGTAGAAAGTGATAAGTGATGTGAATCTAGGAAATATGAAACATAAGGAGTCCTGGTAGCATTTATTGTTGGCATTTTGATGGCCAAATAATTCTTAATTTGAGGACACTGTGGGCCAGCCAGAAATGCTACTAGGGAGGGTAGTGACTTTCGTAATTAATTATTCTTTATTTGTGTGAACAAGGAGGTTGTTTCAAAAGAGATATAGTAGTTGAAAGTTGAATTGTTTTATGGGTTGCAAGTATTTAATTCGGTTCAATCGGAGAATAAAAATTTGAGAAGGAACTGTGTGTTGCAAATGGACCGTTTTCTCGTAAAGCGCTGTAGAAGTTCTGACCAATCGTGGCGCGCAGAGTGCGCCCGGGGGCGTGGCATTCCCCCCACTCCAGTGCCTCTGAGCCATTTACAGTTCCAGCGGTATAAATGACACTGGCAGCTCCTTTTACAAATTTCTATCAGTTAAAAAAGTGAAGTAAAATTAGAAAATTTTACATTTCCCTCCGATTTTTCTTCTATTCTTGTCAAAATTAATTTTTCTTTGATTTCAACCAACGAATACTAGTACCTTCCAATTACAATCCCTAAAACATTTCTATACTCTCCCAAAGTATACCCACAATTCTGAAACGTCCTGTACACCGTTCAGAAGCAATCAACGTTAATTAGGGAACGGTTGATCCGCGTCTTGAAGCAAAACGAACGCTCTATTCTCGTCGAATTATTTATTCTGATCGCCGGCAATTACCCTCCATTCGTGGCTGAATTAACGAGGAAAACTGATCCTCTTAGCTGACGTGCTATATGCACGCGGACGGCGCACGGGTCAGGGATCATCGTCAGTTGCATAAATGTATTGCATAGGGCGCGGACGGTCGTGATTAAAGTCGTAACAGCGCGGTGTCCCGTTTCGAGGACAAGCGTTTATTCGTAGCTGCTGCCTAAGCGCGTCCCATCTGCTCGTCTCATGTTCCGCGCGGGGTCTCCAGACGCGATTCCTGACGGCTGTTATCGTTTCCCCCGTTAACGGCGTGCTTATCGACGGGCCGTGCGCGCCCACTGTGCACCGCACGTGTGCTCCAGCTTTTCGAACGCGAGACGTTCCCGCCCGGCGGCCGAGGGAACCGCTGGTTGCATAATTTAACGCGCGCAATTGCGTTGGTAATCGAACCGATAACGCGCCCGTTATCTAACGAGGCCAATTGCGCAACAATTTTCGAAGGTGTCGTCCGTGGGGAGCATAGGTACAGTGGGAACCGAAGTAAATGCTTGCTCAAGGTCAGTGGGAGGGGCTTGCCCCCACCGCTCTCACTTCCTGGTCTTTGCTCCGCCCATTTGGCTGTTTCATGTTTTCTGGTGTTTCGTGGAAATGAGTCGTGCAAATTAGGGCTGGGACTATTCGAATAATTTAATATTCGAATATTTCACAAGTATTCGAATGCTACGAATAAACTTCGAATATTTGAGTATTCGAATATTTAAGTATTCGAATACTACTCGAATATTTCAGTATTCGAACACTACTCGAATATTTAACTATTCGAATGCTACTCGAATATTTAAGTATTCGAATACTACTCGAATATTTCAGTATTCGAATGCTACTCGAATATTTAAGTATTCGAATACTACTCGAATATTTCAGTATTCGAATGCTACTTGAATATTTAACTATTCGAATACTACTCGAATATTTAAGTAATCGAATACTACTCGAATATTTGAGTATTCGAATACTACTCGAATATTTCAGTATTCGAATATTATGGTGTGAATTATAAATCATGTTATCAGCTTACAAGATTTCACCCTGACAAACTAACGAACTCACAACTGAAACTATATAAAAGCTTGTAAAAAATGAACCTAGAGAACATGATTTATAATTCACACCATACTATTCGAATACATCAGTATTCGAATACTTGAATATTCGAATAGTATTCGAATACTTGGATATTCGAATTATTTTCGCCAAATAATTGAGCAACTGAAGTATTCGAATATTCGAATACCGAAAAATTCGACAAATAGTCCCAGCCCTAGTGCAAATAGAGGCAGCATAGTTTAGAATTCAACAAACAAAAGTTGCACCCTTGCCCAGTAACCTGTCCACCTTGTTAGCGTCGCCAAATTTAAATCAAATTTAAGAGTGATGTTGAGGAATGGACCCACGCTCGATTTTATGATGGCCCTTCGAGGATTTTGTGGCAGGGACTTAGCCTGTGTGTGGTCCTGATAGAGAGTGCACGTAACTAAACAGTACTGGCGACCGCATTGTATCTCCCAACTATCGGATGTCGAAGGATTGTTTGTTTGAATGTAGAGAGGAAGAGAGTTTAGATATGGCGAGCGGCCTGACGCCGCATTGCTGAAGAATAGGGACTCTGTTTCTGGAGGTTCTGGTCACGGAATGGAGAAGGCTATGCCTTTTGGTAGAGAACTCTCATAGACCGCTCAGTCCTTAAGGTAAAAGTACCAATAACTGGACACTTAAGGATATCAAAGTTGTATATCTTAAAAATGGACTAGAAATAAATGTTCTTTTTAACAAAAGTGTCAATATTCAGATAAATGTTACTTCTTTCTATCAAATGAGCTACTAAAAACTTGTTTTCAGTGCGTTATTTTAATTAAATGGAGTAAAAACGCAAGTAGTTATGTGTACCAGTAAATGGACAATAGAATTCTGATTTGTCCCAGCGTCCCACTTTTGATGTCCCAATACCTGGCCAATGGGGAAGATAACGCAATGCTTGGCGCAGAGGGCGCCACTAGTGTTTGTGTGAATAGTTTGCGCGCGAATTTTTCATTTTTCAATTGTAGGTTATGTTGAAAATGTAGCATACATTTGACTAAAAATATGAATTGAAAATAAGAAACTGTTAATTTATGTACAGTATACTTGTACTTACACTTTTGATATACAAAAATTTGAGAAAACACAGACATTTTACGGGTTCGACAATGCGGTCAGTTATTGAGACTTCACCTAAGCGTTCAAAATGCTGACAGGCCGACCAACTGGACGGCTGGTCAGTTATTGGGACAGCGTGCAGATGACAAGATTATTATGTACCGGTACATGAACACGTATATTTTTAATTAAAATCAATATTAACTGATCAATGTTTTGTTTTGTATGTAACAAGAAACTTTTTAAGATTCTGTACATACGTTTTTTTCTCAGAAAAACGTTATATAACGATTATTATCACCTTAACAACTAACTGTATTTTTCTTAAGAATTACTTAAGAAATCTACGCAGAATTCAAGTGCACGCACCTCCGATATTTAAAGACTGTTTTATATATTAAACTTTACATCTAGGGCTTTCTTAATTTTTTATATAAGAGATCAAGTTACAAAATACCATATGTTCCCAACAATATTGTTCTAAAGTTTCTATGAAGCTTAGTAAAAATATAAATGTCATTGGTGTCCAGGTATTGGGACGTGTCCAGTTATTGGTACTTTCACCTTACCCCAGAACTGTCCTGGAACGAACTTCTTACCACTCTTATAAATTAATTTCTAACAACCCAATACACGTTACACTTCTTCCTGCACCCACCACACCCTCCTGCCCAAAGTACCATCCACCCCTGAAGGCATCTTAATCTTAATCTTAACCGGACAATCGCTTAACGCTTGCAGGCGATCCGATAAACTGTCTGAGCGACGGAGCGGTGCCGGAGAACGTGATAAACACGTACTGCTGGATCACGTACACGTTCACGTTGCCGCAGACCATCCACAAGCCGGTCGGCACCCACGTGGCGCACCCCGGCCTGGGCGGCGACTACAACGAGAAGAGGTACCATTCCTACTATCAGTGGGTGCCGTTTATGCTGTTCTTCCAAGGGATACTGTTCTACATACCCCACTGGATATGGAAGCAGTGGGAGGAGGGCAAGGTCAGAATGATATCGGACGGCATGAGGGGGGCCATGGTCGATAACAAGCAGGAACGGCAGGCCAAGTCGCAGCGGCTGGTCAAGTACATATCCGACACGATGCACCTGCACAACACGTACGCAGCGGGTTACTTCTTCTGCGAGGCCCTCAACTTCGTTAACGTGGTACGCGCCGCATAGACGGAACACCTTCTCACCCTTTTAGAGGGCGATCTTAAAAGCGTCGAGGCTTTAATAACGCCCTCGACGTCTCTGCTCCTGGCGCGAGAACGGGTAGAGCGAATGGAGAGACGAGAGGCTAGACTGCTGGCTCCACTGAGAGGAGTTTCTCAGGTGGCTTTTGAAGTCATAGGGGTGGAAGACGTAGAGGGAAGGGTAGTAGTGTTTTATCCCCGGAAATGCACTTTTAGAGGGCTCCCTCGTTGGTTGTGAGATTTAAGGTTTGAGGGATTACATCGTGGCAAACTGGGGAACGGTTACAAAATGAGTCTCAGATGTACTGGTGACTCTTTCTGGGTCTAGAAGTCTGCATAGAGGTAGTGTCATAATTGTAACTTCTTGTTCCCCAATTCTGTATGCAAATAGTGGCGCAATTGGTAGCCTTGTATTTAAATTGAACGCCATCTCGTCCTCCATGATCTCTCCAACGTCAGCATTCATTTCTATGATCACAGTTAGCTAGAATGAACCATCAGTGAGTATTCGGTCACAGGTTTGAATGTTTGTTCTCCAGGTGGGGAACATATTCTTCGTGGACACGTTCCTCGGCGGCGCGTTCCTGTCCTACGGCACCGACGTGATCAAGTTCAGCAACATGAACCAGGAGCATCGCACCGACCCCATGGTCGAGGTGTTCCCCCGCGTCACCAAGTGCACCTTCCACAAATTCGGTGCCTCAGGGACCATCCAGAAGTTGGACGCCTTGTGCGTTCTCGCGCTGAACATCCTCAACGAGAAGATCTACATCTTCCTGTGGTTCTGGTTCATCCTGCTGGCGGCGCTCAGCGGGGTCGCCATGCTTTACAGCATGGCCGTGGTCCTGCTGCCTAGTACTCGGGAAACGATCCTCAGGAGACGGTTCAAGTTTGGCACGCCTGCCGCTGTCAGCGCGCTCATCAGAAAGACACAGGTGCGCTGACGTCAGGAGCGTGGAAGAGAAAGTTTTTGATCTGTTCGGGTGGTGGTCTATTGTGGGCTTGTTTGTGTGGAGTTTAAACTTTTATGGTCTACTAGGGGGCTAGTGCTATGGAGCCTAAGCTTTGGAAGTGCACTATGGGGCTATTCCTATTAAGTTTAGACTTTGTTGTTTAGGGGGGAGCTTTGATATTCCACGATGCTATTTGCTATAGAGTCTAAGCTTTGGTAGCATAAGCTTTGATAGCCTAAGCTTTGGTAGCTTAAGCTTTGCTAGCCTAATCTTTGGTAGCTTAAACTTTGGCAGCCTAAGCTTTCGTAGCATAAGCTTTGATAGTCTAAGCCTTGGTAGCCTCAGCTTTGGTAGCTTAAGCTTTGCTAGCCTAAGCTTTCGTAGCATAAGCTTCGGTAGCTAAAGCTTTTGTAGTCTAAAGCTTTGGTAGCCTAATCTTTGATAGCTTAAGCTTTTGTAGTCTAAAGCTTTGGTGGCCTAAGCTTTCGTAGTCTAAAGCTTTGGTGACCTAAGCTTTGATAGCTTAAGCTTTTGTAGTCTAAAGCTTTGGTAGCCTAATCTTTGGTAGCCTAAGCTTTGATAGCCTAAGCTTTGGTAGCCTAAACTTTGGTAGCTTAAGCTCTAGTAGTCTAAGCTTTGGCAGTTTAAGCTTTGGTAATCTAAGCTTTGGTAGTCCACTATAAAACTATTACTACGCAATCTAGAGTTCTCATAGCGTTTGCATTCCTCTTCAACAAGAAAGCCATAGCTAAAAGCCAAGATAAGCACCTAGTACCTCCACACTTTCAAGGCAAAGAACACACCGTAGCCCTCCAATTTTCCCCAGCTCCTCCCACTTCTCCCAAGCAAACAGCAAAAACATTAAAAATCCAGGAACTCCAAAATCCTCATAAAACCGAGCACTACTTTCCAACCTTTGCAACACAACACCTTCCCACCACCTAGAGTCTAGACCGCAATCATTCATTTACACCTCAACTGTCCAGGTTGGCGACTTCCTGCTGCTCCACCTGCTGGGCCAAAACATGAACATGATGATGTTCAAGGAAGTGCTCGACGAGCTGTGCAGCCAGATGCTCCTGGGCTCCGCGAGCGGAGCGTCGCCGACGTCGGTCCCCTCAGCGCCCAGCACCCTCGAGATGTCCCCCATCTACCCGGAGATCGAGAAGTACGCGAAGGACACCGAGATCTAATCCCCCCCGAGCCATTATTCCCCCTACCATATCATTGCCTTCTCTCCCGCATTGTGATAACGCCGAGGGTGGTCATCCACCATCGGCCCCTCCGTGAAAAAGGTTTGCGCCGTCGACGGCTATCTAGGGGCACCGACGCGGGGATGCAATCGCTCAAAAAAAAAACGCGCGAGTTCTTGCCATATTTCCCCTCCAGTATACAATACAGAAGACTATCCTCCATCCAGGGAAGATAATAGTAAAATAGAACCAAACCTCCCAGGCAACTTCAAAGTGGCTTTGCTTATGCGTTACATATGTTTGTTATATATTTCGCCGAGCGATATCTTCAAGTGGTCAGTTGGACCAGGGAAGGAGGGCTTCGAAATTGAAACAGATGTTGCAAATTTCGAATAGTTAGTCTTCAACTCTCGCGATGATTCAGCTTCCTCTTTTTCTTCAATGGAAAATCCGTCGCTTATCGTATCATGGATGACGTGGGTGAAGCACGATTGCGTTGCCGGTGTCCCTGGATCCCCATCGTGCCGATACACATTGATTCACATTCCTTGAAATATTATTATTTTGCGTGCGCCGCGGAGAAACGAGTGCCTTTCACCGGGGTATATCGATTTGCGTCCACGAGCCTCGTTACTTTCATCGCCGCAGACTGTACCGCGCCCGATGGCTCGCGGCGAGTCGATATACGGTGACATTTTTTCGGCAGGAGAGCGTGGCACGTTGCAGAAGCGACTGTCTCGTGTTCGAAATTCGATTCGTCGAGGATTGTATCTAGGTGCGCTGCTCGCGTAGCGCTACGAATTACACAGGGTGTCCACTATACCGTGTCTAAAGGAAAGGATACGCGAGTGCCACGCAATCTCCTGCGATCGTATGTGTGCCTAAAGTGAATCTAGTAGACGAGGAGAGGAACGAAATGTTCGTGATTTATTATTTTCTTTCTTTCTTATTTTTTTTTTTTTTTTCGTTTTAAATGTTATGCTCTTCTCGATATATGCGCGCGATTGGTGCAATTATCGTTAGTTAAAAGACATTATGTTTAGGGACATTCCCAGTTGCCAATGTCTGTCGATAGATATTCCACGAGGACATTTATAGTACGTATAGACATGCTTGCGGATGAAATTCTCGTCGTATCAGAGGCTTACGACAAGCTCCTCTTTAAATTTAAATTAGAAGGAAATTTGTGAATATATAATCGACTTAAATTTAAGGAACACCATCTTCGATTTATTCGATTCCGGCGGGAATTGTCGCTGAACGCCGTGGCGTTTAAATTGATCTGCAGGCTTCTACTTACGCCTTCAAATTGTACAAAGAATTTCAGTTTGAAACCCGTGGGAGGGAGGATTCGGATACTTTGACAAATCGACTGCTAAAGAGGACCATTAGAAATGAAACCGCGGACGGAAGCGGGTCGGAGGTGGCATCAAGCTCAATCCCAGCTCCCTTCGACGACCTTCCCTCGCGGACCGTAGCATAGTGACGCTGATGGTGCGTCGTTTTAGTATGAAATCGTCGTTTGTTGCTCACGTTTCAAGGTTTCTCCCGGATTACTAGCGAAGAGGATAACGCAACGCTGCCGCTAAGTATAGAATTACAATAACTACGGCGAATAATAATTATCTGTCTCGTAGTGTCCCTCTCTTCATTATTCTTCTTCGTAGTAAGGCTCGTTATATGTTATTAATGTTAGTCGCGTTTCGAGTGATATATATTAAGGATAGAGATTTAGTTTAAGGGTGAACACGATGGTTCGCGATGTGCCTTCAAAGTAGAATTATATCGAGAGTACTATAGCGTTCTAGGACTTTTGTAAGACGCCGAGGAACAATGCTCATTCGTGACGATTGCGCCTAGGTTGTGACGAAGACTGCCAGCAACGTGCAACGTTAGATGTAAACCCGCGGGGGGGGGGCGAACGAAAGACAAGACAAATGAACTATTAGAGTAAAGTGAAATAAAGTATATACTCTTTCTATACGACGCGTTCGTCGGTGCCATCGGTATCGCCTTCTTTCGCTGTGAAGTCGCGAGGAACTGCTGGAGATCTGCCTTTCTACGTTTCAGTTTTCTTTATCGTTTCAAAGTTGAGTACTTGTAGTAGGGTACGCGAGTAGTCGGGTACTTGAGTGGCTGGGAGCAATGGGGCTCGAGTGTAAGAGTACCTGGGTGAATGTTTGAGTGGGTGAATGTTTGAGTGGCTCCTAGATTGAGTGTTGGAGAACCTTTATGGTTGAGTATTTGAGTTGTTATTATTATTACGCAGAGCAGTTGAGTACTCGAATGATGGGGTACATGTAGTGTTGAGTAGTTGAGTGATTGAGTGCTCAAATGGTTTAGTAGTCGAGTGATTGAGTGCTGAAATGGTTTAGAACTCGAATGATTGGGTACACGTAGTGTTGAGTAGTCGTCTGATTGAGTGCTCAAATGGATTAGTACTCGAGTGATTGAGTGCTGAAATGGTTTAGTACTCGAATGATTGGGTACATGTACTGTTGAGTAGTCGAGTGATTGAGTGCTCAAATGGTTTAGTACTCGAGTAACTGAGTGTTCAAATGGTTTACTCCATTGATTTAAATACTCGTGTAGTTAAGTACTCAGGTATTTGAATAGCAGCACAGTTAATTCATAAAATACTTAAGTAGTTCCAGTGTTGAGTACTCAAGTATTGAACTACTCAAACAGTAGAATGCATGATTACTCATGTATTTACATGGCTGCAGGTCCTCGACTAATGACCAATCACATATTGCACCGATCGGAAACGATTAACACCACCAATGGTCAACACCAATTAACTCTAATAGGTAACATTCTCCACCTCGCGTCACATATTCATGACTCATTGATTCTCATAGCAAATCAAAGTCACATACACCAAACAGCGGCAACGTCCCATTCCACATCGACTAACCAGCGAAAATCATTTCGGAATTAGACCAGCAATCTTCCCCGTGCCATTTCTCAGCAGATTACACTCGAAGCAACGGCAGTAGGAAGCTCGTAATCGTTCTATTAAAGGCACACTGGTGGAGATCGACGAGACGTTGCATTATGATACCTTCCAATTTCGGCCTCTCGCTTTCAACGACCGCCAGCGTTATCCCTAGTATTATCGTGGTCAGTGCTGACTTACCGATTCCCCCAGTCCACCTTGTTGATGATCCTCAGCTTCAGCTCCCTCGTCTGATCGGTGGTGAGCGTGCCAGCTAAGAGTTGCCGCCTCCATTCCAGCAGCTCCCTCATCACCTTCCGCAGAGTGTCGAACTTGTAGTTCTCCCGATCCTGGACAGACCCAACGAACAGTGCGCGCTCGAATTAGTTGCAAGATACATATGCTGCTGTCAAGCATACTCAAGATATTCATATCGCGGCACGACTGGAAGCACGGTCTGCACTTGGATCTCAGCCGCCCTTTTGCACTCACCACGTACAGCCTCTTCCAGATACCGCCCCATTCTCGCAGGACCAGGGTGACCTCTCGGACCACAGGATCCTCCAGGGGTATAACAGACTCGAACAGACCCTCGTTCTCAATCTTGCATGGCTTCAGGTGTATGTACGAGCTCGGGAAGATCCCCTTCACCGCGCGATTCTTCGTCGAAAAGCCCCTGTACCACCCTGCAACCAGCAACCGGTTCAGCACACTTGCAACTTGGGTAACCTGGAAGCTTTTAACTGGGGCGGGCGAGTTACCTCGTCGTGAATGTTTGATGATTATATAGGGCGTGAATAGGTAACGATCGCTAGTTCAACTGGTGAATTTATGCATGCAGGTCCCTGGACAGTTGTTACGTACATTTGCCACAGAATGTACCTTGATATTAGAACGGGAGGTTAATTACTTTTACTGCTATGGATTCTGGTGAAGGAGACGGGCTGTCAAGATGAATTCTGTGAGAGATCTTCATGTATAGATGAATTCTGTGAGTCCATTTGTGAAGATGAGGAATTATTATCTATTTTTAAGTAGTAATTTTGTGCGAGGGGTATTTTTTATAGGACAAAACGACTTGTTTTACTTTTAGTCATAGTAAGGGTGTTTTTGGTTGGGAAATAATGATGAAATCGTCTCGTCTCACCTGCGCACTCCTCCAGGATCTGCACTGTCTCTCCAATCTCCAGGGGGAGGCCATAGCGCGTGTCGCCTCGCCAGTTGTAGACAGCTGTGGAAAGACAGAAAATAGGGTTGTTTCAGATTAACTGGGATACGACGTAGAGAGAGCCTTCCCGAGGCGTTCACTGTTGCTAGTCCAGGGACCAGAAGAGATCTCTGTTTATCGAGCGTCGCATTAGACGTGCAAATATTATGGTTCGCGGACCGCAGATGGCCCCTGGCTGAAGAGGAAGTCTCCATTCTCCATGAATTTTTAAATAGGTACATGTGTCAACGTGAAGGGAAGGAAATCTGAACGTTGGATTTTATAGTCTGAAAACTGTTACGCGCTATGTTAGCTTATTCTGCTCCAATTGTATTTGCAAGTCGACTATTATATTAAATTATTAATTACAGAATTTTAGAATTAGAAATAAATATAATAAAATTATTGTAAGAAGGGTTTCGTAATTTTTATGTGTGGGAGCGACGGAAAAAAACGGACCTCGGGCGATGGGACTCGAACCCATGTGCCTGCGGATCCCTAGCTTACTCGCCAGGCGCCTAACCGACTCCCCCAAAGTCGACCCTCGCAAGTCTCTTATTCCGAACTCCCTTTTATGGGTGTTCCTGATCCCATAATTTAGCAGAATAATTTCAAAATCAGTAAGAGTTAGGGATTCGGGCATTCTTGTGAAGTTTAATGAAACCAGAATATAACGCTGATTGAAACTACAGTATCCTCAAGAAGTATACTCGGAGTGTAAAAGGTTAAGTACCTCGGTAGACCCCACAAATTTCATTAATTCTTTTTGGTCGTCCGCCATATACACTTGTCTTCGTTTTTACTGGAAAATAGTGGAATATCTCGCAAGGAAGCAGACTTCAAACCCCATAAGAGTCTGCATAATAATTAATAATAGTATAGAGAGAAGTGGTGCACAAGTGATGGAGGGGTCGGGCGTAGAAGATGGGAAGAGGATCCCCAATGTGTCCTTTCGTGGACGTGTCAGGCCGCGATAAACGAACTCCAGGGCACCGGATACGCGTGACGATGCACGCGCGACGAGCCAGCTTCCGGTCCTCCTCCGACGGAGAAACGCACGCGAGACGCATCCGAATGAACGGCCAGAGCCTCTCGGCCTCCGCGTTGGGAAACTTTCATCGAGCGTATTTACGTCCCATCGGCGGCGGCCGCGGAATGTGTGTTACGCGTTTATTCGCCCACTACCAATCAAACAGGACAATGCTCGTAGATGCTCGGCGGGACGCTCGGTGATTTCGAGCTGCCTCTTTGTTCACTTCAGATCGACACAATCGCGTCGCATGCAACTTTTTAAAGAACTTGGAAACCACGGGGTGCTGCACTTTTTTGGGAATTGGAGATGCCGGAATTTTGAAATCTTGAAGTTTTGTTTTGAAATTCCGAATTTTGAAAATTTGAAATTCTATGGTTCTGAGAATTTCGAATTTTCGAATTTTGAAAATTTGAAATTCTGTGGTTCTGAGAATTTCGAATTTTTTAATTTTCAAAATTTGAAATTCCGAAGTTGTAGTGCATTTCAAATTTTTGAATTAGGAAAATTTGAACTTTCTGTAGTTGTGGGAATTTGAAATATTCAAATTCTGTTGTAGGAATTTTGTTAATTTGGAATTTTGAAATTTTTAGATTTAGAAAATCTAAAACTTCGATTTTTAAATTTTTATATTCGAAGCGCTATAATTCTGAAATGGTTAAATTTTGAAATTTTGAAGTTCCAGAATTCCCAATTTAGAAACTTTTAAACTTTGAAATGTTCACATTTAGAAATCCCAAAATTTTTTAAATATTAGACTTTCAGAAATTCTGCAATTTTGTAAATTTTGGGGCACCAGACTAAGGCGAAATCAGTTCCCAGTATTCCACTCGACCTCCATTTCCATTTCCATCCTTCTACTACTCATTAATTCAGCTACTCAAGCGAAGACCTCCCCCCTCCCAAATGGTAAATGACAGAAAAAAGGTCCGAGGCTTCTTCCTCAAATTCTGCATTTCCCCCGGGCGGAGAAGCGTCAAAGACACATGGGGCGAATTTTCCTCCGCGATCCCCAGTCACGAGGGTGGGAAAAAAACGGGAATTTTTCGCTGGCATCCCCCGCCGCTGACAGAATCGAACAAAGGGAGACGTCAGAACCTTCGCAAAGCCCCTACTGGTTTTCCCCACGCGAGTTTTCCCGGGGAATTAAATCGATAACTCCCTTTCTCCCTTGTAAAATGTTCGCGATGGGGGGACCCGGTGGTCTCTTCGCGCGACGGGCAAGAGAATCCACTGTTTTCTCCCTCTGTTTCATTTCAGGGTCCCTCCGCAGTGCTCACCGCTTCGTCGGGGGTGCTCCATAAATCGAGAACACCCCCTATGGAAAGCCGAAAATTGGACGGCTGCATGGATTCCGGGGACCTTTCTCGTCACAATAATCAATATTCTTGCGTGTCTACCGTGTCCCATTTCGAACAAAGAATGAACATGAGGATTAGACTTAACCCACTGCCAAGTGTTTGTAATATTTGAAAACTATTTAGGGTCAGCTTCATACGAATTTTTTTTCTTTATCTATAAATCTACTGTGATCAATAATGAAACACCCTGTATAATAGCCAAACTCGTCCTCCACAAATAGTACCTATGCACTTAGCATCAGGGGCCAAAGGTCCTTTTGCTCGTGGAGACCCAAGAAAGACATTCTATCCGCTATATACCAAATTCGCTGCATATTGAAAGGGTTCTGTGTCGAGGGGATCCTCGAGACTCCCTGCGGCATCGCCAATAAGCTTCCCGGCTTCAGAAATTTGGCGACGACTGGATCGAACGTGGCCAGCGGACCGTGAACTCTGACACAATTTCTGGGAACGAGGGTAAGGGTGGACAGAGAGCACAAAAGTGGATCCGTATCTAAGGGACGAAAGGACATTATACACGTCGCAAAGAATTGTTAGTTTTGATCAATAACCTTTCACTATCCGCCCGCTTCAAGCCTACAACGCGGTGTGCACCCCCTCCGCGCGCCGTGAGCCGAGAGTGGAGGGGACGCTCCGCCCCAGTGGCAACGCTGCGCGCTCTAATTGGCTGAAACTTCAACATCCTTTTACCAGCGAACGGTTCGTTTGCGAAGTACGGTTCTTTCTGAGGATATCACCGTCCCGTCGAGTAGAATGCGTAGAAATCACAGAGAAGGCTTATGGAAGAAGAGGAGGCCTTGTTGATGGAGAAAAGAATGGAGGAAGTGAAAGAGGATGAGAGACGTTCAGATAGAAGGCAAAGAAGCTTGCAAAAACTGATTGCGGGGAATAAGGGGACGAAAGGCAAAGAGCATTACGGAAGGCGAGCGCGTGCGTGCGCGCATAAATGAATAAGTAAACGAGATCTACGGCTGATACCGCGGTAATTGACCGTGGCTTGTTCGACTTTCCTCGACGTAGAATGTTGCATGATCGAGATAAGGGCGTGCAAAGGCGCATTCCCCGCCCTTTCTGCAAAAGACAATTACATAATCGAGCCTGCTTATCCGAGCAGCAGTGGGTCACGCGAGGGCTTTCGTAGATTCGCGCATAAATTTGAATGGAATTACTTTAGAACGATTATTCCAGTAGCTAATTATTTCAGCCGATAAGAAGCTAACATTTTGTAACTAAAATCGGTACTTCTACATGCACTCTATTTTCAATGAAATTGCAGACTTCTCCTGAGACAATTATTTCATTATTTTCTAATTATTTCGTCATTAGTTTCATGAAATTAGACTCTCATGAGATAAGATTCATGATATATTTTTAGAAATCTCATCTCTCGCGACTATTTCAATTACTTACATTTAGTTGTTACTGGGATTTTTTTCCCGTAACAGAAAAGTCTCATGTAAAATCTCATCGTGGATTTGTACCTTAAAATTCGAATGCTGATAAAAAGCTCCATAGTGAATCAAAATTCAAATTCCATTTCTCAAAATCCCATTCAAAATTCACAACTGAGGACAAGAAATAACTTGCAAATTGTGCACTTTATCTGAGAAATAAACCGAAAACAACATTCCCCAATTCAAAACAATTAAAAGAGTCCTTGTATAATAGAAAATACTGTAAGTCCCAAAAATCAAATTATATACTATAGTATTACCATTGGCACGTAGAATATTTTCCGATAATTTTTTTTTTAATTTTGGCACTTACAGTGTTTTCTGCAAGGACTCTTCAAGTCACTATTACAAATTTGGCTTTCCTCGTTTCAATTTTAGGGTCCATTTCGTGGACTATCCACGTAGGAATGAATCGATTGGTCGAAGAAGACGAAGGACACAATATTCGTGAGTTTTAGATAGCCCTGTAGACGGGAGCAGCGGATCCAGCCGCGTGAAAATGCTTTGGGAGCGCGGGAGGGGAAATTACTGGAGGGTTGCAGCGCCTAGGGGAGGCCGTGGGGCACAGAATCGGGGTTGGACCCCGAAGAAACCGTAAACAATGACATCTGAAATCATCCTGCCGCCTGCTGGCGATCGAATGTCACCCTCTCCCTTCAAGTCCACGAAGCACGCTGCAGGGGCGAGGTGTTCTATCTTGCCATTGCTTTCCTTTCTACATCTGGGGTATCACAGAAATATTCCACAAACCTGTTAACTGGGCGACATCTGTGCCACAAAGTTCCTTTTCAACCCTAGATCACTAAACTACCCTGTGAGTGACGATTTTACCAAACAATACGATTTTAAAATAAAACACAAGTGTTTTCAAAAAAATATATTTTTATTCAGGTAATAGGAACATAAATTTTACTTTTTGAGCTTAAGAAATCAGAAAACCATAAAAAAATTAAATGTGTTTTATTCGGTTTCTTGCATTTCATGCAAAAGTTGCTTGCCATTTTCATTGACATATTAGGTGAACACAAAGCGCAAGATTTTATTTTTTAATGATTTCTAGGAATCGTCGATTTGTTGTATTTTTTACGATAGTTTAGTAATCTAGGGTTAAGGGGGGGGGGGGGGGGAGGTCAACTTATTCTGTCCACGACACTTGTTATCTACGACTTAATTTAATTTAATCTTCTAATATAAATTTTACAATTAAAAATAATCTTCCGGCAGTGATCTCAGAATATAATGAAAAATGCGAGGAAAAAATTTCACAGAAATTGGGCCACTTGGTAATTTGGTTAATTAGGGATCGCGTGATATCGCGTGAGCCATCGTTCAGGTGTCAATTTATTATTCAAGTGCGACGAGTTACCTCGGTTGACGCATTACTGAAGCACTTTCGGCTGATGAGTACGGTTTCCCCTCGTTGGCAGGTTAACAGCGTCGGATCTTATAATTCAACCGCGATGCTCTCAAAGTGCCTGAGATTCATCGTTGCAGCGTGTAAGTGCAATCAGCTCGCAATCAATAAGTCGGAGGATAGACGAGGGGGGGAAGGAGTACCGCGAAAGTGGAAAGCAATCGAGGGAAGTGCGTCTGCTCCGGAGCGTTCTTAAAGCTCGTGTATTTCAGATCCGAGTGGCATCGTGAACGCGTGGGAGGAAAGTCGAGATAACAGTGCCCAGGCTTCCCGAGATTTTCCGGGGCGATAGCCCCGACGCTTGGGCCAGGCGCACGATTTCCCTGGTCGATCGAGGCGGGCTGGATTTTTCACAGAAACTGGTCGAACGCTGGTTTACGTCAAACAGGATTTAGTAGCCGACAGCTGAACGGTTTACCGTGGAAAGTATGAATTTTATTGAACTTCCTCCGGGGGGGATAAAACTTGCGTCTGATAATTTAGACTTGGGCAGTGGAGCAGCGATAATTCGAAATATGCCGGCCGAACACGATGAAACTATTGGGAACTCGGATTAAGCGAACTTCGGATTAGCGAGACTCTGTTGTGGGGTGTATGTATATCGATACTCTAGAGGGAATCTCTAATGGATTCTGTTTCTCGCAAGTTCTCGCATTCCTGATGATCTCTATATACACTTCCGTCAATAAATATTAGGACACCTGTGTGTGGAATAATTTATTGCGAAAAACGTTGCAAATTTATTGATGAATTCTAATAAATTCTATTTTATTTAGTAGGTATTTTAAATTAGAAATAGTGGAAATTATTTAGTATTTTAAATTGAAAGTAGTGAACATTATTTTGTATTTTAAATTAAAAACAGTGAAAATAATTTAGTATTTTTAATTAAAAACAGTGGAAATTATTTAGTATTTTAAATTAAAAGCAATGAAAATTATTTTGTATTTTAAATTAAAAGCAGTGAGAATTATTTTGTATTTTAAATTAAAAACAGTGAAAATAATTTAGTATTTTAAATTAAAAACCGTGGAGATTATTTAGTATTACTATTTTAAATTAAAAGCAGTGAAAATTATTTTGTACTTTCAATTGATAGCAATGAAAATTATTTAGTATATTAAATTAAAAGCAGTGAAAATTATTTAGTATTTTAAATTAAAAGCAGTGGAAATTATTTAGTATTTTAAATTAAAAGGAATGAGAATTATTTTGTATTTTAAATTAAAAGCAGTGAGAATTATTTAATATTTTTAATTAAAAACAGTGAAGATTATTTAGTATTTTAAATTAAAAACTGTGAAGTTTATTTACTATTTTAAATTAAAAGCAGTGGAAATTATTTAGTATTTTAAATTGAAACCAGTGGAAATTATTTAGCATTTTAAAATAAAAGCAGTGAAATTATTTAATATATTAAACTAAAAGCAGTGGAAAGTATTCAAGCTGTACCAAATATCACGGTTTCTGGAAATACAGCAGGTGTCCTAATTCTTATAGACTGCAGTGTATACAAGTTTCGTCCTTACTTCAAACGCCTTGAGTGTCTAAGGCAGGGCACTTCCCCTCATTTTTTCTTTATCTTTTTATCTTTACACCCCCTACACTGTTTGAGTCCCCAAAAAGTGACTAAGCTGATATATAAACTTAAGTAAAGAAGAATTACTATTGTGGGAATATTAGAATCTCCTTTAACCCTTATACAGAATATGTAAAATTACACAGATAAATAAAGTTGTGTTGAATTGACCCAATATCAAATATCTACAAGAAACGATCATACATAAATAAAACTCAGTTCATTCAATTATTACTGTTTAATATTTTAAGAACTTATTAAATTCATCCGATAAAAAAAATTAATAATATATTATTATTTTTATTATTATTATTAACGGTTATTGGTTATTTAAAAATATGAAGGAATTTCAGTCCAACGAATAAATTAGTAAAGGAGGAATGAGGATTTGTGACTCGATTTTGGGTGAAAACGATCAAATTCCCGTGCAAGGTTAACCCTTCGTGGTCACACCTTATAATCAGAAATTAGTCACACGTGGTTCACAATACGACTTTCGTGTTAAAATTCCTCAAATTTTTAAATTTTAATATCTAGGTCTAAAAATTTACAGAAATATTAGCAGAGAAAAAAAAATTGCCTGGGGTGCGATACACCCCGTGTGACCACGAAGGGTTAAATAACAATGATATGGATATTTAACAATCAGTGTACTAAAGAAACTAGTACACCTCGAAAAGTAACCTTCTACGACTTCCTCTTTATCCCTACCTCTAACTGTGACAAATTCTCTAACCAACTTCCCAACTCCGAAACCGTCTAAAGTCTCTGCGAAAGATTCCTTAAAGAGTCATAGAAATGCAGAAAAGTTCAATCGCACGAACAAAGTCGAGCGTACACGTAATCAGGAAAATCGTTAAGAATTCCAAGGTCGAGTTAGTGACGGTTCATTTCGCGCGAGAGACACACGTCGGGCGAAAGTGATCGGGCGGAAGGAAAAAATGGGAGGACGGAACGATTCCAGTGTCCATGGAGATAATTAGCAAGAACTTGTCGGGCAGCGCAATTATCAGGACGGTCGGTGCGCGTCCGCGATAAGGAATTTGATTTTATGTCTGCCTGGTGAGATTCGATCGATCGACGATGCGCCAGAATGTCGAAACGAAGTTGACGAATGGGAGTCGTTGCCCGAAGTCCGAAAACGGAGCCATAAATACCGTCACGGTCATCGTTTTTATTAGCACGGTGCTTTGTGATAAAAAAAACAGTGATTCTAAGTGAAAAAGTAAGTGTGAAATAAAATTCAAAATTTAATCAATATAAAATTCATAAAATAACAGAATTGTACCACTAAATGTGGCGCAACGGTGAATCAACTGAATCCTTATAAAAAAATAAGGCAAACACGAGGAATAATTTTTTTTCGACGGGAGCTCCGTTTTTTGAGAAAATGGATTTGATGGTGGAAACGATTCGTAGAATAGTGCACGCGTATATATTCGACGAACTTCGAAAAATAATTACAGGGCTTCCAATTTTAATAAGATGCAATGTTTCGAGCCTGGAATCTGATACCAGCAGCTATCATTCAGTTTGCATTCCAAGGTGCAGTTTGCGTCAGGTCGATCGAATCGAGCGATCGTCGTGACGCAGGCCGCGATAGGAAACACCGTGCCGACCGCGAAAGAAAGATGGTTGTGACGCAAGGAATTTGGTCGAGAGGCTGTCTCATCGCGAGACAAAGGCTATTAGCTCGGACGGTGCAACTGCCGTGAAAATTGTGGGCATGGACTCTAAACTGGGCCACGAGGCAGAATATTGAAATTAAAATCGAGCGAAAGGTCCGTTGCACCATTCGTCCATCTTGAATCTTAACACCGCTTTAAAGAGGAATTTAAGTTTCACTTTGAGCATAGCGAAACACTGAGCAGTGCAAAAATTTAAGTCCAGAAGGGGCAAGTGGTATTACCAAGAAAACTCTAAGGTCTTTCATAAAGATGGCCGTCGCAGGTTCCCCAATGATAATTGCAGCTCCGAGACAATGAAGAAGATAAGAGTGGGCATGCCGCTGACGAAACGCTGCAACTTCGAGGAATTCACAGTCGCAGCACAGAGAACGATGTACACAGATACGTTTCACCAGCCAATCGCGATTCTCGAGCTCCTGATCGGTGAAAGAAACAACACGCGGGAACACCGGCGCGTAGATAACAGCGGAGATTGATAGATTGAAAGATTATGGTTTATTCGTGTCGCGGACTCCGGTCCCTATGGTCGAAATAGCTTTACCGACACGCTATCTCCAATACGATCTCCGCCGATCTCGCCCGAGAAGCTTACGCCACTCTTCATATTTTGAGGATAGAATTTATTCTGACGAGGGTTTCTGTAAAGAGCTGCGTCAGCGATGGAACGTGTTCGATCAGGAAAAAATCGCGGTGACCACGCGATATTTGTAACAGAGACGCAGGAATGCAGCGACACGAGCATTTAATCGCGAGAAAGTAATACAGAAGCGTTCATCGCACACTTTTTTGTGTGACAAACTCTGAGCTCAGCGCGCTTAATTGCTCCTAACATTGCTATCTCTTTTTCCATCCCGTTCCGGTTCAGGGGTCGGGATTGCGCCCAACTTGGAGCGCCGAGAGCATTTCCGGTTAATTCATTTGCCTTTTTACGTTCAATTCGCACGACTATCCTCATTTGGGTGACAGAATGACTGGGAAATTAAGAGCGAGGGTAGAATGTCGAATATAGTAGATAGAAAAGGTATAGCGAGATCTTAGACTAAGAAGAGATTGAAGGGGGATTTTTCAAAACCCAATGTGGTGGCTGACTGAAGCTTCGAGTCCTAATCTCCTCATATTTCTGTCGATTCGTTGTGCAGACGCTCGAGCCAACATGTCCGCTTTAACTAGCATAACGAATTACCAGTGCGAGCACGGTGCGGCCAACTGAGGAAAACAATGTCAAAGCAATCAGTCCTGTCAAAGATGTGACATCCCCGTCCGGTAAACAGCGACGGTGGGGCGTCGAGAATGCCGAGATTGTCATAGCCATCAGACGTGCAGACGAAACAGAATTAAACGTCCGTACAACTGAAAGATGCCTCGCGGCCAGCAACGCTTCGCGCTCCAAAGCAGCGTCAGCTGACGATTGGGACCATCTCCCTAATCGAATAGCTTAAAAATTACCGTGCGGCTCAACGCGCGGAAGGAAACGATTCTTCCATCCGACTCCTGAAGCCTTGTACAGCTCGCCACGCTTCCCAAACGCGCATCGATACCGAGGGAGATTCGAGGGTGGTGGACGATCAAAAGTGTCCAAACTAGTAAGAGCATAATCAGCTCCTAAACTCAGTAGAGCATGTTTCAAGCCCCTACATAATTTAAACTTAGCAGAACTCGACTCAACAGAGACGTGAGAAGTTAACGACCCGAAGTCCACTCGATCGTTTAACGTACCACCTCGCTATACCTATTCCAGCTACCATACAAGAGCGGTCACGTGACAGTGTCGCACAGTGTTCCTTCTTAATTCCGTGACATACGCGGGGGGAGTGACGGTAATGCGGGCAGGATCAACAAGCACAAGATGAGAAGCTAATGCGACGAGTCGGCACGGAGCGTTCGCTTTTTATGGGCCTCGGTGCTCGCATGCACGATCAATGCATGAATGGCAGAGCGGCAACACACGCGCGCAGGAATAGCGGCACACGTACACGCGCACGCAGAGGCACGGCGCGGCGAGGACGTATCTGGCGGGGCAGCATCGTGGCACGGAGCGTACCGAAACGGCGTGCAGCCGACACGTCTCGAGACGCTCGTTAAAATCGTTGACACAGGGGTTTCCGGTGCACGGGGACCATCCGTGCCCCGTCGATCGTTAGCGCGACGCCGTTACTGTCAAGGGGGGAATCATCGAGATTCCCCCCGTCGAGGAGGCTCGCACGTCTCGCGAGGACGGGACGGGCGGTTTGACAGATCCGATGTCGGCGCGCGTTAATCGGCGAGGAAACGAAACGTAGGAGCGAAGGAGCGGACGAACGCCTACGAGAACTCACCGACGCCGTATTTCGTCGTTTTCGTGGTCGTCCACATCTCAGGGAGGGGGGCCTCGACCACGGCGCTACATGCCTCGCCAAACGGCCGCGAACCACTCTCACAGTATATCACGAGAAATTCGAAAACACAAACATTGGGTGTGTTGGACCGCACAAGTGCCACCCTTGCGGCACTCTTTCTCTCTCTGCGCGGCGAGAGCAACGTTGCCGATGGCCGCGACGAGCCGCGGCCGACTGTCGGCAACGCTGCTGCTTCTGCGCCGGTCACGTGCTGCGCAGGGGTGTATCTTGGTGGGGAATGGAGCTGGGTTGGATTATAGAAAATTGTTTCTTGGCAATCTTTCTTATTAAACGTTTTTATTCAGCTTCGATCCTCTGTCTGTTTGTTTGTATGTGTGGTTAAAATCTGACAACTCAAGTTCAACCCACTTCCAACTATCTAATTGTCTTGAAACTTTGCAGGCGTGCGTAGTTTGGATGACAATACAATATTTTTAAAAAAATTAACCCCGAGCGGGTGAAAAAATTACCCAATAAATATAACCCATAACCACAAATCCAAACGACTTGAAATCAGCCACTCACGGTCTTTATGAAATCGACAAAAAGACGCTGCGTTCGGGTCGCTAGTCGCATCGCGATTTGAAATTAAATAAAAAAAGATATTTCTAAAGAAGTCTGAGCTGCGAAACACTATCCATAAACACAAAAAACTAGAAAATAAAAAATATATAAAAAAAAAAATTTCTGTTGAACGATTTTATTAAAAATGCACTAAAAACTAAAAAATAATTATTTTCTTGTACTGCAATTTCGATGGTGTTTTTTTGCTTTAAATAAAATAATGGGGCAGGGTATCTCACAACAAATTCATTTCGACGCTTGATGCTGTATTAAATTGATTCATATTCTATTATGAAAAATCCTGGTCCACGATTTTGTTTAAAGTGAAAAAACACCATCAAAATTGCAGTACAAGAAAATAATTATTTTTTAGTTTTTAGTGCAGTTTTAATAAAATCGTCTAACATAAAATTTTTTTTTTATATATTTTTTATACCTATAAACGAGTTTTTGTGATAACGAGTTTTTTTTGTTTCGTTGTTTTAGAGGGACTTTGGGAAAGAAAATGTTGCGAATAGGATTCTTGGTGGGAATGAATCGAATAGATACGGGGGTGTTTAATTGTTTGCTATAGGCTGTAACGAAGTAGTCATGACGGGTTTTGCTGATGGAATTATAGAACTGAATTGGTGGGGATATGTGAAGAGGAGGTGTGTGTATGATTTATTTTGCAGCATGTGGGTAATTTTTTAAGCTTTGGCTATTTAAAACGCGCAGGTTTGCCTCTAAGGGCGGAGCATTACCCCCACCTCGCGGCACTTCGTGACGCGTGAAGACAAATTTTAAATCTTACGGTCGTACGTCAACCCAATAATATACTTCCGATATTGAGTAAAGGAATTTTGATAAATATTATCCATAAGAAATTTGTCTCCTCAAGTTGAAGATCATTCGAGTAAAGTGCCAGAAGCTACGCGGTGTGGGTTATTAATTTATTTATAATAAATACAATGGCCGACAAACACAGGTATACCTACCATAAAAGGAGCGATACTTTCATAAATTGTTTTATACTTTTATTTACAATGATGTCTCCTTATGCGATTAAGCGACGATGAAATCTATGCGCTGAAACCCTGTGACGCAAAGTGTCGCTGGGACGTAGACTAGATCGAAGCTACGGCGAGTCAAAGTACACAATGTTTTCCATGGTTCTTAACTGATGATAATTAGAAGTTGATGGGTTTTCCGAAGTACGCAGCCACATTGGCTTCCTTCAGAGCTTCGGCGCATGTCTGTTAAAATAAGAAAGAGAATCATGCGTCGCTCTTAGGCACCACTTACTCGGCGTTCCATCGAACTTCTCTCGAATACTCACGGGATGCGCGTGAGTCGTTCTCGCGACATCCTCCGCACTCGCTCCGTATTCCATAGCGAGGACAGCCTCGTTGATGAGCTCCCCAGCCACCGAGCCGATGATGTGGGTGCCTAATATTTTATCCGTACTGCTCTCGGCTAAAACCTTGACGAAGCCATCCGTATCCATATTCGTCTTCGATCTGGAATTGGCTAAATGTGGGAATTTGCCAACTTTGTAGTCGATACCCTCCTTCTTCAGGTCCTCCTCCGTCTTGCCGACCCAACCGACCTCGGGGTGTGTGTAAATTACGCTGGGCACGCAATTGTAGTCGATATGGACGGCACCTGAGAGAAAATCACCAGCACACTGGTTGCGACGCTTTCTACGATACGAATGAAAAATCGCGACATAAAATTCATCCTACCGCCAGCAATGCCTTCGACTGTAATAATACCTTCCTCCTCGGCCTTGTGAGCCAGCATTGGCCCGTGGATGCAATCGCCAATGGCAAATATCCTGCGCGAAAGTAATTTAACAATCAGTACCACGGAAACGATCGTAAGATTTTTATAACGAAGCTTACACTCACGATGGCACAACTGTTTGGAATCTATTGTTCACGGGAATCCTTCCCTTCTCGTCCCTCTCGATCCCCATGTCTTCCAGCCCGAGATTAACCGTGTACGGCCTTCTACCGACGCAGACTAAAAGCACGTCGCAGTTCAGGTCTTCCTTTTTGCTGGGATCCTTCGCATCCTCGATGGAGACAACAACCTCGCCGCCGACTTTCTTGGCAGACGTGACTTTCGTCCCCAGCTTGAAAATCATCCCTTGCTTCGCCAGAATTTTCTGTAACGTTTGACTAACTTCGCCATCGATACCTAGCCCGCCGATGCTCGGCATGAACTCAATTGCAATTACTTCCGCTCCTAACCTGTTGCAAGGGACAGACTATAAGAATTAAAGGTGTCTTGGAAGCAGTCGAGTATCGACAGAAGGACTACCTTTGCCACACCGAGCCCAATTCAGTGCCAATAACCCCAGCGCCGATAACTATAAGCCTCTTAGGCACAGCGCTCAGCGACAGAGCACCGGTAGAAGAGACGATCTGCTTCTCGTCAATATCTATGCCAGGGAACGGACTGACTTCGCTGCCAGTCGCGATCAAGATATTCTTAGTGTTAATCGTGCTTGACACCGAGCCGTCAGGATTCAGAGCAGTCACTTGATTCGGACCAGTAATTTTGCCGTGGCCCTTGACCCACTCCACCTTGTTCTTCTTAAACAGACCCGCTATGCCGCCCGTCAATGCCTTTACTACGCTGACCTTTTGTGCCATTAACTTATCCAGATTGAGTCTGACGTTGTCGACTGGAAGCAGAAAAGTAGAATGAACGGAGTGGCGATTAGATAACGGGCGAAGCTACGGAACGCAGGCATACCGGAGATACCGCGAGCATCTAAATTCCCGCTGTGCGCCAGATGATAGAAATGTGAATTGTTTAACAGCGACTTCGAAGGGATGCATCCGACGTTCAGGCAGGTGCCGCCCAGCGTCTGTTCCTTCTCTACGCAGACAGTTTTCATTCCCAATTGAGCGGCTTTGATCGACGCCACGTAGCCGCCAGGCCCGCTGCCTATTATGACGATGTCAGCCTCTAAGGTACTGGTGTACCTACGCTGCTGTGCGGCTGTCAAGCCGGGTAAGACTCGCTTGACGCATGTTGGCTGAGGAGAGGCGAGAAAGAAGAGGATACTTGTAAATCGGGGATTGACCGAATCGTACAATATGATGTGTCAGTGGTGTGAATGCGCTTGGGGGAAGGAAATGTAGATGACATAACCAACGAGGTAAGGGGAGCGAGGATTTACATGTAACGTTGAATTCGAGGGGCCATTTTAACGGTTTGAGAACCTCGGAGAGGAATTAGTGTGAACGGGGGATCGGTGGCGATAATGGTCCATTGAGGGATTCGGAATAGCGTGCGGCTAGGTCGTCTGTCCTTCAGAATGTTACGAAATAGACTCCGAAATGAATGGTGCGATACGTGACCGTGGTGCGACGAGAAGGACGTTTATCGCTGGGTGGTTCTCTCGGGAAACTTACTCTGACAGAGGTGGTCACCAGGTTCCAAAAACTAGCTTGCATCGTGACTTTTGATATACCTTAGTTTTCGATATAAAGGGGGTCAAAAAGGGAACGAGTCCACGGCAGTGTTAGAGCGAGCACTACCGGTTATTTCGATATCGTCCGGCTCGTCTGAGCTTGGTAGCTCGATGTATCACCAGCTACGTGCTTCTAGCGGCCCGCTGCTCGATGGCGCTGGCGAGCTGTTATGCAACGCGAAACTACATGGTCAGATTCGCAGCTCTTATCGCGTGTACCACGGGCGAGGTGTAGAAAGAATAGATCTAACGGCCGATGTACTCCCGCGGCCCGGTTTTCTGGGCCTTTAGAGCGCTGTTGCCGTTCCCGTGTCGCGCGCGACGTTACCGGCGGGATACAGGGACACGTCGAAACACGCGTCTCTGGTGGGAATTAGAATTTAAGAGGGTGTAGCACTCTTTTTGCCAAAAAATGAAGCATTCTTTATCAGTGGTGCACGCGGGGGGGCCTTGCCCCCCCACCCTCAAACAAAAAGAGAAATAAGAGAAAAGGAACGGTGTTGTATCAAGCGCCTGAAAGACGGAGCGAGACAGAGTATCAACGAGTCGCGCGTTGTCTGTCTCGGCCCCCCCCCTGAAAAAAAATTCTGAGTGCGCCACTGTTCTTTATGAATTTTTTTTTAAGTGAAATTGAAAAGTTAGAAACATAGGGTTTGTTGCAAAAGATAGATCAATGTTTGAAAGTATTATAAAATGGGCGTCCACGGGGGGGGGGGGGGGGCAAAAGGGGCACTCCCTGACTTTTGAGGAAAAATCGCTTATTTTTAAAAATTGATCTTTATTAAGTTTATACTAAAAAACCGACGTTAAAAAAATTAAATTGCACTAAAAAGTAAAAAATAATTTTTTCCCTTATTTGATCTACGACTCTCATATTTTTTAATTCGGCGCCAGATTTACACAGTGCAAATGATGTGGCACCGACTTAAAAAAATTTGAGAGTCGTAGATTAAATAAGGGAAAAAATTATTTTTTACTTTTTAGTGCAATTTTATTTTTTTGAAGTCGGTTTTAATTTTTTTAACATTTTTTTTATTTTTAACTTTTTAGTTTTATATATATTGACACAACACGCTGAGGAGATATTTGCGCGTACGTGCATAAAATAATAATAATTAGGTGACAATAGTGTTTATTATTAACTAGAACTGGCAAAATATTGGGTCAATGTTGATTCAGTGTAAGATGGGGCACCGGGGCATCGCCCTCTTCCGAATAAAAAAAAGATCATCAAAATCGGTCCATATGCTGAGGAGTTATGCGGGGACAAACAAAAAAAAAACAAACATGTCGAATCTATAACCTCCTCCTTTTTGAAGTCGGTTAAAAAATACAAACGGGTCGAATCTGTAACCTCCTCCTTTTTGAAGTCGATTAAAAAGGAAATACTTTCAAATTTCGTTTTCAAATTTTCAATTAAATTAGCACTATAAAATGGGTTAAAAAAGCAAGAGGGGTATATTTTTCTTTATCATCATCCCAAAGTTCCTCCCCCCCCCCCCAGGAAAAAAGTCTCCGGACCCCCTGTATGTTTATCTGAAACATAAAAACAATTGAAGACATTAAAAGTTATTATATTTTGTGGTCGTTGACCGAGCCGATTTTCAAATAAAATTTTGCATTTAAAACAAAATGGCGGACTGTCAAACCTACGGTTTCAGTGTCGAAAATCGATACCTACATTTTGATAGTCCGCCATTTTGTTTTAAATGCGTTATTTAAGAATGGGATCGCTCCACGACCACAAAATGTAATAAATGTTAATGTCTTAATTTGTTTTTATGTTTCAGATAAGCATAGAAGGGGGAATTTATGGCGCCGCAATAATTCTGCTGATTCCGCGAGAGACCAACTTTGAGCGACTATAACGAGGGGAGGGAGGGTGGTTTGTTTTTAATAAAAATTATTTTAATACTTTCAAACAGTGCTCTTTCATTTGCAACAAACCCCATCGTTCTAGCTTTTCAATTTCATATAGAAAAAGATTCATAAAGAATTCTTAAGTTTCGGGCAGAAAATGTACTATGCCCCCTTATATGAATTTGTAAGTATCATTAATTCCGTGGTTAAGATAAAACCATAGGGAAAAATAAATCTACAGATCAGTGACTGATTTTAATAGAGAAATTGACCTGAAAGATGGATTTTAAATCATCTAATTTTATCTTGTAATATTTTCTAAATCCTAAATTGCCGAATACTGTTGGACACCTTGTATATTACTCTACATTATTACTTAGTTTTCTAAGTTATTGCAACTATTGAATAGATTAATTTAACGAGCCTGCAGGCGCTCGAAATGTTGGTACTAATTTAAAAATCTGATTTTACCGATTCACGTTTACGATTGCATCAGTACACAAACTAAAGAAAAAGTATTCCATTCGTTTACGTTTCATTAAATACGATTGCAATGCGTTTCAGACAAGTGCGCAATTACTACTTAGTCCGCAATGCTACATTTTTGCGCGCGAACATTTGAAAGTCACGCTGCGTTATTGATGATGAGTCCTATCCCTTCCGTTCGAAACACTCAACAAGCATACGCTTCCAGTGACCACAGCATGTGCGGCAAACGCTCATAGGCGTTCGATCAATATGGTTAATCAATACTCCACCATTTCCACACGCACGGTATAACAAGCATTAAATCTTAAGACTATAGTAGTTAATCCGAAGCTCTATATCCCCAAACCCGTATATCTAGTTACAAAAATAGATAATCCAATATTACACGTTGAGCTACAAATCTCCTTAAACCCAAATAATGTTACACAACCTTAACTCAAAGCAAGCACGTACTAATAACACATCGAAAAAACGTTGACGTACAATTTATAGCAATTTCTAATCATGTGCCCAGTGGCGGATTTAAGAAACAAGGCCCAGGTGGCAAACGTTCTGAGGGGCCCATTTTTGCAGGAAAATGAAGAGGTAGTTAACTTAAAATGGGCTAAGTGTAGTAGTACAGAAAACAATATAGTGTTTGGTTAAAATCATATTCTTTTTTTTGAAGTTGGGGCCCTAGAGGCGTTCTGGCCAGGGGCCCATTTTTCGGGAAAATGAAGAGATAGTTTACTGAAAACGGGTTAAGTGTAGTAGTACAGAAAAAAAATATAGTGTTTGGTTAAAATCATTATTTTTATTCAAGATAGGGTCCTAGGGTGGTCTTTTGAGCAGGGGCCCATTTTTCGGAAAAATGAAGAGGTAGTTTAGTAGAAACGGATTAAGTGTAGTAGTATAGAAAAAATATAGTCTTTGGTTAAAATCATAATTTTTTTTTAAGATAGGACCCTAGTGAGGCTTCTGGCCAGGGGCCCATTTTTTTCTGTAAAATGAAGAGATAGTTTACTAAAAACGGGCCAAGTGTAGTAGTACGAAAAAAATTTAGTGTTTGGATACCTATACGTAATTATAATTTTGTTGGTTATGGGGCCCTGCGGGGACCTTCTGTGCAGGGGCCTAGGCGGCAACTGCTCATCAGCCGCCCTGTTAAATCCGCCACTGCACGTGCCCAAAGCAATCAATAAATATTTCTAATAAAAGAGTATTCCAACATAACGACATTCCCAACTTTCTCACACATTTTACAAACTGAATTAACGCGTGCTAATTGAATCACGCAGGTATACAACAAACGTACACAAACCCCTACAACAAAAAAAGGAATCGTGCCATCTCGCGGTCACACAGAAGAATGTCTGTCTACTCCTAACCTTCGAATCGATGAACGCACGAGCGGTTTAACTGTCGTCGATACGACGAAGCCCTGTCCCGCGTTCTCTCTAACCCAACGAGTCGTCCCCCACGAAACAATTTTTATCCCCCGCCAAAAAGGGTTGGCGACTGTGGGAGCGAAAGGGACGAGGCACTAGGACAGAATCTCCCCTACAGTGGGCGGGACAAGGACGAAGGGAGCAGTTACGCAAGGGGTCGTGGAAGGAGGGCAACAGATGTCCTTCCGTATGACGCATGACTCGTTCGACCCTTAGCGCGATAGTATCGTTCGCGTCTCTCTACGCTGCGGAAGTGCGGTGCGTCAGGGAAACGAGGTTAAGTCTATCGCCAGAAAATACGCTGCCTGGGAACCAGTTACATCCACCGTGTCAACGAAACCCACAATAATCCACTGCTCCGAATCGAGGCGATCTTACGAACCACATTTACCATTTCCTTTCTTTCCCATCGGGAACTTACATACGTTCCTCGTAGCCCAGCGAGTGTGCATACTGTACGTAATCTCATTTACGGCAGCCGGTCCGCGATTGGTCGAATTTGAACCGTCCGTGTGAACGGCACCCAACCTTCCGTTGTAACGTGAAGTAACGGCGGCGCAGCGGCGCGGGATGTTTGACGAAAACGCGGAACTGTGCAGTGACGTAGAATCTTGAGCCGCGATGAGGCGTTCGATCGATCCACGTTGAGACAGAAAGGGAAAGGAAATGTGCGAAGTAGCGAAGGGGCAGCGCAGAACGTTCCGGGACCAAGATCCGCCGAGGATATGCCAGAGGAGCGCGGACAGCTTGGAGGACGAGGTGGAGTTCTCCAAGTCGGCGCCGAACTCGCAGGGGATCCTGCAGCGAGCGGCTAGTTTGGAGAAATGCTTCGGCGAGACGGAGTTCGCCGTGAAGGACCGGGAGAATCGGGGGAGGGAGAGGGGGGAGTCCGCTGGGCTGGAAAGTGGCTCGTCTGATTCCGCGAGAGGTGGTAGCGCTAAAGGACCCGATGCAGCTGGACAGCTCGACCTTCACAGGAGAAGCACGGCCACGGAGAACTTTTTGAAGGAACTGGCCGATAAAGTGCCTTCGTCTGCGCGTCGCGACGAGGTACAGTGCACACTCTTCCTCCTCCCCCCCCCCCCCCCCCCGTAGAATACGTAGATCACTGCGTCGTAGAATTCTGCTCCACCATTCTGCGACAACAGTGGTTTATTACGTTTAGTTGTTTGTATGCACATTTGGCTGAAAAATATCGCTGCTGATGTTTCTCACGCCACAATGTTGGCATCTGCTTTAACCCTTAATATTATTTAGATATGTGGTACGAAATGACGTAACTACGTATGTGGGGCGACCTTGGCACCGCATATATATATATCTCTATAATTCTTTTGAATAATACTACTACCTATTTTATGTTACACTGCTATACTAAATAAAGGTTAAGAAATATTTCTAATATATTTAACATAATTACGAAATAAAGTTCGTAGGACAAAATATCCCATAAATAGGGCTGCCATCCGTCCGGGATTCCCCGGATTTGTCCTCTTTTTTACGGCGTCCGGGGACGTCCGGGGGGATTTGCTGTAGTGATCCGGGTTTTTCGACGCTGTTCTCTCAAAAAGTCATAAATATTTTATCATTATTTTTTGATTGCGGTTACAGTCTATAATTTACAGAAATTTTTGTCTTGAGATATCGTCCGTGATAGGTATAAGAAATAATTAAAAGTGTCCGGGTTCCAAGTGCAAATGTTCGTGGTTTTAATGCTCTCTGTCCTAGATTAGTGATTTTACGGATGGTAGACCTACATAAATAGCACAACCGTGGTGCTGAGAACATTTTGTGTGCCTAATTAAAGGTTAAAGATACTCGTATAATAGTATCCTTAGATACAGACTCTCGCCACGACCGTATTTATGAAAAGTTTCAGAATTGTTCGCGAGACGGATGCTAGTTATATAAAGTTGGGCCATTGGTACTTGGAGAGATATATTTTAGCCGAGTGTATGGACATTTTGCGTTGATTTTACCGTGTCTTCTGATAGCGAAGAAGTTTCTGAGGAAACTATTGCTCGTTAAATAAAATTCTTTTCTCAGAGTAGCGTTATTTACTAAACTTCCGTATTCGGGAGTTGACCTAATGATCGTGTATCAGAAAAGTTAGTACGGGATTAAGATAATGTAAGTGATACTACGCGGTAGGCTGATCGCCGAGCCACCTTGAACGGAGAAATTATGTTTCGAAACGCTTTGAAGATTCCACTCGGTCTGATCGTTATCAGCGCTGCTAACCTTCCTGAGGTCGTTTGAACACACCTATTCCCTACTGATACACAACTTCCACGAGAATAACCAGAGGCCGACTTCACCTGTTAGCATATGTGTTCGCTGTAAAAGCAGCTTTTTATAAACGCAGATCTTTTTAAATTCAAGGTTGCTTGACGACCGACGTATTCAGTGTAAAGTTCTCGCCTCTGCCCTTTTTTCCCATTGACTTCTCTCGTTGCTTCGGTACATAGAGTAAATGGCACTAATGCTGGCACTGCACTAATCATTTGCGCTGTTGATTAAAAAGCCAAATATTAAGAAGTACGAGCTTAGAAAGTACCTTTTTAGAATTTCTTTACCTTTCTTTCACTACACGCTGCAAATTCCAGTAGTTGAACTACACATTTTGCACCTTGTGGCACCACAAAAAAAGCCTTGAAGGTAACGGTGAGAGAAAAGGCTGAATTTTAAGCGTTTTTTTTTTTAAGTTTTAGAAGAAGTATGAAAAGAAACTAAAATAAAAGATAAACATTCCGCAACGAGGTAGAGTTGGTGGGTTTCTTAAGCAATTATCTGGAGTCAGATGACTGTAACTACTTAGTAGAGTTTATACAAAAATCGACTTTTGAAAAAACCTGTTTTCGAATTTCACTATTCCCCAAAAACCGGTTAAACAGGTTTTCGCACTTTCACAACAAAAAAATGTAATTAAAATAGTAAATAAATATTTTTACTTATTTTAAAAAAATTCAATTTCCTTAATATTATGGAATTACAAAAATATAACAAAATGAAATATACTCTATCTACACAAAACCAATCAAAAACAAAATTAAAATAGCTAAAATCCGTACGAATGCGTACAATTTTTGAGTTCATCTAATATTTATGGATCTACAAAACTATAACACAATAAAATAGGCTGCATAAAAAACCAAATGAAAAAAGCTAAAATAACTAAAATCCGTACAAAATATAAATCTTTTAAAATCTCGTACCAAATTATAAATCTTTATTCCATTTCGTTTTTTTATCTGAAAATATGAACTCATGAAGATTAATTTTACAGTAAACTGTTACCTACTGCAATATGCTTGTGTCTGAGGCGATTTCAAGTCAAAATGTTAACGTTTTTAGTTAAATAATTAAATCATTTCTTCATATTAAATCTAGTAAATAAAACCGGTTTTTTCAATTTAAAACCCGGTTTTCGAATTTTACAATTTTATAAATAAAAAACGGTTTTTAAAAATCGACAAACCCTACTGTTTAGATCTTAATTTAAATTTCTTTTGTCTGATCTCTTATATATTTTTATTTATTGCCACTAATGAAAAATGAATTATTAAAAAAGCAACAATTTATATTTAGTTTCTGGGTGCCAATAATTGACACACGCTGTGACAATAAATGTACTAAGTCTGCCACTAATTGTAATTTTATGCTCATTTTTGTTTTTCAGAGAATATTTTTAAATTAAAAGACTTACTAGGTACTCAAGATGTTTTGTTTTAATGAGAAATAGGGCCACCGATAATAACTTAAAATTAGGACCATATAAAAACGTCACAAAAAAATATTGATATTTCAATTGGTATTTTCGCTTAGGCTGCCATTTATCGTACAGTTTATCCTACTATTTTTTTTAAACTAATTTAGCTACAAATTGCGTAGTAGTAAAAAATAGTTCGGAGTACTTTAAAGATTTATTTTTCACTTGGGGGTGGAATTCAGGCTACTTCCTCTACCTTTCTTCAGCGCACAGGCATTATCTAACGGTAAATAACGATAACAGTTAAAGTCAATCCTGCTATTGTGTCCTATCTAAATCCCAACGTAAACAGCATTTTGGGGATATTTTTGCCCTATAAATTTGCATACATATATTACTATTATTACTATTATTATTATTAGTAATATTTGTTATTATTTATTTACGAGAAAAGACCCTTCAGATTACAATAGACAGTTAATAAATTTATCAAAGAAATAGTGTAAAAGAAAAACCAGTACAAAAATAATAAAACAAATATCAACAATATTCTTTCCCTCGAAAGGAAAAATTCTTTTAATTTGCGACTTGGAATGGAACGAAATGGAACACCGCGTACACGTTTTCCGTAACCTATATCTGTAGTCAAACTCAAAGTCCGATTCCGTGACGGTGCAATTTAGAATTCAAATATCTTACGTCGCAGCTACGTCAGTCGGGAAACAAAGTGCGCCGGTGTGTTTGCGTTCGAAAGCACGGCAAAGAGTCTCGTTCCGCGAGACGGTCCCGAGCCATCTGCGCGATTGCAGCCCAGCAATATTTTAAACTAATTACAAGATTTCTCGAGGCGCGCGGAGACGCGTCCCATCGATCAGCGAAAGAGAGAGTTATTTGCTAGCGCGCGTACTATTCGACGACGATTTATTGTCGCGTTAACTGTCTTCCGCCGGCAGATTAAAATTCGCTCGCGGTGGATCGGCCTTGGGATGGTCGGTTTTACTCTCGGCGCCAAAGAAGCTTCGCGGGGAATTAAACAGTGCGCTCTATTGCGTTGCACATTCAGGTGTCGCGGAATATAAACATTGATTGATTGATAATCGCGTTGATGACTAAAGCTTTTGCTTTATAGTCTTCTCGATTATATTCGGGACATGAATTATAGCCACTCGTGGCAAATGGAAGAAAACATGTCCCCCGCCACGTTCCTCTGCTATCCCCACTTCTCTATATTTACGCGAAAGCTCCGCCCACTGCGTTTAAATAACAGAAAGAACACGTAGAAGTGCACAAGCTTCCACTGTGGAGAACTCAGTGCTCGTTATACTTTTTACAAATAAGATTTAGAAGGGAAGATCCCCAACCTAAAAATTAAAAAAAAATTATTCAAATATTATGCAATTTTTTTGCTGACCTTAGAGTGCTAAAAGGTGAAATTGACTCCTAAAAATTTACTGATTTCGTGTTGTAACTTGCAAACTGTAAGGGATAGAAAAAAAGTTTTCCGACAAAAGTTACTTCTCTTAATTAAGACTATCATTTGGTAACTTACAGCTCTTACAGTTTTTACAGTTCGCGAGTTAGAAACCAAAATCGGAAAATTTTCAGGGGCCCTTTTTCAACCCCTTGGATTGAATTTGGGCACCAAAAAAATTGCGTAATGCATATCTATAAATCGTCTACAAATCCCCAAAGTTTCATATTTTTTTTAACTTCTGGGTTGGGGGATCTTCCCTTATTAATTCATTTGCAAAACGCATAATACTGTTAGCAATATTTAATTCAATATTAATGTATTATTATGATCTCCCATAACGTCATTCGTGTACCATATTTGGCACATAGTATATCTGCATCCCGAGACCACGTGCGTCATACCTGGCGCACAATGAAACGTGTGCATCAAATATTATATAATCCGCTTCGTAACGCGCTACCGCTTGACAAAAGATTGCATATACTTATTGTTAGTTCTGCTAATAACCCTGCTTCGCAAGACTACCGAGTACCAGAAATGGCACTCGCCGCAGTGGGCACGTTAAGAGTGGGGGAAGCCGCTTCTCGCAGCCGACCGATCCCGTCCCAATTGCGCCAACACTTGCCCGAGCCCACAGGAAATTTTCGTTCGCGAATGCCCCCTCGAAACTCGACAACAAGCGAGCGGCGTGAACGATAGACGTTTCCGTTCAGGGATTTCTCGGAAGGGAGGCGTTTACAGTGAAATCTGGCGTGATTGTGCGACCGCAGGGTCTAAGATGAATTAGGTTCGGGCCTGGAAGATGCGGGCCTCTCGGGCCCGTTGCAGGTTCTTTTCCATCGAATGCCTTCCTTTGTGCGGAATTCGATTTAAGCCGTGTCCACAACGGGACACCAATCTCCTCGTCGACAATCGCCTTCCTATCCCTTCCTTCTTCCTCTATTCTAATACAACCGAATGGAACTTCCTATCCACTGAATTCTGTATTCCTGTCGCCTCATCGATTAAGTGAAACATATTTCGCCCGGGGACTTCCTCCGCGTGTTTATGCCGCAGTCGAGGGCAGTGAACAGAACTGCGTAACACTGCAAATAGCGCGTACAGTGGGAGCATGACGGAAGTACGCGAAGATCTGCAGGGAAATTGGCCCCCGGTATACACTTGAAACACACGGACGGGGCCATTGACCGGCTGTGTTAAAGTATTGACGAGGAACCTGCTATTTCGGGGCCGCGTAATTATGGACCCCGTGAACACAGCCGCGAACTGCGACTACGATAAATATTTAATCGTCATTTCGCCAAGTACGCTGCCTGGGCACTGGCGGCGCAGTTGCCGAGGTGTTTGGGAAACGATTTTCTGGGGAACTGAGGGGGCTAGAGAAATTCATAAATTTCTATCGATATATGTGCCATTTAGAATAAAAATGGACTAACCCAAATTTTTGCGAAATTGAGTTAGTAGCAATAGTTCTACTAATTCCAATAGGCTCTACTAATCATGTAAAATAGGAAATTATTTATTTTCAATGGGGGTTTGTCCGGTTTTGCTCTCAGTATAATAAATAAATGCATTACTCTTCGTGAACGAAATATATAAGTAGTTTACAAAATTTTACAATTCCCTAGGGTTAACTACTGCACTGTTTTATTATACTATATATATTACCAAATATTACTGTTCTACTATGCTACTACACTACACACAGCCTTTATTAGCTACAACAAAAATTAAACATAGAACAAGTAAAGAATTCCTACACTAAAACACAACTTGAACCCTTCGTGGATAAAAGTTAAAAAAATTGTCATACGTGGCGTGCGGAATTCTTCCAGTCCCATTTCTCCGCAATACTCATTGAACGCCGATAGGCGGTCCACGCACAGGTTGTGTGCGGACTGTGTTCATCGTCCATAAAGTTTCAAACAATGCACAGATATGGATCTCCTATTCAAGAGATAAGTATCTTCAGTCTTCCACAAACTCCCCACACCTCTGATAGAAAATCAATTCTGATTCGTGCATGGTAATTTCCGATTTTCTTTCGCTTCGCCGATTTGTGAAACTCGACCAGGTCGGACGAAGTGAAAATTGAAAATTGAAGATGCTAAAATCCCCCGTCTTCCCTCGCGGAGATCGCCTAGTAGCGGCGCGCAGCGTTCGGTGTGAAAGCAGCCTATTAAGGTCGGGCCTAGCGTGGTGTGCTGCGGTGCAGCTTGCCTGGCAGCTTCAGTTCGATGTTTACGCTCGTGCTCGGAGCATTTTTCCTCCGCGTGCGCGCTTCGCAGCTCCGTGATTCTCCCGAGTGTATATACTCGTGCCTGAGACCGGGATCCTCCAGAATCCTTCGACGATTTAGTGAGTGATTCCTCCAAGAGCAGCCCGCATTTTTTCTTCATGCAATTCGCTGGTCGGCATCGAAGCATCGAGGAAGAAAGTCTTCGACTTCGGGCAGGGGTACGTATCGCTGTGCGGTTCTGCGTGGCGTGCGCTCCACGAGCATCTGTTTTCGAAGGTGGTCGCGTTCAGGTCACTTTCAAGGGCTTCGAAACATTTATTTACGTAGCTGCAATCACAGTGTGGTGTTTTCGTAAAACTGAAGCTTCATTTGAATGTCTACAATTCGCATGTATCTCAAAACATGCCATAGGGTAAACCCGGTAAACGCACCAATAAATAAACACTTAAGGGTGATGAACATTATTATAAAATTATGCTTGCGGCGCGATTGGTTCTAATCAATTAGTTGCTTATTTTAATAACTTATTTTACTCGTGTTAGTAAAAAATGTCCATTCACTGGTTCGTGTTCATTTACTGGTACATCCACCCTTTCACTCCATATTAGATCTGTTTCCGGTTATGTACAAAGAGATTCCTCATCCCTGGCACTAGCCTCCAAAAGCACTAGTAGCAAACAACAGTCGAAAATGGTAAAAAAAAAAGAAAACAAAAGGAAACAGTCAACAATCGACAACTCATTATCCCAATTTTCGGTGCATTACTTCACCTTATCACACCGACTATAGTATTCACCATCAATTGAAACATAAATGTCCAAGAAAAGGCATACCTATACAATTTTCTTAAAAATCACGTAAGAAATAAATAAGACAGAGAAAACAATTCGAATACCCGAAATTAATATACAAATTTGGAAACCTTATAACGAGGTCCAATTTATTGCGATACATTTCTTTGACGATAAAGTTTGTCGCTTTGAATATACATGTTTACTAACTCTTAAATTTGAAATAAAACACCATCTTCTTCTAAATAATAATTTAAAACAATGCCATGTATGTATCAGATGACACACTGTTTAATTTACATGAATTTCGTTAAACTTTCCGCGTGACTGATCGGTTGAAAAATGGTAGCAGCAGTATACCCAACTAGAACTTCATCTCCCAGTAGTACTATAGAAACTGATCACGGAATCATGATACCCCACATATGGGATGTGGATTACAGAGCATTAAAGTTACGCGAAATCCCTCGACATTAGCTTCCTAATCCCTTCCACCACCGAATCGAAGGATACCCTCGTCCCTTTCGCGAAGGCCCCACTTATAAATAGATATCGACGCCCACCAGGGAGCCACGTGCCAAAGGCTACGGTACCAGGTGCCACCTGACGACACATCCTCCGTCAACGTTGCCCGAGGCGACCAATCGACCCTGAAAATTTTCGTGTCGCCTCGGTCCAGCGACGTGACACCGCCGCAGCCGGTCGGTCGGCGCGTGAATCGCCGCTAAAGACGATCGAAACGTCGGCGCGGTTGCGTAACGCGTCGGATCGCGCGCGTACCCGTAGGTCACACCCACGCGGCCCCCCGCGATCGCGGAAAAAAGGCGAAATTCTTTCTCCGTTTCGTAACGGTTTTCGTCGGAAAAATCGGTCGCGGCGGGATTGCGAAACGGCCGGCCTCCGGTTCCTCATTCAATCGGTGAATGAACTTTCTCCTTTGTCGTGTATCGTTCTCCTGCCGGCTATGCTAATTACACCCGCTGGAATTCAATCGGAATCGCGGTTTTCACTTTCCTCGATCGAATTTCGTTCGGGCCCACGGTCCCACGGAGTTCCTTCCGCGACTTTCTTCCGGTTCTCAAAGTGCTTGGATTGTTACTGATAGGATGGGGGATACACAGGGTGGATTTTGAGTTGGGGAAATATTCAAGCGGGATGATTTTACCTTTTTTTAAACAGTCTTCAAAAAGGAGGAGGTTATAGATTCGAACTGTTTGTATTTTTTTTTTATGTTTGTGCCCGTATAACTTCTCAGCATATGGACCGATTTTGATGATCCTTTTTTTATTCGGCAGAGGGCGATGCCCCGGTGTCGCATTTTACACTGAATCAACATTGGCCCAATATTTTGCCAGTTCTGGTTAATAATAAAGACTATTGTCACCTAATTATTATCATTTTATGTACCTACGCGCATATCTTCTCAGCATGTTGTGTCAATATATATAAAACTAAAAAGTTAAAAATAAACAAATTAAAAAAAGTAAATAAAACCGACTTCCAAAAAAATAAAATTGCATTAAAAGTGAAAAATAATTTTTTCCTTTATTAAATCTACGACTCTCATATTTTTTAAGTCGGTGCCTCATCATTTGCACTGTGTAAATCTGGCGCCGACATAAAAAATATGAGAGTCGTAGATTAAATAAGGGAAAAAATGATTTTTTACGGTTTAGTGTAATTTTATTTTTTTTTAAATCGGTTTTAATGCTTTTAATATTTTTTTATATATATTTCAAGTCTTTATTGAATTATTCAAACTTTCATGGCTGTATCTTTTTAGCCTACTTAGTAACATTTACGTGCATGTCTGACATTTTCAAGATTTATTGCTCAACCATTACTCCCACTCTTTTGCCTAACTAGTAGTAATATTACCAGTCTTGTATTTTCAATTTCTTATCTGTTTTTTACTGAATAAATTTTTGCAAACTTAAATAAATTTGAATTGTACGTTAAGAATGTAGAAACAGTACATTCTTAAAATGCTGATAAAAATGAAATAAATATTTCATAGAATTTACTACAGAACACATTGCGAGCTTACACGTAAATGTTGCATATCGTTAGTAATAAGCGCACACCGGAAAACATTAGTATTCTATAGTTAAAAGTTAAATACGAACTTTACAAGATAGCACCTATACAAAAATCGCGAAGTCACGCATACATGACTGCAGAAGATATGGTATTAATTAAACAGTTGTTAGTGAATTTCACAAGTGATCGTACATACCAAGTAAACGGGGAATTGATGTTGTAAACACGTACTTATGCATTTCTTATTCCCTTTCACAAACGTCCAATCTAAATTGAATAATAAAAATTGAAAAACCTGTCGTCATTTTTTCGCCCTGAATCTCGGAGTGCAACGCGCGTACGTCGATTAGAGCGTACGTTGAGGAAGGATTTAGCAACGTGGCAGGGTCAGCACGGTTAAATCGAAACACGTTTTCCTTGCTAAACCGATCGACTTGGCGCATTTTCAAACGTCGAACGCTTTGTGCAGCTCGTTGGGGAACGGCCGGCTCGAAAGAACCTTACGCGATAGCCTCACCTAGCAGAGTCTAGTTTCGAACGCGGCGCGACCAGTTTGTCGGTTAATTAATGCCGCGAAACTGGTAGTCACGCGCTTTCGAGCCGTACCGGACGTTTATCTCGTTCGTTGCACCCGTGATCTATCTAATACCGTTGAGTGATTGCCTTATGAATTTTTAATCGTGCACTGAGGTCGTCGTTGCTCGAAGAAAACACGGCTAGGAACCATGTTTTCCCCGGCCAATCTCGATCCAACTAACTTTGATCTTGAATCATTCGAAAATCGATGTTCTGGGCAGATCAAATTCAAGATGGGGTGTTGTTTTAATTGTGGAGGTGTAATTTGATAGGTGTAGCGAGGAATGGTGGTATTTGTGGGAGGAGTTAAGTGGGAGAGAAGGGTGGGAAGGGAACTGTCATTTAAGGAGACCCTTCGGTTAAAATTTTTTAGAAAATTGATTTTTTTTTTATACTATATATTTTTGTAGTATAAGAATCCAAGAAATTCTCTGATGAAAGTTTCACAGTAAAATTCGTACCGGTATAGATTCTACAGTCACATAACCAATACAAATTCCAAACGCAGGTATGAGCCGAGAAAACTTTGAACACATTTTCTCGAAACACGAAATTTTGAAACGGTAACCACGATTTCAGAAGATCTAACGAACACATTTAAAAAAACCTAGAGGTATTTGGGTGGTAATTGGACTCGCTTATCGCAGCACCCTATAACATGATTTTTTGAAAGACGGGTTTTTTTTTATTTGCATATTTGTGCAGAGAATTACTCGGTTTTCTGCACTGCTTCGTTCAAATGTGCACCAAGATCGCAAATTTTGGGGCTTTTTGCCCGAACAAGGGATGCAGCGATAGCCGTTGAAATAAATTTTAAGAAATTGTTTGAATTTTTTATTTTGGACGGTCCAGTGAGTAAATTTCGTGGTTACCGTTTTGGCATATTGTTTTGGCAGCGCGTGCACCAAGCGCCACCTGGAACATGCATCAAGATCGGAAACATGAAATAAAAAATTTTTTTTTGCACCCTAATGAGTGTATTAATAAATGCCGAAAATATTTTTTAGGATATTTTATAATATATTCTTGTAAAAAATTCATAAAGATCATCTGTTTTTTCGAGCGTTATGGAGGGTCCCCTTAATCACATTACCCCGATACTAGTTCACCGAGTAAACCCCGATACTAGTTCACCTAGCAAACCCCGATACTAGTTCACCTATCAAACCCCGAAACTGGTTCATCTAGCAAACCCCGATACTAGTTCACCTAGTAAACCCCGAAACTAGTTCACTTAGCAAACTCCGATACTAGTTCACCTATCAAACCCCGAAACTGGTTCATCTAGCAAACCCCGATACTAGTTCACCTAGTAAACCCCGAAACTAGTTCACTTAGCAAACTCCGATACTAGTTGACCTAGCAAACCCCGATACTAGTTCACATATGAAACCCCGAAACTAGTTCATCTAACAAACTCCGATACTAGTTCCTCTAGCAAACCCCGAAACTAGTTCACCTAGCAAACCCCGATACTAGTTCACCTATCAAACCCCGAAACTGGTTCATCTAGCAAACCCCGATACTAGTTCACCTATCAAACCCCGAATCTAGTTCACCTAGCAAACCCCGAAAGTAGTTCATCTAGGAACCCCCGATACTAGTTCACACAGCAAACTGAGCAAACTGCGAAACTAGTCATCGGTGTTTTCAGAAGAATGGACTGTGGAGTTGAATTCTTATTTTATCTTCTACGTAAAGTGAGGATGACTATAAAGTCCGAAAACAAATCTTTTTTCCAAAAGAATTGTTATTCTAATCGTAGATGGCTGACAATGAGTGCTGGCAATTGTATCCTAAATGTACAGACGAGCTCGGGTGCAAGTGATTTCCAGCTGTGACTGTCGTTCACAATGAAGTACGAAGACAAGAATGCTTACTTCCACCCTTTCACGGTAGTAGGAAGTAATTATTGTCAAATTAATCTCGCCAACGGTCTACCGCGGCGCGCATTCAAGCGCGAGCCAGGCAAAAGTGCCACTCGCCATTGTTCCACCGTAGACACGGTAGCCGCCGACCAGCTTCTGAACTTACCTTCTGCCCTTTTCAAAGCTTTACGTCTTCCCACGAATTCTTCCCTCTTGTGGTCTTTAGAACGCCTTGAATGCCGCAGTGGAATTCGGAATTCTCAGTAGGATTTTAAAAATTGATCAAAAGGTACTTTTTGCAATATTCCATTACATGGAAGTTGAAGTTGTGATATATTTTACAAATTTCAGCTTTCTTTTACTCTAATTTAAATATTTAAATATTGAGTCCAAATATGTGCTTCCTTTCATTCCATCTTTAATTAAATTATTCTACCTATTGTGACCCACGCGGTTTGAAAAGTATTAATATTTAGGCCACAGTAATCCTCGCGCGGGGAACGCCCGAGCGGCGTCCTATGAGCACTGCGAGTAAATGGAACTAGAGGATTTCCGCACGTGACGTACGTTTACGTTTTAACTTCCGTGCTCAAAGAGCTAAGTGCATCACCACTCTGTTTTTCCTTAAGTAGGTACATTTGTCCTACCTCAACTCGAGATTCTTCCAAGCACATCTAAATTTGTTATTGCTCTCTTTTGTCCCATGCTCAAAATTGTAATCTCCAGTACCATTTTTGAAAGCCTTACCATTTTTGAAATTAGAAATGGTAGGTATTATTCGATTCGTATCGCGAAGAGGCTTTCTGCTACGTTGCCTTTTTTGCGTGCACACCGGAGAGCCGATTTACAAACCGTCGACAGCGAGGTTATTAGCATCGACTGTTATCGAACGAAGGATGCGTAATACGTAACGATAAATCAGTCGCGTGAATCGCGTTTTATCATTGTTACGTTTTATTACGCGCGGTATTATTGTACGAGCCAACCGCGGATCGCTGGATTTTGCATTTCGCAACGTTGCTTCACTTTCTGATTACGTAGCGTGATACCGCGAGTTTTACGAGCCTCCAATAATTGGGCTAATTTACGATAGTCTAGCGGTCGCCTTTCCTTCTTTTCTTTCTTTCAATTTCCCCCCGTTAGTATAGTGATTTTAAGGCTGGCCTGTAATCGCCAGTAAAGATTACGATTATCGGGCTTCTCTCGCTTCCTTTTTCCTGGTGCACGATCCGTTTCGTCGTTCATTCCGTTACGAGAAGCAATATGGGCCTCGCCAGCGAGAGGTAAAAGCGACAGTTGCTCGTTTTCATAGAGAATTTATACTCCCGCGAAATTCCAGTGCGGATTTCAATATCGTGCTTGTTTCCCACAAGAATTCCGTGGAAGGGAACCTAGTGCTTACATTCTACAACAGTTTCCTTGATTCTAAGTATAGTGCACCAGGTGATTCGGTTTCTATCACTGCGCAGGTATGTTAATAGATTATTAAACAGGAGCATGTAGTGATTAGGCAGCGCCAGCTGCATGATTATTAAAAAAACGGGGCTAGTACCGATGGTTTCAAGTCACTGCGCATATTACGAAAGCAGGTTAAAGTTCAAGGAGTCCTATATACATAGGCATAGAGAGCAGCGGTGGGGTCTTCAATGCGCATGCCCAAGCCTCAGCGCCCCCACTGACATCTGTGGGGGCAGGGACGATCTAGATTCGGGGTCTGACGGGCGATCTAGTACACAGTTCGACAAAACTTGACTTTTTTCCCGACTTGTAACATTCACAAGGGAACACCGCGAACCCAACCTCACCGATTGGAACGCACCTTTGTGGGGGTTTTAGAGTGACTCAAAACAAGAACAACGGTGTGTTTTATTCGGGCCGTATCGCCATTTAAGGGGGTGAAACCTAACCTCAAAGTCAAATTGGCACTTCCACTTTTTCGCGTATAACTCCCAAAGTACAATAGACAGAAAAAAATGTTTCAGACAAAAGGTTAATGGTGCAATAAGCGCTGCAAACTTGCGTGAACAAAATTTTGAAAAAAGTTTTCTTTCGTTCAGGTATATTTTTTTTAAACTCTTTTCAAAATTTTGTTAACGCAGCTTTGTTCCATTGTCAGTAGCCGTTTCTTATAGGTTTTCGTGCCCTGAAAACGAATCCGCAAATTGTTTGTGGCCATCACCCTCAGTTTTCGAGAAATTCGATTTTGAAAAAAATATAAAATTTTTCAACTTTGAACATTTTTTATGTCGAAACGGGAATAGTTATTCGTTCGCTCGTTGCGTCAAATTATGCTATGAACCCTCTCGAATACAACGATATAACTTATTATTGCATTATAAATATTTAAATATGTTTAAACAACGATCAAAGGGAAAAGGACACCATAAATGCACCCATTTTTGAAGATATTTTTCAATTTATTTTCAAAACTACGGGTCTAGGAGAAAATCTGACCATTCCACGCGATGCCGTAGACATTTTTCTTTCGGAAAGTATCAACAGAAGTGGTAAGTCACGTTTTGTTTTCAATACAGAAGAGAAATAGTTTGGCAAAACGCGCGGTGCCGACAGTGGTGGTCACGCGGCCATTGTGTTACGCCGAGCGGCAGTGGATCGCGCGCCGCCGCACAGTGGTCTGGAATTAAGAATTTGGTGACATTTGTCTATAGCTTTTGACCTATATAAGATATCGAAACGAAATTTGCGCCAAAATATAGGAAAAAATCGTCCCTTTCTAATGATGTATAACTTAATAATTTTTACATTTATTTATTTATTCTTTTTTCAATTTTTTTAAGTTAATTGTTATAAAAAAAAATTAATAGTTGTTTAATTGGTACTTTATTTAATACTCTTTTCAGTGGTTTAAGTCGCATGTTGATAAAACTTTTCGTTTCCAAGTTATAAGGAAAGTCGAATACTAGAGGAAAGTAGTGAAAATCGCTTGTTTTTAAATTAAAGAGCAGTCTTGTGCGATAAAATGGCATCTTTTATTAATAATTAATGTAAATAATCCATTAAAAAAATAATGCTGAATGCGGCATGGTAAATTTTCGAGATTCTTTTCTTTAAGAGAGGATATCTTTAAAGTCCCAAAGAGTCCCACATTCTACCAAATTGAAATATTTTCAGCAAATCTTCCCCTATGTTATCACGTAACAATCATTTCCAACTTCGTCCAACTTTTCAAATTATTACAGTTTAAAGCCGTCAGTGTTACGTCGCGTCGCGTCGCGTTTTACGTATCACGTCCGCATCGTCCCAAATTCGTAAGGAGGTATGGCGTTTCTCCGAAGAAATTGTTTACACCATAGATACTTGATGTGTTTATAGTATGGTGTAGATAAGCCTTCGAATAAGATTTCGACTTTCTGTCTGCATTCAGTTGCACAGAACCATTCGAGCCTGCATCAGCATAGTAAGACGTTCCAAGCATTTCATACGCATTTAAAAGTTACTGTTCAGTTTTTGTTTTGTTTTGTTCGTGTTAAGTTTTGTTTTGTTAATTTTTTGTTAATTAAGTGTAAGTTATATTTGTGTTTTACGTGTACATCATATTTCATTGTACTTCTATTTGGTAAGTACAAAGTCAATTAAAGATTACAAATTACACATTACACATCACATGAGTTATTTTGTACATTCAACATTTTCTTCTTTGCTATCCAGATATTATTTATTTAGTGAAAATGGAAACTTTTAGAAAAAATAAAGATTTATATCGTGCTTTAAAATGTTCCACAAGAGATATGGGTGATTACTTATTTTTGCGTGCAAAACAATTCAAATTGCGTGCAAAACAATTTCTTCGGAGAAACGCCATACCTCCTTACGAATTTGGGACGATGCGGACGTGATACGTAAAACGCGACGCGACGCGACGTAACACTGACGGCTTTAAACTGTAATAATTTGAAAAGTTGGACGAAGTTGGAAATGATTGTTACGTGATTACACAGGGGAAGATTTGCTGAAAATATTTCAATTTGGTAGAATGTGGGACTCTTTGGGACTTTAAAGATATCCTCTCTTAAAGAAAAGAATCTCGAAAATTTACCATGCCGCATTCAGCATTATTTTTTTAATGGATTATTTACATTAATTATTAATAAAAGATGCCATTTTATCGCACAAGACTGCTCTTTAATTTAAAAACAAGCGATTTTCACTACTTTCCTCTACTATTCGACTTTCCTTATAACTTGGAAACGAAAAGTTTTATCAACATGCGACTTAAACCACTGAAAAGAGTATTAAATAAAGTACCAATTAAACAACTATTAATTTTTTTTATAACAATTAACATAAAAAAATTGAAAAAAGAATAAATAAATAAATGTAAAAATTATTAAGTTATACATCATTAGAAAGGGACGATTTTTTCCTATATTTTGGCGCAAATTTCGTTTCGATATCTTATATAGGTCAAAAGCTATAGACAAATGTCACCAAATTCTTAATTCCAGACCACTGTGCGCCGTTGACTACCACTGTCGGCACTGCGCATTTTGCCAAACTATTTCGCTTCTGTATTGAAAACAAAACGTGACTTACCACTTCTGTTGATGCTTTCCGAAGGAAAAATGTCTGCTGCATCGCGTGGAATGGTCAGCTTTTCTCCTAAACCCTTAGTTTTGGAAATAAATTGAAAGATATCTTCAGAAATGGGTGCATTTCGTATGTCCTTTTCCCTTTGATCGTTGTTTAAACATATTTGAATATTCATAATGCAATAATAACTTATATTGTTGTATTCGAGAGTTATAGAATAATTTGACACGACGAGCAACCGAATAAATATTACCGTTTCGACACAAAAGATGTTCAAAGTTGAAAATTTTCATTTTTTTTTCAAAATCGATTTTCTCAGAAACTGAGGGTGATAACGACAAACGGTTTACGGATTCGTTTTCAGGGCACAAAAACCTATAAGAAACGGTTATTGAATTTTAAAAGTCCAAATGGCTGTCGAACTGTAGTATCGAAGCATCTAATGGTTAGTAACGACTAATGGCGATCTACGAACTCTTTATTCTTACCTTCTCCTCTTAATTTCTATAAACTGTAATAATGAACTATATAATAAATTCATAATCAACTAAAATATCAAAATAATAATAATGATAATAATTCTTTATTGCACCAGTATACATTATGAATAATAATAAGAAGATAAAAAATATATAAATACATATAAGAAAAGAAGAATGAAAAAAATAGTAGAGTTAGAAATTATATAATATATGTAAAAGTAGAAGTAGAGTGCAAAAGGCGAGGTCCAGCTGTCACCCGTTGTTAACCTAACCGCTTAAAACTAACAGTGTAATAATAATAATAATTATAAAGAGCCCCGGAAAAAGGAAAAAAAAAGGAAAGAGGAAATTAAGAAAAACATGAGATCGAAAATTTTTTATTTGTTAAAAATTAATTTAATTTTATAAACCAACTTGAATTTCACAATTTGGTAATAAAAAAGTCATATTTAAATATATTAATGTTTATTTGTTTATTTCTTTTATTTTTATTTTTATTTTCTTTATTATTGGTTTTATTATCCTTTTTCCGTAAAAAGGTATTATGCTTTTTTTTACCGTTGCGAAATTGTTTGAGGCCCCAAAATATTTCCTGCGTCCCGGGCCCTTTTGTAGAGAAGGCCGGCCCTGGTGAACGGTCTCGATTACACGTTACTACTAGAACTAACAATAAGTAGTTTCGGGGTCCATCAGCGGGGACTTCCAATCTAGTCACATCCTGCATTCGCGATCGAAATCCACGATGGCCCTCGCGTGATCGTAAAAACACCACTCCACCGTCGTTATTATTCCACATTTCGAGACGTAACAACGTTCCATCTGTAGAAAGCACGTCACGCGACGAGAGACCGTAAAACTCATTTTTCCTCTCGACGTCGCATGTGGGTATAATGAGTCCTCGTGAACCCCAGCCTTCGCTGGCTTTTCCACGACTTTCGGATTCGGAGACGTTTGCTCTTTGATTACGAGACGATAGACATGTAAACTGGAGTTATCAGTCCCTGATAACTCCAGTTATCCCCGTTATCCCTAATAACTCCAATTATTAACGATAATAATTTAATAAATTTCACTTACACCAAAGTCGTAGTAGTAGTGCCGTGTCATAAATAACATTCACTGTGAATGAAATTACTTAATTCCCCGTTTCCATTAATAAATACATTGAAGGAGATTGTGGTTGAATAATAATCTAGTTAATAGGTCAGACATTCATTAAGCAACCTTCGACTTCAGTCCTAATTCCATGCACGCACAATGACATGGCTATCTTTTATCAGGATGGGTCTGGAATCGGCCTCGTCGACGATTTTTCAAACGTCGACTACTCCGCTTTATCTGCTGCCACTTAGCAAGAACAACTATTCCTTTCACCAGACTTACAGCTCATCAGCTATCTTCCATTCCCCTGATTTCCATAAATCTGATGAGTTTATGAACACCCTGTGTAACATAAGCGTGCGCTCACGCAGCTCGATTTTCTGTGACGAATATTTATCGAATTGAGTCGAATTACCCAATTGACAACTTAAATTTCTGTGCAAACAAATTGCCCACTTTCATCCCCTCTTATTTAGTCTAATACACCTATTAAACCGTATGTGACGACGATGAGTCATACAAGTAGGATATGTCCACGCGGGGCGAGCAGTAGCGAGGCTTCCACTGCGCATGCTCAGAAGGGGAAGTGGGCGGAGCCTCCCCTCCACACAACAGCGCAACTCCTCTGCGAAATTGATCTCGCAACTCTGTTAACCAGGCGTACACCTGACTAAAAATCGTTTCCATGTTCATAATTAATTTTCTCGAAGAAGAAAGCTTTCCGTAAGAGTCTTTGTTCCACATTTTTTTACTTATCTCTTCAACAATGACGAACCATTCAGCTGTATTATGAAACAGCCTCTATAAGGGGCGTACGTAAAATCAGGAAATGTCGATGATACGCGTACTATCGCGATTCCTCGTAATCGTACGGTTGTATAGGAAGTAATCCTGATAAAATCCCGCGTAACGAGCCACCGCGACCGAGCCGGCGAAGTGAGAGGGTCTATTGTTTTGTGTCCCGGTCGAGGAAGAAGCTGATGTGTCCCAGAGCTGGCTCGTTGCACTACGTACTTTCTAAAAGCCGGGCACATTGTAGTATTTTGTTGAATAGGAGAAAGACGTCATGGTGCATTTAAGACGCAAAAAGCGTTTAATACGGGGCCAGCTCGCGTGGAAAATGTCACGCGATTTCGCAAGGGTGCCATGGTGAACTTATTCAGCGACTAAATACTTAGACAAGATTTCCCTTTCGAACGGAAATCGGTCGAGGCTCGAGTGGAATGTGGTCGATGTTTTGATACCGATTCGTTACTATTTTAAATGAATTAGTTAAATTAACTGGGAAGTTTCAAGCTGGGCGTGGAAATGGAATTTCCGAGCTGTTTGGAGAAGGGACTTATAGGGGATGGGAGGGGGGGGGGGGGGGGTTATGAGACAATAAAACGAGTCGCAACGTAAAATAGTCTAGTGACATAATATTTATTGTTATTAAAATGCAAGGGGTTGAGTATGTATCACTATTGAAGACAGTAATGTGGGCATTGTGGTGCGATTGGCACGTAGGTGGCGCTGCGTTGCTTTCGGAACTTGTAGATTTTGGAAAAGAGTAATATCGGGGAATAGGCGTTGGCACAGTGGTTCCAAATCCTTCAAAAGGTATTTCAATTTAGTCAGAAATCGATGCTCAGGGTTTTTGGGGTCGCTGATTACGAATCTGAAATTCAAAGTTTTTAAAACAAAATGGCGAATTCGATATGGCGGACACGTATATCAGAAACATATCATATTCGGTCTAAACTTGTTACCCTACTTTTTTCGAGGTCGCTGATTACGAATCTGAAGTCAAAATTGCAAAAAACCAAATGGCGGATCTAAAGGTGCGTTTAAACCAAACGAACGAATGCTCGTTCGCCCCCCCCCCCCCCCCCCCCACATCGACAATGAAAAGTTACAAGTGAAGAGTGCCGTTTACACTAAATGAGCATGTATTTTGTCGAAATCAGGACCGAACGAGCATTCGTTCGTTTGGTTTAAACGCACCTTAATGTCACTGGAATAAACGTTGTCTTCAAGTTAATTTTTGTGAAAATTGATTATTTTCCGATTGTTGATTAAAACGATATAAGTAGAATGTCGTATTTAATATGACCACATTAATTTCAAAACTTTTTTAAAAATTATTTTGAAAATTTGATTTTTTTCGATTCTAGTGAAAAAACTCAACATTTTTGCGTTTAGTAGGTCACGTAGTTCAAGCATATTCTCGAAAATAATAAAAGAAAAGAATCGATTATAAGTGTTGTTTGAAATAACGAATGCTGTTTTATCCATATACATATGTACTAAATACACTTGGCACTTTAAATTTAAATATCTTAAAAAAACCACAAATTTCCGCAAATTTGCTCAATTTGATATTATACTTGACATGTTACTTTATATCAAGAAACATGTTACAGAGTGACACTCATCTTTGTTTTCCTTCTATTTTATTAAAACATGACTTAGATTTATGACACATTGAGAAGGGAATTACAAGGATAAATTCAAAGATATTTTAAGTTTGTTTCTGTGGAAAATTTATGTTTATAACACCTACTTTAATGGTAAACTGTTTCACATATGGATCTTTTCAGATAAACTTTCTCCGACACATTAAACATGCTCCCATTTTCAAGACATTAAAGAGCATGAAATTTCGCCAACTTTGACGGCCTATATTTCAATAACCAATCAATATATTTAAGAAATTCAAGCGGCATTTGATGCACTGATATATATACAACAAATCTGCTATAATAGCAAAAAGCTGCTATATACTTCGAAAATTAAATTTTGGCCAGCTTTTGGCGATTTGGGACCACTAGTGCGTTGGGGGAATTGGTAACGCGGCTGACCAGTAACACGGAGGACGCGCGGATCGCGGGTTCAAATCCCATCGCCCGAGGTTCTGTTTTTCACCTACAGAAAATTGATTGCAAGTGAAATAAATCACTTCTCTCAATTTGAAAACTATCTCCAAGACATCTTTGGTAATTAATATATAATTAATGAACAAATACATCTTTGGTAATTAGTATATCATTAATGAACAAAAAATATCGATCGAAAATCTCAAAATTGAATCATAGAAAAACTTCAGCCACAAGTAGCAGCAACAGAAGAATGTGAGCAGCTTTATAAAGAAGAGGGAGTTTTACGAGACAATAAAACAAAATTCCCCCGCAAAGAATTCTTTATTCTCATGACATCACCCTCACTGCATCTATTATCATACGTACCCAGATTAAAGGCAATCAATTGATTCCAAGTAACAGAACCCCCTTCAATAAAATAATCTCTCAAATCATTGGCAATTAACAAGGGCTTGCCCCTAAGGAAGGCCTTGGACACATCGTTGGTGGGCAACCTGAACAATTACGATCTTTAACATCCCTCCCTATAGGTAGTGCACATACAGAAATACAGTGCTGCACATGGTTCAGCCAATAATACAACGAATCAGCCGCGATACGTTTAGAAAATGATTTGCATGCGGCGAACAAAGGGGGCCCCACCGTGTAACCATTTGGAGCGACGATCCCCGAGATAGCGACACTCGAAATGTCCCATTGTCCAGCCTATTCTCGTAAGAAGATAATCGTAGAGAGGGACTGATAGAGTTCGAATGGGAAACGTGGAGAGAGAACGGGTCCATTGTTAGCTGGCCCGCGGGCACGTTTCATCGAGAGTCTGCGCCCTCGTGGCAAGTAATTATTGGCAGATTAATACCGACAACGAGCTACCGGGGCGGCGTAGCGAGAGAAAGAGCCGCATCAAAGAACACTCCCATTCGATCATTGTTTTCGTCGCCAAACACGTCTACCCAGCACGTTTCAACGCGTCCTTTTACTTTCGCCATTGAAACGACGGTGTCTCCGCTGCTCATCCACCTAGTGGCACATAGTTGTCCAGGTTTATACTATACATGTCTTCCATGTGTATACTATATACAGTAGTAGCAGTCAAAGTTTGAACTGCGAAGCGTAAGAAAAATAAAATAGGCCCGTTAGGAAGAATTATATCTTCGAATTTAAATTTCTTTAGATCTTAAGATTTTGTTTAAACTTATTTGGATTTAAGAAATAAGTAATTGTAATTCCAACGATTGTTTATTTTCACGCTATATAATTTCACAAGACTTTGCCCACTTCGTCGTTATTGAATTAAGGGGCTCAGTGGAAAAGGGAAAATTGTTTGTTTTTTTGCACCACCAAATTTTCTAAGAAAATTATTTTCCTTAAAACTTGTGTTCCTATAAATTTATAGTAATATGGCATGTGCCTGTGTTCCACTTGGGCCCGAAATTGTATCTCAAAACAAAACCCATGCTCCTTGGCATTTGTATTAAAAATTAAAACTCCACCACTTTCAGCCTAAAATCTAAAAACATCCAGTGTCGACATTGGAATGGGAGTTTTGGACCGCCTATTTACCACCAGTGAGAGGAAATAAATTTTTACCATCTCCCTGCGAGGAGCGTATCTTCAAATTACCATTTTGTGTTGCCGTTTTCACTGCAGACTGCGTTTAATGTGCATGTAGAAAAAGTCGTTAGACTTTCATTTCAATCCGACGCCGACGTGCTCGAGCGTTCACTGTGGGAACGGTATCGTCAAGGATCGATCGATCTCTAGGCGCAAGTATCGGAGCGCGACAGACCAGAAATGGCGGTCGATCGAAAAGCTGCAAGGTGCAGACGGCTGGAAGGGGTAGGGGGCGATCGATGCACTTCCGGCATCGTCGAATAATTTGTCTCGATCGGAATTCCTCCAAGGTGGTTTCGGTCGATCGGGCCACTCGAGACTGAATGTACAGGGTGCTTCAAACTAAGTGGCTCCGTCGGCAAGGTAGTGATTCTACTTGGGGAAGTGAGTAGGAAATCTGGAATAAAGTTGGTTCACAGAGGGTCTCTTTTTGGGGAAAATCAATTCCAAAACTGAAACGATTTGTCGTCCATTTTCTAGAAAACAAAGGTCCGCTTCAAAAACTTATCCTACAATTTTAATTTGGTTGTGTTAAGTATACGTTTTAACATGTACAGGGTGATTCACGTAAGTGTGCCATCTAAATTAATTGTAAATTCTTTGTTATATAAAAATATGGTTCGAACAAAAGTTATATGTTATTAACCGGTTAACTGGCACGGTCCTTTTCATTATTTGGGCCCAAACTGGTAACATCGGAAAATTAAGTGAATCACACAAAATTTGGTATACAGGGGTTTTTTGAGTCGCTGAACCGATTCCGGGGGTAATTTTTTTCATCTGACACCCCAACCCCTAAAAAATAGAATTTAGGGGTCAGTTTGTCAATTCTCTACTAAACCTTTTTTTTATTTTAAATTTTTTATTTGTGAAGTTTTCTTGTCTATAATTCGATTGCAGCAGTTACTTTTTTCAATGCCACCCGCAACCCCTGAAAAATAAGGGTTTAGGGGTTTAATTTTTTAGTTTTTTTATTTTCTACTAAAAAGTTTCGAATAATTTTATACCTGAATTCTTCATCCATAAATTCTACCGCAAGGGCTTTTTTTGATCTGCAAGTTTCGGCTTAGTACTAAAAGTCACCGCTAGGTGGCAAACAGCCATTTTGGTTCGGCCATTTTGAGTCTGCCATATTGAATTTTACAATTCCAATGCCAAATTCAGTTTCAGCGACCCCAAAAACCCCTATATACAATTTTTCTATATCCCGATAGTATTTTAATGTTTGTCAGCCAATTTGATTCGGCCATTTTGAGTCTGCCATATTGAATTTTACAATTCCGATGCCAAATTCAGATTCAGCGACCCCAAAAACCATTACATACCAAGTTTCATTGAAATCTATTGAAAATCAAAAAAGTTATTCCATTTGATCATATATGATACATTGACAGAATTGGCCAGATTTTTGTTTGATCATATATGATACATTGACAGTTAACCGGTTAAGGGGGTCGCAAAATGTAATAATTAGTCATTTGCTACGCACTTGTACTGATTCTAATAGACATTTTGAGCGTTACTGACATTAAAAATCGTTTAAAAATGCTCTCAGTAATTATTAGTTTTTGGATACATACAGTCTAATTGATTTTTACTCAGCCTTCGACACTCTTTCCAATTTTCAGTATCAAATTTTACCCATCACAATTAAAAAAATCAGAGTGACCTTCATATCTCGATAAAAATTCAAATTAGCAAAAAAACAATTATTGCACCATATTCCCCTCTTCATACCATACAACTTTTGTTTGAACAATTTTTTCATATAACCAAGTAATTTACATGGCACACTTAGGTGAATCACCCTGTATATTTACAAATTCTGTTGATTCTCAGTCAGGTTAACCCGTGCTAAACTTTTCAAGCTCAATTTCTCGAAGTACAAGCGTAAGGGGCACCAGCGAGGCCTCTACAGCGCATGCTCAGAACTGAAAGTGGGCGGAGCCTCACCTCCACAGTGCAGATTCTGCGCAGAATCGATCTCACAACTCTACTAAATAGACTCGCGCCTGACTAAAATTCGTTTCCACCTACCTCCGAAATAAATAACGTCCCCCGCATTACCCACTCACCTTCCCACATAAAATCTCTACCCTCTCGGCTGAACCGCCTGTTGAGGGACACCCTGTATTCCCGAGGTGTTTGCACGGTTCGTTCAACCGTTTAGAAAGCGAGCGTGTCGGTGCAGCTTTGTTTCCTCGCCTCCCTGTGAATCGGGGGAAAAGCGAAACCGAATCTCTGCTCTCGCGCAACCAGCACGGGGATCCGACGCATCTGCTCGGATGTCGGACTTCCGTGCGCCGATACGGAGGCTCGACACCTGACCTTCCAGATCGCCAAAGATTCCTCGGCGTCCTCAGCTGGAGTACGCGAGTGCAATCTGATCGCATAACTCGCCAAGACGTCTCACTGGCTCCGGAGGCGTCGAACCGTGGGCCGCTGATGCGTGGGTGGATTCAATCCTGTTTTAAGCCAGGGTAATTAATCTACGGAATGGGAGGGGATTAAGTGACAGCGAACGATAGGAGCAGGTACAGATAGAGATGTGTCGTTGGAATATAAGACGGGGTAGAAACGAATGTCACGTGTGAGATGTGGGAAGTGAGTGAAGGAAAGAGGGTGATTATCTCGGGAATGATTAGTTCACGGGCGCGCGTTTAGCGTGGTTGTTTTGGTCCTCTCTGTGGGACTTTCATGGAGCTGTTAGCTGGTCTGGCTTGTTTGTATAGCCGGTGTCCTGGGACACCTAGTGCAGCGAATGGAAATGGCTGCGGAGCGCGGGCCCATTTCTCCGCGAAATAAGCCCGCTAATTACGGGCATTATTGTTCGCGCGAGGCATTGTCGCGGCGAGTCCGTCGCGCTGTATATTATATTTCGGTTCTAATTACCCGCATTGAAATTTTCTCCCGCTGACACGGCGACGGCCGCGAAAGCGCCTTAACCGTTCACCGCTCGGAGGCGATTTTTCGTAGGCAGCGCGCACGCTCGATCGCCGCGAACGTGCGTGGTATATGAACGTCTCGGATGCGAAATCGATCAACTGCGCTTTCTGCAATTTCTCCGTTTTAGTATTCAAGCGCGCAACTTAACATATGAACTTAGTGTTTCTTTGCTTTTTATTTCGCGGAGTTGGGTTTCAGTCGACGAATTGAATCTGCGAGTTCAATTCAAGGAGTTCAATTGCGAGAATTGAATTCAGGTGCTCAATTCTAAGAAGTGAATTCGAGCGTTCAATTCCGAGAATTGAATTCAGGAGTTCAATGGCAAGAATTGAATTCAGGAGTTCAATTCCAAAAATTGAATTCAGGAGTGCAATTCTTGGAATTGAATTGAAGAGTTTAATTCTTGGAATTGAGTTCGCGAGTTGAGTTCCAAGAATTGAATTCGCGAGTTCAGTTCCAAGAATTGAAATCAAGAGTTCAATTCCAAAAATTGAAACGAGGAGTTCAATCCCAAGAATTGAAATCACGAGTTCAATTCCAAGAACTGAATTCGAGTGTTCAATTCCAAGAATTGAATTAAGGAGTTCAGTTCCAAAAATTGAATTCAGGAGTGCAATTCTTGGAATTGAATTGAAGAGTTTAATTCTTGGAATTGAGTTCGCGAGTAGAGTTCCAAGAATTGAATTCGCGAGTTCAGTTCCAAGAATTGAATTCAGGAGTTCAATTGCAAAAATTGAAACGAAGAGTTCAATTCCAAGAATTGAAATCACGAGTTCAATTCCAAGAAATGAATTCGAGTGTTCAATTCCAAGAATTGAATTAAGGAGTTCAATTGCAAGAATTGAATTCAGGAGTTCAATTCCAAGAATTGAATTCAAGAGTTCAATTGCAAAAAATGAATTCAAGGGTTCAATTCCCAGAATTGAATTAAGGAGTTCAGTTCCAAACATTGAATTCAGGAGTGCAATTCTTGGAATTGAATTGAAGAGTTTAATTCTTGGAATTGAGTTCGCGAGTTGAGTTCCAAGAATTGAATTCGCGAGTTCAGTTCCAAGAATTGAAATCAAGAGTTCAATTCCAAAAATTGAAACGAAGACTTCAATTCCAAGAATTGAAATCACGAGTTCAATTCCAAGAACTGAATTCGAGTGTTCAATTCCAAGAATTGAATTAAGGAGTTCAGTTCCAAAAATTGAATTCAGGAGTGCAATTCTTGGAATTGAATTGAAGAGTTTAATTCTTGGAATTGAGTTCGCGAGTTGAGTTCCAAGAATTGAATTCGCGAGTTCAGTTCCAAGAATTGAAATCAAGAGTTCAATTCCAAAAATTGAAACGAAGAGTTCAATTCCAAGAATTGAAATCACGAGTTCAATTCCAAGAAATGAATTCGAGTGTTCAATTCCAAGAATTGAATTAAGGAGTTCAGTTCCAAAAATTGAATTCAGGAGTGCAATTCTTGGAATTGAATTGAAGAGTTTAATTCTTGGAATTGAGTTCGCGAGTTGAGTTCCAAGAATTGAATTCGCGAGTTCAGTTCCAAGAATTGAAATCAAGAGTTCAATTCCAAAAATTGAAACGAGGAGTTCAATCCCAAGAATTGAAATCACGAGTTCAATTCCAAGAACTGAATTCGAGTGTTCAATTCCAAGAATTGAATTAAGGAGTTCAGTTCCAAAAATTGAATTCAGGAGTGCAATTCTTGGAATTGAATTGAAGAGTTTAATTCTTGGAATTGAGTTCGCGAGTTGAGTTCCAAGAATTGAATTCGCGAGTTCAGTTCCAAGAATTGAAATCAAGAGTTCAATTCCAAAAATTGAAACGAGGAGTTCAATCCCAAGAATTGAAATCACGAGTTCAATTCCAAGAACTGAATTCGAGTGTTCAATTCCAAGAATTGAATTAAGGAGTTCAGTTCCAAAAATTGAATTCAGGAGTGCAATTCTTGGAATTGAATTGAAGAGTTTAATTCTTGGAATTGAGTTCGCGAGTTGAGTTCCAAGAATTGAATTCGCGAGTTCAGTTCCAAGAATTGAAATGAAGAGTTCAATTCCAAAAATTGAAACGAAGAGTTCAATTCCAAGAATTGAAATCACGAGTTCAATTCCAAGAAATGAATTCGAGTGTTCAATTCCAAGAATTGAATTAAGGAGTTCAATTGCAAGAATTGAATTCAGGAGTTCAATTCCAAGAATTGAATTCAGGAGTTCAATTGCAAAAAATGAATTCAAGGGTTCAATTCCCAGAATTGAATTAAGGAGTTCAGTTCCAAACATTGAATTCAGGAGTGCAATTCTTGGAATTGAATTGAAGAGTTTAATTCTTGGAATTGAGTTCGCGAGTTGAGTTCCAAGAATTGAATTCGCGAGTTCAGTTCCAAGAATTGAAATCAAGAGTTCAATTCCAAAAATTGAAACGAAGAGTTCAATTCCAAGAATTGAAATCACGAGTTCAATTCCAAGAACTGAATTCGAGTGTTCAATTCCAAGAATTGAATTAAAGTGTTCAATTCCCAAAATTGAATTCAAGAGCTGTATTCCAAGAATTTAATTCAAGAGCTGCATTCCAAGAATTGAATTCAAGAGCTACATTCCAAGAATTGACTCATGGAGTTATTTCGAAGCGGAGATCATTGGTGTTAAATCATGATTCACGGTTTCGTTTGATTACACGTACGCGGTGAGTTTCCTTTTTTCGCCTAGCCTCAGTATTCGTTCTTCCTAATTGTGATTGAATTCGAGTTCGAGCACGTGAGTACGCATCTACTGGCGTATTTGGGTATTCGGGTACTTGGGCGTTTGTTTGAGGGGAGAGTACCTGAGCATCGATGGATTCGGGTATTTGCGTAGCTGAGTACTTAGGGGACATTCTACTTTGATCGGCCGAAAAATTAAGCTATTTGTAAAGATTTTTTTCTCAGTACATACAACACATAATGAAATAAATCTTGTTGGTATTTATTAAACTACTCTCATATTATACAAAAAGAATTAAAAATAATTTCTACAATTTGTTTCAATTGTTTTTTTTTACAACGTCAGTATGGCACCTAAAAAAAAGAGTTTGTTCACGGCGTAGGTAATTCAGGCTTATCCGAAACAAAAACTTTCAAAAGATTCTTAATCTGTATGAGTGTCGCTATAGATCCTAGCTCAATTAACAATTTTTGTCCAGAAATAACCGAGATTTTTCTCATGGAACACCCGAGAATACATCCTTTTGGGTGTTGTCAAACTTTTTCTTTCAAAGCGGCGCCGTTTTCTTACTTTTCAACAAAAATTGTTAATTGAGCTAGGGGTTATAGTGACACTCATACAGATTAAGAATCTTTTGGAACTTTTTGTTTCGTATAAGCCTGAGCCAGGAAACCACCTCGCCGTGATCATATTTCCTTTTTTATGTGCAATATTGACACTGCAAAAAAGCAATTAAAACAAATTGTAAAAATTCTTTTTAATTTTTTTTTTTTGTATAATATAAGACTAGCTGAATAAATACCAAAAGGATTTATCTCATTATATGTTGCATTTACTGAGAAAAATATCTTTAAAAATACCTTAATTTTTCGGCGGTTCAAAGTAGAATGCCCGATTAAAGACCTGGGTACTTAAGTGTTGCGTACTTAATCATTTTGTATACTCAAACACTAAATACTTGAGTTTTGAGTACTCAAGTACACGAGTACCTGGGCGTCCAAGCACTTCAATATTTGAAAACCTAAGTACTTGAGCACCAGAATATCCACGCTTCCAAGTATAGAAACAATAATGTATGTACTTATATCTACATATACCTAAGTACCCAAACACTAATTAACTCTGATCCTGCATTAAATCATTAACCATCGATACATTCTAAAACTCAGTCCCCGATACTAATGAGAATGCTCAAAAATAAACCAATTACCTCGTGTACAGCTATCAATCATGATAAACATAGCCTCTACTGAAAACACGAATAAACTCAGATACGGTGCTCATAAAATGACGACATCGTCCGCAGCATTCACCTTGACTTTCCTCTCCCACTTAACACTCGCTCGTGCCATCGAAAATCACTTTACAATTATCAATGACAGAGCCAAGAAAACGCTCGGAATCTCTCGTAAACCATCAGGTGTGCCTCGTAACAGAACGATCAATAAATGTCGTGGCGGAACGTTTGCCATTCGACTTCGTTCGGAATGCACTCTCGTCACGGATTGAACTACGGACTTCCGGTGATTTGTATGGCTGTAAGGAACTATCGGACTGGTCCTCGAATCGCGAGGAGAGTGAAAGTCCATCGATCCGTCGGCGCAGGTGCTTTCGACGCAGATCGCGCGTCGTTTTTTTTTTTCTTCTCTAGCTCGAGGAGACCGGGGCTTCCAGTCCCCCGTCTCGATTTCGATCTCACGAACCGGTCTCGCCGCTGAAATCCCCCGACTGAACGTGCGTAGTGAGCGCCGAACCGGCGGTTCTCGTGCGTAGGGACGCACTAAACGCTCGTGTGACGTGCAATCCTTTCCCGTACGTTACTTACTACGCGAAATCACTCGATCGCGCCAGATAATGCGCGTGCTCAGGTCCGGTTAACTTTATGCGATTGGCGATGCGCGGCGGACAGTTTGTTCGCGATGTAAAGGAGGGGAAGGTGGTGAATCTTTATCTTTTTCTGCTCGGAAATTTTTTGGGGTTATAGTGTGTCGAAGGATACTTCATGGAAATATTCTTCGAGAGAGATCCTTCGACATTTATTTATTTATTTATTTATTTATATTGATTTATTTGTTTATTTAATAAACGGGAGTTTCCATGGTATACAAAACAAAGACAAGTGCAATATAGATTCGTCGAGAGAGATCCTTCTTCGAGAGATTTTTCTTCGAAATATCTTTCTTTGAGAGATTTTTCTTCGAAATATCCTTCTCCGAGAGATTTTTCTTCGAAATATCCTTCTCCGAGAGTTTTTTCTTCGAAATATCCTTCTCCGAGAGATTTTTCTTCAAAATATCCTTCTTCGAAAGATCGCGGTTTCCACCTCAAACTAAAGTATCGCTATCCCCTCCACTTACAGTACTTACAAGGAGAGGTTCCCAGGTGTCCGCCTCCGATTGCTTTGAATTTTGGATATGTTTTAGAGGACCGAAAAATAAGAAATACGTGTCTTTTTATTTTGGCCTGCTTGAATGTTTAGGGGTTGAAACCACCCTCCAAAGTTCGTAAGAATAGTAGGTGCCGGCCTCCGATTGCTTTGGTTTTTGGATATATTTTAGAGGACCGAAAAATAAGAAATACGTGTTTTTTATAACGGCCCGTTTTCATATTTAGGGGGTGAAACCACCCCCAAAGTTCATACGGGGTACAAAAATTGTGTGGAGTAAAACTTGATATAAATTTAATTTGCATCATAACTTGCTATATGGACGATGTTCTTGTCGTCAGTCACCGTTATTAGGGGGTAATTATGAGGGGTGGTTTCACCCCTTGAACATGCAAATGGGCCAAAATAGAAAGACATGTATTACCTATTTTTTGGTCCTCTAAAACATATCCACAAACCAAAGCAATCGGGGACGAACACCTGAAAATTGTATAACTTTGGGGGGTGGTTTCACCCCCTAAACATTCAAGCAGGCCAAAATAAAAAGACACGTATTTCTTATTTTTCGGTCCTTTAAAACATATCCAAAATTCAAAGCAATCGGAGGCGGGCACCAACTATTCTTATAAACTTTGTGGGGTGGTTTCACCCCTTAAACATGCAAGCAGGCCAAAATAAAAAGACACGTATTTCTTAATTTTCGGTCCTCTAAATCATATCAAAAAACCAAAGCAATCGGAGATGGACACCTGAAAATCTTATAACTTTGGGGGTTGGTTTCACCCCCTAAATATGAAAACGGGCCGCTATAAAAAAACACGTATATCTAATTTTTTGGTCCTCTAAAACATATCCAAAATTCAAAACAATCGGAGGCGGACACCTGGGAACCTCTCCTTGTTAGTGTCTCGAAACCAGAACGGAGTTCTGTCTCGAACTATGGTGATCGTTATCCCCTCCACTTCTGTTCTTGCCGCGGCGCATGATTCACTGCGCATGAGCGAGAAAGACTATTCGGCCCTCCCTCATTCGCGGTCTCTCTCATTCTTCGTGATAAGGAAATAAAGGCCGCCGAAAAGACTCCTTACCTCCAAAGATCTCAACCCGTCCCCTTCTTCCAAGACAAATCTATATTTTATTATCTTTTAATCTCAAGGGAAGAATAAACATATTGGATAATTTTTCTTCTATTTCTGAGCTGATGGTACAAATTTACTTTCATTTAGCACTGTAGGCAGAGTGTCGGTATCACCTTGATCTACTTTCACGTATCGATCCCTTGCTTCCTGGTAATTTCAATTCTCAACTGGTCGGCAGATAGAGACGTCGACTCTTAAACCGGTGAATTTCGTCCCGCCCGGCGGGGTGACATTCCTCCGTTCCTCTGTGCAGCGGCCAGCAACGTCGTTTGACAGTGACTAATCCGATGGGAGACGATTAGTCAGACAGGCTTTCGTTACTGGATCCGTCGGCTATCTGGGGACTCTGCACTTTGGCTTTGCTCAATTTCAACAGATACGGGGCATCAGTTGCGCACTGTTTCGGTACCGCCTTCTCTAATTGTCTCTAACGGGGCCAGCGGTTGTCGGACATTCTTTTCTATTCTTTATCTCCTCTTCCATCCGTTTACAATAGCGATCTCCAAATAACGTTTGTACACAGACAGTATGCATTTTTTATTAGTTCTCAATAGATAGTAATATTCTCAGTTTATATATGTTAGTGAATGAAATGAAAAGTTGAAGATCCTTTTGTAATAGAAATATTATATGACTGGGGACTTAAAACGGTAAATGGTGGTTTTTTAATTTAGTACCACGTTTTATGAAAGTAGTAAGTAGCTTTGTTTCTCATGCCGGTCTGTTCATTTCTTTCAATTGTCGCCGAAACCATGTCACATCGCGTGTCCCTGGCTTCCAAAGAACGTTTCTTCGTTTAGCTCGGGACGAAATTGAGAAATAGCGAAGCGTGCTTGACTCAGACGTTCCCACGACCACGAATTCCGTCCATGAAACGATTCTCATCATCGTCAAAGTGTCCGCGTATCATCAGAGGCACGCTCGCGCGAGCGGAGTACTTGGCCAAGGGGTCGGTACCCGTTACGATGCACATGGGTCACATGAGCACGACCAGCTAATGCATCACTTTGTTCTGCGACGTTTCTTTTCTCTCTTCGGTTTTGTCTGTTACTTTCTTTAGTTATATTTTAATATCCTTGCACAAGTGAGGAATTGGTATTGTACTTTTTCGACGATTTGGAGGTTGAGTACTGGAGTAGTGTGGCATTTGAGTACCAGAGTGCTTAAAATGATTGGGTGTTTGAGTACCTTAGTATTTGAGGTAATATCAGAGTAATGGAATGCTTGAGGACTCGAGAACACGAATGCTTGAGATTTTGAGTACTTGAGTATTTGAGTACTTGTGTATTAGAGTATGTGGTTATTTGAGTACTCACGTATTTAAGTATTTGGGTATTTGAGAACTCGTGCATTAGAATATTTGGGAACTGAGTACTCGTGTATTTGAGTAGTTGTGGATTAGAATATTTGAGCGCTTGAGTACTCATGCATTACAGTATTTGGGTATTTGAGAACTCGAGCATTAGAATATTTGGGAACTGAGTACTCGTGTATTTGAGTAGTTGTGGATTAGAATATTTGAGCGCTTGAGTACTCATGCATTAGAGTATTTGGGTATTTGAGAACTCGTGCATTAGAATATTTGGTAACTAAGTACTCGGGTATTTGAGTAGTTGTGCATTAAACTATTTGGGCGCTTGAGTACTCATGCATTAGAGTATTTGGATATTTGATAACTCCTGTATTAGAATATTTGGAAACTGAGTACTCGTGTATTTGAGTAGTTGTGCATTAGAATATTTGGGCCTTTGAGTACTCATGCATTAGAGTATTTGGGTATTTGAGAACTCGTGCATTAGAATATTTGGAAACTGAGTACTCGTGTATTTGAGTAGTTGTGCATTATAATATTTGGGCGCTTGAGTACTCATGCATTAGAGTACTTATGTATTTGAGAACTCGTGCATTAGAATATTTGGGCACTTGAGCACTCCTGTATTAAAGTATTTGTGTATTTACATGTTCAAGTCCTGAAGTACTTGGATCCTCGAACCACTTTGGTACTCAAGTAATTCAGTACCCATATTGCTGCAATGAATATTTAGATATTCAGATATTTGAATACTTAGGTACCCGAGTACCCGAGTATTTTGAGTGCTCAGTTGCCCAAGCATCTAAGTACTCGAATACTAGAATATCCAAATTGAAAAAAATACTCGAGTGCCCATATACCAAAGCGCTGATATATTTAATTGTAACTGCTCCAGGTAGTAGAGTACTGAAATGTTCTTCGTCATCGTCAAACTGTCTGTGTATCATTAGATCCGCGCTCGCGCGTCTAGAGGACTCGAGCATGGGGTCGGTACCCGTTACAGCGCACATGGGTCACACGAACACGACCAGCAAACATGCCCTCTCTCTCTCTTATTCTCCCTGCACGGCGTGTCTCTCGCGCTGTCGTCCTGTCAGTTCGCGTGGTGCGCTCGAACGAGCGGCAAGTGCCTCGAGTTGTACTCTCGAGAACCTCGTCGCCTCCGTGCACCGAAACGGGACGAGTAAAAACGCGGTAATTCCAGTGTCAGCCCGGTTCCTTCGGATCACGAGGTACACACCCTTTTCCACTTCCGTCCAGCTCAGCACTCCAGTGCTTGTCTGCGTGATAAGCTCCGTCAAGTGATAAAAGCGTCGCGTTACAACCTTCTGCAATTTTACTACGCGCATCAGCTTCTTTTGGAACCCAAGTTCCTTCAACTTTTGGATTACTTGTCTGTTTCGATGGTGGCAGTGATTTCTAAGTCTTGGGACGCTGGAACTTGAACATCTTTCGTGGTTTTGGAGGTTTCAATAGTTTCTGAGTTTGAAATACTCAGGAGGCAAAGCTGAACAAGTGGTATTGATTCTTTCTGTTGGAAGTTATAAAATATTGAAACTTGTACATGTTTCGGGGTTTCGACTGTTTCGATAGCCTTTATTTAGAATTTATTAGTAAAATCGTTTGAGATGTTCATTATCAGTAGGCAAAGCTGAGAAAGTGGTCTTGGTTCTTTTTATTGAAAGTTTTAAAATATTGGGACTTGAACATGTTTCGGGGTTTCGACTGTTTCGATAGCCTTTATTTAGAATTTATTAGTAAAATCGTTTGAGATGTTCATTATCAGTAAGCAAAGCTGAGAAAGTGGTCTTGGTTCTTTTTATTGAAAGTTTTAAAATATTGGGACTTGAACATGTTTCGGGGTTTCAACTGTTTCGATAGACATTATTTAGAATTTATGAGTAAAACCGTTTGAAATGGTCATTATCAGTAGGCAAAGCTGAAAAAGTGGTCTTGCTTCTTTTATTGGAAGTTTTAAAATATTGGAACTTGAACATGTTTCGGGGTTTCGACTGTTTCGATAGCCTTTATTTAGAATTTATGAGTAAACCCGTTTGAAATGGTCATTATCAGTAGGCAAAGCTGAAAAAGTGGTCTTGCTTCTTTTATTGGAAGTTTTAAAATATTGGAACTTGAACATGTTTCGGGGTTTCAACTGTTTCGATAGACATTATTTAGAATTTATGAGTAAAACCGTTTGAAATGGTCATTATCAGTAGGCAAAGCTGAAAAAGTGGTCTTGCTTCTTTTATTGGAAGATTTAAAATATTGGAACTTGAACATGTTTCGGGGTTTCAACTGTTTCGATAGACATTATTTAGAATTTATAAGTAAAATCGTTTGAAATGTTCATTATCTGTAGGCAAAGCTGAGGAAGTGGTCTTGGTTCTTTTTATTGAAAGTTTTAATATTTTGGAATTTGAACATGTTACGGGGTTTCGACTTTTTCGATAGACATTATTTAGAATTTATGAGTAAACCCGTTTGAAATGGTCATTATCTGTAGGCATAGCTGAGAAAGTGGCCTTGGTTCTTTTTATTGAAAGTTTTAATATTTTGGAATTTGAACATGTTACGGGGTTTCGACTGTTTCGATACCCATTATTTAGAATTTATGAATAGAACTATTCGAAATGGGCATTATCAGTAGGCATAGCTGACAAAGTGGATTTTCAAATTATGAAATTTGAACATCTTTCGGGGTTTCGAACGCTTGAACAATCCCAAACTAAATTCCCGAACTAAAAGAGTTTGAAATACTCTCTAGGCACTATTAAGTGAAACTAGGTAAGTGAGAGGCATAACAGCCGTAGTGAATCATTTCCAATATATTAATTAAGTCGCGATAATTATACTTGCCTAGCAAAAGAAGCGTGTAATAAAGTGTTTTCATGGTGCAAATCAATTTCATTCCTGGATATTAGTGACTTTCATCCCGCCCCTATACAACTTCGGCTCTTATGTACAATCCATAAATACGCTTTCAGTTTTACCTCACAGCACAGTTTCAAACTACACACAGAACTACTCAATCCCACCGAACAACTGTCGCCTATAATTACCCCTTTTGTCTTTCCCTTTCGTTCATCGATCGAGAAAAGCAGGCCAAGGGAAGCAGAAAGTCTCCTCAGTCTCCCCAGATTCCAAATATTCAAACGCGTCGCCTCACTCTCGCGATTAATTGCCTAGCAAAAACGTCACGCGACCATTGGACTGCCAACCGTTCTTCCTGGTTTGCGCCAGTTTTTCTCGCCGCTTACTCTACGCAGTTCGTTTTTCATCGTCCGTGACTAATCGCTGAAAAAGGAATCACTTTCTCGTCGTTTCCCCTAAGAAACACAAGTTACCTTTTTCTTCCAACATTTATTCCTCCTAAGCGATCGAAACAACCCAATTAGCAGCCACTTTGAAACCTGTATCGAACATTCACGTACCCAAAGAAACCTCACTGCGATCATAATTTGTGTATCGATCTAAGTGGCGGAAAAAAGTCACTAGGTTTCTTGGAAATATTGGCCCCACGTGCTTGGGTCGCTAGCAGTGATATTCTTGGTATTTCTATGTGCGTTACGTTGTTGGGTTTCGATCGTAGATCGCGGCACGAGATTACATTCCAAAATACTCGTCGGAATATTCTGTAAGAGATACGGATGGGTTTCGGCCGTGTCGCGCATGCGCATCCTGTGCTGCGTTGCGAAAGAAACAGATCGCTTTTGAAGCGCGCTGAAACGCTCGTCCCGAAGCAATCGGGCATATGAGCCGTAGAGAAGCACGCGCATACTTATTGGCGTTTTGCAATTCGATGCACTCGTGCGTGCGCTCGGTGTCTCGAGAATAATGCGCCCGTGGACGGTCGGCGGTGTTTTGTTTAAAAATTTACGCTACTCCGCCTCGAGAACCCGTTAATCCCGCTGTGCTTATTCCATGCGTAGACACTGCGCATTCCTGTTGCAACGAATCCTACTTGTTGTCGTCCTTGGAACGGTCTTCTGCATTTGGTGCCCACCGCGGAACTGTGAAATTGTCCGTTTCAGTGAATACACTGTGGGTTAACACGGGAAATGGTTAGCCATAGAAATAGACGACCTAGACCTAACGCAAGGAATACTTTTGCATAGAAATTCGTAACTTTAGAAATATGGACTGTTCCGTGGGAATGCCTGACCTTTGGAATACTTTTTTATAGAAACAGCGAACCTTAGAAATACTTATCTGCAGAAGTACCTAACCTTAAAATACTTTCACATAGAAATACTTATCTGCAGAAGTACCTAACCTTAAAATACTTTCACATAGAAATATTTATCTGCAGAAGTACCTAACCTTAAAAATACTTTTACATAGAAATACTTTCACGTAGAAATACTTATCCACAGGAGTACCTAATCCTAGAAATACTTTCACATAGAAATAGCTAACCACAAAAAATAATCGCTTATCAACTCAGGTACCTAACCTTAAAATACTTATCCACAGCGTTACCTAACCTTACAAATACTTTACTTTTTCACACAAATACTTAATCCCAGAAATACTTAAGCATAGAAGTACCTAATCCATCCCTAACCCAAGAAACACTCACTCAAAGATCCCCTAGAAATACTGATTGCCGAGTTTCTCTCAGCTTTCTTTTACGGAATCGTTTAAGTAAGAAATCAGTCCAATTAAGGTCCAGCAGAGGGACGAAATCTCGAGAGGGAGGGCCGTTTTATACCGCATCGGGGCCACACGAACGAAGACCCATCGTGTTTCTGCCAGTTTCTCTGGACGAACACAATGAAGACGAACGATACGATCTTTCGGTTGGAAGCTTCGGTGAAAGCGCGTGTTGAATTAAGTTTTATCCTGTAACCTGTCGGAGCTGAACGAAATTATTGCTCGTTAGGACGATAGTCGACTACCGCGGGTACTTTCGAGCCCCCATCGACGTTCGATTTCTTCCGCTACGCGTTCTTTTTACGAGAAGTCGAGTGAAAACTGGGGAACAAAGCGATATCTTGTCGTAACTGACCTATTCTAACATTTTCCATAATTCTCAACCTATATAACTCATTCCTGTACTCTGTACTCAATTAGCATCCCTTATTACACTTCTAAAATATAATTATCACGAATCAAGCCTTCATGAGCTGATCACAATAAGAAAATTATTATTAAATATTACGCGGGGAATTTTGAAATAGCGAACCAGTGATCCTTTACACCTGCGCAATGGCGCTACGCAGGATTCGTGGTGCGCTTGCGCAGTAGGCACAGTGGTCCGTGAATCGAAATTCAAGTTCAAGTTACGCGCGAAATATAATCATATTTTTTCAAAATTATCAGTAGATATCAATTAGTTTATATTGATTACGCATGTATTTTGATTGCATCCTATTACTTTTTATTTTATTAGTAATATTATTATATTATAATACTTTACTAATAATAATATAAAAAGTAATAGGATGCAATCAAAATATATGCTTAATTGCTTAATCAATATAAACTAATCGATACCTAATTACTTTAAAAAAAAATAGAAAAAATTATACTATTCTCAGTCTTAAAGAATTTCAGATGAAATGTAAAATGTAAATCCAGTTACAACTCAGCTTTCAGTTATCCTTTCAGTGACTCTTATGTCTCGTTTGTTATTCGGAGGAAACGTTGATGTAGACGTTATACTATCAAAACACATTGACGATAAGTCACACCTGCCCCATCTTAATGTATATTTCCACACGAGCGATCGACTCCCGTGATTTCTATTATTGGAATATGATCTTTCGTGATTTATCGTGATTTAGCCTGCGGTTAAGACTCGTCAGCGCCTACGGCTGGCGACGTATTTCGTAAAGGTGGGACGGTCGAGGAAAATCGCGATTGCGGTTTCGAGAGAGGCGGTAGTCTTTGCCACGCCACACCGGACGCGTAATCGTCACCTCATCGACTTCCTTCATTGTCGCGTTGCGTAGGAATACATTATCTTCTCTATTAACTGTCGACGTGCGAGAATCCTTCATTGATGCTGTTGTTTCCGTGGAAAAACTGCGACGAGTAGGTACATTACTAATGGGACATGTGGAATTTCATTGAGCTGAGTGTTTCGCGATTGGAATTTTCTGTATTTGGTTTTCTTGCACTTGGAGTCTTATGAAATTAGTGTTTTTGCACTTGGAGTACTCCACAATTTTTTCATTGTCCTTGGAGTTTCCTATAATTTATTTCCTTGCACTTGGAGTCTTCTGCAATTAGTGTTGTTTTTTTCATTTAGTGTTTTTCACTTGGTGCTTTTCGTTTGGTGTTTTTTTATTTGGTGTTTTCTGCAAATAGTGCTTTTTCACTTGGTGTTTTCTGCAATTACTGTTCATGCACTTGGTGTCTTCTGAAATTAGTGTTCTTGCATTCGATGTCTTTTGCAAATTTTTTTCGCTGCACTTGGAGTTCCTTATAATTAGTGTTTCTACACTTCAAGTTTCCTACAATTAATATTTTTGCACTTGGAGTTCGCTACAATTGGTTTCTTTGTACTTGGAATTCCCTGCAATTGGTTTCTTTGCACTTGGATTCTTATGCAATTAGTATTTATACACCTGGAGTAGTCCACAATTTTTTTCTTTGCCCATGGAGTTCCCTATAATTTATTACCTTCCACTTGGAGTCTTCTGCGATTAGTGTTTTTTCATTTAGTGTTTTTCGTTTGGTGTTGATTTTTCATTTAGTGTTTTTCGCTTGGTGTTTTTCCTTTGGTGTTGTTTTTTTAATTTCTTGTTTTCTGCAATTAGTGCTTTTTCACTTGGTGTTTTCTGCAATTACCGTTCTTGCGCTTGGTGTCTACTGTAATTAGTGTTCTTGCACTTGGTGTTTTCTGTACCTTTTTTCGTTGCACTTGGAGTTCCTTAAAATTAATTTTCCGCACTTGAAGTTTCCTACAATTAATATTCTTGCACTTGAAGTTCCCTACAATTGGTTTCATTATACTTGGAATTCCCTGCAATTGGTTTCTTTGCACTTGAAATCTTATGCAATTAGTGTTTTTGCACTTGGAGTAGTCCACAATTTTTTTCCTTGCCCATGGAGTTCCCTATAATTTATTTCCTTGCACATGAAGTCTCCTCCAATTGATTTCCGTACACTTGCAGTCTCCTCCAATTAATATTCCCGCACTGAAACTTTTATCTAGCCGATTTCCTTCCACCATAAGTATCAACACACGAAAACCGTTCTCCAGACTACTTCCCCACACTTTAATCGCAGAAACCTCCATCCACCTTGCCACCGCCCCATTCCAATTACAACAAAAAACCCCCTCATTCCTCAACCCCCCTCCCCAAGTGTAACCGCACACAAGGACGTGCCTCTGCGCTCCCCCATTCCCCGAAGAGACGTTAATATTCTTCACTTCCTTCCGGGCTCACGACCCTCCCGCGGACAAAGCTGATCGTAACTCGTTTAACCGGCGCGTATGTACGCAAACACGCAGCGGGGCGAGCGTAGAGTCGAGAGGGAGAAAGCCTCGCGTCTCTTCAGGGAGCTTCACGCGCGCGTGCGTTCACGCCTGTCTACGAGCAATTAGCCGTCGCCTCGCCTTCGAAACGTCGCCTGTCCCTCGACCAGCCCAGAATTCTTCCACCAGCACTGCACCAGTCATCTTCCTGTTTCCACTCGGAACTGACTGGTCCAAGCGAGTGCACCTCGATGTGGTCGACTTTGGGCATCGAAGTTACTCGGGGAAGCTGCGAGTTTCATTTAATGAAAGGATCTTGGTGGTTGCGGCGATTTGGAAGCGCAGAGAAATCTTTGACAGAAGTTTTTAGTTTGAAAAAAAAGTTTAACATGTGTTTGGAAATTGTGAGTGATTGGGATGGGGGCTTTGGAATTGAAGGAAGTAGAGGGGCGCGGGGGGGGGGGTGAGATGGGGAGGTAGATGTTCGATGTGCTTGAGAATTCTTCGGGTTTGTTGGCATGGCTTGGAGCAGTGATGGAACTTGGAATGCAAGTTGGAAATCGAAGAGGTATTGCGAGGGAAGTTTGATTGGGAGCTGAAGGTAGAATCTTTCGCGGAGTTCAGATTTATGGACGTAACGGAATCTGAGAAACTCTCTCCAAGGAAACTCTAATGCAAACTTCAGTGGAGTAAAATGGAGAAACGGAAGCAACATTCGTATGAAAATCTCGTCCCCTTTAACATCCTTCAATTTTCAAATGCAGAATATATCTATCTTCTATCAAAAGACTTGCAGAAATTAGGAATCTAACTCAAACCTAGGAAAACTAGGAAATCTGCAAATAATAAATCCCAATAAAATTCAAATTCTCCCCAAGTATAAGTATTTTTTAGATCTACAAGAGTTTTCAAGATGTACAGAAAAATAAAAATAGAAATACGAAATAAAAAATAGCAAGATATACAGAAAAATAAAAGTAGAAATACAAAATAAAAAATAGCAACATGTACAAAAAAAAATAAAAATAGGAAAGCACACATTAACATTTAAGGCTTATTTTCATCCCGAAGACCCAAAGAGTAGTAGAAAATAAAAATTGCGTTATACTTCTATTAAGTTCTCTTCCAAACCTGCAAAGTTTTGAGAAATGTGAATTCTTGTGCTGTCCTCGCTGTCATGCTCGTTGAGCAGCTAGAATAAAGGCGCCTTTCCACGGCAGAAGACGATGATCGTACACTTAGGGAAGCTGTCAAGTCCGCGCTTTTCGCGCACCTGTTCACGAAGCTCTTCAGCTTGTCGCCATCAAAGAGATCGCGACAAAAGGCGCCCTACAAAAACGTGCTTACATAATGGCGGCCCCCCCAGCGTGTTCTTGCGCCTATTTCGCCCGGCGTGCATGTGCGCGCGACGCGTTGTCTTTGGGTGAAAGAGCGGGGCCGACAATGCGTCGAAAAACTAGGGTAAAAGCGGCTTCGTTATTCGCTGCTGGCTGTTCACTTGGGGTCGAGGGCTTCGAAGCTAATTTCCTCGTCGCCATTTTTCCCCTGGGTCGCTGGGAAACGGGCGCGCGCCAAGGGACAGAATGATGAGCCCTGTTTCGAGGAGTCATGGGTGATCAGCCCTTTGTGGCATTCAAAACATTAAGCTATTCAAGTTCAGCTCGCAATATTTTGTCGTAAATCTGCAAACCTGGCAAAGCTGTAACACGACCCAGTTCCCTGGGACATCCTGTATCTATGTTTATGTATAAGTTTCTCAGTTCAATTGTAATGCAGTATGGATAAAGCTTTTGGTACCGAAAGCCTTTTCATCGCATGGGACACTTTTGTAGCTATTGGTATTTTGCAGAGTATTCGCAAAATATTGAATTTAAAAGTGTTATAGAAAGAGTGGTGTGATTGAGAAGTAGGTGATGGTATTGGGAAACCAAGAATTTCGATGCGCCAACTAGTGACAGAAAATTGAACTACTGAGAGTAGGTCGAAATCCGTCGAAGTCCATATGATTACACAGTCCAACAAAATGAAACTTTTTTTCTGTTCCACAATATCCACTGGGTGACTCTTGTAGAGTTTATCGCCCTGAACACGAATCCGCAAACCGTTTGTCGCCATCACCCTTAGTTTTTGAGAAACTCGATTTTGAAAAAAAACTGCAAATTTTCAACTTTGAACATCTTTTGTGTCGAAACGATAATGCTTATTTGGTTGCTCCTTGCGTCAAATTATTCTTTGAACCCTCCCGAATACAACGATATAAGTTATTATTGCATTGTGAAGATTTGAATATGTTTAAACAACGTTCAAAGGGAAAAGGATACCCAAAATGCACCCATTTTTGAAGATATCTTTCAATTTATTTCCAAAACTAAGGGTCTAGGATAAAATCTGACCATTCCACGCGATGCAGCTGACGTTTTTCCGCCGGAAAGCATCAACAAAAGTGGTAAGTCACGTTTTGTTTTCAATACAGAAGCGAAATAGTTTGGCAAAACGCGCGGCGCCAACAGTGGTAGTCAGGCGCGTTAAGCGATTGTGTTACGCTGAGCGGCAGTGGATCGTGCGCCGCCGTTGACTACCACTGTCGACGCCGCGCGTTTTGCCAAACTATTTCGCTTCTGTATTGAAAACAAAACGTGATATACCACTTTTGTTGATGATTTCCGTAGAAAAAATGTCTGTTGCATCGCGTGGAATGGTCAGATTTTCCCCTAGACCCTTAGTTTTGGAAATAAATTGAAACATATCTTCAAAAATGGGTGCATTTCGGGTGTCATTTTCCATTTGATCGTTGTTTAAACATATTTAAATGATTATAATGCAATAATAACTTATATCGGTGTATTCGGGAGGGTTCATAAAATAATTTGACGCAACAAGCAACCGAACAACTATTACCGTTTCGACACAAAAGATGTTGAAAGTTGAAAATTTGCAGTTTTTTTCCAAATCAATTTTCTCAAAAACTGAGGGTGATAGAGCAATTCTGCTTGCGGATTCGTGTTCAGGGCGAAAAACTATACAAGAATCACCCAGCGGATATTGCGGACCAAAAATCGTGTTGGACAGTGTTATCAGTGTTTAAATAGACATGTTGTGAAAAACGAGTGTTTTTAATTTTTTTTCAACACAAAATTTTTACTTATTCGATTAATAAATACTTATTCGGAAGTTTGCTGAAATCTAAGACCACGCCCCCACTAAGTTTCCCAATATGGTAAAGGGAGATTGGGAATGTAGAATAATCGAGAGTTTGAACAGGGGAAGGAAAGGTAGTGGATGTGGAATTGAAGGTAGAACAGAAAAGGAGATGCGATTCGTTTCGTCCTGGGCCTGTGCTTCTCTCTCGGTCACATTAGTCAAGTAGTATTTCAAGGCAAGTAAAAGTTGAAAGAATCTCTTTACTTCACTTGAAACTTAAAAGAAACTTTACAGGATATTTCAAGTCAAGTAAATAAATAACAGGTTCAACATTGGTGAAGAAGTAGTTTCAAGGAACTGGAATTCAAACCAGTTGAAGTCAAGTAACTTCATTAATGTCAAACGAAGCTTCACCTAGCAGAGACGCGGGGATATTAGGAGGTAGGACGGAACAGGTATATATAAGAATCGGTAGTCGAAGGACAACTTGCGAGAAAGAGGGATCCGTAGAAACGCCCTCTTGCGGCGAGTCCAGAGGTATCGCTTCAGAACATTCTTACGATACAAACACGTGCTGTAAAAATTGTTTGGATACGGAGCATGAAATTAAAAGAAGTCTCTAATTAATTAGTTGCTCATTTTAATAACTTATTTTACCCATTTTAATAAAAAATGTCCATTCTCTGGTACGTGTTCATTTACTGGCACATCTACCCTACAATTATTTTGTATGAAATCAGAAGTAGACCGTTTTCAGAAACGCCACGCGTGAAAAGTGCTTAAGCCGCGTTAAATTTGAATTTCCAGCGGTCAGATGCCGACCACCGATCGGACAGTTATGTTACAATATTTAATTGTGATGAAACCAGCGATTACGCCTCGTTCTATTTACTTTCGCCCACTTTCACTCGCTGCTGCCTCCTACCCTACCTATCGAACGACAGCGTTACGATTGTTTCTTTGCTTTTCAAACGAGGCGCGCCGACTTCCGTCGAGCAACACCGCCTCGTTAGCTGTGCCCACGTCGTTAATTAAACGCCCGACACTTATGTAAACAACGCTATCGCGATGTAACAGTGGCTTAGCAGAGAAGAATCGGCTGTCTATCGATGTCCCTCGGGTTTCCATGGGTTTTCCCTTGGACTCTGACCGCTATCAGCCGCTGATATCGAGGACGGAACTTCCTGCGATAACTGAGAATGGTAAATACGCTCTGGCCCGGGAGAAGTTAATATTGTTATAAAATATTCGTCAATTTACGATTTTTAACGTACCCATTGACACGTAAGTGACGGGTGACTCGCGATATTCATTAGAAAAGGAGCATGGTTTTCATTAGAAGAAGACACATATACTTCGACTCGATGTCGAAATAAGAGAGAAGAGAAAAGTAGCCGGAACTACGGGGAATTCGATGAATGTTTAACTTTCATGTAATTGTATACTGCAGTCCAACTTTTTGATCACTTTTCAATGTCCCATTGAGGAACTTTCGCTGTGGTGGTTAGGGCAGTGACCTTTGGATACCGAATATAACGATCAATTTTAATTTTAATGGTTATTCTCTATGAAATGTGATGCTAATGAGTGATGGGAAACATATGTAGCAGTTTGATGAATGGGATGTGTCAAAATTGACCCGGTATCCGTGGTGCGAGGGTTAATTACAATTTTGGTGACGTTCTCGGATTTTTTCTTTGGTAGAAAAAGTGGGGAAAATTGATTGTTCCGCTTGTTAGTGATGAACATTGCGCTCCTGCTAGTTGCTACTGCTGAGGAGACAACGAGCTGGTATCGCGGTGAAATCATCGATGACAAGTCACGGAGAGAAACGGTGTAACGTGTCGCGGATCGGGACTTTCGATTCTTCCTTCGGGCCGGAGGACGACTCGTGATGGAAACCGCGGAGATACTTGATTCATTCGTTCGTAGAGAACGAACTTGTAACTTTTTCTTTTTAAAATGTGTACTGGGCAGTTTGGAGTTCAAAGTAAGTGGAGTTGTCTGTTTTGAATATTGTCGGAATAGAATACAGGGCACTAGGGTGCAGAGTGGTAGAGTGTTAAGATACTAGGGTACAGGGTACTAGGGTACCAGAGACTGGGGTACTAGGGTACCAGACACTGGGGTACTAGGCACTAGGGTACTAGGGTGACAGGCACTAGGGTGCTAGGTACTACTATGCTACTAGGTACCAGAGTATGAGGTACTATGCTAGTAGGTACCAGAGTACGAGGTACTATGCTACTAGGTACCAGAGTACTAGGTACCAGAGTACTAGGTACCAGAGTACTAGGTACCAAAGTACTAGGTACCACATTACTAGGTACCACATTACTAGGTACCACAGTACTAGGTACCACAGTACTAGGTACCAGACTACTAGGTACCAGACTACTAGGTACCAGAGTACTAGGTACCAGAGTACTAGGTACTATGATACTAGGTACTATGATACTAGGTACTATGATACTAGGTACTATGATACTAGGTACTATGCTACTAGGTACCAGAGTACTAGGCACTATGCTACTAGGTACCAGAGTACTATGCTGCTAGGTACTATGCTACTAGGTACCAGAGTACTAGGTACTATGCTACTAGGCACTATGGCACTGGGTTACTAGGCACTAGGATAATAGGCACTATGGTACCAAGGAACTGAGGTACGAATATCGCAGAGTTACTAGAGTACCAGGTACTAGGCTACCAGCCAACTACGGCATCACCCAACTTATCCCCAAATTTCACTCAGATCTCTGTCACAGAAATCACATTTTCCCCCACTAGCGACCACCCGCAAATTGTCATGCAACTAGTTCAGCGAGCTCCGAGGTCGACCCACGCGTGGAATACAAAACCCGTCCCCATCCAGAGCTGTAACAGTTCCATCGGCTAATCAAGGATATGCATACGTTTGTTTCAGGTGATCACTAACGGTTTGAAGAGCGACGCTGACAGCTGCGACGGTTTAACAAACGGTGAGTCACGCATAATCGATGCACGTATCTCCTCATCGGCGCTCTTTCGTCCCCATCTCCGGCTCATCGCTGTTTACGACTATCCTCCGCGTAATAAAGACCCCTAACTGGCTATAAAAGGCGGCGCATTAGATCCGTCGGGCACGATCGTCGGTGCGCCTTTGCCCCCATTGACCGAATCCACCGCGGCGGATTTAAAAGGACGCCCGGCCGTTCAATATCGCGCGCACCCTCTCCTGCATCCTGAATATCAATGAAGTAGATGCAGCCAACGTTTCAACGTGTCACTGGGACATTCTTCTGTCTTTATTAATTCACCGTTCTCATTTCATTTCCATTCGGAGACCCATTCCTACATTTCCCTCCTCCTCTGCCCTCCTCCACTTTGAACTGCGCGATGCTTTCACCTCCTTCGTGAAGCATTCTCTATGTACATATATTGCAGAATTCTCTGCGATTCGTGTCACGGAACGTGGGTCAACGGTGACCCACAATATTCATAGTAACTGAAATTTTCTTCCAATGGATAACTGTGCTTTTCAATTCTATGTATATTGAAATCAATGTGAGGAAAGAAGAAATTTTGATTTTGAAAAATTGAAAGCAGATTTTATGAAAAAGTGACGATGAATATAATTATTAGTTATTATTATTATTATTATTATTACTACCATATTTTCTTTATATTTATAATCCGTTGGCTCTCCCCACTTTCAGAGTAATATTATTCAATCTCTGACGCAATAAATCCCCCTCTCGTTGCTGGAAGAATGCTTCATCAAAGATAAATAAGGGAAGAAGCTCAATAAATACGACAACGGAGTGGAAAAGTAGTTGCTATTAGCAAAAGTTGGCGGATCCGCCAAATGGTTACGGCCCTGACTTCGCCCTTGGGTCATTATCATCTGTCGGAGCGGTCGCCGCATTTTCTCACGCTACTTCAGCTGCTGCCTGTTCGCGGTGCAGCGATCCCCCTCCCTTGCCCGCACATCTGCCTCAAAATTACATCCTGACCGGGTCTGCATTTTTATTTTTTTCTTCCCCTCTGCCTGGCTACGCGCGCACCCTCCCCTCCTGCACCCTTCCCCCGGGCCCTCTTTTTCGGGGCCCATCGCCCAGGCGGACTTAAATCTCCAAATGCACCGCCCTGTGCAGTGCACAGTGTGCACGTTCAGTTTGCAAATCCATCCACCATCTGTTTCCTCTTTCCACCTTCAGTCAACTATTAAAATTTTAAAAAGATTTACCGATTTATTCAGCACTCATGGTTTTTGAGAAAAAATTTGACTGCGAGTTTTCAATTTAAAAATGCATCCCCCTGTGCTCGTGGATTTCGCAAATCAATCGGCCACCTGTTTTCTTTTTTCTTCTCTTTATTCGACTGAACTGAACTGTGGTAACTATTAGACTTTTGCAAAAAATTAATCTATTTATTCAACACTTTCTTTCATTGGTGAAAAATCTTCCCATCGGTGGCTTGCGCGTCACCGTGACCAAGGACAGGTGGAGAAATAGGTCGATGTTGGTGCATGAAACGAGCAACCCTGATTACTTTCGCCACTAACCACTTTCAGAACGGTTCAACGGTGTCTTAATTACCCATTAGCTTGATGCTAGTCATGAGGTGGATATAGGACGGACTCGATGCCAACGAAGAACACGCTATTATTCAGCGAAATTGCCTGTTGTCAGACCGACACTTCCCCTTAACTTCAGTTTCTTCGGTCCATTAAAGCTACCGTCGTTAACAGACGATAGGAATTGAAGGTTAATTACTTAATCGTTGAAGCATTTTTCCAGTAACATATTTTGGTAGGACAAAGTTGTCAGTCGAAAGAATTTGCAATGATTTACGACGAACACCGAACAGTCTACACTTGAAGGTTGATTAATTAATCATCAGTAGCAGTTTTCTACTAAATTAGTATTACTATTAATACTATTTGCTGGGGCGAAGTCATCGGTAAAAAAATAAATATGTAAAAAAGAATTGAAGTTAAACGATTTTATTTGATTTGATCAAAAATGCACTAATAACTAAAATAAAGTTAATGCATTTTTTATCAAATTAAATTTTAACTCAACTTTATACCACTTCCACGAATTCAATAGACTTGAAACTTTGCAGGCGTACGTAGTTACGATGCCAATACTAAATTTTAGAAAAAATCTGAAAATGGTAAAATTCAAACACTAAAAAGTAAATAATAAAAAAATATCAATTTGAATGATTTTATTTAATTTTATCAGAAATGCACTAATAACTAAAAAGTTAGTGCATTTTTTATCAAATGATGACAATACAAAATTTTAGAAAAAATCAGAAAATGGTAAAATTCAAACACTAAAAAGTAAATAATAAAAAAATATCAAGTTAAATGATTTTATTTAATTTTATCAGAAATGCACTAATAACTAAAAAGTTAGTGCATTTTTTATCAAATGATGACAATACAAAATTTTAGAAAAAATCAGAAAATGGTAAAATTCAAACACTAAAAAGTAAATAATAAAAAAATATCAAGTTGAATGATTTTATTTAATTTTATCAGAAATGCACTAATAACTAAAAAGTTAGTGCATTTTTTATCAAATGATGACAATAGAAAATTTTAGAAAAATCAGAAAATGGCAAAATTCAAACACTAAAAAGTAAATAATAAAAAAATATCAAGTTGAATGATTTTATTTAATTTGATCAGAAATGCACTAATAACTAAAAAGTTAGTGCATTTTTTATCAAACGATGACAATACAAAATTTTAGAAAAAATCAGAAAATGGAAAAATTCAAATACTAAAAAGTAAATAATAAAAAAATATCAAGTTAGATGATTTTATTTAATTTGATAAAAAATGCACTAATAACTAAAAAGTTAGTAATAACTTTAATAAAAAATTGATAAATTTTATAAAAAATGCACTAATAACTAAAAAGTTAGTGCATTTTTGATCAAATTAAATAAAATCATTTGACTTGATTTTTTTATATTATTTACTTTTTAATGTTTGAGTTTTGCCATTTTTTATTTTTTCTCAAATTTTGTATTGTCATCGTAACTACGTACACCTGCAAATTTTCAAGTCTATTGAAATTGCAGAAGTGGGATAAAATTGTGTTACAACATTTGAACCAAACAAACAAACGGAAAGAGGAGTGAAGCTAAATAAAATCGTTTAAAAAAAAATTTCAACGATCTGCGACCACGACGTAACCCAGACTTCACCTGGTCCCTTCGATAAATCAGAAAATGTCACTACAAGCAGCTCCTTACTTTCGTTTCGCAGTCCTCGACTCGGCGCGTGGTTTATGGCACGCCGGTACATTCCCGATGGCGTCTAGGAACCCAATTCCGCGAATCCGCAAAAGATCCCCTCATTACGAAGAGCGCAGCGTCCCGCTTCGATGAGCATTCTTCCATGAAACTCACTTTTCGCTCGTAAAGTCATCCGACAACGATTCGATCCGCTTCCTTTTTGACGTCTCTGGTATCTGTTCGCGAAAGTTCGCCCCTCTCGACGAGAATTATTGCGAGCACAGCACGTTAACCGCGGAATTGATCGTCGATCGTAGAATTCGCCTCGGGCACGTCTCGATGACTTTTATTCGCGAGTTTCTACCCCGCAATAATTGCGCGGAATGTGCAAATCAGTAACTACAGTGTGCAATTATTGCGGTAGAAATTCAATTTCCCTTAGCAACATCTATGTTTTCCCCTGCCGGCTCATAGTGACTCGTAAAATTTAAAATAACGACTCAAAGAATATTTAAAACATGGAAAAGGTACTACAATTCGATGGGCAATAATGGATAAGGTCCCTTATATCCAAAAACATACTCCTTTCCCTAATAGTAGCCCATTTCACCGAGAAAACTCAATGGGGGGTATCGATGAACTAGTTTCGGGGTACAACGATCTAGTTTCGGGGTTTGACTCTTAATTAGCAGCAATACCTCTCACATCTTTCTCTCAACTCTTCCCACGATCCTCAGCACTACTCGGCACGCCTGTACCTCTTTTGCCCCATGATCTGTAGAAATATACAGGGTGTATCTCGCGTTGCGGTTTACCTCGATAGCAGCAGAAGTAAAAATACAGTCTGTTCCGCGTACTGCTCTCTATTCGATTAGCAGCTACGCGAAGCCCCGCGCGACAAGTATATAGAAAGTTGGCCCGTTTGATAGGGTCCGCGCTGGGAACGCTTCAGTGCGATCCACCGCGATGAGCGAGGAGGGTTCCGTGAGGGCGCGAATCGCCGTGCTCGAGGGTGAATAAAACCGCAGAGCCCCCGTAGCTTAGTCCAGCTAAAAAAGTACACACTCGTGCCATCCCCTGGAAGCCGTGTCTGTGTCCCGCCCCTCCATTCAAGCGGTTACAGCCGCGATTCCGCTGCAACCCACTGGCGGTGGTCTGCAGCGAAAACGGGGGTGTTCTTAAAATGTTTGCCTGCCGTTTGGGGTCGCGTTTCAATTACCACGGGGAGGAATGTGATCCGCCACGCGGTCCGGATCTCGGAATCCCGGCCGACCCAGATGTGGCTCAGCCATTTTCGAAATTGTGCGCATCGAATGATCGAAGATGGCATTCTTCGAAGTGCCAAGTAGACGTAGATACTTTTCAAGCATTCTGGATCGTTCGGTGATTATATGGAAGTATATTGTTTTCCTTAAGTGGGATTTAGATAAAGAGGAAGGCAGAGGAATGGAGTGTAATGTGAGCACGGGATAGGTGGTCGTTCAGAGTGGGGATAGTTTGGTCAGATATTTTGAGAACACTCTGGGCGAATCGAAGTTTGCTGAGTGTATTGCTTGGATTGTTTCTTAGTGGAGCGGCGTGTTTTTGCAGGGAGAAACATGGCACCGGTGCTGGGTGTACCGCCTCCTCCGCCACCTGCTCCTCACATGGGACCAGACGGCTTGATCTTGCCAAGGAAACCGTACAACCCGTACCTCACCTCCAATAATCATAAGGACCTTCGTAGGGAGTTGCTGTTCAACCAAAAAGTGTAAGTGTACGAGACACTCCCCAGCTGGCGCAATTTAATTGCCATCGAGGAAACAGTATATTTAAATAGAGAAAGGACTGGGGAATGACGGGACATTATCCAGGCGGCTGATCGTAATAGTGGGGCGCATAGTGCGAGAAAGTATCATAAAGTTTATAGACACACAGAAGGTGGGAAAATCGTTTGCATACTGGTGTTAAGCGGCGTGTCCGCGACGCGCGGAGTCCTCCATCCTCCGTGACTCATTCCCACCCACTTTTACGCTCTGACTGCCGTCACTATTCAATCGGAACGTTGCTCGCGATGCCGGCGCGTGTTTTTCTCATCGCGTGGCAATTTTCGCGCGCTCGGCCCGCGTAATTAGCTAACCGACATCGGTTTTCACTTTCTTCTAGAGGCAGGAGCGTGCTGAACCAGAAGAGCGAGCTCCAGCGAGCGCTGGAGAAACAGAGGGAGGCTGCCTCCAGGAGAGAGGCCGAAAGGAACCGAGATGAAAGTTACAAGGACGATCCTAGAACCGCGCTGCAAAGGGCCCTCGAGCAAAGGGCGAAGCACATCGAGATGGCTGTGAGTTCCTTTGCACTTCTCTCCAGGAGAATTCCTTCGAGTTCTTCGTTCGCGTCTGGTGGTATTACACTGTCCAACACGATTTCTGGTCCGCAATATCCGCTGGGCGATTCTTGTATAGTTTTTCGCCCTGAACACGAAACCGCAAGCAGAACTGCTCTATCACCCTCAGTTTTTGAGAAAATTGATTTTGTAAAAAACTGCAAATTTTCAACTTTGAACATCTTTTGTGTCGAAACGGTAATAGTTGTTCGGTTGCTCGTTGCGTCAAATTATTCTATGAACCCTCCCGAATACACCGATATAAGTTATTATTGCATTATAACCATTTAAATATGTTTAAACAATGATCAAATGGAAAATGACACCCGGAATGCACCCATTTTTGAAGATATCTTTCAATTTATTTCCAAAACTAAGGGTCTAGGAGAAAATCTGACCATTCCACGCGATGCAACAGACATTTTTCCTTCGAAAATCATCAACAAAAGTGGTATATCACGTTTTGTTTTCAATACAGAAGCGAAATAGTTTGGCAAAACGCGCGGCGTCGACAGCGGTAGTCAACGGCGGCGCGCGATCCACTGCCGCTCAGCGTAACACAATCGCTTAACGCGCCTGACTACCACTGTTGGCGCCGCGCGTTTGGCCAAACTATTTCGCTTCTGTATTGAAAACAAAACGTGACTTATCACTTTTGTTGATGCTTTCCGACGGCAAAATGTCAGCTGCATCGCGTGGAATGGTCAGATTTTATCCAAGACCCTTTGTTTTGGAAATAAATTGAAAGATATCTTCAAAAATGGGTGCATTTTGGGTATCCTTTTCCCTTTGAACGTTGTTTAAACATATTCAAATCTTCATAATGCAATAATAACTTGTATCGTTGTATTCGGGAGGGTTCAAATAATAATTTGACGCAAGGAGCAACCAAATAAGTATTATCGTTTCGGCACAAAAAATGTTCAAAGTTGAAAATTTACATTTTTTTTAAAAAATCGAGTTTCTCAAAAACTCAGGGTGATGGCAACAAACGGTTGGCGGATTCGTGTTCAGGGCGATAAATTCTACAAGAATCATCCAGTGGATATTGCGGAACAGAAAAAAAGTTTAAAAAAAGATAACTGGAAGTAGAAAGGTTGCTTTGATACTCAGGGCCGTTTTTGGGTTTTGGCCGCCCAGGTGCAAAAACAATATTGCCGTCCATATTAACCCTTAACTGCTATACTGTTTTTTTTCAAACGTAACTGGTATACTGGGGTCGTGGCTAGTGTTTTTTTAATTTAAAAAAACCCGGGATTTGATATCACTAATCCCGAGATTTTCGGGATTTTTTAAAAATGCCAATTACTTTATGAACAACTGAAAAATATAAAAATAAACAGAATAAATCAACATAATCATTCATAATAATAAGGACAATAATAATGATTTATTTAAATAAAAATATTGAATCGCATATAACTAACTAAATTGTATTTATTTTTACAATGATATTCCCACTTTCCACTATTTCGAAATCGTGCGTGTTGCAAATTGCAATTTGTCTGAACACGTAAAGTCGAAACTTTGTAGGTCTAAACGCGCCGCACTGGCTTACATCTCTTTGAGGGTGGTGGAATCCTAAAACGAACATATCAATATTTGTTATCAATTCCTCCGACAAGCATTGAAGCAGAGCGAGCTTTTTCAGCGGCCGGTTATATGAGAAATAAAATTAGAAGTCGGCTAGGAGATGATACATTAGATGCTTTGTTATTTCTTCGTGTACATTTCCAAAACGCTTCATAATGGTTTACTGATATTACCTATAATTATTCAGACTGTTTTTTTATTCTTAAAAATGATTTTAATTTATGTTTGTTTACTTTAAATAAAGATTTAGAATTTTAACATATAGTAAGTCATTTTAATTACTGAATTTTTTGTGTATTACCCAATCCCGGGACTAATCCCGGGATCTCGGGATAGACTTTAAAAAATCCCGCAATCCCGGGATAGTAAATAATGACCGGGATTGAATTCCCTAGTCGTGGCAGACCACAAGTAAAAAAGGACACAGAAATTTGTAAAGTCGGCACTAGATGAACCTCTATGAATATTTTGTTCTTAGGTATTGTATAAAATGATAGAAACCTAAAAAATTAAACTATTATTATAAAATTATTTACAAATTCAGGTTACAAACTTAGACAACCAAAAATTTTGCAGCGAACTTTGCGTGCTTGGGGTCATGACCGACCCCAGGATACCAGTTAAGGGTTAATTTAATATTCTTTAATTTAGAATTTAATATGCAGTGTTTATGTTTAAACATTTTTATGTCTAAACTAGCTTTATTACTCCGCTCCGCCCGAAATTTAGATTCTGATTTTATAAAAAAAAATTTTATTTGTTTATTTATTTTTTTGTAAAAATAGTCACATTCGTCTAGATTAGGTAAGGGTAATTTCGGCGATTTCTTACCTCCTCCCTCCCCCAGTTTAAGAATTCGTAATTTTTAATATTCCAACCTCCTCTTTATGTAATATTTTTTACATTGAATTTTTTTCAGTTATTAAAATTCTTTTAAAGGTTTATATAATTCATTTAACTCGGTTTCGGGAAATTTAAAGTAAAACTATTTTTCTGGAACATTAATATTAGAATTTGTATTTATTGAAAATTAGGTTAAAAATATTACATTACACGCTACCTGCTCCCCCCCCCCCCCCCCCGGTAAGAAAACGTAAGAAATTCGTGACACCCCCCCCCCCCCCAAATAAAAAGCCTTACGTAATATAATGACGACCCCTAGACATAATGACCTGGGACACATTTCGTGACCCCAGAGTTTACCGTTCGAAAGTTTTTAGGCGACAGATAAACACACAAACACGTCCTGATTTATATATTAAGATATACATAGTTTTAACACTAGAACAACCAACGATTAACGTATACCTACTTCTACCATAGGAGTAAAAATGACTTGTTTTTCAAATTAACAAGTCATTTAAGAAAACACATAGCATTTTATTGCGTTTTTATATATTTTCCTATTTTATGAGCGAAAATTGAATATAAACTGTATAATAATAATAATAATAATAATAATAATAATAATAATAATATAATAACAATAGTAATTTTGAAAATAATTACGAATAGAATGCAAAGACATATTTTACAAGTTACAATTATGTTAGCATGTACCACAAATATTCTTCGTTTCATTATTAGTTTACGTTTCATCGAAATATGTATCTTATGGCAATTTTGTACAACGTATATGTAAGAAAATATACTTAGTTTTCTAAAAATGTATTTGAACTATACGAAAATAATTCGAGAAAGTTCTGATATTAAAAATTTATCTGCGTTCTGTGAGGGGTCAAAATGACCCATCTCGATATATATAGGTATACCACATATAAATTTTAAAGAAAAAAAAAACGAAGGTCAAAACTATTTTACAGAATTAATTATATATATATATATATATATATATTTTAGAAAAAGTCATACAAAATTTTAGAAAACGAAATGTACTGGAAATGGGTAATGATTATAATTTCTTATAATCATTACCCATTTCCAAACAAGTAATTTTGACCCCCCTTGGTAGATCTAGTGTTAAACAGTTATCATGCAAAAGAGTTCCGATTATTATTCTTATTCGTCCAAATTTTACATATAATAAACCTCCTGCAGCCGCCCCTAGGTTTGGCCGCGCAACTGCGCGTGGGCACCTTCTGCACCCCCGCCAGGAACGGGCCTGTTGGCACTCGAGTCAGAATAGTCCTGACCCCCCTGGCTTAAAACGGCCCTGACCCGTATTTGGGTCATGACCCGCCTGGGTCAAAATATCCCTGACCCATATGTGGGTCATGGATCACCTGGGTCAAAACATCCCCCACCCGTATACGGGTCATGACCCTCCTGGGTCAAAATAGTCCCGACCCGTATGTGGGTCATGCCCTACCTGGGTCAAATGAGTCTTGACCCACATGCGGGTGAACGCATATTTTAAAGAAAGCTAATTTGAGTCGCGTGTATATCGCGATCAGGGCTTGAAAACTGTTATAATATCGATTTCTGGTTCTCCAAACGGTTATGGAGAACCTTTATTCTGAATAACTGTTATGAAGAACTGAAGTTTCCAACAATTATCTGTTTCGGTTACGGTTCCTGTTTCACTCCTCATATCGGTTCCATAACCGTTATTTTTTCGATTCTATATCGATTCCGAAACGGTTCCAGAATCAATTCTTGTATCGACTTTTCCCTAATTGATATCATTAATTATTATTGTCGCTGCAAACTACTGTATATGTGCATATTTTTTACAAAATCCTTATAGAAAAAGGAGAAACATTTATACATATCAATGAATTCTAATAAAGCGTTGAAATAAATAAATCAGCTACATATTTTTTACATTCACACGCAACTATATTATTCAGAATAGGAAGTTAAAAGTGTCTCCTGTTTCTATAAGAATTTTGTAAAAATCACGCACATATACAGTAATCTGAAGCTGCAATAATTAATGATATCAACTAGGAAAAATTCGATACAAGAATTGATTCTGGAACCGTTTCAGAACCGATATAGAACCGAAAAAATAACGGTTATGGAACCGATATGGAGACGGAAATAGGAACCGTAACCGAAACAGATAATAGGTAGTTGGAAATTTCGGTTCTTCGTTACAGTTATTTGGAATAATGGTTCTCCATAACCGTTTTAATCAGAACCTTCATATAACAGATTTAAGCAGCTATTTTCGGAACCGTTTCAAGCCCTGATCACGATTTCCCCGGATCAAAATCAACCCTGACCCGTTATGTATCTGGGTCATTTTACCCCGAATTAATCAATTTGTATCCGGGGTGATGGTTCGCCCTAGTGAAAATTGGTATAACCGTAATAATAATCTTCAGTAACTAGCCTACCAAATCTGTATCGTTAAAAAATTATTAGGACAACAACGAGTACACCACGGCCGTTGTAAAAGAAAAGTGAAAAAAAAAATGTTTGTTTCAGTTGGAGCAATCGCAGCCGACGATGGAGCAGCGGAGCAACCTTCTCGTGACGGCGAGAGCGAAGCTGAGACCGCGCACGGATTCCCAGTGAATGAAAAGCGAGAGGAGGGAACAAGCAGAAGCGCAGAAAACAAAAGGTCGATCGTGTAACGCGATAAGCATAAGCGCCCACACAGCCACGCCGTCGCGGGGAAGAGGAGCCGGAAGATTGATCCGCGACGCAACGCCGCGTAGTTTCATCGCGTTTTGCAACTGTTGACCACCGTGTACATACATATACATATACGTAATCTGATAAGAGCTCGTTAATAAGCCGGAGGAGGATTACGCAACTCGTTGTCGATGGAAGGATCGCTGGCGGCGCGAGAAGGCAACGTCACACCGTGCTTCGCCGTATGCGCGGATCTGCTCGCCGATAGTATATATTTACCCGTGGCTGTAACGCTTCGTAAACCTGCGCGGTCTATCCCGTAAAAAGTAGATGAATTGCCTTACTCTTCCAAAGTCGTCAGAGGACGCGTACGCGCCGGGGGGGAGCGATCAGAATTTTCGCCTCCGTAGCGTCGTTTCAGTCCGATTAGATAGTGTCTAGCCCTAGCGTTAGCAGCGCCGTCTTCCGGGCGATCTGTAGTTGCACGCGTGCTCGAACACCGCGTGTGACTTCGGGGGGGGGGGGGGGCTGAATTCGGGGCATCGTGACCCCCCTCCCCGAAGGCATTATCGTGGAAGCGGCGGCGATATCTTTCCTCGGGGCTGTCGATATCTCTCGGCCGACGTCCATCGTGCCTACGCGACTGCGTAACTCGGGGGAGTTTGCTCACACGGCACAGCGGACGAAGTGTCCTTGATGGTCCAACTGAGTTTGGAGGCTACGATGCGCGTAGCGTTCTCGTCGCTTCGCTTAACAGCCGCTAAGCAAGAAGAAATGCAGAGGTTCGCGACGAACAGGCCTTAACAGAGCGCCTTGGTGGGAGAAATAGGTGGCTTGACTATTCGTCGAGCCGGCTCGATATTTTGTTACGTGCTCGAGTAACGTAGTGTAATTAGAGGGAGGGGGGGGGGGGGGTGGAGAGGAAAGAGAGCGGAGGGGCACAGTAGTGTAGAAAGGGATGCATGAATTAAGTGACGGAAAAAGTATTCGCGAAATGTAAGTGTTAAACGTTAGCTTATTATCGTGCCTGAATTTCAATGGAGGCCAGACCTGAATATAGGAGTAAATACAGATAATTTTATCGCGATAGGCGGAATAGTAGAACGAGCACCCCGGGACCATCGTACATTCGTGATAGTGATCCTCTATATAGAGAGTGATCGGAACAACGTGTATCGTCGCTGATTGGTTGCTGCGATTTGGGGCAACAGCGGAAGTAGGCAGCGAAAGAAACTGCAAGAAAGAAAGAGACAGAAATACTAATGGAAAGAGACAGAAATACCGATAGAAAGAGACAGAAATGCTGATAGAAAGAGACAGAAATACTGATAGAAGGAGATAGAGCGAACGGTTAGGTTATGTTTATTTCCGGTTTTGCCCCAAATCGTGACAAATGGCTGCGGTTATACCGGTCACCAGGGAAGGGCGATTCCGTTCAAAAGAATCGATTCTAATGAAACATCGATGCTTAAGAATCGATTATTTCCAAAAAGAATCGAAGAATCGATGAAAGGAACGATTAGGATTAGAATCAATTAACTGTGAGATAAAAAGAATTTTTATTTAATCATTATATTGGAAAATACAGTGTGTAATATTGGGAAACCCAGAATTTCAATACGCCAACTAGTGACAGAAAATTGAATTACTGAGAGTAGCTCGAAATCCGCCGAAGTCCATAAGATTATCAGTGTTTAAATAGACATGTTGTGAAAAACGAGTGTTTTTAAATTCTTTTGAACACTAAATTTTTACTTATTCGATTAATAAATACTTATTCGGGATGTTTGGTGAGATCCGGACCTACTTTTAATAGTTTGCCAACTTACCACCACAGCGCTGAAATCTAAGCCACGCCTCCACTAAGTTTCCCAATACATATATTCTGTATTTTAAGCATATATTATAAAATCTTCTTAAAAGGTATAGTGTATATATCCATGAAACTCACACACACACACACGCAACGCGCACAAAATTTCTATGGGGACAAGCTGCGCGGAGGAGGTCCGTTCCCTCGTGAAACAGAGATAGAAACGAAGTCGGTTAAAAATGTTGATTTTTAACCGATTCTTGGGTAGAAAATAATCGAGTTATCGAGAATCGGTTCCTAGAATAATCGGTAAAATAATCGATTCTTCAGAAAGGGAATCGATCGATTCTAGGAGAATCGAATAGAATCGCCCTTCCCTACCGATCACTCCCTGGAGGATCACTAATTCGTGAGATTCTATAGTGGGGGCGAAAGAGTTTGGCTGTCCAAAACTTAATAGAAAAGTGCTCCCCTAACGCTGCGTCTCTGCTAAAAATAATCTCACAGAGACGAAGATTGAATTATAACATGTACGCGATTTGAATGGCAAGGTGGTTACCTTGGACAGCCGGAGTCTCTCGCCTGAAGCAGAGAAATGAAAAGCGTTGAATACGTTGACGTAGCAACATTTATTACACTTCAGTGTTCATAGTTCAGGGAAGGAATAGAACATATATTGTTACACTGTTTCGATCGGCAGCGATCAGTATTGTAGGGATGCGATCGTTGCCTGGAGTCTAGCAGCTTTCCTATCGATCACGGTACGTTAAATGTACTCGATTCTGTTATCAATTGCGCGACGTACAATTCTACGGAACGGCGAAAGTAACCGACTAAACGAAGGTCGCATGGTTTCATTTATATTCTACGACAGACGCGTTGAATGCACCAAATTCTACCCCACGGTTGTCGCAAATCAATCGCCTTTAGGGCTATTATCGATATAATTGAAGTATCAAATATATTTTATTCAACATTGATAACACTCTATTTATCTAACCAGCTGAGTCACAAAGAAATGTTAAACCCGATGTTAATATTGACGATTTCAAGATCATGTAAACAATTATTGTTATCCACATTCCAGGATGAAATTATGAAAATAAAACACAGAGACGAATATAATACATAATATATATGGCGGAGGGAGGCGGTGAATAGAAAGTGTCGTTAGGTGATTGCAATTAAATATCGCGTTATTAATCATAAACATTTATCGTTAGTGATTTTACACTGCGATGTTACAATACGGTTAAAGAACAACGGACATATTTTAATAGTCATCACCGCGGGAGATGACTTCTTTACACGTTGGACGCAGAACGATGGTGTGCTCGAACTGAGCAGTGTAGCAGCCCTTCACGTCCACCAGAGGTGGGTAAGCTTCCACTGCGCCCTTGTCGCACAGATCCTTCAGCGCCATCTGATACTTCGTGCAACCGACGCGATCCAGCCACCGTTTGCAGAAAGCCAGAGTACCTGAAACGTATTACACGTCGTATCGCTGTTCTCCTCGATTGATCCGATCCGACATCATCGCGATCGATGAGTTCCTGTAAATAAATGTTTACCGAAATGCTTGTTAATGCTGTTCAGCAATGACTTGCTACTCTGCAGTCTCAAACGAACGAAGCCGGCGTCGAAGCTCTTCATATAGTGGGAGCAATCCAAGTCGTCGTGCACGATTCCCTTTCCAGTGGACCCGAAAGTTTCGATAGCATAAAATTCATTCGCCTCCATCCTAGTAGCTTCGCCGCCCTTCACTATGGGCACGGTTTTCCCAGCGTGGATACGGTACGGGGCAATTGAGTGGCCATTCAGATTTCTTATCGACTTTATCTGCGAATCAATTAAGAGCCGGTAACATCGGATTTTGGTTAAGGGAAGGTTCCGGTCGAAAAATCGATTTTTTTTTATTTCATTTTTCGAATGTTCAACCTCTTAGGTATACGTGTTTAAAAGGACGTGTTGAAATTCGTAAAATTCCCGAAGTTATACACTCGGCGCTCACGTAAAAACTTTAAACGCGTTTTACTCGAAACAGTGTTCTTAAAATCGGTGGAATTTAGATCTTGAAAAGTTATTATCCGATTCGCCTGAAACTTTTTTATTTTGAAGAATATACTTCTGGCTAGGGGGAAACCAGAAAAAATTACAACAAATTGAAAATTTATCATTTTTAAAGGCTTTCAAAGGACGAAAAATATAGGGAAAAGTGATTTCAAACCTTCAAGTTTCGTTATTTTCTGAAAAAATGTCATTTTTGTATTTTTTTTTTTGGTTTCCTCCCTAGTCAGAAGTATATTCTTCAAAATAAAAAATGTTTCAGTCGAGTCGGATATTAACTTTTGGAGATACACCGATTCGGATGAATTTTTTGACGCCTCGACTTTAACGACTCCCCGATGCCGTCTGCAATGATTAATTATAAAACAAAAAATATATTTCTATAATTTAAGACACTCTTAATACAATGCAAAAAGTCTCATTAAATTATATATAGTAGTTTTCCTTTAATTAATTCCTAAAGATCGCCTATTTACTTGGGGCTCTAGACCGGAACCTCTTTTTAAGGGGACTAGGCAGTCGAAAAATCGATTTTTGTATTGCATTTTCCGAAAGTACTATCTTTTCTGAATAAAATGCCGCTTGGTTTATAGTAAAATTCGCAAAATTGTAGATTTGGCAGCTAAAAACGTCAAGCGGCAGCCTATAGCGTCGCCTTTGCCCAGAAATTTTAAACGCGTTTTTTTCGAATATTTGCTTCTCTTTATTTTTTCCTGATTGCGAACAAATGGATGTTCAGATCGACTTGGAAAAAATTACAGAATGTGTAAAACGTGCCATTTCGGCCCAAACCTCTGATATGGTCCGTAAAGATTCGTAGGATTTTAATAAAAAAATTAAGAAGTCACCGGATTTTGATAGCGCACCATCACTGTTTATGCGCTACTAAAATCCGGTGACTTCTTAATTTTTTTATGAAAATCTTGAATTTTTACGGACCATGTCAGAGGTTTGCGGCGAAATGGCACATGTTTTACACATCCTGTAATTTTTTCCAAGTCGATCTGAACCTCCATTCGGTCGCAATCAGGAAAAAATTAAGAGAAAAAAATATTCCGGAAAAACACGTTCAAACTTTAACTTTCGAAAAGTGCAATTAAAAAAAATCGATATTTCGACTGCCTAGTCCCCTCAAGTGGAAAAGGCAGAACTATGCATCGACTAAATAAAAAATTATCTAACTAACGGATCAAATAAAAGTAACTTTAACTTTAGATTATCCGACGAATAATTCTTTCAACTTCTATTCGTTATCCAAGATTCTTATTTAAATAAATCTCTTGCCCATCTCTGGTAAAAGCTAACGTACTGGGAAAGTTTTGCCATCCAAATCAATCTCGTACGACTCCATGACCTCCTGAATCGCAGCGCCGACGTCGCACAGCTGGACGTCGATGCCGGCAGCTTTGATCCCGGTGTTCGTAGCGTCGCGAACCGCTTCGATCAGCTTGTCGTACTTCGGATTGAACGTCAATGTAAACGCACAATCGATAATCCGGCCGTTGATGTGCGTGCCGAAGTCTATCTTGGTAACATCATCGTATTCCAAAACAGTCGGGTCTCCAGCGTTCGGAGTGTAATGAGCAGCGCAATGATTCCTGGAGCAGCCAGTCGGGAAAGCTAAACCAGCTTTCAGACCGTCCTCCCCTATCAATTTCCTGGCAGTGTTCTCCAGCTCGTTGCATATCTCTATCATCGTCATTCCTGGTTTCACCTAAAACAGAAGAAACGCCGTCGAACACTTGCGCTTATAACGTTTCTACCACCGAAGCGTACCCATTGCATAATATGCTTCCTCGTTTGCCTGTGAGCCTCGGCAGCTTGCCTAGCTTCGTTGTAAATATCATTCTGAATCCTGTCGAGCGCACGAGCCTCTTCCCCCGCGAAGCGATCCTTAGCCATCCTGTGGTCTATCCCTGCAGCAGGAGGATGCTCCATTATCTGCCCGATCGGGAAGTTGCCGTCAGGGAAGAACTCCGAGACGGGAACAGTTGGAGGATCAGTTTGCTGCTTAACGCCACCGGCCTTCCCGCGAGGCTTGCGTTTCTTCTTCTTCTTCTTGGCCTCTTCTGTCTCGGCGTCATTCTCTGTCGCCTCGGTGGCAGCTTCTGCGAAACATGTTAACTGAGCACTCTTGCTCCGGTCGCTTTCAAAGGCGTTCCGAGGCGTGTTTACCTTCGCCTGCTGGGGTATTGTCTTTCGCCTTGTCCTCCTCCCCCTCCGGAACATCTGCGCTTGCTTCGCCGGCGCCTGTGTGAAGTCAATTATGTTTACATGTTTGCCTGCGCGTGGCGGTTGAGGATTTTTAAAAAGTCCCTGTACGCTGACGAAAGTTTTTAATCGCTAGGGACGTTCGTAAGGATCGTAAGAAAGGTAATTAGGATGTGGAGACAGGTGCGAAGTGAGTTCGAAGGTGCATCGTCCTTGGTTCGAACCGCGTTCGGTGATATTTTTTTTTTTTTTTTAGAAACTCGGAGTTGCGCCGCGGAAAGCGAAAGTGTGTGGAATAATGATGCGACGGAGGCGGTATCGATTCTGAATGGTTGAAACTGTGCGCAGCGTTTTTAAATGGGTGTAATCGGAAGGCGACACGCGATTGTCGGGAGATTTGAGCAGACGAGGATACACCCAACATGCAACCGAGCAACGCACCAGCTTTCTTCTTCTTTTTCTTCTTTTTCTTCTTCTTGGACGCCTCTACCGCGCCGGTTTCGTCCTCCTCGTCGACGATCTCGTCTTTCTCCTCGTTTACCAGCTTTTCGGCGGATTTGCCGACTTCATCCAACACGGCAGCCATTTTCGGAAGGAAGCCAAACAATCTTGAACTCCGAACAGGTCGTGAGATCAGCCCCGTCGATGAAGTAGGAAACCAGCGAGGGAATTGCTTGTTTCGCCAGTTCTCCGGTGGCAGCGCTGCGATGGTATTCTATTTCGAATCGATAACGCTGCTCTCCGTACGAAATTAGTATTAGAACTAATGGATGTTACTGTATTCTGTATCTTGTCTGTGGTTTTATCCCCTGTATTACAGGATGCTTCGAAACTAGTGTAATCCTAACTCTGACCCGTGTACAAATAGGTCATAAGAAACGTAAATCTACAAGGTTATATAACCCATAAAAAACTTGAAAAAGTAAACAAATTACGTTAAGTACATGAAAAAGTCGAGGACGGAAAAGAATATTCCCAGATAGCACACGACGTCTATAAGCCGTCTTTAAGACGTCTTTCCTGGGTTATCAAATAAATCACAAAAGAATAGAAGATAATAATAATTCGATATAATAGTTTTCCTGAAGGATAAAGTGAAATAAATTTATTTGCTTGTACAAGAGCTATTATCCAGTTAATTTTTAGCCGACTTCAAAAAGGAAGAGGTTATAGATTCGACCCGTATGTATTTTTTTTGTTTATGTTTGTCCCGACATAATTCCTCAGCATATGGACCGATTTTGATGATCTTTTTTTTATTCGAAAGAGGGCGATGCTCCGGTGGTATACTGCATCATTGGGCGAATTCCACTTATGCCCAAATCGCTCGTGATTTTCATTAAGCTAGGTTTTCCCGTACGCGACATGACGCATCGTCAAGAATTTCAAAGTCGATTTTCTCGAAAATGAAGCGCAATAACAAAAAATTGTATTCCTTTTTCTCGACTTATTTACTTCTTATAAATAAAAAGGAAAGAGTATATTTTTTTCATATCACGCTTCATTTTCGAGAAAATCGACTTTGAAATTCTTGACGTTGTGTTTAGTCGCGTACAGGAAAACTTAGCTTAATGAAAATCACGGGCGATTTGGGCGTAAGTGAAATTCGCCCAATATTGGCTCAATAATTTTCCAGTACTGGTTAATTCAAACTTCGTCTCATTACATAATTTGTATTTTATGTATTCTCGCATTTCAGAGTATTTCCGCGCGTTGAGTTGTAGACCCCATATAACGAATTTGAGACATCCTACTTATTCTCACTTTTTCAAATCGTTTATTTTTTGGGATCTTCCATTTTTAGCAAACTGTTCTTTTTTACGAGCTGCTCTTTTGTACACCTACCTATATTTTTGAAAATAAATGTAGTTATATAACTTAAATACCTAAGAAGTAAAAAATAAAAATAATTATAAAAAAAATTAAAACCGACTTCAAAAACATAAAATTGCATTAAAAAATAAAAAATAATTTTTTCCCTTATTTAATCTACGATTATAAATTTTTTTAAGTCGGCGCCAGATTTACACAGTGCAAATGATGAGGCGCCGACTTAAAAAAATTTATAGTCGTAGATTAAAATATTAAATACAGGACATTTTTTTTTACATTTTAATGCATTTTTATGTTTTTGAAGTCGGTTTTAATTTTTATTATATTTTTTTTATATATTACGACAATGAAGAAATATTAATTCTTATATCTGTCATTACATTTCTGAAGAATTGCCATTCTACTGCAACTTATATAGTTAAACATAAGCAGGCCACGGAGGCGAGGGGGTGCAACGCAGTACAAGGGCCCCAAAAGAAAAAAAAATGAAGAAAAGAGAAAATAAAAAATAAAATGAGAACGAAAAAATTTTATTTGATTAAAATTAGTTTAATTTTATAAACCGACTTGAATTTCGCGCTTCGAACGCAGAAGTGGCAATACTACGGACACACCACGTGGTGTGGTAAGCATACAATGGTATGCGAAGACTGTTAAAAAAGAAATTGAAATATAATTTCTAATATAATAAACTAATATTACTAATGATAAGGCAATAAACAAATCATATATTTAAATCTGTTAATGTTTATTTCTTTTATTTTCTTTATTGATGTTATTATTATCCTTTTTTGACCTACTTTAAAAGGAGGAGGTTATTCAATTCGTCAATTTCATTGTTTGTATGTTCACGCATAACTTCCGCATTGGTGCACCGATTTCGATGATTTTTTATTTTATTTGAAAGAGTGTGAAGAGTCGGCGGTACCAATCATGTTAAATTTATTATTATTATCTAGATAGTCTAGAATTATCTCGAATTCCAGTTTTAATGTATGTTTGCGTCTAACTTTGTAACGCGTGTACATACCGATTTGGATGATTCTTTCGGTGTTATATAGAGTATATGTTCCCCAATTAGTACCACGATAAATGTTTTTTTTTTATTTTTATCCAGATACTCTAGAATTATCTAGAATTCCAGTTTTAATATATGTTCACGTCTAACTTTCTCACACGTGGACCGATTTGGATGATTCTTTCGTTGTTATATGGAGTATGTTCCCCAATTGATACCATGATAAATGTTTTTTTAACTGACTTCAAACGAAGGTAACTAAAAATTAAAAAATAAGAAACTTTTTAAAAAAAGTAAAAAAACCGACTTCAAAAGCGCGCTAAAAAGTAAAAAATAATTTTTTCCCTTATTTAATCTACGACTCTCATATTTTTTAAGTCGGCGCCAGATTTACACAGTGCAAATGATGAAGCACCGACTTAAAAAATATGAGAGTCGTATTAAATAAGGGAAAAAATTATTTTTTACTTTTTAGCGCGCCTTTGAAGTCGGTTTATTATTTTTTTTAAAAAGTTTCTTATTTCGTGAAAAGATGTTATGCTTCTTTATTGTGGAAAAATTGTTTGGGCCCCGAAATATTTCTTGCGTCCGGGTCCCTTTATACAGAAACCTGGCTCTGAACATAAAAGGAAGAGGAGATCGTCGTTCGTCGAAGTATAAAATGAGAACCTCAGAGGATCTTATTTAAAGAGCCGTTTTATAATTATATGTACAAAGTATTACATAGAAATGGGGGCTTGCAGGCCCCGTATCATGATGATTCACGTAACAGTATCCTTATAATACTAGAAATAAGAAACTTGTGGTACAGGTTATCGATTCTCGTAGGAAGCATTCATCCATGCATGTACGTGTCTATTGTCGACCTAGTAACGGCGATTTATCCTACTGAGGAGATGATTAGTTCAGCGACGTCCGGGTCTGGGCAGAGAACGGACAGCTGCATCGTTACTTGGTTGTCAGACAGTGCTAGTCTGGCGCGCGCAAGAACCTCCTTGCCGCCTCTGAAAACGCCGCTGAGCAGGAGATTGTGCGCGGCAGCGTTCGCTGGCACTTTGTTGGTTTGTTCCACGGCGTCCAGGCCCAAGAAGCCCGTGAGACTTCGAATCGCCCCTTCGAGACTGTTCACAGACGGGCCCAGAGCGAAGGTCTCCTCCATCTTGCTGAACCCCTTCGCGGCGGCTGCGTCCCAGGCGGCGCTGAAATCCAATCCCTTGGTCCCCATGCCGCGGACTTGGTCGGCTAACGTCACTTCCAAGTCCTCCAGCTAGCGAAACAAAGCTCTCTCTTAACAAACTCGCTCTGCCGGAGCAAATCAATCGTTCCGCGAGAATTACTCAGAAATAGTACGAATTAACAGGAAGACTACACTGCGTTCCATATAAGAGCGGACCAGCGCCACTACTACCGATTTGCGGCCGATCTGCGCAGCTCCCACGGATCTGACACACGCGATTGGTCGCAGCACTTCCCCTGCCGGTTTACTACCAATCAACAGCGTATCCCTGCGCGAAACGGGTCCGCTCTAAAGTGGAATGCAGTGTAGAGAATTTTCGTACAGTTGTGAAGCAAAAGTACCATATATTCGTCGTTGTATCCTTGCTCGGCATCAGGTACGCCTGTCGCAGGATCACAATCGCGCGCGATGAACCGCAGGGTTGTGGGAATGGTGGCGACACTGGCGTGAACGTCCTCCGGATACTTTAATACTGTGTACGTGGTTCCTGGCTCGTTGTACGGTAGCCGAGGGCATGGGACCTCGCAGACGATCGTATAGCTAGGAGCACGAAAATAATAGTACCAAAAATGTCACTACAAATTTGTCCCAACGTTCGCGGATAGTTACCCCTCGGGTGGTTCGATCGCCACAGTGACGTCCTCGAGCAGCTGATCGGAGAGCGTGTTCACGCAATCGAATTGCAGGATGAGGATGTCCGTGAACGCGTGCTTGATGCACTTGACATTGTACTCCGTCTCCGACTCCGTCAGCTCGAACACGGGTGAGGATTTGTGGATCGAAGGGTCGCGAATCACCACCGACAGGAGGGGCTTCTGCGACAGCTTCTCCATGAAACTTTCCTCCCGCGTCAGGCGAGGCTGTTGCTGTTTTATGGTTGCGTGCACTTCCACCTGCGCTGGCTCCTCCACTGTCTGCGCCGGCGGGACCTGCGAATGAAACACGAGTCGTAAAGTGGGCACAGGCGTTCTGAGAACCTTCTCGTATCTTTATAATAATAATAATAATAGTAGTAATTCGTCTTTATTCACCACAAAATTACACGAATAATTAAGTGACAAATGGGCGAGATTCAGCATACCTGCTGTTTTGCAACCTAACCTCGAAACATTATCAAACATATACAGTCGCATCGGAAAGTAAGTTGACACTCTTGAAAATTGCATAACTTTTTTTAAATTGCTCCAAACGACTTGAATTTTTTTTTTAGATGCTAGCGGAATTAGTTTTCTAGGTGACATGTTTTGTCGTTTTGAAAAAAAATGCACTTGGTCGGAATAGCAAAAAAAATTATAAAGATCGTTTTTTAAAATTTTTTTTGTGAGCCTGTAATGAAAATTCAATAAAACCGTTTGTAGATTCAAGTAAATTGTACATCACAGAATAAGGTCGAAAATGGCTGATTTTGGGAATTTTGCGATTTTCGCCCTTATTATACGTTAACCGATTTAGATGAAATTTTAGGTATATATATAACTTACTTCAATCTACAAACGGGTTTTTTAAAATTTTTATTACAGGCTCACGAAAAAAAGTTTAAAAACGACATTTACTATTTTTTTTTGCTATTCAGACCAAGTGCATTTTTTTCAAAACGACGAAACACGTTACCTAGAAAACATAATTCCGCTAGCTTCTAAAAAAACTCAAGTCTTTTGGACCAATTTTAAAAAAGTTATGCGATTTTAAAGAATGTCAACTTATTTTCCGACGCAACCACAGAAGAATGAAACAGACGACCGGAAGACAAGGGAAGTTAAGGAAAGTGGACGAGAATAAAAGAGCGAGCGGAACATTTAAATGCGGGGAAAGAGGACAGAGAACGAATTTCCAAGGGAAGAGAATTATAGTAGAAGGAGGATAGATAGAAGGAATCCGTAAATTTGACCGTGCGATGGACAGGCATTGCTAAATCACAACCACGCCTAGTAGATAGTGCGTAACTAGTGTGTAGAGAAGAATTGCTGCATAGTAATTCCCTAAGATAAATGGGTGTCTCAAATTCAAGGGCCGTATTAATATTTCAGTAAATATTAATATTTAAATATTAATATTTGAAGGGCTTGCGGCACCTCAAAAAATTTGTTGATCTCGACCAAACGTTGGCAGCTTAAATACCATTATAAAAGGCAACTTTTGCCCACTATTAAAAGTCATGAATAATAAAAAAATATTTTGCCCCTATATTTCGTTCCACCCTAATGGGCTTAGTGAAAAAGAGAAATAATAAGTGACTGACATAGCAAGAGTTTGCTGCGGGTAGATAGAATACGACGAGAAGAATACAGAAACCGTAGACGAGCCAAAGCAGGACGAAAAAAGACGGCTACATGATGGTCGAAGCACCACTGAGGATCAAGGGTAACACCGAGAATTTTAACAGTAGGTTGCTTAGAAAAAGATGCAGAGCCCCAGGAAATAAGAAATGGAGACAGCTGTTGACGAAGAGCGGGAGGGCCCACCAGCAATAAAGAAGATTCGGCGGGTTATCTGAGCTTACCTGCGAGATGTCGAATGCATCGTCCATAGTGGTGCGCATGTAATTGCGCAAAGCTCTTTCCAAGCTGGGTACAGACAGAAGAGGCGGCTGCACCAAGAGCAGGAGCGTAGGATCGTTCTGTTGCTGGAGTATAGCGCAATAATAGGCAGCTCGGTCGCGGACCTCGTCGTCGGAGTCCAACTGGCAGCGGGACAGGAGCACCAGCACGTTCGGTAGCAACGGTGGGCACGCCGCGGCGAAGCGCGCCAGAGCGGTGACCGCTGCAGCGCGCACGCTGGCGCTCTCGAGGATCACGCGGTTGTAGATGAAGCGAATGTATCTGGACGGTTGCTTGGAAGTTGGCCCCTCCTGGCCCAGCAAGTGGAGGATGCGCACCGCGAGGGAGATGTGCTCACAATCCTCGATGAACTCGCAGAGATGAGCCAGCCCAGCTTCCTTCGCCTCTGCGTTTCCCTCCATAACGGCGATTATCGTGTCGGCGATCGCCGCCTTGTACTCCAGGCCTCCCTCGTCCCTCAGCATCGCAGAGAGGAAGTTCATCAGCACCGCGTGCTTGCGAGGGAACTTCTGGCACAGAGCTCTAAGGGATAAAAGACAAAGTGAAGCAACCGTGCGGATTTAAGGGGGTCTTTCCAGCCGCGGAACACTGTTTTTCTGAAAAAGACTTCTGCTGTTGAGCGGTGGCGTCGTCATTTGGTATTAAAAAAATTGAAAAAAAATTGTGATCATACTTCAAGGTATGTAGAATAAAGGCCTTCAAACAAATTTTGTATTCCATTCACTATACTCGCTTAAAAAGTTCTCCAAATCAGGCTGCTTCTCCAGGCTCTACAGTGGCATTACCCCTTAATTGAGAACTGAAAGCATCGTGACCGTACCTTATAGCCTGCACGACAACCACCTTAAACTCATCCGATATCTCCGACACGAAGCTGGCGATCTGTTTCATCAGCCGATCCACTGAACTCTCCGCCCCAGTCTTCAGTAAAGTAGTGATCGCTAACGTAGCGATCGATCTGTTGGAGTCCGTGATCAGGTTCTCCAAATCCAGATTGCAAGTGGTGACTGCCATCGGATGGGTCATAGCGACTTTGTTCAGAGTCCTCACTGCGGCGAACTTTAAAGCTGGCTTCGGCGAACCGCAGAATAAATGCAGGACACTGATAGCTCTGCCTATTCTGCTTGTCCCGAGATGATTGACCAGCGCGTGCGCCGCCTCGTACACCACCATCTCCGACTTATGACGCAGGCAGGACTCGATGAACTCCAACATCTCCTGGCCCACGTCGTGCTCGTCTACCAATTTAGACGCCATTCTGATTAACATACACGCGGCGTAAGGGCTCTTTAAGCTGGTCCTCATGAGTTTCGTGACCAATTTGATGATTGCGTGCTTGTCCGACTTGCGCGCCTGATACAGGACGCCCAGAGCATGGTACTGAACCATAACATTATTGGAGTTCAGTGCTTCCTGGGCCTCGTTCGCCCATCTGCGAGCTACATCCCCGGAAACGCTGGTCAAATGCAAAGATGAAACTAAAGCCGCGCTAGAGACGGCCGGAGAACGATCGACGATGGCTTGTTTCATGTAACGTTCGATGGCTGCCAGCATTCCTCCGTCAGTGATGGTGCACAGCGCTCTTATCGCCGCAGCTCTGTACAGGTCCTCTTTGCCGGTCATATCCTTCGTCAAACTGGACGTCACTATGATCACGTCCTCTGCTAAGGAGCTCAGCTCCTTGATGCCTAGGTACACCAGCCGTCTCAGAACGACGTCTCTCGACTGGAATAATTTGGTCATCGCGAAGAACGCTTCGGTCGCCTCCATCGTGCCCAACTGCGTCCCCTGATTCAGCAGGTATAATATCTTTGTGAGGATGTGTGCGCATTTTCTGGGATTCACCGGAGTGTCGTTGAAAGTGCGGGCTTCCTGGAGGACGGTAGTCTTCTCCAGATTCTGGAAAGGATTTCCCCCACCTGGTGGCAAGAGAATCACGCGGAGGAACGTAAAGTACAGACCGTCGATATTGTCTCACTCTGCGGTGAGATATTTGTGTATTCATGAGTGAAGGTTGTTTGAATTGAGCTGTGGGAGAGATTTGATCGGAGAGAAATTAGCTCTTGCGGAGGGCAGTTGTTTAAACCTGTTTACAAGTAGCTGTCACATTAATACGATCGATTTGGTTAATCCTGGTTGCGAAGTGAAATTAATGGTAGTAGGAGAGTGGAGGAATCTTTATTTATATTTACCATCTTCTTCCTCCTTTTTGTCACGTTTAAACGCATTCATTTTGCCAAACCGCCGCCGGAAAACAGGAAAATAGGGTACACGTCACCTCACCTCTTTCGCATGGGAACCATTGCAATGGTCCCCGCGGTGTCCACAGTGGCGGAGGCTTGGAACTAAACTTGTATCTTCAGCGGGTGCTGTAGATCGCTTGGTAGAAATTATCTACCGTCGGTAAAGTCGTTTTCTTCAATAATATTTTAAATTAAATGGGCACAGACATCTGAAAGCTGGTGTCAAAGAAATTGAAGTAGCACTTATTCATGAATATAAAGACTTGCTGCAGCCTTGGGCGGCAAATTTTCGGAGGCGGTCAATTTCGGGCAGTGGGGTTTTCCCTCAAGCGAAAAATACTTATTTTAATTTGCAAAATACTTATTTTAACTTAGCAATATGAGGGAAAATATGATAAATTGATACTAAAAAAATACTTCTTCATTTAGCAGGGAAATATCGGAAAGGTCCCCGTTCATTTTTCAAATCTCCGCCCCTCCCTCTCAAGAAAATCTTGGATTCGCCCCTGCGCCCCTCCTCGCCGCGCCCCGCGCTCCCGAAAATCGCAAATCCGCTCCTGATTTCGGGCGAAAGAAATTGAAAAAAGTTTAAACACAGGCTTGGAACAACTTTAAAAACAATTCACTTTTCTTTCATCTAGCAAATGAGCAATAATTCATATTGAAATAATTTTAAAATTGTCTCAACTCTTTTAAATTAAAATATTTTATGATATTTCACGGAAAGGGCTGTCGACGTTTGTTACTCTAAGGGCGCCAAGTCTCCAAATTTCCATATTTTACTTTAATGCTTTCTGTAGTATTATATAAATGAGAAAGAGGCTTGGGGCCTTTGGGACTCTTGGGAGCAGGGCGTGAAATTTTGCGGTCCGGGTTGCAAAATTGTCAGGGGCCAAAAAATACTTCGAAATTTTATAACAATAATTATCTAGGCATAGGGCCCCGAAAAAATTTACGAAGAGCTCTTCGTGGACCGCGGGGTCTTATAATTTTTTTTATAATAATAAATATCTATGCATAGGGCCCCGAAAATATTACGAAGAGCTCTTTGTGGACCGTGGGGCCTTGTAAACAATTTTATAATAATAACTATCTATCCATAGGGCTCCGCAAAAATTACGAAGAGCTTTTCGTGAACGGCGGGACCTTGTAATTTTTTTTATAATAATAAATATCTATGCATAGGGCCCCGAAAAAATTACGAAGAGCTCTTCGTGGACCGTGGGGTCTTATAATTTTTTTTATAATAATAAATATCTATGCATAGGGCCCCGCAAAATCTACGAAGAGCTCTTCGTGAACCGTGGGGCCTTTGAAATTTGTTTATAATAATAAATATCTATGCATAGGGCGCCGAAAAATTTACGAAGAGCTCCCCGTGGACCGCGGGACTTGTAAATTTTTTTTATAATAATAAATATCTATGCATAGGGCCCCGCAAAATCTACGAAGAGCTTTTCGTGAACCGCGGGGCCTTGTAATTTTTTTTATAATAATAAATATCTATGCATAGAGCCCCGCAATATCTACGAAGAGCTTTTCGTGGATCACGGGGCCTTTTAAAGCGCAGGTCGGGGAAACGCTTGAACCCACCTCGCGCCGGCCCTGCTTGGGAGTCCCCAAATTGCATGAGAAAAATTTATAGTCATTGTTGGGCCCATCCTGTACCTTGTCTGTGGTCTTATCAACCAAAATTGAATTTAGTTCAAAGTAGGAATATTCTTTGACATACACTTTATTTTCTATTAACATAGAATAGTTATATGTTCAAGTACAATATACAATTATTCCAAGTTATTGTAGGCACATGAAAGTTTCATACACTGTAATTTTCTTCCCGTTCCATTTGTTTAGTATAAAAAAGTTAGTAGTGGCACACTTTCCCTTTAGTTAGCAATTACATGGTAAACCCATTGGCACTTCAGACAGCGTTGGTTGATTTTGCCACTTGTTTTCGTTATATATACAGAATCTATGAAGAGTACTACTTCACACTATCAACATGCTCCAAGTCACTCTCTTTTCTTGTCGCTCTGCGGTTTGTACAGTTTAGTCAGGTCTGAGATTGTACCTTTCCTACCATTCGACGGTGGAGGTCGCCCTATCCTCTGTACAGTTTTCTTTTCCACAGGAGCCAACGAACTCGCTTCACTGGCAACTAATGACGCTTGGTCTTCGGACGACGTTACCATCCCATCGCTCCACTTTGCCAACCATTCGCTGGCTGCAGTCTGCGAGACAGAGTAAATATAAGAGTAAAAGTTTGTCCCTATTGTCTCCTATAATTCCTACGTACCAGGGTTACCATAAAACACAAAGCAGAACAATTATCTAATCTCACCTTCTTCTCGTCACTTTGTTCTGTGCCCACAGCCTTCACTAACTCCTCCGTCACCTTCAACCTCGCCAATTCCTTCTGCAGCTTGCGCTCCAGCTGATACTTGGCGACTGCTTGAGCCAGCGGTCCAAGTTCTCCTTTCATCGCAGCGCTGAGCATCGCCTGTTCACAGGAATCATCAATGCCACGGCTCGCAAAATGGGTAACGTTGCAACCATAAGAATCAGCACACAAATTTAGTTTGAGGTTGACATTTCTTGAGAGTGGTACTCACATCTCTACGCCTCTTTGAGCCAGAAGCAGCATTGCCAATGGGGTCTGTTCTGGTCTGCGGTCCAAGCTCCACCAGCATTTGAAAATCCGCGTGCTCACCCAGCCGGAATCCCACTCCAACCCTCGAATCGGTACCTGTCGCGGGAAGCAGGGGAAAAAGGAAGATTTAGTCTCGGTAATTGCTGTGTGTGGAAGAAACGAGGCGCGCGGCCAGTGAAAGTGGCTCGCGTGACGCGCTGGACAAGCACGGCGAATCGTGGAAGACAAACTTCGCGGGAAAAGGTGCTCGTGGAACAAATGTGTGACACGGATGTGACGCAATCGCGGGGTATATACCTTTTTTTATCGGCGGGATATTGGAGTAGATCAGCGAAAGTATCGTGGGCAGCTCTTCCGGGATAATGAGACAGGCTGCATCTGAAACGATTGTTGGTGCGATTTTATTCATGGGGAGCGAGGGTTTAAAGAAGGAGGAAGCTTTATTCGAATTGGCTGTGATATAGTAATTAAATAATGAGTGGTATATAAGTTGGGCTTTAATTTTTTAAGTTATTTATTTGGTATAGTTACCCTCAGCTGGCAAAGAATGTGAGATACTCTTGGGCAAGTAAATAAATGGGGGAGATATTTTTTGAGTTGGAAAATCTGCTACATTTTTTTTAAACACATTAGTGATAACTATGTTATGGGAAATTCGTTTCCAGAAATTGTAGAAATTCTTTCTAGATAGATGTATGTCTAAAGTAAAATTTGCTGGATAAAGACTAGTGGCGGATTTAAGGGAAAAGGCCCAGGTGGCAAACATTCCGAGGGGCCTTTTTTTTCACGAAAATGAAGAATGGTAGTTTACTAAAAACGGGCCAAGTGTACAGAAAATTACAGGAAAAAAATATAATGTTTGGATAAAATTAAATCCTTTTTTAAAGATAGGGCCCATAGGGGCCTTCTGACCAGGGGCCCTCTTTTTCACGACAGTGAAGAGGTAGGTTACTAAAGATGGGCCATGTGTACAGAAAAGTACAGGAAAAAATATAGTGTTTGAATAAAATCAAAATGCTTTTTTAAGCTAGGGCCCTAGGGAGCCTTCTGAGGAGGGGCCCATTTTTTCACGAAAATGAAGAATGGTAGTTTACTAAAAACGGGCCAAGTGTACAGAAAAGTACAGGATAAAAATATAATGTTAGAATTATATCAAATCGTTTTTTAAAGATGGGGCCCTAAGGAGCCTTCTGAGCAGGGGCCCATTTTTTCACGACAATGAAGAGGTAGTTTACTAAAGATGGGCCAAGCGTACCAAAAAGTACAGGAAAAAATATAGTGTTTGGATAAAATCAAAATGTTTATTTAAAGATAAGGCCCTAAGGGGCTTTCTGAGCAGGGACCCAATTTTGCCCGAAAATGAAGAGGTAGTTTCCCAAAAACATACTAAGTGTACAGATAAAAAATATATTGTTTGGATAAAATCAAATTTTTTTTTAAGATAGGGCCCTAGGGGGCCTTCTAAGTAGGGGACCAGGCGGCAACTGCTCACCGGCTGCCCGTTAAATCCTCCACTGATAGAGACTTCTGCGTCTAATAGATCAGTGAAACCAGCAGTAGTGTTAAAGATTCTCATGCGGCCATTGATCTTCAAATTAAACAATTTTTTTCTCTCTACAATTTATTCTTCTTATCATAATTACTTCAAAACGATCAACGTTACCATAAGCTTTAAACAATTCTAGCTGCTCTCCTTAGCTATCAGCAGAGATGGGCAAAAAATTATTTGAAATAAAAATTTCGTACACAAATTTTTATTTCAAATCATTTTTTGCCCATCTCTGGCTATCAGTAGTGGCAAAATGGCCAGAGTGTCAGCTTGCCCGATGGCAAGTGGGCCTAGTGGGCCCCTTAAACATCAGACAATACGTAAAAAATGTTAATGACTTTTTAGTAGCTTGGAAATATAATAGAAATTCCAATAATATTACCGTATGCAACTAAAATTTACTTTGTATTACTATTTTAAAAAAAATTCAATAAAACCATTTACTTCACAAAATCTTTAATTGTACTTTTTTGTTACCTATGTATTTCTTGAAAATTTTATTTATGTCTTATAAAAATTAAATAGTCTTATAATTGTGGGTGGGTCCCTTTTGTCTGCTGGCAACCAATATTTCCAGACCCAGTCCGCCACTGGCTATCAGAAAGTGCTAAGAAATTCGATACACAGAATTGGACCAGGTATCAACATCGCACTGAATTCTCTTCGATCCTTCTTCAAGCACCTCACTAAACCCCTGCAATTTAATTAACTCTTCTATCAGATCTTATGCAACTGCTGTCAAAATACAATTTGCATAGCCCGTTAACGGATGAGTGTAGAAACTCCTCGCCGCTGAATCGGACTATGAACAAGGACCCTTGCATCACACAGAGACGGATTTCGCCAGAAGTAGGCGAAGGACGCTGTAGGAACTGGGTGACACTCACGATCGTAAAAAATCAGCAGAATGCAGAGCCTGACAAGGACGTCCTTCGCGTTCAACATCTTCTCAGTGGTGTCTTCTCTGTCTTAATCAGGTCCCCAGCCGTCGCATAATTTCGCACCAGCTCTGTCGCACTAGCTATTTCGCCTTCGATCGCCCAGAAAATGATAAACGAAGCTACGAAGCCACTATCCTGCTTCCCCACCAACACCGTTGTCTACCCCGATGTCAAGCTACTAGGAGCCACTCCGGACCGACGACCTCGCGGTACCAAGATACCGATCGCCGCGCTGGTAACCGAACTTCAGCTTCAACGACCTTCGTTTCTGTCCACTGGTCCCAGCAGAGAAGTTTTCTTTAGTTGACCTCTGTGTCCGTCGGCAGGTGTACTCGTGTCAACCGCGGAGCACGTCGCTGGTAGTCGCTGGTAGTCGCTGGATGGTGGACACCAGCCGGGTAGAAGAACGTTCACTGAGTATGGTGTATCGCCTCGTCGTTTTGCCTCTACGAAAGTGAAATCTAAGGCCCCGAGCTAGCGTCGGGCCAGCCTACTCCCGGCGGACTGAGGCTAGTCGCAGGGCACGACGCAAGAACCGCGTTCCTTGGCAGCGACGGTGCGAGAAAGACCCGCGGAAAAGAAGTCGCCGAGTGAAAGGAGACGTGGATCCGGGGATCGAGGTCACCGGCAGGCCGAACGGCCGCCGATGGATCGGGGATGGACTCTCTCTCCTTTTCCTCCTCGACCCTCCTCTTTCGCGCGCGCTTCGATTGAGACTTGTGTGGAATTTTGGATACAGGATTGTTTTGGGGAAATTGGGTGGTTTTTCTTCTCGGGAATGTTGGGTTGGAGGTTTTTACAGTGGCGGATTTGAGGGGGAAGGCCCAGGCGGATAAGGTTTTGGGACACCTTGTATGCAGAACGGAATTACAAATAAATTTATGCGCGTGTGGTATGAAAATTATAGGAAACTTCTTTTTTTTTAAACGATTTTTTTCAGCTTCGATCCTTTGTTTGTTTGGTGCAAATCTGGCAACTCAAATTTAACCCACTTCCAACTGTCCAATTGTCTTGAAACTTTGCAGGCGTGCGTAGTTTGGATGACAATACAATATTTAAAAAAAAAATTTATCCCCGAGCGATTCAAAAAATTACCCAGTCATCAATAAATATTTAAAAAATTTTTTTTTTATTATATAATAAGTTCATTATAGAATCCCTATCTATTTTATAATAAATAATTTATTATATAACAGATGATCAGATAATCTATTATATAATAAATAATTTATATATATATATGTTTATATAATTAGATAAATAATCATATATATATATATATAAATTATTTATATATACATATTTCTTTAATTCATAAAACAATATATATATATTTATATATACATAAATATAACCCATAACCACAAATCCAAACGACTTGAAATCAAATTAAATTAAAAAAACTAGAAAATAAAAAATATATAAAAAAAATTTTAATGTTAAACGATTTTATTAACAATGCACTAAAAACTAAAAAATAATTATTTTCCTATAGTGCAATTTCGATGGTGTTTTTTCACTTTAAATAATATCGTGGAGCAGGGCATCTCACAACAAATTCATTTCGACGCTTGATGCTGTAGTAAATTGATTCATATTCTAATACCTATGAGAAACATCCTACTTCACGATTTTATTTAAAGTGAAAAAACACCATCGAAATTGCAGTGCAAGAAAATAATTATTTGTTAGTTTTTAGTGCATTTTTAATAAATCGTTTAATATAAAAACTTTTTTATATATTTTTTTTCAAATATAGTGTTTGGATAAAATCATAATTCTTTTGAAGATACGGCCCTGGTGGGGACTTATGAGCAGGGGCCCAGGCGGCAAATGCTTATCAGCCGCCCGGTAAATCCGCCACTGGATTTTTGGGATGGTGTAGTTTGATTCAGTAGATGGTGGTTGGAGGGAGATGTTATTTCTTTCTTTCTTTCTTTATTTATGGGAAATCCTTTGGTACACAGAGAATAGAGAAAGCATTAGCAGAAAAAAATTATTGGCACGTTTGTAATGGGGGTCATTATTCACCACCGCCTCGAACTTGGAATTTTTCTTTTAAATGTTTGTAATAAATAAATCCGGCGATTTGCAAAATGCTGAATATATTAGTATCATTATGAATGATGTAGGACTGTAGAATAATAAATGATGAATCCATGAAATATTCTTATTTCTGATGATACAGATTTGAATGAATGTGAGTGAATGAAAAGCGCGGGGATAATCAGGTGACAGTTAGGGTTTATCGGTTTTTAAAAACCGGTTTTTATTTATATATTTGTAAAATTCAAAAACCGGGTTTTAAATTTTAAAAACCGGTTTTATATACTAGAATTAATATGAAGAAATAATTTAATTATTTGATTAAAAACGTTAACATTTTGACTTGAAATCGCCTCGGACACAAGCAAATTGGTAGGTAACTGTTTACTGTGGAACTAAGCTTCATGAGTTCATATTTTCAGAAAACAAAAACGAAATGGAATAAAGATTTATAATTTGGTACCACATTTTAAAAGATTTATATTTTGTACGGATTTTAGTTTTTTCTTTCATTTGGTTTTGTATGCAGTCTATTTTATTGTGTTATAGTTTTGTAGATCCATAAATATTAGATGAATTCAAAAATTGTACGCATTCGTACGGATTTTAGCTATTTTAATTTTGTTTTTATTTGGTTTTGTATAGATAGAGTGTATTTTATTTTGTTACATTTTTGTAATTCCATAATATTAAGGAAACTGAATTTTTTTTAAATAAGTAAAAATATTTATTTACTATTTTAATTACATTTTTTTGTTGTGAAAGTTCAAAAACCGGTTTAACCGTCTTTTTGGGAATAGTGAAATTCGAAAACCCTAGTGGCAGTGTTGATTATGAAATTGATTGGACTGAGTGAAGATGTTTCTTTGATTGATTATATTATCCGATGCATTGGAGTGAAGAATATGAAGAAAGTAATGAAGAAATTTATTTCAATAATGCCTGAGTTTGCTACTGACGTCAGGCATCACCGCGTTATGAATCTAAATAGATCATCTTGAGAAATCAGAACCTGTTCATTCTGTTTTTACTGTTTGGACAGACGCAGTGTGCTCCTCGAGGCATTTGTATATTTCGAATTGCTTGAAATTTTAATATTACGTGAAATTTGAACTTTAAAAGGTAAAAACTACTTTGTATGCTTGCATGGGTATGTGAAAACCTCGTGTCGTTTGAAGATCCATTCGGGAAAAAGGTGAAAATTGCACGTTTGCTCTATCGAGCAATAAAAGTGAAACTACTGCGGTCATTGATCGGTGTTATTTCCAATGACAGGTTTTCTTCCTCGTGTCCAATGATATACCGTCTAACCACTGTTTAATCAAGCTCGGTTTGAGAGGCGTATGTGGATAGAATTGTTAAGAATCCATCTCTTCTGTTAGAGAATATTAAGAGAAGAGAGTTTTTTTTGGGAATACTTAAAGGAGAGAATTTTCTTTTCGAGAATGCTAAGAGAAGGGAATCTTTTTTTTTTGGGGAAGACTATGAGAAGGGAATCTTCTTTTTGGGGATACTAAGAGAAGAGAATCTTATTTTTAAGAATATTAAAAGTGGAAATCTTCTTTTTGAGAATACTAAATGAGGAAATCTTCTTTTTGAGAACACTAAACGTGGAAATCTTCTTTTTCGAGAATACTAAAAGTGGAAATCTTCTTTTTCGAGAATATTAAGAGAAGGGAATCCTATTTTCGTGATAACTAAAAGAAGGGAATCCTTTTTGGGGGGATTCTAACAGAAGGGAATCCTCTTTTTGAGGATAATAAAAGTAGAAATAGTATTTTTGAGGATAATAATAGTAGAAATAGTATTTTTGAGAATAGTAAAAGTGGAAATCTTCTTTTTCGAAAATACTAAGAGAAGGGAATCCTATTTTTGAAAAAACTAAGAGAAGGAAATCCTTTTTTCAAGAATACTAAGAGAAGGGAATCCTCTTTTTGAGAATAATAAAAGTAGAGATCTTTTTGAGAATACTAAAAGTGGAAATTTTCTTTTTCGAGAATACTAAGAGAAGGGAATCCTATTTTCGTGATAACTAAAAGAAGGGAATCCTTTTTGGGGGGATTCTAACAGAAGGGAATCCTCTTTTTGAGGATAATAAAAGTAGAAATAGTATTTTTGAGGATAATAAAAGTAGAAATAGTATTTTTGAGAATACTAAAAGTGGAAATCTTCTTTTTCGAGAATACTAAGAGAAGGGAATCCTATTTTTGAGGAAACTAAGGCAAGGAAATCTTTTTTCCGAGAATACTAAGAGAAGGGAATCTTCTTTTCCATATTCTAAAGTCACGTCATCGACGATTTCCATGCACTACTATTGCCCAGTGCATTAACCCCAACTAAATAATAAATCTTGCCAAATAAAATTTACTCCCACTACATATTACGTTGTATTACATAACTAGTTTAGAAACTCCCCGCATAAACCACAACAAAAACCCCGCCAAATAAAAAACGAAACTCCTTAAAACCCAAAAACCAACCTAAGTCCTCGTCAAAGTACTTTCAACCGCACATGCCTTTTAAATTAGTTCAGCAGACTCGTGCATGCGTCATGCTCCCCCCGTTAAAAGTAGTCCATCACGTTGCATTCACGAACTGTCGCTCAAACACCTACACAAATGGTTTTCCGTTATTCCAAGCAACATACATCACCCATGAATTAACATAGCATAATTAATCGCACGGATCGGCGCTCGAAACTTGCACGACTAACATATACGCAGTAGCCAGAAGGTCGTTGACGCAAGTACCGGATGACGAAATGTGTAAATTTCAATAAAAACAGGAGAATAAATTCAATTTCAAGCTTGCAAGCAGGTCGGACCCAGTTTTTTAGCAACAGTTTACAGTGTCAAAATTCGCTAAGTGTCTAGCCCTATGTGGCAGGATGCACGTACTCGAAATAATTATGCGGCTTAACAGCGTGTGCCTATCGGCACTCCATCAACGCTTCTGTTGATAGAGCTTGAACACACGTGTCCACGTGTTATCAGGGGCAAGCCAGTGCTTCCCTCGTTGACAAGCACGCGTCAGGGCTCAGGTTTGGACATGCGGGCGGTAGAATGGCGATCGTTGGTCAGGTGGATAAATTGGGAATGATTTTAGGGATAAAATTGTTCACCAAAATTTCTATGCTCTTGGATATTCTGTTGCCCGTTCAATCATATATTTCAAATTTTAGAAGGAGATAAGAAAAGATGACAAAAATTTTCATTTCATACTTTGGAAATCCGAAGGTCCTATGACCTAGATACACAATTACGCAAGAATCCTTTAATACATTATCAGAATTAGAGGGGGGATACCGTTAACCGAGGTCTCACAGGAAGTGGTCACAGATTGCCCCTACACAGACCTCTTCCACCATGAAAGTTCAGTGGCGAGAGTCACAATGCTTAGTAAAAATTAAAGATTGCGAGACATATATCTTCTACCTTTTTCATTCGCCCAATATGCAACCTTGGTCCATCATCCACTGTTGCGAAGCGTGTGGTCGAGTGACCCACAGTATCAATCAGGTTAGAACTAATTGATTTCCGGTGCAAAATATTTTTCTAAGAAATGAAGAATCCTTCTATTGCAAAGGGGCATCAGAGGTTCTCAGAAGTTTTCACAGGTCGTCAGAGGTTTTCAGAGGTCTTCAGAAGTCAGCAGAGGTGTACAGAGGTCTGCTGAGGTTTTCAAAAGTTATTCAGAGGTTTTCAGAAGATTTCCAGAGGTTTCTAGAGATCTGAAGAGGTTTTCAGATGATTTCCAGAGGTTCCTAGAGGTCTGAAGAGGTTTTCAAAAGTTTTACAGAGATTTCCAGAGGTTTTCAGCAGATTGCCAGAGCTTCCCAGAGATGTTCAGATGGTTTCAAAAGTTTTCCAGAGTTTTCTAGAGGTTTTGAAAAGTTTCCTGACGTTTTCAGAAGATTTTCAAAGCTTCCCAGAGATCTGCAGAGGGATTAAATTTTTTATTAAATTTTTCCAGAGGTTTTCAGAGGTTTTCCGAAGATTTCCAGAGTTTCCCAGAGATGTGCAGATGGTTTCAAAAGTTTTCCAGAGTTTTCCAGAGGTTTTCAACAGATTTTAAGAGCTTCCCAGGGATGTGCAGATGGTTTCAAAAGTTTTCCAGAGGTTTTGAGAAGTTTTCAGGGGTTTTACTAAGATTTTCAAAGCTTCCTAGAGATCTGTAGAGGGTTAAAAAATTTTCCAGAGTTTTCCAGGGGTTTTCAGAAGATTTCCAGAGGTTTTCAGAAGATTTCCAGAGGTTCCTAGAGATCTGAAGAGATTTTCAAAAGATTTCCAGAGTTTTCCAGAGGTTTTAAGAGATTTTCAGAGGTTTTCAGAAGTTTTCCAGAACTTCCCAGAGTTCTGCAGAGGTTTTCCAAAGTTTCCCGAGTTTTTCAGAGATTTTCAGAGGTTTTCAGAAGATTTCCAGAGCTTCCCAGAGTTCTGCAGAGGTTTCCAAAAGTTTTCCCGAGGTTTCCCGAGTTTCCCAGAGCTTTTCAGAGGTTTTCAGAAGATTTCCACAGTTTCCCAGAGATCTGCAGATGGTTTCAAAAGTTTTCCAGAGTTTTCCGGAGGTTTTCAGAAGTTCTAGAAGTTTTCAGAGGTCTACAACGGTTTTCAAATGTTTCCAGAAGATTTCCAGAGGTTTTCCGAAGTCTTCAGAGATCTTAATATATCCTCACAGATCTTCACACATCTTCATAGGTCTTCATAGCTCCCCAGAGGTCCTGAGAGGTTCCCAGAGCCTTTCAAAACTTCCCAAAAGTTTCCCAAAATCTTCCTACGCTCCCAAAGATTTTCAGAGCTCCCCGAAGCTCTCCAGGAACCTTCAGAGTCTCCTCCCAAGTTTTCCAGGTTCCTCAGACACTTTCAGACCGGCGAGTCTTGTACCGCCAGCTACCGGCCAGATAGCCAGAGTCGTCGACGTCGGGAGTAGGGGCACGTAGATAGCACGTTGCTGGTTTCCTCCTCGTCCTATGCAGTCTGTCGTTGCGTTTGTCGTTCGCCGGTGAGTTGACGATCGCGCAACGAGTCGCGAGCCGCGAAGGACGCGCTACTTAATCATCCTACAAACTCAATCCACCACTCACCATCCCGCGAACGATACCCAACTTGCTCCTGCCGATCGTCGCCATGGGACACTCCTTTGGTCGAGTGAGTATCGTTCCCCAAACACCATCGATCCAATTCTCAAGGACCCAGCGCAATCTCTACCATTCCCCCCCCCCTCCCCCTCCCCCCCTCCTCCCCCCATAAATAAACGCCACCACACACCTACGTGCGCGTAAACAGGAAGACAAAAGCGGAGGCACCGCGGCAACGGATACTCCACGCAGTGAAGCTCGGGCAACAGTACAGCTAACTGCATCTCCTCTCGCGGTTCGAAGGATTAAGAGTGTCGAACGGGTCGGAAATGGTAGCCGCTTCTGTGGCACCGTGAGTCGTGGCAACGCGTCGGAAGTGGTGACTGGAGGCGAAGCTCCATTCGAGCCGGCCATATGCCCGTTGCACGCGCTCGCTAGCCGAGTTGCCTGCGAACAGGTGTCTCGTCGCGGCGCGGCCGGGCAGACGACGCGCGAGCCCGGCCCAACCAGCGCGGAAGAGGGTGAAAGAAGCGCTCGAAGGTTCTGCTCGGGTGTCGCGGTATTTCCGATTCGAGCCGCCCGGAGTATAGTCTGCGCGGCGTTCCGCGACCGTTTTTGCGCGGGAAACGCGACGCGCGTTAACGTGGCTTATTTCGCCTGCCCCTGTGACGCGGCGACAGATGCGCGACGCGACAGGCGAAACGCTGGACGCGGGCACGAGCAATTTTTGTCACCGTCCCGCCTCGCCTGTCCACGTGTCCGCGGTAGGGAACGCTCGGGGTAAATAGGCGACAATCGCTTGCCAGCCGGCGATACGCTGGGATCCTCAGGATATGGTATACGTGTACTTGTGTAGGTGTATAGGTACTTCTAAATGGGGTTTCAGAAGCTTCGATCGACTGTCTTGTTCTGGGGGACGCTAGGGGAATTTTGTTAGGATATTGAAGAAAGTAATGATTCTTGTTTTTTATTTGAGATTATGTGGTTTGGGACAGAGATGGGCAAAAAATTATTTGAAATAAAAATTGGTGTACGAAATTTTTATTTCAAATAATTTCTTGCCCATCTCTGGTTTGGGAAGGAAGTGGGTAGCAGGTCAAAGGTGTCTCGTTGTTCTGTGTTTCAAGCTTGAGGGTTAAGGGGTCAATGTCTAGTTGGTAGGCGAAAAAAAAAGGTGATTTTTAGGAATTTTTTTGTGGAAAATCTAATGTATATTTTTAACAACTTTTTGGTTATTTTAAATGTACATCTGTTCAGCAACTCTCAGCAATTTTGTTATAGGAAAATATTAAAAAATGGACGAATAACAGCCACTCTCCCGGAAGATATTTTTTTAGCGGGGAGCATGATTTCTCCGAGCCGGATCATCTGAAATCGAAAAGTGAAGTAGATTCTGTGAGTATATGAGGTTATCTGGTTCGTGAACGAAGGATTTTTGTTTTTGATGGAAACTGTATTTTTAATTCTCAAAAAACTAACAATTCAGATATCGAAAAATCATGATTTTGCGATAAACACCCGCCATTTTGTGTGGAATCATTTTTTTGAAAAATCCTTCGGTCACGAACTAGATAAACTCATATACTAATAGAATCTTCTTCACTTTTCGATTTCAGATGATCCGGTACGGAGAAATCGTGCTCGCCGCTAAAAAAAATAGCTGCCGAGAGAGTGGCTGTTATTCGTTTAGTTTTTAATAGTTTCCTATAACAAAATTATTGAGAGTTGCTGAATATATGTACTTTTAAAATAAGCAAATAGTTGTAAAAAATATACATTAGATTTTCCACAAAAAATTCCCGAAAATCACGTTTTTTTTTCGCCTGCTAACTAGGCATGACCCCTTAAGGGGGGGGGGGGGGGGTCACCTTGGATGCATGGAAATCATAGATTTATTTAGCAATTTTTTCATTGCAATATTGAACTCAAAAGAAAATGTGATTAATGGGATTTATCATACACCCCTTGAAGATTAAAACAATTTATTTGTTTATTATTGAAGATTTGAAGATTAAAAAAAAAAATTGTTGTACATTTTTTGAAGATTAAAAAAATTGTTTTTAATTTTCAAGTGAAGTATAACATTTTGTTTTAATCTTCAAGAGATGTAAAACAATTTTTTTTAGTCAAGAGATATATAACAATTTTGTTTTAATCTTCAAGTGATGTATAACATTTTTTTTAATCTTCAAGAGATGTTTAACAATTTTTTTTAATCTTCAACAAATGTATAACATTTTTTTTTAATCAAGAGATGTATAACAATTTTGTTTTAATCTTCAAGTGATGTATAACATTTTTTTTAATCTTCAAGAGATGTTTAACAATTTTTTTTAATCTTCAAGAAATGTATAACAAATTTTGTTTAATCTTCAAGAGATGTATAACAATTTTTTTTTTAATCTTCAAGTGATGTATAACATTTTGTTTTAATCTTCAAGAGATGTATAACAATTTTTTTTAAATCTTCAAGTGATGTATAACATTTTTTTTAATCTTCAAGAGATGTTTAACAATTTTTTTTAATCTTCAACAAATGTATAAATTTTTTTTTAATCAAGAGATATATAACAATTTTGTTTTAATCTTCAAGTGATGTATAACATTTTTTTTAATCTTCAAGAGATGTTTAACAATTTTTTTTAATCTTCAAGAAATGTATAACAAATTTTGTTTAATCTTCAAGAGATGTATAACAATTTTTTTTTTAATCTTCAAGTGATGTATAACATTTTTTTTTAATCTTCAAGTGATGTATAACATTTTTTTTAATCTTCAAGCGATGTATAACAAATGCGATTAATCAGATTTTCTAATGAGTTCACAATTTAAAAGAAAAAAAATTCTAAACAAACGTATGATTTTCATCCATCCAAGTTGTCACTCTCCCCTCGTGAAACTTCACGAATTTGGTGCTGTTTTGAGCGTTTCAAGGTGGCGTAACCCCTTAAGGGAATCCCCTTCAGGCATCTCCTTAGTTTGGCGCTCTTAAAATAAGGCAATCTTGGGGAATTTTTGTATAGAAAAATATTGAGTATTATAATTCCACACATTGTACATTTATTAATTTATTGTCATTCGAAGAATGTGCACAATTTTTTTGTGGAAAAATAATATTTTTGTCCAAAGTTACAGTGGTAATATTAAAAGGGTTTGAAAAAAGTTTGTTTTTGACGAACATAATTCCAGCTGTCGTAGTCATCTGAAACAAACACCGCAATTTTTTTCTTAATCTACATATATGAGTGTAGTTATCGTACGATTATAACTTATACAAGCACCACCTTTTGAATTCCAACGACCAAAGTAACATTCTTCTTAGTGACACTAGATGGAATTTTATTTAATCCTTAGTATCATAGTGTAACACTCATGTTACACGAATTCAAAAAATCTTGCGCGCCATTTGGGGCGTTTTCATGAACTTTAAAGCATTACTTTACTATTACCATATGTAATAAGTGTCCTTAGAGCAGAAACACATCCGTAGAAATTTTACTGTGATACACTGCCTCGTATTGTTGATTTCAACTCTTAGTTTCGCCAGGACCACTGAAACTACCAGGTAAATGCTCTTTTCCGTATTTCAAGAAATACTATTTGAGATGTGTTTCTGTTATATATATGTTTATCTATATATTAAATAGATATATATAGGTATATAAATTATTTATATATATATAGATATCTATATATTGAATATATAAATATATATATATATAAATAATTTATATACCTATATATAATCTATCGATTTAATTTAAACTATTATTGATCAATTTATGGAATATATTGAACTAAATTAATTATTAATTCGACGAACCCATAAATAATCCGTATATTATTAAGTTCGAAAGATTTATTAATAGATAATTATATTCAAGAAGATAAATTTTGATTTTTATGTAAATCACTTATATATAGATAAGCTTCTTATTGATTATTTCTTTATATATAAATTATTTATATATAGATATATATATATATAAAATATAAATAATTATATATATATATAAATAATTTATATATCACGATTTTTTGAATTCGTGTAACGTAAGGGTTAAAATTGAAATAAAATAACGATTTGTAGTAGCATCTTTGTTTCTTATTTCGGATAATGTGGTTTAGGAAGAAAGGGAGCAACAATTTTATTCAAACAGTTTCGTCGATTTGTGTTCCAATTTCGGCGATTTAATCCCCTTTCACTTCGACTTCGTTTCGAATTAATGACGTGGGGGGAATGCAAGGAATTCCAAAGAATTTATACAAGCACCGCCTTTTAGACCAAACGACAAAAATAATCATATTCATATATTTCAAATAATAATTGCGGAAGTCGCATCCAAGATCCTCTGCCCTGTTCAAACCCAAACGTAACTGATAGGTGACGAGGAGGTGCTCGAGCAGCTCCCGAGAGCCGGAGAGTTCAGAACACAGTTAGCCCCGTCGATGATCGATCATTTTGACACGAATCGGCGCCGTTACACGCGCACGAGTGCACCGGTAGAGTTAACCTTGACCGTGCGTTTCCAGTGAATGGTGTACGGTGACCTTTTTGGCCCCTGGGGCCGAATCCTCCTCGTCGTGGTAGCGGCCCTGGGCTTCGTCGCCATCCTGCTCGTGATCTCGTGCTTTCTCACACCAGGATGCATTGGCTACGAGTGCGTCAGGAAACGAAGTAAGCTCTGCACTTAAATACCCAAACGCCACTTTTCAAACGGCGCCGTCATTTCGCGGGTGAGCCGTGCAACAACTGCGGCTGGAAAAAGTGTTGTCTCGCTTAAAACTTTTTTAACCACTGAGGTGTGATTTTTGTCAGCGTGGCATGGCTTAATGGAGCTCTTTGTGTAACATGTGTTATTTTATTTTCAGACGAAAATCACGTCCAAGTCACTGTGCTCTTGGATAAGTCTCACAAGGGAGTATCCCGAACCCGAAAATTCAAAAAATTCTGTAACTTTGTAAATATGTAGGGAATTTCCTCCTTCTTACAACACAATTTTTGTTCGCTGCCCACATTCGCTCTAAGGGGGTGGCATTGACCCCTGAAAATCCGGTTATTTTCCGATTTTATGTTATAACTCGTGAACTGTAAAATAATTTTTTTACCAAATGATAGATCTTATTAAAAGAAGTAATTTTTGTCTTGAAACTTATTTTCTGACCCTTACAATTCGCGAGTTATAACACAAAATCGGAAAATAGACGCATTTTCGGGGGTTAATTTCAACCCCTTTGAGTGATTTTGGGCAGCAAACAAAAATTGCGTTGTAATCAGGAGGAAATCCCCTATATATTCACAAAGTTTCAGAATTTTTGGAATTTTCGGGTTTGGGATCTTCCCTTGTCAGCTTAGCTTGATTGTTTCTTTTTGGGGCATTTTGAAAGTTTTGTGGTCTGAATAGCAGTTGACCCTTTGCACTCTAATTTTTTTTAAGTTTGTTAGGAGGACAGTTCGAATTATTTTTTAGAAAAAGGCTGATTATTGCTAGGGAATACATAAAGGGCAAAAAAATATTTTTTCTTCATTTTTTTTATTACACCTACCTGTACTTTTGCTAGAAAAATGGTAAAAGGTCATAGATAGACAGGGAGAATACTTTGATTAATCAAGTATTCACTCTAATTTTTTTAAGTTTATTAGAGGGACAGTTTGAATTCTTTTTTAGAAAAAGGCTGATTATTGCTAGGGTATACATAAAGGGCAAAAACATTTTTTTTCTTCATTTTTTTTTATTACTCCTACCTGTACTTATGCTAGGAAAGTGGTAAAAGGTCATAGATAGACAGGGAGAATACTTTGATTAATAAAGTATGTAATATATTTTTACTTTTAATAAATAAGTTTGGTTGAGTAAAGTGAACAAACTTTTCCACCGACCCCATACATTGATTTGTTCGTTATCTCTATTTTACATATGTTGGCTGCGAGTATTTACATGCGTTTAAGATATGTATTTTTCCAAAGTATTTCTGGCCTAACTTATGATATTACATATGTGACAAAGGAGTGGAAAGGGTTAACAGAGAATTCGAAGTGGTATTTCCTAGTATTTATTAATGTTTATATAAACATGTTTATATTTCTAAGTATTCATTAATGTTTATATAAACATGTTTCTATTTCTAAGTATTTATTAATGTTTATATAAACATGTTTCTATTTCTAAGTATTTATTAATGTTTATACAAACATGTTTATATTTCTAAGTATTTATTAATGTTTATATAAACATGTTTATATTTCTAAGTATTTATTAATGTTTATATAAACTTGTGACAAGTAGCTGTAAAGTTTCAGCGAAACTGTTGGGAGACTCAGATCTCCAGATAAATTTATTTATCTATAAATCGCTCAAAAGCCATACTGCACGAATAAAATTCACACCGCTGTTTTTACTAACAATCTTGCAACGCTTCAGCCCTTCTGTATCTAAAAACTGAAATAATTAGGGGAACTGGCCCAGTTCAAAATTTTTAATTAACACAAAACCATAAGATGTTTAGTGTTTACACTTTATTTCACCCCAGAAGAAATACCTCCACACCATTATTTAGCAATCGTCGTTTTTAATCATGCAAACGTCCGTTCGCGAGAAATCTTGAGACCTCGCGTTTCGCATAATTGAAATGTCCTTGTTAAAAACACTGTGAGTGCCAAAATTAAAAGAAATTGATTTTTTACACTTACAGTGTTTTTTACAAGGACTCTTTAATTGTCAAGCGAAGATTATTGCGCGTCAATTTAGAAGCTACATACACCTAACAATAAGTAGGACTAGACAAACCAGGATGAACATTAGCCATTTTTTTAATTGAATATATTTTTTAATTTAAAGATCATTATATGCATCTTAAAATACATACTTTAATGTAATAATTGTGTAAATTTCATTCGAAAACTAACAAGGGAAAATCCGGAACCCGGAAATTCAAAAAAATCTGAAACATTGTGAATATGTAAGTGATTTCCTCCTGATTACAACGCAATTTTTGTTCGCTGCCCAAATTCACTCTAAGGGGGTGAAATTGACTCGTGAAAATTCGGCTATTTTCCGATTTTATTTTGTAACTCGCAATCTGTAAGAGATAGAAAAAAAGTTTCAAGACAAAAGTTACTTTTTTTAATTAGGGATATCATTTGGTAACTTACAGTTCTTAACGTTCGCGAGTTATAACAGAAAATCGGAAAATCGCCGGAAATTAAGGGGTCAATTTCACCCCCTTGGAGTGAATTAGGGCAGCAAACAATAATTGCGTGGTAATTCAGGAGGAAATCCCCTACATAAAGGAGACCAGGGTAAAGTGAACCTTGGGGTAAAATAAGCTTTCTTAATTTATTCTTTAAAAATAGAATATATTTACAAATTTTGGCGATGTAATAAATGTTTGTAACATAACAATGATAAAAATGTAAATCATTTAAAAAATTAAAAATTAAGTTTTTGAGACTTCCGATTGGTTTCCTTTTCAATTTAGCTTTTAGGATAAATGACTCATAAATGTGTTATTTTAACTCTTCATTTTTCTGCGTGTTTAAAACAGGCTTACAAACATGTACACGCGTTTGAGAGAACATTAATCCTAATATTATTAAATTATTAATTTTCCACTGAGTACATTTTCTGGGTAAAGTGACCGGGGTAAAGAAAATATGCGCCAGTGGTGTGCGCAATATCCTAAAACATCATTAATTTTATGTGAAACCTGTCTTCCAAAAATTATCGAAGCCGATTTGAACGAAAATTGTGATAAAAAAATATAAAATGTTTTTGTTAAAAATATTATTTAGATAGGATAAGTATGTATTTGTTTTATTAATAATATGGCAGACTGCCCATGTAAACAAAGCTTATTTAAAAACTAATTTTCAGAAGAAAATGTGTTTATACAAAGTACAAAGTTACAAAGTAAAAAATAATTGACGTTAAACTTGTACTAATGAAATATATTTTTTAAAAAATAGTTTAAATAGTTTAAAAGTTCTAATTTAAATTATATCCTTCATTAAAACGCGTGTTTTATTTCAGCTTACTTTACCCCATATATGGGGTAAAGTGGTTGTTTGGACTTTTTCTTTTCAAGTTGAATTTTAATATACTCTAAGTTTATTTTAAGCATTGCCATTCGTCATTTATCAATAGTAATATTTAAATTACATTATAAATCTATTTCGACACATTTTTATTGAAAGGCAAAAATTTTACACCCCCTTCAAACTTTTTTCACCTCACTTTACCCCGGTCTCCTCTTTTCACAAAGTCTCAGAATTTTCTGAATTTCCGGAATCATTCCTTGTAAGAAGATTGAATATGTATACGGTGCATGTAGCCCCATAAGGCAAATAGCGAGCAGGCAGCCCATGCTGGGCCACTCCCCCTGATGGACAACTCCTAACAAGTGGGCCACAGGTGGTTGGAGTGACTAACAATTAATCCAAGGGACCCATAGCCGCGCGAAACACAGTCTGTACGCTTAAATCGCGATGTATACCAACGAAATTGGTACCAATGAAATATCCATTTACCGTTTATTTAACAGAGCGTGGTTATTTATGGGACGCCACGACCCACGACCTCGTGGAACGTGGTTGCATGAATTTTACAGGCTGCTTGGACTCGTGCAAGCCGATTTCTCCGTCTCCTTTGTGCCGATCAAACATGGAGGCATCCAGCTTGGCAACATTTAACATCCTCAACGCGTTTGCCAGCTCCGCTGCCGGGCGCACGTGCCCGTGTACACGCGAAACGCGTGCCGTGAAAGATAATTGTCCGCGCAATCGATTTGGTTTCGATTAATCGGGGTAGTAAGCTTGAGGGGGGTCTTAGTTCATTCTGTGATTAGATTCGAGGCTTTGGAGCTGGAGTGCGTACGCTAAGCGCACGCCGCGTGCGGAAGTCCTCCAGCCGTATTCGTGGAGCGTGCTTGGTGAACGCCCTTGGGCGTTCTACGCACAGGGGTATGCGCATATGAGATGATAGTGTTGAAAGAGTTAATAATGTTACTTTATTAACTGAGGTCCGATTATTGTTACATAAATCAAGCCGTAATCGTTTTTGTGCGGTTTGTTGTTTTGCCCGTTTTTGTTATTGGTGTTCTTTGTTTGATTGCGATACACGCGTGTGTATAATGAAGGTGTAGGATTGATATAAACAGCGTTCAATGATTTGTGGAAGGATAATAATCCAGCGAGTTGCTATTATTACGCGGAACGCGGGACCTTGGAACGCGGTTACGTAACCGGCGAAATGACTGAAACGAGATTACGCACGAAAAGTGGGATGCGCTGTGGATTACGGTTAATTAAAAGGTATCGAGGCTAAGGAGCTGTGGGCCAACTAAGCGCCTATGCAAATTCTGCAAGGCTTTGTGGGATGTATTGGAGAAGTGGGAGCTGAAAAGATGGCTGGATTAAACAGAACTGTTGTGGATTATTTATTGGAATGAAGAATATCATTGGCGATATTTCGAATTTGTTGCAGGGTCTTTTAATATTTGGGAGCAAATTGTGGCCAGTTCACAGAGTTTCCTTCGATTTTCTTTTCATTTTCTGTGGTAAAACTTGGGGCATACTATAAAAATTAATATTTCTACATTTGCTTTAATCTTTTGTAATTGTGCTACAAGAGTCTAAATGCATAACATTTTTGTGTTTTTTTTCTCTACTTTAATACGTGCTAATTAATTGCCAATGTTACCCAGTAACCGTTTTACTAATCTGAAGTTGTATTGAGAATTTTTGTTTCTTTTTATGTTCAACGCACTCCCTTTTTTATTTGTTTTTAATTACGGGGCTAGGCCAGCGTGACGGTCGTATAATACGGCAATCTTTGAAATTTTTTTAAAGAAAGACCATTGAACTTATTAGCTTGAATGTATAAAGTTTTATTAACTGATATTTCCTGAGTATACTGAATTTTTTTGGAGTACAAACAGTGTATATTTTTAAAGATATCGTAAATTTGTTGGAGCGTCTTAAAATATTTTGTTTCCATGGCTGCCATGATATAAGCTCTTGTGATGGTCTGAAACAAAAAAACAAATATTTTCTCAATCTGTATGTGTGTGGCTATAGCCCGTACCAGAAAGTTTAAAAAAAAATGTAAAATAATTGTAAAATAATAAAATAGTGGCTCTCCAAACAAAAAGATTGATTTTTTTTGCATAAAAATTTCTTGTTTTTAACTGGAAAATTTGCAATTTTGACTATATCAGAAAATTCGTGGTAGTGGCTAGAATGACACGTTTGCTGAACATATCTGCCAAGTTTGAACTAAATCGGTTCATTATTTTTTTAGTTATTATGGCAGCCAATTAAGACAAACTAGTTTTAAAAAAAACTCAATGAAAGTTTGAAATACTATTTTAGAGTACAAATACAGAAATATTTCATACTTACAGCTAATCACGAGTTCGCTTAAAACCTTCTAGGATCGTGCTTTTAAAATGTGAATCTGTGTGAAAATGCAAAAAAAATTTCGATTTTTTGGAGCCGTCACACTAGTCTAGCCGCTTAACATTTTTATAATTACTTTAGCCTCCACTCTGTGTATAGGGGTGCAAACACACCCCAAGCTAATAAAAACTTAAATACAAAGTGGCCGAATGGGAACATTCCAAAGTATTCTTAGGAATGCTTCTGTAATTTAAAATAATTACAATCCTCCGATCCTCCATGTTTCTTTGAATATTTTATTAATTTTTTAGAGTAGATCGTCACTTAAGGGGTCAGTCCACTGTGAAGTCGTGAAAAATTGTCATTCTTTAGAATTTATTTTTTTGTAAACAGAATGTCCAAAGTAAATAATGTTTTGTCTACTAATTGATATACTTATTGACTGTATAAAAAAAATCTATTTTATATTTTTAACAGTTTTTTTTAAAATATATATCGCACTGTTTTGAGCGCCTTCAGAAACCGATGTATGTAGTTCTGGTGCAGGTGATTCGAGGAGAACGACGCATTTGAAACGAAAAATTGAAAGTGTGTTGTAATCATTATGTGTGATTATCGCCGGAATCAGGATTATTTTTACTAATAAAAAATTAACAAAATGGTGCAGGCTTGAAGTTTAAGTGTCGAAATACGGTGAATTTTTCAACCATTTTGCCTTGTAAAAAGTATGAAACGGTTAATTAAAAAATGTTTCCGTGGTCCCGGTCATAGGATCTGATATGCTGAATAACGTGTAAAAATTTCAAACTCATTGGTCAAATAGTTTTTTTGCAATCACCTGCACCAGTTGAAAAAAAAGTTGTTTTGAGATAATCGCGTTCAAAGTTTTAAGGCAAATTAAAAAAATTCTTTTAATTTTTTTTTGTATAATATAAGAGTAGGTTAATAAATACCAAAAAGATTTATTGCATTATTTGTTGCATCTACAGAGAAAAAATCTCTAATAAAAGCTTAATTTTTCAAACTGTCACAGTGTACAGGACTATTGGACACCTAAAATTGGTGGTATCTTTTGTGTTGGATTGCTTAGGTAATTTTCACAGTTTATCGTGGACGCGTTTACGAGTAATTACAAACAAAAAATTATCGGAACGTTCAAATTTGTTGACATTATTAAGCGTTGAAGATGTAGCCGGTGTACGTAGTATCAGGTGAACCAATCATCTGAAAGCAAAATCCTTTGGGATAAGTAATTTCTACACGAAAATCTACAACATAGAATTTGACTGGCAAATTTAAACAGAAATTGCGAAAGTTACACACGAATCAATTTTTCTCCCACACTTTTACGGAAGAAAATCGTCTTTAATAGTTTATAAAAATGTTTACAAACGTCCAATGTTGATGCGGAAATTCCATGTTATAGATAAAGGAATTCTACACCTCCAGTTAAAATTTCAAGTGAAAATATTCATTCGTTCAAAAGTTATGATGTACGCGGTGATGTACGGCGTTTAAAAATGGTAGTTTCGAGATAAACGGCTTCAAAGTTAAGTCCCCTACGCCAATATACCGCTCTGCGAGGCCGTTACTTGGCGGTGCACTCAGTTACGTTCAGCGTTATAATTTCGGTAATTATTCGAATTTCCTCGTGAATCTTTGTTGTAAATGTTCACAAAGGATCACACTTTCAGAATTAATAGTAATAAAAAAATCGATCTTTTGAGATTTCAATAGTCCTGTACCCCCTTAAGTAGGTTCGATACCTCACTTGCGGGGCAGGCGGCGGGAGGGGTAAGCCTATGCTTATACATGGGAGCTCTGCAGTGACACCAATATTAGATAAAAAAAAATTATATAGACAAAACTGTTATTTACATGTCTATTCACAGCTTGTTTTCGAATTCAATTAAACAAAAAGTATGTTTAATGCAGCTAGAAACACAATATATTCATTAAAAGTAGCGTAAAATATGTGAGTGAAATGCGGCAACGTTGCTTTGCGTCCATCTTTTTTTTCTCTTTCCATCTCACACTTGTGGCGTCCTTTTGCGCGTTCGTATCGGTTCGCAACAAATTACTAAATACATGTTTACAGCTTGGTAGTGTTTTTACCAATTTTTACTGTATGCTTTGTACAAGTATACACTAGGCGCCAGAATCGGCTTCCCTTCGGAAATTTGGCAACGTTGCATGTCACTAGGCATAGCTCAGTGGTTCTAGTGACATGCAACGTTGCCAAATTTCCGAAGGGAAGCCGATTCTGGCGCCTAGTGTATATTGTGTAGATGACTACGCGGCGTACAGTGTTGCCACGTTTCAAACAGTTCCTTCAGCCAATTCCAAAAATACGAGCACATTGCTGTTTATTTATTCAATTGTCTAATAAACCGTACGGTACATGACCGATTTTCTTTTTTTTTGAATTTCATAGGAATACTTAAGCTTTTCATTGCAACATTTTTTAGGACGTTCTCACTATTTTTAAGGACTCTGTGTAACATTTTATAGAAATTTTATCGCTTCTTCCATAACAGCCTGTGTATAAGAGCGCAACTTTGATTTCAATTTTTTCGAAAACCGTGCGGCCAATCGACTTGAAATTTTTACACAATGCCGACTACACTTTGAACATTAGATTAAAACGCTTTTCAAAGATTTCTCATTATTTTTTCTCCGGTATCGAACCTTCTTAAGGATGTATCGGACGTACAATATTAAACAAAAGTATATTAAATTTGAAATACTTGAAAATCTACGTCTTACGCATAGTAAATCTAGATGTAAGAAACTCGAACGACAGTTGGAGTCTTATTTTTACTCCTAGGTATCTTTCACTTTGCAAATGCTTTCTGAAGCATTATTTGCTAAACTTTTGGCAGTGAAAATGCCCTTAATTCACAATTCTCTCAAGTTATAATTTATTTCTTTAAAACGGTGTAGCGGAAACAATTGAAACTCTGCAGATATTTTCATCTGCCCATATACAACATGTGCAAAAAAATTGAAAACATTGGTACCATTTCTTCAACATTTCTTCAGCTGCTTTATCTATCAAGATCGTCACGTTCCATAAGAGTACGTGTAAAATCAGTGAAAAGTAAAATCGTTATAACTCAGCAACCGTTTGGTGAATCCGTTTAAAATTTTTGGAGCACGTCAGAAAGAATGGAAAGAACAATCTTACAAATTTTCATTAACTTGGTACCATTTTGAACGCAGATCCAATACATCGTTAACAGAATTTCCTTCATTCCTCTTCTCCCTTTCTCTGGTACCTCCCGCCAACATCCGACTATAAACACCTACAATACCTATTCTATTCCTCAGGCATAGAATACCAAATGTCCCAACAGATACCAAATGCCCCTTCACAGGTCCCTTCCCATCCCTTTCCCATTTCCCTTCCGCAGTGACCCATCTCCCCCAAGCACCGCTGACCCACAGACCATTGAAATTACCATCACAATACGATCACGTCGGGCCCAAAACTACAGAAGCAGCGTAGCAGTTCCCTTTCAGCCTGTGCTCTTCTGAGAGGAAGGAAGCTTGAATTCCTGCGCCGTGAATCGCGTGTATACGTGGCCGATACATTACGCCATTGTTCTCGCATTTGTATTTATACACCCATACCCGTGCTGTCTGGGTTTCCTCCGTTTCCTCCGCGGCGTTACGTAACCGGCTATGTCATCCCGCGAGCAAACATGCACGCCGCCTTTCCGTTAGGACGCCATCATGGAAACACCCACCCTGACCGCATAAAAGGATTTTGCAAATCCGGCCTCGTTACTCGCGCGAAACCAGCTCTCCTTATCGGCACCCATGTCCCTGCGGGTGCCGGCGTTGCTATATTTAACCCGTCAGTTTTGGATCACAGCTGCGACCCAATCGCCTTTCCGGGAACTGATAGCGATTGCAGGCTAATTAAGTGATTGGAATAAATTGTAGGTATCTGATTGCTGCGCGGATTCCTTGGCTTGGAAATATCTTTGCTGTTGGAGTTTGTGTAATTTTCTGACTGTTTCTTTGTTGGAGTATGAATTTTAAGAACACCTGGGGGCCATTTTCTGCAAGTGGACTTTTAGTTTTGGGGTAGGGTTTGGGTTATGAGTTTGTTGCTAATGTGGGAAGGGAAGGTTAATTAGGAAGTGAGATTGTTTGAGATTTTAATATAGGAGGCAGAAATTTTATATGTTTGTGTGTTTATCTGCTGCCTAAAAAGTTTTGAACGGTAAACTCTGGGGTCGCAGGATGTGCCTCGACTCAGTATGCTTGGCTAATCCAGATGAATGTGATTATTTTCACAAAAAATAAAATTATAAAAGCTGAATCGATTAAGATTTAATTGGAGGTTTGAAAATTTAACAATTTTATGCTAAGTTTAATTGAAAATTAAGTAATTTTATGTCAAATTTAAGTCAAAATTATGCTTAATTTAATTGAAAATTATGTTAAATTTAATTGAAAATTAAAGAGTAATTATTTTGATATAAATTATATTTAGATTTAATTGGAGGTTTAAAATTAAATAATTTTATGTTAAAATTTAATTAGGGGTTTAAAAATTAAACAATTTTACGTTAAGATTTAATAGAGGGTTTAAAAATTAAATAATTTTACGTTAAATTTAATTGAAAATTAAAGACGAGGTAATTATTTCGATATAAATTATATTAAAATTTAATTGGAAATTTACAAATGAAATAATTTTGTGTTAAATTCCGGGCGAAGCCGAGTATTAAAGCTAAGTATTTCTCGAGGTTAATTTTATTACAACAGTTTCGATGAAGGCAGTACTCATTGTCAAAGCGTTTAAATGAAATAAATGGACTTGTATATTATTCACTGTTGTCCTCGTTAGAAGGCCGGCATATTTGAATCGCGATTAGCGTTCAGACTGCGTGAAATTGTGTGAATTTGGTCACCTCGCAAGATTAACAAGCTCATACTTTGCATGCGTTTGGTCTATTGCAGTGCTTTGATCGTGGTGGAAAGCTTTGAGCGGAGGATGCTTAAAAATTGCGGCGCCGTAGATATTAGAACTGTGCTCGTACGCGTTAAACGAAGCACGTAATTAGCGAGTCGAACGAATCCTCGAAGAGTCGCCCGCGTGGCGGCCATCTTGGTCGTCGAGGTGTTGCGTAATCGAAGGTATGAATAATTCCTTGCAGAGGGAGAAGCAAAAAGCGTGCCGCTGCGTGTCAAGAGCGGAAAGAATGAAAACGTGAAGCTGAACGATGTCAGCTACAGGTCATGGAGATTGGGTAGCCTCTACGAAGACGGCAGTAATGGTACCACATTAATACTGTTTAGTTATTTATTCGTACCTCTTACTACATAGTCTGTATCTACTGCTCATGCATTTTAAATGTCACTCTGCAATTGCAACCTTTGCATCTTTAATGGGGAGTATTGGGTTACTTGTGCCGACTGTGAAATGGAGGAATATTCCAAATTTCCCCAGAGGAATATACCAAATTTTTTTATAGGAGTATTCCAAATTCCTCCAGAGGAATATCCCAAATTTCTTTATAGGAGTGGTCCACATTCCCCCAGTGGAATATTCCAAATTTCTTTATAGGAGTGTTCCAAATTCCCCCAGAGGAATATTCCAAAATTCTTTATAGGAGTGTTCCAAATTCCCCCAGAGGAATATTCCAAATTGCTTCAGAAGAAAATTACAAATTTCGTTACAAGAGTATTACAAATTTACCCAGAGGAATATTCCAAATTTCCCCAGAGGAATATACTAAATTTTGTTACAGGAGTATTCCAAATTCCTCCAGAGGAATATTCCAAATTTCTTTATAGGTGTGTTCCAAATTCCCCCAGAGGAATATTCCAAATTTCTTTATAGGAGTGTTCCAAATTCCCCCAGAGGAATATTCCAAATTTCTTTATAGCAGCATTCCAAATTTCCCCAGAGGAGTATTCCAAATTTCTTTACAATAGTATTCCAAATTCCTCCAGAGGAATATTCCAAATTTCTTTATAGGAGTGTTCCAAATTCCCCCAGAGGAATATTCCAAATTTCTTTATAGGAGTGTTCCAAATTCCCCCAGAGGAATATTCCAAATTTCTTTCTAGGAGTATTCCAAATTCCTCCAGAGGAATATTCCAAATTTCTTTATAGGAGTGTTCCAAATTCCCCCAGAGGAATATTCCAAATTTCTTTATAGCAGCATTCCAAATTTCCCCAGAGGAGTATTCCAAATTTCTTTACAATAGTATTCCAAATTCCTCCAGAGGAATATTCCAAATTTCTTTATAGGAGTGTTCCAAATTCCCCCAGAGGAATATTCCAAATTTCTTTCTAGGAGTATTCCAAATTCCTCCAGAGGAATATTCCAAATTTCTTTATAGGAGTGTTCCAAATTCCCCCAGAGGAATATTCCAAATTTATTTCTAGGAGTATTCCAAATTCCTCCAGAGGAATATTCCAAATTTCTTTATAGGAGTGTTCCAAATTCCCCCAGAGGAACATTCCAAATTTCTTTATAGCAGCATTCCAAATTTCCCCAGAGGAGTATTCCAAATTTCTTTACAATAGTATTCCAAATTCCTCCAGAGTAATATTCCAAATTCCTTCAGAGGAAAATTCCAAATTCCTCCCAAGAAATACTCAAAATTCCTTGACACAAAAATTCCAAATCCCTCCAAAAAAATATTCCAACACAATATTCCAATTACAAAACATCGCAAAACCCTCCGTTTATTCTTTCAAAAAATACACAACTCTCCCACAAGCCTCCAACAATCCATCGCAAATTGGCCTAACTGTAGCTAATAAAAAATACACAGGTACCATTAACGAGACGGTCCCAGCGACGGGAGGGACTTCCTGGAACCCTAACAATGGTCAGTTCGAGGGTACCAACACTTCTTCCACTTTGGTAATCGTCTTCTACCTACACTAGTATATTCAACGTTACCACCAATATTACGTATTAATCCATTCACCCTCGGTATACCGTAGAACTTGGTGCAGAAAGGTAAGCAGAAGCCAGAGAAGAATCGAAAGGAATTCCCAACGGAACTGACAATGAGCCTGCAGTACCTGCCGCCCTGCGACGACACCATTAACGGGAAGCTCGTTATTGGTATCGAGGTATTAAACGGTCCTCCATTATCTGCTCCCCTATTGTCGCCACTACACCATTCAAATGGAAATTGAGTTACGAAACTCAAACGAATCTACTGACTCCTTTCAATCCCCTTCCAAGGGATATGTTTCTTTTAATTCAGCGCGATTCATCGCCCTTATCAACGCAAACTCAAACACCTGCGACATTCTCAAAACTTACGTTTGGTCTTCGTCTGCAACGCGAAAAGAAAATAGGAGAAATTTTGGTCTCAATTCACAATCACATTCACTCAGTTCTAATTGTCTCAGCAGATCTCCACGTTCAAGGTGACGCAAGAATTTAGAAGAAGAAAATAATGATCCTTACCATTTAATTTCCGATTTCTCTGATTAAAGGGAGAACCTAGTTTAGAGGCTAGAAATTTTCGATTTTTTTTTGCTAATACTCTTAGAAAGTAATGTTTCAGAGTGAAATTCAGCTGGATGAACTTGAAATTTTTCAATTAAATTTTTTTCTTGCTTTGCATAAATATGTATTAAAATTCCCCTAAAGATTTGAAGATATATTAATATTTCAGAGTGAAAATCAGCACGGTGAACACAAAATTTTTCAATTAAATTATTTTCTGGCATCGCACAAATATATATTAAAATTTCCCTAAAGATTTGAAAATATATTAATATTTCAGAGTGAAATTCAGCTCGATGAACTTGAAATTTTTCAATTAAATTTTTTTCTTGCTTTGCATAAATATATATTAAAATTCCCCTAAAGATTTGAAAATATATTAATATTTCAGAGTGAAATTCAGCACGATGAACTTGAAATTTTTCAATTAAATTTGTTTCTTGCATTGCATAAATATATATTAAAATACCCCTAAAGATTTGAAAATATACTCCTAATGTTTCAGAGTGAAATTCAGCTCGATGAACTTGAAATTTTTCAATTAAATTTTTTTCTTGCTTTGCATAAATATATATTAAAATACCCCTAAAGATTTGGAAATATATTAATATTTCAGAGTGAAAATCAGCTCTGTGAACTTAAAATTTTTCAATTAAATTATTTTCTGGCATCGCATAAATATATATTAAAATACCCCTAAAGATTTGAAAATATATTAATATTTCAGAGTGAAAATCAGCACGGTGAACATAAAATTTTTCAATTAAATTATTTTCTGGCATCGCATAAATATATATTAAAATTCCCCTAAAGATTTGAAAATATATTAATATTTCAGAGTGAAATTCAGCACGATGAACTTGAAATTTTTCAATTAAATTTGTTTCTTGCATTGCATAAATATATATTAAAATACCCCTAAAGATTTGAAAATATACTTCTAATGTTTCAGAGTGAAATTCAGCTCGATGAACTTGAAATTTTCCAATTAAATTTTTTTCTTGCTTTGCATAAATATATATTAAAATACCCCTAAAGATTTGGAAATATATTAATATTTCAGAGTGAAAATCAGCTCTGTGAACTTAAAATTTTTCAATTAAATTATTTTCTGGCATCGCATAAATATATATTAAAATACCCCTAAAGATTTGAAAATATACTCCTAATGTTTCAGAGTGAAATTCAGCTGGCTGAACTTCAAATTTTTCAATTAAATTTTTGTTTTGTATTCCACACATATATATTAAAAGACCTCTAAAGTTTTGGAAAGATCGGCTTTATGTTTCTTTGTCAAAAAAAATCGCGAAAATACCGTTTTCAGTGTCCTAAACCAGGTTCTCCCGTTAAAGCTTGCAAGCTAACTGCAGCGCGGTATAAAGGTGGGGGGCGCGGTTCCCAGTGGTGGGGGGGGGGGGGGGGGGTGGCACTGAGCAGCCAAATGATTGCGTTCAGACTATAGCAACGCATTGGTACGCTCCCACGCGAAATTCATGCGTTTCGCTGTGCACAGGCTCTCTCCGGCCTGCCTCCGAAGCAGTACAATTGCACGCTGGAGCCGTACGTGGCTCTGAACGTGATGAAGCAATCGTGGAGCCACAGGAAACGGCAGAAGTTGCACAGTTTCCGAACGAGGGGCGTCAGGCACACGGCCAGTCCCATTTTCAAAGAGACTTTCGTCGTGGCGAACGTGAAGGGGCACGAAGTTAAGGTAGACGCGTGCAATTTGCTTTGTTATCTGGTCACCGTCCACGGTTCGATGTTGCATTTAATTCAAGGTCGCGGGTGCGCGTCACTCGGCGTCCGAGCGCGTACGCGATAAAAGCTGCGCGTACACTCGAATTGTTCGTGGAACATAACGAAAATTTCTTGGATCGCTGGCTTGAGTAATTAGGTTCTTGCTACATAGTTAAAATAATGAATTGCAAAACGAATTGTGACGTATTACTGACAGACTTTATTGTGTATTTAAAATTGAAAGCAGAGGGATTTTGGAATTCTGAAATCCAAGAAATTGTTTTATTCATTTATTTATTTATATGTTTTACGGGGAGTAACCTTGAGTTACAACGAAGCATATAACTGAGTAAGTAATGTTATATGCTTCGTTGTAACTAAAGGGTACTTCCTGTTAAATAAATAAATAAATAAATAAAATATTTTTTTGTGTTTGAAAATTCTCAAATGCCCCTGTTTTCGATTTTAAATACACAAACTAAGTAAGTAGTGTTAATAAGTTTATTGGTTTATTAAAAAAATTGTAGAATTTTAATTGCACACTTAGATAATATTACATTCTTATTTCTATCGATTTCGAGATTAATTAATTTTAGGTTTTAATAACGAGGAGTGTACTCCATTTCGTTGGCAAAATCTCGAGCAGCACTTATAAAAATTTAATACTAAATTTCTGCAGGTGCAAGAATTTTTTACACGGATAGAAAATTTCGTCGTGATTTTTTACAAAAAATGAATATATATAGTTGTCATAGAAATGTCGATTTGACATTGGTTTTCTGACAGATTTTGTTTTCAGGATTGGATTCTCGACATCGCCGCGCACGATCACGACAGGTACGCCAACGACACGGAGCTGTGCACGTTGAAGGTGTCGATGAAGGAGGCGAAGCATGTTCTGCTGAGCCCGGAGATCCACATGTTCAATTTCAAAATGAAACCGTCCAATTTGGTACTATCACAGAGCATGCAAATGAAAAGCTATCGCACGTGTGTATAAGTAGACGAAAGGAACAATTGATTTTGCAGGAGTACGGGAGTATTCTGTTAGGCGTAAGCTACTTGCCCACAGCGCAGAGGCTGACCATAAACGTTATGAGAGCGCGCGACGTCAGGTTCACGCCAGTTGTGGCGAACTTGGCTGATTTCAGTAAGTATTGTATTTAAATTGTTAAATATCTCTGCTCAATATTTTCTGTTCTTATGTTGGGAAGATTAATTACACATTTTTAAGTGGAAGTTAATTGCTTTTGTTGCTCAAATGTAAGCGGGGGTTAGTGTGGGGGTGACTTTGTAATAATTAAAAATTGCGACATTTTTTCTTGTTTTTCAAATGTCACGCGAAAATAGTTGAAAATAAATCAATGATTACTTTTAATGTTAAGTGAGAAATAAAATTTGAAGGAGTGCCATTGTGACAACTTGAAATTTTGGCACCCCCGAAGAAAAAAGAAAAAGGAGGAAAAGAATTCTTTAAATAAATTTTTATAATCAACTAATCAATTTTATTGAATTTGCATTATAAAATTTTTTTATCACTTCAACTCGGCTCCCCCGAGATTAAGGATGTATTGAACCTATCTTCAAAATGGTACCAAGTTAATAAGAATTTGTAAGATTGTTCTTTCTAATCTTCCTGATTTGTTCCAAAAATTTTAAACGAATTCCCTAAACGGTTGCTGAATTATAACGATTTTACTTTTCACTGATTTTACACGTACTCTTATGGAAAGTGACGATCTTGATAGATAAAACAACTGAAAAAATGTTGAAGAAATGGTACCAACGTTTTCAATTTTTTTTTTACATATAGTATATGGGTAGATGAAAATATCTGCAGAGTTTCAATTGTTTTCACAACACCGTTTTGAAGAAATAAATTATAACTTCAGAAAATTGTGAATTCAGGGCATTTTCACTGTCAAAAGTTTAGCAAATAATGCTTCAGAAAGCATTTGCAAAGTGAAAAATACCTTCCTAGGAGTAAAAATAAGACTCCAACTGTCGTTCGAGTTCCTTACATCTAGATGTAAAAATATTTCAAATTTCATTTACTATTGTCTAATATTGTACGTCCGATACATCCTTAAATCCTGAGTGCGCTGCTGGTATGAATAACACAGAGAAATTAAAAAATACAAACTGACCTTATCAGTCACAAAGTCACCCCCGCTTACAGTATTAAATTATAGGTGTACTGTGCAATAGTGAGATTTCTAGGAATCGTTAAGAGTAATTGAGGGGTGTTTGGTTTCTTTGTCCCACTCCATTTTCAATTTGAACGTCACATCCATTGGAAATGTCACTATTAATTGGTACACCACTATACTCGTTATCATACGTCTCTGTCGCCGCAGATCCATATGTTAGAGTGTTGATGCTGAACGCAAGGACAGGGCAGAAGATGAAGAAGAAGAAGACCAAGCCCGTCAGCGCGAATCAGCAGCCAGACTTCAACGAAACCTTGACGTTCGATGTGTCTTACAGCAAACTGGACACCGTGCAATTTCTCGTGGTGCTGTGCAGCAAAGTACGTTAAAATATTCAGCAGATAAGTTACCATTGGGATTCCCAGCTTATTTCAAGAATATTTCTTAATGGCCCGAGCCAGGGGTTTTAATCTGGGACACCCCTAATGGGTCTGGGAGGCAGAACAGGATTAACCCTTGTACGGAAATTGGGACATTTTCACCCAAAATCGAGTCACAAATCCTAATTCCTGTTGTACTAATGTATTATTTAGAATGAGACTCCTTCGTATCTTTAAATAATTAATAACAGATAATAATAAATAGTAATAATAATAATAATAATTTAGCGTTTATTTGTAATTTTTTTGAAAATTTTACTTTTCTATTTTTATTCTTTTTTTAATTTTTTATTGCAGAAATTTATTAACTTCTTAAAATATTAAACCGTAATAAGGAAATGAACAGAGTATTATTTTTGTATGCTCGTATTATTTAATTTTTCATTTTTATTTTCTTTCAATTTTTTATGGTAGACATTCAATAAGTTCTTAAAATATTAAACCGTAATAATAAAATAAACTGGGTTTTATTTCTGTATGCTGGCATTATTTTATTTTCTATTTTTATTTTCTTTTAATTTTGTTATAGTAGATATATAATAAATTCTTAAAATATTAAACCGTAATAATGAAATGAATTGAGTTTTATTTTTGTATGTTCGTATTATTTAATTTTTATTTTCTTTCAATTTTTTATGGTAGAAATTCAATAAGTTCTTAATATATTAAACCGTAATAATAAAATAAACTGGGTTTTATTTCTGTATGCTGGCATTATTTTATTTTCTATTTTTATTTTCTTTTAATTTTGTTATGGTAGATATTTAATAAATTCTTAAAATATTAAACCGTAATAAGGAAATGAACTGAGTTTTATTTTTGTATGCTCTTATTATTTAATTTTTAATTTTTATTTTCTTTCGATTTTTTATAGTAGAAATTCAATAAGTTCTTAATATATTAAACCGTAATAATAAAATAAACTGGGTTTTATTTCTGTATGCTGGCATTATTTTATTTTCTATTTTTATTTTCTTTTAATTTTGTTATGGTAGATATTTAATAAATTCTTAAAATATTAAACCGTAATAAGGAAATGAACTGAGTTTTATTTTTGTATGCTCTTATTATTTAATTTTTAATTTTTATTTTCTTTCGATTTTTTATAGTAGAAATTCAATAAGTTCTTAATATATTAAACCGTAATAATAAAATAAACTGGGTTTTATTTCTGTATGCTGGCGTTATTTTATTTTCTATTTTTATTTTCTTTTAATTTTGTTATGGTAGATATTTAATAAATTCTTAAAATATTAAATCGTAATAATTAAATGAACTGTGCTTTATTTTTCTATGATCGTTTCTTGTAAATATATATGATATTGGGTCAATTTCACCCAAATTTACTTAGTTTTATAAATTCCGTACAAGAGTTAAGAACTTCTGAGTTCGACCAATTACTGTAATTATGTTAATACTCCTGTCGAATATTTTAGACCGTGACTACAGAGGCTCCTCCGTACACCCTGGATCATCCCAGCGACAGCGAGGACTCAGTCACGTCCGTTTATAAGTCTAAAGACGTCAACATTGGCAAAGTGGCCCTTGGAAAAGGAGTGAGAGGGTCGACAGAACGATTGCACTGGTTCTCCGTTCTCCAGAACCCTAGGAAACTCGTCACCGTGTGGCACGTGTTGAAATAATTGTTACTTATCGTGGCGACAATAATCGAACCTCCATTGTGATTTAAAATATATGAAAGAGCTAATTGCAAGGGTGACAGATGGAGTGGGGGGTCGCTCGACGCTATTGTTTTCGATGGGAATACATATTTGAGGAAGAATCATTTTTAAAGACAATATTTTTTTGTTATTGTAAATGGAAGTTTTATTTTTATTAGTGCTAATTTATGTGCAATGCATTGTGACACTCGGAATGCAGGTACCAGCATACCTGAGTGTTATTAGTCACCCTATAGTTCTCGCAATACTTCTGACTCTTTTCAAAGTCAGATTTAAAAAAAAAAAATAAAAAACTTCCGTTTATAATAATTATTACAGAATGCAGTGACGTCAGAGATGGGCAACATTTTTAACCGACTTCAAAAAGGAGGTTATTATTTCAAATTAAATTTTATTAAATTTTATTAAATTCATATTATTAAAATCAAATTTATATTATTAAAATTGAATTTAATAAAATTTCGAATAACGAATAATAGTTTAAAAAAAATTCATCTTTCGTTCAATAACCCGAGTTAATTTTATTCGACACCTGACGAATAATTTTTTTATCTTATATTCGTTATTCGAAATTTTATTTGAATACAATTTTTGCCCATCTCTGAGTGACATGTTGGATTGGAGGAATCAGGAAAGTTTATATAGGCTTATAGCACTGTTTCTCTAAAAGGGACTGAAAATTACTATATTTTTTTATTGAATGCAATTTATCTTCTTACCAAAAACAAGAAATACAGTGGCAGTTAAAGGAATGTTTACAATTCATAACTTTATATATGTATATACAGAGTGTACTTTAAGTACTTATTACGTTGGTGTCACGGGTCCATTTTGGGAATCCCCATACTCCACTTAACATAGTTAATTAGAGACGTAGTTCGTACAAAGTAATGGTATCGATGTAACTATTTTAATTTTAAACTTTCTTTTAACTATCGCTGTATTTTAGGCCCCCACCCTGTATGTTTCCGTAGTTACCTCTTAATTTAATAATGTGAGCGCAGACAATCCCAACCAAAGATTGTGTAAATCCTATAAATATTTATACGACGTCGTTGATATGAAATAAAAATATTATTTAAGGGTAGAGAAATATATAATGCGTTTAAAATATATATTTTACTATATTACCACTTTACTATATAATATATATTTTACTATATTAAGTTCATTCCTTTCACACAAAGTGCAGGTATCTTTAGCTGACGAATTAACTCGTCCTCCGCGTTAACGCGATATTTATCAGTGATGGAACTTTTATTCAACGGAAACATGGGCTTCCTCCCGCGGGGGGGGGGGGGGAGGAGGAAGATCAAAAGGGGCAGTTGATCCCCTGGATTTTGAGAAAAAACCGCTTATTTTTCAAAACTGATATTTATAAAATTTATACTAAAAAATTGAATATTTTTAAATTTCGGTTTTAAATTTTTAATTAAATTGGTACTATAAAATGGGTTAAAAAGGCAAGAGGGGTATATTTTTCTTTACCATCAACCCAAAGTAACCCCCCCCCCCCCCTATAAAAAAGTCTCCGGACGCCCCTAAAATGAAGGAGAATTTTAAGAATTTTAAGAAGAGTAAAAATTGAATAAAACAGAGCTGAATTTACGGAGAACATAACACAACTACTATTCCCCTATAATTAAATACCACAATCCACTTTTCCTCATCACTTTTTGCAGCCCTACCAAAAATCTAAATTTCCCACTGTTCCACGGCACGTACTAATTAAAAGAGATGATTTCGGCGCACTGGTTCGGTCTATTAAATAATTAAATGAAAGCTATTTTGCAATTTTCAGAATTTTTATCAAATTCCAACGTTTCGGTCAACGATTATGACCATTCTCAAGGAAAGCTAGATAAAGAGAAAAAATACTGCGTATGCTTTTATACTAAAAATTGTTAAATTTAAACAAATATCACGTTCATTGCTGGGAACGTGCGACGCACGAGTAGCTTTAATTTAATTATTTAATAGACCGAACCAGTGCGCCGAAATCATCTCCTTTAATTAGTACAATTTTTACGGTCGAAATTCAATTTATTTTGTTCCGCGACACGCGTTAACGCGAGAAACACTAATTCCACATTTGAATTTGCCGCGCTTACCCAGCGCCGCGATAAATCGCTAATTTGCCCGCAGAGGGCGCCACGGTCGCGACGGTTGGTCTCGTAGCAACGTAGAGGTGTCCCGGCCAGGCGAGCGAGCTTCAGTCTGTTTTGTGACTCGTGAGTGTGTTGTGTTCGTCCTGGTCGTGTTAAGTTTGTTCGTTCGGTTATCCTTTTTGTTCCGTCGCGAGTTCCCCACAGCTCCATATCGGCTCTACGCGGAGGAAAGTGCGCGGTGCGCCCGGCGACGTGGACGTGCATCGGGTACGCGGTGAGTAACAGATTTATTCGATCGTAACGCGTCCTGCGAACGGTTTCCTGCGAGCCTCGCCGCGTCGTCTCGAGCTTGGCGATCGTAACCTCCAAAGCCGCTTCGGGTCCTTCCACGTAGTAGCGAATCCTACCCGCAGCGACTTTGTCCCGATCGTATCTATCGCCGCAGCAGGTCCGACGTTCCTTATCGTCGGCTCCACGGCACCGCAGCGACGGGAATCCTCGCCAGTCGGTGCCTTGTGCTCCCCTTCGAACACAAGGACGAGACGTCGCGGGCAGTGTCAACCGTTTTTGAATATCGTCCAATGGCAACGCTCGGTTCCACGGCTCGGGCCACTCGAACCGCCTGCGGCCGATCGAGGCCACGGTTTAGGTCCCTGAAACAATAAAATAATGCACGAGACGCGGGGACGGTATCGCCCGGCGAAAGGATTTCGCGTGGATCCTTCCCTTCGTTCCGCGGAAACTCGATACTTAGTGTGCCCTTGCTTGGTTCACGTGCCGCGCGCTGTCAAGCCGTAAAAAGAGACTGAAAATGTCGACTACCTGCCGCCCGCCGGTCGATCCCCGACGGGGAATCGGGTTCGACCTGCTCCCTTGTCCGTTGCTCACGCCGCCACCCTCTTCGCTTCTCTGTCTTCGATGAAGTGAATTTAGTCGGACCGCCTCGAGTGCCTTTGCTTTTGTGTAATACCGTGGAACGGCATTGTCGGGGCGGATTTTCTCTGGAATTTACGGGAGGACGGGATGTTTGTTGGAACAGGTATTTTGGGTTTAGGCTACGGGAGGATGGGATTAAGCGACGGTGATTTGATTCCAATCGATGCAATTGCGAGGGTGCTGTGGTTAGAGTGTCTGCTGACGTTCAAAATCACTCACTTGACTTTTTCTCGTTGTAGGAATTTTGCATACCTACCTTCTTTTCCTAATTTTGATAGTATGTTTCTTTTCTTAATTTCCCTGATTTTTTCCCCAATTCTCTAATTTCCCTGTTTCTCTACATAATAAATTTCCCCAATTTCCCTGCTTCTTTTCCCAAGTTTCATAATTATTTTCGCAATTCTCTAAATTCCCTATTTGTCTAATACATTTCCCCAATTTCCCTGCTTCTTTTCCCAAGTTTCATTATTTCCCTAATTTCCCTATTTCTTTAATAAATTTCCCCCCTTTCCCTGCTTCTTTTCCAAAGTTCCATAATTATTTTCCCAATTCCCTAATTTCCCTATTTCTCTAATAAATTTCCCCCATTTCCCTGCTTCTCTTCCCAAGTTCCATAATTATTTTTCCCATTCCTTAATTTCCTCAGTTCCCTATTTTCTGTTTCGAATTGAGGCAGTTAGAGCAACAACGGACTAATCCACATTTTTTTTTAAAATTGAATTAGTAGCAATAACGTATTCCAATAGGGCTCAACTAACCATATAAAATAGGAAAAAAAAATTTGTTTAATGTGGGTTGGTCCGTTGCTCTGACTGCCTCAATTATCCTGCTTCTTTTCCCACGTCCCACAATTCTTTTCCCAATTCCCTAGTTTCCCTGATTTTTCCCCCAATCTCTAATTCCCATAATTTTTTTTCTCAATTTCCCAAGTTCTCTAATTTTTTCCCCCCAATTCCCTAATTCCTTCCCCATTTCCCTAATTTCCTCTGCCAATACTATGCTCGCAGACGAGTAGTAAACGCGCAGTCATTGAGCAATGGACAATACCGTCCCCGCGCAGTCAAAACATTCCCACCGACAATGTGTTACAGTACGTAGCCCGATCCCCCAGTTATTCTTGCGCAAGTTGTATCTCATATCCATAACGCGAGCTCGTCTTCCATCTACTACCGCTGATCGAAGAGTGACGCGTCCGCGATACACAGCGTGTGCTTTCCCAGTAATCAACGGCGGTGGATCTAAGATCGCTGTCGGCCACAATCACAGTGGCAGCGTCGGTTACGAAATAATCTGGCGTCGTTATCGAGCGCTGCTCGGGGCAATTAACGTGCCTCGCGAACACCTCGTTCGCACACGGGCGTGTGTATCGTTGCCTGTCTGGCCCGTGCGCGCAACGGTTCTGTGCATATGGTGTCGCGGATACGCGCTCGGTCACGTGGGGGGTCCTGGGATACAGGGTACGCATGGCGCAGGACTCCATCGCAGGTAGATGGCACGCGCAAACGCATTTCCGAATGCGTACAGTTGTGGAATTGAAGACTTTACTGTGGAAAAAGTAGACAGGTCCATAATTTGCTGAAGTTGGGTTATAGGTAGCATTGAATGTAAACAAAATTCTGAATAAATTAGTACGGATTAAATTAAATGAATTTAATTTAGACCTGCCCGCTTTTTGATGCAATGCTTTCGAGTCGCGAGTTACTGCGTTTGTGTGGAAACTAGGAACAGTAGGCGACAGTTGATTGCGAATACTGTACTTACTTCGTGCGTTTATCGATCCAGAGTCGTCTAGGGATGAGGAATGTTTGGATAGCTTCGAATCCAGCTGCTGTAATTTACCGTGCTTCTTTAAATTGTAATGGCGGAGCCATATTTGATTCTACTGACGTCCTCTTTAATCCATCACAAATGGATTTTCATTAACATTTTTGAGGGAGTGTATAATGGAATAGAAACTGTACTCTGTACGTTTTAATTTCAGATAACAGCAGTGACGTTTGCTGACACCTTTCATTCATGAAAATGTGCTTGAATATACGTCTCCAGTATCCCCGCAGACAAAAAAATTGTAGGATACATAGTTCGCTTTGCATATTGCGTAGTTGGAGTTCCCGTCACGTTCCAGGGAAAAAATTATATCGTTGCGAATACCTGCATCGCGAAGTTCATGAATTATTACGTTCACATATTATATCTGTATGCGTCTGTATGGAAACTAGGTCCACTACAGCTGATTATGAATACTGGACTACGTTCCTCTATCGATCCAAAGAGTTATCAAAGGCTGAGAAAAGTTTGAATAGCTATAACTCACTCTACTACACTTCTTTAAATTATACTAGGAAACCCCTCCTCGATTCCACTGTCATCCTATTTAAACCATTAAAAACGAACTTTACATTAACTTTAGTGACAAAATGACTAGTAAAATAAAAACTGTATTCCGTACGCTTTAATTTAAGACACTAGCAGTGACATTCGCTACCACTTTTCATTCATGATAACTTGCCTGAACATACCAGTATCCCGAATCGACGCAGAAGAACAAATTGTAGGTTCGCCGTTTGCATATTGCGCAGTTAAAGTTCCCGTCACGTCGCTTCGAAAAAATGATTGCGCGTGAATCCACGTATCTCTGAAGTAGTCGCGGTATCTGGCAGCGATTGTCGGCAGTTGACTCGGGCAGTCATATTGTATACGCTTTGTTTGGAGGACTGTCGGACCAGGTAATTCGATCGCGTCTCGCATATTGTTGATAATCGGACAAACTGCGCAGCTGTGGATTCAGCTACACTGTAATCGTTCCTACAGTCTGACAAACGTTTCCATTGGTTCTGCTGCCGGTGGCAAAAGCATCATTGGCCGGGTTATTTCCGCGATTGTGGTTGCTTTAACGACGGGTGACTCCTCACTGCGTCAGCGTACAGTTGCCCTCCGACGTTGATGACAGAACAATGCATTTGCTTTGCATAAATGCGCGCTAATTGTTTCTCACGGTAATTAATAACTTTGTAGACTATCAGCTTTTCTATTACACCGGGCATGTCTGTAACTGTCAATAGATTCGTGAGTTGACTTTTCTTACAATTAGTACTTCGGGGAAGATAATCTAAGTAGTGCCTAAGTAGTTTTAGCCTTAGAACGACACGGGGGTCGCCAGTGACTCTAATAAATTTATAAGATTCTCTGCAAATGTTTCAATAGATGCTAGAATATCAAAATAAATTTGATATAACAAAATTTTGATTTTCTTAGTTTCTTACTGTCAACGAAAGCTATAGGCTTGCAAATCTTCTCTAAAGATATATTATTATTATTATTATTATTATTATTATTATTATTATTATTATTATTATTTGACGGGAGAACCCTTTAGAATACATGGATTTGTAACATTTAAGTACGAGAGAGATAATGTAAAATAGCTGAGATAGTGTAAAAATAGCTTAAAACTAAAATAAACAAAAAATAAATAAATAATATAGAAAATAACAAAAAAAATAAAAACTATAAAGAGTAAAAGAGTTAAAAAAATATATATATAAAGAGTAATATGTACAGAAGAATTTTTCGGAAATGTTAAGTGAAGTTTGATATTTTCAATTTTCAATTTGGGGTCCCCACGACTTCAAAGTGTCACAGTGCTCTGGAGTTACTTTCCCTAATTGGTTTCCCAATACTCTAAATAATTTCCCTAATTATTTTCCCAATTCTCTAGTTTCCCTAATTATTTTCCCAATTCCCTAATTTCCCTAATTATTTTTCCAATTCCCTAATTTCCCTAATTATTTTCTCAATTTACTAATTTTCCTAACTCTTTTCTCAATTTTCCAAGTTTCCTAATTCTTTTCTAGAATATTTAAAGTCTGTGGTACCATCAGTGCTAGTTGCATTAATCTTTAGAGGGACGGGATTTTTTCATTGAAATTGTAAATTTGATTTACTTAAAATTTATGTATATACACCACCAAAATGGCCGGAAAAATATCAAAATTTTTAGGTGGCCGTTATAGTGGCCAACCCGGCTCTCTAAAAGTTAAAACGGAAAAAGCACTATAAACGAAAAACGTACGAGGGTAAAGGATCCAATTACTGACACTTTAAGCGTTGACGCTGACGTTATTCTTGTTATTTATTATTGTTTAATGTGTTTACTTGTTGAACAAAATTTGGTGGATCTTAAAACTTCGATTTTTATGTACCTATAAATTCATCAATTTCAAAAATATATTTCGGGATCTATTACTGACACCCTTCAAATGTATTTGACTGAATTACTGACACCCCAATTACTGCCAGCTAACCTAATACTGTTTATCTCATTTTAAGGTTATATCGTCTCAAAAACATGATCAACTACTGCTATGACAGTAATACCAAAATGCTTGAAACGCTTGCACCAATCACTGTCGCCCAATTAATAAGTAAAAAGTCTTAATGAATCGTTGAATTCGGATTTTGTTATATTAATAGCTTAAATATTACAATTACAGCATTCCCTTTAACGGCTTGTCTTCTCTTTCGTTAATAAGGAAGTCGTAGTTTTCACTCTCCTAATATCCGCTTAAAATTTTTGGTCGTTTTATCCAAATTATCGAAGAAAAAATTAAGTGCTGTTTTTTGTATCGTATAAATAACAGTAACAATTGTATGAACAATTTTTTTTATGCATCATTTCACAAGATTTATTCGTTATTTTACATAAAACAGCTGAGGGTGACAGTAATCGGGTAGGTCGCAGTAGTTGCGTCCCTTGCCCTATCAAATTTCGAAGCGGGACGTTGAAACTGCGCGTCGAATCGGTCCCCGCCGCTTTTTCACGCCGCCGCCAGGCGGCACTGCTGTTCCCAATGGGCATGGTTTCCCACAGTGCTCGCGGTCCCGACGCGACGCGCTTTCATGTGTCGCGCGCGCATTTTTCGCGATGCGACCGGTTAAACTATCCGGCGCGCGGCCCTGCCTCATTGTCATGCAAATGATTTTTGCGCAATCACGGGACGGCGAGCGCGCACGCGGATCTAGCCGCGCACGTGCATGGGAAAATGGTTCCGGGAATGCCCGGAGACGCCTGCAACCCTTTCTCCGCGTATTTGGATTCCCCAGCTTCGCCTCCCCCCCCCCCTCACCCCCCCCCCCCGCCGCGCCGCTTTCAATTTTCTCCGCGTCGGGCGCGCGATTGTTCGCCGTGTTTTTTCCCCGCATCGAACATGGAGGCCGCTCCGCGATTCCACGTTCGGGCGATTTTTACGACTCCGCGCGATCTTTCTCTAGCTTCTTGCAGCAGTGCACGACCGCGAAACGCTTGCTGGTTTGCCTTCCGCAGTCAGCTGCTCTTGGGAATCGTTAACGCGAAGAGTTTAGAGATGCAGATAGAGTGTTAACCCTTTGCGGACGATGAACCCGCACGTGCGTTCGGTTGTTGCATGCAGTCTGTGCGGAGAACGCCGCCGGGGCGTTCAGTGGACATTGGGGATAAATGAGACTGGAGGATTTCCGCACACGGTTTGTGGTATGCATTTCAACATTGGTTGCTAAGGGTTGACTGGTGAGATGGGGTTGGCAAACTGCAATTTTTATTTCTGTTAAGGGTTAAGTTGCGGGATTTGAGGGAATTGGAGGATTTGGGGAGCAATTTTCTAGGCACTGTTTGAAGAATTATTTTGAAGCTTCTTAGGAAATTATTGTTTTTGTTTTTTTTTTTTGGAAGATTGCCGTTTTTGGGCTTTTCTGTGTTTGGTTTTTCTGTGTTTTTTTAATATTGATGATAGATTCGGTAGTTTTCGAGAGTGAAGATCGAGGGTTAGTTTTTCATACGTTTCACTTGAATTTTGAATAAAATCGGGGAAGAGCTATGGTGGGCAAGCAAAAGTGAATCTCATTGCATGGTCACCCACTTCCTTTTCGATCGTTGGACGTCATCGAATTCCTCGCGTTTTTCCAAGCGGTCTCGCTCACCTCCGGCATGGTCACTTATGGGAACACGATCATCCGTCAGTTTGACGCACAAATTCGTCCCAAAGTATTCAAAAATATGTATCATATTATTTTCATCAAAAATAGGTAGAAAATTTTAAAGGACTTAGGTGATGTAAAAAACATTATTTCTAACAGTAATAAAAATTCATTATAAACTAAATAATTCAAAACTATATCCTCTTTCAATTAACTTTCCCACTGCAAATCATCCCTTTTCACATCAAATGTCACTGCTTAGTCACCACCACTTCAAACTTACAACTTTTACTCAGCACGCTTAAAATAAATAAATCACCAGTTTTTAAAAATCTTAAACTCTATTACTCTACTAAAAACGACGCAGAATAATTCTTCATTAAACCATGAAGCATTCTTACTTCTTAGGATGTCAGTGAATGGAAAAAAAAGGGGGAATCATGTACGAGAATGTGTTGTCACCACCTTTAACCCTTTCGCCGAGTATTTAAATTTTCGGGCGATTCTTGAAAAGTGTCAATTTTAGACAAATAAAAAGTTTTTAATTTTCAACTTATGGCTACCGATAGAACTGTCTCAGAGGAACTCAAAAATGGAATCCAATAAATAAACAGTCGACCAGATATATAGGAGAACATTGCTGAGGAAAAATTTGCCGAATGACAGCATTTTGAAGAAAAAAAACAGTTAAATTTTTGCTAAAAATTTAGCTGTTTTCGTTCTGTAAAATTAATTTTTTACAATATAGAAACTCGTCCGTGGTTCCAAGCAACCGACAATCATAATAAAGAAAATAATTTTTTTCATTTTGAATAACTACAACAGTCCCCGCACTATCACCCGTTAAGGAATTTTTTTTTTTTTTTGAATATGTATACATGCGATAAAAAAGTTCAAAAAAATTGTGAGTATTACTTCAAACATACCTTATTAAACACCTAAAACGCCAGACAGTATAAACGTACAGTTTCTGTTAAATAAATTCCCGAAGATGGCGTTGCAAAACGAGCAGCTATGCTAGAGTACCCATTTAAGAAAAATCGAGTAAATTGCCCCCATCCGTTTAAAAACCGTGACTCTGGGGGCTGTTGCAGCAGCTCCGGGTTTTCGACTTGACAAGGTTTGCAAAGGCTCGTCCAAACGAAGCCAACGGTCTGAAAATAGGCGGTCTCCTAAATACCGTCGAACAATGATTGGCGCGATCGTCGTTCGGTATCGTCACCGTTACTATTTCGGTGGTTGACGACCGATGGAATGAGAAAATAATGTTTATTTGGGTTAGTCGCGCGAAAGAAACGCAAAAAGCGCGCTGCCGTCTCCTTCGGTTGGTTTCAATGGCGGGCTTAATCGTCGCTCTGCATCGGCTGCATCCGGTGCATCGGTGCAATTAATTTTCCCTCGGCTAATCTGCTCGCGCAGGGAAACGTAACTCCGGCTGGCTGGAAGCGTTTAATTGTAATTACCAATTCGCCCGCCACCCTCGCGGGATGAATATTTTAAACGATAGAGCTGCTCCTTGCCAGAGAAACGCGAAGCTTGCGCGTATGCACTTGTGTGGGGGTTGGAAGAGAGAAATGTAATTATTTGACGGTTGATTGTTGCGGGGCTACTAATCATTACATTGCAAACTCACAATAAAATTCTGCTTTAATATGTTCAAATTTTGGATAATATTTATTTACTTTGTACTTTAAAATACTTTAAATACTTTAATTAGATAATATTCACTTTCGCTAAAAAATCGCGTGGAACGGCGGTTTTTAATACTTTTTTACCACGAACCCCATTTAAATAATTTAAATATCTTTTGTTGTCGTGGAGCGTTTTAAGGTTTGAAATCCTAAAGTGCATAAAATATTTATTTGAAATTGTTCACCAACGGCTTTTGAATTTGAAGTGAAGCGAGAAATAAATAAATAAATGTACTGTTATTATAATATTTGTATTGGAATGGCTCTTTATGAATTTAAAGTATTATTGAATATTATATTCATCGAGGACCCCGGGGTTCCCCGGACCACAGGGTTAGAATCGCTGATGTAGAATATTAAATTTCCACTTTCTGAATTTTTTATCGGGCGCGGTTAAGCAAAACTTTGTCAAGGCTTCACTGAGTTTAAAGGATACTTCGCGAACCTTGCTCCACCCAAAGTGTTAGAACATTAAACCTAAAATAAAAAAAATTAAATTAGATCTGGAAACTTCTGAATTATTATTTCGAATTATTATACTAAAATATATATTATTAGTAATATTTTACTGTCCTTAAGAGTATTGTAGAATATTAATTATATTATTTCTTCTAATTATATATGTCAACGAGTGAAATATAGCAATTATGAAATAACTCTAATAAAATTACTTACGCCATAAAAAAATACCACGAAAATCAAAGAATGAGTGCATAACCTATTCTTATTTTCCACAACACAAATTTGAATCATTGTGAATGAATGAAAACTATGGGAGAATCAGATGGGAGTCTTAAGTGTAAAAGGGTGTTTCGTAGAAATACTTTCAAGGAGTCCAGGAGGACTTGAATATGACGGAATGGGTAAAAACGTTCGATGAAACCGCTGTTACGCCACGACCCCGTAAAATCCGCGTGTGTTTATGGAGGCGCAGAATGCGGGATAACTGCCTACATTGAAAACTGCATTCTAACCAACCTGCCCGCCGACGGCGACCCAGTTATGCATCGGCGTACTCGAATTTCTGCGCCGGGGCCTTACCTATCGATACAACGTTGGGCCCCAAAATTCTCCCCTTTTAACGACCTTCGAGACAGTAGGAAAATTCGAGTGGGACGTTTCTGTGAATAAAACACACATTTCTGTGAGTGAAGACTTTGCAGCAAGGGGCAACTGCAAATGTATTAACTTCTGGGAAATTAATAAAAACAAAGTTACAAAATATTTTTAGACATTTATTCAGAGTAATTTACCTACTTGAAATCTACAGATTAACAGAGTATTTAACTGAGGAAAAATATATTTTCTCTGTGGCAGGGAGAATTTTCAAAATTTGTAGCTGCCTCGTTTTTGCACCAAATTGTATGAAAATTTACATATCTTGGGTAAATAATTACATTAAACAACATTATTATGTTATAAAACTCTAGTAATGGATGGAAATAGTACCTATATCAGAAAATATCAATCTTCAAGAATTTTAGAAAAATTAACTCAATTAACTTTTTTATATTCAAAGCTACCTATAACTCAATTTCTGCAAATTCTGAAATTGCCTTCATTTTGCACAGAACTCTTCAATTTTCCTAAAAAACAGAAATAGAATTTTGAAATTCTATTTGAAATTGCTCATTTAATAAATCCAGTCTTCGCAGAATGCTACTATATTGTCGATAAAACACTACTTAACGCTATCGAGTACCTGCACTATCAGATCCCTTATCAATAATTCCTCTGGAAACTCTGGACGATAATGGAGCGAAAGCTTCGTTCTCCTCGGTGAGCCAAGTGTCCAAACGATTTCCCCGGTGCCCTTGGATTTTCTTCTCGGTCTTGACGCGCACATTGCCGAAACACTCGAAGAATGGTCGGTGAAGGTATTCTATAGAAATTATCCTCGCGTCGAAATTCGGTGGCTGTCCGTACGAGGCAGAATTCACCGTACTTCGCTCGAGGTTCACGGAGCTCTCCTTTCTTTCGAATTTCACGGTGCGCCTGTCTCGTGCCCAGCTCGTTCATTTTTAATGAGGGACGTGCTTGCTCCATCGGGGGTACCTTTGTAGACGTTCACCTGGAAACTTCTTCCGCCTACCTTTTTCCGTGCACACGGTGTGTTTAACGTTTTATGGAAATGTGGGGCGAAAACAGTTGGAGAGACCAGCAGCCCTAGAATAATTGCTCGGTTGAAGATGAAATTGGGATTAAATTGAGTGTACAATTTTATAGAATTTATTCTTGGTATTTTTGAGAACGGAGTTTGGGTTCTGAGAAGGACGGAGTTCGGGTCACTCCAGATTCGGGGCACAGACATTTTTGAGAAACACGAATAATTAATCAGAGTTTAAAGAATTCTGGGACTTTCAATAAATTCCTAACACTTGAAAGTTGTAAATCGTGGAACTTGGGCTGGAGAAATTTTTAAATGACGAAATTGTAAGGCGAACAAGGGACACCTCGGGCGCACAGTGGCAATTACTTCCAAACGGTTTGGACTTCCATTATAAAAATGTGCACACTTTCAATTCATGTTAAGTAGAATAACTGAGATTTAGAAAAAAAAACATTGCTTCTAGGCTTTCTACAAATAACGAGGGAAGATCCCGAATCCGGAAATTCAAAAAATTCTGAAACTTTGTGAATTTGTAGGGAATTTCCTCCAGATTACAACGCCATTTTTGTTTGTTACCCAAATTCACTCTAAGGGCGTGTAATTCACCCCTGAAAATCCGGTTATTTTTCGATTTTGTGTTATAACGAGTGTACTGTAAAATAATTTTTTTACCAAATGATAGATCTAATTAAAAGAAGAAACTTTTTCTTATCTCTTACAGTTCGCGAGTTATGACACAAAATCGGAAAATAGCCGAATTTTCGGTGGTTAATTTCACTCCATTCGAGTGATATTTGGGCAGCAAACAAAAATTGCATTGTAATCAGGAGGAAATCCCCTATATATTTACAAAGTTTCAGAATTTTTTGAATTTTCGGATCCGGGATCTTACCTTGAACCAAAATTATTAAATATAAACTGAAATGTTTACATTAGATTTATTTTATTAATCGTAACTTGTAGCAGGTAATTTTTATACTTTTTAAAACCTTACCGTTAAAGGATTAAATTCAGGTATTTTACACCTTGGGCGATTTTTAGCAAAACTTTAAATCACTAATTGAATTATTATAGTATTGAGTGCAACGCATTTTTATTTTATACAGTTGTTTAGTGATGAAATCCAAGTTAATTCATAATGTTTTTTGTACAAAATCATTAATAATAAGATACTCAGTAATATGTAAAATATTGAGAACTTATGAAGTAATAGGATTTAGGTAATAATTGTTTAAAGTGTTGCAACTGAAATACAAAAATACTGAAATTTTCATACAGGTCAGATTCATATACAATTGGATCAAACCTAATGTGAATATAAAGTTTATTTCTTTGTGGTTTCTAATGCTACGAACACTTAATAAAGATTTAATGAAGCTGTAGAACAGAATTTCGACACTTCAAATTTCGGCCGATGTCCAAATAAATAAGGCATTCTCGTCCCACTGTGGGGCGGTGGGACTCGGAACCCAAGATGTTCGGGGGATGATCCTCTCTAAATTACTGGTCAGCCACGTTACCAATTCCCCCAACGCCGACTCACCGACATTAATCTTTTCCGAACTGTACAAATACAGAAACCAACGTCTAACAGTGTATTAAGTAGTGTCAAAGGAATGTTTGAAAATTATTATTATTATTTATTCCACGCGTAAAGACTGTTTAGTTTACAATATACAATTAATAAAGTTAACAGTGAAACAGTTTGGAAAAAAAAAGAAAAGTCAGTACAAAAATAAACAAACAATAAAACATGAAAATAATAAAGAACTAATGAAGTAATAAAATTAAAATGAAAAATTATAATAATAAAAAAATAATACTGAGCTTCACGTATCATATTAATAAGGTAATTACCCCAGTTGTCGATCAAGTCCCAGTTCTCGATCATTTTCACAAATATTATGATAGCCATAAAAGGTGTTCAAAATAATATTAAACAACTTTTAGAAAAGAATAAATAATAAGATGGAACTTAAGCATACCATATTATTGCTATTTATTAGTAATTTAAAAGTTTGTGTTGAACATGTTTTGTATGTTTATACAAGTATTTTATAAAAAAATTGATTTTTTGTACTTAAGTATTTAATAAATATTGAATTATTAAAATTTATAAGATAATTTTATGAGATAAATTATTTATAAATGTTTCGGAAGGATTTTTTACCCGTTTTCGTACTTTCAGTTTTCTTTATAACCTCTCTTTTCTTGATCGACTACTAAAGCAATTATTGATCGACAACTAGTTCCGACCGTAATTTAGTGATCGACATATGGGGCATCGACATTTTTTATCTCAATTATAATATCCACATTTAAACATATATAGATTCTAATATTTTACTTTGCTATTATCTACATCAATGTTAAAATTAACTGCTAAAAGAAAAAAATTTCATTTTGGTCCATCTACATAAATTTTTTCATTAAAAACATTTTGAGTTTTTCATTAAAAACATTTCGAATTTCCTTACCATTAAATAGCCTACATATTCCGAACAACCCCTAATTTAACTGATATAAATTTGAAAAATAATTATTTCTAATGGATCTACATTATTCCTGCTACCATTCACGGATTAAACTTTCTTCTGACCGCGTATTTCAGTCTGCCGCGACTTGGCGAGTCAAAGGAAACGGACAAAGGAAACAGTGGAGTTTCATCTGGAACGCAGGTGTATCGACAGCGTCGGCGCTGTGGTCGATCTTCTTTCCCGCAATTAGAAAACTCGCTGGCCCTTATATAGCGCCGCCTGCGCAGACGTGCGCGCGTACGATGCGTCAGCGCGCGCACGGAATAAAAAAACTCCCGGAGAAAGACGACGCGGACGAGTCGCGCTTGCATCGGGCGCGTCAAACCGCCACTGTTTCGCCAAGTCCCTCGCTATATGCCCGCGAAAGGGCCATCGAGCTTGTTCGAGCTTTTTCCACCCGTCCCCGCGTCTAGTTGTTTCTTTAACGGAGCCCCGTCTGTTGTCACCGTCTCGTCGATTCTACGACTGCCTTTAGAGCGGAGAGATTGTATTCGAGATGGAAAACCGGGGAACGGGTTGCCGGGGACCGGCCGAATTAATTGTCCAAGTTTTTAATTAGACTTCACCTGGAACGAGTAGGTATCAGTCGAGGCGAGTTTCGCGGGAGTTTAAATGCTTTCTGAATTCTTCTGACGAGGTTATAGTCGCGAGTGCTTGCTGTTAATTGAGTACTGGATAGTGGGTTATGATGTAAAGGTGTTGATTATTGATGTGGAAGTGTTGATACTGGTTTTTGTTGGATTAACTTTTTGTAGGTATTTACAGTTTGGGAACGGCCTGTGGTGCGATTGGCACACAGGTGGCTTCGGTATTTGTAGAGTTCGGAAGAGAGTAACATTGGAGAGTCGGCGTTGGGGGAATTGGTAACGCGCCTGGCTAGTAATGCAGAGGACCCCCGCAGGTCGTGGGTTCGAGTCCCGTCGCCCGTAGTTTGTTTTTTCGCTTACATTATTGAAGAATAAAATAGATTAACTCCGATACTCAGCAGTAGTGAATGTGTCTAATGCGCATTTCAAAATAGAAGATGGAAAAATGGAGGGTGAAGGAGAGAGAGGGAAGGAAGTCGTCGTGTCTTGATTTAGGATGATATATTCTAGTTTAGAGGTTTGGTTGATGATCTAGTATCGAAGCCACGGGCCTCTCTCTCTCTCAAGGCCGCAAAGGCGTACTTCTTCCCTCTTTCATCCCACTCCTCTGACCTCCTACGATACAAACCTTCACCATTGCTCTGAACACACTCCCAAAGGCCTGAGACTTGTGTCTCATGAGCGTTTCACACAAACAAGCCCTTCAAACATGTCTTCAGTACGATAACTGGCGATCCCAGGATAAGCAGCTTAAGCTAACTAACAAGGGAGAGAACACTCCGAACCCGGAATTTCAAAAAATTCTGAAACTTTGTGAATATGTAAGGAATTTCCTCCTGATTAGGGTAAGCAGACCAGTAGATGGACAGTTCAGCTGATTCCGAAGTTTACATCAAGGTGTTTCTTAGAAATATCTGTTGTATAAAAAAAATCAAAAGCTTTGCGCGTAAAAATGTACAAATTTAAAGAAAAAAAATAACTTCAAGTAAAAAATTCATATATTTAAGGATAAAATGATGAAAATTCGACTCATAGCCCGTATCACCAGTAGATGGACGATAGGGCTAGCAGATGGACAGTTCAAAACCAATAGATGGACGGGTGTCTGGCTAGACGAATAAAAGACTTATTAGCTATAGTAGGTACCTAGATTAAGTTATTTTTTGTTAAAATATAGTTTATTTCATCAAAACTAAAAACGTATGGAGTCTTCATTGGCAGAAAACGGTGCAACAGGTTATGGGCCCAGGCCGCAAATAAAGTGAGGTTATCTCTGGCCTAATGTGGCCAGATGTTTCACGCATGAAGTGACTCGCGCATGGTGGCGTAAAATCGTACATACAAATACATTTTTCGCATACAAAATTATTTTTTAGATAAATATGTCAATATTTTATAAAGCAACAAACGTTTTTTCTACAAAATAAAAAAACAATAATATAGATTAAAACTCTAGTTCTTTCAATATTAACGATTAACCAACGATTCGTCCATCTGCTGGGCCCCGTCCAGCTACTGGCCTGCTTACCCTACAACGCAATTTTTGTTTCCTGCAAAATTCACTCTAACGGGGTGTAATTGACCCCTAAAAATCCAGTTATTTTTCGATTTTATGTTATAACTCCAGAACTGTAAAATAATATTTTTACCAAGTGATAGATCTAATTATAAGAAGTAACTTTTGTCTTGAAACTTTTGTTCTATCTCTTTCAGTTCGCGAGTTATAACACAAAATCGGAAAATAGCTGAATTTTCAGGGGTTAATTTCAACCCCTTCGAATGAATTTGGGCAGCAAACAAAAATTGCGTTCTAATGAGAAGGAAGTCCCCTACATATTCACAAAATTTCAGAATTTTTTTGAGTTTCCGGGTTCGGGATCTTCACTTGTAAGAAAAAAAAATGAAATTCCACGAAAAAAAAATCTTGCTTCGAAGGGGTATAAACGATGCAACTGAAAATATCCTTATTCAGAACTTCAGTCGCCTCCTCTAATAACGATACCATCCTCACTCTTCTTCTTCCAAATAGAATCTCAAATTACCATCCTCGTATTTCGATACCAGAAACAGAAACTGCATAATGCTCCACATACTTACACCAAAGTTGAGTCGCAGATCGTATTGGAGAACGCATATCATTTCACACCCCTCCGACATTGACCCCCTAAAGCTCCCACGCGAACGTGACAAAGGCTTTCCATCTGGTCGTTCACGGCCGAGAAACCGTGTGTTTCGCGATAGAGAAACGGCTTGGCAAAAAGACGCGCGCGGCGGTATCCCCCGCGAGGCGTGCTCCACCGACGGCAGAAAACAATGAGAGACGGGGTTCGACCGGAAGGAACGGGAAAGCACGAGGATTCTTTTATTGCGCGATGGCTCGTCGATGCGTGAACGAGAACATGCAAAGATTTCTGTACCATGAGCTAGCTCGCTCCGCTGGTTTTCTCTGCGTCCGTACCAAGGCTTGGCCCCCTCCCTTTCGATTCATTTCAACGCGAGTTTCATCTCCCGGGGGTGGGACGATCGCGATAGACACGCGATCTCTACCCGCCTCGCGTCTAAATTACGCCCATTCCAGTCTTTCTGGGTTCGCGGTCGCTGGAAACGCGGCCAAAGTGTCCCTCCACGACTGCAGAAAGTAGATCCTTAAAGAAGAAACGGTTGCCCCGTTGAAAATAGGTGAAACCTCGCTTGGGGCGCCGAAACCCCGAAACATGTTCACAGTGGGACAGCCGTGAACTAGTTTCGGGGTTTGGTGGATTTTTTAACACCGCGGAAACGCTATTACCTGGCAGTTAAACTACTTATACTCCCCTTTCTATCCTACCACTTACAAGGAGAGGTACCCAGGTGTCCGCCTCCGATTGCTTTGAATTTTGGATATGTTTTAGAGGACCAAAAAATAAGATATACGTGTTTTTTTATAGCGGCCCGTTTTCGTATTTAGGGGGTGAAACATATCCAAAATTCAAAACAATCGGAGGCGGGCACCAACTATTCTTATAAACTTTGAGGGTTGATTTCACCCCCTAAATATGAAAACGGGCCGCTATAAAAAAGCACGTATTTCTTATTTTTCGGTATTCTAAAACATATCCAAAATTGAAAGCAATCGGAGGCGGGTGCCAACTATTCTTATGAACTTTGGGGGGTTGTTTCACCCCCTAAACATTTAAGCAGACCAAAATAAAAAGACACCTATTTCTTATTTTTCGGTCCTCTAAAACATATCCAAAATTCAAAGTAATCGGAGATGAACACCTGAAAGTCTTATAACTTTAGGGGTTGGTTTCACCCCCTAAATATGAAGACGGGCCGCTATAAAAAAACACGTATATCTTATTTTTCGGTATTCTAAAATATATCCAAAATTCAAAACAATCGGAGGCGGACACCTAGGAACCTCTCCTTGTTAGTAACTTCTATAAATGTCACTATTGCTTGGCACACCTATACACTTGCAATCAAAATTCATCATCAATGCTCCCTGCGTTTGAAAGATTCTTTTTCCTAATGCAAGAATAAGCACCCACGAGTCTTCCGAGTATCATATGTTAGTATCAAGTGCAACAGCTTCCCCTTCCCCAAAAGCAACCCAAACCACGACAACCTCAAAGACCCCCGAGCACCGTTTCACCCCTGCGCCCCGTAAACACTCTTCAGCCTCTCGGAGCGAGGCTGACTCGTCTCGACTCCGACAAGGCTCGCCGTTCCGCGGCGTCAGCGAAACCAGGAAGCCGTGAACGATATAATAACGGCGCTAGCAGAGGGTGAGTGAAGTCAGGTATCGAGCCGACCGCAGACGGACGGACAGACAGCGAGGAGACGGGGTCGAGGGTGAGACGTAGGCATGGCAACCACCATCCATCCCACTGGCGGGTACCACGCGCCATCGAGTTTACACTGTATCGAGTGCTACGGGAAATCCGACACGGGCCTCGCTAAAAATACGCGGCACTGTTTATGCGCGCCGCGTGTTACACACCTAGGCACTCCGCGCGAGGAGCTCATTGCTCTCGGCGATTCCGCGGTTTCTGGTAGTTTCTGTGACGGAAGGCTGTTGACTGTGAAATCTATACAGCTTCGGGTGTGAGATAATAGTATTGGGGGACGAGTTTTCTAATAGTATTTTGGTGGCTAGTCAGGCTCATTTTTTATAGGGATTGTGTAGGTACGATGTAGGTACAGAGGTTAGTCTGCAGACGGTCCATTGCAAGATTGAAATCTGTGCAAAGTTAAGGCGCGATCGCGCTGAGCCACGCGCCGTGGGATGACACCTTTAGACTTATTCAATTTTAACCGACTTCAAAAGGAGGATGTTACTCAATTCGTTATTATATTTTATTATGTTTGTATGTTCACGCATAACTTCCACATAGGTGCACCGATTTCGATGATTTTTTTTTTGAAAGAGTGTGAAGAGCCGGTGGTATGTTAATTTTTTTATTATGTCATCAAGGGTCATTGAACATATCTCTGGTGGGTGGGCAAACGAGTATAAATTAAATTTTGACCTCGAGGTTAAACAGTTTCTTTTTTATCTTTTTTGTGAATCGAAGTTGAAAATTAGAGCTGTCGTTATTCGACTATTCGAATATTCGAATACGAATAATTTCTTCGAATATTCGAATGATCAGGAGTAGATATCCGAATAATTACGAGTATTCGAATATTCGGAGAGATCGAATTTCGGATTGTACCGAATAAGAATCTGAACATTAACTATTTGTTCAAACTTTACCGTGAAATTCTTTTCATATTGTTTACAATTATTTGTTTTTCAAACGATAAAGTTGGAACTTTATTAATCTTCGGTAAATTTGTACATTTTCAAATGAAAACAACTATCAGTTATTAATATTATTATTCTAATAATAATGTGTGGACAACCCCGACTCAGTCGGCCAAGGCCCCCCCCCCCCCCCCTCTAGGTCCACCCGTGTCCTGCCATAAGCGGGTGACAAACAGTATCAGCAGAATTTTTTGTAGGAAACTAAAACCCCATAAACGATTTTGAGGAACTATAATATTTTTATTTCTAACCACGTTATTATAACGAATATTTGAATATTCAAATACTCGAAGATTCCTGATTATTGGAATATTCGCATCTCAAATTCGAATTCTCTGGTATTTGAATATTCGAATAATCTAAGTATAAATATTCGGATACTTAGATTATTCGAATATTCGTTACAGGCCTATTAAAAGTGAAAGTTTCTTTTAACATATATGTTATCAATTTTCACGACTAAAATTTAACACCTGATCTTACATAGCGCTTTGAATATTCTAAGTGTCTTCCTGCAAAACTAATAATTCTGACTTATACTCATTTGCCCGCCCACTAATGATATAATCTACTAGCTTTACTACTCGGCTACGCCCGAAATTTAGATTCTGATTTTATAAAAAATAATTTTTTTTTTATAGTTCTTTTCTGTTAATATTAGCACATTAATCTGGATTAGCCAGGCATAATGACCTTAGGTACATTTCGTGACTACAGTGTTTACCGTTCGAAAGTTTTTAGGCGACAGATAAACACACAAACATATAAACTTGCTGCTTTATAGTAAAATATATAAAACACAGAAAACGGCACTTCGAGCTTGCATTTCAAGACAGTTTAAGTTGATATATGTACTACGTTAGGGGTGGCTGATGTATAAACGTATGGTTGATTAAAGAAATTTAAAAAAAATTAAAACCGACCTCAAAAAAATAAAATTGCACTAAAAAGTAAAAAATAATTTTTTCCCTTACTTAATCTACGACTCCCATCTTTTTTAAGTCGGCGCCAGATTTACACAGTGCAAATGATGAGGAACCGACTTAAAAATTATGAGAGTCGTAGATTAAATAAGGGAAAAAATAATTTTTTAAATTTTTAGTGCAATTTTATTTTTTTGAAGTCGGTTTCAAGTTTTTTAAAAAAAAAAATATTTTTAGCTTTTTAGTTTTATAGATATTGACACAACATGCTGAAGAGATATGCGCGTATGTACATAAAATAATAATAATTAGGTGACAATAGTTTTTATTATTAACCAGAACTGGAAAAATATTGGGCCAATGTTGATGCAGTGTAGGATGGGATCAACGGGGACCATCGCCCTCTTTTGAATAAAAAAAAGATCAAAATCGACCCATATGCTGAGGAGTTATGCGGGGCAAACATAAAAAAAAATATAGGGTAAACCATGACCGCATGCCAGTGAATGCGCATTAGACCATTAGGCAAAGAAATGTCAATTATAAATTTAAAAATTATTATATCGTCGGTGATAGTGCAAAACCCCGTATGAGCAGTTTGTAAATACCGCGGATCTGCATTCTACCGATTTTACAGGAGGAAGAGAAAACTTAATATTTTAGCCATTTTAAGGGATTTCTTTGACGGAACTTTTTTGGAACATTTTTAGCACTTCTTGTAATAAATACTAACATCAATGGTGTGACTTTTAAAAAAAAGCGAAACAGCGCTTGGCAACCGTGGGCGCGAAATCTCAATTTTGCTACTTTTGCAGATCCGCGGTATTTACAAACTGCTCATACGCGGTTTTGCACTATCACCGACGATATGTTCATAAATGGAGTGTAGTTGCACTTTTAATATCCCATATTTTCAGTTACGCGTATTAAGCAAACATTAATAAGTACAATTCTTATTAAAAGTATGCGGTCATTTACCAGGCTCCTACACGTTTTGCATTTTATAATTGTTTGTTTAAAAATTACGATAAGAATAAGTAATTATTTTTATACAAATTCCAAGAAAAATAAATTCAAATGCAATTTCATCGGTTTTTTTTTTCTTGTTATACATAAATATATTCAAGTATTAATCTCAAAGGTCCATAAATTCAACAATTCGGTCATTCACTGGTTGATTTACCCTAAACGAATCGAATCTATAACCTCCTCCTTTTTGAAGTCGGTTAAAAATGGAAGGTCCGAGTGGTACCATCCCTGTACCAAAGATCACAAGTACCATTTTCAACGATTCAGGCAAATAGGGTAAGGCATACAGATGTTGACCCCTATACAATAATTGACCCTCATCTCCAAAAATTAGGAAATATAATATAATGCTTTTTTTATATAATAAAATACAGTAAAGTCTCCCTATGGGCTCGCTGGTCGGGACCGGCGATGAGCCCTCATGGAGACCCGAGTCCTAATTCCGAGTGTTCGTTTCTCGCTTCTTTCTGGTCGAAGGGGGAGCGAGATGGAATGCTTTGCGTGCGCGACACGCGTGCGCGACGGGTGCGAGCGCTCAGATGGAATCGTGACTGCTCGACGCATGCGGGCGACGGTCAGATAGCCAGGCACGGCACGAGTCTTTTTTGGGCCCTAGGCGAACTTGCCAAATTCCGCCATTTATTATAATATATTTATTTGAGTTTATTGATGACCTTACGCTGAATTTTTATTCGTAGTATTAAACCACTTATAGTACAACTTGTAATATTTAATTTTAAAGTTTATTTTGAACAATACCAGCAATGAAAATACCATTTTGCACCTATTGTCGACTTTCCGCCCAGGGCGCAAAAAAGACTTGAGCCGGGCCTGCGTCAAGATTTAGCGACCATCGCGCACGCCCGCCGCGCATGCAAAGGACGGAGTATCAGGCCTCCGAAAGACGGAGCGAGACAAAACATCAACGTGTCGTCTGTCTCGTACCGTCCTCGCTCGCTTTCAGCGCCTTTCGCTCGCTCTCGTTCCGTCTCGCTCTCGCCTTCGCCGGACAAGAGTGAGACAGAAGTGGTGGGGATAGGTGACAAGCCCTCATCGTGTGCACAAAACCGAGCCCATAGAGAGACTTTACTGTATATCTATATTTCGGTGGCCCAGATATTTTTGTTCCGAATACAATTATATTTTATTATATAAAAAAAAACATTATATTATATTTCCTACTTTTTGGGGAAGAGGGTCAATCATTTTACAGGGGTCAACATCTGTATGCGTTACCCTAGTCCACCCACCCCGGTTATAGACCCGCGAACACGCTAGCCTGGCGAGCATACAACCGGGCCTTACTGTGCTCCTCCATTTCGAAGCCTCAGTTCGTATTAAACCACGTTTCTCTGTAGAGAAATTCGCACCACCTTCTGACAAGTTAACACACGAAACGATAAATATTATTCCATACCCGAAACGCATTTTCGCGAGGAATCTAACGCCCCGACAGCCATGGTTAGCTTCTAACGCTCCAAGCCATCACTTCTGTTTATGCTCTCTCCGTTCGCTGCTGTAATCTCGCTTTCTCCTCCCCTCAGTGTTTGTGGATTTATCCCGTAAGAGTGGCGTGCCCGGGTTTTACATTCGAAAATAGCACGTGAAGCGTGTACTACACGCCCTCGGAGGAGGAAAGCAGCCACGTAATTCGAGTGTTCCTCTCTCTTCCCGCGGCTCCGATAATTAAGTATAATCGGCTGGAAATAATTTGCCGCGGCAAGTGGCGCGTCGAGGCTTTTGTTTACAGATAAGTATCAATTAATGGCCGCGAGAGTGGTTAACAATGGCCTCTCGAGGCGATTTTTTGACGATCTCTCGCCGCCCGCTCTCGGCCAAAGGAATTGCGGGCCCCGGAGAAAAGCGCCGACTAATTATCGCGCGTCGAGTGGGAGCGGCGTCCTCAGCTGGGGAATGTCGTAAAGCGAGAGGACGAAGTCGTATTACTTAACTCTCAACTGCTCTTGGAGCCGAACGGCGTCGTTTGACGCTCGTTTCATCCGGATTGCTCGAAAAGAACGAGTGCAAGTTTAAATTCTGCGCGATAACACTTAAAGTAACCTTAAAATCCCCTGCAACCTCGATGGAAGTCCCCTGAAGTCCCATTTTGGTGTTAAAACAGACGCTGGGTCCTTCTTGACCCACGCTAAACTTCTTCCCTTGCTTACCGTTATTATCCCTTCATAAAAATACAAACCTGGGATCTCAATAAGGTGAATGTTACACGTAAAACTGAGAACCGCAACAAACTTTACCGCCTCGGGTCAGAATTGACCCCGCGTCCGCTGCGCGCGGTATTGACTCCGGCGTCCAAAGTTTAAGCGACGTTTCCGCGGGGGGACGCTTCGAATATTGGAGCTATTCCGGGTCCGGGCGAGCCGGCGTGGCTGAAAAAGCGCGACGTTAATTAAAGGCGCGACGTGAATCACGCCGAACGCCAAAATGCTTTCTCGTTTCTCTGCATTTTCCGCGCCCCGCCGCTGCCCGGGACGACTTTATTCCGCGCGGAGGCGACGGGCGCGCGTTTCTTTCCACTGTCCCGCGCGTTAATTGAGCGACGCAGCGCGGGCTGGCTCCGAAAATAAAAATGGAGGGCCGACGTGTCGGGAATCGGATTTTCTTATCTTTCAACGAAGTGGCCGGACAATAGATGGTACGCTCTGCTCGTCTGAATAAAATTCCCGAGCTGGGGCCAGTTTCGGTGGTGCTGCCCGGGATACGGACAAAGCACAAAGCCCCGGAGGACTCTGACTAAGGCCAGGAGAATCCCCTGCATCGGAGGCGGGCGAGAGTTCGCTGCCACCGGAAGATTGTGCCCCGCATTTCGCGGTATTTCCAACGGGCGACACGCTTCGAGCCGCTGGAATCCGACTGAGCGATCGCTGCTGGGATCTGTCGCGGACAGGGGAATCTACTTTAGCTGGGGAAACAAAACGGGGGCGGCTTTGTTCAACGCTGCGAAGTGAATGCTGGGGATTCTGAGGGAATTTAGAAGAGGCTCTGTGGATTGTGAGGTGTTAAGGAGATTTTCTTGGGAGACTGCTTAGCCAGCGACTTGTATTTTGCTTGTATTCACGTGCTTGTTATGTGGGGGAGTAGATACGATATGGATGCTGTGGAATAGATGGCTTAATACCGAGGTACAGGTCGGCCAAGAACTGGTGAGCGTTGTGGGCGGGGTTTAGGGACGGTAATAGACTCTGCGCATGCGCGCCACGGACCTCGCTAGCACGCTGTATACCTGTAGTAGGGGAGACCGGGGCTGGTAGGCCAGTTTTTCAGTTTTTGATTTTTAATAAATTATGTGGGCGAAGTATCATTGAACCGGTTAGTATATTTGATAGGGCATACATTTGGCTATTTGTTTAAATTATTAATTTGGACTCAATGTGACAACAATTAAGGTGTTTTAATGTTTTTCTAACACCTTCCATGCTGGTCAACCAGCCCCACGATCGGGGTTGGTTGACTTACAGTATGGGGTAGGTTAACTATAGGTACAATCAGTTAAAAAAATCTTATTTGTAACTTATCTCAGTGGTAATAAAATAACACAATGTCACAAGAGTTGTTTCATTATAAAAGATTATTTTCTTTCTTTCATATTTTAATAATAAGCTGAAATTTTTTTCACCTTAAACATTAATTATAATTTATTTATTACGTAGTGAAATTTAAATAAAAAATAAAAATCGCTATATGAATAACAAAATAACAATTTAAACCTTATTAGTCAACCAGCCGCGACCGATCATTTTGACTTCAATAATCTATATAACCTTTATTTATGTATAATCAATAGATGGTCTAAATGTTAAAGGACTATTTTAAAATTTGTTTATTATAGATCGTCTAATAATAGTCCCTTAACATTTAATCTATTGTAACTATATAGAGCGTGAAAAAATAAAATCTTTAAGAAAAAATATTTACTTACGTAGTCAATTTTTCGACAAACGCTGATAACTATTAAAAAAAATGCATAGCATAGTAGAAGTGACTTCTTTCAACAGTGAATCTTTCCACAGTAGAGCATATGTCGGTGTAAAGTTATTGACAATTAGTCAGTCTACCCCTTGAGACAACCAGCCCCGGTCTCCCCTATCCAAAATTACCCAAATAACCCTTCGTGTTATCCACCTTTAAGAATTTTTATTCTGATCTTCACCTTAACAAAAATTAGCCTTGAAAAAAATTAGCGAGAAATTAGAGAGAAAAATTAGCCTAATTAAAGTGTGAAGAAAGCACACGTTTACTAAAGAAGCTATGAAAAATTACCATCTCACCCCCTACAGGAATATTAAAATTATATCTCTAAAATATGCATTGACCACTGAAGACCCACCTCTGTAATATTGCGTTCCTTGCTAAAAGTCTCAAAATTCCAACTCCGTAATATTTCACTCGATGGAATAAAAAATAAACGCTTCTTTCGAAAAGCAGTGTTTCATCCCAGTTTATAAACATTTATATACTAAAATAGAAACATAAAAATGTTGTGTCATTTTAACGTTTTTCTAAAGTTTAGTCTATGTGTTTTATGGGGTTAATATTATCAACAATGGAATATTAATTGATATTGATTGAATAAAAATTACAATCACAGAATTATTGCAATGAAAGTAAACGTTAATTTTGCGTCATAACATGGCACTCCCCGTTACCCCGAAAAGCCCAGGGCCGTTTGATTTCGAAGTGGATAAAAAAAGACGAAGAGGGCACGGGTGTCCTCGATCGTCGTTTGCATTCGTGACACCGTGCACGCGCGCACGTGTATCAAGGCAGACGGTGTTATTTAACGCTGCAGCTATTTCCAGGTGCGTGCGTCGTCGGTGTCGAGTGCTACTCAACGGCGACGATGGCTCGTGCACAGCCTCTATACCCGCTTAATCTCCTTTCACCTAGCCCGTCGAAACGGGTAATTTTTAGCGCCGCTCCTTTTACTACCGTTTTCGACCTCCGCGTTACGCAGCCACGCCGGGCTTGCCAGCTTAATCCCTACCGCATCTAGAGCGAAACCGCGACGGAACGTTGTTGGTGTACTGCTCCCAGAGGTTTCGCAGATGCAAAAAGGCTCGGGGGACGCTTGCTTGGAAGATCGGGCGACCAAGTGGCTTGGTATCATTCTCCGGGATCACGGTGTTATTGGATCCGACGCTTTCCCACTTTCCAGGGGCAAGTTGATAGTATTCTGGGGACACTTCAGGAGTTAAGATTATACTTAAGGGGCCACTTTGGCCGGGTCAAGAAATACCGCATCTTTGGAAATTTATTTCTAAGTGACACAAACATTTTTTCCGATTAATTTTTTTTAATAAAGTACAATTTTTTTACTCTCGACCGTTATATTTGTTTTTAAAGAAAACTTGGGGAAAAAATTGTATTTATTATTCAAAGTTGTCTCTATTCTTTTTGAAAAATTTTAATGGAAAAATGGGTTTTCGTCGCTTAGAAATAAATTTCCAAAGATGGCATTTTTCGACCTGGCCAAGGTGACCCTTAAGGTCACTTCGTAGAATTTATGCTTAGTGAAGGTTTCTTCAAGTTTTCCATGAACTTTCATTAATCTTCTAATTTATATCTCTAGATGCAACATTAGCTGAATTTCTATGCAGAGTTATAGTCAGTCCATAGCTAATTTAATGCTTATAGCCACTCCCCCCTCCCTAGTCGAGTCTGCATCGAACATAACCTCTACTCTTACCCTGTTCTATCTTGATTTGTTATTGAAGAAATGGGGCACGTGTGCTTGGGGATTTGTAAAACTAAAAAATGTGATAATAATAACAGATAATAATTGGAGATTTATGAGACTAAAGAAATGAGCTCACAATAATAGATAATGCTAGGCAAGCTAGTAGATAAGCTAGACAAATGTCTACTGAGTGTTGCCTAGTGTAAAGGTGCAAATCCACGACGAGACAAAAATATCGTATATCACACAGCGTTGGGCAAAACTTTTATTTAAATAAAATTTCGAATAACGAATAAAAGTTAAAAAAAAAAATCATCATTCGTTCGTTAACCCGAGTTAACTTTATTCCACACATGACGAATAATTTTTTTTAACTTTTACTCGATATCCGAAATCTTATTTAAATACAAATTTTGTCCATCTCTGGACTCTCACATGAGACTTTAATCTCACGAGACAAGTATTTCATTATTTTATTTTTAAAAAATTATTTTCTCATTAGTTACATGAAACTAGATTCTCACGAGACAAATCTCATCTCTCTCGATTTATTTATCTCCATTATTTACATTTAGTTGCTGATATTTTTGTCTCGTGTAAAAGGGTATAGCCGGTTAAGATGGTCAAATGTGCCCCTGAACCGAATTCAAATCACGATGAGTCATTCGAAAGCTTATAAAAAAAGAATGATTTCTGTCAAGTTTCAACTTCGTATCTCGACCCGGGGGGTAGTAAAGGGTAAAAATAGAAAATCAGGTTTTTGCCGAATTTCTCCTATACCAGCGGATGAAAAATTTTGAAAAAATTCAGAGACATGTCTGTCATCGGTGCACATATTAGGGAATCGCGTCAGATTTTTAAATTGAAAAACCAAGCTGTGAAAATTAAACGAACTAAACATGCTGTGCCATTACAGTCTAAAATGTCTATCATATTTTCAACGGCGTCAATGGCGCAGCGGTAAAGTGTCCGACTGTTGAATCGCTGCGAACTTTTTGAACGTAGGTTCAAGCCTCGGAATTTCTGTCCCACAGGGTCATTTTTTTTTCACATTAATTATGTATTTTTTCGATTTCTAGCTATATGACAATGATCGATATTTATATACAAATGTTTTAAAAACGTATTAAAATTATTTCAATAGTTGAAAACTATTGTTAGGTATCATGCCAATTATAGCATTGTTTAACTTTTGAATTTTGGAAACCAGAATGAGTTGTATGATCTATAAGAAGAGGCGAAATAATTACAAAACAACACACAATTGTTGCTGTAATCCATCCACAATTGTTAAAGGTAAGAGATTGGAAAATCAATTTCATATAATATTAATTTAGTGCAGGGAATGTTACAACAATACTGTAATTGACGGGATACTTGATCAGAGAAACGGTGGCATCAAAATCTTCTCAAGTTATGTTTATGTATATTTCAATTATTAAAATATTTTTAATGTTTTTAAAACATTTGTATATAAATATCGATCATTGTCATATAGCTAGAAATCGAAAAAATACATAATTAATGTGAAGAAAAAATGACCCTGTGGGACATAGAAATTCCGAGGCTTGAACCTACGTTCAAAAAGTTCGCAGCGATTCAACAGTCGGACACTTTACCGCTGCGCCATTGACGCCGTTGAAAATATGATAGACATTTTAGACTGTAATGGCACAGCATGTTTAGTTCGTTTAATTTCTACGCTGTTTTGCTGCATGTGAAGACGTTGAAGATTGCATAAAAGGCTTATTCCATAAAGTATGTACGAAAGTTCGACCTATTAGTTACTCTGACACGGCAAAAACGGCGAAAAAATCGGTTTTTAATTTTTTTAACTGCGGCGCACCAAATTGAAAAATCTGAAAAAAATTCAAGACAATAGTAACAACGATGCGGACTTACAGTAAAAATATAATTATAGTATCAAGACTGCTTCGATACAAAACCGGCATTTTTCAGCATTTTTTGGCGTTTTTTATTTTTCACAGCTTGGTTTTTCAATTTAAAAATCTGACGCGATTCCCTAATATGTGCACCGATGACAGACATGTCTCTGAATTTTTTCAAAATTTTTCATCCGCTGGTATAGGAGAAATTCGGCAAAAACCTGATTTTCTATTTTTACCCTTTACTACCCCCCGGGTCGAGATACGAAGTTGAAACTTGACAGAAATCATTCTTTTTTTATAAGCTTTCGAATGACTCATCGTGATTTGAATTCGGTTCAGGGGCACATTTGACCATCTTAACCGGCTATACCCTTTCATCGAGAATTCATACCTTAAGCCTTGACATCACAAATCACACTAGGGACAACCAAACCTTATAATAAAAGTAATAAATTATTTCCCAAAGGGTGCCATAACGTACACGTAAACAAATGTTACCCTGAAGGCGTAAAATTCAAAAATACCGTCGATGAAGAAATTCCTAGGATTCTCAACAGGTCCCCCATAAACTCTGAGCGCTCAGATGGCGATTTAACGCCTCCGCGCTAAACGAACAAAAAGTCGAAGCACAGTTAAGCTCGTTATTTAACGGCGGCAAGAAATCACGAGCGATTTCATGGCGGTGGGAATATGACAGGGCCTGTTAAACAGCCCGTGCAATCTTTCCAGACGGATTAGCTGAATCGCTCACTGTATTCCCCGGTTTACAGTAGCCCGCGTTGTTCTCTAGCCACGATCCTGGAAACCGAAGGTTTCTTCCAGCAGCTCGCTGCAAATCGCCCCGTCACGGAGCAGAGCGACGCGAATTATCATCGTGATCCATAAGGTCACCGCTGCTGAATCGTTAATGCGGCGTCTTAGCGCGTAATTGCTCGATTAGTTGATCCTGTTGGCTTGGCTCTGATAAAAGACGGATTTCTAAATTGCGATCAATTTCCAGGCTACCTTTAATTAAGAAATTTAGTCGCAATTCCTTTGCGGAATTAATAAAAATGTAAGAAATCTTAAAGCTGGGATGAAATAAAAAATTGCCGTTGTTTGTTACGGTTGATTATTTGATTAAAATGGTTTAGGGTGCGGAATGTGGAGGAGAACAATTTTTGATATTCTGTGATTTGATTTGAATTTCTGCTGGGTCACTCCCTTGCGTGTTACTTTACTTTTTTATTCTTCTGCTGTCGGTGGAAGTTGGCACTGTTTTTGTAGTCGTATGTGTCAGATGGCGAAGTGACTTTGCTTCAGAGGGAACTGGAAGAGTCTGACTTGCAGCGAAGTTAGCAACGGGAAAGTGGGATTAAAGGATAGAATAAAATTCTACTCTTGGTGAACTCGAAGGATTTTGAAGCACTGACGATGACGCAGAGAAACTGCATCTTCTATTTAGATTGTGCAAAAGCGAGGACGACGTAGCATTTGAATAATGCAAGATTAGAATCTCCCTGAGAAAATTTCAACTATGTTTAGAAAGATTTCCCTTTACCAGGATTCGCAATATTATATTAAAACATAGATTAAGCAAAGGATCAACTCTGCCTCTTCATCTTTTCACACAGACACCTAGAACTCATCAACATGTTTTCTAAGGACTAGATCATGTGGCAGTAGCTTCCTTTGCAATGCCAAAGAATGGACAAAATAGGAACCGAATGAGGTAACTCAACTCTTCATTGATTCCCTGTTTGATGTAGTTAGAAGATAGTTTCCAGTTTGCTAGAAATCGAACGTGGATGGATGATTGCGATCGACAGGCCGAGGCCAGGCGCGCGTCAGCTAATGCATCAGTATGGCAGACGCTTTCTAGGAGCGAAGGCTGAGCGGAAACGCAGGTGGATATTACGCGATGGTCGTTCATTACACGAAACTCGGCTAGTACCTTGCGATTAGGGGCGACCTCAAAGCGATATCCGTCTCTTATCTCGAGTTTCTTGTCGTCAGTGTTTACGTTGATAAGACAGTTGGCTCTGCACCTATTCTGCAGCGTTCGCCAGCTGTGCAGGTTGACTCGCTGTTGTTTGCGGATAAGTTGCGGAAGTTTTAAGTTCTGACTTAAGTTATAGAAGTTTAAGCTCTTTCTGAAGTTGTAGAAGTTTAATTTGTTAAGTCATAGAAGTCGAACTTCTTAAGTTCCTAAGTTATAGAAGTTTAAGTTCTTTCTGAAGTTGTAGAAGTTTAATTTGTTAAGTCATAGAAGTCGAACTTTTTACTTAAGTTTTTACTTAAGTTCTAGAAGTTTAAGTTCTTATTTAAGTTTCAGAAGGTTAAGTTTTAGGAGGTAAAGTTCTAGAAGGTTGAGTTCTAGAAGTTTGAGTTCATTAGGAGATTAAGTTTTAGAATGTTAAGTTCTGGAAGTTTATGTTCTGAAAGTTTAAGTTCTAGAAGGTTAAATTCTACAAGTTTAAGTTCTAGAAGTTTAAGTTCGAGAAGTTAAAGTTCGAGTAGTTTTAAGTTCTAGAAGGTTGAGTTCTAGAATTTTAAGTTCTAGAATTTTAAGTTCTGGAAGTTTAAGTTCGAGAAGTTAATGTTAGAGAAGTTTTAAGTTTTAGAAGGTTGAGTTCTAGAATTTGAAGTTCTGGAAGTTTAAGTTCTAGAAGGTTAAATTCTAGAAGTTTAAGTTCTAGAAGGTTAAGTTCAAAAAGTTTGAGTTCGAAAAGTTTTAAGTAATAGAAGTTTTTAGTTCTAGAAGGTTGAGTTCTAGAAGTTTATGTTGTAGAATGTTAAGTTCTAGAAGTTTTAAGTTCTGGAAGTTTATGTTCTGAAAGTTCAAGTTCTAGAAGGTTAAATTCTAGAAGTTTAAGCTCTAGAAGTTAAAGTTCGAGTAGTTTTAAGTTCTAGAAGGTTGAGTTCTAGAATTTTAAGTTCTAGAATTTTAAGTTCCGGAAGTTTATGTTCTGGAAGTTTAATTTCTAGAAGGTTAAATTCTAGAAGTTGAAGTTCTAGAAGTTTAAGTTCGAGAAGTTAATGTTAGAGAAGTTTTAAGTTTTAGAAGGTTGAGTTCTAGAATTTGAAGTTCTGGAAGTTTAAGTTCTAGAAGGTTAAATTCTAGAAGTTTAAGTTCTAGAAGGTTAAGTTCAAAAAGTTTGAGTTCGAAAAGTTTTAAGTAATAGAAGTTTTTAGTTCTAGAAGGTTGAGTTCTAGAAGTTTATGTTGTAGAATGTTAAGTTCTAGAAGTTTTAAGTTCTGGAAGTTTATGTTCTGAAAGTTCAAGTTCTAGAAGGTTAAATTCTAGAAGTTTAAGCTCTAGAAGTTAAAGTTCGAGTAGTTTTAAGTTCTAGAAGGTTGAGTTCTAGAATTTTAAGTTCTAGAATTTTAAGTTCCGGAAGTTTATGTTCTGGAAGTTTAATTTCTAGATGGTTAAATTCTAGAAGTTGAAGTTCTAGAAGTTTAAGTTCGAGAAGTTAATGTTAGAGAAGTTTTAAGTTTTAGAAGGTTGAGTTCTAGAATTTGAAGTTCTGGAAGTTTAAGTTCTAGAAGTTTAAATTCTAGAAGTTTAAGTTCTAGAAGGTTAAGTTCAAAAAGTTTGAGTTCGAAAAGTTTTAAGTAATAGAAGTTTTTAGTTCTAGAAGGTTGAGTTCTAGAAGTTTATGTTGTAGAATGTTAAGTTCTAGAAGTTTTAAGTTCTGGAAGTTTATGTTCTGAAAGTTCAAGTTCTAGAAGGTTAAATTCTAGAAGTTTAAGCTCTAGAAGTTAAAGTTCGAGTAGTTTTAAGTTCTAGAAGGTTGAGTTCTAGAATTTTAAGTTCCGGAAGTTTATGTTCTGGAAGTTTAATTTCTAGAAGGTTAAATTCTAGAAGTTGAAGTTCTAGAAGTTTAAGTTCGAGAAGTTTAGGTTCGAGAAGTTAATGTTCGAGAAGTTTTAAGTTTTAGAAGGTTGAGTTCTAGAATTTTAAGTTCTGGAAGTTTAAGTTCTAGAAGTTTAAGTTCTAGAAGGTAAAGTTCTAGAAGGTTAAGTTCAAAAAGTTTAAGTTCGAAAAGTTTTAAGTAATAGAAGTTTTTAGTTCTAAAAGGTTGAGTTCTTACTTAAATTTTAGAAGTTTAAGTTCTAATTCAAGTTGCAGAAGTTGAAGTTCTCAAGTTTACTTAATTTCTACAAGTATAAGTATAAGTTCTGGAAGTTTAAGGTCTAGAAGTTTAAGTTCTAGAAGGTTAAGTTCAAAAAGTTTAAGTTCGAAAAGTTTTAAGTAATAGAAGTTTTTAGTTCTAGAAGGTTGAGTTCTTACTTAAATTTTAGAAGTTTAAGTTCTAATTCAAGTTGCAGAAGTCGAAGTTCTCAAGTTTTACTTAATTTCTACAAGTATAATTCTGCGATTTCTGCACTTCCTACAAAGTTCAACCTGTTAACTGTGGAAGATGAGGTAGCTCACCATTCGAACATTATACTACACTGCTATTATACTATTTCTCACATTTACTGCGCCATTGAAAGTATCCGTCTCGTAATCGCCCGTGATCATTCAGGAAGGATTCCGTCGAACGAGTTCGTCCTTGCGCGAGCTTTTCACGGGCCTCTTCCCGCGGCTGTTTCCATTTTCGAGAATCCACAGTTGCCTCTGGGTGTTCCTAGCAAGGTGAACAGGAAATCCGAGTCCGCGGCACGGTTCCACTCACGCTGCGTCGTTCTCTGTACACTTCCCCGCCGACGGGTACTGCAAGCGCATAAACATTTGTTCATGCGTCACCTGACTGTCAAGATTTGCAACGAACGTCGCGCTGCCCTTGAATTTCCTCTGTAATTGGTGTGTTGCGTACGCTTGAAGATCCGAGAACAGGTGATCTTATTCGTCCCGTTGTATAGAAGTCACTATCTTCCTGAATTTTCTTTCATATGCAACTGATGATTGCTTAGAGGAATTGCGACCAGAGAGAACTGCGAATTGTTGGGAATGAAGTATCGATTTTGAGTTCCACTCCGTGCTCTATAGATACTTGCGTTTCTGTGATGTAAAAATGAATGGTTTGGAAGGGAACTGCATTGTGATTAAGTCGATTGCTAAACCGCGTGGAGTATTCTAAAAATTCCGCGTTATTTGTGTTGCAGATTACGCGGGACGCGATATTCAACCGGAAAGCTTGCGGTGAGTGGCCGAGAATTATTTATTCCCTCTTGTTTCTCCGTGTTTCCGCGAGCATTCCACAAAGTGGCCTGCAACACTTCGTGCATTTCTGTCGAAACGTCGGGTATCGGCATTACGGCGACATTTCCCTGCGCGTTTCTGGTTGCCTCCTTCGATGCGGAACGATGGAAATATTCGCGGTTTGACGTCATATCGAGTTATCGAAAATGGCGATACCTTGGGAAGCTAAAACGTGCAGATACTTGTCCGGCTTTTTCTCTGGTTGCTCTTTCTTGGAGGAATGTTTCATTGGTAAAATGTTGGGAATGTGTATTGAAGCAGATACTAGTAGATACTAGTAAATATTGCGAGATCTTACAAGGAGAGGTTCTCAGGTGTCCGCCTCCGATTGCTTTGAATTTTGGATATGTTTTACAGCACCGAAAAATAAGATATACGTGTTTTTTTATAGCGGCCCGTTTTCATAATTAGGGGGTGAAACCAACCCCCAAAGTTATAAGATTTTCAGGTCGTCATCTCGGATTGCTTTGGTTTTTGGATATGTTTTAGAGGACCGAAAAATAAGAAATACGTGTCTTTTTATTTTGGCCTGCTTAAATGTTTAAGGGTTGAAACCACCCTCCAAAGATCATAAGAATAGTTGGTGCTCGCCTCCGATTGCTTTGAATTTTGGATATGTTTTAGAGGGCCAAAAAATAGGAAATGCACGACTTTCTATTTTGGCCCATTTGCATGCTCAAGGGGTGAAACCACCTCTCATAGTTGCCCCCTAATAACGGTGACGGACGACAAGAACATCGTCCATACAGCAAGTTATGACGCAAATTAAATTTATATCAAGTTTTATTCAACACAATTTTTATACCCCGTATGAACTTCGAGGGGGTGGTTTCACCCTCTAAATATGAAAACGGGTCGCTATAAAAAACATGTATTTCTTATTTTTCGGTCCTCTAAAACATATCCAAAATTCAAAGCAATCGGAGATGAACACTTGAAAATCTTATAACATTGGAAGTTGGTTTCACCCCCTAAATATGAAAATGGGCCACTATAAAAAAACACGTATATCTTATTTTTCGGTCGTCTGCAATATATCCAAAATTCAAAGCAATCGGAGATGAACACTTGAAAATCTTATAACATTGGAAGTTGGTTTCACCCCCTAAATATGAAAATGGGCCACTATAAAAAAACACGTATATCTTATTTTTCGGTCCTCTAAAACATATCCAAAATTCAAAGCAATCGGAGATGAACACTTGAAAATCTTATAACATTGGAAGTTGGTTTCACCCCCTAAATATGAAAATGGGCCGCTATAAAAAAACACGTATATCTTATTTTTCGGTCCTCTGCAATATATCCAAAATTCAAAGCAATCGGAGGCGGACACCTGAGAATCTTATAACTTTGAGGGTTGGTTTCACCCCCTAAATATGAAAATGGGCCGCTATAAAAAAACACGTATATCTTATTTTTCGGTCCTCTGCAATATATCCAAAATTCAAAGCAATCGGAGGCGGACACCTGAGAATCTTATAACTTTGAGGGTTGGTTTCACCCCCTAAATATGAAAATGGGCCGCTATAAAAAAACACGTATATCTTATTTTTCGGTCGTCTGCAATATATCCAAAATTCAAAGCAATCGGAGATGAACACCTGAGAATCTTATAACTTTGAGGGTTGGTTTCACCCCCTAAATATGAAAACGGGCCGCTATAGAAAAACACGTATATCTTATTTTTCGGTCCTCTGCAATATATCCAAAATTCAAAGCAATCGGAGGCGGACACCTGGGAACCTCTCCTTGTTAGTGGATGCTGATAGATATTGAGGGTCACTAGTGGATACTAATAGATACTAGCTGATATTTATTAATTAATCAATTAATTAATTAATTTATTTATTTAATATATATAAACGGGAATAATGTCCCATTAGTGTAAAAGAGAAAAACAGAAAAGACAAAAAAGAAAAAAGAAGTAGCAATACAAAATACGTAAAACAAATGAGCATACAATACTTAAAGTAAGTAAACAGATCACACACCATAAACTCATACACAGCGAGATTACATAAGTTTATCAAGGGCTCTGTTAAAGGAATAGTTTGATCCCGTAAAAAAATCAAGCGAAACGCCGAAAGCGTTTGCAACATTGCAAATACGATTTACCGGGTCAGAGAAACCAAGATTCGACCTGTATAGCGATGGATAAAAAGATTGCCCCAACCGCAGAGATTTAAGAGATTTCGTAGGGGCAGAAAAATTAATTAACAGACGGAGTTGCGGACATTTCGTAATTCCATTAATCAATTTGAAAATAAAAAGAAGGTCAGTACGTACCCTCCTACTTTCAAGCGATTTCAAAGTTAAGCAACTTCATGACGAGCGTGTACTCGTGATCATTATACGCCATCTTATGTCCGGATTTGTACGCAGCGAATCTCTGAAATTTATGTTGTACCCCCTCTAAACATTTGTATATATTTTACATAATGTGGCGACTAGATAACAGATGCGTACTCCAGGGGTGGTCTGACAAGTGTACAAAATAACAATTTAAGAGTACGCGGATCCCTGAAATCTGCCGAACAGCGTTTAAAAAATCCAAGAGTCTTAGTAGATTCCCTAGTAATGTGCAGGCAATGTTTTGAGAAGTTTAGCAGCGGTGTAATAGAAACACCTAGATCGAAGATTTCAGAGACCTGAGTTAAGATCGTATCGCTAAGCTTATACTCAAATGACACAGAGCAGATTCGTCGAGATGATCTCATTAAATAACATTTTGAGAGATTTAGAGTCATGTTGTTATTCGCACACCATCTCTCAAAATTCACAAGGTCGCTAGATATTCTTTTAAAGATTTTCAAATCATCTGCATATAGTAAAAATTGGCTATGTTCGAAAATACATGACAGATCATTTATGAATAGGTTAAACAGTAAAGGACCGAGATGTGAACCTTGATATTGAACCTGAATATTTGATCGTTACAACGAAATACTACAGTGTATTTACTAAATTCACATTTATAATTCATTATTTATTTGACACTCTTTCTTAAGTGGCCAACCATTGTACTCTTTACACTACCCCTTCGAAGCAAGATTTTTTTTCATGGAATTTCATTTTTTTTCTTACAAGGGAAGATCCCGGACCCGGAAATTAAAAAAATTCTGAAACTTTGTGAATATGTAGGGAATTTCCTCCTGATTATAACGAAATTTTTGTTTGCTGTCCGAATTCACTCTAATGGGGTGTAATTGACCCCTGAAAATCCGGTTATTTTCCGATTTTGTGTTATAACTCGTGAACTGTAAAATATTTTTTTTTACCAAATGATAGATCTAATTAAAAGTAGTAACTTTTGTCTTGAAACTTTTTTCACTATCTGTTACAGTTCGCGAATTATAACAGAAAATTGGAAAAAAGCCAAATTTTCAGGGGTTAATTTCACCCTCTTCGAGTGAATTTGGACAGCAAACAAAAATTGCATTGTAATCAGGAGGAAATCCCCTACACATTCACAAAGTTTCAGAATTTTTTGAATTTCCGGGTTCGGGATCTTCCCTTGTTAGTTACTATCACTAGATATTTTGTGATACCAGCAGATACTATATAGTTGATATTTGGTCCATACAAGGAAATACTAGAGTGTACTAATTACTATCACTAGATATTTTGTGATTGGGGAAACCGGGGCAGATTGTAACAAACAAGTTTCCACAGTTTTTTCTCGAATGTGTTTTCCTCAATCAGGAATTAATTTGCGTGACTTACTACTTACATATGTGGTGAACTTATTGAGTGTAAGTACAAGACAAAATCTTGGACACTTAGACATCCAGCTTCACGTTAAACAAATCTGAACCTTTGTTACAATGTGCCCCAGTCCGGGGTAAATTGTTGTAACACATCTGTTTTACTTATTTAAATACAATTATGAACACAAATAAACATTTCTAAAAAATATAAATGAAAACACAGATCATTATTAAACATTTGATATACATGAGTTAAACAATCATTGCTTATTCATTCGATTCTATCAAAATCTTCTTCTTCGCTTTCTTTACTTTTGCCTTTATACTTTTTTCTACTTTTTGGATTCTCGATTGTTTTGTTATTGGTCTAGAGCACCTTTTTCCGGTGTGTCAGCAAATAGCTTGCTTTATCACCATTTAGAGCGGAGTAAGTAAAGTAACATGTTACAATTTACCCCAAACTTGAATTTTTGCATTTTATCTCAGCAAACAAGAAACTAAACATCAAATTACTAAAATGCGTACACATTATAATAAACCAATGTGTACTGATTTGTTTGCGACCAAGAAGCAGAAATTCAAACGGTTTCTAATGGCGGTTAATTGAAATAAAAGTGCTAAGACAACATTTACTTACGTGCTCTACATATTAAAATTCTGGGCTATAACCACAAAATGAATACATAACGCTCGTTTGTGTCACTAAAACCGACGGTGCTAACGTCATCAAGCAGCTCTTGCATGCTGGGGTTACCAGCTTTGTCGTTCAAAAGATTTTACTTATGTTACAATTTACCCCGTGTTACAACCTACCCCTGTCACTCCTAGTTACTATCCCCATAAAAAACTTCAAAAAAGTAAAAAAAATTACGCCAAGTACATGAAAAAGTGGAGGAAGGAAAAGAGTAAATCACAAAAAAAAAAAATAGAAGAAAATATACAATATAAAAAAATATGTGAAATCAAAATGAGCTGCAACTACATAAAGGTGCTTTCCAACTGCGCTTAAGATGACACAACTACATATACACAGCTAAAATGTATTCATACGTTCCATTACTCATATCGCGGACATTTTAATAATGTGAAGATAAAATGTAATAGATAATTTATCAATTTAAAACTCTTGACAATATGAGTACAGTTTCATTATATTGCGTTTTAAAATAATTCTAAGATCATTCATCGACACCGATACCTTTCCTCTCACAAGCTTTCAGATAATTAGTCAATTTAAAACTCTGACAATATGAGTACACTTTCATTATTTTGCGTTTTTAAATAATTCTTATTCATCGACACCTTGACCTTGACGTAAAATGTCTTAAGGTGGGAGACCACTGTAACGGTCCGAAATGTAACGGTGTTTCCGGGAATTTATTTCAACCAAAGAACGCAAGTAAATCAATTCATTGATTAATGTAGTTGATAGTGTACATATCGAAGGTTGAGAAATTTTTTTTTTTAATCAAATTCATAAATCCGTTTCCTGTATATTCTTCGTCAAAATTTGAGCTGCGGCAAAATCGGGCTTGTCGCGTTGACACTGCCCAGGCCATATGGTTAATCCGAATTCAGAAAGACAAAAATATTTAGAAACTAGAAGCCTGTCTCTATTACGTGACGATCAAAAAAAGTAAAAATCGCAAAAAATTACAAAATGGCCGACCACTGAAAAAAAATCATATTTTCGGGGTACAAAATTGGGGAAATGTTGATAAAAAAACATAGAAGCAGGTGGTTAATTGAAAAAAGCTGATCGTCGCGTAATAGCGACGGGTTTTCCGTACAATAAATGCCATTGCTCATGTCAATTGGACGTTTTCTCTGTATACTGTCAACGCGGTTGAAAAATGTCATTCCGAGGAAAACGCGTTCAATGTTCCGCGTGGCTCAGTCGCGCGCTTGACACCGCTTCACGAAAAATACTATATCTCCGTCAATTTTGCGAATTACTTAATAAAATTTGGAGAGAGCATTCTTGAAACGTAGGGGAAGGTTGCCTATTTTGGACAACTTTTTTATTTTTCTCTCCTACACGGGCATAATACATTGCAGGAAGCAAACAAAAACGGGAGAAAGATCTACATTTTATGTAGATTTTATCATGTATTTAGTGTGTTGATAAAATATGTGGTTGAAATAATATCTCAAAAAAACTAAACTAATGACTTCGGTCCATTCTAGGCCACCGGTTTCGTAATTTGGACCACCGGTTTCCTACGTTAGACCGTTCCTAAAAATCAATGAATTTAAATATACAATCTAAAAAAAATGATCAGGGCTTTGAAAAAAAAAATAGAAACAAGTATCTTACGGTACACGTAGTGCAATAGTACGTTTTTTTTGGTGTTTTTTTTATATTCGTCCCTGCATAACTCCCCAGCATATGGGGCGATTTTGATGATCTTTTTTTTTTATTCGAAAGAGGGTGATGCACCGGTGGACCCATCCTACACTGCATCAACATTGCCTCAATATTTTGCCAGTTCTGGTTAATAATAAAGACTATTGTCACCTAATTATTATTATTTTATGTACGTACACGCATATGTCTACAGCATGATGTGTCAATATATATAAAACTAAAAAGTTAAAAATAAAAAAATTTAAAAACAATTAAACCCGACTTCAAAAATATAAAATTGCACTAAAAAGTAAAAAATAATTTTTCCCTTAATTAATCCACGGTACTCTCATATTTTTTTAAGCCGATGCCTCATCATTTGCACTGTGTAAATCTGGCGCCGACTTAAAAAACATGAGAGTCGTAGATTAAATAAGGGAAAAAATTATTTTTCACATTTTAGCACAATTTTATTTTTTTGAAGTCGGTTTTAATTTTTTTAAAAATTTTTTGAGTATGCTTTTAACTATTCGCTACCAAAACATAGATTGTATCCTAGAATGGACCGGTCCAATTTAAGCAACTAGTGATGGTCCAATATTAGGCAACTTGTACGTTACATAAAAAAAATATGTTTTCATTGTTATACTTATACGAATATGGGAAAGTAAGGACATGAAGTTATGGCTAAGATAGCACACTTTACACTAGTATCGTTTAAAATTATGGTACTTACAAGTTGTAGAAAGAAATTCGCTTGAAATAGCACGAAAAATAATGATCGCGCACCACGTGTTTCTATATTTCGACGCCGGTGAACGACAAACTAATGAATAACCGTCTCGCTGTTCTCGCACGTTCCATCTCCACTTCCTAAATCATTGTAACCAAAAAAACCACTGCAAATATATTTTTTTATCGAGATACACAAATGGTCCAATCTAGGAGCCGGTCCAATATAGGCAACCTTCCCCTACGTTTTTCAGAAAATGTGAAAAAGAAAAAAAATCGATTTTTCAGATTTTTTTACAGTGGTCTCCCCCCTTAAGTGGTACGATATAGCCAACCCTCCTCCACATATCGCAATCTGGGAGCAAGAATTCCTGAATATATAAAATTCCCAATCCACCAGTATTTCATACATCTGACTCATACCAGCTATCCTCAGTGCTTGCAAACATTGTACACACCGCGCTAACGATAGTTTTATCAACTTACGTAAACGTGCACACGTGCCACGTTGTACCTGAATATGCATACTCACCGTGGGTAAACAGCGGCTTCAAGGAGCTCCGTAATGTCCTACTATAAAAATGAACGCAAGAAAATATTAATACTTATTCCCCCTCCGGCGATATCTCTCAGTTACTTCATCTCCACGCGACCAGGTATCCGTCCAGCATAACCCAACGAAAATAATCACTAGACCCCGAATAATTCCATCATCTAGTTACCCAACAACGTGTCCCGTTGCACGTCGGCCTGCAGGGTTGCAGGAGCTGTGAAGGGCCGTGGAAAACCGGTCGATAATCCGTAGGTTTATATTCCCTCGCAGTCTCCTCGCGTCCGGCCCTAAAGAAATTTATTTGTCTAGCTCCGGCTCGTAACGCTTTTACAGTCGAGCAGGAACCGCCAAATAATTCCCGCCGCGTTTCAATAATATATCGCCGCTTGCCAGCGCTGCTCTGCCGTGACGCGACCCCGCTCTTTTCGAACGGTAACTCGACTCCAGGTCGCTTTTACGGCTTTCCCTCGGCGATCATCGAGTCCCTCGTGGCGATCATTCGCGTGGAAAATATTTTTCGACGGCTTTACGACCGTCGCCCTACCCCTGCTGCGCCTTAAAATTTCAGCCTACCTCCGGCGGGGCATATTTTGCCGCAAATTTTTGCGCCTCGGGACACCGGGGACTTCAGCGTTTTAGCAATTCACGGTTTATATTACTTCCCAGTCGCGCGGTGTCGCAGAATTCAGGGGCCCAGTGGAAAACGGGCGCATGTCACATATGCATAAATTTCTGTTTCTTTGTGTCATTAATTCCCAATATAATAACATGTACGTTTCACCGAGCAGGATCATATTAAATTTTCTTCGCGCCGAGAAAAATCAAATGCGACCTAATAAAATTAATTTCCAATGGCGGATTTTTGGGGCGGCCAATGAGCAGTTGACACCTGGGCCCCTGTAAGGCCCTCAGGGCCACGTCTGTAAAAAGAATTATGATTTTGTCCAAACTGTATTTTTTTTCTGTATTATTACACTGAGCCTGGTTTTAGTAAACTCTTCATTTTCCCGAAAAATGGGCTCCTGCCGAGAAGGCCCCCCTAGGGCCCTAGCTTAAAAAAGCATTTTGATTTTATTCAAACACTATATTTTTTTCTGTACTTTTCTGTACACTGGCCCATCTTTAGTAAACTACCTCTTCATTGTCGTGAAAAAGAGGGCCCCTGGCCAGAAGGCCCCTATGGGCCCTATCTTAAAAAAAGAAATTATGATTTTTATCCAAAAATTATATTTTTCTTCTGTACTTTTCTGTATACTTAGTCCGTTTTTAGTAAACTACCTCTTCATTTTCCAGAAAAATGGGCCCCTGTCCAGAACGCCACACTAGGGCCCTATCTTTAAAAAAGAAATTATGATTTTATTCGAGCCATATATTTTTTTTTCTATACTTTAAGTAGACTACCGCCTCAATTTCCCGAAAAAATGGGCCCCTCGGGACGTTCGCCACTTGGGCCTTTTTTTCTTAAATCCGCCACTGTTAATTTCTCAGCTAAATTTTTGATTATAGTTGTCATTTACTATGTAACTCAAGTACCGTTTAAAATAAATACAATTTCGTGCCGCATTGTCCACGAAAATAATTTTTCCTTCAACTTGCTTTCTTTAAAATCATAAAACGGTGGCATGTGCCTTTTTCCACTGGGCCCCTCAATTATTTACGCCCCAAGTTATCGCGACGCTCGAGTGTAATTATCTTTGGATCATAAAAAACACTGGGACCAAGGTGGTCCCTAATTCGTTTATCCCCGCGGAACGCCATCGCGTTTGACTCGTTATCCGAGGACGGCGAACCCCACCAGTGCAGCGTCAACATCGCCGACGTTGCCTCGGCACTCTTTATCGTAATCTTTGCTCAGCAAACACTTCTCGAGGCGGCGGGATCGTCTCTGCTCGATGAAAAGGAGGCTGGGTTCGGCTGGCCGCGCACAGTTTCTTTCTTCGACGGCTCTGAAAGGTTGCGCCTTGACTCTGTCGCAACCCTGAACTGGCGACCCCTGTTTGGACTTCCATCAGGCGGAATTTCGCGCCGTGGAAATGAAATTTTCGCGTGGATAGTGGAGGCTTGATTAAGAAACGGGATTGGTGGTGTTTTGTAGCTTCTTCTGGGGTTAAATGGAGGAGGAAGCTGTTTTGGGATGATAGAGTGGTATCAGGTGTTTAAGGGTTGATTTTAAAGATGGAGGAAAAGATTGTTCAGTGTTGGAAGTATTATATGGGTCATTTCAATGTTTATATACCTCGCGATACGTTTTCTAAACACAGAACGATAAGAGGTTGATGCACCTTATATTTATACAATAATAATAGATATTGTATAATATCGTCATTCCACAGGTAAAGTTGCGAAACTGCAATGTTTGCGAATGTGAATTGAATGCATAATTTCATTTATTTATCATCTGTAATGTATACTGTGGTAAGGTGTTAAAGTTAATCAAGTTTTTGCAGTTTTGCAGTTTAACCATTAGAACAACCAAATTATCTAGGTTTTTTTCTTAAAATTCAAAGGTACCTATGTTTAAAATATTGACCAAAATTTGGGTACACGATTTTCGAGACGAACTTATTGGGTGACTTAATATTTGTAACTGTTCGATATGGTATGTTTAAAATATTGACCTAAATTTCAGTATAAAATTCGAAAACAAACTTCTGGGATGACCTAATATTTGTGACCCTTTTCGATACTGCATGTTTCAAATATTGATCTAAATTCCGAACAAAATTCGACAGTAACTTATAGGGTGACCTAATATTTGTAACTCTGTTCGATACTGTATGTTTAACAAGTGACCTAAACTTCGATGCACAATTCGAGACGAACTTATGGGATGACCCAGTATTTGTGACCCTGTTCGATACTGCATATTTAAAATATTGAGCTAAATTTCGCACAAACTTATGGGATGACCTAATATTTGTGACTGTGTTCGATACTGTATGTTCAAAACATAATAATAATAATAATAATAATAATAATAATGATAATAATGATAATAATGATGATAATGATGATAATGATAATGATAATAATAATAATAAATATTGATCTAAATTTCGGTAAAAATTCTATACTAACTTATGGGGTGTCCTAATACTTCTGACTCTGTTGGATACTGCATGTTTAAAATATTGATCTATAAATTCCGTACAAAATTCATCACTAACTTATGGGATGACCTAATCATTTGTGACTGTGTTTGATACTGTATGTTCAAAATATTATAATAATAATAATAATAATGATAATAATGATAATAATGATAATAATAATAATAATAAATATTGATCTAAATTTCGGTAAAAATTCGATACTAACTTATGGGGTGTCCTAATACTTCTGACCCTGTTGGATACTGCATGTTTAAAATATTGATCTATAAATTCCGTACAAAATTCGACACTAACTTATGGGATGACCTAATCATTTGTAACTCTGTCCGATACGTGGCTGCGGTTCGTAAACCGTCTGGAAGAAGGCATTACCACACCGGCCAATTTGTCGAACGCCAATACGACGTCTTTAGGAGCCACCCCATGGGATAGAGTTCATGGTGCAACTCTACTTTGGGTCGTAAAGCGTGGAATAGCTAGACGTAGCGTTCAGGGACACTGAGCGCGCCTACGTGACTGCTTTTCGAGATCCAGCCACGTTCCCTTACATTCTGTTACTGGGAACCTTGGTTGTCTGGCCACTCGTGCCTTTATTATATTTGGCAGTGGATGCTTCCCTGCAGCTTCTTCTCCGTGAGAGTAATAATGTTGGCTGAATAATAACCATGAAAGTAGTAATCTGCACCCAATACCCCTATTTAATATTTACACAAAGCGTTCAAGAATTAAACAGTGAAACTTTGGGAAACGTGGAATGAAATATGCTAATAAGAGAATAGCACGCTTTGTTTACTTGCAAGAAGACCGAGCTGCAAGATTTATCGAGTGCACGTGCACTGGGCTGAAAATATTTTCCACCTTCGAATGGATTTTTTCGAAAGTAAGGGTGCATTCAAAGAAAGTTATTCCACAGTTTCAACTTTTGTTGATTTTACTCAGGTGAAAGTTATTTAATTGAAACAAGGATGAGTTTCAAACTCGATTTTCTCGGAAAGGAAGCTTCCCGTGAATATTTTTTTTTCATAGTTGCTGCATAATTATTCCACAAAGGATACCCTGCAAGTTGTATAGTGAACTCGCAGATTTCCACTTGATTGCTACACGAACGCCGACAAAGGAATTTAAATTTCGTTAAGTGCGCATCGAAGGACGCAGGCGGGATCCTTGGAGAATCGAAAGGAACGCTGATCGTTTCGGGAGCGCAGTAATGGCCGTCCATCATTTTCCTATTAATCAGAGCGTTAACAGTCGGTGCGCGCCGAGGAAAAGGAAGTATGCTAATGGACGCAGGTATCGTCGAAAAGCATATTTTCACAATGGAAACTATGCTAAACAGTGGTAAATGTGCGTACCGCCGATGCGGACCAGGGAGATTAATTGTTTCCACCAAAGACTTGCGCGCGGTGGTGTGCAATTACCGCGGTAATGCAACCTCCATTAGAAACCAGTAATGATATCAGCAGATCGCCATGGCTGATGAAAACCATTGAACATCTTACTTAGGCCGTAATTGCTTTCATTTCGACATTCCCTTCGTTCAGTTAGTTTAGGATAGTGTCCATTTTTTTATCTTTTCTGTTCCAAGTGATCAAATTCTACGTTTACCAGCTCTAGACTTTTCGAATGGAAAATCCAACTTTTCTAGACGTTTAAGTTTCACGTCCACCACCTCTAAACCCTTAAATTCCTACGTTCACCACCTCTATATCTTCAAATTCAACGTCCACTACCTCTAGAACCCTAAATTCCTGCGTCCATCAGCTCTAGAGTCTTTAGTTCCAACGTCCACCATCTCTATACCCTTAAATTCCTACGTTCATCACCTCTATATCTTCAAATTCAACGTCCACTACCTCTAGAACTTTAAATTCATGCATCCATCAGCTCTAGACTCTTTAGTTCCAACGTCCACCATCTCTAGACCCTCAAATTCCTACGTTCATCACCTCTATATTCTATAATTGAACGTCCACTACCTCTAGAACTTTAACTTCCTGCGTTCATCAGCTCTAGACTCTTCAGTTCCAACGTCCACCATCTCTATACCCTTAAATTCCTACGTTCATCACCTCGATATCCTATAATTGAACGTCCACTACCTCTAGACCTTTACATTCCTACGTCCATCAGCTCTAAACCCTTAAATTCCTATGTTTACCAACTCTATATCCTCAAATTCAACGTCCACCACCCTTAGACCTTTAAATTCCTACGCCCACTACCTCTAGACCTTTACATTCCTACGTCCATCAGCTCTAAACCCTTAAATTCCTATGTTTCCCATTTCTATCTCCCCAAATTCAACATCCACCACCTTCAGACCTTTAAATTCCTACGTCCACTACCTCTAGACCTTTAAATTCTTGCGTTCATCAGCTCTAGACTCTTTAGTTCCGGCGTCCACCATCTCTATATCCTTAAATTCCTACGTTCATCACCTCTATATTCTCTAATTCAACGTGCACTACCTCTAGACCTTTAAATTCCTACGTCCATCAGCTCTAAATCCTTAAATTCCTATTAATTCCTTAAAATCTCTATTTCCTGAAATTCAACGTCCACCACCTTTAGACCTTTAAATTCCTATGTCCAGCACCTCTAGACTCTTAAATTCTTATGTCCATTAGCTCTAGACACTTTAGTTGCAACGTCCACCATCTCTAGACCCTTACATTTCTACATTCACCACCTCTATATCCTGAAATTCAACGTCCACTACCTCTAGACCTTTAAATTCCTAAATCCATCACCTCTAAACCCTTAAATTCCTATGTTCACCATCTCTATATCCTCAAATTCAACGTCCACCACCTTTAGACCTTTAAATTTCTAACCCCACCATCTCTTAAATTCCTATGTTCACCACCTCTAGATCCTCAAATTCAGCGGCCACCACCTCTAAACTCCCAAAAATCAACGTCCACTACCTCTAGATCCTCAAACTCCACAATCAACCCTCCCAGCTTCCCGAAGAAGATCAAGAAAGTAAATTAGAGGAAGACCCTTGAAATCAGTTATCACAGTCTTCGCCTTGGCAAACCTATGAAATTGCTCCTGGAATTGCCTCTAACGACTCTCGAGGCGAGAGTGGTCTCTGCCAAGTTCAGGGGTCAAGGAACACGCGTACCACGAGAAATCGCGATTCGAGAGTCGTCTCCTCGTTTAGCGTGTCTCCATTGTCTTTCCCTCCAGATCTCCCTCAATTTCTCGCAATTAGCGCGTCTCTGAGGTAGGATCGGTCAATTAGAGGCGATTAATCGCACGCGCGATGCAATCTCTGAAACGAGACTGGAAAGCGGAGGGGAGGTGGCTGCTGAGCTCCTCGCGAGTATTCAGACGCGGGGGCAATGAAATGTGACTTCTGTCTGGGGTACCGTTTAACTCGATAATCCTTGAGATTGCATTAACCACCTTGGAGGAGTGACGCAACCGAGGCTTAATCTCGACGATTTCGCGATGGATTGGGAAAGGGACTTTCTCTTTGATATTTGCAATTTCATTGGCTTTGTGGTCTCGTCCCAGCTGTCTGAATTTCTTCGCGTGATTTCCAATTTTATTGTTCTTCGAAGGAAGTTGGAAATTGCGAGCGCACGAGGCGGGCACCTTTGTTGCGTTTCCATTCTGTGGTCCTTGTGCGCGTGCGCGTGAAATGGAAGCGCAGAGAATTGTGGGAGGAAGATAGAGGCTTTTGTACGTTTTAATAAATGTGCGCTGATTCATTCGATGTTTACAAGTATTAAATGTTGGATATTGAGAAAGTTGATTCATGGGAATTTTATCGATTGGTGAATCATCGATACTTTGTCTCTCAGCCATTCGAGATTTCGATCGCCTTTGATGGACGTCTGCGTTGCTTCCCTGTTTCCTAATGTTGCGTGGGATGATTGCGAAACTTTGTGGAAGGTCAGAATTTATTTCTGTTGAGCAGGTGTTGGATCGTGTTTTGTTTGTTTAATTGTAAAGGTACACTTTCCTGGGTGATCTCGAGCGAGCGGGGATACGAAACTGTTTTGAGGAGTGTGACACGGTAAATTGGATGAATATCTAGCACACATCGACATCTTCGTGAAGCGTAATTACAGCTAATAGAAGTGAATGAAGGCAATCTCGAGTGCCTGATAAATGCGTGCTCGCGTTTAATGATCGAAACGCGTCCTTTCAATAACTGGACTATTAGTGTCTATCTCTAGTGCTCACGATCTCTGATCCAATTTACCAAGATCATAGTTCAATGAAGGAAGGCAACAATGGTGATCTTGGTTAGCAATAAGAAGGTTTCCAACTTGAAATTCACTTTTCTTTATCTTACAAACCGTGACTATAAAAACAGATCAATTTTCTTCCAATATTCATTATTTACCCCCAAAGGGTATCTCCTTCTTCATTAATTGCACCAATTACTAACACCTGTATGAACTTCAAAACGAACAACTTCCACCATGTGCGGAAATCCTCTCGTCCAATTCCTTAAACATACGAATACTTCCGTCTCAGAGGTTAAAAATCCATGTACCTAGAATGCAGAATATAATAAACCGTTTTCGTAAGCACTCCAGCGTACCGCTACCAATCACGGAGGCTGATATCGTGTTCCACTAAATTGCTTGATTAATCCGTGCGCCTTAGCGAATCTAATCACAAGCGATGCTATCATTTTCGATCCTCGGCTGCTGGAAATTGGCTGAGTGGGTCTTTAGGCTCGGGGATCAGTTCTAGACAGGAGCTTCCATCGCTTATTTTCACCTTCTACCGCTACTTTTCACATTCCATCGCTTTTTTTATTTATTTTCCGTCGCTTCTGAAAATAAAAGGTGAGAACTTTCCATCGTTTCTGAAAGGAAAAGGTGAAAACTTTCCATCGCTATTTTTCACCGTTCATCGCTTCTTTTCACCTTCCAACCCTTTTCAAAAGAAAATGTGAAAACCTTCCATCGGTTCTTTTCATATTCCATCGCTTTTGAAAAGGAAAAATGAAAACCTTCCATCGCTACTTTTCACATTCATCGCTACTTTTCACATTCATCGATTCTTTTCACATTCCATCGTTTCTTTTCACATACAACCGCTTCTTTTCACATACCATCGCTTCTTTTCACCTTCTATCGCTACTTTTCACGTTCCATCGCTTCTGAAAATAAAAGGTGAAAACTTTCCATCGCTATTTTCACCGTTCATCGCTTCTTTTCACCTTCCAACCCTTGATAAAAGAAAATGTGAAAAACTTCCATCGCTACTTTTCCCCTTCCATCGGTTCTTTTTATATTCCATCGCTTTTGAAAAGAAAAAATGAAAACCTTCCATCGCTTCTTTTCACATTCATCGCTACTTTTCACATTCATCGCTACTTTTCACATTCATCGTTCCTTTTCACAGTCCATCGCTTCTTTTCACATACAATCGTTTCTTTTCACACACCATCTCTTCTTTTCACTTTCTATCGCTGCTTTTCACGTTCCATCGCTTTTCTTCATTTTCATCGCTTCTGAAAAGAAAAGGTGAAAACTTTCCATCGCTTCTGAAAGGAAAATGTGAAAACTCTCCATCGCTATTTTTCACCTTCCATCGCTTATTTTCACCTTCTAACGCTACTTTTCACATTCCATCGCTATTTTTTACCTTCCATCGCTTCTTTTCACCTTCCAGCCCTTCTAAAAAGAAAATTTAAAAACCTTCCATCGCTACTTTTTCCCTTCCATCGGTTCTTTTCATATTCCATCGCTTTTGAAAAGGAAAAATGAAAACCTTCCATCGCTTCTTTTCACATTCATCGCTACTTATCACATTCATCGCTACTTTTCACATTCATCGCTACTTTTCACATTCATCGCTACTTTTCACATTCATCGCTACTTTTCACATTCATCGATTCTTTTCACATTCCATCGTTTCTTTTCACATACACCCGCGTTTTTTCACATACCATCGCTTCTTTTCACCTTCTATCGCTACTTTTCACCTTCTATCGCTACTTTTCACATTCCATCGCTATTTTTCACCTTCCATCGTTTCTTTTCAACTTCCAATCCTTCTGAAAAGAAAATGTAAAAACCTTCCATCGCTACTTTTTCCCTTCCATCGGTTCTTTTCATATTCCATCGCTCTTGAAAAGAACAAAACTAAAAGCTTCCATCGCTTCTTTTCCCCTTCCATCGCTTCTTTTCACATCCATCGTTTCTTTTCACATACCATCGCTTCTTTTCACCTTTCATCCTTTCTTTTCACCTTCCATCATCTTCGTTTCACCTTCCATTCCTTTTTTCACCTCCCATCTCTTCTTTCCACCTTCCACGGTTATTTTCGCCGCGGACAGAGGTGCGCGGACGCCGCCGACTCTTTGGCTCGCGGGTCACGTTCCTCGGCTCGTCTCGTCGCGTCCCCGCCGCCGACAATGCGACAGAGGGAAAGAGGACCGGTCATCGCGTCCATCCTCGACTTACCTCACCGACCAGCCGAACAAACCACGTCACGACGTATGGGACCTTGGCAGTGACAAACTGTGCGACCATCGTCTCGTTTTTCCAAAGCGTTCGCCGCTGCCCCTGCAACTCTTTGTCCCGCGCCAGGAGCACGCGTTCGTTGAACTGCTGCTGGAGCAGCTCGCTCCACGCTGGTGGTGTCGATCGATCTCGACGTGGCGGAATCCCCGACGGAATTAGGAAATCGAAGTAGAATTAGGGAAACAAGGAATTAACCCTTTGCGGTCCGAGTCATTTTCACCATTTCCTACCAGCCACTCTATGGATTCCAGCACTCCGTTTCAGAAGATTTGAAGTCGGGAATTTGAAATTTCGAGGTGATTGTATATTTTAAATTCCACAGAAATGGTGTGTTAGGTATTCTAAAAAAAATTGCATGTTTTGCATTTGCACTAGTTGTGTGCAGAATTTGAGCCCAATTGGTGAGACGTTGAGTTAGTATAAATATACCTACTGATGACGTGTATGAAGTATTCAGTCTTCAAAAAATGACCCTACACGAGCAATTATTTGTTGGCAGAAAAAGAAGAAGGAAAAATACGAATTTATTTATAGGGTGAAAGCAGTAGTAGTCGACCACTTAAAGCTAAACTCGAATGAAAAGTTCTAAAAAAAAATGAACAATCAATGTTATAAAATATATAACCTGTATTGAAGTAATTCAAATGTATTTAATGTGTCACTAAAAAATTTGTGTTAGTATAAAAGTTCGGGGAAAATAGATGATTAGCGTTAAAAATAAAGTGTCCGAATGCTTTAATAGTCGACGGGTCCGATAGCTAATAGTCGACCACCTTTTTTTAATACGAAATTCAAAATAGGTTATGCGCGCATGACAAACTAAAATTTATTTTTAAATATAATGTGCAATAACGGTAAATAATTAATAATGACAGGAATAATGCGTAATTAAAAATAAGTTCTTTTAAAAACTTTATCAAAATTTTAACAAGATAAATTATATGTAGTTAACACGTGGTCGACTTTTAGCGTTCATTGTGAATGCAGTTAGCATCAGAAGTCGACCGCTGTGGTCGACTATTGAAAATTGAAAAGGAACGATGGTCCAGTTACCAACCTCCCATAAATAAATAAATTATCCCATTTTCTAAAAAATTTTTAAGCGCATATAATATTGTTGATGCTTTTTCAGTGAAATAGCATCATTTTCCAGTAAAAAATATATAGAACTGAATTACATTTGTCGTTTCTATTCAAAGGGCACACGTAGAATCAAAATTAGTTTACAAATCACTTTAAAAGCATTTATTTTTTTTACCTATGAAGAGCGCTTTTTTTATCGTATTTTAAAGTTAGAAATTCAAAATATAATATAAAATTGTCATTTAATAAATGCTTTATTTCAGCACTTATTTTTTTAAGCTAAACAATAAAAGTGGTCGACTACTAAGAGGGTCGCCGACTACTAGTGCTTCCACCCTACACCAATCTTAGTTATATTTGAACGACCCAATATTCCACCTCCAGATTTAACACAGATCCTAGTTGTGGACCTAGTTGCACGTTCTGCTTTGTTTACACTTGTCTGCTGCGTCAATCAGGAGCAAACATCGATTAAAGGAACGTTAGATAGTGCTCGGGACGGCGAGATGGTTTATTTCTGAGGCTCCGGTCACGAGTGGTCAAATAAACGTGCAAGTTTTCACGATGGAATAAACGGCCGGTTGTTTTACAAACTAGATCAGAGAGAAGAGAGATCAGATCAAAGGCGCCAGCTAACCGAGTAGTTAGCCACTCGACTGGCAATCAGTCTCCCCTATGGGACCTTGACAGTGACAATCAACCGTATGGCAGCCAACACCTCTCCGCACCATGGTGGTTTCTTCACCTTCCAGCCGCGACTTCCTGCTACCTAGTTGCGTAACGGAAACATCGGAACTCGTGGGGTTTCTAAACGGCCTCATAGAGCCCAGATTTAACTGCGCTTAAATTTCTGCCGCTATCATCTTTCCTTTATTAAGTTAATAAACCCCGAAGGGCATTAAAACGAGACCGTTTTAAGTAATTTATAACGCCCGCTGTGAATCCTCACAATTCAGGGGGCTCCGTTGGGGAATCGTAGGTGATAAGGCATGAAGAAATGCATGAAATTTAATTGTGTGATACCGTTAAGGAACTAGTTCTTGATCGGGCACTAATTTTTTGTCAGTTCATGAAATAAATCGTTCTTTTAAGTTTATGTCAATAAATAATTGTTTGAAATAATTACTGACATCAAAATTGAGCATTCTAAAATATATGTGTTGTCTGTGAAAACTGTTGATATTGTTAGTTTTCGTGAAAATAAATTTGTAAGGTGGCCCACTTGAAGGAAGCCCTTGTTGAACGTCATCTCTTACTGTTCGAAGTAACAGATTTCTTTGCTGGATGTTGCGGAGTTAAAGGCTCTTTTCATACATTCTGTTTACAATAGTTTACTTTACAATGTAGCGCAAGAATTTTAGTATTATATTTATCATTTTGCTTTAAAAGTCAGTGATCATTATTTAGTTCCAATTTTTTCTTGTGGAACTAATTTTTGATCACCTGAATAAAAAATAGGTTAAGACGTTATAAAATTGTAGAAAAATTACATTTAGATGGTATAATACTAAAAATAAGTTTATTTGGTACTTTCTTTTTTAATTAGTATTAGTATCTGATCAAATATTAGTTCCTTACTTGATAAAAAATTAGTTCTCATGTATTTCAAATGATCATAAACTACTTAGTTCCTTACTTGATCAAAAAATTAGTTCCCATATATTTTAAATGATCAAAAACTAGTTCCTGACACTAATCAGAAATTAGTTCCCATGTATTTTAGTTGATCAAAAACTAGTTCCCAGTCACCTTATTATTCCGTACCTTATAAATAATTAAATTATACTTATTTTCAACTGTTTACAATTTTTTCTCAAAGTTTAAACATTAATTTATCTTTTAGTATAAAAAAAGTTTATGGTTTAAAGTTTTATTAGGTTAAAAATAAATATTAAAGCGGGAAGCCCTCTAAACTGATCAGAAACTAGTTCCTTAACGGTATGTGTGAATTGTGGGAGCGCGTGCGTTTTGAATTCCTAGTGGACGGGGAATTTTAAACTTGGAGGTGACTATATTTCAAGTTCTGAAGAATTTTTATATACTATGTATTCGAGGAAAATTACATGTTTTGAATTTTAGGGTAGCTCTGTATTCCAAATTCTGAGCTAAATCTATATTCGAAATTTGAAGAAAACTCTGTACTCTAAATTTCAAAGTTCCAAAAGAGCTCTATGTTCCAAATTTCAAAAACACTCTATTTCAAATTTCAAGGAAATTCCATATTCCAAATTTCAAATTCGTAGTGAACCCTCTAAATTTCAAATTCCAAAAGAACTCTATATATCAAATATAAAAATTTCCAAGTGAACCGTGTGTTCCAATTTAATAAAAAAATTCTATATTCCAGTTTCCAATACCACCCTGTATATTAAATTTGAAACTCGCCCTATGTTCCAATTTCCAAATTCCAATACTACCCTGTACTTCAAATTCCAAGGCAACCCACATTCCCAATTTCAGACGCAATCAATACTCCAAACCCCAAGAAATGTGAGTTTCCCAAATGCCAAATAACATCTGCCCTCTCAAAAACCCGAGTGCTCAATTTCGAATGAAAAATTAAACCCAAACACTCCGATACCGACAGGAAACGCAATTGCGCCCGATGCATCAGAATTCGATATACGAAAATGTCACGAAAGCAAGGGGACATATTCGCGAGTAATGGGTCGCTGCGGAGGGAAATCGCACGTGCGCAATCGCGTATATATCTATCGCGCGTGACAAAGCGTGAGAGAAAGATATAACGAGCTGCAACGGTGAACGGGGGCCAGCTGCCCGAGAAATTCCTGCGGCCGCGCGTTTTGCTCGTGCGACTTTTCCGCGAATCTCGCGCTCTCCTTTTTCCCCTCCGGATAGAAAAATGGCCGCCCGAAATAAAGCTGTCCCGAAAGCTTTAGTCATCGACAGCTTCCGTCCACCACTGTCGCACCACTTGAGAAGGGAATTGCTGGTGCTTTGGGGCTGGATGGAATTTTTGAATAAATAGAGCACGGTGGTGTACATTTTAGTAGTGGATTATTTTGCAAGTGGCAATATTTTATTGAATTTCTTTATTGAACCATAGCCTTGACTAAGAATAAAAGTGTTTGTATTACAAGTTTTTTATTTTTTTATTTTTTTATATTTTTAGTCTATTACCTGTTTACCCTTTTCTGGTAAAATTACAAGTAGGTGTAGTGAAAAAAGACATGAGAAAATATTTTATTGCCTTTTTCTAAAAAATAATTCGAAGTGTCCTCCTAATAAACTTAAAAAAAATTAGTTAAATTGATATTTTGCTACTTTTCTGGTGAAAGTACAAGTAGGTGTAGTGAAAAGAAATTATCTGTACACTTATCAGTTAAAAGTGAGTAAATTAACTTTTACACCCACCTAATATAACGAAGTGTCTACGTGATAACTAGTAACCACCTCATTCATCACCACCTCTTTCAGAAGTGTTACATGTGGAGATTGCAAAGGTATATTTTACCCCTGTGTAGTCGAAAGTGGAAGCCGAGTAGATAAATCTTATCAAGGTAGAACTTACCTTAACGCTTTGAGTGGCGTTAGGTTTTGAGAAATGCCCTTCTTCAAGTTAAGGGGTCATGCCTAGTTGGCAGGCGTGATTTTCGGGAATTTTTCGTGGAAAATCTAATGTATATTTTTTACAACTATTCACGCCTAAACACGCCCACGCCAAGCAAATTGTTAATAATAATAATAAAAAAAAAATTAAAAAAAATATAATAATACAAATAGTGACAGAAAGAACAGACATCAAGATAAAATTAGGAAAAGAGGAATTCATTCTTTCTCCTTTTCCTGTGTCGATATCTGACGAATTTAATAACAACAGATGAGAACCAAGGAAGCACCTCTCCGTCGATCAATAACAGGATTACGTTCGCAGGTTAAGGAGAAAATTGGCGAGGGCTTGTACCCGGCGCATCGTCGCGAGCCGATTACCTAATTAATTATACAGCAGATGGACGGGGAACAAATTAATTCAGCGCGCGGCGTAATTTATTTCTCATTGTCCCGTAATTGGTGGGTTGAATGAAAGAGAAAGGTTCCCTGTGATTCGCAGCCCAGCGAAAAGGGAATGCAAATGGCCTCGTCCCTTCGCCTCCTTTGCCACTCACAGATTTGCCATCGAATTTGTATCTAGTTACCTTATATCCACTTGGAATATTCTTTCTCGAAGGTCGATCATAAATCTCAAAGCAAGGGTGAGTGAAAAATCTTCTTCATCGGGTCTCTTAAATGTTCAGAGAAGATAGCTTCAAAGATTCAAAAGTTACACCTCCAATCGCTTTACGATCGAAAAGTGTCCCATTGACTGAAGCGTGGCCAATTTCCAAGCATATCAAGTCGAGTTAAGCGAGCGGAATCGTGACGAGACGTCGTGAGGAGGGGTTCGAGGAAGCTCCAAGTAAACGTGGGTGTGCTGTGATTACGGGCGTGTCGTAAATTACCGCGACGGATTTGTGGCTCGTAAAATTACGAGTTCAAGGATAGATGAAGGACGGGCGCGACTCTTGCAGCGAGATTGAGACACGGTTGTTCGCAGATGCGCTTAAACGGCGTGACTGATCGTTTCGTTACGTCATTTTGACGATTGAATGCCAAAAAGTCTCTATCCAATTATCGTACAAGGTATAGAATAGGAGGATCAAACAATCAAGGTCTCGATAAATGAGATTTATACTTCTGCGTCTCAAGGGGGCCCTAAAACTCGTTCCTCGTGAGAGCAGGACTCTACAACTACACTTACTTTGGTGTAATAACTCAATTTTCAGATTCTATTGACTTTAGAAGATAAGAAGTGTCCACTAGAGGTATTCTTGAAGTCGAGTCTCCTCATTTTTTTTTTGAAATTTTGAGATTATATGTGTATAGCTGTAGCTGGCAATAGTGGGAGCTCCAGTGCGCATGCGCGGGCAGAAGGTGGGCAAAGTGGGCGGAGTCGCCACGCCCATACGGACCACCACATTATGAACCAAAGGCCTTCCGTGGACTTCTTTCTTTTCCACTTCAAATCTGAATGTTGTTCGATGCTCCTACAAGTATAATAGTTATTAACAAAGTTAGTTGACTGTGAAATTACAGTTATTATAATTTGTAAATGTTCTTCAATTACTTTTGCAAATTAGTTGCGTTGTTATTCCACCACAAACTAAAGTATGAAACCCAGTTTTATAGAGATTCGAGTTTCAATTTTGTGTCTCAATTTTTTTTTATCAGACCATCATCAATGCACCTGCTGTGTGAGCCATGAAGTATATTTTTACACCCCGTACGCAGCGCGCTGATAGAAAATGTCGCAGCTCATTGTTCTCGCGTCTTATCAGTGATAAACCGAGCAGAAGGTAGGTGTCACGGTTTTATCGGCCGTTTAACAACGCCGATAAGACGCGACGCCAGGCGGGCGATAAAGCGGGGCTATCTCCAGATCGTTATGTAAAACAGCGATCTTTCCGCGTGACAAACTAGCGCGAGGGTTGCAATGTGCACCAATTTGTGCATGGCAAGGACTCGGGGTGAACTTTTCAATTTCCCTGTCAAATTGACGGGGAACACGTGTACCTTGCCAGAGAAATTCCGTTCCAGCATCCACAAGGTAGGTGATCCAATCTGAGGGAAGTCGCTTGTTTGGGATTCGTGGCACTCGGTCCAATCGATTTCCGATCGGCCCCCCAGCATTCCGTCTACTTCCGCGGCGCACCGTGGACCCCACTCGAGAAAACGCGATTGCACGTCGCAAGCAAACATGTAGCCTGACCCATTTCTCCTTTAGAAACGCTCGTTTCCTTGAAACAAACGCGACATCGGGTCGTGTGATCGATCAAACGGACCTGGAATTTGCGTGCCGTGCTAGGGGAACGCGTGGTACCAGGAATTCAGGTAGTTGGAGGGCGGATTTTGCGAAATTATGGGAATTTTAACGCTGTGCACCTAACCTTGTGGTGGAGAGCTGCTATTAATTAACATGAGGGTGATTAACATCCTAGTGTGAGGGCTGGAAAAAGACTTAATCTTTCGAGAATTGAAAAAATTTTTTTTTAGGGAATTGAGGTTTTAACAAAAACTTTAATTATCGGGAATTACAAGAAATTTGAATTTTCATGAATTGAAAAAGCAAACTTAAATTTTTGGGAATTGAAAAAACTTATTTTGGGGAATTAAGGGATTAACAAAAACTTAATTTTTGCGGGAATTTAAAAAATTCAATATTTCGGAAATTGAAAAAGAAAAATTAATTTTCGGGAATTTAAAAAATGTTATTTTGGGGGGATTCAGTGATTAATAAAAACTTAATTTTTGCAGGAATTTAAAAAATTCAATATTTCGGAAATTTAAAAAAAAAACTTAATTTTCGGGAATTTAAACAATTAAATATTTCGGAAATTGGAAACGACAACTTAATTTTCGGGAATTGAAAAACTTATTTTGGGGAATTAAGGGATTAACAAAAACTTAATTTTTGCGGGAATTGAAAAAATTCAATATTTCGGAAATTTAAAAAAAAAAACTTAATTTTCGGGAATTGAAAAAATTAAATATTTCGGAAATTGGAAACGACAACTTAATTTTCGGGAATTGAGAAAACTTATTTTGGGGAATTAAGGGATTAACAAAAACAATTTTGCGGGAATTTAAAAAATTCAATATTTCGGAAATTGGAAACGACAATTTAATTTTCAGAAATTGAAAAATCGTATTTTAGGGCGATTAAGGAATTAATAAAAAAACTTGAATTTTCGGGAATTAAAAAAATTTGTACTTTAGGGTATTTTGCGGGAATTGAAAAAACTCTAATTTTGTGCTATAAAAAGTTCTAATTTTCGTGGTATTTGAAAGGAGCCCATAGGCTCATAGGTGGTCGGTGTTATAGATACGATTGCAGTCTCGAATTACGCGTTTCGCGTGACAATCGCCAGACAATCGCCGGGCATGTAGGTGAAGCGATTATATAGCGTTCAGCAATTCGTCGCCGCTTTCCTGGCGGCGGGTCATTACGATTCTCACGCTCCCTTTACGACGTTTAACTGTACGCGCTGCTGACAGCCCATTCTGTTTCTAGAGGTATACGCGAGACCCGCGACGAGACGCGATAGTAAATCGCTCCCGCCGAGATTTACGCTCGCCCGCGCCGTCTCTGTACTTTGTCTGCCGCTGACTAATGGTATCGATGATTTCGAAAACCGATAGAGAGGCGCGGGTTGACCTGGAAACCTTTGCGTGTTTCGGCGTTGCGCCGGGGGTATTTCACGGAAACGCCTTCAAGGTGGTCTGCATAACGATTTTCGTAGTCATATACCTTCGATGGTTTATCGAAATTATTTCAACATCTGCATTTTTAGTGGGTGTAAGGGACTTTTGGAATAGAAATTATTTGCACACTTTTCTCTAATAAGAAGATTAAGGCATCTGGAATTTGTGTATTTTTTAGAATATTTTGTGCTGTGTAAGAAATTGAAGGTAATCTTAGTGTTTTGCTGAAGGAAGGTGTTTTGAAAACACCTGTAGTGGGAAGATCTAAGTAAATTACTATCACTTGCAATAAAGCAATTGCTTACCAAGAATGAATTCCTATTTTATAAAGATTTGCACTTCGGGGTGCCAACTTCACAGACCTCGGAAATTCCTGTATTATGTGTATATGTACAGCGGCGTTTCCCAGTTGGAGTTTAGGGTTCAGCGAAAAGTTATCTTGTAACAAAATTCAAATATGAAAAAGATGTATAAATTATTACAAAAATAAAAAAAAGACATACACCTGATTGTAAAATATTAAACTGCGCGGCGTTATCAGCGCACTTTTTTTGTACCGACTCACCGCTGATTCCGCGAAATTTCAGTGAGCTTGGAAGGGTTCCATGGCAAAGTTTAATCGGGAAACTCTGGTATACAGGGTGGACCAGGGCGGGTGGTATATTCGAGAAGAAAAATGTAGATTAAAATTTCTAATATTCCGAGATAACTGAATTTGAAAATTGATCGGGTACGCGTGCACTTGGCAAATTTCCGATTATCAGTTGTCTATTATAAATCTAAGCACGTAGCTGCCAAAGAAACCAAAGATGCATGAAAAGGCACGAACCTGCGCTTAGCTGTAACTGAACGCTACAAATCTTGGCTATTATCGCACGGTTCCCCGCGTTTACGCGGTGTTTAATCGCACGGCGGGCCGATAACGAGAGACGTTCGCGTGCGGTCGAATTGGGTTAGCTGCTTCCTGTTCCGGAGAACGGTGAAAGCCTACGAGTGATCTCTCACGACGCGTTTGGCCGCCACGCCGGAGGATTCACAGTGGCCGGAAGTACCAGCGCCTTCTCCCTGCGTTAATTCGTTTCCTCCAGTTCGCTGGTACACGTGGCTCCCGGATGTAAGTTGGGTCTTCTTCGAACAATACTCGGAGGCTTCGTTAGGCCTGTCGAAAGATTGCGCGGGAATAGTGTGAGGATACTCTGAGACTGATATATTGATATATTTGTGTCCTAATGTATTGGATATGTAGTAATATTTACTGGTAGACAGTAATATATTGTGGTATGATATATAGTGATATATGCCGATATATATATATATATATATAGGAGTATATTGATATACGCTCATGTGCAGCAATATGTTACTGATATATGCAATGATATATATACTAATGTGCACTGGTATACCTACATCGATATATGGTGATGTTTATTAATATACAGTGATATAAGTTGATATATATTGGAGTATATTGATGTAAGCTCATATGCAACGATATATTGCTGATATATGCATTGATATATACTAATGTGCACAGGTATGCCTACAGCGATATATGGTGATGTTTATTAATATACAGTGATATAAGTTGACATATATTAGAGTATATTGATATACGCTCGTATGCAACGATATATTGCTGATATATGCATTGATATATACTAATATACACTGATATATCTTTCTTAATATATGCACACACACACACACACATTGGAGTATATTGATATAAGCTCATATGCAACGATATATTGCTGATATATGCATTGATATATACTAATATACACTGATATATCTTTCTTAATAAATGCACATATATCCTGATTTTTGCTGATCATTGACATAAGCACGTATACTCTGATATATATTGATATATGCACATATACTCTGATATACATTCATATATGCATATATTTACTCTGATATAGGGGAGACCGGGGCAATACAGTTGATACAGGCAAGTTATCTCGACACCATATAAATGTAGCTTCATTTGAGCGAGATATGTGAAATTTGTTGTTGAATTCTTTACTACGATTCAACGTACGTTTGTGTATCTTGACGTTAAAGCCGGAAATCCACCGGGAGGCTAAGCTATGCAATACTATGCTACGTTTTAAAAAAATTAGCTCCAATACATTCTTATGGAACCGTCTCCACCAAAAGCTGCGTTAAAACATAGCATCGCATAGCATAGCTTAGCGTAGCTTTCCGGGGGATTCCCGGCTTAACAATCGTTTTTAACTATTTTCGTTTATATAGAGAAAAAGTAAACAGTTCTGATACATCCAAATTGATCGTCCAAAGAACATTTTTTCATTCATATTGTATGTATTTTCTCAAGTTTGCGCTTACTATATATTAAAGAGGAAGGACCAAAGTATATTTTGGCATATTTGTTATTAAGTAATTAATTCAAATAAAAATTTTAAAAAATTGAAAACAGAATACTGTATCATCTAGCCCCGGTCTCCCCTACATTGATATACTCGTATATACATTGATATACTCGTATATACATTGATATACTCGTATATACATTGATATACTCGTATATACGCTGATATACTGGTATATACGCTGATATATTTCGATATATCAATATATTCTTCCACAATCACACAGCTTACACTTTGGAAGGTTCCATTACCAGCACCCTGAATTGATATATCCCCAAATATATCTTGCATTACCACCATCTGTCCCGCGATGCGCTGCACAGATACCGCGAAACTTTCCCCCACGTCGGAGATCAGTCTCCACGAAACTCGCTCGTTAACCTTTCGGCCAGAGTAAACACACAGTGCGTTCGCACCGGTTTTGTTATTGTACGCTCCCCTGCATCATTCTCGTGCTCCAACTTGTGCACGCGCGTTACATAAACGCCGCGTCTATACTTACCGCATTACTTCTATATTTAGGAGCGGTTATGTCACGTTATTCCTCCGCCCGACGCGCATTTCTTTTCGATAAAATTCTTTCAAACCCGTTCTACCCGTGTCGATGCGCTGTACACAAACGCGTCATTGGATGTTTCGAGATCTCTTCACCGGGCATCTTCACTGTAAGATTCTGCAGGAAGTTACCTAGGTGTAATTCACAAGTTCAAGGTAAACTTAGAATCTTGGAAACTGAAAACCTGATACAGAGATTGTTATTATACTATGTTGAATGGGAAATTGTAGTGATGTAAAAGTACTTGGGGGACAATTAGGAGAAGTCTTGAGTGTCTTACTAATAATTCCTAAACTTGGATATATATTCAGCATACCAATGGCGCACTCAGGATTTAATCTTGGGGAGAGCCGAGTTGAAAGGATAAAAGTATTTTTAATCCAAATTCGATAAAATTCATTAGATAATTATAAAAATTTATTTAAAGACTAAACTTCAGTTTCCTTTTCTTTTTACAAATTTCTTGAATTACATCAGTCGTGGATACATTAATCTCCTTTTCCCATTTTCTTTGGTGGGTGGTAGATCGTACTCCCAAAAATATCACTTCACACGCAACTTCAATGGGACCCAAATTAGTCACTATACCCCTGCAAGTCACAGTACTCTAGCACCCCACATTGCAGAGATCGGAATTTTTTTTATTTAAATAGAATTTCGAATAACGAATAAAACTTAAAAAAATTAACATTATTCGTCAAACTAACGTCAACATAAATTAGGTAACTTTATTCGACACATGACGAATACATTTTTTAACTTTTATTCGTTATTCGAAATTTTAGTTGAACAAAAATTTTGCCCATCTCTGCCCCACTGCTCAAAGCACATTTCACATACACCTTTTTCTTCAATATTAAATATATACTACTTATACAGTAGCTCGCTCTCTATATACAAATTTCTGGATCAGCAGGTGCAATACTGGAAGACTCACTTTCCCCGTAAGAATTAATCCCCAATGTAGCGACGTGTTCGAACACATATAGAAGTCGTCCGCAAGGTGCAGTTTCATTGAACGCTCGCCCAACTCGACAGCATCCAAGGAAAGAAGCTCGTTTACTCTTAAAGACGAGTTTCCAAGGAGAGAAACCGCTCGAGGTAATCCCATGACCACCGTTTAAACGCGATGAATGGGATTAGCAGCGCGGAAAAATATAAGCCAGCGGCTCGCTACGCTCCTTTCTGTGCGCGTGCGCATACATTATCGTACGCAACGTTTACCGCGAAATTGATGTACACCGTTTAACTACCATTTGACGTCCTGGTATCTCTACATCGCCTGACACATTACGAGGCTTGCTCACGATTAAATTTAGTCTGGTGTCAGCTGTAGCTAGAGGGGGGGGGGGGGGGGGCACTGTGTCCACGCTTCGCGGGTCAAAGTTCGGTTTTTTTTTGTCGATAATTTCTTCTCAATCTGATCTACTACGCACAATAAAAGCTAGGGAAATTTGGTAAATTAAGTGACACTAATTGTCACTGTCTGCTGAAGTTTAAAATTGAGAAGTGTGAGTGGAGGTGGTTAGTTTGGCTTCTGAGAGGCTCACGTGTTAATCGAATCCCTGTTTTAATAAGTCATGTAATATCGTGATAGGGAAAGAATGTTAATTTATTAAAGAATTCCTAGGAATTTGATACTTCTAGGATATACAACTCCACACAGACAAAACTCAACATACTTAACTTTTTTCGAGTTCCACTTCCTCGAGAATGCAATCATGAAGATAATGATCACTAACACAGTATTTGAATTATTTCTTATTTCTTGACAATAATTTCTAAACTTTTGCATTTAAAAGGAGTCTTCCGGAGAATAAAATAAATTAAAATAAAATCAAATTTCGGGAAATGAATTTGATATTTCGACGACAGTGGTTTTAGGTGCTTAAGAAGTTGTAATTTAGGGGACACGAAAAACGTGATCCTTGAAAAAAAAAACGACATTCTTTAGTTTACGTTCTTTTATTTTTACAAGTACCCGGCTTCCATGTGGTTTGGCCCTAAATTGCTGTTGCCAGGAACAGTGGAAATACCAGGTATTTCAAGAGCTAAAAAGTTCCTGGGCGTTGAGTCGCTGCTTGAGATTGTTTCTCCACGGATCATTGTCCGCGGTTTTAATCAGCAACGCGGGGCGAGGAGTCTGCCCGCGGTCGTCGGATTAGCTGTAACTCGAATGGAAATCTGCCAAAATCCGTGCTAATGCGGGACCGATCTGCGAACTAGGGCGCCGGGGCATTATCTTTGGTAATTAGAGCCACTGAAATCCCCTCGACGTTGTCACGACATCAAATTGAAACGAAAGTTGCACGGCTTCCTGTTTCAATCGTCGATACAATTTTCCTTCTCGCATTTCACATCCCTCTGTTCCATAAAAATATCAAATCATTCGAACTTAAACGGTTTACAAAAAAAAAAAAAAGTAAAGAGTACCAACACTTTCATTCTAACATTTAAAATTTTTTGTAGCAATTAATCTCCAGTAATTTTTATTAATTAATCTATGGGAAGACAGAAATAAATTTCCTACATATACAGGTTTATCTTTCGATCAGAATCGTAGTATTTCCAGCTCGAGCTAGACAAGCAGCCTCTCGACGTATTAGATTTCTCCGATCCAGGGGAATGCAAATGCGTTCTGGTGAAAACGCAGACGAAACGTAACCACTTTCTTAAGACGGTCAGAGGTGTGTTCCGGTCCATGAAGTAATCGTACCCGTTCCGCGTCTCCCACGTTGGGCCAAGTGTCGTGGGACTTTCCGATCGAGGTGGATTTCAATTATGAAATCAATTTCACCGGCCTTGCTATTTAATGCACGCGGTGGGGTCGTGAGATTAGGACGGTGCTGGTGTCTTAACTACTGGGTCGCGTCAGGCCCCGATTATTGCTCGCTTGGGCCACGCACGTGCGCGCTTATAGCGAAGCTTGAGTGAACTTTAACTCTGAACAAGGCTCCAGGATGTTGTAATAGGTTTATAATGTAATCTCGCTGTGTATGAGTTTATGGTGTGTGATCTGTTTACTTTAAGTATTGTATGCTCAATTGTTTTACGTATTTTGTATCGCTACTTCTTTTTTCTTTTTTCTTTTTTGTCTTTTCTCTGTTTTTCTCTTTTACACTAATGGGACATTATTCCCATTTATATATATTAAATAAATAAATAAATAATGAGATTTAGGAAAGGGACTTGTGTCAAATTAATTCGTCGAAAAATTCATTTTAGACACTTTTTTACCCGACTGCGGCACGCAACGGAGGGTATTGTGTTTATCAAGCTATGTTTGTATGCCCATGTTACGCTCTAGAGCTGTGCTGTCCAGCGTAGAGGCCCCTCACGCGCCTGCTTCCCCTTCCAATCTTTCTCTCGCACAGCGTGCCTCCCGTTGTCAAGGAGACCGCGCGACGCTACGGAGTCCTCGACAACGCGAACGAGAGTGGGAGAACCCCAACCTCCCGCGGGAGCGACCTTGGGCAGCACTGCTCTAGAGCCTGTACGGATACACGGATTTTGACAAATGAGGTGTCTTTAGAATTGTCTTGACGCTCCGAATGTTATAGGATATATAATTTTCAAAAAAGTAAAAAAAATAAAAATAAAAAATTTTAAAAACCCGACTGCTTAAAAAGCAAACAAAAATGACAACAACAAGACTTAATTTATTTATACATAGTATATTATTTATCGTAAATAGGATAATAATAAGATGACAATTTAAATTAACTCAGTTGTCTGCAGTCGGAGGCCTTAGAAATAAAAAATTACATATTGTTTTAATAAATATTGTGTATCGCTGTTCGCCGTAATTAGATTTGATGGGCTATTAACAGCGCTAACAGTATTCCCCACACGGACAAAGAGAAAAACATATAAGTTACAAAATACGCTGAATTTGAAATATCACTATATAAGCATGAATTTGCACTGATGTTGTTCACCTCTTTTTGTTACCAGCTTGAAGCACTTTCTTTAGTCATTGCGATACATGCTTGGGGTAGAAGAGCATCAAAAGATTTAAGGCCTCCGACTGCAGGCAATTGAGTTAATTTAAATTGTCATCTTATTATCATCCTATTTATGATAAATAATATACTATGTATAAATAAATTAAGTCTCGTTTTTGTCATTTTTGTTCACTTTTTAAGCAGTCGGGGTTTTAAAATTTTCAATTTTTTTTTACGAGTTGACAAATCCTACTGGTACGATTGTAGTGGTACGATTTAGGAAACATGGTCAATTTATTTATAAAATATCAATTTAAACTTTATAATGAATGTAATATGTACTTAAAATAAATGTAAAATATTTTACATTAAACCGCTTTTAGAAAAATACAAATATACAGGTCAAAATTGCATTGTTTGAATATTATCAGCTAAAATAAACTGGTAAAAAGTTACATCAATCATACCTGATTTTTTAAAATATTTATAGCACGCACAAAATAGGATGTAAGCTCAAAAGTTTTTGTTTCTATTTCTTATTTCACATTTTCTTGATATTTTTATTATCAGATGTCGTTTACATTCATTAATTACTGAAAAATTGATGAGGTGACCAGTGCGATATTGGCAACTCTCCCCTATACTAAATTATTATTATTATTATTATTATTATTATTATTATTATTATTAAATTATTATTAAATACTGATTACCAATACTAAATACGAAGGTGCCATTTCGAAGCTCCATCAGGCTCCGAATCCGAACCGGTAGCAACGCCACCGATCCTCCCAGCGACCGTTCGGCAGGCGTGGCTCGTAAAGACGGAAATCGGCGTGGCTTAACCATCCCGCGCACTAAATAGCGCGCGTGCGCCCTCGCCGAAATTAATAGACCACTATTATTTGGCCTAGTGGATCGAGTAAATACTCCGCCTGCTCGTATCTGGCACGACGACCTGTCTCTTAGACGAAAAGAATAGACACTTTGGTGATGCACCATTTACCATGCGGGACGAGCTCGTTGCGATCATTGAGTGACGATAGGCATCGATGACATTCGATATCGAAGGACGTCGAAGGCTCGTTAACTGCGTCCTCGCCGCGGCGTTTAGAAGAGGAAGATGGAACTTTATTCTTCTCTCGACCGCGATTTTATCGGAGAAGTTTCGGTGCCTCCTAAAATTCCCATTTCCTCGAGGCACTAGGAACTAGGGGTGGAATATTTAACCCCCTGTTTGGATTGCATCGTGGGGATGAAAGAGGAAGCAAGTTTAATGGAACTCAATTAACTTTTCATTCAGAATCTTGGTGTTTCTACGGACGAGTCCTTGGAATAGAATTTAATAATTTGGCAACCACTCATTCGCTGCAGGGTTATTCCTAATTAAAGAGCAAACAAGTACCTCCATATTGGGGTCGTATGGACGGGGCACACATCGAATAGAACTCATCTCCTCCCTCCATCAACAGAAGCAGCTTTCTGCTCGCAAAAGGGCACCTTTTGAACGCCTGCCAAACGCCAGGATATAATATCAGCTTCGTATTCATTATATACACGGAGATAACCGTGCGCCAAGTTTCACCCTTGCACGAGGCTGGATGCATCCAGCTGGCCGTTGGAACAGGAAGAAGCCGTGCGTCGATGAAAAACGTATAGACATCCAATCGTTCCGTCGAACCCATTACTCTTCGCGCTCGCCTCGCGGTTGCGGGGTCCATTTTGACCCAGGCTGAAAATTTTCTTCTCAAAGGAAATAGGAATTTTGGATCATAACGGGATCAAAATTGAATATAAATTGTTTATTTTGAGGTGTGTATAAATTATATCATGGGCCAAAATGGACCTGTGTGGAATGGATTTCTAAAAAAAAAATAAATAAATAAATAAATAAATAAATACATTTGCCCATCATACCTTCAATTCTAATGATGAAAGCAGTATACTCTAGTAAAAAAGGAATGAAAAACTAATTATACGGTTCCATTTAAATTACTGCGTGTTACCTTGCCAACTGAAAAAAGTAACTCACAAAAGATAGGTACTCTATATTCAGCTCTAGGGGCTCCCTAAACCAAAGCAAGTAAAAAAGAAGCACTTTAAATTTCTCCAGTGGTAACAGAAATAATCAAGGTGATCGGGTTACGTGGTCCACCCTGTATAAGTAGACGGTTCCGTGAGTTTCATCGAATGGACGATACCCGATCCCGTGGAAATGCCGGGACGCTGCTCCGGTCCCCCCGATTTTCGAATATTTGGCTGGCAGCCAGTCCCTTTTTCTTCTTCCTCTTCTTCTTCTCGCCATTGGCTGGCGGGTTGCGTCGCGAGTGGCCGCGACATCGGATACGTATTAATGGACAAACCTCATCAGCGGTCTGTTAAAGACGCGTTTAACGATGCCCGGCGCACCGACAGCGCGCCGCGCCGCGCTGCCGTTCCCCGTAGCCGGGCTTCGCAGCTCATAAATCCCGGCGACAACGAACCGCCTGCCCCCTCCGCTCTTTCCCGTTCGCGGTGCGCTAAAACGCGCGCCCGGTAATTGGCTCGGCATGCGCGTATGCAGTGCACGCTATCACGGCGCATTCCCGCTCTTGTGACCGCGCGCCTCGTGGTCCTCTGTTTTTCGGAAGTCTCGCGCTCAAGTCGCCCGCGACTCGTGTTCGTGGACATTTGTAGGCAGTTTGTAAGCCGCGGGTACTTACAATATGCCAGCGCGGTGCAGTGCCCGGGATCGCGCTTTCGGCGTGGAACGCCGGTAACGTTGTCGTTTGACGGTTTTTGGTAGGTTGGTATTTATGATAGGCTCTTCGGGATGGAAGGAATGGTGTGTTTGGAAGTTTTTGGTCGAGTTGGAGGATCATTTTCCGAGACTTGAAATAGATGTGGGATGAACAGTTCTTGCGGAAATGATATTTGGAAATGGGGAATTTTAGATTAGGGAAACCATTGTGCTGACAATAATGAATGTCAATGTCCAAGTATTTATTATTTATTTATTTATTTATGTATTTATTTATTTATTTATTTAAACGGGACTAGCCGTTAGTAAACAACTGTACAGTTAGTAAGAAATGATTGTGTGAGGTAGTACACGAATAATAATTTACAAGGTTTACAATGCAACCGCATATTGCTATTAAACAGGAGTAATTTTGCGCACCGCTTTTAGAAAGGGCGCTAGTGCATTGTTAAAGAAATTCAACTCGAAGCTATGTTTGTTCGCCAGGTTGGATATCCTGTTTATGGGTATTTATTTACTTATTGTACGGGACAAGCCCATTTTGAACAAAAGAAGGTAAATACAGTAGTGTACAGACTAGAAGAACATTATTACAAACAAAACAAAAACATCAACCAGGCCTGCCTGGATTCAAATCGGCATACCAAGAGAGGATACCACTGAGCGCTTGAAAGCCTCAATGTATTGATAATGGAAGATCAATATATCGGTTATTGAAAGTCGATATATCGATAATAGCAAATCGATATATCGAGCATCGAAGTTCGATAGATTGATTATTGAAGTTCGATATATCGATTATTGAAGTTCGATATATCGAGCATCGAAGTTCGATATATCGATTATTGAAGTTCGATATATCGATTATTAAAGTTCGATATATAGATTATTAAAGTTCGTTATATCGATTAAAGAAGTTCAATATATCGATTAAAGATGTTCGATATATCGATTATAGAAGCTCGATATATCGATTATAGAAGTTCGATATATCGATTATAGAAGTTCGATATATCGATTCTTGAAGTTCGATATATCGATTATTGGAGTTCGATATATCGATTATAGAAGTTCGATATATCGATTATTGAAGTTCGATATATCGATTATTGGAGTTCGATATATCGATTATTGAAGTTCGATATATCGATTATTGAAGTTCGATATATCGATTATTGAAGTTCGATATATCGATTATAGAAGTTCGATATATCGATTATTGAAGTTCGATATATCGATTATTGAAGTTCGATATATCGATTATTGAAGTTCGACATGTCGATTATTAAAGTTCGATATATCGATCATTGAAATTCGATGTATTAATATATACATAGAAGATGTAAGTATTGATTATATTATCGAAGTTAGATGTATCGATTATCGAGCGTCCGTCGCGTACCTAGACATTGAAATTCGATATATCGATTATTTATTGGAGCTGGATGCAATCATCGACTACCGGAACGCAGTATCTACGCCAGTTCTCCAACTTCGGCGTATCGATTATCGGAAATCGGTGTATCGAGTATCGGAGTTCAACATGTCAGTAATTGCAACTGAATGTATCGGATATCAAAGTTCAATATATCTATTATTGGAAGATGATACTTCGTTCCTTACTTTTTTTCCCACCCAAATATCCCAGCTGTAATAGTCGACTAACTCGTTTTATAAATCCACCGACTTTTCCCAGGGAAACACTCCACACCGCAATTAAACGTTTCCGATTGAAATGGTGCTGAACACCATGCCCCGTCCCAGCCTTTCACGATGCAATTAGGAAACCGTCCGTACCTAAAATCCGCGCGCCCCAGTTATCAATCCTTGTATACACAAGTTGCTCCCCGGGACAACTTTTTCGACCCATCCATCTCGCAGATTCTATCTCGACGTCTCCTGGAAGCCAGCCCCGCCGACCATTAGCTGCTGACAGAGCTATAAGAAACGAGGGGGTTAATATCGTGCTCTATCGATTTCGCGTCACGCTAAACTGCCTCTTTCTCTCTCTCTCCCTCCCTCACGTCCGCGGAAGCCATACCCGTGCTCCTTCTCGCGGTACACGTTGCACGAAACTTTTTTTCATGGATTCACGGTCGACGGTACCATCCACGTAGCGTGAAAAATCGACCGTATTAACACGCCGAGTGCTGCTAGGCTTTTTTGGAACCGCCTCTTCGAGCGGTCAGCCCTTTCCAAGCCATCACTTCTACTCGGAAATTATGAGCACCTAAAGCAAACTCTCTGCTTCGTTTCGATTCGAAGTGAAAATTCGAAAATTCTTGAACAATTCTTTCCAGAAACTATGAAAATGCATAGGGACGGTCATCTTTTAATTTCTGTTTAATTTAACCGCCATCTCGATGTCAACATTTATTTATTCATGTACCTACTTTACTGTAATTTTTATTTACTACTGTTATTATTATTACGATTCTTTTATATCTATTTTTTTCACTATAATTAATGTGTTCTTTTGCGCTCACTTCTCTGCTTTTCTTTCTTTAGTTATTTCTTTCTTTAATTATTTTTCTTTTGTACTTCCTAATTATTGGTTCTATGCTTGTGTGACTGTGATTTGTACTTTTCATAACAAAGGGTTTATCCCGTTGATATACTTAAAATAAATAAATAAATAAATAAATTTTGTATAAGTGGGATACTCCCTTAACAACAACAACAACAACAACAATAATAATAATAATAACAACGTGAAAACAAGGTGGAAATGTAGACAAAATCTCCCTCGGCGTGAAAACACGCCAACGCCAGTGAAAGCGCTAATGGAACACGGGTTGCGAATTTCTCATATCGGACGAGTGAATTCTCTCGCTTGAACCAGGATGGAGGAATCCCAGTGGCATAGTTGTCAACTTAGATGTATAAGGTTGGACGGCGTATACCCAGGTGTTCGAGGAAGCGCGGCAAGAATGCCGCCAACCCTTGAGACGCATGCACCGAGGCTCGTGCGCAGCGTTCAGAGGCGTCTGCAAGGGAAATCGAGAGGCGAGGTCGACACTCGAGGAATCCTCCAGCGCGCTTGTACCTGTTCGTGCATTATCTTCCGTTAACTCCCGTTGCATACCGTTATCCATTCCTCGAGTTTCCAACCACCAGCTGTGCCTGTCCAACTGGAATTCGCGTAGGTCTCCATCTCCCACGATCGCGAGCGCGCGCACCTCTACTCTTACTTTCGCCCGGCGACCTGTGATACTCCGCGACCGTCGAACCTCCGATTTTCACACGATCTTTTTCTGTCGCCATCGGTCCTTGGATTTTGAGAGAGCTCATTTGCTTTCAGAAAGAATTATCAGGAAGGAGGGAGGTATGTGTATTGGAATCTGGTGGTTGTTGAAACAGGTTTTTAGTAGACTTTGAGAGGTAGGATGTATGGTAGGATGTATGTGATAACACTGTCCAACACGATTTTTGGTCCGCAATATCCGCTGGGTGATTCTTGTATAGTTTTTCGCCCCGAACGCGAATCCGCAAGCAGAATTGCTCTATCACCTTCAGTTTTTGAGAAAATCGATTTTGAAAAAAAACTTCAAATTTTCAAATTTAAACGTCTTTTGTGTCGAAACGGTAATAGTTGTTCGGTTGCTCGTTGCGTCAAATTATTCTATGAACCCTCCCGAATACACCGATATAAGTTATTATTGCATTATAATCATTTAAATATGTTTAAACAACGATCAAATGAAAAATGACACCCGAAATGCACTCATTTTTGAAGATATCTTTCAATTTATTTCCAATACTAAGGGTCTAGGAGAAAATCTGACCATTCCACGCGATGCAACAGACAATTTTCCTCCGGAAATCATCAACAAAAGTGGTATATCACGTTTTGTTTTCAATACAGAAGCGAAATAGTTTGGCAAAACGCACGGCGCCGACAGTGGTAGTCAACGGCGGCGCGCGATCCACTGCCGCTCAGCGTAACACAATCGCTTAACGCGCCTGACCACCACTGTTGGCGCCGCGCGTTTTGCCAAACTATTTCGCTTCTGTATTGAAAACAAAACGTGACTTACCACTTTTGTTGATGCTTTCCGACGGAAAAACGTCAGCTGCATCGCGTGGAATGGTCAAATTTTATCCTAGACCCTTAGTTTTGGAAATAAATTGAAAGATATCTTCAAAAATGGGTGCATTTTGGGTATCCTTTTCCCTTTGAACGTTGTTTAAACATATTCAAATCTTCATAATGCAATAATAACTTATATCGTTGTATTCGGGAGGGTTCAAAGAATAATTTGACGCAAGGAGCAACCAAATAAGTATTATCATTTCGACGCAAAAGATGTGCAAAGTTGAAAATTTGCAGTTTTTTTTCAAAATCGAGTTTCTCAAAAACTGAGGGTGATGGCGACAAACGGTTGGCGGATTCGTGTTCAGGGCGATAAACTCTACAAGAATCACCCAGTGGATATTGCGGAACAGAAAAAAAGTTTCATTTTGTTGGACTGTGTAATAGAATTTCTTAGGTATTGTGTTTTAAGATTCCTCAGGATCCTATAACAATCGTGTGCATTTCTGATTGCAGACCATGGAGTGAGAGAATAGAGTCTCCTTCAGGGATGAAATCCTGACGAGAGAGCAAAGTCTACCACCATGATGGAACCACCAATCACGAGCAAGGTCCTGCGGGCTCCGAGCCTGAAGAGGGGTCAGGAGAACGTCAGGATCCAGGACAGGGTAAGCCGAAAACACTCTTCTCTACGGGTGATCTAGTTTATCAAAGGGGAACACCACTGACAAGGAGAGTATTTTAGGTGTCCGCCTCCGATCATTTTGATTTTTGGATATGTTATAGAGGACCGAAAAATAAGAAATACGTGTTTTTTTATTTTTCCCCGTTTTCATATTTGGGGGGGGGGGGGGGTGAAAATTGCGTTCAAAGTTAGGGTTCAAAAATCATTTTTGTGGAAAAAATGGACCTTTTGAAAATCTGGTGAGTCAGTCATATTTCGCATTCAAAGACACAAAATTCGTCCATTGACACTATTCCCCTATCTCTAATAGTTCTCGAGATATTCCACAAAAATGATTTTTCAACCCTAACTTTGAACGCAGTTTTCACCCCCCAAATATGAAAACGGAGAAAAATAAAAAACACGTATTTCTTATTTTTCGGTCCTCTATAACATATCCAAAAATCGAAATGATCGGAGGCGGACACCTAAAATACTCTCCTTGTGAGACGGCCGGAAAAGTAAGCCATTTTTAAGAATTTTATTTTAGGAATAATTTTCAGTTTTCATATAAAATTTGTATTACTTACCTTTAGTACAATGTCTTAAGAAACTATAAAATAAAAATAGAAACACTAGCATAAATTTTAATATATTAACCCTTTAGCGCCAATATTTTCCATTTTTTTTGTCGTTTCGCCGTTTGCATTCGCAATTCGCTGCTTGCAATAGTTTAAGTAGTAGGTATATGTTTAGTGTAGTTTTATTCACTGAAGAAAGCTGAACCAACTTGAACCCCGTATTCATCGATTTCATGCATTTTAACCTCAAACAAAAAAAAAGTAAAAAAATCAAAAAATTTTTTTTTATAAAAATATATAAATTCAGACCATTTTTAACGATGAAAAGAAAGCGGGATATTTTTCCTTCAACGGGAAGTAGGTGCGGGCGATAAAGGGTTAATTAATCTTTTGGATCCCCCACGCGCGTTGGTCGAATGTGTAACTATGGAACAGCAGGTTCGAAATCAAATTTCATTTTTTATTTACAAACTATATAAATTTTTTGTTGCAGTTTCTGTTGTTCAGTTTCTGTTGCACGTACTTTTTTTTTTATTGAAAACGAATTTTTTGAAATACGTTCGAAAAGCCGTCCATCTTATTCACGGATTCTTCTAAAGCACACCATTTTTACAAAAATAGTTTGTTTAAGAAATCGGTACGTGCAACAGAAACTGCACTTATATAGTTTATAAAAAAAAAAAGATATGTTGTTTCGGACCTGTTGTTCGTTAGTTACACATTCGACCAGCGCGCGTGGGGGGTCTAGAAGATTAATTAATATATTAAAATTTATTCATGCTTTTCTATTTTTTTTTATAGTTTCTTAAGAGATTGTACTAAAGGTAGGTAATAAAATCTTTATATGAAAACTGCAAATTATTCCCGAAAAAAATTCTTAAAAACGGCTTACTTTCCCGGCCGTCACAGTTGTGTTCTTCCCCTTTAAGTTAACCATACACGAAGTACCACTATCAACTTTTGGCACTCGCAATTTAACGCCTAACCTAACGACTATAACAGTCGTGTTAATATCTTTCGCGGCACACCCGCTATGTTTAAAAACCACTTGATGCGTGAGAATATTGACACGCATGGACTCTAAAGAAGTAGTTATTCCAAGTTAATTTTAGTTTTTATGTAATCTTTTTTATTTTATTTCTTATCATTGTTGTACTAAAGAATAATATACCCGTCCAATAATAATAATAATGCTAATAATAATAATTTACAAGCATCAACAAAACAAAACCTCCACCCCGAATAAATTAAATTTAATCTAGCACTACTGTATACAGATTTGCTTGTACGTAGAGTCCCTTCGGCCTGCCTTAAGGGGGGACGCCTACCTAGAGCGGTCGAAACAATGCGCTTCTTTGGGATTTTATTCAAGAAAAACCGTTACACTTTTATTAATAACTATTCGTCTATTGTTAAGAGTACATCTAAAGGACAGTTCAGTATTTTCTGCGTTAAAGAATATTAAAAGATTTGAGAGTTATAAGCGATGACCGGGATGTCCTTTTTTTTTGCGGTGACCATCGTAGCTCGTAGCAGAATCATCCGAAATGAAAAATTCGAAAGGCTTTAGATAGAGTATGAAATTATCTAGGCGCTTATCGGAGGGATTTCTTTTTTTTCTTCTTAGTTTTTTTTTACAGGCCAAGAAAGGAACTACTTTTTTGTTGAAAATCGATGGTTCAACTTTGCAGCGCCGCCATTTTGTCTCATAATAATTTTTCCAAAATCGGGCCCGATAGCGCCTAGATAATTTCATACTCTATCGAAAGCCTTTCGAATTTTTCATTTCGGATGATTCTGGAACGAGCTACGATGGTCACCGCAAAAAAAAAGTACATCCCGGTCATCGCTTATAACTCTCAAATCTTTTAATATTCTTTAACGCAAAAAATACTGAACTGTCCTTTAGATGTACTCTTAACAATAAATGAATAGTTATTAATAAAAGTGTAACGGTTTTTCTAGAAAAAAATCCCAACGAAGCGCATTGTTTCGACCGCTCTAGGTAGGCGCCCTCCCTTAACTCCCATCGCGTAGAGTGACAGAGATTGAGTGCCCCTGTCGCTCGCACGCAGTCGGAGAAGTGGAGGGGATAGCGATCGCCTTATCCCGCGCCCTAAACCCGTCCTTCTTTCGACGACATCATTATATATATAACCCTGTCAGCAGCGCCGCAAAAGCTGCATACCCGATGCAGCCGATCCTCCATTCAACTCTTCGAAATAGGAAGAGCGACGGCAAGCCGCGAGTCACATAATCGGAGACAATAGCAGCGCGCTCGGCTCTCGCCCGTTTTGATTCCTCGACGCGCGCCGGATGCGCATTATGCATCCCCGTCGACGACGCAGCAGCCCCCCGATTGACGTCACGTCGATTCCCCGTTTCTTTTCTTTTTTCTTTTCCTCCGGAGGGCTCGCTCGCCTTCCCCGTGTCTCGATCGCGCTCGCCACCTCGGCCGTCGAGGGAAGTATGCGCGTGCGTGGGCTTCGCGCATTGTCGCCCGTCGCACGCGCCGCACTTGCGGCGCGCATTCCGCGCCCAGCCGCGTCTCGGGGCCCTCGCTCGCGTCGCCCCGCTTCGTGGAAAATCCACCGCGCGCCACTTTCTCTCTCGGCGAGGTGGTGTTGCTGCCTGCCCCGCGGATCGAGTTACTCGCGCGCGTGCGTTTGCACTTGTCGCCCTAGCTCAGCTGAATCTGCGTACTCGGATCGCGTTTCTTCTCACTCTATCTCTCTTTTCCCTGGGTTCTTATAGCGTCCTACTATTAATTTTTTGAGAGATTCCTTTTTTTTTTTTTTTAGTTCTATTGCAGGGGGAATGTTGAATTTGATGCGTTGGAGTACTAGTTGTGACATTATTATTAATATTATTATTATTATTATTATTATTATTATTATTATTATTATTATTATTATTATTATTATTGACGGGACTAAGCCCATTTTATACAACAGCAAGTAAATGCCATAGAGACTAAATGACTAGAGAAACAATATACCTATAACAAACCAAAAACAACAAACAGGAATGCCTGAAGGCGATACCCCCAAGTGATACATTTCGGCGTACAAAAAGTGAATACCACTGATCTTTTGAAAGGCCATGTCATGGGGAGTAGGTAGAGTAAAATATTTAGGCTTTTGTGATGCAGAGTTGTTTTTTGGAGGGGGGGGGGGATATTAGTGATGCTTTTGGTTATGTAGGTCAGCGTTGCGACGCAACCGGGGGGGGGGGGGGAGGTACGCTGGTGCCCCCAAAGAAGGGGTTGTGTAAAAAAAAAAGAAACTGGATTTTACTCTTTAAATAAATTTTTATAATCAGCGGAGGAATTTTCATATTAGGTAATAATAATAATAGTTTAATTGACGGAAGTAAAATCCATTTCTACAGAGAAAAATAGCTACAAAGCCTTAAGTATAAAGCGGAGCGAGTAGACAAAATTTGTATTGAATTTGCAAATAAAAATATTTTTATCCCTTCAACAGTGCTCCCCGCAAGATTAAGGGGGAACACCGCTGTGACGGCCGGAAAAGTAAGCCATTTTTAAGAATTTTATTCAGGACTAATTTACAGTTTTCATAGAAAATTTTTATTACCTACTTTTAGTACGCTGTCTTAAGAGGTTATACAAGAAATAAATATAGAAAAACACGCATATATTTTAATATATTAATTAATCTTCTAGACCCCCGCCCCCACGCGAGCTGGTCGAATGTGTAACTATGGAACAGCTGGTCCGAAATTAAATTTCATTTTTTTTTTTATAAACTATCTCAGTGTAGTTTCCGTGGTGCGTACGGATTTTTTGATTGAAAACAAACTTTTTGAAACACGCTCGAAAAACTGTCCATCTTATTCGCGGATTTTCGAAACTTTTCTTCTAAAGCGCACCATTTTTACAAAAATTATTTGTTTAAGAAATCTGTACGCACAACGGAAACTACACTCATATAGTTTATAAAAAAAAAACTGAAATTTGATTTCGGACCTGCTGTTTCATAGTTACACATTCGACTAGCTCGCGGGAGGGGGTCTAGAAGCTTAATTAATACATAAAAATTGATGGATGTTTTTTCTATTTATTTTTCTTTTGCATAGTTCCTTAAGACAGCGTACTAAAGGTAGGTAATCAATTTTTTCGATGAAAACAAAATTATTTCTGAAAAAAAATTCTGAAAAATGCCTTACTTTCCCGGCCGTCACAGTGGTGTTCCCCCTTAAATCCGGAGTGCGTCACTGGTGTAGGCATATTCAGAGGGTGGAATTGACTTATGGGAAAAAATGGCAATCGTTGCAATATCGAGGGATATTAGGAAGGCTGGAATTGGCCGCCCGAGGGCATTTGGTAGGTACTCCCTCCTCCGAATTGTAGGACTGTTTCCACTACTACGCTTATCACCTCTGCACCCCGCCCACTGGATTTGAGAGACGGAAAGGGTAAAGTTGCTGGTATACAATTTCTGCCTCTTAAATAGAGACGAGGCTTGTGTGGGAAGTAACCTTGACCGCCCTGTATGCTTCACCTTGATAGGAGCATGTATATAAGTGTCCGTGTTTATATATAACACATTGCCTGGCATTTGAGGGCGAACCACTACTATTTCGTGTCCTATAATCGAGGTAGGATATACATATCAATGTATTCGATAACGTTACCCCCGAATCCGTGATGCATCTACCTTCAGTATTTTCCTGATGTCATAATATGCAAAATGGAAAACTGGTATTTATAACAAGCTGATATTACCATCGTAAAAAGAGACTGGAGTTAATCTATAATTTTGATTATATCACGTGCAATGTGGTTTACATAATCTTCCTCTGATAGCTGGAACAAGTGGTCGTCGATAAACGTACGGCCTTCTTTACCAGCCGAGCCTTGGTTTCCCATACCACTGCTGCAGGCGCTCCCTGTCAGCTAGATCAAGTACTGTGTCTTCCAATGTTAGACAACATCCGGGTATTAAGTTCTGGCATTAGCTCTTCCGGCGTTGAGACTCAAGCGCCCAGCGTACACCGTGTTTGCGGAAATCCCCTATTCCTATTTGTTAAACATATTCAGCGGACGCCTATAGGCGTTTCCAGCACAGGCTTCACTGACTGAACACGTATACGTTTACAAAGCGTTCAAAGAGCCAATAGCGTGTTCAGGAGCAATTAAAGCTTTACATCTGAAATGCATGAGGTCTTTGAAATATGCATATCACGAGTTCCCCTTTTAGGACAATTCCAACGTTTTGCTGAAATGTTAGCCAGTTTCGATTGGGATCTAACAAGGGAACACCGCGAACCCGGACTCACCGATTGGAACGCAACTTTGTGGGTTTTTAGAGTGATTCAAAACAAGAACAACGGTGTGTTTCATTTGGGCTCTATCGCCCTCTAACGGGGTGAAAGCTAACCTCAAAGTCAAATTGGCACTTCCACATTTTCGTGTATAACTCTCGAAGTACAACAGACAGAAAAAAATGCTTCAAACAAAAGTTTAATGGTACAATGAGCACTGCAAACCTGCGTTAACAAAATTTTGAAAAAAAAAATTTTTTTCGTTCAGGTATTTTTTTTTAAATTCTTTTTAAAATTTTGTTAACGCAAGTTTGTAGCACTTATTGCACCATTAAACTTTTGTTTGAAACGTTTTTTTCTGTTTGTTGTACTTTGAGAGTTATACGCGAAAAAGTGGAAGTGCCAATTTGACTTTGAGGTTAGTTTTCACCCCCATAAAGGGCGATAGGGCCCAAATGAAACACACCGTTGTTCTTGTTTTGAGTTACTCTAAAAACCCACTAAGTTGCGTTCGAATCGGTGAGTCCGGGTTCGCGGTGTTCCCTTGTAAGTATCAGGGCGAGCTTGGAACACTGTGTTTAGTTAAAAGAAAGCGATTGTATAAATGATTTATTATTATTAGACTCAAATTACTGAAACAGCAACAGTACATAAACCTGGCTCAAGTCGAACGTATATTTTGTATCTGCGACCGTAACCGAAAAGAGGCTTGGTGCACCCACGCGAGAGCCGAAATCGCGATTGTGTGTAAACGAACGCGTGGGTGGCAGCGGTCGCGAATTATCGGTTACACGCGACAGTGCAGTTTATCACGGCGTGGCTTTGTCACTTTTAACTATTCGCATCAGTGATCGCTGGCAGGATTCGAACAGTTCTCTTTACACATTCGGTCGGCGAAGGCCACCAAACGGTTTTTTTTTTTATCGATAATAGTATAGTAGCAATGTATAAAAAGCGCATGCAAGCTAATTGGATTTGGGCGATGAGGAAGAAACTTTTGATCGAATATAGGAAACTTGGTCAGAACTCGAATACTCGTTTGTTGGCTGATAAAAAATACAGCAAGTTCATTTTCAGTGCAGTTGTAGGACTTGCTAGGTGTCCATGTATCGATTATCGAATGTAGATGTATTGATATATCGAAATTTTATACATCAATTGTAACAATAATATCGATGATTGAAAGTCGATTATTCGATATATCGATTATCAGAGTCCGATATTTCGGTATACTGATTATCAAAGTCCTATATTTTGATATAGCGATTATCAAAGTCCGATATTTCGATATATCGATTATCAAAATCCGATATTTCGATATATCGATTATCAGAGTCCGATATTTCGGTATATTGATTATCAAAGTCCGATATTTGGATATATCGATTATCAAAGCCCGATATTTCGATATATAGATTCTCAAACTCCGATATTTCGGTATATCGATTATCAAAGTCCGATATTTTGGTATATAGATTTTCAAAGTCCGATATTTCGATATAGCGATTATCAATGTCCGATATTTCGATATATCGATTATCAAAGTCCGATATTTCGATATATCGATTATCAACGTTCGATATATCGATTACCGAAGTTCGATATATCGGTTATCGAAGTTCAATATTTCGATGTATCGGTCATCGACGTTCGATATTTCGATATATCGGTTATCGAAGTTCGATATTTCGATGTATCGGTCATCGTAGCTCGATATTTCGATGTATCGATTATCGAAAGTCGATAAGTAGATTATTGAAACTCTGACACTTGAAACTACGTAATTGAAACTCTACGTATCACATGTCAGAGTTCGATATAGCGATTATTAGAACTTCATACTGTCCAATGGAAATATAACTGAAACAGGTTCACCGAGCTTCCGGAACATCGTCCCTTGACTCGTCCCTGTTGCTCCAACGATGACCCAACAAATTCATTTGCAATGCAACCGTGGAACAGGTGTACTGATCGCAGCTGCTGGTGTTGTCCCAGGTCGTTGACCGAGTTCGACACACTTCAGCCAGCCGACTCTCTGCTTTTACTTTTTCGCGAAAGGGCCAATGCCATTCACCGTCTCGATCACCTGGACCACTGTTGACCTAGTCGATCGCGAGACCGAAGGGTTCCTCGAAGTCACCCTGTTGGGAATGCCACGAAACTTAGCGAACTACGTCGCATTTGTGTTTAGTAGCGTTTAGAATTGAGTGCCTCACAAACCACACTGACGAACTCTGTAACATGGAAAGTAGATAATAATTGATAATAATTGATAAGCCAAAAAACGTTTGTTTCAAGGAGGAGGTTTCATATTCCAAGGTTGAAGGATCCTAATGTCTCCGGACGTTTGTTGCCTCTTCGTATTTTTTAATTGGAATTCTAATATCTGTTTGATGGTAGCTCCTCCCCCTCCTCCTCCTCTGCATTTTTCTGGCGGAGTAATGCTCGTGGCGATTCGAATTTCCGTTCGATCTCTCGCCGCTTGAAAGCTCGCGGCGCAGAGGGAATCCGGATGCCCATCACTAGCTTCACCGCGACTTCCTGCTTTATCTAACGGTACGACACACCGGTGGTTCTTCCTCGACGCTCCCAAGCGGCTGATCTTTTGATCTCCCATCCTTTGAGATACCAATGTACCCGTATTAGCTCCTCGATTCATTGGCACTGGTATGAAATCAACGAACAGAAACCCTTTCATATCTGTTCATCAATTCTCGTAGGTATATTTTAGAATCCTCTTTTTTATCAATTCTTCGTTCAAAGGAATTCCCTCAGCATTCTTTCGATTCTTTGGCCGTCCATTTTCCCACTTCGAATATGACGGAGTCAATTTCTTTCAAATTTCTTACACGTGCTGTGATTTCAGTTTCTCCAGTTTCTGTGCATCAAATTTAATGAGGGGACCACTAGGAACCTCTTCTGTTTCCTGTTTTGTGTAAATGGAAGAACTGTTTCCCTATATTTTTATTTTATTTTCTTAATTTTTTTTCTCTTAAATATTATTCCAGGGTTGAAACTTAGCGTAGGTATTTATAAACGATTATAATAATTTCATGTTCTTTATCTATACACTATTGTAATTCTTTTGCATATATTGCGCTCTGTTCCGTTAATAAGTAATAATAATATTCCACTTGAAACTTCGATTTAAAGGAAGAATAAATTTCCACGGACGAGCTTTTTTTGCAAGTATTATCTATCAGGAAAACTGCAGGAAAATATGTTTCATACTACCAAGTTTTATTAATCTCGCTAGTACGCGGTTCGATAAACCTTTCAGGCCTTATTACGTCGGGGGTTAATGGCTACTAAGGGACACACCTTTGCTTGCAACCAACCCTTTCCTTTCCTGCACGCCCCCAGGGCTTTCGCTGCCCGTCAGGTTTTAACCGAATTGCTTCTTATCACGCGACCTGGTAGCCTCTTCGCTTTTTATTCTCCGTTCCATAGACGATGGTGTAGATAAACGAGACCGTGGCTTTAGAGGCTGGGCTTAAAAGAGCTGTTTATGAAATTGCAAGTTTGCCCCTGTTGGACGGGAGCAATTTCTCCCTGGGAAATTAATTTCTCTCCTGGGGGAGTGAAATGTGAACCGTTTACTAGAATACTGATTATAATATAATGTGATATTTTGCTTGTCTCTACTATGGATTGTTTAGTCCTGTTTTTGTTACTAAATGGATCTTACCTGTGTAAGAGAAATAAATAAAAAAATAAGGAAATAGAGAAATAATGAAATACCGAAATAAGGAAATAAGGGAATAAGGGAATAAGGAAATTAGGGAATAGAGAAATAATGAAACAGAAGAATAATGAAATAATGAAATAGAGAACTAGAGAACTAGATAAATAAAAGAAGTGAAGAAGTAAAAGAAGTTAAGAAAGAAAAGAAGCAAAGAAGTAAAGAAATATAGAAATATAGAAATATAGAAATATAGAAATTTAGAAATATAGAAATATAGAAATATTAAAATATTGAAATATAGAAATATAGAAGTAAAGAAATAAAGAAAGAAATAAACATATACATACATATATAAATAAATAAATAAAAAGTGATAGATTCGATAAGGAAATAGAGAAATAAGGAAATAAGGGAATAAGGAAATAAGGAAATAGAGAAATAATGAAACAATGAAATAAAGAACTAGAGAACTAGATAAATAAAAGAAGTGAAGAAATAAACGAAGTTAAGAAAGAAAAGAAGCAAAGAAATATAGAAATATAGAAATATAGAAATATAGAAATATAGAAGTAAAGAAATAAAGAAAGAAATAAACATATAAATACATATATAAATAAATAAATGAAAAGTGATAGATTCGATAAGGAAATAGAGAAATAATGAAATACCGAAATAAGGAAATCAGGGAATAAGCGAATAAGGAAATAAGGAAATAGAGAAATAATGAAATAGAAAAATAATGAAATAATAAAATAGAGAACTAGAGAACTAGATAAATAAAAGAAGTTAAGGAAGAAAAGAAGCAAAGAAGTAAAGAAATATAGAAATATAGAAATACAGAAATTTAGAAATATAGAAATATAGAAATATAGAAACATTGAAATATAGAAATATAGAAGTAAAGAAATAAAGAAAGAAATAAACATATAAATACATATATAAATAAATAAATAAAAAGTGATAGATTCGATACAAAGAAGCTGAGAACAAATAACAAAAATAACAATAGAAATCTGAATTAGACGTTACACTGAAATATTAACCCTCGTGAATAATATTCAAAACGGAGGTAGAAATAAGGAAAGTCTATGTTTTAAAATTACCTTACAGATTCTCGATGCACGCTAACAACAGGTGTGGCACAAGGAGGAAAACTGAAACTCCACACTGAACAGAGTTTATTCAACTGAAAGAAATTTACATTTTGCGGAGGCTATCGTTGTAAATATTTTCCTGAAAGAGGGCACCGTAAAAATGCAAATACACGATGTCAATTACCCACGTCCCTCCATGGCAGTCGATTAATGGGTGTCAGTGTCCAGTTACGGAGGCGTGTGCCACCGGCGAGATAATTCGTCAGTACGATTTAATGGATTCGCCGTCGATCACTGGTTTCGACAAGTTCCCAAATTCGTCGCCGGACCTCGCGACCAATGGAATACATAATTAAAACGCACGAGTCTCGGCCGATAATGGATCTCGTAGGATCTTCGGCGGCGGAAGCGGAAGGGACGTTGCCTCTGCGCGACGGATGCGAGGATCAGCGCTGGAATTAATTATTCGCTCGCCCCGTTTTGGTCGCGCGAGTTCCATCGCTTGTTCGCTCGATTTCTTTACGTGCACGATGCCGAGGGGTGGGGAAATAATAACTCCATTATGGCTTTTTCAGACTTAGAAGAGTTACAGGTGAATCCACGGTCGGGTCAAAAAAGACCCGGCGATCGTAGATATTAAAACTAAAGAAATACAAAACACGATTGGGTAAAAAATGACCCCGCGCCCGTAATAATAGTAAATAAATGAAAACGCGACTGGGTCGAAAAAGACCCAAGGACAGTAGCACGGTTAAGTCCATCGCATTGACGCTGGAAGACGCGTGACGCAATTGATGACCATTAAAGAGACGCGGGAATTGTTTTAACGCCGATTACGCGGGGGATACATATACGACTGGCACGGTATCTGCTCGTTTATGCAAATTTCCATGGAATTAGCACGGCTTTGGCGGTTTGTCGAATCGGCGCGCATTCACTGGCACGCTCGGTTACATCACCTCGGTAAATAACTCGACGATGATTTCCATATGAGCCCCGTATTCATGCGTCGATCGCGAAATATATGCCAGAGAAACGTGTAAAGTTTGCAACCAAATTTATCTGTCACATTGGCAACTCCCACATTTTACTGGGTATTGGTGGTTTTCGTTGATGCTCGTTGAAAAGGTGGAATAATATCGTAGAACAAGGAGAAGTAATATCTCCTAAGTGTACCTTGCAGAAAGATAAAGTAGATATACATAGATCATATTGCAAAATGAATATCACTGGCAGATTTAAAACACAAGGAATATTTTCACTTTTCAATATTTACTCTAAAAATTTTATAGTTAGCTGACAGTACTGATTGTACTTAATTCTTGATGATGAACCAAGGTGAGGTTTGTAGGAAGAGTTAACACAAGAGGAAACAAGGTCCATGGGAAGTCTTTAGTAGACTTTGCTTTTAGTGTACCTTACTTTGGCCTTGATTGTTTTTTTTTCGCATAATAGTTCTGAGGTATTGCAGTACAGTTTTCGTCGGTCCTGAACCCACGCTCCGAATACAAATCCCGGGGGATTTCAGATTCGCTTTCGTACGCCTGTAGGAGTCTTTTCGGGCATGTATATTCAGTTGGTTTTGTTGGTCGTTCGCGATTCGCCGAGCTGCTTAGACCGTTTCAATCGTGGTCCGCGATCTCGCTTTCGGAGATTTACTTTCTTGGCGGGGGGGGGGGGGGGGGGGATCGATATCCTACCTACCAGCTCCATGAGAATAAAACCAGGTCGAATTCGAGTTACGAGCACCGCGTGTTCTCTCCTGAATTTCACCGGCGAGCCGGCCGTTTTCACGACCGATCGCCGTAATGTATGGAAATTGATACTTCTCAGCGTTTCGTCACGCTCATACTCGCGCTAATCTTCTGGCATCCGCTTTGCTCGCGTCTACGCTCTGTACCGTCCATGTCGGCTAGCAGGGGATACTCTTGAACCTGTCTCAACTCGCGGGAAACTTCTGGGAATTGGTGTAACTTGTGGGAACTCTCTTGGACTTGTTGCAAATTGAGGGAGCACCTGGTCACATACTCACACTTAATTACACTAGTGTCAAACATGCTCAAACTCAGTCAAACCAGTCCCAAATTTGCTCAAAGTCGCCTCAAACGTGCTCAAACACGCCTGAAACTTGCTCAAAATCACCTCAAACGTGCTCAAACACACCTCAAACTTGCTCAAACTCACCTCAAACTTGCTCAATGTCACCAGAAACTTGTTTAAAGTCAGCTCAAACCAGCTCAAACGTATTGAAATCCGCTCAAACACTTCCAAACACAGTCATGCACGCTCAAACACACGTAAGCAAACATACACATCATCCCAAATTGCAGGAACCTATTTAATATTCTTGTGTGGACCTTCTTAGCCTATTCCGACTTTCCCAGAATCCCCTAAACTTTCGTCTTCCTCATAGATGCCAAATCTCCGTTCTGTACGTCGGCCCCACAAAGATTTCTGTATCGAATTCCTCGATTGTCGTCGCCGTACGTCGCCGTGTCTTTCCCATCGCTGAGGATGGGTCCAGCGACGGTTCTACCGGCCATGAGAGGTTGAATTCCGTTTCACCACCGTGGGTGGAAATTTCGTATTCGCCGACCTTAGCGATCGAGGACAAGCCGCGTGCCCACGTACAGTTCTGGCATAAACAAACGTGGCCGAGAACGTTCCGCGCTGCGCAGGGAATTTTATCGCCGAGCCTTTTCAGAGGCTAGAAGCGAACCGTGGAATGTCGTTCGTGCTGAAATCCCGTGCACGTGGGCCTTCTCCGAGTCCGCAGAAATGGAAAGGATACGCGAGGAAAAACGGGACGCTCGACAGGATATCGAAGAGTAAAAGGAAAAGGCAGTAAAAGGGAAGAAACTGCATAGAAGAGGCAGAAGAACCGCGCTTCTACTTTACGTTCTTCTTTATTCCTTTCCGCACCACCTCACTCTTTCAAATCCATCAAGAAGTCGAAGAAGATTGAAAGGGAAAGCTGGTCGTATCCTTCCAAGAATACTTTCTTCGCGTCAAAGAAGTCTAGAAATCTACAAAACCCTTCGTCCAGCGTGCATTCTTTATTTTAAGAGTAAGTGTAATAAAAGAACGGAGGTAGAGAAAAATTTCTCACAATGGTGAAGCGAAATGGTCAGTCGTCAAGTGTTTGAGAAACTCTCCCCGAACTTTCCTCGAAACTATGAAATCCTCGTTAGTTGTTTTTGACGTCCCATTAACCCCTCCACTATTGCCCACTCGAAACCAAACGACTAACAATAAGTTTCAGCAGAAATGGTCCTTTACTCATGATTGGTATCTTATATCTAGATTAGATAAAAATACAATGCTTTCACTAAAAGTAGATACTGCTAAATAATGAACAATTTCAACACTGGTAGGAAACCAGTGTTGAAATTGTTCATTATTTAGCAGTATCTACTTTTAGTACTACATATAGCAATCTCTAACAAGATTACCACGAAAAATCTCGACTACAATATATACACACTAAGAATTGTCATCTCTAAGAACCCAGCAGCATTGACCCTGAAATTATTTTAATCTTCTCCATTCCAGATTTCAAGAATGAAAGTATTTAAAATTCATAACACAAATCCTTATAATATCACGAAAAATTCCTAGGCTTAAAGTAACTTAAAACTCTTTAAAAATTAATTCATATCACACTGTTAAAAATCAGGAAAAATTTTCAGGCTGCAAAGAAGGGTTGGGAAATATGCACCAGAGGCAGGTACATGGACAGAGAAAATCGAATGGCCATCAGCGGTAAAGGCCTGGTCGAGTGGCAGGTAGGATGTGCCCGCGAGTGGAGGAGTGGGGGCGTGGACGATAGTCGCGCGGGGGAGCGGAGCGTTGAGCACCTCAGTTCAGAGTCGGACGTCCTCCGCTGTGCATGTTCCCGGCGTGTTTCCTTCGTGGCCCCATCTGCTCTCCTCGTTAGCGGTCTCGCGAGGACCAGCGCGAGCAATTACCGTGATTCGCTGATGAAACCTAGCCGTTACGTAAGCCGAGGTCCGATTTCCTTCGAGGTCTGCGTCGTTCGACTCTGCAATCGCGTCTTACGATTCCTCGGGGAGGAACGTCGCGTTCCGTGATCGCTGCAGCCGCGTGGGGACGAGTGTTGTGGTTCGGCGGAAGGGCTCTGTGGACGGAACGGTGAAGTTGATGGACAAGGAACATGTGGGGAGGCGGAGATCGGTGGATAAGGTAGAGAATTGGTATCGATATGTCCATTGTCTGAATTCGATTCAGAGTTTGCAGGAGTTGTGTATATACCTACAGACTTTTAAAGTCGCTTAAACGCGAATCAATATACGTACGTGGAATGAAGGTTCGATCGAAGAAGCCAATAGAGTTCACGAGAACCGAAGTGGATTGACCCCTCCAGTGCAAAGAGCGCACCATGCGTATCCCGTGTGCGGAAGTCGTCGAGTGTATATAGTATAACGTGTTCGCTGAACGCGCATGGGCGTTCTCCGCACGGAGGAATTAATAAGCATATACGATCAGCTGAGGTGTACGAAACAGCCTCGCATGCAAATTACTCTACACTTCCAACTCACCGGAACCTCCAGTTCCTTCTTCCACTACTATCTTCTATATAAAAGAAGGACCAAAGGAGTTTCCTTCCTAAACACGAACCACCGGGAAGACTTGCGAGCTAGTGCAGTGTACTGAGATCCAATCTCCAGCATGAAGCCAAGAAGCAGTCAGTAATTACACTCTGCCTATCGATCCATCAGAGATTTATCTACAGTAAATTCTAATTGCTCAACTTCGACGAATACTGGGGGAATCATGTGACAGTGATCCCAAGACAGTGATCCCATGGAATTTAAGTCTTCGAGTCCAGGCGTCGTGATTCGGGTTCTGGGGGAAAGTAAGCAACTAGGGAGCAAGGAGGAGGATCTGGATCGCGAATCCACGTGACCAGGGACAAGGTTCGTTTGGATCGCGGATCTAAGGGGGAAAGTGAAGATCGTCGAAGGGAAACGGATGGAGATGAGGGAAACGGGGGATCCCCGGTGACCGAGAAAGGCGACACGCAACAGCTCTGGACAAGACGGACCGTCGCGTGCGGGAAAACGCTGGAAAACGGACGATATTCGTCGTAGAAAATGGCCCTGACGATGTCTAGGAACAGCTCTCCCGTTGTTAGGGACAAGGAGAGCATCCCAGCCTACGATGTATGTATGCAAACGTGCTGTACGATTGCAGCGTGATTATCTTGCAAGATTATTCTTATATTGTGTTGTCGCCGAAGGGGTCGATTTTGAAATTCTTTATTCGATATTAGTCGGAAAATCTATTTTATTTAGAATGTTTTTTGGGTATGAATAAGGAGGAGAAACAGAAGTGTTTTAATTTTTAAAGATGTAATCAAAGATTTTTATATTTTTTGGTTAGAAATTAAAGGGGAATATTTGGTGATGTATATTTGCGTTTTTTTTTTCATTTTGGGAGGTAGAATTTGTAGGTAATACGATAGATGTGGTCCTATTGCTCCATCTACTCCCTAGTGGAGGACTATTCGACTCTTCCTACAGATCTCACTATTTCTTGGTACAGTTAGTTAAGTTTTAATGATAATTGTAAATGATAAATTCATCGGTATCGATTTTCAACAACTTATAATCTTCAGATTAACTTTCTGATCTCTGATACCCATTTCCACTATAGAAGTTTAAAAATTTCAAGCCAATCTTTAAATATTAAACTAGAAATTTTGCTCTTTGAATTTAAGTTTTTTAGCAGGGGTCGTAGAATTTCAATTTTACGATGAAATTGATCTACTGCAATATTATTGGCGATAAAATTGAAAAATATCGCCGGGGTTACACGTGCCCGCGTCACGGGTCGTACATCATCGAGATAACTCTCGTTTTAATCGAAACATCGGCTGGATTACGTAAACGCGTGCACTTTCGAGCATCAATCGGAACTCAATCGTGTTTAGGCGAATTCGAGTAACCACCATTCATTCCACTCTTTCGCCAGCGTTGTTGGTACCTTCGGATTAACGAGTTCGTGTCTCGACTATCGAGTAGCTCTCCCGGGAAGTGGCTTGATTTATTTTGATGTACAGGGTGTTAAAAAAGTGATGGTAGCTTCCTTCAGGGGTCGGTGGACATTTGTAAAAAATAAAACTTGGCCCTAAATTGTTTACAACATTAAAAATTTACAACAAAAAAATAAATACAATTTTGGCATTTTATACGTTTTTTGAAAAAACTTTGCGAAATATGGTCCCTTTTAAACTTTTTCTCCTTCCCACGAGCAGATTATGTGGAGATAAAAAGTTTATATTAATTTTCAATGTTATAAACAATTTTGCGGCAAGTTTTTTTTTACAAATGTCCACCGATCCAGCGGGGTAGATTCACCCCTGAAAGCGGTGACCATCACTTTTTGAAAGACCCTCTACAGTGTACATATCGATGAAACCCCAACAAGCTTGATTTTTTCCTCTCTAGATACTCTGCCACTTTTTCCTCCCTTACAATTGTATAATATTTTTAAAGCCCAACTAGGATGCCCTAGTAGTCACATCAAGAACTACTTAGTGATTGATTTAATATCTGCCATTTAGCAACTAACAAAATCAGGATACTTTTAGTTATGCCATTTCAACATATACTCTGGATGTAGTCCGAAAAAACGCAATCTCCCAAATGGGTATGGTGGTAGGAAGTGGGTTAATCAGTTGGCTGGGGAAGACGAGCTAACTCGTCGCGAAAGCTTCGCAATTACCCTCATACGAAACGAGTAAACGTTCAACATTACGTCATGTGTATTTACTGCGAGCAAAGTCGGTCGATTCCTCTTAAATCTTTCATTTTACAGTGAACGTTTCTGACGGAGAAGTAACCTAGTTAGCCTAGTTATTAAGTGACCTATTGGACATATTTACGAGAAACACAGATCACTTAAAATCTATCGCGTGGAATAGTAAATCATACATGGCATTTAAGACTTTCTGAAGTATGAAAATGAATAATCGAATGCAGAAGATTTCACTAACACGATGACTGAGATCACACGTGTAATTAACTAATGCAGGTTTTAAGTTCTGCTAATTATAAGATTATTAATAACGGTTCGACGGCACCATCCACGTGGTCCCATGGTCCACTGGCAAGGTTAACGCGAGACGCCCGGCAAGAATCGAGCGAATGCATGTACGCGCGACGATGGAGATTAAGGAACCCGTTTAATGGGCCCGCGATTAATTACGAGCGCGCAATAACCTGAGAAAACACGAGGTGCCGCGGGCCTAATTATTCGCCGGAGGGTGATAAGGAAATACCGGTTCCAAGGTGTACACGTACCACCGTTCCCTTTTGCGTTAACACGCGCATTGTTCCTACCTACAGTCGCGTTATTTGCATTCCGTTGCGTCGGTTATTGTGTCAGAGTAACAGTTTAGCATTAAACGTTGGTTGCACGATCGTTAAAGTTCTTGGTGGGTTTGACACTTCCTATAATTGAAATTCAATGATCGTTGACCTTCGTCTTTTGGATTGATGGTCTCCTATAAATCTGTCCTAATGTGTAGAGTGATTGGGAGGGCACTCGCTAGTTTAACGAGTTCTGTTCACTTTTATTAGATTAAGCTGCCCATTTTTTAATCGCCTTTGTATTCTAGGAAGCTGGTGTTACATAGTAGTAGTATTAGCGCTAGATGTAGTATTATATTGATGTAAGTAGGTGGTTGATACTGATACTAGTAGGACAGTAAGACTAGTATCAGTAGTATAGTGATACTAGTACTAGTTGCAAAGTAATACTAGTGCAGTAGCGCAGTGATACTGGTATTAGTAACATAGTGATACTAGTACTAGTAAAGCAGCGATACTAGTATCAGTAGCATAGTGATACTAGTACTAATTGCAAAGTGATATTATTACTAGTTGCAAAGTGATACTATTACTAGTTACAAATGATACTATTACTAGTTGCAAAGTGATACTTGTACTAGTTGCAAAGTGATACTTGTACTAGTTGCAAAGTGATACTATTACTAGTTCCAAATGATACTATTACTAGTTGCAAAGTGATACTTGTACTAGTTGCAAAGTGATACTAGTACTAGTTGCAAAGTGATACTAGTACTAGTTGCAAAGTGATACTATTACTAGTTGCAAAGTGATACGAGGACTAGTTTTAAAGTGAGACTAGTATCAGTAGCATAGTGATACTAGTACTAATTGCAAAGTGATATTATTACTAGTTGCAAAGTGATACTATTACTAGTTCCAAATGATACTATTACTAGTTGCAAAGTGATACTTGTACTAGTTGCAAAGTGATGCTTGTACTAGTTGCAAAGTGATACTATTACTAGTTCCAAATGATACTATTACTAGTTGCAAAGTGATACTTGTACTAGTTGCAAAGTGATACTAGTACTAGTTGCAAAGTGATACTAGTACTAGTTGCAAAGTGATACTATTACTAGTTGCAAAGTGATACGAGGACTAGTTTTAAAGTGAGACTAGTACTAGTTCCAAATGATACTATTACTAGTTGCAACGTGATACTGGTATCAGTAGTATATTGATATTAGTACTAGTTGCAAAGTGATACTAGTATTAGTTGCAACGTGATACTGGTATCAGTAGTATATTGATATTAGTACTAGTTGCAAAGTGATACTAGTATTATTTCCAAAGTGATACTTTTACTAGTTGCAAAGTGATACTATTACTAGTTGCAAAGTGATACTAGTACTAGTTACAAAGTGATACTAGTACTAATTACAAAGTGATACTAGTACTAGTTGCAAAGTGATACTAGTATCAGTAGAATAGTGGTACTACTAGGTCCTAGTTACTACTATGTCCCATCAGAATTTAAGACCTAGTAGCACTACTACCTAGTGGAGCAGTGATATTAGGGCTAGTACAGCAGTGATACTAGAATCAGTAGCATAGTACTAGTATCACTAGTAATAGTGATACTAAAAAACACTATATAGTACTAGTTCTCCTACACTACTAATCTACTAGTAGAATACAGTACCACAATACAATAAAAATCTTTTCTATCACTAATAGTATTTCCTTCCAAAAAGTAAAGTCAATGTAGAAAAAGGAAGGTTTAAAGCAATGAAACGGGAGGATTAGTAATCGTCCCGATTAAAAAGCGAACAGAAATACTCCTCACTTTAATTGAGTGTTCCCACGTCCACACTCGAAACGATATTACGATTTTACTATATCCTCCCTCGTTGGAGATACTCCTTTATTGGAAAGAACCGAGACGGCGAATTAATAGCAGCTTAGAGCAACTGTACCTCGGATGATTTGCATCCGTTTCGCGTTCGCAGTTCCGCGTCTATTCATACGATGCGAAAAATCCTCACGCCGGCTGATGCACCGGCCGCAGTCGTTATCTCTATCTCCAGGGAGCCGTTCACCTGCACTTCCTGCGGCGATCCTTCCGAAACAGCAGTCTCGAGTCGGTAATAACCGTTGCAGCGTTATTATTAATGCGCAACAATGAGCATCAACTGATCCGCCTGGACTCGGTGGCCGGCGAGGGGCCCACTTTCACAACTTTCCTATCTCTTCCTCCAGAGGCTCTTAAAAGAAAATCCTGCATGTGTACCATAGACCGCTTATCCCATTCGAGCAATTACAATAAGAAAATTAAATTAGGATAAAATATAATTAAATTGAGATAAAATAAAATTAAATAATGTTGAGAATAAGATTACTAAAAGCAGTAACCGGTTCCAGAGATATACTTAAGCAGACATACAAATATTCCCTCTTCCTTAGCCATCGCATTGCAATACCCAAACATTCCCCATTCAGAATGAAACTAGGCCCAAGAAACAGTAGATAGGATATCGTGGCATAGTTGTGCCCACAGTCCTTTTCACCAGCAACGGGGACGCGTGGTACGCCATAAGTGTACCAGGTCCCAGTAACCACCTGCCTCGCTTCTACTCGCGGAGTTTATCTGCTGCTCGTGTACCGTTCGCCCAACGCACACGCGGCTCAAGCTTTCTGATATATCGCGCTATCTTGGCTAACCCAGTGCGCGCGAGCAGCCACGCGTTGCCATAACAGCGCCCGATCGTTGCACCAGGCTTTCCACGCGAGCCTTTCGACGGCTTACCTTTGACCAATCGACTGGGAAACTCGTCGACGCGGTTGGGTTTGAGGGACGAGGGCCATCGAATGACTTCGAGCGTACGTGTTCAAAGATTATGGAACGGGGGGACTACTAGGGTCTAGGGATTTGAAGGGTGGCGAGTTGAGAATTACAATTCTCATTCGGCATAGTAGTTGCTCGTTTGGGATTTGAAAAATTGGGCGTTTGGAAGAAGCTCGTGTAGAATATTAGGATACTGGAGTGTTAAAACATAATACTTCCAGATGTTCGGAGTTCTAGAGTTCTGAAGTTTTAGAGCTGAAGAGTTTGAAAGCTCTGGAGTTCTACAGGTCTAAAGTTCCAAAGCCTCAGAGCTCTAGAATTTCAGAATTCTAGAATTTAAAGTTCCAAAGCCCCAGAGCTCTAGAATTCGAGAGTTCTAATGTTCCAAGGCTCCAATGCCCCGGAGTTCTGCAGCTATATAGTGCCAGAACTCTAGAGATCTAAAGTTCCATTGCTCTAGAACTCTAAAGCTCTAGAGCTCTAGAAATCCCGAATTCAGGGACTCTAAAGTTCCAAAAATCTGGAGCCCTAGAAATCCTGAGTTCAAAAACTTTAACGTTTCAAAGCTCTGGAGCTCTAAAATTCTAGAGTTCTAACGCTCCAAGGCTCCAGAGGTATAGAATTCCAAAGCCCAGAGTTCTAAAGCTCTAAAGTTCCAGGATTCCATCGTTCTGAAGTTCCAATGCTTCAGAGGTCTAAAGTTTCAAACCTCCCGAGCTGTAGAGTTCCAAAGCTGAGCGCTAACATTCCACACGCATTGATATTGAATAACTGAGTTGAATTAAGTTACACAACCAATTCAACTGTACCTCATTTTAGGAGCAGTGATTGTTATTAGAATGTCCCTGAACTTGGATAGTAATTACTATTTTCTTACTGCCACAGAAAAAGCTGCTAATGACCCAATAATGCTAGCCTTCTAACCCAGCTCAGAGACTCACATCCTCGGTGAAATGATTAACTCGACCTCGCTGCAGACAATGGAGGATCGCGCGTTGTAATTCAGAACTCCCATTGAGCACGGGGATCAAAAGATCCTATCGCTAAGTAACGCGTGCAAATACATTTTGTGGTAGTTACATGAATATCGCGTGGTGGTCGATAGAGAATGCGGGTTGCGAATTCTATTTGTAGCGGGTTTACGCAGCTTTCTCGTGGTCAACGAGATTAGACCTCCACATAAGGCTATTTGGCATAAATTAAAGCTGTTGCAACGAAGTCTTGCAACTCCAAGTATTATTGTCCTCCCATAACGCGTGTTTCGCGACTGGACCTGCTTCTCTCTTATCTCTTTCCAATTCCACGTCGCTGCTTCGTGAAACTCTCTGTAAAAGATAGCCTAGCATCCCGTGGAAAGTAAATTCTCGAAGAAGCTTTCTAAATTTTGGGGTAGCTAGTGGAAATTTTGAGGATTATTTGTCGTAAGACAGAGGTGATTATTCACTTTAGATATTTTAGTGCAATACTATCTTCATCCTCATTTGCTTTTTCTGTCACCCTATATTTCGTTCGCCGATATTCTATCTATAAATTCCATGGCAGTAAAGAATCTTGATTGATCGTCTCTATTGGTGATCACGAGTAAATCAACCGTAGTATTCGTGTGACCTTAACCATGCAAACCACTAGAAACGCTCTGCAAAGTTCACGGAAGGAGTTGTAACTTTCATAAGTAATTATAGTCGCCGACATATTGCTAATGAGTACCTGCTCAGGAGCAGAAATCGCTGGCTGCTAATGACTAATTTACCGTGATCCTTGACTCAAATTACTCGTACGTAGTAGTGGAGTTCTATTACTGCAAGTGGAGTTCTACTGCCCCAACTTCGAGAAGTTCGTCTGCCACAACTTGGAGGAATTCTACTTCTCCAAGTTGAGGAGTTCTGCCACCCCAAGTTCGGAAGTTCTACCGCTCTAAGTTTAAGAGTTCTAATGCCGTAACTTGGACGAGTTCTACTGCCCTAAGTTGAGGAGTTCTACAGCCCCGAGTTGAGGAGTTCTACTTCCCCAACTTGGAAGAATTCTACTTCCTCAAGTTGAGGAGTTCTACTTCCCCAACTTGGAAGAGTTCTACTTCCCCAAGTTGCGGAGTTCTACTGCTCCAAGTTGAGGAGTTCTACAGCCCCAAGTTGCGGAGTTCTACTTCCTCAAGTTGAGGAGTTCTACTGCTCCAGGTTGAGGAGTTCTACTTCCCCAAGTTGAGGAGTTCTACTTCCCCAACTTGGAAGAGTTCTACTTCCCCAAGTTGAGGAGTTCTACTGCTCCAAGTTGAGGAGTTCTACTTCCCCAAGTTGAGGAGTTCTACTGCTCCAAGTTGAGGAGTTCTACTTCCCCAAGTTGAGGAGTTCTACTGCTCCAAGTTGAGGAGTTCTACTTCCCCAAGTTGAGGAGTTCTACTGCTCCAAGTTGAGGAGTTCTACTTCCCCAAGTTGAGGAGTTCTACTGCTCCAAGTTGAGGAGTTCTACTTCCCCAAGTTGAGGAGTTCTACTGCTCCAAGTTGAGGAGTTCTACTTCCCCAAGTTGAGGAGTTCTACTGCTCCAAGTTGAGGAGTTTTACTTCCCCGAGTTGAGGAGTTCTACAGCCCCAAGTTGAGGAGTTCTACTTCCTCAAGTTGAGGAGTTCTACTGCTCCAGGTTGTGGCGTTCTACTTCCCCAAGTTGAGGAGTTCTACTGCCCCAAGTTGAGGAGTTCTACAGCTCCAAGTTGAGAAGTTCTACTGCCCCAAGATCTGTAGTTCTACCGCTCTAAGTTCAAGAGTTCTAATGCTCTAACTTGGAGGAGTTTTACAGCCCCAAGTTAAGGAGTTCTACTGCTCCGAAGTTGAGGAGTTCTACAGCCCCAAGTTGAGGAATTCTACTGCCCCAAGTTGAGGAATTCTACTTTCCCAAGTTGAAAGACTTCTACTATCCCAGATTACAAGATTTCTACCACTACAACTAGACCCCGCTACTCCAAGCGACCTTATCCCAACTAAACTATCATTTCACGCAAAGCCCTGCTGTCTCCCACGGAAACTCTCAATCAACGAGACCTAGAGGCACCATCGACACCATAATCACAGGTTACGAGCTGGAAAAATGCGCCGCATGCGTCCGTGGTTCCTGCCCGTTCCGTTCGATCCAGGATTAGGACTGGAACGTATCGATCGATTGCGGGAGATAACGCGGGGAACCGGTGCTTATCGTGTCAGACAGTTCCGTTTAACCGTCGTGCACCTTTCGCAGACTGGTTCGTTCGTGTGTCCGCCCGTTCGCTTATTCTTATTCTTCGACGACGCGGTATAACTGTACCAGGGTGTGGCTTACACGCCGCTACGCGGAAAGGGTCTTGCACGAAACTCATAATAGCCCGTTAGATCGATCCGCTATGGTAACGCGTACGTGCACGGGGCTCCGTGAACTTAATGCAATTGGTGACCTTTGGAAACGGCGCCTCTAGGCTTGCTCCGTGTGTCTGACTCTGTTCAGGGGTGGACAATCTAGAAGTGGACTTTGACTCGCAGTTACTTTCATTTAATCATTACACTCAGGACCTCTCCTATTACGCGAGCACTTGTGTCCTTTTAGAAGTTAGGTGGGAGGTCTTCGAGACCTACATAGACCAGGTACTAACTATCATGATATCATACTTGTAATAAAACTGTCTTCCAGGAGATATTGCATCCAGAGGCTGGTGCGACAGTCACTCTGTACTTTCACCAATTCCCTGAGATGTGTAGCAGACAAAAATTTGATGATTCATGTGTAGGGGGGAATAACCTGAATGATTCACTCCTTGTAGGCAAGGTTCTTCCAGGTTCTGAGGTGTCCGCTGAGTCACACGAAATCAGGCATTGTTCTGTCAACCAAATGCGTTCCCTTTGTCCCTAATAGTAGAGAATACTACTTAATAGATCATGTAGCGTGTAGAACACCATACCTTTTACCGATTTGTTGCTAGCCATTAACACTCGCCTAGAATGACAGGGTCCACTTTGACCCATGCTAAATATCGAAGTACATGTGTTTCTAATTATTAATCTTAGTTCTTGAAGAATGTAAAGATTGTGTGTCATAACAAGATTAGAATTTGTTTATATTTAGAAGCTTATTCTGAGGTGTGTGTGAATGAAAGTGTGGGATAAATGAACTCTGCATCCAATGCGCGATGTAAATATCTGCCATTGAAGAGTCAACCCAACTTCTACTGCCCCAAGTGGAGGCCTTGTACTGCCTCAAGTTGGAGGAGTTATACTGGTTCAAGTTGGAGGAGTTCTACTTTCCCAAGTTGAGGAGTTCTACTGCCCTAAGAGGGAGAATTATACTTCCCCAAGTTGAAGGAGTTCTACTCCCCCAACTTGGAGGAGTTCTACTGTCCAAAGTTGAGGAGTTCTACTGCCTCCACTTGGAAGAGTTGAGGAGTTCTACTGCCCTCACTTGGAAGAGTTATACTGCTCCATGTAGAGGAGTTCTGTTCCCCCAGGTTGGAGGAGTTCTACTGCCCAAAGTTGAGGAGTTCTACTGTCCAAAGTTGAAGAATTCTACTGCCCCAACTTGGAGGAGTTCTATTGTCCAAAGTTGAGGAGTTCTGCCCCCACTTGGAAGAGTTATACTGCTCCAAGTAGAGCAGTTCTACTCCCCTAAATTGAAGGAGTTCTATTCCCCCAAGTTGGAGGAGTTCTACTGCCCAAAGTTGAGGAGTTCTACTGCCCAAAGTTGAAGAATTCTACTGCCCCAACTTGGAGGAGATCTACTACCTTAACTTGGAGGAGTTCTATTGTCCAAAGTTGAGGAGTTCTGCCCCCACTTGGAAGAGTTATACTGCTTCAAGTAGAGGAGTTCTACTCCCCCAAATCGAAGGAGTTCTACTGCCCAAAGTTGAGGACTTCTACTGCCCCAATTTGGAGGAGTTCTACTGTCCAAAGTTGAGGAGTTCTACTGCCCCCACTTGGAAGAGTTATACTGCTCCATGTAGAGGAGTTCTACTCCCCTAAATTGAAGGAGTACTATTCCCCCAAGGTGGAGGAGTTTTACTGCTCCGAGTAGGGGTAGTTCTATTGCTCCAACTTAGAGAAGTTCTACCACTGCAACTAGATTCCACTGTTCCAAAAAACCTTATCCCAACTAAACAATCATTTCACTCCAACCTCTCTCTCTCCCACGGTACCTCTCAATCAACCAGCCCCCAAAGGCACCACCAACCCCACAATCACAAGTTGCAAGATACAAAAACTCGCTGCACTTACAGCTCCACTACAAGAGTGAAGCCAAAAGTTAACAGAACTTAAGCCAAATGAAACATTTCAATGTTTTACCTCCAAGGATCCCTCTTACCCTTGAAATACCACCTACAAGATTCTAAGATACATGCCGCGGGATCCCTGCTCCAATCATTCAGACACAACAAGCTGTAGCTCACATTGTTACGTAAGGCTTCGCGTTACGCGAAGGAGACCTTGTCTTCCATCGACTACGGGTTACGTCACCGTACGGTCTATCAGGATGCACCGACTATTTACTGCCGTCGCTTGCACCGTGACGCCGCGTTAGCCTCGCAAATTGCGGCTCGTACGCGCTGTTGCGTTCCTCTCGCGGGTCCGCTGCTCCTCTCCCTTCCGTTCGGCTTCTTCCACGGAGGAATGCCTTCCAAATCCTCCGCGGGACCGTGGAACATCCTTCACGCAACCTGACGTGGCTTCACGAAAAAGTCTTTGCATTCTAAAGCACAGTGCGATGGTGGCTATCATGAAGTAAGACGCACAATCCTGTAATAAGGGACCAAGAAGGCATTTGGTACCGCTTTCCCGCAAGGATATCGGTCTACACGTCCTGCGAATGGGTTCCTGCTCAGTCATTGCATCTCGCGTGGGCACTGCCCAGGTATTTTGACGAATAGTCGCGTACTCGGTCGCGGAATGGGGCAAGGGTTTGAGATCGCGAGTGGCCGTATTTGGCGCGTGCCCACGTAAGCTCCCAGCGACGCACGCGGCCGCCTCGCTGCAACGGGCCGTGCATTTCTGCATTCTTCTCATTGTATCGACCGACAAAACGTTCCTCGAGCCTCTCATTATCTCGGTCAATGCGCACACCGCACCGCGTAATAGATAGCCTGGGTTGCCAAGAATCGGCGCACGACTCGCGATCCTTCCCGTCTTCCCCGACGTTTTCTGCACGTTCGATTACCTACCGATTATCCGGCACCGAATTCGTTGCCAGCTAGATGGTTCTCGGATCAGCGAGCTTGGCTCCTGTCAGCGTCTGTTATAGAGGAACGTCGAACCTTGAAAGGAAATTCGTCGGCACGGATGTTGGGCACGCGACCACTTTGATAGTGGGATACGGAGCATTTTGTAGATGCTGCTTGATATTCGTGTGGGTGGGGTTACGGGGGGAATTGGAACGAGAATGAAGAGGCGTGTGGTGGATGGTGGTTTTTTGCGATGGTTTTATGAGTTGTTGGTAATGTTGTACTTGTGGGGGGTAGTTGGTGTACAGTTGTGGGATACTCGAGTGTTGAAGTTTCGGAGGTCTAGAGTTCAGAAATTCGAAAGTTCGGGGGTTCTAGAATTCAAAATCTCCAGAGTTCCAAATTTCTAGAGTTCCAAATTTTTAGAGTTCCAAATCTCCAGAGTTCCAAATCTTTAGATTTTCAAATCTCTAGATTTTAAAATCCCTAGAGTTTCAAATCTCTAGATTTTCAAATCTCTAGAATTTCAAATCTGTAGAGTTTGAAAACTCTAGATTTTCAAATCTCTAAATTTGCAAATCTCCAGAGTTTCAAAACTCTGGAGTTCCGAATCTCCAGAGTTCCAAATCTTTAGATTTTCAAATCTCTAGATTTTAAAATCCCTAGAGTTTCAAATCTCTAGATTTTCAAATCTCTAGAATTTCAAATCTCTAGAGTTTCAAATTTCTAGCGTTTCAAATCTCTAGAGTTTGAAAACTCTAGATTTTCAAATCTCTACATTTGCAAATCTCCAGAGTTTCAAAACTCTGGAGTTCCAAATCTCCAGAGTCCCAAATCTCTAGATTTTAAAATCCCTAGAGTTTCAAATCTCTAGATTTTAAAATCCCTAGAGTTTCAAATCTCTAGATTTTCAAATCTCTAGAATTTCAAATCTCTAGAGTTTCAAATTTCTAGCGTTTCAAATCTCTATAGTTTCAAATCTCTAGAGTTTCAAAACTCTAGAGTTTCAAAACTCTAGATTTTCAAATCTCTAGATTTTCAAATCTCTACATTTGCAAATCTCCAGAGTTTCAAAACTCTGGAGTTCCAAATCTCAAGATTTTTAAATCTCTAGATTTTCAATTGTATAGAGTTCCAAATCTCAAGATTTTAAAATCTCCAGAGTTTCAAAACTGTAGAGCTCCAAATCTCTAGAGTTCGAGAGTTCTAAAGTTCCAAATCTCTAGATTTTCAAATGTCTAGAGTTTCAAATCTCAAGATTTTCATATCTCCAGAGTTTCAAATCTCTAGAGCTCCAAATCTCTAGATTTTCAAATCTCTACATTTGCAAATCTCCAGAGTTTCAAAACTCTGGAGTTCCAAATCTCAAGATTTTTAAATCTCTAGATTTTCAATTGTATAGAGTTCCAAATCTCAAGATTTTAAAATCTCCAGAGTTTCAAAACTCTAGAGCTCCAAATCTCTAGAGTTCGAGAGTTCTAAAGTTCCAAATCTCTAGATTTTCAAATGTCTAGAGGTTAAAATCTCAAGATTTTCAAATCTCCAGAGTTTCAAATCTCTAGAGCTCCAAATCTCTAGAGTTCCAAATCTCTAGATTTTCAAATTTCGGAGTTCTAGGTTTTCGAATCTCCAGAGTTCTATGGTTCCAAATTTCGAAGTCTCAAGAGTTCCAAATCTCCAAAGCTCTAGGCTTCCAAAGTACTGAACTTATTTAGAGCCCTACACTCCCATAACCCTCCCCAACAGCTCCTCCAAATAACAACCGAACTTTGAAATTCCCCTCTCATAAACGACTGAACTCTACATGTACAAGCCAAAGAAACACGCTAGCCTTCCGTGCCACTAACAGCAACCCCAGACCCAATTTGCATTGCTAATCGCAGCAGACGTAGGGCAGAAGTCACCGCACAGCATCTTATCAACACCAAATTACCATTGTCTACCAGTCCACGTAGCCGCCGTTACGCAAGTGCGTAAGGTCGGCTAAATGCTACTTTACAACGCGTACATGCTAAACACCGTGCACACGTCGCTAGGCTGAACCGTAGAAAAACACGCGCGTTTGCATACGTATCCGCAGTCTTCCAGCGACTCGTTTTCTCCGCGTCCTCGCGTCAAAGCGCGTTTTGCAACGGACCGTAACGAAGCCCGCGCTCGTAAAAGCCACACAGCCGACAAGAAAGGAGACTTCGAACTTTTTACGAGGCCACTTTGCGCTGTTGACTCGAAGCGTCGCGTCATCCCGTCACCTCGAGTGATAAAAATCCCGCGAATCATCCCCGACGATGAATCTCCCTTTCGTTCGAAGATCGCGCGGCGGCTGAAGCGCCAACAGCAGCGCATAGCACGGTGAAAAGACGGAGTAGATCTTCTGAAGGGAGGAGGAAACGCGCAAAAAGTCGATTAATGTGCATTAACGTGGCCGGCGTGCAAGGACGTCGGGGCTGGATCATCGCTAAAAGCGTCGCGGGCAACCGGTTTCATGCAGAACGCGCGTTATTCGATTGATAATCGACCAGCTGCGAGGTATCGCGCTAAGCGCGTCAGCTGCATCGATCTCGATCGCGAGATATCGCAGCCAACGATCACGATGCTTCGAACGTTCCTCTTTTAAGACAAAGTAAGCTTGTCTTGTGGAGATTGAAGTATAACAGGATTGGGAAATATGGGGCAATGGATGATGACCTAAAGAGTACGATGATATGAACGAAACAGGTATCATTAACTTAATACACCTAATAAAAAGGGGAAATATTGACGATGGAACTTAATTCTAGCTCAATTGGAGTTCAAAGTAAAATTTTGACTCAGAAGATCTGTAAAAAAAGTTTCTACTACCCTTCAAAATAACTGTATTCCACGTAAAGATTGCCACTTCGAATATATCGAGGAATAAGAGGTCTCCAGTGCGCATGCGCAAGCTGAAGGCGGGAACACTGGGTGGAGCAAAGCAGTGACTAGATTCGAAACATGATCCCTTATTTCCCCAACATTACCTACTTCCCGCAAATCTCGCCAAATATCTATTTCTCAAAGTCTCTACCAGGGGGCTGCCACTCTCGTTTGCGATTTTGGGACAGTGTTTCGACTGCCACCTAGGCAGTTCCAATTTTTTCGAACTAAAATTCAACATGGCCATGCACTAGTGTACTGTTTATGCTAAAAGGTCTCGTGTCGAACTGGAAACTCCCATTTGCTTATTATTTGAGGCAGACAGAGCAACAACGGAGCAACCCACATTAAAAAAATTTTGTTTTCCTATTTTATATGGTTAATACAGCCTATTGGAATACGTTATTGCTACTAATTCAATTTCGAAAAAAAATATAGGTTAGTCCGTTATTGCTCTGACTGCTTTATTTCACAAAATGCAAGACGTCCTCAAATCAGTTGATGCACTGCGTCAAAACTGTTGTAAAAGCTTTCGAAGAAACGGAACTTATCATCCTCAATATGGTTTGCGATCAAAATACAACAACTGTTGCAGCAATTAATAGATTATTACTGGATTCGCAGACTATGTTGGACGGCCATATTGAATTTTAGTTCGAAAAAATTGGAATTGCCTAGGTGGCAGTTGAAACACTGTCACAAAATCGCAAATGAGAGTGGCAGCCCCCTGCTCATGTCACATCCCAGCCCCAGCATAGGATCGCGACAGTTAGTGCCCGCCAGCGCCACCAGAGGGCTAATGTTTTAAACTCTTTCTCGCAAGTGTCAGGTCCCAGCTCGTTCGTATGTATATATACAATAGGGTGGCTCTTATTTACTCTTGGTAAAATTTTTTTGCAAGATTTTCTTCGGGCGCCCTCCAGAATAGTTCCAAATGATTAAAAAAAAATCTGTGTAAATTTTTAACACAATCGGATAACGGGAAAAGGTGCCCCTGGGCCCTTAAATATTTCAATCATTATTTAACAGCTCACAAAGTCGATTTTACATAATATCCTCCAAGTTATTGATTAAATAAAAAAATATTTCAAACATAAGTTGTAGATCCGGACAAGGAGCATCTTTTATGTTCTATTACTTTTTCTCGTGTGACAAACGGTTTACGTAAAAAGTCGGAAAAACTAAAAAAAAAAATTGTTTATCCTCAAATTTTGAAAGTTCAAATGCTTCTCGAACACTTATTTATAAAGGCGTGCAAAAAAATGGAATTTTTATTTTCGAGGACTATTTTTTAAACATTTAAGTGGGAGGGGGGGGGGGCATATACCGCTTTATGCGAAAAAGATAAAAAAAAATTCCTTATTTTCAGTGTTTGATATGTCATGAATGTTTCCAAAAAATTACGGTTCCAAATTTGAATCTGTATCTTCAATATTTTTGCGAATTTCGGTCAAAATTTTCAAGAAATATTGCATACGCATCCGCAGTCTTCCAGCGGCTCTATATCTTCGATATTTTTGCGAATTTCGCTCCCAAATTTGAGTCTATATCTTCAATATTTTGGCGAATTTCGGTCCCAAATTTGAGTCTATATCTTCAATATTTTTGCGAATTTCGGTCCCAAAGTTGAGTCTATATCTTCAATATTTTTGCGAATTTCAGTCCCAAATTTGAGTCTATATGTTCGATATATTTGCGAATTTCGGTCCCAAATTTTCAGGAAATTTTCATGTTTTTGTTTTAATTCAAAAGTCGAAAACAAGAGCCACCCTGATATGCAAGTTCCAAGTTTATTTATTTCCGTCCCCATGCGTCTGGGGCAGGGTCCGTCGGCTATATCCCCCTACTGATGAGTCTGCCTGACGGTCTCAGGACAAAAAACGTACCTCTTCTCTTCCTCCTCGATCGCCAGCTTAAAACGCCAATCGCCAGCTTAAAACGCCAATCGCCGAGGTTTTTCAACACCTGTACACATTATCAGTCAGGTTTATCTCTGTACCTATCTATCAAAATTCCATTTCGTCCGTGCGCGCCTTACGCCACGCGGCGTGTTCCGCGAAACGGCGGCCGGGGTATCGTTACGAAAGGCCCCCTCGTGCGACGACCATAGATGTCCATACCACACAGAAATCTGTGGCACGCGCGCCCGTGCCCACATCCAGCGCGAGTTACGATTTCCATGAGCCGGCGGCGCGCAAACATCGCCGCTCGGTAGGTGCAGGCTCTCTCACTCCCATTAATACGGTCGCGCTCAAAGCGATCCCCGTCTCTCATTCGCTTTCAACACACGCCCGTCACTGCTCGATCGCGTTGGCAAACGCTCGCGTTCCGTTTCTCACTCTCGCGAAATTCCCCTCCAAGGTCCCCGGTCGCCTGGCGAGATCCCATTGTCCGCGCTCTGTTGCAACTGTCCCGCTCCCTCGAGCCTGCACCTTGGACAATTAGGCAATTAGGCGTTTCGGAGTGGCCGGTGCTGGTCCGAAGGCAATTAACGAAGGGAAGCTTGCACGTGGAAGGCTCCGAGGCTCCTTTGGGCTTCCATATCATGCTTAATCATCTTCATTCTGCGCTCCAACTTGGGGATCCTGGAGCGTATTCGGTGGTGGGACTCTTCAATGGGACGCTGATGAAGGTGGTTGATATTTAGTTGCGCTTTGGAGCCTGTACTGTGTACTGGATGAGGTAGAAGTCATTTTGAATGTTAATTTCATGGTGGGTAACTCTTGCAGGATCCTGATTTCGCATATCTATTCCTCTGAGAAGAGGATATCCCGTCACAATTTATTTAAAAGATCACTCTCTGCCACCACAAATTCTCAAAATCCCACTGCAACGAATTTCACTGAGATTCAGTCGCATGAACATGTTTCGTGTGCGGGAAGCTACTATTCCTATGCGCTAACCATGCTCGCTGAACGCCCTTAGGCGTTTCTCGCACGGGCCATGCTTCTGTTTGTGTCTACAGTGTTGAAAGTGTGAAGGAGGAAGCTCGTAGGGTGTTCAACACTGGAGAATTCGAACAATGGCGTGTCTTGTGCCGACGTCGCTTCGATAGTTATTCCGTCGCCGATTTTTGCAATCTGCCTTCGTAAATAATATCGTTCAGATGCCCACGCGAACCGAGCTAGTCGACCGCGCAACGAATCAATGTCGCGCGAGGCCCAGGCCACGCAAGATCTTACGAGTGCCTGCCTACGCTGAGATCTCGATTCGCCACGGACCATATACAAGCCGCGGGTAACTTCCGCCGGTGTAAAGCAGCAGGATTTTACAATGAATCGCCGCTCTGGGCTCGGCGAATATCGCCTTGAGCTTCTATGACGCAATTGGCTATTTAGACTCGTTAGTAGTTTCTTCTTGGTTTTGGTTGTTGGGTTTATGTTGGATCGTGTCATCGATTAAATATAAATTAAGATAAGTATGTTTTGTTGGTCCTTTTTAGGTGGAATATAAAATATGGAATGTGGAAATGGAAGGGGAAATTAGTGGTGAATTTGATGTAGTGGAGTGGATAGTATGGGAGGCTGTAACAATGTGGGGCATGATGATTGAAAGGTTCGTCAGGACCTTGGGTGGAATTTAAGTTTGGGCGTTGATTATTACCTTCAGAGTATTCGACGTGGGGAATTCAATAGTTTTCGATCCCCATAAAAAACTTCAAAAAAAGTGAAAATAATACGCCAATTACATGAAATCAAATAAATCACAAAAAATAGATGATAATAATAATTACAAAATAAAAAAAAATGTGAAATCAAAATGAGCTGCAAGTACATTGTGGTGCTTTCCAACTACCCTTAAGATGACCCAACTACATATACACAGCAAAAATGCTGTGTTCATACATTCAATTACTCATATCGTGGACATTTTAATAATATGCAGATAAAATGTAACATCTAGACATTTGCCTGGATGTCCGCGGTCTGGAAGTCAAATACTTGGCGTGGCCAGGCAAGGTATTCTCAGATCGTCAATACCCATACCCTCCCTCCCGCAGACTTTCAGATAATTTGTCAATTTAATAAATTTAAAACTCTAACAATATGAGTACATTTTCATTATATTGCGTTTTAAAATAATTTTAAGATCATTCATCGACACCGATACCTTTCCTCTCACAAGCTTTCATCAGATAATTTGTCAATTTAAAACTCTGACGATATGAGTACACTTACATTATTTTGTGTTTTTAAATAATTCTTATTTATCGACACCTCGACCTTTCCTGGCATTTTTGCTGTGTATATGTAGTTGAGTCGTCTTAAAGGTAGTTGGAAAGCACCATTATGTACTTGCAGCTCATTTTGATTTCACATCTTTTTTTTATTTTGTAATTATTATTATCTTCTATTTTTTGTGATTTATTTGATTTCGTGTACTTGGCGTAATTTTTTTACTTTTTTGAATTTTTTTATGGGGATCTCGCTTCTTTTTACAAAGATAAGTTGCATAGGGAATGATTTCAGATAATTTTTAATATTATATTATTATCTTCTATTTTTTGTGATTTTTTTCGATAATACTCTTTTCCGTCCTCGACTTTTTCATGTACTTGGCGTATTTTTTTTTACTTTTTTGATATTTTTCTGGGTCTACATATACATAAAATCCTCAGTTTAGTTACAAATAAACAAAATTTTGATGATATACAAACATGTTGCAATTCAAATTTCGGCAACTTACCTTGTGTTTGAGACTGCATTTTGGTTGCAATTCAATGGTACAACGATACATATTTGTAAAAACACGTGGCATCTCAAATTTTGACAACTTACCTTATTTCACACTCGCCAGGTTATAACTTGACTATATAAGCTGTGAAAATTTTGAGTCGATTGCATAGTGAAGATAGCGATTGACGAACGAAACATGTATGAATAATTTCTCATGTTGCATTGCGAATTCGATGGTCTCTGATTTCAGGGGTCCTTAATTTCTAATATTACATTGGGAATTGAAAAGTCCCTAATTCCTAATATTTCATTAGGATTTGAAAACCCCTAATTCCAATATTTCATTGGGAATTCAATGATCCCTAATTTCTAATATTTCATTAGGAATTCAATAATCCCCAATTCATAATATTTCATTGGGAATTTAGTAATCCCCAATTCCTACTATTTCATTGGGAAATCAATAATCCCCTATTCCCACTGTAGAATTGTGGACTCACCAATTCCCAATTCATCACTCTGAATTAGGAACTCATCAATTCCCAATTTATGATCGTTCAGTGTCACAATAAAAAGAACATTCCAATTTTATTACATCTTGTTATCCACATACCTATAGCCAAGGCGACTCAATTGGTTACTAAGGGTTATCTCGACCAGCCCCCCCCCCCCATCACCTTGTTACACAAGTGTCAGGGTTATCCAAGCATCCCTGTCCACGAGCTCACTGTCCATAAACTAATGTCAAGTGCGTTTGCGGGGTAGTCTCCAGTTAATTTCACATTGCGACGCCTGGCAAAGAGGAAAACGGTGGAAAAGCGCAACGAAATCAAACCCTGTCAAAGAAACCTCGTTCGCTTTCGCGACCTCTCGACACGCTGCGTCGATTCGCGGGGAATTGGCACAGTGGGTCGTAATTACGAAGCGAATGATCGATGAAAGTTCCAGGGAGAGCGCAAGTGTCTTTTCATCGTTGCCCCAGGAGGAAAGTGGCGAATTCAGGATCGTTATGAGCGGTCTTCACAGCGATCCATCGCTTTCTAGTGGCCGACGTATGTGCAATGATCGGTTGATTTACTACCGGCTATGAGGCTTCTTGGTCGAATGGCAGCTGCTTTCAAATTTGCCTAGTCTAGCCCTTTCTCACTTCTACTGAAGCACATCTCGTTAGAAGGAATTGAAGAAGGTAGGGCAGACAGTCAGAGAGGCAGTTTCCTAGGGGTTTCTCGAGTAAGTGTCGTCTCATTCATGTTAAATCAGTGGAACACTTCAGAAGCTAGAGGAGAGTGTAGTAAAAGTCTGCTTCATTGTTCCTGGTTAAGGAAGGACTTTAAGTTCTTTGGACACTGGGCCCCTGGGACCGTCAGCTTAGAATTCTAACCCTTCAGGACTCTAGGCCAGGAGTACTTTTACCTTCGAACCCGTGCTCTTAGGACCCTAGATCCCTAGGTCTCTTATCTTAGAATTTTAATCCCTTGGGATTCTGGATCCCTAGTGTCTTTATCTGAGAATTTTAAGCCGTTGCACAGTGGTCCGTCTTATTGATGACCTAGCGAGACAAAAGTCCGAAATTATGACCGATCCAAAATGAATGAATCCTTGTCATACCACAAGCTACTGAGTCAGGGATATCGGAATGATATGGTATGCAACTTTGTATGTATTTTATAAAAATGACGAGCGTCCAAACGTGCGCGCGCCGGGCCCTTAGTAACTGTTTGTTAGAATGCATCAGAATCAGCTATAAATCGGTAGTGCTCCGTTGTATCGCAATTAAAATTGTTTGTATTTTACAAAATGGATTGCAAACGTACTAGTAAGTAGTAAATGAAGTTTCAGCCATGAATATTTTAATTTCCAACGAACACAATTAAAATATGATCATAAAAATCGTGGATTTTTTCAATAGCGTTCGTTGGAAATGCTCTAGATATCCGGGAACCTCGTGGAACCTAGAAATTTTTGTGGCGTTTTGTTCTATATGCTTTACAGAATACATATTTTCAAGTTACAGCTGCAAATATTTGCAACTCTGCGTTATTAAACTGTTCGTTTGTTCGTTTGTAAATATATTTATATTTTATTATTATTATATTTTTTTAAGAACTGTAAGTTACCAAGTGATAGTCCTAATTAAAAGAAGTAACTTTTGTCTGAAAACTTTCTTTCTACCTCTTAAAATTCGCGAGACATAACACAAAATCGGAAAATAGCTGGATTTTCAGTGGTCAATTTTACCCCCTTAGACTGAATTTTTGGGCAGCAAAAAAATATTGCGTAATACATACCGATATATCCTTTACATATCCCCAAAATTTCATAATTTTAGGAATTTTCGTGTTGGGGATCTTCCCTTGTGAGGGGTGAACGTTTTAAGGGTGGTAAAACAATGTGGATGGTTTTTTTCAAACATTTTCATCTAATTGATGATTTATGGACGAACTGCGACTTTTGTCCCGCTAGCTTCTTAATAGACGGACCACTGTGCGTTGGGACTCTAGGCCCGTGGGACCGTCATGTTAGATTTCTGAACCTTTGGGACTCTAAGCCCCTAGTACCCTTATGTTAAAATCCAATGCTCTTAGGACCTTCAGGGCCCTCATCTTAGAATTTTAAGCACTTGGGACTCTAGGCCCCTAGTATCCCTACCTTAGAATCCTCGGACCCTAGGACCCGCATCGTGAAATTCTAAGCCCTTGGAACTCTAGGTCCCTAGAACTCTCATCTTAGAATTCTGAGCCCTTAGGACTCTAAGCCCCTAGGACTCTCATCTTAGAATTCTGGGCCCTTGGGACTCTGGACCCCCCGGGACTCACATCTTAGAATTCTAAGCCTTTGGAACTCTATGCCCCTGGTATCCCTATTTTAGAATTCAATGCTCTTAGGACCCTAGATCTTCAGGACCCTCATCTTAGAATTCTAAGCTCTTGGGACTCTGGGCCCCTAGTATCCCTACCTTAGAATCCTTAGACCCTAGGACGCTTATCGTGAAATTCTAATCTCTTGGAACTCTAGGCTCCAGAGACCTTCATGTTAGAATTCTAAGTTTTTGGGCCCTAATACCCTCATGTTAGAATTCTAAGCACCTGGGACTTTAGGCCCCTATTACCCTCATCTTTGAATTCTTCGTTCCTACGACCCCATCCCACTACCGTAATCTCCTATTACCCTCACCTTAACGATACTCCCTGCCCCCCCCCCCCCCTCTGATTTACATCACCATATCCCTGCGAGCCACTACACCATTCTCTCTCTCGTCACGCTGCACAATGTTGCTGATATCGATCGGACGAGTTTCTCTGAACTTGAGCCGAGGCTCGTGTAATAAAAAGAAACGGAAGCACGGCGTGTTAACAGACTCCGCCTCCGCGAGGCATTCCAGATCGATGCCCCAGTGGCGGGGCGGATTTTCCACGGCACATCCTGCCGCGGGAAGAACCGCTCGCGCCGCGCGTTAGCTTCGCAGAAACGCTTTCGTTGGTCTCTTTACCGGTCGATTGCCGATTGTCACGCCGCGTTTTCTCGTCTTTCGCGCGATTTTCACGCGGTCTGAAAACTATCTCGCCAGAAAAAACGAGGTTCCAGCCATTGTCTTCTGGAGGTACAACGTTGCAATGGACATTTAATCTCGGCGATCACACGTTGTGGGTAACGACGAGCACTATCAGTAGGTTTCTACAGACCAGCCATAGAGGATCAGCCATCAGAAATGGAGCGTGGAAGGTGGACTATTATCGTAATCGTTGTGTATCTCCTTCCACGTCTCTTTAAAAAAAAACGTCATTTTCTTGATTGCAAATTGCTTATGAAAGTAAACCCATTCACTGTATCTTCCATCTACATGGGTAGAATTACTGTGTTTAACGATAGCTTAGGTATTAAGGAATCTCATATTTCATACATCTCAAATTACACATTCAAGTACAACAATTTGACGTTTAAAGTCACAGTAGATGAACACACACACACACACACACAATCACGTACCATCCGCAGCACCTTATTTTCTATAAATTAACCACAGTTTTAGTAATTAGTTTAAGCTCATATAGATACCTATAACAAGCAGTACTTGAGGTCCCCAATGCGCATGCGCGAGCAGAAGCTGGACAAGTGGGCGGAGCCTCATGCCCCGCCCACTCAATAATGCAGATTCTGTGCGCACATTGATTAAATTCTACATTGTGCGGGTTATTTGGCAGAGATGCAAAGATCTTTCATAGATGTATTTTTTTTTTCCACTCACTTTTAGCTTTCACAAGCTTCGCTGTCGCTTGGAATACTTGCATAGACCTGGAGGCAACGTAATGACCAATTGTCTGTTTCCCGTTTGTTGCAGATCAAGCTGGAACGTGTGCTCGGCGTGACCGTGTCGAGCAATGCAGCCCTGGACTGCGACGCGACCAGCGAGCTGGTTGCCTATCCAGCTGGGTGAGTCCGAGACCAGTCTCTTTGCTCCCTTTTGATCGGTTCCTTCGACGTGTCTCGATCCTGTACGTCGCCATTCACTCTCCTACCTGGCACAGCCTTTCCTGTCACGTGGATACTAGTGCAGTGGTTTCCTAGCCCTTCCCACGATGGCAATTTAGGAACGTGGAGCTTTGCGTGATGAAATCATAAGATTTTTATGTTTTGTTCAATTGCTAATATTGCATTGGCAATTCACTAACTCTCGATTCCTAGTGTTGGCTTGGAATTTACAATTCCTAATGTTAGATTGATCCTTCATTAATTCCCAATTCCTTCTATTCAAACTTCTTCACTTCACTTCTTCCAAGGATAAATGGTAAAGCGTATGACACCCTATTCTAGTCTCATAGGGATGAAAAGGAAAGATACTTCCCCTTGTTTAAGCCTCATTACCCCTTTTCTTGCAATTTTTCTAAAGGCTGCACGTGGCTAAGTGAAGCGAAGATAACAAGGAGTTTAAAGGTTTCACAAGTTCTCCTTCTTCCTTGAATTCAAAATTAAGGAGGTTCGATGCCTCACTTGCGGGGCAGGCAGCGAGAGGGGTAAGCCTATGCTTATACATGGGAGCTCTGCAGTGATACCAATCTTAGATAAAAAAAATATATATAGGCAAAATTGTTATTTACATGTCTATTCACAGCTTGTTTTGGAATTCAATTATACAAAAAGTATGTTTAATGTAGCTAGAAACACAATATTTTCATTAAAAGTAGCGTAAAATATGTGAATGAAATGCGGCAACGTTGCTTTGCGTCCATCCTTTTTTCTCTTTCCATCTCACACTTGTAGCGTCCTTTTGCGCGTTCGTATCCGTTCGCAACAAATTACTAAATATATGTTTACAGCTTGGTAGTGTTTTTACCAATTTTTACTGTATGCTTTGTACAAATATACACTAGGCGCCAGAATCGGCTTCCCTTCGGAAATTTGGCAACGTTGCATGTCACTAGGCATAGCTCAGTGGTTCTAGTGACATGCAACGTTGCCAAATTTCCGAAGGGAAGCCGATTCTGGCGCCTAGTGTACATTGTGTAGATGACTACGCGGCGTACAGTGTTGCCACGTTTCAAACAGTTCCTTCAGTCAATTCCAAAAATACGAGCACATTGCTGTCTATTTATTCAATTATCTAATAAACATGACCGATTTTCTATTTTTTGAATTTCATAGGAATACTTAAGCGTTTCATTGCAACATGTTTTAGGACGTTCTCACTATTTTTAAGGACTCTGTGTAACATTTTATAGAAATTGTATCGCTTCTTCCATAACAGCCTGTGTATAAGAGGGCAACTTTGATTTCAATATTTTCGAAAACCGTGCGGTCAATCGACTTGAAATTTTTACACAATGCGGACTACACTTTGAACATTAGATTAAAACACTTTTCAAAGATTTCTCATTATTTTTCTCCGGTATCGAACCCCCTTAAATGCCATCAAATGGTATTTGATTCATCAAACTAATATTAAGATAATATAATCTAAGTTATCTCGTCAAAAAGTAACTAAAATAACTTAAACAAACCCTAGTAACACAAAATATTGGTTAAATATTTTTTCCAAATATTAAAAAAATATTTTTTTAGCCACACTTTTTAATATGAAAAACATGTTGATTCCAAATATTATATACACATACTGAAAATGTGAAATAAATGTTCAGAAAATATGAACTAAATATTCGTGGAATATAAAAGAAATATTTAGAAAATGTAAAGCAAATATTCTGAAAATGTGAAATTAATATTCAGAATTCCAAAATAAATATTCAGGAAATGTAAAATATATATTTAAAAAATGTAAAGTAAATATTCAGAAGATATGAAATAAATATTCAGGAAATGTAACATTAATATTTAAAAAATGTAAAGTAAATATTCAGGAAATGTAAAATTAATATTTAAAAAATGTAAAGTAGATATTCAGAAAATGTGAAATAAATATTCTGGAACTGTAAAATTAATATTCAGGAAATGTGAAATTAATATTTAAGAAATGTGATTTGAATATTCAGGCAATATTGAGTAAACACTTGAAAAACATTTAAATAAACATTAATTTTATATTTATTTAAACACTTTAAGACCTCTATTATACATAAATCTGTATAGAAACATATGTACAACACATATTTGTTAAATGGAGAAAACATTTTATTTGAAACAGTATATTTAGAAAAAATATTTGCTTCTTAATCTAGAATAAATATTGTATGTATATTTAAATATCAAAAAGAGATTGAATCTCTTTTTAATATTGGATGTATGTGCATTCAATACTTTGTGCTACTAGGGAACCTTCATTCCATCTCACTACCAGCATATACAATCGTCTATTAGTTCTCGTTTCAGCCCCCATTTTACGTATTTTCTCAAACTCAGTAGAATCTCGAAACTCCAATCTACAACTCCTCGAGAACCTCCACAGTTCCTTCCACAACATTCTACACCGAAGTTCCATTACCACAAAGCCTCCGTTACGAAACACTAAACAATCTAGACTGTCTGGAGAAACATTTTCCGCCTCCTGAATATCCATTGAAATGTGAAACAGATTTCCACGACACCGTCGCGCTGGTGCACTTAAACTACGCCGTCATTCACGATGCACTCTTCATCAATCGTCAATAATGACCGCTATCGATCTGCGATTTAAGATAATCACTCTGGTTAAAAGATCCGCGGGAACGAGGGAAAAGGGAGAGCCGAACGGCGATGGCTAGCGATCGCCATTGCACGTACGACGTGAAAGCGAGTCGAGGAGTCGACGTTAAAATTTATTTCCTTCAGCAGCTCGACGCAACCCGTCGACCCGTTGATCGGTGAAATTATGCGTGGATAATCACTGTAAATCACTGCAAGTATAACGAGCCCCGATAATGATTTAGCGATAATTGGCGAAGTAGAAGTCACTTGGCTGGTTTCTTTAGAAAACGAACGCCATTTTTCAGCGTGTCGCGAAAAAAAAACGAGGCTACTCTATTATATAGTCAGATCGTATCTGTTTTGATTTAGAATCTAGAATCCGGATCGTTGGTCTTCGTAGGTGAACACTCTTCCGCTAAAATTCTGCAAGGATTTCATTTTGAAAAATTAAAATCGAAATATTCAAATATCGCGTGTGGAAATTTCGTGGGGTGCGTTCGGAATACCTATATCGAAACAGTTGTCTTATATCTTGTGAACTGTTTTGTGAATTGTACTTAAATGAATTTTTCGAAAATAATAGTTTCTCAAGAACAGTAAATTCCAAAGAAAAATCTTCAATTTCTTGTGAACTGAAAAAGCTATGGTTGTGGGTGAGCTGAAGGTCCCTCGTGATGGAAACATAATTATTCGAGTTCAATTACTTTGAATAATTATCTTCTGCTCTAAAAATTACACTGAGAAATCACATCTGAATCTTTGATTTCCATCAAATCTGATCCCCCAGTTTCTACATTTCACCCTAAAGCATTCTAACTCCACTACAAGGAGTGGAGTTCCAAGTCTCATTCAATATAGTCACGTCAAAAAAACTTCACTTATTTTTTTTTTCAAAAAAATAATAGTAATAATGAAAATAACAATTACGTCTGTGCCACGGTTTATAGCGTTTGTTGCTTCCACCTTTGACTCCAGGCTGCTCTGATCGTAATTAAGACCAGGGAGGAGGGTGAGAGAGGGGAATAGAGTTAAAGACACGAATCGTGTTACAAATCTGCCGAGTTAAAGGCTGGCCCCGATATTCGTGGGAACGACGGGAAGAAACCAGCGAGACTTTGCATAACGCGGCACACGGAAGCGCGGGAGTATCTCGATAGGTGATATCGAGTCGCGATATCTCTGTAAAGATGCTCGCCAGTTGGGAAACGCGAATTGGCTTGGTCACTAATCCTACTGCGATTCCTGATGTCATTTGAGATCCTTGCAGGACTTCAGGTTTCATCAGTTTTGGATTAGATGGATTTATGGCACCTGCGAGCTAAAGAGCCAAGCGGAGAGGAAAATAGGTGTACATAATAGGAAATATTAGTATGTCTTTTGTAATCATCAATGATTAGGGAACAAAAGTGTTTGACTACTTTATTTAACTGATGTTGTATCCGTGCAGTAGAGGGTAGGCTAAGTTGGTGTTTTAAATGGTCCCTAGTAGCTGTTTGTTTACAATGTTTAAAATTTGTATGCAATATTAATGTTCTGCTCAATCAGAGGATGCAAATTTGTAAAGGAATTTTATTTCGCAAACGAACCGTTTTCTCGCAAAAGATAGTTGAAATTTCAGCCAATTAACTCGCCACGAGTTGCCTCTGGGGGCGGAGCGCTTCCCCCACTCCCGCCGGAACCACTCTGCGTCACTAGCACCGCCCACAAAGGCAAGTCTGCGTGCTCCGATTGGGCTGAACTTTAACAACGTTTTGTGGAGAAACGGTTCGTTTGCGGCACATGGTTCCTTCGCATTTTTCTCTCCTTTTGTCCAGCAGAATACGTAGGAATCAAGAGAAAACTCGATTTAATTTTTTTTTCCAATTTCAAGATGACTATTATTGTGACAAGTAATTAGAAATATTGTAATCATTATGTTTGTACACTCTGTAGAGTGTATGCTCGACCAGGAAAGTGTCTTTTAACCAGGTCGAAGTCTCCCAGAGTCCGTTGGATTGTAGACGCGAGGTTCAGAACAAGCGATAATTAGTAGAGTCGTAATTAGTCGACTGGTGGCAGCTGTGATTCGCATAGCAGCGCCAAACAGCGCCATTTTTTCGAGAGTGCCCCAGCGCCCGCATAGCTGCTATCCAGGTTATTCTTAATGCATGTAATTGGGATTATCGTGGAACCGATAATCCTTCTCGAATTAGGAGGACGCGGTTACCTCACACCGTCAGGTTTCTATGTGGCTGACGGGGTTAATTTTCAAATAGAAATGGGCTGATATATAGAATTTTTCTTCCTCTGAAGTACTATCTATATGACACACTGGTAAACGCTTAAAAATCTCTATCGGATTACCCATTAGCTTATTATACCAAATTTAAATTGCAGCTGTTGAGATTTAGGTCACTATTAGCCTCTGGTACCTGTACCATAGAATTCTTCTTTCGATGGACCATAATAATGATAAAACCCTAGTTACAATTTAAAATTGTAGTGTTGAGATTTAGGTCACTATTAGACTCCCTACTGACACCTTAAGATTCTTCGTTGAATGGACCACTGATAAACCTCTACTTACAACTTACCACCACATTCAACGGCTTCCTGTGGGCCCAACGTACACTTTCACTCCAGCTGTCTCAACATTTCAAGTCCCTTCATCCCTTCATGGAGTCAACTCCTCAGCAGCAGTAGCTCCACAAAGCGACCATTGGAATCCAGATTGGAATTCAGAGGCACGAAAGGACAGTACTTCTGAATACGATGATACAAGGCTCGCTGAGGTAACAGCTCCAGCGATAACCGGACGCGACAAGGAAACTCGGCACGCAACGTCTGGCTACTTTCGATCCTGCCAACTTCTGTTCACGCACGCGTAAACACGCGTGCACTTACTACAAAGGGGTCGGGGTGCCCTGTTCTGGTTCTTCACTAATTACACTTATGATCACAATTAATTACGTCACTCTAATGAACCAAAATCTTACCCCGAGAAAGGAGACAGTCGAAGATCCCATCTTGAGTGTGAGCTGACGTGGTCAGACAAATATCATCAAGGTAGCAATAAAAAGTAAAAAACGACGCTATTTTTTTAGTAGTTACTCCTCTAGAAACTAGTATTGCTGAAATCATTTAAAGATCAAATCAATTCCCGCCCTTTTGCATTTTTGAAAGTTTGGTATCTAAGTCTTCAGAACATTTTAATATTTTGATGAGTAAATTATATTTTATATAGAACGAAAATATAGCAATATCTCGTAGGAAAAGGGACCAAAACTTTTGCGTATATCTAGTATAAAGATTTCTTTGAGTATATGCCTGCCTTAGTGACGAAGAATTTTATTCAAGAGTCTTCTAGTTCGAAGCCTTTGCAAGCAGGAAATGTAACTAGACGAAGGAGACTTGGTGGCATCGATCGAAGCGATTATAATTGTCGTCGATACCTATCGGGGCTAGGCGGATCTCCGACACAGAATCTTTTGGTCCATTCACCTCTCTCTCGACCCCATTTCCGTCCGAGAACAGCGCATAGTTCCTTGCAATCGAGTCTGCGTTGCAACCATACGTAGCCTGGCTCGGCTACGTCGGGAATTTTAACGTTTTAGTGGAGAATGGAGAGTGCAGAACGGGCACGATAATTAAAATGAGGGAATGGATAATAAACTGTAGCATTTAATTGGGTGATTTCTCTAGAATGGTTCATTGATATCAAAACATCAATTTGAAACCTGTTTCAATTGAAGAGGCCCAACCTAAATACCTACATTTCCCAATTACTTGCATCAGTCATCATTTAAACCTTTGAGTGCTGACATTGACACGTTGAGCACAGTTCGTGTGCGGAAATCCTCCAGTCCCATTTGTTCGCAATACTCATTGAACGCCCATCGGCGTTACCCGCACGGGCTGAATACATATATAGGTACATCGCCTGGAAAAGGTTCCTAGGGTGACTATTTTAGAAAAATAGATACTTTATACCATAATAAATTCTGCACCTGTTATAAAAACGAATTTTGAAAATTCCATTATTGGTCACAATTGACTCCATGGAATCCCCGAATCGTGGCTGTAATTATCAGCAGAGTGGTAGCGAGCTTTCCAGCAAGTCAAATACCAGTTTTCCTTTACTTTTGTGGAACGAGGACGCGGCGTGACGACTGATAGCGCCGAGGGGAAGACAATGAGGATCCCCCAGGGGTCCGCGTATCGAGGTGTGCAGATAGAGCGAGGCAGAGGGAAGAAGGCATGGAGATAGAGTCAGGGAACGGAGGATGACGCGGACGGAACGCTTCTTCTTTCCGTTGGACGGAGCTCGCGCTAAGCCAGCGGTTAATCTCTTCATCGCACTTTCGCCATTCTTCCATTCACGTGGGCCGAGGTAGAAACTGAGCCAGCCGCCAGAGGCCCCCCCCCCCCCCCCTTTTGTGTCGTCCGCGTTTATCCGTGACCGAGGGAATCCCGTGAGCACGGGCGTCTCTCCCTCCCTCGCGCGCGCGCGCCAACGTAGCCGAACTTTCTTTCACGGTCGCGCATGTGCGTTGGCTGGGCCTGGCGCGTTATTTACTGTGCTTCGGAGAGATGTAGTGGGGGATACTGGGCCCATTCAAGTGGTATATCAAGCGATAAGCTTTTGAAGGTGGGGACCACCAAAAGGGTTTTTTTCGTTACTTGTAGGACTGTGCTTGCTTGGTTTTATTTGTCAGATTCCTGGGGGCCTTAGTGTACTGATGCCTGAGAAGTGTATCGAATGAGGCCCCGGAGGTCTGATTTGTGGACGGCGCACACAGGGGCCTTAGGGTCTTAAGGGAAGGGTTCTAATATAAAATGATTATCGGTTTTCAAGTTCTCGGGTTCTAGGCTCATAGGAACGGGACCTAAATGGGGCCTGGTACCCTAGGGTCCCAAGATATGGGTCCTATGGATGGTAAGGGAAAATAATGTAGTGGTCCCAGGGGTCGGAGGGCCTAATCGTAGGATGCTGAAGGGGGATTAAGGAGGGATTCTCGTGTAACAGCCTCCGAAATTTGATTTTTAAAAAAAAAAAATATTTTTAATATTGCATTAAACTTTATTGGGATGTAAGGAGGCATCTTTAAACTTGCAGAAAATATTTTTTTTTATGTCGGTTCTTTTTATTATGTATTAATTATTGTGGAATGTTTTCGACGATGTTGTCGTCAGATGTAGCACCTGTCACAGTCATCTGAATGCAAAAAAAAAGACAATTTTCCTAAAGTTAAATAATTTACGCTAGGACTGGACCTAAAAATTTAATTTTAGTTTTTATTTATAATACTTTTTTTCGGCGATATAAAGAATAATATGAAAAATTTGTCTAAGCAAAAAACTTACTTTTTCTCTCAAACGCTTTAGGGTAAAGGCACCAGTAGTTGACCATGTATCAGTAGTTGACTACTTTTCAGAAAAACATGAAAAATATGGTTTTTAGAAGTAACGATCTTTTGAACAAGTGCAGTTGGAGAACTGCACTTTGTTCAAAAGATTCTTTCAATTTTTAATTTTTTTTCTTTGAAGTGGACCAATCCCAGCGTAAACTATCCAACTTTAGAAACTTCTATTTTTTTTGCAATCTTGTGACTGTGATATAGGTGCTACACATCCTGCCAACAGGAGTTACGTCGTCGAAGATGTGGACAAGAATCCACAATAATTAATAAATAATGAGAAGGATCGACATAAACAAAAATATTTTCTGCAAGTTTAAACATGCCTCCTTATATCCCAAAAGAGTTTAATCCAATATGACGAACAGTTTTTAAAAAAAAAATCTTAAATATCAATTAATAAAGGGTCCCATAATCGTAGAGTCCTAAGATAAGGGTTCTGAAGTTCGGGGGACCTAATGTAGAAGGGTTTTGGAGACTTGCGAAGCCTAAAATAAGAGTTTTAGTACCTTGGGACCCTAAAATAAAAGTTCGAAGAACCTTAGGTCCCAAATTAAGGGATCCAGGGGCCCAAGGCCCAAAGACAAAATTTCTATTCCAACATGGACTCCCAAATAACTCTTCCAATATCTCAATGCCGCAATCCAAGAAGTCTCTACATCCTTCTCAGGCGCACTAACAATAAAAACAATTTTTTTTAACCGTCCAACTGGAAATACCCCCATCAGTACCTCACCTCCAACTCCATCTACGATTCATTTCTACCATTCGAGCGTACCGTTACCGCGACGCGCTAATCTCTCTCTCCCCTCTCAGGAGAGAGTCTCGGGGACCGATGCACCAGGAAGAAGCCCGCGGCGCTGGTCGTTTCTAGCCTCTGGTTGCGTGCGGTGGCAAAGAACACGTAAGGTCGCTGCAAGGTATAAAGGTCACTGGGTCGATTATCGAGCATGGAAACCGGCAGACGTCGTGCCTGACAAGTCGGTCGACGGTGCACCCGGGCCCTCTATTTAGAACAGCGCTGATCTCTACCAATCGATGGACTCGTACTCCATTTTCACCGGAGACAATCCTCAAGTGTCAAAGAACCCTGGACAGAACCAGGCCCATCAAGTTTAGAACCTACTGCATTCGGGAATCCTATTTCCCTCGGAGTAGAGGTGCTAATAAGTCCTAAGTGACTTAAATGGCTCAGCAGTGTGGGCTGAAATGGACCACGTATACCGAGTGGGTAAAACGAATCAAGCCTCAGACACAGCCTGGCAGAAAAGTGGAACGACCTTTTGTCCATCAGAAGCCAAAACTCTCGTTTTCTTGTTCATCCTGTATATACACAAGAGACGCTTGCTCCTCAAGCGGAAATGATTGTCTTGCTGTCGCTAATTCCGCCAGTGTGCCGTTGGGACACATCAAGACAAGCTGATGACCGTCTTTTGTAATTACTAAATATGGGGCTTTCTTCGTTTTGCTCTCTCTTGAGACTACTAAGCAAGAAACTTTCGTTGCCGTGCAGTTTGCTTTAGAAATGTTTTCTTTAATTATTGGGGGCGGGGTGGGGTGGGGTGGGGGGTAAATTCAAGGTCATCGATTTCCTTCAAATTTTGCACACAGTTAGTGGACAGCGTGTGCAATAATGTCTCCAAAGCATAAGTCGCAGGTCCTAGTATTTTTGGAGATAATCGAGTACAAAGTTTTCGTTTTCTGGGACTTATGCGCGCGATGTGCGTTATGTGTTATTGTCCGCTGCTCGTTGAAGTCTCACGAGACTCGGTGCTGATTGGTTAATGCCTGTGAATGCTGGGTTTGAGATACTGGAAACGTTCGTTTGTCCAGGTGTGTTTTCGTTTCCATCGAGCGTGCACTCGCGTGTCTTCGCCTCCATGTTCCGTAGCTCGTGGCTAGCGTGCTAGTTTCAGTAGGTCGTAGGTACGGTGAGTGTGCCTCCTTCACACGGCCTCGTCGCGCCGACGGACTCCTCTCGTCGCGAGAGAGGCCTGGCAGGCTAGGAAATGCTTAAGTCGCGTTCACAGTCGTCCCTGGGTCCACTTCGGATCTCCTCTGACATTTCATTCGGGATCGGGGAATCGGCGGTTCAACCTTGGGAATGGAAGGGGCACCAGTTTATGAGTATTCTTGCAAAGTGACGCCCTTGAATAAGTAACTCTCCTAGGATGTATCACACCCCTTATAAGTGTCATTTTGTATTTATAACTTCCCAGGGAAGTATCTTCCTTGAATTTAGAAATGCTTAAAAATTTATTGGGAAGGATCGCCCTTGCGTTATAAGTATCTTCAAGTTTAATCATCCTTTAATTTATAACTTCACTGGGAAGTTTCACATTCACGTTACAAATATCTTCAAGTATCACCCTTTAATTTAAGACTTCCCTAAGTAGTATCACCTCGCAATTTAGAAATACCCTCTTGAAGACAACTGTCTTCTGGAAGTATAATCCTACAATTTACAAAGTACCATCCTTCAGATTATAACCTGCCCAGGAAGTATCACTCTTTGGTGTATAAATTCCCTAGGCAATATCACCCCCAATTTAAAAATACCCCCTTGCAGTGGCACCCCTGACTTTGCAACTTTCTTCTAGAAGTACCTATCATCCTTCAATTTAAAACTGAGATCCTAGCATCACCCTTGAGTTTAAAACTTGCCCAGGAAGTACACCCTCCAATTTACATACCAAGTATCCTCTCCAAGTATCGCTCTCGAATTTACAACTTCCCTGTACAATCATCCCTGGATGTTGAAGATTCTAAAAGGAGGAGCGCCGAGTTCTCGCGCAGAAGAAGTGTAATTGAAAAGTAAAAGAAGTAGAAGAGTCCTCCATACAGGCTGCCAACTACCAATGGGCGTTCCCCCTATTCGTAGCACGACTTTTTTTCCCGTCTGCCGCGGGTTCGATGCTCGACAGAGGAAGAAAGAGAAAAACGCGGAGTGTAGGCGCGGAACGATTTCTCTGGCGTTTCCACGCGTTCCTTTCATAACTGTTTTCATATCGGGCACGGTGTGGGGGATTCGAATTCAGTCCGCGGCGGGCTGGAAGACGCGCGTTCCCACGCGCAGTTTTGCGGGACGCGCGCAAAAGTAGCCCGCGCGCGTGACTGTTTGAACGAACCGCGCGAGTAACAAGGGTCGCTTCTCCACTTTCAGCTTTTCGCCTTGCTTTTCATAGGTTGTTGGATCGTATTGCACGTTGCAGAGATATAGTCAACAAATGTAATATTTTTTAGGATATAGTCACCAAATCCAATATTCGTGGGGGTATAGTCACGAAATCTTAAAATTCTTTTGGATATAGTCATTAAATCGTAAAATTCTTGGGGGGTGTAGTCACCAAATCTTGAAGTTCTTGGGATTATAGTCCTCAAATCTAATATTTTTAGGTTATAGTCACCAAATTTTATACGATTGAGCGTATAGTCACCAAATTTTAAAATTGTCAAGGGGTATAGTCACCAAATTTTAAAATTGTCAAGGGGTATAGTCACCAAATCTTTAAAATTTTAGGCGGTATAGTCACCAAAGTTAATATTCTTGAGGTTATAGTCACTAAATCCAATATTCTTGAGCGTAGAGTCACCAAATTTTAGAATCCTCAGATGTATAGTCATCAAATCCAATATTTTAGGGGGCATAATCAACAAATCTTAAAATTCTTAGGCGGTATAGTCACCAAATCTTAAAATTCTTGGGATTATTGACCCCAAATCTAATATTTTTGAGGTTATACACCAAATCCTATACTCCTGAGCATATAGTCACCAAAGTTTAAAATTGTAAGGGGTATAGTCATCAAATCCAATATTTTAGGGGGCGTAATCAGCAAATCTTAAAATTCTTGGGTGGTATAGTCACCAAATCTTAAAATTCTTGGGATTATTGTCCCCAAATCTAATATTTTTGAGATTATACACCAAATCCTATATTCTTGAGCGTATAGTCACGAAATTTTAAAATTCTCAGGGGTGTATAGTCACCAAATCTAATATTTTAAGGGGTATAGTCACCAAATCTTAAATATCTTAAGCGCTGTAGTCGCCAAACTTAATATTATTCAGGTTATAGTCACCAAATCCAATATTTTAGGGGGTATAGTCACCAAGTCTTAAAACTCTTGGGGGTATAGTCACTAAATCTAATATTCTTGGAAATGCACTGCACGATTCTACGGTGGTTAGCTATAACATTCATCGAATTAAGTCTGAACTACAAGATTTCCATAAATTTCACCTTCCGAACCCAGACTTCCGCGGCTTCTAGCAATTTTCAAGATTGCATTATGTAAAATGTGTAGCATAAAAACAGCGACACTGTTGTTTAGCTCAACGCACGATAAACCTCGCGCATTAGAATGCTCGAGTGGGAATGCGGCGACCTAAACAACTAATTACTAGACGAGTGGAAGTCAGAACTTCCACGACTTTAGACCTTTAAGTCTCGAGCTCTTGGAAAGCAAAGGCTGGACCCTTTAGTGACTCAAGCCTCACAGGAGAATTGGTCACCAAACTTCAGACTCGAAATATTACCAGAATGTTGTGTATCGATCGCCAAATTGTAGGATTATCCTTGCCAGATATCTGGATTCTATAGCGTTTGACCGTGTTTGCACGGTCGAGCAGGCCGTGTCAATAAACTCCGCCCGCTCGATACTCCGTTCCCTCCAGCATCTGACGGTGCTCCTCCAGCCTGTCTGATCGAGCTGACTCGATCGAGCAGAATGTCAAGAGGGCCCGCGTTCACGTTTCCTACGGTCCCAGGCGCCGAGGACACTTGTCTTCCGCGTCGAAACTCGCGCCGTCCGTTTTGCTCCCCTCGCGCAATTCACTGCGATTTAAAGCCCCTCGAGAGCCTGCGAGGTCTAGACCACTCTCTGGGCGCATAATTCACGGTCTATGTTAAAAATAATGAGATTAGATCTTGCGCGTGGACATTTCGCGATGCTCGAGACGCTCGTTCGCTGGGTAGAAATAACGGAGGGGGAAATATTGAGGAGTGAATCTTTATTTCACCTTCTTTGAGAGATGAAATATTATTTTAATGTGGTAATTCTGTTATAAAAATTATTATAACTCTAAACATTAAGTAAGATGAAAATTTCAGTTTACAAATTTGGGTAAAAATAAAGGGAAATAGTGGAGGAATAAATCTTCATTGGCTCCTAAAAAAAAATCCTAAATAATTACCCACGTTGACCTCTTCACAAAATTTGAATTTAAAATTTTTCACGATGGCTACTGGAAGCTCCCTCTGCACTCCTACCATTTATACCCACATATAGTCCTGTGGTAACTCACATAGTCATCACTAGAAGTGCAAAGTGTCAGTTTCAATTTTTCCGAACGTTTCCATTGAGAAATAGTCAGACGCAATATTCCGCTTCCGCGAACCCGCATAAATCCGCACAGGAGCTAGTGGAACATTCAAATGGAGGTAGTCGTTACCGTTCGCCAAACGGAGTAGTCCCCGTTGCGGCTGGATTACGTTATACCGAGTGTTTTGCTAGCGTAATGGCGGTACAAATGGTGGCACGCGAAAGAAAATGCCGATCGTCGGGGCCCGAGTTTATTGACACGTTGCGGTTTAAGGTAGACGGAGGCCCCGACGGACAGCGAGATGCAACGAGCCGCACGAGTTGCGTTTCGCGTTACCGCAAACCACCGCGTGCCTCGAATCTCGATACCCGCTGCGCAGAGGTGCTCATGCACGGCAGAGGTATCAATAATTGCGCGATTAATAGAGCCCGAGTGCCGTTATCATAGTCAGCACGAAATTAATTAGATACTAGAGGCTATTTACACACGGGCCTCTCAGAAAACAGATTGATCGGCTCCAAAAAATAGACAGGAGAGAAGATTGATAAGTCAAGCACTAATTATAGTGTATAAGTTAAGGAATAATTGCGGAGTTTGCAAGAGGTGGGGGTGATCTGTTTGGTTTCTGAAAGGCCCATGTTGTAATTGATTTTGTGTGAGTAGAAACTTGATTAAATGTGTTCCTTGGTATTAGTTTTATTTCTTGAAGAAGATAAGGTTCTTATGTTAGAATAAGATCAGAGTCTAGTATTATAGGTTGTTCTGAACTGTATAGTCAAGTTAGTCTTCGCATGTGCATTTTCTTTCTACTATTACTTCGTTCTCTGTTTATTCTTTGTTAAATAATCTAGCAGCTACCATTTGTTAATGGGTTCCTTTTGCCATGTTGCTCACGATAAAATGCATAAATTCAATTACAGTGGATGCAAATTTAATTGGCGGTGCAGGGTTCATTTTCTCTAGTTTAAATTACTGTTTCTACTTTAATGGCAGACTCTGTTTGCCTCCCTGAGTGAAAGACAGAGGTGCACTTGTATTCCAGTGCGCAGAAGCGACAGGTGGAGTGGTGGGGGTAGCCTCGAGCAGCCAAGTAAATTTGGGACTGACTATAGCGGACTCTGAAGCCACGATTCTCTTTTGATAGATGTAAATGCTGCAAATTCTGGCAGTGCTACTGTAAATGAGTGTCACTGGCTCGTGAAACCACGCGTGTAAAACCGATGCGTTATCAAATCGACCAAGAAACAAGCACGCGCGCTCGAAGATTTTTAAACGAGCGTGGCTAATCTCTGCTTGGAAGACCGCGAATTAAAATGTGGTTACGATGGTCTGGGGCAATTCGATAAGTTTTACTACCATTTGTTGAAAATTTCTTGGAACATAGTGACTACAAGAATCCAATCTACATAGAGAAACGCCATCCATTTTTATTTTAATTTCACAAAATTCAATTTTCTTGGAATTATAGTCACCAAATATTAATATTCTCGGGGTATAGTCACCAAATCCTAATATTCTCGGGACTATAGTCACCAAACATTAAAATTCTCAGGGGTATAGTCACCAAATCTTAATATTCTCGAGGGTATAGTCACCAAATCCTAATATTCTCGGGGCTATAGTCACCAAACTTTAAAATTTTCAGGGATGTAGTCACCAAATCCTAATATTCTCGGGGCTATAGTCACCAAACTTTAAAATTTTCAGGGATGTAGTCACCAAATCCTAATATTCTCGAGGGTATAGTCACCAATTCCTAATATTCTGGGGAATATAGTCACCAAATGCTAATATTCTTGGGAGTATAGTCACTAAATTTAATATTCTTGAAATTGTAGTCACCAATTTCAATATTCTTGGGAGTATAGTCATCAAATCCTTATATTTTCGGGGTATAGTCTCCAAATCTAATATTCTTGAGGGTATAGTCACCAAATCCAAATATTTTGGGGGTATAGTCACCAAATTCTAATATTCTCGGGAGTATAGTCACCAAATCTAATATTCTTGAGGGTATAGTCACCAAATCCAAATATTTCCGCGCGTATAGTCACCATTTTCAGTATATATTCTCACGTAAGACCACTATCTTTTGAATTATACCACTAGTTTTGAAACGCCCAATAGTTTCAAGCGAGTTCTTAACGCGCGACTGGTGATGCACGATGTAATTTTCGGTCGTTCCCAGCGAACGATATTACACCGTGTTACAGTTGGCCATTATCCAACTCGTCCAAGATAAATACTTGCTGCACACAATTAATTATCGAATGTTCGAGCAAGTTTTTCCTCCAATAACTTCAGTTCCTACCGCAACGCGAAACTCATATCCGCGGGGCTAGCGTGATACACAATTCAGCAGAAACGTCGCTAATTAAGTGCACAGTACTTTTGAAGGCTGGCTTTTACTGCGCCGCAACCGGGAATCATTACGAGCGGATAATTACTGGCCCATCCACGGTTATCGGGGCAAATCTTGCTTTTCGATCAATTGCACGCTGGCGAGAAACACTTGCAGCGATCCGCTCGTTACCTATTTCCATGCAGGACTCTCTGTCCGCCTCTAATTGCAGGCGGTTTAAAAATAGTAGGCAATGTGAAATAAACGTGTAATCTCGAATAACAAATTAATGATTTATTCAAATACAAGGCATGGATACACTCTTCACTTTCACAGCAGTCTTTTTATTTAGTGTGCTCGTACGTAACTGAACCACTTCGCAATTATTTACATTAATTTTAATTCAAATATTCAGCTATTATGGTATTCAGTGCTACACGCTTCAGACTTTTATCGTGATTAATGTTGATGAAATTGGAACAACGTTTCTTGTAATCATAAATCAAAAGATGTTCCAATTTGACTAAAAATGATTGGGACAGTTTTGGGGTTTAGATTTGGAGTGCACCTTCAAAACTTGAACTAACACGTTACTTAAAAATTGTTATTATTTAATAATTAGCTGCACACAATTCAGTGGCTAATTGCAACTGGTGTTACTCTCATCGATATTGTCAGAGCACCTGCCAGGCGCAGGATCAAGTTATTGTTCGTTGCCCTTTGCCAACGTGAACTCCAATGGCGCCGTTTACGAGCGATAATTAATATCCTTTCTGTGATCCCCTCGCTGTTCCTCCCCGTTCCTCGGTAATTGCGATCACAGATAGGAATCGGCGGCGGGAGCACTCCGTGTTCTTTGTTTTCGTGGCTGCAGACGATAATCGAGGAAGTTTCTTCTGCGGCCGGATAACTGGCGCCAGCCGTTCGCTATTACGTCCTTGGAATTGAAATGAAGTGATACAGCAGGATCAAAGCACTTAAAGAGGGGGAGTTTTGAGTAGGAGAGGGGGGGGGGTTCAGTTAAGAAGGTAGAGAACCGAGGTTGAAGTTGATGTGGCTCGTTATGTTCAAGGTTTCTTCAGGTTGGATGCGATTATCATGATGACTTGCTGTGTAATGTTGTTCTTGAACGAATGGGGTGGAAAAGAAGAAGAGCATGAGTGTGCAGGTCTTTGGTTCTTCAAACCTCGATGCTAGTTCGGCTGCCGCCCCTCCAGTCTGTTTATGACTGTCTCCACAGGATTGGTGCTGTGGAGTGGAGGGGATGGAAGCTCCGCCTGTGGCGCCACCTGTTGGGGCATGCGCGTTGGCAGACTCGCTATCCCTCTGTACACCTATAACCTAAACCTAAATAACTAGACCTACGAGTTTAAAACTAGATCCAAGTGCCATTTGGATCAACTGAGGAATTCTTTTGGAATATTCCATTATCGCAATACTAATGAAAAAGAATTTGAACGACAATTTAATTAGACTAATGATGATCTTTTCTATGATTACAGGTGCACAGTGGTGTTGTTCAATCCTCGAAAGAACACCCAGGCCCATGTGTTGAACGCCTGCCGCAAAACAGTGACGTCGCTGGCTTTGGCTGGCGATGGTAGACTATTGGCGACTGGCGAGTGCGGTCACATGCCGAACGTCCGTGTCTGGGACATCTCCGATCCGTATAATGCCGTGCAGATCGCTGAGTTTTCCGGGCACAAGTACGGCATCAACTGTGTGGTGAGTGGAGACACATGTATTTATTGGTATTCTGCGTTGCGGAGATATAGTGACTAATCTGAGGCTGCAAAAAATTTTTTGGTATCGTTCCTACATGATGATGAGATTTTGAACTGTTAATGTTTGGCAAGTATGCGTTGTGAGGGTAATGTAATGCCGTAGGATAAGGGTCCTGGGGGCTTAGAATCCTGAGCTAAGTATCTCAGGATTTTAGGATCTTAAGTTGAGGATCCCAGGGCCCTAAGGCCCTAAGTTCCAGATCCTGGGGGCCTAGGATACTAATATAAAAGGATCCCACGGACCTAGGATCCTAAGCTAAATGTTCGAAGGCCTTATGATCCTAAGCTAAAAGAGTCCCAGGGCCCTAAGGCCCTAAGTTCCAGATCCCTGGGGCCTAGGATACTAATATAAAAGGATCCCACGGACCTAGAATCCTAAGCTAAGTGTTCGAAGGCCTTAGGATCCTAATCTAAGAGTCCCAGGGCCCTAAGGCCCTAAGCCAAGGGTCCCAGGACCCTAAGCCTCTAAATTGAAAATCCCAGGGGCCTGGGACACTAATATAAAAGGGTCGTAGGAATCTAGAATACTAAGCTAAGGGTCTCAGGGCCCTAAGGCCCAAAGTTGAGGATCCCACGGGCCTAGGATACAAATACAAAAAGGTCATAGGAATCTAGGATCCTAAGCTAAGTGTTCTAAGACCTTAGAATCCTAAGTTACGGGTCCTGGGACCTTAAGGCCCTAAGTTGAGGGTCCCAGGGGCCTAAAATTCTAATATAAAAGGGTCTCACAGGTCAAGGATCCTCAGATAAAGAATTTAAAGCGCTAGCATCCTAAGCTAAGCGTCCTAAAATCCTAAGACAATGGTCCCAGTAATATAGGGCCCTGCCATTCTAAGACCCAGAGGCCCACAGAGCAGTTGCTTTCATAAAAATATAATAACCAGAACCACGCGTGCAACTGGAGAAAGTATCAGAGTGCCGGAAAAAGCTCCCGTCTCGCGCTGGTTTTACTGAAACGGAATGAAATATGCCGTGCATTAAATGTTCATGTTTTGCCTCGGCATGTAGTGCACTTCTACCTACATTTTTCGATATGGAAGAGTAGAAAGCACTCAATTTCGTATCTTACACGGTTACACGCCTCTAAAAGTGGGGTGATCGTTTTTCGTTTCTAATAGCGAAACGCCTATGAAAAAGCAATTAGCCGGGGACTGGAATCTAGGAAACCGAGGGAGAGCAGTTTCACTTCTGGATGAATCTAACACAGGCCGCGGTCGGATCTCGGTGGATCACGAGGATCTCTTGTTTATCAGGCGGCTCGAACGTAGCCGCCGCTGCAGTGGTATAGTTTAAATGCCAGCTCGATGGATTTATCGCCGCGAGGAGCACGCGGCGCGGATCTCGGAGGCAACGATACCTTTCCCTCTTCCATATCTCGACCGTGTAATACACAATCCCCGCGATATTCTTGCTCTACTAACAAAAGCAAACTCGCTAACGCGGTGTCTCTCGCCCGTGGAATTAACGTTGCATTCGTGTCACGCGCATCCACGTACGTGCACTTGGATTCTACAAGGCGTCGGCCACGGGGACGATCCGCGTGAATACGAAATCACGGGCTCGGCGGACGGGCAACGGTACCCTTTTATTGTTCTTCTGCGTGCCTTTGGTACTTCAAGTACAGTGATCCTTGGCTGCCATCTTTTACGCCTCTCCCGAGCTGGAATTCAATCGCCAACGCCTTGCACCACGATCCAAGCTCTGCACTTCGAAAGCGGGGACATTTATTCCCATAAATATACACATCTTTTACTCGACCCTTTTTTTTTTTTAAATAAATTCTATCATGACAATTCAATTTGTATATATTAAACAGAAATATCGTTTTTAAAATTTTTTAAATTTCAACTTAAATTCTAATTAAATTCAACTTTTTGGAGGGGAATGGGGAAATTGTCGGGAAATTTCCCGGCTAGTTTGATCGCGATAAGTCGAGGGAAGCGCAACGTTTCTACATGCCCGCGGCACGGTGGTTTTCTGTTTCTCAAGGCGTTTTCACCGAGCAACAAGTACGTGGTGTCCGTGGGCTCTCAGCACGATATGATCGTCAACGTCTGGGACTGGAGGAACAATGTTAAGGTGGCGTCGAACAAAGTCTCGAGCAAAGTGAAGGCCGTCTGCTTCGCGGAAAACGGCAATTACTTCGTCACCGTGGGCAACAGGCACGTGAAGTTTTGGTATCTCGAGTACTCGCGCAGCGCCAAGGTAATTCGACGATAATTCCCTCTCTTTGTCTCCGTTCGATCGTTCCATCTGCTCGCTCTCCTTCGAAATCGCAGCCGGCCATTGTCGATTGTTTGTTTACTCCGCGGGCGTTTACGCGTTTACAAACGGCGGGCGCACAAAGATGGGAAAACGGAGAACCGCGGGAGGGAATTTGAATAGAATGGGGGAATAGTCAATTAAGGATTTGCCATGGAAAGCGTGACTGCATGATGAAGCGTTGAGAGCGATGGTACATACTACACTACAGTTGAGATGGAAGCGATTGGTTGAAAACACACACCACTATCAGAGAAGCTGCCACACCACACCTATTCTCTAATGTTGGATTTACCCCCACCACCACTCCTTTTTCACTCTTTCGTTTCTTATGAGGACAATTCACAATAATTGCGAATTATTGTAGGATTAATTCACAATAATTACGAATTATTGTAGGATTAATTCACAATAATTACGAATTATATTGTAGAATTAATTCACAATAATTATGGATTATTGAAGGATTAGGTTTTGTAATTCTTATGTAATTCGGAAGTCACGGAAAAAAGCACTGAGGGCGATGGGATTCGAACCCACGATCTACGGATCTACTCCGTATTACTAGCCAAGCGCCTAACCAACTCCGCCAAAACCGACCCTCCGATGTCTCTTATTTTAAGCTCTCTTTTATCTGGATTCCTGATTCCACAGAATTTTCAGTGCAATTCTAATTCGAAGTACTTAGAAGTTTAAAAAAATGTGTACATTTTAGCGAGGAAAAAGTGATCTATTGCACACAGAGTTTAAATTTTGAATATATCGAGTGACGCCGTGGCGCACTCAGGATTTAACCTTGGGATAGCCGAGTGGGAGGGATAAAAATATTTTAAATGCAAATTTAATAAAATTCATTAGGTGATTATAAAAATTAATTTAACGGATAAAATTCAATTTTCTTTTCTTTTTACAAAGCCACTTCTTTTTTGGGGGGGGGGCAGGGTGCTTTGGAAGATTTGGAATAAATTGGTAACTTCAATATTAACACTTCCCTTCATAAAGAACAGCTCACAGATGTAGTGGTGGGGGTAGCGACTCGCAGCGATCTTCAGCAGCCAACTACTTTCATCCCCACTGTAGCCTCCAATAAGGAAGACCTCGAAAGGAATTAGACTTTGAAGTTACGTGGCGTCGATTAAACTTTTTTCAAAGCGATGTTCGAGGGATATTAACGTTCTCCATTTTCCATTCGCGCGGTAGAAAAGCTAGGGTAATCGATAAGTAAAGTAAATGTAAAGGGTGGCGAGATAGTGGAGACAGGAGGGGCCAAGTAACGGTAACGCGAAGGTGGTGATAGAGGCAATTCTGTTGGCACAGTATAAGGAACCTGTGCCTTTGATGGGTCGGTCTGCCATATTAGGAGAGCAGCGAAACAACGATTTCGTGGACGTAGCCTGCGGCCGCGGGGATATGGCGGACTCCACGTACGCGATCACCAAAACGGGCCTCCTATGCGAATTTAACAACAGGAGGCTGCTGGACAAATGGGTGGAGCTTCGCGTAAGTACTCCGCAGTATCTTTGTAAAAAAAATAAATAAAAAAAATAATAAAAAACAAAGTTGTATAGCTGCTGCATAGATATATAGGTTGCAAAACAGTTATACGACTCAACCTCGTCTTTGCGCTATTTTCTTCCTGGTTTTCTTATTCGGGATCTTCTGTCCAATAAAGACCCTTAATTATAATAATAATAACAATAATAATAATAAGATAACGAGTAGTTTTAATAGAAATTCAACTTCCATAGCATTTAACCCTTTAGGGCAGTGTTTCCCAACCATTTTTGAGTCGCGATCCCCCTTTTAACCGACCTCAAAAAGGAGGAGGTGATAGATTTGATCCGTTTGTATTTTTTTTTATGTTTGTCCCCGCATAACTCCTCAGCATATGGACCGAATTTGATGATCTTTCTTTTATTCAAAAGAGGGCGATGTCCCGGTGGTCCCATCCTACACTGCATCAACATTGCCTCAATATTTTGCCAGTTCTGGTTAATAATAAAGACTATTGTTACTTAATTATTATTATTTTATGTCCACGCATATCTCCTCAGGATGCTGTGTCAATATATATAAAACTAAAAAGTTAAAAACAAAAAGTTTTTAAAAAAAATTAAAACCGTCTTCAAAGAAATAAAATTGCACTAAAAAGAAAAAAATAATTTTTTCCCTTATTTCATCTACGACTCTCATATTTTTTAAGTCGGCGCCTCATCATTTGCACTGTGTAAATCTGGCGTCGACTTAAAAAACATGGGAGTCGTAGATTAAATAAGGGAAAAAATTATTTGTTACTTTTTAGTGCAATTTTTTTTTTTCAAGTCGGTTTTAATTTCTTTTTAAATTTTTTAAAGTCAATGTAAATATTTCCTTCCCTTCATTTATGAAAAATCAGTGTTACATTATTAATAAAATATGACAATGTAACTATATAATATTAAAAAAAAAATAAGTGCCAAAAATCGTCAACTAAAAATAACCGTGACGACCCCCCCAGAAAACACTTCGCGACCCACATGTTGAGAACCACTGCTTCAGGGAAACCTGAAGCAATTTGTAACGTTTCTTCCCCATTGCTTACTGTGAGCATATAAATGAAACTTTGGGATTGCTAGTTAATAAATTCCCCCGCGATAACTCCCAGAATGGGAAACATGGGGTGCACATCCCCTTCTCGCGGTGCAAATCAGTATCAAGGGATGCCTGTTTGCAGACGACCAGCGCGAACTGCATGGCAGTGGGTGACAAGTACATCTTCATCGGCTGCGCGGAGGGGATCGTGAGGTGCTTCAGCCCCAGCACCCTCCAGTTCATCACCACCTTGCCCAGAACGCATTACCTCGGGGTGGACGTTGCTCAGGGGCTGTCCATTAGGTACTTGCGTCGCCCCGCCTCCAAAGTCCTCCCTGCCATTAACAAAATCTAACCCAGCAAAAAATCCATTGCAGCCACATGTCCCAGCACCCAGCGAACGCCAGGTACCCGGACGCGATCGCGCTGGCGTTCGACGAGGGGAACAACAAGCTGACCTGCGTCTACAACGACCACAGCATCTACGTGTGGGACGTGCGGGACATCAGGCGGGTGGGCAAGTCCCACTCGTTCCTCTACCACTCGGCGTGCATCTGGGGCGTGGAGATGTACCCGACGGGTACCGACTCCACGGGCGCCATGCCGCCAGGCAGCTTCATCACCTGCTCCAGCGACGACACCATCCGCGTGTGGAACATGGAGAAGGAGATGTCCTCCAACGACACCCTGTACAAGCGGAACATCTACAGCAACGAGCTGCTGAAGGTCCTCTACATAGACCCGGAGCTGACCTACCTGAAGGACCTGGACCTGGCCGCCGCCGGCTCGACGGAGAAGAGCGACGCCTCGTACGACGGCCGCAACGGCGTCAGGTCGATCCGCGTCAGCCCCGACGGCAAGCACCTGGCCTCCGGCGATCGTTCCGGCAACATCCGGATCCACGATCTCTCGTCCTTGGAGGAGCAGTGCTTGATCGAGGCGCACGACGCCGAGGTTCTCTGCCTGGAGTACTCCAAGTTCTCCAGGTACTCCGTGGAGCCGCCCAGGCTGCTGGCCAGCGCCTCCAGGGACAGGCTGATCCACGTGTTCAGCGTCGACCAAGGCTACAACTTCCTGCAGACCCTGGACGATCACAGCTCCTCCATCACTGCCGTGCGATACTTCAGCCCGGGAAACCAGGGTAGCCAGATACAGATGGTGTCCTGCGGCGCCGACAAGAGTATTATTTTCAGGCAGCTGCAGTCGGTGAGCGGGTTAATTGTTTAACGGGTAGCGAGGGTGGCAAACGCTCCGCGGAGATTCGGTTTGTATATTGTTGTGGTTTTGTTGCAGACACCGGGGGGGATGCCGCAGTTCGCCAGGGGTCATAACGCCCAGGGGAAGACCACCCTGTACGACATGGAGGTGGATTCCGGGCAGAAGCACGTTTTAACTGCCTGCCAGGATAGGAACATCAGGGTCTACAACGTGGCCACTGGCAAGCACAGCAAAACGTTCAAGGGCTCTGTTGGCGAAGATGGATCTCTCATTAAAGTCGTTTTAGGTACGGATACTTACGATGCTCGATTCTGTAAGGTTTCGAAGCTGCAACACTTTTTCATTCTTCTACTAAAGGGATCTAAAGGTGCGAATCCGCGATGAGATTTTATATGAGACTTTTCTAGCATGAGACAAAAATCTCAGCAACAACTAAATGGGAATAATGGAAATAGTCGCGAGAGATGAGTTCTTTTTCTTTTCAATATAGCATGAAACTTGTCTCCTGAGAGTCTGGTTTCGTGAAACTAATGATAAAATAATTAAAAAATATTAAAATAATCAGATGAAAGTCTCGTGTGAGACACGATATTTTTGTGTCGTTGGGGATTTGCACCTTAAGGGAAGGTTCCGGTCTTAAAATCGTTTGTTTTTTTTTTATATTTTTTTATTTCATTTTTCGAATGTTCAATGTTTTAGGAATACGTGTTTAAAAGGATTTTTTGAAATTTGTAAAATTCCCCGAAGTTGTAGGCATTTGAGTAGCGGCAAATGTATGGGTAACACCCGGCCACTCAGCACTGACGTAAAACTTTAAACGCGTTTTTCTTGGAACAGTGTTCTCAAAATCGGTGGAACCCGTATCTCCAAAAGTTATTATCTGATTCGACTGAAACTTTTTTTATTTTGAAGAATATACTTCTGACTAGGGGGGAACCAGTAAAATTAAAAAAAAAATCATAATTTTTAAAGGTGTTGAAAAGACGATTAATAAAGGGAAAAAGTGATTTCAAACTGCAAGTGTCGTTATTTTCTCCAAAATTTTAATTTTTGTAATTTTTCTGGTTTCCCCTTAGCCAGAAGTATATTCTTCAAAATAAAAAAGTTTCAGTCGAATCGGATAATAACTTTTGGAGATACAGATCCCATCAATTTGGATGAATTTTTGACGCCTCGACTTTAACGACTCTCCAGTGTCGTCTGCAATGATTAATTATAAAACAAAAAATATATTTCTATAATTTAAGATATCCTTAATACAATGCAACAAGTCCCATTAAATTATATGTAGTAGTTTTCCTTTAATTAATTCCTAAAGATCACCTATTTTTATGGGCTCTAGACCGGAACAGCCCCTTAAGGAGGTACTCTAGTGTAACTGCCCGTTTTTCAACGTCATCTTCGGGAATTTATTTAACAAAAACTATGAGTTTATACTATCTGGCGCTTTTGCCTACATATTAAGGTATGTTTGAAGTACCACTCAGAATTTTATTGAGTTTTTTCATCGCATATATACATAGATATAGTCGCTGGCGCAAACTGCTGCAAACAAATTCTTCTCCGATAGGCGTTATTGTCTAAACTGTTCTAGTCATCTGAACTGAAAAAACTGGTGTTTATTTTCTTTATTATGGTTGTCTCCATGGTTGGAACCACGGAGGCCTTCTAAAAAAAAAAATTTGCAAAATAGCAGCATTTTTAGTAAAACTTCAATTTTCATTAAAAATTTGGCTGTTTTCCTTCTTTAATATTAAATTGTTACAAGATAAAAACTCGGTCGAGCTTCCAACCATAGCCAGTTGTGTTATGAACGTGTACGCAAAAGAGCTACGGACCCATGTACATCGCTGATTTCGGGAATTTCGCGATTTTCGACCTTATTCTGCGATCTTTAAGCGTTTATAGCTCAGATCAACGTTAACCGATTTTGATGAAATTTTCGGCGTGTATACAACTTACTTCAATCTACAAACCGAATTTTTGAATTTTCATTACAGGCCCACAAAAAAACCGGAAAAAACAACCTTTCCTATTTTTTTTTTTTTGTTATTCCGACCAATTGAAATTTTTTTCAAAACGACGAAACACGTCACTTAGCAAGCTAATCCTTCTAGCTTCTCAAAAACACTCAAGTCGTTTGGACCAATTTTAAACAAGTTATACGCTTTTAAAGAGTGTCCACATACTTTTGTCCCCCACTGTATATGACTCATGGGTTTCCCTTGCGAACTACCTGGCTAATTCAAGATCGTAGTGACTCTAATTCCTTGCAAGATCTACACCTCGAAGTTCCAACGTACCTAATCCCATAATTCCAGCATATCTTACCTGTACACTCCGCACATCTACATCTCCCCGTAATCTGCATGTTTCAGATGCATCGGGAATTTACGTAGCTACCTCGTGTACAGACAAAACACTGTGCGTGTACGATTACTACAGCGGCGAGTGCATGGCCACCATGCTGGGCCACTCGGAGTTGGTGACGGGCCTGCGTTTCAGTCCCGACTGCCGCAACCTTGTGTCCGCTAGCGGCGACGGCTGCATCTTCGTCTGGCGTGTTCCGCGCGACATGGTCGTCACCATGCAGGCCCGACTCGCTCAACAAGCGATGAGAGCTGGGAAGTAAGTCCCACTTCCAATCAACCAGGAGCCAAACACACTTTAAGGGGGGATTGCGCCTTGTTGGGCCGAGAAATAGATAATTCTTTGTGAATTTTTGGCACAAAAACGGTTCGTTGAATTAATTTGAGGTTTGGCAAGCCGGTTTATTATATCTTGAACTATTGTTCTGAATTTTTGTGTGACAGTGAAAAGAAAACAGGGCAGATGCAGGGATAGCGTAGAAAAATAATCGGGTGGCCTTGGCGTTGACGGAAAGTACTGTAAGGTTTATCCGAAACACAAAAAGGAAAAATGATTCTTAAACTGTATGAATGTGGCTATGGGTGGCAGAGTTGGGCATTATTGGACTAAATTTTCATTCGAATACGTATTCGAATAAATTTGTGCGAATAAATTTTTATTCGAATAATCTTCGAATAAAAAATTCGAATAAAATGAAATTATTCGACAATAAGGAATGATTTTTTATTTGACTGAAAATTTATTCGAATAATTTCTTATTCGAATAGAAATTTAGTCGACTCAACGGACGAATAAAATGATCACGTGATTTCGACCATGTATGGTGACACCACTGACAAGGAGAGGTTCTTACGTGTCCGCCTCCGATTGCTTTGAATTTTGGATATGTTTTAAAGCACCGAATAATAAGATATACGTGTTTTTTTATAGCGGTCCATTTTCATATTTAGGGGGTGAAAGCAACCCCCAAAGTTATATGATTTTCAGGTGTTCGTCCCCGATTGCTTTGGTCTTTGGATATATTTTAGAGGGCCGAAAAATAGGAAATGCATGCCTTTCTATTTTGGCCCATTTGCATGTTCAAGGGGTGAAACCATCTCTCATAGTTACCCCCTAATAACAGTGACGGACGACAAGAACATCGATCATACAGCAAGTTATGACTCAAATTAAATTTATATAAAGTTTTAACACAATTTCCAACACAATTTTTGTACCCCGTATGAACTTTGGGGGGTGGTTTCACCCCCTAAATATGAAAACGGGCCGCAATAAAAAAAAACGTATTTCTTATTTTTCGGTCCTCTAAAACATATCCAAAAACCAAAGCAATCGGAGGCGGGCACCAACTGTTGAATTTTGGGGGGTGGTTTTACCCCCTATACATACAAACGGGCCAAAATAAAAAGACACGCATTTCTTATTTTTTGGTCCTCTAAAACATATCCAAAATTCAAAGCAATCGGAGATGAACACCTGAAAATCTTATAACTTTGGGGGTTGGTTCCACCCTCTAAATATGAAAACGGGCCGCTATAAAAAAACACGTATTTCTTATTTTTCGGTCCTCTAAAACATATCCAAAATTCAAAGCAATCGGAGGCGGACACCTGGGAACCTCTCCTTGTTAGTGACACCCGTGAGACCTAACCTTAGTATCATTTTTGGTTGGCCAACGGTAGCCAACAGTTGGAAATTAGTTGGGATATAGTTAGTGTTTTGCCTGAAAATTTGCCGACAAAAAACTTACGACAGTTTGCCAACGAATATTTTATGTTGGGCCAACAATTATTATGGTTGGTTAATTAACAAAAAATTTACAACGATAGATGTCGGGTATCACATGAATTCGTCGTTCAATCAGGTCGAATAACGAATAAATTCTTATTCCAATAAATCTGGCTCGAATAACGGTACAGATTTATTCGTGAATAACGAATAATTTTTCGTCGAATAAAATCGTTATTCATTTTTCGCGAATAAACTTGGGGATTTATACGAATATATTCGAATGAAAATTTAGTTAAATAATGCCCAACTCGATGGGTGGTAGTAGATGCATTAAGAAAAATAAAGAAATGTTAAAATGGCAGCCTTTTGAAGAAGATGAAGCGCCCTGATTTGAGTCTGAGAAAGGTTTCGCCCCAAAATCGGGAAAACTTCTTTAAATAAAAAGGGAACGGTAACAGATACGTCAATAAATCTACTACCACCCATAGCCACATTCATATAATTTAAAAATCTCTTTTCCTTTTTGTATTTCGGATAACCCTTACAGTACTTTTCGTCAACTGCATCCGCCCTGTTTTCTTTTCACTGTCACACAAAAATTCAGAACAATAGTTCAAGATATAATAAACCAGCTTGCCAAACCTCAAATTAATTTATCGAACCGATTTTGTACAAAAAATTCATAAAGAATTACCTATTTTTCGGCCCAACAAGGCGCAATCCCCCCTTAGTTTCCCCAAAAACTGTCCGCTATATTAAAACAAAATCAACAGGAGGCCACCTCAAGTGAACGGCACAGGAATCGACATACAGTTGGACAACGAAACATTCGGATCACCGCCGCCAGAATTCCTGGACCCAAACGCCAATCCAACACCACAAAACGTCGGCGTGGACTACAGGTTCAGCGTGGGCCAGTTGCCGCTCTGGGCGAAGAAGCAGATAAACACAACAAACGCGGACGACAGCACGGGCCTCGGCTCGAACGTCAGGCCCCTCGGCGTCGATCTGCCGAAGGGCAGATGGGCCCAGAGAGTCCAACAGGGCGACGGTATAACGGTTAAGTCCGTCTACGACAGCGACGAGGTGATACCGTTCCCTCCGCCGCGCGGGGCGCTCGATTCCGACGGCGGCGGCGGTGGAGGCGGTTCGAAGGACAGCTCGATCGACAGCGGCACCGAGACCAAGTGCAGCAGTGATTACCGTCGGGAAACGATAATCATCAAAAGGGTAAATTTCGACTTAATTGCCACGAAAACCGTGCACTAATAACGCCTGTATCGTTGCCTTTGCAATCACAGTTTTCGATCATTGATATCGCTGAATAATGTGAATTTCTATTGAATAACCGTGATAAATAATTGGCGATCGCACTCGTACACTAACACACGACGACGTGGTTCTAGGAAGAGGACGAGACTGTATTTCAACCTTGCCCAGATAGTTACAGAGAATTAGCAGACGACACGAAACAGGTACTAACTGATTCCCAAGTAACCAGATAATTGTGATATTGCCTCAGTGTTACCCAGTGTCTTCGCGAGTCGAAGGCAGTGCTATAGAAAAAAAAAAAAAAAAAGCAGAGGGAGAGAGAGTGTATCATGCAACTATCATTTTTTTTTGTCATTTAATTTCGTTCTGTCAGCTTTCGCGCACCCTATGTGCACACCTTTTTGGCCATTTTTTTTTTTACTTTCACGCGGAATGACTTGCTCGCGTTTGGTTTCCTTTTTCGTTGATCCTCTATTTTATTTCAACCGACGGCATAGGTGCTCGGTGGTAACGTGACTGTAACTAGAGGTAGCAATATCACGGAAATGACACGTCAGTCGAGGAGTCGCCATCATACCGACGATAGCAGTCTTGGCAGCTTTAAATTTGAGGTACATCCGATTGAGACGCCTCAGGCACACCGGCAGCGAACAATCGCAGCAGACAGTAATATACAATCAAGCATAGAAACACGCAAAACACGCCTAAGTAACGGGCACGATCGATGCACCAACTCGTCTCCCAACGTATTGCCGCTTCTCTCGATTATTTCTGTTTGCCGCTTCACACGTTTTGCCCGCCAGCAGTTGCGTGCTCTAACCCGCTCGACTTCGAGACACTTTAGACTCACGCTTCATTCAATAACAATAGTTTGTAAACGAAATGGCACGGTCCGGGTTGTGAGCCGGCGTTTGAGATAAGCTTGCGTTTTATGTAGGACCACGAGAGTACAGAGCACGACGGCGACGTCGAGGACTATTCCGAAGGGGAGAACGGCACCACTGGGTCCGAGAAGTCGCACAGGTTGATGTACTACCCTGCTCCCGAGGACACGGTGTCGAATCAGTTCACTGTGAATGCCATGGACGTGGAGGAACTTCGAAGGTTCGTTATGGAATTTTATAGTAACTTCGACAAATGTTAACACTAGAACGACAAACGATTGACGCATACCTACTTCTACCAGAGGGGTCAAAATTACTTTTAAGTTAAAAAATTACTTTTAGTTAATTGTTCAAATTAACAAGTCATTTTATTGCGTTTTTATATACAGTGGCGGACGAAAGAAAGTTTACGACTTTTAAAATCGCATAACTTTTTTAAGATTGGTCCAAACGACTTGAGTTTTTTTGAGAAGTTACTAGGATTAGTTTGCTAAGTGCCGTGTCTCGTCGTTTTGAAAAAGAAATGCACTTGGTCGGAATAGCAAACAAAAATAGTAAATGTCATTTTTCAAATTTTTTTTGTGAGTCTGTAATGAAAATTCAAAAAACCCGTTTGTAGATTGAAGTAAGTTGTATATATGCTGAAAATTTCATAAAAATCGGTTATCGTTGCTCTGAGCTATAAACGCTTAAAGGTCGCACAATAAGGTCGAAAATCGCGAAATTTCCGCGACCTTTAAGCGTTTATAGCTCAGAGCAACGTTAACCGATTTTGATGAAATTTTAAGCATGTATATTACTTACTTCAATCTAGAAACGGGTTTTTTGAATTTTCATTACAGGCTCGCAAAAAAAAGTTTAAAAAATGACATTTATTATTTTTGTTTGCTGTTCCAACCAAGTGCATATTTTTCAAAACGACGAAACACGTCACTTAGCAAATTAATCCTTGTAGCTTCTCAAAAAAACTCAACTCGTTTGGATTAATTTTATAAAAGTTATGCAATTTTAAAAGTTGTAAACTTTCTTTCGTCCGCCACTGTATTCCCTATTTTATGAGCAAAAATTGAATATAAACTGTATAATAATAAAAATAATAATAAAATAATAGTAATTTTGAAAATAATTACGTATAAAATTCAAAGACATTTTTTACAAGTTGCAATTATTTTAGCATGCACCACAGACTCGTTTAGTACATTTCATCGAAATATGTATTTAGTAGAATGAAAAAATTGTGCAAATATAATACACGTATCTTATGGCAATTTTGTATAACGTATATGTATTTGAACTATACGAAAATTAGACGAGAAATCTCTGAAATTAAAAATTTACCTGCGTTCCGTTCGGGGTCAAAATGACCCATTTAGGTATATGTAAATTTTAAAGAAAAAACAAACGAAGAGCTAAACTATTTTACAGAATTAATTATATACATATTTTAGAAAAAGTCATCTAAAATTTTAGAAAACAAAATGCACTGGAAATGAGTAATGATTATAAGAAATGCCAAACAAGTCATTTTGACTCCTCTTGGTAGACATAGTGTTAAATACATGTTACATATAGTTAGCGAAAAAGGTGTAGATGGACGCTTGTTAATTAACATATTAGTGTAATTCTTGGCAATCAGTTAAGGGCATCCGCCGGTCAAAAAATCGAAAAAATTTTTTTTGCATATTTTCATTCAACATCTCAAAAAATGCTCAGTTAAAATTTCGGATCGAAATTCCCAACGGTACAGATTTTATAGGCAGTTCAGGGGGATCACCAGTGTGACGGCCTTTAAATAGATGTTTTTTGAAGTAGGTATAATACACAGAAATGTGATTTTTCTTTTAATTAATAATACATTTATTGATCTAAAAAAAAGAATTAATTTTTTTTTAATCGAATAAACGCATGCAAAATACGACACTCACGGACAAATCTCCGTCACTATAGACGAACGCGCTCGGCGTCAAACTTAAGTACGTTTTTTTTTTCAAAACAATTTTTCACACACTATAAAATCAAAAAACCAAAGATATTCCTTAATAAAATTACACATGTGTCGTTATCGCGCTACCCTCAGGGAGTATTAATAAACAACTGAGCGATGATTGCCAAATGTTTAAACGATAGGGTCCCCGAAACATGGGTTTTTTCGCACAAAAATGTTTCGTAAAAAAAATGGAGTTTATGAAAATTCGCAATAGAGGGTAGCGTGGAAGCCAGTGTAATTACGAGTAGAATTCCGTTGGAATTTTTAGATTCGATCAAGAATTGCATTTTTTATCGTGGCGCCAGTGCAGGCCAGTTTTTTTTTTACAACGATGCAGCACGCAATGCATATCAGAGGCAGGGGTGGGCAAAAATGAAATAAAAAAATTGTTTTATACTCTACATTTGTAGCAGAATAAAGTGCAAAAAGTTTTGGACCCATACATTGTATACTTTGTTCTAGAAGAAATCATAAAAGTCACCTATGTTTCGTGCGATTTCACCGACGGATGCCCTTACTCACGAATTTTATTGTCTTCGGAGTGGGAAGATATATAGTGAAATATTTTTAGTGCAAAAAGTGTTCAAAGTTGGAGAACTTAGTACTAGAAAAACACATAATTCGGAGAGTTATAGATGTGTAGAAATAAAAGATCTGTGTGCTTCAATAACTTTGCGAATTCGCTGTATTTCGTAGATCGCAGAGGCGACAGAAGAAGCCGAGGAACGGAGAAAGCGGTCGAACCAGCGAATTGACGGCATCTGGAAGCCAAGACGACTCGGACTCCGAAGGAGGAGCCTCTACGCCAAGCGCCGAACGGAATCCTCTGTCCATGTTGTCAGAAGCTAGTTCCGAAGGGTTCGACCAGCTGGCCAAACAAAGCCATCGCGAGAAGTATCTGAAAAACGCCTTCGAGTCCCTCAGCGGTGCTGAAGAGCCCACCAACAGGAGTCCGAAGACTACCAGTATCAGCTCCCAGTTCCATGGAAGGTGAGTATCTGCTCCTTTGGAACGAACAGAGTCTTCCTAGGCTATATTCGATTAATGAAGTGTAATGATTCTTAACAGGCTTAGTGGAGGCGATGCGGGCAGCAACAAAGTGCGCAATGCGGCTGTGGTGAACGCAACGAAGCTGGCTAGAGGCGACGCTGACGTTGCGAAGAAGCGAGAGGAATTGCAGAGGAGAATAGAGGAAACTAGGAGGAAATTGCAAAGTGTACGCATCGAGGTTCCTTTTTACCGCGAAATATATCAGCTATCCAACAGAGTGTTTTGTGAAAAAGTTCTTTGCATAACAGAATTGTTAGTCCTGCCGAAAGGACCTCATAAAGTTTTCTTCACTCGTCATGAAACACTGTGTATTAATCCTCAGCAGGTGCCACAAACTCTCTGACAATTTCGCTACTATTTAAATAAGTTAGTCAGCTAGGGTCTGAGGAATATCGTGGGAATATCGTGGTAATTGCTAAGGGTTAACCGAAGCACGCTCAAGCAGAGCTCAAGTTCGTTTTTACCCGCAGGTTGGCTACAAATCGTCGTTAAGAACCAGCCAAAGCATATCGGACTTGAGCAGCCACATACCGGAGAAGCATCACCGATCGAGCCGGCTGAGCACAGGTAACACGAAACCCGGTCAACAGACACACTACACGAAACCGATTAACCCTTGCAAACCCATACCGAACCCAAAGCCCCCGTTAAAACCCCAGCAGCTAATTAACAAAGTGTCGGGTGTGGGGAATGCGCTACCTAAGCTAGACACCGCTCCAACCGGCGAGAACTGCTTGTCGAAAAGCCCGACCACGTCGTGCATAAGCGATAGGGCGAGGCCCTCTCTGGCCCGCCCGTTAACGTTGACCTTAAAGAAAACTGAAAAGTATAAGCTGTCGCTGAACAAGGCGAACCAGTCGTTGCCGGAGTCGCCGGTCTGCGAGGAGCTGAAGCTCCTCAAGGAACAGTGCAAGAAGAACGTGAGCCGTTTCGCGAGGTTCGCGCAGAAGAGGAGGTCCTGCAGCTACTTCATCGGGCTGAACGACAACGAGGAGGCCATGGAGAGCATCGCCAAGTCGTTCGAGAGCCTGCCGGCGATGAACGAGCGAAACATGGAGGCGCTGAACGACGCCATCGACGACGGGGACGACGGGAACGGGAACTTCAGCGACGACTCGCTGGAGGGGGACTTCAAGAACCCGCCGCGCCGGTGCGTCAGCGACTACCAGATCAACATGCACGTGGACAGCCAGCAGGACGTGCACAGGAACTACGGCAACTACCCGGGATTCCCCAAGCGAATCCTGACTGGATCTCAAGAGAGCATACTGTCCGACGCCTCGGTGGAGTCGTTCTCGAAAGGGAGCGCGGAGATCCTGGATTACTGCCACTACGACAACGACCGCCACTCGAGCGCGAGCTTCTTCTTGTCCAGGCGGAAGATGCAGGCTGGCAGAAGCCAGGAGAGCATCTTAACGGACGAGTCTGACTATCAGATGTTCCCTCTGCAGGAGAACGTCGACCATAGGAGCACGGAGAGCGTTCTAACTGACGATTCTGACTCCTTGGTGAAGTCCGCGCCCCTGGAGATGCTGTTCGACTCCCATTACAAGCGGAAGAGGCAGAACTCGGAGACGTACAGCGGGAATCCTAACAACGCGATAGAACAGTCTAACGATATCCAGGATCCGGCGAACGAGTCGACCACTTGTCGAGCAGTGTTCAGGTCCAAGTCCCTCCAGGACACCAGGATAACCAAGGTGAACAGCGAGAGCAGTTATCCCGAGGATACTAGCCGACCGGCCACCTGCATCTACTACGAGTTCAATTTCAATGATCAGAATGACACGAACGTGGAGATGAGGATAGGAACCAAGTCCGACGCTATTTCGAGAAGCAGCAGCTTGAAGGTGCCTAAGGAACCGCAGTCGATGCTGATACTGAACGATTTCGTAGCCCACAAGCCGCCCAAACCGAAGAGGAACTCTGTTCGGACCCAGAGCATGAGGAACAGAGCTCGCCCAGCCTGGAACAAGTACAACGTGGACGCCTCGGCGGCTCAGGCTCCTCGTGTCAAGTCCACGGAAGCTGAGGATTACGCTGGCAAGCCTCGAGCAGAGGTTCGAGTAGCCAGGAATGATACTGATACGAAACCAGAGTCAGCCGAGGCTCTGCACAGTTCCAAGAGGATTGAACAGCTTCTCCAGTCGTCCAGCTACTCCCTGCAACCTGCTGATGACCCAGATCCAAAGACCAAGTTCTACAGTCTTCAAAACAGACGCTCCGATAAGAGCCCTGGCTACGACGCTGGCGGACCCATGGACAACTATGGCTTCGATCCGAACGACGCCTCCCATCGGGGCTGCGATATGAATGAAGACCAGAGGGAAGCTTCCCACGTTCGCTGCTTCGAAAACGAGATCCCCACGAAGGACACGCAGGAGACATACGATTCTCTAGAGCCCACTGGAGTCCCCTGCGACCTCCAGACCTCCGGGCTGCAGAGCGTGTCGAATCTGCGCTCCACGAACGAGAGGATCGACAATCTGGACGCCAGCGTCGATCTGAGGATCACCAGGGCCATCGAAGGGACGGTGAAGCTGTTGTCCAAGGAGTTCGAGAACCTAGTCAGAAGGGAACAGTACTTCATGAAGGAGAAGTGTTTGAGGCTAACCCATTGCCAGGAGGCCAGCGAGAATTTCGCCAAGCTGGAGGCTGAAAGGGACGGTAGATTCGCGATCAGAAGGGACATAAGGTTCCACTCTGGGGGAGAGGATAGCGACTGCGCGGACACGTCCACCATGGACAAGTCGATGATGGAGAGTGGATCGTCCACGTCGGCGTCCAGCTGCACGAACTCGCCGAAGAGAATGTGGCCGCCCGCGTCGCGTTGCCAGAGCCACATGAAATGGACTAAAACGTTGCCCACCATTAATCAGGCTATCCTCCCATCCAAGCATCTTTACGCAGGTACTTGAGAGTGGGGAGGAGATTGTTCTCTGCTCGTTCTGTCGCAGACCTGGGCAAGTCTTCCTTCGCGACGAAGGCGCGGGGTGACGTTTTGAAATAATATTTCACTCGCTTAGCTCGGATAGTGAGATTTGGATTAATGGAACGCGAGGTTTGATATATTCGAGAGAGGAAAAGTTTCAAATATCGAGGAAGGAAGAATGCTCGCGGCAGTTATTTATCAGCATTTCACCATCCGCGAAGCGTGAACTGCAGGAAATGTGTGCAATTAGCGGAGACTGCATACATTTGGCACACTTTAATGAAAGCTTATCGGTTTCATTAAACTTGCATGTAAATTAAATTCATAGAAGCAGCTCTGCTTTCTATCTTCCTTTTTAATCTGCCTACAGTTTAGCTGCAGTTTATAACTCACAAATAATTCGAATTTCAATATATTTCAATTATTCAACTATAAATTCCTATAATTTATATCATCGTCTAATTCATATTGTCTGAAATAACATTTCAAATAATGTCGCCTGGACAGTGCCCAGGTCCGACTCGTTGTGTAGTTCAGCTCGTTGTTCAAGTCGAAGTTTCACGATGCTTTCGTTCGCAACGAAGTGCATAACGAGTTACGCACAGAAATGTCGTAACAAACAGTCGACGAACTCTTATGCCGCGTTTCCACCAAGGCAAACACGAACAAAAACATTGTTCGCGAACTTTTTCGTCTGTTCTTGCCGAGTTCACACAGCCGCGAACATGAAAAAAAAACTAAGCGTACGTTCACGTACTATTCGTACGCTGATTTTTTTGTTCATTTTCGCAGCCATGTGAACACGGCAAGAACAGACGAAAAAGTTCGCGAACAATGTTTTCGTTCGTGTTCGCCTTGGTGGAAACGCGGCATAACAGAACATACTCTAACTCATCTGCGGAGCGTCGCTTTTCAAATTTGGCGCGCTTCGAAGATGTAGGTTATGTGTGTTTCTCAACTTTTCCAGAATAAAAATATGAATGTAACGTGGAACGACCGTCTGAGCCTGTAGCTACCGTGCAAATTGTTTATATACACGTTGTACGACACTTTTAGCAGCACGATTCACGAAGTTAGATATCCGTTTATGTTTCTTTCTGTATCGCCAATTCGAACGTTTGCCATCTGTACAGTTACCTTTATGGCATCGTTATTATCGCCCGACTGATACGTTAGTTGGCCATTTTATTTACAGCAGCAGCAACCATTATACTTTTCAGTTTGAACGCTTGTTTCTATTCATAAAGACACGCGAGCAAGCGCATAAAGCAATGAATATCGTTTTTCGTTTGGCATGCGCGATCGACAGCATGTTTCGTCCTTACGATGTGGTTCTATCCCGCTTCCTCCTTCCATCATATCGAATGCCTTTATATAACGTTTTGTTAATGAACTTATCTGGTGATGTCGATCGTATTCGTTTTAGTTTCTTTGTGATTTCTGAGGCACATGTGAACACAGGGGCGTCCGAAGACTTTTTTTCAATGGAGCGGGGTTGGGGGGAGGGGGCAACTTTGGGATGATGATAGAGAAAAATATACCCCTCTTGCTTTTTTAACCCATTTTATAGTGCCAATTTAAATAAAAATTTAAAACCGATATTTACAAATATTCCCTTTTTTAGTATAAACTTAATAAAGATCAGTTTTGAAAAATAAGCGATTTTTTCTCAAAAGCCAGGGGGGGGGCAACTGCCCCTTTTGTCCCCCCTCCGGACGCCCATGTGTGTATATATATAGTGGGGAAATATGATCGACTTCGACTCGAATTTACACTTACAAGATTTACGCATTTAATGTAATTTTAAATTCTTCGTGAAGGAGATATAGTTAGCAATGACGAGTTATCTTGATGGAGTGAGAAATTTAATGTAAATACATGGGGACTCGAATTCCCATCGCTAATTATGCTTCAGAAATTAATCATGGCCGATCGTTGAATTTCTTATTTTTAGAGGACAAGATTTAGTATGCAATAATTCGTTAGTTTGTGTATACAGGGTGTCTCAAAAGTGTGTTCTATATATTAAAAGCAGTCGTAAAGTCTTTTATAACATTCCAATTTGATAAAGAATTTAAGTTTTAAGGTTCGATTTCACAGCGCGCGAAATTCAAAACTGTAGTTCTCGATTTCTTTTTCTTTCCGCTCGCTCCATATTTTTAAGACACCCTGTACACCGCCTCGACACGCACGGAAGAGAAAATAGCTCGTTAGTTTGTCGGTGAAACCAAGTCGATGATTCTAAAATCTTAGAATCCTTACAAAATTAACGGAAGCAATTACTTTCTAAATTTTTTACAATAGATTACTGAAACTCCATATAGAGAAAAAACTTATGTACTTTCAATTATCACCTGATCTATTCTAACGCATTGAACTTCAAATTCGCTTTTACCAAAAATTGAGAAACACTGACTTGTTCAGTTTTACCAACAAGCTTGACCGAAAACGGCAATTGCACCGCCACAGTCGTCACCGACGTCCGCGGTTTGATATTAAAATCACAATTCCAAAAATAGGTCTAGCCATTGTAATTAAATTAAAAGAAAGCTGCAGAGGTAAGTTGAAAGAGGCTCCAGAAAGATAGTAGCCGGCGAAACATTAAACATAACCCCCCCAGCCCCAAAAAAAAGCGAAGAAGACAGTAGCTTAGTGCATGTGTGTGCGTGTTGTTGTCGACAGTTGGCAGTAGTGGGGGGCGAATCTCGTCAAAAGTTTTTGACAGCGAAGAGGAGGGGGGTGGCATGCGACGTGCCTGCTCGCTGAGTGATCTTTCCGTCAGCCCGCCAAATAGGTTACTGCATGGCCCGATACAAGGTACCCTTTCATTGTGTGCCACGTCTTTGAGGGTCTTTCCAACACGGACACGCGAAAACATTCCACGAAACAATGTCGCTTCGTTAACGAAACAATTTCTCGGCGGTACGAACAGCCCTCTACTAAATGTCACAGTCGCGACAAGCCTCTGGTTTTAAGTTTTGGAACGACCCCCGACTAGCGTAGTGCCTTCTTTATCGACATCGATCATTGCTTCGATATTTTCACCACATAACCGTTAATCGATAACACTCCCGATGCATTTGTAATTCAAATGCGAATTTGAATTTAGATTTATTGTGCCATTTATGAATTCTAAACATTTATTATGTGTTCAAAATATCGAATAGTTATTTTATTATTTTTTTCATATCGCATTAATAGCCATGTTTAATTGTTATTGTGTATCGTGTACGTACGGAATGAAAGTCTTAATTCCTCGCGTAGAAATCGATTCGTAAATCTAGATGAGATTCTGGGTGAATCGGAGTTTTCGTTAACGGTCGGTAACAGTTTCAGGAAAAGTAGGTAATAAGAACGCGAACGCCTCGGCGAGAAGTGGACTAGGAAGCGCGACTAGCGGAAACCAGTCGCGGCACGCTTCCGCGAAGAATCATTCTTCGCACATGACGAGAAGCAGCAGCGTCGGGGTTTTGAATCAGGTACAGTTTACTCGCTCGCTTTTATTTCGTGGAATTTTAATTGAAGCTTTTCAAAGAGGCGCTGTTTATTTTATTGGTGGCCATGTTGCAGAGCGACTCGGAATCGGACGTGGGTGCTGGAAACGGAAGGGGATGGAACAACCAGACAGGAAGTAATCGAATCAGCGGATTGATGAGACCCACGATCAGCTCGCAGAACAAAATCAATCATCAGATTAAGTCGAACTCCTCCTCTGGCAGCAATTTGCCATCGGTTCTTAGAAGGAGAGGCATGCAGGGAGCATATTCTAGTGGTAATTAATAGTTAAAACTGTGGTGCTGATAAATCTGCTTTTGATTTAAGGGGCGTTTCCGGTCTAGAGCCCATAAAAATGGGTGATGTTTAGGAATTAATTATAGGAAAACTACTATATATAATTTAATGGGACTTTTTGCATTGTATTAAGGATGTGTTCAATTATGGAAATATATTTTTTGTTTCATAATTAATCATTGCAGACGGTACTGGGGAGTCGTTAAAGTTGAGGCGTCAAAAAATTCATCCAAATCGATGGGACCTGTATCTCCAAAAGTTATTATCCGATTCGACTGAAACTTTTTTATTTTGAAGAATATACTTCTGGCTAGGGGGGGGGGGGCAGAAGAAATTACAAAAATGACATTTTCTTTTTAGAAAATATCGCCACTTGAAGTTTGAAATCACTTTTTCTCTATAGTTTTCGTCCTTCCAACGCCTTTAAAACTATAAATTTTCAATTTTTTGAAGTTTTACTACCCCCCCCCCCCCCCCCCAGAAAGAAGTATATTTTTCGAAATAAAAAAGGTTTCAATCCAATCGGATAATAACTTTTGGAGATACAGGTCCCACCAATTTTGAGAACACTGTTTTGAGAAAAACGCGTTTAAAGTTTTTCGTGAGCGCCGAGTGGCCGGGTGTTACCCATGCATTTGCCGCTACTCAAATGCCTATAACTTCGGGAATTTTATGAATTTTAACCAATTCTTTTAAATGCGTATTCCTAAAAGTTTGAACATTCGAAAAATGAAATAAAAAAAATCGATTTTTAGACCGGAACCTCCCTTTAAGTAGTTATCTTTGTGACTTCAGGTTATTTGGGCAAATTTGATTTTTGCCGCCCTTTATACTTAACTATATAGCTTTACTACTCGGCTTCGCACGGAATTTAAATTCTGATTTTTTAAAGAAAAATTTTACTTTTTATTTTTTAAAATTTTTATTGTGAAAATAGTCACATGTATCTGGATTTGTCAGGCATAATAAGCTGAGGCACATTTCGGGATCCAAGAGTTGAACTTTCGAAAAATTTTAAGCTACAGACAAACAGAAACTTGTAAACTTTCTGCTTTTTACATTAAGATTATAAATAATTATTTTAAAATATAATTTTTGACAATGAGCGAAATTCTTTGTAGGCTTTTGTTGAATAACAGAAGCTTTTTGTAAAGATTTTTAATATAGTAATTATATGGGTAGTTTAAGAAGAATTTATAAGTTTCATACTAAATTCAAACATGCATTACCTTTTGTATCGCTTTTTCAGGAAGCTGAATTCTTTTATTGGGTTTTATTGATTTTAATTTTCTCGTTCTACCAATTTTGCCGCTCTGGGCAGTTGCCCTGCTTGCGCCCCGCCTTCAATTTTATATATTTCTTCCAGTAAATCTAAGTCAAGTGGGTAACCAAGAAGACTCGAGCTCGGAGGACACCTCGTCGAACGGAAACGGTGGAAAGCCAGCGCTGCCTCCGAGGCCTCGAAGTATCAGTATCGACCATTCTGCAAAGTACGTTGTAATATTTCAATGCTATAGTACAGTGCTCCGCAACCTTTTCTCACCCTCGGCAACCCTTCCCAAAATTCCGCGGTACACCACGAGAAAAAATATACAAAACACATAAAAGTTACAAAGTCTGCACACCGAAGTTACATTTATTTATGAAAACTTTGTTGAAAAAAAATTGTGCGCATTTTCTCCTCGTGGGAGCCGAGTTGAAGGCATATAAAAATGTTTTTAATGCAGAAATTCAATAAAATTCATTAGGTGATTATAAAAATTTATTTAAAAGATAAAATTCAGTTTTCTTTTCTTTTTACAAAGCTCTTGAATTACTTCAGTCGTGGTTACATTAATCTCCTTTTTCCTTTTTCTTCGGGGGTGCCAGGGCCCTTCGCACTCCCCCCCCCCCCCCCCGGGGGGGGGGAATTATTATTCCCCGCCACTGGCCTCATAGCACACCGGTTGCGGAGCACTGATATAGTCTACAGAGTTCTATGTACTGAATTGTTAGAGATTAATGCGCTTCATTTTAATTTATGTTACGTCTCGCAGCTTAAGTCTACCTGGCACAACGGTGAGGAGGTCAGGCTCGTCGACGGTGATCGCGAACGGTCGCGCCGGAAGTAGCGTGATAGGGCAGAGCGCGGGTAGAATATCGGCGAGCAATAGGAATCAGCTGGATCCAAGCCCTCAGGAGCTGCCAGTCAAAGACACTGATCGTGCCATCGATGTAGCCAGTGCTGAGTGTAAGAACCCTTGCCGCTTCTTCTGCCTTCTTTATTCTCATTCTGTTTGCCATTGTTCACGACCATCTCGTCACTTATCAAAGTGTAAGCATGCAAGATTGCGAGGAAAGGGATTTTTTGAAGATTTTTAACCCTTATTCCTGTATCATTTGATCGATGGTCGAAAAGGATTACTCTATCTAATTGACGATTTTACTCTTGCAGTAGGCACGGATAAGAAATTAGGTAAACTAAAGACACCTATTGAGAATGCTGTCCTGTGAAAATAATAAGTCTTTGAGTGTGTTAAAAATTTGTAAGTGATCATGCTATGACCAAAAGCAAATCCACATTCAGACAGAATCTCGTTGTCGGAGTTTAGTGTACAGACTAGAGTTCAGTCTGTAGACCGCTGTACATAAAATACGCTACACCGTCACTGTCAGAATGCTCGAGGGAATTGTATAATAGTGTCACAAACATTGAACATACGTGTTGAAGTTGCCCCTGCTTTGTTACCACACAGTTCCGAACGAAATTGCTCGTCCCAGACTCTACTATCGACTGCTTTGCAATCCATTTAATGATATTGTAAATAATGTACATAAGTGTCTCGTTAAGATTCGAAGCTACTATGTCCTGAGAACCATGAGGAGACCACGCAAGAAGGCAGTCACGAAACCTTATTGTTATTATTCTTAGATCATCGCATAGACCTCGAGAAACTAGCTCCCTCATCGTTAGGATATATAATACCTGAGTTTCTAGATCTCGATCACAATAGCATGGTCTCATTACGGATTTTAGAGTCGATGTAACCTGCACGCTGCACGATCTCGTTCACATACTCCTCATACCATCGAAGCGGATGCTACATGTTCGTGGGCCATGTAACGTCCACTCGCGCGAGTAACTCGTTGTAAACCATGCAGATGTTCTGTCACAGTTAAATCGCGCCGAGGATCTTCATCTGAGAGAGATCTATGAACAGAACACTTGCATCAGCCGCAACGCGTTCCCCAGGGGCGGATTTGTGTATGGGCGAAGTAGGCTGCATCTTGGGGGCGGCAAATTTTGGGGAGTGGCAAAATTTTGGGCGCGGTAAATTTTGGGGAGCGGTCAAATTTTGGGAAGTGGCAAAATCTCGGGAGCAACAAATTTTGGGGGGTAATAAATTTCGGGGAGCGATTAATTTTTGGGAGTAACAAAATTTGGGGCGCGACAAATTTTGGGAAGCAGTAAATTTTGGGGAACGATAAATTTTAGGGAGTGTCAAAATTTGGGAAGCGATGAATTTTAGGGAAATGGCAAAATTTGAGGACCCACAAATTTTTGGGAGCGGCAAATTTGAGGGAAGTGGCAAAATTTGGGGACCCACTAATTTTTGGGAGCGATAAATTTTAGGGAAGTGGCAAAATTTGGAGAGCCACAAATTTTTGGGAGCGATATATTTTGGGGAGTGGGAGAATCTGGGGAACAACAATTTTTGGGGTGCAACAAATTTTGGAGAGTGGCAAAATTTCGGGAGCAGACAAATTTTGAGTAGCGGTCAAATTTTGGGAAGTGGCAAAATCTCGGGGGCAACAAATTTTGGGGAGTAATAAATTTTGGGGAGCGACAAATTTTGGGGAGTAATCAATTTCGGGGAGCGATAAATTTTTGGGAGTAACAAAATTTGGGGCGTGACAAATTTTGGGAAGCAGTAAATTTTGGGGAACGATAAATTTTAGGGAGTGTCAAAATTTGGGGAGCGATAAATTTTAGGGAAGTGGCAAAATTTGGGGAGCCACAATTTTTTGGAAGCGATAAATATTAGGGAAGTGGCAAAATTTGGGGAGCCACAAATTTTTGGGAGCGATATATTTTGGGGAGTGGGAAAATCTGGGGAGCAACAAATTTTGGGGAGCGATAAATCTTGGGGTGCAACAAATTTTGGGGAGTAATCAATTTTGGGTAGCGCGAATTTTTGGGAGCGACAAATTTTGGGGTGTAATAAATTTCGAGCGACAAATTTTGGGGTGTAATAAATTTCGGGGAGCGACAAATTTTGGGGTGTAATAAATTTCAGGGAGCGACAAATTTTGGGGAGTAACAAAATTTGGGACGCGACAAATTTTGGGGAGCGAGAAATTTTAGGGAGTGGCAAAATCTGGGGAGCAACAAATTTTAGGGAGTAATAAATTTTGAGGAGCGACAAATTTTGGAGAATAATAAATGTTGGGGAGCGACAAACTTTGAGCGAAAGAAAGTGGGAAAGGTTTAAACAAAGACGCATGAGACAACTTTAAAAACAAGTCACTTCTTTTTCACATAGCGAATTAGCAATAACTCATACATGAGTTGCTATACTGAACTAATTTTAAAATTATCTCGACTCTTTTAAATTAAAATACTTGACAACATTTCGCGGAAAAGGTTGCAGACACTTGTCAGCCTAGGTGCGCCAAATCTCCAAATCCGCCCGTGGCGTTCCCGGTCTACCTTTCATCCCGCCCCGGTCAATTCTGATAATCCTTTCACCTCCGCAGTGTCGACCCAGCTGTGCAACACGATCGCCGACGACCTGACGCGCACAGCGGACAACGTGGTGCAGCTGTACAAGCGTCTGACGATAGACAAGGAGGACGAGGGGGCCTGCATCGACAGGGACACGATGCTGCGCGGCCTCCAGTCGTCCGTGAACGAGACCATGCGCACTTTACGGTTAGTGATCGCCGGTGGCGAGAGCCTGAACGCCGGATCATCGGCGACCGGCGATAACGTGGCCGTGAGCGAGGCGACCGCCACGTTCCAAGAGCTGCTGGCTGGCCAGGATCAGGGTAAGGTGGTCAACATGATGCAGCAGTACTCGGAGCTGCTGTTGACCATGATGCAGCAGAGGATGGGGGGGACGCAGTCGAGCCACACGTAAAATCCGTCCATCTCTGCGAGCCGTGGGAAATGAAAGGACCGGGACGTCCAGGAGGAAGCTGCGCGCCTCTTATCTTTCTGCGTCGTTGGTGGAGGGAGCATAGCGAGGAGGAAGCAGCGAGGGCTGAACGCACGCTTGAGTGATTAAATACACAGGGTGTCCAGGTTACCGCGAGCACCTTCCACGTCTTCATTCCTTCCGAGTCCATGAGAAAATGTCCGAGAGGAGAGAGTTGCGCTTGATGATCTCATTGAAAGTCACTACAAGATCGTCGACATCTTCCTAAATGGAACCGCATGCTTCTTGTTCGCGTGAACCATGGTTAAGCGAGAGCGGAGGTAATCCAGCGGGACAAATACGGTACAAAGTATTTATTTTAGTGAATGAAAACTTTGGCAACATTCCCCGTAGACATGTTTCCCTGTGCTTAAGGTGTTCGCGATAAATGGGACACCCTGCGGTTCTGCCAGTCGCTGTACGCTCTCTCTATCCTGCTTCTTCACTCTCTACTGTCATGTATCTCGAAGCTCTCGCGATCCTTCACCGGCACGCAGCTCGGAGAAAGCGCGAAGCGGCAGGATAAGTTGAGGAGAATTTCGAAATTAGTCCGTTGCGGCCGATAGGCGCGCTCGATTTTTAGAAAATTAGCGACCGAGAAGGGGAACCGCTCGACGACCTAGAAACTGATATTCGAAGCTTGAATCCAGCCGCGCGTCGAGCTCGTTCATCTAAGAAACCTGCGATCGAGCGTGCTTTCCTTTTCTCCGCCGACGAGGAGCGCCGAGAATGTTTTAATGTCGTACGTCACGTGTACCGAAGGGTGTCTGTAGCCAAAGTCAAGTAGAATATTTATGCAGCAGCGGTCCGCGAGACCGAGAAACAAAAAAAAAAAAAAGAGGAGAAAAATAAGAAAAAAAAAAAGATGTTGAGACGGTTTGAAAGAATCTTGACGCCTGAAAGCATGCCAATTTCGAAATCTATCCCCCCCCACACACACACACTGGATGAAAAGTAAGATCAGCTGCGTGAAGCTTGCATGTATCTTGAGGCCATACGCCGTGAAAATGCCAATTAACTAAAGACTCTTAGACTAGTTTCCAAACGAATATATATTATATATATATTTATCGACTACCGCGCGATACTGTGTCGTAATATTAGTCTTCTCTCGTTGTGTAACCAAAGGTTGTCTGTACCTACGGTCTAAAAAGGAGCCTCCCTTCCTTCCCCCCCCTCCCCGACAGACGTTTCGAGAAGCTTCGACGGAATTGCGATCGCGCGACTTCAGCAGCGAAAATGGAGCGAAAGAAATTCGCGGATGCGAGGCGACGTAAACTTGCCAGTACGAAAGACGAACGTCTCTAGATCTTAGCCGGCGCATTTAGGTGGGAGCAGAAAGAAAGGTGAACGGGCTTTTCGTAGACCCATCCGCGGATGGGAGCCACGGAGTGTATGTGATTTTATATTTCCAAATCGATACGATAGCCTCCTACTAATTTTACTTGGTGAAGAATTCCTTGAGCGTGTCGCGTAAACGGGCGGGAATTGTTGCGAGCGGACGGGCACGATGGATTAATTTAGTTTCAGCCGAGTCCTACCGCGTAGTTTCTCATAGGGATCGCGAAATATTTTTACAGCGCCTGTTACGTCGATAGAGACGGAAACGTTCAATGTTCCGAAGCGTCGTGTCCTCTGATTATTCGGTTGGGATCCCGTGCCCCGAGCCGAGTGAAGGCTCGGCAGATCCGCCCGGACTAGAATGATTGCGCACCAGAGGATTGCAAAGTATTAAGGTGGAAGCACGCGTTCTTGTCGCCGTTGCGTAACGATCCTCGAATTACCCCCCCCCCCCGTCCGATTCGTTTCTCTGCGTTCCAGAAAATTTTCCGTTAAGTTACTTCCCTCGTCGCGTGAAGTTCGTTCAGCATCGTACATGTAATATTGTATAAAGATAACGTGCCATTTAGGTTTAACAGACCCAGCCATCGTTTACCAACCGAGAACGTACCGGCGAGGCACGCGTTTCGATCGTAATCTTCGTTGATAAACGGTGTAACATATCTTCGATCTAGGCTCAAAGCTGTTCCGTTCTGTCGGTTACGTTGACTGGCGGGCTTAGCGTTCAAGGGAACGGCCTTGCGGCGGGAGAATAATTTCTGTGACTTCAGTATTGCTTTCGCTGGGAATCCTTTTCGTTCGATCTTCCCTGCTGGACGGTTTCTCTGGCGCGGCAGGGCGATTCTCTTCTTTTTTTTTTTTTACGGAGGTGACTTTATTCCTGAACGACCACGGATCAATGCGTTCACCCGGTAGCCGGGTTCCTTCCGCGGGTGCTGATTCGTTCAATGAGATCAATTAGCTCGGATCAGAAGGTATCGGTTATCGCGCTAGAGGCTTTACTACGCTGTGCCGCCGCTGATACCGCTAATCCTTATCATTTTCATTGATGAAGCTGATCCATGGAATCGAGGCAGACACTTGGCGCCGACGGTGAAGGTGTTGATCGCGTCCGAAATACGGGACGACTCGTGACTGATGGCTCGAATGGGGGAGCGGATGATTCTCTGCCTGGAGAAATGATTCGGAAACGAGGAATGGAAGTTTTTTTTTTTTTGATAAAAATGTGTTTGCAAGTTTAATTACGTGCATTTTTTCGAAATCAGTGATCAAAGATCCTCAATCAGTCGGTACAAAGATTTAAATTTTAACAGATTTAGGAATATTTGCTTGATAAGATTGCGGAGTTCGCGGAGATTGTTTGTAACTCAAGTGCACGTGTGCTTGGCAAACATCGAAAGTGAAATCCCCGGATAAGGAAATTTCATTCCATATTTTTTTTTACCTATTTTTTCACACAGAATCATCGACCTCCCAGCTGTGCCAACAGTGTTACGGGCCACCCTGTATATCATCGCGTATTCTAAAGACTAGAATATTTTGTATTCGGTGTTCAGCATTTTTGTAACACATCGTGATCGTTGTAAGCGTATGTATAAACCGTGGACGGACGCGAAAGGTGGAAAATATCGAATCTCGTCTCCATACATCCCCCTCCCCCTTGTATTTTGCCTAGCTGTTCGCGTTGGTAATGAACCATTCCAAAATTCCCACTCTATCTCTCTCCCCCCTTTCTCTCTCTCTCTCTCTCTCTCTCTCTCTGTGTAATAATAATCATCGAAGACATTATATGAAATACTTTTAACCGGTCGCAGAGATAATCGGTGGCTTCTTTCTCTTTTTCTTTGTATATTGTTGTACTTGTTGCGTTAAGGCGTACATTGTTATGTAATATTATGTTATACTCGTTCCAGTAATCGTGTACATATTTATTTCGAATCGAGTCGCAGGGAACGCAAAGAGACAGTTCGGTAATCGTTCGAGACGCCAAATGTAATGATTTCGCCGTTAAGAAGAAGTATTTGGTAACTTTTTAGCACTTTGTTTCTTTTTGTATATTACGTTAACGATTAATAATATAATAATTCTTACAAACTGAACTCGAGACTCATGGTTATTGTCAGCAGACGCTCGAAACCCGACCGCGGTGCACATCATCGCCTCCTTTCCCCTTTTCAGAAAACCAGATGACCGATTACCAGTGGCGGATTTAACGGGCGGCCGACGAGCAATGAGGCCCCGCCTGGGCCCCTTTTTCAAAAAAGAAATCACGATTTTATCCAAACATTACATTCTTTTGAACTACTAAACTTTGTCCGTTTTATTGAACTTCCTCTTCATTTTCCCGGAAAAAAAATGGGCCCCTCGGAGCCTTCGCCACCCGGGCCTTTTTCCCCAAATCCGCCGCTGCTGATTACGACAGAGCATGTATGTTGGAAGAAGCTTTTATTTTCAGAGGGGAAACGCGCGATCCCGAGGGCAACGGATCGATCGCCCGCAGGACGATCCAGCGGCTAAGTACGTTCTACGAAAGCCTTGGTATCCGCGCGCTGATTCTCGTAAAAATACAACCGTCTTCTGTACAAATAGGAACACATTCCACTCACTACATATACGCATATGCATAACATGAAATATAGTTTTTAAAATTATAACAATATCTATAGTCGATACATGGAACATTACGGCGCGAGTCTCGATCCGCGGAAGACTATATTGTTCTTCGTGATTTCGTGTGTGTGGCGTGATGTAAATACTGCTACTGTGTACAGGCTGCCTCAGAACTGTAGTTAGCAAGCGAACTGTTTAATAGAGCACGCGGGAAGGAACTATAAGTTGCATTAAACTAATCATTCTTAACATACTCAGTTCTTTAATAAATAGTTTTCCCTTTTAAAGCTTTCCTGTATAATTGAGCTGCCTCCTTGCGTCAGCGTTTGTACATTCACGTGTCAGTCTCAAATACTCTTGAACTTTCGATATATCAGTCACCCTAGTGATAGACATCTCTAATGGGCATTCTGAATACTCCAAGAACGACTACTTTGCCTATTTACGTTTACTGGGACTTTTAGCTAGTTGAGTATTGCTGCTTTTTTTCACGAGTTTGCTTGGCGAGTCTACAGTTCCGGAACACTCTGTATGTACTTGACATGTCTGAGCTTTTGCGTGAACGCACGGTGCGAAAGTGTAACGGGGAGGGGGGGTAATGTGACGAGCAAATTGAGATAATGAGTAATGGGGTGATGAACCAGCGGTTATCTCTTCATGGAGGACTGTGGACCATATGAGTCGAATCTTTTGGCACTACTTATCGCAACGTCTCCACGTATTCAGCTAGTGTTCATATTATACTTCCAGCCTTTTATCTGCCGCCCGTTTGGCGCAGTTCCTGCAACTACAACGAAAGACAGAATTTTTAATTAATTCCGAAAGAAAATCGATTGCGAGAAGAATTTATTCGGAACTCTTCCCCCGGATTAATTTCCTTCGCTTGACAACTTTCAAGGGAACATTCTGAACCCTGAAATTCAAAAAATTATGAAACTTTGTGAATGTGTAGGGGATTTCCTCCTGATTACGACGCAATTTTTGTTTGCTGCCCAAATTCACTGTAAGGGGGTGAAATTTCACCCCCTTACAGTTAATTAACCCCTAAAAATTCTTCGACTATTTTCCGATTTTGGGGTATAACTCGCGAAAGTAGTGACGGGCTCGAACGCCTCGCGAGTATTTTTGTTTGAGCAAGTGCCGAGAATATTTCTAACACTTCACTCGATGTATCCAAGACAGTGAATCTTCGATATCCCAAGATCGATTCTCCCAAATTCACAATTTACCGAAAGTAGTGACGGGCTCGAATGCCTCGCGAGTATTTTTGTTCGAGCATGTGCTGAAAATATTTCTAACACTTCACTCGATGTATCCAAGACAGTAAATCTTCGATACCCCAAGATCGATTCTCCCAAATTCCCGAACGGTAAGAGACATAAAAAAAGTTTCAAGATAAAAGTTACTTCTTTTAATTAGGACTATCCTTTGGTGTCTTAAAGTTCTTACAGTTCGCGAGTATTAAAACAAAAAAATCGAAAAAATAACCATATTTTCAGGGGTTAATTTCACCCCCTTAGAATGAAGTTGGGCAGCAAACAAAAATCGCATTGTAATCAGGAGGAAATCCCCTACATATTCATAAAGTTTAAGAATACTTTAAATTTCCAGGTTCGGGATCTTCCTTTGTTGAATGCATAAATTGGAGCGTTATTTACCGAAAGTAGTGACGGGTTCGAACGCCTCGCGAGTATTTTTGTTTGAACAAGTAAGTGCCGAGAATATTTCTAACACTGCCCTCTATGTATCCAAGACAGTAAATCTTCGATACCCCTAGATCGATTCTCCCAAATTCCCAAATAAATCATTGCACAAACTACAGACCTCCTTCTCGTCGTCAACTTCGTCCTCGTCCTCGTCTTCGTCGTCGGAGCCGTGGACCGAGGCAGCAGGCGTGGTGTGCCTCGAAGAGGAAGGCGACGGCGGTTCGCTAATAGGTCTCGGATAGCTGAAGCGACCCACGCCACCCTCGGCGTATTCCGAAGCCAATTCCGGGTAGACTTTGATCAGCGCCTTCATTCTGGCTTGGCGATAATACTGAAACAACGACCGCGATGGGAATTAATTTAAATAAATTGTAATAAGCGAACTTGGAAGGTCGAAGTTCAGCGCTTGCACTCACGATGCCAAGATTTCTCCAATCAAGAAGATCGCTGAGGCGTTCGGTACGGTTTCTTTGAATGATACGTTGCCGGCGACTGAGGCGCGCGAAGTCGAACATAAACTGGGCCAGCTGCTGGACGCTGTTCTCTAGGCCGATGAATCGTCTGTCCACGATGTAAATTCCGTAGCTCATTGGGTCAGCTATGTGCTCCTGCATGAAGCAACCGAAACCGGACAGATTCGTGGTGATGCTGGGGATGCCCATGACTGTACACTCAGCGGGCGTGTAGCCCCATGGCTCATAGTAGGATGGGAAGACTCCTAAGTGGCACCCTCTGACGAACTCCTCGTAGTCCAAGCCGAACAGGGGGTTCGTCGATGAGAGGAACTCTGGGTGGAATACTATCTGCAATTCGAAGCAAGTATCGTTAACTCTCGATCGATTAAGAGGACTTGGCAGTCGAAAAATTGATTTTTATTGCGTTTTCCGAAAGTACTATCTTTTCTGAATAAAATGCCGCTTCGTTTATAGTAAAATTCGCAAAATTGTAGATTCGCCAGCTAAAAACGTCAAGCGGCAACCTATAGCGTCGCCTTTGCCCAGAAACTTTAAACGCGTTTTTCTCGAATATTTTTTTTCTCTTAATTTTTTCCTGATTGCGAACGAATGGAGGTTCAGATCGACTTGGAAAAATTACAGGACGAGCAAAACATATGCCATTTCGGCCCAAATTTCTGATATAGTCCATAACAATTCGAGATTTTCATAAAAAAAATAAGAAGTCACCGGATTTTAGTAGCGCACAAACAATAAATTTTACTATGAACCAAGCTGTATTTTATTCAGAAAAGATAGTCTTTTCGGAAAATGCGATAAAAAAAATCAATTTTTCGATTGCCTAGTCCCTTTAATCATTGCTCGTTGTATTAAAACTTGGAAGTCCAGTAAATGTAAATCCTAAAATTCGGAGGTATTTAAATGGGGAATGATGAATGTATTACCTTGACTCGCTCGTTAACAGTATTGAAAAGGTTGCATCTCCTGATGGAATTTAGCACCGGGTCGTTCCAATCGTCTACGACATTGTGCGTGGTAACGGGTGGCAACCCATTCCTCTGCAGAGCGTATAAACACCTAAAACAGTTAATACAAATAACTATTAATATGTACCTTCGACTTTCACAAGGCTACCAAGAAGCGGGTTCGGCGCTTTAAAAGACCCTACGGTTCATGAAAAGCTCTTCGTAAATTTTGCGAAGTCCGACGCATAGATATTTATTATAAAAAAAAAATTTCAAAAGGCCACGAAAAGCTCTTCGGAAATTATGCGGGGTCCTATGCATAGATATTTATTACACTTTTTTTTTAAAGACCCCGCGGTTATTGAAAAGCTCTTCGTAAATTTGGCGCTGTCCTGTGCATAGATATTTATTATAAAATTTTTTTAGAAGACTTCGTGGCCCGCGAAAAGCTCTTCGTAAATAATGCGGGGTCCTATGCATAAATATTTATTATACATTTTTTTTTAAAGGCCCCACGGTTCATGAAAAGTTCTTCGTACAGTTTGCGGATTCCTATGCATAGATATTTATTATACATTTTTTTTAGAAGACTCCGTAGTTCACGAAAAGCTCTTCGTAAATTATGCGGGATCCTATGCATATTTATTTTAAAACAAAATTTAAAAGGCCCCGCGGTTCATGAAAAGTTCTTCGTAAATTATGCGGGGTCCCATGCATAGCTATTTATTATAAATTTTTTTAAAAGGCCCCGCGGTTCATTAAAATCTCTTCGTAAATTTAGCGGAGCCCTACGCATAGATATTTATTATAAATATTTTTTAGAAGACTCCGTGGTCCACAAAAGTCTCTTCGTAAATTACGCGTGACACTATACATAGATATTTATTATTAAAAAATTTAGAAATATATAAAAATGCGTTTTCTTTGGCCCCGCACAATTTTGAAACCCGGTCCCGCGAAAGTTCACGCCAACCCTGGGCTTCCACATTAATCTAACATAAGTTTAAGTACTACCGTTTGATTTTGATAGTATCTTCCTTCTGCAGAAGATCTTGAGCGTCAGGCATGCGACCCGACAGGCACAATTCGTACATACGTTTCCCTATTTTCTGTTGAATATCATTGATCGTGTCTCTCAACGATTTAGTGACCTTTAACAAGAGAATCCCTTATAAAGAATCATCTTCTAACCCTCTCACTTTCAGTCTGAAAATCGACTCACAGCGTGACCTCGCAATGACTCCACATTGAAATTATTCGTTCTAGCTGGAAAGATGAGGAAAGCAACTACTGTCGTATCAGGCCTGGAGGATTTCAAATAATGATTCAATCTGGCCAGCGCCTCGATGAATATATCAGCGCCCTTGTTCCCGAACTCGTAGCGCCCGGCGATGAAGAAGTACAAAGTCTTATCCAGATCAAAATCATAGTGCCTAAAAATACGGAGGATTTATATAAGAAACTTCAGAGAAAACTGAGATTAGATTATGTTCTAATTCCAGATACCGTACCCATAAAAGTGACCTCTAACGAACTCGTGTATCTTCTCCTTACTAACGGCGTGCAAGTTTTGGAACTCGTGCAGCGCCGCGAACTTCTTCACGTTCAGCCCGTTCGGCGTGATCACGTCCGGCTTCCTCTTCAACAAATGTTCAGCTTCGAAACCAGTTATATCCGAGACGGTGGTGAACACGTGCGCCAAGTGGGAGGCGGCACGTTCCATGCAGTATCTGTGGTAAATCTGTCGCTTCCCTGCCTCCTCGTCGACGCTGAACTGTAATAAACACGTTGAACTCGCTGCGGATTAAATTCCTCGGCGACAGTTTCGGATAACGCCAGAAGTGGAAAAGTCCGGGGTCCGATAGTAGACCTTGACCTCCGTACACGATACCTTATCTAAATTATTGTAAAAGTCAGTCTTCCCTGCGCAGAGATATCTGCCAAGGAGGGTGGCGTGCGTGGTGAAAACCGTGGCGACGTCCACGTGCCTGGTTCGCAGAGCAATCAACCCGACCCCGGCCTGCCATTCGTGGCAGTGCACGACCACGCGAGGCGGCACGTCGGAGTATCCTTCGGCAGCTTTCCTGATGTTCAAGGATTAATATTTACCTGACGGAGAGCTCCTTTTACATTATGAAACTTACCTGAATTCAGAGATGAATTGACAGACAAGGTAGCCAAGGATAACTGCATCGTTGGCCTCGATATCGAGATGCGGGATACCAAGGTTGCAGGTGTTCCACAACTCCTGCTTGTACTCGTCGAGCTTCCACGCAGCGCTCCCAATGTCGAATAGTATTATCTGGGGGTTTCCGTCCACCAGCCACGTACCTGTTACCACCTCAATAACAGCTGTTATTTTAATACGAAATAGAATTCGCGTGCGTCATTATTCTACAGAAATTTCAAGCCTAGAATACAGCTTGTGCTCATCGTCCTTGAATTAATTTTGGCCTTGCACTTGGACTCTGTCCAACTCGCTATTCTCGGAGTATAACAAACAATCCCAGCTACAACGATGCTTTCTACTTGGAAATTATAGATTTTCACAACATCGTCTAGACTTACTTTGAAGCCCTGATCGCGTAGAACTTGGACGGCTATGTTCAACGGACTATTGCGCGGGAAATCTGCCTCCTCCACTTCTGTTCGAGCCGAAGTCTCTTTGTAGGGACCGATGAGGCAATACTGATCCCCCATTTCCTCCGTCGAGACGAAGGCTTTGGAACGTATTACGGTGTATATACCACCGACTGGAAATAACCGAACAGGAAGTTATTGATCGCATGTTAATTATTAATACCCCATAGTTTCTCCGAATCCTTTTAAGCTCCTCGTACCTTTGTTCGCAGCCTCCCATGCGACTTCGAAATTCCATCGGTTCTCGTGCTGCGCCGTGTACCCACGGTCCATGAATTCCAGCAAATCATTACTGCTGTCTATGCGGTAAAACCTTCTCGACGCTCGTTCCCTTGACATTTTGCTGGCTCCTCTTCAATCTCTATTTCTATAACAGAAATTTAACGCCGCGGATATCAAGCTGACGCAGAGTTCCTCGGGCTCCGAGAATACGCACGAAGGGGAATAAGGATTCTAAATTCAGGCTCGATGGGAACAAAACCACTTTCGAAAGTCGAGAACTCCCTACCCCAGCGAACGGCTCTAGATTCACCTTCCTGGTTACAGCGAAACCAGAGAACTCCCGAGTGCAGTGGTCACGCGCGATTACGCGAGTAACCGGCGCGCGGATAGCGATCGGCGGGTGCGAATTACGATAAACAAGACTACGTTACGTTTCACCTTTGAATTGCACACCGATAACCGGGATCGCGCCGTGCTTGCCAAGATCAAGATCAAGATCGATAGGACACCGTGTGCGCGCTGCCTTCCCGGCCACGAGCTCTAGCTCAAGTTCGCCGAGGGGATATCGTCGCGGACGGGAAGCGGCACGTTGCGTGTCCGCGACGGGTTTATCGGGGGAGGGGTCAATGACAGCGCGAGGTATTGCCAGTTTTATTAGGGTGCCACCGGGCCCGTTGAACCGCGCGATGACGAAAGAACAAAGGCGGCGGGAAAAAGTCGGGGAGAAAAAAAGCGTTGTAAAAAGAGCTTGTCTCGAAATTACTATTTTCGGGCGGACGTGCTCGGCGGGTGGAAGAAGAAGGCTTGCCGGAGGCGCTGAGCGGACTTTATACTTACGGTTCCCTCGAAATAACGAGCGACGACGGTGGTAAGAGCGCAGCGGCGAAGGAGCAAGTGGGTGGGCGCAGAGGCGAGCCGTTCCACGGCCAAGCTCCCGTGAAGGTCACCACAAACTACAAAGGTCACAAGGGCTCGACGGGGACGGCGTCACGGGCCACTTTGAACCCGACGTGAATCTTCGAGTCTTCGCCCGCCCGCTGATTACGCATTACTCAGGTCTCTTTCGCAACGGCGCTGATGCCGCGAGATATCTAGAGACGCGGTAGCGTCTCGACGCCAAGTACGTGAAAGACACCCTGTATATGTCGATCGACTGTCGCTGCCCTGGACCCTCTGTTATCTTTACTCGTCCCCCGGCTATTCCAACCTAACCTGAAACTTATTTCATTCATATTTCATCACGCTTGCAATATTTTCTAAATTTAAAGGCATTTTTCTCATGTAAACCGCATATAAGCTATCGAATGAGACCAAAATCAATGAAATCGGTCCACGCATGTCAGAGATATCATAATATCGTCTCATGGATCAGTCGGAAACGGTAAGATTTTCTTCTTCTTCTCCAAGAAATTATTCGTCAACATAATTCGTATATACGCGTTACACGCACACCTTCAGCCAAAAGAGAGACTAACACATGTTTCGTTTCGTTCGTCGTACTCTCGGGATTATTCGGCAGGGATCGTCGTCCGTCATTGTTGTACATATCCCCATAAAAAACTTCAAAGAAGTAAAAAAATTACGCCAAGTACACGAATTGTCTTTGTAAAAAGAAGTGAGATCCCCATCAAAAAACTTCAAAGTAAGTAAAAAAATTACGCCAAGTACATGAAAAATCAAATATATCACAAACAATAGAAGATAATATACAAAAAAATAGAAGAAAATATACAATCACAAAAAATAGATGATAATAATAATTACAAAATAAAAAAATATGTGAAATCAAAATGAGCTGCAAGTACATAAAGGTGCTTTCCAACGGCGCTTAAGATGACACAACTACATATGCACAGCTAAAATGCTGTGTTCATACATTCCATTACTCATATCGCGGACATTTGTTAATTAACCCATCAAAAAGAAACCCATTTAAAAACATTGTCGTAAATTAATAGCTTTACAAAATGTATGATATACAAAAATTGCGTCAATTGTAACAATGGCTATTTATACAAAGAAAAAAATTTATTAAATAATATTAAGCAGATATATTTTTATACAAATAAATATTTTAATACGAATAAATATTTTATTCAAAATACTTGGCGCTGCGCCCCGAATTGGTGTTGCTAAACTGAATAAATATGTATAAATTGCATTAATCTTTTTCTTTCTTTCTTGTGCGTGCATTCGTGAATGTGTGTATGTGTGCGTGTGCATATGCTACGTATGATATTAGAATTAAATATATGTAGAATAAATCTGACTGCGTTTCTAATATGTGTATGCATTTGTTTATGTATTTTAGATTGTAAGGGAGTTATTGTAAATTATTAATACTAAGACTATTAATCTTTTTTTCGGTTTCGCAGCGCCAAGTATTTTGAATAAAATATTTATTCGTATTAAAATATTTATTTGTATAAAAGTATATCTGCTTAATATTATTTAATAAATTTTTTTCTTTGTATAAATAGCCATTGTTACAATTGACGCAATTTTTGTATATCATACATTTTGTAAAGCTATTAATTTACGACAATGTTTTTAAATGCGATTCTTTTTGATGGGTTAATTAACAAATGTTCGCGATATGAGTAATGGAATGTATGAACACGGCATTTTAGCTGTGTATATGTAGTTGTGTCATCTGAAGCGCAGTTGGAAAGCACCTATATGTACTTGCAGCTCATTTTGATTTCACATCTTTTTTTAATTTGTAATTATTATTATCATCTATTTTTTGTGATTATATATTTTCTTCTATTTTTTTGTAATTTTATTATCTTCTATTGTTTGTGATATATTTGATTTTTCATGTACTTGGCGTAATTTTTTTACTTCTTTGAAGTTTTTTTATGGGGATCTCACTTCTTTTTACAAAGATAATTCGTGTACTAAAAAAAAGTGCTCTTTCATCGTCGAATTTTTCGAATGTTCAACTGGCATCTGGGCCACCTTCAGCTTGTTGTTGTTGTTCTTCGCGTCTTCGGACAGGGATCCCTGCCTTTACACCATCAGTAATCATCATGTCGCAAGACAAACAAGACGAAGTAAGTAATAGAAAACTATGTTCATATCGACGTGCGTTACGAAAAGTAGTACGTTTCAATTTTCTGACGAAAAGTAGCACATTTGCCTTCGTTCTCACGGAAACTATCACGTTTCGGTTTTCGCTGTGAAAACTAGCACGTTTGAGCGGTTTGCCACGAAAAATAGCATGTTTCGTCTTTCGCTACGAAAACTAGCAGGTTTGTGCAGTTTGCCACGAAAACTATCACGTTTCGGTTTTCGCTGCGAAAACTAGCACGTTTGAGCGGTTTGCCACGTGATTGAAATTTTCATATATATTGTCTTTTGGAGATTAGATGGAATTATTATTTATTAAACAATATTTTCAACAGTTAAATTCTTTTAAACTGACCACGGGCTGAAACGTGATAGTTTCTTCAGACTGCAGTATAATCCAGAACGTGCTATTCTTCGTGGCCAAACCGAATAATATGGTAGTTTTCGCCGCAAATTCCCAAATGATGCTATTTTTCGTGTCGAAACAGTATAACGTGCTAGTTTTCGCCGCAACAGTAAGAAATGTGCTATTCTTCGTGGCGAAACAGTCAAATGTGTTAGTCTTCGCGGCGGAAGACCAAACGTGCTAATATTCGTCAGAAACGATGAAACGTGCTTCTTTTCGATGCAAATCGAAACGTGCTACTTTTCGACGATTTACGTCGATATGTACTTACTCGTTGGAGAGTTATCGTTATTATATCCATATATATATTTTGCAATGTTTTTTTAATTTCTTGAGAATTCTCGAGAAATATAATCTGATTTCTCATTTCTCGAGATACGAAAAATTGCAATGTTTTTTTAATTTCTTGAGAATTCTCGAGAAATATAATCTGATTTTTCATTTCTCGAGATACGAAAAATATCGAGATATATATATATATATATATATATATATATATATAATATTTAAAAATATCGAGATATATATATATATATATATATATATAATATTTAAAAATATCGAGATATATATATATATATATATATATATAATATATATATATCTCTCGATATTTTTCGTATCTCGAGAAATGAGAAATCAGATTATATTTAATATATATAATATATATATATTATATATAATTATATATAATATTAATATATATTAATATATATAATATTAATATATATATAAATATATAATATATATTATATATAATTATATATAATATTAATATATATATATTATATAATATATATATATATATATTATATATATATATATCTCGATATTTTTCGTATCTCGAGAAATGAGAAATCAGATTGTATTTCTCGAGAATTCTCAAGAAATTAAAAAAACATTGCAAAATTTATATTTTTGGAATAATGTTGATAATAATTATCTTAATTTTTATTCGTGTCCAACTTAGACAAAACTTGTGTAAATGATAAAAACAGATATTAAATATAATTGATAAATTTATTTATTTAATACAAAATGTGAGCAAGGCGAAACATTACTTTTTTGTTTTAAAATAGTTCTTTAAAAAGCACAATGCGTCTAATGTCGCGTCAGCCAATCTACTTCTTTTCTGTGACAAAATCTGTGGCTGTAAAAAAATTTCTTTCATTTTGAGTGAATGATGGTTTAATTGTATATAGAGCATCGGCGATACGAAGAGAAAAGTTTATAAGACATCGCGCAATTCTTCGTATGTATTGCTAACATTTGTTACAGATTGTAGATGTGTTTAACTTGTAACGCACAATTTGGACTAACTGAAAATTCATTGCTGAAAACAAATGGGATTTATAATAATTTTCATACACTTAAGATTCTTGAGAAATACTCTAATTTATCGAGAAATGAGAAATAAGAAATTATAAAATTTCTTGAGATGGAACACTAGTCATGGAGCATCTAGTTCGGGGGAAATCTGAATTTATTCTTTGTCACGAATAAAACTAACGAATGTGCATGTAAGCTACAACATTCTGAAAGCCTTGGATAGGCACTTTGGCTATCCCACAACTAAACAACAAAACCTTCCTTTCCACAACAACAATCCCACCCGCGTGTGCTGCGCGTGTCGGAAGAAATGGCCGAGGGTCTGAGTACAAGCCAACAAATAATCTGCCCGGCAGAGGCGAGATATTATATACCCATAAAAAAACTTCAAAGAAGTAAACAAATTACGCCAAGTACATGAAAAATCAAATATATCACAAACAATAGAAGATAATTAAATCACAAAAAAATAGAAGAAAATATACAATCACAAAAAATAGATGATAATAATAATTACAAAATAAAAAAATATGTGAAATCAAAATGAGCTGCAAGTACATATAGGTGCTTTCCAACGGCGCTTAAGATGACACAACTACATATACACAGCTAAAATGCCGTGTTCATACATTCCATTACTCATATCGCGGACATGAGAACAACAGCAAGATCAACGAGGAATTGTGAGGCGAAGAAACAAGCTTCTTCGTACGTTCGTCTTTTTATAAATACAATGTTTTCGAGCGTTTAGGTAGGAGGCGAAGACAAATATCTAATGTTGCAAAGTTCATCCTTAACTCTTTTCTAATAAATTTAATTTATTTACTTCAAACTTCGCGCTTTAAGAGCTTACGTTAAACGCCGCTAGGGCGAGGATCGCAACAATGCGCATCCGCCATATTGGGTCCTCTGGAGAGAGAAAATTATTGAGTATCCGCCTTTTTGAGTATTCTCAGACTCAGTTTATAAACAATATGTGCGTTGCTGATATTATTACATGCTAGCACGACACATTATTAGAGTATTTTATTACATTTAAGCTTATATTTAGTTTATAAAGCTAATTTGACAATACTGAAAAAGGCGGGTACTCAATAATCTTCTCTCTCCAGAGGACCCAATATGGCGGATGCGCTGTTGCGGGGCCGGCTGGGAATTCTGATGGCTTGAGGGAATTTTCGTGTGGTTCACTGTCCGTGGAGCCCTGAAGGACTCTGCTCGCGAACGCGTGAAGTTAAATGAACGAGATAACGAAATGTTTTGTAAAGAATAACTTGGAACACAATAAAACTGAATAAAACTTATTAAACTGAACTGAATTAAAATGTCAAACGATTTAGAACTAATATTTAAGAACAATAAAACAAGACGAGGATATTTTAAGATTGATCAGAATTGGATTGATTTTATTGCGACACGTCTAAAGCGTTGCAACGTCGAAAATCAATTGCGAGGAGAAGAAACAGGCTTCTTCTTACGTTCGTTCTTCTTTTATTAATCAATACATTGTTTTTCGAGCGATAAGGAAGGAGGCGAAGATAGATTTCTAATGTGATAGAGTTCATCCTTAACTTTATCCTGTTTAAACTTCGCGCTTTAGGAGCTTGCGCTGAATGCCGCTAGAGCGAGGATCGCAACTCGCAACAGCGCATACTAGAGCACTAGGGCCGGTATTCATAAACGTGTCTTAAGATTAAGCAAATGCTTAAGCATTCTGCATCCTTTACTAACCCTAGTAGCTAGTAAAGGATGCCGAATGCTTAAGCATTTGCTTAATCTTAAGACACGTTCAGTGAACGGAGGAAATGCTATGATCCCCTGAGGAATTAGCGGTAGGGGTAAGCCTCTGAGGAATTAGCGGTGGGAGAACGTCGAGCCAATCAACGCCAAGATGGGAAAGGTAACGGCGCCACCGTCGAGCCAAGCCAAGCCAGGCCAACCAGAGTCGTCGCGGACTCTGTTGTCGACGCTGGTTGGCTACGGCGTTACTTGCCTTGGCTAGCTTGGATTGGCGGTGATGACGCCGCGACGTCAACCAATCACCTCTCTCCAGAGGACCCAATATGGCGGATGCGCATACTCACCTCTTTAGTGCTCTAGTCCTACACATGGGTTTCCTCTATACGTCACAAACATTCATGGCGATTTAAATGCGTTTCTTGCAGAAGTTCAAAACGCTCAACAACAGTTGTGGCTGAATTAATATCGCTAAATTAAGCACGTGGAGAATCTGCAAACATGGCGGTAAGTTTTATCCATAAAAATTGAAATTAGTAACTATTTTCAGATTCTAATATTACACTTAATAATGCCATCAATACTATGGTATCACAGATGCCACTCAGCTTTCCGTGCACCGGCTAACCTATACACACTTAAAGTACATGCAAAGCATCAAAATCCATGATACTAGGTTTCATCTATACATATTATATTCCTCAATCAAAAACAGTATCGGAAACATATTCGGTACTTCTTCCCAAATTTCCTTTCCCGTCGCAGGCAAAACCAGTTACCATGGCAACTGTTTATTTGATCCATATATCCCTCGTCGTGTTACAGCGCAGTCGCGTACACCGCAAGCATGTACTATCGCATTGCATTAACTACGCAACGTTCTTGTTTCAGGCTGTCGCAGCTGCAAAGGTTCATGAAGTGCGCGAGATCACTAGAATAGAGAGGATCGGTGCTCACTCTCATATCAGAGGCTTAGGTTTGGACGATAGCTTGGAGCCTCGCCATGTAATACATTTATTCATTATGTATCCTTCAAGGCCCTCATGTATTAGCTACATTCAACCACTGTCTCAATTAAATCTAGGTGTCGCAGGGCATGGTTGGCCAGCTCATGGCCCGCCGCGCTGCCGGTGTTGTCCTGGAAATGATCAAAGACGGCAAGATAGCAGGCCGCGCTATACTCTTAGCAGGTCAGCCTGGCACCGGGAAGACCGCCATCGCCATGGGCATTGCACAAGCTTTAGGCGTAGACACACCGTTCACCTCAATGGCGGGCTCGGAAATATACTCCTTGGAGATGGGCAAAACGGAAGCGTTGACCCAGGCGATCAGGAAGTCCATAGGTGTTAGGATCAAAGAGGAAACGGAGATCATAGAGGGCGAGGTAGTCGAAATCCAGGTGGACAGACCTGCTACAGGTGTCGGAGCGAAGGTTGGCAAGCTGACGCTGAAGACGACGGAGATGGAGACGATTTATGACTTGGGAAATAAGATGATCGACAGCTTAATGAAGGAGAAAGTTAGTAGAAGCTCGTAGATTACTGTTTGTTATTCGTGATTTAACGGGCGGCCGGTGAGCAGTTGTCGCCTGGGCCCCTGCACAGGGGGCCCTAGGGCCCTATCTTCAAAAAACAAAGGACAGTGTTAAGTCGCGGAGGGGATTACTGACCTTGGAAAGAGCTCGTCAAGGCGAATCGACTGATACCATTTTTAACTTTGAAATCAGCTGGGATCACCGCGAAAAATGGCCTCAAAGTTCGAGAGTTTGCGGAATTCTAACTGGCCCCGACGGACCTCGGGTAGGCACCTGAGGAAAAACCGAGGGGTGTATGCGATACTCTAGCAGGCTGGAGCGGCAAATGTGCATCATGACCTTCATTTCAGGGCCGTGTCGGGCCTGCGCTTGCCCCATGGGCCACTAATCCATTGGCGATTTCGTACTGGGCATTAGGAAAGGGGCCCAAACGCAGGCCCAACACGGCTCTGAAATGAAGGTCATGAAGCACATTTGCTTGGTTTTTCCTCAGGTGCCTTTTCCGAGGTCCGTCTAGGCCGGTTGCGATTTTGCTACCGGTTTCTTTTGTTCAAAACCGCAAAATCTCGAACTGTGAAGCAATTTTTCGAACTGATCCCACCTGATTTCAAAGTTAATAATGATACCAATCGATTCGTCTTGGCGGGATCTTTCCAAGGGTGTATCGCACACGCTGTATTGGGAAATCAAGAATTTCGATACGCCAACTAGTGACAGAAAATTGAACTACTGAGAGTAGGTCGAAATCCGTCGAAGTCCATATGATTATCAGTGTTTAAATAGACATGTTGTGAAAAACGAGTGTTTTTAAATTTTTTTGAACACTAAATTTTTACTTATTCGATTAATAAATACTTATTCGGTATGTTTGATGGGATGCGGACCTACTCTCAATAGTTTGCCAACTTACCACCACAGCGCTGAAATCTAAGCCACGCCTCCACTAAGTTTCCCAATTCTCATAGGTCAGTAATCCCCCCTGCGACTTAACATTGTCCTTATGATTTTATCCAAACACTATATTTCTTTTCCGTACTTTCCTGCACACTCAGCCCGTTTTTAGTAAACCACCTCTTCATTTTCCCGAAAAAAAAATGGGCCCTCCAGAACATTTTCCGCCTGGGCCTTTCTCCTTAAATCCGCCACTGTTCGTAATACTGTCTTCGGAGGATGCTTAACCCACTTGCTCATTCAAGGTGCAAGCCGGCGACGTGATAACGATCGACAAAGCCACGGGCAAGATCAACAGGCTGGGAAGATCGTTCACCAGGGCCCGCGACTACGACGCGACTGGCTCGCAAACGCGTTTCGTGCAGTGCCCCGAGGGTGAATTACAGAAGCGCAAGGAAGTGGTGCACACAGTGACCTTGCACGAAATCGACGTGATAAACAGCAGGACCCATGGATTCCTGGCGTTGTTCTCTGGCGACACGGGTGAGATCAAGGCGGAGGTTCGGGACCAGATAAACGCGAAGGTTGCCGAGTGGCGCGAAGAGGGAAAGGCAGAAATCGTACCGGGTGTGTTATTCATCGACGAGGTCCACATGCTGGACATCGAGTGCTTCTCATTCCTCAATCGAGCGCTCGAAAACGAAATGGCGCCTGTTGTAATTATGGCTACGAACAGAGGTAAGCGTGCAGCATCTTGACGGCACCTAAACCAGCTTCCACTGCATTCTATTTCAATTAATATAAGGGTCTTCCACTTTCTAGGTATTACTAGGATTAGAGGGACGAATTACAAAAGCCCGCATGGCATTCCTATCGATCTGTTGGACCGTATGATCATCGTGCCGACCACTCCTTACCAAGAGAAAGACTTGAAGGAAATCTTGAAGATCAGGTGCGAGGAGGAGGACTGCGACATGGCTGACGATGCTTTGACAGTGCTCACTAGAATCGCGCTGGAGACGTCACTGAGATACGCTATTCAGCTGATCACAACTGCCTCCCTTGTGAGTCGACGGAGGAAGAGCACCGAAGTAAATATAATACTATAAACGGGGATGTACAGTAAACCCTCGCTATATGCACGCGCTCGGAGCTGGCGGCGAACGCTTAACGCGTGGTTCCGATGAGCACATAGCGAGAATTTATACTGTAATATTTCTTTAATTTGGAGTTCAATAAAAATTCATTCACACGTACTTTTAGGTCCATATCGAGGACGTGAAGCGCGTCTACTCTCTGTTCCTCGACGAAAATAGGTCCGCGCAGTTCCTCAAAGAATATCAGGACGATTTCATGTTCAACGAGATGCGTAAGTTCATCAACGATCCCTCCAGGTTTCTCAACAGCGTTTCTTTTCTTACAACAATCTTTGTGTCTGTTTCAGCCGAGGAAGCAATGGAGATATCGTAGCGATAGATAGGTGTATAAGTAATTTGCGTTAACTTCTGACATTGTTAAATAAAAGCCCATAATTTTTTTACACCACGATCCCTTGAGAGTTCCATAGAGTCTGGTAGGTTCGAGCATGTAAACGAATATCAGAAACGGTGCTTTATATATTTCGGAATTAAATACAAAAACTTAACAGACTTCGTCTTCATCCTGACTAAAATTTGGCTTCGCGATGTTTGATTACGCTCGACGGGGAACGATCGACTAACGTGAACCGAGAAGTGAGTCATTTTTTTTTCGCGCGAAGCCTCTGCAGCTATGTAGACCGCGACTTTCTCAGCGAATCAGGGGACTCGCGGGGATCCAAAGTCAGCTTGCAGCCCAGAGGAATGATCTGTTACGTCGCAACACGACATTGAACTAATTTGCGCTGCTACGTCGATGATAGATCTTCGCGTGGAAACGTGTCGCCGGGGAATAAGCAGCTATCGTCTCCTTTGCGGATGGAATCACAATTGGTGGATGGTCTACTCGCGGGCTACCTTACGTCTTCTTCTCCTGGCTCTTCTTGACTGCGGAAAGACAGCATTCGCGTGTGTTTGAATCGATTAAGAGACTTAATTAGCGAGGTCCTACTTACTCGTTATCAGCTTCACTCCTCCCTCTGGCTTGAACGAAGACTGGGTCTTCTTGTCCTTGGATATGAATCCTAAATTATACTCCATTTTGTACACTGGAAGGGGGATCACAGTGGAGGACACTGGCACCATCACTGAAACACAGGAATAAGGAAACTCTTATAATTACACTTAAATTTATTTTCTTGGTATATTCTGGAATTACTCACAAGGGAACACCGCGAACCCGGACTGATCGATTGGAACGCAACATTGTGGGTTTATAGAGTGACTCAAAACAAGAATAACAGTGTGTTTCACTTGGGCCCTATCGCCCTTTAAGGGGGTGAAAACTAACCTCAAAGTCAAATTGGCACTTCCACTTTTTCCCTTATAACTCTCAAAGTACAACAGACAGAAAAAAATGTTTCAAACAAAAGTTTAATCGTGCAATAAGCGCTACAAACTTGCGTTAACAAAAATTTAAAGAGTTTTAAAAAAAAATACCTGAACGAAAAAAAACTTTTTTAAAAATTTTGTTAACGCAAGTTTGTAGCGCTTATTGTACCATTAAACTTTTGTTTGAAACATTTGTTTCTGTCTGTTGTACTTTGAGAGTTATACGCGAAAAAGTGGAAGTGCCAATTTGACTTTGAGGTTAGTTTTCACCCCCTTAAAGGGCGATAAGGCCCAAACGAAACACACCGTTGTTCTTGTTTTGAGTCACTCTAAAAACCCACAAAGTAGCGTTCCAATCCGTGAGTCCGAGTTCGCGGTGTTCCATTGTCAGCTTTAACTTAGAAGTTACTGCACATCGAACATTCATATAGTTAATATAACATTTTTTATAGCTATAGAGGTACGAGCATGTACTTATAACATTTTAGAGAGAAAGATGAATATTTGGCAAATATTTATGAAAAATCGTGGATCTTCTGAAAGTAGTACCTCCGAATTTTTTTATTCGGGTTTTTTTATTCGACTAGAATTCTCAGCAATTTAGGTAACCGAGGCGTCGTATATGAACACAGTGCACGACGCTCGCAAATGTAAACGTAGAAACGACTCGAGGGGCAGAAGAACGATATCGCGATCTGTCAAGCGTTCACCCGCGCCAGATATAATGGGGTGTATTTGCTTATCACTCTTAATCGAATATCGATTCGTTAAACAGACGTCTGCCGGCGACGTCGACGTCGGTTGTTTAATTATTGGCTCTCGATGGGCTGCTGGCGTGAAAATCGAATGAAAATCGTTGCCTAGCGGCGGTTTCTGCTTGGACTCGCTGTTGCGTCCAACACCACTCGACATCTCTATTAAAACTGTGATCGTTGCTCGTCGAGGCCCTGCAAATAGCGACTCAGCGATTCCATTACTGTATTATTGCTTTGATACGCTTTATCAACGAAACACCTGCACGCTCTAAATAAATGGTCAGATATTGTAAAGATCAATGGAATTATTATTGCTCACAAATTACTAGAGACTTGAAACTTGCAAATTGTGATGTTGAAGTTAAAAAACATAGCAGAAATGGTCAGATATTGTAAAGATCAATGGAATTATTATTGCTCACAAATTACTAGAGACTTGAAACTTGCAAATTGTGATGTTGAAGTTAAAAAACATAGCAGAGACTTGTAACTTTTCAGACTTATAGTTCTATCAACTTTCGGTTTCTTTTAATAACTCCATCAATTTGCATATGTACACAGAGGTTGTATTTATACTTCGCGTTTCAACATTATGCAGATTTCAACATGGCGATAAGAAACTGTGAAAAGGGGAACCAGTATCTAAATAATGAATTAATTATTCCACGGTAAGTGGAGGTAACCAGGAGTATGCAAAATTGAAAGGTCAGGTCTCGCGGTGAACGTATCGAAACGTTTTCGCGCAACTATTCTCGCCAGCTGGAATGTCACTCTCGATCGCGGATCGAGCTGGTATTTACCCGGATTAATTATCATACCGGCGGGCAAATCGGGGAACCGACACACCGTGGAATGCGCGTTCCAGCACGGTCGATTTCATTTGCCCGTGGAACGAATTCTTGCACACCTGTGCCACTTGCTACCTTTTACCTAGTTGCGGGCTACTGAGGAGGGGCAAGGAGCAAATACTTCCATCGTAATCATAGCGCTTATGAAAGTATATTCTGTCGAGAGGCACTTGCATCAAATAACCTCTAAACTAGTTAAGTTGGCATCAAACAACCTCGAACTAGTTAATTCCTTCGTATGAGAAGATGGATGCTCTACGTAGCGTACATTTTATCGTATATCGGAAAGTTCGTAGAGAAATTGGGGGAAACTTAAAAGGCAATGCCTTTGTACAAAATTGACACTTTATTTAATAATAACCGTTCGTCAGAGCTTTAGCAATTCCATCAAATACGGAGTAGAACATTCAGTTGCAATAACTCAATATTTCTATTTAGATGTGAATTGAAAGTGATAGTTCCCACAGTCGTAAAGATTGGGTATTTCTTTTTTTGAGCGTCCAGTGTTCCCCCATCACCTTGCAGCATGAGTAAATGCTTTTGAATTGCTAGCTCGCGTGACGATCGTGCTTTGTGCAGCAGCACACACTTTGTTGCGATCATCCACCCTTTCTACTTCTTCGTCTCCCCCCCCCCCCCACTTCTTCAGCTTTATAACGACAGCCAAGGTCAGTCTGCAAAGATTCTACTATCGTCTTGGATCGGTTTTACGTGGGCGTTCGCAGGATTTACGGATCCGCTTTTCCGGATCCTGAACATCGCGCCAGATAAGAGATTACGGGGGAAGATATATCGTCGCGGGGGCGGTGGATGAAGTAGCTATAGTCTGCGCGAAGAAAAATGGAGTTGGTGATGGGGGAAGTTTTTGGAATGATCTTTTCTTTTCTTTTATTTGATTATGTGAACTAGATAGGGTAAACGCACTAATAAATGATCACTTAAGGCTAATGAATGAACACTATTATAAAATTATGTTTGCAGCACGATTGATTCCACGTGCTGCAAAAATTGTTTGGATATGTAGCAAGAAATTAAAAGAAGTCTCTAATTAATTAGTTGCTTATTTTAATAACTTATTTTACTCATTTTAATAAAAAATGTGCATTCACTGGTACGTGTTCATTTATTTGTACATCTACCCTATGAGATTTTGCATTTATTTTCGAATATATGCTGAAGAGAAAAAAGAAACTAATGAATGTGAATTTGAAAATTATTCTCATTTTGAATAATAAAAAGTTCGGCGTGAATGAAATAAGTTTGTGTTCCTATGCTCAATGATTACGATTTTATCTATTTTTTAAAATTTCAGTAATTATAATAAGTTTATGATATTGTGTATTTTCTCAATTTTGATTATTTTCAATAATGTTCGTATTTTTAATAGTAACAATTTTGGAAAGAGACAGCATTGTAACCAACAGTCATAGAAATGCAAAGTTATTTCTTTCGCGTCGAATTTATTCAAAATGAAGAATGGTGCTAATAAACATAAATAATAAGCCCCATAAATAACAAGAACAGTCAATTGAACATCCTAAGTTTCATTCCATTGGAAACAAACAAAAATGTTCGCGATTTGTTCGAACCCATCACTACTTCCGCCGAAAAGTCAACTATGGGCGTCCCAGGCATTAGACATTGAATTCAACGAGGGAATAAGAGAGGAAATCAGTTTCCCTACTTCGCTGTGGGTGGGAGGTCACCCAAATCGATTCCATCTTCGATTCGACTTTAGAAACGAGTTTATCAATTTTCGCCCACTACTCAAGATTAAGATGATGTACACTGTATAGTAACTCTAAATAGTTGCAAATAGTTGCAAGTTCAAATGGATAGAAGCACCCATTCACTTAATCGATTGTTCACTACTACACGAACATTTCAATTTTCCATTTGAACGTTATTTTCACGTTAACTCTATACTACCGATCGTCGAACCTCTCAATGTTATTAAGAAGCCGATAACTCGATATCACTGGTGACCCAATAACTACTATGACGTTACTAATGACCCGATAACACAATTTTCCCAGCAGCCTAATAACTCGATCGCATTAACGTCGATGATGTGGCCCTTCGAACGTAAGGTGTATCGCCACTTTTTAAAGTACCCTGCAGACATTTCATTAGCTTTGAAGTTGCCTTCAGACACACTACCACTACTAATAGCCGTGCCATACATTCTCCTATCCATATCATTATCGATGTCTCCAAGGTTCAAGCCACTTAGGCTAGAATATCAACGATGCAAGTAAGGACTCCGAACGCTGACACTATCAAGCTCATTCGATCCCCATTAAGTTCCCAATGAAGATCAATTTAGACTCTATCAAATGGGGATCACAGAACTGAGGTTGCAAATATTTTATATTGCACATATTCTATATTGCAAATATTCCATATTGCAAATATTTTATATTGCAAATATTATATAGTTGCAAATATTCTATAATTTCAAAAAATTCTATATTGCAAATATTCTATAATTGCAAATATTTTAAAGTTGCAAATATTCTATAATTTCAAAATTCTAATTCTAATCTAAAATTTCCGTATTGCAAATATTCTATAATTGCAAATATTCTATATTGCATATATTCCATATTGCAAATATTCTATAATTGCAAATATTTTAAAGTTGCAAATATTCTATAATTTCAGAATTCTATAATTTCAAAATTCTAATTTTAATCTAAAATTTCCATATTGCAAATATTTTATATTGCAAATATTCTATAATTGCAAATATTATATAGTTGCAAATATTCTATAATTTCAAAAATTCTATATTGCAAATATTCTATAATTGCAAATATTCTATATTGCAAATATTCTATATTGCATATATTCCATATTGCAAATATCCTATAATTGCAAATATTATATAGTTGCAAAAATATTCTATAATTCCAAATAGTCTATAATTTCAAAATTCTAATTTTAATCTAAAATTTCCATATTGCAAATATTCTATAATTGCAAATATTTTATAGTTGCAAATATTCTATGATTTCAGAATTCTATAAATTCAAATATTATATAATTTCAAAAAAATATTCTATAATTCCAAATAGTCTATAATTTCAAAATTCTAATTCTAATCTAAAATTTTCATATTGCAAATATTCTATATTGCAAATATTCTATGATTGCAAATATTCTATAATTTCAAATATTCTATATTGCAAATATTCTATATTTGCAAATATTCTAAAAACCTTACAAGCACACCTCGAAGGGGTGGTTTCTTTCTCCATCAAACCGCCAATACTCTCGCCACTAAGTAAATAACACTACTAGGTCAACTATAGCACAGAGCCTCTAACTGCCTTCCAGCTTGCCCTGGATACCTGGTGACCATTTTTTACCGAGAGTGCACGCGCGCGGCGCGTCTAGGAGTTGCATCGGGAGCATGATCTACTCGCGATCGTGGCCTCGCTATAATCGCAGCCCACGCGTTGAGCAAATCAGCAAACTGACGTCACCCTCCCGTTATTCCCACCTGTCAAACGCCGCCTCAAGGAAATTCGGTTCTCAGAAGATCGCCCTTTATTTGGTCAACCGTGGCTGCAGTCCTCCGTCGCTCACACTTCTCACTTTCCTCCCCCTTGTCACCCTTCATCCCTGTCACCCTTAGAATTAACGCCATAACAGACTACGCTAGCTTACAATGAGATTCCTGTTTCAATTAACGAGGCACCACTATCATTTTGATCCACTTCAATTTAGTTGCATGTAGCGAAACAATGGTAACTATGGAAGGAATAGAGTGGATTGGAGTTATTCTCGAGGTATGACTATTCTGTCGTCAGCGCACGGAAATATTGTCTATTCGTCAACTTTGCAAACCGTTCTAAGCCTCTTCGTCTTGACTAATAAGGCAAACTGGTTTGAAGAACCACTCGGTGATCGAGTTAGTCATCGAGACTTATGTCATAGGCTATGTTTGTTTACTCATCTTCCGAGGTAGACATAATTTTCTGTGAAAAGTTATGATGATTGAAGAATTTAAGAGTTTAATAAATTGCAAATGTTTAATAAAATTTATAAACTAATCACGCCTTTGTGTCTTTATAGCACTTTTTTACTCTGCCAACTCAACTTTTTTATTATTTTACTACCGCACAAGACAACTCTCACGCATTCAAATTAATATTTAGTGAATTATAATATTAATTTATTATTAAATTTATAATATTTATTATTTATTATTAATTTGACAGTTTGAGTGTAACAAGCTTTTGTAAAGCTCCTCTCCGAGTTGGTCAGAATTTTTAGAGCGATTGCTACTGCTGACTTAATTTTGTAAAAAACATAGAAAGTGAACTCCTTGCTAATTTTCAAATTAAACACTCGAGGAGCCTAGAGCAATACTTTCGAAGCTTTTCAGAAGACTTCAACGCGCAAGCGCGCCAGAAACCTTGCGCTTGCGCAGTGTGCAAATGCCTCGGCGCGAAAACACGCCGACGCCAGTCGAAGTGTCTTAAACTATTTAAATTTAAATAATTCCCTTTTCTTCACAGTTTCTCCACTATTTTTTAATTCATTTCCAGAGAGTTGGAGCATTGGTACATGTCGAGGTACCTACTTTGCAAACCTGCAAACAAACTAGTGGCGCTGCGATACACGCTCCAAAAATTCAGTGGCTTTCACCGTGGAAATGAATAAAGAAAAATGTCACACAGATACCAGGCAACGAATGAGGATAGGAAGAACTTGTCTCCGCACACAATTCACAGCGGTAACAATTACGGTGAAAGTTTTTTCCGCGGAGATCCACGCGCGACCAAGACCTCGATCTCCGCTGTGAATGGAGAAACCGAAACTTTCGATTTTTACAGAAGCCTCTCGACCAGATCGTTATCCGAGGCTTCCTTTGCCGGGAGATTCATCTGCGGGACACCGTCGAGTGCTCTCGAGGAACGGAAGCCCCGCGAAAGGGAAAGAAATCGGTTGTAGCCGCGCCAAGGAGTGACGTCGCTTGGGACGGGAGTGAAGTGGCGAGTCCTGCTTGCAACTTTTTGGAACAATGCTGCTTTGAAATACAAAGGAAGAATATACAAAGGGAAGCTGCACTCGAGAATACAAATTCTCATTTTCGTGAGGTAACAGAAAGTGTAAAATACATATAAAATATTATATGATTTCAAAATTCTATAATTGCAAATATTCTATAACTGCAAATATTATGTAATTTTAAAATTCTATAATTGCAAATATTCTATATTTTCAAATTATACACTTCTGATCTAAAAACCTTGCAAATATTCTATAAAATCGTTTGTAGGTGAAATGTGAAACTTCTAGGTGAAGTAAGACTTCATTTCTTCTTCTTAAATATTATTCCAGAGTTGATGATTCCAGAGTTGATTAAAAGGATCTTTTGCTCTCTACCTCCACACTATTATAAATATTTTGTATATACTGAACTCTGCCTCGTTAATAAATAATAATAATAATAAGTATTTATTGTATTTTTATGAACACAGAGAAGATGGTGGAATGCAATCTTTTTGCAGAGTGTTTGATAAAAAAGAGGGAAGTAGCACGCAATTAGCAGGGAAAAGTAATAAAGGGAAGCTAGATCAGACGTCAATCCTGAGGCATTAATAAGAGCTACAAAAATTCTTAATAATATTCTCGAGCTATATTAATTTTATACCGACAACACGCCTTATATATATGTATCTTGAACAACATCGCACACTCTACCGGAAATTGTTGCATTAATCGTAGGCGTAAGTAACTTTGAGGACCATTTTGTGACGCACTGAGTGAATATAAAAAATTAGTTGTGAAAAGTTTGGTAGCTCTTAATAATTTGAACTATTCCATATTATATTTTTATTTTTGAACTACTCCATAGTATATTTTTGTATCTTTGCTGAATTTTTGCTTTATTACCCGTTAATAAAACAATAGAGATAATAAATAATAGCACTCCTGTACCCTTAAATGATAGACACGTGTGATTTTAAATTTGAGACTGGAAACTATTTAAACATTGAAGATTCCACTGAACTGGACTCACCTGGCTCGAACACGTTGTCCTGGTTCCTCTTGTATATCGTCGGTTTGGCGTTTACCATTGCAATCGTTGCAACGATGAATAGAAGAAGGAGGATCCCCGAAATTCGCGACATGGTAGCGCGCACAGTCGAATTTTTTCTCTCGGGTGTGTAACGGAGCGAAGTCGCGAGGTTGCCTGGCTTGTCGATGTTTGGACCGGCACTACGCGGAGCAAAGACTAAAGCGGTGAAAACACTTGCCACGAGTGGGGAAAGCCGCGGATAAACAACAGAATTGCCGCTCTCCAGCGGCGCGAAGCTTCGATTTCCACTGTAGTGCCGCCGGATGGGGGAGTCGGGCGCGAAGGGGAAGGAGAATTTCACCTGCTTTCGCGAATATATTCGAGAACTCTAGAAATCTGAGATCTATGGGGCCGCTGGGATGTGTAGGGACTGTGGGAAGGGGAATATCACTGTGGTTTGGGGGAACTCGGGGAATTAAGGGGAACTCTGAAGAGTGTAAGATCTTTTATTATTATTATTATGTATTATCCAGAGACCAGAAATAGCAGTTATTTTTTTAATTTTGTCGAAAAGAATCATTGAGAAAAGGTTAATTTTTATTTAAATGTAAGTCAGTCTTCATTAAATACTGCATAAATTTTCCACAAAATCAAGTGATTAAAAAATATTAAGATTTATCTGTTTAGGTTACTGATAACCATTATTGTCAACGGAAATATTTTTAGGTCATTAGTAACCATTATTGTCGACGGAATTTTTTTTTGTTACTAATAACCATTATCGGTGACCAGAATTTTTTTTTTGGTTACGAATAACCATTATCATTGACGAGAATTTTTTTTGGTTACGGTGTAACCAATATATATTGCGGGAATTTTTTTTTTTGGTTACGACGTAACCAATATATATTATGGGAATTTTAATTTGGTTACGATATAACCAATATGAATTGCGGGATTTTTTTTTTTTGGTTACGGTATAACTATTGAACTGTAGAATATCTGGAATGCAAATACGGTACGGAAAACCCCGGACTGGCCAGGCCAAGAGAGATAGTGGCATTGATGGGTGTCTATCATGTATTGTACACCATCCTGTAGTAAATGTAGTTCTATCCTGTAGTAAATTTGAGTATAGGCAGGTATAGACGTATGTGTAAGAGTGAAACAGCATCCCACGCTGTGCAACTATCTCTTTTCAACAGCGCGTCGCGGCTCCTAATACCCACAGTTCGCAATCCAGATATTCTGTAGTTCAATAGTTATACCGTAACCGAAAAAAAATTCCCGCAGATCATATTGGTTATATCGTAACGAAAAAAAAATTCCCGCAATATATATTGGTTACGCCGTAACCAAAATAAAATTCCCGCAATATATATTGGTTAGGCCGTAACCAAAATAAAATTCCCGCAATATATATTAGTTACGCCGTAACCAAAAAAAAAATCTCGTCAACCATAATGGTTATTCGTAACCAAAAAAAAAATTCTGGTCATCGATAATGGTTATTCGTAACCAAAAAAAATTCTGGTCATCGATAATGGTTATTCGTAACCAAAATCATTTAAACAAAAATATTAATTCTTATGCCATAACTTTTAAAATTTAGGTTATAACAGTTAGGGTCCCTGGTATTATCTTTAAGAACTGGGGGAAATCTGGGGATAGGGGACACTTGGAAAACTCGAAAGAGTTTAGAAACTCAGAGGTGTTCGGGAACTTTAGGAGTCCTAGGAATTCGAAGACCTTGAAGAATTCTAGGTGTTCGAACGCTAGGAACTCGATGACTTTGATGAACTCTAGGGACTCGATAACTTCGAAGAACTCTAGGAACTCGAAGACCTCGAAAAACTCAACCGAATAGGGTAAAGGATCCAATTACTGACACATTAAGCGTTGACGCTGACATTATCTTATATTTTTGTACTTATAGACTAAAAGTATATGTTGTTCTTGTTGTTTTTTTATTGTTTAACATGTTTACTTGATGGAAAAAATTTGTGGGATCTTAAAACTTCGATTTTTATGTATAAATTCATCAATTTCAAAAATATATTTGGGGATCTATTACTGACACACTTCAAATGTATTTGACTGAATTACTGACACCCCAATTACTGCCAGCTAACCTAATACTGTTTATGTCATTTTAAGGTTATGTCGTGTCATGGACATGAGCAACTACTGCTATGACAGTAATACCAAAGTGCTTGAAACGCTTGTACCAATCACTGTCACCCAATTAATAAGTAAAAAGACTTAATGAATCGTTGAATTCGGATCATTAGTACTTTCTATGATGCTTATATTGTTTAAAACATTATATTTTGTTATGTTAGTAGCTTAAATATTGCAATTACAGCATTTTTTTTAACGCCTTGTTTTCTCTTTCGCTAGTAAGGAAGTCATCGTTTCCATTCTCCTAATATTCGCTTAAAATTTTTTATCGTTTTATTCAAATTAACGAAGAAAAAACTAAGTACTGTTTTCTGTATCGTATAAATAACAGTTTGAATTGTATGCTAAATTTTTTTCATGCATCATTTCATAAGATTTATTCGTTATTTTACGTAAAACAGCTTAGGGTGACAGTAATTGGGTAGGTGGCAGTAATTGGGTCCTTTACCCTATATAGTATAGAATATTCCAGAACTCTGAAAAACACTCCGGAACATTCGAGATCTTCACAGGACTCTGCAGAAGTGTACGGAACGCCGCGGAACTCTACAGAAAGGTATCTCTCCAAGGCTACTAAAACGTCACTAGACAAATGGCCAACGAAGCTAGCTTAATAAACAAAAATATAAAATCACTTGTCAGTTCTATTTCGATCCGAACCTTACCAGAATTTCATCTGCATATCATTACTGTACGACCAATGATCTTTCTGAATGTCACACGCGGACCGACACGTGAGAGCGCTCCTCTCGTCGTGACTGGAAAGATCGAGATCGTTGACTACTCGAATTACATAACAGCCCTGTTTCGTGGAATCATCACAAACGAAACGTGCGTATTGTTGACAAATGTCTGCCCTCTGTACGGACAGTAAACAATACTCGTTAACTGCTTCGACGTATCTTCGACCAACCAAGGAATACAATCCCATTCTCCTCGTCGCCGTTCCGATATCCCTTTCAGGTCCGCACAATTGCAAAAGTTTCCTAATAGAACTACCTACTCCATAAAATGGATCACGTTTCGTAAGTACCATTTCTTACACAAGCTTATAGCTTTTTATGAAAAAAAAAAAACAGAGAGAGAGAGAGAGAGAGAGAGAGAGAGAACAGAGAATTGTAAGGTGAATCATGTGAACCAACACAAAGGCACGCCCACGACACACGTACGAACGGACGGAGACAGGTAGCCCCGTCCGTCCATGGAACGAAGGCGTGCTCGAGGGATCACGAAGGAGCGTCAAGGATTTATATTAATCATTCCTCGCGTTCGTCAGCCCGCGATCCGGCTCGCGGATTCTTGGCTAACGATCGACGAGCTACGACCAAAAGGAACATCGTGGCCTACTCGTGTCGCCAGCGGAAAAATCCCCTCGCGCCAGCAGTTTCGCGCGCCCGGCGCGCTCGACCGTGCCCTCTCTGCCTTTTCCTCTTGCATTTACTTGTAATCGCGTAACCGAGCCCCGTTTACGCAACGCCCTCTCGCCGTAGGGAAAATTGGCCACTGCGGGGCTGGCGAGCGGTTCTTTCGAGTCTTACAATCGCTCGTGATAACAAGTGGGAAGTGGGAAGTGGGAAGTGGGGAAGCGGGGAAGTGGGAAGCGTAATATATGAAATGTTCTCATTTGCGACTTTTTTCGATATTTACGAGAAGCTAAATAACTCCGTCGAAGAGATTCCACAATAATTAATAAATAATAAAAAGGATCGACATAAAAAAATATTTTCTGCAAATTTTAAAGATGCCCCCTTGTATCCCAAAAGAGTTTAATGCAATATTAACAACAGATTTTACAAAAAAAAATCATAAGTTTCGGGGGCTGATACACAAGAATCCCCCCTTAAGGGGGTAGGTTACCCACAAAATTTTCGAAAAATTGGTTTTTAGCATTTTTGCATATTCCGCTAGCTACATCTTTTCTACGTATTTTAAGCGCAACTGGGCCTCGGAATTCCAAAAATTGAAGGAATTACAGTGAAAAATGTATGAGCTTGCACATGAGATCGTACAACGATGTACAACTTTAACCGGTTAACTGGCACGGCTTTTTTTACTATTCGTGCCCAAACTGGCAACATCGAAAAATGAAGTGAATCACACAAAATTTGGTATACAGGGGTTTTTTGAGTCGCTGAATCGATTCCGGCGGTTATTTTTTTCATCTGACACACCCAACCCCTAACAATAGAATTTAGGGGTGAGTTTTTTCAATTCTTTACTAAACCGTTTTTTACTTAAAAATTTTTTATTTGTGAAGTTTTCTTATCTATAATTCGATTGCAGCAGTTACTTTTTTCAATGCCACCCCCAACCCCTGAAAACTAAGGGTTTAGGGGGTAAATTTTTTAGTGTTTTTTATTTTCTACGAAACAGTTTCGAATAATTTTATACCTGAATTCTTCATCCATAAATTCCACCGCAGGAGCTTTTTTTGTTCTGCAATTTATACAAATCCCAACAATTCGCTAGTCATTTTGGTTCGGCCATATTGAGTCTGCTATATTGAAATTTAAAATTCCAATGCCAAATTCAGATTCAGCGACCCCAAAAACCCCTAGATACAATTTTTCTAAATCTCCATAATATTTTAATATTTGACAGCCATTTTGAGTCTGCCATATTGATTGAATTTTACAATTCCAATGCCAAATTCAGATTCAGCGACCCCAAAAACCATTACACACCAAGTTTCATTCAAATCGTTTGAAAATCAAAAAAGTTATTCCATTTGATCATATATGATACATAAGCAGAATTGGCCAGATTTTTTTTTGATCGCGTGTAATTTATACATATCGCCATATCTTCTACAATTATTTATTAATCAGTGTGAAAATTGGTGAAAATCTTCCTTGTATATTAAGGAAAAACATTGTCGCTGCAAGTTATATGTACCTCAAAATTGCCTCGATACTTTTTAACGGCGAACGTTGAAAAACATAGGTTATGTTCAGTATTACTTTTTATTTAAATATTATTACATTTTTTAAAATAACGTTTTTGTGCATACATTTTACGGCTTCGCTAGAGTTTTCTGAAGTTATGTTTTAAGTCTCATAACGATCCCTTAATATTTACTCAAGTTATCGCAATTTATGTTTAAAGAAATAATGATTTTGGTCGACGAAAATTTTTTTGTTTATAATTTTTAGCTCGAATAGTAATGATTGGATAAACAAACTGTAAATAGAAAAAGTGTGTGTCGCGACGAGCTTTACAACACTATATTTTTTGAAATTCAGTTTAGTAAAATTTAATTTTCCAATCTTTCTTAGCGTTTGGACAATAATTTTTCCCATTTTCGAGCGCTAGTCCCCTTATTGCATCCGACCCTTCAATTATCCCAGCAACTCTGGTCCATCACGTCAACGATGTGGCATATGCATAAAAATACCGCACATTTGGTATAATGCCAGTGACCCCTACCCGAGAATAAAAAAAAAAAACACCACCGCTTCAACCACAAAGTGACACCCCGCCGTGAATGTCGCTAAGTGTCAGCGCGAGACGTGTCGCAAAAGCGTCGCCCGCGAGGGAAACCGCGGGAAAGACAGCGAGCGAGGGACGGAGGGGCCTGGAGAGAGGCAGGAACTCGGCGATATAGCGTTAATTACGGCGCTCGGTTTCGGTAGTCGGCGGGTGTGACAGGAACGACCTGGCTGTCTGCCTGACAATGGAAACTGGGTTAAAAAGTGAAAGGTTCCAGAGATTGGAGGAGGAGCGACCGTGGCTTCTATTCGGCTCTCTATTCACTATTCACGCGGCGACAGCGTCGCGGAAACCCGGGGCCATGCGCGCCACTTCCTGTTTCTCCCGTCTCGTTCCACCTTACTTTTTCGCCTTCCCGTCCCAGCCTCCCGGTGATCAGGCAGAAATTTCGGTGCGCGGAACAATGGGGGGAGCGGATTGCTCCCCGAACCCGATGCATCCGCCGACCGGACCGTGATTCCCAATTTTCCGTTCCCCATTTTTCCAGCCGTGCCCGGGCGACTGTGTTGTTATCGTCTGTTCGCCTCGGAAAATTCGCAGACAGATCGACGCTGATGATCCTTTATTAAGTCGCTAGCGCGAGGATCACACGGGTTGATTGGGCATTGTTGGTCGGATTATTGGGACACCGTGCGGTCCTACGTTGCTCGACTGTATTTTCGGCGGATTCTTTAGTGGGAGGCTTAAGGAATAACGGGTAGAGTCATTAGTCGCGAAGACTTGATTAATTATAGTTTCTTGTATATAAACGGAGACGTAAATGTGTTTCAAGCCTTCGCTCCCCTCCAACCGCCTCTATTATCCTCTAATCCCCTCTATTTGCTTCTACGATCCCCTCTACTAATCCCTCTTATCCCCACCAATGGCCCTCAGTCCCCTTTCTATTCCCCTCTCCACTTCACTCCCCCCATAAGCTTCGCGCATTCTCCTTCACTCCCCCACTTTCTCGCCCACGAAAAACCACGCTCTAGAACACAGTTCACCCCCCCCCCCCCCCCGCGTTTTCCCCCTTCCCTTAGCTCCCTCTCGCACTAATTACCCGTTACCCTTTCATTCTCGCCCAGGTTTTCTCGTTCCCCGACGCAACGACGCATCGGCGTCGCGACGCCCGTTCCGTCGCCTCAGACGCGTGCACACGCGGCTCGCGCTCCAGATCCCCACCCCTCGATCTCGGGCGATTAACTTTGCTCGCGATCGCGCGGCACACGCGCCCCTCGCCACCAGCGGCACCAGCCTCGCTCGGGAAACCCGCGTAGGTGCCTTCCGCCGAACGCCTGAACGTAGACCACCCGCTTTCTCTGCTGAAAGGCGCGCGGGCAAGGCGCGGGGGTACCCCAGTTACCACGGTAGCAAGCGCAACTGAAACTACCATTGAAAGTCGCTCAGATCTGACTTCTTTCAGTGTTTGCGAAAAGGCAATGCCTGGTTTCATTCGTTTATGCGATGTCTCTTTTAAACCATTCGGTAGGAAAAGAGTTAATTGCTGTCGTTGAAGGATTAACAGTCAAACTGTGGCGGAACATGTACCTCTGCTCATTGTGTTCTGTTGAGCGTGAATCGTCCACATACATCTATCATTTGTATGGAGTGGAACATTAAGAATATTCTTTGTAAATTATAGTGCGTGTTATAGTGAAGTTTCATGCATTTCTTACTCAGCAGGTTGAAGCTGTTAATATAATTTCGAAATTTTGAAATTTTGAAATTTTGAAATTTTGAAAGTTTGAAATTTTGAAATTTAAAAATTCAGAAATTAAGAAATTTAGAGATTTAGAGATTTAGAAATTTAGAGTTTTTGAAATTTTGAGATTTTGAAATTTTTAACTTTAGATAATTAGAAATTTAGAAACTTAGAGATTTAGAAATTTTGAGATTTTGAAATTTTGAAATTTAGAAATTTAGAAATTTATAAATTTAGAAACAGAAATTTAGCAATTTAGAAATTTACAAATTTAGAAATTTACAAATTTACAAATTTAGAAATTTAGACATTTAGAAATGTTGAGATTTTGAGATTTTGAAATTTAGAAAATTAGGAATGTAGACATTTAGAAATTTAGAGATTTAGAGATTGAGAGATTTAGAGATTTTTAGATTTTTAGATTTTTAGATTTTTCGATTTTTCGATTTTTCGATTTTTCGATTTTCAGATTTTTAGATTTTTAGATTTTGAAATTTAGAAAATTAGGAATGTAGACATTTAGAAATTTGGAGATGTCACGTCCCGCGACGTGGAGTCTACTATTATCTAACCCTTTAAATCGAATATATTTACTATTTCGTACTTTGGTGTATTGTAATCACCTAGTATACAAGTGTTGCCGATAAGGCATTGTAATCCGTAATCTACAAGAAGAAATCAAGTCAAGAATCAACGGACGGCAACAGTGAGCAGGAGGACTAGCATGAAGGAGGTAGCCGCACAGCTACTAGCCGCACACCAGCTAGCCAGTCGTGCGCACACAAAGGGGACCAGTGGACGCCAGCTGATGGGTCAGAGGCCCCTTCCGCTAGCGGAGTCGACACCTTCGCGAAGCTGCGCTCCTGATCATCGCCACAAATTTGCCCTCCCTATTATATCCCGTAAATCGAGCTCCAATACGGAACCGATGTATTTTAACTTCAATCCCTAGTATGTGGGCTGTACGAAACCAATCGTACAGAGCACATCGAAAACCCAGTAGCGTAAACTTCTAAAAAGGAATTAAAATAAGAATTTAACTATCGACGCTACTGAGGGTTTCGTATAACTGCAGAAATACGTCTTAAGTAAAGCAGAAGACACCGAAATAGGCGCGCAATAGCTCAAATTCTGCAGTAAACAAAACTCTCGGATAGCCCGCTGGAAAGAATTCTTCAGGTGGATCCCACGGCAGATGATTGGGCGATTTCATCTCCCACCGTCTTAATTGTCATGTGACAAACCTGGAGAAGGAGTGACCAATTGCCCTATAAAAAGGGATCGGACCACCCGCGGAGATGATTACCATGTTATAAAAGTTATCATGTTCAGTTATTATATTAATTCCTCATCAATCACACGTTAAAGACTACAAGAATCTTTTGAATCGAGAAAAAACAAAACAGTAATAAAAGTTGAAGTGTAGACATCGTAACGGTAAATAAAATTGATTTTTGTTACATTAAATCAGTGAGTGAAGTGTTCTACCTCAAATTCCAATCCTCTTTGATTTGACGTTTGTCTTTTGCTAAAATGAAATAAATTACGAAAATGTACACTGATAATTCACGGGTTGCGTTGAATGATGGTATTACCTATGAGCAGAACGTTGCCCGCGGTTTTACCAGAAATCAAGCGTAAACCTTGAGAGACGCGATTTGTAAAATATTAATAAATTCTAATGAAATATTTGCAATTACATCGAGCTTGCCTTCCCCGATGGTGCTGTTGAAGAGCAGAACGTTGCCCGCGGTAGCACCTGGTGCGGAAGGTGGAGATTGATGCATCGGTCAATTAATAATTGCTGGTTAAAATACCAAAGGACAAATGCCAAGGAATCATCGTGCGGGGCGACGAGTGCAGCTACGAAAACTGAATTGTTATTATCGTGAAGCGCCGGCGACCGGCGACGAGCTTCTTGGTATCGCTACACCTCCGATCGTCAGGCAAGAGATCGAACCCCCTGCATTTGGGCGAACCCTGGTTGTTGGCGAGTGGGCCACCCCGAAACCCGACCAGGCCCAGGAGATATCAGGGGTTTCATCAGGTCCCATCTCGTGGAAGTTAATCCAAATCTCACAATAAGAAAGGTAGGGTACTTCACAGAATAATAATATTGAATATCTAAAACCGTTGTCTCAACTATCCCAGAGCGTAAATCCCTGGATTAGCTCAAAAGCGGTTAAATACGAGAACTCCCGAAAATCGCGCCCAAATAGAAAGTAGGGACGTAACATTAGGAGTTATTTTATTGGTGGCAGCGGTGGGATAATCCGCAATAGTTGAGAAATCAAATCAGTAAAATCAAGCGCGTAAAATCAAGAATCATGTCGGATCACGGTGAAAAGGACGAAGAGGAATTGCGAAAGCAAACAGAGATAATCCGACAGGCAAAGACAGCGTTAGAATCAAAGGGTGAATTGACCCCTTCCGAAACTTTATCTCAACTCCTCACAATATTAACGTTGTGGGATGAAAAATTCGAGCATTTAGAGTCAGTAACAGCAAGAGTAAAAAGATTAGAGAGGGAGCGTGCCGAAGACGTTCACAGTATCAAATCTGAGATAATTACCCCAAATCCGGTCGAAAAACGTCCAGTAACGCGTGAACTAGAAATTCGCGACTTTAAATCTAAACAAGATCCGATGGACGGAAAAATTCCAATCAAACTCGCGTTAGAGGCAGTTCCTTTCTTCGATGGCTATCGACCATCTGTTTTTCAATTTTTAAAGGCATGTGAACGGGCAAAATCAATGTTAGCCCCTCAGCAAGAAATGCAATTAACAAAACTATTAATGAATAAATTACGCGGACATGCTTTAATTGCGATAGGCGATTCTGATCTAATCACTCTAGACGAGTTCGGAAATAAATTGAAACAGTACTTCGCGCCGTGTAAAAATGTGAATCAATATAAAGGCGAATTGGGGTATACATTTAAAAAACCAGGAGAAAATATTCTCGATTACATAACTCGCGTTCAAAATTTGCGCTTAGCTATAATAGACGGGGAAAAACGAAATTATGGAGAAATATCCGCTACACTGCAGGAAAATATCAATGCGGACACACTGGAAGCTTTTATTAAAGGATTACCTCGTGAAATTTCTTTACGCTTGAGACAAGAACGTCAAGGACTAGGGCTGGATGAAATCTATGCTCTAGCCGTAAAAATTGACAAAGAAGTCAAACTAGAAGACGAGAGAATGAAGACAAGTTCATATACTCGTCAGCAACCTGTATCCCGTGATCAAAGAGCGAATCCATCGGTACCCCAAAATAAACCAAATTCTGGACCGCCTAAATACGAAGGAGCCATACCGAAATGGCAAAATAACCAGCCGCGAAATAGCGGATGGCAAAACAATCAGCCGCGAAATAACGCGTGGCAACCAAATTCATTACAAAACAGCGGAGCTGCAACATCATCACCGAATCAATTAGAAATTTCTTGCAATTATTGTAAGAAATCGGGACATCTGATTAAGGATTGTTTCAAGTTCAAGGCCAAAGTAGAATCAGGAGAAATAGTCCCATACTCAAGAATGAATCAGGGAAACGAGCAGGGCCACCCGGAAACGTCTGGCGCAATCCGGAGTGGGAACCCTCCACAGCGTCAGAAAATAATGAAAATAGGAGTCCCAAAAACGGAAGAAGCAAAACCATCAGGAAAATCAACGCCCTGGAAACCGACGTTGGAAATCGAGGAAAAAAAGTCAGTGAAGGAACAACAAACGAAGAAGAAATCAATGGAGGAAGAAGACGAACAAATAAACGAACAGTAACTGTTCCTATTAATACCGTACGAAATATTCCAACAATACTAATAACATCTCCAAATCTGGAAGGGAAGGCACGATTAATGGTTGATTCGGGATCCGATGTCAACCTCATCAAGAAATCAATGGTAACAGCATCGACAATCGTCAACACTCAAGAAATCATATATATCCGTGGAATAATCGATTCGAATCAAGCTACCTTAGGGACTGCATCAATAATGATTGCGAATCATCCAGTGAATTTCCACGTGGTAAACGACGCACTGTTTGACGATGAAGACGGAATCTTAGGATCCGAATTTCTGTTACATCAAGAAGCCAGCATCGATTATGCAAAAAGGCAAATCAAGTGGGGAAATAACTATATTCCCTTTAATACATACGAGGAGATATTCGTGCCAAAAAGAAGTTCAGTCCCTTTCCATATTAATATTGCAAATCCAGAACTGCGTGAAGGATACGTAGGAAAATTGCACGTCAAAGGAGGAATCTATTTGGGAAATGCCTTAGTAACAAATCGAGAGGGAAAAGCCCATATGAGAATAATAAATAGTACGGACGAGGATTGTAATGTTGTAGTACCTACAATCGAAATACTTCCATTTGAAGAACGTTCCTATAAACGCTGTAACTTGACGAAAATATCGAAAGAAAATCGATTCGAAGAAATCTTGAAACTACTCAGGTTGGATCACTTAAACAAGGAAGAAAAAGAAAATGTGATACAACTAATAAAGGAAAACGAAGATCGTTTTCATCTGGCAGGAGAAATTTTGGAAGGAACAGATAGCATACAACACAGAATTCATACTACAGATGATATACCGATAAATACTCGGCAATATCGATATCCACCAGTTCATAAGGATGAAATAAATCAACAAATAAATGAATTATTGGAAACTGGTGTGATAGAATCATCTTCATCTCCGTATAGTTCTCCCATATGGATCGTTCCTAAAAAACCAGATTCAACAGGGAAAAAACGATGGAGAGTAGTAATCGATTATCGTAAATTAAACGAAAAAACGATAGGTGACGCTTATCCTCTACCAAATATTACAGAAATATTGGATCAATTAGGAAGCGCAAAATATTTCTCTACATTCGACTTAGCATCAGGGTTTCATCAGATTAAGATGGCACCAGACGACGCACACAAGACAGCATTTTCTACACCATATGGACATTATCAGTTTACAAGAATGCCCTTTGGATTAAAAAATGCTCCTGCAACATTTCAACGCCTTATGAATAGCGTTCTATCAGGACTTCAAGGAACCGAACTTTTTGTTTATCTGGATGACATAGTAATATATTCCCGTTCTCTTCGTGAACACGAAATAAAATTTACAAGATTAATGAAAAGACTACGGGAAGCAAAACTAATGCTTCAACCAGACAAATGCGAATTTTTACGACATGAAGTGATCTATTTAGGACACATAATTGACGAACATGGAGTAAAACCGGATCCAAAAAAGATTGAAGCAGTAGAAAATTTTCCTAGACCCAAAACCCCTAAGAACATTAAACAATTCTTGGGATTAATTGGATACTATAGACGATTTATACCTGAATTTTCAAGAAAATCGAAACCATTAACAAATCTATTAAAAAAGACAAAGAAATTTATTTGGGACAAAGAAGAAGAAGAAGCATTTCAAATATTAAAGAAAGCTCTAATATCTAAGCCAATACTTCAATACCCAGATTTCTCGCACCCGTTCAAAGTAACGACGGATGCTTCGGGTTACGCTATAGGAGGAGTGCTTAGTCAGGAATTTACCGGCGACGATCTTCCTATTGCTTATGCGTCCCGCTTATTAAATACAGCAGAACAAAATTATTCTACAATTGAAAAAGAATGTTTAGCAATTATTTATTGCGTAACACATTTTAGACCCTATTTATATGGTCGTAAATTTAAAATAGAAACAGACCACAAACCTCTAGTATGGATGAATTCAATAAAAGATCCAAATTCTCGAATTTGGAAATGGAAACTTAAATTATCCGATTACGAATTCGAAATAAATTATAAAAAAGGGGAAAGTAACCTCAACGCTGATGCGTTATCCCGCAATCCACCAGAAGTATGCCTACCGATAAGAGCAAGAGAGGAAGAGGATCCTCCAGAAGGCGAACCGCCTCAAAAGAAAAATTTACGGTCAACTTCACCGGAAGATTTCAAAGGAGCAATGACGAGAAGTAGACATTTAGCCTTCCCAAATAGGGAACTCAAATATTTAGAATTTCCAAAAAGGAGACGTAAACGCATACCAATACCAGAAGAATCAGAAGATGTAGATATGGAACAAAATACATTATCGTCAGAAACACCTCAAAATTTAGAACAAAAACGGAAAAGAACTCTATCAAGCGATTCATCAATTGCTGGTCCTTCACCAAAAAGGAAAATCCAAGAAGAACCAATTGACATCGCAGGAACATCACAAGAAGAAGAAGAATCAATTGAAACTACCGAAACACTACAAGAAGAACAATCAATCGAAACTACTGGAACACTACAAGAAGAAGAATCAATGGAAACCACAGAAACACCGCAAGACGAAGAATCCATGGAAATAATAGATCTATCTCCATCACCGCCTCAATTATCACCAAGAACAACTACAAGTAGAAGCGAGGATACAATTCCTCATCAAAACCAATTGGTGATAAGAGAATCTAGAGATTCTCTTGCAAAAATAAAAGATAATAGAGTCATTTTCATCGGATTGGATGGAAGTCCAATCGATAGAGGTGCTAAAGAACTAGAAACAGAAAATCTACTACCAAATCATGTAGATCTTACCCTAGAAAGGGCCCGACCAGTACCAGATGGAGTAAGATATATAATAAGTTTACCAATCAAAGAAAATCCAAGAACTATTATACGACCTGATAACATTTTAAATGGTCTCATGTCATTATGGGACGTAGTCACGGAATTCGACCTGAAATCGTTCTCCATAAGTAGAACCCATAATATAGAAGACATACCATGGAAATATATCATAAATAGATTAAAGCACATCTTCGAAAACCTACCGATTACAATCACCATTTGCACTGGTGAAGTGGTAACACCACCTGAAAATCTGAGAGAACATATAATAAAAGAAAAACATACGTCGTCCAGTGGAGGACACAAAGGAGTTACGAAAACCTACCACAGGATACGACAAAATTACTATTGGGAAAATATGAAGAAGGAAATTCAAAAATTCATCAGAGAATGCCAAGACTGTCAAATGAAAAAGTTAACAAGAATAAAAATAAAACAACCAATGGTCTTGACAGATACTCCAGGTAAAGCGTTCGACAAAATCAGCATGGACATCGTAGGACCATTGCCAAAAACCAGAAAAGGAAGAACACACATACTAACGATACAAGATTTATTAACGAAATATTCAATAGCGATACCTTTAGCTCGAACCACCTCTGCCGATATAGCAGACGTATTTATAAAACGGTTTATTTGCCGATTCGGATCACCTAAAGCCATTTTAACTGATCAAGGAACAAATTTTACTTCAAATTTGCTAAAAATCATCGCTAAGCGATTCAAAATTAAACGTTATGTTACTACAGCTTATCATCCACAGAGTAACGGTTCGATAGAAAGATCGCATCACGTACTAACAGAATATTTAAAACAGTATACGACAAATGATGATAATTGGGATAATTGGATAGATTTAGCAATGTTTTCATACAACACTGCAGTACATGAGGGTACTAAATTTTCACCACATGAATTAGTTTTCGGATGCATAGCACGAGAACCTTCAAGCGAAAAACCTATTGGTGAAGATTTGGAACCTACATATGTTGAATATCTAAGAGATTTATTTTGTAAAATAACTAATCTGCAAACCCAAGCCCGAGAAAATTTGATAAAGGCAAAAGCCAAATCTAAACAATATTATGATCGGAAAATTAATCCACAAGATTTTAAAGCAGGAGATTTAGTATATCTTTTGAAAGAACCTCGGAGGACAAAGTTCGCAGATCAGTACTCAGGACCGTATAAAGTACTCGAATTGTTGCCTAATCAGAATGTTAAAATATTATCTGATGGAACAACTCGTACTGTACATATAAATAAACTTAAGCTCGCGTATATTAAGTCCTATCCAGGATGATAATCAAATAAAATAAAATTGTACACAAATAGAGAATAGATCGACAAAATGACTGAGTAATACAATACTTAGATTGTCGTCTATTACAGACCATAAAATTCTGTTCAGGAGCTTTCCAAAAGGAAAATTAGATAATTTTAATACGATTACTTGCGAGAGGAGACACATGGGACGAAGAGCGGGTACCCATAAAATTTCTATATATATATAGAATAAGATTTCGAGAGTACGAAATACTAAAGGGAAAATTATAAATCGTTATTAACATAACGATAGTTTAAACCAAATTTTTTTTTTAAAAAGGGGAATCACCATGATTTTACCATGGATAATTGTAATTAACTTGAATCTTGTTTGGGCCCTCATTGGATACGATTGCAATGGGCAACATTTAAACGTGACAACCGTTTCATTAAATTCAGTAGGAGATTGCGAAATAAGCCCAATCTCCACAACCACAAAGGAAATCTACATTCAACTTCTGCAACTCTCGGACTTCAACTACGTGGAAGTCATCCAATGCAAGCTCATAATTTCAAGAACCATTTATTATTGCGGAATGCATTCACACATTTCTGTAGTACACAACGGACTAAATGAATATCTTGAAGATTTAACTGAACGTCAATGCCGAAATATGCATGAATATGGATCCACCGTTATAGGTAATAACGTCTATTTGGTGGGACTCAAAATGAACCAGACATCAACCCGGACATTTACCATGGCTGGATCACTCACCGCAGATGGAAAATGTACCGGAGCACAATTTTCTGACCCTTATGGATCATGGGAAACAGTAGTAGTACAAGCAATGGCGAAAATAACACTCAAAACCGCTCTAGTACCAGTACGACTGGAGCCTAATAAAATCATATTGAAATCTGGAACAATATGCCATTTTCAAAACGGATTTTGTGTGGACAATGAGGACGGACATACATTCTGGCACTCTTTTCCACCATCGACCTGCAAATTCGATCGTTATGATGTACTCTACGAAGGGTTGGCATCCAAAATTACCGATACCAGCCAAACCGAAGAAAAATCACCTTCAGTGTATGCATTAACCACGCAGGATATTACGTTTGCTTTAACTCCAACAGGAGAGCAACATCTATGTGGTTATACGCTTATACAGACGGAACATCCAAAATTATTCATCTTGGAAACAACAAAAGAAAGAACATTTGCATCTTTACACAAAATTCCTGTAGAAAATTTGGATATTTTTACGTATGTAAATTCCAAATTTGTCTACGTGGAAAAACACATAAGAACTGAATTAAAAACTCTATACAGAGACATAATTATTCAAAAATGCTTATTGGAACAGCAAATATTAAACAATGCTCTAATAATTGCTACACTGAAACCAGACGAATTTGCCAATATAGTCATGAAATCACCAGGACATATGGCACTAGTAGCTGGCGAAGTGATTCACATTGTTAAATGCATTCCTGTACAAGTTAAAATACGTAAAACCGATGAATGTTATATAGAGTTACCTATATGGTTGAAAAACAATTCTATGTTTTTAACACCGAAATCTCACATATTAACTACTCAAGGGACACATGGAGAATGTAGTCCCATTCTACCAGTCATGTATGAAATTGACCAAGCATGGCACAGAATTTCACCACATCCAATTGAAGTTCATCCACCTCAAATATTACATCCAAAAACAAAACTCAACTGGCATTATACATCTCCTTCGGATCTCGCAACCAGCGGAATATATACACAGAAGGAATTGGAAAATTTAAGGGACCACATTATGTTCCCTGCAGAAAAAGCAGCGATATTAAATACACTCGCCAGAGGAGTATCCGGGAAAAATATTCCCGTTGGATCAATTTCAATAATGGGAATTTTGGACGAAGAAACCATCACCACGTTTGCCGAAAATGCAGCAGCCAAATTCTGGAATGGATTTCTTAAATTTGGAACAGTCACCGCAGGACTACTTGGAGTTTATATTATCATTAAAATAATAAAAACAGTATTTGATACCATTGTACACGGATATCAAATACATGCAGTCTATGGATGCGGACTACACTTGTTAGGGGCAATTTGGAGCTCCTTAACTACTTTAATAATACATTTTGCAAAGAAAAAGCAACCGTCATCGCAGAATGCAGATCAACCAGCAACAACTGACGAGGGACAACAACCGACTCCAGCAGCAAGAGAATTCAAGGAAGCCATCCAAGAATTGAAACAAATTTCCTCTGGAAATTTGCTTTCTAAGGGGGGAGGTGTCACGTCCCGCGACGTGGAGTCTACTATTATCTAACCCTTTAAATCGAATATATTTACTATTTCGTACTTTGGTGTATTGTAATCACCTAGTATACAAGTGTTGCCGATAAGGCATTGTAATCCGTAATCTACAAGAAGAAATCAAGTCAAGAATCAACGGACGGCAACAGTGAGCAGGAGGACTAGCATGAAGGAGGTAGCCGCACAGCTACTAGCCGCACACCAGCTAGCCAGTCGTGCGCACACAAAGGGGACCAGTGGACGCCAGCTGATGGGTCAGAGGCCCCTTCCGCTAGCGGAGTCGACACCTTCGCGAAGCTGCGCTCCTGATCATCGCCACAAATTTGCCCTCCCTATTATATCCCGTAAATCGAGCTCCAATACGGAACCGATGTATTTTAACTTCAATCCCTAGTATGTGGGCTGTACGAAACCAATCGTACAGAGCACATCGAAAACCCAGTAGCGTAAACTTCTAAAAAGGAATTAAAATAAGAATTTAACTATCGACGCTACTGAGGGTTTCGTATAACTGCAGAAATACGTCTTAAGTAAAGCAGAAGACACCGAAATAGGCGCGCAATAGCTCAAATTCTGCAGTAAACAAAACTCTCGGATAGCCCGCTGGAAAGAATTCTTCAGGTGGATCCCACGGCAGATGATTGGGCGATTTCATCTCCCACCGTCTTAATTGTCATGTGACAAACCTGGAGAAGGAGTGACCAATTGCCCTATAAAAAGGGATCGGACCACCCGCGGAGATGATTACCATGTTATAAAAGTTATCATGTTCAGTTATTATATTAATTCCTCATCAATCACACGTTAAAGACTACAAGAATCTTTTGAATCGAGAAAAAACAAAACAGTAATAAAAGTTGAAGTGTAGACATCGTAACGGTAAATAAAATTGATTTTTGTTACATTAAATCAGTGAGTGAAGTGTTCTACCTCAAATTCCAATCCTCTTTGATTTGACGTTTGTCTTTTGCTAAAATGAAATAAATTACGAAAATGTACACTGATAATTCACGGGTTGCGTTGAATGATGGTATTACCTATGAGCAGAACGTTGCCCGCGGTTTTACCAGAAATCAAGCGTAAACCTTGAGAGACGCGATTTGTAAAATATTAATAAATTCTAATGAAATATTTGCAATTACATCGAGCTTGCCTTCCCCGATGGTGCTGTTGAAGAGCAGAACGTTGCCCGCGGTAGCACCTGGTGCGGAAGGTGGAGATTGATGCATCGGTCAATTAATAATTGCTGGTTAAAATACCAAAGGACAAATGCCAAGGAATCATCGTGCGGGGCGACGAGTGCAGCTACGAAAACTGAATTGTTATTATCGTGAAGCGCCGGCGACCGGCGACGAGCTTCTTGGTATCGCTACACCTCCGATCGTCAGGCAAGAGATCGAACCCCCTGCATTTGGGCGAACCCTGGTTGTTGGCGAGTGGGCCACCCCGAAACCCGACCAGGCCCAGGAGATATCAGGGGTTTCATCAGGTCCCATCTCGTGGAAGTTAATCCAAATCTCACAATAAGAAAGGTAGGGTACTTCACAGAATAATAATATTGAATATCTAAAACCGTTGTCTCAACTATCCCAGAGCGTAAATCCCTGGATTAGCTCAAAAGCGGTTAAATACGAGAACTCCCGAAAATCGCGCCCAAATAGAAAGTAGGGACGTAACAGAGATTTAGAGATTTTGAGATTTTGAGATTTTGAGATTCTTAATTTTTAGATTTTGAGATTTAGAAATTTTGAAATTTGTACCAGGTACGTAAACCCTTAGAAGACTTATGACACAAGTAGCTGTTTTCCCTTCAAGTTTCTCCTCTCCTTTTCCTCTCCATAACAGGTTAAAGGCACCCCGAGGGAAAGCAGCTCGTAGCAACTTGTACCTGGTAAAAACGCGATGGAATTCACGTAGAATTTCGCAAACGATGCAGACGGATGGACTAGATCCGTGGGAAGCTCCGAAACGTTTATCATCGGGCGTTTTTCTCGCCGACTTCTCTGCTCGCCGCGCATTATTTGCCGGGCCACTTCGCGGGTACTTTGTGCGAAAGGCGGAAGGAAAATTGCACGGAACAATACGCGCGTAGAACAATGCCGTCGGCCTGGGACGAGTATTCCGTATTCTCCGCGCTCGCAAACTTCCCAGCAACTTGGTCGTGCAAGCGTTCGAATTGCTTGGAGTATTGTGCGCCTCCGCGGGGCTTTGAAAATTCTGAGGGCTCTCGAAATTTCTCAAGAATGCCAGCTATCGTTCCAGAAGTTACCTTACAGGTGTACACTGCTCTTGGGTCTCAAGAATTTTTAGAAACACAGTTCACAGTCAACTGGGGGCTTTGAAGGGACATCACTTAAGGGTCACACGCCCATTTGTATGAGACTCTGCAGATTTGCAGAATAGTCTAAAATATTCGCAGCGTTTTTTATCGGCCATCGTCCACATCTAAGGGGTGAAAATAGCCCTCAAAATCGAGGGTTGAAACCATGGGCACTGGGCAGTATACTCTGCTTTTACTCTCTTATACAAAAGGGGGGTTGCTGCTGTATTGCCCTCCGCCCCTTCTGCTTTTTTAAACGATTTTATTCAGCTTCGATCCTCTATTTGTTTGTTTGTTTGTATGTTTGTTCGTATGGTTCAAATCTGGCAACTCAAATTTAACCCACTTCCAACTATCCAATTGTTTTGAAACTTTGCAGGCGTGCGTAGTTTGGATGGCAATACAATATTTATAATAAAAAAAATTAACCCCCAGCGGGTGAAAAAATTACCCAGTCATCAATAAATGTAACCCATAACCACAAATCCAAACGACATGAAATCAGCCACTCGCGTTCTTTACGAAAACGACAAAAAGCCACTGCGTTCTAGTCGCTAGTCGCATCGCGATTTGAAATTAAATTAAAAAAACTCGAAAATAAAAAATTTATAAAAAAAAATTTATGTTAAACGAGTTTATTAAAAATGCACTAAAAACTAAAAAATAATTATTTTCTTGTAGTGCAATTTCGATGGTGTTTTTTTCACTTTAAATAAAATCGTGGGGCGGGGTATCTCACAACAAATTCATTCCGACGCTTGATGCTGTTTTAAATAGATTCATATTCTAATGTGAGAAACATCCAATTCCACGATTTTATTTAAATTGGAAAAACACCATCGAAATTGCAGCACAAGAAAAGAATTATTTTTTAGTTTTTAGTGCATTTTTAATAAAATCGTTTAACATAAATTTTTTTTTTATTTGTGAATGGAGCTGGTTAATTGTGTTCGCATTTTTCCAGCGAGGAACATCTTGAGTATTTTCACTCGCTTTTAATGTCTTCATGTTTCTTTATTCGTACACTTTTGTATTTTCTTTTATATATACTGGGCTCTGCGACGTTAAATAAACATAATGATACAAATAATATCCTCAAAGCTCCTCAAGAACACCAATTACATTCCAGCTTCTAAATAATAGTTTCATAATTAAAAAATTCTAAAGGTACTTGTGTTCGCATTTTTCCAGCAAGGAACCTCTTGAGTATTTTCACTCGGATTTAATGTCTTCATTTTTCTTTATTTGTACACTTCTATATTTTCTTTTGTATATACTGGGCTCTGTGTCGTTAAATAAAAACAATAATACTAATAATATCCTCAAAGCTCCTCAAGAACATCAATTACATTCCAGCTTCTAAATAATAGTTTCATAATTAAAAAATTCTAAAGGGACTTGTGTTCGCATTTTTCCAGCAAGGAACCTCTTGAGTATTTTCACTCGGATTTAATGTCTTCATTTTTCTTTATTTGTACACTTCTATATTTTCTTTTGTATATACTGGGCTCCGTGACATTAAATAAAACTAATAGAACTAATAATATCCTCAAGCTTCCTCAACAACACCAATTACATTCTAGCATCTAAATAATAGTTTCATAATTTAAAAATTCTAAAGGGACTTGTGTTTAAATAAAAATAATAATACAAATAATATCCTCAAAGCTCCTCAAGAACACCAATTACATTCCAGCTTCAAAATAATAGTTTCATAATTAAAAAATTCTAAACGGACCTCTAAAACCTTCTCTATCGCTGAATTTAAACACTTCCCAGCAATCTTGTAATTATTGCAGGCACGAGCCCCGACGCGAGCCGAAAATCCCGGCGACGATGCCTCGACTTCGTCCACGGCTATGCAGCGCGCGGAAACAACTAGGATGGCATGCATAGTGACAGATCCGGTCCCTGGCGCGTATAATCCAGCCGTTTCGCCGTGCCAGCCCCCGTTCTTGTATCGGTCGAAGATACACGAGCCGAAATTATTCCGTCCGCCCACGCCCCCGCCTGCCGCGGAGTGCCAGCGACGGATCGGAAGAGTGTACGTGACAGCAGTGATGCCAGATTCGGGACGGGAGCGCTCGAGAATTTCCCCCACCTCGCATGCACACTAGGCCGGGGCTGCGTGTGTGCATGCGCCGAGCTCGCGGGCACGCAGCAGCTACGGCGTAGTGTGCATGCGAGGTGGGGGAAATTCTCGAGCGCTCCCGTCCCGAATCTGGCATCACTGCGTGACAGGGACGTCTGGGACGGCCAGGGAAATGGTCTGTGACACGGTGACGTCAGGCGTCCCTGTCAACAGGGAGGCTGACCGAAAATAAAGGAAAAGGGGGACAGGCAATACGCTTCATGGCCGATTCCACGTGCGACATATGCGTATCGTCCAACTGGGGAGTAGCTGGGACGTTGATTCGATGGTAACAAACACGGCTCGAACGACTTTTGTGTCAAATGGATTCTTGAGGGATTTTGTAATTTTAGTGGGCGGCGTGTATCAAAGTAATTTGAGGGATTAGAGGGGTTTTTGGAATTGGTTTTGAGCGGGGTTAGTGGTATTATTAATTGAATGTTAATGTTGGAATTAATATTGGTGTTGGATTCCTTAGCAGGGGAATCGAGTGTAACACGTTTATTATGAGTTTTAAGTAGTTTCAGGAAGTTTTTATTCGGAAGTTTTCGACCGGCGTTTTGACAGATTGCACCTTGTTGGGCTGAAAAATAGGTAATTATTTGTGAATTTTTTGTACAAGAACGGTTCGGTAAATTAATTTGAGGTTTGGCAGGCTGTTTCAGTGTATCTTGAACTATTGTTCTGAATTTTGGTGTGACAGTGGAACAAAAAACATGGCAGATACAAAGAGGGCGTTGAAAAATAATCGGGTGGTGCTGGCGTTGACGAAAAGCACTGTAAGTGTTATCCGAAACTTAAAAAGGAAAAGAGATTCTTAATCTATATTAATGTGGCTATCGGTGGTAGGAGATGCATTAAGAAAAATAAAAAAATGTTAAAATGGCAGCGTTTTGAAGAAGATGAAGCGCCCTGACTTAAATCTGAGAAAGGTTTCTGCCTCAAAATCGGGAAAACTTTTTAAATAAAATAAAGGCATGGTAACAGATACGGCAAAAAATCAAACTATCACCGATAGCCACATTTATATAGATTAAGAATCTCCTTTCTTTTTTGTGTTTCGGTTAAACCGAAACTTATTTTTCAACCCTCTTTTTGTATCTACCATGTTTCTTTTTTCACTGCACACAAAAATTCAGAACAATAGTTCAAGATACAATAATAGAGCCTGCCAAACCTCAAATTAATTTGTCGAACCGTTTTTGTACAAAAAATTCATAAATAATTACCTATTTTTCGGCCCAACAAGGCGCAATTCCCTCTTAAACTCTAGCAATGATCTGATCTTGGGATTTTGGGACAGGGTTATATATACAGAAGTTGTGGAAGAAGGGATAAGGATTACGTGGAAGGAACTATGGAAAGCGCAAAGGTCGATGATATAATTAAATTTGTCATCGCTGTACAAAGGATTTTGCGAGGGTGAGTAGGTAGTCGCGATGCGCTTGGCATGTGTTTAGGATGTTTGTGATGTATATCTAGCTGGCATCCAACATTAGTACTTGTGTTGGTAGATGAAAAGGAGAAGAGTTATATCTACTATTGTTAAGGGGTCATTCCTGTAATCACGCCGCAAAATTTTGCAACTTCCATGTTTTTTTCTAAGTGAACACAATAAATAACAATGTCAAACTTTTTTTCCATTTATTAAGCTACTTAAAATGTATACGGAACAATTTTTTAAATACACTTTTAATTATGTTTTTTTAATGTTATTTGGAGGTAAAAATTGCGCCTTTGGAAAGACTTAATCATTATGAGTACCGCTATTGCAGGTACCAGAATTAGCCGCGTAAGTCAAAATTTAACCAAATTGCGTGTATTCAAATTTCTAAGTAAAAACGGAAAATTCCGAGACTTTGTTGATGGAAAAACCTTGCTTTCTGTATAATTTGTTTAGGGAGCCCCGCCTGGGGCACCATCGAAATTACGGATGGCTCCGTCACTGAGGATCGCGAGTCCCGCGATCGTTCTTTGTTTTACTTCTTCGTCGTTCGACTCGCGGAACACGAGGCAGTCTGTTGCGAGCTTTTGTGCTGTGACGCAGTCGTTCTGTTTTCAGTTCTGTTCTATTAAATATATTGCACACACAAGGACCAAGTATTCTAAAACCTGACTTTATCCCGTCAACAGACTTGAAGTTTGAATGCGCGCAATTTTTTTTTAAATTTGACTTACGTGGCTAATTCTGCCACCTGCGATAGCGGTACTCATAATGATTAAGAATCAGTTTGGGTTCTTTGTTTCAAATGAGTCTGTGAACTGAAATCACTCCCGCCCAGGAGGTATTTCTTTTCAAAGGCGCGATTTTTAACTCCAGATAACATTAAAAAACACAATTAAAAGTGTGTTAAAAAAATTGTTCCGTATACATTATAAGTAGATTAATAAATGAGAAAAAGTTTGACATTGTTATTTATTGTATTCACTGAGAAAAAAAAACCTGAATGTTGCCGAATTTTGCGGCGTGATTACAGAAATGACCCCTTAACCCTTCGTGGGGTTCTTGTTAACCCACCCCATGGTATGTATTTGCCAAAATTTCTGTAAATTTTAAGACCTCAACAAAATTTAAAATTCTGCTGAATTTGAACAAACAAAATCACCTTTATCCAAACCTATTTTTTCAAATACAAATTTCAACATATAAAAATTTCCATTCCTAGAAAAAGACTATTAGAAAGTATTCAAAAATACGAAAATGGTAACTCAAAAATGACGCTGGGGTGTAATAAACCCCATGTGACCAATTTGTAATTAAGCCCTTCGTGGGGTTCTTGTTAACCCACCCCATGGTATGTATTTGCCAAAATTTCTGTAAATTTTTAGACCTCAATAAAATTTAAAAATCTGCTGAATTTTTACAAAAAAAATCACCTTTATCCAAACCTATTTTTTCAAATACAAATTTCAACATATAAAAATTTCCATTCCTAGAAAAAGACTATTAGAAAATATTCAAAAATACGAAAATGGTAATTCAAAAATGACGCTGGGGTGTAATAAACCCCATGTGACCAATTTGTAATTAAGCCCTTCGTGGGGTTCTTGTTAACCCACCCCATGGTATGTATTTGCCAAAATTTCTGTAAATTTTTAGACCTCAATAAAATTTAAAAATCTGCTGAATTTTTACAAAAAAAAATCACCTTTATCCAAACCTATTTTTTCAAATACAAATTTCAACATATAAAAATTTCCATTCCTAGAAAAAGACTATTAGAAAGTATTCAAAAATACGAAAATGGTAACTCAAAAATGACGCTGGGGTGTAATAAACCCCATGTGACCAATTTGTAATTAAACCCTTCGTGGGGTTCTTGTTAACCCACCCCATGGTATGTATTTGCCAAAATTTCTGTAAATTTTTAGACCTCAATAAAATTTAAAATTCTGCTGAATTTGAACAAACAAAATCACCTTTATCCAAACCTATTTTTTCAAGTACAAATTTCAACATATAAAAATTTCCATTCCTAGAAAAAGACTATTAGAAAATATTCAAAAATACGAAAATGGTCACTCAAAAATGACGCTGGGGTGCAGTAAACCCCATGTGACCAATTTGTAATTAAAAAGTGTAACCACGGAGGGTTAATATTAATAATAATATTCGTGAGCTCTCTCCTTACCACTACTTGTCCATATAACACAGCTTCACCTCTTCTGTTTCCATAAATCATACAAGAAAAATAGTTCCCAGAAGAATAATATTCCCTCTGACATCAATGTTTCCATTACAAATCGAATACACTCTGCTAAAGTATAACAGAGCGCATATACAGTGTACATAAAAGGGCGCGTGCAAGTTTGAAATCTACGATGCAGACCGTTTCCCAGATAAGAGGGCACGAAGCGCATTTCTCTTCCTTTATTTACGATAGAATGTAGGTCTCGCTGTTGCTACGTAACTTCCCTCTGGTAAACAAGCATGCTATCGAATTTTTAACAGCCGCGCGTCTGCAACTTGCTCCCGGAGAGCCATTACGGAAATATTTCGTTCCCTCCGTTACCACGTGCCGCGAGCCTCGTGCACGGAGGGTGGAGGGCGAGAGGGATCGATCGTAGTAGACGAGTGATTCATTAAGTACATCAACGTAGGAATGATGCGCCCGCATCCCGTGGATGCACGCCAGAAAAATCATCGTGCCGTGGGGGCCCTTTTCTGTCCCGGCGACGAGGACACGTTCAGCCTGAGTTCTATTTACGAGCGGGGCACACACGAACGACCTGGCGCCTCTGAAAGAGCCAACATTATCGTCCGGATCACCATTCCCCAGCGGAAACCAGAAATTACGTACCCACTCGGGGGTTCAACGTACTCCCTGTGTTTCAGCTGAGAATTACCTACTCCGACTTGTTTTACTGTTCCGTTCGTTCATTACGTTATTATAGGTTTAACTTCAGAATTCGCTCTTTCTCTCTGATGTTTTGTTTTATTCTGTATTTAGTTGGGGTATTCCTCGTTTTATTTTGGAATTCTTCTATTTCTTTCTGCTCGGTTAAATATTTAATTATTCAGCATGATGTTGCTGTAAAGTGTTTTTTTTTTTCTTGGAGTTTCCGAGGGTTTATATTTTCTTTTTAGAGACCACATCTACTTTTGGAAGAGTCGGTTACGCTGTTGGAAAATTAGTTGAATTTTAATAGCAAACTTGTGGCTTCGGTTTCAAAGTGGTTATTTTGTAACTTTAGAGAAGAAATAGAGAATTGGGTAACGATTAACGAAAATCGTGGACCAATGGTTACTAGGTTTTATACAAAATCCGACTTTTGAAAAAACCGGTTTTCGAATTTCGCTAATCCCAAAAAAACCGGTTAAACCGGTTTTTGAACTTTCACAACAAAAAAATTGTAATTAAAATAGTAAATAAATATCTTTACTTATTTTAAAAAATTTCAGTTTCCTTAATATTATGGAATTACAAAAATATAATAAAATAAAATATATTCTCTCTATACAAAACCAAATAAAAACAAAATTAAAATAGCTAAAATCCGTACGGATTCGTATAATTTTTGAGTTCATCTAATATTTATGGATCTACAAAACTATAACACAATAAAATAGACAGCATACAAAATCAAATGAAGAAAAGCTAAAATAACTAAAATCCGTACAAAATATAAATCTTTTAAAATTTAGTACCAAAATATAAATATTTATTCCATTTCGTTTCTTTTTCTGAAAATATGAACTCATGAAGCTTAGTTTTATAGTAAACAGTTACCTTCTACAATTTCCTTGTGTCCGAGGCGATTTCAAGTAAAAATGTTAACGTTTTTAATTAAATAATTAAATCATTTCTTCATATTAATTCTAGTATGTAAAATCGGTTTTTTAAATTTAAAACCCGGTTTCGAATTTTACAAATTTATGAATAAAAACCGGTTCTTAAAACCGGTTTTTAAAAACCGACAAACCCTAATGGTTACCTTAAATTCAGAATTGGGGAGAAAATCGGGGGTAAAAATTACCGGGGATGCAGATTGTTTTCTGGGGAGCATTCGTCAATTCGGAAATCGGGATCACTTTATGTTTTTGTCAATTTTGTGTAATTCGTATTTTAGGTATGTCATATTTTGAATATTCTTTGGGTATGTCGTTTCAAAATTCACCCCTCGATGCCTTAACTTTGTTTATCTTTGATTACCTACTCAGTTTAGGAAAAAATTATTTCATTCTGTCCATGTTTCAGTGTAAAATTTGTTCTTTTAAATTTGTACTTTACATTACTGTCGACATTGCCTGCTCCGTATTTTACTAAAAAAAAATTCCATTCCTTCCCTATTTCACTGTAAATTCGTCCGTTACTGCTTTATTTTACTGCCAACTTTGTTTATTCATCATTTTTCTAAAAAATGTTCCCATTCCTTTCCTACATCATTGTGAAATTTATCTTTTAGGAGAGACCAGGGTAAAGTGGGCCTAAAAAACTTTAAAGTAGAATAAAAAAATTTATTTTCAACAAAAATGTGTCCGAATAAATTTATAATATAATTTAATCATTACTTTTAACAAATTATGAGTAGCAATGTTTCAGATTAACTTAGAATATATTAAAATTGAACTTAAAACGACCACTTTACCCCTTTATATGGGATAAAGTGAGCTGAAATAAAATACGAGTTTTAATGAACGATATAATTATCAAATTAACTTTATTAGACTGTTAAACTGTTTAAACTATTTATTAAAAAATATATTCCATTAATACAAGTTTAACGTCAATAATTTGTACTTTGATAAACACATTTTCTTCTATAAGTTTAACGTCAATAATTTGTACTTTGATAAACACATTTTCTTCTGAAAATTAGTTTTTAAATGAGCTTTGTTTACACGAACAGTTTCACATATTATTACTAAAACAAATACATACATAATTATTAATAAAATACATAGGGTAACGCATGCAGATGTTGACCCTTATAAAATGATTATATCCCTCTTCTCCAAGAAGTAGGAAATATAATATAATGTTTTTTTATATAATAAAATATAATTGTATTCCAAACAAAAATAACTGGGCCACCGAAATATAGATATATTTTATTATATAAAAAAGCATTATATTATATTTCCTACATTTTGGGGAAGAGGGTCAATCATTGTACAGGGGTCAACATCTGTATGCGTTACCCTACTTATTTTATTTAAATAAATTTTTTAACAAAAACATTTTATATTTTTTTATCACAATTTTTTTTTAAAACAATTATTTGCAAAAATGCTGCAACCACCACATCGCATAGTTTCCCAGCCCGCTGACAGAATAGGATATTGCGCACATCACTCGCGCATCTTTTTATTGCAACTCAGTTTCCCCGGTCACTTTACCCCGAATACGTTCTCAGTGGAAAATTAATTATTTAATACTGCTGGGATTAATGTTTTTTCAAACGCGTGGATATGTATGTTGATAAGCTTGTTTTAAACACGCAGAAAAAAAATTGAGTTGAAATAATATATTTATAACCCATTTATCCAAAAGGCTAAATTGAAAATAAACCCAATTAGAAGCCTCTAAAAATTAATTCTCAAGTTTTAAATGAATTTACATTTTTCGATATCTTCATGCGCATAATTATCATTTTAATATTACATACATTTATTACGTCACCAAAATTTGTAAATATATTCTATTTTTAAAGAACAAATTAAGAAAGCTCATTATACCCCGAGGCTCACTTTACCCCGGTCTCCCCTACTAAGTACTTTACATTACTGTTAAATTTACCTGCTCCTTATTTTACTAAAACATTTTCCCATTCCTCCCCTACATCATTCCAAAATTCACCCCTCACTGCCTTATATTCCTGCCAACTTTGTCTCTCTCTCATTTTCCTAAAAACCCACCCCCTCTCTGCCTTACGTTACTGTCAACATTTCCAATTCCCCACTATATTCAAAACTTCTCCCATTCCTCCCCTACTTCTCGGTCAAACTCGTCTTCTACTGCCTTACATTACTGTCAACTCCCCCTCTCCCTTATCTCACAACTCCCTTAACTCCAAAATTCTCTCATTTCGCTCCAACCGCCACCCTCCCATACTCCATTCCCAAACTCGCCCACTTTACTCGAAAATCCCCCTCGCACTACCCCCCACAACCCCAAGCACTCCGTCACCCACACCCTCCGAATACACATCCCACAGCGCACCGCTATCCTACAACATCTTCCCCACAAAACAATCGATTGAGTCACAGAAAGGTCCGCGAGATGAAGGACGATTCATTACCCCCGCGATTAAAGAGGTGACCGAGTCACTCCTCGCTGGTTCCACCCCCTCGAACCTGTACACGCGACTGGGCTCAGAAGGCCGAGAACGGAAGCGGAAACAACGCTGACACTGGGGACGATAAGCGGGTATCGAGCCAATCAATCAGAAAACAGTAAATAACAGATTCGTTATAAAAATTACAGGCGATAAAAAAATGTTATAAGGATATATTTTAAATAAAATACGCACCAAAGTTTAGATAATAACGAAGAAACAAACACAGGGTTAGAAGAATTAGTTAATAAAAAAAAAAACAGGAGAAACATTAAAGACAAAAGTGAATATAGGTTCCAATGATAAAACTACAAAGGAAGGTTTCCTTACATTAAAAATTTTAAATAAATAAAAAGTCTGCCAGCTTCGATGAAACCCTTAAGTTTATTATAAAAAATTGCCAAACAACGCATTAAGGGGGGAATCGTATTCTTATGGCTAAAAACATAGCAAAATTGGGGATTTTTTTTTAAGAATCCAGCGATTCGATTCGTCTGAAATTTGGACCATGTTTTGATGCATCTTTGAAGAAGGTACAGGTTTTTTTTTATTAATTTTTAACCATAAATGTAGTAGTTATGCATGATCGACCATCACGCCGCGCAAAATTCGTCGTCCGTTGGTGTGCATGATATTTATCTACCAGGTCATCTGAAACAGAAAAAATGAAACGGCGTTTTATTTTATATATATGCAGCTTGAAATTGATGAACCAGCAAAAAACAAAAAAAAAGTATTCAGCAGTGTGGAGAGTTTTCAAACTGAAAGGTCCGAACCTTTAATTTTTGCGATCCAATTTTGCGCTAATTTTCTTACTTAACAAAAAACGTATAGAACTTAGCGATATTCTGGTTCATCAAATTGAAGCTACATATGTGCAAAGTAAAGCGCCGTTTCATTTTTCTGTTTCAGAGTACCTGGAAGGTAAATATCATGCACACCAGCGGACGACGAGTTTTGCGCGGCGTGATGCATAACTCCTATATTTATTTTTAAAAATGAATAAAAAAAAGAACTGCAACTTCTTCAAATATGCATAAAAACATGATCAAAATTTCAGATGAATCGAAATGCTATTTTCTGAAAAAAAATCCTAAATTTTGCTATGTTTTTAGCCCATAAAATAGGATTCCCCTCTTAATCACGTTAACTATAATACTAAATAATTGCCTAAATAACTTACGTATATTTCCCCAACAAGTAGAAAGTAGCTAAAGTATATTAGAAATCGCGCGATATCGCGAAACATTGCACAAACGGGGCCATTGCAATATTGCACGGCAATGTGTGCGCAATATTCCCGAAACGTTGCACAAACGTAGCCATTGCAATATTGCACGGCAATGTGGGCGCAATATTCCCGAAACATTGCACAAACGTGTCCATTGCAATATTCCACGGCAATGTTTCCACAATGTTGCAGTAATATTGCAATGCAACCTGCAACCAAACGGCAACATTGCAATGTACTGCAACGGTTACGCAACGTTCCTGCAACGAAGTGTGCTGTAGGGGGCAGAACATTAAATTAAAAATATATACTAATTAGTGATTACTTCTAGAAATTAAAAAAATAAGAAATAAAGAATCCATGGTTGATTTCAGAATTTCATTAAAAATATTTATGTACATTGCAGCACGGTGCATTACTCGGGACAGTTCAAGACCCCGCGACAATCTCAAACTAAAGACATTAGCACGTATTTACCAACAATAAAATAATAAAACCTGTACAACGTGACAAGATGCAATAGGCCGAGGACGGAAGCGGAAACAGCGTCGATACGATTGACCCGCAGCGTGTGGAGGGTCACTGCTTTCGTTTTTATCGACGCCGATCCTGCACCCCTCGAAACTGTATACGTACATACCACGACCGCCATTTCCCTGTAGAACCACCACCACACTCGCGTGCCGAGGAGCCGTCGAAGAGGAACGAGGTATCCAGAGGTGGTTCGACAAGCCTATTCACTATTTTCCACCTCCCTTTCTCTGCCCTGATCATTTCTACCCAGCACTCATGCCTCTTTCCACTGAAAAATCGCCGGAGGAAACGACAGAGGCACCAACGTCGCCCTGCAATCGGTATCTCAGATGCCATCGACAAATTCAGGCGGTGGGACAATGATAACGGGGCGATAAAGAGGTCAGCGGATTCGAGCGTGTCGAGCAATGTTGGCGGTACAGTGGCCCCTGTCAGGGGACTGAAATGATATTGTTACGACACGAGAGAGCAATCAATATTCGCACTTTTTACGGGCTCAATAGCTGGTTGGAGGGGGGAGGCAGCTCGAGGGGGCTGACAGAAGGCTCTGAGGCAGTTGCGTTTGTTTTCCTCGCGACGTGTTTCGTTATAAGGCTTTCCCTTTTTCGATTAACAGATTTTGTGCGGAGGATTGTGGTGGTACAGGTATATCACCTTATGGTGACGTTGGGTTCCTCGTTCCAGGCGAATTTGGAGTGAGAGGGACTCCGAATGAGCGAGAGACTTGGTGCTCCTGGGATATTTCACTCTGAAGCTTGATAGAACACTGAGAACTGGCTGAAGAAGCTTTAAGGTGCATGAAAGTAAGATGCATACACCCCACGTGCGGAGAACTCCTATAGGCGTTTGATCATATGGGTAATGAATAGGTCTAAAAGATTTCCGCACGTGGTGTACGTGCAATGATTACATGCCCAAATCGAAGGTGTTAAAAGTTAATTTTTAAATAAAAATCGTTAATACTTACTTGTTTTAAATAAATAAATTTAAATAAATAATTGGAAAGTTGAATTCTCACGAAATTCTATTGTATGCCCTGAAAGTCCAAGTTAAATTAAACAGCAGAAGCTTGATGGGCAAAGGGGATTTGTTTTAGGGTCGAGTTTATTGGTCAAAGGGATGAAAGAGGCTGAAATGAAGTACAGGGAGAAGAATAATAGGTCTATGGGATCAGTCTGACCAGAATTCAAGCCCACCACCCTTTCGAGCAATCGAGCCATCCAGGTCGACCACGAGATCCTCCCTCTTGAGCCTAATATTCCAAATGGCCGTAGTCCATAAACGCTGAAGACGCTGACGCTGATTTCTGCGTCGACGTCTTCTCGCTGGTTCAATTTTATGAAACTGCCCAGCCACAGACTCGCGACGATCGTGATTCATGGGGCACTTGGTGAATTAGTTGGATCGTCCTTGTAGGAGGATGCACAGAATGCAAAACGGGTTGAGGGTTGCCTACCTCAGGGGTGGGGTATTTTTATCGCGGACCCTGTTACTGCAATTATTTTTTTTTGTTTTACGGTAATGGTCAATTTTGAAAGATTTAAGCGGGGGAAAATATGGCAAGCCTAACTATAGGTATAGTAGGAACATGGGGCAACTTGTGATTGATCTTCAATCGAAGAAATGAGGACCAGATATCTCGATATTAATCTCCCAGTCAATAAAATGAGAATACCTAATTCAGACATAACCTAGATATCTGAAGATTAGGATTAACCCTTTCGCTGTGTATTTGAATTTTAGAACGTTTCTTGAAAAGTGATGAATTTGACATCAATAAAAAAAGTTTTTAATTTTCAACATTTTTTAGAATGTAAAAAAAAGTTTTTTCAAGAGAATACATTTTTTAAATGTGTGGACTATAATCGAAATCCGCAGCGAAAGCATTAAGCGGTAAAATAAGTTCATATGCTCCATTTGGATTCCTTGTCAAGTGTCAGCCATTTCCTTTTCCCACCTCAAAATGGCCGCCATGCACCTCCACGCGAGCATCCAACAATCTTATAATCGATCCTTTTCAATATTCTGGGACGGAATATTAATTTGTAAAGCATACTCCATTCAAATTCCCAAGAACCAAAAACGACTATAAATTTTAATTCAAGTTAAAGTGCTCCGTATTCATAGAAACTTAATTCAAAGTCCTGAAGTGGTGAGGCCCTGCCTTGCTCCCCACATATTGCCCAAAGATCTTCATTTACAATACACCTGCAAGTTTCTCTCTCTCTCTCTCCAGCTGAATTTTTCATTATCGCCGGTTTCCAGTCGGAATTCATTCTAGGAAAGAGAGAAGCTAATTAACTCGAGGCAATCGTACCAACCGCTATTCACGAAAATCGCCTGACGGCTGTCAAACTCGAATCGACGTCTCTTTGGTCGGGGAAAAGGGAATCGGTAGACGACGCTTCACAGAAGGAGGGCTCGGATCGCGATAGAACCCACCGACTCGAGCATCCGCGACGAATGTTAATTGCAAGAAATCCGTTCGATAGCCGCGGGACCGTGGGACGGTCCTCTCGCGTGGAACTAACGAGGCTGAATCAGACGAGGAACACGGAACGCTGCGGTTTCATCGATCGCCAGATTGCCTGGCGATTATTTTCTGAATTAATTATTGGCAGGAGATAACGCGAGCGACTCTTCACAAACGTGTTGGTCGATTTTTCTTGCTACTGTGCGTCTGGGGAATTTTTTGCTACCTCTGGTTGGAATGGAATCACTGGAAATGGTAGAGACCGTTTTGGAAGAGACAGGTGTTGTGTAGGGATATCGGTGGCATCAAGAAATCTTGATCTGAATATTGCAAATTTGATGGAGTTTTAATTATGTAAATGGGGTCGGTTGTTGGGTTTGTTGGGGTGCTTGAAATAGTTTAATTGTAATTGGTGGAAAAAAGGGTGGGGTTTAAGATTCTTTGGGAAGTAGATAGGTATAAATAATGCTGGACTCTGGGAAGGGAACATATTATCGGAGTGACAATTATCAATTTTAATGCGATTGTGGTAGAAAGTACTTCTTTAAAAAATATTTGACGCGTATCTTTTTTTATCGGCTGACAGTCATGTTGAAGGGGTGGAAACAGCCCTCAAAGTTGAGGGTGAGAAACATCTTTGGTCGAATATTTTAGAAACTACTAGGACTAGGAAAACAGTCTAAATTGCAAAATTATGTATTTTCTAATAAGGGACACAGCTGTGGAAAAAAAATTAACAGAAAATGCATTTCTTTAACGTATTATTTAAACAAGTGGAATTTTTTGGAGAAAGTAAATGGCCCTGTTTAAACAAGGCACAATAATTAAAAATTGAGAAGAAATTTTATTAATAATAACAGTTTTACTAATTTGCGACGTTTAAACTGTTCGAAATATAATTGCAAAATATATTAGCTTTAAATAGATACAATTATAAGCTTACATAACTGAATTGTTATATCATGCAAAAATATTATTGTACAGTAAAGCTTCAACAGTTTCAATCTCGCTTCCTACCTAATGGGCTCAAGCAAGCGAGAGAATATTTTTGTTAAGGTTGTAATTTATTATTATTTTATAATTTTTTAAATAGTACAGTTGCTTTGGATTTATTATATATTGAAGAATTTAAAATTAATTGGATCTCCTCATAATTTTTTGTTTTTAATATTGAACTGGTTACGTTTATCCACTAGTTGACTAGTACATACACGATAACGTGACACGGACCAGTTATTAAAATCGTGTTTAATGGTTATTTAAACATTGGTACAGACGCCAGTATTCAGTGAAGTTTTAAAATTATTAACATTTATTGTACCAAAGTAAGTATTTTTTGTATCGTATATATTTACGTTAATAATAACTAGATAAAAATATAATACAGTTTAAGAATTATTAGGATGATTAATCTTAAACTCGTCATAATATTAACATAACCTAAAATTGTATAATATACTTTTAATCATTTTTTCATGCCGAAGATTTGCCACAAATTTATTATAAATAAAATGTTTTTATTACCCCAAAATATTACCATATAAATTTCTTTTCATTAACTGATAGAAATAGTTAAATTAAATATATATTCATTAATTGGGACACTGATAATTAATGACTGGCACACGCTATGAATTTCGTTTAATTACTGGGCCATACGGACAGTTTCATGTTTCAATTAATTTAAAACTTTTCCTTCAACAAATGTAGATTCTTGTTACGTTATCTGAAAGTAGAAATTTTACGCTTTCGAATAATTATATTTAGTTATAATTGTATACTATTTAAATATAAAAGAAATTGCAATTATCACAACTGCTTCCTTAACTTAGCTTCACCACTTTACTTTAGACTCGTGAAAAGACAAGCCTCCCTCACAATATCATTACAAGAACACCTGAACCTAGACCCACAAAATTCAATTCTACGAAACAACCAAAATCTCCCAGTGCAACCACGAAAAGGGGTGGTTAGCTTGCCAAGATGTAACTCTAGAATTCAGTGAACAGATTGCGTTCTCCCTGCACTCCCCCCCCCCCCCCCTTAATTCTAATTCCACCTCGCCTCTGAATAAATAAATATTCAACGCAACCCTTCATCGAATCTCAAGATCCTCGGCCACTGGACATCTCGACGAAGTTAGAAGCCACTGAAGTAAACCCACCACCTTGATTCTGTCAGCAAGGACTCGGTCAAGGGGTTTAGCGAAGTGACGACGGCGATCGTTATGCGCGGGGTTCACGGTTCCACGGAGCGTCATCCCCTGCACGCTGCAATCGAAAGGAAATCCAGCGATCACGACGTCACGCCAGATATCCAGACATCCGACACGGCCGTTCCTCGCGGATTTTACACGAATGTGCACTCAGCGGAGCACAATGGTCACCCCCGGTGACTAAGCCGCATTTCCGGGACACGGCAGGAATCTTCTATCCTCCCCTCTGCGTTCACGCGCCACTTTCGCCCCGCTCTTCCAGCCACGGGCGCGTGATTAATGAAACGGCGCATCGGTAGGCATCTTGGGGCCTTATCTGTGGGTCGGGGGTGTCCTTAACCGATTGGAAGGGACGATGACGAGTTCGCAGTGCCTTGGTACAAATGTTCGGCTGTACCAGGGAACTTTAAGAGAACTCGATAGCTAACAAGGGGACATCCCGAACCCGGAAATTCAAAAACTTCTGAAACTTTGTGAATATGTAGGGAATTTCCTCCTGACTACAACGCAATTTTTGTTTGCTGCCCAAATTCACACTAAAGGGGTGTAATTAACCCCTGAAAATCCGGTTATTTTCCGATTTTGTGTTAAAACTCGTGAACTGTAAAACAATTTTGTTACCAAATGACAGGTCCAATTAAAAGAAGTAACTTTTGTCTTGAATTTTTTTTTCATCTCTTACAGTTCGCGAGTTATAACACAAAATCGGGAAATAGCCGAATTTTCAGGGGTTCATTTTATCCCCTTCGAGTGAATTTGGGCAGCAAACAAAAATTGCGTTGTAATTAGGAGGAAATCCCCTACATATTCACAAAGTTTCAGAATTTTTTGAATTTTCGGGTTCGGAATCTTCCCTTATAAGTCGTGTTTGAAATGTTGGAATAGAAGATCCACGAAAATGAATTCACTAAAGTTCGAGCTATCATGTTTCTGTAACGAGCAGTAAATAATACATTTTCCCGGCCGCCCTGGATACTCCGCGGAATAAATTAACATTCCATTTGAAACACCCATAAATTCGCCTTAAGAGGGAACTCCGTATAGATGAATAAAATGAAGCCTGATTTTTGGAAATTTATTTCGAAGAACTTATTTATTCTGACTTGTTGAAACTTTCAGGGTGACTTAGTACATATTTGAAAAAGTAAAAAAAAATTACGTAATAAAAAATAGTCAATATACAGTGGCGGATGAAAGAAAGTTTACAACTTTTAAAATTGCACAATTTTTTTAGAATTGGTCCAAAAGACATGAGTTTTATTTTTGAGAAGCTAGAAGTGAGTCTGTAATGAAAATTCAAAAAATCCGCTTGTAGATTGAAGTAAGTTGTATAATCGCTGATTTTGGGAATTTCGCGATTTTTCAAAGGAACATTATCCGGTTTTGATGAAATTTTGGGCATGTAGGGGAGAGTTGCCAATATCGTACTGGTCACCTAAATCGTACCTCATCAATTTCTCAGTATTTAATAAATATAAACAACATCTGATGATAAAAATATCAAGTAAATGCGAAATAAGAAATACAAACAAAACCTTTTGAGCTTACACCCCATTTTGTGCGTGCTATAAACATTTAAAAAAATCAGGTATGATTGATGTAACTTTTTACCAGTTTATTTTAGCTGATAATAATCAAACAATGCAATTTTGTCCTTTATTTTTGTATTTTTTTAAAAGCGGGTTTAATGTAGAATATTTTACAAATATTTAATTTTATAAATTGATATTTATAAATAAATTGACCATGTTTCCTAAATTGTACCACTACAATCGCACCAGTAGGATTTGACAACTCGTATGTTATATAGGTTATGTACATATATCATATTCATAGGTTATTGTGGCCTGTGTGATCCATATACATATGTATATGTAACTATGTAATAATCAGTACTTTATGTTGAATATTTTCTTTTCTATTTGTTATTGATACTATTTTTAGTGGAGGTACGATTTAGGAGACCGGTTGCCTAAATCGTACCTTTTACAGTATGTGACAAAACGATTAATAACAAATTAATTTGTTCTGACCAAAAAGTTAAGCGTATAATAGTCGGTGCCTAAAAGATCAAGCTACAATATCCAATAGTCATTTGCGTTCAAATTAGTACCAAATATGAAATATAACGTAAAATGTCTTAAGTGGTACGATATAGGCAACCCTCCCCTATACAACTTAATTCAATCTACAAACGAATTTTTTGAATTTTCATTCCAGGCTCACAAAAAAAAGTTTAAAAAACGACATTTACTATTTTTTTTTGCTATTCCGACCAATTGCATTTTTGTTCAAAACGACGAAACACTCCACTTAGCAAACTAATCCTTCCAGCTTCTAAAAAAAAACTCATGTCTTTTGGACCAATTCTAAAAAGTTATGCGATTTTAAAAGTTGTAAACTTTCTATCGTCCGCCACTGCATGTATGTCGATTCATGGAAGCAGTTCCCAGCAGCCACCGGCGTTAAAGGTATACATAATTTGGCGTGAAAAACATCGTGAAAAGCATCCTGAAAGTTTCAACAAGTTATAATAAACAAGTTCTTCGAAAAAAATTTCCAAACGTAAGATTTTATTTTCGTCATCTTTACGGAGTTTCTCCCTTAAACAAGCACTCTAAATTTCCACACCCCCTGCAGCACTCCGCGCGCCCATATGCAACCACTGAACACCCCCCGTGCGTAGAACGCCCATGCGCGTTCAGCCGCAGGCTGAGCGCATACGCCTAAAGGATTCCCGCACGCGGCATGCGTGACCCGTTTCAATCTTCAGCACAGATTTAAACCTCTTTATCCTTCATCCTCGACAACTCCATCCCCCTTTGCTCCCTCCCCAAAAGCTACGAAACAATGCTCCAGACGAAGATCCCCCCCCCACGAGTGGCGGATCGTTCGAGATCTGTCCTCGAAACAGCCGGAGCTCGGGAAACGCTGGCATTCTACGAAAGAGATCGACTGCCTCAAACCGCGGAGCGAGGGGCTCGCCTTTTGATTCGAATCTTGGCCCGTTCGTACCCAAACGAGGGTGTGAAGCCTGAAGAAGGCGGCGAGGGGCGGGGGGGGGGGGGGGTGATGGGGTGTAGGGGGTGTAGGGGGGGGGTAGAAGGAAAGAGGGGTATGATTTTCGAGAGGCCGAATCGGGTGGAGCAGCGTCGCGTCGAGCCGTCGACGAGTCACTGAAGAAACAGCCACGCGGGGAGAAGGGTTGGAAGCGAAGGGGAGGAGGGGGTGGCTAAGGGGAAAGAGGGGGTTCTCGCGCGATATCCCTAACGCGAACGCACGAGGCCTCGGGGAAATCCTAATATTTTAACCACCGTCGGGGAATGAAAGGAGCCGGGTGAGCATGAAAAGGGAAAAACGGGGGGAGGGGGGAGTCCGCCCCGCGTACCCTTAAACCCTACTGGATGACGGGGGTGGAAGCGTGCAAGGTGGGTGGAACTGTATACTCGTTGCGGTACCCCGAGGGAAGTACTTGCAATTAACGCGGTAAGACTCGGCCCTTTGCAAAGGGGGGTGGGCGCACCCCTTCCTGCCCTGTCCCTCCGAGCTTCTCGTCCGATCCCTCTGTCGACGTCTCTGTATACCTTTCTCCTCTTGCCCCACTCTCTCTCTCTGGCTCCGTCTCTCTGGATTCCTCTGTATCGCCCTCTCTTTGTTTCTCCCTCGCTATGTGCCCCCCTGCTCTATATAGCAGCGCTCTCCCTCGGCGTTGGTCTGTGCCGAAGCATCCCCCGAGCGGTCGAAGGGCTCGCAGGGGACGCCAGAATGGCTGTGGTCGGTTATTTGTCAGGGATACGCGTAATCGCGCGCACGCGCGCCTATTGGCGTGCTATTACCGCTCGCACGTTGTGCCGCGAACGTGTTGCCGCTTCCAGGGGCAAAGATTTCAGTGGATTACTGGACTACTAGTGCCGCGGAACGCGGAACTATGGTGGTTTGGGCTTGGAGGTGGAAGTTGGAAGCTGGTTTAATTATTTTAGGGGTGGGAGGGTGGAAGTATTATTTCTAGAGCTGGGAAAATGATAATTTGGAATGCCTGGGAATCGAGTTTTGAAAGATGCTGTATGGTAAAGGTACCTACTGTGTGTCAATGTACAACTCGGGAAATAGTGAAATATTCATTTAAATCTCTATAACCGAAATTTTTAGAGCATTAGTAGATATTGAAGATTTTATATGAGGCATTGAGAGCAACAACGGACAAATCCGCATTGAATTTTTTTTTTCTTTCTATTTTATATGATTAATAGAGCCTAGTGGAATACATTATTGCTACTAACTCAATTACACAAAAAATGTGGGTTAGTCCGTTGCTGCTCTCAACAGTTGAATATGGAACTCTTGTGAATCAGCCACTGCAATATAAAAAAAATATAATACGATATTGTAGCGGTACCTGCGTACTCGCCACGAGATGGCGTTTCGACTGAGCCCGCTTTCTCGCAAGTGGTCCCTCAACTACCGTTTCCTATACAGTGGCGGATGAAAGAAAGTTTAGAACTTTTAAAATCCCATAACTTTCTTAGAATTGGTCCAAACGATATGAGTTTTTTTGAGAAGCTAGAAGGATTAGTTTGCTGAGTGCGGTGTTTCGTCGTTTTGAAAAAAATTGCAACTGGTCGGAACAGCAAAAAAAAATAGTAAAGATCGTTTTTTAAACTTTTTTTTGTGAGCCTGTAATAAAAATTCAAAAAACCCGTTTGTAGATTGAAGTAAGTTATATACATGCTGAAAATTTCATCTAAATCGGTTAACATTACTCTGAGCTACAAACGTTTAAAGATCGCATAATAAGGTCGAAAATCGCGAAATTCCCGAAATCAGCGATTTTCGACATTATTTTGCGATCTTTAAACGTTTGTAGCTCAGAGCAACGTTAACCGATTTAGATGAAATTTTCAGCATGTATACAATTTACTTCAATCTACAAACGAGTTTTTTGAATTACAGGCTCACAAAAAAAAAGTTATAAAACCACCTTTACTATTTTTTTTTTTGCTATTTCGACCAGTTGCAATTTTTTTTAAAACGACGAAATACGTCACTCAGCAAACTAATCCTTCTAGCTTCTCAAAAAAACTCATAACGTTTGGACCAATTCTAAGGAAGTTATGCGATTTTAAATGTAAACTTTCTTTCGTCCGCCAAGTAAGTCTTACTGACTTATAACGGATGCAAGAAAGTTTAAATTCACTGTAGCTATTCCAAAGGTTGATTTCCTTGACTTCCGTTAACCTTGATAATTTCTGGTGGCTAACGGATAATAGCATCCACATACGAAACCTCCGCGACCAGAAATCTCAGCTACTACGTAGACATTTATTAGGATAAAACCTGACATGTAATTCTCTTTCAGTTAAAGATATCTGTGATATTGTGCTATATGCATCTGTAAATAGTTTCTGAGTTTATAAGCTCTAGTTGTAAGCCTTTAGTCTGTAAGTTCATTGTATATCAGTGCAGGTTTTTTTTTTTTAATGGTCCTTCTTTTTCCCATGTACCTGATATCTCAATCTAGTTTTAGTTGCGTGAATGATATTTTCAGATATATTTATTGGTTTTTTCTTATTATTGCTTAATTTAAAAAAAAAATCTTACGTTTGTAACTACAACTGTATGCTCACGAGCTTCGTATGCTTGCGAACAAATAGGCTATCTGGGAGAAAAAAAAATTCCTAAGGCAGACTCATTACACTGTCCAACACGATTTTTGATCCGCAATATCCGCTGGGTGATTCTTATATAGTTTTTCGCCCTGAACACGAATCCGCAAGCAGAATTGCTCTATCATCCTCAGTTTTTGAGAAAATCGATTTTGAAAAAAACTACAAATTTTCAACTTTGAACATCTTTTGTGTCGAAACGGTAATAGTTGTTCGGTTGCTCGTTGCGTCAAATTATTCTATGAACCCTCCCGAATACACCGATATAAGTTATTATTGAATTATAATCATTTAAATATGTTTAAACAACGATCAAATGGAAAATGACACCCGAAATGCACCCATTTTTGAAGATATCTTTCAATTTATTTCCAAAACTAAGGGTCTAGGAGAAAATCTGACCATTCCACGTGATGCAACAGACATTTTTCCTCCGGAAATCATCAACAAAAGTGGTATATCACGTTTTGTTTTCAATACAGAAGCGAAATCGTTTGGCAAAACGCGCGGCGCCGACAGTGGTAGTCAACGGCGGCGCGCGATCCACTGCCGCTCAGCGTAACACAATCGCTTAACGCGCCTGACTACCACTGTTGGCGCCGCGCGTTTTGCCAAACTATTTCGCTTCTGTATTGAAAACAAAACGTGACTTACCACTTTTGTTGATGCTTTCCGAAGGAAAAACGTCAGCTGCATCGCGTGGAATGGTCAGATTTTATCCTAGACCCTTAGTTTTGGAAATAAATTGAAAGATATCTTCAAAAATGGGTGCATTTTGGGTATCCTTTTCCCTTTGAACGTTGTTTAAACGTATTCAAATCTTCATAATGCAATAATAACTTATATCGTTGTATTCGGGAGGGTTCATAGAATAATTTGACGCAACGAGCAACCAAATAACTATTACCGTTTCGACACAAAAGATGTTCAAAGCTGAAAATTTGCAGTTTTTTTCAAAATCGAGTTTCTCAAAAACTGAGGGTGATGGCGACAAGCGGTTTGCGAGTTCGTGTTCTGGACTATATACTCTACAAGAATCACCCAGTGGATATTGCGGAACAGAAAAAAAGTTTCATTTTGTTGGACTGTGTTATTTTTGTATGTTTTTTTTGTAATCTTTGACTTTCTCAGACTGTGTTGGAACCAAAAATAAAACATTTAGAAAAGAAAAAAAAGCCTTACTGACGAGTTCACTAGCAGGCCCTGGACAAAACGCACACTAATTTCCTTTTCACTTTTTTTTATCAGACCTTCACTTACATAAATACTCTCTACCTTTGCCACCTCAATTCAATATCTTACCCCAAAGTCATATAGGGTTACTGTGGGTTACAAGTTAAATTGAAGCCACCCAAACTTGTAGAAACTTGTGAAAACTTCTGTAAACTCTTGCACGACAGTACTACAGTACCACAAACCAATATAAGTACAACAATTCACTCTCCCAGCAAGAAATTGAGAATCCTTCCTTCCAATTGTAATTCTAATGACCTCGCAGGACACGTTCCTCGCAACGCGAGCGCATAGCGTTAAAAAACCTTCCCCGCCGCAAGACGCGAGCGAGCAAAACGTACGGGATAAGGGCGAGAAAGAAGAAGGGGTGGCAGATGCGAGATACCGGAATGTAGAACGTACTAAATTACTTTCATCTCGAGTGTTCGCGTTTCTCTTCCGTGCGTTCGCGGCTTATCACGCTCGCACGCCTCTAATTATCGAGTGATTACAAAACGAGCGTAATTGCTGTCGACCAGACGGTTCGGTCCAGTCAATCTTCTTCGCTGGGAAAGGAAATTAAGCACGGCGTTACCCGGGCCTTTCCCTCCTCGCAGCGAACAACGCAAGATCCTCGGCGCTTCGCTTGTTCCTTGGCAAAGAAACTCACGGGGGCGGCGGGGGTTTGAAAAACTTATCTGGCTCCTTACTTTTTAACTTAACGAGCCGGCGGGGGGATTAAACCGAGTTGCCGAGTCTCTCGCTAATCCCTTTGACCAGGCCCCCGTAATATAAACTGCCGCGAAATTTATCTGGAAAAATTCCCTCCCGGCGACTGATGGGATAAAGGAATCGCAGAGCTTGTGTGTGTACATAGCGTCCAGGAAAATGGACGAAAACGAGTTTCCCACGTAATTAGAAAGAAAGTTTGCATGGAGTCTGATTTTTCTGTTATTTTCTGCGATATTTACAGCGACGATGTCAGAATTTATTTCTCTTTCGAACCACACAAGAGTCATAATGAAAATTACGGGAATACTGTGTTCTTGGATTTTTTTTATATTTCAATTAGACTGGGCCGATGAAAAATAAGTGCAGGTATTAGGCTTATTAAGGGGCTATGCCTAGTCAGCTTTCGAAAAAGAACGCGATTTTCGGGAATTTTTTATAGAATAGCTACTGTATATTTTTTTACAACTATTCGCTTATTTTAGAAGTACATCTATGTAGCAAGTCTCAGTAATTTTGTTATAGAAAAACATTAAAAAATTAATAACAGCCATTCTCATGGAAGCTGTTTTGATAAAAGCGCTGTGCGGCGAGCAAGTTTTCTCTGAGCCGGATCATTCAAAATTAAAAATTCAAAAACATTCTGTTAATATATGGTTGAATTCAGTAGATGAACGAAGGTTTTTCCAGAAAGACGATTTTTGACAAAATGGCGGCCGTTTAGTGCAAAACCACACTTTTTCGATGCCTGAATTGTTCTTTATTCGTTAATTAAAAATAGAGTCTTTGTTAAAATAAAAAATCATTCCTTCATCTACTAATCTTTGGTATATAAAAGAAATCTGCAAAAGTTTAGGCTAATCGATACAGCGGTTTCCGAAATATCCTGCTCACCGATATCAACACAGCTTCCGCGAGAATGGCTGTTATTCGTTCATTTTTTAATGTTTTTCTGTAACAAAATTACTGTGAGTTGCTGCATATTTGTACTTTTAAAATAAGTGAATAGTTGTAAAAAAATATACAGTATACATTCCACAAAAAATTCCCGAATACCGCGTTCTTTTTCGAAAGCTGACTAGGCATAACCCCTTAATTATTATTAATCGTCTTTATTACTCTGCACTATATACAGATTATACAGGGGTTGCTCAAATAATTGAAGCCACAGAACGATAAATATTTATGTTCTTTGTGTGGAAATGAAATTGTTATTTTGTAATTATTAGTATTTATATTCTCTTTCTATTATTATTGTATTTTCTTATTAGTCGGGTTAGATTTAAGAGCAGCAAATTGCTGAATTTCGCCCATTATTATTTCTTTTCTTTTTTTTGGGAATGTAATAAAGGCGTATTATTATTATTTATTTATTTATTTACCAATAAACGGTTAATTATTAAGTTATTATACTACTACTATTAAGTTATTATTACACCAGTACTATCAACTTATTATTATTATTATTATGATCCATATGACAAATAATGTTGCCCACACCGTTGCCAAGAATGCCAAATGAATATTTGCAATTTCCAAACATCAATGCTTCATAAATAAATAATAAGAATTCAGAGTGCCTAAGCTTTCATTTAAAAATTAATTGTTTTAATGTAAAATCGTCAATTTACGCAGGTAGCTATAATAAATAATTTGGTCACACACTGTATATCATATACAGATAATTGTTAAGGCCTAGGTAGAAGTCGAGGTGAAGCCAATAGGCTTTTATTGTACCAGCCCTTAACCGTTTAATAAAACGAAGTAAATCTAATGCTCAGCAAACGAGTTTCCGATGTCTCGTCCTGAATTAATCCACCTGCTTGTCATTCTATTGTTCGTTCGACACTGGCAACTTTGCTAACGGCAACAGAGAAGCGCGAGTAATTTTGATAATTGCAGAACGGCGGGTGTACGGCGTGTCAGTTAGCTAGCGATTCCGTGACGCCTCTCCCTCCATTATTCTAAGTGGAATCACGGTGGTAATTTATTAATAAACTCGTCGCGACGGTACGGCCGTGTCGAACTTCGTACTTAAAGGAGGCGGGGGCAGCTTGTATTGTGTCCCATGGGGGGACAGGCCAGCAGACCCTCGTGATTTACCACGCTCCGGGGTCCGCGTAGCGGATACACATTTAATAGAGATCGCATTTACAGCTGAATAAATCAAACTAAGGCAAGGCTGCGCGCGGGGCGCGCCGCGCTTCGGTGGGCTGGGTTGAATGGTAGCGTTGCTGTCGATGGGTTACGAAGTGTCGATTGGACGGGCTCGATTGCAACCCCCCCCCCCCCCCTCCCCCGCCCTCGCGACTTTTCGGCCGATTTGGTGGTTTTGAAGCCTGAATTGGTCGCGAAGGATGCTTGGCGCCGAGCACGTTCTGCGTGGGTTGTGGAAAGTCTAGGAGGTTTTGATGGGAATGCTGAGTCTATGTGGTAGAATTCAAGTAGTCTCGGAGTGGATTTGATGTGGGGGTGAAGTAGACGTGAAGTAAGCTTCGGGGAAAGTTGAGGTTGGCTGAGGGGAACGAGTAGAATGTGTCGACTGAGTAGAATGAGTAGAACGAGTAGACCGAGTGGAACATGTAGATCGAGTAAAATTAGTAGAACAAGTAGAAAGAGTAGAATTAGTGGAACAAGTAGAACAAGTAGAGCAAATAGGGCTAGTAGAACAGGAGGAGGAAATAGAGCAACTAGGAGCAGCCTGAGTAGACTGAGTAGTCTGAGTAGACTAAGCAGACTCAGTAGATTGTGTTGACTGAGTAGAATGAGTGGAACGAGTAGACCGAGTGGAACATGTAGAACGAGTAAAATTAGTAGAACAAGTAGAACGTGTCAGAATTAGTAGACCAATTATAGCAAATAGAGCTACTAGCACAAGAGGAGGAAATAGAGCAACTAGGAGCAGTCTGAGTAGACTGAGTAGACTATGTAGACTAAGTAGACTAGGTAGATTGAGTTGACTGAGTAGAATATGTAGACTGAGTAAAATGAGTGGAACGAGTAAAATTAGTAGAACAAGTAGAACGTGTAGGTAGAATTAGTAGACGACATAGAACAAGTAGAGCAAATAGAGCTAGTAGAGCAAGACGAGGAAATAGAGCAACTAGGAGCAGTCTGAGTAGACTGAGTAGTCTAAGTAAACTGAGTAGTGTGAGTAGACTGAGTAGTCTGAGTAGACTGAGTAGATTGAGTTGACTGAGTAGAATGTGTAGATTGAGTAGAATGAGTAGAACAAGCAGAGTGAACGGCATGAGTAAAAGAAGCAGAGTAAGTAGAACGAGTAGATGAAGCAGAGTGAGCAGAATGAACAAACTGAGTGAATGGACCAAGTGAGTAGATTAAGTGCATTAAAGAGTAGATCTAGGGACTAATCCAAATACATAAAATCTTCGTTATAGCCCCGATTTTACCGTGCGTAGTACGCCCGGTGACTATCCCCATCATTTCTTGGAATCCTTCGGTCGAGAGCGAGAGAACGAAAGAGTCGACGGCACCTTCGTGTCAACTGTTTTGTTCCCTCTTGCCGCATGCAATAGTGTCCGCAACGCTTCGTACGCCCGCCGCCAGTCCCGTTCCTCGGGTTTAATTCAAGTGTTTACTGTATGTAAATCAAACTGACTGACAATGAGTAGACTAAGTAGATCGGTCGAGTGAACTGACTAGATACAACCAATAACTTAAGCAACCCACTGAGTAGACTCAGCACACCAGAGACACTGAAAGTAATTATCGCAATGAAACATCTCACAATGTCAGAAGAATACACAGCCAATCATCCCCTCCTCTAGCACTAACGTTGCATAATCAAGCAAATCGACATCCCCCATATCCCTCATCCCCCCCCCCCTCTGAAGCTTCAAAGTCGAAAAATTACCGTGCCCCTGGCCCTTCGATCCTCGCAGAAGGAAAAAAATCACCCAGGACGGCCGACCTCTGAGAAAAAACGAAAAAGCAGCGTCGTTTGCACGCGAGGAAGAAGTATTAGGGAGAATGCAAAGTAACGGCAGTTTGAGGAGCGCAGAAGCCGAGGGAGGACAGGATGGGCAAGCAGAAGCCCGATGAGAACGCGGCATCAAAGCGTTCGGTGGAAACGAAGGAAGAGGAACAAAGGGCGAAGAGGGGAGGGGAGAAAAAAGAAGGCTCGCCAAAGAGGATAGGAAGAGGGGTCCCGTCAAGTGTCTGCTGCTGTTCTGGCCTGTGTTAACACTTCACGCCTCCCTTTTACGTATTACCACCCCCCATCATCCTCCCGGCCCACTTAAAAACTTTCGCATGAACTTGGACGGTCTGAGTCATAAAATAGCAGCCGCGACTAGGACTCTGTACGCAGCGCGGCTGAGCATCGCTCAAATGAAAAAAGTTCCAGGCCACACCCATGCGAAAATCACTCGCGGTTCCTTGGCTGCGTATCAAATTGCCCCCTCGCGAAGACATCTTGTTGTACAGTGGCTCGACGATCGCTGCTGGATTGAAGCTTGCAGCGAGACACTCGGAGGAGATGAAGTTGCAGCAATGATGAAATTATGTTTAGGATTTTGGGGAAATTCGAGGCTTCTGTTGAACACATTGACTGTTGAGAAACTTACTTATTGCGAGTGGGGGACACTGGAATTTTGTGAGAGAATTGTGCTATTCTTTTTTAAAGTAGGTAGCTGGAACAGTGGTGGACAGAGTTGTGCATTAACTAATTAAAAAATTATTTAAATAATGGATCAAATGAAAGTTATTTTAACTTTAGATTATTTGATGACTAAAGCTCATTTTTTATTCGATTAGAGTTTATTCGACGAATAAAGTCAATTTTCTTTTTCGACGAGCGTTTCAACTTCAGCTTTGAATTTTTTTCAACAACAATTTTAACTGCAACTTCAACTTTGAATTTTCTTCAACGGCAATTTCAACTTCAACTTCAACTTCAACTTCAAGTTCAAGTTCAACTTCGACTTCAACTTCAACTTTAACTCGGCGGCTCGAACGCGCGCAAAAAATATTCTATGTCGATACAGTTAAAGTTGCAGTTAAACTTTAACTTTAACTTAAGTTTAAGTTAAACTTTAACTTAAGTTGAAGTAAAACTTTAACTTGATTTGAAGTTAAACTTTAACTTAATTTGAAGTTAAACTTTAACTTTAACTTCAACTTTAACTGTATTCGGCAACGAAAATTTTTTTAGCGCACGTTCGAACCGCCGAGTTGAAGTTAAGCTAAAGCTGAAGCTGAAGCTGAAGCTGAAGCTTAAGCTTAAGCTAAAGCTAAGACTGAAGTCAAAGTCAAAATTAAAACAAAAGTTATAGTTAAAGCTGAAGTTGCAAATTTTATTCAACTCTGAAGTTGAAACATTCGCCGAATAAAAAAATTAACTTTATACGTCGAATAATCAACACATATCGAATTCTTTTTTAACTTTGATTCGGTATACGACATTTTATTTAAATAAAAATTTTGCCCGTCTCTGGTGATGGGAAGGATGTTTGAACTGTGAATGGTAAGAGGGAGAGTTTCACTGGAAAAAATTGCATGTTAAAATATACATCCCTTAGATTGGATGGTTGTTCATAATATAATAGTGAGAGCAAGATAAAACGTGAAGCCTAGGGGTAAGTTTATTATGCAGACAATGTGAGTTTCGAAATTTCATTTTAATTACCACTATATATCAAAGGTGGATTTCCACAACTATGGTCTTCTGATTTCTGTTTTTTTAGATATATTTATAATATATTTGCTGGTTGCACAACATTAGAACTTCTGGCAAAGAAATGATTGTACCGGAAAAGGGACCAGGTGCATCAGGAAGTTTGGTAGCTAGTTAAGACACGTTCCTACCCGAAGAGTTTCCCAGCAAGAGGCGAAACAAGTTCCTCGAGTTTGATCGCGGCGCCGGAAAGTTATTCAGCAGCCATCGCGAAGTGAAATTTGATCGTACCCCAGGGTGAATCAATCTGCTGGAAGAAATTCAGGGAATCTTCGCCGCGATGATTTGCCTTTACATAGCCTGATCGAAGTGTCAGCGCTATCCACTAAGGATGATGCTTTGATGGATCATCTGCAAAGTTTGGAGGGATCTCCCTCTTCCAGGAAAATCACATTTCCAATGCAAATATGGTCCACCTACGCGGGATACCCGGCACCCACTTCATCGATGGGATTTCAAGAAACGACGAAGAAAAGCTTCCCCTCCTCTATTCATTGGCTGCTGCTCAATTCCTCGCTGAAGTCCGTTGGACAATAAAGGTCTCTGCACACATATCAGTTCTGCCCGTCACGCCGAATAGATTACCCGATTCCAAACTTGAAACTGACCGGTTCCCGAGGCAGATTCAATTATCCACAACAGCGCTGTACACCCCTCAGCACTGTTCCAGCATATTCACGGGGATAACAGCGTGGCGAGGGGCGAAGAACTAAGAACGCGTTGAACCATCGAATCCGAGTGACTTCCATCATTAACCCGATCGATCGCGTTAAGCCCGCGCGCAGACGGGGGACCAAGCGTTTCCGCGTGGCCGAACAATGAGGATTCCGTGGCCTGGCGATGCCGCAGGATGCATCAGACTGCGCCCGGTTTCCGGCCGCGGGGAGCTCCGCGCGGGCATGAATAGGGACGGGGCGAAACGTGAACCTCCAACTTTGTTTGCGCGTCCCACCGCGCGACCAGCGTCGAGCCCTCGATCTGCCACGAGTGGAGCAGGCCTCTTCTCCCTTTCTGGTGCAACACGTTGCGTCTACTCGCCCGGGAACAACCACTAGGATCCCCCGCTGGGGGAGGGGGGGGGTGGGTGGAGGGGGGTGGGTGGGGGTAACTGGACGACAACGACCATTTTTACCCGGCGAACGAACGCTTTCGAAACTCGTATACTCGCTTCCATAGATATGGTGATTGCGGAGGGGTTTCAGAGGGGTTGGAGGGGCTGAGGGAGAATCAAGAGTGTGGGGATGTAGTTAGTGCACAGCTTATGGATATTAGTGGTATAATGTCGTAGGGTTGTTATGAAACTATAGCAATTATGAATTGATGTGCGAGTTTGAGTTTGAGTTGAAGGGGTGGAATGTTTAAGTTTGTCGATTTTTTCGGGGCAAATTGGAATAATTCAATAATAATTTGGTTATTTGTAAAAAATCGGAAAAATCGATTTTTATATGTATTCGGGAAGACGTGCGTTTCAAGAATGTGCTCTCTAAATTTTATGTAGAAATTCGTAAAATTGGCGGAGATATTGTATTTTCCGTGAAGCGGTGTCAAGAGCGCGATTCAACCGAGCGGAGCTTTGAACGCATTATTCTGAGAATAACATATTTCAACCGCGTTGACAGTACAAAGAGAAAACTGTACATCCAATTGACGCGATTAAGGCCATTTATTGTACGATTTTTTTTAATTAACGGCCTCCTAATTTTTTTATCCACATTTCTCTGACTTTTTACCCTCAAAAAATGATTTTTTTTTCAGTGCTCCGTCATTTTGTTATTTTTTGTGATATTGGCTTTTCCTTATCGTCACGTAATAGACGCAGGTTTCTAGTTTCTAAATATTTTTGTCTTTTTGAATTCAGATTAACCATATGGGTAGGGCACTGTCAGCGCCGCAGCCACGATTTTGCCGCAGCGCACATTTTGAAGAAAAATATTCCGGAAACGGACTTATGAATTTGATTGAAATTTTTTTTCCTTACTCTTCAATATGTACATACTAGGGTTTGTCGGTTTTTAAAAACCGGTTTTAAGAACCGGTTTTTATTTGTAAAATTCGAAACCGGGTTTTAAATTTTAAAAACCGGTTTTATATACTAGAATTAATATGAAGAAATGATTTAATTATTTAATTAAAAACGTTAACATTTTGACTTGAAATCGTCTCGGACACAAGCAAATTGTAGTAGGTAACTGTTTACTATAAAACTAAGCTTCATGAGTTCATATTTTCAGAGAAAGGAACGAAATGGAATAAATATTTATATTTTGGTACTAAATTTTAAAAGATTTATATTTTGTACGGATTTTAGTTATTTTAGCTTTTTTTCATTTGATTTTGTATGCTGCCTATTTTATTGTGTTATAGTTATGTAGATCCATAAATATTAGATGAACTCAAAAATTATACGAATACGTACGGATTTTAGCTATTTTAATTTTGTTTTTATTTGGTTTTGTATAGAGAGAACGTATTTTATTTTGTTATATTTTTGTAATTCCATAATATTAAGGAAACTGAAATTTTTTAAAATAAGTAAAAATATTTATTTACTATTTTAATTACATTTTTTTGTTGTGAAAGTTCAAAAACCGGTTTAACCGGTTTTTTTGGGAATAGCGAAATTCGAAAACCGGTTTTTTCAAAAGTCGGTTTTTGTATAAAGCCTAGTACATACTAACTATGTAAATCGATACATTGATTTACTTGCGTTGTTTGGTTGAAAAAAATTCCCGAAAACACGCTTACTTTTCACATCCTTACAGTTGGCTGTCCCCTTAAGGGATCATTCTACTTTGACTGGCCGAGAAATTAAGCTGATTTTAAACATATTTTTCTTAATAAATACAACATATAATGAAATAAATCTTTTTGGAATTTATTAAGCTACTCTTATATTAGATAAAAAAAATAAATATGAATTTTTTTAATTTGTTTTAAATGTTTTTCTATAGTGCGCAAATGGCACCTCAATAAAAAATTCGGAAAGATTCTTAATCTGTATGAGTGTCGCTATCACCTGTACCACAATTAACAATTTTTGTCGAAAAATAACCGAGAAAAATGGTGTTTTGTGATATTTTTTTCCAACCAGCGCCATTTTGTTATTTTTCAACAAAAATTCAGAGACTCATAGAGATTAAGAATCTTTTCAAATTTTTTGTTTTAGATAAGCCTGACTGTGGAAATCATGGACACCTCTTTTTTGAGATGCCAATTTGGCACTATAAAAATAAACATTTAAAACAAATTAAAAAAATTCTATTTGAATTTTTTTGTATAATATTAGAGTAGCTTAATAAATACCAAAAATAATTATTTCTTTATATGTTCCATTTACTTAGAAAAAATCTTTAAAAATAGCTTTATTTTTCAACCTATCAAAGTCGAATCACTGCTTAAGAATATGTTTGGAGACTTGTATCCTCGAGAATATCTACTACTTTATGTGCTAGTTAAGTTGGAATAGGTTGTTTGGGAGAATTTTATACCCCTCACAGGATGAATCTGACAAACTGTCGTTTCAGGAAAGAACACAGATAATTTGAAGAAGTTTTAAGAAACTCGGTGCCCATATCGGTCATCGCTGCCACTAAATCGAGGCAGGAACGACCGCAACAATTTAATGGTCCCTTATTCGCCCTCCCACGGCGTCGATTAATTTCTCTTCGCTAAAGAATCTGTCGCGAAAAGGCGGTCGCGGGTCTGTTCGCGTTTCAAAATCCGTTCAGCGTTCTTTCGAACCGGCGATGGAGGCGATTAATTACCGTTCGCCAAACGGAATAGGAAATCCGTGGACGCGCGCGAGAGTTCGGTTAATCGTACGTAAATTAACGGCCCTCGCCTTTGATCTCTCACGCGAGTCCCTCGAGGGAGGTAGCGGCGATTGTAGTTTCCCTTATCGACTGCATTCCGCCTCCCTTCTTACTCGTGCTGCCCTTTTCGGAACGGAGAGGACGCAGGAGAGTTTGAAATAAATTATGCTTCGGAGGAAACAGTACTTGTGCTGGTCTGATAAAGGAATTTGAATAATGACGGCGATAGCTTCTGAGATTTAAAGATAATTGTACGAGGGGCTCGAAAATATCCTGGAGGATGAAAAACATAATTCTGAGCTCGTTGGATTAAAGAAATCTAACTATATAGGTATATGTATTATTAAAGGGTATGTTAGTGTGAACTCAGGGAATATTATTTTTCTGTTTTTATAGAAACAGTGATAGCTTTAAAAGGCGATTTAATATTGAAATTATTAATATTAAGCAATGTAGAAGTCAAAGTAGAAATGCGCAATGAACACAACGTATAATATTTCTTTATTTCTCTACTTCTCCATTTCTCAATTTCTCAATTTCTCAATTTCTCAAATTCTCTATTTCCCTATTTCTCTATTTCCCTATTTCCCTATTTCTCTATTTCTATATATCCCTATTTCTCTATTTTTTTATTCCTTTATTTCTTTCCATATTACTCTATAGTCTATAACTTATAATAACTGATAACTGATAGGAGTATTAAGCATTTGTGAACTCTATAACAGTAAAAACATGTATTTCTTTTAAAAGAAACACCACAGAATTCACACGGTGAAGTAGTGGGGGTTCAGCCCCCCTTCACTTGCCCTCCTGCTTGCGCATGCGCAATGGAGACCTCACTGCTGCTGAGTATACCCAAAGTTTCCCATTGTTGACACGACATCGTGGAGCTAAATCCGCTACTAACTCATTGGTCCGTGAAGTGTTAAGGTTAGCAGGCACCGAGATCCTGCGGGTGGCGTGGGATTCGAAGGTAACTAATAGGAGACTACCCTTCGAGTTCCAACGGTTCAGCCGCGAGCGATTAATTGGCTCTCTGCGGTCTGCGCGCTGTCTCGTGCAGCATGAGCCCCCTAATTGCCATAAATACCGAAAAGTCGTGGCTAATAAATCGACGAGCCACAAACGCGCGCGCTAAGAACACCGGGAATAAAAATAAATCCTGGATCCTGGATCTGATATATCGCATCGAAGTTCCCGAGGCTTCCATCGCGGAACCGTGAAACATTTGTCTAAGGAAACTTCTTTGCATCTGCAGTAGTTTCCCAGATACCGCCAGAGGGGTGAAACTCCGGAGGGTAGTTTCGCCCCCTTAAACTTGATTTATCGCGGCTGAAAAAGATACGTGTTCCTTGCTTTCGACTGCTCAACACACTCTGCCTTCCTCCAAGATTCTTCTGCAACTATTTCCATGCCAACACAAAATGGCCACTACAACCCCTTGTATCGCCCTTTTCGCGTATTTAACACCCTTTTCGTCCCCTCTCGCCTTTGAACGTAACTCTTTTAAACCAAGTACACGTTTCATATCGCTGCCACTGTAAGGACACAGTTTACGATCGCGTAAACGAGAAATCGGTTCGATTCGATGCCGGTGGATGTCGACTTCGGCCTCGAATCGATAAATGTGAGGGCGAAGGAGCGCGATGTGGGGGAGACGGAGATTTAAGGCGCCCCTCGGTGCTGTGAGTTTTGAAGCAACTTCATTTTATAGTCTGCACAGTTTTTATTGGGGGTCGGGGGAAGTGTGGGAAGGGTGGGGGTGAGAAAGAAGATTTTAATTATTCAAAATTTTAGGGGTTGTAGCAGCTTTAAAGTAGCTTCAAAATTTTTAGCAACCTTCACATCACGAAAGGGTATATGAGCTTATCTACTCCCCACTACAAACTTCTCAAATTTTTCTCAACACTTCTCAAATTTTTAAAAACCTTCTAGTATTTAGAGCAACTCATTACTGAACAACGACAGAATTGAGCAAAAAGAAAGATCAAGAACTCTACCACCCATCACAATAAAAAATCAAATGTTCCAAGTCCACTCCAAAATTTACCACCCCTTAAATTTTCATTACAGGCTCAGATAAGAAGGTTGAAAAAACGCCCTTCACTATTCTCTTCGCTAAAACGGCGAAACACGCCACCTAGTAAATTAATATTTCCAGCTTCCCAAAAAAATTCAAATCGTTTTGACCAATTTTAAAAAAGTTATTCTATGTTAATGAATGCCCCAATACTTCCCCCCCCCCCACTGTAAAGTCACTGCACCAAAGAATCAAAACCACCCCGCACAAACACTTCCCAAGTAATATTGCAGATATTAAAAATACTATCGACTGGAAGATTAAATAATATAAAAAGTGGGGGTGGAAAGAAGGGAGGTTGTCAGTCGGTCAGGCACAGCTCGTAAGAAGCCATCCCCCAGGAGCTTTCCGGTGTCAGACGCTTCCTGTGTTCCTATCTGCCTCTATATACCTATCGATCCTCTCTCTGCACCCTCCCCTTTGTGCCATCCGACTGTCGTCCCTCTCTCCCCCCGGCCCTCCCCGATCCCTTCAGGGCCCGATCTATATTGCATTCGTACCCCCGTAGGTGTCCTCGCCGCTGGCTCGCGCTATAACGCTCGGGGTAATTTTCCTTGCATATTTATACGCACGTCTCATCGAGAAAAGTGCCCTCCGTTAAATGCTCCCCCCCCCCTCCGCGCTGCATACCCCTCTCCCTCCGTCCCTCTCGAGCCGCTCGGGGTTAACTGGGTTTAATAGATTCCCGCTTGCTGGAATTTCGACGCTTAACAGCTGAGCGTCTCGCTTCTTCGCGACCGTAGAAACGGTTGCCAGCGAAAGCCTTGCGATCCGTCGCTGCAACCCCATTCGAGCACCTCGTGATATCGTTTTTTTTTTTTTTTTTTTTTTTTTTTTTAGGAAGAAACGGTTTTATAGCTTGGAGAGGGGAGTCGAGGGCGAAGTGGAAGGTTTTTCAGTGACGTTTCAATTCTTCAGGGTAGGTATAGGTACTAGATTTCCTCTTTGGGGTTTCGAAGGGAGAGGTCGTCATTGACTCGAAAGCGAATAAACAGTATTCATCTAATCCCTTGCCGAGGGATCCAGAGAGCTGGGTCTGGAGTAATAATTCTTTATTGCGCCAGGAGACATTGAGATAATGTTGAATAATAAGATGATAAAAAAGACACATTAATGCTTGTAAGAAAATAGTAATAGAAAATATTAGATCGGACAGTTGGCTCACCTGACATAAAATTCCTATTATACCTTACACTTTTTCATTTATTTACATTTATAATTACATTATATATTTTATCAGAATAAATCTAATGTGTTTAAAATCTTCTGCTGATTCAGAAAAAAATGGTCAATTGCTTTTAAGATAACATTTGCTGAAAATCGGGATGAAAACTAAAGTCATGATGTCATTAACTTAATTAACTTACAATTAGAAGTATATTTGAAATAATATTCAATATACACTACTGCTTCATAGCCTTCAGTTTCCTTTTTCAACATATATATTCAGAAAAACAAAGAAAATAACGAAATAAGGTTATACACTCCAAGAAAAAATGGAAATCGATAGTGTCGTAGAATACTGAAAAGGAATTTTATTATTAAGGGGGTACGGACTATTGAAATCCCGAAAAGTCAATTTTTTTTATTAGTATTAATTCTGAAAGTGGGATCCTTTGCGAACATTTACAACAAAGTTTCATGAGGAAATTCGAATTATTACGGAAATTATAGCGCTGAACGTAACTGAGTGCACCGCCAAGTAACGGCCTCGCAGAGCGGTATATTGGCGTAGGGAACTTAACTCTTAAGCCTTTTATCTCGAAACTACATTTTTAAATAGCGTACATCACCGCGTACATCAGAACTTTTGATCGAATGAATATTTTCACTTGAAATTTTAACTGCAGGTGCAGAATTCCTTTCTCTATAACATGGAATTTCCGCATCAACATTGGACGTTTGTAAAAATTTTTATAAACGATTGAAGACGATTTTCTTCCGTAAAATTGTGGGGAAAAAATAATTCGTGTGTAACTTTCACAATTTTTGTTTAAATACGCCAGTCAAATTCAATGTTGTAGATTTTGGTGCAAAAATTACTCACCCCAAAACTTTTTGCTTTCAGATGATTGGTTCACCTGATATTACCTACACCGACTAAATCTGCGCTCTGCGCAGGACGATCTTCAGCGCTTAATAATGTCAACAAATTTGAACATTCCGATAATTTTCTTTTTGGTAATTACTCGGAGACGCGCCCATAATAAACTGTGAAAATTGCGGGTATAATGATTACTTGGTACCTAAGTAATCCAACACCAAAGAAACCATCAATTTTACGTGTCCAATACTCCCGTAACCCCCTTAACGCTAGAACTACCGATAATTAATGTATACATATTTCTACCAGACCAGTCAATATCACTGGTTATTTATAAAATTCATCATGCAAGGAATATAAACCTTTATTCATATTCTTTTAATTTTTAGATTATTATAAAATATATGCATAATATTATACTACATATTTATACTACTTAGAAATACACTGTCAATAGTATATATGTAACTTAGAAAAGGGTAGGGGAAAGGAGAAGAGAAATTAATCAATTTAATTCTTTAGATATCTCAAAAAAGATCATGAAAAATTTCTGAACACTCAAAATCATAAATTTGGGTAATTTTTAAATGAAAATGTAAAACCAGTCATTTCGACTGAATCGGTAGTTCTACTGTTATACTTCAAATTCAACCACACCTAATAAAGTAAACAAACGAATTAGCCCCCATCGTTCACTTCGAGGGGGATGAAACCACCCCTGACTCGCCCATGCAGCAAGAATTTCGCGCAAGGGCACGCACCTGTCTGGAAATTTGAGGCTAGCGACGCTGCCACATTCTCGTTCGTCAATAATTAACCCTCCCACCTAAATGATTAATCAGGCTGGCCAAGCTGCCTGACTTGACCTGTCTGATTCCATCTTGAATAATTCATCGCGCACGGCGTAACATCGGAGGTAGCTTCGATCACGACGCGCTTCAGCTACTCCGGCCCGAATTCACGCGTTAAAATTAGGGAGTTCGTTTATTATGAGGGAGCTCGAGACAAACGGCGGATCGATTCGCGTGACACGCACGGAAAAATAATCGATTCCCGGCTTGTAGAGGCAAAGTGATTTTCAAATTTCTGGCGAGGAGATGATGACAATTTATCCTTCTCGCCAATGGAAATCAATTTCAACGGGAGCACGCCCCTGCGAGGAACTTCACCCTGCTGTGGATGCTTTTACGAGGGCGTAAACAGTTTTCTCTGGAAAGCGGGGGTGGTCTATTAAATGCAGTGTTGAAAGTATAATGGTCTCGAAAATAGGTATCGTTTTAGTAGCTAGGATCTGCATAATCGGTTATTAGGTATTCGTAATGGGCTAGGTGGATTATTGGAGGCACTATTTGAACGGTGAATGAATGTTAATTAGATTTAGTGAGAATTGGAGGGGGTAGGTTGTGGTTTGTATTGTTTGTGGTGATTCGGAGGAGAGTTTTGGAGTTTGCTGGGGGTAGTATAGTGTGAAATGTGAAGACACTGTAAATTGTAGGATTTCCAAAAATTTATTTAGGTTTGAAGGAAAATTTTAGAATCTGTTGGTAAATCGATGGCAGATAGTATAATGTATAGATTGCAGGATTTGCAAAAATTTATTTAGGTTTGAAGAAGAATTTTGAGGTTTGTTGGTAAATCAATGGAGGAAAGTATGGTATAAAGACACTCTAGATTGTAGGATTTTCAAAAATTTATTTCGGTTTGAAGGAAAATTTTAGTATCTGTTGGTAAATCGATGGCAGATAGTATAATGTATAAATTGCAGGATTTGCAAAAATTTATTTAGGTTTGAAGAAGAATTTTGAGGTTTGTTGGTAAATCGATGGGAGATAGTATGGTATAAAGACTCTAAATTATAGCATTTCCAAAAATTTATTTAGGTTTGAAGGAGAACTTTTGAGTTTAGTAGTAAATTGATAGGGGATACTATAGTGGGAAGACACTGTAGTTTGAAGGATTTCCAAAAATTTATTTAGGTTTGCAGCAGAATGTTGAAGTTTGTTGGTAAATCGATAGGGGATAGTATAGTGTGGATTGCAGGATTTCCAAAAAATTCTGTACCTTTAAAGGGAAATTTGTGGATTCTTTAACAGTGTACAAAAGTTAGCAATTATTTTTTAGGAGAAGACAGAATAATTCTAGGATACAATGGAATCTCCATTTACGTGCAAGAATGATTGTTCTGTGGTTCCACCCCTTAAAATCCTTTTGGTCGCAGTAATGGAATTTCAACGACGATCATTTTTTTAAGTGTCCATGACACGTGTCCATTATTTCCCCTGTCAGTCGGTGAAATTGTTTGAGGATCGTTGGGAGATTTGTAGATTCTAGTGGACAGGGGTAGGTCAAGTTGCTGCAAGTGGGAGGGCTGCGAGATTCTGCTTGCGCGCGCGCATAGGAGACCTCACTACTCCTCGGTACATTTGCATATACACCTACAAATACTATTTCCTACTGAAAATCCGAAATATAATTGATCGATTATTTCGAACGATGCTTTCTACTCGATTTTTGCAAACCTTCGTTTTTTTAACCACCCGCCTGAGGGCCTCGTCTGAAACGAGTCTTGGAGGGAAGATTCACTAGCCAAGAGGATCGGCGATCGATCCCGAAATCTCACTCGCGCTCCTTTTTTTTACCCTAGACACGAACCGCGAACGACTACCCTGGTACCGACGAGAACACACCGAGCCAACCCCTACCACCCACGACAAACCGAGGGAGCCGCGTCTCCCCTAGCTATCATCCGCAGTGATGGGTACGACCTCTCGATCGCTGAATCACATGGTTTACTCTAGAACAAAGTGGGGTTAAACGCAGAGTAGCTTCCTTGAGGGTCGTGAAAGAAATTTGGAAAATAATCAGCATCTATTTTGACACTTATTATACAGTATCTATAATTCTCAATTTACACGCCTGTTTTTATTATAAAAATTTTAAGTTTTTAGGAAGTGATAAGTAGTTACGAAAGTCTGAACTGTTTCCCATGTGAATTAGAGCTTGGAAGCTGCCAAAGTTCCCTGATTTTTAGTTATTCACATAGCAACTTTTAAGAAATAGAAAATAAATAAAAAATTTTTAATAAATGAGAATCACTGAGGAAGACCCTAGAATATAGTGAAATCTCGGAATTTACCAGTGACAGTGACAGAGGGTCAGCCCCACCAGCAGTATTGCAAACTTTACTTGTTCGTGGACTCGAATCCACTCGAGCCCCTCACTACGCGCCACGGTTTCAGCCTCCACCGAGTCGGCTAGGTCGGGGGAGGCGTCCGCAGGGGTGGCGGCGGATGTGAAGATGCGCGCGCTGCCTACCCCCTCTGTGTTCTGTCGTGTAACACGTAATCGAACTGGGAGCGCCGCGGTTCGTCGTCAGCTCCGTCATCCGCGAACGACAAGGGCTGAAATCCTTGGCGAAACGAACGAACGAGGCGAGGGTTGAAACGAAAACCCTCGCAGAAAAAAGGAAACCTCGCGACTCCGGCTGCCGGCGAGCCGTCCATCCAGCCAACGATACCCGGGGAACGTCCAGCCGTGCTCGACCGGATACAGTGACATGTCGGTGGTGGTGCACGAGTGCGCGTAGGGTGGAGGTGCTCGGGAAGGGTCTCGCTTCATTCCTCCTCGCCTATCCTCGCACCGTCGCGGGGACACGGGTGAAACGCGAGCAGTGCCAGCGAATAACAGTGTTCCACGAAGTTCCACGAAGCTCGCCGCTGCGTTCCGGAAGGCCAGTGGTGCGGGCCTCTAGTGTCCCGGAGGCTGGAGGAGCGCGGAGCGTACTGAGCAGCCAGCAGACCCAGTTCCGCGGAACGTCGAACCTCGCGAAGGTGGTGCAGGTGACTCGCAGGGGCCGCGGAGTGCCCGTGCAGCTCGCAATGGCGTCGAGCTGGCCTCCGCGGAGGAGCAGCTCCATTTCCGCCGGTCGGGCAACGTGAGCTGTGCTCCCCCCCCCCCCCCCCCCCCACCCCACCGTCCAATGCCACTCGAACCTCGTGTATCGAACCCGAGCCGTCCCCGTCTGATCCGACAGGCACCGGGCACCTGGTCCCTCCGCTGCTCTTAGACACCGGGGCATAGACCGCGGAGCCCTACCCACCCCGCCCCCCCCCCCCCGTCCGCCTGCCGTCGCTGCCGCGGCGGCCACCATGACAAGGATCCGCGGGAGGCAGCCGCGGAGGACGAGGGACAGGTCGCGCGAGTGACACGGGCGGTGTGCATGTGCGACGTGGGCGCGCCGAAGGGAAGCTGGCACGGGGTCTGGACGGCGGCGGTGCTCGCTCGTGTGTCGTCGGATGGGGACGCGGGGCCCGGACCTGCCTTCGACGGTGATCGCCCCACCAACGGGCAGCGGCGCCAGCGGGCCCGGCGGCGCAGGGGCCAGGTAGGCGGGGACCGGGAGTCACCGACCACCGTTGCGACGCGCAGTAGTGGGACTGAGAGTGCACGCGGTAAGGAGCCTGGTGGGGGAGAGAGGGAGAGAGGGAGAGAGTGAAAGGGGACTGCGGCGGGTGGGTCTTTCCGGGGCCGTGGACGGAAGGAAGGTGGCCCGGGGTTACCGGCTAGCCTGTCCCTGTAGGGCAATCCCAGCAACCTGGCGGACCAGGAGGAAGGTGGCTCGGCGATGCAGGGCAAGGAGAGCCCCGTCGGGTCCAACACCCAGGAGACCCACCAGTATGTCGGACCCTATCGGCTGGAGAAGACCTTGGGAAAGGGGCAGACCGGTGCGTGCAGACGTTTTTAATCAATCCTGGATTATGCCGGAGGTATTGGCTCCGGTGCATATGAAATTGCCGATCGTGGATGCCGTCAGAGTTTCGTACTTTGTTTATCGTGGCGGGTGGAATCGGGCTTGCTGGCGATGGACTGTGGCTGGAGGAATGTCACAGGGATTGAAAATTCTTAGTGCATACATGTTGTATGGCCACTTTTAGCGGTTCCGAGAAGAACTGGTTTAACCCTTCGTGGTCACGCGGGGTGTATGGCACTCAGGGTAATTTTCGAGTTCAAATGTCGCGGCTTTATGAATTCAAAATGAATGTAGACGTTAATATTATAATTTAAAAATTGGGCGAATTTTAACAAAAATAGTTACTTTTTTCCACAACTATTTTTGCATCTACAAATTTCATCACATCAGAATTTACATTTATAGAGAAATACTATTAGAGGATGATAGTATGAATATTAATTGTCACTCAAAAGTTAAAAGATTCAAAAATACGAAAATGGTAACTCGAAAATAACCCAGGGGTGCGCTGAACCCCGTGTGACCAATTTGTGATTATAAGAAGGTGTGATCACGGAAGGTTAAACTCGTCATGGCATTTTTGTACTATTATTTTTGACAAATTTTTAATTTTATACAACATAAAGAAACATTCAAGAATTATTTGTTGCATATGAAAACTCAAAATTCACAAAAAGTGGACATACAATATTTGCGCACTAAGTTATCAAAAAATATAAAATCCAAATACCACTGACTGACCTCATAGCCCCTAGGCGATGACTAAGAAATCTTTTTCAAAATTCCCTCCCCAGGTATTTTAAGCTAGTATAAAATAAATGAGTGTGTTGGAAAGCAAGAAATATTCTCACTCAAACTTCCCTAAACGAAACGGCAACTTCATATGCGCCAAGCTAATATTTACTTTGCTCGCTACTCGCTGACGAGTTTACTGTGAAATTTGCCCGGTGTAATCGATGGAGATAGTAAATTCGATAGCGAGTAATTACAGCGAGCTGGAGTCGAGGACCCCGCTACTTTACTCGCTACTCGCTGGCGAGGTCACTCGCGGCTATCAAAACTCTGGAGGGGTGAAATCAACCCTTAATGTTATCGCGTGCGATGTTGACATAGCGAAATAGAAAAAAAACTTTCAATATAAAAATTGTTCAGTTTATTATGCTCTAGCACTCTACCAAAAAAGAAACAATAAATTTACATTAAAAAAAAAAACGCCACAACTTTAGGGACTGATTTCACCCCTTCGGAGTGAGTTTCTGCAAAAAAAAATTGCTCCTTGCATACTCTAATTTGCTCTATACTCACATAAAGTTTCAATAAAAAAAGATTTTTCAAATTGGGGACGTTTCTTTATAAGTGTAATCGAAGAATGTAGCAAGCTCGTGAAGACAATGGGGGTGGAAATTGTGGGATGGTTGAACTTAGGTGTTGTTTGTACTGCAACATGTATGGGATATTGTTTAGGTTGTAGAACAATTGGGGTGGGTAGTGAATGCATCTCGATACTGTTAAACTTTCATGGGAAGGAGAGTGAAAGTTGGATGAGCACGTAGGTTGCATTGTTGATGAGATAGAGGGGGCTGGAGAAAGGGTTTGAAATGGTCAGTGGCTTGACGTCACTGAAGGGTTTAGTGATTTGAAAGCTAAGGTGATCAGGATTGGGGTTAGCTAATCTAAATTTTGGTCTGATATTCTACAATCGTTGTTGTTGATTTGCTCCATTCGAGTGCCACTTAAACACCTCGCTACATTTCCACCCTTGACTATGACACAAATTACAGAAATGGTCGTGAATGGTTACAGAAATACTCTTCTGTATATAAATCAATCTTACACTCAACTGAAATTTAACTTGCAATCAGCTGCACTTGTAATTATACATAAAAGTAATGGTAGCTCATCCATTAGAGCCCAGAAAGTATCAAATTCCAACTCAAAGTGTCTAGAAGAGTAAGCATAGGGAAAATGGCCTCAGCACCAATTTTAGTATCTATTTATATATATATATATGTATATATATATATGTGTGTGTATATATACCAAATAATGTTCTTTGCCTAAAAAAACACTGAGAGAAATTTCAGATCTCTACCCCCTCTCGTTAGGGTGATATGGGGTTAACAACCCTAAACTTTACCATTTTTTTTCCTCAACAACTACTTAAGATATTTGAATGCTTCAAAGAGCACGTAAAAGGTAATTTTTAACTCTACTACTACCACTTTGAATTCCCCCCCCCCCCCCCCATCTTCATTAAAGACACAATAAAATTATGAAGCATAAGTCGGCTTCTAATAATATTCCCATTTTATCCAGCATTCAATTCCCTTTGATACCAGCTTCTTATCAGCGCGCAGCGATCGCGACATGCTGTTTGGTAAAAAATTACAAGATCCTGTCCCTGAAAATAGGTAAATCGAGCTGCAAGCTTGCGCAACGCTCTTTGGAAACACGATGACAAACGTCTCCCATTTATGTACACCCTTTTCAACGAGGATTTCCTCAGGGCCCATTGAAAATCGAAAAGCCTCGTGCCTCATTGTCGTCCGTCGAATTGCTTCTTACCTTCAACGTCCAAAGATCCGAGCACAATGCGGCCCAATCGAGGCTGGCGACACTGAATTACGTGCTGTCGTTTGGAAAACGTAAGGATCGATACGCAAACGCATCGAATCCACGCTAACGATTTCGTTGAAAATTATTGGTGGCCGAGTTTTGTGTCTGTACCTCGGGGTGGGCTTGCTTTAACACTTTGGTAGACTTGATTCGATTTTTTATTACGTCGTTTCCAGTGTAATTGAAAAATTAAAGTATACAGTTGGAGGAATGTTATAATTTTTTTTATTTTCTGTTTGTGCTTGGAAGTGGAATGGTGGATGCTAGTTTCCATGGGATTATTTATTACTTAGGGGATAATTACGATAATTATGATTTTCAATAAATAAGTGAGACGATTGTACGTGATTCTTTAACTCACAGATTGGCTAATTAATAGTGAACGGAATTAATTAGGGTAGTTTTGTTGAAATTCGTTACCTTTTGTTAAAGTGGCATAAATATACGAAGCTGTAGATTTATGAAAATAAGCAAAAACCTGAGCAAATGAAGGTCTGCAATTAAAGCGTGCAATTAAGGAAGTTTAAAGCACAGTCTGGCAGTTTCTTTTGCACCCTTAACTCGACAATAGATTGCACGCTTAATTTAACGCGTAATTGGCTAATTTAATGCTTCTAGACACGAATTTTAATTGTTAAGAGTACAACTAAGTACGACGTCCCAGAAAGTCTGTACTTGCAACGAGGGAATAATTAATTATTCTCTTTAATTATAAATATACTTTCATCTGTTCCACTGCACAATTGACAAAGGGAAGCAACAATTTTCACGGAACCCTGTTATGTGTCGCTTCATCGACAATATTCATAAAAAGAATCGTCGATTGCTAAGTCCTTGAGTGTATCAATTCAATTGTATTCGAGGACAGCTACAGGGTGTGAAAAAAGTAGTGAACCTAACTCAACCCACCTGTATCGATGGACAAATATGCAGTACCGGACAAAAAAGTTACCACTTTTTCGAACCACCCTACGTCAATTACTTTTTAATATTAACTTAAAACTCCAGTATGTGCTTAATATACATATCCTGAACGAGAATTAAAAGCTGTATAAAACCCAGTTACAGTTGAATTTATTTAACTAACAAATAATAACCCTACATAACATTAAACAAGACAACACATTTTTAAAAATAACAAAAAGTTACCACTTTTGAAAATTAATAAAAAAAATCTAATATTTTGTGGGGGCACCTTTTGTTTTTAGGACAACCTAAAAAGTTACCAAACCTGGTAACTTCTTTGTCGGCCCCAAAAATGTGTTACCCCGTTCAATGTCATATAACACTTTTGTTTGTCAGTTAAATAAATTCAACTTTCACTGGGTTTCATACAGCTTCAAATTCTCCTTCAGATTATACATATTAAACATTCCACAGTCCCGAATGTATGCTAAAAAATAACAAATATAGAACAAATCGAAAAAGTGGTAACTTTTCTGTCCGCTAGTGTACAAAGAAACTTATTTTCTCCTAAAAAAAAAAACATAAAGCAAACAAACCGTCTCCACGTACCAAATCGTCAAAGTTTTCCTCAATAACTAAGCTCCTTCGCGTCTACCTCTCCCCTCCACGCGCCTCAGCAGGATTCAGAGTGGGAGCAGCGCTCCGCCCCCAGAGGCGACCCAGCGCGCTCTAATTGGCAGAAACTTTAACCACCTTTTGCAAGAAAACTGTGCCTCTACTACACGTACTTCTTTAACAACTTCTTATCCCCTCGTCAAGCGCAATATACAGAAATAAAGAAAAAAATTCAATCTCCAATTTCAAGGTCTAGACTCTAGACCAGTGATTCCCAACTTCTGGGTCGCGAAGTGATTCCTGAGGGGTCGCCACGGTTTTTGAGTTTTTTAAAATATTATTTAGTTACAATTATATTCTGAAATACCTGTTTTTGATGTGTTTTTTTTTTATTAATATTATTAAAGTAGAATTATATTCTGAAATACTTATTTTTAATGTATTTTCTTTACCTTGTTAAATTTACCTTATGGGAGGGGGAGGGGGCCGCAGGTTATTTGAATATTATAAAAGGGGATCACGACTCAAAGAAGGGTGGGAAACACTGTTCTAGTCAAACTTCACGATGGACACTTCACACATCCACCTGTAAACACAGTGACAACCTTTAGCCCTCCCCGCGGAAAGCAGGCGCAAAGTAGTCGCAAAGTGTTATCGCGCGGTTGAAAGGTGGTCCAAGGCCTGCCCAGGGAAGAGTGTCATGGAACCGAGTCAACCCCCCCCCCCCCCTCCCCTCCGTCTTCTGTTTTCCTTTTCCACGAGGGGCAGAAACGCGAAATCGCAGTCCAACGAAGAATGGGCCTTTCATCCGCGCGTACACGGTTTTCCGCGCTTCAGGACCGCGGCTGTTCCCGTGAGCGCGGACAAAGCGCGGCGGGACAATCGCCGAGGTCTGTGCGCGACACAGTAACGAGGTGGGACGATTAAACGAGCACCGCGACAGGCTGGACGACGTTCCTTTTCTTCCGCGTTTCCCGCCGACAGGGGAATAGTCTTTTGGGGCTGATAGTTGTTTTCCCCTCTAAGTACACGGACGTATAACAAGGGAAATTCGATTTCGGTGTGCGAGCGGGTTCTTCTCGAGGAAACGCGACAACAAGTTTAAGACTCGAATCGTCGATTGTGAATCCTCCTTGCTCTCGTCAGACGAGGGTTGGGTTGTATGGAACAACAGTTTTCGTTCTCGTGTTCTCGAGCCCAGGGGAGTTGCGCGCGGAATTCTGTTGCTGTCCTGCTGTTTCATGGGAACTCGTTGTTCCACGCCGCGCGTCGTCCATTAATCTCCTGGCGAGACGACCCTGTTTCACGGCCGGAATTGCGCGGAGCACTGCGGGCAGATAATGAAATCGCGAGTCCCACTGCGACGCGCAAGTGCGAATGGCTGCATGCAGGTACTCGGTGCGAAGGAAATAGGCATTCTGCTGTTTAGGAAGGCTTGGTAGAAAATTCATTTTGACATTTGAATTGCTGCTTTCGTTTGTATGTACTGTAGGAATAGGTTTTACAATTCCTGTGTTCGAAAACCACGGAAAAAATGGAACCTCGGACGATGGGACTCGAACCCGCGACGTTGCGAATCCTCTGTTTACTGGTCAGTCGCCTAACCAACTCCACCAAAGTCGACTCTCCGATGTGTCTTATTTCGAACTCCCTTTTATAGGGGTTTCTGATCCCACAGTACTGTTCTCTATTAGCAGATTAAAAGTTTACAAGGGACTTTGTTCCTCAAAGGAGCGTTTTCTTATAAAAAATGGTTAAAGTCAGAGCTGAATTAAGACTTTTTGGGCCTGGGGCTATCAAACCTTCGAGGGCCCCATTGGTTGAAAATCGGGAGGGGTTAAAAAAATTTGTAAAAAAGTACGCAAATCTCGAAAAATTGAAATTTATACTAACTAAAATTAAATTATATTTAATCATACCGAAAAATAGTGATTTACAAATAAATAATATTAAAAGACAAACATCAAAAAGATATTTTAAAGTAAACTTTTGGTGCCATTTTTAATTATTTCAAAAGAAAAGCAGTAAACAAAATCTCATTCAATTATTCTGTTTAGATAAATTAACCCCCCGCCCCCCCCCCCCCCTTGATCAAGCCTTGGTTAAAGTTTCAGCCAATTGCTTCGCGCAGAGTTGCTACAGTGGGCGGGGCGTTTCCCCAGCTCCGCCCCCTCTTCCTGCGCGTGGAGGGGGAAGCAAATTGCAAAAGAGCCTCGATTCGAATTTAAATTTTCTTATAAGTCGGAAGTTTAATTATATTTTATGAGAAAAGGATTCATTTGCAATATATATTTTTATATGAACTCTCCATCCTTTTGTTATTAAGTAGGTTACATCAAAATTTTAATTTCACTTTCAATCAATTTTTTGTCGTTTCTTATGTGCATGTATCCACTGATAGACAAGTAGACTGATTGAGAAGCGTGGCTGTTGCTTTTTGCACACCCCGTAGGTGGAACCCGCGCGAAATCGATGAACGTTCTTGAAGGAAAAGTTCACCGACTACGGTGCGGCGCGTAAGAACCGTTCAATTCTGGACACACGCGCTCGAAGATGCAAGCGTTGGCTCGCAGGGCGTGACGCGACGAATCGATACGATCGAACGCTATGCGGCGATATTGCCCCCGGGTGCATCGCAAATGCTGTTTCGCTCCAATCGAACTTCAGAAGCCGCACACTTTTTCACACTTTTCACGCTCCTCCTTTAATCGAATCCAGTTCCACGTTTTCACAATTGTTTTAACCAATTGAATTAAGGCTTCATTATTCCAATTTAAACTCCAACAACCCTTCAAACGCTTTCTTCTCACAAATTCATCAATTTGGGACAATTATTTTTCAAACATCCACTCTAGTGTCCCAACAAATGAAATTTGAATGCAAATAAATAAAATGGCGAATAATAAACAGAGATAAATTCACAAATTATTTTTCCAACTCGTTACCCAAATTTCGTTTTTACTTAAAATTCTATAATTCCAAAAGGAAAATAGCTCCGTTTTAAAAATGTTAAACAGAAGCAAGCTACCTCGTGAAATTTCGAAAAATTATCATTTTTAGAACGCAGAAGAAATTTTCCAGAAACTACGCGGTGTGATTTCGTCGCCGCAGCATATTCGATGCAGAAATTGAAAGAACAGAGTTTCCAAGGCGCTATAAAGGCATGCCAGCCGCCCAATTTCGAGGGTCGAGGGTAAAAATCGAATTCGCCCCGGCCGGGGTAGGAAATAAGGGCTTCCGGGGGTTGAATATTTGATGCATTCGATCCCCGATTGAAAGGAACACCGCGTAAACAAACGCTCGCCTCGCTCCAAGATTAATCCCGCCGCTCTCCTCAGATGGAGCTCGAGCCTCCCTGAAGCATTCCGGCTATAATAATCAGGAATCTCGATTTAAGCGGGGGCTAAATACGGCCTCGTGAAAATACAACGAGACGGTTGGTTAAAGTTTCATCGAATCCCAGCAGACACTTGTTGCCAGCGCGAGGTCTTCGATTCGAAAATAGGCTTCTTTGCGCGAATTATTCATCGAATTGGATACTGGCTTCCACTCCATTGAACATCCTGACTGATAACGCTTTTATAGAGACTGTGACTCGAAGGCGCTGTATCTTGGAAGTGGAGAGCAAATTTATTGGAACTTTTCTGTGATAGTCTTCTGGAAATACTTATACAGGGTGGGCCAAATAAAGTGCTACAAACTTTTTTCTTTCAAACTCACTGCAGATATCAACTTCAATTTTTTTACGTTAAATGGTGGGGCTTTACAAATTATTTTGTGTGCAGTAAATTTTTCTGGGGAATTTCTAGAGGTCAGAGGACAGTCCCCTCATTTTTTTCTTAATGGAATGTTATCTTAATTTTTTTAATTGTATTGCTCTTATTGAACTTAATAACGATTACTTTAAACTTTCTGTTTGTTACAAAATTCCAAAATAGGAGTTTTCTCCTCTGCTCTTCAGTTACTTTTAGCTCCCCGATATACGTACAAGGTATTAGAAAGAATATGGAGCACATTTTCAAAATTAGTAGAGAATCTCGTGTTGCTTTTGGACAAGTGTATGTAGTGATGGGTGGGAAGAAATTTGAAAACTGATCACGGACAAATGTAGGGTAGGGTGGGGCTAAAAGTCCGGCGGGTAAAAAGTCCCGAATTCAAAATCTCTATTCCTAAACAATGTATTGAGTTTCGCAGCAGACTAACAAGGAGAGTATTTTAGGTGTCCGCCTCCGATCATTTTGATTTTTGGATATGTTATAGAGGACCGAAAAATAAGAAATACGTGTTTTTTTATTTTTCCCCGTTTTCATATTTGGGGGGGGGGGGGGGTGAAAACTGCGTTCAAAGTTAGGGTTGAAAAATCATTTTTGTGGAAAAAATGGACTTTTTGAAAATCTGGTGAGTCAGTCATATTTCGCATTCAAAGACACAAAATTCGTCCATTGACACTATTCCCCTATCTCTAATAGTTCTCGAGATATTCCACAAAAATGATTTTTCAACCCTAACTTTGAACGCAGTTTTCACCCCCCCCCCCCCCCCAAATATGAAAACGGGGAAAAATAAAAAAACACGTATTTCTTATTTTTCGGTCCTCTATAACATATCCAAAAATCGAAATGATCGTAGGCGGACACCTAAAATACTCTCCTTGTAAGTAAAAGGCGAGAAGAAACGGAGGTGACCACAGCACAGAGTCGCCAGTAGCTCCTGGACGTTCGTGCGAATTACACGACGCCTTCGTTATTTTATGTATCGAAAACTAAAAGAAATAGGGGTAAAGAGTACAGTGGTTGGCCAAAATCTCCGAAACGTTGCGAGAAACTTGCTGTAAAATCTCCGAAACGTTGCGGGAGAATTGCTATAAAATCTCAGAAACGTTGCGAGAAAGTTGCTGTAAAATTTCCGAAACGTTGCGAGAAAGTTGCTGTAAAATCTCCGAAACGTTGCGGGAGAATTGCCTATAACATCTCGGAAACACTGCAGGAATATTTCATGCAATGTTACACAGGGGCGGACATACGAAGATTTCTGCAACATCTCAGAAATATTGCCTGCAATGTTCCAATCTTGCACGTAACGTAACTGCAATCTTTCTGCAGCCTTTCTGCAACGTAGTGTGCTGTATGGGCTGTGATATGAATAACATTGAACGATAGTAATTGGCCGGACGGCCAGTGACTGTTTTTTAACCATGTTAATGGTGAAACAGTAATTAGTCCCCTGTTAAAAACAGAAACAAACAAGACAAATACATACTAAATAAAATATATCCATTTTTATTGGATAATTTTAATCTTGTTTATATCACCAAATCAGGTAACATTTTCATTTAGGTTATATTAGGTGTCAAATAGCGGCCAATCACTGTCGGACCGATTGGACAATTACTGTCTTGACCATGCTAATAACTATATTTCTTCGTAGGAAACACATTTTTTGTATATTTTTAAACATTCTTGATTTTGTTTCATAAACTCTATTTTTAAATTATTAGGGGTTTTCCGTACTTATTTATATCGTTTTCCATTTCAAATTTACTAAATTCACATTTATAATTCATTTTTTATGTGACACTCTTACTTAAGTGGCCAACCATTGTACTCTTTACCCGTCGTCTTTGTTGTTTTATACGAAGTAAATCACAGTTTAAAAGCGTTTCAGCCAAGTACGTTAAGATTGTATGTTCCTTTAGTAATGACTGCAGGATATTATTTATTGCTGAATGATAATATTTTTTAACGTATATACCGCAGAAACTATAGAGGTACCATTAGGGCAAAAAGTCCCTCAGACTGAAAATATATATTTTATCATTTGTTTTCATAATAAGATGGCCAAACTATAAATAAATGATGCCAAAGTCTTTAAATAGTGTTTTTGTTTCAGTTGAGCGATTTTTTTTTAGTTTTTAGTTCAAAGTGATCCTCTCACTTATATTTTTATTTTTTGGTAAAGAAGTCATGCTTTCCTTTCAATATTGTATACCAAAAAAAATTGGTTTAATAAATATTTGTTGATTTGAAAAGAGTTTTTTGAAAAGACTTTCTACCCTATGCAATGGACTTTTTGCTCCGTGCGTTGCATTGACAAACATTTTGTGGTACAACCCAACAGAAAATAACAGTATCAACAAACGAACTTCGTGAACGTAAAGCATAATAGTTATAGTTTATACAAAATAACACCAGATATCTCTAGATTTTTAATACTAAATTTTACATAGGTTTATACGAAAAACAGGACTTTTAGCCCCACCCTAACCTACCCCTATTCATTAAATGTTCTCCAAAGCATGCTAGTTGAACTAACCCAATTCCTAACATCTAGTGCTAATAACAGTTATCCACATGCACCTATAAAATTACAATGAAATTGCAATTCCCAAGTATCCCTTTTACCATCACAATCCACGAATCTTTTACCGCCACCGCTGAATCTGCTATCACTACACGCGAATCTTAATTCACTATGTCGTAAAACCGAAGCTCATAAAACGCCCCACATTTCTATCACTACCCTGTGCATATGTAGAGCAGGGAAGCCACACTCCGGCGAGGATCCCACATCTGTCAAGGTGCTCCTCGATACTAATTCGATGAATCCATGTCAAACCACCAAAGCCTCTCCACTTGTCGCGGCGAGACTGAATTTTCGGCCGGCTCTGGGCGAAGAGCGGCGAATGAAAGTGGAGGCGGGATCGCGCGACGATTATCGGGGATCGAAGAGTGGCGCGACGAGAGCACGAGCGACGCTTCAATTAGTTTAATTAGCGAGGGCCTGGGAGCGACGTTGCCTCGTGGTGGGGAAAAATTAATGAAAAAAAAAAAAAAGTCGCGCTCGGTTTCTGTTGCACTTTTTTCCCCACTCGGCCCTCTCCGGCGGAATTGGATTCGTTTTATTCGATTTGCTCGCGATACGAACGGGATTGATCCAATGCCACGTTCTGATTTTAAGTTATATAATATTTGCAGCTGCACACGTAATGTTTGGCGAGTGAATGGTGGGAATGTGGGTGGAGATTTAGGCTGATTGGGTGTTTAATTGGAGGGGATGGTGAAGTCACAGCACCGATTGTAATTGGGAAAAGTTTTATTGAATTGGATGGAGGAAAGATTCGAGGAGGAATATTCACCTCGGTGTGAAATGGGGGGAACTTTCTGTCTTCCAAGTGGTGATTATATTCATTTCAAATTGTTAATTTCGAAAATAGAAACATCGTATCTACCAGGTCAAGGAGTGCAAAAGTATTACTTATTGTTAGATTTGGTATAAAAATTGGAGGGAATATAGGTACCAAAAATCTCCATCTCCAAAGTCAAAATAATCTTCATACCTACATATTCACAAGATTAAGTACATACAAGTAGAATAAAGACCCAAGAATGCTTCACCCAATATCAATTTAAAACACTAGGGTTTAAACAAAAACCGAATTTGAAAAAATCGGTTTTCGAATTCCACTATTCTCAAAAAACCGGTTAGACCAGTTTTCGATTTTCACAAAAGAATATTAAAATAGTAAATAAATATTTATACTTATTTTAAAAATGTTCAGTTTCCTTAAGAATATGAGATTACAAAAATATAACAAAATAAAATATACTCTATCTATACATAACAAAATAAAAAAAAATTTAAATACCCAGAATCCGTAACAATACGTACAATTTTTGAGATCATTTAATATTCATGGATCTACAAAAATATAACACAATAAAATACACTGCATACAAAACAATGAAAAATCTAAAATAACTAAACTCCGTACAAATTATAAATCTTTTGAAAGGTGGTACTAAATTACACATTTTTATTCCATTTAGTATTTTCTTCTGAAAATATGAACTCATGAATATTAGTTTTACATTAAACTGTTACCTGCTACAATATGCTTGTGTCCAAGACGATTTAAAATAAAAATGATAACCTTTTTTTTTTTTTAATTAAATAATTCATTCATTTCTGCATATTAATTCTGGTATATAAAACCAGTTTTTTAAATTTAAAAACCGGTTTTCGAATTTTACAAATTTATACCAAAAAAACGGTTTTTACAGCCGGTTTTTAAAAACCGACAAATCCTATAAAACACCTCATGTTACCCATTTCTAATTTTCACCTTTCTCATCTCCCATTTCCCCATTTTCTCCAGTTTCCCCTTTTCCTTTTCCCTACCAGTTACAATTAATAAAAAAAACTGCTCAGAATAGCTTGGAATAACGAACAAAACCTCAATTTCGATAGAAACCCTCCCTATGTACCTCGCCCGAAATTCTTTCTCAAATTTGCCAACTTCGTCACACCATCATGCCATTGAAAGCTCCGTAAATGAACGAGGTTCCCCCACTCCGTGTACACTGCTCGCCCCTAGGAATTATGCAACAGATTTCCACGCGACGTCGCAGTGATAATGACGGGGCAATTCTCTTGAAATTCAGCATCAAGGGCCGCCATTCGGTCGATGACCCGACACGGCGGTATGCAAATGCGTTTACGGGAACCAGGTTTTATTTTCGTATTGCACGAGGTCGACGGCAAAATCGAATTATATCTCGATATTTCGCGGGTCCCGCGCTTTATCGAATTCCCTCGAATTCGACGGACGCTGGGGCACGTCCGTACTGTCAGGACTTTATCGAGGAATTATTTCCAACTGGGATTTAAATTCAAAGGACACCTTCGTTAGTCCCTCGCCCGCGAGCGCCGTGACGCAACTGGCTGCGGGGCTGGAATTCTCTCTGGGAACAAAATGAATCGAGGAAATCACGTATTCCGTGCCCTGTGCTTTTTCCGGAACGATCAGAATAGCTTAAATTTTAAATTATTGCGGGGTTCGGTTTATTTGTGGTGGAGCTTTTATGGTGGAGTTCTTTATGGTGGAGCTTCATGGTTTATTTAGCGTCTTCTGTTGTTGTGAGTCTTAAAATGAGGAAGTGTTGTGGTTTGGAAATTCATGGTTGGATAGGGATATAGTTGAGGTGAAGTAATTTGACTGCTGAGGGTCAGAGGAAGAGGCTATCTCCATTAATCTACTTCACTATATTTCGGATAAACAGTGGGAGGTATTTCTCAGTGATTTGTATTTCGGATCATTACTTTCTCTTTCGCTATAGCATACTGTGTATAGATTTTAAGTATCGTAAACTGGGGAAATATTGGCAATACGGGGTAACATTGGCATTTACTTAACATCTATTAAAAAGGGAAAGGAAACAAAATTTTATGCATTTTTATACTTGTAGCACAATCACAAACGATGCAATGTTTTAATAGGATACCTAAACCAAATTTAAAAAATGTTAATGAAAAAGAATGAAAAAATAAAAAAATAAAAAATATAAAATAGAAGTCATTGAACATGAAAAGAAACAAATTTAAGTGTTACTGTATGCTCAGATGTGGTAAAACATTAACTTTTTAGTGCTATTTATATAGTGGCGTGCAAAAGTATTCGGCCACCTTTTAAAATCGCATAACTTTTTTAAGATTAATCCAAACGACTTGAGTTTCTTTGAGAAGCTAGAGGGATTAGTTTGCTAAATGATGTCATTCATCGTTTTGAAAAAAATGCACTTGGTCGGAATAGCAAAAAAAAATAGTAAAGGTTGTTTTTAAAATTTTTTTGTGAGCCCTTAATGAAAATTCAAAAAAAGCCGTTTGTAGATTTAAGTAAGTTATATACGTGCCTAAAATTTCATCAAAATCGGTTAACGTTGCTCTGAGCTATGAACGCTTAAAGATCGCAGAATAAGGTCGAAAATCACGGAAATTCCCGAAGTCACCGATTTTCGACCTTATTCTGCGATCTTTAAGTGTTTATAGCTCGGAGCAACGTTAACCGATTTAGATGAAATTTTCAGCATGTATAGAACTTACTTCAATCTACAAACGGGTTTTTTGAATTTTCATTAAGGACTCACAAAAAAAATGTTTAAAAACGACCTTTACTATTTTTTTGCTATTCCGACCAAGTGAATTTTTTTCAAAACAACGAATCACATCGTTTAGCAAACTAATCCCTCTGGCTTCTCAAAAAAACTCAAGTCGTTTGGATTAATTTTAAAAAAGTTATGCGATTCTATGTGATGTGCCAATGTTACCCGGTTACGGGGTAATATTCGCAGGTATTTAACATGTATTAAAGAAGGATAGGGACAAAATTTTTATGCATTTTGACACTTATTGTCTATTCAAAAAAGATGCAATGTTATGATAGGATACTTAAAGCAAGTGTAAAAATGTTAATTTTTATATTATATAGCAAAATGTTCCAAAACCATAGCAATGTTCCCCCAGTTTACAGTAGCATACTACTTCAGTTCCCCAAGACCGAAATGAATTTTCTTTTTTAATCGTTGGGGGATTCCGGTGTCTTCTAAGCAAAGGGTACCTACCTCGAGTAAAAATGAAAAAGCACAGAAAGGTCTGTTCCTCTGATTTGAAATATTAACGAAAAATTCTGGTCTCGAAGTTTCTGTGCCACATTGTTATAAAAACCTGCCATCTTTCGAGCATGTTTGCCAGCCAAAGTAGGTTGAATGGTTGTCCACAGGGAGAAGTTGGCTCGGTGGCAAATTTCGTAAAATCCCAAGAACTTTGCAGTCGTTCTACCAGACAATCTCCCCACATACATATACAATAGCTTGCTTTTATAAATGGTAAACTCTGAGAGAAGTGTCGTTGATGAAAATTCTAGCAGGATTCCCAAAATGTCCGGACGTGAGCAAACATACTGACGTTTACTTGCATTTCTCTACCCTCAATCTTGGCAAAAGTGATCCCGAGCACACAAAATATTTTCGTTTTCCCAAGGCATTCGGAAAATACTCTGGTATATATTTTCCCTGTTGGCCTTTCGAGATTAGAAACCTGAATATAAATTTACACTTATCGAAATTTATTTAAAAATTCATAGAAGATAGAAGTGATCGATAATTTAATTGGAACTTGACAACACTTGTATTTATGTCGATACTGCAAAAAACATCAGTGAGTTATTGGTTGCAGTGCATCGTTAGGGCCAATCGTGTTGCAGAACACGTGGGATGTAAACTCGCGGGAGATTGATTTCCATGGGAAATGGGGGGAGGAAGGAGATGTCTAGCATCGATGTCGGTAAATCGTGCGTGATGCAAGTCGTTAGGGAAAGTGCACTTTAACGTCCTATATTGACGCTAATGCAATTCCCGTCCGTCGATTTGTCGAGAAGTGCGGCCAGTCGACACCCTTCATGGAATTTTCGTTCTATCGAGCCATGTCGAAATTCTGCGCGTGGATCGGCCCCCCTCTAAATATGCTCACCCGTCATGCACGATGACTTCCAAAGCACCAGTTTTATAACGCCTAGTTATTAGTTGAATGGAAGTTAGTTGAAGTTAGATGAATTTTGTGTTATATTTCTGTTGATGTAGTTACATTTCTGATACTGATACCTGTATTTGGTTAGTAACAGTCGTGCTCATTGTCTTATAAGTGCCGATTTCAATTCATATGAATTCAATTACACCAATTCGCTTGGGTCTGATTTCCAAGCTACCGATTTCCATGCGTTCCAGGTCAATTCCACCGATTTCCACGCCACCGATTTCCAAGCTACTGATTTCCACCCTACCGATTTTTAAGCTACCGATTTTCAAGCTACCAATTTCCACGCTACCGATGCCCATGCGTTCCAGGTAAATTCCACCGATTCCCAAGCTACCGATTTCCACGCTACCGATTTCCATGCGTTCCAGGTCAATTCCACCGATTTCCACGCCACCGATTTCCAAGCTACTGATTTCCACGCTACCGATTTTTAAGCTACCGATTTTCAAGCTACCAATTTCCACGCTACCGATGCCCATGCGTTCCAGGTAAATTCCACCGATTCCCAAGCTACCGATTTCCACGCTACCGATTCCCATGCGTTCCAGGTCAATTTCACCGATTCCCTAGCTACCGATTTCTAAGCTACCGATTTCCAAACTACCGATTCCCATGCGTTCCAGGTCAATTCCACCGTTTCCCAAGCTACCGATTTCTAAGCTACCGATTTCCACGCCACAGATTTGCACGCTACCGATTCCCATGCGTTCCAGGTCAATTCTACCGATTCCCAAGCTACCGATTTCTAAGCTACCGATTTCCAAGCTACCGATTCCCATGCGTTCCAGGTAAATTCCACCGATTCCCAAGCTACCGATTTCCACGCTACCGATTCCCATGCGTTCCAGGTCAATTCCACCGTTTCCCAAGCTACCGATTTCTAAGCTACCGATTTCCACGCCACAGATTTGCACGCTACCGATTCCCATGCGTTCCAGGTCAATTCTACCGATTCCCAAGCTACCGATTTCTAAGCTACCGATTTCCAAGCTACCGATTCCCATGCGTTCCAGGTCAATTCCACCGTTTCCCAAACTATCGATTTCTAAGCTACCGATTTCCACGCCACCGATTTCCACGCTACCGATTCCCATGCGTTCCAGGTCAATTCCGTCGACTTCCCAGCTACCGATTCCCATGCGTTCCAGGTAAATTCCACCGATTCCCAAGCTACCGATTTCTAAGCTACCGATTTCCACGCCACCAATTTGCACGCTACCGAATTCCACACTACCGATTCCCTCGCCACCGATTTCCATAATACTAATTTCCACATTATCCATTTCCAACCTATCAATTCCCACGGTACCGATTTCCGCGCTAACATTTCCTACGCCACCGATTTTCACTCTATCAATTTCCACGCTACTGACTTTACCCCACCGATTTCCACGCTACCGATTCCCAAGCTATCAATGCCCATACTCCCGTCACCATAGTACCATTCCCCCTTTCCCCTTCGCCCAACTCCTCCGTCCACTTCCCCTTGCCCCCTTCCACAAAGTTCTCCCTCATCCAATACACTCCCACCCCCTAACCTAGCACAACCACCCACCCATGTACAATGTACATGCTCCCAAGCCCAACTTAATTTCCTCCCCCGATCAATTCAATTGTTCCTCCTGTCTGTCCTCCACCTCCGCTAACAAGCCATCTCCCCTTAACTCCAACCTCGTCGTTCACGAGTCGATTTCCGATTCAGAAAAATGTCCGACGCCAAACACGGTTACCAGCCCGTCCAATACAGCCCCCCGGGCGGTACGCGCTCAAGTGTTCCGGCCGTCCGTTCAAAGGCTAATCCATCGCTAATTTCCATCCCGTCCGATCGGTGAATCGCGACTCCGCCGCGCGCGGCGTTTCGATATCATTGTGTGTAACGAACGCGGCGCGGCGGCTGTGTTTATCGCCGGACAAAGGAGAGCCGTCTGGAGCGTTATGAAATGCTCAGCAAATTGGAAGAGGAATAGTAATCACCGGGAAAATCGTGAAAGCCGACTCGCGGAAAGGGGCATTCGATTAATTAATCGACGAAGGGCCCTCTCGATTCTTCTGCGCCATCGCCTGGCGCAACCGAGCTCTCCCATTCTTTTATCATATTTTTTTTTTCCCCCACCGGCTCCCTCTCCCTACCGCTCTGCTCGCTTATCTACTTAGAGAACAAAGAGGGGGCGGGGAGGCGGCGGCGGGGGAGGAAGAGTCTGCGACGAGCGCTTTTAAATGGATAAAGACATCGCGTCGCTGTGGTCTTCGGAGGCGGTTTAAGCCAATTTAGCCTCTCCTATAAATTCTGCTTTCCTCGCTGCACCGCGCCGTCTATACCGTCATATTTCCTCCTTTCGTTCGTCGCTTACGAACGGCCCCGACGCGGCCATAACTCGCCCGGCTTTCGGCAACGGATCGAATCCATTCATTTTTACCTCCCAATAACTTATCGGACTGCGCTGCCTGCTTACCGATGATTCTTTGGCACCTTATCTCGGGGCTAGTAGCCTGCTACCTTGCAAGCTTGCAGGGTGCAAAATAAAGGGGTTCAGTTTAATGGCTCTGGAGGTTTTGAAGATTTTTTTTGTTTTATATTTTAGGCGAGAGGGTTGCTCGAGTGTCGATAGGTGGAGTTTAGCGGTTGATGACTTTTGAGGAATTCAGAGAACGAATTGCTAATTATTTTTCCCCCTCCGCGTTCGGGGGGAGGGGAGGGGGGGGGGTTCCCCGTAATCGTGCAACACTCGCGGGACACTTTCCTGCTGGAAAGCGAAAATTAAGCACGCGAACGTGCGCGAGACGCGAGCACCAGCCACTCCACGGCCATTGCGAGTACAGAGCGCACCAAGAGTCGCTGTGTAATTTGGTGGTGGAGGGTGAATTTCAGGCGAGTGGCTTTGATGGCGGGGGTCGTGTGCGAGGAACTTTATTTACGTTCTGCGGATTTGCTTTTACTCCAATCGAATCGTGCGGATTGTTTTAGAATGCGTTACTTGCGCGGAGCTGCGTTGAAAGGGTGGAAATCGCCTTGGGCCTCTTGAATATGCTTCAATTCGTGTTAGATTTTTTTTAATAGGTATGCTTCTACTCGTGCTGGTTCTTTTTGATATGCTTCAATTCGTGTTAGATTTCCACGCTTCAAATCGACGAGAAATAAATTTACACTTGAAATTGCATACTTATGCGCTTACTTAATTACTTTAATTTACTGGTAATGAGACGACAGAATTATATAGAGTCAGAGTCTACCACTTCGATTTCCTCTAGCTAGGGGAATGGTAGGCAGTGACTTTTGGCGCGCCCTGTATTAGCCATCGGCGTATTCGCGGCTGGGAAGTAATTTCACGAACGAGAGCGCGCTCGCGGATTAATTATGCGCCCTGTAAAACAGTCGAGGAAGTCGTTTGACATCTCGAGTAGGTAAACACGCGGAGAAACGGCCGTAATCGAGGGGCCGGAGAACCAGTCCCGCCGAGTTTTCGGCTCACTTGCAACGTAACTCCGATCAAAGCCCGTTCTCCAAACCGTTTTCCTTTCGACTGGACCCACCCTCCGCGACTACGTCGAATCGCTGAAACGATTCGGCGAGGGTGGCTAAGGAAACAAGGAAGTATGAATTACCAAAATTCTGGCCAACTGTGGGATCGTAGTATATTTAAAAAAAAGGTTACAATAAATTGATTGTTAAATTGTTGAAATTCTGATGAATGAAATAAAGTAACTACGTATATTATTGGAATACGAACATTCCTCTTTTTAGAAGTGCATGTTTCAATACATGGATGAAATTAACAAGTGGGATAATTGCTTGCCAATTTAGGTGATAATTTTAGGATAACAATGATGAGTAGCGGTAGGTTTTCGTTCACTTAAAACTCAGCATAGGTAATGGTGTTTATTAAGCGTCTTTAAAAGGGGACGTGGTAGGGCATAATTTATTTAATTTTTCTTTTCTTTAATTTATTTTACTGATATACTGCTTAGGTAGTAGGATTTTACGGATTTCTACCCTAGCAATTCCAACGCTTACAAATTCTATAGTATCAATTTCAATTCTAGTGATTCTCATACTACCGGTTTCCAAGTTATCAACTTCCAAGGTACCGATTCCAATGCGGTCGATTTCCAGGTTACCGATACCCAAGCTACCGATTTCCAAGTTACTGATTTCCAAACTACCGATTCCCAAGTGACCAAGTCCCAAGCTACCGATTTCTACGCTACCGATTTCTGCTCTATCGATTTCTACGCTACCGATTTTTACGCTACCCATTCCTATGCTACCAATTTCTACGCCACGGGTTTCCACGCTACCGATCTTCACGCTAACAACTTTCAAACTACCGATTCCCACGCCACCGGCTCTCACGCCCCCGATTCCCAAGTTACCAACTCCCAAGCTATCAATTGTTAAGTTATCGATTCCCCAGCTACCGATTTCTACGCTACCGATTTCTGCTCTATCGATTTCTACTCTACCGATTTCTGCTCCATCGATTTCTGCTCCATCGATTTCTGCTCTATCGATTTCTACGCTACCGATTTCTACGCTACCGATTTCTGCTCTATCGATTTCTACGCTACCGATTTCTACGCTACCGATTTCTACGCTACCAATTTGTATGCTACCAATTTCTACGCCACGGGTTTCCACGCTATCGATTTTCACGCTAACAACTTTCAAACTACCGATTCCCACGACACCGGCTCTCACGCCCCCGATTCCCAAGTTTCCAACTCCCAAGCTATCAATTGTTAAGTTATCGATTCCCCAGCTACCGATTTCTACGCTACCGATTTCTGCTCTATCGATTTCTGCTCTACCGATTTCTGCTCTATCGATTTCTGCTCCATCGATTTTTGCTCCATCGATTTCTGCTCTATCGATTTCTACGCTACCGATTTCTACGCTACCGATTTCTGCTCTATCGATTTATACGCTACCGATTTCTACGCTACCAATTTGTATGCTACCAATTTCTACGCCACGGGTTTCCACGCTACCGATTTTCACGCTAACAACTTTCAAACTACCGATTCCCACGCCACGGACTCTCACGCCACCGATTCCCAAGTTACCAACTCCCAAGTTATCAATTGTTAAGTTACCGATTCCCCAGCTACCGATTTTCAAGCTAACGCTTTCTACGCTACCAACTCCCACGCCACCAATTCCCAAGCTATCGATTCCCAAGCTACCGATTTCTACACCACAGCTTCCCACACCACCGATTTCCAATCTATCGACCGTCAGCCTACCAATTCCAAGCTACAGCTTTCAATTCTATCAATTCCCAATTCCTGATAGGTAACATCATATACCGTTTTTTACAGTGCCGCGATAAATCATGTAACCGTGGCAATCCTAAAGCGAGAATCGACATTTGAATGCAGGTATCGTGCTAGTAGCCCCTAGTCACGTATTTCATGATGAAAACATTTGCGACACGACACGACACGGCACGATACACTATGTTGCATACCACAACCTGGTCCTATGTTATGCGAGGAACGGGAATATTTCAGGATCCACGCCGAATGCACTGAATCGATTAAGTTTCTGTGCCCACTCCGTGGAATGTACGTGCTCCACTTTAGATTTATCTGCCAATTCAATGAAAGAGTGTGCAAAATCCTGAACACATCAAGTTCAACATCTGACCTTAGTTTCTTATTAATTTCCAATATTCTTATTAATATCAGGGTTTCTTATTAATTTTGAAAATTATTATTGCTTTTAGAGCTTGAGGATTGTTCGTTAAATTTCACTTAGGTATATTACAATTCCAATCTTTCCAACCACTCACCAAGAATCCTTCCCTTCAAGAAAAGAGCTGCCGGGGAATTAGCGGGCCCTGGTTCCACTCGTTGTACATAATGTCGTACATAATACCAGGGAGTCCTTGCACGGAAGGTTTCCGTGATTCGCCAAGTGGAAACAACTCGAAACCACTCGAGTGAAACCGTTGTGTTTGCCTGTCGAGTTCGCACCGTGTGTACACACCGCGATGTCCCTGAAGAGAGTGACTCAGGGCCTCAAGAAGGACCTCAAACATGTCCTACAACTCGAGATTCTCATTTTTCCAATACTGGGGAAAGCAGCCCCTTCGCCCTGAAAATAAAAATAAAATTAAAAATGTAGGTACCTACTTCCCTGAAGAACAACATATTGAATTTTATTTTCACGATGGAACCCTACTCAATGAGAATGGGTAGACACGTTGATAAAGTGGGCAAACTGACTGCACTTAGCAGAACAAACACATCCCACGACCCTTTTCCACGTTATTCGCCTAAGATTGGTCAATGGGGGGTGAATCGGTTTTGAAATAGGTACGGAGGGAAGAAAAGTGCGTCTTATTGACTCTGCAACGATGAATTTTACAAGACATTTTTGTATGAGGATTACAGATTTCTTGTAGAGGTGCTGTATGACTAATAACGATTATACTACTTGGCGCAGATTGCATGGCAGTAGTGTGATGCCTCGAAGCTCAGACATTTGATGAAAAGGATATAAATACATATTTTGTGAGGTGGGATGATAATTCTGTATTGATATATGAAGGGTAGCAATTAATTCAATGCAATAATAAACAAGCTACTTCCACATTATTCATAAAATATTTCTCCACTTGGTTCCCCCGAGTTCCAAAAATAAAAAGGAATCTAATTCCCAGTTCACTTCCTTCAGAAGTTGGGCTGAATAGTAGGTAATTCTTTGTGAATTTTTGGTACAAAAACGGTTCGACAAATGAATTTGACGTTTGACAGGCTGTTTTATTGTATCCTGAACTATTGTTTTGAATTTTTGTGTGACAGTGAAAGAAACCTTGACGGTAAAAAGAGAGAACGTTTAAAAATAATCGGGTGGCCCTGGCGTTGACGAAAAGTACTGTAAGGGTTATCCGAAACACAAAAAAGAAAAGAGATTCTTAAACTATATGAATGTGGCTATGGCTGGTAGTAGATGCATTAAGAGAAATAAAAAAATGTTAAAATCGCAGCCTTTTGCAGAAGACGACGCGCCCTGATTTGAGTCTAAGAAAGGTTTTGCCTCAAAATCGGAAAAACTTCTTTAAATAAAAAAGGAACGGTAATAGATACGACAATAAATATACTACCAGCCATAGTCACATTCATATCGTTTAAGAATGTATTTTCTTTTTTGTATTTTGAATAACCCTTACAGTACTTTTCGTGAACGCCAGGGCCACCCGATTATTTTTCAAATGCTCCCTCTGTATCTTTTTTCACTGTCACACAAAAATTAAGAACAATAGTTCAAGATACAATAAAACAGCCTGCCAAACCTCAAATTAATTTATCGAACCGTTTTTCAACAAAAAATTCATAAAGAATTACCTACTTTTTGGCCCAACAAGACGCAATTCCCCCTTAAATATATCTCCCTTATTTCCAAAATTAAAAAAATTTCTAACTCCCACTTCGTCTGCTTCAGGACTGGTCAAGCTCGGGGTCCACTGCGTGTTGGGCAAGAAGGTGGCGATCAAGATCATCAACAGGGAGAAGCTGTCCGAGTCGGTGTTGATGAAGGTGGAGCGGGAGATCGCGATCATGAAGCTGATCGACCATCCCCACGTGCTCGGCCTCTCGGACGTGTACGAGAACAAGAAATACCTGTGAGTACGCGCAGCAACCCCCTCTGCCGCCACCCCCCCCCCCCCCGCGCCGCCAGACGCGGAAAAGGAAAGCCTCGAGTCTCCTCGAGCTGGAGAAGTCGTTGAACTTTAATTCGAGGCGCCGCTGAACCTTAATTTCGCCCCCGTGCGGAGCGTACCGGTATTCGTTCGAGCTGTCCCAAAAAGAGGAGACGGAACGAAGAATTAAAAAGCATCCGTGCGGTAGACAAGAGCCGTTTCGCTCACGGGGTGTTCCGCCATTAATCGCGACGGCGGACAGGGAAATGCACGGTCGGGGAGGCACGAATCGCGCCGCCGCTGGATATTCCAGATGCCTCTCTCACTCTGTTCCAGGTACCTTGTTCTGGAGCACGTGTCGGGCGGGGAGCTGTTCGACTATTTAGTGAAAAAGGGTAGACTGACGCCGAAGGAAGCGAGGAGGTTTTTTCGACAAATCATTTCCGCGTTAGATTTCTGTCATAGCCATAGTATATGGTGAGTAACCGGGGATCTTTCACCGTGATCCTTCAGAAATGGAATAGTGCCTGTACGAAGTAAATTGAAGGGATTTCCGCGTGGCTCTTGTGGGGATTTACCTGGCAACCCATTGCGCGGTGGAGAAAATGTTGCTTTGGCAAATAAGCTGAGTTTATTATAGTCTAAAATCTGTATATTCTGAAATAAGTAGTTGGTACTGATAATAAGTAATACGTGAAAGTTTATTTTTTAATTTTAATTTTAATTACAATAGACGGGTTAGACAACCCTTTGGTATAATTAATTACTAAATGAGGTAGAAAAACGGACGCACATTAAGAAAAAAAAGACAGAGAGAAAAAGGAAAGGAATAAAAAAAATTTTATGTTAAATGATTTTATTAAAAATGCACTAAAAACTAAAAAAATAATTCCTTTTTTGTACTGCAATTTCGATGGTGTTTTTTCACTTTAAATAAAATCGTGGAGTAGAATGTTTCTCATATTAGAATATGAATCAATTTAATACAGCATCAAGCGTCGAAATGAATTTGTTGTGAGATACCCTGCTCCACGATTTTATTTAAAGTGAAAAAACACCATCTAAATTGCACAACAAAAAAATTATTATTTTTTAGTTTTTAGTGCATTTTTAATAAAATCATTTAATATAAATTTTTTTATATATTTTTTATTTTCTAGTTTTTTAATTTAATTTCAAATCGCGATGCGACTAGCGACCAGAAAGCAGCGTCTTTTTGTCGTTTTGCGTAAAGAACGCGAGTAGCTGATTTCAAGTCGTTTGTGGTTATGGGTTATATTTATTGATGGCTGAGTAATTTTTTCATCCGCTCGGGGTTAATTTTTTATTTTTTAAATATTGTATTGTCATCCAAACTACGCACGCCTGCAAAGTTTCAAGACAATTGGATAGTTGGAAGTGGGTTAAATTTGAGTTGCCAGATTTCAACCATACAAACATACAAACAAACAAACAGAGGATCGAAGCTGAATAAAATCGTTTAAAAAGAAAAGCATAAATATAAAATATGAGACACTCAACGCAACAGACGTAAAAGCTTTGTACGGATTTTATCTATTGAATCGGAGAAAAGGTCAAGTTAGTCGTGATAAGAAATTATACTCGAGATGGGTCAGAAAGGACCCAGCATTCACCTCGCGAGGGATAATTATATGTATAGGGTGTCTCAGAAACAGAGTGGTAAAGTTTTTTGTGCTCATATTGCTCATCCATAGAAAATAAAATATGTGAAGCGTGTTCTAAAAATCATTTTTAAAGAATTGTGATTTTTTAACTCTGCAAGTTTGTGAGGAACTTCAGTGAAAGTATCAGGCAATTTTTCTCCTGCTACTTTTATGTTCTTCCACTTCATAAACTGTGCAATGAAATCGTTTAACCGTTTGTGGTGGGACACGTTTCTTTATACTAAACAATTTCGTTGCACAGTTTTATGGAGCATAGAAAATCATTAAATTCTAATTTTAACAATTTTTTTATAACTCTATTCTAGTTTCCAAGGTATACAGGAATATAGAAAAGCACACGTTAACCTTCAAGTGGTGTTTTCACCCTGAAGCCCCAAAAAATTGCCCGACACTTTTATTGAGGCAAAAAAATCGAGTTACCAAAATTTCAATCAAGATAGAATAATAGTCCTGTGCAAGGGCGTTCGCATTTTTTTTGCGTAGTTGTGGAGGGGGGCAGCTTTAAATAAAAATTAAAAATTGACATTTAAAAATATTCACTTTTTAAATGTAAACTTAATAAAAATTAGTTTTTAAAAATTAGCTATTTTTTCTCAAGCCAAACGAATTATTCCTCTTGCCCCCCCCCCCCCCTGAGAACGCCCATGGCTCTGTAATACTAAAAGTATGTTTTCCTAATCAAACGAATACTGTTTATATTTGCAATTATATATAAAGTAGAGCAGAAATCGCCTTTCAATTTGCAAGGAGTCACACACGACAAACTACCCCTATTTTCGAGCACACAATATACACAATCGAAGATGGAAGCCTCTCCCCCCCCTCCTGGCCAATTAAATCTACCGTTGAGCTTAATCCAAAGGAAGAATCGAGTTGATCCGCCGAAGGAGCGCGCCCGATCGGTGCGCGATGCCAGATTCCTTCCGCTTAATTTCGCGACGGGCGCAACGACTGAATAACAGGAGGCGAGAGAAAAACGAGGCGAATAGCAAACGAGGGATTCCTCCCCGAGGGCCTAGTTTCCCTTCCGCGGGAACCTACCCCAATCGAATAAATACCGAAACGGACCTAATTTCACAGCGGGGGCACACCGTCGAAACATTCGCCCCCGATCGATCGGCCATTCAAATTAGCCCGCCCCGTACGAGCCACGCGGAATCCCCTCGGGGCGAATTGGGGGCCACTGTTCGGTAACCGATGGCCCGCCTTCTTCTTTCCAGTCATAGAGACTTGAAGCCTGAGAATCTGTTGTTGGACGAGAAGAATAACATTAAGATCGCCGATTTCGGGATGGCGTCGCTGCAGCCGGCTGGCTCTATGTTAGAGACTAGCTGCGGCTCTCCTCATTACGCTTGCCCTGAAGTCATCCGAGTAAGATTGCAACTTTTCAATCCCTGGCCCTCTCCTTCGGAGCCTTTACGCTCGCTGTGGCTGCTCAGGCACGGTAGTGGTGAAAAGAAAGTTTGAACTGTGAGTGGCAATGGGAAGGAGGTAGGTGCATTGGGAAAAATTGTATCTTGGAATTTGTATCACATAGACGAGGGTTGCCTAGAGTGGAACAGTGATACGAAGGTAATACGTAAAGCCTAGAGTTAAACTTTCTTTTGAGTAACACTGTGTCTGGGGAGAGTTGAAAAAAGTTGGGGTGTGCTCGTGGGAGATAAAGAGTATTTAGTACAGGACACGGGTGGGGGGAGATGAAGTTTTGTGGGGGATTTGGAGGACTTGATTTGGGGGATTGGAATTTCGGGAAGGAAGAGGCTGCGTTTGAGTCTGCTAAGGATATAAAGTAGCGGAGAAAACTTTTTCGATTTGTTTTATTTTTGTTATTTTTAGCATCAACTTGGATCTGTGGTGTGTATTTAATATGTATATTCTGGTGGAGGATTTAAAGATGTATAAAACCCAGGTAAAGTTGAATTTATTTAACTAACAAGCAAAAGTTTTATACAGCATTCAACGGAAGAACACATTTTTGGGATCGACAAAGGCGTTACTTTTGGTTACTTTTTAAGTCGTCCTAAAAGCAAATGGTGTCCCCACAAAATATTAGATTTTTTATTAGTTTTTAAAAATGGTAACTTTTTGTCGACTTGAAAAGGTCTTGTCTTGTTTAATGTTATGTAGGGTTTCTGTTTGTTAGTTAAATAAATTCAGCTTTAACTGGGTTTTATACAGCTTTTAATTGTCTACCAAAATATGTATATTAGGTACATGCTGTAGGTTTGAGTTGATGTTAAAAAGTAATAGAAATAGAGAGGCTCGAAAAAAGGTAACTTTTTTATCCGCTACTGTATTTTGAATTCTAATGAGAGGCTAGGCAAAGTCTGATTTAATGTCTGAGTTCAGTTTTATGAATTCTGACGGAGATCTAATCGAGGTCTGAGCGAAGTCTGATTGAATTTTAATGGAGATCTGATGACACTCTGATCTCAATCTGATAAAAATGTGATCCAAGTCTGATCTCAATCTGATCTGAGCTTGAACGAAGCCTAACACTATTCCGACCCACCTTTACCCCGCCTCTAGCCTCCCCTTTCCCTCAACAAAACACAAGAAACAAAGTGTTCAACAAACCTACAAATCCATCCACTTCAATCCCACGCAACATTCCCCGCATAAACCCACACTATAATTCAACGCCCCACAGCAGCGTAAAGGGTTAATAATAAAAAGCACTCGCGTTTTCACAAAATCACACTTTTCTTTCGCAAATTTGGTATTCCCCTTCGAGCCCCCAGTAATTAACCCCAGCGAGACCCGTTATTACAAACGAGCCACCACCAGTCGGTGATTTAATTAAACGGGGTGGAAAAACGTGGAATAATCGCGCTATTCCAGGGTGAGAAATACGACGGTAGGAAAGCGGACGTTTGGTCGTGCGGGGTGATACTTTACGCGCTTCTGGTGGGCGCGTTGCCCTTCGACGACGACAATTTGAGAAAGCTGCTGGAGAAGGTGAAGCGTGGCGCGTTTTACATCCCCCACTTCGTGCCGCCCGAGTGCCAGAATCTGCTCAAGGGGATGATCGAGGTCGATCCTGACAAGAGGCTAACGGTAAGACGTTCGCTGATGGAAATATAATAATAATAATAACTCGATAAAAAAATCCCGCCAATTCTTGGGTGAAGGGGAAGAATCAACTTGGACATGTTTTGTTAATAATATTCATGATTACTATTATTCTCGGGGTCAGCGTTATTGTCTAGTAATGCTGCTTTCATTTGCGTGTTTATGAATATTGTTCAAATTCTGAGAGGGACTCGTGGTATGTTCGAACCCATCACTACAATTCCACGACCAAGGTGCTAGCTAATTATAAGTTCAGTATGAAAAAACTTTCCTTCCACGAAGGGATTGCAAGGTGTTCCACGTTGATTCTTTGTCTAACCTGAGAATGACAGCAGTGAAGAAAGTATATCTAGTGGTAGAAATGTAGTGAAGAGTAGAGATATGTGACAAGTAGAGATATAGTAAAGAGTAGAGATATATCACTATAGTAAAGAGTAGAGATATAGTGAAGAGTAGTGATATAGTAAAGAGAAGAGATATATCACTATAGTGAAGAGTAGAGGTATAGTGAAGAGTAGTGATATAGTAAAGAGTAGAGGTATATCGCTATAGTGAACAGTAGAGATATAGTGAAAAGTAGAGATAAGTAACGTGTAAAAATATAGTGATGAGTAGAGGTATAGTGAAGAGTAGAGATATAGTGAAGATATAGTCAAGATATTAGAGATGTAGTGAAGAGTAGTGATATAGTAAAGAGTATATATATCACTATAGTGAAGAGTAGAGGTATAGTCAAGAGTAGTAATATAGTGAAAAGTGCAGATATAGTGAAGAGTAGTGATATAATGAAGAATAGAGGTTCAGTGAAGAATAGAGGTATAGTCTGTGGAAAGAAATATAAAAACGTGACCACCATTTTAAGTATCTCAACTCTCAGTTTTCATGAATTCCAATGCAAGACCCACAGAACCCTGAACTTCAGCACCCCAACCCATTAATTAACATATTTACAATTTTACCCCTAGCATCACACATAACAGTCACACTCTTAAAATAGACAATTATTTCTTCCCCTTTAAACTGATCAATCTCAAATACATGTTCCAACGGAACGTTCCCAAAACCGCCCGAACGCTGACGGCCTGCGAGCAGGTAACAATAAATCCCCCCGAATGATCGATTTCCCCACAGCTGGCGGAAATAAATAGGCACGTGTGGGTGACGGCAGCCGGGAAGGGCGAGCTGGAGCTGGAGCTGTCCATGATGGACGTGGTGCAGACGCACGTTATTCCGTCCGTGGAGGCCATCGATCCAGACGTGTTGCAGGCGATCGCGAGCCTAGGATGCTTCAAGGAGCGCGACAAACTCATCCAGGAGCTGCTCAGCCCCAAGTAAGAGGGTTCGACCACGCGAACCGTGTGGGGGGAAGTCGCGCGGCTCGACTTGCGAGCGAGCTTCCGAGTGTCGAGCTAACAAGTTTCGTGATATGGACAGAAGGGAAAGAAACCATAAATCGAGCAACCTTAGGAAGCATTCGTTGGGTTCGATGAAACGTCGTGGGTAGACAGGGAATCGAGAAATATTGCACATATTTTAGAGTATTTATATAGATAATTAATTATTTATAGAGTGATTAATAATGAAAATAGTTTCTTGCTCGCTGCTGAATTGAGTTTAAACTTTCTTCAGAGTGAAATGGGGAATCAGTGGTTAGAGTCAATGCTTGGTCATCCAGAATTTCAGACTCTAATCTGATTATTCTATAGGAGATATTTGATAATAAAGATCGTACGTTATTATTGTTAAGTAACTTTGACTTTAAGCTTCTTCCAAGTGAAACAAAAATCTAGTGATTAAAATCAATGCTTGGTCATCCAGAATTTCAGACTCCAGTCTGATTAATCTATAGGAGATATTTGATAATAAAAATCGTACGTTATTATTGACAAGTAACTTCGACTTTAAGCTACTTCAAAGTGAAACAAAAATCTAGTGATTAAAATCAATGCTTGGTCATCCAGAATTTCAGACTCTAATCTGATTATTCTATAGGAGATATTTGATAATAAAGATCGTACGTTATTATTGACAAGTAACTTCGACTTTAAGCTTCTTCCAAGTGCAACAAAAATCTAGTGATTAAAGTCAATGCTTGGTCATCCAGAATTTCAGACTCTAATCTGATTATTCTATAGGAGATATTTGATAATAAAGATTGTACGTTATTATTGACAAGTAACTTTGACTTTAAGCTTCTTCGAAGTGAAACAAAAATCTAGTGATTAAAATCAATGCTTGGTCATCCAGAATTTCAGACTCCAGTCTGATTAATCTATAGGAGATATTTGATAATAAAAATCGTACGTTATTATTGACAAGTAACTTCGACTTTAAGCTACTTCAAAGTGAAACAAAAATCTAGTGATTAAAATCAATGCTTGGTCATCCAGAATTTCAGACTCTAATCTGATTATTCTATAGGAGATATTTGATAATAAAGATCGTACGTTATTATTGACAAGTAACTTCGACTTTAAGCTTCTTCCAAGTGCAACAAAAATCTAGTGATTAAAGTCAATGCTTGGTCATCCAGAATTTCAGACTCTAATCTGATTATTCTATAGGAGATATTTGATAATAAAGATTGTACGTTATTATTGACAAGTAACTTTGACTTTAAGCTTCTTCGAAGTGAAACAAAAATCTAGTGATTAAAATCAATGCTTGGTCATCCAGGAGTTCGGACTCTAGTCTGATTATTCTATAGGAGATATTTGATAATAAAGATCATACGTGATTATTGTTAAATAACTTTGACTTTAAGCTTCTTCGAAGTGAAACAAAAATCTAGTGATTAAAGTCAATGCTTGGTCATCCAGAAGTTCGGACTCTAATCTGATTATTCTATAGGAGATATTTGATAATAAAAATCGTACGTTATTATTGACAAGTAACTTCGACTTTAAGCTTCTTCCAAGTGCAACAAAAATCTAGTGATTAAAGTCAATGCTTGGTCATCCAGAAGTTCGGACTCTAATCTGATTATTCTATAGGAGATATTTGATAATAAAAATCATACGTTATTATTGACAAGTAACTTCGACTTTAAGCTTCTTCCAAGTGCAACAAAAATCTAGTGATTAAAGTCAATTCTTGGTCATCCAGAATTTCAGACTCTAATCTGATTATTCTATAGGAGATATTTGATAATAAAAATCGCGCGTTATTATTGACAAGTAACTTCGACTTTAAGCTCCTTCCAAATGGAACGCGAACCCAGTAGTTACAGTCAATAATTCATCCCCCACCTGTCCAGATTCTACCCCAATTACTGTACAATGCCTCGCAGAGGTAGCGACGTCACCGAAACAAGCTCAAGTCTTATATCCAGCGACATCCTCGAGGCTACACCGAATGAGTTCTCCCCCTCTAATTACACCACTAATCCCCAAAAACTTCTCTGAAGACGACCCTGAGCTCTTGACTCCAAAAGTCTTCAACCTCCGCTGCATCCCTTGCAAGCCATAACACTGTTCCAATTCTCTCAGCAGAGGGTATTTCGTAATTACATTCCCTCGGAACTAACGAGCGTCCGCCAATTATATTTCAATTCTCCATCCGGCCACGAAGTTCCATTAAAATCGCCGCCACTCGCTTCATCCCCTTTATCAACGGCCGTGAGCAGCCAATCGATTCTGCTCCGGCTATAGCTGAAAGAGGACCGCTGCGGCGATCACTGGGAAACCTTGACCCGGGATAAATCTTCGTTCTTTTCAATAACCCCCGCAGCCATAACACGGAGAAGGTGATATACTTCCTGCTGCTCGAGAGGAAACGGAGGAGACCGGCTTGCGAGGACGAGCTGGAGGTGATGAGGAGCGGGATGCGGGGCTCGGCTGGCCAGTTGGAGGCAGACCCGCCGAGGAAGAGAGTGGACACGTGTCGAGTCAACGGCAGCACCGCCCTCAACCTCGGGGAAATCAGCCATGGATCGCCTCTCACGCCTAGAAGACAGTCCAGGTAAGCTCAGAAGGCGAATCTCTGGATTAGGGGACAGCTGGCCCAGGGAGATTCTGCTTCCACGTTTTGTAGCAGTGTATATAGCGATATCTGTTCACTCACTGATACTGGGAGTCTGTGTGTATTAAAGTATTCGTTGAAGATACCTTTTCTAGCTAGTCACAAGTAGGGCTGAGATTATTTGTCGAATTTTTCGGTGTTCGAATATTCGAATACTTCAGTTGCTCATTTATTTGGCGAATATAATTCGAATACCCAAGTATTCGAATACGATATGTTATTTTATTTATTATTATTTTTATTTTATTTTATTTTATTTTAAGTTATTTAATGTATCAATCCATTACACTCTGTATACTAAAGGGTTTTCCCGTTTAAATAATAATAATAATAATAATAATAATAATACTATTCGAATACTGATGTATTCGAATAGTATAGTGTGAATTATAAATCAAGTTCTTTAGGTTCATTTGTCGGGGTGAAATCTTGTAAGCTAATTTTGACCCACTTCGCACCATACTATTCGAATACATCAGTATTCAAATTAGGGCTGGAACTATTCGAATAATTTAATATTCAAATATTTTACAAGTATTCGAATGCTACGAATAAACTTCGAATATTTGAGTATTCGATTGTTATTATTCGAATACTAATGTATTCGAATACTATTCGAATACTGATGTATTCGAATAGTATGGTGTGAAGTGGGTCAAAATTAGCTCACAAGATTTCACCCTGACAAATGAACCTAAAGAACTTGATTTATAATTCACACCATACTATTCGAATACACGAGTATTCGAATACTTGGATATTCGAATTATATTCGCCAAATAATTGACCAACTGAAGTATTCGAATATTCGAATACTGAAAAATTTGACAAATAGTCCCAGGCCTAATTCAAATAGTATTCGGTTACATCAGTAGTAGAATAGTATTCGAATAATAACATTCGAATACTCAAATATTCGAAGTTAATTCGTAGCATTCGAATACTTGTAAAATATTCGAATATTAAATTATTCGAATAGTCCCAGCCCTAGTCACAAGTGTAGCTTAACTTGCTGAACACACTGGGATGTGTCATGATTTTTATAGTTCTCCTGTACTTCCTAGGGAACTGTCCTTTTATTTATCACCTGGATATTTTTTCAAATAGAATTGCATACATCACAAACTCCACTCTATGCGGCTCGAGTCTGATCCTCAGATCCCATGCACCTTCCTCTACGCACCCAAAGATAAGACACAGCATATGAGTCTCTACGTAATACTAAGCTATTTATTTATTTTATTCATTTATTTATTTATTTATTTATTTATTTATTTATTACGGGTAACAACCCTTTGGCACATTGTAATGACATGAAACGCCATGGCTAGAGAACGGACAAATAAGGTAAAATTAAAATAACAAATAGCATAGAAAAAAAACAGAAAGAGATGAAATAAGATGAACAGATATTACAAATACAATTATCAATTTTGCAACTTGCAAGGTAAGATCCCGAACCCGGAATTTTAAAAAATTCTGAAACTTTGTGAATATGCAGGGGAGTTCCTCCTGATTACAATCCAATTTTTGTTTGCTCCCTAAATTCACTCAAATGGGGTGAAATTGGTTAATTTCACCCCAGTCAACCCCTGAAAATTCGGCTATTTTCTGATTTTGTGTTATAACTCGCGAACTGTAAAACAGAAAAAATGTTCCAAGACAAAAGTTACTTCTTTTAATTAGATCTATCATTTGGTAAAAAAATATTTCACAGTTCACGAATTACAACACAAAATCGAAAAATAACTGGATTTTCATGGGTCAATTCCACCCCCTTAGAGTTTATCTGGAGAAAAAAACAAAAATTGCGTTATAATCAGAATGAAGTCCCCTACATATTCACAAAGTTTCAAAATTGTTTGAATTTCTAATTTCGAGATCTTCCCTTGTTAATCACCCAGTATACGCAGAACTGAATTTCCGAGAGTAGATAAGGAATACTAACAATAATATAAGGAATATAATATGAAGATTAGCAGTTTAGCACACTGTTCATCCCATTACTCGCTTCTTACATCCCCAAATTCGTGAAAATTCAAATTCCACTTGCATTATCTATTCCCATTCAATACCCCGTGGTTGGGTCTACCAATGAAGGAAAGATATTTCCCCAATCTGCCAACCGTTGCTCGCTTAAGCGAAACACACGATTGCACCTCGAAGCTGGCGATCGCGTGACAGGGTCGCCCTCTCTGTCTCTCTGGCGTCGCGTGCGCGATGCCACACGTGCTGCCGAGTTTTTCCCCCGTCGCGACCCTGTTCCTCGACACGTGCGAGGTCTACGCGGGCGATTGGTTCTCGATTGGTCGATTAAAACACTGCCCCGCGATCTCATGCGACCAGGTGACGGGCTTTTGTCTAAACCTGTTAATCGATCGGCGCCGGCCCATGCCCGCGGAACGTGCTGCGATCTGATTTCAGCCGAGTGACCAACGCTCGATCTGATCCCTTGTTACGACCCGGGCTATGGTGGTAGTATGCTGCTCGCTGCTCATTGTTAGTAGCGTTTACTGTTGATACAGATCATTGGCGATGCTGTTAATTAGTGGGGCAGTAGGGTACTGACACCATTTAGCACTGTAAAGTGTTTGGAATTTGCGGCGTTGTGTTAAAGAGTGTTATGCAAATATAGGTGTCGCAGTTGTAATTAACTCAGGGCCGGCCAGAGGAGGGAGGTGGGTGCAGCGGGTGCAGGGCACCTGGGCCCCGGAAAAAGGAAAACTGAAGAATAGAGAAAATAAAAAAAAATAAGAACGAAAATTTTTTATTTGATTAAAATTAATTTAATTTTATAAACCTACTTGAATTTCACGCTCTAAACACAGAAGTGGTAATACTGCGGACACCCCACAATTATGGTTGAGTAACCATACCATGGTATGCGAGGATTGTCAAAAAAGAAATTAGGATATAATTTCTATATATTCGTATATTTTAATATGTCAATATTTATTTTTTTTTCGTGAAAAGGTGTTATGCTGTTTCACCGTTGAGAAATTGTTTCTGGCTCCAATTTTTCTTTTTTTGCACCCGGGCCCCATTAGACAGAAGGCCGGCCCTGAATTAACTATCCAGGGACCAGAATCTCTTGGATATCATGCACCCATTGCTGATCTACAAATTTAGGAATCTCGAAATAAATCGAATTAAGTTGTCGGGGTGTAACAAGGAAGATCAAAAATAGATCAGTAAACACTTTTCCTATCCCACACATAGTCACTTTATAATAGTACAGCATTGATAAAAAATTGATTATACCTAATGTTCTTTTTTGTTATTAGTAAAGTTTCATTTTTTTTTTGCAGCACACGACACCATGCCCGCCGTTCGCCGAGCACAGGGTGCCACACGCATGCGTCACATTCGCACGCGTCGACGCCCGGCAGCTCGCCGTTGCACGCTGCGAACGCAGTCGCGGGACTCCTCAGCCCCCACAGGGCACCGCCGACCCCGCATGTGGGCCAGACGGCAAGTCCCCACAGGCTGTCGGCGATCACGACCATCGCGGGCAATGGGAACACCACCAATCCAGCCATCGCTCCTCCGACACCGGCTCTGCCCAGCGTGGGGATAGAGATAAACGACGTTCAACAGGGTGAGTTTTAATTGAGCACTCGTGTGTTGTGATAAAGTGGGATAATGGATGTTTGATAGGATGACTTTTGATTAGAAACTCGTGTGTTGTGATGGAGTGAAATAATAGATGTTTAATAGAGTGAGTTTTGCTTGAGAAATTTTGTGTTGTGATGGAGAGGAAGGGTAGATGTTTAATTGAGGCGAGTTTTACTTGGAAAGAAGTGTTTTGTGATCGAGTGAAATAGATGTTTAATAAAGGTGAGTTTTACTTGGGAACTCAGTTCTTGTGATAGAGTGTAATAGTGGATGTCCGATAGAGTGAGTTTTAATTGGTAAGTAGTGTGTTGTGATAGAGCGAAATAGTAGATGTTTAATAGAGTGAGTTTTGTTTGGAAACTCATATATTGTGATAGAAAGTAATAGTGGATGTCCGATAGAGTGAGTTTTAATTATTAAGTAGTGTGTTGTGATAGAGCGAAATAGTAGATGTTTAATAGAGTGAGTTTTGTTTGGAAACTCATATATTGTGATAGAAAGTAATAGTGGATGTCCGATAGAGTGAGTTTTAATTGGTAAGTAGTGTGTTGCGATAGAGCGAAATAGTAGATGTTTAATAGAGTGAGTTTTGTTTGGAAACTCATATATTGTGATAGAAAGTAATAGTGGATGTCCGATAGAGTGAGTTTTAATTATTAAGTAGTGTGTTGTGATAGAGCGAAATAGTAGATGTTTAATAGGGTGAGTTTTGTTTGGAAACTCATGTATTGTGATAGAGGAAAATAGTGGATGTTCGATAGAGTGAGTTTTATTCGAGAACTCATGTGTTGTGATAGAGGGGAATAATAGATGTTAATACGGTGAGTTTTGCTTTGAAATTCATGTGTTGTGACAAAGTGGAATAGGGGATGTTTGATTGCACGAGTTTTGCTTGGGAACTCATGTGCTGTGATGAAGTGGAATTGGCGATGTTTAATAGGCTGAGTTTTCCTTGAGAAATTTTGTGTTGTGATGGAGCGGAAGGGTAGATGTTTAATAACGTTTTTGTTTTACTTAGAAAATTGTGTTTTGTGATGGAGTGGAATAGTAGACGTTTAATATCATGAGTGTCATTTGGAAACTCATGTATTGTGATAGAGTGGAATAGTGGATGTTCGATAGAGTGAGTTTTGCTCGAGAACTCATGTGTTGTGATAGAGGGGAATAATAGATGTTAAATAGGGTGAGTTTGTGCTTTGAAATTCATGTCTTGTGATAGAGGGGTATATAATAGTACCTAGATGTTAAACAGGGTGAGTTTTGCGTAGGAACTCATGTGTTGTGATGGAGTAAAATAGTCAATATCCAATATGGTGAGATTTTGCTTGGAAACTCGAGACTTATGGTAGACTGAAATAGTAGATGTCCAACAGAATGAGTTCAATTTAAGAACTCAAATCTCACAACCCAGTGAAGTAATAACGTAGAAACCGTAACACCGGCACACAGACTCTCTGACTCCTCCCCGATCGATAATTACTTCCCGACTAAACTTCATCCAAAAATGGAAGATCTGCAGAGAACAGAAGTACTTCCCTCCCCCTCGAAATAAAAGCCACCTCTGATTACTTCCCAATGAATTCCCTTATCACCCCTAACTGAACTTTCCAATCGCATCCCAATAGATTCTTCATTCGTCACAAAATCAATACCCCAAAGGAACCTGAATCCTCCTCCCCGCCTATCTCCAAAACTAACCATTTCCTCCAAACAACGCCAAGCATAAATCTCCCCCAATCCTCCATTCCCTTCCCAGCAACACACTAAAATAAAATAAAAAAACCACGTCTTCGTCTAACCCAATATCCACCCATTCAACATTTTTTTCTCCCGCAAATTACGTAAGAGATACGGATATAGAGGGTCTTGTGCCCGCGCCTCAGCGGATAGGAAGCTTCGCGTGGAAAAATAGGAAGCCAGAGGCATCGAGTCGGACGGTCGCTTCCGCGATAATGGAATTTGCCGCGACGCAAGACAATAGCCCCGACCAAAATACGAAGTCGATATTGAACTTCCAGCGGGTCGATAATACGATAATTCAATAGTGCCTGGGTTACATCCCCCAACCGGTGTCTTTTATTCCCGACGAGAAGCCCGCTCCTAAAAGCGTCTGCTATCGCTAAATGGAGCGCGTTCCAACGATCGAGGGACCGAGTCGAACAAAGGAACGCAAAAACGTCATAATACCGAATTGTCACTCTGGATAATTGCTTCGAACAAGTCGGTAAATTACATCGTACGCTTCCAGGTAAATGAAGATTCGTAAAATCGCGGGTGGGCGTTGGAACAAAGACTCTGAAACCTTGACGGCTAATCAGGCATTGTTTAAGGAGGTACTGAGGATTCTATTGAGAATTTTATTGGGGATTTCTCAACTGGAAACAATTTCACGTTTTTTTCGCTGAATCGACACACAAGTCCTCTTAACCCTACAGTGCACACGTGGGGCCTGACAGACACAAGCGAACAATTCTTATGATATTGAAAAAGATTCTGATAACGATGACTAAAATAGTGTTAAAGAGATATTTGTTCAGTATTTCATTTTGTTATTAAATATTTCTGTTATAAATAAGTAATTTGGGGGGAAATGCTATACGATTGTATTGATATCTAGTTTTTTTTTAGAATGAATTTAATTACTATATTTAATTAATTAAGGAAAGAATTTTTTATTTTTATTAAATATAAAAAAGTGGGATAATCTGTGGATTTATATTATTATTAATTGATGATATTTAAGAATAGTAATTTTAAAATTTAATCTCATTAGAGATAATTTAATAATTTATTTAATTGATGAAACATTTTAAAAAATTTATGTAATTTTTTAAAATCAAATTATATATAAATGAATAATAAAAAAAATATGTTTTAGACTGCACGCAATCTATTGCACTCTATTGCACTATTGCACACAAAGAATATTATCTCTATTTAAATTTCATCTCTATTCAAAAAATTATTGTTTAAGACTGATATTTATAAATCAATTACTTTACTGAAATTAAATTATTAAATATATTTTATTAAAATTCACAGGTATAATAATAATAAAAAGCACAGGTGCTACTACAGTTTAAATTCATTTTTCAGTCTTTCTAAGGTTTTCTCTGTTACCACTTACTGTTACACTCAGCTCCGTTGCTCAAGGCTCAAACTGTACAAGTTACTTTCATGAATGATCGCCTAAATAGTATCGCGATTTTACGAGAATCACCCGTTTAAGGGGACTAGAAAAAAAGGTTCCCCGAAAAACTCCTTCTTTTTAATGTATTTGTGAAAAAATTCAAACATATCCAGATGTATAATTTGATCCAATGCTAATTATTATTATCATAGAGATTGAAAAAAAAGTTGGTATGAAATATACATGTGCTTTAAAAATGGCGATGCTGCCTGGTAAACATTTTAACGTTCTACTGTCGTTTTCCTGTAATATTGGGCTTAAAATGTGACATAATTAAATTTCAAGCTGTGATTCTTGTTCTTTACATCCGTAATTTCCCGCGAAACCAATAAAAACTAAAATTAAAACAGAATTATTAAATTGTTGGCCGAAAAACCGCGATATTTTCAAGAAAACTCCGTGCGCTACTAAAAATCCGCGACTTTTTAATTTTTTGATGAAAATCTCAAATTTTTACGGACCATATCAGAGGTGTCGCGAAGAATGGCACATTTTTTGCACATCCTGTAATTTTTTCAAGTCGATCTGAACGCGCGTTTATTCGCAATTATAGCAAAACGAAGAGAAAAAAAATATCAAGAAAAACGCGAATAAAGTTTCTGCTCAAAGGCGACGCCATAGGTTGCGGCTCGACGTTTTTAGCTGCCAAATCCACAATTTTGCGAATTTCACTCTAAACCAAGCTTCGTTTTATTCAGAAAAGATAGTAGTTTCGGAAAACGCAATAAAAAAAATTAATTTTTCGACTGCCTAGTCCCCTTAAATCCTCAATCGACCATCCCACGCGACGAAGAACAATATCGCAAAACGATTCGCGATCCAGAAACGTGCCTAAACGTCCCTCGGCGGGAAATCTGCGCGAAGGCGGCGCCGCAGGTGTCCAGAGTGTTTATACAGCCGGAACAAAGGCCGTGGGCATCGGTGGAAGCCCTCCTCGGTGTCTGAGCACGCGTTTTATCCCGAGAAAGGGCCACTAGCCGGGGCGGTCTTAAAAAATGCAAGTGATCCACAGCCGCGTAACGAGCACACACCGCTCACGAGTCATTGTTAAAGGGCCACGGCTGGATGCACACGCGCCCAGTCGCCGAAAGTCTCGCTCCCCTGCCCCCTCCTTCTCGTCATCGTCTTGCCTGCCCTTCGGTCGAGAAGCTTGGGGGAACGTCCCTTTGTCGGGGCAGCGCGACATCTTCAGCCGTAACAGCGATTAACCGAGGGCAATCGATCGTGTTCGAACACGAAACAGCACCTTCACAATTGCCGCGAGGAACTACGGGCACGTTTCATTTTAAAATCCAGATGATCGAAGGAAAACGCGGGTACGAAAATACACTCTTCAAGGTGATCACTCCGTTCGATTGGAACTGCGACACTGTGTCAGCGTGTGAATTTTTGCGTGCGCGAGATCACGGTCGTCTCGTGGCACGCATCGGCGTTTCATGGTCGATAATTAAAAGTAGACAGGGCGTGCCTTTTTTCATCGTTTCTAATCGAGGCTTCGCCTGTTCCCAGTTGTTACGCGTAATTTACACTGCTGTCTAATCTTATCTGTGTACAGGGAGATGGAGTCAGGGAAAAGGGTCTGTGAATTTAGGATTTATTGTGCAGTAGTTTCTGTGTGATCGGGTGTGGAATGAAGGACTAAAGTGTTTAAGAAGCTTCGCAGCGCGGAGGATGCAGTGGTGCGACTAAACGATTCTTACTTCCGCAGTAGTCGCGGTCGGCGTGACACCGCCAGGCTCGCCACACACTGGGGCAGGCTCCGGCGCCCACCACTGGAGATCGAGGCTGACCACCATCAAGAACTCGTTCCTGGGCAGCCCGCGATTCCATCGACGCAAGCTGCTCCCGAGCGCCGAGGAGGCACGTATTTATAAACTGCCACGCTTTTTTCATTCGTCGATAGTACGTGCTCTCAGAAATTCCTGCTGTACAATTCAATTTCAAGTATTGAAGGAAGTTAACTGCATTTCATCGCGTGACTTTTGAGTCGATACCTATCGCTGGGATCGAAAAAGTTCTGGAACTCTTATTTTTATAAAAATTCCGTTAGAACTTATATATTTCGTTTAAGAAAATATCTGTTTTTGTGGAATTTTTATTGAAAGAAACGTTAATGTTAGGATTTTCTTTAGAAAGTGTTCTCATGGAACAGATATATTAGAACTTATATAATAAAAGTGCCATGGAAACAGTTATATTTATTAATATTTATTAAAAAAGATTCCATAAGATAAAGAAAAGTACTAAACTATTAGGTACCCCTAACAGCACACTTCGTTGCGGCAATGTTGCAGGATGGTTGCAGTAACCTTGCGATGTTGCATGGTTGCAGCGCAATGTCGATGTATGGTTGCTGCGACGTTGCCGTGCAACATTGCACGGGACGGACATAGAATTGTTGCTGCATAGTTGCTGCGTAGTTGCGTTGCAATATTGCACTGCAACTCTGCCGCAACGTTGCAAGATCATTGCAGCAACATTGCGACAACATTGCGGCGTTAGCAAATTTTAAAACACAATATCTCCAAAACCGACTGAAATAAAGTGTATACATTATACCTTATTGAATTCGTCTTGAAACATACCGCTAGAAATATAAGGTCACATTTATTGCTTACACGGAAAAATATTATATTTTTTAAGAAGTGGCCAAAACTGGTACAATACCTTAAAGTGGCCACAAATGGTGCATCCACCCTACTAGTTTTATTTAACAATATAATATCATATTCTTCATATGTTTATTTAATGAAAGGTATGAAAATCATAACATAAGTCCATGTTCATGTCCACGGTCCATGTTTCAAAAAGAACCTATTTAAATGTTCCAGAACTCATTCGAACCCTGACCTATCGTACTTCCAAGATTGACTCTTTTAGAAATCCAAGAGCAGATTTACGAGTGAAACGTGCAATAAAAGTTGTGTTAGATTTAATTACGCCTTTGCACAAAATAATAACATCAGGCAATTTTTGCTGTTTATCCAGTAAAAACAGAAAATTCATTAGTTGTATAGGGTAAACCAACCAGTAATTGACCGCATACCAGTGAATAACCATTAGGCAAAGAAATGTCAATTATAAATTTAAAAATATCATATGTTTATAAATGGACTGTAGTTGCACTTTTAATATCCCATATTTTTAGTTACGCGTATTAAGCAAACATTAATACGTACAATTCTTATTAAAAGTATGCGGTCATTTACTGGGCTTCTGCACGTTTTGCACTTTATAATTGTTTTTTTTTTAAATTACGATAAGAATAAGTAATTATTTTTATAGAAATTTCAAGAAAAATAAATTTAAATGCAATTTCAACAGTTGTTTTGTTGTTATACATAAATATATTCAAGTATTAATCCCAAAGGTCCATAAATTCAACAATTCGGTCATTCACTGGTTGGTTTACCTCAGAGTTGGGCAAAAAATTATTTGAAATAAAAATTTCGTACACAAATTTTTATTTCAAATAATTTTTTGCCCACCTCTGGTTTACCCTACTCCGGGAGTCAGGATTTGAGGGGAAAGTGACATCCATGCACAGCCCAGTTCACATCCAAATCTGACACCAGAGATGATCCATTAATTACAGAAAAATTCTGCAACTGTCTAAACAACTAACATTCTGTATTTCACAGGTGCACCTCACCCCGGACTCCTCCCCGGAGCTGACGAAGAAATCCTGGTTCGGCAGCCTGATGACCACGGAGAAGGACGAGACGTTCACCGTGCTCGTGAAGGGGAAGGTGTTGGCCAGCGTAAAGGCCGACTTGATACACGCTTTTTTATCGGTAAACGTCGACTGAATCTCCTCCCCTTTGTTCACGCGTGGCCGGTGGAACTCGCGCGAGGGAAGTGACTCGAGTGAAAAAAGCATAAATTTCGGTCGACAGATAGCGGAGCTGTCCCACAGCGTGAGCTCGCCAATGTCCTTCCGAGTGGAATACAAAAGAGGAAGCACGGCGCCGGCCATGTTCCAGAGGCAGGTCCGTTTCCAAGTGGACATCAGTGCCATTTCGAAGCAACCGAACGAACCTCTGTTCGCCATTACCTTCACCCTGCTGAGTGGTAAGTGAACCTCATCTCCATCCCCCTCTGTCCACACCCTCTTCGTCGCTTAAGGATGTATTGGATCTATCTTCAAAATGGTACCAAGTTAATAAAAATTTGTAAGATTGTTCTTTCTAATCTTCTTCATGTGCTCCAAAAATTTTAAACGAATTCACTAAACGGTTGCTGATTTATAACGATTTTCATTTTCACTGATTTTACACGTGGTCTTATGGAAAGAGACGATCTTGATAGATAAAACAGCTGAAAAAATGTTGATGACATGGTACCAATGTTTTCACTACACCGTTTTAAAGAAATAAATTATAACTTGAGAAAATTATGAAGTCAGGGCATTTTCACTGTCAAAAGTTTAGCAAATAATGCTTGAAAAAGGATTTGTAAAGTGAAAAATACCTTCCTAGGGGTAAAAATAAGACTCCAACTGTCGTTCGAGTTCCTTGCATCTGGATTTACTATGCATCAGACGTAGATATTCAAGTATTTCAATTTTCATACAGGGTGATTTTCTCGGTGCGCCTGATCAAAGAGATGCCGCCTGGTCAACCGTGACGAGGTCAACCCCCCGTGGTGTCTCTCCTAATTTATGGATTTCTCATCAGATCTTTGCGAAAACGACGCCAATCGATTCCCTATGTTTCGCCGATGAAATTGACACCAAGAACGATGTAATTCGGACGATAATGAAGGAAATTACATGAAAAATTGATATGCATAATTTCAAGCTGACTTCGTTAAAAATAGTCCGATTTATATGAAATTTGGTATGATTTTCATCGGAAAAGCATAAGGAATCCATCGGTGTCACTTTCATATCGATAAGATAAAGAATAAAGAATTATTTTATTTCTGAAACAGGTATGAATCCTCGGCCAACCCCGGCAAATTGTGGTCGACCGCTTGCAATTACCAACGGGTTGGCCGAGGATTCATACCTGTTTCAGAAATAAAATAATTCTTTATTCTTTATCGTACCGATATGAAAGTGACACCGATGGATTCCTTATGCTTTTCCGATGAAAATCATACCAAATTTCACGTAAATCTGACTATTTTTAACGAAGTCAGCTTGAAATTATGTATATCAATTTTTCATGTGATTTCCTTCATTATCGTCCGAATTACGTCGTTCTTGGTGTCAATTTCATCGGCGAAACATAGGGAATCGATTGGCGTCGTTTTCGCAAAGATCTGATGAGAAATGCGAAACTCGAAGATTTCTCACTTCTTAATAGGCGCTCCAACACCTTCGAGGGTCGAAATCCATAAATTAGGAGAGGCACCACAGAAGGTTGACCTCGTCACGGTTGACCAGGCGGCATCTCTTTGATCAGGCGCACCGAGAAAATCACCCTGTATACTTTTGTCTAATATTGTACGTCCGATACATCCTTAAATCCTCAACGACTGAATGCAGATAAAGCTCACCCAAGTTCACGAGATATTAACAATAAGAATGGCCCTCCACCTGGTAATTTATTAAGTGCTTAGGATCGAAGGTTTCAAAAAAATTGTAATTTCGAAATCCCCAATTCAAGGTTCTTTCCACACCACTATTATCTTTTCCTTCTACTGAAATTAAATCTGTACAATAGTACAGTAGCTATTTCATGAATATTCCTGTCCTCAGAAATCCTTACGCCAAGTTTCGTGAAAATCTGAGGGCCAAATTTCCCGTGGTCCCCCCGCGAGGGTCGAATTCTGTGATTTGTAATTTGAAGCTCGCCGTGGGATAGCGTTATGCGCGCGATGCGCCTGGAATTTCGAGATAAAGAGTGGAGGACGCAAAGCAGCCGCGAAAGCAAAGCATGGACAATGGTAGATCGCAAGGTGGCTGCGTTCGCCGTCTGGCAGCCGTCCAACCGCAACTAGATCGATGTTACCTTGGCACGTGGAGCCCTACGCCTTGCCCGCGTGTACGGGCGCGTACAATTTCTACAGTTGTCGTGTTTTGCTTTCGCCCCGCTGTCGCTCGTACGAGCGAACCACCCTCGTTTTCCGTTGCCAAGGGGGGAAGGTACACAGAGTGTCTCGTAACGTGAAGTGGAATATCAAATGGGGGCGATTATTTGATGAAATAATAAATCGAAGGGTTTCGCAAGGGAAGGGGACTCTATTTTGAAAATGACAGCAAGATTTTGTGCTTGAAGAGTGAAGAATTACATATTAGAATACTGGGAGTGAATGAAAATGAGGTGGGCAACTTTGTAGCATCAGAAGTAATTATTACCCCTTGAGGTGTGAAAAATTCTATCCCCCTCAAAAATAAAACCTAGGAAGCTGAGAACCCTCCAAAATGCGATAAGTTGAAGGGATTTAAGATTGAGCAAAGTTCTCTCGAGCTAATTACAGTTCTGGCGTGCAGAACTGAAGATATTATTAATAATAATAAAAGTAGAAATATATTAATAGTAAAAATATTATTATTGTCTTCAGTTTTGCACGCTAACACTGTAATTATTAATAATAATAATGATGATTTTGAAAAAGAAAAGAAAATTCGTAACCTGTTCAATTTTACCACGAAAACTAAAGAGAACTAATTTTCAAATTCTTCACCTAATTTCGTCCAAAATGGGATACCAGAGTCATAGATTGAAGATTGAGCATAGTTCTCTCGAACTAATTACAGTTCTGGCGTGCAAAACTGAAGATATTAATAATAATAGTAAAAATATAAATATATTAATAATAATAATATTATTATTATCTCCAGTTTTGCACCCTAACACTGTAATTAGTAATAATAATAATGGTGATATTGAAAAAGAAAATAAAATTTGTAACCTGTTCAATTTTACCACGAAAACTCAAGAGAACTAATCTTCAAGTTCTTCAGCTAATTTCGTCCAAAAAAGAATACCAAACTCATAGATCCCCAAGCCTACATGTCTCCCAGAATATATAGTACCTATATATAGTACCTAACCCAAAAAGAAGAATAACGTTAAAGTGATTACAGAAAGTATCCAATTCAATTTTTCAGGTAACATCCGACGGTTCAGGAGAGTCTGCGAGCACATCCAGTCGCAGGTGTGCTCCAGGAACGTGGCGATGAGCTTAGGGAGCCAGAGCAGGGCGGCTCCGCCGAGTCCACGGGCCGCCAGGAAGTACGCCACAGAGATGAGCGAGAGCTCGAGCTGCGGCAGCGACACCAGCGAGCGACTGTTCCTCAACCCTCACCCAGCTACCAGACAGGTAGTCTGTTTCAACAAGGTAGTGCATCATCTTCCTTCACGTAGACGCCGTCTTATTCACGATAATTATCTTGTTCTTGTTCGAATCGACGATCCACGCTGAAACTGTTTATTGAAGGTGAAGCTGGCACGTTAATACCCCCCAAGTCGTGATTTCTGAGTTCTCGATCGCTTTCCCTTCATTCATAAAGATCCTACTAGTAGTTCGTGGTACTAGTTACTGTACAGCGCATTCAGAAGGCAAGTTAGGCTATTCACGCTATGCACTCAGAGTTAGATCGAAATAAGCAATACGGAGGCTGGTTAAAAAGCCGCTGTGCAAGTGTTCGGAGGGTAGGGATGTCTCGAAGAATTCCTGATCGATATTGTATAACCTTCGGAAGACGAATCGTGGATATGCTCGCGTGAGACGAATGCAGGGTCAGTTTGACCCATAGCAACATTTCTGTGGTAAACGGGTTTCACGAAAAAATTTAATATTAAATGAATTAATCCCACATAAGGTGAATGTACCAATACCCGGACGCTTAAGGGGCTTAAGGAGTAGCGGCAAAGTTTGTCTCCTAATTTAATTTGTAAAACCATCATGAAATAAAAATATGTTGTCGAAATGTGGAAGATAACGCAATATTACACTATCGGAAACTGAAAAGAAAAGTTTATGTATTATAATAGACGTATTTATTAATGAAAATACGAAAACATCATGTCCCAATACCTGAATTATATCGTCCCAGTAAGTGGACAAACTAAAATACATGTCCAGATATCTGAATTACTTACATTCACGAAATTCTTGTACCAGTAAATAAACTTAGACTTGTTTAAAAAAATATTAATTTTCTTGCAAATTTAACCATCTTAAACTAAATTTAAATCTATTTACTATTATAATAATGTATTATTATAATATATATATAAATAAGAAATGCTGTCAATATTTTCTTAGTAAATGACAGAAATGTCTTGACAGAAGCTTAAGAAATGTCTCGAAATCTGCTACGCGTACGAAGTGTGTTACAAAATAATTATTTCTATCTAACGATTTCTAATTTTCTATAATAATGATTTTAATTAATATTGCTAAATACTTATACATTATGATACTATTTTTTGTTTTTAATTACATTAAAAATTAAGCTTAAAAATAAATAAAATTCGCATTACTGTTCAGGTACTGGGACATGGCCGGGCACTGGTACATTTACCTTAAATAAATAATAAAAAAATACATAAAAAAAATTATTTACGTACATTTGATACATAAAGTCTACTCATAAATATCTACTGTATGACATTTACAAATAACGTTACTGCCATTTAGGCATCTGATACTATCTTTTGCCATTGCCAACACAAATATAACGTCGTGATAGACTTTGTCAGAGTTGGATTAAAATGACCCTGCATTCGTTGCACGAGGGATAATTATGTGGGATCAGGAATGCCTATAAAAGAGAGCTCGGAATAAGAGACCTCGGAGGATCGACTTTGGCGGAGTTGGTCAGGCGACTGACCAGTAAACAGGAGGATCCGGCAAGGTCGCGGGTTCGAATCCCATCGCCCCGAGGTTCATTTTTTCCGTGGCTCCCGAAAAACATTGGAGTTACGAAACCTATTTAATTATATTCCCAATCGTACAGCGACTTTCGAACCACCCTTGAAGAATTAGAGCACACGACCAAACTAGGCGAGCAACTGCACAGATACGTTAAGCCTATGTAGAAAAGTAGAGAGCAGCCAGCCAGCTCGAAGCAATCCACTATTCTAATGCGCAAAACTACTCCCTCTCGACAAAATCCTCATCGCATATCACTTCCCGTGTGCGGAACGCCTGCAGCCCCATTCATTAAGCACACTCGCCGAACGCCCATAGGCGGTTCTCGCACAGGCTGTGCATGCAAAGGACTTAGTACCAACATCTTCTTCCCATCACTTTCCACTAGAAAATTCCAAACTTTCCCCACTCTCAAAGAAGGACCACTGTCTCATACAATAATTCCCCTCGACTATTTCCAGATCGATTCCGACATCGAGTCGGACACGCTGGTGTTCGACGTGAAGTCGCCCACCCGCGAGAACGGCCGCAGGAGCTCCACGTCGACCAACAACAACAACCCTCTACCAGGGGACGCGACGCCCACGCCCGGCAGCCCGACGAAGGCCGTGCGCAGCAACTCGGAGAGCCAAAACACCCCCGAGAAGAAGTGCGTGACCACGATGAGCGGCAACAACATAGCGTGATACTAGCAGAACTTTCGTTTCGAGTTTCGATCCAGCCTGAAGAACCTATGGGAGACCGCCCAGAGGCTCTGGTAAATCCCCTGGCGCGGCCACTCCACGCGTACGCAGAGACGATCGACGTCGAAGAAACGAGGGTGCAGAGGAGAGATAGTGGGGAAACAAAAGGGAGTCTCGCGAGGGATACTAAAGGCTGAACGTCTAAATTCCAAGACGATGGAAGAAGGGATGTGGTTGGAAGGAAGGTGGACAGGAAAAAAGGAGCTCGAGAACCCTGATCAATGATGAAGCATGAAAAGACAGGGGATTGATTGCGAAGGAGAGTTTGATGCTGATGGTAGACACGGGGAAGTGTGTCCAGTGTTGTCTGAGGGAATTTTAGCAGCTGATGGTTTTAGACGGAATCGTCTCTGGCAAGACTGACAAGATCGAAGGGGAGTAATGGCGGAAACGGATTCATCTGCAACGAAAGTAGGCCACAGTCGGGCTGACGCGTTCGAGAGACTTGGAGGACGCGGTGGTTCATCAAGCAGGATACATTGTGCGGCAGCTCGGTGCGCGAAATGCTCGAATAGAAGCTGGAGATGGGAACGCTAGTTGTGACGTTTTGTGTCTTCGTGGTGGTTCGCGGTGAATTTCGTTGGTAGTTTTGCGTTTCCGTGCGCAATGTGATGTGCAATAGTGAATGTTGTGTAGGTGGACATCGGATCGCCCCGTTGTAAGAGCGTTTTACTTGGTACGTATTGTTCCGTTGTGTATGACCGAGTAGCGTTTTCGTTCCGGTAGCGCGCGAGACGGGGAAGTCGAGGGAAACTCAAGCTTTGGGTGGAAATTGTGGGCTTCTGTGGGAACTGAGTTTAAGTGGTTAGAGAAGCTTTGGATGGAAATTTGAATTTTCGCTGGAAATTGAAATTTCTTAGGGAACGTGAAGAACTCGATGAAAACTGAAATATCCAGTAGAAAACTAGAAATTGAAATTTTCGTTGGAAATTTAAATTTTCGAGGAAACGTGGAGAATTCGATGAAAACTGAAACATTCAGTGAACATCTGAATTTTCGCTGGAAATTTAAATTTTCGGGGAAACTTGAAGAATTCGATGAATACTGAAATATCCAGTAGAAAACTAGAAATTGAAATTTTCGTTGGAAATTTAAATTTTCGAGGAAACGTGGAGAATTCAATGAAAACTGAAATATTCAGTAGAAAACTAGAAATTTAAATTTTCGTTGGAAAGATAAATATTCAAGGAATCGTGGAAAAATCGATGAAAACTGAAATATTCAGTGAAACTTGAAGAATTCGATGAAAACTGAAATATTCAGTAGAAAACCAGAAATTTAATTTTTCGTTGGAAATATAAATTTTCAAGGAATCGTGGAGAATTCGATGAAAATTGAAATATTCAGTGAAAATTTGAATTTTCGCTGAAAATTTAAATTTTCGAGGAAACGTGGAGAATTCAATGAAAACTGAAATATTCAGTAGAAAACTAGAAATTTAAATTTTCGTTGGAAAGATAAATATTCAAGGAATCGTGGAAAAATCGATGAAAACTGAAATATTCAGTGAAACTTGAAGAATTCGATGAAAACTGAAATATTCAGTAGAAAACCAGAAATTTAATTTTTCGTTGGAAATATAAATTTTCAAGGAATCGTGGAGAATTCGATGAAAATTGAAATATTCAGTGAAAATTTGAATTTTCGCTGAAAATTTAAATTTTCGAGGAAACGTGGAGAATTCAATGAAAACTGAAATATTCAGTAGAAAACTAGAAATTTAAATTTTCGTTGGAAAGATAAATATTCAAGGAATCGTGGAAAAATCGATGAAAACTGAAATATTCAGTGAAACTTGAAGAATTCGATGAAAACTGAAATATTCAGTAGAAAACCAGAAATTTAATTTTTCGTTGGAAATATAAATTTTCAAGGAATCGTGGAGAATTCGATGAAAATTGAAATATTCAGTGAAAATTTGAATTTTCGCTGAAAATTTAAATTTTCGAGGAAACGTGGAGAATTCAATGAAAACTGAAATATTCAGTAGAAAACTAGAAATTTAAATTTTCGTTGGAAAGATAAATATTCAAGGAATCGTGGAAAAATCGATGAAAACTGAAATATTCAGTGAAACTTGAAGAATTCGATGAAAACTGAAATATTCAGTAGAAAACCAGAAATTTAATTTTTCGTTGGAAATATAAATTTTCAAGGAATCGTGGAGAATTCGATGAAAATTGAAATATTCAGTGAAAATTTGAATTTTCGCTGAAAATTTACATTTTCGAGGAAACTGAAATCTTCAGTAGAAAACTAGAAATTGAAATTTTCGAGGAAACGTGAAGAATTCAATGTAAACTGAAATATTCAGTGAAAATTGGAATTTTCGCCGGAAATTAAAATTTTCTAGGAAACTTGAAGAATTCGATGAAAACTGAAATATTCAATAAAATATGGAATTTTTGCTGGAAATTGAAATTTTCGTGGAAATTTGAAGTATTCAGAGGAAAATGAAATTTTTTATGGAAATAAACTTTATATGAAGATAAAGTTTCAGTCCAGGATTCAAAGAAAAAGAAAAAGTTCCACATACCCCTGGCCTTCCATCCAGATCGATTTTTAATTGACTTCTCTGGCCTCTCAAGTTTTAGGCTATTAGGAGTTTCAGTTCCTCCTTGAGAGGGTTCTATTTGTTACAAGGATTCGTTGAAAGCGATTCTTTAAACAATTTCGTTGCATATATGATACGTTAAGTGTTCCGTCGATCGTTCGTCCGTGTAAGATGAATGGCCCCATCAATCAATATATATATATAAATATTCTTTACTCAAACCTAAGAAAGTGATATGAAATATGAATTATCAAGGGTAACGACCCTTTCGATATCGAAATTGATTTGATCGAAACACGAGTAAATTAGTACACGAAACATACACCCTTTTCTACCCTCGAAAAAAATCCCTTTATCATTGATTTATCTAATCCAAAGAAAAACTAAACAAACATCTTCCACGCCGAAGTCAAAAAGGAAAAATTCGTTAAACCAAAACGGGGTAAAAGGAGCAGATCAATAATGGAGACATTCACCTTACCATCGACTGGATTATGAACGATTCCATTTCAAAATCTCATACTTTCCCCAAATTTTCTTCTCGTTTGAGAAGCCAAGACACGGTGAAACATCGATCATCTAAGCTTCTTCAATTAAAATATCAATCACCTCCAAAAATTGACCCTACCGAATCCCCTAAAACCATTTATATTTTTAAATTTAATACCCCTCCTAGAAATATTTTTAAAAAATTCGCAAACACTTGCCTCTAAATACCATCGTGCTTAGTTGCACGTTAATCCGCGCAAAATCCATAATTCCCGCCTGCTTTCCTAAATCACCCAAAAAGCTGACCGCCGTTTTACTTCGACAACTCGATGTTTCATCGTGAAAAGCAAAGTGCTCGACACGCCATGTGCAGAGAAGAACTCGAACTGACGCGAGCAACGTTCCGCGAAACGAATCCGAGACATTCTGATAAACGCAGTCCTCAGTTCCCCGGGGTGAAAATGGAAACTCCGCGAAACGCAAGAATCGCGCGCGATTAAACGTTTTTCAGCTATTTTTACACCCCATCCACCCCTCAGGCAATAAAGATAGAACCTCGTAGCGTATATTTAGCGCTTAAAGGACGCGTGCCAGTTTTTTATACGTCCCCGGCATTTTCCATTTTCACTCTCGAAAGGGAAAAGAAACGTTGCGAACGGTTTACCCTGCACAGGACACAATTACATTTTCTTTCCCCCCGGCGCCACCTCTGGCGCCCTTTCAACACACGGATCTTTGAATCTTCGACCTTTTTCTCTCCTGCTGACTCGATGTTAGAAAGCTACAGGTGTACCGAGCAACGGCGAGTTTGCAGGTGGAATTGCAGAAAAGTCGAAAGAAAGTATCGCTTCGATACTAGATCGCCCGCTGTACCTCGAATCTAGTCGTAGCTGCCCCCCCCCCCCCCCCCCACAGTGGAGTCCTAGCTGCGGAGTGGGCGGAGTCTAGAGCCCCGCCCACTTGCGACGCTGCGCGCATGCGCGTTGGGGAGCTCGCCGTTGCTCGGTACGCCTGAACGCGATCGTGGACGGGAACGTTCCACGTGCGGTTGTAGAGGAAGGTATTCTTTTTTTATGACCGTTGCGAGGTACAGAGTAGAGTGAAAGAAAGAGAGAAAGGCACCGGTGAAGGGACGAGACGAGTTAAACGAAAGATGATGATAAGAAAATTCACTCGCGGCGCAGCGATCGCGTCGGGAGATTTATTTTTTGCACGCACGAGGAAAACATTTCAAAAGACTAATAATACATAGATATAAATACGAATATAAATATATAAATAAAAAAATGAGAATATATATATATATATACAGGTACATTCGTAAGTAGGTTTCTCAGTTACGAGCGTTAAGACGCGTACGGCTTCTTGTCTGCTTCTTGCGCGAATAATAAGAGGGAGGGGTAGAGTGGCGGGAAGTAGCGGGGAGAATCGAATAGTCAGCGAGGAGGAATAGGATATCTAGCGTTTCTAACTGTAGAACCTAAAGGTAAGCGAGGAGGAGGGAGGAAAATAAAAAAAAAAGAGTATAATTATCGTAACACGTTTTTCTCGAACACACAGACACTAACTCAGACATATCTCGAGAATTTGTCACGGCTTCTTAGTGGAACGAGGCGACTAGCAGACGTTTTTTAATCGAAGGCTCGTTATAGACAGTAATCCGAAGTCGATTCCTGCCGATCGTGAGATATCTTCCAAAATTCTTAACACCAGTGAAGTAATCCTCAGAAAAAGTCTCCAGGAAAATTCGCTAGGAAATTCTAACAGAAGGAGAAACCTTATTTCGAGTTCCCACAATTCCACCATAGACATCTCCACGAAAGTTCCCCATTCTAGGGACTTTCAAATCGAAGAATCTGAAGAATCTTATCGGCAGAGGATACGACAGGGAATGTAGTAAGTTAAAGTCGTGGCGGCTAGATAGACGTAGGCGAGAGGATTCGATCCCTAAATGTTCGCTGGAATCAAAAATTGCAATGTCAAAGATCCTTAAGCTCTCGCTTTAGGTATGCCTGTACACGTTGTCGCTACAAAAGCGACTCGTTCCTACGTGAATCTTTGGATCTGCATAGATCCTTCGAGAAAAATCGTATCCCTTACTCCAACGAACTCATCCAACTCCAAAACTTCGGTGTACGCATGCTTGTCCCAAATTCGAACTTAATTTCCTCACATATAAATAAAGCTTCAACGAAAATTAGTTATGAAAATATTCCACTCCATATTTCTTCACATAGAATCACCACCCTTCCGCTTGTACCATTATTTACAAGACACCCAGTGTATTCACTAGCATTTTCCAACACATTCCAGCCTCCTTTTGCTCGCAGCTCATTAAATGCCAGGTTTTTACACATGATCGACGGTGGTAAAGGGAATCCTCCGTTTTCGATTCGTCCTCAAGCGATTGGGTCCTCCAGGGTGTTGGAACGAGTCCCAGGCGACGATGCAAGCGGTGTAGATAGAGGAGGCCAGAGCATGGCTCGGTAGGCAGTTAGAATTACTCGTTCTTACGGATTCGATAATCCGTACTCTGTACTAAAACATTCCATTAAGAAGCTTGAAGGTAGGAAGGAGCTAGGGGCGCCAAACGCTCGTTCGCCGAGCTGCTGCCCCCTATCGCGTGTATGTAGTACTTCGTAGGAGCGTAGGGAATCTCAAGGAACAGGGAGGGGGAACGCGCTCGCGCTCGTGCAACTGCAGAAATTGTTACGACGCGTCGACGGATCCGGGCTTTGCAATACAAGAGTGAGATGGGTGGCGGACAGTGTGACTGCTTCGGTGTGTGTGCAGGAGAAAGAAAAGGTGGACGAAAGAGGTCGAATGGGGCGATGGTAATAGGAGGAAACACAATGTTGTTAGATAGTCAAGACGAATCTCTAGTAACGTACGCAACCCACACACATACACACACAAACATACACACACACACGCGCTACTAAACTTATGAATTCAGATCTAGTCGTAAGCTTGCGGTTATCTATTTACTAAATACTCGCGGATAAATATGAAGCTCTACTTGTACGACGTAAGTGGTACGACTTAACTAGAGAAAAAAAATGGGGTGGGGTGGGGGGTGTGAAGGAAAATGACGCAGAAGAGGGAGAGAGACGCGAGAGAAACAAATTACCGGCCATACTAAGCTAGGATTTTATATCGTGCGAATTTAAGGGTGAAGAGAAAGAAAGGGAGAGAGTGTGAGAGAGAACGAGAGATTGGAGTACATAATTCGGTGAATTTTAGAGTGAATGGATGATCAACGGGCCCGACGAGTATCAGATACATCGGCCCGCCGACCTTTCTGTCTCCTGTTTCTTTCCGTTGTATTGGAAACGCGGCCGAGCTCGCCTCGTCGCGCGTATACAGCACTACGGACGATCAACAATACTCGCTAAATCCCTCACGTGTCTCCGATTTATTTTTCGACTCGCTTTTGCGTGAACCCCCGACAGCGACGCAACGCATCCACGCTGGATCTCCCTTCCACGGGGATACTGACACTGCCTAAAGCCTCGTTTTCAATGTTCGTTTGGTCGTTGGCAGGCTATCGTCGGATGGAAGCACTTTTCAGTTGATTTTAGTGATGTGGTGACGAGAAAACGCGAATACCACAGCGCAGGATCCATTGAAAAGGGTTTGGAAGAATATGGTGGATGGATAGTGAGGATGGGACTTAATGTGGCGAATTTGAAGGTTGTTCTGTATCGAGGGTTGCAGTAGCCAGGCGCCAGTGGGTTTACTACTGGGTGTATTTGTGGGATAGGTTCTAGGAGAATTTAAGTTACTAAATTTTTTAAGGTTAGAGTAGAAAGAAAGAATAGAGTTATTCGTTTTTACAAATGAATCTTTGAGCCTGGCAAAGTAGAGATTCGTTCAGTAGTTCTATTGTGAAATTCACTTTACTTTCACACTGAAGATTAAGAAAGAGTTTCACGGAATTTATTACATCCACCCACATTAAACAACCCTCGAGTATCGCCCAAACTTTCGCAGTTCAGGTGCCCCGTGGAAAGAGGACAGCACGCTTAGAGCGGCTCCTCGTGTTTGTCGATGCGCCCACAGAGGACACGCGCGCTTTCCTGACGACTAGAGACGAGTCTCGCGGGCAGATGCTTGCGAGAAGTTGTGTCCCTTCGACTGGGCATAGAGAACCGTAGGAATCTATACGAATTCCAGACACCGTATCCTTAAGGCATTTTAAGCTAGGGCGGAATGATAGAGGAGATTTTTATACAATTTATAAAGGCGATTTGCAATCGATTGATTTATCGCACGTTTACTTGTTGACCCTTTTGTTATGTGTAAACACGCACGGGCGCGCTCTGCTTTCACTGGGAGGGGCATGTTGCCGCGAGCCTTGCTCAAGAAATCCAAATAGAAGTGTGGTAGAGGGGAGGGGAGGGGTGGAGGTACAGGAAGCAAGATCTTGAACACCTATTGTCACATTGAACGCCGATCAAAATCGATCGGCGAGAAAGGAATTCTCAGGACTAACTCGTAATCGAAATCTCCGAGGCTACATTTGCACGAAGTATTTTTGCAACAATTTCATTAACTGTACTAATAATAATACTAATAACTAATAATAATAATGCTAACGATAGGAAGATTGGGCCAGTCGAAGCATCCAAAAAGGCTTCGACGCGTTGTACCGCTGGATTTTTTGAGCGAGCGCCAACAGGCCAGCCACGCCGCTGCAATTGTCGCGCCTCGACAACGCATATTACCTATTGTAAGATATTCTCTCTCGTCGCTCGCGGTTCAAAGATTATTACCACGCTTCTGACGCATCTCATACAATTTATCTCGTATGTGTATATATCTACGAAAACCTCTGTACGATGCGGTGCACAGCGAGAGGCAGAACGGAACGCTCCGAGCTAACCTAACGCGCTTTGACCGTCACCGATTGCTGAGGGGTCGAGGAGAAAATCGACACGAACAATGGGGAATGTTTGATATTCTAACCTACCTACGATTTCAATGAAGAATTAGATGTATATTAAGCAATTGAATACTTCGAACGGAGGATCAAACAAAAATACTCGCGATGTGTTCGAACCCATCACTACTTTCATCGAATAGCGCCCGATGCAGGTGGATGATGCTACCAGCTATGCAGATTAGTGAAGGGAGGTTTCCTATTGTTGAATCGACCGTGGAACGTCTCCAAAGTCGATTTTTTCCTCGACCCCAGGATAATTCTGTTGACGGAAAAATTTCACGGAACAATGTTCGCTTTGACGCGCAAAATCGGTGTCCCCCCGCTTGGAACGGGGCTAATTACCCACTGGGTAATGCGTCGGTAATGTCGTTTCTGCAAGGGGCCCCTGCCAATCTCTCGAGCTTGACAACCGCTCCCAATTAGCCGTTCGACTCGAACCAAACGCCTCGTTCCCTAACGATCCACCCGCTTCGCCTTCCAATTCACTTAGCCGCACGGCCGGAGAAGCCAACACGTGAGCGCGACACTGTGATTAAAGTGGTTTCACGTTGCCCGCAGGACGAAACTGGAACGTCACCGAATTGATACTTTCTGGTACAGGGTGTTTCATAACGGACAGTTCAAGCGGAGGCTGGTGATCTTAATAAAAAAATAAGTCAAGAAGTAAGGAATAAGTAACACTCTTCGTTTTTGAAAAAATTGTGTTTCATCACAAAAAAGTTTGGAATCAATTTTCTCAAAAACGAAGAGTGTTAACGCCAAAATGCTACTGTATATTCGTGTCTTATTTTTCTATTAGAATCACCAGCCTCCGCTTACCTCTCCTGTTACGAAACACCCTGTACAATAGAACGACACAGGGACGAAACACCACGAGAATAATTGTAAAGGGAATGATTTTCCTTCCAAGTGCACAGGGTACCCGCAGTAATCTTCGTTTACGTTTCAGTGCCACCCGGTAGACACTTATCGCTTCACACTACACTGCGAGTCAAATCACATTCATGCAATCGAGACATCTCACTAGCGCCGTTTCATTCGCCACCCTGTCGGTAATGTGTTAAACTGCCACGAATTCGGGACGCGACTTCGTTCAACCGATTCGTATCGCGTCTAGGGGAAAGTTCATAGGGCTAGTTACCAAAATATACGATCCGATATTACGTATTCAGAGCGGAATCGTGTTAGACGTAAAATTATGCTGCACAAGTTCGTTGGTAAGTTAAAAGATAAAAGGATAACGGGCGCGTGAGAATCTGATTTGAGCTTTGGTCACTTTTCGATACATAACGGGATAGTCCTACCTATTAACGACCTTGAGTGACTCGAACCGTTGGGTAGACAGTTCTGCGCGAATGAGGAAGCGGCGAGGGAAGCGGAAAGGGAACATTGTCCTGGAGCAGAAAGCGTTGTCTGGATGTGTAGGTCAACGTATCTTCTAGCGAATTCGATCTAACAACGTCCGATTAGTTAGTGAAGTTTAGTCGAAATGAAACGTGATTTACAGTTCCGCCACGTCGGCCGCTGTGTCGTTAGCGAATCGGTTAGGACAACAAGGAGACGCTTCATTTCACGCTATACTGTTCCCTGTGCTGTTTATTATCGTTTAACACCGCAGCATTCAGTTCCCTTCGGATCATTTGCCCCTTTCCCACTCTTTGCACTCGTACATAAATGCTTATCGTTTACGCCTACTGTTACCGACTGAGGTGGATGTTTGGACTATCGTTCTTTGTCACGGTCTTCGACTCTTCCTTACCGACATAAAGGATTACTCCTCGGTGGGTAATAATATACATTAAAGTCACTAAAATCGACGCGATCTTATCGAAGAATGATTCTAATAACTACTTATGTAACCGCGGCACTGGTGTGCTACTTTGTGTACCGAGGTTTCGATAGTAAAATTCGATTTCGATACGAATGAGGTAGAGTAGGGTTACAGTCGGTACGAGTGCAAGGGTTAAGTAGTAATTTCGTCGTACGGCCCTGCACCTTGAAGTAATCGTAGTACCTAACCTTAAACACGCAACAGGAGCTCGATCGTCACCGAAAGTGTTGCAGAACTGCGCGGAACTCATTCTAAGTCTTATAGTGCACAATAAGTAGCAGGATAACGAAGCAATAAAGTATTGTTACGAGCAGAAAGTAATGTTACCCAGGGCCGTATGAGAATGACCAGCCGCTATCAATGTTCCGACGCGATAATTGAAAGTGCAATTGGCTGTTCGTAATGAAGAAACATCCCTAGCGCCGAATTATCGAATACTTATAGACGTAGCCAATGAAAATACTCCTTTCACGGTTCTTTCAGCGATCTACATTTTCGAATACAGGCATATCTCGAGGGCGAACAAGAGAAAGGTTCTGAAATCGAAATTGTACACGGGGGATCCCGCGAGTCGTGTCTCGCGCCAGCGAGCTTCGATCCTGAGTATCGATTATTGTGTGTTTCGTGTGAAATCTTTCACTAAAAACTTTTAACCACATTTCTCTGTTGTATAAAAAATATTCCAAAACAATCCTGCGAAATACTTAAAAAATTCGAAATGTTTTTTATTTCTCTAAAATTCTATGTACCTCAGAGCTTTTGTTACAAGCGAATCATTCGAAAACGCGTGTGAGAGGAAATTTAATATTTTGGTAATAATTACCGACCGAGCGCTTGGTCGATAAGGAAGATCAGGCGACTCGCGAGTGAAACAGTTCATATCAAAGATACATAATCAATATTCTGGGTAAGTGGATCCCAGACGTACAGCTGTTCGATTTACCAGTTGCGCGTTGTATGTACCGAGTATTTAGTAACGTCCATGACAACTGACAATAACGGCTGTGAGTCCGAACATGTTTTCTCCGAAAGAGTATTTTTCATTGCAACCAGCCCTGTCCACAATTCTGTCCCTCTCTGTACGTCATTGAATTTCTGTTTGATCGACTAAATACTGCTATTTGAACTATTTATATTCACAAAATATGCATTTGTGTTAGAACAATGAAATTTTTCGTTTAATGGAACTCTTTGTAACTATAAAGAATTTCTCGTTAAATAGTTTCTTGCAAATTTGACAACTAAGAAGTTACATCAAATGGAAGTTTCTAACAAAGCACTCCGTGTGCGGCATATACTATATAACAGACACAAAATGCGGAGGGAGTAGGTTTGCCAACAGGAACAGCTTTGGACAGGGCTGTTACCATAAACCGTTTCGTTCGACTTACCCGCGCGAACTTTAGCTTACTTCGATTTTCTAGTGGAAACAAACTCTCACACCTACCGAAATAATCCGATACAAACTAAAATTGCCAATTCATTTGTGTCGAGATGTGAACGTGTGAATAAATCCACCTCCGAGGTTTCCACGAAGAGCTTCGAAGCAAGAATGCATGGCGTAACAGCTATGATTTAGGCACTCACCGTCTGCAGCCGATTACGACGAAGTTACAGACCAGTTGTTGCTTCTTTTGCGAACAAGGAACACTTCTGGTGACAGATGGTTACGTCGGCTCGAGTGGCGCCGATTTAACAACTCAATTACCAACGAACTAAACCGCGCACAGACGAACTGACGACGCTCCCGGCGAACTCAAGCCAACTACTACGTGAGTCGAAAGCACCGCGATGTCAAATGTATCGTGAAGTACGTCACTTCCGTTTCTTTTAAAACAGAGCTCTCGCCACTCGATCGAGGTAACCATAAGTAGAGCGAATCCCACCAAGTCACTTTGAGAAAAAGTAAATTAAAAGTTAAATGATCGCGAAGTGGACCGATCAGCAGAGTTGGGCGAATCTTTTTCAAAATTTAAATAAGAAGACTTGGAATGACATTTCAGTTTCTTTATTTTTGAGACATTAATTACATTGGGATTATAGGGATTTTAAGTAGCGAGATGGTATTTTTTATTGCGAATAATGATACTTTGACGAAGCCCAGCTCTGGTGACCGGAAGCCAGCGAAGTTTTTGAAAGTCTTTGGCGGGATTGGCGATGCGCGCCAAATTCAATGCACTCGCAGTGAACTATTTTTTTACAAGGAAGAAGATGAAATATCCTGCCCTGAGACCCATACTCCGAGTAGGGGAAGTAGTTTCTTCTGTTTTTTATGGCGTATAGCTCGATTTTTGGAAGCACACGGCAACGGTGTATGCGTATTGTGGCTCGAGTGTCTCGCGGTGAAACAAACGAGACGATCTTTCCTTTCGCGGCGGCCTCGAACGAATTTTTATTCTGAGAATGGGGTCAGTCGCCGCGGCAAGCCGAGTATCATTCACACCGATCGCAATCGTTCCGTTCGATTATAGTTTTGTGGATTGATTCGAGTGACTCGATCGTCACTCTGCATAGGTTACTTGCGAGCTACGAGCACGGTGTACAGTTATCGTACTAAACGATCGCTACTGGTAACTTTGTCACGCAATGACTATGAATTATTCTGTATTATTATGAAATAATATCGTTAGTTTCTCGAGCAAACGAATAAAACACGAGATTGCGGGAAGATGAAAATTGTAACATATTTGTTGATGGCCAATATCAAATATGTATAAAAGTAATAATAATGCAACATTACTAATAAACAGATATTACTAACTCTGTCGTCGGTTCGATACCTTTCCCTTCACAATTAACCAACTTCCATGTCAAAATTTATTCATCAATTTTGATTTTTATGTATCAATGAAACGTAGAATACACTTTTTATAAATTTAATTTATTTATTTATTTACTTATTTATTTACGGGACGAGCAATTTAGATGAAACTTAAATCCAGGGATGGGTTTCTCGAAGCATCGAAATTTTTTGTTTTTTTTTATCTTTCTGTATTTTATTGTTAATATTCTTTCTTATTGTGTTCTGTGCTTAATGGGCTTGTCCCGTGAATAAACTATTATTATTATTATTATTTTGAAACCTAATAAAGTTTCGTGTTTCGAGAATTCGAAAATTTGCACTTTTCTTGTGATTCAAAACTCTCGAAAGCCAGATCAGGGAGATATTCCACATACAAAACAGAATCAGCACTTCAAGTTTCGAGAGTTTTAGATTTTGAAAATTTTGAGTTTCGAAATTTTTGAGTTTTGAGAGTTTTGAGTTTCGAGATTTTTGAGTTTTTAAATTTTTGAGTTTCGAGATTTTTGAATTTCGAGAGTTTTGAGTTTCGAAAATTGTGAGTTTCAAGAGTTTTGAGTTTCGAAATATTTGAGTTTCAAGAGTTTTGAGTTTCGAGATTTATAAGTTTCGAAAGTTTTGAGTTTCTAAAGTTTTGAGTTCCGAGATTTTTGAGTTTCCAGGTTTATGAGTTTCGAAATTTTTGAGTTTTGAGATTTTTGAGTTTCGAGAGTTTTGAGTTTCGAAAGTTTTGAGTTTCAAGATTTTTCAGTTTCGAGAGTTTTGAGTTTCGAAATTTTTGAGTTTCGAAGTTTTTTAGTTTCGGGAGTTTTAAGTTTCGAGATTTTTGATTTTCAAAAGTTTTGAGTTTCGCTAGTTTTGTGTCTCAAGAATTTTGAGTTTCGAGATTTTTGAGTTTTGAAAGTTTTAAGTTTCGAGATTTTTGAGTTGCAAGAGTTTCGAAGCCTTCAAACTTTCGGATTCGACTTTCGGGAATTTAGAAATTAGCTTCGAACAACCCACTCCTACTTAAAACCCTAAATAGTATAAAGGTTAACCACAGAAACGGTTGCACTAGATCGAAAATAAAAATAATAGGTTATCAAAGAAAAACCTAATTCAATATGTTTAACATACTCTGTAACGAATATTTAAATAATAACAGACATAAATCCAGCACAAAGCATAGTTCGATCGTATCAAACTCATCGGATAAGAATGCCGCGAAACCCGCGGTTTGTTTGTTGCTCGAGCCGTTAGGGAGAGATTGATAAAAATGCCGAAGCGTCCATGTCCTTTCGAAGACGATTTGCCGCCTCAACTGAAGGTACACGTAGGTCAAAAGCAGGTCGACAACGGAGTCTGCCGAGAGGAACGCATGCAAACTGTTTACGGTACAGAGGTTATAACTACTTATCACTCAAACGTTCACATTCTACTTTCCACTTTCCCTGTTCCACCTAGGCAGAACGATGGACCTGTTAAAAGAGGGTGTCAAGTCACTTTCCCAAAAGTTGAACACATCTCTAGAAATGAACCCTGCCGATGAGCTTCCACCAAAGTTACCCTGCTCTAGCAAAGGGAAATGTGAACGCAGTACAAAACAGATGGTGCTGAACAGCAATTTGGAATTGTTAGGGACCGACAAGGCTATAAAGGTAAACCATTCGCTAACTCTATACGTTTCACACAAAATTACTCGATTGGCCCCCGAGTTAACAAATTAATATTCCCTGTTTCAATGTTTCAAGGACGTTCGACCAAAGTACGACCTCTGCGAATGCACTCGAGTGGTAAATCAGAATATGTTCAGTAAATGCTCCTACTGCGATCAGCCTCTGTGCAGCTCCTGCCTCTTCGAGTGCGTCACTTGCTCGGAGCTGTACTGTCAGAACTGCTCTGTCCCTGTGTAAGTTCTCAATACTTGAACGCAGAAACTGATTCTATTATTATGTCAATGTTCCCGCTTGTTTGCTTTCAGGTACGACAATGAAGAGCGGAAGAAGTGTCTTAATTGTTATAGATAGAGCTAAACCGTGTTATATGATTATTTTTTAACCCATATTTATATTTCTCATTTATGTAAACAGTTTTCTTAGAGTAAGTTAATAAATTGGAATATGCATGATTTTGTACCAAACCACTTATTATTATTTCATACCCCACATCCACAATCTAAAAGAAATAAATATTTTACACATACTAATTTTTCGGCTTTCCTTAATATTATTTTTTAGCAAAATCGGTTTTATAAAAATACTCGGCGAGGTATTTAGAGGTCAAAGGCCGTCGCGTATTTCTTAAAAATTTATAAACAATTGATGACCGAAGCGCAGCGAGAATTAATTAATTTTTATTAATTTCTTCGCTGTGCTTCATTTCGCCGCGATTCGCCAAAATCCGCGATGGACTTTCTGCAACTAAAGTGATAGGGGAAACAAAAGACTGTCGTTCTTATACAGTGACAGCACTGACAATTCGTTGAAATGACAAAATTCACTAAAAGACATTTGCTAAAACGTTACTATAATTTTGACGAATCCACAATAATTTAACGAAGTCAACCATCGTTGTCATTTCCATCGGTTATTCAAAAGTTCTCGCAATAGATTTCGAACAATGGGTCAGGCGAAGATTCCCTCTCTGCGGCCGAGTGAAGAGGCAACAGAGGGGCCTTAAAATAATAAATACTTCAGCGTGAAAGTCGTCTATATAACGTCGTGCATCTCACGTGGCTCGTCTTGAAACAGGGAATAACAGAAACTAAGCTGTTCCTTGCAGAAATCATTTTTAATATATAAATTATAGTAAGTAAAGAATATTAAAAAAGAATTTAATATTAAGAAATACTTTTCTTCATTTCACCTCTGATATCTTGGAAGATTCAATAGATTCAATATTGTCTTTCCTTATGTGGGACTTATTTGTATTCCCGTAATTTGCCTAGAATTCAACATCAGTGCCTTTCACTTATTGCAAAGAAACACAAGCCACTAATCGCTTTATTGTCATTTTAATTCAGCTACCAGTATGACCAAAGAAAAGAAAGGAAGAAAGTGGGCAGTGCAGCTCAACGAAAATAAAGTCACACAGAAGAAAAAAAATCAGGTAAGATGTTGATATTATTTCGGGGAACTCGATTGATAAAGAACGACCACGGAGATTAAGATTGCAATGCGAATGTTCACAGAATGCCAAGAAGAAAAGGGTATGCGGTTCGTTACAGTATCGTAAGAAAACCAGCGTGAGGCCGAAAGCGAAGAAGAATAATATGGAAATGCTTCAGAAGGCCCCTAAGAAGTCAGCTGTCTCGAACACGCTTGTGAAACATAACAAAGAAATATTCGACCACCAGATTAAGCAGCTGAATCAGGTTTTCAAGCAGTCGTTCAACTGTCCGACGCTTACGCAGGACGAGCTGAAGATGCTGTGCCTGAAGTACAAACTAGACGGACATTACAGACCTAATAAGAATCTACCGCCTTTTACAAATCTCGCAGACAGTACGAGCGGTACAACGAACGCGGGACAAGTTTACGATGCAACGCAGTGCACATCCATTCCCGACGTACAAGTAGTAAACTATAAAAACAGCGACGAGGCAGCTGGGAATTTATATGGCGACATTGGCAGCGAGAATCAACATAACAAAGAAAACTTGAACGTTTACAGAAATATGCAGATGAACTTGAAGCACGATACGTGGAAACCTGAAGCAGTGCTTAAAGAAAGTAACGTGGATAATAAAATTGACAATAACTATCTGCAATTCGTGCAAAATCCTGTGATCGATAGCAATTATAATGACATGCTTTCGAGCTACGATACGCAAACGTGCAACAACGAGAGTGTGTTCAACGATATACAGAACTTTGATCAGTCAAAGTCGAACTTGGATGTTAATACAATCTCTAACATAGCAGACGAAGATTTCTCTTACAATTTAATGAACGCACAAAGTATTCTTCCGGAAGATAAGAGCTACAGATACACGAACGAGAGTTTACTTTGCAATCTGCCTAACACGAGCCTGGAGTACGAGAATGTAAATAGCAGCAGCGATATGTCGCAGCAGAATGATATGCAATCTCTAATGCAGTATAACAACTTGTGGAATCAGAACCTCTGCAACAATTTCCATTCGAATAACTGGAATAACAATGTGCCTTCGATGAACAATAGCAACGTCCAGTCGTGGAATAATGAACCGATGTGCACTTATACCAGTAACTTAGAATCGTACTATCATAAGAATCTCTCTCAAGGACAGAGTAACTTCAATTCGAACGATAACATGTTTCAATCAATGGTCAGCGATATCATGCCTTACGTTGCTAACAGTAGCGTCAACGGTCAACAAGATTTCAATAGCTACTACACCTCAACCTCAACGGTTGCGTCAAATAACTTCCTCACAGACACGAATGCATTTATTCCGTCTTACGCTGACATGAGTGACCAGTGTATGTAACACAATATCGACACCCGAGAGATTACGAGTTTGTAATTTAGATCAATACGAACGCTTTTATGTTTTTCGTTACCAACGTCTGTCTTTTCAAGGTTTTTTAAGGATGTAAAAAAAGTATTTAATTAATTGATATAAGGTATTCATATGTGTATACATATATATATGTATAAAATATTTACTATACATTAATATACATTTTTAAGGTAAAGATGTGGCACAAAAGATACAAGTATATACACAGATTTAATTTTTTTTTGTCAGGTAGTCTGTAAAAGTAATTTAAATATATATATATATATATATTTATATATATACTAAAGCTTTGATACCAAAAAAGGGAATACCTTTAGAATTACTGTACTCGCTTTTTCTCTCCACAGACATGTCAGTTTATGGTTTCATAAAAGATTCTGTTCTAAGGATATTTATAATAGGTAAAAAGTGTATGACTGTAAACTATTTAGTCACGGTTTATTATTTTCATTTGCGATCGATAGGTGTTTAAGAATTCCAACCGGGACGTTAGATGAGCTGTTAGACTGTAAAGATTCGATTAAGGCATAAAATATATTTATTTTGTTTCAATAAACTTTGGTGCGCTTCAAGTCTTTCACGCGTTCTCCAACCAGAGCGTGGTCCCCGGAGACTTTTTACCTATATATCACCTTGCGTAATACTCTCCTCGATATTTAAATATATCATGATACTGTCGTTTTTATAAAATAAATATTGCGTCTTTAATAAAGTGTATTAAGTACAGAACATAGAAAGTCATCGGTACCTTCGTTTAAGTTAATTCAAAGCCGAATATCACAATACTATTAACGCAGTTCGTATAAAAGAGATAAAAGTAAATTGTATAAAAGCACCATTAGAATTCTCCGCAGTAAGTATCTCCTTCAATTTCTTTCTCTTTTCACGACGAGAATGCTGGTTTCGTATGTGGGAAATGCGTACCGACGTGACCTCGGAACGAGGGCTACAGTTTAGTACTTCGGCTTGGCGAAAGATTACAGACTTAGTCCTTTCAGCAAACGGGCTGAGAGAATATTCATAAAATGCGTATCAACAAGCCGGACATTCGGAGGAAGACATTCTTACAGGTCATAAAGGAGTTATGCTCGTATGGTCCTTCACGTTTTTCCTGTAACCAGAGAAATCCGTGACCAAATCAATTTCGTCTATGTCCTCGCCGAGGAGTCGGCCCTCTACGTCGTCTTTGGATCTTCTGAACAACCTGTAATTGAGTTTTGCAACACAAAATAGGTGTTAAGCCAATTTAGATATATTAGAACATCGGCGTATGAATTTCAATATACGTATTACCTTTCCAAGGGATTTCTTTTCAGTTTGTAATATTACGCGGTTACGTAAAATATATTTTATATTAATTACAGAGTAGCGTTGCGCAATGAATCTAGATACAGTAATGTCAGTGAAGCGATCGTTGCGGTATAGTCAGGGAACTTAAGTACCTCTGTACGTAAAAGGTATCGTAAGCATTGCAGGAAGTGAAGATATTCTTAAGTACCGTGTGAGACACGAATCCAGTGGAGGAGTTAGTCACAGGATACTTTACACATCAATACTACTTGCTGGAAGCAGGTCGAAGCAAACGCAGTGTCAAATTAGCAGAGGAAGGGTGCTTTAATTCGCAGAACATTCCTTTTTTCTTTTCTTCTGTAACGTTATAAACTTCTAAGAGGGTAGTTCAAATCAACACGCCGGTATATCTCTGGGGTGGGCAGACGAGTGTAAGTCAGAATTCTTTGTTTTGCAGGAAGACGCTTAGAATATTGCATGTGCTATGTACGATCGGGTGTTAAATTTTGGACGCGAATGTTGATAACATATGTCCCGTCCCATTTAGGGCTGGGATTGATTATTTGTCGAATTTTTCGGTATTCGAATACTTCAGTTGCTCAATTATTTGGCGAATATAATTCGAATATCCAAGTATTTGAATACTATTCGAATATTTAAGTATTCGGATACTATTCGAATACTATTCGAATATTTAAGTATTCGAATACTATTCAAATATTTAAGTATTCAAATACTGATGTATTCGAATAGTATGGTGTGAATTATAAATCAAGTTCTTTTGGCTCATTTCTTTACAAGCTTTTATTCAGTTTCAGTTGTAAGTTGGTTAGTTTGTCAGGGTGAAGTCTTGTAAGTTAATACCTTGATTTATAATTCACACCATACTATTAGAATATTCAAGTATTCGAATACTGAAATATTCGAGTAGTATTCGAATACTTAAATATTCGAATAATTAAGTATTCGAATTCTTAAATATTTGAATAATTAAGTATTCGAATAGTATTCGAATACTGAAATATTCGAGTAGTATTCGAATAGTATTCGAATACTGAAATATTCAAGTAGTATTCGAATAGTATTCGAATACTGAAATATTCGAATAATTAAGTATTCGAATACTTAAATATTCGAATAATTAAGTATTCGAATTCTTAAATATTTGAATAATTAAGTATTCGAATAGTATTCGAATACTGAAATATTCGAGTAGTGTTCGAATAGTATTCGAATACTGAAATATTCAAGTAGTATTCGAATAGTATTCGAATACTGAAATATTCGAATAATTAAGTATTCGAATAGTATTCGAATACTGAAATATTCGAGTAGTATTCGAATACTTAAATATTCGAATAACATTCGAATACTTAAATATTCGAATAACATTCGAATACTTAAATATTCGAATAATAATATTCGAATACTCAAATATTCGAAGTTTATTCGTAGCATTCGAATACTTGTAAAATATTCGAATATTAAATTATTCGAATAGTCCCAGCCCTAGTCCCATTAGATTTTCAAAATATACTTCATATTTGAAAAAAATAAATAAAAAGTTTTAAGTAAGTTACAAATTTAGCAAAGGAAATTTATTTTTTCAACTTCGATCCACAAAAAGGACGAAAAAGGAAACTGTTTAGCTTGAGGTGAAATATTATTTTCTTCGTCGTACTCATCGATGTAACTCAACTTATACTGTTTCTAACTAAATAAATTTTTCAATTATAAATGAATGGCATGCTATCATGCTACAAATATGATTTATACAGTCTTCTCTCGATATATTGCCGCGATCCGAGACCGGCAGCGGTAATATATTGAGAGTGGAGCACGATTCTTCGTTCTTTTCGAATTAGAAATTTTTTTTTAGAAAGTCGCTAAACATTTATTCCCACACACAAGGAAAACACCACGCGCCGGGTTTGCTGGTACTACTAGAACCATAAGCAAAGGACAGCAATGTAGAAAATGTCGGCGTACTTATCTCGTTTTCACCAAAATTAGACTTACACTTGCTTACCTGCCCGCCAGAGATATATTACATACATTATACGCTGCAAAGGCATGCAAAAGAATATACAAACCGAAAGAACTAAGAGTTGAGCAAATCTTCAGGATCGGGTAATGCATCTAGCAGATGTGTCTATTGAAAAAGTACGAGTATTTATTTACAAGATCTCTTTGTACAATAATCGAGATGGATATACAATCATAATTAACAACGACCCAACGTTTCCTGTTTAACATTAAACCACCTATTTACATTTAATACAATATTTACAATTCGTCACGAGATTAAAAACATCTTCTATCTATCGTCCCCGCGAATTACCCACGGTCCCCCAAGAATTGTACTACATTTTGTAACATTCTTCTCCGTTTGATTAACTTTTCGTTGTGTTCAGTCTTACGGTACACTTTAAATCGTAAAGTTTTTATTAGTTCATTAAGGAAGATAACATCGGGTAACGCCCGACTCGAAATAAACATCATATCAAATGTAAAATCATTTGTAAACTCACAGCCTGTTTCGATCGAGCGCGAGGCAATCAAATACAAATGGGAAATGTGCTACTTAAACTGTTCAACGTGTTACAAGTTAGTAGTGTTATGTACAGTGGCCGATCACGCGATCGACATTCAATCTCTGCGTTGGCACGATAACAGAAAAGAGAATATAAATGATTAAAAGAGAAAATAAAAGGAAGCGCGAAAGATAAAAGAAAAGCCGACACCTCGATATTAGTATGTTATAATTAAGAAGTATAACCAACACCTTCCGTTGTTGTTACAACCATTCAGTCCTGGGCCTCGTCAAGCAGTGGGATTGTTGCAATTTCGTACGAGCTTTGAAAGCATAGAAGGCGTGTGAGCGTACCTGGACAGCGTAGACGCGGACCTGTGCATGATCGGCATTACGGAATCGTCCAAACCACGATGGAGGGATATCGTGTCTGAATCGATCATTCTTGCTGTGGAATGGGCGCGCATTGCTGTTAAATATTCGGCAGTTTCTAGGGTAGCTTTCGTGGGTTTAATGTACCTACGAACACACCAAAATTATCTGTTACTTCGTCCTCCACCGCAACAGCGCATTAAGGGAGGAGTCCTATTTAGGACGCTAGGAATAAAGTGATTCTTGGGAATTTTTTTTCTCAGAAACTGTTAAGCGGATCTTTTCCAAACTTTCAGGGTATTTTAGTTCACATTCAAACAACGAAAATTAATTTTTACGTATGAAACTGTAGGGTGGAAATGAAGATATACGAACACGTTCGTTAAGACTCGCGCGCCGGAGTTGCAAATTGGCGATTGTAATGGTGGCCCCATTTCTTCCCCGAAAAAAACCAAGGATTTTTTTATTTCTAGTATAATTACATTGTCCATGAACCTAAGACATTGATAAATAAATTGAATTGAACAACTCTTTTTTTATAAATAGTACGAAATATCTTGGTACAGAATCGTAACTTTTTCTTCCAAGTCCCACCAATTTGCCAACTTTTAATTTTTGTTTTCGTTTGTTAGGTTCATCGACAATGTAATTGTACTAGAAATAAGAAAATCCTTGGTTTTTTTATTTCAGGGAAGAAATGGGGCCACCATTACAATCGCCAATTTGCAACTCCGGCGCGCGAGTCCTAACGAACGTGTTCATACATCTCCATTTCTACCGAACACTTTGCAACGTAAAAATTAATTTCCATCGTTTGAATATGAACTAAAATACCCTGAAAGTTTGGAAAAGATCCGCTTAACAGTTTCTTAGAAAAAAAATTCCCAAGAATCACCTTATTCCTAGCGTCCTAAATAGGGCTCCCACCTTAACATCCTTTTCATTTCGATACTTACCATTTCAGTAGCAGAGAACTTCCAACTACGGACACAGAACTTAAAGCCATCGCTGCTGACGACATCCACGGCTGCAAGAAGAATCCGAACGAGCTGAATATTCCAGCGGCTATGGGGATGCCCAGTAGATTATAAATACTGGCGAACAAGAAGTTTAGCCTTATCCGACGAACGGTTTTCCTGGATAGGTCCAGGCAAGCGATGACGTCCAGGAGGTCGTTCTAAAGGGATTGTTATTGAGTATCGGAGTGTTTGGAATGTTGCCATCCTCCGGTGATAAATTTTTTGAGAATTCAGGCCGCTATACTGCAACTTACTCGCATGAGGACCACGTCAGCAGCCTCCACAGCTACATCTGTGCCGGAGGATATCGCGATGCCCACGTCCGACTGTGCAAGGGCGGGACTATCATTCACGCCATCTCCTACCATCGCGACTCTCAATCCTTGGTCCTGCAGCCGCTGAATCTTTGCAACCTTGTGGGAAGGCAGCACCTCAGCGAACACTCTGCTGATACCGACCTATACGAATGCACAGATTAATAATATATTACTGCGATATTCAGGGTCGCGTTTGTAGTTTTGGAAGCCTTCTCGTTTCAAAGAACAAGACTATTTTTGCGATTGTGTGGGATATGTAGATATAGGGGACAAAATAGCTGTTACCGCAATTGTTTTAGCTTTTTGAATCGGTGGCATTTTGCAGCTGCCTCCAGTTGGTTTATTAGTCCAGTGAAATTAGGATCTGTCTTCGGAATAATTCCCACCAAGCTAAATTTCGGAATGGGCCTTTATTTGGTCGTTTTAAAGAATATGTCAGAAGTCCCCATCGATCCGACCGCCGCTAAAATTTTTACAGAGAGTTGAAAAAAACAACAACTGTTTTTCGCGAATATCTTGTTATCTAGCAGTTTTGCGACAAAATAGTTATTATACAATTTATAGCTTAGGAAATTCTCTACGAAAAAGGTTGTATGAGTTTTTTTCGTAGGAGTAACCATTTTCATGTACGTCGGGTTACCAAGTTTCAACCCCCAAAGTTTTGACAAGGGAAGATCCCGAACCCGGAAATTCAAAAAATTATAAAACTCTGTAAATATGTAGGGGAAGTCCTCCTGAGTACAACGCAATTTCGTTTGCTGCCCAAATTCACTCCAAGAGGGTGGAATTGACACCTGAATTTTTTTTTATTATTACTTGCAAACTGTAAGAGATAGAAAAAAAGTTTTCAGGAAAAAGTTAGTTCTTTTAATTCGGATTATCATTTGGTAAGTTACAGTCCCTATGGTTCTTACAGCTCGCGAGTTATAACAGAAAATCGGAAAGTAGCCGGATTTTCAGGGGTCAATTTCATCCCCCTACAGTGAATTTGGGCAGCAAAAAAAAAAAATAAGTAATACATACCTATATATCCTCTATACATCCCCAAATATGAGAGTTTAAATTTATTCACTCTAAGGGGGTGAAATTGAGGCCTGAAAACCCGGCTATTTTCCGATTTTCTGTTATAAATCGCGAGCTGTAAGAACTGTAGGGACTGTAACTTACCAAATGATAATCCTAATTAAAAGAAGTAACTTTTTCCTGAAACCTTTTTTTCCATCTCCTACAGTTCGCGAGTAATAATATAAATTAAAAAACATTTCAGGGCTAAATTGCAACCCCTTGGAGTGAATTTAGGCAGCAAACGAAATTACGTTGTACTCAAGAGGACTTCCCCTACATATTTACATAGTTTCATAATTTTTTGAATTTCCGGGTTCGGGATCTTCCCTTGTCAAAACTATGGGAGTTGAAACTTGGTAACCCGACGTACATGAAAATGGTTACTCCTACAAAAAAAACTCATAAACCTTTTTTGTAGAGAATTTCCTAAGCTATAAACTGTATAATAACTATTATTGTCGCAAAACTGCTAGATAACGAGATATTCGCGAAAAACAGTTGTTGTTTTTTTCAACCCTCTGTAAAAAATTTAGCGGCGGTCAGATCGATGGGTACTTTTAACATATTGTTTAAAACGACCAAAGGAAAGGCCCATACCAAAATTTAGCTTTCTGGGAATTATTCCGTAGATTGGTCAGATTTCCGTCTAATTTCACTGGACTATATTATGAATTTAATACTCAAAACGAAGTATTTTATTTTGCAACTATAAGGTTTTAAAATGACCCAGGTTGCGCCTAGTGCGCCTTGTGGTAAACGCGGCCCTGGCAATATTTAATCAGGTGAGTGTACAACAATCTCTTTAATTGAAATTATTCATCCTGCGTCGCGATTCTCCTTTACCTGTCTGGCAATAGAAGCTGCGGTTTTCCTGTTATCCCCAGTCAGAAGGATCACCTCCAGGCCCATCTTCTTCAAAGTATAAATTGCCAAATGAGCTTCCGGCTTGACAGTATCGGCCACGCTGATCATAGCCACTAGCACGTTGTTCACAGCCGCCAGAACAGCGGTGTGCCCCAACTCCTCCTCGCTCGTCATCCTCAGCTCCACTTCCTGCGGTATATTTACAGCGTTCCTCCGCATCCACTCCCTGTTACCAATGGATATCTCATAAACGTCCTTGGGATTATCCTGGTCGCCCTGTGAATCTGGACTCAGCAGTAACTGCAGATCGAGATTCTGCCTCTCCTGACTGGCGCCGGCGATCGACACAACATCTATAGGTACACTGTTCAAAGTGTACGTCTCCGAAGACCTCTTCACTTGGTTCACGTAATTAATAACCTTCTCGGACTTCAAAGCGTCCGTGAAAGTGTTGGAGATGTGCGACACCTTGCACTTCAGGCCGCAGCCAGGTACCGCCTGGAAGTTGGAGCACTTTCCCGTCGCCTCGGAGCCAATGGTATCCTTCACGTAGCGGACGATTGCTTAAAAGGGAGAAACACTTATTAAAACTCACACCGGACATTTTATCGATACAATAAACCCGCGACCGTTTAGAACATTCACCTGACGCGATCGGGTGCTCGCTGTTCGTCTCTGCGGTGCAGACGATGACCAAGAATTTCGCTAACGAGCAGACCTTCTCGTCCACGAAGACGCCGATCTTCGTCACCATCGGCACGCCGTGCGTGATCGTGCCGGTCTTATCGAACACGATGCACCTGACCTTGTGCGCGTTCTCCAGAGGCTCGGCGCCCTTTATGAGAATCCCGTTCAGCGCGCCGACCCCGGTGCCGACCATGACAGCCGTCGGGGTGGCCAGGCCCAAAGCACAGGGGCAGGCGATGGCCAGGACAGAAAGAGCGCTCCTGAAAGCGTACTGGAATATGATCTCCTCCCTGTTCATCCCGTGCTTATTGATCTGATCGTTGTGCAAGATCGGCAGCTTGTCGATGTTCACGTATCCGACTATTATCCAGATGATTAACGTCACTATGGACACGGCTATGACGAGGGGGATGAAGTAGCCAGCGATCTTGTCGGCTAGGTGCTGAATAGGCGCTTTGTTCGTCTGTGCCTCTTCGACCAGTCGAACGATTTGCGCCAGCGTGGTGTGCTCGCCTGTGTGAGTGGCGGTGATCAATAATGGGCCGTTCTGATTTATCGAGCCTCCGATCACCACCGAGCCTTTCTTCTTCGGCACGGGCATGCTCTCGCCAGTTATCAGGCTCTCGTCGCACGTGGAGTGACCTGTGAGGACTCTGCCGTCGACGGGCACTTTGGCGCCCGGCACCACCTTCAACACGTCTCCGCGCTGCACTAGGTCTATACTAATTAATCGCTCCGATAGTATTTCGCTGTTGGGGCCCAGAGTGACTAAAACGGCGTCCGTCGCTTTTAGGGACAACAGCTTTGATAGGGCCTCCGAGGTTTTGCCCTGCAATGATTCGTTGGTTTGTGTTGGGTTATTCGTTTTATCAGGGCTGTAGACAGTGGCGGATTTGAGGAAAAGGGCCCAGGCGGCAAACCTTCTGAGGGGTTCTTTTTTCAGGAAAATGAGGAGGTAGTTTACTAAAACCGGGCAAAATGTAGTAGTATAGAAAAAATATAGTGTTTGGATAAAATCATAATTTTTTTTTAAGGTGAGGCCCTGTATGGGCCTTCTGGGAAGGGGCCCAGGCGACATTTTTTGTCCAAATCACCCTACAGGTCGTAATTTTTCAGAAAATTTGACGATTTTTTTTAAAATTCTTCGTAATAAAATTCTCTATCGATCTGTCCGGCCGAAATTTTGAATTTCGTTGTTGATTTTTTTATATTTAGCGAATTATACAGCACTTTTACGAGATCAGTATCTGTGGGCTCTTTTGGCCGCCGGTTCCGAATTTAAAGTAAGATTTCCAAAATTGAAGATGGCGAATCCAATATGTTGAAGCAAAATTTCAGACAATGGGCTCATTCGGAAGAAACATACTGCGTCTAGATTTTCGGGGACGCTGATTACGAATATGAGGTAATTATTATAAAGATAAATTTTTTTATTTGTACCACAAATCTAATACTGTAGATCAAATTGTCAAATTTAAAATGGCGGATGGACATTCGTATTTTTACAAATTTTTAGGCATCTCGTAAATGTGTACGTGATTTTGCATATTTTAGCCTATTCGTCTGTGTTCATACGCATTCTTATAGTTGACTTTTCGGATTTAATATTGATGAGCTAGATTTTTAACCGACTTCAAAAAGGAAGAGGTTATAGATTCGACCCATTTGTATTTTTTTTCATGTTTGTCCCCGCATAACCCCTTTGCATATGGACCGATTTCTGATGATCTTTTTTTTATTCGTAAGAGGGCAATATTTTAAAGTAGCAATATTTTGCCACTTCTGGTTAATAATAAAGACTATTGTCACCTAATTATTTTTATTTTATGTATGTACGCGCATATCTCCTCAGCATGTTGTGTCAATATATATAAGACTAAAAAGTTAAAAATAATAAAATTTTAAAAAGAATTAAAATCGACTTCAAAAAAATAAAATTGCACTAAAAAATAAAAAATAATTTTTCCCTTATTTAACATACGTCTCTCATATTTTTTAAGTCGGTGCCTCATCATTTGCACTGTGTCAATCTGGCGCCGACTTAAAAAATATGAGAGTCGTAGATTAAATAAGGGAAACAATTATTTTTTACATTTTAGTGCAATTTTATTAATGTTTGATATTTTTTGAAAGCCTGATTCACTTAAAGTTTTATCCCAGTTGCCTTTAGAAATCCGATTCTATTACGTGCAATCTTTTTTGAGGAAGCAGGATTTGTGCTTCTCGAAGCAAATCTCTGATTTTTTGTTTATGTAGGTGTTTAAAAATATCAAACATTAAAAATGCTACTCATCAATATTGAGTCAGAAAAGTCAACTATATTCGGCATATTAGATTCACCACCTTCAAGTTCGAAAATCTGACTTTAAATTCGGAACTGGCGGCCAAAAGAGCCCACAGATACTGATCTCCTAAAAGTGCTGTATATTTCGCTAAATATAAAAAAATCAGCAACGAAATTTAAAAGTCCGGCCGGATAGATCGATAGAGAATTTAATTGCGAAGAATTTAAAAAAAAAATCGTCAAGTTTACTGAAAAATTACAACCTGTAGGGTGATTTGACCAAAAAAATTCATTATGTACCAGTGCGCGCCCGTTAAATCCGCCACTGAGATGAGAGACTTTTATGCGGAGATTCAAACCTTTGCAACGTGCTCCAGCCATCTACCCAAGCTGATGAACACCAGCAGCATCGGTGGAGTATCGAAGAACGTCTGTGGACTAATGTGCTCCTGCATTATCATGGCTGCTGCGAGCACGGCAACGGAGTACAGGTACGATATCGTGGTGGTCATTGAGATTAAAACGTCCATGTTAGTCGAGCCGTGTTTTAAAGCTTTGTAGGCTTGCACGTAAAAGTGCCAGCCGCCGAAGAACTGTGGACGTTGAAGTTGATTAGAAATTGAGTTGTGATGCTGGCAGACAGAGTTGATTAAAATTACCTGGACTGGCGTAGAAAATATGAAGAGGATCAGATTCTCCCAAGAAAGACCAGGTACCACGCAACACATGTCCTCGTGGGATTTCTCGCCGGCGGACATAACTACCATGAAGTACGTCATGGCTAGCATACACGGCACACCGAAAATTAAAGATACTAAGAACGCTGCTCGCCATTTATTTATCTCCTCTCTGCGAAAATAAAATATAGAACGTATAGAGACGTGCAGATTTTATTTCCAGTGGCGGATTTAACGGGGCGGCCGATGAGCAGTTGCCACCTGGGCCCCGGCTCGGAAGGCCCCGCCAGGGCCCCATCCTTAAAAAAAATTTTGATTTTATCCAAACTGTATTTTTTTTTCTGTATTATTACGCTAAGCCCGTTTTCAGTGAACTAACGCTTTGGTTTCTGGAAAAATGGGCCCACCTGCTCACAAGGCCCCCCTAGGGCCCTGTTTTCAAAAGTAAATAAAGATTTTATCCAGGTACTTTTTTTTCTATACTTTTCTGTAGATTTATCACCTTTTAGTAAACTAACGCTTCATTTTCCCGAAAAAATGGGCCCCTCAACGTTTGCCACCTGGGCCTTTTTTCTTAAATCCGCCACTGTTTATTTCATTAAAGTTTCACAAAGCTTACTTCTGGTCCAAATAGTCTCTGTTCTCCTTATCCCTATTACTAAACAACGTCGCCGTAAAGCCTAACTTGTTGATGCACTCAACGATGTCCCTGACCCCAATTTTCTCCACGTCGTACTTGAATTTACCTCGTTGAGTTGCCAACGCGACCATGGCCGAATGGACCCCGGTCAGTTTCTTCACGGTGGACTCTATTTTGTTGACGCAGGACGCGCACGTCATACCTGTAATCTGGGAAGTCAGAAAAAATAAGGAATTTCAGGAATCATAAAGCAGGTTGTTAGAATAATGTCGGAGCGACTTACCTTCAACTCAGTTTCTCCCTCTCCGGTCCCTGGCTCTTCGATCAAAGTGGTAGGAAAGCCCAGCTCGGATATGCTGGAAGCGATGTCCACTGCCCTTATTTTCTCCGGATCGAATGTGACTTCCGCCTTGGCAGCCATCAAAGCCACCAGGATGCTCTGTACACCGTACAACTTCTTGCAGTGCTTCTCTATGGCAGCGACGCAGGAAGCACAGGTCATTCCCTTCAGAAACACGAATCGAAGCGACAGGTTGGAGGAGAGCTTCCTTGTGATCACAGCGATCCCTTGTTAAGTTCCAGCGTTCCTCTATTTCACTTACCGTGATATGCAGAAAGCACTTCGCCATCTTATCCTGGGCCTTCAAGTCACCCCCTCCGTTCATCGGCAACGGAACCTCTCCGTTCTTTATATTATTATTCTTGGACGCTGCGTTCACAGTCGTCCCAACTGCCTTACCATTTACTTCTTTAACGAACGCACTGAAGCCCATTTCCTCAATGCGCACAGCTATTTGCTCAGCTGTTACATCGTCTGCGTTGTAAGAAACTTTAGCCTCTTTGTCCTCCAAGCTGACGCTCACTTCGCTGACCCCTGGCTTCCCTGACAGAACGCCTGCAATAATAAAGGCGACCGACAGGAATATACAATCTCTACTCGTTCGGCTACCGTACTTTAGTAAATCTCTGAAGAATTCGCTCTTGACCTGTGATGTTCTTGACGCAAGACATACAAGTCATTCCATCCACGTGGATACTGCAAGTGCTGACGACGGCTTCCAGAGGGACATTCTTCAGTTCGCTTTCGTTACAGCTACTTTCATCCCCGCATAAAGAAGCCACGAACCCCATGTCCTGTATGGCCTCCAGCAGTTCACCGGTTGTAATTTCGTCGACTTTGTACTCTATGTAACCGGCCTTTTCTTCCAGGTTCACCTTGACACTTGCAACCTCGGGTCGGCCGCCAATCGTCCTCTCAATGTTGTTCACGCAGTTCTGGCATCTCATTCCCTCGATTTTAATCTTGACCGAGGACGTGCTCGAGAGACGTCCAGTCTCACGGGGCCGCGGAACGCGGACCAAGTGCGTCGTGCCCTCGTAATCGGCGTCATCGTCTCCATCCCTGAAACAATGCTGCTATCGTTAATTGTGCGTCATTACCTCCATTCGGGCGGACTATAAATAGTGCGGTTTTTCCAGGGTTAAGTTATAAAGCGGCATAAGAAGCCTACGGTAAGGTGACCATTTTTTTTTCTTCGGGTTTCTGGGGATATGAGATCTTATTTGAGGGGGACCACCTTTACTTCTCGTAGATTTGGTTACACTGTTGCCAGATTAGTAGAATTTTAATAGCAATCTCGCGGCTTCGGTGGAATATTGAATATTTTGTAACGTTAAAGAAGAAATACAGAAGGGGGGACTACTATTATTGAAAATCGGGGACAAGTGATTACCTTAAAGTCAGACTTGAGAACAAATGATTGCCTTAAGTTCAGAATTGTAGAAGAAATCATTACCTTAATTGGGGACAAGTGACATGGCGTCCGCGGGGCGGGGGGGGGGGGGGCTTTCAGTCCCCCTGGTTTTTGAGAAACAAACGCTTATTTATTATGTTTATACTAAAAAAGGGAATATTTTTAGATTTCGGTTTTAAATTTTTAATTAAATTGGCACTATAAAATGGGTTAAAAAAAGCAAGAGGGGTATAGTTTTTTTACCATCACTCCAAAGTTGCCCCCCCCCCCCCCCTGGAAAAAAGCCTCCGGTCGCCCCTGACAAGTGATTACCTTAAATTCAGAATTGAGGACAAATGATTGCCTTAAGTTCAGAATTGGGGATAAGTGATTACCTTCAGGGGCGTCCGGAGACTTTTTTCGAGGAGGGAGGGAACTTTGGGATGATAGTAAAGCAAAATATACCCCTCTTGCTATTTTAACCCATTTTATAGTGCCAATCTAATTAAAAATTTAAACCGGAAATTAAAAATATTCTCTTTTTTAGTATAAACTTAATAAAGATCAATTTTGAAAAATAAGCGATTTTTTCTCAAAAACCAGGGGGCAACTGTCCCTTTACCCCCCCCCCCCCCCCTGCGGGCGCCCATGATTACCTTAACCTTTAGAGGGCCGGGATTTTTTTATTGAAATTGTAAATTTTATTTACTTAAAATTTATGCATATATACCACCAAAATGGCCGGCGAAGTATCCAAATTCTTAGGTGGCCACTATAGCCCGGCCCTCTAAAGGGTAAATACAGAACTGAGAACAAATGATTGATTTAAGTTCCGAATTGTGGACAAATCATTATCTTAAGTTCAGAATTGGGGACAAATGATTATCTTAACATCAGAATTGGGGAGAAAATCAGGGACACAAATAGTGTTCCAAGGACTGCCCATGGAAATCGAGGACGAATGGTCACCTGAACCCACAGAGAATTCATTTCATGGTTCCAGAGGTGATTCATTAAATTAATGATTCACCTGACTCAACGTAGGTCTAAAGAAAGAGATATTCGAGACCGAAATTTGTTATATGTACATTTACATATTCCATTTGACAAAAAGCTGAAAAGTTGAAACGCATTTAGACATTGCAAATGTATCATTTTCTTACAAAAGTGTCATCAAATTTGCTTATGTAGGCGGAGCGTTTCCCCCACCTTGCCTCCCGCCACTGCTGAGTGGCGCGGCGTACCGTACAAGTGAACGGAGTGGGGGAAACGCTCCGCCCACAGAAGTAGCTCCGCGCGATGCAATTAGTGGAAACTTTCTCAGCTTTTTGCAAGAAAACGGTTCACTTTGAACATACGGTTCCTTTTCAACATTTTATCTTTATAAATAGCGCTAGAAATTGATGCAAAAATTCTTGTCATGCAGTATATTGTTATATTTTTCAGTAACGGGGTTGGCTCGGTTTGCCATAACAAGAGTTTAATATAAGACAGAAGAAATACAACAAGAACAATCACAATAAACGGAACGTAATCTCTAATATACAGCAATGTAGTAATCTCGATCCGTCTGTTCGCAATGGCGTCTGACTTTCGAATGACAGCTTGACAGGCCATCGATCCGATCGCCTTCTTCTCGCTTGTCTTCTTGTCTCGGTCGCGAGCACCAGCGGGCCATGGGTTCTCATCCACAGGGTGCTCGCAACAATATCTTTAATTACAATTAATTACACATTCCCTCTCATCATATCGGTACCCATTTTCCTCCAGTGTCATTTAAATTCGCAATCAAGAGCGAGGCGAGCGTCATTATGCAGCCAGATATCACCGTAACGACAGACGTGAATCGCTTATCGGTAATTTCGTAAAAAAAAATGCTCGTTATCGGGCTGGAAGCGAGGCTATTATCGTACGACCAGCGAACTTCGCAAATCGTATAAATGCATTTGCCTAGTATCGCGTCCATCGTTCGAAGGCGGCACAACTTTTGCTTATCGGCGGCAGTTTTTACAGTATAAACAACAACGTTTACTTTCCCGCTTTCTGGGGAAATATTTCTTCAGCTTATCTTCTTTACGTAACTGTTCTGTGGAGTCACTGGCGCGATTGTGGGCAATATAACAGGCCATGTTTTAGATGTAAAATACACACGATACACGTAATCGTGCCGGGGAACAATATTTTACTTGACACTTTTTCCATCGGCGAAGGGTGACACTTTTAAAAGAAGCCAACGCTGGGAATGTTTAAAAAGACATCAGGACCGCTACGTGATTAATGATTAATTATCGAGCTTTAGATACTTAGACGCTGGAGATACCGATCACGAAGGACGATCCCACTGATAACGATAAATGAGATGAAACGGTCGATCGTTATCGCCCGTTATTTCGAGAGACAAGAGATGTAGATTTGTTTACATAAATGAGATGAAGAAATTTACACGGTGTTATCTGCTTTCTCTGAGGGGGTTGTTGCGGTGGCATTGGCAATGGAAGTCGTGTATTTCTTGGTATTTGTAGGTATATAATTTAGGTATCTTGAGTACGTACAGCAATTATACTATTTAGATTTATGTAAGTACTCTGTGTTCTGGCTACTTTAAATGGTCTAGATAGTCTAGGTATTCTAAACAGCGGCGCAGTCAGGATTTAATCCTGGGGGGAGCCGAGTTTAACGGATAAAAATATTTTTAATGCAAATTCAATGAAACTCATTAGGTGATTATAAAATTTTATTTAAACAATAAAATCCTGTTTCCTTTCTTTGTACAAAACCCCTTCTTTTGGGGGGGGGGGGGGGGAGGCACCCTCTGGGTGCGTCAGAAAAAATCGCTTATTTTTAAACACTGATATTTATTAAGTTTATACTAAAAAAGTGAATATTTTTCAATTTTTAATTAAATCGTGGCAAGTCAATTTTACTGTTTCTCAAAGTTGCCCCCCCCCCCCCTAGAAAAAAGTTTGCGGTTGCTCTTGGGTAGGTCAGTACCCTAATTGAAGAGTCTTTGCAGAAAACACTGGAAGTGCCAAAAATCAATTTCTATACTATAGTATTACCATTGGCACGTAGAACATTGTTTGATAAAAAGAAATTTAATTTTGGCACTTGCAGTGTTTTCTACAAGGACTCTTTAATTCTATATGTTCTGGGTACTTTCGATATTTTAAATATTCTAAATACCCTAAGCCAGTGGTTCCTAACCTGTGGGTCGCGATTATTTTTAGTTAACGATTCTAAGCACTTCTTTATTTTAATAAGGTTACATTGTCATAAATGAAGAAAAAAACTGCTTATCCAGATGCAAGCACAACCAATGAACTAAATAAGATAATTAAATATATTCAATATCTTTAAATATATTTAATATATGTATTAAGATAATTAAATATTAATAAGTCAGAATTATATTCTGAAATACCTATTTCTAATGTGTTTTTGGATACTTTATATGGGGGGAGGGGGGTCGCAAGTTATTTGAATATTATAAAAAGGGGTCGCAACTCAAAAAAAGTTGGGAAACACTGCCCTAAGCCAAATACTCAAATGCTCTAAAAACCGCAAGAGAATCCCTAAGGACCCAAAGATTAAGAATCCCAAATACCTAAAGTGACCAGATGTTTTATATTGGAATATAGGACGTGCAAAAAGAAACCTAAATACATTCGTGAAGACACCATTTTCCTAGTTTATTTAATTATATAATAAAGACTTGCTCCTGATAAATTAAAACAAAATTAAAAACACTTAAAAAATTTACATGACCAATCCGGGACAAATTCCGGGCCAGTTTACAATGCGGGGCAAACAACTCAAACCCGGGGCAGTCCCGCACGATCCAGGACGTCTGGTCACTTTAGAAGTACCCCAGCGCTAGCGTCCTTGATCACCCCAACCCTCCAAACTACCTCGAGCCCCAAGTATTATATTTATTCCAAATCCCGAAGCTTACCAAAGAGTATCCACCGCCCCATAATTCCTCCCAATCAATGGCTGCCTATCCTCGTCCATCGTTCTATGAAGGATCAACTTAAGACTGAAAATCTCTCCAACGCTCGTAATACTCGTAATGCACAAAAATCGGTACCAGCTGGATTACGACATCGATGGAAATTTCAATGTTTATCCGACGTTTTCGAACGAACTTCTAACGCCCTTGGACACCGATAAGCCGACGCGCCCCCTCCGATAAGAATCATCCAACAAACCCCCACTACAACGATATTACCAAAAAAAGAACTACCAGCTGTCTTCCACGAATCTCGTCAATTGTTCGATTACGGTAAATGTCTATAAACGAGAACTTACGCCGCTGTTACTGCTGCGCGTCGAATACACTGATTCATTTCGACACGAGCGCGATGGAGTTTACTGATAAAGCGAGCGACGGTCGAAACGCCGAATTCTTTGGCCGAGAGATGGGCTAGAAAAGTTCGCCCTTCGCGTGAAATAAGCCTCCACGAGGTAACAGCTGGACAGGGACACAAACGGCCAAGAGAACCCCTCGTGGATCGTCGAGCGTTGGGAAATTTTGAAGTACAGGTGCAGGAAGTTGAGATTTCCTCCGAGTGATCGGGGCGATCCAGTGGGGCAAGGATTTCGGGCTGAGTTCCGCGTGCTGACCGGGATTAGGTGTATATGTATCACGTTTGTCGAACTCCGTCGAAGCTCCCGCAGCGACGTGAGTGGGGAGAGCACCGAACAGAAGGCGGTATGCTCGACTCGAATTGATATCGACGAGCGACTGATAACTTCTGTAATCGTGTGTCAGCTCGAAAGCTCAGCTGCTCTCGCATATTTTTGCTCACGGCACTTCGTTCCGGCGCTTGGCTCATCTGCGAGGGATTCTATAGGATGTACTAAAGTGGGGGAGTGTGGAAAAATTTTGACGAATTCTTTTGGGTGGAATTTTGAGTGATGATTGGTAGTGATGTGGTGGGAAGTAGTGGAGATTTGAGTGACTCGATTTTGGGGGGTAAGTGGGAGCACTTAGGAAACGTGACGTGGTAGTAAATTTAAGTAGTAACGTAGTAGTTTTGGTCACCCAAATGGTAAAAATTTTGTTTCACGTCGCCAAAAATCCTTCTTGCAATCATTATTTTTATAAAAAAAAAAAGAATCTATTTCCAAAGGCTCAGCCAATTCGGAACCAGGGGGTTTTAAAAAATACATCCATGTAATGTTTTTGGATTAAAAAAAAAATTATTTGGAAGGTTTGTTTTAGTGTTTGGTCTTCCAAAGGGAGAAACGTTCTTTTAATTCTTACTTTCCGTGGCTTCCTTTCCTTAGTGACTTCGGTGGCAAGGGCTGGGCGTTATTTGGTAAAAGTAGTGATGGGTTCGAACGCACCGCGAGTATTTTTGTTTGAGTGGATATTACTCGACTTATATTATTAATTTCAAATACAGTAATAGATGTTTAAATTACAATTCTCCGAGTTGTATTACTTGTTTTTGATCTTCTATTTCCATTAAATTATTTCCATAAAAGGAAGGCTCTTACAACTAATTTCAACGTTGCTACGAAGTGTGTAAAAATAATCGCGTGTGACTCAGTGACTTCTTCGAAGATTTGTTATCTTTCCTAGAGCTCCATTAATTTAACTCATTGACATTAATTCCAATTACTATTAACATTAATAGAACAAATATCAATACAGCTTCATATAAAGTAGATTTGGTCGCGTACTTTTTGAGCGCCTTGTACGACCGACACAGATATTGCAACACGCTGCACACGACTTGTTTAGACGCGTAATCGCAGCTCACAAAGTAGAGACAAGCAACTTTTATTTTTTATAATGAACAAAATTACAACATCCATCCTTGCCTCGATTACATTCCATCTAGGATTCTAGGATAAACCAACCAGTGAATGACTGAATCGTTGAATTTATGGACCTTTGAAATTAATACTTAATAATAATATATTTATGTATAACAACAAAACAACTGTTGAAATTGCATTTAAATTTATTTTTCTTGAAATTTCTATAAAAATAATTACTTATTCTTATCGTAATTTAAAAAAAAAACAATTATAAAATGCAAAACGTGTAGAAGCCCGGTAAATGACCGCATACTTTTAATAAGAATTGTACTTATTAATGTTTGCTTAATACGCGTAACTAAAAATATGGGATATTAAAAGTGCAACTACACTCGATTTATAAACATATAATAATGTTTTAAATTTATAATTGACATTTCTTTGCCTAATGGTCATTCACTGGTATGCGGTCAATTACTGGTTGGTTTACCCTAATTCGATTGTTTATAAAAAGGAATACACAGTCATTGCATTTCTCTTAGAAATAATTGAATTAGTAGCTATAAGCTATTGCAACATGGTGCACTGCTCTTCGACCCCGCGACACTGAATACTTAATAGATACTTACTCAACAGAAAACGGTGTTTCTCAATTCAGCATTGAAATCAAAATGGAATAAAAAGAGAGCTGAAATTATGGAGGCTATTACACAACTACTATTTTTGCGATTTAATTTTCTCATCACTTTTTATAGTCCGACGAAAATTCTGAATTTCCACTGTGCCACGGAAAGTGTTGAATTACATTGGAACGACATTAAAAGTGACAAGCATCGAGCTCAGCAAAGAGTTCATTCAAATGTTCCGTTATCTCTTAAGATGCACCGGCGTTCATAATTATTAGTACACCTGTTGTATTTGCAGAAAACGTGATACGTATTTGGTAGCGATTAAATACTTCTCGCTGCATTTAATTAAAAATACCAAATAAAGTAAAATTTCTTAGAATTCCTCGATAAATTTGCAAGGTTTTCCACAACTATGCGTCACAGAGTAGGTGTCCTGATATTTTTGGACGGTAGTGTATTTTCGAATTGGTAAAGAAACATGTTGCGGACACGCGACCACGGGTGCACGCCTTCAGATGGTATCCCACGGGGCAGATGAGGAAATAAGAGCGAAGAGGATAAAACCCGTTACACTTTCTGCACGTGACGCTTTCGCCGATTAAATGCCATGCATTCGTGCACAGATTAATCGGACTTCATTGACGTCACTATTGAAGTGATTGCAGTTAAAGAGCCGCGCTTCGCGCTTAATTCATATCTTCTCAAGGTGATCGTATTTTGATGGATCATCTGATACTTCGAAATTAATACGATGCATGATTGACGTTGCTTCGCGGAAAACAGCGAGAAAGCGATATGTATAGCTACTAGCGTACGAATCGGTATCGTTGAAGCGTGGAAGTTGAGGATCAGTGCGTGGAAGTTAATTACTATTATATTTTCCATCTAAGCGAGGAAGTTAAGGATTACTATTGTATCTCCGATGCGTAGAAGTGAAGGATTATTGTAGCTCCTCGGGGTGATCATACTTTTTAGGAAAGAAGCGTGGAAGTTAATTACTATTATATTTTCCACGCGTGGAAGTAAAAAAATACGTGTTGTTCAATCACCATTATATCTCCCAAACGTGGAAGTTAAAAATTCCTATAATACCTCTCAAGCATGGAACTTAATAATTCCGATCATATCTCCCAAGCGTGGAACTTAATAATTCCGATCACATCTTCCAAGCGTGGAACTTAAGAATTCCCATTATACCTCTCAAGCACATAACCTAAGAAGCCCTATATCTCCTCAACGCGACCGTACTTTCGAAGCACCTTCCAATACTTCGAGATCGCTTCAACTAGTGTCCAAGAATCGAGAAAACTAAATAAAGGTTATAAACCTCCACCTCGAAATCTATCGTCCACCACTAATCTCCGCACATCTCCGCATATCCTTCCACTTATCCCTTAAGTCCAACTTCCACCAGAAATACGAGTATATAGTACTGACCCGATCAGTTCCACGCTCTCGTCCACGCCGTCCTCATGGAAAGGTGACCAACGGGGGGGCTCGGCGCGGTAATTTATCACACTATTCCGCGCAGATTTGGCCCGGTGCACAAAAGGCAGGGTGAACCTCGTCATCCTTGCCCGATTCATGCTCCTCGATTCACACACGGAACAATAAGCGAGCCTTCCCCGGCATAGGTCGCGTTATCGCGCGACGAAAGACAAGCAGCAACGAAATCGAAAGAACGGCACGTTACGCGTTAAACGACTGTCGAGCAAGATCCCTGTGGATTACCTCGGCCTGTCGTCTATCTTTTGTACGCCACAATGATGCAAGAATGCGAAGCTCAATGTTTGTATTGCTGTTTTTTATTTACTCAAGCGCTACGAATTTTACAGAAACGTACTACCGCGCGCATAATAGCAAGCTATGTAATTACCAGGAATAGTTCCTTTTGTTACCACGTGTTTCACTTGACAAGCGAATAAAGAACCGAAGAGAACCTGTGGGTAGGGAATGAAAGGTTTTGTTGTAAAGGTGCCAATCCACGATGAGATTTTACACGCGACTTTTCTATCGCGAGACAAAAATCTCAGCGACAACAAAATGTAAATAAAAGAATTATAATAATGGAAATTAAAATTTCACGTGAGACACGATATTTTCGTTTCATCGTGGATTTGCACCTTAAGAGATCGAAGTTTCGGCTAAAGAGTACTTCTCAAGTGATAAGGAAGTGCATTACAGAGAAAATGCAATAAAAAATATGAGAACAGGTCACATTACTGATTTCCTTTCATTGAAACTTATCCACTCGCTTGGTACTGTGGCAGGACGATTGTGTTCCACCTCAACGCGAAAGATAATACATGCAAAACATACGATACATTGCACGCAAAGAAGTGCGATGTTATGCGATTACTCGGGATTCCAAATACCTACGCCGCGAGTATCGTCTTACGCGAGCAAAGGGAGTGAATGTTGTCGTAAGAACGACAAACCGGAAGTCGAAACCAGATCCTTCATCCGTCGGGTCGGACTGAATTAATCGAATCTGCTGTTCCCTTTACGCGGGCCTAATATTCGAGAATGGCCGCCACTCGCTTTCACGAAAGAGAAACGAATGCGATCAGGCCCTTTCTGTCACGTCTGACACGTGACTGGTATTTTCTACACAGGGTGGACCCATCAGAATTACCATATTAAATATTCCCAGAAGCATGGAAGTAAGAGAAACATTTTCCCAATAAAATATGAAGGGGATATTTTTCTCTTATGTCCTTCCATAATTCCAGAGATACTCAAGGCGGTAATTCTTATTGCTCCACCCTGTATAAAATGATGCTAAGCGAAGCAGTTTCTGTGATTCTAGATTCTTACTACGGCGCTAGGTACCTGTCTGTCCTAATATCGAAGAAAAAGTTCATGGCAATCGATTCTCCTTCCCGTCGTCTATCGATCGATCGCACCTATTTTCGACACCTCGATGGCTCACTTCAGGAAGTTTGTCCCATGATAAATACGTGTGCACGAAACAAAGCCGTCCATGTCACACGATACTTATACTCCTTTCGCCCACTTCTAATCCAAATGTCGTGCACAGTTCGCGCAGAATTTCCGATCGCACTGAACACTTCCCGTCACACCTCGTCCTTCGCGGTCTTTTTCAAATCTCACTTTTCACTTTCGACCGCGGTACAGTCTCGCTCGAACTCCCGAGAGCCTCGAGCTCCTACGTTCGATCTATATATCGCTAATTGAACTATCTGCCGATATCCAACGGTGGCGGCGTGCACACTATCGCTGCACGGAATTTCCTGTAACCGCGAACCGATGATAACTCGGCGAAACGTCGGTTATCTCGTTTCCTTTGCTTCGTCTTGAGTCAGCACTTTCCCTTAGAACGCTAGAGCTTCAAGTGGCACGGGGAAACGTACCAGACGCGTTCGACTTGTTCCGAAGCGAGTCCAGCCAGCGTCCCGGCGACTTTCGGTGACAAAAATGTCGTGAATACTGTCGTTGGGTTGCTGGACCGAGTGAAATGCCACGAGAACGAGGCACGCTCCACGACTGGAAGATATGCACACCTGGACACTTGAAATAAGTATCACGCCGACGAGAGAGAAAGGCGTGCTCCAGTTCTATCGACAGGATCTTTCTGCAGTGTAATTTCCTTCGCGTGTTCCGTTTGCGACTTGCTTCGATACACTGCGCGAAGATTAAAAATAAATCGTAATATCGATTTAGCCGCAGATTTGCATTTTAGAGAATTGGCAAAGATGCGAAACCGCGATTTCTGTGAATCCGAGCCGATTCACGCATCATGGGCGTAGCGAAGGAGGGGCAAAAAAAAATAAATTAGTCGAACGTCCAAAATTACATTAATTTATAACAGAATAAAAATTAATTAAATTGCGAAGTAATTCCGTATTGAGTCTTTCTAATTATACGTAAGATGTAATAATAAAATTTGTTTTAGTATTTATTTCCCCTCCCTGAATGAAATCCTACGCCCCCGAAACACGTGCAGTTTATTTATCTTTAAGTTTTAAAGTTAATTGAGTTCCTGCAGTTTGGCAATTTTACGATTAGAACGATGAATTCCTTCGATTGTTTTCGAAAGTCCCAGCAAACACGAACGTTCGAACGTTGGATTATAATGGTGGATTCATTTCCCACTGTATTATCAGTGCTGAGTAGAAAAATCATGGAGGAAACGATAGGGAGGCGAATTGATTCTCGTTTTAAATTATATCGAGCTACTCGTGACTGTTTATCATTGTTTTGAGTCACTCTCGGTTGAGTGGAGGTGGTATTAGAACGTATAGAATGTACGTGGCGTGGGAGGAACAATGATTACGGCTTTCACTACTGAATCTGCGTATTTGCATTTAGAAGTTTGTTAATACAAAGATCTGTTCTCGGAATTAGTCTTCACGGGGATATTCAAGATCAGTTTTTTTTAGTTTCATGGATTCTAGGTGGTACGAAATTTGAAAAGTGAGTCTATCGCGGCTTTGTTCCGCTCTGCGCGCGCAGACGGGAGGCGGAGTGGGGGAAACGCCACGCCCTCGGAAGCAACTTTGCGATCTGATTGGGTAAAACTTACAACAAAATGATTCGAAGTGAATATTGAATCGGCTTCGAGCACTGTTTTCAAAATTAAAATTTGAAAAAATGAGAACAAACTTACCCAAAATTCTGAGTAGAACTCAACAGCTTATATTTCCACTTATTCAAAACCTTCTGCATTACCGCGCGGTGAGATTTCGGATTCGGAAGGCTCGAAAATTTTTATAAAAATTCCGTGAATATATCACACGTATATTACACAAAAAAAAAAACACGTCGAGATCTCTGATTTAATCGTAGAAATCGGAGGATTAGCTTCTCGAATTTGTCGCAGCCGAGAGGCAAAGTCACACTGAAAGCAGCGGCGACGGAAGCGTGATCGCCGCGCGGTTCCCTCCGAAGAACAATCGAAGATCAAATATCGAAAATGGATCTAGCCCGTTTGATTAGAAAATAACGCCGCAAAGAGTCATCGTGCTTTCTGAAATACGATCGCCCGATAACGTTTTCTTCTATTCTCCTCCCTCCCCTCCCGCTGCAGCATTGTTCCACTTCAAAACAATCGCCCGATAATTTGCGCGCGGCATCTGATCGGTCAGCACATATATCTGTCCCGATCTTTGAATTTATTTATTAACTTCTGATTGTCGGAGCACCCTCTCCCACTAGATTCAAGCACGTTCAAACAGACAATGACTACGTGGTAACCAGCGCTTTCAAAGAATAGTCAGTCACTCGGCCTTCGCTGGCCAGCGACAATTGAATAATTAAAGAAACCGATAGTAGCACTATTTAACAACAACTCAAAGTGTCCATCATATGTGCAACAATATTTGTGTTTAAAGTTAGACCTTGGAACGCCACCTCATAAATACCAAACACAATTTAAACCTAGAATTTCCTGCTTATTTCCACAAGAAATATTCAGTTACTAAAAACTGCCTTCCGCTTCATTCTCTTCCGTCGAAAGGTATGTTCTCAGTCGCTCATGAAATTGAAAGTGAAATAACGATGCGAGTCAAGGTTTCGACTAGAAAAATACGTAAACCATGATACGAATAAATTTAATAAAAGTGATGCTCACCCATCCTTCGCAGACGCCAGCTCAGCTTCTGCTGTTTTACTAGAATCTCCTGAAAGAAAATAACGGAGCATCAGTTTCATTAAGACTCAGCGAGGAATCTGAAATAAAATCTAAAGAAATATCTAAATACCTATATTTGTCCTATCAGGTTGGCAGCTCTCCTCCGCCAGTTCCTTTATGTGAATCACCTCCATCCTTCCCTGCAAAACGACACGCATTGATAAACGTATGACTTGAGTCGTCAACAGACCCATATTTTATTCCATCCGCCTCCGCAAACATGACCTTTTCACATGTATTTAAGTTGGACTAATCGCAAGGAGACCGTACATAGGAATCACGTGCGAAGATAAACGATTAATGACAGGCGTCAATTATCGAAAGGTCAGTGTATTCAAATTCCGCACACTTTCGTCGCTCAGATAATAGTCTGTGAACTCGCCCGAAATACCACGAAGCGGGTGATTAATTAATCGGAATTAGTTAATCCGAGCGTTACAACCATCGAGGAATATCAACAGGTATTGAGAGTTGCGGAATAAGGCGGATTAGGCGGAAAGCGTACGCACCACTGAAGCCTGTGGAGCGGGGCAAGAATTGTCATCAAAACGAGACGTCCGTTTTGTGCTTGGACCTGTCCCCTATATCCCGCAGGCTATGCACCACCGAAACAGGACACATCACTCGGAGGATCTTTCGCGGCCACTAATCGCGCTGAGAACGTCGGGATACACTTTGCTCCGAGTTAGCAACGGAGATTGGGTTTCGGGTATCTTATCTTTCGTGACGAGTACTTTAACTGGGGACCGTCGGAACGGCTGACTAGAGACTCGGGCAGAGAGTTGCAGAGAGTATTGCGGTAGAATCTGTGCTTTGGTAACCTAGACACGCGAATTGACGGAGGAATCGGACGGGAATAACAATTGGGCTACGGACCAACGAACTGCAACGAGCTGCGTGCACGCAGCGCGGGCAGTGGCAGCACAATGGATTTCCCTTCACATCTGTGACACTGAATCACTGGTCAACTTTATCGATGCGTTTCATCGGCGATAGATTGCTCAGGGTTTGGTTAGTGCTCCAGGGACGCGGTAAACGAGAATGGAACCTGAGGCTCGGACCGTGTATATACTGTCGAGGAAGAAGTCGACGAAAGCGTTTCGAGCAAGGGAAGTTCGAATTGTTTTGAAACTTTGCGGGTTTGGAGGGAACCTCAAGGATAAATAAGGATGGGTTTCTCGAAGCGTTGAAATCGAGAAAACCCTCGAAGCTTCGAGAATTCGAAAGCTTGCACTGTTTTCGTGAGTCGGAACCCTCGAAAGATAGGTGGGAAAAGTATAAAATTAATGAATAAAAAATCGTTCGCAACGGACCATTTTATATTACTATATTTTGACAGAATTGTGGTAGACTATCTAAATTAACGATTACAGAAAATAATGTGTAATCAATTACACCGAGCTTGGGAATTGCCGCGCAGCAGGTGGGAGAAAGAGGGCGTTGCTTCTGAAAATCGGCCGAGAAAAGCACTTTATTCCTAAGCCTGGTCTACAGAGTCTATTTACAGTATGTGTCATGACGTCACTAGTTCACTTCAACTGACGTCACTACTTTTCCCTTTTTCCCTTGAACCTGGCAGGGCCCATCCGTGGGTAATGCCTGATAAGGAGCTCTATAAATGTGGCGTCAGCCACATTCGTATGGCGCGCGCAAAGAACCAGTGAGTGCTCGTGACCACGGTGTAATAGACAGGTGTACCGACTCTATGGCCGGTATTCTCAGTCGCCACTTATTCTTAAGCAAATGCTTAAGCATTCGGCATCCTTTTAGAACTACTAGGTTAGTAGAGGATGCCGCATGCTTAAGCATTTGCTTAAGAATAAGTACCGACTGAGAATACCGGCCTAAATCTTTAACCCCAACGATTTTGTGTGCCGATTTCTGCTTAGTTCCCCTGGCCGTCGCGAGAGGCGTCGTGACTTAAAAGGCATATACATATGTATTAATGAGACTGTAGTAGTAAAGATTTTAGTGGTATTACTGGGCTTGCTAGAAACAACAGGCTATGCTGTAAATGCCTTTACGACATCGACGAAATCTGCCGGCCAGAAGAACTAGGACGAAAAAGTCACACATTCTGACATAGTCGTAACACCTGTCTATTACACCGTGCTCGTGACTCTTCGCGAGTTTTGGTAAGGTTAGGGATGAATCGATACAAGTAAATACGAGTATATACTCGATACTTTCGTTTCGATACCAAGTAATTTTAGTATCGATACCTAGGGTTGCGGTACCAAGTAGGTATCGAAAAAAGTACTCGTATCGAATGGGGCGAGTATCGACATATTCTCGATTCTGAGTGTAAAGAATCGATTCTCAGAAAAATCGAACAATGGAGAATCGATTTAAAAGATCTATCTTTTAACCAAAAGAATCGATATTTTGAAGAATCGAATCGGAATCGAACATCCCTAACCTTAGAGCATATAAACATGGAGGAAGCATGCAATAGGCGAAAATGTAGACGGCGATAGAAAGAGAAAGATATACATGTGGGCAGTGATGGGTAAATCACTAGAAAGCAACGTAATTTACCGTAATTTATGTTACGTGACATACGTGTATAATACTAAAATATCCTGTATAAAATGTCCAGTGGATCTGCCCCGGCAATATAGAGCATAGTGGGGAAGTTCCCACATCATTTTCAAGCTTTATTAGGCTCTTATATTGCCGGGGCAGGTCCACTGGACGTTTTATACACGTAGGGCACGTGTCCCTATTACGGTGCTTTGACGCCGACTTGCTCACGAAGGAATTAATTACTGCCTTCTCTTACTTTAATTTTGTTTGGTGAAAATTTATATTCGGTTTTTGAAACTTTCTCTTTATTAAGGCAATTTTTTCAGGTTAAAAATGTTAATTTTTCATATTGTTTTAATTGAAATACAAATACATGTTTTTGTCCCAATTACGGTGCCCTGAAAAGTGCGTTGTCCGTATTACAGTGCCCCCAATTACGGTGCCCTTTTTGGGGAATTTTCTTTCTTACGAAGAGTCTCCGAGTGGAGGAGGAACACGCCACGCATGCGCATGAAGACGCCGTGACGTCAAACCAATCAACGCCAAGACAGATTTAGCAGTTGCAGAGGGTGCCACTGGGCACTGAGGGGCACGGTAATTGGGACAAGTGTTAAATTCCTGTCCCTATTACCCAGATAGCACACCTCGTCTTATGCCCGATTTCTTCACCTCCGACTAAAGTCCCGGTCAATGAACGACCAATTGGATGCTATCATATGGCACTCGTCGACCAGTTGGATGCTATCATGTGCCAGATAACTCTAACTGGAAGATATCTCGAGGTGAAGAAATCGGCCGTTAGAGACGTCTAGTTTATGTCTATTTTAGGTCAGAACGTCTTGATTTGTAACAAGACATCTTTAAGACGTCTTTAAGACGCCTTTTGGACGTCTTTAAGACTTTACCAGACGTTGTGCTATCTGGGTTACTGGCTTCACTTTAAAAAATACGAAAACATTTAAAAAGTGCTCATTTTGATTTTTTTTTCATAAAATTGGAACCTTTTATGATATAATTAACACTTTACATAAATGCAAATCATGATAATTATCAATTTATTCACGTCTGTAAAATACGTGTTCCGTACTGTGACACCGCGGCCAATCAGCGTCGACAACCTATTTCCCCGGCGACGCTGATTGGCCGTGGTATCGATTCGTCTCCCATCGTGCGTCTTACGCAAACATTGGCTGTGTTCCAATTCACGCATACATACACCACTGCACCTGGCCGCTGAAACTGGTAGCGAAGAAATTATCAAATTGCTTTTACATAAAGGTGCTAATGTAAATGCAGAAGCGAAATAGTCATAAAAAGTTGACAAATATAGCGTAAAAGAACGAAAATTCCAATAAACATTTATTGTCATGTAATTAGCATATATGTAGGTTATATTTTCTTGCTTATATAGCCAGAATTACCCTGCTTTCCCCTGTTTGCAGTAATTGAATTCGAAATACAGAAGCACACGTAAAGCGACAAATACGCATGCGCGTAATATGCGCATTGACTGCCCATGCTTTTATTTTCTGCACTTGCTGCACGCATTATGCGCTAGAAGATGGGGGATTCTAGGGAATTCTACGAAATTGGTACTGTCATCTCTGCCCCCGCTGTATGAATTGCAACCAACGCAACGGACTCAATTTCGAAGCGAACAACACATCCCTAGAAGGTTTTAGGCAGGGTCGAAACGAAAGATGAGGAAGGAAACAAATACGTAGCGCGCATTGTTATTTCTTAAAGGCTTTTACTGCTAAGTTTTTCGAACGTGCTCTTATAATGCTAACTTTACAGCTATACTCTGATCCAGAAGACGTACGAGAGCCTGCGGTTCTATTCAATAGCCTTCAAAACCTTGAATTTACCCCGGACGCGGATAATAAATAACTTCATTTTTCCTTTACACATCTGCTTACCAAATTACGCTGGGTAAGCAGCAGTTCGTCCTGTAAAACTCATAAAATATGGTCTTCGCTTTCAATAATTATCGCTGTTCAAGAAGAATAGAAAAAATCGGGTTGAGAAAATCCAGGAACCAATAAAGCCATCAAATTTCGTTAGGAGTCGGTCCCCGATCCTTAGGACGAAGTAACCGATGTAGTTAGGAAGCGTGCTTCGACCACCGTCCAAAAGTCTCGAATTAAATTAACCGTAATCCATCCAACTGCATAGCTATTTGTAAGTAAGTTTGAACATTCCCGCGTAACCTCACGAGCATCAGACGCATCGAAACCCGTTCCGTTTCGTTACTGCGGTTCAGTGTTCCGATATGGGGCGGGTTTTCTCGCGCATGCGCGGCGTTTGCAGTACCGTATATATGTTGGGGGGGGGGGACAAGTAATGCGTATTTAATTGATTCTGCCAAATAATATATTTTATTTTTTTATTATGTATTTGGCTTACGGTTATTTAAGTACTTCTCCCTTCACGGTACCTCCACCCCCCCCCCCCCCCTCCAAAAGGGGCATATCATAACAATTTGTGAAAAATTATTGTTGGGTGATCAAGGTACCCCATTTTATCGAAACTTGTACTGCACTGATGCTAAAATCGCCGCGCATGCGCGAGAAAACCCGCCCCATATCGGAACACTGCTGTGGTTCATGCGCTGCTGGAAACGGAACGCTATTCATGCGCGCAGCGTATGCGCTGCGGTCTATGCGCATAATGCGTGAATTGGAACACAGCCTATGTCACGTAACGTAAATTACGTTGCTTTCTAGTGATTTATCCATCACTGCCCACATGTATATCTTTCTCTTTCTATCGCCGTCTGCATTTTCGCCTATTGCATGCTTCCTCCATGTTCATATGCTCTAAGCATCCAACTGGTCGACGAGTGCCATATGATAGCATCCAATTGGTCGTTCATTGACCGGGACTTTAGTCGAAGGTGAAGAAATCGGGCATAATCCGCATAGCAACTGATAGCAACACTCGGTTGAAGTTTCAAGAATCATGCTTCAGCTGCTGTGCTAGTCGCGAGAATAAAACGCATTTTCTCCCGTCGATTTATACGGCGAATACATTCAATACGAATTCCCTTCATGTACAGTCATCAATCTGTAAGCCAATCATAGCGAGCCATAGTCAGAGTGATAGCCAGTTATAGCCATCACTGCGTAGTTGTGCGCAGTGCGTCTCAGTGCATCTCGTGGCGTCTCGTGCAGTGTTGCCAACCCTACGGATTTTCCCGTAGATCTACGGATTTTTTACTGTATCTACGGATCTACGGATTGTAAACTGAAATCTACGGATTTTTTATCTTTTTCATGACCCATTGATTTTACGATCCAAACCGCCGTTTTACTGCGGGTCGCTAAATTCAACTTCACTACAAGAGCTTTTCATCAACCTTATGCCCGATTTCTTCACCTCCGACTAAAGTCCCGGTTAATGAACGACCGATTGGATGCTATCATATGGCACTCGTCGACCAGTTGGATGCTATCATGTGCCAGATATCTAACAGATAACTCTAACTGGAAGATATCTCGAGGTGAAGAAATCGGTCGTTAATCGCTGGAATTCCAGCTATTATTTTCTAGTTCTACTACCCTGCATTTTGAACGAGTACAATAGGAATTAGCAAAGTTGATCTCAGAATCTTTGCATGTGAACTTTTTTAATTCCTATTCGTGAATTTACATCGGGACGAAAGTCTTTGGCGAAAACGACTTTTGGGGAAACATTATTTTTGGGGAAAGCTCTTGTACTGAAGTGGAATTAGTAAAAGTTGATTTCACAACTTTTGCACGTGAACTTTTTTCGTAACTTGTGAATTTTTGTTGTGACAAAAATTTTTTTGAGGATGTTAGGGGCGGGTCGAAATATAAGATTTCTAGAAAAGATTTGGGAAAGGACAGTTTCCATGAGCAAGGGAATTAGTTTCTTTCATACATGTAATAATTAACACTTATGAAGAAAATCCGTAGATCAACGAATTTTTCAAAGGGGGATCTACGGAATTCTACGGAGAGATTTACTCTTCTCTATGGATTTTCAGAAATCTGAGTTGGCAACACTGGTCTCGCGTCGCCCAAACGGCCCAACACGAGTTTGAATTTATTTCACGGAATCTGGAATTTATTTAAGAAAAATGAAAGCTGTTCAATATACACTAGTGATGGGCGATATTGGTCCCATCTATCGATAATACATATCGATATATATTTTGTCGTTCAATATCGATACATGAAATATATTACTCAAAAAGTATCGATATTGGTAATATCGATAATTTTTTTACATAAGAGGCTGGAAGTGTCCATTGGACACTCTGTGCAGTAGTGATGGGCGATATTGGTCCCATATATCGATAATACATATCGATATATATTTTATGGTGCAAAAAAGGAAGGTAAAATGAATTGGCTTCCTTTTTTTTAAGGTGAAAAAAAGTTATCGATATGTGGACCAAAAGTATCGATACGTGTAATTATCGGTGTTTGAAGTATCGATAAAAAATATCGATATTCTGACAGGCAAATATCGATATATGCAGTTATCGATAAATATCGCGCATCACTAGCCACCACCATCTGACGATCGTAAGATTTATTCTTAGCGTAATAGTTATGTGCGTTACGAAGCGATGCGTAGACCAATACCGTAAAATGGGGGAACATTGGCAGACAGGGACAACATTGGCATAAACCGAAATTACGTTGTTTTACGTCAGATTAGTAAAACTTAACCTGTTAATGCTATTTATATGATGTGCCTACGTTACGAATTGATTTTAGTTAAGATGTAAAAAATAAAATAAAATAAACAAATTTAAGTTTACTGACCTCAGATTAGTAAAACTTAACCCGTTAATGTTATCTACATGATGTGCCAACGTTACCCCGGTACATACACTAACGTTTTTAACATGTATTAAAGAAGAAAATGACAAAAATTTTATGCATTTTAACACTTGTAGTACAAGCACGAAACATGCAATGTTATGATAGGATACTTAAAGCAACTGTAAACATTTTAATTTTTACATTATATAACAAAATGTATCAAAAACCTGCCAATGTTCCCCCATTTTACGGTACGTAATGAAACTATCGTGAAAGAATCAATGTTCTGACCAATAAAACTCCCGTATTTTTTCGGAGCTAACGCACACCCGTTCTGATGTGTGTATCTCTACGTTAACAGCTCGGTTTGGCCTACACGCCAGAAGCTTGGCACTAACCCCACCACTTCTGGCTCACTCTTGTTCTGCGAAGGCGAGAGCGAGATGGAAAGAGAGCGAGCGAAGGCACTGAAAGCGAGCGAGGACAGTACGAGACAGACGACGCGTTGATATTTTGTCTCGCTCCGTCTTTCGGACGCCTGACACTCCGTCCTTTGTATGCGCGACGGGCGTGCACGATGGTCGCAAGTGCTTACGGTGAGCACGGGAACCGCTTCGCAAAAACTTGACGCAGGCCCGGCATAAGTCTTTTTTGCGCCCTAAGCGAACTTGTCAAATTGCGCCCTTTATTATATTACATTTATTTGAGATTATTTATGACTTTACTCTGCAAAATTAGGCAACTGCTAGGGCGTAAGGTTGACAAGAAATGCAAAATGGCCTTTTCATTGTTGGCATTGTTGAAAATAAATTTTTAAATGAAATACTACAAATTATACTACAACGGTTTTAAACTACGAGTAGAGTAAGGTCATGAAGAAGCTCAATTAATGTATTATAATAAATGGCGGAATTTGTCAAGCTCGCTTATGGCGCAAAAAAGACTCGTGCCGTGCCTGGCTATCTGACCGTGGCGCGGATGCATCGAACAGTCACGATTCCATCTGAGCACTCGCGCCCGTCGCGTATACTCCCACCATAGGTACCGCTTAGCTGCCTCGGTGCTTCTGTTTGCAACGTTTTCTGACTCGCTCTCGTTCCATCTCACTCTCGCCTTCGCAGAACAAGAGTGAGCCAGAAGTGGAGGGGATAGCGCCAAGCTTCTGTTGTGTATAGGCCAAACCGAGCTGCAGCGTAGAAATACACACATCAGAATAGGTGTGCCTTAGCTCCGAAAAAATTCAGGAGCTTTATTGGTCAGAACATTGATTCTTTCTCGATAGCTTCATCTCGTATTAGTCATGACAGCCACACGGCTACGTTCAGACGGAGCCGCGCAGCATTCCCGTTACCCCACCATACCCTTGGGTGGCCGCGTAACTCCAACAGACAAATCCACGATCGTCAGATAGTGGTCGCTGATTTCTCCTCGATCGCTGTTCGCGAAAACGAATCGACCGACCAATATATCTGAATACGACCTTAGGATAAAGATATAATGAAAGATGAAAAATTATTCGAAGCTCAAGATGAAACGCTTTCGAATAAACAAAGGAAACTAATAAATACCCGGAGCTAAATAAAATTTTAGATTTAGGGTACACACACCCTACCCCAAACATCGTGTCGATTGGCCACTGGGGCCATTCGGAAGTATATTCTTTTATTTAAATAATGCCCATCTCTGCATAGGACCGTAAAGAATTACAAAAAAAATCAGGGAGTCAACTGTTGACTGATTTAGAGACTTTTCCTTGTTGTATGTTATATGCAATAGTCGGAAGAATAATAATAAGAGCAATAATTGCATATAATTGGTGTAACTTCCACATTCTGAAAATATGATATCAGTAAATCAATATTTCCAGTATTAGTAAAAAAGTTCCAATCTCTTTTTTTATTTTAAATAATGTGGCCATATAATTATAACATAAATTCGACAGCGGTTTCAAGTGATGTATGTGTTACAATAAAAGCGTTAATTTACTAAATGTACACAGTTCCCAGCAGTTATATGCCTAAAATGCATATAACCTAACCTACAATCGTCCGAAAATTCATACATTGACTGCATCACGCTTTTACTGTGGCTTGTGTATCCAGCTAACGCTTCAGTTTTGCTATGACTCCACGTTGGCAGTCCTCCCGAGTAGGCGCCATCTCGTGTCTACTAGCTCAACTAAATTTGTCACGTGACTTGCTCTGTATTATCGCCAATATGGCGGAACTCGTAATTGGGAATGCAATTACGGGAATACGCTTTTCGTCCTTATATGAGCAGATTTTGAGCTGGGTGAGGTCTCATTCGAAAGAGGAAAGTTCAGTGCAGCGCGCTCTGGTCATCGTTTGAGTCACAAGACTCTTTTAGTGACCTAAAAATACGTTGGTTCATGCGGGTGTATTTTTTCGATTTTTGCTCTACTTTGAACACTCATATTATTAGATATCAACACAATCTCGTCGAACCATGACCAGAGCGCGCTGCACTGAACCTTTCTCTTTCGAATGAGACCTCGCCAAGCCCAAAATTCGCTCATATAAGGACGAAAAGCGTATTCTACTAAACCCATGTTTCGGGCCAGATTGTGTCGGTATACAGCGCGCTGCATTACCCGTGTCTACCCCCTTAAGTACTTTAACATACTGTTGAATAATACACTTTTTTCTAGTTCCATTTGTGGCAAAGCGGAAATAGACAGAGAAAGAAACTGTAAAAAAGAAAGGGACAGAAATACGGATAGAAAGAGATATATAAACAATCTGTTTGGAAAGCAGGCGATTTATGAATGTTTAGGTTATGTTATTTCCGGTTTTGCCACAAATGGCTGCGGTTATACCGATCACTCCCTGGAGGATCGCTATAAATAGCCAGCGATAGCCAGCACTGCGTAGTTGTGCGCAATGTGTCTCGCGTCGCCCGACACGAGTTTAAATTTATTTCACAAAATCAGGAATTTATTTACGGAAAATGAAAGGTTTTTGGTATACACCATCCGAACGTCACAGTTTAAAGAAAGCAGTTTGTAAAGGAAGAATAAAAAGAGTAAGAGAAATAATTAGTTCTGGCAGTCTATATTACGCACAAGAATGGTCAGATGCAGCAGATGGATATCTTTTACTTTGTACTGCTGTGAAGGAGAAACATACAGAGATTGCCAAACTACTTTTAGCAAATGGTTCCAAAGTTAACAACGAAAACGAAGATCCTTCTGAGACTCCGCTTCATTTTGCTGTTAGAAATGGCGACATAGAGATTGTCCATATGCTTCTACATAAAGGGGCTAATGTAAACGCTGAAGCAAAAGATGGTACAACTTCCCTTCATATCGCATTAGAAACAAGGAATTTACAAATTGCTGAACACCTTCTAGATTGTGGGGCTAATGTTAACGCTCTATGTAGCTCTGAAAGTGAGGATGGTTACACAGAACTGCACCTTGCTGTTAAAAATGGTAGGGAAAAAGTAATGAAATTGCTTTTAAGTAAAGGGGCTAATGTAAATGCTGCAGGAAGAGATGGTACAACTCCTCTTCATATCGCATTAAAAAAACACCATTTAGGAATGGCTGAACAACTTCTAAAACATGGAGCTAATATTGATGCTCTAAATTACTCTGAAAGTTATGATGGTTATACACCACTGCACCTTGCTGCTAAAAATGGTAGCAAAAAAATGATGAACTGGCTTTTAAGTAAAGGTGCTAATGTAAGTGCTGAAGGAAAATATGGTAAAACTTCTCTTCATACCGCATTAATCGTAAGGCAATTCGAAATTGCTAAACACCTTATAAAATGTGGAGCTAACGTTAACGCTGCGGGTAATACCGATGGATTCGAGGATGGTTATACACCACTGCACCTTGCCGCTAAAGAGGGTAAGAAAAAAATTATCACCCTGCTTTTACTTAAAGGTGCTAATGTAAATGCAGAAGCAAAAAAAGGTACGACTCCTCTTCATGTCGCATTAAAAGAAAAGGAATTCGAAATTGCTGAACAGCTTATAAATTGTGGAGCTAATGTTGATGCTGTGTCTAACAGCTTTGGAATAGGGGATGGTTATACACCACTGCACCTTGTCGCTAATTGTGGCGAAGAAATGGTCAAGTTGCTTTTACGTAGAGGTGCTAATGTAAATGCACAAACGAAACATGGTATAACTCCTCTTCATATTGCATTAATACATAGTAGATTCGGAATTGTTGAACACCTTTTAAAATGTGGAGCTAATGTTAATGCTGTATATAGCACTGAAGGACAGAAAGATTATACATCACTGCACCTTGCTGCTGAAACTGGCTCTGTAGATGTTATCAAGCTGCTATTAAAATTTGGTGCCAAAGTCGATTCTACAATTACACATGGTGTAAGAACACCACTCATCACGGCTGTTAAATATGGCTGTCATAACATTGTCAAGTTTCTCGTAAAATTGGGCGCTAACATTCATTCTACTGATGAGTATGGTGAAACAGCACTTCACAGTGCTTCTATGATGAATGACAAAGAAATGGTTACGTTTCTCCTAGATCATGGTTCTGATATTACTATTATGAATAAAAAAAATTACACGGCGCTTGATTGCACTATGTTTGCTTATAAAGAACGTCTTGATTTTTCTTTGCATCCTCATGCTTATTTGATTGGAGATGATTTTCTACATGAAAATGATGATAATCTTTCTTATGTAAATGTTATTAAGATGCTTAAACGTCACATGGTTAAGATAAAAGCTGCAAATTTATATGCCGTTAACAAGGATATACTATTCAGGAAGGATATAATATCAATTCCATCACCCGCATTTGATAGCTATAATGATGAACTAAGCGATTTTCAGAATGAATGCGAGAAAGAAATAGCAAGAATGAAGAGCGAGATTATTAATGATAAAATCACATTTTATGATATCTTGACAAGAAATGTACGTCAAGTAGCGATGTATGCGACTAATGACAGTATAGTGGAGGCCTTTGGATCATATAATTATAAAATAAAATTTCCAATATATGCTGGTATGATAAATAGTAATTTTAGAAAGGGGCAAAAAGAGAAAGAGTTTATGGAAAAGGGTGATAAAATTTTGGGTTTTCTCTTTAATAACAATTTCCCTTCGTTACCACGTGAGTGTATTGAAAAAATACTTAGTTACCTAAATTATGTAGATATAATATAGATTCCATATACATTTTAAGTTAATTATGAATTGTATATGTAATAATTTTAAATAAATATATACATTTTTGAAATTTTAATATGGAGGATCAATAATAACATATTATTATTTTAAGTATTATTCGAAGTATTAAATTTTTTTTGGAAATGTGATGATTCTTATTTAAATACTTTAACATACTGTTGAATAATACAGCTTTTTTCTAATTCCTCTTGTTTCGAAGTTTTCGTGGAAATCAGACTTTACATCCTTACACGTCTCTTACATATTCACAAAGTTACATAATTTTTGCCATAATGAACCTAACCTAACCTACATAATTTTTTAATTTCCGGGTTCGGGATCTTCCCTTGTCAAAAATATGAGGTTTGAAGTTTTGTAAACTGTCATAAATGACAATGGTTACTCCTACGAAAAACTTATACAATCTTTTTTGCAAAGAATTTCCTAAGCTATAAACTTCATAATAGCTATTTTCTCGTAAAACTGTTAGATAACGAGTATTCGCGAAAAACAGTTTTTTTAAACGATTTTATTCAGCTTCGATCCTCTGTTTGTTTGTATGTTTGTTTGTTTGTTTGTTTGTTTGTTTGTTTGTTTGTTTATTTGTTTGTTTGTTTGTTTGTGTGTGTTTGTATGTATGGTTCAAATCTGGCAACTCAAATTCAACCCACTTCCAACTATCCAATTGTCTTGAAACTTTGCAGGCGTGCGTAGTTTTGATGACAATACAATATTTAAAAACAAAAATTAACCCCGAGCGAGTGAAAAAATTACCCAGTCATCAAAAATATAACCCATAAACACAAATCCAAACGACTTGAAATCAGCCACTCGCGGTCTTTACGAAAACGACAAAAAGCCGCTGCGTTCGGGTCGCTAGTCGCATCGCGATTTGAAATTAAATAAAAGATATTTCTAAACAAGTCTGAGCTGCGAAATGTAAATCCATAAACACTAAAAACTAGAAAATAAAAAATATATAAAAAAATTTTTTTTAAACGATTTTATTAAAAATGCACTAAAAACTAAAAAATAATTTTCTTGCACTGCAATTTGGATGGTGTTTTTTCACTTTAAATAAAATCGTGGAGCAGGATTTTTCATAACAGAATATGAATCAATTTAATGCAGCATCAAGCGTCGAAATGAATTTGTTGCGAGATTCCCTGCTCCACGATTTTATTTCAAGTAAAAAAACACCATCGAAATTGCAGTACAAGAAAAGAATTATTTTTTAGTTTTTAGTGCTTTTTAATAAAATCGTTTAACATAACATTTTTTTTATATATTTTTTTACCTTCAACCACGTCTAAAATTTTTAGTAAAATTTTATGTCGAATCGATTGGGACTTTTGACATATTGTTTATACACAAAATTGTTCCCAACGGTGCAGTCATTTTTCCGTGTAGAGCAGTAGAGGAAGCTGAATGCTTAGGCCAGGTTCACACTATCGGTCTGGTCACGTTCCGGTCTCGATCAAAATCACATCCGTGAGCGCCCACACTATCAAGCCGGGCGAGTGTGGACGCTCAGGGATGTGAATTTGATCGAGACCGGACCAATAGTGTGAATCTGGCCTTAAGATGATCATAAGAATAAATAGCGACTGTGAATACCGCCTTAAAAATCAGAACATTCGAGTTGAGTATAAATAAAGGAGAGATAACTAATAATTTAGTCAATAGAATGCGTCGCTGTTTTGTTTAAGATGGCCACGCGTACAAATCACGCACTATAGTCTTAGAGCAGGCGTGCACAGCTGAATGCTCGCCGGGCAAAAATTTTCGGACGCGTGCGGAAAGAGCATCGTAAAGCACTAGACCACGCCTTTATGAGCGACAGTGCCGTGAGGGCCGTGGTGGGGAGTGTTCGTGAGTGAAGTGTGCCGCGGAACATCAGCAACACACATTACAGTTTACACGCATACTACGACAGCTATTGGCCACAGGGTGGGGGAACTGCTCACGGCATCGCTCTTCGCTTTGCTCACGAGCAATCGAGAGCGCTCTTGCCCGCCACAGCCTTGCTGTGCAGGCCTGTCTTAGAGCATATATATATGGTATCATTGCCTTACGGCCGATTTCTTCACCTCGAGATATCTTCCAGTTAGAGTTATCTGGCAGATATCTGGCACATGATAGCATCCAACTGGTCGACGAGTGCCATATGATAACATCCAATTGGTCGTTCATTGACCGGGACTTTAGTCGGAGGTGAAGAAATCGGGCATTAGAGTGACTGCCTCGAAACTGTCGGCAACATCACGCGAGAGAGAAAGAGATGTGCCACTGGTGCGAGCGAGAGAAGTATGTGTCCTATTCGACAGTAATGCGCAAGCGCCGACATCGTGCGAGAAAGAAAGATATCTTGCGAGCGAGAGAAGTATATGTCCTCTCTCTCTCGCACCAGTTCGCACATGTCTTTCTCTCTCGCACCATATTGGCGCTTGCGCATTACGGTTGAATAGGACATATACTTTTCTCGCTCGCACATGTCTTTCTCTCTCGCACCATGTTGGCGACAGTTTCGAGGTCTCAATGAGACCTCCATAGTATATGCTCTAAGACTATAGTGCGCGATTTGCACCGAGTATAGACTTAAGCGTTACTTACCTTAATACAGTTTTCATGAAATTGAATATTTAAATTCATTTAAATTTTATTCGTGACTTTAAAATTAAATCCGCTCAAATCTGCATCTCCATCACCACTGAGATCAACTGCTGGATCTCGGCGCAGATTGGCCGAATTTCATCAAACTCAGCCAATAAACGTTTAAATCGAATCTCACATTTATGAGTAAAATTTAATGAAACGTCGTCTGCTCGTAGCAGCTGTTAGTTTTGTTGACGGAACTATGGCCAGACTATTCTAAAAAAATTAAATAATTAAACGTAGAAATTTACACATCGAAGAGAAACGTCTAATATTTGCTATTTCGAATAAACGTATTTTACCTCAAACTATATCAATCATCGATTTATTTCCTAAGAAGCCGGTATCTGCACGGGACAATGAGAACAAAATGTAAATAAATCATTATATGCTTCAGTTTTAGTCATGCGTATCAATTAATAATGCCAGCTGACTATTCTATGCAGAAAGTTTTGCTGTTAATTCACGAAGCAATTGTAAACAAGCGTGCGAGTACAAGCAATTCGCTGAACTCGGGATCGCCTTCAAGACGGAGATCTAATTTTTTATACTTTTATGTAAGATCCGTGAATATCACTTGGGAATCTTACATCGCAGCAAACTTCCCATATATTTATCGCTCTGTTGCTCTTTCAGAACCTGGTCGATATTATCGTTAACTATGTTGTTGGTACTAGCTATCTGTAAGATACTCTGCATTTGCATCGCCCTGCCTGTTTTGGTAATATCCTGGAGGAAGTTGTACGCCAAGAAACGAGCCGAGCGATCGCGCAAGGAAACGGTCGTGGGTTTCTTTCATCCATACTGTAATTCCGGTGGCGGTGGCGAAAGAGTACTCTGGGCTGCGATCAGCGCCATACAAACCAGGTTCGAGCGGAGGTTGATTAGCGACTACGTTCGTTGTTAACTTTTAACAAGCTTAACACTCTGTTCTTCGCAGGTATCCGAATGTACATATAGTCGTTTACACCGGGGACCTCGACGCCGACCCAGAGCAGATTCTCAATAAAGTGCAGAAAGTATTTAACTTCCAACTGGAGCGCAAAGTGGAGTTTGTGTATCTACATAAACGGAGATGGGTGGAAGCTACCATGTACCCTTATTTCACGCTGCTGGGGCAAAGCTTGGGGTCGATATGGCTGGGCATCGAGGCTTTAAACAGCTTCGTACCAGGTATACAAGCTTCGCGTAGCTTCGGCGAGTATTTCACCGATTAAGGGGCTGTCCTTAAATTACGTAAGGATAATTTCGGCGAATTCTTACCCCTCCCTCCCTCAGTATAAGAATTCGTAAGATTTGATATTTCAACCCCCTCCTTAGGTAATATTTTTTGCATTTAATTTTTTCAGTTATTAAAATTCTTTTAAAGGTTTATATAATTCATTTAACTCGGTTTCGGGAAATATAAACTAAATAATGGAATTTGTATTTATTGAAAATTAGTTTGAAAAATATTACGTAAGACGCTACCTGACTCCCTCCGCCCTTGTAAGAAAACGTAAGAAATTCGCGGCATCCTCCCCCCTCAGAAAGCTTTACGTAATTTAAGGACGACCCCTAAGGGGGTATTCTAGTCTAGACACTTGTTATTGAAGGTGATATTTGGAAATTAATTCTGGAAAACCTATCGCACCTACGGGGCAGGGGTTTTGCACACATATTTAGTAGTGTTTGAACTATGAACGCAAATTTTTGCAATGCATTATATTGAAATTTGTACAAGTTACACGTCGAAGCGCCGGTCATGTCATCAAAAACCGGCCCCATCGGGCGCACGAATTGCGGACGTCCTGGTCATCTGAAACGAAAGTACCAAAGATTTTTTTAATCTATACGAGTGTAGTTATCGCCCGAAGCAGATGTAACCAAGTCCGGACATTGTTACGGAAATCGCAGCTGTTTAAAAATTTATATTTGATTTTTTCGACTTTTCTTGAGGTAAAACAAAGTGTGGGGGAGGTTGTATTGAAACTATTGATATAATTCTCCTACGGGTTGTAGGTATACATTCACTTTGAATGTGTGTCAAATTTTAGCTCAATCGGTCCAGTAGTTTTTCAGAAAAATGTGCGCCCGATCTAAAAAAAATTGTTTCGAGAAAAAAATTTTTGTACATTTTGTGGATTTTTTTTACAAGTCAACGGCTTGATGCAGATTTCCCGTTTTTTTACTATCTTTACATAGTATTATGAACTACTTAAAAAAAAAGTTTCAGTTAAAAAACTATTGTTTTTCGGAAGTTACGGATACATATCCGAAAGTCTCCCGATTGTAGACGGCTAAACGGTGGGCCTGAAATAAGCTGTATGTCGTGTCTGAAATCAAAAACAATAAAATCTTCTTATAAAGTATGTTAATAGCTATCGTCCAACGGGGCCGATTTTGAACATATTGAAAAATAAAGAAATGGTGAGAGATCAAAAGTAAAGTTACATTTTTCTAAGAGAAAAGGCCACCTTTTTTCTTTATAAATAATAAACGAGGAATCGGAATAAAAAAAGCCCTCGTAGGACGATGTGGAATCTTATTACGATTCTGCATGCAAAATTGGAAGTGAATTGGTGGACCGTAGCCCGAGTTATTAGACCCACCGTTTAGCCGTCTAAAATCGGGAGACTTTCGGATATGTATCCATAACTTCCCAAAAACAATAGTGTAACAACTGAAACTTTTTTTTCAAGTCGTTCATAATACTATGTAAAGATAGTAAAAAAACGGGAAATCTGCACCACGCCGTTGACTTGTAAAAAAATCCACAAAATGTACACATTTTCCGAGGTTTCAAACGGGTATACCCCTTTAAGCCCCTATAACTGTGGGAGTTTTTCGAATTTCACCTTAATATTTTAGGGGCATATTTTCGAAACCCTAAACTATTAGAAAATACAAAAAAAAAATCGAATTGTTGGGTAGAATACCCCGTTAAATATTAATATAATTTCAGATATTTACATCGATACAATGGGCTACGCATTCACATACCCGTTATTCAAATATATCGGCGGATGTAGGGTAGCGAGTTACACTCATTACCCCACGATTTCGACCGATATGTTGAGGCACGTTTACAGGAGAGTAATCTCGCATAATAACAGAAAAGTCATAGCTAGAAATCCGTTCTTATCCGCAGCCAAGATTGCTTACTACAAATTGTTCGCTTTTGTAAGTACCCTGGAATTGTGAAGTAATTATGCTCGGATATTGTAATCTCTGGCGGACGCTCTAGATGTACGGTTGGGCCGGCAGAAGAGCCGAGATTATAATGGTGAACTCTTCGTGGACCGAGGAGCACATCAACACGATCTGGAAGTGTCCGTTAAAGACGCACAGGATTTATCCACCCTGCGATGTGAAACACTTAACGCAACTGCCACTCCTAGGCGATGATAAGAAATCTGACGACATTCGCATAGTTTCCGTGGCACAATTTAGGCCAGAGAAGAATCATCCGTTAATGTTAAGAGCGTTGTACGAGCTTCGGTCGATTGTTAAAGAAGAAACGTGGGAGAAGGTGAGTCCGATGTAACTTAAGGGGAGGTTCCGGTCTAGAGCCCCAAAAAATGGGTGACCTTTAGGAATTAATTAAAGGAAAACTACTAGAAATAATTTAATGGGACTTGTTGCATTGTATTAAGGATGTGTGAAATTATAGAAATATATTTTTTGTTTTATAATTAATCGTTGCAGACGACACTGGCGAGTCGTTAAAGTCGAGGCGTAAAAAAATTCATCCAAATCGGTGGGACCCGTATCTCCAAAAGTTGTAATCCGATTCGACTGAAACTTTTTTATTTTGAAGAATATACTTCAGGCTGGGGGGGGGGGGCAGAAAAAATTACAAAAATTACATTTTTTCTTAGAAAATAACGACACTTGAAGTTTGAAATCACTTTTTCCCTATATTTTTCGTTCTTTCAACGCGTTTAAAAATTATAAATTTTCAATTTTTTGTAATTTTTTCTAGCCCCCCCCCCCCCTAGCCAGAAGTATATTCTTCAAAATAAAAAAGTTTCAGTCGCATCGGATAATATTTTTTCGAGATATAAGTTCCACCGATTTTAAGAACACTGTTTCGAGTAAAACGCGTTTAAAGTTTTTACATGAGCGCCGAGTTGGTTGTTGCCGATGCATTTGCCGCTACTCAAATGCCTATAACTTCGAGAATTTTACGGTATTTCAACAAATCCTTTTAAACACGTGTTCCTAAAACTCGAACATTCGAAAAAATAAAAATAAAAAAAATCGATTTTTAGACCGGAACCTCCCCGCAATGTTAATACGCTCGATGCTGATCGTTCTTGACCTTTCCAGATTCGATTGATTCTTATCGGGTCCTGTCGAAACGAGGAGGACGAGGGTCGAGTGAAGGATATGCAGGATTTATCGAGGCACTTCGCGCTGGACGAAAGCGTGGAGTTTAAATTAAACATTCCGTACTCAGAGCTTACGTCGGAGCTTCAAAAAGCAACGATAGGCCTGCATACAATGTGGAACGAACACTTTGGCATCAGCGTTGTCGAATGCATGGCAGCGGGATTGATTATGGTGGCTCACGCGTCTGGCGGCCCAAGGTTTTATTAGAAACTTAATAACCGATCGAACAGAAACAGATGTTTCACGGTACAATCGGTAATAATTACAGGGCTGACATAATAGAAACGCAGCCGGGATCGCAGAATGGATTTATAGCGGAAGACGCTGAGGAATACGCAACAATAATGGCACATATCATCAACATGCACTCGGAAGACAGAAATGCTATTAAAATGGCTGCTAGGTATTGTTATAGACCGAGAGCTGGCTACGTTGGGGCCAACGTGGCTCAATGCAGTCACAGTTCCTATTTAAAAATGTTGGATTAGTGTTGCCGAATACGAAATCGCCGGTCTGCCGCGTCAGTCCGGGGAACTGACGGCGGGGGTGGACGGTCAAACAGGTAAAATTTGACCGAAACGTTGGAATTTGATAAAAATTCTCAAAATTGCAAAATACCTTTCATTTAATTATTTAATAGACCGAACCAGTGCGCCGAAATCATCTCTTCTAATTAGTACAATTTTTACGGTCGAAATTCAATTTATTTTACTTATCGTTTACGCACACAGACGGAGAAACAGGTGCATACTTCTCCCTTGCACTAGCCCGCAAGTTACATATCGCGTTTTTTATTGACGTCTGCCAAGGTCTTATCCTCCACTTTGACGTCCGCCATTTTACATATCGTTCATTAAATGCGTAAACAATAAGTATGTATATGAAATTTCAGAGCTGCAAGAATTACGTTATTGCGCTAGAAATTTTACCTGTTTGACCGTCTACACCCGCCGTTAGTTAGGCAACACTAATCCAACATTTTTAAATAAGAACTGTGACTGCATTGAGTCACGTTGACCGCTATGTAGCCAGCTTTTAGGCTATTAATTTCGTTGCTTTTCGAGAATTTCTATCAGAAATTGTAAACAACTCTTTCCAGGGCGTCAGTGAGCCGCTTTTCGGACGAAGTCTTCGAGACAGAATTCTTGCGGACGATAGAACCGTTTTTCAGGCAAAAGCAGGAATGATTGTTTCTTATTAAACAAAACTTATTACGATTGAAAATAAACCGTCTGAATTTCGTTTCCCTTCCATCACAGAATCACGCAAGTTACAGGAAGTGGTAGACCGAAAGGATATGATTAGATTGCAATGCATAATTTATTCTTAAAAAGAGTAAAAACGAGGAAATGAGACATATATATCGGTATATATACAGGGTGTTGCTCTGCTATATAGTCAATACTAAAATCAAGAGTAACAGAATTGCGGGAAAGGCTTCGATTTTGAGGAAATTGACTTCGAATCTGACGCCTGAGGGCAGTGATGGGATCCGAAGCACTTCGAAGTGTTTCGAATCTATCTTGTATATCAGGCGACTAATTCGAAGCGCTTCGAACGTGATTCGAAGCTTAAAACTCTTGAAAGTCTTGATAATTCTTGAGTCTTGATAGTCTTGAAAGTCTCGAAAGTCTTGAGCGTCTTGGAAGTCTTGAAACTCTTGCTTCAAAGTCTTGGTATGTTTCGGACCGTGACTCTGGCAAGACCCTCTGGCCGATCAACCTGGCTAGTTTTTGGCAACCAGGTGTTCATTTCCAAGACTTTGAAGACTATCAAGACTTTCAAGACTATCAAGACTTTCAAAACCTTTTAAGACTATCAAGACTTTCAAAACCTTTCAAGACTATCAAGACTTTCAAAACCTTTCAAGACTATTAAGAATTTCAAACCTTTCAAGACTATCAAAACCTTTCAAGACTATCAAGACTTTCAAAACCTTTCAAGACTTTTCAAGACTATCAAGACTTTCAAAACCTTTCAAGACTATCAAGACTTTCAAAACCTATCAAGACTTTCAAGAGTTTTAAGCTTCGAATCATATTCGAAGTGGTTCGAAGTTTTTGTCATACATACACATTCGAAGCGCTTCAAGCGGAAATTCAAAGTCAATTCTCTCGAAAACGAAGCGGTTACCGCAATTCCGTCACTTGATTTTCGCCTGTGAAATCCCCCCCAGAATATCGACTATCAGTAAAATAACACTCCTGCATTACACATACGTTTTGCGTCTAAACAGTGCGGATAATAAAAGCATACACGGCTTATCCCGCATTGGTATTTTGGTAGCCGCAACCTTCGCACTCTAAAGTATAACAAGTACTGTCCCCGACGCCTTTGTCCTCGCACAGCTTGAAACGAAGATTACGGTCGCTTAACATGATCTCCGCCACTTTCATAGCTGTCTCGGTGTGGCAAGTAAGTTGTTTGCTTCCAACTTTAATTCTAGAAGTGCCGCTTGCCAGGGCCATGAATATCACCAGCTGCAACACACCCACGATAAAAACATCGCTATAGAATTAAATAACCGTCGATAGTGATCGTATTTAAAAAAAAAATATACCTGATCTTGCGCGTGCTCGTCGACACAGGATCCTGACAAGATCGCGTCCAGAATCTCGTTGCCAGCCTGTACACCTGGGGCCACTTGCTCCTGTCGACCGGAACCCAAGCCGGAACCACCGAAGATGCATTCACTAGTCGTAGTGCACACTATGCTAATAACGTTTACGTTTCGTTATTAAATACGCCCAATTCATTCTTCCCGACTTATCGAAGCATCTTACTTGATCCCAGATCCATTGCCAACAGCCACAGATCTGTCTTCCTTATAAGCTTCGATATTTACGGCTGGCGCATGAATGTTATGCTTACTCAGCCCGTCTAATAAGACCGACCTTGCATCGCTTGCCATGTTATGCGCCTCCTGTGGCAAACAGATTTATTAACTCGCAGTGCGAGGCGAGTTTAACAAGAAAGTCAGAGACGTACTTTAACGGGGACAACTCCTGCGACGTAAGCCCATCCGTCTATGCTACGAGGCACGCCAGGATCGGTGAACGTAGCAGCTTTCAAAGCCTGCACAGGGTTTACGTACAAATGCACTTCTCCGCCTCCCTTCGGATAATAACCCCTCCATTGATTATTAAAAGATTAATATTCTTGGAAGTACCACACTGTACAGTGTATACATACCTGGCCACGACTCTGAAATCAAAGTCAGCTCCGAATCTGTTAAGCAACGGCTTCAACACCTCCGTGAGGTATTCCACGTGCGGCCCCATGGGGACGTTCGTACCGCCCTTGAGGATCAGCGTAACGGGATCTCTCGGAGGGAAAAAGAGAGCGCAGGGCAGGGCCACCTGAGCTAGCAAGCAAATGCAACCGGCGGTCCCTGTGTCTGCGACAAACGTGTGCCCCCTGTCTGCGTTCAGAGGATCGGGCATGAATTCTAACGACGTCGATCCTATGTGGGCTCCCTGGACTTGGGCGTTACACATGTCTCTTAATAATTCGACTCCTGAAACGGTGGTTGATTAGAAATCAATTTAGCGGAAATTGTAAATCGGAATCTAGCGACTTGAGAGAGTATACCTTTTAAATGCTGCGCAGCGAGGCCAGGCTTGGAGCGGCCTGCTCGTATATTGTTAATCTTAACTGGAATTTTGTACAGCGTACTCAGGGAAAGTGCTATTCTTAATACTTGACCGCCCTGGGGAAGACGGCAGACATTGGCTCGTGAATTTTAATCGAAAGCAAATGCAATGAAATACGATGGGTTTATAATAAATTTAAAAGAGTGTTGATGTTGTAACCTAACTTGGCTCAGGAAGGAAACACTGGAAATACTTACACCTTCGCCTAAGCTTCCATCAATTTGTATGGGAGACGTCATGGTGCGAATGGTGTACTCAGATGTATCAAGAGGAACGGGTGTTAGGCTTCTTGAATAAGTCTGGCAGGTGAGTACTGTTTGTTTTGCCAAAGATACGGGCTGAAGCTGAAAGATGCTCACTTCATATATTAGGGCTGGGACTATTTGTCGAATTTTTCGGTATTCGAATATTCGAATACTTCAGTTGCTCAATTATTTGGCGAATATAATTCGAATATCCAAGTATTTGAATACTTTTCGAATATTTCAGTATTCGAATACTGTATTCGAATATTTAAGTATTCGAATATTTAAGTATTCGAATATTTAAGTATTCGAATCCTACGAATAAACTTCGAATATTAATTGAATTATAAATCAAGTTCTTTAGGTTCATTTGTCCGGGTGAAATCTTGTACGCTAATTTTGACCCACTTCCCACCATAGTATTCAAATACATCAGTATTCGAATACTGATGTATTCGAATCCTCAAATATTCGAAGTTTATTCGTAGGATTCGAATACTTGTAAAATATTCGAATATTAAATTATTCGAATAGTCCCTGTTCTACTTCATATATGTACTCTCAGATCAATTGCACATGCATGTATAGAAATACTCACATTTATGCATAGATATGTGATGCTAGTGTACTGACTCCGTAAGCATTTCCTCAGAAGTGCTACCATTTAATGTTAGAAGCTAAAGAATACTATTTATGTGTGTGTATTAGCAATGCCATCTACCATATGAACTGCTTCTGAAATAAAATTCTACCTTTTCCTTCAATTTTATTATAAATCAATCATGCTACAAATTCAATTTCATGAGCGTCCGCAGGCGGGGGGGCAAGGGGCAGTTGCGCCCCCTGGCTTTTGAGAAAAATCGTTTATTTTTCAAAACTGATCTTTATTAAGTTTATACTAAAAAAGTTTTATACTATTTTTAAATTTTCAATTAAATTGGCACTATAAAATTGGTTAAAAAAAAGCAAGAGGGGTATACTTTTCTTTACCATCATCCCAAAGTTTTCCTCTCCCTCTCTGGAAAAAAAGTCTCCGGACGCCCCTGTTCAATTTTCATATTTTAAGTAACACTAATATTCTATGTGAATCGAATGTAAAAGGTTATTGTTTACCGCTCCTTTTTTTAATACAGAACAGTTTTGCATTTGTATGGATTGCAGAACATTGAGGGGACTTTAATGTTACAAATTTTTTGTGTATAGAAAATAGAAATGGCTATTGATCTTTTCTAATACAGTCGGGGCCCGATCTAGAGGGGCCCAAGCAGGCAAATTTGGAGGGGGAGGGGGGGGGGGAGGGGCAATTGGTAGAAAGAGAAAATTAAAATTTTAATTTTAGCTTCAGTTTAGCTTTGTTTTTTCTTTATCTTTTTTATTTTTATCTTTAGTTTTAGTTATAGATTTAGTTCATATGTAAACCTCCTTTGTTAGTTCTTATCATTGTGAACTAAAGGGCACTATACCCGTAAAATAATAATAATAATAATAATAATAATAATAATAATAATAAAATCAATAAAAAAAGTCGAAGTTTTTACAAAAGGGGTAAAAAGATAGCGAATACATATTTGAGTTTAGTATCAAACTTTAAAATTAAATATAAAGGGTGATAAAAATCATTTTTGCCCCGAGCGATGGAAGATCTATATCGGCCCCTGAATAGAGTCTATTGTTAACATTAAAAAATTATGATAAAAATATTTAGTACGCGTCAAGAATAATAATAAGTTACAAATTTGTTCTGTATAGAAAATAGAAATGACAAATTGTCTGATCTAATACAGTAGGGGCCCGATCTAGGGGGGGCGCAAGCAGGCAAATTTAGAGGGAGGAAGGGTGGGCGGGGGCGAATTTGGTAGAAAGAGAAAATTAAAATTTTAATTTTAGCTTCGTTTTTATTTTATTTATTCTTTTATCTTTAGTTTTAGTTTATATGTAATCCTCCGTTTTTAGTTCTTATCATTCTAAACTAAAGGGCACTATATACCCGTGAAATAATAATAATAAAATCAATAAAAAGGTAAAACTTTTTGCAAAAGGGGAAAAAGATAGCGAATGCATATTTGAATTTAGTATCAAACTTTAAAATTAACTATAAAGCATGGTAAAAATCATTTTTGCCCCGAGCGATGGAAGAGCCCTGAATAGAGTCTATTGTTAAGATTAAAAAATTATGATAACAAAAGCGTTTAGTACGCGTCAAGGATAGTATACCTACAAGGTTGACCGGTGCGTGCTGCACAAGTGCTATAGAAAGAAAATAAAGAAACATTTCGTAGGAAAAAATGACTGAAGTTTACTGTATCTTTCATTACATAAAAATCTTCATTCTGTTGCAACTTATTTTAGCGATTCATCAATAGAGAAAACAGTTTTCTGAAAAGCTTTGAAAATTGCATGTAATACTGGTTAATAAGCGCTAAGGAATATTCGAGACGATCGATGCTCCGTATTCAACGGCCCTTTGCTTTTACAACGATTCCCTAGTTTTACACAGACTTTGATCAAATACATGCTTCGGATGAGCCTGGGCGTCCCAGTATTACCCTAAGATATGTGATTCCAAGTATAATTCTCTAAGTACTCGTTCCGGCAAACTTACGTTTAAAAGAAACTATTTCCACGAAGTAGTATGAAATGAAAGTTCAAGGCATAGATACGACTTATGACTAGCGTGAACTGGCTAAAGAATATAAAAAACACGTTGAAGGAAAGAAGAATGTTGCTCCCCTTGAACGTAATCATTGCCTTTTAACGTAATAATGCAACAACTACACTCCTAGCTGTGTACAGTTTAAAAATTAGGCGTTTCGCGTAGAGTAAGAACACAATGCCTTCCGTGATTTACATACAATTCATTTTGTACGAACACTTTACAATCGGGGCAAGTATCCCACTCAACATAAATTATCTACAGTTAATTCGGAGTATTCTTTCTTTCGGTTTTGCACACGTGCTTTCCCCCAAAACGCCGCGAGATTACAAGATCAGACGCGCGAAGAAAAGGAAAGAAAAATTAGTGGGGCAACGCGTTGTTGCAGACACAATTTTCTTTTTTTTTTTTTAGATCTCAAATGCTCGAGACAATTAATAACGATCACCACATTCGAAAGCTACGTTAGTAGAAAATCCTATCACAAATCGTGGCTTCGAAACGTTACTCTTATATGTAATTATGTAATACTATGTACTTTAAATTAACTTTACGTGTAATTACACTTTCACAGCTGACAGCTTTCCTTTTCTTTTTTCTGCTTTTCAGAATGTTCGTCTGAAGCATTTAAGATTATGCCCGTCGACCGTTCGCGCTGTTAATTGCGCCCGGCGGTGCTACGCGCGCGGCTGCATTCTTCGAGACTTTTCCAATAACATTAAGGAAAGATTGTCTAAATTTAAACCGTCTGCGGATTATTTCGAGTGTGACCCAGTTAAAAGGCCAGCGCCGTGTCGGTCCGGTCTCGTAGATTTCTTTTAGGGTCGCACGCAATCGCGTGCGCGCAACATCGAAGAATGCAGCCCGTGTGCAGCGGTTGCTTAGAAGATTTAAAGAAATACTGACTGTAAAAGAACGCTTGGAAAAAACGAGGAGGCGCAATCGGAGCGCGAACGGGTCGAGCGGTATATTGTTTGATATAAATGCGTTGTTGCCTTTCTTTTTTATCGTAGAAACACCCGATAGAAGACTATCCTATTTACACTCGCTCGTAGTCTTGTTCTCAAAACGATACATCATAATTTAAATACAGTCTCGCGACCGAACATCAAACAGTAATTTCGATTTCAGTAAATTTCGAAGGATTTCATGTTTCCTGAACATTCCCAACCGCTCTAATTAATTTCATTAATCTTTTCTTTTTATAATTTACTTTTTAAATAATTCTTTTTTTTAGACTTTCCCTTATCATTATTTATACTCGCGCGTAATCGATTGCCACGCATTTTTAACAAATTTCGCGAACGTACGGTACATACGTAAACGGTTCTATTCGTAATGTACGAGTTACAGTGGACATTGTATCACATTAATTTCAATATTACTAAAAATACGATCTGCTGTCCCGATCATTGTTCGTTCTTCGTACCATCCCCTCCTCGCGTTCTCGAGCACCGGCGTGCCGCGGCATAAATAAGCGATAACTAGCGAATAATGATTTTTAGAACGGAAAGTCCTCGTCTTACATTGTAAAATGTATGGTACAATTAAGAGAAATTATTCAGTTACGAATGCTACTGCAACGAAACGTGAACTTACGCCCCCCTCGGCCTCTGCTTTTTGGTACAATACGATACAAAAGAGATATCCGACGTTTCGCCGTGTACGACAGTAAATACATCGATATTTGTACTTTCTATGTGAACCTCTAACGTCGAACTAAAACCAAACATCCTTTCTTGCTCGGTATGACAGATAAACAACACTGAACATCTGATCCAGCACCTGAAAAGCAAGCAACCGGCCGTTAATCACGATACATTCTATTTTCATCCTTAGCAATCTATATGTCAGTGTTTCCCAATCTTTTTCGAGGCGCGACCCCTTTTTCATGATATAAGTAAGGTAAATTTAATAAGGTAAAGAAAACGCATTAAAAATAGGTGTTTCAGAATATAATTTTAAATTAGGGCGAATTTTTTTTGATTAAGGTAGGTTTTCAATTAAAGGTAGAATTTCAATGTTGATTTTCTGGGAAATGCAGCGAGATATCGAAAAAAATTACTCTTTCTTTTCGACTTATAACAAACAAATAAGTCGAGAAAAAGGAATAAAATTCTTTGATATTCCGCTTCATTTTCGAGGAAATCGACTTTGAAAATCTACCTTAAGGGGAGGTTCCGGTCTAAAAATCGATTTTTTTTTAGTTCATTTTTCGAATGTTCAACCTTTTAGGAATACGTGTTGAAAAGGATTTGTTGAAATTCGTAAAATTCCCGAGCGGAAATTCAGTAGCGGAAAATGACTATAACTGGTAACACTTGGCAATCGCGTAAAACTTTAAACGTGTTTTTCTCGAAACAGTGTTTTCAAAATCGGTGGGATCTGTATCTTCAAAAGTTATTATCTGATTCGACTGTGACTTTTTTTTTGAAGAATATACTTCTGGCTAGGGAGGAAACCAGAAGAAATTGCAAAAAAAACTGAAAATTTATCATTTTTAAAGGCGTTGAAAGGACGAAAAATATAGCGAAAAAGTGATTTGAAACTACAAGTGTCGTTATTTTCTAAAAAATAATGTCATTTTTATAATTTTTTCTGGTTTCCCCCTAGCCAAACGTATATTTTACAAAATAAAAAAGGTTTCAGTCGAATCGGATAATAACTTTTGGAAATCCAGATCCCACCGATTTGGATGAATTTTTTAACGTCTCGACTTTAACGACTCCCCAGTGTCGTCTGCAATGATTAATTATAAAACAAAAAATATATTTCTATAATCTAAGGCATCCTTAATACAATACAAAAAGTTCCATTAAATAATATAGGGTAGATGCACCATTTGTGGCCACTTTAAGGATTTCAGTGACTTTCATCGTAATTATCTTTAAAATTGTACTTCAAATCAGGAAACTAAAAGCTTTACTAAATTTTACACTATCTTTACTATTAATATCTAAGTTACCATTAACTAGAGAAATCGTTAAAGAATTAAGAAAATTAAAAAATATAAGAAATCCATTTTTCACCGTTTGTGGCCACTTGCCACTTTTCGCGTAAGCAATAAATGTAACCTTATATTTCTGGTGGTATACTAAACAAAATATTTACGGTTTGAAATTCTACACATAATTATGTGTCTGCAAGCAATTTCGAGCTAAAAAACCCGATAATTATGCACATGGCCAAAAACGGTACAATGGCCACAAACGGTACATCTACCCTATAGTAGTTTTCCTTTAATTAATTCCTAAAGACCACCTATTTTTATGGGCTCTAGACCGGAACCTCCTTTAAGGTAGGTTTTCAATTAAAGGTAGAATTTCAAAGTCGATTTTCTGGAAAATGAAGCGCGATATCCAAAAAAGTTACTCTTTCTTTTCGACTTATAATAAATAAATAAGTCGAGAAAAAGGAATAAAATTTTTTGATATTGCGCTTCATTTTCGAGAAAATCGACTTTGAAATTCTTAACACTGCGTCCAGCCGCGTATAGGAAAACCTACATTAATGAAAATCACAGGCGTCGCGAGCGATTTGGGCGTGAGTGAAATTCGCCCTTAATATTAAAAGAAAAAACCGTGGCGATGCACCAATTGGGAAACACATATTTATTTCAAACATAATAGCTGTGTCAATAATCAACTCACTTTAAGGCCTCGATACTGCCACTTAACGTCTCTTGTTCCCATGACGTCGACTGAACTTACGACTTTTCCTGCGAACACAGAACAGAGGCATTGAAAAACCCAACCGAAGCGTTGGAGATCTGTTTACACAGATGGAAAAGTTTACCTAATTTTACTTGGCGAAGGAACTGGAGCATGTTCGGCGATAACAGGTAACACAGACGTGAATTTATCAGTTGGACGTAAAAGACGCGCCGTACGTGACGACAATCTCCATATCAGTCTTTGCCTGTGAGGAGTTTGCTCTTGGGCATTGTATTTGCTCAATATAGCACCTACAGCTTCGTGCGCAGAGAAGAAACTTGTATCTGAAATCTGTCGAAGAGAAGCGCATCAATCAAACAACGCTCGAGCGCGCCCAGAATAAAAACAGCTGACAGATTCATTCTGACAATACCTTACATATTTTCTGAAGCTCTACGGCAAACTCTAAAAGTCTAAGCATTTGATTCCTTGATATTACAGATGGATTCATGGTGGCGCAGCTAGGCCCAGCTGTCGTGGCTACGCTGGGGTCTGCGCTGGTCTCCAGCCGATTCACTGCGCCGTCCAAGTAGTTGCAGAGCAGAACAAGTGCCACTTCCGATGGCCTCAGGCTCGCACAGTTGCCATCGCAGGCAACCATCTCCAATCTGAGGAGAAGCTCAGACTCCTGAAATAAGCGCGTTCAGTGCCATTGACGTTGCCGGTATTCTACAATCTTATACAGATGACAAAGTAACTCACCGTGACGATGCTGCTGTAGATGTCCCCTACTCCTAGCTGCGAAGCAACGGCATGGAACATCGCATTGTACAATCGAAGGAACGTCAAGGATGTGAGGGGCCGAGTGCCGGGCGCCCACTCTAATTTGTTCCGTATCACTTCGGACATACGTTTAAGATCACCGCCGGTGCACTTGCACTGGGAAATAGAGACCAAGTGATCGGCGTCCAGAGACTGTGCTAGCTGTACAGCGGCTATGTGAAATGCGGACACGCTGATGCAAGCCATGTGCTTCGGCCTAGCCTTCATTTTCGTTAGGAAACGGTCCATCAGGTTGATGGCGATAAAAAGCACGTCCGATGGTAAGTCGTACCAAACTTTTAAACATCTTAAAACATGGGCAGATCCGTCGCGAGCTCCGATAGTTATTTCATCATTCTGAGGAAACGAGGAAAGATTTTGCCGGTTTTACAGACGCTCCGTCGTTCGCAGGTGCGGACGCACTGTAAGCCGAGAGTTTTCGCCTCCCCAGGTTTTCGTCGGGTGCACTTACTTGCGATACACTGGGCAACTGAAGGTTAGGTTGGTATTTCACTTCGAGAACCAAGGCTTCTTGCAGTCGTTCAAGCAGCGGGTGGATTGCATCCGGTACAGGCAAGCCCGATGTGTCCATTCCTGCGATGTGTGACCAACAGCTAACTACGGCAACAACGAAAGGATGATAGAACACAAAGGGGTGCGTAGTGTGGCTGATGAGGCAGGCGTCACACAACAAGAATGGCGCAGCTGGCTAGCCTTGTATCTGGAAAGATGAAATAACATTGATATTAAGGTTGTTGTACAAATTAATCTCAGCTTAAATGTTATCGGACGGTTAACAAATGGTAAACAGACCATCGAAAGACTTATAAACAAGATATGGATTCGTTTTATCGCTCCAAAACGTATTTAAATGTTTAATAATTTCAGCGGAACATGATATAACATGATATAACTGGTGTGAGGTAAGTGCGGATAATAAGGCCCGGCAGGTAATAAGGCCCACCGGTCATTTATCCTTGTTAGGTTAATCTACAACACTGGTAGTGTCATTTATTGCTTTTATTACATACGAAATGTCATTCGAAAAGTTTCCGTGTGATTAATATAACATTTGACGGCTGTAAATTCAAGAAATGTTTCGCCGGTGACTAGCGTTGCTACAGTTATAAAAATTCCGTTGGGTTCTTGGCTTTGTATTGGGAGTATTCAGTATCCAATTACTGTGCAACTATAGGTATGTATAAGTACACATGTTGGCAACATATTCCCAGAAAATTTATGATTTTGTAAAGTGCACGCTTAACATATAACCTCGGCAATGAGGCAGTGACAAAACAGATAATAAGGCCCACTGAAATATTAAGTGGGCCTTAAGGTTCAGGAAGTAACCAGAGACCCCTTCCAAAGCAGGAATGATATTGAGAGGAGTTTTAAAGCACATTTTGACCACCCCCACTTTAAATAACCACCTAATTACAAAATAACCGAAATTCATTCATTTTATTCATCCTCCAAAGAACAAATTTATAAAATTTCCATAAATTCAAATTTTAGCCACCCCCACTTTAAATAACCACCTAATAAAAAAATAACCGAAATTCCATCAGTTTATTCATCCTCCAAAGAACACATTTTTAAAATTTCCTAAATTCAAATTTTGACCACCCCCACTTTAAATAACCACCTAATTAAAAAATAACCGAAATTCCATTATTTTATTCATCCTCCAAAGAACAAATTTCTAAAATTTCCATAAATTAAAATTTCAAAAACCTCCACTTTAAATAACCACCTAATTAAAAAATAACCGAAATTCCGTCATTTTATTCATCCTCCAAAGAACAAATTTCTAAAATTTCCTAAATTCAAATTTTGACCCCCACTTTAAATAACCACCTAATTAAAAAATAACCGAAATTCCATCATTTCATTCATCCTCCAAAGAACAGATTTCTAAAATTTCCATAATTTCAAATTTTTACCACCCCCACTTTAAATAACCACCTAATTAAAAAATAACCGAAATTCCATCATTTTATTCATCCTCCAAAGAACACATTTCTAAAATTTCCATAATTTCAAATTTTTACCACCCCCACTTTAAATAACCACCTAATTAAAAAATAACCGAAATTCCATCAGTTTATTCATCCTCCAAAGAACAAATTTCTAAAATTTCCATTAATTCAAATTTTGACCACCCCCACTTTAAATAACCACCTAATTCAATAACCGAAATTCCATTATTTTATTCATCCTCCAAAGAACAAATTTCTAAAATTTCCATAATTTCAAATTTTTACCACCCCCACTTTAAATAACCACCTAATTAAAAAATAACGGAAACTCCATTATTTTATTCATCTCCCAAAGAACAAATTTCTAAAATTTCTATAAATTCAAAAAGGTAAGATTGTGTGAACAAGGGCCCATGCCGTCCACCTCCAGAGAAAACGTGGACGGCACCTCTGCAGACAATTGGTTTTGCAAATTATGCAGAACTGCATTCAAGAGTGATATGCGACAGTGTGTCATGTGTGTCACCTGGATAGACGAGGATTGCGTTGGGCCCACGCCTGAGGAAGATGATGTCTTTGTTTACCCGAATTGTACATACTAAATAGGTGGGCCTTATTATCTGCACTACACGAAACAATGCCCGTTTACAACATTTTTAAAAACCTATAAATTTTCGTATTTGTTGTGTTCATATATTGTTACAAATATTACTGTTTATAGTTTACTGTCCACAGATTTCAATAAAAAAAAAGTTTTCAAAAATATGTACAAGTTTTTTAAAAAAAATTATAGATCCTTAGGTGGGCCTTATTACCCGCACTTACCTTAATACATTTTTAATACAGTACGGAGTAACTGTTCAATTTAAATTTAGGTTGTGTTCAATTTAGAATGTGGATATTGTAATTTCTCGGCACTGTTAAAGATCGGGGAAGATTTATGTCGCTCCCCATTGTGACATTCTCAACTGTCTCGTGCGTACGTGTTTGCATCCACGCGCCGTAAACGGGTCATTCGAGATTCGAGAGTTACGAAGAACGCACTAAAAAGGGACTTAGTTCGAAATAACATCGACCGCTTTGCGGTTAACCATGTTTTTCTTTGCCGTCGAATCTAATTTCCACGGTGGCGTTAAAAATTCCATTGTGGGCAGATTTTCGAGAAGTTTTACAAGCGAAGTAATTAGAACATGCTAGAACAAAGGAATCGTGTCGTTGCGAGTGCAATAAGATTTTGATACTCTTGACGATTGGGAATTGTTCGGAATTCGAATGTTTGAAATTCCGCTTGCAGCGTGATTTGATTAATGATGAAATTATGTACAGAGGCCAGTAGTATCTTTGTTCAGAGTAGTATAGGTGCAGCAGGGTATCGAGTATAATAGCTTTCAGATTACGGAAATATCTGGAATACGCTTAACAAAGAGGATAGTTCTTTAACCTCGCGATTATCTCATTCAAATGATCCAATAGCGTAGGACACCACCTAGGGAAATGACTTGATCGAGAAATTCTTCGAAATATTACGACACAAGAGATTATTAAGAATTAGAATCTTTTTTACATCACCAATAAATTTTTTTTAGTTAAATTTATTAGTTATAGTAACGTATTATTTTCTTTAATAATAATACAAATTATAAAAATAAGTCGACACGTAAGAGTTTGAAAGAAAGATAAGAATTACTGACTTCTATAAATAATTTACTTTGCCAAATGACGTAACAATAAGTTTTCGGCCAATGACCTTCGACAGCACTGTCGCGAAGAAAAAGAAATGGCATTGAATTAAAAGTTAAAACAACTTTTATATCAGCGACGCGCTTCGTGGAAGAATGGAAGCTATACAAAAGATATCGAACGGCTGATGCAACGAACTGTCAAATTTAAGGATGAGCAGGATTCCCTTTAATCGACTACGACTGTTTAAATCGCGATTAAAAGAAACCCAAACGCGTAGATTTCATATAAATTAAATTTTCAATCTAATTAATCAATTCTGACTGAAGTGCCATAAAATGTCTAACAAAAATATCTGCAGCATCTACATTGAAAATTGCCAAACATGGAAATTTAAAATAAATAAATTTCACGAACAAAAAATTAATTCAGAAAGTATTTAATTCTTCGATTCGCGCTATTTCAAGTGACTTACAAACACACGAATCCAGTTCTTTTGAATTATATTGACTGCGGAAAGACAAATATGTATATCTTTCTAGAAACGTGAATAAATAAGTGATGTTGATATAAGGAGATTAATTAGTGAATTGGTTTGAAAAGTTCTCGACTCGGGAGAGTACACACAGTTTCATTATTCGTTCTTGGCGGGAAATTGTATTCGCGAAGAAATTCCTGGCGTTTGATAAAAAGTTTGTGTACGTACGACTTGTTTCGAGTGCGGTGGTCCCTCGAGATCACTGAACCACCAAAAAACTATATACGCTTCTTTTTTTTTTCTTTACGTAAGAGCAAAGAGCCCCGCGAGGAGCAGACGCACGCTCGCCGAGCGCGTACTTTAGCGATACTGACTCGCATCTGCTTGAATCGCACGGGTGAGCGATGCTCGAGCAGCCACGATCGCGCACGAGCTCGCACGAAGCTGATCGGCGACGTCAAGCTGACACACGAAACTTTTTACCATCAATTCGTTACCTCGACAAAAAGAGTTCTTTGTTTACATACGGAGAGCATGGATCCCTGATATACTCCTTTGTAATCTATCTCGACCAATTTAAACGCAGATTTCTTTGCGTTTTTGGTTACTCCGACGAACGTAAAAATTCGTAAACCGGACTGTTTACATACTCATTAAGAAAGAATCTGAAGAATGTCTCAGGAAAAGTATAGAAAATTACTCGGAGAGTGATTCATAGTTTATGTATTTACGCAGCGTAGTTGCAGTTCAACGCACTTTGGCGCTGAATGAACTTTGAAACGAACGTTCCATTTGTTTATTTCCCCCACTGCTGGCATTATCGCCTCAATCATCGCGATAAGAAGTCAGCACCAAAATAAACACGCACCCTGCCCAATTTTACGATTCGAAGCCGTACAAAACAAGGCTTATCTGACTGTAGGCTCGTAGTGTTGTTATTTACAGGGAACGAAGAATGACGCAAGCTACGGAGCAGTGACTGGTTAAGTACGAGAGTGGGAATTTATCGAGTACACCGTGCAATCAGTCGCGATTGAAGAGAAAATCAGAGCTGTGGTCTGTTAGCCCCGAGGAGCGGTGTCTCGGTACTTATGAAACGATACGGGGAAATGTAACAACTCTACTTTACGCGTTTCACCACCATTTTGTTTCCGTTAGAGGAGCGAGCGTATTTGGCGAGCGGGTTTGAGAGGAGCCACGGAATGTCACGGGGAAACTTACCCGGATGCGTCCGAAACGCTTTCACGTCAATTGATCACCCAATCTTGGCTTTTGTTGTCGTGTTCGCCCGTACAGATAGGAAACAGAGCCGCGGACGAACCGCTCGGTTTGACAGTTGCCCCGACAATAAGAAATGGCGGAGCTACGCTCGTTCAGCTGATCATTACGCGTCAGCGCACGGTCATGCGCAACGAAAACATAGTCCCTCCGCGAATCGGATTCAAACTTGCCGCTGGCACGATTCATTTCGGCTTCGAGCGATAAATTAACAATGGGTCCGTGCGCGATCCCGGATTATCATTCTCGACAATTCGACTCTAATTAACGCGTTCACTCGGGGTCAAGAATTTTCGACAGCAGCGCGCGAGGTGCGATGCTTCGAATTATATTTAAGATACTTTTGTTAAGGCGCGAATACACGATGAGATTTTATACGGGACAAAAATCTCGGCAACAACTAAATGTAAATAATGGAAATAGTCGCGGGGAATGAGATTTTTGAAAATATATCTTAAACTCGTGAGAGTCTAGTTTCACGAGATTAAGGAGAAATTAATTAAAAAATAATAGAATAATTGTCTCGTGTGTGACACGATATTTTTTTCTTGACGTAAATTGGCATCTTAAGCTACAGGAATCTGAGATTGAGGCCACGTATCGTTTGGAGGGGATTAGGAAACGCGAATTGCCAGCGCCCGATAATTTGCGCGACGCCAAATTCAAGGCCGAAGGCTTTCTCCAGCCAAGGTCGAATTTCGATGAATCGTCGTTGCTCCATTAGCATCGTTTAAATGTGGTTCAGGAGCAAATCCTTCGGGGAGGTCATTGGTCGGTTCAGAATATATACAAGGTGTTATTACAAGAATATATTTGAATGTTCAGGATATGATTTATGTTTCGGATTCATTCGTTATTCATAATGGCATTGTTTACGTCAGTGGCGAATTTAACGGGCGGCGGATGAGCGGTTGTCGGCTGGGCCCGTGCCTAGGAGGCCCCTTAGGGCCCCATCTTCAAAAAAAAACTTACGATTTTATTCGAACACTATAATTTTTTTTCTGCAGTTTTACACTTGATCTGTTTTTTTGTAAACTACCTCTTCATTTTCCCGAAAAATGGGTCCCTCGGATAGAGTTGGGCATTATTCGAATAAATTTATAATATTTAATAATTTTATTTTTATTTAATTTATATTGTAAGTTTTTATTCGAATCATCTTCCAATAAAAGGAAGTTCTTCCAGACTAACGCAGTTTTTTATTCGAATAATTTCAAATAAGACTCGAATAAAGAATTATTGAAATCAAAATTTATTCGAATAAAAAATTATTCAAATGAAAATTTATTCGAACAAAAAAATTTTCAAATGAAAATTGATTCGAATAAAAAATTATACAAATGAAAATTTACTGAAATAAAAAATTATTTAAATAAAATATTATTCGAATAGAAAATTATTCAAATGAAAATTTATTCCAATAAAAAATTCTTCAAATGAAAATTTATTCAAATAAAAAATTCTTCAAATGAAAATTTATTCCAATAAAAAATTATTCAAATGAAAATTTATTCGAATAAGAATTCTTCAAATGAAAATTTATTCGAATAAAAAATTATACAAATGAAAATTTATTCGAATAAGAAATTCTTCATTATTCTCGTAATAACTTCCATTCATTCGCAATTCTTATTCAAGATCATTCGACTAAAAATTTATTCTCCCAACTCCGCCCTGGAAACGTTCGCCGCCCGGGCCTTTTCCTCCAAATCCGCCGCTGGTTTACCCACAATCTGCTTTCGCCCATAAATAAGAAACCGTCCGAGGAAACTAACGAAGCGTGCTTTTCGACGGAGGCGAGCGTTACGCGGAACACCGTGTCATTAGCAATACAATACTGTGCCCTTTTACGCTAAATACTTTCATTCAAAGTACACCATGATAAATATCACATCTCAAGTCATAAAAAAAACATTCTTCACACACATCTGAATAAATACTACGAATAACTTTTCTATTCTGTCATACGTCCAATACAAAATCCTTTATCACAAAATTTATCTAAAGAATAACCGTTCTAACAAAGCATCCCTTATCCACCTCATTTGTGCATGGACTTTAATCCGACTTCACTTCCTTATCCCCTCCGAGCTCCATTGACTTTACGGCCCTCTCCAACGCGAACAAATGCTCATCATGTACGCCCGGAGCTATCACTCGCATAGCATTGGCTAGATTGTACAGGTATTCTGTATTAGCGCCGCTGGGACCATGAGACACTAATATATGTCTCGCTATCGAGTGTATATCCTCCACTCCAGCAAAATTCGGATTATCCTCATTGCCTATATATATCGTAATATGAAACGGCTTGTTCTCAGAGGTCGCCTGCGGCAAACTCGCACCCCCAAGATTGCTCCTAGTAGCATTGTTCACCACCGAATGAGTCGCAGTGTGCTCGATGAAGTGCGACGGATAGAAGACAACGCTTTTCCTCTCGTAGCCACCTTTCTCCCGATAGTCCAGGTGCGTGACGACTTTGTCTATGTCCTGAGAGGATATTTTATAAGCTACGCCCCACACTTCGTCGCTGGGATCGTCGGAGGAAAGTAACGTGACCACACGTCCAGGCTGCAAAAACATACAATTCTTTATTCAATTATGGAATAGCTTAACATAATAAACAGTTCAAACTTTTTTAGACAGTATAAATCTCATCGAGGACACTCAACGCTAAACAATTCGATTCCCAAATCTGTTGGGCGATGCTTTAAACGGTGGGTGTTTGGAAGAGCGACGAGGAACTTACTCTGCTAGGCACTCCCCTGTGGTCGGTGCTTTTCTGATGGAATCTCCTGACGTATCCCTTGATGTGGCCAACCAGTGTCTTCTCGAACGGAAAGTCCGCCTTCCAAATGAGCGAGCCGTAGCCGAATACCCACATTATTGCTTTTCTCATTAAAATGTGATTATCTTAATGACTCCTCTGGTTTCCTGTCCACAGGGGTTCTCAATGGACTCGCGGGGTCATTGAATAAGTCATTATCGCCTGTTTTAAAAATATTTCACGGCGAAGTCGTGACTCATTGTCGAGCGGTCTTCAACGATAAGTAAATAAATTATCGCTGGCGAGGAGCGGGGAACGTTCGCTGTGTGCGGAAGTTCTGAAAGAAGCTCGTGGGACACGGTCGCTTCGGCTACCTCGAGCGAGCGTGCGATCTCTTGGCCGCTAGTTTCTTCGGCACGTACTCACGTTTCGTTTCGCAACTGCGGCTGAAGTAATTTTTAATCGCATTGCACAAGTCATCATTCGCACGTGCATCTGGCAAAGATTATCTCCGACGAGCACGCCGACGCTCGAGGGCTTTCATCGGCATTCATACTTCATAGCATTCATTGCCCAGCAGGGCGGAGATGAGCTTTCACTTGATCGTGTTGGAGATTTTGATGATTGTTAATGTTTGTTAACTGTAGCGCGCCGCGCGCTGCAATTTAATTAATGCAAGGTTGTTAAATCCTTCCTCGAAATGATCTCGCAATTTCTGTGCACCGACGTGCTTGCTATTCGTTGCGTGGATCAGTTCGTTTTTGTAGGTTAGTCTGAACTTAGCTACGCCAATATCACTAGTTTAACATATAAAGCAGAAAGCTTGTATTTTTGTGGGTTTTTTTTGTTGCCTAAAAACTTCCGAGCGGTAAACTCCAGGGTCAAGAAATGTAAATCCAGATGAATGCGATTATTTCCACAAAATTTTTTTTTGATGGAATCAATCTATATAAACTGCGGGCGAAGCCGGATAGTAAAGCGGGGAATCCACCGAGAAGCTGAGCTATGCTATGCGATGCTATGCAGCGTTTTAAAAAAATTAGCTTCGATACATTTTTATGGAACTGCTTCCACCAAAAGCTACGTTAAAACTTAGCATCGCATAGCTTAGCTTAGCTTCCTGGGGGATTCCCAGCTTAAAGCTAGTACCACTATGTTATACAACAATTATTCAGGTTGCAGTAAAAACGTTAAAAAAAAATCAAATTCTCAGGTCTTTTCCCAAACCAGCGCTCCGCAACTGGTCTACGACGATGCCAAAAGTGCTGCGACGCAGTGCCTCCGAGAGGAGACGAAGCTCCAGTTTTTCTTTGAACCAAGTTTTCAATAAATAACTAAATGTATTTTCTGTGTACACACTTTGTAACTTTTATATATTTTGTATATTTCTGCTTGTGAAAGAATAAAAGGTTGCGGAGCGCTGCCTTGAACGATAACTCCACTTTGCATTGCATTATGATTCTTGACCCTTCATTGTAATTCCCTTCTGGAGTTTGAATAATTTTAGTATCTTCCTCTGCAGGCATAGGCTGCACGTTACACATTTTCAACGCCGATACGTGCAAGATAGAGGGGAAGATAGATTGCCTTTATCCGGATAATATACACGGGATCGTCGAGGGTTCTAATAATAAATTGGCTGTGTTCGGAGCTAACTCCTTCTGCGCCTTTGTTATTTGTAAGAAAGAAGGGACGTTGGTGTAAGTTTATCAGGTGTTGTATCGCAGCCGACGCGTTCGCATGTGGTGTTTTTATAACGGGATTTGTATTTCAGAATCGAAGAGGATGTTAGGAGAAAGTGTCTCAGCGATTGGATAATCGCAGCGAACTGGTCAACGCTCCGGGGGCGTGAGCTTTTAGCTGTTCTATCGGCTCACAACAATGTGTATATGTACGATGCGCTTGACGATGGGTATCGGGATGTACGGTGCGAGGAGAAATGTATTCTGTATCCTTGCACTCGAGTATTTGGACAGTTATTTCCCACGAACTTAACATTATTGTATACAGATATGCGGGATCCATTTTAGGGAAAAAGAACGGGGACTTGGTAATTCTTAGCGGGACAGTTTTTCAGGAAATATTGATATGGGAAGTGGATTATAGTTCTCGCAGCGAGACTGCACCTGTTTTGCATCGTTTGAAAGGGCATAATGTTAGTACTTCGGCGACTAACAGTGATAGCTGTTAAGGGGGGAAGCTGGTTTAGATTGCTGAAGAAAAGGTGATTTTCGCGAAGTTTTTTAATGAAGAAAAATGAATTCTATCTTTCCAAAAGTTTAGGGGTATTTTAGTATATTCACTTCGAGTTAAAATTAAAGGAACACTATAATTTCCCGAAAATTATTTGGTCATTTTCAAATGGCTGTATCTCTGCGAAAAATGGTCGAAAGAAATATTTAAAATACGCATTTTAACGCTTGAAGTTTCTAGTTTTTGAATCAAGGACACCATTTTTTTTTTAAACATGATACTGTTTTATCAAGATGAAGCACAGGAAACGAAGTTTCAGAAATTTTTGCCTAATTTGAACGTTTGCACGGGCCAAAGAAATTTTTTTCCGGTAAATCCAATGAAAAGCTCTTATAGAGCAAACATTTCTCTTTAATTTCGTTTGGTTTGGTTTTGTTGTATGATTTTTATTGACCGAGTTATTCGCGATCAAAGCAAAAAAGGTACTTTTCACTTTGAACACGTATAACTTGCGAACTTATGATCAAAGACAAATTTTCATGATTGTTTTGGAAAGCTAAGACAGTTTACTTTCAGAACCTTTAGTTGCCAATTTAATGAGATATTTTTTTAATCGTATTAAATCCATTTTAAAATGACCCCAAAAATGGCATATTTACCATTTTTTACAAAACGCGATGCCACTTCAAAGAAAATTGTGGAATTCACTCAAGTGTCCACGTTTTTTTTCAGTTAAAAATACCTATAAACACTGTGCCAAACGCCGGACCGATCAGATTTTATTTTTCGTATGACTTCTATGATCAAATATGCGATATGCTTTGAAAAATTGAACGATCACCTATTTTACGTTATGTCTCTTTCCAAAACCCTTTTTTTGTTCTCGCGGCTTTTGAACGATTGTTGCATATTTTTTTGTTAACTCAATGTCATTTTAGTAAAAAGAAAAGAATTAAAAAATTTAAGAAAATTAAAATCATTTTTATCCAAACTCTTTGCTTTGCTTTTTTATCCAAAACAGTACGGAGTTAGTACGGAGTTACAATTACTGGCATTAGCACCACCAACTTTTTACTAAAATGACATTGAACTAATAAAAAAAAACGTGCAACAATCGTCCAAAAGTTGCGAGAACAAAAAAAAGGGTTTTGAAGAGAAACATAACGTAAATCAGGTTCAATTTTTCAGACGATATCGCATGTTTGACCATCGAGGGCATACGGAAAGAAAGATCTGATCGGTCCGCCCTTTTGCACAATGTTTAAGGGTAGTTTTAACTCACAAAAAACGTGGATACTTGAATAATTCCATGATTTTCCTTGAAGTGGCATCATGTTTTCTGAGAAATGGTAAATATGCCATTTTTGGGGTCATTTTAAAAAGGATTTAATACTATTAAAAAAAAATCTGATTAAATTGACAACTAAAGGTTCTGAAAGGAAACTTTCTTAGCTTTCCAAAACAATCATGAAAATTTATCTACGATCATGAGTTCGCAAGTTATAGGTGTTCAAAGTGAAAAGTACCTTTTTTGCTTTGATCGCGAACAACTCGGTCAATAAAAATCATACAACAAAGCCCAAAAAAACGAAATTAAAGAGAAATGTTTGCTCTAAAAGAGCTTTTCATTGGATTGTCAGGGAAAATTTTTTTTTGGCCCGTGCATACGTTCAAACTAGGCAAAAAATTTCTGAAAGTTCATTTCCTGCGCCTCATCTCGATAAAACAGTATCATAATGGATGAAAAAAAATTGAGTCCTTGATTTAAAAACTAGAAACTTCAAGCATTATAATGCGTATTTTAAATATTTTTTTCGACCATTTTTCGCAGAGATACAGTCATTTGAAAATGACCAAAATTTTCGGGAAATTATAGTGTTCCTTTAATTTTTACGCGGAGTATATTTATTAGGGATGTGCGAAATTACGGGACCCGATTTTCTTGCTTAAAAATTCTTAAATGCATCCGATCACACTACAAAATCACAAATTCAAAGTTATCGGGTAGTCGATACTCGAAAACTTTAAAGTTATAATTTTGCAGTGTGATCAGATGTAAAAATTTTCTAGCAAGAAAATCGGCTTCCGAATTAAAAATAGGGTCCCGTAATTTCGGGTACCCGCACACCCCTAATATTCATACAATACAAAAAAGAAAGTTCAATTTAAAAATTTCGAGTTCGTCGCGCTGAAATTTCATTTTTTCAACATCCTAAACCAGATTCTCCCCTTAAATGCCTTATATTTCGCTCCGAGAGTTTAAATCTACCAATGTTTCCTCAGGGCGTAATTTTCTCAGTCATATACGACCCACTCACGCACTTAATTTGCTCCACGTCTGACGACAGGACAGTAAGATTATGGTCGGTGAATCATGACGAGAATGAAGAAAGGGACGACACAAGTTGGAAACTAGCGAAGATAAAATTACTACGAACAATGTTTGGCCACGCAGCCAGAGTCTGGAGATCTGTGATTAGAAATGGAACTCTAATTACGATAGGGGAGGCAAGTAATACATATAACAAAACGCAATTAACAACGTCACTTAATTTTATATTCATCGCTAAAGGACTCCCTTATGTGCACCTGGTCGTTGGACGGTAAACTGCTTAACAAAATCTGCGCTCATCACGGGGCAGCTATATGGAGCATCGATGTGTCGGAGGATAATAAAAACGCCTTCACCGGTGGAGCTGATGGTGCAGTTTACGCGTGGTCTCTGGCTAACGATTGTATTCAAAGAAACGTACTGTTACCCAAGACGCACGAGTCCACGTTGCCAAAATACGTTTGCTGCCTAAACAGCGGTGACTTCCTGACTTTCAACGAAGATGGACACGCCTTCGTTTCTAACCGCTCGCATGATGCTCCGATAGAGTCAGTGTACTTAGAAAGATACAGTTCGTACTGCGTTATGGAAGTTTCCTTGTGTCGATCCTATGTTTGCTTCGCATCGAGAGACGGATACGTAACGATATACAAAGGTATAGAAATAAATATATAAACATTATATAAATTATCTGATAACTTGTGTGAAATTATTCTAGCAACTGATGGTTCGAACGACGGAAGGTTGCGACAGGTTGTTGAGGAGAAGATAATGGAATCGCAAATATTTTCTATACAGTGGTTGCAAGATAAACAATTGATAGCATGCGGAACAAAGGGTGCTTTGAAAATAATAACTTTCTCTATGGATGGTAAGTGTAAAACGATGGCACGAGTCTAGCCTTTGGCAAGCGACTCGTTACTTTCATGTTTCTTTCGGTTCCACGTAGGATCAGTAACTGTTCAGTGGACATGCCTGTTGCCACCAAGTCGAGAGCGTTGGTTAACAGCAGCTGTACTTTACGAAGGATTATTGGCATGCGGAGACAGAGCTGGGAATATGCACGTCTTCGAGCTTCGAGAGTCTGTTTTGCGTGATCAAGCGAATGTAACTGAAATGGGTGATGGGCCTGTTCAAACCTTCGCTAAGATTCATGGAAAGATTGGTATTCAGCACTTCGTAGTCCTAGGTTCGAAGTTAATGTCTGCAGGTCGAGATGGAATGTTGAGGTTTTATGAAATAAGTAAAGAAGAAACTAGGAAATTGCACGCTTTGCATAAGGAGAAAATGCCGATGGACTGGATCAGCGGTAGCTTGAAAACTTCGGATGATACCTTTGTATTAGGCTTTAAGGAGGTATACGAATTTTGAAAGAAATATTAAGGGTGTATTCTACTTAAGACGGTTAAAAAAATCCATTTTTTTTCTTCCATTTTGGTACCGATTATAGTCAAACTTGTCCTGATTAAGAATCACATTGGTTTTTTTTTATTTCAAATGCACAGAACAGCCGAAATTACGGCAACCATGAGGCGACTTTTTTAGCGAACGCGTTCAAATACTTGCATTGCCACAAATTTTAATTATTTCTCTTTAATAAAATTTCTAAACATTACTGAAGCATGGATAAATATATGAACCAAATTGTGACGGAAAAAGTTATATAGATGCTTCATAAACAAATACCGAACAAATTTAATGGGAATTTTTGGATTGTATTAAGGATGTCTTAAATTATAGAAATATATTTTTGTTTTATAATTAATCCTTGCAGACGACACTGGGGAGTCGTTAAACTCAAGGCGTAACCAAAAAAAAAACATCCAAATCGGTGGGACCTGTATCTCCAAAAGTTATTATCCGATTCGACTGAAACTTTTTTATTTTGAAGAATATACTTCTGGCTAGGGAGGAAACCAGGAAAAAAATACAAAAATGACACTTTTTTAGAAAATAACGACACTTGAAGTTTGAAAGCACTTTTTGCCTATATTTTTCGTTCTTTCAACGCCTTTGAAAATTATAAATTTTCAATTTTTTGTCATTTTTTCTGGTTTCCCCCCTAGCCAGAAGTATATTCTTCAAAATAAAAAAGTTTCAGCCGAATCGGATTCGGTCCCACCGATTTTGAAAACACTGTTTCGAGAAAAACGCGTTTAAAGTTTTACGCGAGTGCCGAGTGTTACCCATGCATTTTCCGCTACTTAAATGCTTATAATTTCAGGATTTTTACGAATTTGAACAAATTCTTTTAAACACGTATTCCTAAAAGGTTGAACATTCAAGAAATGAAATGAAAAAAGACTCGACTTTTAGACCGGAACCTCCCCTTAAGGTGGGAGCCCTATTTAGGACGCTAGGAATAAGGTGAATTTTGGGAATTTATTTTCTAACAAACTGTCAAGCGGATCTTTACCAAACTTTGAGGGTATTTTAGTTCATATTCAAACAGTAAAAATTAATTTTCACGTTACAAAGTGTTCGGTAGAAATGGAGATATATGAACACGTTCGTTAGGACTCGCGCGCCGGAGTTGCAAATCGGCGATTGTAATGGTGGCCAGATTTCTTCCCTGAAATAAAAAAACCAAGGATTTTCTTATTTCTAGTACAATTACATTGTCGATGAACCCAACAATCGAAGAAAAAGTTAAAAGTTGGCAAATTGGTGGGACTTGAAAGAAAAAGTTACGATTCTGCCACAAGATATTTCGTACTATTTACGGAAAAAGAGTTCATCGGCAATGTAATTATACTAGAAATAAGAAAATCCTTGGTTTTTTATTTCAGGGAAGAAATGGGGCCACCATTAAAATCGCCAATTTGCAACTCCGGCGCGCGAGTCGTAACAAACGTGTTCATATATCTCCCTTTCTACCTCACACTTTGTAACGTAAAAATTAATGTTCATTGTTTGAATGTGAACTAAAATACCCTGAAAGTTTGGTAAAGATCCGCTTAACAGTTTCTTAGAAAAAAAATTCCCAAGAATCACCTTATTCCTAGCGTCCTAAATAGGGCTCCCCCCTTAAGTTGCCACGTGTAAACATTTATAAAAAAGTGCATTCTCTCCTTTATAGGTAGAATTCATAATATACAGCCTGCTCCATCACAGAACTGTAACAAGAATCCCTTGCGGCGGTGGACACAGATCATGGGACTGTATGATAATAGACGAATCGATCACATTCCTTTACATTCGCAACAAACAAGTACACGCGTTCGACTTCCCGCTAAGTTCTATAAAATCACCAGTGTTATTAGTAAGTAACTTGTTCTTGCCTCTCATTGTAATTCATAAGGGCCACGATAACCGACTACCCACTTTCCAATTTTCAGAATGGCTTCCACACGAAGGAAGTCTACTGCATTAATCCCATATCAAAGATCGGTGACGATTATATTTGTGTATCTGGAGGGGAGGATGGTACCCTTCGTATCGCATGTGTCTCAAGTGATTCACTGAAAAATGTTTGTAACTTTCGAACGATGGGTATTTTCGATGGCCACATCTCCGGCATAAAATCCATAGCTTCTATGAACTTGCGATCGAATTTCTCGCGTAAACATCTTGTTTTCTCGGGGGGTGGGAGAGCTCAGATAAAAGTGTGGGAGATTGATATAAAAGACAGCGAAGAAGTCTTACAAAACGTAGATATATCTTGTTGTGACGTCACGTCTCATATGTTGTACGGATTTGACCGGAACCGCAAGAAACAATCGCATAATCAGTCTTACGTGATGCAACCTGAGACACGATACATGGACATCGAGATCTATCGTGACACCAAAAGCTTACGTTACGTATTGCTCTTTGTTGCTTGCGCAGATGGATTTGTAAGGTATACTTCTTCTTCTATAATTTACTACAACTCCTATAGCTTCTAATCGGAAGGGAAAAATTTGCAGGATCTTTCTGTACGATGTTGACACCAAACATATTTCGTTAAAAGTACATGCGAAATGTGGTGATCGTTGCATAGCAAAAATCAGCATCCTGACACACGGAGGGAGAGTAATTGCATTGACCATGTCCACCGATGGAATTGGCCGCTTCGTTGATTTCACCGAGACTGTATCGGAGATGTTAAGCGATGTGGAAAATGAAGCTCAGGAATATCGAGACTGCGCCGATGCATTTCTCGAGAAGTTTAGCTTGCATCAATCTGGAATTAATTCGTACGACGTAAGGGCGATCGGGAAAGATGAATATTTACTGGCAACTGGGGGCGATGATAATTTGTTTAGTCTCATTCGTTTTAAAATTTACTGTGGAGGGGATGAGGCAGAAGCACGAGTCTCGTTGTTATCGAAGTGGAGTACTTCGACGGCGCATTATGCTCAAATTACAGGTACGCGTGTTGGGTTTTTAAATTCAGCGAAGGGAATAAGTACATGAAGCTTTATCTTTTTAGGAATAAGGTTTCACGGTGAGAAGCACATTTTTAGCGTTGGTATGGACCAACAAGTAATCGTGTACAGTTATGATTATAGCGATGGCAATCTATCCGTGGAGGTGTTGAAGCAGGTCTTTACATTCGTGACTGATGTGAAAGGCTTAACTCTGTGGTGTGGTCCAAAGTACGTTAATCATTTAAGAAACATATTTGTCGAATACAGTATACAATTGTATTTTAAGAGAATCGTTTATATCGAGGTCATATTGTTTCAGAGGTGAACCTGTTGTATGCATTTATGGTAAAGGCTTCGAGGTGTTGCGCTGTTGATAATAAATGAATGCGAAAAACGATTATGATATCAGGTAACACTGGTTTCTTAAAAGCAGGGCCGGCGTGAATTTTTGCGGGACCATAAAGAAAACGCATTGATATTGTACTTTTAAATTTTATAATAATAAAGATCTGTGCGTAGGGCCCCGCAAAATTTGCGATGAGCTTTTCATAGACCGTGGGGCCTTTTAAAGAAATTTTATAATAGAGATCGGTGCGTAGGGCCCCGCAAAATTTGCGATAAGCTTTTCGTAGACCGTGGGGCCTTTTAAAGAAATTTATAATAGACATCTAAGCGTAGGACTCCGCAAACTTTACGATGAGCTTATCGTAGACCGTGAAGCCTTTTAAAGAAACTTTATAATACAGGTCTATACGTAGGGCCCCACAAAATGTGCGATGATTTTCTCGTAGACCGTGGGGTCTTTTAAATAAATTTTATAATACAGATCTGAGTAGGGCCCCGCAAAATTTGCGATGAGCTTTTCGTAGACTGTGAGGCCTTTTAAAGAAACTTTATAATACAGATCTATACGTAGGGCCCCGCAAAATTTGCGATTAGCTTGTCGTAGACCGTGGGGCCTTTTAAAGAAATTTTATAATAGAGATCTGTGCGTAGAGCCCCGCAAAATTTGGGATGATCTTATTGTAGACCGTGTGGCCTTTTAAAGAAATTTTATAATTAAGATCTAAGTAGGGCCCCGCAAAATTTGCTATGAGCTTTTCGTAGGCCGTGGGGCCTTTTAATGAAATTTTATAATACAGATCTGAGTAGGGCCCCGCAAAATTTGCGATGAGTTTCTCGTAGACCTTAGAGCCTAGGGTTCCGCGGAACGTGCTGAATTCGCCACGCGCTGAATTCGCCTCGCACAGAATTCGCCCCACGCTGATTTCGCCTCGCGCCGGCCCTGCTTAAAACTTTAACAAAAAAAACCGATAAGTATTTGAATTTCGAATGGATCTCCAAGTTGAATTCTAACTCTTCCTACTACCATCAGATGGCGAATGCATAGAAAAGCCCATCCAAGTTGATGCAGTCGATTCGGTTACCTGATTACATCGCCCGAAATCTACCCAAGAGAAAAGTGGATTTCCACCGTCAAGCTCCTAGAAATGACAAGCATCACGATCTCGGCGGTTCGAACGCGAACGAGTATCCTCGACAAGTCGTTGAGCAAAGGGAAAGGAGAGGTTAGCCTGAGTTGTTTTGCGCTCCTGTTCTCGGAGCTCGTACAGTACTGTCAGAATCGAGTTTACACCGTGCCAGAGTTACAGACCAAGTATGTAACCGATCGATGAACGTCGCAAACATTGACATGTTAAGCGAGCATTCTCCATTTATTGGTTAGGTTGGCAGAAATAGGCGCGGAGGTTGGCCACAGAATAACAGATCTTCTCGTTGTCCGAGAGAAGAGCGGGAAGCGCGAAATAAAGATATTAAGCATACTGCTGTTCATTAAAGGTACGGTATGGAAATCTCTGTTCGGCCGCGAGGCCGACAAGCTGGAGCACGCGAACGATGACGATCGTACTTACTATATCATAGAAAAAGAGGCATTAGTAAATAAGTTCATATCGGTACCGAAGGATAAAGGAAGCTTGAACTGCGCCTCCTTTATCGCCGGGATAGTCGAAGCTATCCTCTGCGACTGTGGCTTCGTGAGTATTAATTCTTGCCGATATCCTCCGAGAAGCTTCAACATAGAATCTTAACAAACTAGTTCACATTTGTAGCCAGCGAAGGTGACGGCCCATTGGCACAAAGGGACAACGTACATGGTTAAATTTGACGATGCTGTTGTCGCTCGCGATAAACAGCTGGAAGACCGGTAATCGAAGATAAAGAAGCATCGCTATGGGATAATTTTAAGATAAATATAAGAAACTACAAGTTCTGCGAATAAAATTTAGAAAATCCAGTCCTCTGAGTTCAAACTCTTCTTATAACATTCGGTGGCACTACATCTTTTGTACATTGGAAAGAATATCGTTTAAATGTCGGCGCACCTGAAACTTTAATTATCGAAAGTGAAATGCATAATAAAGATTATGAATTATCTTATATGGGCAATGATCTCATTTTTTTTTAAACATTTATTGTACTATGTGCATGAGATAGTTAAATTTACAAACTACATTTACAAATGTCCCATTGGAAGTGTTAATTGAATTTGAATTCCCTATCGGCGTAACTTACGAGCCCAGAGCGGTATTTGTTTTCTTGTTGGCCCTGCAACAAGAGATCCAATTATTCTCGCTATCTGTATGTATTTATTTATGAAGTATCTTCAGATGCTTAGCCCTCACCTTTACCTCTGCTACAGCCCACATACACAGGGCAATAAATCCAAGCGAGCCACAGAAACCGATGAGGAAACTTTTACCCGTTAGCTTCACTTGGTACTCGTGTGTAAGACGCATTATGCCGAACCTCTGCACTGCCGTGTCGATCTGAGCATGGGAATGACGTTTTGCGCTTTTTACAGGATATTTGTTGTGTCGGAGTTAATAAGAATATTGTTAAATCGACGTCGGTAGATTTTTTGTGCGCAGTGTTGCGCGGGGCGAATGAGTAATTATGATTTTGCTCTTACATAATTTTCATTTTTCGTGGGATCATAGAAATGACTCCGAAATGTATTACGCGTGACTGCAGCGGCTGATTAAACGTTATCTGAAGGATTGGACGCGGGTATTGATAACTTTTGAGCTGGGTATCTAATGGTATTTCCAGCTGCCCCTCGAAATCATGTAAGTGAGGTTAGGTGCCGACAGATACGTACAACTACTTCCTGTTTCGTTGGATGAAGAATTTGTCGCAGATACTCTTCGCGTAATTGTTTTCTCCTCGCGGCTCTCCATGCTATTACTTCCCGTGCTCTTGGCGACACATCGAACGACTCTATTCTGTTCGAACCCATTTTTTGGAAAGTCAAAACCACCCGTCGGCTATCAGCAACTATCAGATGCTCATTGGCGTAACTATTTAGGGAGCCGGGCAGGGCCGTCTTAACAAATTTGAGCGCCCTGGGCTAAACAATTTTGGCGCCCTAACCCTCAAGAATGCAATTTCTTCGCAGTCGGTGCAAAGCAGTACATCACAACCCCGGGTCTCCACCAATGCAAACACGAACAAAAACAATGCCCGCGAGCGAAATTTTTGTCTCCAAAATTGAAGAGAAAAAAGCATTTCAACATGTTTGATTCTTAAACGCCGTTTGATCACGGGCGCCCCTGGGCTATAACCCATTTAAAGGGACCGTCCGGTCTAACAATCGATTTTTCTTTTATTTCATTTTTCGAATGTTCAACCTTTTAAGAATACGTGTTTAAAAGGATTTTTTGAAATTCGTAAAATTCTCGAAGTTATAGGCATTTGAATAGCGGGAAATGTGTAGGTAAAACCCGGCCACTTGGCACTCACGTAAAACTTTAAACGCGTTTTTCTCGAATCATGATTTTTCCGAACGGTAGACAGCATAACAAAAGAAATTATTAACCGATTCCATAAAACTTGGTGGCATTTTCTTTGTAAATGAATTCACTATCGCATCACCCTTTGACCATCATTTTTAGAGGTCATAGTTCTTCGTTATTAACATTTTTAGGCGCAGAATTACCCCCTTTTTCGCATGTTTGTGTTCAAACGTGTACCAAACATCGCCATTTTGCTTTATGTGCCTTCTTAAAGGCTGATGCGATAGTGATGGATACAACCTATAAGAATATATTTGGTTTTTCATTTCAAACAATTCTACCTCGAGTTCTACTGTCTACCGTTTCCGTCTCTTTTGTTGCAGCAGCGCACTGAGCGCCAAGTAAAATTCGAACCATTATAGAAAAATGAAAAAAAAAAGAAGTTTTTATATCCTTGAAAAACGAATAAAGAAAGGCCATAAAGTTTTTTACTGCAAATTGTATACTTTTTTGAAAAAAAATCCTAAATATCACCTATTTTTCGAGCGTTTTGACCGGACGGTCCCCTTAACCCATTGGTAAAGGCGGCCCTGGAGCCGGGTGGCCTGGCACCCTCAAAATGTGAATTAGCCCCGCAAAACGCGGAATGGCCTTTCCCTAGAAACTATCGAAATAAGTAAATAAAATACGTTGATCTGTTTGTAAAATCCTATCTGAAAAGAAACAAATATTTGGGCCGAAATGCTATATTCGGGGCAACTAAATAAAAAAAAAAACAATAATGTTCTTATTACGTTAAATTATGAATTAAACTGTTGGAATTAACTTGCTAAATGTAGGTGTATGTAGGTAACTCTACCTATATATAAAAGGGAGAGAGAGAGAGAGAGAGAGAGAGAGAGAGAGAGAGAGAGAGAGAGCGTGAGAGGGGGGGGGGAGAAAATGGGACCTGACCCCTTCAAGACAAAAATCCTAGTTACGGCAATGCAGATGCTGAAGCTTGTAAGAATACTCCATAGAGTGCCTCGAAGTAGGCGGTTGAGTGGAACGAAAGATTTTTTACATTTTGGATTTTAAGTCGGCGTTTTGAGAGAATTGTACGATTATTGATGGAAATAATATGCAGTACACGTAGTCTTGACTGGTTTATATTATTTTTATTACGGGTGTCTATTATCTGTGTACGATACGTGGAAGAATTTATTTAAAAGCAAGCATGCAGTTCTGAATTCTCATTTAGCTAAAGAAACATTTTTCTTTTTAATATTTATTAATACGTTGACTGCCATGGGGGTCGTGGCAGGGCCTCCTTATTCAGTGGGCTAAACAGAGTTGGGCATTATTCGAATAAAAATTATTAAAAAATTATTCGTTATTCTGGAATAACTCCATTGTTAACCGACTTCAAAAAGGAGGTTATAGATTCGATCCGTTTGTTTTTTTTATATTTTTTATGTTTGTCCCAGTTTGTCCCCGCATAACTCTTCAGCATATGGACCGATTTTGGTGATCTTTTTTTATTGGAAAGAGGGCGATGCCCCGGTGGTCCCATCCTACACCGCATCAATATTGGTCCAATATTTTGCAAGTTCTGGTTAATAATAAAGACTATTGTCACCTAATCATTATTATTTTATGAACGTACGCGCATATCTCCTCGGCATGTTATGTCAATATATATAAAACTAAAAAGTTCAAAATTAAAACCGACTTCAAAAAAATAAAATTGCACTAAAATTAAAAAAAAAAATTTCCCTTATTTCATCTACGACTCTCATATTTTTTAACTCGGCGCCAGATTTACACAGTGCAAATGATGAGGCACCGACTTAAAAAATATGAGAGTCGTAGATTAAATAAGGGAAAAAATTATTTTTTACTCTTTAGTGCAATTTTATTTTTTTGAAGTCGGTTGTGAATTTTTTTAAAAATTTTGTTATATTCGCAATTGTTATTCGAGATCGTTAGAATAAAAATGTATTCGAAGATTATTGCCCAATAATGCCCATCTCTGGGGCTCTAGTCCAGGGGCGCTTTAAGAATCAAGTATGTTGAAATGCTTTTTCCTTTCCAATTTTTATGAGAGGGGAGACACGAAACCGTTAAGTCTATACCACCTTGCACCAATTGGAAAGAAACTGTAGTCTACACGATGTATAAAGTTGGTACGTGAAGGGTTAGGGCACCAAATTGTTTTAACCCAGGGCGCTCAAATTTGTCAAAACGGCCCTGGGTCGCAGTGACACCACCTCGAACTTACAATTTTTCTTCAGAACGCTCACGATAAATAAGTACATTTATTCATACTATATTACTATCATTAGGAATGATGTAGAATAGTAAGTACTTACATCATTAAACCACGAAATATTCTTATTTCCGACGATACGCAATTGAATAAATGTGGGACAATCGCCTAGCGCTTAATGGCGCAGGTTTGTCGTCTCAAAATTTCGCGGGTTATTTAAATTCAGAGTCAATAACCGACAATTACTGATTCTGAAAGGTAGATCATAAGATTCCACTTTGATCAAGCACAGTTATTGCATAAATGAAACGTTATGAGAATGAATAAAGTTCAAGATGAAAATAGTAAAGAATTAGAGATAATTACACTCGTGACTGTGTGTTAATTTGTAGAATTAAATGCGAGATTTAGGGCGAAAAATCGAACGGCGTATTTCTGGAGTCGTTAGAATATACAGTGTGTCCGGTTTGTTCGCATACACGCTATTATTTTTTTAACTATTGAAGAAACGAAAAAGTGTTTCATATGAAAGTTGTTTAATTTGATGGAGGAAACTTAATAGAATATTAGGATTTGCGTTTCAGCTATTATTTACAGAGATTTCAATATCAATGTAATTATTTTAAATGCAATATATATATTTATTATTGCCACTTTATTATGCATTTCAAGACGCGTTCAACGATATGTATGAAGCGTATGTTTAAACAATAATTTACCGAATATTTTACAGGAGCGGATTTGGGATTTTCGGGAGGGGGGGGGGGGCGCAGGGCCGAATCCAAGATTTTCTTGAAAGTGGGGGGCGTAGATCTGAGAAATAAACGAGGGACCTTTCCGATATTTTCCTGCTAAATGAAAAAGTGTTTTTGAGTATCAATTAATCATATTTTCCCTCATATTGTTAAGTTAAAATAAGTATTTTGCAAATTAAAATAAGTATTTTTTGCTTGAGGAAGGGGCCCCCCCCCCCTTCTAAATCCGCCACTGATATCTTAATGAATATTCATGGCTTTCAAGTGTCAATTTATGATCTATATATAGAATATATAATTCCAATTAAAAAATTACATTGACATTGAAGTCTCCGTAAATAATAGCTTAAACGTAAATCCTAATATTCTGCTGGATTCCGTAGCAGAGAGTCGAGTGCAACACGTTAAAATACGCTGGCATCCAGCAATTCCATTAACGTTCCTCCGTCAAATCAAGCAACTTTCATATGAAACATTTCTTCGCTCTTTCAATAGTTAACTAATAGTAAACTAATAGAGTTTATACGAACAAATCGGACATACTGTGTATCTAATTGCGAAGCATCGGTCTCGCGATAAAACTGCATCGTTCACGCGCATATTCATGCGATTGAAATGTGGGTTGTTAACAATTATCAAAATCACATGACCACTGCAGCGTATGTGTACGGATGATCATATTCAAATCGGACTATACACAAAGTTCCAGGGGCAAATGTATAAGATGCACGTGAGTAGATAAAACATAACGTGATATCCTACTCCTCCAGTGACTCCCAGTTCCCATCCGATCCCTTTACAACGAAATTAACTGTACCCACCGAAGAAGCTATGAAAATATCTTACCAATAAGTATCATCGATGTGGTCAATCACCATTATACTGCATTCTTTAATTCCTGAAATTCGACGAGCCCCTATACCTAATTCAGTAAACATAATAAAGAAAAGACACGAGAAGAATACACAAATGTCACAGACATCATACTACTTTATCGACCATCGACTCCTTTACCATCAACAGTCGAATCATTTCGACGCTACACGTTTATTTCCAGAAACCCTCTCTCCCGTGCGGAAATCGAAGATCCCGGATCGTTACCATGCCCAATGAACGCCTATGCGCGTTCCCCGCGCGCGTCCCACCGATTAACGCAAAACTTACGAGCGCTCGCGCTGCTCGCAGCACCGAAATGTTTAATGTTATCGGTAAAGCGATAGCAATAGCAGAAGCTCGTTTCCGTGGAATGTTTAAACGCAGTTTACGGTTTCCATAACGAGTACACGCTTCAGTGTCGCGACGAGCGCTGAAGTTGGGAAACCCTGTCGCGGAACAGAAACGAATCGACGATGAATCACGTAGAGGAAGGGGAGGGTATAGACTATAGAATATAGGAGGAGAGAGAGAGCGTTGTCTCGTTAGTCCGAACACTCCGAACTTCCGAAGCAGTCCGAAGCGACACGAGATACGCTGTGGATCTTCTTTCAACGTGTTTTCTGACGATCGGTCTCCATAGCAGGTAAGCCACATGAAAATATTTCGCAACGTTGATCGCATTAAAGAAAATCGGAAAGGTCGCGCGACCATTCCCGTCGCTTTCTCTATGCTTTCACGAATCTGCTTCGTCCTTCGCCATTAGACGAGTCCCAGCATCGTTTGCTCTTTGTTTTAATTGAAAAGTATTCCCTCGCTAAGAAAGACGCAATCTCGTATCATACTTTCTCCCAACGAACTCCTTATCTCTCGACGAAAATTTCACAAAGTACTTGTGCGTCGCTCGTCGAAACCTGTTTATACATACACAGGAAGCGTTTGAATTACCGTTAGCCAAGGTGATATAATCACGCTTTGTTTGAAGCCTGCAAGACCCAAAGATAATCTATCCCGCGCTCTTTGTTCCGCGGGTAGATTCTAAAACGTGGATCGATACTACTTTGTTCACGAAAATCGGGAACAGAAACAGCCACTCAACGTTCCAATCGAGCATAAACCGTAGCGCTGCAACGTCTTTGTCCGTATGATTTGCGTAACACATCAATTAAAGTAGCGCGTACGATGTTTTTCGCGTGACGTACATTTCTCCGCGTGAATACATCGGTACTCTAATGATAATAGAAGAGGCACTGATTTCTTTCCCGGGAAAACATTCGCGATTGTAATTAGGGTCCCGTTGTTTTCCCTGTTCAATGCGACCGTTCCCAATTTCAGTTGTTTCGAGCCACGCGAAACATTATAGAATATTCTACGAAATCGCATAATCGTTATTTCCGCGCCAGTGGAGTATATTATTTGAATCCTGCTTATCAGCTGTTCAGATCCTTTGTTTATTCCGCGCGTTCTTGATCACTTTCGATGTTTTCGGCACTAAATGCGACACAAAAAAAATTTCGATTAATCAACGCGTGTACAGCCCTGCAATTACTTCGAAACTTCTTTTGTTCAGGCTTCCCTAAAAATACTTTTATATTCCTTTTCAGATACACCGGCGCAATCATGCGCTCGCTATTATTCTTATTCGTCGCAGTGGTCGCCACTGCTCAGGCCGTTTCTTTCTTCGAATTGGTCAAAGAAGAATGGACGACGTTTAAGGTATACAAATCGTTTACATTCTGTTCTTTCTGTCGGGCATTTTGAGACTCAGAAGAATGTTTTTTAGAACGATAGAAGCTGGGTATTTGTATTGACCAGAGTAAGCGTTTCATCGCTGCGTAAGAAGTCAGGGCATTGGCAACGTTGACAAATATAAACGCGAGCAGAGATAGCTCAAAGTTAGATATGTTAAGTAGAAGCGCACACGTCCGGTGACAAATAATTAAAACCTTGTTTTCCTAACATGTAAATTTGTACGAGAAAATTGTACAATTCTAACTTATTTAATATCATATTTCGCAATGCCTATGGTGTAAAATATTGAGAGTTTTATGCTGCTAGATAAATCGGTTACTCGAGTAAATATTATTATAGATTTCCTTGTGTATATATAGAGCGTACCGCCATAGATTAAGTCTGACCTTTATCAGAACATATTTATATCTCCCGATAAAGTCTGTGAAATAATCGATCGTTCTCTTATTTTGCATTCGATCCCTGCCAAATATCAAAGTCCGAATAATGATTATAAACACAACGGCGGAGTTTTTAATTAATGAATTATCTGGTTAATAACTTCCAGGCGGAGCATGATAAAAATTACAAGTCTGATATAGAGGAGAAGTTCCGAATGAAGATATATATGGACAATAAGCACAAGATCGCCAAACACAATGGGAATTATGAAATGAAGAAGGTTTCCTATAAAATGAAGATGAATAAATACGGAGACATGGTGAGCAAATGTTTACGAAACAGAGATGGATGTATGTGTAACGTAACGGTTGCGTTTCAGCTGCACCACGAGTTCGTCAATGCAGTGAACGGCTTCAACAAATCCATAAACGCTCGACTGAGGTCTCAGAGGCAGCCTGTGGGCGCTGCGTACGTCGAGCCAGCGAATGTAAAGTTACCGGATGCTGTAGACTGGAGAGACCAAGGTGCTGTTACTGAGATTAAAGATCAGGGCCACTGTGGCTCGTGCTGGGCGTTCTCTTCGGTAGGTTTCGCCCACAGATAATGCCTGTATTATTAAGTTAGTTTCTTCTGAGAAGGAATGTTCACTTGTTTCAGACCGGAGCTCTAGAGGGGCAACACTTCCGGCGGACAGGTGTCTTGGTATCTCTGAGCGAACAAAATCTGATCGACTGCTCCGGGAAATACGGTAACAACGGGTGCAACGGAGGACTGATGGATCAAGCTTTTCAATATATTAAAGACAATAGAGGTGTCGACACAGAGATCACCTATCCGTATGAAGGCGAAGATGACAAATGCAGGTAACTGCCGTAGCGAAAGCTATCTTCTAAATGCTGAAGTGAAGTATATTTTGTCGCGTCAAGTAGTTAGATGTTTGTATCGGGAATATTTTGTCTATAACACATCAGTCGCCACGCATCGGTTATAAGAATGAACAGCAGCGGCGCGATTCGACGCGCAAAATATTCTCGACGAAAACTTCGCTTCGGCGCCGCGCATCCGACGGCCTTAAGGGGAATTAATTAGGAATTAATTAAAGGAAAATTACTATATATAATTTAATGGGAATTTTTGGATTGTATTAAGGATGTCTTAAATTATAGAAATCTATTTTTTGTTTTATAATTAATCATTGCAGACGGCACTGGGGAGTCGTTAAAGTCGAGGCGGGGTTATTCCACGCTAATAGTCGATCACTTTTTTTCCTCGATGTCTCGGATTTTGTTTAAACTTGAATATGTTGTAGTCCTCGTGGAATTAGGGGGGGGGGGGGGTTTAAGTCGTCATTTTATCGATTTCGAGTTTGTTTACAAAATACAAGGCCTTCAATTTTGTGATCTTTGCCTATTTTCGTGAAAATGGGTTGTACTTATGAATTTTTATCTCGGAAACTATTTGTCGGATTTAGTTGATTCTTACGGGATTTTAATGTGGAAGGGTAGGCCTTCCTGAGTAAATTTTTTCCAGATCGAAAAATTAATTTCGCAACATTGAAAATTATAAAGAAATTTTTATTTTGCCAATTCGGGCTCAAGGTCAGAATTTTAAAAATCCGGAAAGAATACTACCATATTCCTTGAAGTGTTTTCTACAAAATAAGCCTATCAAAAGGGTGGTGCGGCTCTTATTAACGTCGCAGTGGGGTGGTAAATACGGCAATTCGCGCCGAATCAGGTAAGCGGATGCTCCGCTATTACGGTCGGCTGACTCAGAGTTGGGCAAAATGTAATCTAATTACAACTTACAAATTACGATTAAACTGTAATTGTGTAGTTGATTACACATTATTTTCTGTAATTGTTAATTTAGGTAGTTGATAAAATTATGGTCAACCACCTACATTAACGATTACAGAAAATAATGTGTAATCAACTTCACAATTACATTTTAATCGTAAATTGTAAGTTGTAATTAGATTACATTTTGCCCAAGTCTGGACTAACTGTACCACTACCATGCCATATTACTTCAATGAGGTCTAAAACTATCGGTATCCATCGAAATTATTTTTAGACCTCATTGAAGTACTTATTGAAGTACCTCATTGAAGGTTTATTTTTGGAGAAAACACTTCAAGGAATATGATAGTTTTTTTCGGATTTTCAAAATCGTACCCTCGAGCCCGAATTTGCAAAATGAAAATTGATTTATAATTTTGAATGTTGCAAAATTAATTTTTCGATTTGGAAAAAAAATTATTCGGGAAGGCCGACCCTTCACATTAAAATGCCGTAAGAATCAAGTTAATGCGACAAATAGTTTCCGAGATAAAAATTCATAAGTTCAACCCATTTTCACGAAAATAGGAAAAAATCGCAAAATTCAAGGCCCTGTATTTTTAAAACAAACTCGAAATCGATAAAATGATGACTTAAACCCCCCCCCCCCCCCTAATTCCATGAAAACTACAACATATTCAAGTTTAAACAAAATTCGAGATATCGAGGGAAAAAACTGATCGAGTTTGCGTGGAATGACCCGGCGTTAAAATATTCATCCAAATCGGTGGGGCGTGTATCTCCAAAAGTCATTATCCGGTTCGACTGAAACTTTTTTTTTTAAGAATATACTTCTGATTAGGGGGAAACCAGCAAAAATTACAAAAATGACACTTTTTTTTAACACAACACTTGAAGTTTGAAATCACTTTTCCCCAATATTTTTCGTCCTTTCAACGCCGTTAGAAATGATAAATTTTCGGTTTCTTTGTAATTTTTTCTGGTTTCCCCCCTAGCCAGAAGTATATTCTTCCAAATAAAAAAGTTTCAGTCGAATCGGATAATAACTTTTGGAGATACAGGTCCCACCGATTTTGAGAACACTATTTCGAGAAAAATGCGTTTAAAGTTTGCATTTGCCGCTACTCAAATGCCTATAACTCCGGGAATTTTACGAATTTCAACAAATCCTTTTAAACACGTGTTCCTAAAAGGTTGAACATTCGAAAAATGAAATAAAAAAAATCGATTTTCAGGCCGGAACCTCCCCTTAAGGAAGGCTCTCACTACGCCTCTCCTCGGCGCAACTTCTTTTCGCTCTCACATCTACGGTCGCGTCGCCTCGGTTTTTCCGTACCTAAAGTTATCTGAGCCTGCCTCGATTCATGTGTTCGGTCAGTTGCTCAGAGAACCTCTTCCTCCCTCTTTCAGCGGTCACCGGAAGCGGTGGCATTGCATCCACTCACACTGCGCCTCGCCTCTCTTCCTCAAAATATTCTCGAGTAAGAAAGACGAGGCGCACTGTGAATCAAATTTTCAAAATACATAAGCAAATCATAGAAAGAATAAAATGAGCCGAGGCGTAGTGAGAGCCTACCTTTAATTGTGAAATTCTTCAGCGTCACTCTTAATCGTCTCTTAAATTCCAGATACAACGTGCGTAACAGTGGCGCCTCTGATGTTGGTTACGTAGATATTCCTGAAGGAGACGAAAAGAAACTAAAATCAGCTGTCGCTACAATAGGACCAGTCTCTGTTGCCATCGATGCTTCGCTCCAGTCCTTCCAGTTCTACTCTGAAGGTCAGTTTATTATTAATAGCAGCGCGTCGGACTCCAGTACAATTTAAAACACGTGATCTCGGTTTCAATGCGCCCTCGTCTGTGAATCCATAGGGGTCTACGACGAACCTGAATGCTCCACGGAGACGTTGGATCACGGCGTATTAGTAGTGGGATACGGAACAGACGAGAACGAGCAGGACTACTGGTTGGTGAAGAACAGTTGGGGACATAAGTGGGGCGACAATGGATACGTGAAAATGTCCAGGAACAAGGACAACCAATGCGGTATCGCTTCCAGCGCCAGTTACCCACTCGTTGGATCTCGAGGATAGTTTGAATTGTAAAGGTTCTGTAAATAATTCCGAGGGTGTATACTTAAACGTGATCGAAGTGAAGAACTCTGGGCTATGATAATGCGTATGTAACGTATGTTAGTGATAAGGAACGTTTAGGTATTTTACATTTAAGTTTCTGCTTGTACATCGAAAGAAATGAAATATATATTTTACCAATACATCGATTGCTTTTGTTGTTACTTTTACATACGTCGCGCGCTTCTGAAGGTGCGTTTAGACCAAACGAACGAATGCTCGTTCGCCCCTCATTTCGACGAAATTCGGGCCCATTTAGTGTAAACGGCAATTTTCACTTGCAACTTTTCATTTATTGAATTTTGTCGAAGTGGGGGCGAACGAGCATTCGTTTGTTTGGTTTAAACCAGAGATGGGCAAAAAATTATTTGAAATAGAAATTTGTGTACGAAATTTTTATTTCAAATAATTTTTTGCCCATCTGTGGTTTAAACGCATCTTGAGAAAGGGAAATCACGAGACCCGCCGATTGTCGGTCGTTAAGCATCGTTCACATTAGTCAAGTTTACTGGGTTCAACTCGCTTGAAATCAGTAAACTAACCTCTTATTTACTTCACTTGAAATATCCTTTCAGGTTTCAAGCGAAGTAGAGTGTTCCAGCTTTTCTTGCCTTGAAATAATACAACTTGAATAGTGTGAACGTACGTACAAGTGTGAACTTAAAGCTTACACACAAGGGAAGATCACGAACCCGAAAATTCAAAAAATTCTGAAACTTTGTGAATATGTAGGGTATTTCCTCCTGATTACAAGGCAATTTTTGTTTGCTGCCCAAATTCACTCGAAGGGGGTGAAATCAACCCCTGAAAATTCGGCTATTTTCCGATTTTGTGTTATAACTCGCGAAATGTAAGAGATAGAAGAAAAGTTTCAAGATAAAAGTTACTTCTTTTAATTAGATCTATCATTTGATGAAAAAATTATTTTACAGTTCACGAGTTATAACACAAAATCGGAAAATAACCGGATATTCAGCGGTCAATTACAGCCCCTTAGATTGAATTTGAGCAGCAAACAAAAATTGCGTTGAAATCAGGAGGAAATTCCCTATATATTTACAAAGTTTCAGAATTTTTCGAATTTCCGGGTTCGGGATGTTCCCTTGTTACAGCAAGGTTCGAGCGAGTTCCCTTGTTAGAGCGAGGCAACACTTATGCCTCGTTCACATTAGTCAACTTTACTGGCTTCAAGTGAGGGATTAGAGTTCGTTGGGCTACATAAGAAATTTCTTGAAATGCTATTTTTGGTATAAGATATATAGGGTACGTATTTTGTGCCAAAGAAAGAAGAAACCTAACCTAACTGGCTTCAAGTCGCTTCGTGACTTTAAAGTCTTGCTCTAAGCTTTAATTCCACACTTGTACGTACGTTCACATTATTAAAGCTGTATTATTTCAAGGCAAGAAAACTTGGAACACTCTCTACTTCGCTTGAAACTTAAAAGGATATTACAAGTGAAGTGAATAACAGGTTAGTTTACTGATTTCAAACGACTTGAAGCCAGTCAGATTTAGGTTTAGGTTTATTCTTTCCTTGGCATATTTACAAAAATACAAATACAAGTCCTATACCAAGGCCGGTATTCTCAGTCGCTACTTATTCTTAAGCAAATGCTTAAGCATTCGGCATCCTTTACTAGCTACCAGGTTAGTAGAGGATGCTGCATGCTTAAGCATTTGCTTAAGAATAAGTAGCGACTGAGAATACCGGCCCAAGAGTGGCATTTCAAGAAAACTTCTTATATAGCCCAACGAACTCTAAGGCCGGTATTCATAAACGTGTCTTAAGATTAAGCAAATGCTTAAGCATTCGGTATCCTTTACTAACCCTAGTAGCTAGTAAAGGATGCCGAATGCTTAAGCATTTGCTTATTCTTAAGACACGTTTATGAATAGCGTCTAAGTAGTTAGAGCACTAAAGAGGTGAGTATGCGCATCCGCCATATTGGGTCCTCTGGAGGGAGAAAATTATTGAGTATCCGCCTTTTTGAGTATGCTCAGATTCACTTTATAAACAAAAATATGTGTTGCTGATATTGATACATTGTAGCACGACACATTATTAGAGTATTTTATTACATTTAAGCTTATATTTGGTTTATAAAGCAAATTTGACAATACTTAAAAAGGCGGGTTCTCAATAATCATCTCTCTCCAGAGGACCCAATATGGCGGATGCGCATACTCACCTCTTTAGTGCTCTACTATGAGAAGAGAAAATTAAGAAAATTAAGGCAAAAACAACCAAAGAAAGGGAAGGGAGGAATAGAGGAAAGAAATAGGGACAGATGAGGGGAATCAAAATATACCTAAAAGATGTCAGGAGGAAGGAGTGGTGAGTGGAGGAATGAAGCGGACAGCCGTTTGAAGGGTGTTTTAGTACCGGATATGTGATATAGTAAAATTAACATAATTTAAGTAGATATAAGACTAGGATAAAGAAAAATGTTTCATTACTTGATTATTCAATTACGTTACTATAGGTTATAATATGTGTGCTCATCTACATTTTATACTTAAAAAAAAAAAAAAAAAAAGTACAAATATCGCATGGTACAAGATAAAGATAAGAAATTTCGGATGTATGGATGAATGAATGAGGAGGAGAGAGAGGACAAAGTAAGGAGAGATGATAGGACTAGAGTTCATTGGGCTATATAAGATAACTCTTGAAATGCCATTCTTGGTGTAAAAGAAAATGTATATGTATATTTATACCAAGGAAAAGAATAAACCTAACCTAACCTAACCTAGTGCTCTACTCTAGTCCCTCATCTTTTCTCGCACTCCATCCAGTCTTCACCTCTCTCTCCCTTTTTCTTTCTCTCTTTCTTATTCTCATACTTTGGTACATTTGTCCTTACAAAAATACAGATATATATATATATATATATCTGTATTTTTGTAAGATTATAATTTTAGAATATTTAATTATATTATTATTATATTATACCATTAGAACATTGAAATTGAAGTCAGTAAACTTGACTAAAATGTGAACGATGCTTAAAAGTCACGAAGCGACTTGAAGCCAACTAAACTTGACTAATGTGAACGAGGCTTACGTGGGTGAAACGTGCCAAGTTGCCAACTCTCAAGCGCAAGATGGATGCCATTAGATCGGCATGGGACGAGAGCCGTGGACGGTTGGAATGTAGGACGATAAGACATTAATATGTGTGCATCATAAAATACAGCCTTGAAGCGGTTAAAAATCTTCTATGGCCAAGACATTGCGGATACGTGCAACGATATCGCACAAGCTTTCTGTCATCGAACAGTAATTCCAAGGTGTATTGTAAACATAACCTAGAAAACCATCGAAATTAGTCGACGTCAACGTCATGTATTCAACGATTTGAGTGAACGAGTATGTAGAAAAAATTTACGAAGAAACACACCTTTCGGGGCGCAAACACGCTTCGTATACGCGCTATTATTTTTCTAATGTGCGATTTGATGGAGAAAATTTAATAGAATATTAGAATTCGCGTTACAGAGATTTGAATATCAATCCTTTTTTTTCAAATCGAACTATTTATATACTTTTATTACACATTTCGATTTATTTTTTAATAATAATAATTTACCAAATACATTTGCGAATATTCGTGGCAATTTATTATCTATTTACGGTAGATCATATTCATGGCAAATTTCAATTCCGCTTAGTGTCTTTTACGCATAAAGATGTCTGGTAAATTATTTTTCAAAGAATAAAAGAGTTATATAGTTTCATTTAAAAAAAATACACTAATATTGAAATCTCTGTAAATAATAGCTTAAACGTGAATCCTAATATTCCATTAAATTTCCTCCGTCAAATCAAACAACTTTGATATGAAATATTCTTTCGCTCTTCCAATAGTTAAAAAAATAACAGCAATATATTGCGTTAGATTATTAAAAAAGTTATTCTGTAATCTCGAATTTGCTTCTACTTTCGCAGGGAAACTGGATTCTCTGCAAACTATGCCCACTGTATTAAAGATCACCGTTTTCTCGTGTAACTAATGCATTTGTTTGTTCTTTACAGCTACTCGCACACAATGGGAGAATTGAGTGTGTGTTTTCAAATCGACACTGACAATCGTCAGAACTTCCCATCCGCCGTTGCCTTTCAAACTTTCAAGAGTCAAAGAGACTCGTTCTACGAGATATTTAGAATATGGGAGGAGAATCATTCGGTGCCTGGGTGGATATTCCAGATAGCTCTGGGGAGTAAAATACGAAGGATGCTGACGTTGCACAACGATGCTATAAATTATTATCATTTCGCTAGGCTATTCAAATCACAGCTATTAATCTCGTGCATACAGAACAGACAGCAGGCAGGTTTAAAGATTAACGTTCGCTTAGAAGCGGCTTCTATTTTCCGTTGGTTCTCAGTTCTTTACTTGCCATTTATTATCCGCAGGCAGAAGCGGAAGACGACGAGAGTATAAGTTTCCTGAAGGCGTTGAAGAATGTGAATCCAAAGAAGTTGAACCAGCTTCAGAAGCGTTTGGTAACTCCGCAGTCCTCTAACAACCAAGTCACGGGGCCGTCCTTCCCAGGGGTTCAGGAGTTCTTCAAGGATTTCATATTGGTCGCCTTTAACCCGATCTTTTATGTTCATCTGGAGAATTGTCTGGTTCACGAAATAATGGAATTGAACGATACTCAGTTCAGTGGCAGCGAAATAGAAGACTCGGGTATGACGCACTCCACTGCTTGAAGTATTAACCGGGGATCGAAAAAGTTCTCGAACCCTCGTTTTTATAAAAGTTCTGTTGGAACTTGTATGTTTCGTTTAAGAAAATATCTGTTCCTGTGGAATTTTTATTGATGAAAATGATACCTTTAGGAACCTCTTTGGAAAGTGTTCTCATGGAATAGATATTTTAGAAGCTATATAATAAAAGTTTCATGGGGACAAGTTACATTAGAACATTTATTAAAACAGTTTTCATAAGATAAAGAAAAGTACTTAACTATTTACTAGTTTTATTTAACAATATAATATATTCTTCATGTGTTTATTTAATAAAAAGTATGAAAATCGTAACATAAGTAATTAAGGGGTCATTTTGGTAATCACGCCGCAAAATTCGGCAACATTCAGAGTTTTTTTTCTTAGTGAACACAATAAATAACAATGTCAAACTTTTTTTCATTTGTTAGGTAACTTTATAATGTATACGGAACAATTTTTTAAATACACTTTTAATTGTGTTTTTCAATGTTATCTGGAGTTCAAAATCTCGCCTTTGAAAATACGGCGGGAATGATTTCAGTTCACAGACTCGGCTGAAACAAAAAACCAAATTGATTCTTACTCATTATGAGTACCGCTATCGCAGGTGCCAGAATTAGCCACGCAAGTAAAAATTTAACAAAATTGCGCGCATTCAAATTTCAAGTCTCGAAACTTTCCATTTTTACTCGAAGTTTGAATGCGCGCAATTTTGTTAAATTTTGACTCACGTGGCTAATTCTGGCACCTGCGATAGCGGTACTTATAATTATTAAGTATCAGTTTGGTTTTTTTGTTTCAGACGAGTCTGTGAGCTGAAATCACTCCCGCCGTCTTTTCAAAGGCGCGATTTTTAACTCCAGATAACATTGAAAAAACTCAATTAAAAGTGTACTTAAAAAATTGTTCCGTATAGATTATAAGTAGCTTAATAAATGAAAAATAAGTTTGACAGTGTTATTCATTGTATTCATTGATAAAAAAAACCCTGAATGTTGCCGAATTTTGCGGCGTGATTACCAGAATGACCCCTTAATTGTTTCATAAGAAGTGTTGAACAGAAAAGGGAACTTGTCAAGAATAATACCTAAATAACATTTTTTTATAAGTTACATGACCCGAAATACATAGAAATTCTATAATTTAATATATAATATTTATATTTCAATAATAGAATATATGAATATACATCTACGTATTATTCAGTATTTGTTACAACGATTGAGAATTGTTTTAATATTGGCGAACAAAATATCTGTTCCTGTTATAGAAAATTTTTTTATTTTTATTTTTATATTTTATAAGTTCCATTCCAAGTAGAACCTTTATTTTCAAGAACTTTTATTTTATCGGTTCTCCTGGGAATTTACAATGTGACATTTTTAAAAAAGTTCCGCGGTCCATGTTTTAAATGGAACCTATTGAAAAGTTCCAGAACTTTTTAGATTCCTGGTATTAAGGGGGTAGGTCACCCTCGATAGCCGTAACACAGCTCTTTTTTCAAACGTAAATTGTAAAGTGATAAATAACAGTAGAAAAAAAGTTTTTTTTTCTAGTTTTAATTGTTATTCTACGAGCTTTAACACAAAAAAAGAAAAGTCTAAATATCTCTATTTACACAAAAGTTGTGAGTAAAAACGTAAAGGCCTGTACGCGGTGCACCGTTTGATGGAGCAGATTTTCGAAAAAAAAAATAATACAATTTTTATGTTGAAAAGTACGATTTTATAGATTTCTTGTATGAAAAATATTTTTTATCTTTTTTTTTTAAGAATTTATCTCGAAATTCTGCTCCCGACACACCGTAGGGAATGGTTTTCTGCATCTCTCATTAAATTTTCATCCAAATCATTGGAGCGGTTTCCTAGATTTTATGTTCACCGTCTTGAAAAACGTAGTTCGTGGGAAATCGCGTTTAAAGTTGAACATGCAGTTTCGTCGTTATGCGATCTCATGTGCAGACTCGTACGTTTTTGGCTGTAATTCCTTCAATTTTTGGAATTTCGGGTTTTTTTAAAAATACGCGAAAAAGATATATCTATTGGAATATGTAAAAATCCAAAAATCGAATTTTCGAAAATGTTGAGGGTGACCTACCCCCTTAACACAAGTTCCGTATTTAAATACACGATTGTAACGTAATCTATTTGCAACAGAGACAACGGTCGATGAACAAGTACAGCAGAATTTTATCACTTGTTTATCCAGCCTGCGACTCCTGGCGAAAGTGCTGGGCCTCGTCGTGTCCTTGCCGTACAGGTCAGAATCGAGCAACTTTAAAGAGTTGGTCGCAACGCAGGTGGAAGCGAGAAGTAAAGTAAGTGACGCGCTACACACAGTGGCGGACGAAAGAAAGTTTACAACTTTTAAAATCGCCTAACTCTCTTAGAATTGCTCCAAACGATATGAGTTTTTTTGAGAAGCTAGAAGGACTAGTTTGCTGAGTGACGTGTTTCGTCGTTTTGGAAAAAATTGCAAGTGGTCGTAATAGCAAAAAAAAATAGGAAAGATCATTTTTCTCAATTTTTTTGTCTGTGCTCGTAGTGAAAATTAAAAAAATGCCTTTTGTAGATTGAAGTAAGTTGTATACGCGCCTAAAATTTCATCAAAATCGGTTAACGTTGCTCTGAGCTACAAACGCTTAAAGCTTCGCAGAATAAGGTCGAAATTCCCGAAATCAGTGATTTTCGACCTTTCTCTGCGATCTTTAAGCGTTTGTAGCTCAGAGCCACGTTAACCGATTTTAATGAAATTTTGGACATATATATAAATATGTATTACTTCAATCTACAAACTGGTTTTTTGAATTTTCATTACAAGTTCACAAAAAAGTGTAAAAAACGACCTTTACTATTTCTTTTTGCTATTTCGACCAATTGCAATTTTTTCAAAACGAAACACGTAATTCAGCAAACTAATCCTTCTAGCTTCTCAGAAAAACTCATATCGTTTGGACCAATTCTAACAAAGTTATGCGATTTTAAAAGTTGTAAACATTCTTTCGTCCGCCAGTGTATATGTATTTATATTCAAAGTTTAATGCTTTGACAATCGAGACTAATACGCTCTCCGTTCAGGTTCTGCCCATAGTGAATCTGCATCTTTGCCTCCACAATGCGATAGCATTAGGAAAATTATCATTGACCGTGCCGTGGGTAGCAAAGTACTTGGCTATGTTGGACCCTGTGTCGCTCCGATTGCCGTATTACAAACAGATCCTGGAGCTTTTGTATTACATATACAACGCTGTAAATCAGTCCGACTTTTCTGTGCCTGACAGTCCCATCTCTAAAAGAACAGCGATGCTTCTCAAGTCCACCTTAAGTTGGTTGTTCGAATTGCCAAATCTCCCGAAGGATCTGTACCCCACTTGGCAGAAGACTTGTAAAGTGAAGGAGCTGCGGAGCCTTAAGCAGCTCGACAAACATTACGCGCAGAGGAGCGCGTTTTTAGAGGAGCCCGTAGTGCCTGTTACGTCCGCTAAATACAATTTGGATAAATTAGAAATGATCAATGAGAGAACGCTGCGCATATGCTGCCCTCCAGTTGGGTTGAACGTGTCCGTAGCGAACTCCAATGTGAATCTACACAGTTACAATTCGAACAGACACATTACGCCTGTCTCTAGCCAACTGAAGTCCGCCAGGAGGGCGGGTATAAAGCATTTAGAGGTGAGCTTATCGATCTCCGCAGGTGTCCCATTAGGGTGGTTCTTATTTATAAGTATCGAATTTTTTTCTCGTATTTTTTTTGCTCTCACCCCGTAAAACGGTTCCATTTCATCGAAAATAGTCCCGGAGAAAGTTTGTTGCATTCGGACGACAGGAAAGGGTGTCGATCAGATCTTAAATTTGATAATAAGGGTCATCCTAGTGTCCCATAAATGGAAATATTATATTCTCCATGTTTCGACAGTTGCAATTAGAGGAAGCATTTTTTCACGGACAACCAGCGTCCACCAGGAAAACCGTGGACTTCGTGTCCGAGCGAGTTGCCTCGACTTGCGTCAAGCATATATGCAACACGTTGCTAACGGCGTCCAGGGAGACGAATCTCAACACGTTCAGGAAGATTCTGAAGAAAAAGATGAGCGAGAGACAATCGGAGAAGCTGGAGGAGCCGTTGAGTAGCAGTATTACAGAGTTCAAGGTGATTTGCAGTGGGCATTACAGTAGTAGAGTCTTCTTGATTATTCTTCTTTTTAGAATAGCGAGAAATGTACCTTTCGAGCTTCACATCGTGATTGTCTTTATAGGCGTCCTTGGGGAATGACATGAATACTTTGGCCACGAACGTGTCCAAGGAATTGAAGGACCAGTGCGAAGCAACCATTCCGGCGATTTGCGAGGCACGCGTGGCTAAATCTATAGAATCTCTGTTGGCGGAAGACTCGTCGACGACCGTGAAGAAGATGTGCGTGAAAATTGCCACGAGGCTGGCCACGGAGCGCATACACCAGTGGATACAGTCGCACATAGTGGGTGGCTCGTTGTTCGTGAAAGATATGGAGCTGGAGTTGAACAGGTTCCTGAAGAACAACTCGCCGGTGCATTGCGCCCAAGAGAAGAAGCATAATCCCAACGCTGCCTGTCCTACGACCATCATGGATGACTTGAGAGTAAATATTCGTGGATTCTATAGGGGGTTGAGAAAAGAATATTGAAACTAGGGATGGGTTTATCGAAGCTTCGAAACCTCGAGACCTAAGAAAGTTTCGAGAATTCGAAAGTTTGCACTTTTTTCGTGATTTGCAACTCTCGAAACACATATAAGGGAAAGTTTAGAATCATTGAATGACGAATCGTTCGCAGCGTGCTTCGAGATTCTGTATATTGTTATATTTTTAACTATGGGCAATAGAGATTTATTCAGAAATTTTGTTGACTTCAGTTCTTAAAGCAAAATATTCTACTTCTAGAAAATAGAATCAGAACTTCAAGTTTCGAGAGTTGAAAGATTCGAAATTTGAGAGTTGAAAGATTCGAAATTTTAGTGTTGAGAGTTGAAAGATTTGAAATTTTAGAGTTGAGAGTTAAAAGATTTGAAATTTTGGAGTTGAGAGTTGAAAGATTCGAAATTTTAGAGTTCAGAGTTAAAAGATTCGAAATTTTGGAGTTGAGAATTGAAAGATTCGAAATTTTAGAGCTGAGAGTTGAAAGATTTGAAATTTTAGTGTTGAGATGTGAAAGACTTGAAATTTTAGAGTTGAGAGTTGAAAGATTCGAAATTTTAGAGTTGAGAGTGAAAAGATTCGAAATTTCAGAGTTGAGAGTTCCAAGATTTGAAATTTTAGAGTTGAGAGTTGAAAGATTCGAAATTTTAGAGTTGAGAGTTGAGAGATTCGTAAGTTGAGAGTTTACTGATTCGAAAGCTTAGGGTTGAGAGATTTCAAAACTGAGAATTGAGAGTTGAAAGATTCGAAATTTTAGAGTTGAGAGTTGAAAAATTCGAAATTTTAGAGTTGAGAGTTGAGAGATTCGAAAACTGAGAGTTGAGAGGTTTGAAAACTGAGAGTTGAGACCTGGAAGATCCGAAATTGTAAATTTCAGAGTTGAAAGATTCGAAATTTGAGAGTTAAGAGTTGAAAGATTCGAAATTTGAAAGTTTGCAGAGTCGATATTTGAGAGTTGGAGATTCGAAATTTGAGAGTTTCGAAGCCTTACAAACTTCCGAATCCACGTTTCGAGAATTTAGAAATCAGCTTCGAACGCACCCCTAACAAACCCCCACTTTATTAAATTTCAATCCTTGCAGCAATGCGTTTGGAATATACTTGACAATGCTGGAGAGTCTCTGACCGTAGCATCTGTATCGACCATATTGGACAACCTGTATCAAACTCTGAACGAAAGAGCTGACCTCGTTGTGGGGCCTGAGAAGGTCTTGCACTCCCTTAGTACAGATTTCGCGTTATTCTTAGGTAAAAAAATAATATTAATCTTCCACAACCCTGTTACATATCGCGAAAGATTACGATTAATAATCCCTTTTTATATTATCAGTCGCGTATCGAAGTGACCTGCTCACACCGAAGGTTCAAGACAAATTTATGAAGATCTGGATGATGAATCGTTGGAAGGATTTGGAACTGGATTCTCCTTTGAATAGAATACTCAGCCCAAGGAATGTGATGTTGCTAGCTCAGTCCGGTAAAGACGACACTTGGCCATTCCTTGGCAAGTTCATTAAGAGATTAATCCAGAAGAACATCCTAGATATCGATACCCTTAGCGATCAATGCGTAGCTCTGTTTAGACAAGACTGGCCCGTGGTAAATTATTATTCTCGCACTGTTTGCTACTAGAATTATTCTTCGCATCGAACCATAACGTTCTTCTCTCTCGCTTGCAGCCTATATTGAAGCATTTATCGAAGTGCGTGATGGAAGCTATTTCGGACTTCAAGGCGTCGGACGAAGCGACGCAGAAAATAAAGTATCTGCTGGAGTGGATAGCGGAGACATATCACGGGATAGAATTTTGCAACGACTACAGTCTCATGGATTGATCGTTCGCCCGGGCTTTTAGCTTATTCTCCTTCGAGGGCTAGCGCATTGTATAAATTCTACAACTCTCTTGTGATAGGCGTGTAAATTGTTGTAAATTCAATTAAGTTAACGACGGGGAGAGACGCGCGTGTACTCGACGCCACCGATTTCGGAGATTGTTGTTACAGTATAGTTGTAAATTGCCGTAACGAGAATTGCGGTTGTTTTTTCGGTGGTGCGGAGTGTCGCGTGTTCGAAGCGGCTGGTGCGGTTCCTTCGATCGCACGTCGAGCTTGTATGAAATTCTCTCGGCTTTGGATTTAGTAAAGGCGCTTTTCAATTGTATCGAGGAAGTGTTGAGATATTCACCGAAGCGTGCACAGATTTAAGTGTCCACTCTTAGATCGAAAGTTACTTCTCTATCTGAAAGTTGACTGTTGCGTTTTATTCTACTGAATATGTATTTTATAGATAAGAATGAGATTTTAACTTTTTGTATGTACGAAACGTGAAATAAACGGAGATTTGTTTTTTAACCGTCTGCCCCTTCCACTTGCGCGCGTTTCTCTTTCAATTCTCGGCGGAAACAGAATGGAGGAACGTAAGCACGTTTTGCTTTTATTTCGTTTGAACATTTTACAGCGTTGCTTCTTTTTCAAATTCAGCTTTCAGTTGACATCGTTTTTGTATTCAATTACTGGAAAATGTGTTTTGAAACTGCTGCGAGTTTGCCGCGTAAATTGCAATGAAACAGTTGTTGGTATCGATTGTTCGAACGACCAAACGCGTAAATTTAAATTCAATGAAATAAATGACCGTGGACAACGTGCCGCGAATTTCTATTCTTGATGGAAAATTGATGAAAGCATTTCGATTTTCATGAAAATTCTGTTGAGAGATTTCTTTATTGGAACACATGTATTCGATAATTTTGATTATTCGTATCGATAACTATTCCCGCCATTTTGAGGTTAATTGCTACTGTTGATAACTTTATTTAATTTTTAACAGAAATGTGACAAAATTTTCAGAATCTCTAACGTAAAAATATTCAAGTACTGTCTCCTAAATAATTATTCGGGTATTTGAAATTCGAATTGAGTAAAAGAATATAATTCATTTATTTAAATGTTATCAGTACTGTATTGTTGCTACAATTTTTATTAAACTTTAAAAATTCCACGAATATTCTATCGTTTTTGTTATTTTCCACCTTTTATCACCCTCAATTTCGTGTCTTTTCTTTTCAGTTAATAAAACTGACAAAAAACAAAATATAATATATCAAAGGTCTAACAGTAAACACGTAGAATTTGTTACACAAGATTTTGTTTAAAAAAGAACTACATAAAACCCATTCATTTAACCCTCTATACCCGAAATAAAAGATTGATAGATATTAAAACTTGTATATAAATTAACAGCTACATTTAAATTCCATTTCATAAAACTTTTATTATAAAATGAAGATTTCTCATTGCACCTGCAATATAAAAAGCACAGATGATATATCACCTCAAAGATTATAGTGTATTAAAGTCAAACGACGCATAACATTTTTATGGCGAAAGTATTTCTGCAGTATAAGAAGCGTGACATTTCGCGCATCATCTATTAAAATTTCGAAACTGCAATTTCTGCAAATCTGAGCTAAACACATGATTTCACTTGCTTGCCGTCAACCGACGCTATAGTAAAGTTTTAAAGTTGATTAAGCTTTTACAGTTTCGCAACTTTACCATCGCAACGGCGATACTTATCGCCTTTGTTCAAATATTTTCGTTCCCCGCCGCGTCTAATTCGCCAGTTACATGCGCGGCATCGGTTGCGCAAGCGACTTGAGCGCGAACTGATTCTGTTGCAGTTCGCCGTCGTCGCTCGAGCAGATCGTACGCGCTGCAGTGCTCTACTACATCGGACGATCGAGGCAGTGACCACGCGTTAAGTTCATTCCTTCTGACAACCGCTTCGGCAGCTCAAAACTATTATCCCGAACAAATCCCCATACTTCTCCGAACTCAGCAACAGTGACTATCAATCGTGCAAACATTTCCCCACTTTTACTGACAATCAGCGAAAGTATTTGAAAGCTTTATTAGTTCACGCGTCGCTGTGTGTCGCGCACAGTGCCATCTTTGATTGACCAGCATCGGTCAGGGCAACCACCAATCAAATTCCCAAGAATTTGAGACTATTTGTCGTGGCAGGGATCGCGGATGATTCACGGATAAACGTTGGTAGTTTCGCGAGTCGCGGGAAAGTGTTCCCTTCGGGCGATAGTCGCGGAGTGGTTTCGTCGTGTGGGTGACCTTCGGGGGAAAACGAAAGCGATCGTGCAGCGAGCTTTCAAATTGCCGCGAGGGATGTTGGTGTGTTTGCACACGCGAGAAGCGAGAGGCATTCCGATGGTCTGTTACTTTCGCTTCGAGGGCACCGTTTAACTCGCGATTTAAGGGCACGCGAGATCGCTTTTCCAACCACTCCGGAGCACGTGTTCGCCGTGGGCACGTGGCAGGCAGAGAAATGTGAAGGGACAGACCGTACCGTAGCGCGACTTCACTTGAGAGTCTCTCGGCGGATCGGGGATTCCTGTGCTTCGTAAGGTGAGTCCTATCAGTGCCGTCTTTAGGCATGGGCACGGTGGGCAGCAGTGGTGGGCCCGTATTTTACCTAACGTAGAAAAGTGAAATCTCTACTTGTAGAATAAGACGTAGTAAATAGCTTAACTTTATTACGTTCATGTATTTTACTGTATAAAATCATATTGTTTGAAAAAAAAATATTGCACACTGTGGAACGCCATAACCTGCATGGACATGTCGTGTTCATTAAATTCAGAATTGCAACAACATAGTTATGGTTGGATGATGAATTTTTCCAACCATCTAAAAGTAGAACTGTATCTTTGGATTCCACACCAATTATTGATTTTTTGTAATCTTGAAATTTTGCGTTAAGTAAATTCGACAATGTCTTTCGATTTGGAATTTTATAAGCTGGATTCAATTTATGAACAAAGCTCCTAAAGATACAATAATACGAAATGGAATGTTACATCCAAAGAAATAATCTGCTAAAGCTTTATCAATTTCTTCTGAATCCATGTTGATATATATATAAAGATTCCAGTATCTTTTGCACACCAAAAATATTAAATTTACTAAAAAATTTCACATTATTTATATTTTTATAATTACATTCCAATCTTTCTATTTAAAGTAATTTAAAATATTGTGCAGTAAAATTCAATGCAATAGGTAGGTAGAGGTTAATAGTTTGTATTTGAATTTTTGACATTGAATACATTTTCTACATTTTATACAATTATTGCACCACTGCAGGGGCCCCAGTGCATTGCTTTGCCCAGGGCCTACAATACTGTTACGACGGCTCTGAGTCCAATGAACTGATAATCAATTACACGGTACTGGGAATGTTTATTGTGTTATGAAACAATTTTCGAAGCGACGTGGCTGATAAAGTACTTACATAGTTGGTATTAGAATTGTTTTAACCAAGGTATCGGACATCAAGGGTGTCCGAAGACATTTTTCCGGGGGGGGGGGCAACTTTGGGATGATGGTAAAGAAAAATATACCCCTCTTGATTTTTTTAACCCATTTTATTGTGATAATTTAATTAAAAATTTAAAGGAGGAATTTAAAAATATTCCCTTTTTTAGTTTAAACTTAATAAAGATCAGTTTTGAAAAATAAACGATTTTTTTTCAAAATCCAGGGCGGCGAAGTTAACAATCGTGTAAAAATACTTTACGAATAGGTATTAATATTATACTAAATGAGGTGGGTGTGAATACACGCTATGTATTCGAGTGATGCAATAAATATCTCCAGTAGTTTATATTTTTAACTGACTTCAAAAAGGAGGAGGTTATAGATTCGACCCGATTGTATTTTTTTATTTTTTATGTTTGTCCCAGTTTGTCCCCGCATAAGTCAGCATATGGGCCGATTTTGATGATCTTTTTTTTATTCGAAAGAGGGCGACCCCGGTGGTCCTATCATATACTGCATCAACATTGACCCAATATTTTGCCAGTTCTGGTTAATAATAAAGAGTATCGTCACCTAATTATTATTATTTTATGTACGTACGCGCATATTTCCTCAGCATGTTGTGTCAATATATATAAAACTAAAAAGTTAAAAATGAAAAAAATTTTAAAAAATTAAAACCGACTTCAAAAAAATAAAATTGCTCTAAAAAGTAAAAAATAATTTTTTCCCTTATTTAATCTACAACTATCATATTTTTTAAGTCGGTGCCTCATCATTTGCACTGTGTAAATCTGGCCCCGACTTAAAAAATATGAGCATCGTAGATTAAATAAGGGAAAAAATTATTTTTTATTTTTTAGTGCAATTTTATTTTTTTGAAGTCGGTTTTAATTTTTTTGTCAAATTTTTTTGTATTTTAGTGATGATAGGGAGTGTTGTATACTTAGTGGGTAGGATTTTTTTGTAGATTTTGTACACCATTGAAATCTGACGCCACTGTTTAAAATGGAGGAATGTAGATTCATTATGGTAACGTTGTATATTTATAAAAAGGGAAAAGTAATCAAAAGTCTTGGGTAGGATTGTTTTTGTTAGAGGTTGTTGCATTTGCTGAAATCACAATGCTGTCTGAAAGAGGTAAATAACTATAGTTAAAGAAATCGTTCGTGATCCTTGAACACTCGAAATGATTGGTATTGAAAATTGCTCTTGCAAAGAAATTGGGATCCATTTGAGCAAGTGTGATGGATTAGTTTTTATTGTTTGTACACATCTCGAAGTAATAATGCACCAAACCACATATCTAAGGCTGGGGTTTATTGAAGTCAACTGACTATGAGACTTAAGTTAGGTTACATCACAGTTATTTAACTAACGGTGACTTAATTCCGACTTAAACTGAACCAAAGTTATTCCAAATATCCCTAACCTAGTCCCCGAAAGCGCATAATTTCATAATTCCTATTCCAGCGCAATCAGAAAAGCCAATCAATCGCAATCATCCCAAAAATCCAACAAAATAATTCCGAACGAATGATTGCAATTACACAAAGCATTCGCAGCCTTAAAATTAACATCCATTCGATGGTTTCATCGCGAAACTCCCCACGCGTTCGTTTAAATTCCCAATGCGGTGCAACGAGTTCGTGCGCAATTCTTTCGTTTCGATCGTATTTCACCGCGGACCATAGCTCGCGGAAAGGGTGAACTTTTACAGCGGCGAACGTGCCGCGGGCCGAGCATTAGCGGGGCCATTAACGGGCGCAGCAGGGGGGGGGGGAGCGTGTTCTGGGGATCGGTCAGTTTGTTTGTAAACGGGAACGGGCGTTCTCGTGAATCGAGCCGGAAAGCCGACCGATAAGGTCACCACATTTAACGACTCCCGAATCCATGTGGAAACGAGATAGAGAAATACGACGGTGCACAGTTTGTCGGTCGTCGTTCACATATGGGGACGTTTTTTTACAAAAACAACTGTCTCCCTTGATCGACAACCCGTCTCGTCTCTCGCAGAAATAGCCGGAAAAATAAAAATAAAACGGGGACAAACGCTATGCCAATTCCCTTTGGGTCTGCCCTCCTCAACTGGTGCTTTCGTGTTTGCGCGTATTCTTGCTGGGATCAGTCCACGCGAGTTCGCCTGATAAGTTTGACGGTCGCCATCGAGTTGGAAGAAACACGAGAAGGGAAAGTTTCTCCCGCGGAAGTTTAGGATATATTGAAGAAGTTTAGCCTCTGATTGCCGTGGTAGGCGTATAGCGTGACTCCGCGGCACTTACGTGTCTTGAAACGATTATTTCCTTAAGTTATTTCCAACCACCAATCATCGAGCCACTTGCCCGAGCTACGCCGTTAGAATATATAGTCGTGAATCCTAGCCAGATTGCCGGGAAAAGTATTCGAGGTTAGGGACGCCCGAAAATGTGTACACTTCACTGAAAGATATCGCTCCAGTTGCCACGAATGCACGGCGAATGGACCAACTTCGCGTGATTTGCATCTGCTTTACACTTCTCCGATATTTCGTGAATATGGTCTGGCCGAGAGCTTATGACGAGGCTTTGCTCTAAACCGTTAGCGCGAAATATTGTAGCAGCGCGAAGCAGATGCTAATCGCGTGAAGTTAGTTCACTCTACGTTCAGTGTTCGTGGTAATTTGTATGTAGTAGTTGCAGCTATACTTTTCCGCAAGGTGTATCATTTCTGATAAAAACTGTGCTCGAGGTTCAGGCGAAGCTTGACTCTCGGTAGAATAAATTCTAAATACTAAATAAGAACTGGAATAAATTTTATATTCTAGCTAAATCGTTTAAATTGGCAGTGGGAACCTCCATTACCTGATCTCCGATAAATGGAATGCATTGATTTTCCAATATTCTACTTTCCCCGCGTTCTGTTATTCCTAACAGACAAATTCATCTCACCACGTAACTTCTCAAATAATGGACCACCCTTTCAAGCTTCAAATTTAGAAGTTATTCACGGTCCCGAAACTAAACCCCCTTTTAATTTCGAAATTTTTCGATGACGTTTTTGGAAAATAATTCTGCCCAAGCATGGAAGCTCGACGATCTTCGAAACCTGACGGAACGATTCACTCTCCGGTGTCTTCAGTTACCTATAGATCCGAGCAATTAATTGAGGAATGCGATGCATTATGCGGAATTTTAGGGGGGTGAGGATAGGGGGGGAGGAGGAGGCCGCAATTTGCGGGCGGCAGTGTCGGGCGCCATTTTGATTCACCTCTTTACAGGAAATTACCAGGCCTGTTTCAATTTGCCCTTGCCCGTGATACGCGACACTCCGTTGCAAATTAAATTTTCCCAGCCTCCCCCCTCCGCCACCCTCTTTTCGACCCCTCTTTTCCAGGCAGTCGACAGGCGAAAAGAATGCCAGGCTCGTTCCATTTCGACCTTCAAACTATTTTATGCTCCCCTGGACCAGATGAAATGGCCAATTGGAACGGCCGAAATCTTTTGTACGAAAATCACAGAAGATTTATTTGATTAAATATTGGGATTTTGATTAATGGGCTGAAGTTAAATAACACGTGGATTAATAATGAGAAGAGCAGGATCCTAATTTATGGTTTCATTTGAATTATGAATATTACAATGTTTGCGAGGGATTTTAATTATTGGCGATTTCTATAATATATTGGGATCGGTGAATCTGCTTTGAATGCAGAATAATTTGAAGTATCTGCAGGGTAGCCCGCGGTTTTCCGAATTAATGGTGATGCCTCGTTTAGTTGCTGAATAATTCGCGAATGTGGAGGAAGTTGATTGTTACATCTCATTACGTTGCAAATTAATTAATTAACCTGCGATACGGGTATCAGTTTAATTGAGCTGCAGGCTGCTCGAGGTAAATTGGTCTGTGAAAATTACAATATTTATTATTGGAACGAGATTTTTTATTGGAGGAGTTGGTTGATTGGAATTTGAAAATTTTGAAATTTCAGAACTCTGGAAAATGGAAATTTGAAGATTTGAAAATTTGGAAATTTGAAGATTTGAAAATTTAAAAAATTGAAATTTTGGAAATTTACAAATTTGAAAATTTGAAAGTTTGAAAATTTGAAAAATTTTAAATTCTGGTATTTCACAAAAAGCCAAACTCGATGGTTTATTACCACCACATGTATTATATATACGGGTGGTATAAAGCTGTAGAAGAATTAGAATTAATCAAAATCCTCATAGCAAAAAAAATCGAGATATCTTCTTTCATTTTGCAATCTGGGGCTCTAGTTTGCGATTGGAAATTGGAGACGACCCATCCGCGATGCTCGAGTATATAACTTATGAATAATCTTAGAAAAATGGAAAAATCTGGGAAAATTCTGTTTGAGATGAACGATGTGACTCGTTATTCAGTACAAATTTGTTCCTTGGAATCGGAGGTGTCGACAGAAAGGGGGTGGCCATTAAAAAGGGCTCGATTTAACTTCAATTTTCTAGTCGATGATTCTCTAGTACCCATGCATAAAATGTAATAGGATCGAGGGATGATTTACGCGTATAATAGCATATAATATCGAGGATCATAAATCTTAATCGGTGTTACCTGGTGCTCCCTATAGAACTCATAAATCAGTACACCCTACATTGGCACTAGGTAGATTACATTGGCAAGTCAAGATCCGAATAATCGAATAATGATTGTATATTTTATCCAGTCCACGACTCTTTTGTACCCCTTACAACCCCTTTAACATAGACTGGCAACCCCCGCTACTGGTCGAGTCTAAAGCTTGCATTGTAATAGTTGCATCACATTTGCATGCTATAAATAATTCACCAAGCTCATAAATTTTGAAAGTATAATAAGTGTAATAAGTAATTTTCATGAGCGAAAGTATAGATATACCCAGGAATAGTGAGATTTCTAGAAGGAATTAACAAGAGTTATTGAAAAAATATTACTGCTTCGATACTAGTTCGCCAAACCTCGAAACTAGTTACTCTCTATCCCCACTGTGCAGTGGAGTGGCTGTAGTGTTCCATCTCCTTCTCATGATTGAAATAATTCGACCCATTTTCTCTTCAAAGGAGGGTGGTAGCCCCATCTTTCAAAAAAAAAATTATGATTTTATCTAAATACTATATTTTTTGTTTTCCATAATTTTAGTAGTATACATAATAGTTTAAATTTCCACGAATATAAATAAATTGAATATTATATCTCTCAGAAAGTCACAAATCGGTTTCAATATGACCACGGACGGTTGATTTCAGATGCGACTGTAGCGGAGAAATGGAGACATTTTACACGGGCGCGATCCACGGTTTCCCGCAATCGAACGGCGGCCTGGCCAATGGGATCTCGACGGGGATCGCCAGCTCGTTCGATCAGGACGGCGTTTTGAGCCTCATCGTGGTTCTGGGCGGAAGTCTGTCCCTCGTCGCGCTGGTCTTCGCCTTCATTACCTACAGGTAAGTCGAGACAAATCCATTACCCGCGGTAATAAACGTTCCCAGCGCCCGAGACGAGATAGCTTCTGGCCCTTTTTAAGACTCGGGGGATTAAACACCAGTGGCGGAGGGGGGTAGGCAATCGATTAGGGCTGAACAGCAGCTAATAGTCGCCTCTGCCTTCTGTTCTCCAGAGTGTAATTATTTAGGCGCGTGGCTGCGAGTAGAAAGCAACGAACGACCGATTAATCGCGCGGCCCACATTCGGCTGCAGCCGCTAAACACCCTCTTCAGCTTCGATTGTTCCCGCCACTGTCCATTCCCTCGGGCTTCGTCGTCGGTCCACGCATTTGCACTCGTGAAATCTGTTTGGACGACGGAGGGTGGCCTTTACCCTGTTTCATCATAGTTTAGCAGAGCATTCTATTGATATAGTAATTCTATTGGTAGAAAAGCATGTGCTTGAAATGGTTTTATTCCGACAAGGGACATTTCTTCATGACATTTTTCAGATTATAGATCTCGATAAATATTTGACCCCTTTGGTCTGTAGATTACGTTGACAAATTTACGGCAAAATGAACTAACAATCTATAAGAAAAACGTGTGAAAAATTGCTACTTTTTAATATATTGTTTAAACAAATGGACGTATTACGAATCTCGTGGCTGAATTTGTTATAAAAAATACATCATTTTCGTCTAAATTTTTTCTCTCTCTATAATGGCAAACGTGTTTTTCATTCTCAATTTTGAGGGCTGATTTCACCCTCTAGATATGGATCATTAGCGATAACAATAAATAGGTGTCAAATATTTTTTCGCGAATTATAATCTACGTAAACCTCATTAAAATCAGCGGTAACAGAAATGTCCCTTGTGGGTATTAAACCTTGAACACTAGCTTGACTCTATCTAGCTTCTCTTCCTCGAAAGTGATTGGAGTATTCTACAGAATATAGTGGTGGTAGATATAGGTATCGCAAAATTAAAATTACAATGTTTTCTTTTATTTGTGCTTCATCTGTTCAATGACAAGATGCAAAGTTAAAAAGAAAATATTATGGGATCAGTAACCCACATAAAAGGGAGTCCGAGAATAAGAGAACTCGGAGGATCGACTTTGGCGGAGTTGGTTAGGCGTCTGCCCAGTAAATGGAGGATCCGCAAGATCGTGGGTTCGAGTCCCATCGCCGGAGGTTCGTTTTTTTCGTAGCTCCCGAACACAGGGATTACTAAACCTATATTCCTACAGTATATAAAAAATTGTTACATCTTCTATCAATTAGGTGGCGCTAGAGAGCTGCTTCTGGGGGCGGAGCTACATCCTTCCTACCCCCACTCCCGCCTCCCTTTCTCTTACGTCACTAGCGACGTCCACTGGTGGGGGAACGCTCCTCCTCCCCCATTAGCAACCTTCTACACATTTTCCATGAAAAAAAAAAACGATTCGTTAGTAGGATGTACCAACGAGGTTTTTTCAACTTGTTATTTGTCTTAACGAGCGACACGACTGCGTGGTATATGAAACCCCGATGCTCTGTAAAGGAAAACACGTTTCCAGCGAGTTTAATCCGCTTACGTCGCAGTTTCTGTATTTTCACAAATTCTGCCCCGCCTGTCGGGGGCACGTGGACAGCGCGATTGAAATCTTCTTGGAGTTTTCTGTATTTCACGACAGGCTAGATGGGGAAATAACGATGACCAACGTCGAACGAGAAAGAAGGGCCGCGCCTTTCCATTTCCCTTCAATTTCCGGCGCGCAGCGCGCCGTTATAAAGTCTCCACCCGCTCCCTCCGCCCTTATTGCGGAATATCGCGTGGACCTGGTATCCGCGGAACGTTAAACCGATCGGAAAGTAATAACTTATTGAATTTCGCGAGCGTCGCCGTGGCACAATACACGCCGCGAGCTTCCGAGATAAGGGCTGAAATTGTAGACGCCTCGCGCGGGTTCCACGGTTCCATTATAGTCGAATCAACCACCATTCAATGTAAACTGGCGCACACATTGAAATTATTGAAATTCTGGGATGGTCGCGTAAAAAGGGTGGGAGGTTAGCATAGATAAGGGGAGAATTAACTAGCACACTCTTCTGTATAATGTAGAATCTAGATCAGAAAAACCTCAGATAACTATTAATGCTTGCTTTTTAATTCTTATTTTTAAAAAAATTGTAGGTCATGTGTAAAAGTTTAGTTTGTAGAAGTTCACGGGCAAGATTTAAATTTGAAAAAGACCATGTGCATAAGTTTAATTTGTATAAAAGCTCGTCATCGAAACGACTTTAATTTATAAAAGTTTAATTTGTAAAAGTTCACCTGTAAAAGTTTAATTTGCAGAAGCCCATGTGCAAAAGTTTAATTTGAAAAATCCCACTTGCGAAAGTTTAATGTGTAAAAGTCAATGTGCAAGAATTCAATTTCTAAAATACCACGTGTAAAAGTTTTATTTATAAAATTCTGCGTGTAAAAAGTATTAATTTGTAAAAGTTCGAGCGCAAAAGTTTAATTTAAACTAATTTCTTCACCAAATCTAATGGCTCCAGAAATATTTCTGATGAGTTTCTGAGTTGTGTCGTGATAATTCAATTGTAATTCGGACACAGGCGACCAAGGTGTGATTTATTTGTCCCTGCAATTTAATGGCAGAGATGAATTTCATATTAGTAAATGAATTAGCTAAGAGCATCGAGGTAAGGCTCGATAGGGAAACGGAATTGTTTCAATCGGTTAGGTAAGCTTGATTTATTTGTCCGCTAGAGCGGACCGGACGAGTATAAAAGGATTACAGTATCGGCTGGCACAAAGCTCGCCGCTTTCATGCATAACTTGTACACTTTAGATGCCCGTTGGTATTAAATCCACGGATTCTGATCGTCAACGGTGGCAAATAAAGTGGAGCGCCGGCTGATCAATTAAGCCACGATATATCCACGTATCTGCTTTGGCTAGAAACTAGCGAACGTTAGCCAAACCACACCATCATTCGCCTTTCTAAATTCGGAACTCCGGATATTAAATATTTCTACAAGGTCTACAAACCTTCCACATTACAGATGCTATTAAAAAAGTAAAGTTCGCGAGTTTCTTACACGAATCCTCATATTTAGATGTGTAATTTGTTAAAAAAAAATTTATTACAATATTAGTTTCAACCATGACAAAATGGAGGTCTATATATTCTACTCGATAAGAGGACGAAAATTTCAAAAGGAACCATATCTCGCAAACAAACCGTTCCTCTATAAAAGTCTGTTAAAGTTTTAGCCAATTAGGCTCCGCGGGGCGGCGCCTGTGGGCGTGGCGCTCCGCCCACTCCGTCCCCCATTGTCAGTAAGACGCGCAGAATTCAACAGTTTCTTACGAGAGAACCGTTCAACTGCGTGACATGGTTCTTTTTAAACATTTCATTCATTTATCAACTGGAGCATATACAAATAAGGAGAAAACTTTTACCTCCAGTCTCTTGGCCGATACAAACCTTGTAATTATTTAGGAAACTCTGACCATTATTTCTTTCTTAACAGAAGATAATTTACAACACATCCTCAATTTTCCACTCCGTTTAAATTTTCCTCTCTCAATATTCGAGTCGCGATGTTTTCCTTAACGAAATCACTTCAGTAAGTTTCTGCCCCCCGCTATAAAGCGCGCCGGGTTAATAAGGGAGAGGGTATATTAAAGATCGTAGGTGCAACATAAAAGTAGATATATATATAGCCAGGTTCGTCGCGTATCTCCTCCTAAATCATCCTTTAATCAAATTACCCGGCGAGGAGGTAAATCCAGCGGAGCGTAGCGTCGAAAGTCTCGCCCCCCCACCCTTATCAGCGTGAGGTTTCTTTCGCAGTCCTTGCTCGATAGAATCCCTGGAATTTCCAGCGGCGAGGGACGGTCTTCCTTGCTGCCTCGTAGGTGCTACATTAAGGCTACGCTCTAAGGCTTTCATTAGAAGCTTCCTGCAACATAGTGCGAGGGTGGTGCTGAAAGTGAAGGTAATTAACGTTTTTACCGAGGAGAAAACACTCTGGAGCTCTAATCGGGCGTGAGAAGTTGGAGTACAAACTTCCCTGGTGCTGTAAATTTTTTTTTGAAAAAAATATACTGACTACGGGGTGCAGAAATTTTGTGTCACCGATTTGGCGGAAATTTTGCAGATAATCAGTCCACGTCGTGTATAGCACTGTGCCAAATGCGGGGGGCGCAATATTCAAAAGTTTCGGAGAAAACCCAGTCTCAAAATTTAAAAATGCATTTTTTGCTGATTAATATGGACTTCTGTGTGAGAAGATCGATTTAAGAAAGTAGTTATTGGAATAATTGGAAATTAGGCGCAAATTCATCTTAAGGGGGTGACATTCACCCCTGAAAATTCCCCCATTTTGCGTTATAACTCGCAACCCCTATAGATTTATTAACCTCTATTAAGTTGCAAATTCGTATCCTCGATAGAAAAAATGTTTTTAGACAAAAGTTACTTTTTTTAATTAAGACTATCATTTGGTAAAAAAAACTATTTCTTACAGTTCGCGAGTTATAACACAAAATCGGAAAATAACCGAGTTTTCAGACGTCAATTATCGAAAAGAAGTTTAAACAAAAGTTACATCTTTCAAGTTACCCCCACCACCAATCTTTAATTCCATAATTATTTTTACGCAGTTAAAAATCTCTCACCGTTTTCGAGATATTCCACAAAAAATAAAATTCTGCATTTTTTCAAGGGGTGATTTCACCCCTTAAAACTTCACTACGGCACCAAGAATAAATAGATTTGTCCTACAAATGAACTACTCTACTTGCACACAAATTTGCCTAATTTTCTGAATTCTCGGGTGGCCTAACTTCCCCCATTAATACACTTTCCTTCTCGCGCATGCGCATACATCGAGACTCCAAAAAAGGTGAAACTTTGAACACGTTTTTCTCGCAAACTACTGGACAGAATCCCCCGCGCTTTTGCAATATTGTTACACATACTCTGCCCTGCCTGTGCCCCCAATTGGAACCAAAATGGCGACTCTGAACCTCGCGTCGAACCTTCGTGGCACGTTTCGTAGCGAACTGGGTTTGTCGCGGGCCAATGGGGGAGAATTTCGTTAAACGTGGAACAAATTCGCGGCGCACCACCGATCGCCGTTTCGATATTTAATCGCCGCACGTCGCCGGGATGTACCCGTTGCCCAGGACGTGTATCAATTGCAATTAGCGGGCAAGTTGGACTGGTAACGTTTAACGAGGCACTGTGTGCACACACGTCGTTTTAATGAGAAGAACAATTGGACGAGGACGCGGCTCTCGCGGTGTATTGTGTAAAATTGCGGGAGAACAAGGGGATGCACTCGTGGGAGCAGCCGCGAGTCGATAAGTTCGCCCTGGATACGTATCGAGTGTAAAAGAAATAATGGTGGCGGTTTTCAGGGGATGGATCTAGTAAATCGAGTGGAAAAAAACGATGCCTTTATTGTGTCATAACTTCCATTTGAAATTGAGCAATTTCTGTCACTCTCCTGTAGCTTCAGATTTAATATCCTTCACAAAAGGATGCACGAAATCCGAGTCATCGATTTCCTTCCAATTCTGCAAATGGGTGGTCGATAATATATATAGTATGTTACAGCTTAACAGTTTATGAGAAAATGGAACTCAAACACTTAATAGTTTATGAGAAAATGGAGCGCAAAGTTTTGCTTTTTTTTAACCTTGATATAATATATATGCACTCGCACGTGATCACGAAGTGGAATATAATATGGAATAGTTACCATTTTTACACATTTTTAATTATCAAATATTTTACTTTAGGTGCATAAAAATTTGAACTTGAGTTTTTCACAAAATTTTAAAGTAGGATTAACTATATTTTGAGGGTTCCTAGTAGGAAGTGTCGAAGCAAAAATGCCGTCTAGTTACGGACCTGGAATATCTACCTAGTCGGGGGCCATTTTTTCTAAAAGATCTTAAAATGCAAAACAATTCCACCTTTTGCAACCACTTCAGCTCGAATTCGCGAAAACAAGGGGTCACCTTCGTTTACCTTTGAAGCGCCTTAACGAACCATGCGCCACTCGAATGCCGATGAAAATGGATTTGCATTATAATCCTGAAATCGTGTGAATCATTAACCCGGAATCTGGGCACAGACGTTCCCATTTTCTTTTTTTTTTTCGAGGCGTGCAATTCGGATTTCTTTGTAACGATACCGATCTAGGGAGTTTCATCGAGGTTCAGAGCACGTCTGGTAGTTTGCCTTTGGCTGTTTGAGGGGGTTTACCAATTTCCACGCAAAGGAACGTCCGTCAGGCGTGAGTAATGGATAGACGTAGGCAGCAAGTTTCCACGCGTCTAGGGTGATCTATCATGAATAATATAATTGACTAATGGCACGATCCTCGGCGCTTTACTCGAATTTCGGGGAGCTGGGGAAACTTCTTATCGCTGGCGAAGTGTCGAGGTAACTTTCCAACTAGGAACGAGCGCTTCTCGAGCACGCTTGGCCTCGTAAGTAGGCGTCTGCAGTCGATCAACGTGGAGAGTGCGTCATACGCGAGATTTGATTGATATTTCATTCGTGGCTGGGGATATGTATTGGGGGTATGAATGCAGGGATTGAAAACGGCGGAGATCAGTCATATGGGGGGATAGATTTGTGAAGTTTTAGGGATTTTTGTCTTGTAGGTAGGTAAGTATTTCTTTAAGGGGGAACACCACTGTGACGGCCGGAAATGTATGCCATTTTTAAGGATTTTTTTTCAGGAATAATTTACAGTTTTCATAGAAATTTTTTATTACCTATCTTTAGTACGCTGTCTTAAGAGAATATATAAAAATAAATAAATAGAAAAACATCTATAAATTTTAATATATTAATTAATCTTCTAGACCTCCTCACGCAAGCTGGTCGAATGTGTAACTGTGGAACAGCATGTCTGAAATCAAATTTCATTTTTTTTTTTATAAACTATATGAGTGTAGTTACCGTTGTACGTACCGATTTCTTAAACAAATTATTTTTGTAAAAATGGTGCGCTTTAGAAGAAAACTTTCGAAAATCCGCGAATAAGATGGACAGTTTTCCGAGCGTATTTAAAAAAATTTGTTTTCAATCAAAGAATACTACACTCATATAGTTTATAAAAAAAAATTAAATTTGATTTCGGACATGCTGTTCCATAGTTACACATTCGACCAGCTCGTGTGGGTGGGTCTAGAAGATTAATTAATATATCAAAATTTATGGATGGTTTTTATTTATGTTTTTTTTATAGTCCCTTAAGACAGTGTACTAAAGGTAGGTAATAAAAATTTGCTATGAAAACAGTAAATTATTCCTGAAAAAAATTCTTAAAAATGGCTTATTTTTCCGGCCGTCACAGTGGTTTTTTTCCCCCTTAAGGGGTTATGCCTACTTGCAAGGTCTGAAAACGAAAGTATTTTCGGGATTTTTGGGGCGGGAAAAAATTGAAGACTTTTTCAAACAAACCTTTATGTATTCGAAAGTGTACATCTTATACTACTTGTAACCATTATTCCAATGGAAAATATAAATAAATAAATAAAATATCAGTGATCTCCCGACAGCGATTATTTTTTCAGTGGTTTGCGATGACCACTCTAATTTTTACCTGATTCATCCGAATTGAAAAATTCGAAGGAATTTAGTTAGCATATTAAATTATCTTGTCCTTAATCGTTCATTATCCCGAAAAATTAATTTGCTACAAAATGGCGGCTGTTCAAATTAAAATATCGATTTTCGCCACAAAAATCGCTCATTTTTCATCTGTAAAGTAAAAACTACGCAACAGAAATGAAAAAGCCACGATTAAGGACAAGATTTTTATATATAGAATAAGTTTACAAAAGTTAAATTCATTCGATGCAGCGGTTCTCGAGATATTTTGGTCACCGATTCTGAAAATGTAGTTTCGAGAAAAACGCGTTTAAAGTATTAAGTTAGGTTTACATCCTCCAGGGACATACCTATACTAAAACTCGCACAGCTCCGCCAATTTTGGTCGGATCAAATTGAAACTTTCACACGATACTTTAGAGATGTTGTACTTTAAGAAAATGTCAAAACCCCAAAATCCATTTTTCCGAATTTTGCAGGTAGGCATAACCCCTTGATGGGTAATTGAAGTCGAGGGGTTAGGGGTTGAAAGAAATGTGAAAATTCTGTTTTCTGAATTTTCACTTTATGTTCAGGTTGGGGGAGTAATGTATCGAGTTTTTTTAGGAGAATTTCAGAGCAGAAATTTAGGATATCAGTGGTGATGAATGCATTGCGACGCATTTGGTAGGGGAGAGTGGGGTAATTGCGCACACCTAAGCAAAAAAGCAAACAAAATGAAAACTGTGTGAGTAATGAATTTGTTTATTATTTACAAACATACTTTAACTATTCATCCATAAAGTACAGTGACGAATTTTTGAAAAATTATATTAAAAATCAACTTTATCACGAAGAGAGTACTAAATATCGCAGAAGTCGCACAGAAAGCGCGACTTCAATGATCAACCCGTAAAAATCGTCGCTACAACCTATACCTAATGTATTTTTCAAATTCGTCTTCTTGTGCGTTAGAAAAAATTGCAGTAGGTCGGAATATCGAAAAAAAAATAGTAAAGGTCGTTTTTCAAACTTTTTTTCTGAGCCTGTAATGAAAATTCAAAAATCCCTTTTGTAGATTTAAGTAAGTTTTATACATGCTGATAGTTTCATCAACATCGGTTAACGTTGCTCTGAGCTACAAAGGCTTAAAGATCGCAGAAAAAGGTCGAAAATCGCGAAATTCCCGAAATCAGCGATTTAAAAAACGACCTTTACTATTATTGTCGGTATTCCGACCAATTGCAATTTTTTCCAAAACGACGAAACACGTCACTTAGCAAACTAATCCTTCTAGCTTAAAAAAAAACTCAAGTCGTTTGGACCAATTCTAAAAAAGTTATGCGATTTTAAAAGGTGTAAACTTTCTTTTATCCGTCACTATACGTTTTCGATTTTCGTCAATACCCCACGACATCAAGAAATAAAAAAGATTTTATTTCAGAGGTTAGAATCATGATTCAAGCAACGCCTTGATCACAAAATGTTGGTAAAAAAGTGCTTTATTTCAACTTAAAAAAAAAACCAATTGTATCATTAATTCAACACAGTAATTACATGCAATTGAAAATGGACAAAATATTACTTGAAACATGATGAAAATAATAAATTGCGTTTATCTTGAATAGCAAACCGTTCTGTATTTATTTATTACTTTCTGCCCGGCGTTGGATGCGACCTAAACTATTAGCTAGTGGAGAGGGAACATCAGTTTTTTAAACGATTTTATTCAGCTTCGATCCTCTGTTTGTTTGTATGTTTGTTTGTTTGTTTGTTTGTTTGTATGTATGGTTCAAATCTGGCAACTCAAATTTAATCCACTTCCAACTATCCAATTGTCTTGAAACTTTGCAGGCGTGCGTAGTAGGGTTGATTTTTCGTATCTTAACATTCACGTGTGAAACCTGTGCATTGAGTTTTTATAGTAGAATTTTCTAGCAAAAAATTTGAGACGTCAGTGGTGATGGAAGTATTGCCTCCACTTTGCTAGATTTGGAGTTAAAATTAGGAGGTGGGAGGCGCCATTTTAAAGAATATTCCAAAAATTTTAAAACTTTATATTCACGAGTAAAACTTACGTACCGAGTTCCTAGAGTGGAATATTCGAGCAAAAAATTTAGGATGGTGGTGATGAATTAAATGCTTCTCATTTGGTAGATTTGAAGATAAATTTAGGAGGTGGGAGAATATTAAAAATTTTTCGAAATTTAATAGAATTCGCGTGGGAAACCTATCCAATAGTAAAATTTACAAGCAAAAAATTCGGGACATCAGTGGTATTAAACGTAATACTTCAAATTTCCCGGATGTGGAGCTGAAACTAGAGGGTCGAAGCCCCCACTTTGCATCTGACACCTACAATCGCACCCAAATTTCCGAAATTTCATATTCACGCTGTGAAACCGTATCAAATTCCTACAGTAGTTTCCCATAAAAAATTTCGAGATAATAGTAGTGACGGACACAATGCCTCGAATTTCCCACATCTGAAGCTGAAAATAGAAGGTGGAAGCCTCCATTCTGCAGAGTATTCAAACTCGTTCGGAACTTTGCATTCACGAGTGAAACCTACGTATCGAGTTCCTGCAGCAGAAAAATTCAGATATCAGTGGTACGTACTAAGTGCAGTGCATCAAATTTCTCACAACTGCAGCTAAAATTAGATGATCAAAATTAAAAACCACTTTGCATCTGACACCCAGCGACATGGGCGTAGTGAATGTCCCATCTCTGCCACCTCCCCTGGCACAGGAAAAAAGTAATAAATAAGTCGTTCGTCCAAAATGAAAATAATTTATTACAAAATAAATGTAAATTAAATTCTGAAGTAATTCCGCATTACACGACTCCAAATATATTAAGTCCTAACCACGTGCATTAGGGTGGAGCTTAAAAGATATAAAAAATTAAATACTTTTTTTTATAAGTCTTACCACTCTGAGTTGTTCCTTTAGATATATAAACTCTATTTAAAAACTTTTGACAATACATTCTTATGTTTGGGAGTAGCTGAAGTGAGTCAAAGATTATAAAAATTATGAAAATTCAACATGTAATAGCCATATTTTAATTTATATATTTAAATTCCATTGCATTTACATTTATATTTTTTTTATTATATTTCTGGTATTTGATAATTTGTTACATTTATTATTCACAGAGGCTCAGCCATCACACAGTGTCTGTTTCCTACTGTCAGGGCACAATCTACTAATTGTTTTACTTAACTATACGTCAGATGGGGCACAATGATACATTTTCTCAGTTTTAATTTTCTTAATTGACAAATGAATGCATTTGAGAAAATCTCTAGTGTTCCATGACCTTCCACACAATTATCACGCATGTATTGAAAATTTCACCATCATTGAGCTACCCCTAAATATAGATCAATTCTGCTCATATTCTTCTCGATTTTATTTTTTATAAAAAGGAAAAAATTGAGATGGCAAGAAGATCATACTTTCGTAGTTGAAAAATAAGCTCCACCCTACCGTCCATAAACTCAAAATTCGGTTTCACTATTTATCGCCCCTCCGTGAATGAAATATTGCCCCTTCCTCAATCCTACCCATACAGCACACTTCGTTGCGGCAACGTTGCAGGATGGTTGCAGTAACCTTGCACTTGCTTGCAGTGTTGCATAGTTGCAGCGGAATGTCGATGTAACGTTGCTGCGACGTTGCCGTGCAACATTGCACGGGGCGGGCATAGAATTATTGCTGCATAGTTGCATCAATGTTGCGTTGCAATATTGCACTGCAACGATCCTGCAACTTTGCTGCAACGTTACGGCAACGTTTGGCAACGTTTCCACAATGTTGCTGCAACGTTGCACCATTATTGCGGCAACGTTCCTGCAAAGTTGCCGCAACTTCCCTGCAATGTTGCTGCAATGATCCTGCAATGTTGCGCACCGTTGCTTAATCTAAAATATTTAAACCTAAAATATTTCCGTTGTTTTTAATGATATGAGAAAATGTCTAAGAAAAAAAATGTTCGCTTCAGGGAGCCAATTATTCTGACGGAGACGATTTTTGTTCTCAAGGTTATATTTCCCGAAATTTCATGATCATCAATGATGTTTTTAATGGGATGACGTATTTTTATTACTGTAACGTTATAGCTAATAAAAATACAAATTCAACCATGTATAATATGTTGTCCCTTTTGTCTAGCAATCACTTTTTTCCTGAGACATTTTCTCGTATCATTAAAAACAACGGAGATATTTTAAGCTTAAATGTTAGGTGACTCCCCTGTATATTTTAATGTGTAGAATGACACTGGGTGGAAGTTGTAGCACATACCTATAGTGTTACAAAACTCTAATGGAGTTTGTCAAAATGAGCCTTCGTTTTTGAATAATTTGAGTTTAAAGTTTTGCACGATAGGAGTGTAAGTTCGAATACGTTAGCAGTCTTATCAATCAGTGGTTGTAGCTGCGGCGGTAAAGTGTTCGCCTACGACGCTACAGGTCGCCGGTTCGAATCCGCTTGGGGGAAAAAAATTTTCTGTGTGAAAAAGTTAAAATAAGGGCTCTGTGTACTTCTATGAATTGATTTGATTCTCTGCACACATTCAATATATCGTCGCGTCCGTCACGGATGTTATTTATATTTTCGGACCGACTGCCCGAATCGTTGCAGGAGGCGGACATAGCAATATTGCTGCAACGTTCCGACAACGTTGCAGTGCAACATTTCAATCTTGCACTGTAACGATCCTGCAACTATGCTGCATCGAGAGTGTGCTGTATGGGTAGTTTAGGTCCCAGCGAAGTGTCCAACTCTCCCGAAGCTTCATATTCACGTTACGAAGCCTACGTACCAAGTCCCCGGAGCAGAAGTTTCCACGGAAATCAATATTATCATCATCCACTCAGTCGAATTACCGCCTTGCCGCATTCTTGTGCGTGGCGAGGAGGACTATCGGCGATGATGGACGCACTGCATCCAATTAGGGGCAACCGCAGCCGATGGCTGTCCAGGGGCGTCAGGTGTATTAAAGCAACGTTAATTTACACACGACGCTATTCGATGCCTATTACTCATGCTCCCCCTCCCACGGACAATCGCGATTGGATGGACGAGGGCTGATAATCCGCGAAATTTCCGAACGGGCGCCCACATAATTCATACCGTCACATTATTCCGCGTGGCCAGCTACAATCCCCTTCCGACCGGCCGTTCTGCTGGCGCGTTCGACGCCAGACCGTCCGTTCTCCTCTATTTCCCTCGTCGAGCGGAGTCGCGACCAGCCAAGATGCAAAAATCATACTTGAAATGGCCCGGCCAAGAACCCCGTTAACCCTCGATTCGCTGGCAACAGCGAGGGAGTAAGCAGAATTTCTGCGCGACCCAGTACTCACAGTTGCCAAGGGGCACAGTGGGCCGGATTCAAAAGTTGGCGCCATTTGGGTGTTTTTTTTTTGTTGAAGAGATATCTTGGAATGAAATTTGCGACGAAAAAAAGGACAAAATTATTCCTTTCTAATGATGTATAATTTAATATATTTTACATTTATTTATTTAGTTTTCAATTTATTTTACTTTGTGATAGAAAAAATTGAAACCTTTTCATTCGATACTTTATTTAACACCATTTTCGGTGGTTTAAATCGAATTTTTGGGAAACTTTGCGTTTTCAAGTTCTAAGGAAAAATGGAATATTATAGGAAAGTTGCAATAAATTGTTTTGTTTAATTTAACGACCAGGCTTTTGGGATAAAAATATTCTTTTATTAGTAACCAATGTAAATAATCTACTAAAAAATAATTCTATATGCAATAATGAAAATAGCGACAATATTTAAAATTGACAAGGAATATCTTCCAAACAGCAAAAAGTTTCTCATTCTGACCAATACCTATATGGAATATTTTCAGCACACCATCCTGTAAATAATCAGTCAGGAATCATTTCCCCCATTTTGTTATTTAATTATTAATTCCTCAGCTTCGAGATCTAAATTTTTATTTTTTTTTAATATATATAACAAGAAAACCAGAAACTAATATATGTTAATTTTTAGTATATATATATTTTCAATCCGGCCCACTGTGGGGCGTATTCGAGGCATTGAGAACAACATGGGCAAAACCATATTTTTTTGCGAAATTGAGTTAGTAGCGGGCAGGCTCGGCGTAGCAAATTTTTTTCAAGCCCGGAGTTGGGGGGTGGGGGAGTACAAATTAATATATCAAATTTCAATAGCCTGGGAAACAGTAATATGTAAACAAAAAATAAAAAAATGGTCAAACCCGTTTAAAATTCCTGAATGAGGAATTCCACACACAGCAATATCTCGAGTGTGGAACACTCCACACATTCCACACAACTCACGTCGGCCCTGGTAGCAGTAATGTATTCCAATAGGATGTAGTTAATCATATAAAATAGGAAAGATTCATTTTCTTCAATGTGGGTTAGGCCATTTTTGGTCTCAATGTCTCGTTTTAAAGTAACTTTGGGAATGGTACAGGATGGTATTTTTTTTTTGTTACTTAGCGAAGGGGTTTAAGAGTTCTCCCTTAACGCTGTCAAAATAAGGCAAATTTGAGGAATTTTTTAAAAGAAAAGTATCGAGTATTATAAAATTGTAAACTTTGTACAGTTTGTACTCAATTTTTTTTATCTAATAATGATAACATTGAACAAAATTGTACGTTTATTAATTGACAATCGAAGAATGTGCTCACTTTTTTTCTGCGATAATAATAATTTTGTTCAGAGTCTGTTACCTCTTCCGCAGCTGTCAGAATTTTTCGAGATCCACTTTGACACTGTGCAGGTACATTTTTGAGACCCCAAACATTATGAAAATGCACAAAAAGAAAAATCGGGAAAAACATTTCCTAGTGGTTTTCCCCTTTAATTCAGAAAATACAGGTTTTCGAATATGGGGGGGGGGGCTGATTCACCCTTTAAGGGGTAACTGATAGGCCAAAATAGGATAACATTGAAGGCGATTTTAAAGAAATTTATAAATTTTATTAGAAACAAATCAAAAATTTTTTTTCCTCAATTTTTTTAATAAAAAATAGCCGCACAATAGCCGCACAGCCGACACACATTTTCCATTGCAACTCATTCCGCGGTGGAATTTTTCACGTCCACACCGTTGAAGATAGAACAAAAAGACAAAAAGTTTTCTAATCTACACACTAAATACTAGAGGCGCAGCAATAATTTTTGCATAATATTGAAAACTCTTTCTGTAATTAAAACTTCCGTAAGAAATTTTCTAGCAAAAAAAGAATTGTTTTCAAATGTTCTCCATTCCTTCAAAAATCAATATTTTTTCGAAATCTAAGGTACTGTTAGATTTTAGAATCTAAAATTTAGATTCTGTTAGACTTGTTAGATTTTAGTAACCAACAACATATTTCAAGGAGCAAAGCCTCCACAGTGTCCCCTTTAAGATTTATGAACGACCGACAGGGTGTCTACCACAAGAAGGACATAATTCATTAGAAGCCCTCGCAGGTGCTCGGATTCTACGAAGAGACTCCCCTGAACAATACCTTTGTTTCAAAGGCTCACCCCCTGATCCGCAAGCCCTGCTACTTAAACGTAAATACGCCAACAGACAGATTAATCCGAACGCACACGTCGAAGCAGCCGCTGGAATTTACATTGCGGGGTCGGGGGGGGGGCGGGGGGGGGGTAGGCGGGAAAGAATGCAGCTTGCTGCAAAGCGGGGATCGAGTCTGGATTACGTTTCAATTAGTCCAGCTTACGTGGACGGGCGTGTGGGACAAGAGTCGTATGTGGGTCGTGCGAGGTGGATTATTTAATAATTCCAAAAGCGAGGGTTGCCTCCACGGGGGTGGGGTTTGTGTTACCTGAAAAAAAGCTGCAGGTATGCGAGGGGGATGAAAAAAGGAGGCCAGAGTTAAGTGTGCTTTATCACGCTGCATACGTCATAAAAATCTGGAACGACGGTCCTCCTGGAGAGGAGCCGAGCAAAAAGAAATCTCGGCTCGGTTCTTCATCCTCGGAGTCGTCCCCCCCCCCCCCGCTCCCCCTCCCCCCTCTACACACACACTGGGGCGCGTGTCTTTTTAATCCGTCCCCTCCCAGCTTGAGTTACGTCTCAACTTCTAGCCTCGCCCACAGTGGCCAGGTATTTTTAATAATGCTGCGAAGGGTGCATTTATGGTGGGGAGAGGAATGTAGAGAAATATGAAAAGAGCGCGGACTGAACTATTTTTAGATCTTGGGGAAGTAAGGTTTTGTAGTATCTCATATTAATTCTGACGCAAGGTCCACGGAACCCTGAAATAGGATTCGGTATGTCCACCTACTGTAGCGGTCGGAAGAAAGTTTGAACTCTGTAGAGAATTATGATATGTGAACCTTCCGAGTTTATTGAGATTGAAACGCTTGGCAGTAGGTCGCGTGCGGGAGCCCTCCAGTCCCATTTGTTCGCAATACTCCCTGAACGCATATCGGCGTTATCCGCACTGGATGCCTGCACTGTTGGAACGTACATCTGAATTTACTGGCTGCAAAGTGTGAAAATTTATATTTCATAGATTGGGGGCTTCTAGAATAGACTATTGACACCAACATAATATTTATTTAATGCCCAGTATTAAGTTATACTTTAAGTTAAACTTTAAGGGTTAGCGGAGTATTTTTTTTACTATTATTTTATTATTATATACAGGGTGTATGTTTCCAAGATTATGGGGATATAAGTATACCTAAGCCGAGTAATAGTAATATTTGTGGGAGTCAATCAGGAGTGGGAGGTCTCCATTAGCGACTAGCAACGCCTCTATTAGATCGCCTGTTAATTCTCCACTTGAGAGATCCCTATCCCCACAGAATTCACTCTACAAAGTAATCCTGCCCACGTATGGTCCACTCTGGGGACCTCGAATCGATCAGTCGAATCCTCAGCACTTCGAGGTTTATTTTCTCCAACGCCATTATCCCTCCCTATTTCGAAGTTCCGTCCTATCACTGATCCCTAATACACCTCCCCTCTAACGAAACCCCAGGCACAATAGACTCATCAAAAAAGAATATCGATAATATAATTAATGAATCCTTTGCTTTGCCACGTAATGCGATACCGAACAAAATAAAGCTACGTTAAACAATGTGTTCGCCGCGCAGCGAATGCAAAGGGTGGGGGTAGGTTGGGCGGGAGATAGTGGCCTGTAATTAAGCGCATCCTGCAGTGTGTCGGCTGGGCGAGAAGGGGGTAAATAGTGAGGGTCGTTTAACTTGATTTTCGCGTTATCTTTAACGAGGTTAAAGTCGCAGTGACGTCCTATAGTCCGGCCAATGTCGTTACGCTCGCTATACATCCAATAGAATCGAAAGCCTGAGCCCAAGCTCAGGGAACCCCCGAAGGGAACCCGATTTCTTCGATCCAAGTATGTTTACTGGGACTCGATAAACGTGCACGACTCCTATCTACGATCGTATCTCGACTCGTTCGTCTTGAATAAAGGGAGCTACCCAGGCGAGCGGATAGGATTCGATCAGATTATTAACTTTATGTGGGATTAAATATCTGCCTCTGCCACTTTAATTCTTTAGATCAATATTGTTTGGCATACACATTTTACTTCTACTCTATGTGAACATGGTATTATTGATTTTCCTTTTTCCTTTGGAGAAGAAAAACGCTTGCTCTGCTTTATGCGTAAGATGGAGTAGCAAAGCTGCAACTTTGACGTACAATTTTCATAATAAATTCAATTAAAGTTTCATAAATTTTCATATATGTTTGATGGAAGCAATAGACTTGTTTAATAGAAAGAAAGAATAGTTACGAATAGGATGTTTGGATACCTGCAGATCTAAGAGCTCAAAGTTCAAAATTAAACTTGTTCTTTGTTTCTATGTATTCGTTTCGAAGAAAGGAAACGAAGTTGTAAAGGAAGCATGTGTCGCAAATGAACCGTTTCCCCGCAAAAGATTGTTAAAGTTTCAACCAATTAAGTCGCGCGGAGTCGCTTCTAGGGGCGGAGCGTTGCCCCCACTGCGCCACCGCCTACCCCACTCTGCGCGCCCTAATTGGCTAAAACTTTAACAATCTGTCGCAGCTAAACCGTTCGTTTGCCACACATGGTTCCTTCACATTTTTTTATCTTCTTAACGAGTAGAATACTCAGAGACCGTAAACATTTTACTACAAATTCCAAGGTGAAAGTAAACTTCACTTTAACAGATCTCCACTATTCCAAACGCGTACAATGCTCTATGAAAGTTGTGTCATATATATTTTTACGCTCCGTCGAATAGCTCGCAGCATAAAATGCATCATCGGATTCCAGGGGACAAACAACACGCCTGCATCACCACGTAGACTTTTACAACCGCCGAATTGCAATCTGCGACGCGTGCACGATTTAATTATCACGCTGATTGATTAGCAGCCAGGCGCCGATTATTACGTTATACAATTCCGCGCAGTTAATTCCCATATCGATGACACAACGCTGCGAAATGTCGCGTACTGGATCACCTCCCCGCTCCCCTCCCCCCGAAACCTATTAGTTATGCGATTAATACCGCCACCGTGAAACGAACATCCTGTGATCTGTTTGCATTAATTCGGCGATGAGATATCATTTCCTGTAAACAGCCCGCGCCACTCTGAATTCATCGCGTAATCGATATCATCTGCTTCAAATCAAAAGTGTCTCCAGGAGCACTTCACTTTTGTTAAAAACACGATCGGCAACGCGATGTTGTCATATTTTTTCGAAACATTTTAGTGATCACTAATGTGCTCCACTCTGCACAGTTTTTTTTTTTTTACATGAAATACAAGCAGTCAATTTGATAAGTGTGTTTCATTAGTATTCCAGAATCTATTTTTTTTTTATTGTTACTCTATATTGAAAAACCGTGTTTTTTCGTTTCTCGATTTGAGGAATGGTGTAATAATAATAATAATTGAAGGGGGTCGTCTTTTAATTACGTAGGGCTTCTCTTTGGGGCGGGGGAGGTTTGAGAATTTTTTACGTTTCCTTAGAGGGGTAGCATCTTACGTAACATTTTTTAACCGAATTTTCAATAAATACAAATTCTATCATTAATGTTCTAGAAAAGTAATTTTAGTTTAAATTTCCCGAACCCGAGTTAAATAAATTCTATAAAATTTCAAGAGAATTTTAATAACTGAAAAATGCAATGTAAAAAATCTTACGAATTCTTACACTGGGGGAGGGAGGGGGTAAGAAATCGCCAAAATTACCCTCGCGCAATTTAAGGACGGCCCCTAAGTGCCAAAAATCAAATTCTATACTACAGTATTACCATTCGCAAGTAGAAATTTTTACGATAAAATTTTTATTTTTTATTTTATCACTTGCAGTGTTTTCTACAAGGATTCTTCACTGTTTCATTGCACCAGTAGATATTAAAAATAACAACGAGAACATAAAAAAAGGAAGAAAGAGAAAATACCTAGTAGGCGTTTAAAATTTTTGATTATTTATTATCAAAAATCCATGAATTTTTCTTTTGTCCCTGACGAAAGTGGCGAGATCGTTTACTGCGGTTTGTTAAGGAAAGTTGAGGCTTGAAAATAGTAGAATTCACGCGATGGGGTAATTAAGCACGCGTCCATCACCTTTGTTTCCTTGTTTCAAGCCCCGAGCTAGTTCTTGCTCGCGCTTCTCGCCGCAGAAGCGGGAACCTTCGGGCAGCAGGATATTCTCATGAGGTTTTCTCGCGGAGTGCAAGAAAGTGGGATTTTACGGCAGAGGTGAGAAGTGCGGCGCCGATGTTTTCGCAGCTTTCACGTGGACAAAGTAAATTGTAGCTTTCAGGTGTGATGAGGTGTTTTAACATTGCGCGGGGTGAAAAAGCGGGGGTGATAACTGGGCGACACGTCTCGGAGGGCGCGTTTTCTGCGGGGTCGAGGGGGTGCAAATATACTTAGGAGTCTGTGTCGAGTCTCTGCTGCGAATTGCCTTAGAGAAGACGAGCAAACGCGCCCGCGTTTGCGTTTTAATTTGATGTAATCAGCGAACCTGGAGGCGGCCTTTAGGTGGGATTGATGACTGCTGGCCTAGTGCTTTGATAGGGGTTTAATGCGCAGGGAAATGTGATGATATCATCGTGTGTGGGTGCACTGTGCAGAGGGCGATAGCGAGGTTTCTAGTGCGCATGCCCGGGCGGGAGGCGGAGAAGTGGGCGGGGACTAGGGATTGCAAATTCACCGACTTTTTCAGTTACCGTTAATTCGGTAAAATTTTCCGTCAAAACCGGTTTACCGGTAATTAACCGGTATTTTTTTAAGGTATTAGGGTAAAGGACCCAATTACTGCCACCTACCTAATTACTGTTACCCTAAGTCGTTTTACCTAAAATAACGGATAAATCTTATAAAATGGTGCATAAAAAAAATTTAATATACAATTCAAACTGTTATTTATACGATACAAAAAACGGTACTTAATTTTTACTTCGTTACTTTGAATAAAACGATAAAAAAAATTTAGCGAATATTAGGAGAATGGAAACGATGACTTCCTTACTAGCGAAAGAGAAAACAAGGCGTTAAAGAAAATGCTGTAATTATAATACTTGAGCTATTATCATAACAAAATATAATGTTTTAAATAATATGAGCATCATAGAAAGTAATAAAGATTCGAATTCAACGATTCATTAAGTCTTTTTACTTATTAATTGGGTGACAGTGATTGGTACAAGCGTTTCAAGCATTTTGGTGCTATTGTCATAGCAGTAGTTGCTCATGTACATGACACGACGTAACCTTAAAATGACATAAACAGTATTAGGTTAGCTGACAGTAATTGGGGTGTCAGTAATTCAGTCAAATACATTTGGAGGGTGTCAGTAACAGATCCCCAAATATATTGTTGAAATTGATAAATTTATACATAAAAATCGAAGTTATAAGATCCACCAAATTTTTTTCATCAAGTAAACATATTGAACAATAATAAATAATAAGAACAATATATACTTTTAGTTTATAAGTACATAATTATAAGATAATGTCAGCGTCAACGCTTAGTGTGTCAGTAATTGGGTCCTTTACCATATATGACGGAAAATATAAGAGTAAACATTACAAAAAACTTTTTTTGAACTCTAATCGAGCATTATAAAAAATATATGCAAGTGAAACTATTCGGAACATAAAATATAAAATGATATAACACAAAGTAGATATATTTGTATAACTATTGACAATACTTATTAATATGAATCTTCACCAGGAAAACAATGAAAAGAATCTTATTTTACATACATAATTAAATATTTTTTATTTAACAATTCTTATTAACAAATAAGCAGAAAAAATATAATTTGTCTAAACTTTGGTTTCCTGATCTCGACATAACTTTTGTACAAAATAATCCAGCCACGGATAAAGCGCTCTCATATTCTACACTTTTTATAAATCATATGGCATTTGTATATACTTTCTCCTTACTTTTTCTACTTGAAAATGCGTCCACTTTTTTTATGACTTGATTCAGATTCTTAGTTTTCTTTTGGATCAGAGTTGGTTCTCCATGAGATACTTCGGTTTTCGTCTTTATTAGTAATTGCAGGTTTTTTTTCACTGATAATATAGTAAATGTCGACGGAATTAATAAACGCATATATGCGCTATATTGCTTTACGTAATTTATCGAATTGCCGGTAAAAATTTGGCGAATCACCAGTAAAAATTTGAAGGTATTTCTCGCGATTTACCGGTTTACCGGTATTGCAATCCCTAGCGGGGACGATGTACTAAGAAGGTTGATGGGAACTGAAGATCTGGAGAACTGGATGATCTGGTGACACGTGGAGACTTGGATTTTGAGGAAAAGAAGACCTGGAAGTCGAAAACTTGGAGACCTGAAGGTCGAAAAACTGCAGACCCGAAAGTCGAAAAATTGAAGATCTGGAAGTCGAGGAACTGAAAACCTGGAAGCCAAAGAAGGAAAAATCGAAAGTTGAAGAATAGGGAAATCAGGAGTTAACAAAAAAAACCTAGAACTCGAAAGGGGAAGAATTGAAAGTCGATAAAAATGGGAACCAAAACTAAAAATTTCAGAAAACTAAAAACATTAAAAGTCAAAAAGGCAGATCCGAAAATCAATGAAAAATGAGACTAAATGTCAAAAAAGGAAGTACAGATCCAACAATTTTCAACGTTTGGAGACCTTTCCCACTTTTTTCACTAAGAATTTCAAATTCAAACTCTTCTTCACCTCTCCCTACACACATTTTGGGGGCCGTGCTTAAATTACGTAAGGGTAACTTTGACGATTTCTTACCCCCTCCCTCCCCCAGTACAAGAATTCGTAAGATTTGATATTGCAACCCCCTCCTTACGTAATATTTTTTACATTGAATTTTTCAGATATTAAAATTCTTTTAAATGTTTATATCATTCATTTAATTCGGTTTCGAGAAATTTAAACTAAAACTACTTTGCTGGAACATTAATATAATAGAATTTGTATTTATTGAAAATTAGATTAAAAAATATTACGTAAGACGCTACCTAACAGCCCCCTCCCCCTTGTAAGAAAACATAAGAAATTCGCGATCCCCTCCCCCCCCCAAATTACGTAATTTAAAGACGAACCCTTATTGCACTGAAACTAGTGGAAGTAGAATAAGTCGCCCAGTACCCAGTCAGCCAGCGACGTCCGAGTAATTACCGACCCACACTACTTGCTGCCCTCTGATTCCAGTACCAACTAGACTTTATGCCATTTTCCCTTCCATTCGAAATTATTCACCGCTTCTCCACGAACTTTTCTCCCGTATTTTTGCAAGCGTGGCCCGTTTGCCGTCACCCACGTGTATTGTTTTTATACATTTCAAAAGAATGGAAAGTAAATACATATTGGCGGAAATGAAACGTCAACAGGACCAGTGGTTCCCACTGAATGTCGGAGGCAGATAACAAAGAGGAAAGGAACGCGCGAGAATAATAAAACGAGAGTTCGATCCAGCGTCAAACATTATTTTTTCAAATTAAATTTTCCGTTGACCGCAGTTCCGCGTCAGCCATTTCATTCTCTTCCTGCATTGGCACTAGCACTCCCCGATTCTAAATATTTCACGTGGATTATGCAAATGAAATTCTACTTCCGTAAATATTCTTTTTATTATTTACATTTTCACCAAAATTTTGCCAAATTTTAAACGTCCCCCTTTATAAAACATTTAAATTCGATAATAAAAGGTGTGACGATTATCTTCTCCGTTAGAATATTCTATAATATTTCTCCAACTATGAAAAGAAGAGGAATAAAAGATTTTAATAATCGTTCGCGAGTGAATATGTTATTTTTTTCAATTAGCCAGCCGAGCTGCCGCGAAATAAAAGTTGAGGGTGGTATACTTTTTGATCCTTCGGCTTTTTTCTCGCGAGCTTGCGGCAGCAAGGGTGCGTTCGGGGGCTCGCAGAAAAGTCGTAACCGTGTCGTAAGTAATTAATATACCAGAGGAGCTCTGCGGTAAGTTCGCGTTTATTTCGTAACGTAAACCAGGAAATGAAGGTGTCGTTGCGCCAGAGCGAACGAGCTGGCTGGTATTAGCCACCCCTCGCCGTTCCAGGGGAGATGCTGGTACGCTCGCAGCAGGTGAAAATGACCGGGAGCCGGAGGGCGACAGTTAACGATTCCTCTGCTAACCATTTCGGCTCGCCACGAGCGAGCTGCTAAATCGACAGTTGACTTTTCTAATTTCTTCTTCTGACCCCTGCAAACAACGTTCTAAGGCGTTAATTGCGTCTTTCTTTTAATTAAATGGGATTGCGGCTGGGTTTTGTGCTTCTCTGTAGCTACAGACCCGTTTCGTTAATTTTGGTATTTAACGCTTTGACTGGGCGACGTGTTTTCGCGGGGATATTTTTTGAGAAGCAGGGGTTGTATTGGGGTTAATGAATATTTACTTGGGAATGGAGATGAATACATTTTTAGGGGCCTGTTAAGATTCACTGGTAGGAGAAATGGGAGTTGGAAAATTGGAGGATTGGAAGTTGAAAAGATTTGTTTAAAATGTGGAAGTGGGGGAAGTGAAAATTTGGAAGTTGAGTAAGTGAAGATTTGGAAGTCGAAAAAATGGGGACCTGGGAGTCGATAACGGGGGAACTCAAAGTTGAAGAAAACGAGAACTGGAAATAAAAAAACTAAAGACCATCAAATAAAAAATCTGAAGACCTGAAAATCGAAAAAAGGGTGCTTAAAGTTGAATAAAACGGGAACTGAGACTCAAAAAGCTAAAGATCTGGAAATAAAAAAAAAATGGGGGCTTGAAAGACGAAAAAGGAGAACTCAAAGTTAAAAAAAAACGAGAAGTCAGACTCAAAAAGGAGAAGATCTGGAAATCAAAAAACTGGGAACCTAGAAGTCGAAAAAGGGGAGGTGAAAGCTGAAGAAAATGAGAACAGACGTAAAAGAAACTAAAACCTGAAAATAAAAAAGTGGAGACTTGAAAGTCGAAAATCTGAAAACCTGCAGGTTGAAAATCTGAAGACTCAGAAGTCGAAAATTTGAACACTTGAAAATCAAAGAATTGGAGACCTGGCAGTCGAAAAAGGAAGAATTGAAAGTCAACAAACTTGGACACCTAGAAGTCGAAAATCGGGACACTTGAAAATAAAAAAAAACCAACCACATGGAACTCAAAAAACTGAAGACCTGAAAGATCAAGGCTCCCTTTTTCGACCATCAATTCCCCCTAAAAAGGGTGAAGGGGATGTTTATAGTAAAAATTTCCCCACTTTCAGGATTAAGGTCTTTAATCCCGCTCCCAATGAGCCTCAATCCCGTTTCTCTCACCTAAAAGGATAACATTTTACACTTTCCGTGAAGCACGTACCTCAGCCTCCCTTCATCTACATTTCACAGCCGCAGATTCTAATCCTACATTAAACCTCGTTCCCTCGAGGCCGCTACGCGGGTCATCATTTCTGCAAATTACGTTTTACTTTCGACGCCCACTATCATTGTAATTCCTACAAATTAACCTCAGGCCCTCGGATCGCCTACCGCGGCGGCGACTCATGAAACAAATCCACCCGCGGTTTTCACACGGCAAAGTAACTTCCGGCACGCGGAGCACACTTTACCCGGCGATTCCACCAGCACGCCGATCCCTGCAAATAGCATTCCCCATTCGCTGTCCTGCGACGCCGTAATTCCTACAATTTCCACTTCACTTTGACCTCCGCCGTCCAGCAATAATTCCCCCGAATTACGTGGCGTTTCGGCTTTGATACGTTGCCCCCCTCCGGGCGAGTACAAATAACGCCGCTGTAACCCAACTTTTACATTTTTCCATGCAAACATCAGCGAGCAGCATAAACAAACCGGAAACGAACCGCGATTCGAGTGGAAGCGAGCGTGGCTGTTTAAATTCATGCGTCACAGAGAAGGGGAACCATCGGCTATAGTCTGAGCGAATGAGTTTATTCGCTGGATTTAAAAATTCTTTTTCGTTGTATTATTGTGCGGCTGCTTTCAAATTTCCGTCCTGTCTGGGATCAATAATTTAATTTCACAGAGGGAAAACAGGGCCGCGGACCAGCCACCGCATAATAACAGCGCACCAGGGGCTGTGCGCGCGCGCGCGCGAGAGCGCGTTCCCTCGCGCATCCCGTGCAATTTCCGGCGAATTCCTGTTTCGATTTAATTTGACTAATTAAACTGTGGTCGATTCGCCTAGGTCAGCCCGAGTCAAGGGGGACATTTGCCGGGGTGGGGGGATTCCCAGGGATTCACAGATGGCTCGCGAATAAATCCGCGGCCGAACTTTCGTCCCCACTAATCGAGTTGGTTAAATTAGTTTGACGTGGGCACAATGAGGGCGGAGCTCTATATTCCCTTGTGAAATTTGTGGTTCTGGTATTTCTCTCTCTGGCTGTGACGTTCTTTTTGCTCCTGGTCGAGGTTTCCTTGGTTGAGAACAATTGTGTTAGTGGGGTGAGGTTTGATGGTGGACTTTTTAAGAAGACCAATTTGAGTTTATTGTAGTTCATTGTTAGGGGATTTATTTGAGTGGTTTGAAGGTCTGGATACTTGGGCCAGTGTTGGGGCAGGTGGCGGGGATGAAAGGTGAACATCTTTGGAGGTCTCCCGGGTGAACCTCTTTGGGGGTTCTAGTTTTATCGATTTTTTTTAATTCTTCCTCCACATTTTCACAGCGATCGGTGGACATTATGTGTAGTAGATGATGTGTCTCTTTGGGAATAGATTCCCTGACTCCCAATTATCCTTGCTGGATATTTTTAATTATTTTAATCTTCAAAGGATCCTATGAACATGTTTGGAGGTCTTCGTCGAGATGAACCGCTTTGGGGGTCGTCCCCCCTCTCGTTTATGTATTTTATTTCATTCTTCCTCCACCTTTTCACAGCTGCCCATACAGCACACTTCGTTGCAGGAACGTTGCTGCAATATTGTGTTGTTGCAGGTTGCATTGCAATATTGCAGGAACGATAGTGTTGTGCATTATTGGAGTGGCAACGATCCTGCATTATTACAGCAATATTGCAAGTTTTTTGCCGTGCAATGTTCCAGTGGCAACGATCCTACAAAATTGCAGCAATATTGCAAGTTCGTTGCCAACGGAACATTGCACGGCAGCGAACTTGTAATATTACTGCAATATTGCGCGCACATAGACGTGCAATGATATATGTCTGTACACATTATTTACATGTTTCTTTGGGAATATATTCCTCCTAGATCCCAATTATCCTTGCTGGATAATTTAATTATTAATCTTCAAAGTGACCCTCTATAAACCATTTTTATTCATTGGGACTTCTTACATTCCTCTTTGAAATAATTTCTCACAATTATGTAGAAGAAAAACAGAAACCTCGGGCGATGGGACTCGAACCTGCGATCTGCGGGTCCTCTGCATTACTGGCCAGGCGCGTTACCAATTCCCCCAACGTCGACTCTCCGATATTACTCTTCTGAACCACCCTATTGTGGCCACCCTATTTGCCAATCACACCATAGACCGTTCCCAAACGCCGAATGCCTACAAATATTAAGTCTTCCGACGTCAAGAATTCTCGAAATCCTGAAATCCTGAAAGTTTTCAATCGCTAAAATCGAATTCCCTTCAGGAATGGTAGAAATCTTGATGGCTCTTCGAGACTTTAATCAGTCGAAGATTTCGATATCTGTCTTTCCCTCCGCCTTCTTTACTCTCTTACTCTGTTCCCCCTTTCCGCTACCCCTTTCCCCCAAAATCCTGATTCTGTTCTTGGTGCACTATCCTCGTTTCCGTGCCGAGGCTTCAGCATTAAAAGGAGGGAAGAGGAGCAATAGTAATGGCTTTAAAAACCCCGAGATGGGGAGAGATTGCGGCTCTTCCCACCATCTTTCCTCCCCACGCGAATCGGCGTGGCGATTTTTGTTCCCAGCCAGCGTAAGAGGCTTTCGGCTGAAAGAGCCTCAGCTCCGTTCAATCATACGCGCAGGATCGTAATGATCCCTTCGAAGCCGCGGAGATTGAACCTTAAGAACCTAATATTCTGTTACGCTCTGTTCCCTCGATCCACGTAGTGGGCTCTGAGAGTAGCTCTGACACCCTTGTTATTAACGCTACACAGGGGGTGGCATCGAAAACCACGAGCTATCCCATTTTCCCTGCTCTTGTAGGAGGTTTACAATAAACTGTCAATCAAGCATCGCATAACTAGACGCTAACTATTCCCTTACCTCGCTATATGCGCACGGTCTGAGTGAACTAGCGCGCATATATCGAGGACTTACTGTATACATCACTTAATCGATGAAGAAAAGAAAATACAATGCTAAGTGGTCGTTAAAAGAAAATCGGGTCTCATTGCTGCTGATCTTAGAATCCTCGTGCAATTCTTGATTCCACGTTTTCTTATAAACTAGTGGATATAACAACGCTTTGAATTTTGAGGTGGATACATAACCTCCGAAGTACGAAATACTAAGGTTTACATAATTACAGAAATTTAATAATTGAATAACTGTATTTATTAAAGTCGAGGGATATTAGACTTGAATTTTATTTGTAATGAAACTTTGACCTGCAAATTTTATTTTATTTGTAATGGAACTTTAACCTACAAATTTAATTTTATTTGTAATGAAACTTTAACCAGCAAATTTAATTTTATTTGTAATGAAACTTTAACCTGCAAATTTAATTTTATTTGTAATGGAACTTTAACCTACAAATTTAATTTTATTCGTAAGGAAACTTTAACCTACAAATTTAATTTTATTTGTAATGGAACTTGAACCAGCAAATTTAATTTTATTTGTAATGGAACTTTAACCAGCAAATTTAATTTTATTCGTAATGAAACTTTAACCTGCAAATTTAATTTTATTTGTAATGGAACTTTAACTAACAAATTTAACTTTATTTGTAATGGAACATTAACCAGCAAGTTTAATTTTATTTGTAATGGAACTTTAACCTGCAAATTTAATTTTATTTGTAATGAAACTTTAACCTACAAATTTAATTTTATTTCTAATGAAACTTTAACCTACAAATTTAATTTTACTTGTAATGGAACTTTAACCAGCAAATTTAATTTTATTTGTAATGGAACTTTAACCTACAAATTAAATTTTATTCGTAATGGAACTTTAACCAGCAAGTTTAATTTTATTTGTAATGGAACTTTAATCTGCAAATTTAATTTTATTTGTAATGGAACTTTAACCTACAAATTTAATTTTTCTTGTAATGGAACTTGAACCAGTAAATTTAATTTTATTTGTAATGGAACTTGAACCAGCAAATTTCATTTTATTTGTAATGGAACTTTAACCAACAAATTTAACTTTATTTGTAATGGAACATTAACCAGCAAGTTTAATTTTATTTGTAATGGAACTTTAACCTGCAAATTTAATTTTATTTGTAATGAAACTTTAACCTACAAATTTAATTTTATTTCTAATGAAACTTTAACCTACAAATTTAATTTTACTTGTAATGGAACTTGAACCAGCAAATTTAAGTTTATTTGTAATGGAACTTTAACCAGCAAATTTAATTTTATTTGTAATGAAACTTTAACCTGCAAATTTAATTTTATTTGTAATGGAACTTTAACCTACAAATTTAATTTTATTCGTAAGGAAACTTTAACCTACAAATTTAATTTTATTTGTAATGGAACTTTAACCTACAAATTAAATTTTATTCGTAATGGAACTTTAACCAGCAAGTTTAATTTTATTTGTAATGGAACTTTAATCTGCAAATTTAATTTTATTTGTAATGGAACTTTAACCTACAAATTTAATTTTTCTTGTAATGGAACTTGAACCAGCAAATTTAAGTTTATTTGTAATGGAACTTTAACCTACAAATTTAATTTTATTTCTAATGGATGTGGTTTATTTTTTTTACCGTTCAGAGTTTGAACTTTCTTTTGATCACTGTTGTATAGGGGGCATAAAAGTGGTAATGTTAAGAAATTGCGATGAAGTGATCCCAAATTAGCCATTTTATGAACTTCAGGAAACGATTATGAGAGAAGTGGAAGTGTAGTAATTAAAGCTGAGTAAGAGTCAAGAGCAGAATGGGCAAATTAATGGGAGATACACTTACCTCGAAGTAATATTCACGCAGACAAAAGAGCACCGGCGGGGAAGTTTCTTGGCTCGAGCAACTCGGATGCGCGCCAAATCTCGGACCTAATCCAGGTTCCGCTCGAACGAAATCGGGGTCTTTAGTAACCGTTTCGCTGACACATTCGTGCTTCCCTTATTCCCCTTGATCAGAATCCACGATCTGCTGCGGGTCCATTTCCCGGAAACAAGAATTCTTTTCCAAAGGAGAACGTATCTGTTTGTCGATTTCAGTGTAAAGTAAGCTAGACGACTACCATTTCGACCCATGCCACAATTTTCTCCAGTCACATCTTTCGTGTCATTTGTAGATAATTAAATAACTACTTCAATGTTCAAATATAGAGGATGGGTCAAAACCCCGTGAGAATTGACTCCGTATCCACCGTTTAAATATTGCAAGTGTTCATCAATTATTTAAAACTAGCCCACTGCTGCACCTATGAGAGAAAGAAGCTTGCAAAATGTAATTATTATGATTAATTCAAAATCTTAACATTGACTTTATCTCCTGCTACCCTTCGAAGACCCTATTTCCCTGCGAAGTCTAACAAAACCAAAGTACCACGTTGATTTAAATTCCGACGAGGCGCGGAGGTGCGTTTAAAGCGCAGAGTTTGGAGTTCACTTTCCAATTTACGTCCGTCAAAGTTCCGAGTCCCTTCGAGCCGATTCCGAGCGCTGAATCCTTGCCCGTCGAATCTTCCCGCGGGAGCTAGTTTCTCGCGTGAAAAATGGGAGGACCGGGCTAGTGTATATTTCAGACAGCGGAGGTATAAGCAGATATTCGTGCTCTTCGAGGCAAGGACCATTTCTGACGCGATCCTTTTCAGGGATAAAGCACCGTGAAGCCCGGGCGATATTCGTTGCCGGCACTCCCATGAAGAATGCTCTCATCCCTGGCCATTTCCGCCGAAGGTTAATGCAACGCGTCAGCCCTCGTCCTTCTTCGTTTGCCGTTCGCAAACTTTACCTACCCGTCGTTCATTCTTCTAATGGACGGTAAGCGCCCTCTCTCTGTCCCTCTGTCGCTGACTGGGAAAACCACTTTGTCTTCCTGTTATTGTTTTCCCGCCTCGAAGTGGATCGGACGGGGATTGAACGCGAGTAGATCGAACCAGCAGCGACTGTACACTATATCGAATTTAGCGGTTAAACGTGGTCATTGGGAGGGGTCGGGAATTCGATTGGGAAATACGTTGGTGATGAAGTTGAACCTTACCGACTTTGTAGGGAGATGATGGAGAGGAGCAGGTAGAATAATACTGCAGCGTCGTTGAAATTGGATGGTTACGCAATGATTGAGAATTTAGTCAGTGTACTAGCGATAGCGGAGGCCCCAGTGCGCCTGCGCAGCCGAGGGGCGGGGCATTGGGCGTGGCAGTGGGCGGGGCGTTGGGCGGAGCTACCGCCCCCTTCACTTCAGAAAGTGAATTTAACGATAAAAATTGGATCTTCCTTACATTACCTGGGTATCACGTTGGGGAGACTAGTTTGCTTTAATATTGACTTCACAATTCTCATTGGCTGCTTTGTTTTTCACCCTCTTGTTTTAACTATTTCTATAAACATCATTATATCTTGATCCACTTATGATAATGTAATTTATGAAGACAGTTATATTTCATAAACGAGCCTGTACAATTAAAGAGCACAATTAAACTGCATTTGATTGTACCCAGAACAACCACGCGGGGATTACAATAAAATTTGCCCGTTACTAATAATCGCTCAGCGTTGTCAGTTTCGATCATGCCGAATTACGAGGGAACGCAGAGCAGACTGGTCTGCGGGCCTAAATCCCCTGTAAGTCATCTCGTAATAACCCCAAAAGCTCGGTTTACTTATCCGAAATTAATGGTGTAGTAGACGTGGAGGGGGTGGTATGCAGAAGAGTGGGGGGGGGGGGGGGAAGTCTGACCGAAATGGTGATGTCTCAAGGGGCATAAGAAAAAGCTGAGATCCGTTGTGAAGTGCAGTAGTAATTTAACGCATGAGGCATCCTTCATGGAAAAGATAAATAGGAAGATCTGACTACTCAGATCCAGCCGAGTTTATCCTCGCGTTTATTCTTCCGTCACGATTTATTTGTGAGAATGTAGGCAGCCTCGTTTTGTGCCTCTAAATTCTCGAAAACCTTGTTTGATTGCCGCATAGCCTCGCGTTGACTGCCTGTACAGGATTACCGAGCAATAATGAGGTTTGTAGGCGGAGTTAAGGTGGGCGGTAAGTAGGCGTAGATATTACATACTCTAGACTACGGTATCCATTTATCAGGTATAACAAAGGGGAACGTAGATAATAGCACAAAAGCAACCTACAGTTTCACATTTACTTATACCCGATTAGAAATGACTTACAATTAAGCTAAGTGTAGTAACTTCAATTGGGCTAAGTTAGGCAGGAACCTACCAACCGTCAAAATGACCAAAAATTATTTAAGGGTATCCTCACATCAAATCACTCCGAAAATAGGTCATTTTTAGGATTTTATTTTAAAAAAAGTAAACGTTATAGTGCTGAAAACTTTTTAGGCTGTGTTTGTACATCATTGAAGATAATAATTTTGGTTTGCATATCACCATGAACTGATTAACATACAGCAGTATTAAATAAAATATGTAAAAAATATTTATTATCTTCAACGATGTGCAAATACAGTCGGAGAAGTTTTTTAACACTGTGACGTTTATTTTTATTTTTTTAAATAAAATCCTAAAAATCACCTATTTTTGGAGTGATTTGATGGAAGGGTACCTTTAAACACATTACGAATCCCATAATTTTGCGATGTTTATGTTGCAAAAATTACCAACCCATAGAAAAAATTTTACATTATACAATTTTATTATTAAAACTATCAAGCCATAGTTTCACTTTAGGCTTAAAGAACAAAAGCACGGAAAATGGAAAATAATATTAATTATACTACTCACTATTATATAATCCATTAAATATCACTGTAAGTAAAACAATAACAAGAAATAAAATATACCCAATAGAAATAAAACTACTTCAATTTAACAATTAAAATCTTGAAACTAAAATTCAATTTCAGATCATTGAGGGTTGGTAGCTTTCTCCATAACTTGGTCCAATTAACGTGCACCTTCAAATTCACCTAGTATCTTTAAAAGAACACGTATAACCCATTAATTGTTGTAAACCCCCAGTGTTCTAAAAAAATCAGTTCAAGACTCATATATTACATTTACACATCTGCATAATAAACTTCAAACCAGGCTTTACTTATAATGCCATCACTGATCTGTTTTACAGCCTACAACCTATGGAATATGAATTTTAAAATATTATAAAATTCTTTCTAATGGAACTACTTTACTTCTGTCATCGTTCACAGTTTAAACTTTCTTCTGGCCACTACTCTACACTCCACACTCGCATTTGCTACGTGCACCCATGGGGCGTAGCACTCCCGGTATCCAAATGGTATTCATGCATCGTGGTTGCCATACAAGTACCCTAGTTTCAAGGTTCTCTTAAAATATTACCAATGTGCAGGGTGTCCTTTTAAAAGGAAACGCGGGCCTCTTTCGCTCCGCGACACTACATATTCGCTTAAGCGGCTTACAAGCCATATACCCCTCGCCTCAGCCGTCCTTCGAGATTCACCTTCGTCATCCTCTTAATATCGTCCTGTCCGCGATATTAGGCGTCGTTTTAATATCGCCTGGAGAAATTGCGCCGAGACTGACAGCTTTACTCCCCGGCTGCCTTCCATTCTTCCATAATTAGCGGCTTCTCCACTTGGAGGTCATCCTTTCTGCGAGAAACCGCCTTAAACTTTGTCTACGTGGAATCTGGCCTGCATAATACCTTTTAGAACGTCGGATGAATATTATTCGAGACAGTAATTAATTCTTCTTCCTTTGTCGATATTCGTGGTGCGCCGACTTTGCCGAGCCAAGCAGCTTTATCTTCCCAACTATTCAAAATTCACGTTGTTCATTTATTTACAATACAATTATTTAACAGGTAAATGGTTAAAACCGTTTGAGAATATTAACAAGTTTAGCAAAAATAAATATAGTAGAGAAGACTATAATGAAAAGAAAGGGGGAAAAGAACGGAATTTCGCAAAACAGTTTTATTGAGAAAATCAAGTTTTTAATACTTTGGTCCATCAGTGAAGAAACGAGGTTCAATGAACTTAATTGTATTGTAAATGACAGGAAGAATTTATAATGTAATTGGGCATCAGAAAATGACTGAGCAAGAAGATAATTGTTTTGCATTGTTTTAATCTCTCTTTCACTGCAGAATACTGTAACAAAATAAATGTCCACTTTTATTATTATCTAAACAAGGATGTGTACAAAGTGACGTCCGAAGGGTCCTGACGTAGTGCAAGCTTACAGCAATCAGAAATACAATCTGGCGACATTTCTTGTTTTGTTCCAGTGGAGGGTGGACATTTCCTGTTTTTAACCAGAGTGCAACAAATAATCTTTAACGTTGTTTTATGTGGACATTTTTATTGTATAACCCTTTGTGATTCGACAGTTCTGTGGCGCAGTTGCTACCAATAAAATCTAGAGACGCGGTAGCGTCTCGACGCCAAGTACGTGTTTCGACACCCTGTATATATCGACTGTCGCTACCGCTATCATTTACTCGTCGCCCGGCTAATCCAACCTTACCTGAAACTTATTTCATTAATATCTCATCACGCCTGCAATATTTTCTAAATTTAAATGCATTTTTCTCATGTAAACCGCATATCAGCTTTCGAATAAGACCAAATTCAATAAAATCGGTCCACGCATAACAGAGATATCGTAATATCGTTAACACAGCATTTTTGCTGTGTATAGGTAGTTGGGTCATCTTAAGGGTAGTTGGAAAGCACCATTATGTACTTGCAGATCATTTTGATTTCACATCTTTTTTTATATTGTAATTATTATTATCTTCTATTTTTTGTGATTTATTTGATTTCGTGTATTTGGCGTAATTTTTTTACTTTTCTGAAGTTTTTTATGGGGATACGTTATACATCGCAGAATCACTAAAAGTGGACATTCATATGTTTTTATCAACTTTCTTTCTTATTATGTTACAATAAGACAGTAACTTCTAGAAGTATTAATCTTCTGGTTCGAAGCACTCTGCGTCTAAACCTTGAAAAGGTACACCTCTCCAATTGGCACATACATAATTTTCACTCCGCCTTTCATTCATTCAGCTTGGCCCAGCTGGCCGTTCCCGCCCGCGCTGTGAACAGTGTGTTCCAAAAATTAGTCAACAAACTTCAGTGCCGTGTTATACCTATTTTAACGATAATAAATTTTTTTTTTAAAAATTAAAACCGACTTCAAAAAATAAAATTGCACTAAAAAGTAAAAAATAATTTTTTCCCTTATTTAATCTACGACTCTCACATTTTTTAAGTCGGTGCCTCATCATTTGCACTGTGTAAATCTGGCGCCGACTTAAAAAATATGGGAGTCCTAGATTAAATAAGGGAAAAAATTATTTTTTACTTTTTATGTTTAAATTTTTTTATTTTTAACTTTTCAGTTTTATATATCTTGACACAACATGCTGGGGAGTTAGTTATAACTAACTACGGGGACAAACATAAAAGAAAAACACAAACGGGTCGAATCTATAACCTCCTCTTTTTTGAAGTCAGTTAAAACGGGTTAATACGAATCGACAACCTCCACAAATATTTATTTCCCAAGCTGCACCGTTTCGAGCTTGCTCCTTAAAAAAATATTCAAATCCGAATAAACGTTAGAAAATAACATCGTCTCATCATTCTAACAATTAAAACGTGGTCCAAAATTCCATCGACGCGTATCGAAACTTCCAAGGTGAAATTACCCCTTGAAAAAAATGCGGAATTTTTTTTTCGCGGAGTATCTTCTGAACGGTGCGAGATATCTAAAAGAAGTTTAAACAAAAGTTGCATTTTTTTTATATCTACAAAACTGGGTAAAAATAACTATTGAATTTAGGATTGGTGGTGTGGGTAACTCTAAAAGTACCTACGGATTTTTCGATAATTATTTTAACGCAGTTTTGTAGATATAAAAACAAGATGCAGCTGTTTAAACTTCATTTCGCTACCTCTCACCGTTCTCGAGATATTCCACTAAAAGAGGATTCTTAATTTTTTCCAAGGGGTCATTTCACCCCCTAAATACGCACTGTGGCACTAAGAAAAAAATATGTTCGTCTTACCCCACTTGCACACAAAGTAACATAATTTTCTGAATTTCCCGCGAGCCCAACTTCCCTTTTAGTGAACGACTTTTAACGACCCCTATTGAATCTCCACCCACGTCGCCAAAATCCCCAAAAATTCTTCCAAAACAAGATAAGCTCGCGCTCAGAATCTTCGATCACGATTCAAAAGCAGGCTCCTCGAAGTAGATACATATAATCAGATTCGATTCTGCAGACACGTGACCTCCCATCCAAGACTTTTGGCGCCCCTGATTTCCCAAAGGGCGGGCGAGCTCGCGATCGACGTCCCATCGATCCTGTTCCCTCGGCCTCCATCCTCGTTCACTTGGGCACATCCCACATGTAGACCAGTGGTTCTTAATCGTTTTGGCATGGTCTGCCGTGCCAGACCTCGTTTCCTCGCGGTATTTATCGCAATTACGCGGCAAATTGGCCGAGCGGCTAGCTGGCTCGCGTTTCGAATCGCTCCGATCTCTCTGATCCCCCGCGATTGGGAAAATAAATATTTGATCCTGCAGCGCTCACGGTTTCCCTGTGTGCACGCTGGTCTTCTACCTATGATTTTTTCTGCTTTCGTTTCTTTCACTGGTCTCGAGGGACACGGTAAATAATCAGCACGTGTTTCAGGGCGCCCGGTGGAAGGGCGCTATTTAATGAAGGGGTATCCATTTGCCATGGAAGAACCACTGCAGGGTAGATGGGTGTCGTAGCATCCTGGGGACACTTTGCGCGGCTCATAAAGTGTTTCGCGATTGAATTAGCCCAGCGCTATCGATACCTCAGCGAAAACGTCCTTTGAAGAAGGCCCACGCTGACGAGTGTACTCTGCGCGCGGATATCGGGTGTCCTTTGCAAGTATTTTTCCCTGGCTAGGGGCTGGTTCTCCGTGGAACAACGAAATTTTTTGTTTCTTGTTTCTAGTGTTGGAAGGTTGAAGCTGATTTTCATGGGGCGTTTGAATATAGTTTGGTAATAAAGCCGCAGGGGCTTCTTTGCAGGATTATCTGCTGCCTACTTTGGAGGATTTTCTGGTTCTACTTTGAAGGACTTTCTACTTTATGCTTTGGTTCTTCGTGTCTTTAGGGAGAAATTTTTATTTTTGATAAAGCCTCATTTTGGTATTTTTATAATTTTTGGGACAATAGATATTGTTATTATGAGTATTCTGGATTTCTTAATCTATGGAGTCTAGAGTCTAGATTGTACACACTGTGAGTTTGCTGTTTTTTGGGGTCCCTTTTTGGTGTTATGATTTGAGAAAGTATTCTGTGAGAGAAAGGTATTACTACCCATACAGCACACTTCGTGGCGGCAACGTTGCAGGCTGGTTGCAGTAACCTTGCACTTGCTTGCAGTGTTGCATAGTTGCAGCGCAATGTCGATGTAACGTTGCTGCGACGTTGCCGTGCAACATCGCACGGGGCGGACATAGAATTATTGCTGCATAGTTGCATCAATGTTGCGTTGCAATATTGCACTGCAACGATCCTGCAACTTTGCTGCAACGTTACGGCAACATTTGGCAACGTTTCCACAATGTTGCTGCAACGTTGCGCCAGTATTGCGGCAACGTTCCTGCAATGTTGCCGCAAATTCCCTGCACTGTTGCTGCAATGATCCTGCAATGTTGCGCACCGTTGCTTAACCTAAAATATTTCCGTTGTTTTTAATGATACGAGAAAATGTCTAAGAAAAAAAATGTTTGCTTCAGGGAGCCAATTATTCTGACGGAGACGATTTTTGTTCTCAAGGTTATATTTCCCGAAATTTTAAGATCATCAATGATTTTTTTAATGGGATGACGTATTTTCATTACTGCAACGTTATAGCCAATAAAAATACAAATTCAACCGTGTATAATATGTTGTTTTTTTTGTCTAGCAATCACTTTTTTCCTGAGACATTTTCTCGTATCATTAAAAACAACGGAGATATTTTAAGCTTAAATGTTAGGTGACTCCCCTGTATATTTTAATGTGTAGAATGACACTGGGTGGAAGTTGTAGCACATACCTATAGTGTTACAAAACTCTAATGGAGTTTGTCAAAATGAGCTTTCGTTTTTTAATAATTTGAGTTTAAAGTTTTGTGCAACGTTGCGACAACGTCGCAGTGCAACATTTCAATCTTGCACTGCAACGATCCTGCAACTATGCTGCAACGAGAGTGTGCTGTATTGGTAGCAGGAGTATTGTGAACTCAATTCTCGATAGTGAATTTTAAAGCTTTAGATTATACAGTGATTTCGCTATTTTCTCTCCTGTTGCTTGCGAAACTATATTTTGAGATGAAAGTTACCACTATCTCGAGTGTCGTGAACTCAGTTATCGATGCTGAGTTTCTAAGCTCTGGATCCACCAAGGACTCCACTATTTTCTGTTATTTTCCCGCCTTGAAAGCCCCCTGTGACAAGCAAATGGCCCACATCACGAGTATTCCAAACTCAACTTTTAACTTTGAACTTTCAATCTCCAAAGTATACAATAATTTCTCTAGTTTCTCCCATATTCCCGAGATTTCGAAAAAATACCGTCCGCTATGAAAGTCACCACTACTCCAACTATTTCGAACTCGTATTCTCCGCACTGACCATTCAACTCCCTATATATACAATAAATAATTTCCCACCTTCCGTTTATCTTCACGTTCCTCTTGCCTTAAAAGCCTACCGTCACACAAAACTTCCCTCCACCACGAGTACGTCGAAGTCACCCCTTGCTTTTGAACATCCAAGCCTCGAAATCGCACAGCGATTTCGCGCTTTGCCTCTATCGCGACGATTCTTGGAGTCCCATTGTGCGATAGATCTTAGTGGATGCCCGTCCCTCGGAATTTCGCGGCGAAAATTGCCCGTGTACCGCATAGGACGGGGGAAAATGCAGGACTTGAGAGCCGCATTGCATATTCGGAATGGCATATAAGATTGCGCTGCGAGGGCCAACCTTATTCCATGGTCGTGGAGCAATCCTAACGAAATGATTCGAAATGCGCCTGGGGGTATCCCGGCTGGTTCCTGCGCCTCTTTGTCCTCTCGTTGCCAGTTAAGTCCTTTCGAGAGCTGTATTTAATCCGACAGGCGCTCCTTCCACGCGAACTTCGCGCCACTTGATCCTCGGGAATATGTACGCGCGCGCGTCCGCGAAATTAAACGAAATTAACGAGGTTACGACTGCTGCGCGAGCGTGCCGCGTCTCTTCAGCACACATTTCAATGAAGTACTGCTCTGATATAATCGTGGTCCCGCTGCAAGATTTCTACTGGGCTTTGCTGCACTTTCTGTGTTTACCGAGCCCAATTTTTTCCACGTTACCATCAAGCTTCACCCGATGGAATTGCAAAGTTACGAAAGATGGTAATAGGTATTTACGTAGTCGTGATCGATTTTAGACAGAATAGGTTTGTTTAAAAGTGGACTCGGTGTACACGCCCTGATAGGATGTTTATCAAACTCAACGCTCGGTAAATGACATATTCAAGTATGTAATAAAAATATACCTATCTATTATGTAATGACTGCCTTCTCTGGATCCATAGGTCGCACCTTTTCTTTAAAATAACAACCAAAATATTTAGTCGGACATCAATCTTCAGAAAATTGGCCCAACTAGGGAACAACTAGGCAATAACTAAGTGGCAACTAGGCAACAACTAGGTGACAACTAGGTAATAACTAGGTCGCAACTAGGCAATCCCTAGCTGGCAACTATGTGACAACTAGGCCACAACTAGTTGGTAACTAGGCAACAACTAGCTGGCAACTATGCGCCAACTAGGTAATAACTGGGCGACAACTAGGCAATAACTAGGCGACAACTAGGCAATAACTAGGTAATGATTTGGGAAACCAGCAAACAGCAACTAGGTAACAGTAGGAAACACAGTAAGATAACAGCAAACATCCAACTAGAATCTTCTTCCTTCCCTTCGTATTTTCAACCTCTCTTCAAACATACGCCCCACTGAAACAGAATGTAGTTCGAGACACATTCTGTTTTCATAATGTTTTCCATCAGGTAGCCGATCGACATATTCCTGTTCAGTGCGCTACGAAATGATCCCTACACGGTCGTGAGATTTCACGACAGGACGGATAACAGGCGATACTCGTTCTGCATTTACATCGAGCAAGTGCACGTACCTGGGTGCATCGAGGGCCACGACACGCCAGGTCGGTTGTCTCGCGTCCAATCTGCATAATGTCCTGCGCCTCGTGTCCGTGAATTCCTGCCGGCAGCTTCGTGCGTGTTGTAACGTGCTAAGATGTAGTGACTAACCGGAGGCACACCCCTGCGGTGTGTAAATCGATGTCCCTGGGAGTACAAACCGCCAGATGTGTTCTTCGTCGCCTATTACAGGGCTCGACTTATTTCTTCGTGTTTCCAGGTACCACAGCACCTTGAAGTACTAATGCTCTGTAAGTGCTGTGGTCCTGACTTCAGGGAAGACAGTCAGGGTGTTAGAAATTCTCCCCACTTCAGATTTTAGGATATTACTATTAATTTTCACGCCTTTATGTAAAAAATTTTATGATATGAAATTTATAGTTGGAAAAATAGTTGTGGAAAGAAGCGATTTTTTTTTTATTAAAATTCACCAAATTTTTAAATTTTAATATTAAAGTTTTCATACTAAAGACTAAACAAAATATTGGCAAAGAAAAAAAGATTTCCTGGGGTGCGATAGCCCCATGTGACCACGAAGGGTTAAATAACCCATTAAAAAAAATTATAAAACAATAACAGAAACAAAAAAAAAAACAAATAGAAGTAAAGCTACTTTTCTTTAACAATTAAAAGCTTCAAACTAAATTTATTCAATTTCAGATCATTGTTGCTACCTCTCCGCATATTTAGGCCCGTTTAACCTTCCCCTAGTGGTTATGATCTGATTAAGTTCTCGACACACCAGCAACGTTCAAATATACCATCGATCTCCTATCAATCGAAAATTCAATGAATTTCAACGATACCGTGACTACTAGTTGATTGCTCATCGACTTATGAAAACAGTAAAATTGATACTCGACTGCCCCGACAAGAAAGTCTAACGCCCATCGATGAACAGCACCATATCCAGCAGAAAACTGGAGGTTCCTCGAACAAGGGTCATCGAGGATCACGAATCAGCCTACGTGCAACGTTTCCTCGAGTTGCACGATGCAAATGCTGAAGGAGGCTTCCCAGGGGTGTAGCCACGCGGATCTATTCGCTCGCTGCTCGCCACGGGAGGTCGAAATCGTAAGTCGCTCCAAGTTCCTCAGACATTAATGAGGGCGAAACAGCATCGCGGCGCTGGCTAAGGGGATATTTACGACGCTCCGCGCCCGCTGCTGAAGACACAGGTCTCATTTTTCACGAGATCTACCCCACGCCGTTGAAAGCCTGCACTCGACTGGAGCTGACTTTTTAGGCTGGCATATTTCACCCTCGTTAATGATTAGATTCGCGCGCCAACCCGCGCTTGTACACGCGCAGCGACCAGGAGGGGCCGGTAGTAGCTTCGTTACGGGAATTGGAAGAAAACGGTGTGCTTGAAAACTGCACAGCTTGGAGCACGATGCCGCTGCTTCAGTTTCTTGGTACGTCGTCAACTCCAATAAAAAGAAATAAGTAGCCAGCAAAATCGATTGCCCTGCAATATTGTCGAGTAGTTACGAGTATCAATATCATCTGGACTCGATTCCGCTCCTACAAGTGTCACTACTGCTTGGTACAGCTCGACGAAACGAGTTTCACTCTGAACGAAACTGGAGTGCTTCGATATTTTGTAATTTGTCTCTTGCAAGTTGCCCCGGGGTATTATCTTGGGATGATCGATTCCTATCGGTACCGATCTCGTACCCCTGCCTGTGGGAATTTCTTTGATTGCAAAGGCAGAGGGGCAGGTAACAAAAGAAGACGCTAGAGAGGTTTTACTATAAAGGAACGCGATTTCGAGTGACCACGGCCGATCGATCGCAGCTTCCCCTAAGATTTCACCGGTATGCTCTCGAAGGCACTCGATATCTGGCCCCATTCGAGTGAATTGTTAAGCCGACCAGCTCCTGACCCAATTAACCGCGGATCCTCCAATCCGTCGCGGACTTTCGCCGCTGTGCGTCAGGTTCGACGATCTCCAAACAGATTGTCGGAGATATTTTTCGTAACGGATCACGGTAGTTCTCAAAATGGTCTGTTTGCAGATGAAATGTGTGGTAAAATTCGAAAGACTTGGGCTTGCACAGCGGAACCCCGATACTTGTAACTTGGCAACCTCGATACTTGTAAATAGACCTTTTCTATTGCACTCTGTCAAGAAATTGTAGAAGTAATTAGGAGATTCTACTGTACATGAAAAAGTAAGTAAGAAATGTAGAATGAAATTTCATAATAATAATAATAATAGTAATACTAATAACATTAATAAAAATAATACAAATAATAATAAAACTAAAATAAAATAAAATAAATTGGATATTAATAATAATAATAAGAAGAAGAAGAAGAAAAGTCTCTATTTTCGAAAATACTCATTTGAAAATTCTTCTAACACTTATCAGCTACACATAAAAATAACTGGTAGGTAATTTATTACTAATGCAATGATTCTCTACCCAGAAATAATCTGAACTCGTAAAATAAATTTTCCCGAATATTTTTGACAAAAATTGATGAAAGGTTTTTCAAAAACCGGTCCAAAACGTTTTGACTTTGTTTTCCACGAAAAATTCTTAAAAAAGGAATAATAATTCTTCAGATTATCCTGCACGAAACTTTATTGTGGATTGTGAAAAGTGGCCCCTGCCCTTCAGATACCAGCGATAAAGCAACGGTTTTCTCGGAGATTCGATAAGAATTCCACAGGCAACCGGCCGAGTTCCACGAAACGAAATTCGTGGATGGAAATTCAGATCGAAGCGATAGCGAAGCCGTCCTCGACAGGTCGGAACGAAGTTGGGGACCGTAGCTGGGCTTCTCATTGTGCCTGGTCCGTTTTATGGCAAACAAGGCTCATTGTCACGGCCTCGCTTGCGTGGCTGTGAACAAACTTTTAACGTCAATGCAAACTCGCCCTTTTGAACGCCGCCTCGTTAGAAGCTGTTTATCCCCGATCATTTTCCGCCAACGCATGGAGCGCGAAGATACCGTAATGACCATTAAAGTAACCCTCATTGCCATACACCGATGGAATCATACGACCTCACACGAAAGAAGCATCGATGAAATTGATGTTCAATAACTTTCCTGGTATTTAGCTTCGGTAATCGACTTGCGAAGCCACCTCGATTACTTGCAATCGAAGAGGATAAATTACTTCGCTGAATGCCCCTTAGAAATGGCAATATTCCAAGGCTTCGAATTACGAGCCCAGTTATTGAAAAGTCTCAGCAGCTGAGGATCTAAAATCTGTCCAGCTTGAATCCCATTGAATCGTAATTGCTTTATGAATATTTCACACGATGGTGACTAGATAGTCACTAGTCGTGCTAGTAGGTACTTTTATTCGAAGGATTCGCGAATCTAAGCAGCAGTCTACGTTTGAATATAAAAGTAACAGCTGCTGAAGATAGCTAAAGAATAGAGAAGTACGATGGAGAATAACAGAGAGAGATGGACGATCAATCGACGTCTATACTGGTTGTTTGCATCGAAGGAGGATTCCGAGGTGTTTCTCGCGGATTTACGCGTTCCCATCAAAGCAGGGAACCGACCGTGGCGATAAAGTCTGTCGAGTGATTCACGCCGATGTCGTTTCCCCTTCGATCGACTTGCCAGCAAGATTCGAGGGTGCTTTTGAGTGTCGTTTACGTCTAATTGTATAGAATTTGCGACTTCCTTTTCGTTTTCAAATGTAAATGAGGATGGAAGGAAAGAAGATTTCAAATCTTGATGGAAGCAACTTTTAACGAGCATTTCGTGCCGTTTATTGGCGATTGCTGAAGGTGATTGGCGAAGGGTGGGTTTGAGGGACTTGTTAGTAGTGATGGGGTTGAAGGCGATGCAAAACGTCTGGAATTAAAAACTGAGACTCAAGAAATCCCAAAACAGTTTGCTAGAACATTGAATAATCTTGTAAATAGGATGTTCTGAAGGCTTTGAACAGCTTAGAAGTTTCATAGGGCCGGTACTCTACTTAGTCATGATAGTCATAATAGTCTTTACAGTCCTTGTAGTATTTATAGTGATTATGCTCATTATATTCTTATAGTCCTGATAGTATTTATTGTCTTAATAGTAATTATATTCTTTATAGTCTTTATAGCCTTTATAGCAATTGTAGTCTTTATAGTTATTATGGTCATTATAGTCTTATAGTCCTGATAGTCTTTATTGTCTTAATAGTAATTATATTCTTTATAGTCTTTATAGCCTTTATAGCAATTGTAGTCTTTATAGTCATTATGGTCATTATAGTCTTATAGTCCTGATAGTATTTATTGTCTTAATAGTAATTATATTCTTTATAGTCTTTATAGCCTTTATAGCAATTGTAGTCTTTATAGTTATTATGGTCATTATAGTCTTATAGTCCTGACAGTCTTTATTGTCTTAATAGTAATTATATTCTTTATAGTCTTTATAGCCTTTATAGCAATTGTAGTCTTTATAGTCATTATGGTCATTATAGTCTTATAGTCCTGATAGTCTTTATTGTCTTAATAGCAATTATATTCTTTATAGTCTTTATAGCCTTTATAGCAATTGTAGTCTTTATAGTCATTATGGTCATTATAGTCTTATGGTCCTGATAGTCTTTATAGAGTCTTTATAGTCTTTATAGTGTTTATAGTCCTTCTAGTCATTATAGCCTTTATAGTCTTAATAGTAATTATATTCTTTACAGCCTTTATAGCAATTGTATTCTTTTTTAGTCATTATAGTGTTTATACTCTTGATAGTCTTTATAGTATTTATAGAGTCTTTATAGTCATTATAATCATTATATTCTTTATAGTCTTAATAGTAATTATATTCTTTACAGCCTTTATAGCAATTGTGGTCTTTATAGTCATCATAGTGTTTATACTCTTGATAGTCTTTATAGTCTTTAGAGAGTCTTTATAGTCATTATAATCATTATAGTCTTTATAGTCTTAACAGTAATTATATTCTTTACAGTCTTTATAGCCTCTATAGCAATTGTATTCTTTATAGTCTTTATAGTCATTTAAGTGTTTGTAGTCTTGATAGTCTTTATAGTCTTAAGATTATAGATTTACACTGTCCGAAGACTCCGTACTGTTGGTTTGTTCAAAACATTTGCAAAAGACTGAAGTGCTATCTCTACTTGTTAGAGTAAGGAGTTTTACAATATCGTCTGAGAATGATAGAAATCGAAGCTGATCGATCGTTTCCAGGGTCCAGTGGCATTCTCGGCTGGATTCGCAGCCACACGGGCTAAATGGTCGACGTGCTTCAACTTTCAGAGAGGCTTTTAAGTTGAAGCTATGCAAGTGGTCCCCGCAGCGTTCTCGTCGATACCATTCGGCCAATGTATCGACGATTAGCGCGACCCTCCGACGAGGGTGGAAGTTGTTGTCGGGGTGTGAGGTTGTTAGATCGAGTTGTTAATTGCCCTCCTTGAGAGACAGGAGGTCTGTAATTTTGATGAGCTGAAGGAGCACGGTTAGGGTTGTTGGCGATAGAAAATTCAGTGATGATTCGTTGGTATATGTACTTCGAATTGGAAGCTTAAAGTCGTCACGCTAAAGAGTTAAAAGCTCAGAATTTGAATAACAGAGAATTCAGAGCTTAAAGTTTGTTTCGTGGGGTATTCGAAGCTCAAGATTTTGAGAATATAGAATTGGAAACTCATAATTTGGTTAATATGGAATTGAAAGCTCAAAATTTTTAGCAATACAGTATTGAAAGCTTAATATTGGGGCAATACAGAATTGGAAGCTCAAGATTTAGACAACATACAATTCAAAGCTCAAGATTTCTACAATATGGTTTTAAAAGCTCAAGGTTCCCACAATATAACTTTCAAAGTTAAAGATTTCTATAATACGTATATAAAACTTCAAGGTTTCCACAATATTAGGTTAAAAGCTTAAACTTTTCATACCACAGAATTGACAGCTCATAAGGAGAAGGACGTAAAAATAAAAACTCAAGATTGGAATTACACAGAATTAAAAATCCAAGATCTGCATACCATACGCATGAAAGCTCAAAACTTTCTCACGATAAACCCAAATAATCCAAATCACCCCACAAGGGAAATAACTTTCCAAATATACCGACACAATCACACTTCCATCTCAAATTTAATAATCCACTGTACTAAACTTATTTCCCTTTCCATATCTCGATTTCTTCCAATCATTTCAGAGCGCAGAACGAATTCACGGTGCAATCGGAAGGGAAGTGATAGCTTGAGCAAAATTCAGTCTAAAATATTTTTCCCCCCAAATCCCAGGTCGACTCAGGGTTCATCTGCATTTCAGAACCGTGGCCATGCAGTTTGAAACGCCCAGATATCGGACACAGGAAAGTTCGTTCCTAACTAGCCTTGAGGTGTTGGAATAAACTAATTGAGTCGTAGCGAATTAAAAGTCGCCGCGTTATCGCGACACGGGGGAGAGTTTGAACACGAGTTGCCAACTTCCCCGTGCACTTTTTGCCCGGCGACTTTATTAATTCACCTCGAGAAACGACTTCGAGATGTTCTTCTCCAACTGTTGTACCCAGTCCTTTCTTCCTCTTCCATTTGCAAAGCAATAGTCACGATGGTGTCTGACACTTTGAAAACAAAGAAACTCCATCAACAATACGAGCTGGGAACTTGTAACAAACTATGCAAACAGTTGGAACAATATTCTGCAGACAATATTTAACATTCCATACAATTTCGATTCAAAATCAACTCCACCACATTATTAAAACTTTTGCTGGCAGGTTATTAGTTGTTAAGGTAAATATTGCTGGTGAATTTTTAAACAATTGAACAGCGGATTGGCAGGGGTATTCATGGGGGAAAGATTGTCCCCAGTCCAATAAAATCAGGAGCACGTCAAGAGACCGATCGTGATTTTATATCCGACCAGTTGGAAGGGAATAGGGAAACGCTTTCAGAAGGGGATTCGCGTTGGATTTTCGGCGGATTTAATGCCGCGATAAAGAATAATTCCATGCTTTTCCATTGCTGGAAAAGCTGTCCATCCCGATGCACGTCGAACCTTTTCAACCTCGATGGCTATCGAACCGTGGACCCCGCAATATCCGGCGAAGGAGGATACGACGGCTGAAAATATCGAGGGAAAACCGCGGGCCTCTAGAATGCCACGACCGTTCTCGTTTCAGCGCCTTTCCGTGCGTCGATTTCATTAAAATCGCTATCGATGTTGAATCAGACCTCTATAACTCTGGACCTTCGAAAATTGAAAGGACTATATTAAAATAGAAACCCAACTGCTTAAGAGATATCTGATAAAAAAGAATTGGAGATCTCCAAAACGAAGGTTCTCAAATTAATCGTTTTGTACATAAGAAAAATTAATTAATTTTCACGTCACTACCATTTATTTATCAGTTTTCTAAAAGGTGGAAATGTAGCTCTTATGAGTTATATCACATACTTATAGATGCACCAAGCAGTAGTGATGTCTCCACTGCGCATGCTCCAAATGAAAGTGGGCGGAGCTACGTCCCCCTCCACTTCGCAGCGTGGATTCAGTGCTACGAATGCTTCTATCACGCTCCTATATTTTCCATCCCTTTTTTAACTTTTTACAAACGTCACTGGTGTTTGGTACGCATAGACAGTGGTATATATTATGTAATGCAACTCTGAAGCAGGCTGCATGGTAAATATATTCAGGGAGCCACGCAAGAAATCTCGTGGACTGAAAAATTTTAATGAGCAAACAGGTTACATTGAATAACGGGGTGGTATTATTCACTGCGCGCGCTTTCCAATCTGAAATCGTGCGGGGAAAATGTTGGCGGCGCATTTAGTAAATGTAACGACACCCGGGAGCCCATTCGTTGCTCGACAGTTCCACCTTTGAATTATTCATGCGAGACGGGCAGCAAGTTCGAGCTTGAGGAATCGACGTCGAGCGGAGAGTTCGCGTTAAAATCCACCGAGTTCCCGCGGAAAAACATTCCCGTCGGGGGTGTCGTGTTTCCGCTTGCTTTCAGCCCGCTCTATTGTCGCGGTGTTCCTCCTTGTTCCTCCCTTTTCCGCTCGTTCGAGAATAAAGGGGAGCATTTTATGTTCCCTTCGACGTTATCGTTTAAAGTTCGATACGTACGAGCTATTTCTGTTCAAAAGTTATGTACCTCCGAGTTTGATCTTTGATGTCATTACATATTGCAGTGTTAGAAGGCAAGTATAGTGTCAGTAGAAAATGGTCGTTACCTGTGGGTGTACCAGGCAATTGTGACATTTGTTTGGTAGAGGAACGCTTCGATATTATAACCTGTTAAATTTGCGATCTAGGCATTATTTTCACAGAATTCGAGCTGTAGAGTGGGCGTGGCTGATTGCTCCGCCCATTTTGTATCCTCCCACTTTGTACCCTCCCACTTTGTAACCTCCCATTTTGTATCCTCTTATTCTGTATTTTCCCACTTTGTATCCTCCCACTTTGTACCCTCCCACTTTGTATCCTCCCTTCCACTTTGAACCTTCCCATTATGTATCCTCCTATTCTGTATTTTCCCTCTTTGTATCCTCCCACTTTGTACCCTCCCACTTTGTACCCTCCCACTTTGAACCCTCCCACTTGAGCATGCACACTGGGGACCTCGCTATTGCTCGGTATCCCTACACAGAGACACGGGGAGATACTCGAAAGAGGGGAATAATATATTCGCATTCTACTTCCTCTCATTCTATTTACTTCAGTTGTTTTATTCATTAACCGCAATATATTTCCTACAACGCCCCACTCTGTTCGGATTCGTGAAAAGGAAATTGTGTCTTGTCCAGAGCAGTGTTCTCGCAGAGTGGAGCGTAAGGTAGGAAGAATGAATTGCCGCGGCGACAGTTTTAAAAGGGCACGCGTTATGACCGTAACTCGGCGGGTCTCATTATTTTCATAGAAATAATAAATCGCTTGCTCGCGACACGCTGGAGACGGCTGTGTCCCGCTTTTAATCAACTTACACGGGCGCAAGCGAATATACGGGGGAATACACGTTCGAGTGTCTCAGTTACGTCGAAACGAATATTTCTCGATTGTCCCGTATACTTCTCCCCGGGACGCGATAACGAGCCGCTAGCGTATAGCGCCCTTTATTCCCGCACAATAAATTCGTGTTACGAAAGCAGGCGGGAGCTACAAGTGGTTCCATAGTCGGCATTGTTACGTCCTCGTTACGGACTTTTAATTGTAAACAGCGAGTTGAACTCGTTAAGGTATTCAAGTTGCCCCGCGGGCGTTAAAATACAATATTTACATGATCGATGATAAAAACAAATGTAGCGGAAGACTTGCTTCAATTTCAACATTGGAAATCAGTTTTTGTACTGTGCATGTGGATTCTACTCGGCAGCAGGATGAAAAGTTGTAAAGGAACCATATGTTGCAAATGAATCCTTTTCTTGTAAAAGAAGGTTAATGTTTCGACCAATTGGAGCGCGCAGAGATCGGGGGGCGGAGCGCTTCCCCCACTACTGGCGCCCACTAGTGGGGGCAAACTCCGCCCAAAGGCGTAACTCTGCGCCATCCAATTGGTCGAAACTTTAACCTTCTGTTACAAGCAAACGATTCATTTGCGACACATAGTTCCTTTACAACTTTTCATCCTACTAACTGGTAGAATATACGAGGGTAAAAAAATTTAATCTACCACCTCAATGTCAATACAAATTCTACTTCCTTCTACCTTCACCAAACGAATCACGTAGTTTCGTAAATACCCTCATAAAATCAGCCTTAAGCTACATCGACTTGATCGATATTCGCAAGCGTACATATCAAACACCCCTTAGCCCCAGCTTTACACCACCCCGAATGCCTGCACCGTTGTTCCCCCACAGGGCACACTTCCCCCGATAGACTACAGCAGGGATAAAGGGTCCACGAATATTTCCCCTTGCCCATAAAGTCTCCCCTAAAACGAGCTCCCGCTGACAACGCGTGGCCCCGTTGAAACCTCCCTTTACCCAAACCAGAACATCGCGCCTTTAAATCTGAATCCCACCCCCGAGACCCTGCCCCGACTCCTCAGACTTCCCAACCGCGAAACTTTCCAGTCATCCTTCAGCCTCCTTATCTCAACATTTTCATCCGGCTTCTCCATGAAATCGCGTTCCTCATTGGAAAGCCACCCCTCCCCCCCCCCCCCCCAACCAGGAATCCTACCAAATTCTAACGAAAAAGGAACAGCTCTTTTCATCCCTCCGTTCAATTCCCCGTCTCGATGTCTCCCGCCTCCGCAGCCGCGAATTCGATGTCCCCGTTTCGAATCATCATATCCTCCCGCGTGAAGGGGGCATTAATCCCCGCTGTCTCATTAACGCCGCGCGACAGGCAGCCCGTCGCGCAGCCCGCCCGGGGGCGCACGCTTGAAAAGGTGGGAGAAGAACCGCGCGCCTCCCCGTGAAAAGAATATCAGTGAAAGGCCGGCTGCAATTACGATTCCATCGGAATCTGGGCCAGGACGCGGCAGCCGTTTATCAGGACAGGAGTCAGGGCCTGGGACAATGGAAGCCCCGTTGAATTCCCTTTCCATCCGCGCCACGTCCATTCAGCGGGCACGCGGCTCGTGATTAACGCTGCAGAATGCACCCTCGCATTCCCAGCTAATTAATTCTTTCTTCGGATCCACCGTCGCCGCGTCTTTTGTTTCACCGTGACCGTTGCAACTCGTCGTACCTACAGCCGTGTCCCCACTGCGTCGGCGCTTGCTAATCGGCAAGGCCGCTTGGTAGTGTCAAATAAGTGTACTCTTCGTTCATCCTGAGAGTAGACAAGAATAGAAACCCACAGGGAAAGCGCTATGGCCAATCGCGTGTGTCAGATCCGTGGGAGCTGCGCAAATCGGTCGAAAATCGGTAAGGGCGTAGGGTTACTCTTAGGATTCTGAAGACGTCTCTGTTGGCTTGTGTCGCATGGTTTGATAAGCCAAACGCATACCGATCGATTTAACGATTGGCCTTACCGATCGGCAAATAGGGGCGGGGGAGGGGGGCACGATGGGGTAGCGAGGTAGGAATGGGGTATCGTAAAAAGAATATAAACGAAAAATGCTAGACATTTGATGAAAGTACCAAAAGGAAGCCATTGTATTGTAACAGTTAGGTCGTTGATGAAAATGAGTGGGGGAGCACGCGTCTTTGGATTGCGTGTATCTTATTTTGCGTACTAAAAAGACTTATAATAAATATATATTTAAAAACGGTAGGTCAATCATTTTTGTTATATTATAATCTCCATTCCATTTACTTTAATGTACAATATTAAAAGTTGCAATATAATATAATTGTTATTTGTTGTACAAATAACATCAGTCTCTGGAAAACGATGGTTTGAGGCAAGATGGGGTCCTTGACACGGGGAATGATAAGGTACCTCAACGCCATCGTTCTCTATTACAGTTTAAGTCGAATTTTCGTTACTTTTAATTGGGATTTGACCATGGTAAGAACATACAAGAAAAAAAAACTAGACGAGGAAAATGGTAAAAAGAAGTTATGAAGAAATCTGTAGATGAAGTTTTCAGGTACCTCAACACCATCGTTCTCTATTACAATTTAAGTCGAATTTTCGTTACTTTTAATTCGGATTTGAACATGGTAAGAACATACAAGAAATAAAACTAGACGAGGAAAATGGTAAAAAGAAGTTATGAAGAAATCTGTAGATGAAGTTTTAAGCAACAAAATGGGGTACAAGATAGCTGCTCAAAAGCACCGCTCGAGAATATTACCTTCCACAAACAACATTGGAACGTTATGTCCAAAAATTGAAACAGGGAAATGAAGTGATCATGGGTATACCATTAGGTCCAATTAAGAGTGTATTTTCGCAAACAGGGGAGGAAAAACTTTTCGAATATTTAAAAGATATAGTCCCTCAACTCCTGTACAAGGGTAGGAAGAAAATAATTTAGAAGTCTAGTGTGGACATATTTAGGGGAACCGTCTTGCCCCATTTTCGGTACCCCATCATACCCCGTAGCAGAGGCAAGATGGTTTTTCATTACTTTTTTTTTTAAAGTTTACTAACTCCAAATTTTTATCTAAATGTTGCTCAAACTATATATCTATATATATAGATATATAGCTCAAACTATATATATTTAGATAAAAATTTGGAGTTAGTAAACTTTTAAAAAAAAAGTAATGAAAAACCATCTTGCCTCTGCTACGGGGTATGATGGGGTACCGAAAATGGGGCAAGACGGTTCCCCTAAATATGTCCACACTAGACTTCTAAATTATTTTATATATATATATATATATTGATTTATATTATATATATATATATATATATATATATATATATATATATTGATTTATAAAAACTTAAATAAAAGTTATAATAATCAATTCTTTTGCATGTTTGTTTAGCTTCTTCATCGCCCCCCCCCCCCCCCCCCCGTTCCCCTACCAATACAGTGGGGACGCGGCTTAAGATTCTCCTTCGCGCAGGATCGCTGTTACTTAGAGCAGCACGCTTTCACGCGGGAGTTGGAGAGCGCGAAAACAATCGGGATCGAGGTCGATTTCGAGTGTAAACGCGATCAGCGAGGCAATCTAGGTAGTGGGCTGGCACCGCGAGAAATGGGTTTATTATAAACCGCGGATTTGCAATGGAGATCGCGGGGGCCGGTCGGTGAATCGCGGCGGCCGCGGAAATCGGCTTTTCCGGCGCATCCGCGCGGTCGATTTTTCATTGGGCGGGATTATCCTGGGAAATAACATTTGCTTCGTTTACAGGGAAGACCGAGCGCGTTACCGCGGGATATTGAAATTCCGAGTGTTCGCGGGGAATCGGTGGCTGGTTAACTTACGAGTCATTTTTTTTTTTTTTTTTTTTTTTTGCGCAAGAATCATAGCCCTCGGGTGGTGATGTATTTTGGAGATTCTATCGGGGCGGTGGCTCAGGTTCGGTAATATTTCGCGGCCGGAGATTTCTCTTGTATGGCCGCTATCATTTTTCAACGTGCTCCCTTGCACGAGAAGCGTTTTTCGGTGCTAGCAACCGTCCGTTTTAGGGGAAGGGAGAGGAACGCGTTCTGCCTCGTAAATTCGCGGGATACTCGCGTATGGAACGTGCTGGCCGTCAGGATTGCTGGAGTTTATTCCGTGGTTTCGGGATTATTTGGGTCTTGGAGGGAATTTTGGACAGAGTGCTGTAATATCGCAGTTTAATTTCGGGGATTCTTGGATGAAGTTTGTTTGTTGATGCAGCTTTTGGTATTCATTATATGCATTAGTTGCTGGAGTGTGGGGATGCGGATTGCTAGTGGGTTCTGGGTAAGTAGAATATATGGAGGTAGAAGTGAAATAGGGAATAGGATAGAATGTGGGATTTAGAATTGAAGGGTTATTATAGAATTTAACTCACGGTTGTCGCACCTATTTCTTAAAACAGAGTTGTCACGCTGGGTCGATCCGACCCAAGTTAAGTTTCAATCAGCTGCTGTCTGAAAACTATCTGTTAAATTAATGTTGATCAAGGCAATGAATAATTTTAGGAATTCTTCTAGGGGTTTTAATACAAAAAATAGAAGAAAATACTTATTACACATGATTTATTAGTCCATAAAGTGCACCAAAAAAATATTTTACAATAATTTTGGTTTTAAATTATTTACAATTTTTTAGGTTCTTTGAAGGGAATTTTGCTGCAGAAAATATGGTCAACATGATATCTCCCTAAACATCGATGGATCTGGAAAGTAAAATTCCAGGGGCTAAAGTTTTTAATTTAAAAAAAATTAACAATTTGTGGCACTTTTAAATTAAATGACATTTTTTCATGAAAAATATTGCTCTGTAATTGTGCATGAAAAACTTCAACAAAATATCAGGGCTCGTCAGGCAATACTGGCAACATTATTTTACAAGAATATCATTTTATTTCTCAGATCCATCGATATTTAAGGGAGATACCTATCAAGCTGACCATTTTTTTCTGCAATATTCTAAAAACCCTAAAAAATCATAAATAATTTAATATACTAATTATTGTAAAAGTAAAATTTCGTTCACTTAATTAACATTTCAAGTATCATCATGTTTCGAGTTTAAACAGTTGCGCCATTTTCAATGATGGGCTCAAAGGTATTTTACCTCAAAGTCAAATTGTGAAATATTTTAACTTAGTGGCAACCGAGGGTAAATAGACGAGAGTAAAATCGAGTAAGATTAAGCAGAGTGAACTAAACTCGACACAAGATTCTCAAATTTATAATAGTCCTAAATAAAATCGCTTAGAAATAACTAGAATTGGGTTGAATCAAGTAGAACTTGGGTACGAAATTGGGTAGAGCTGGGCAACAAACCACGAAACAGAACCCACAATAAAAAGTCACTCATCAAAATACAGAATAAGACACAAAGAATCCTACAATTCACCATAAATTCAGCCCATACAACACGTTCCAAATCTAAACATTTTCATAACACCCACCCTTGACCGTTCCTCCCTCAATTTGGACCGACCAAAAACAGGCGCAAAAGAAGAATACCGTTGAAAGCTCCGAATTCACGAATCAGCCCAACGCTTGTCCATTTTCGCGGGCGTTCGTACGCAATTCAGCGAAGAAAGAGGTCCGAACGATTCCCTTGCGGATTGGTCGATTCCGGGTGAAAGAGGGAGGAAACGGAAGGAAGTCGCCCCCCAAAGGATTCGCTGTATCGGGACCGGTGGCTAAAGGCCGAGGTTTTCCGTTCGTCGTACGTGACCGTGTCGATGGGAGGACGAAGTGCGCAATTAACGAAACGCGGTTGGAATATCGATAACCCCCAAAGCGGGGGTTCGGTTCTCCCGAAAAGCGGTCCGCGGAAAGAACGGATGGTGGTGGGTGAAAACGAGGGTTAGGGAAAGAGGTTATAAAGCAACAACGTGATACGCCAGTGAAAGCAACGGGCGGAGAGGGGGGGGGGGGCGGAAGGGATGCAGGGAGTGACCGCGCTCGCTTGAATTTCAAAAGCTCACAGCTTCGCGGCCTGGTCCGTGCTTCATGGCTCGGAACGCGTCGGAAAGCTTCGGGTAATTTATACCACTCGACCCCTCGAGACGTCCACCGAAACGGCTGCGTCCAAGGCCGAGCTTTCTGGTCCTGAGATATCGAATTGGGAGCATTCTGATCTTCAACTTTTAAACGTTGCATTTCCGATGGTGGAGAGTTTTGATCTTGAGCTTCTGAGATGGGAGATTCGGGATTCGGAGCTTTCTGGTCTTTAGCTTTCGAGATAGGAGATTTAAGATTCGCAATTTTTTTATCTTAACGTAACGAATTCTAAGCGTTCTGATCTTGAGCTATCGAATTCGGAGTGTTTTTATATTAAGCTATCGAATTCGGAGCGTTCGGATCTTGAGCTACCGAATTCGGAGCATTATAATCTTGAGCTACCGAATTTGGAGCGTTCCGATTTTATGCTTTCAAATTCGGAGCGTTCAGATCTTGAGCTCCCGAATTTGGAGCGTTTCTAATCTTACGGTACCGAATATCAAGCGTTCTGATCTTGAGCTACCGAATTCAGAGCTTTATAATCTTGAGCTGCCGAATTTGGAGCGTTCTGATCTTAAACCTTCAAATTCGGAGCGTCCAGATCTTGAGCTCTCGAATTTGGAGCGTTTCTAATCTTACGGTACCGAATTTCAAGCATTCTGATCTTGAGCTACCGAATTCAGAGCTTTATAATCTTGAGCTACCGAATTTGGAGCGTTCCGATTTTAAGCCTTCAAATTCGGAGCGTTCAGATCTTGAGCTCTCGAATTTGGAGCGTTTCTAATCTTACGGTACCGAATTTCAAGCGTTCTGATCTTGAGCTACCGAATTCGGAGCATTATAATCTTGAGCTACCGAATTTGGAGCGTTCCGATTTTATGCTTTCAAATTCGGAGCGTTCAGATCTTGAGCTCCCGAATTTGGAGCGTTTCTAATCTTACGGTACCGAATATCAAGCGTTCTGATCTTGAGCTACCGAATTCAGAGCTTTATAATCTTGAGCTGCCGAATTTGGAGCGTTCTGATCTTAAACCTTCAAATTCGGAGCGTTCAGATCTTGAGCTCCCGAATTTGGAGCGCTTCTAATCTTATGGTACCGAATTCCAAGCGTTCTGATCTTGAGCTACCGAATTCAGAGCTTTATAATCTTGAGCTACCGAATTTGGAGCGTTCTGATCTTAAACCTTCAAATTCGGAGCGTCCAGATCTTGAGCTCTCGAATTTGGAGCGTTTCTAATCTTACGGTACCGAATTTCAAGCATTCTGATCTTGAGCTACCGAATTCAGAGCTTTATAATCTTGAGCTACCGAATTTGGAGCGTTCCGATTTTAAGCCTTCAAATTCGGAGCGTTCAGATCTTGAGCTCTCGAATTTGGAGCGTTTCTAATCTTACGGTACCGAATTTCAAGCGTTCTGATCTTGAGCTACCGAATTCAGAGCTTTATAATCTTGAGCTACCGAATTTGGAGCGTTCCGATTTTAAGCCTTCAAATTCGGAGCGTTCAGATCTTGAGCTCCCGAATTTGGAGCGTTTCTAATCTTAAGGTACCGAATTCCAAGCGTTCTGATCTTGAGCTACCGAATTCAGAGCTTTATAATCTTGAGCTACCGAATGTGGAGCGTTCCGATTTTAAGCCTTCAAATTCGGAGCGTTCTAATCTTGAGCTCCCGAATTTGGAGCGTTCCGATTTTCAGCTTTCAAATTTGGAGCATTCTGATCCTGAGCTCCCGAATTTGGAGCGTTCCGATCTCCAGCCTTCAAATTCGGAGCGTTCTAATTTCGAATTCCCGACTTCTGAGCGTTCTAGTCTTGAACTTCAGCATTCAGAGCTTTATTATTTCGAGCTTTCGAGATGAGAGCTTTAGACTTCGGAACTTTGTTATCTTGAGCTCTCAAGGTGGAACCACTGGAATTCGGAGCTTTAATATCTTGAGCTCTCGGAATGGGAGCTTTGAAATTCGAAGCTTCCTAATCTTGAGCTGTCAAATTCCTACCTTTCTGATCTTATCCTTTCATATTCGGAGCTTTCTGGTCGTGAGTTTTCGAGTTATAAGCCTTCGTACACAGAACTTTTTAATCCTGAGCATGCGCTAACGCAATGCCCCCGAATCTCGCTGATTTGTTCGCTCTGCCGCGGTAGCGTAATTGCACGACTCCTTTGGGGCTGCGTTTAATGTCGTGGCGTTTCGCGAAAGGCTACAAGGGTTCGTGCTAGCAACCTCGACGTACCATTATTTTTCTTTTCTGTTGGGCATATAAAGAGGTTGAGAGGCTGCATTACTACAGAAGAAATCTTTTAAGGAATTAAATGACCAAGATTCAGAGACGGTTTAAATTTGAAATAATTTCATCCCCGAATTACGTGGTCAGCTGTGCGATTAGTGAGCACATGTTTTAGAATTTAATGCCTAACGATATAGTTTCTCTGTGAGATTCTTAAGTCCACTTCCGAAAGGAAGATTTTAATATTCTCGAGACGTAAGATCCAGCAGCATGAAATTATGGCAAGTGAAATAAGAATTTCACTGGGTGTGTTAGGTGAAACGAAGCTGAGACCACCTCGCCTCGGATACGCAATATCATACTCGAAATTCACCCTCTCTTACTTCGGCTTCCGAAGCCGTACATACGTACGCTGTTTTATGGAAATTACTTTAATACCTTTATGGAAATATTTTCGACGTGTTTCTGTTCGCCCCGCGACGAAATGACATTCCTGGTGTACAGGTGGAGAAGATTGCGTGCATTGATGTGTAACGGTACGCCACATGACATTCACTCGAATCAGCTTCTCCTGCGACATATTCCACTTCGGACTTTATAACAATTCATACAGTGAACGTCAGTTCGTTTGACGCGCAGCTTCCGAGTTGGAAAGTTGTAACTTTTCAGTTTCGAGCTTTTGTGCTGAGAGGCTTCTGTCACTGAGCTTGCTACGTCACGGATTTTGGCATTTGGAGCTTCTTCATTTTCAGCTCTCGAGGTGGAGGCATTAGAATTCGGAATTTTTAAGATGGGAGCTTTGGAATTTGGAACTTTATGAACCCGAGCTTTCGTAGTTGAAGGTTTACGTACTTGAGTTCTTGAATTCGGAATTTTCAAAATGAAAGCTTTGGAATTCGGAACTTTGTGATCTTCAGTTTTTAAATTCAAAGCTTTTCTGATCTGGAGCTATCGAATTGAGAGCTTTCGGGTCTTCAGCTTTCGAAGTCGGAATTTTCTAGATGAGAGCTTTAGAATTCTGAATTTTCGAGTTGACTGCTTTGGAATATGGAACCTTGTGATCCTGAGCTTTCGAATTTGAAAGCTCCTGCTCTTGAGCTCTCGTATTCGGAATTTTCGAGGTGAAAGCTTTGGAATTCGGAACTTTGTGATCTTCAGTTTTCAAATTCGGAGCTTTTCTTATCTGGAGCTATCGATTTGAGAGCTTTCGGGTCTTCAGCTTTCGAAATCGGAATTTTCGAGATGAGAGCTTTAGAATTCTGAATTTTCGAGTTGACTGCTTTGGAATATGGAACCTTGTGATCCCGAGCTTTCGAATTTGAAAGCTCCTGCTCTGGAGCTCTCGTATTCGGAATTTTCGAGGTGAAAGCTTTGGAATTCGGAACTTTGTGATCTTCAGTTTTCAATTTCAGAGCTTTTCTGATCTGGAGCTATCGAATTGAGAGCTTTCGGATCTTCAGCTTCCCAAGTCGGAATTTTCGAGATGAGAGCTTTAGAATTCTGAATTTTCGAGTTGACTGCTATGGAATATGGAACCTTGTGATCCCGAGCTTTCGAATTTGAAAGCTCCTGCCATGGAGCTCTCGAATTCAGAATTTTCTAAATGGAAGCTTTAAAATTCGGAACTTTATGATCTTGAGTTTTTAAATTCAGAGTTTTCTGATCTCATGCTACGTAAAAGAAAGTTTTCCATAACAATATTCAGCTTCCAAGTTCATATCCTTCTTACCTTAATCTCCCAACAAAGAAACTTCCCACCAATATTCTATCAAAACCCCAGCATCCTAACTCCACACTGAATTTAAAAATTCTCCGCCACTTCGCTTACTCCAATCACCAGCGATCAAACTCCCCTTACCCAACACTCCCCCCACCACCCAGCCACTTCAATCAAATCTCCCCCAACCACTAAAAAAAACAACCTCCCAGCGCCGACACTTAAAAATAATATTTCCACAGCCATGGTAACCCCTCCGCGACATTAATTAACGCTGCTCCCCCGCGATAACACACCCCCGTACATTATGAAAATAAATGACTCGAAAACTAAGCGCCGCCCAACCAGACGGAAACACTCGGCGGCATTACATTAATTACAAACCTTTGCAACGGTCAGCGACAGTTCCGGTCAAAAAATCGAAATTTTTTTATTTCATTTTTCGAATGTTCAACCCTTTAGGAATACGCGTTTAAAAGGATTTGTTGAAGTTCGTAAAATTCCCGAAGTTATAAGCATTTGAGTAGCGGCAAATGCATGGGTAACAACCGGCCACTCGGCACTCACGTAAAATTTTAAACGCGTTTTTCTCGGAACAGTGTTTTCAAAACCAGTGGGACCTGTATCTCGAAAAGTTATTATCCGACTCGACTGAAACTTTTTTATTTTGAAGAATATACTTCTGGCTTGGGGGGGGGGGCCAGAAAAAATTGCAAAAAATTAATTTTTAAATGCGTGGAAAGGACGAAAAATTTAGCGAAAAAGTGATTTCAAACTTCAAGTGTCGTTATTTTCTAAAAAAAAATGTAATTTTTGTATTTTTTTTTCTGTTTTCCCCCTGGGCAGAAGTATATTCTTCAAAATAAAAAAAGTTTCAGCCAATCGGATACTAACTTTTGGAGATACAGGTCCCACCGATTTGGATGAATTTTTTGAAGCCTCGACTTTAACGACTCCCCACTGCCGTCTGCAATGATTAATTATAAAACAAAAAATATATTTCTATAATTTAAGATATTCTTAATACAATACAAAAAGTCCCATTGAATTATATATAGCAGTTTTCCTTTAATTAATTCCTAAATATCACTTATTTTTATGGGCTCCAGACCGGAACCTCCCCTTAATTAAATCTGCATCAACCGTTATCAAATATTACCCCATTATTAATTGCCGCCTTTCTCCACTCCAAATTCGATTTCTCCATGAATTCCTGCGTCCACTAGAGCTTTCATTGCAGCGTTCCACGCTTTGACGTCCGCTTCTTCCCGGACCACGAATTCCTCGCCCGGTTCTTTATGCCCCAGTTCACTGTGCCGCTGGCATTCCATATCCGTTTCGGTAACTCTCAACTGAAACCGCCAAGCGAATGCGCAGAATCGAAGCGGCTTATTCTAATCTTCTACCCCGCACGGTTACTTCTTCCTCCAGCCGAAGATGCTCCGTGCTGTACACCTCTGCCATCGAAGTATGCGCTGCCTCGTCCAGTAATTGAATCTCCTGACACGCGTCCTTTACGTCGTGGGGGTCGGACGAAATCACGGGGGCACCCTCGATCGTATCAAATAATTGGGCAACAACGCCAGCTGACGATCTTTCCATCGAACAATGCAGCGGATCTTCGGTCCCGGCTCTAGTAATTCGATTAGCATCCGTCGTTACTCGAGTTACTTGCCCCCCTTTTTCTTCGCCCGACAAGTTTCTTTGGCGGATGTCGTAGGAGGGAGTTCGTGTTAGGGTAGGCAGCTCGATTAGGACAGGGAGGGAGGGAGGGAGAGGTCAATTTTGATCCGGACCTTTCTTCGTTTTTTGAATTCTTTAGGAACGTGATTTTTTTCTTGCAGGAATTAATACTTTCAACTGTAGAGATTGTATTTTCAGTATAGATTGGAAATATTGTGAGCCTGGGTCAAAATTGACCCAAGAGTGACCGAGGGATAAGTCAACTTGAAATACCGGATGTAGTATTTATACACGTGTACTATTTTCTTTTTTTGGAAATGCTTATGTGGGATTCAGATGTACAGGGTGTCCCAGTGTTAATTGTGAAATCGAGGAGGTGATTCTACATGAAAAGATAAATCGAAAATATAGAATAATTTTTTTTTATTTCAAGCCTTATTCAAGTCTTATTTTCATTTATAAGCTCACTCTAGGCAGACTGAGATCGATAATAGAGCATAGTATTGATAAGCAATGTGCATATTGAGTGCACACCTACTCAAAAAATATTCAAATTCGATTTTCTCGAGAACAGAGCCTTAAATGAAAAAAAATTATTCTATACTTTCGACTTATTTTTTAAATTTTTTTATATGGGAAAACCCTTTGGTACATAGGGGATAGAGAAAAACAATATAGGACTAACACACAAATGCAGAAACACAAAAATGAGGAAAATAAAGGAAAAAGAGAAATAGTATTTAGATACAAAATAAGCAAAAAAGAAAAAATACAATGAAAAAAATTTGAATGAACTTTTCATGTAGAATCCCCCCTCCCCTCCTCGATTCTACCACCAATACCGGGCCACCCTGCACCCCAACAAGCTTCTCTACTATTTCCACCGCGCCTCTTTCACTCATACATCGACAGCCTCGAATCTGCCAGTCCAGTGAAACTTAAATTTATATCTCAGAATGTTACTTTGACTTTTCCATCAAGTATTGCAAAGCAGATCGGAGGGACCCGAACAGAGTCAGCAGGGAAATTTCCTCCGACAGGAAGCTCGGAAAATAGAGTCGAGTTGCCTTTGCATTCGTTATTTTCACGGCTCGCAGGAGCACGGGAGATAAGCTCCTCAGCTTCTCTGTTATCGCGCACTTTATCAGACACGCCCCCCCCCCCCGGCCCTCCGGAGTAAAAAAAAAGTAGGCAGCGCGCCGAATAACTATCGAACTCGATCGCGGGACCTGAGTTTGTGCCGTCACTCGACGAGCTTTGGGCTTATCGACGAACCGACAGGTACGCGGGAACTTTGGAGCCGTCTCGATCTAGACAGAGCATCGAAGCCATCGCTTAGGAATCAAACCGGTAGCCTTTCCTATCGGGAAATTCGGGCATCGCGCAATTCGAGCTTCTAATCAACTTCGACTGTGGGCTCCCGACCGCGGGAACGCCCCCCTCGCCCCCCCCCCCCGCCCCCTCCCCCCTGAATAGCATGCAATCGATCTGCTCACCCCTTATCGGGATCATTGCGAGAGATAATGAGGGGACAAGTGACGTTTCGGTAGCTAGACTTTAAGTTTTGGGGAGGGGAAAAAGGGGAGGGAGATTATAATCGCTTGAGAATTGAATATACTAACAAGGAGAGGTTCCCAGGTGTCCGCCTCCGATTGCTTTGAATTTTGGATATGTTTTAGAGCAGCGAAAAATAAGATACACGTGTTTTTTTATAGCGGCCCGTTTTCATATTTTGGGGGTGAGACCAACCCCCAAAGTTATAAGATTTTCAGGTGTTCATCTCCGATTGCTTTGGTTTTTGGATATGTTTTAGAGGACCGAAAAATGAGAAACACGTGTCTTTTTATTTTGACCTGCTTGAATGTTTAGGGGGTGAAACCACCCCCCTAAAGTTATAAGATTTTCAGGTGTTCGTCCCCGATTGCTTTGGTTTTTGGATATGTTTAGAGGATCGAAAAATAGGTAATACATGTATTTCTATTTTGGCCCATTTGCATGTTCAAGACAAGAACATCGTCCATATAGCAAGTTATGATGCAAATTAAGTTTATATCAAGTTTTACTCCACACAATTTTTGTACCCCGTATGAACTTTGGGGGTTGGTTTCAGCCCCTAAATATGAAAACGGGCCGCTATAAAAAAACACGTATATCTAATTTTTTGGTCCTCTAAAACATATCCAAAATTCAAAACAATCGGAGGCGGACACCTGGGAACCTCTCTTTGTAAGTGGGCCGGGGGGGGATTAAGTTCGATAGGAGGGAATCTTTGAAAATTACAAAAATGACATTTTTACAAGATAACGACTCTTCAAGTTTGAAATCACGTTTTCCTTATGCTTTTCATTTTTCCAACGGCATCAAAAGATACAAATTTTCAAAAAATTTTAAATGTTAGAAGTTTGTCCCCTGCGGAAATGTATATTCTTCAAGATAAAAAAGTTTCAATCGAATCGATTAATAACTTTTTGAGATATTTGTCCCACCAGTTTGAAGAACATTATTTAAAGAAAAATGCGTTTAAGGGGTTAAACCACTGTAGAGTACGAAAAAATAGGCATATTTCGGGAATTTTTTTTTGCGCAATAAAGAGATCAATCGAAATTCTGTAAAATGGGATTTATAATTCTAGTAATGAAGTACAAAAAATATTTTTTTCAACTTCGTTCATGACAAAATGGTGGCTGCGCAGCATTTCTCCGTCGGTGCCTGTTTTTTGAAAGGGTCTACGGCCGGAAACCTAACTCCCGCAATTTTTTACCTGGATCAAAAAACCAAAGTCTTTTCGATTCTATAGAACAACAGCAAGAGACGTACGTAGGATTTTTTCGATATATTGATTTTTCGCGAAATGGTGCATTTTTTCGCGAAATGGTGCAATTTCATGAAAAAAATCGTCACAAAATGGTTTATTAAAAAAAAAATATGCAATATAAAAAATAAATCCTACGTACGTCGCTAGAGAAAGCAATTTTGAATATACTATTAAATTTTCAGATCGATCGGTGAAGATTTGTTCGAGTTATGTTTCCGGCCAGTTAAAAAAAAGTGGTTTCGAGAAAAACGCGTATTCGAATATTACAAAACTTATACACGAAAGCAAAGCGTCCTTTTCAACGGTCGATCCTCACTTTACTAACGCTGCACAGAAGTTCTTAACATTCTAGACTATTCGGAGGACAGCGCGTGCAGTGATAACAAAAGGCGCTCGGGGCATACACAAGAGCGTTGCGGTAGAATTGAAAATTTGGACATTTAGACATTTTTGCCACCCTCCATCTTTTGGTATATTATTTTTAAGACCCTAAAACCTCTTTTAAACAAAAAAAATTTCTTTTTTTTTTTAAATTCTACAGTAGTTTAACCCCTTAAAGCTTTGCGTGAAGGAGTTTTGCACTTTTTCCTACGCATTCGCCTTTTGCACTCTACTTCTAGCATATAAGTATTATATAATTTCTAACTCTACTATTTTTCTCTGTCTTCTTCTCTTAGTTATATGTATTTCTTTTTTTATCTTCTTATTCCTTTCGTAATATCTGCTGGTGCAATAAAGAATTATTATTACTCAAATGCTTATAATTTCAGAGATTTTTCGAACTTCAAAAAATACTTTTAAACACGTACGTATTTTAAAGGTCGAACATTCGAAAAATGTAATAAAGGAAATCAATTTTTCGACGTTTCTAAATCGTAACCTCCCCTTAAGCATTTTTACTTCTCCCAGAAAAAAACTACAACCCCTAAACTCTTACACCCTGTATAACCACCATAAAATTCAACAACCTTTTCCACGCCAAATCACGCGAACTTTCTTAGCTACCTAATACCACAAATGAGCAAAAATGTTGTTCAACCAAAAATTTCGAATAACGAATAAAATTAAAAAAATTATTCGTCAAATAAAAAAAATTAACTTTATTGGTCAAATAATCTAAAGTCAAAGTAACTTTTATTTGATCCGTTATTTAAATAATTATTTTATTTAATTAACGCCCACTCTGCTTAATACGTTCGAGAAACCCAATTTCCCTGGCCGGTGCCTCCACTAATTCATATTCGCGATGAAGACTCACTCAGCGACAGTATCATCTATACCCTGCACGTATTTAATCCAAATTCTCAGCACTTCGTGCCGCCCCGGCCGTGGTTAGTTATCGATACCACCGTCAGGACTAGAGGACAGAGGCACAGCAAATACGAAACGTCAATCGTAGAATTGGACGAGTATCGTTGCCGTCCCACACTCTCCCCTGCAAGAACGGGCAAGATTTATACACGGATCGATCGATCCTCCTACTCTTTTTCATCGACGTGACGCCCGAGGGTCTCTTAAAAAGCTTGTCGCCCAGATGAATCGGCGAGGTGGGGTTGCACGAAGAAATGAAATTCAGTGGAGGAACGGTGCACGAGCGGCCGCCCTCGAGGCGTTGATCGATAGATCGATGGAAGCAGCCGACGCGCCCCTTATCGACGCGTCGAGAGCTTAATCACCACGGGCGTCTTTAACTGCGCGGGCTTTATGCACTCTGGCAGCAGCGCGAGACCTTCGTTTTTCTCCCTCGATGTCTCAAAGAGATCTTAATTATGAAAGGGGACGAGAGCGCTGAAGAATTTCGGTGCAATTAATTCCGGGGGCGGGATGGATCTAACGCTGCTGCGAGGGAACCGGGAAGCTCTAGTTCTGCGAATTAACGAACTGATACTGTGGGGAATTTTCGGGGTGGATTTCGTCTGATCGATTGTCCTCGAAGGGATGGAGGAAAAGAGAGAAGGGATGATTCTTGAAAAAGGCTTTATGCACTTGCGAGAGTTAGAGGGTGGTCTTCGTTTTTCTCTGTGAATGTTTTGGAGAGATTTCACTCCCATAAGGACGAATTTGAGTGTAATTGTGCCACGTGATGATGTGAAATTGATATAAGTACTGGGTTAAATAGTGAGTTCTTATTAGTGTCTTTTTTAGGAATTTTTTTCTGGGAAAATATAAGTTCAATCAAAACGGTATTTTGATATGTTGTTATGGGGTGTTCAGTGTATTGTTCAGTATTTTTTCCGACATAAAACAAATATCCCCTATGAAGATATAGGTGATACAAGTACTGCGTGAATACGTCTTTCCTTGGTGGATATAATATCGGGATAACGAGTTGATCTGCAATTAATATCTTGACATTAGTGGTTTAATAGGGTTAAGTTCAGCGCTGGTACTAGAATCAACATTATTCCCTGAACAGTTTCTAAATGGCAGTGGTAGAAAGATGGAAAATCGAAAATCGTAACTTCTGGACGTTTTTATTAATAAAAGAAAAAATATTTCATTTTTTAGTTGATGCCATTTTATGCAAAAAAAATATTTAACACTACACTGAACACCCCATAATAATATATCAAAAGCTTGCTTTGATTGAACTTGTACTTTGCCATAAAAAAATTCGCAAAGGAATACTAATTTTCGCGCCTGCGAATGAGAATACCCTTTTAGGAATACACAGTTTTGATAACTTTTGCGGCCACTCTCTTTGCACACACTTCGTCTCCATAGAAAAACAGAAAAAGTAGAAGGATAATCCTTTCCTATGGTACCATTTCCCCATTGCGCAACCATCGAAACTTTAGTCGAATGAATTATTCACAAGTCGAACGAGGAATCGCGGGCGGACTTTCACGGAGGTCAGCCCCTCGAGCAGGAAAAATTCAAAGGTTCCCGCGGTCGTAAAGACTCCACGCGGAACTTTGTTACTCTTCCCCAATAACGACCTGGCAACGCTGATTTTCCAAAAAGTTCCGCCCCACGTACAGCAGTGTTTCCATTCACAGCCTGTCAAACGCAGAATGCTTGAAATTCAATTTTTGCTGAATGTTTAAATGAAAGCCTCTGTCGCTGCAAAATGAATCACTTTCGCGATAGAAAATTAAATACATGCATTTTGCAATTACATATGAATAATAATTATTTCTTCATCAAGCTTATTACAACGAAGTCAATTACCTTGCTAGCACACAGGAGAAGAATTAGTAATCTCCTTAAAAAAGAACAGAAAAGTATATAAATTATCAATCTGGAGTAAAATTTCCCCGAAACCCGTACGCTATCCTAAAGTCCCCATCGAATACAACAACTTTTACTCGAAACAATTTTCAAAATAACCCACGGGCGAGAAGTTACGAGCATACATATCTCCCGGCACATTGGTCCGGTATACGTGTCTGACCATAAACGCTCCACATCTCCTTACCGCCTGCCTAGCGTTGCTTCCCTCCACTTTAACCCCGCAAATCAATCCTACTTTCCCTCCAGCCACATCCACAGTCAATTACCATTTCCAGAACCAACTCCACGCACTTCTAAACCCAAAATCACCTCCCCTTTGATTCATCCACGACTCCCTGGAAGCGCCCAGCGCGCCGACCGTTATTCTCTGACGCGCTCGCGTAAACCTTCTTTCCCCGTCACCACTCTGCGGGCGCAGCATCGGAAATACAACGAGACCGAGTGGAAACTGTCCGCATTTCCGGTCTCGGTGAACGCGAACGTTCTTGTCCACAGTTCATCCGGCAAACAGAGCGAAGGAGACGGCGGAACACTTTGATCAACCCACGACGAGCCATCCAGTTTGCTCGGGGAATAGTAAATTTCGCCCCCCCCCCCCCCCCCGGCTTCTTTTTCATCCTTTTTCCTACCTCTCCCCGTCTGGAGCGCTATTTCGAGGGCGGTCTGTTTGCGGAATCCAGCTACGTGCGCGGGTCGCTGGGAATATCGACAAGAGTCGAAGGTCGATTCGAATTCCGCGCGGCTATGACTTCCGTATCGAAGGAATTTTAATAAAGACCGTACGGATCGCTGCTTACCGACGCGAAATACCGAACGGCGGATTAGTATTTTCTCATTTACCCCTCCTATGGTACTTCTTCTCCACCGTTCGCCGATTCCTTGCTGCAGGCTTGCAATGTAGTCTTCGTTTTTAGCAGCGCGATATTGAAATGGAAAACGCTGGGAAGCTTGTGAATTGCTGCTTTCCCGTGGACTTTTTCGGATCTTTGGACGCTGGGTGGGGAAGTGGTGTTTGGAGACTTTGTGTTTGAATTTTAAGAATGGTAATTCTTGGGGGATGCTGGGCTGATGCTTCGGGAGGGATGTTTTAATAGTGAAGGGATGTTGGAGAAGTAAAATGTGTTGGTATATAGGAGGTGGTGCCTGGGTCCTAACGGACTCACAGTACTTATTCATTTTTTACCCAGGCATCGCTGAACCTGGGATTGATATAGCATTTGAGATTAAAAATAGAGGACAGTTTGCTGATCTTCGTAGATTGCGGTTTCCTTCTACAAAGTTGCTAAGGGTGGTGTTAAGTCGGAGGCATAGTGTTGTTCTAGGCTTTAGAAAGCTTCTTTTCGTGAGGGATGAAGCTGCACTGTTGTTATATTTGAATTCAGGTGGCAAAGACCTTAAAAATGGACTTGGAGTCCTTCTGTTTATTTAATCTGTGTAATGCCAAGCCCACACTGTTTCAAATCTGAAAACGAGGCTGCAAAGTCCTCAGAAGTAGCCTCGGCGCTCCAAATTTCGACATCTGCAGCCACAGAAGACCACGAAGAGTTGGTTCCCTGCAAGTTTAATCGGCGCAATCAAAGATACCCTTTCCTTTCGGGAAGCAAAAAGGGGTGGTGGTGTTTTACGGGATATTCGAACCTCCATTTGGCCGCTCGCCAGCGTTTCTCCCTCGTCCCAACAAAACGAACGGAAAAAAGAGCCAAGGGGGTGTGGAGTGCGTGTTGCAGGCTGCCAGGAACAGTTTCACCTTGACCAAGCCCGGCCAGCGAGTTTGATTTATGAATTATTCACGCTCGGCGAATTACTCGCGGTGCAGTTCGTGCGAACCCCTACTTTTCCGCCCATCAACGGCCCTCTTTCACCGGTATTACGCCATATCGCTTTCACACACATATGCCGGGCACAAAGGCGACTCGAACCCCTTCCGTTTACCTCCAACTGTATACCTATACTCAGTGGCGGATTTAAGAAAAAAGGCCCAGGTGGCAAACGTTCTGAGGGGCCCATTTGTTTCGGGAAAATGAAGAGGTAGTTTACTAAAAAAAAAAAAAGGGCAAAGTGTAGTAGTACGGGAAAAATTATAGATATTGTTTAAAATCATAATTTATTTCTTAAGACAGGGCCCTAGGGGGCCTTCTGGTCAGGGGTCCCCTTTTCGGGAAAATGAAGGGGTAGTTTACTAAAAACGGGTTCAATGTAGTAGTACAGAAAAAGATATAGTTTGGATACAATCATAATTTTTTTGTTTTTTAGATACGGCCCTGGGGAGGCCTTCGGGGCAGGGCCCATTTTTCGGGAAAGTGAAGAGGTAGTTTATTAAAACATGCAAAGTGTAGTAGTACAGAAAAAAATATAAATATTGTTTAAAACCATAATTTTTTTTTTAAGATAGGGCCCTGGGGAGGCCTTCTGGGCAGGGCCCATTTTTCGGAAAAGTGAAGAGGTAATTTACTAAAAACAGGCTCAGTGTATTAGTACAGAAAAAAATATAGTTTCGATACAATCATAATTCTTTTTTTTTAAGATAGGGCCCTAGGGGGTGGGCCTCCTGGGTAGGGGCCCATTTTTCGGGAAAATGAAGAGGTAGTTCACTAAGAACAGGCAAAGTGCAGTAGTACAAAAAAAATATAGATATTATTTAAAACCATAATTTTGTTTAATTAATTTTTTTTTTTAAGACAGGGCCCTGGGGAGGCCTTCTGGACAGGGCCCATTTTTCGGGAAAATGAAGAGGTAGTTCACTAAGAACAGGCAAAGTGTAGTAGTACAAAAAAATATAGATATTATTTAAAACCATAATTTTGTTTAATTAATTTTTTTTTTAAGACAAGGCCCTGGGGAGGCCTTCTGGGCAGGGCCCATTTTTCGGAAAAGTGAAGAGGTAATTTACTAAAAACAGGCTCAGTGTATTAGTACAGAAAAAAAATATAATTTCGATACAATCATAATTCTTTTTTTTTTAAGATAGGGCCCTAGGGGGTGGGCCTCCTGGGTAGGGGCCCATTTTTCGGGAAAATGAAGAGGTAGTTCACTAAGAACAGGCAAAGTGCAGTAGTACAAAAAAAATATAGATATTATTTAAAACCATAATTTTGTTTAATTAATTTTTTTTTTTAAGACAGGGCCCTGGGGAGGCCTTCTGGACAGGGCCCATTTTTCGGGAAAGTGAAGAGGTAGTTTACTAAAAGCGGGCTCAGTGTTACTACTATTTACTAATACAGAAAAAAGACAGTTTGGATACAATCATAATTCTTTTTTTTAACATAAGGCCCAAAGGGTCCTTCTGGCCGGGGGCCCATTTTTCAAGAAAATGAAAAGGTAGTTAACTAAAAACCGACTCGGTGTAGTAGTACTGCCACGCCCCGTCTCTGTCACTCCCACAGACCTCGCTATTGCACCTCGCTATTCTGGCACACCCACGACTTATCTTCGCGAGGAGATTTACAAAAGTTCTATCTTCGAAAGAGGAGTAATTGCTGAAGAACTCGCCCCTAATGAATCCGCTCCGAGAATGGCATTCGTCATTGGAAGCCGCTCGGAAAAGCTCGCGTAAACACGTAACCCAGTTGCAGTTTGCTTGCAAGTTACAGCCACTTTCGAGTTTCCTGGATCGTGTGGGTCGCACAGGTGTGGGAAGTCGAGGGAATTCCGCGCCCCTTCGTGCTCCCCTCGAAATAGAGTCCCGTTTATTAAGATACACCCTCTATTTCACTGTTCAACGATTGTTTGACGCGAGTCGAATGAAACCCCCCCCCCTCCCTCCCCCCTCCTCCCGCCCCATCTCAGATGGGAGGGGTGATATGGAAAAGGTGCTTCTTTGACAGGAATCGCGCTGTAAATTGAATTTCACGTCCCCCTGCCTGCTACTTCCTTTTCATGGACGAATGCAAATTGTTCTTGCGTGGGAGTACAATGGACGTTTGCTTGTTTGTGTCTGAATATCGCGGAATGTATCTTTCGTAAATTTTAGAGAAATACGGAGACTCATAGTAACACATAGTAGTGTGTGGAATATATTGAGATGATTAATTAGTGTTAACTTAAATATAATATTATTCTACGTTGACATAGGTAGAATTCTGCAATAGTTCCTTTTAAATAGTTTTAGTTTCTTGTTGAATTGTTAACTTGTTAAATCGTTCAATTTTTAACTTGTTAAATTTTTCAATGCTTAACTTGTTGAATTGTTAACTTGTCAAATTGTTAATTTTCCGAATTGTTAACTTGTTGAATTGTTAACTTGTTAACTCGTGAAATTGTTAACTTGTTAATTTGTTAAATTCTCTAAAGACTCTCCAATTATCGTCTCCAGAGATTCTACAAGTATTAATTAGCTTTTTTCAAAATTCATTTTAAAGAGATATCTTCATTCCAAGCAGAAGCCTTCTTCTGCCTACTTCGCATACTTCAACTTCACGCTCGACTTCAGAGACACATCCCGTCTCGAAAGACACTCGCGCCAGATTTCTGGGTCCCCCGTGTCTCGTTTTTCTTTATTGCATGCAGGAAAAAAAAGAGAAGCTAGTCTCGTGGAAGTCACCGTAACGAGCCACGTAGTTACCTAATTTTTCAGAATCCTCGTTGTGTTTTAGCCTGTTCTCGGACCTGAGGAGCCTGGCAGGCACGACCCTTATGAATCTCTTGGCGGCCCTCTTCATGGTTCAACTGCTCTTCATCGTTGGAGTGGGCGGTGTTCAGGTAAGTTTCGACAGCTTCCACCGAGACAAGGATCCCCGCTTTTCCTTCCTATCCTTCACCGTGCTGGGCAAATATGTATAGAGACGGCACACCAGAGATTGGAAAATCGAATTCCGAAAGTGGGATCTGGAGACTCTGGAGTTGCTGTGCCCTTACCGTAGTTACATCCCTGTAACAACCTCTGAACTTTATTTTGTGCAGTGAGCAGTACTATTTTTAGAGTTGAGAACTTTTCAAGTGTAGGTATTTGGAGAATTGAGTACTCGAATTTAATTACCTAGGGGGACAATTTTAAAACATTTTGAGTTGCTGTTTCTAGTTATAATTCAACTCATTGCATTTCTAAAACTAACTCTGAACTTTATTTTCTGCAGTGAGTAATATTATTTATAGAGTTGTGAAATATTCAAATGAAATTAAAAAATTCTAGTGCTCCAATTTAGTTATCTAGGGTTCTAATTTTAATAGATTTCTAAGATTTTCACATTACATTTTTGTAACGAACTCTGAATTTTATTTTCTGCAACAAGTAGTATCATTCATAGGACTAAGAAATGCTGAATAGGTTATATTTAAAAGATCTAGTGTTCAAATTCAATCGTTCATAGAGTCCATTTCGAAATAGAACTTAAATTTATAGCATTTCTATCTTAAAACCAATTAAACAGATTTGCATCGAGTACCACGGTTTCTAAAGCAGCAAGTTGCTCGTGCACACGCAGTAAAACGTCGACTACTCGAATTCAGTTATTTAGAAAGCCGATTATCGACGACAGCGATAGATTATACGTAGAAACTGCGGAGCTTCATACATAAGCAATGTCGGTCCCTCGGAAAACAGATCGCGTCTTCCATCCGCCATCCTTTGAATTTAGCATCTCGTAAATACTGGGAATAAGGAAGTATCGTAGGAAAATTAGAATTCACTGAAGACTTAGCCCTCCATTCTAACATTTTTCACTAATATTTTTCACTAATAAATATATTGTCCACTGACCAGAGATCTTTTGTTCAACGCAGCTCTCACGAAATAAAAGTATTCTAAAACTTCAGAATAAAGGAAAAAATATAGCACGCTAGTTTCGAAATCAACAAGTTAATTTAAGCCCATAAATTACAAATTATTCATTTTGTTAACATGGAATGGTGTCACAATATAAACTTAATACAAAGAATTAATAAAATCTACTACAGTAGAACCTCGATAGTTGGACGAAACGGGGCTGAAAGTGGGTGCAATTATCGAGGTTGGTGCATTTAACGAAGTAGAAAGTCAGCCGCGTGAGACCTCCCACTTACAACACATCCCCGACTATAAATACTTGAAATGTTATTACATAGCAGGAATAGTCACTTTTCATTTCGTTTATTTGTAACTAAGCAACCATCCCTACCATGGGTTTCCGGAATGCAACAGACGAGGTTCGCTTGCAAGTTATCGAGGTCCTACTGTATGTAACATTGCGCCATCTTCAGTCCATTACCCCTGCCAAGAAAATCGAAAACCAGTTCACACTCTTTGTTTCGCAGAACAGTGCAGGCCCCGCCGTAAGATGCTTAGAAAACAGACGTCCTTTTTCCATCCTTTTTCCTGGACAGCTGTGCCATTGAGTTTTTATCACGATCGAAGCGAGGCCGTTCGAGAGCTTTAAATCCCCTTTAATTAAGTCTTCGCGAAACCTGCAGGCGCCGCCGCTCCGGCTTCCGCTGCGCCACTTAAACATCTTCGAGAGGGGCTGGGGCTGGCCGTAACCTGTGGATCTTTATGGATCGAATTCGAAAGTTCCGCGCAAGTTTCGTCACGGGTAACTAATAATCGGGCGTCGATGAGAGTCGATATAGGATAGATTGCGGTAAACCTCAAGTACATCTTCGATGCAAAGTGGAAAGCTGATTTTGATAATGGAGAGATAGATACAACAGGTTGATTGATTTTCCTGTTTATTTCGGGGTAATTCGAATCATTGGTCTCTTAATTCTAATTCAGACCCAGACATGGAATAAACCCATTTTTTTTTATGGGTGGAAATCCATCACAGAGGGAACCAGGAGGGTAGGATACAACTCGTACCCAATAAAATCCCGGGTGAAAAAAACAACATACATCACCGGGGATCGAACACACGACTTGCGGGTTTGTAGCCCGACGCGCTAAGCGCGCGGCTATTGCAGCCCCCACATGGCATAAACCTGAAACAGGCGTATACTAAATCTAACGCAAACCCCGCCTAAACCTAACCAAGGCTTAATCCACTCGTGACTATCAACCATAATGTGTCCTGTTGACAATAGAAACATAAAAGTGATTTTTACCACACAAGGGTAGAGGCGAGTCCTACGCAAACAACCCTGTACCACGGTATACAAGAAACTTCTAGCAGTCCATCCATTTTTTAGCAGCAATTTCGTTAAATTAAACAAATGGAGGGAGTGTTTAGATGCTCGGGGTGGTATGAAACTGGCGTGGAATCGGATCCGCCAAGCCGTCGAAATTCGTTTCGTTAATCCACGAGAACGATTCGAGCTCCGTCGTTCCATCAATTATTCCTTTCGAATCGAGTGCAGTTAATTCCCTTTAATTACAGTTACTCCCGCCGCGGGCTTTATACGGCCCCTGTAATTCGCGCTGCAAAGAATAATTAGTGTTTTTCTCTCGCCCCTCTCTTGCGCCGTGCGATTCGACGACGGTGTTCGCGCTGGATTATTTTATTTACGAGCGGCATCGAGCAAATAAAGAAAAAAGGGCTGAATTTCTGCCCGTAGCACGCGGCGAGTAATTAAATCCCTATAATCGATTTTCATCGGGGACCTTTCGATGCCAGAGGGGGGGGGAAAAAAATTATCCATCCTCGCTGATTGCCGCGGTCGAGTCCGGCTCTCCGCTTGGATTATTGATTTTCACCACTGCTAACTTTCCCGCTAACTTTCGCCTAATTGGACCGCGGCGCATTCGAGAGAGTCAGCCCTCGAAATTCCTCCAAGAAACCCAAGAAGCATTCCTCTTGGGGTCGAGCCGCTCGTCGAGGACGAAACCTTGGAAAATTAGGGAGTTCGGGTGTAATTTCGTGCTTTATTCTCCTGTCGAAATTGTCCCTTCGTGGAAGGGAAACCAAGGGAGACCATCGCAGACGCAATCTAAATAGGTAACTACTCCCGAGAAAATAACCACTGTAACAGTACAGCTTCTTTGAAGTTATTTCTGCATATTCTCATAAACAAGAAGATGAAAATACACATAACAAGCGAACCGTTTACTCACAAAAGATTGTTAAACCTCTAGCCAATTGGAACTCGTAAAATTGCTGCTGGAGGCGGAGCCATTCCCCCACTAGCGACACAGAGTGAAAGGAGACAAAGTGGGGGGAAGGCTCCGCCCACAGAAGCTCCTGCGCGCCATCTACGTGACAAGAACTTTAGAATTTTCCTCTAAATACACAATTCAACCAAGATATATAGTTCCCCCCGAAATTTTCATCACCGAATCAAGCAGGTGCAAAGAAATTTCGAAGAAATTAATTTGGAAATTAGAAACGTGACAGTTGTGCCACGCCCTAACCTCAATTTCGTCGAAAGCCTCGAATTTCCTGGTTATAATAATGGAGAAGCAGCTGTAACCTGGTCAAAGAGAGGGGTACGGTGCAATTTTAACGACGCAACGTCTGTTTTCCACGGCCCCGTAACGTCGTAATAAAAATCCACCTCAAAGGACGCGCGAGGCTGCCGGAATTCCAGCGGTAAAAGCGAGGGCGGCTGAAAACATCGGCGTTAACGGGCGTATTGTTGCCGCGTCGCGCTTAATTGCAGCTGGAACCGGCGGCTGCAAGCGTACAGTCGGTTGCGGGGTAGGTAAGTTTGCGCCGCGGAAAACTAATTCTGAGATGTGGCGAAACAATCGCAGAATGGCAGCTACGGTCGCAATGAACATCGATGAGGAACGTGATTCCTGGTTCCAAAGAAACGAAGTCGTTGAACCCTACTGGGATTCCTTGAAGAGACACCTTAGAAACACCTTAGAATATTCAAAGAATTCGGAGTGTTCAAATATTCGAATAATTCGGAGTATTCGAATATTCAATGAATTCGAAAAATTCTGAGTACCTATTTGAATAATTCTGAGTATCCGAATAATTCTGAGTATTCAAATAATTCGGGGTATTCGACTAATTCAGGATATTCGAATAATTCCGAGTATTCGAAGAATTCCGAGTATTCGAAGAATTCCGAGTATTCGAACAATTCCGAGTATTCGAATAATTCCGAGTATTCGAATACTTCGGAGTATTCGAAGATTTCCGAGTATTCGAATAATTCCGAGTATTCGAATAATTACGAGTATTCGAATACTTCGGATTATTCTAAGAATTCCGTGTATTCGAATACTTCGGAGTATTCGAAGATTTCCGAGTAGATATTCGAATAATTCCGAGTATTCGAACAATTCCGAGTATTCGAATAATTCCGAGTATTCGAATACTTCGGAGTATTCGAAGATTTCCGAGTATTCGAATAATTCCGAGTATTCGAATAATTACGAGTATTCGAATACTTCGGATTATTCTAAGAATTCCGTGTATTCGAATACTTCGGAGTATTCGAAGATTTCCGAGTAGATATTCGAATAATTCCGAGTATTCGAATAATTCCGAGTATTCGAATACTTCGGAGTATTCGAAGAATTCCGAGTATTCGAATTATTCCGAGTATTCGAATATTTCCGAGTACCTATTCGAATAATTCCGAGTATTCGAATACTTCGGAGTATTTGAAGAATTCCGAGTATTCGAATACTTCGGGGTATTCGAAGAATTCAAAGCATTCAAATTTCGGATTGCACCGAATACGAATCTAAACGATTAAATATTTTTCCACATTTTACTGAGGTATTCTCTTCATATTGGCCTTTACAATTATTTGTTTCTCAAATATTAAATTTGAATCTTCATTAATCTTGGATAATGTTATAAATTTTGAAACGAAAGGTATAAATAATTTCTATTTAAATTTACGATATTCAAATATACGAATACTCAGAATAATCGGATATTCATAACAGTCCTACCTTGTTCCCGGAGCGACGTACTTACAGCGGGACATCACTGTATTTGCTTCGTCAGATTTTGAGTTCTAGTAGTTAATCATTTAAAAATTCCACATTTATCGCAAATAAACATTTGAAACACTAAATAATTTCAAGCATCCATAGCAGGGGGATCTATTAAAAATGTAAAGAAAAACTTAAAGAAGATTATTATTCTGGACGAATCGCGTAGTTACAAGAAGAGAACCTTAATATCTCGGCCCGTTGGGCGATTTTAATTTTTAGTACAATGAACCAAGATACCCCGGAGTTTCTCGTTTTTCATCCCCTCCCCTGTCCAAGATGGCGTTAGATTGCCATATCCAGCGCGAATGAATCGCGGGATGTGATGTATTACCGTGCACATTAAGGGAGCTGCGTTTTACGAGCGGATATAGCCTGAATACGGAGATAAGGGTTAGTAAACGGCCCGTGGAAGATTTTAATGGAAGTACATCAGGGCCCCTGCACCTCGTAACTTGGCGCCGTAACCCGGTATTAATCTTCCTCGTCGACGTGCTTGTGCGCCTGGTTACACGTGTGTCTACTTATTTTTCTTATCCTCTGTGTGCGTCTGTGTGTGTGTTTCTTTAATAGATCACAGGGTACATCCTTCGTAGCGGGCTCTTTTACGCGAGCGTTTCCCCGTGCCAGATCGTTTCGCGGGAAATTAGGGCGGGCGATCAAATTAGGCGGACGATTTAGGTCCCCTCTGTGCCGTTACCCCGTTTTCCGGCTTCGTGTCTCGCAGTGTCGTCGCGATAACTATGCTATTGATAGTGGGCGATACGAGGCGGTTCAGTATCGATAAGGGCTCCATTAAGTTGCGATGTCGGAAGCTACGTGAAGCGATGTAACGCGGTGACGTCAGCGGAAACACCGAACCCTGCCTCCGGTTTGATTAGGTAGGTAGCTTATTGAGTTTCAAAGAGCGAGGAATAAACATATCAGCGATGATTTATATTCTTCTTGTAGTAAGATAAGTGGACGTCGTAGAATTCAGAATACGAAATAAAGAAATAAGGAAATTATCGAGCCAAAAGTGAACCGAGTGTTGTTGTAGCCTTATGTGGCGTTACTAGCCGTTTTTCTCGAATATTTTTTTCTCTTCATTTTTTTGAATGAATTTCATAAAGCGATTGATTCGATTGCTTCGATTACACTCAAATTATTTTATGTACCCTGCGTCACCTGTCTAAACTTCTGTTGTAACATGCACCCTCTAACTCCTGTACACTAAAGGGATCTCTTTCCCGTTTACAAACAATAAATAAATAAATAAATAAATGAATAAAATCCGGTGACTTCTTAATTTTTTTATGAAAATCTCGAATTTTTACGGATCACATCAGAGGTTTGCGCCGAAATGGCACATGTTTTACACATCCTGTATTTTTTTCCAAGTCGATCTGAACCTCCATTCGTTCTCAATCACGAAAGAATGAAGAGAAAAAAAATACTCGAGAAACACGCGTTTAAAGTTTCTGGGCAAAGGCGACGCTATAGGTTTCCGCTTGACGTTTTCAGCTGCCAAATCTACAATTTTGCGAATTTTACTATAAACCAAACAGCACTTTATTCAGAAAAGATAGTACTTTCGGAAAATTCAATTAAAAAAATCAATTTTTCGACTGCCTAGTCCGCTTAAAAGAATGAAAACTGAAGTGGGTCAATACTGACCCGGTTACCTAGCAGAGCTGAGAAAATGAGGACAGAGTTGGGTCCAAAATGACCCACGACATTGTTAAAGAAACCAGGACATTCTTGGACAAATGAAGACGTTCGCCATCCAGCACGTCGACGGTTAAAATAACGTGTTCCGGTCGGGCGGCCGGCAGGGATGCGCTGTGAAAATATTGACGGAGGCCCTGAATAGTCTGGAAGCAACGGAGTCCGGTAATTTTGAGGGAAAGCGATGGACTATTGCGAAGCCGCGCCACGCTCGCGACGGAAACGCAATCAAAGCTGGACGTAATCAAGCGTTACGGGAAAACCGATAAAAGTCCTTTGCTCCGGCTAGTGGAAAGACGGGGGAAAGTCCCCTTTGTTGCCTTCAGTCCATATACGCGGCTGGAATTAATGGGCCACGCTCTCTAACTCCATCTTTCCCCCCACCTCCCTCTAGTCGCGCCAGCTTTTCCATCCTCGGGGGACATTTTTTTTTTACACAGAATGGGCACTAAACGCGAACGATTCTGCTTCTCGAAACAAGTTTAAGCTGTGGGACGAACTATTTGCGCGAGCAGCTTCGTTTTCGAGGGAAACCACTTTGGAGGCAGTATTGTAAACATTCGAACCTGTGAACGCTGCTAAAACGCAAGGTCTTTCGGAAAAACCGGGAAAATATTGAAGATCTTGCAGTGAAATGGGTGCAACTCCATTTTCACCACCTTGGAGTAAATTATAAAAAGGTATTTATAAAATTATTACTTTGAGTTAACATTGAAAAGAGAACACTAATCGAGAAATTTATTTTTTCATACAATATGTAATGATTATTGAGTTGATATGCTTTTATTTCAATTTTTGGGGAAACAATATTCTATAATAAAATATTCATATTTCTATTTTTATTTATTTGACAATAAATCGCCCACTCGTGTATCGGATTTCCATCAAACGTGCGCGAAACGATGTAGAATTTTTTTTTGTTACCTATATTACACGTCATAACTCAAAAACTGTCAAAAACGGAGCTGCACCCCTCTCGCTGCAAAGCCTTCAATTAAAAAATAGGGATTACAACATCGAAACAGTTGAAAGGGGTGGTTGAGCTGAAAATTGAATCGACGAGGGAATAAATTTCATTCTACCTTGAGGATCACATTAAACACCCCACTCAAGTAATTAAAACCCCCTAGTTAAGCAAACCTTCTTACACACCGCGTAGGAGTTACGAATTTCTCGAGAGGAGAGCCCCGCAAAAGGAGCTTCATCCATTTCCTTCAGCTTGTTTGGATTTGTAAAATAATTCCCACCAAGTATCGTTCCCCCGCAGTGGAGATCTGAGGTGGGATTCCGCGTAGCAGAGGACAGTGTTTCGGAAATACGACGTTGAGGATATAACGCGGAGCCACGGGAGAAAAGACTCCTTCAAAAGGGTGGATATCGTTCCGAGGCGTCGAATGGGAGGCAAGTAGAATGGCGAGAAGCTGGAGAGCTCGCAAGAACCTTTTGGTACGTGACTCAGGACTGAGCTCGGGATTATCCCCGTTGCCGACATCGGCTGTCAGTATTAACACAGAGGAGGTATAGAAGAGACCGAACATCCAATGCGTTTTTCTGGACAGGGTTGGCGGTGTCCTGGTCCTTCGCGATAAATGTGGCTTGGAATACCTCATCAGGGAATTGGAGCTTAGTGAATTTTAGGGAGGTACTGAAGCGGAGTGGACTTTGAAAATTTTCAAAATCCTATCGGTTCCAGTAGATCGTTGAAATTGTCCACGTTCCACTTGGCCTTCTATCTTAAGGATGTATCGGACCTGTCTTCAAAATGGTACCGAGTTGATGAAAATTTGTGAGATTGTTCTTTTTAATCTTCCTGATGTGCGCCAAAAATTTTACACGTATTCACTAAACGGGTGTTGAGTTATAACGATTTTAATTTTCACTGATTTTACACGTAGTCTTATGGAAAGAGATGATCTTGACAGATAAAACCGCTGAAAAAATGTTGAAGAAATGGTTCCAATGTTTTCAATTTTTTTGTGCATGTTGTATATGGAGAGATGAAAATATCTGCCAAGTTTCAATTGTTTTCACTGCACCGTTTTAAAGAAATAAATTATTACTTGAGAAAATAAAAGTTCAACAAATAATGCTTGTAAAGAAGTGCTTCACTTTACAAAAGCATTTGTAAAGTGAAAAATACTTTTCTAGGAGTAGAAATAAGACTCCAACTGTCGTTCGTAAGACGTAGATATTCAAGTATTTCAAATTTCATATACTTTTGTCTAATATTGTACGTCCGATACATCCTTGAGGGAACTTCTATCCTTTTGGGAATTTTTTGCAAGGAAGCTATACATGAAATCTTTTTGAAACTCTCAGGCTATATTATTAGTGTATAAGAAATAATCCAAGAACACTTGATAATTTCACATATGTATGTTTATTCCATATAGAAGTTACGAACATTTCAAGTTACATTTATTCTTACTTTCTACCAAAGTATTCCAACTTAAATAAATTCTTATATGTATTTCACTAGAATACTACAAACTAGAATAAGAGGCCTCGGAGGGTCGGCGTTGGCGACATTGGTAAGGCCGCTGACCAGTAGTGCGGAGGAACCGAAGATCCTGGCTCCCGAACATATAAGAATTACAAAACCTATTCCTCCAATAGCACTGTCCAACAGCCATTTGGTCTGTAACATTTTCAATAGCCGTTTTTTATAGACTTTTGTGCGCTGAAATCGAATCCACAAACCGTTTGTCGCCACCACCCTCAGTTTTCGAGAAATTCGATTTTGAAAAAAAATGCAAATTTTGAAATTTGAACATTATTTGTGATCAAACAGTAATAATTATTCGGTTTTTTATTCCGTCAAATTATTCTAAGAACACAATGATATAAGTTGTTATTGAATTATAAACATTTAAATATGTTTAAACAACCAATTGAAATGCACCAATTTTTGCAGAAATCTTTCAATTTATTGTCAAAACTGAGAGTCTAGGAGAAAATCTGACCACTCCACGCGATGCAGCAGACATTTTTCCTACGGAAACCATCAGTAGAAGTGGTAAAACACCATTTGTTTACAATCCGGAAACAAAAGAGTTTGGCAAAATGTGCGGCGCGGACAGCGGTAGTCACGCGCGTTACCCGATTCTGTAACGCTAAGCGGCTCACGCGCCATTGACTACCACTGTCGGCGCCGCACGTTTTGCCAAACTCTTTCGTTTCTGCATTGAAAGCAAAAGGTGTTTTATCACTTTTGCTGATGGTTTCCGGAGGAAAAATGTCTGCTGCATCGCGTGGAGTACTTAGATGTTCTCCTACACCCTTAGTTTTTGAAATTTATAGAAACATATCTGCAAAAATTGTGTCCTTTTCCATTTGACCGTTGTTTAAACATATTTAAATATTTATAATTTAATAATAATTTATATCGTTGTGTTCGCAAGGGTTCACAGAATAATTTGACGGGACAAGCAACCGAATAACTATTACTGTTTGAACACAAAAAATGTTCAAAGTTGAAAATTTGCATTCTTTTTTTCAGAATCAAATTTCTCGAAAACTGAGGTTGATGGCGACAAACGGTTTGCGGATTCGTTTTCACAGTTTTCAGTGCACGAAAATCTATAAGAAACGGCTATTGAATGTTACAGAACAGAAAAAAAGTTCAATTTTGTTGAACAGTTTAATTCCCCACCACTACCGCGTCGGCGACTCCTACCGGCACACGTTGGAATCATAAAAGCAGTGTCGCCAACTAATAAGTTAATATCATACACAACACTACATATTAAGCTTCCCACCCCTCCCCACAAGTTCCGTAAATTTCTCAAACCCAAATTCAAAGTTCTGAGACACCTTGCACGCCATCCTTCTCAAAGCCCGACTGCAATGGGCCCATTCGAGGCCAGGAAAAGAGACTCCTATAAGACTCTCGCAATAAAACTTTCAAAGTTCGCTTCCCAGGATTTATGGAACCCCCGACCATCCCCGCAGTGCCTGAGAAATCGAGAAATTTTATCGGCGCAGGACTTCTTGAGTAAATCAGAGCGACCTGTGTCGAGCCTCGTGGACAGTCGGCCCCCCTCCCCCTTTCATACTTCGCCCTTTAATTGCCCCCTCCAAGCAATCGAAGCCCCCAGAGCCTTCCCCCCCCCCCCCACTCCGGAACCCGAAAGTACCTTGAAAACTGGGACGGAGGATTACCGTTTCTCCGCGCAACGCTGGTCGACGCGGGGGCTTTCCAGATGTAAATTGTGCCATCAGGGTCCACTCGACGACTCGTAAAACCGCGGACCGCCGAGGAAGATACAGTCCTCCCCCTCTAAACCTCCTCCCACAATATCCTTCCACCAACTGCGGCGTAAAACAGGGGCCATTACTAGTACGGATGACGCATGCCACCGATTTCACGAGCCATGAAACTGTTACTGTCCGAGGGATCGTTAAAGAATCTGCCTTCAGCCTTGGAGGGGAGGGCATCGATTTGAAATTCAATGCAATTAAGGGTGGGCTAAGGGGGGGGGGAGGGCGGAGGGGGAGGGGTGCTTTTTTCTCCGAGTAACGAGGCTTCGATTGGCTTTGACTTCGGTCTATTCTGCTCGAATTACCGTGCTTTTAAAACAATTACAATTGTATTTGCATGTCGCTGACGTGCAGTGAGGGTAATCGAATCGATAGGAAAACGGCGCGACGCGAATGGCATAAGGAATGTCGAGTTGTGAGCAATGGTTCGGGGACGATTTAGGTCGTGGGTCATTCGGGTTCTTTAATTCCCGACGAGTTCGGGTGATACCGCCTCGGGCCATAATCAATCCCGTTCTTCGTTCCCTGCCAGCCTGCTGCAGGGATGTTGGTTTTCGGGAAACTGCTCCAAGTTTGCCGGGCAGGAAGTGGAGGAAGCTTCGTTAAGTGTCTACTTTTTTTCTTAGTAAATTCGTGGGGAATATCGAGCTGGGAGTTGGTGGAATATTCCTCTTAATTTTGAGTTTTAAACTTTAATCGAAAGGTTATGATTATTTTTAAGTATATTGGGGGGTATGTTTGAATTTTGAAAAAAAAGTACTGGACTTGTAATTTACTACTTGGTGTTTTATAATTTTTTACGAATTTAAATCTGGGGGTGTATGCTGAATTTATTTTACGTTTATTTGAAAGTGGATGAAGATTTCTGGAGATTAGGATCTGGAGGGTTCTTGTTTTCCGCCTCCAAATCCTGAATTTTCTTAAAATTCTTAAAATGGGGTAATCTAGGTAGATCGTCGGGAGTGAAAAGAAATGTAAAAAGTCTTCGTTTAAAGTAAAAGTGTTCCTTTGCAGTCATGACTGAATAGAATGGCAAAGTTCATATCCACCCTTATGGGTTAAGACCACCTTGGTCGGGCCAAGAAATATCGCATTTTTGGGAATTTATTTCTAACCGACAAAAACACTTTTTTAAACAGCCTTTTTAATAATCCATCTGTAGAGTCATCTATAACAGAGACCAGAAATAACAGTTATTTTTTTAATTTTGTCGAAAAAAATCATTGAGAAAAAGTTAATTTTTATTTAAATGGAAGTCAGTCTTCATTAAATACTGCATACATTTTCCAAAAAATCAAGTGATTAAAAAATATTAAGATTTACCTGTTTTGGTTACTGATAACGATTATTGTCAACGGAAATATTTTTTGGTCATTAATAACCATTATTGTCGACGGAATTTTTTTTTTTGTTACTAATAACCATTATCGATGACCAGAATTTTTTTTTGGTTACGAATAACCATTATCATTGACGAGAATTTTTTTTGGTTACGGTGTAACCAATATATATTGCGGGAATTTTTTTTTGGTTACGGCGTAACCAATATATATTATGGGAATTTTATTTTGGTTACGATATAACCAATATGAATTGCGGGATTTTTTTTTTTTTGGTTACGGTATAACTATTGAACTGTAGAATATCTGGAATGCAAATACGGTACGGAAAACCCCGGACTGGCCAGGCCAAGAGAGATAGTGGCATTGAATGGGTGTCTATCCTGTATTGTACACCATCCTGTAGTAAATGTAGTTCTATCCTGTAGTAAATTTGAGTATAGGCAGGTATAGACGTATGTGTAAGAGTGAAACAGCATCCCACGCTGTGCAACTATCTCTTTTCAACAGCGCGTCGCGGCTCCTAATACCCACAGTTCGCAATCCAGATATTCTGTAGTTCAATAGTTATACCGTAACCGAAAAAAAATTCCCGCAGATTATATTGGTTATATCGTAACCAAAAAAAAATTCCCGCAATAGATATTGGTTATATCGTAACCAAAAAAAAATTCCCGCAATATATATTGGTTACGCCGTAACCAAAATAAAATTCCCGCAATATATATTAGTTACGCCGTAACCAAAAAAAAATCTCGTCAACGATAATGGTTATTCGTAACCAAAAAAAAATTCTGGTCATCGATAATGGTTATTCGTAACCAAAAAAAATTCTGGTCATCGATAATGGTTATTCGTAACCAAAATCATTTAAACAAAAATATTAATTCTTATGCATAACTTTTAAAATTTAGGTTATAACAGTTAGGGTCACTGATCTACATATAATGCATACTTTTGGCGAAAGAAACATATTTTTTTAAAACTTACGAGGTTAATATACATTGTGTCAAAGAACAAGTCTCAGCTTCAATTTATTTCTTTGTAATTAATTAAAAAATAAATGCTTCATTTTCAACAAAATACTCTTAACTAGTACCCTTAAGCATGGGCGTCCGGAGGGAGATGCAAAAGGGGCAGTTGCCCCCCCCCCCGGCTTTTGAGAACAAATCGCTTATTTTCAAAAAGTGGTCTTTACTAAATTTATACTAAAAAAAATAAATACTTCTAAATTTCGGATTTAAATTTTTAATTAAATTGGCACTACAAAATGAGTTGAAAGAAGCAAGCGGGCTACTCATTTTCTCATTACTATATATTTCATCACCGTCACCCCAAAGTTGCCCTCTCCTGGAAAAAAGTCTACAGACGCCCTTGCCCTTAAGCAAGTATTAAGATCCAATATAAAACATTCACAAGATTCACAAGATTAATTAAGTGGTAGGTAGTACTATTAAAAAACACCTACACAATATTAACAATAAACCCATCATTACCCAAAAAAACACAAAATTATTCACTACCCAAATACGAACACCATCCTAAATCCTTCATCAACCGAAGCTGCCAACACAAATCCCTATCTTCCAACCCCTTAACACCAACTACCTACCATCTGCACCCCAAACCACGAATAAATATTACATATTTCGTGGCAGCCCTGCTGCTAGATAATGATAAGTAATGTCCCTGCGTGATCGAGAAGTGGGACGATTATTATCGAGCCAAGCCAGTAATAAATGGCGTCCCGCGGAATTTATGGCCGTGCAGAATGGCGGAAACGGAAGTCACGGGGTGTCGTTCGAGATTTACCGACGTCGCCGAGAATTTCATTTGCGGCCGGAGCACGGACAAGAACGACGGGACTGCAAAAAGAAAGCGTTTAATGGATCCGTTTAAACGGCTCCCCGCGGAACGAATCGCGCGACCGCGACGGGAAATGGTAATTACTGTAATTAACGCGCGTATTCCGGCCGAGTTGCCCCTTGAACCGAGGATGTAGCGTCGTCACGCGCCTCCCAACCCTCCCCGATGTCGCCACTCCCTCGTATTCTTCATACTTTAGCCTTTCCACGCGTTATCGCCACTTACAGCTGCCCACTCAAGAAGGCACTTTAGGGAAACGCACTCTTGAGGAGTGAAATCGCTTTGCTATGGGCTAATGACGAGCGAAATTGCATTTTACCGCTGGGGGATGATGGAGCGAACTTCGGAGAGGTAGCGGACACGCGTTTTAAGTTTCAAAAGTGAGGGACGGGTGTAATAGGCGGGGCTGCGCGGAGCACGCGGTTGCTGGCTGCGCAGTGGCTCGCGTCTGCCACTGCGCATGCGCATTGGAGACCTCACTGTTGCTCGGTAGACCTGGACCACCAAAATTGAATTTTCTATATAATCACATTGCACTGGAGAAAGGAGCTGTATTTCTATTTGTTCTTAAACAAAAAGTTTCCATTGAAAATTAACGTTTAAGCAACTATTACACTTATAAAGTGTAATACGAGAAAAACTCCACAATTTTTATGAGTTTGTACTTCGAATTTTTCTTTTCATCTGTCAACGTCAAGAAATATTTCCAAAAAGGTAACGAGCGATAACACATTTAGTCACATGCAATTAAGGGTGTGCGATTAAAAATTCTCGGGAGCGTGTTCGGAAGCGATCGTCGCCGTGGCGAGGTCGCCCCTTCAGAATTTAATTGCTGGGACGTGATCCTGATGGAGACGAAGGGCGAGCACGGGAGGGCATTCGTCGCGGGGTCCTGTCCACGCGCCACGAAAAATTCCTCCACGCCATTGCTGTTTTTATGGAGCACAGAGCCCTTGCAGTCGCCTCAGAATATTAATGGCCAGGTCAGAGATAAGAACACACACCTGCGCCCGGGGATTGTTGACTCGATATTGCGCGACCATCCCTCGAATATTGACACTCGATATCCGGCGGAGCGCGCGAGCCTTTCACGATAAGGCGGGCAGGTACGCGTACCTAATACAGTCTCGTCGACTATCACGATCAACTAGATTGCGTTTCACAGTGTTTGCTCTCGGTAAATGCGCCTCCTCCTCTTCTAGTTGCCCTCTCCTGATGGCTTTTCGTTTCTTCCTTCGCTCCAATTTTCCTCTGAGATCCTCCCCTATCGCTGATAAGTTTTTCGTAGTTAAGGCTCTTGACCACACTTGCGCGAGTTTGTACTTCTTCGTACTTGGTTCGTTGGCAGTATCATCCCACTTCTCCTCCGTTCTTACGTTTCCATCTGTGTTACTACTACCTTTGTGTGATCCTCGCTGTTTGCTCTGGCATTCTTCGGTTTTGGTTTGTTCAATGTTGCTTTTGTTTTTGTAACACACTTCTCGTTTTTAGATTCTTTAAGTATACTGGATTCGTTAGGTTTTGTCTGATTTCCACTTGAGTTGTAGTTGTGTGTATTAATCAAACCTGTTTTTCTTTGTTTCTGGAGAACATTTCATTATGACACTCACTTGTCATCAACTTGTCTATTTCTTTATACGTCTACAGCCGATGAACCCTGCCCTCGGCGCATGGGGGTCCAGGAGAATAAACTTGGAACTTGTATATATACGAACGAGACTGGGACCTGGCACTTGCGAGAGAGAGTTTGAAAGTTTAGCCCTCTGGTGGCGCTGTCGCGCACTAACACTCGCGATCCCATGGCGGGGCTGGGACGTTACACTGTTATTTATCTTTCATATTCATCAGCCCTCTATCTACTGTTTTATTGTGTTTATACTTCTCAATCTTATATTTATCAGCTCCACCTTTGTTCATATACTCTTTATTGTTTTACTCACCAACCCCGTTGTCTTGTTCCTGGTCTCTTTATCTCCAAATTTATCAACCCTATTTTATTCTGATTATACTTGTCATCCCTACACTTATCAACCCCCATATCTTCGTTCCTACACTTCTCATCCCCTATATTCACCAACCCCCCTTTCTTGCCCTCATACTCTCCATCCCCACAGCCATCACTCTCATCCCCTCACCCCAACTTCTTCACCCTTTCATCTCCAAAGTCAAGGATTCAACATTACTCCCAGAATGGAAGCTTCCATCATCCGTAATCTCTATTACCGTGATCCAAATCATCTGAAGCACCAGCTGCAACCAACAGTATTTGGATACCTCCTCAACTTGCAGTGAGCTTACACAAAGAGTGAAACACCGATCCCTGCACCTATACTTCACGCTCTCTGTGATCGATCAGCTCCGCGCCATATCACTATACACATCAAAGAACTCTTTGTAACAGTATCTAACAAGCGAACTACGGGAAGTGTTACGCACCAATGTTAATGCAACTTCGTAGGTGGATAGATAGCTGAAAAATATTTCACACGTGTTCCGATCGTTTGCTCAGACACTCAGCTTTTTATGTAGCAATACAAATTTCAACTTTCTGTCAGGTAAAGAAATTACCCGATGCTGTATTCACATTTTTCTTATTTTATTCTTCGTTTCAATTTATACATAAATTTATATTCTCCGAATTAATTAATTATTTAATTAAAAACGATAATATTTTTACTTAAAATCACCTCGAGTACAAGCATATTGTAGTAACAGTTTACTGTAACACTAATCTTCATGAGTTCATATTTTCTGAAGAAAAATACTAAATGAAGTAAAGATTTATAATTTATATTTTAGTACGAATTTTAGTTATTTTTTTTTTGTTTGGTTTTGTATGCAGTGTATTTTATTTTATTATATTTTTGTAGTTCCGTAAACATTAAATAAAAAAGGTGGAAAATTTAAAAATAAGGAGATATAAATATTTCTTTACTGATTTAATTATATATTTTTTCTTTTTTGTTAAAATTCGAAAACCGATTTAATGGGGTTTTTGGGAATAGTGGAATTCGAAAACCGGTTTTATCCAAAGTCGGTTTTTATATAAACCAAGTCGATTTCCTCGCAAATAAAGCGCAATAGCAAAAATTTTTATTCCTCCTTCTCGACTTATTTACTTCTTATAAGTCGAAAAGAAACAGTACTTTTTTTTTGATATCGCGCGTCATTTTCACGAAAATCTATTTTAAAGTTCTTCACGTTCCGTCCAGCCGCGTATAAGAAAACCTACCTTCAACCAGATTCTTACGCGTATCAACCCCAAGTTCAAAGCTTCTTCTCCCCTTTAAGTGGTGCCATTAGCCACGACCCTCCCTCGACACCCTGGCATCCACTTAACACAAAAAACTCGCACAAACGAGCCGTGAATGATGGATAACTCAACAGGGCGTTGAATCTGAGGATCGAAGGGGCGGAGCGGGTCCCGGTTTCTCGCTAAACGCACTGGCCGAAGTTTATACGCGGGACAAGGCCGCGTGTCTCCTCGTGAATCACGACTTCTTCGTGCACCAAGAAGCTGCTCGATACCTTTTCCACGGAGAACAGGGATCGTTACGGGTTTCCTCTGGGAGCGAGGATGCGTCGCACAAAGACGTGGTGCCTCGTTCAGCGGGGGTTGCAGCGTCCCAGCGGCACGTGGGTCGTTGAAGGAAATACCGAACAATTCTTTTTTTGCTCCCGACCCTTCGCACGCTGAGCGGGATCCTCAGCTGCGCCCTCGTGCACGCGATCTAGGGGATTTATCTCCTGCGATCAGAGCCGCTCACGAGCTGACTGCTAAATGGTTTAGCCTGTCCCGGAGTGTCGTCCGAAAAAATTCTGCAATTTGTACACTTCAGGGGGTGAATGAATGCTTCCCTGGTAAAGTGAAATTTTGCGGGATGATGGAACACCTGAGGGAATCGAGAGGTGGAATGAATTGAGGATTAATTCGGGTCTACTGTTTAGTGAAATGGTACATTCGAAATTGGTCACACGATTTTGATTTTTGGACATTATTTAAATGATAGTATTTCAAATTATATGTTATGTGGGTTAAATAGGCTGCGACCTAGGGCGGGAAAATTTAGGCAAGAAATTTCTTCTTCAAGAAATTGAAGAAGGTAGCGAAATGTTTTCGCCTGTAACTTTTTATTTTTTTAAATTTTTTCATCGATAATAACACAGTCCAACAAAATGAAACTTTTTTTCTGTTCCGCAATATCCACTGGGTGATTCTTGTAGAGTATATCGCCCTGAACACGAATCCGCAAACCGTTTGTCGCCATCACCCTCAGTTTTTGAGAAACTCGATTTTGAAAATAACTGCAAATTTTCAACTTTGAACATCTTTTGTGTCGAAACGATAATAGTTATTTGGTTGCTTGTTGCGTCAATTTATTCTATGAACCCTCCCGAATACAACGATATAAGTTATTATTGCATTATGAAGATTTGAATATGTTTAAACAACGTTCAAAGGGAAAAGGATACCCAAAATGCACCCATTTTTGAAGATATCTTTCAATTTATTTCCAAAACTAAGGGTCTAGGATAAAATCTGACCATTCCACGCGATGCAGCTGACGTTTTTCCGTCGGAAAGCATCAACAAAAGTGGTAAGTCACGTTTTGTTTTCAATGCAGAAGCGAAATAGTTTGGCAAAACGCGCGGTGCCAACAGTGGTAGTCAGGCGCGTTGAGCGATTGTGTTACGCTGAGCGGCAGTGGATCGCGCGCCGCCGTTGACTACCACTGTCGACGCCGCGCGTTTTGCCAAACTATTTCGCTTCTGTATTGAAAACAAAACGTGACTTACCACTTTTGTTGATGATTTCCGAAGGAAAAATGTCTGTTGCATCGCGTGGAATGGTCAGATTTTCTCCTAGACCCTTAGTTTTGGAAATAAATTGAAAGATATCTTCAAAAATGGGTGTATTTCGGGTGTCATTTTCCATTTGATCGTTGTTTAAACATATTTAAATGATTATAATGCAATAATAACTTATATCGTTGTATTCGGGAGGGTTCATAGAATAATTTGACGCAACGAGCAACCGAATAACTATTACCATTTCGATACAAAAGATGTTCAAAGTTACAAATTTGCATTTTTTTTCAAACTCGATTTTCTCAAAACCTGAGGGTGGTGATGGAGCCAATTTGCTTGCGGATTCGTGTTCAGGGCGAAAAACTATACAAGAATCACCCAGCGGATATTGCGGACCAAAAATCGTGTTGGACAGTGTAATAAGATAAATTTCCGTTCTAAAATATAATGCCCGTCTATTTTCCCTAACACCGAAAGTTATAGGTATTCTTCAAACATGAGGGCTTAAAACAGCTTTAAAAATAATTCACTTTTTTCCATGCAACAAATCAGAAATACCTCATATATGAGTTGTCATATTGAGTTAATTTTAAAATTGTCTCAACTCTTAAATTAAAATATTTTATGATATTATATAGTGGTGGAAATGGACCCTTTCAATAGCCTTCAGCGGCCATCAGATTGTCCACTGACTATACTCTGATCTGACCGTTTCATTTTTCACTTTAGAAGAATTCCAATTACTTAAGATTCATATAAAGTCACAGTATACACTAGAGATTATCCATTAAAAGAATTATACACGTACCAAGTGACAGTGTCCCTCAGAGAAAAATGGTCCGGCATAATTTCTAGTAATGGTATTCCCTCAGAAGTTGCGGCTGAGTGTGCATTATGTCGTCGGTTTCTTAAAAGAACTCCATCACAGGCTGGTGAAGAAGAGGGTGTGAAAAGATGCCGCGTGGACCAGTGAAATATTCCCTTCTGTCTTTGCTTACAGGATTCGGAGCTGTGCATTTCCCTGGGGCTGAGTCTGCAGTACCTTCGCATGACGGTGGTTTGCTGGCTGGCCGCGATGTGTCATCATCTTTACGCCACCGTCGCCTCGGTCCCGCGACGCGACGATCCGCCGACCTACCTCAAGTACAGCATCTTCGCCTGGGGCGTGCCGTTCCTCATCCTCGGTGTGGCTGTGTTCCTTCAGATCCAGGAGGCGGCCGATATTTGGAACATTTCGGACCTGACGCCCTTCAATTGCTGGTAAACTGTCCTTTTTCCTTCTATTTTTTTGTAGAAAATGTAAACCTCTTTTCTGGTTTAAAGCTGAAATCCCGTTTCTAGATTAAAGTGCAAACCTCTTTTGTACTTCAGAGCCAAGACTCCTTCTTTAGCTTTCGAATTCGTTCGAAAGACCTTTTCTAGGTCAAAGACGAAACCCATTCCTTAGTGCAAAGCCGAAAAACCTGAAACCCCTTCTTTAGTTCAAAGTGGAAACCCCTTTTCTAGTTCAGAGCCAACACCCATTGTTTAGCTTTAGTTCAAAGTCGAAACCCCTTTTCTAGATCAAAGTGCGAACCCCTTTTCTAGTTCAAAGCCAAAACCCCTTCTTTAGTTCGAAACGGAAACCCCTCCTTTAGTTCAAAGTGGAAACCCCGTTTCTAGTTCAAACCAAGACTTCCTTAGTTCAAAGTTGAAACCCCTTTTATAGTTCAAAGTGGACCCCTCTATCTTAGTTCAAAGTGAAAACCCCTTTCTAGTTTAAAGTGAAACCCCCTTTTCAAATTCAGAGCCAAGACCTTTTCTTGAATTCAAAGTCCCTTGCCTAGTTCAAAGTGGAAATCCCCTTCTAAAGTTCAAAATACAAACCCTTTCATAGTTGGAAATAGAAACTCTCTCTGCACTTCAAAATAAAACCTTCTTCTTCATTTCCACTACATCAAATATATGAAATCCACATTCCACTGTCACAGGTTCCTAGGAACGAAGGCAACGATCTATGCCTACGGTTTGCCAGTGGTCCTGCTGCTGCTCTCCTCGGGCTATTACCTAATCAAGGCAGCCATCGTGTCCAGATACACGTGCAGCATGCAATTAGAGATCAAGCAGCGCGAGAAGATGAAGAGGAGGAGGGCGTTGCAGCTGATACTCTTCCTGAAGGTCAGCATGATAGTGGGATTGGTGGCCGGTTGTGGAGTCGCGTCCAGGGTCTGGAAAGTCCCTTTCCTCTGGGCTGTCTTCTGCACTGGGCATTCCCTGCAGGTAAGAAACAATCCACCACCTCGAATCCATAGTTCTCTATGTAATAGCCACCGAAAACTAAACAAGTAGCACTTCACCAAAGCCCATACAGCACACTACGTTGCAGAAAGGTTGCAGTTACGTTGCGGTGCAACATTGCAGGTAATATTTCTGAGATGTTGCAGAAATCTTCTTCTGTCCGCCCCTGTGCAACATTGCATGAAATATTTCTGCAGTGTTTCCGAGATGTCATAGGCAATTCTCCCGCAACGTTTTGGAGATTTTACAGCAACTTTCTCACAACGTTTCGGAAATTTTACAGCAACTTTCTCGCAACGTATCTGAGATTTTATAGCAATTGTCCCGCAACGTTTCGGAGATTTTACAGCAACTTTCTCGCAACGTTTCGGAGATTTTACATGAGGCCCATCTTATATCGCACGGAATACGTCAACGCGTATTTTTGAGATCTTATACTTTCAGTTATAAACGGGTCAAGTCCCATAGTTTACATGAAGCATACAATCAATTGAGCTTACATCGTCTGCTACTTATTGCACTAAATTATCATAAATTATATTATGTTACACAAAACGTAACCTAATATACACTGTATATTGGGTATACTACGATATTATACTAAATCTATATACTAAATCGATATTATAACAGTTTTTGAGCCCTGGTTACTGCGGGACCTTTGTTGTAAAATCTCCGAAAAGTTGCGTGAACATTGCTGTAAAATCTCCGAAAAGTTGTGTGAACATTGCTGTAAAATCTCCGAAACGTTGCGAGAAAGTTGCTGTAAAATCTCCGAAACGTTGCGGGACAATTGCTATAAAATCTCAGAAACGTTGCGAGAAAGTTGCTGTAAAATCTCCGAAACGTTGCGTGACCATTGCCGAAACGTTGCAGGAGTAATATTGCACCGCAACATTGCTGAAATGTTGCAGGAATCTTCCTATGTCCGCCCCTGTGCAACACTGCACCGCAACGTAACTGCAACCTTTCTGCAACGGAGTGTGCTGTATGGGAGGAGTAGAACATATGACGGTATGTCGGTTTTCGAGATTTTATATTCACCGTTTTGGAAAACGTAGTTTCTGGGAAATTAAAATTGGACATCGTTATACGATCTCATGTGCAGGCTCCTACATTTTTTACTGTAATTCCTTCAATTTTAGGAATTTTGGGGCCCGGTTGCGCTTAAAATACGTAGAAAAGATGTAGCCAGCGGAATATGCAAACATCCTAAAAACCAATTTTCGAAAATTTTGAGAATAACCTACCCCCTTAAGGGGTAACACCACTGTAACAGCTTGAAAAAAGGAGTTTTTCTGGCAATTTTTCTTGGATGGAAGGAAAGGTGATAGAATAACAATACTGGAGGAAGTTATTAAGCATATATTATGTTATTAAAAAAAAAAATGGTTATTGAAAAATATTAAAAAATGGCGGCACTGAAGCCATTCTCGTGAAGCATGTTGAAATTTTAGTGCTCTGCGGCACGCAGTGTAGCTGGTGCAAATTTGAATCTAGAAAATGGAAAAAATATCTCTCAAATCTACATGTTTATAGCTAGAGAAATACGTAGGGGATTTTAAAAATATCGATTTTTGTGTGATTGGTGAGTATTTGAATAAAAAACGTTCAATTTTCTTTAAAAAGAGGGCAATCATTTGTTAATAAGTAATGTTTAAATTAACTTATCGAAAATCCCGTACGTATTTCTCTTCAAAATGTTATTTTAAAGATATAGTTAAAATTTCGAATGAAAAGAATGAAAATTGTTGGAGTTATGCTGCGTGCCGTGTTGAAAAATCGTGTTTCGAGAAAAACGCGTTTAAACCGTGCGAAAGCAAAATAGCGGAGGGACTAATTGCCTTCGACGACCCTAAAAAATACGTTGTCGCTAACATACTTTTATTTGGAAATGCTTCTAACTGAACATAAAAACTTTCTAACAACATCCGTTGTGTATTAGAGAAGTTAGAAATCAAAATGTAGGACATTAGGCTGTACCTTCCCAGCAGGGATTAATTTAACGCCGGTAGTCGTTTCGAAGCAGTCCGATGCGCTTGGGGAAGAGCTCGAAATTTTAAGGAAACAAATTAGTTTCAAGTAATACAGTTTTTTCCCCATATTCTAAAGGGTTCAAAGCATCTTTTAAGCCAATAAAAAAAAAATCAATTTTCCGAAAAATTTACAGTGGTGTCGAGTTAGTGTTGAGTTAGTGTTAAGTTAGTGTTGAGTTAGTGTTGAGTTAATTAGATATCGTGAAAATGGGATGTGTTTTGAAGTGAATCTGATTTGAAGTGGTGTACTAAAGCATTTCCGAGGTGAAGAACAAACTACCCCTTTTTAAAAACTCCCGACTCTACATCTGCTGCAGATCGTCCTAACCGGAGATCGAACCTTAATCAATACAATGCCAAGTCAGTTTCACATCAATTGCAAATCTGATCAATCACAAGAAAGTCCAAGGTTCATCCTCTTACCCGAGTCTTTCCCACCCCTAAAAAAGAAAAAAAAATAAAGAAACTCCAACAAGTGGATAAAGTCAAATCGTAACAGAAAACATTCTTCCCCATCTCTAGATCCCCAACTTAACTAAAAATCTCTTCTCGACATGGCACCCAAGTTAACTACCTGAACCCAGCTCGATAAAACCCAGCTCAGACCTTTAATAAATATCCAGTAGACTAGTGAGAATATATTCAAGTACGCACGATTAACAATCCACCCCTGTTAGCTTCTTCATCCAACAAACTACTAGAACCTCCCACCCCATCGAGGCAAATTTGCTGGTCAGGGGCAGGAGGAGCAGGAAACAGTTTGACGTTGTTGCGTAACGTTTGAAAAACTTAATAAGCCAGGCCCCGGATGCCAGAGATTAAGAATACGTAACGAGTTTCTGGCCGAGCGGCGGCAACTTCTACAGGCGCTGCTCTGGAAACGTTTCTCGCGTTCCACCCCCTCGGGGTAGTTTCCAAGTCAATTTTAAGTTTCCAAAGAGTGCGCGCACGACTTTATTACCGATGCAACATCGATGATGGTTGAACGAAATCTGCATGGAATAACAGCCCCGGGACAACGAGTTCGGCAACTTGCATTGTTAGCCGCGGCGAGGGCAGAGCGCCGCGGGTTTCTTTGGGAGTTGGGGGAAGTTCAGGGTGGAGGGGTGCTTCTCGTTAAAACTACGTCGAAGGCTATTCGATCGATGAGTGAATTTGATAAGCGACGGTAAGAATGGGGTTGGAGGAATTCATGTTTCAGGAGGACCTCCGCAGGGGGGCTGTTTTCATTGATGCACAAACATAGCGCCTAAGATCCACGCATTTGTAATTGTATTTGGGAAATATGAAAAATGCAATTCTATTGAACAAGGATTAATTAATGTTTAACAAAAATAAAATCATTGAAATATGTTTATTAGTTCTTGAAAAAAAATTATGAAGATAGGCCTGTTTTTCGATCAGTGAAGTAGAATGGACCCTTAAGGGGACTACTTAGGCAGTCAGGTTTGGTTAAAATTTAACTTTTGGGGGGAAGTAATTACAAGAAAATGAATACAAATTGTAACTGGTAGTTTCGGGTAATTAATACTTTATTAATACTTTAAACAATAAATTTTTTTTTTTTGATAATATATACATATATATGATGGCGATATAGTAATGTGATGTCATAGTCGTTTTTTTCTGTGATTTTGCACTGATTGCAAAAAAAAACGGAGGTTCGGATAGACTTGAAATTTTTATAGCATGTTCAGAATATATTCGTTTCTGCCCCGAATCTCAACATTAAAACGTAAAAACTCGGGTTTTCGAGATAAAAAAGAAAACAGATATGCGTGTATCCCGAAAATCAACATTTATCGTAAAAATCGCCTTCTCCTAGTCGCTATTTTAATAATTTTGGTTGAATTCTTTTTTCCGAGGTTCAGGCTGAAATTACAGGTTCGAGGAGAAACATATTCTAAAAAAACCGTTGTATCTTTATTTTTTAGCTCTATATCAGTGCAAAACCAGAGACACTTTTTCTAAAACACTGTACGTACAATCAAACTCGTGTAGTGCCATTTGCAAAATAGATATGAAGATAAAAAAAATATGTTTTTACTCTACGTGATAGTAATAAAGATTGTATAAAAGGAGAAGTCTGTGCTTGGTTTTATCTCCTTGTAATTAATTCGAAAGGGACTTTCGAGCGATCTGACTGCCGAGTCCCCACCGTGAGTGCCGAAAAAGTAAGCCATTTCTAAGAATTTTTTTTCAGGAATAATTTATAATTTTCATAGAAAATTTTTATTACCTACCTTTAGTACGCTGTCTTAAGAGACTATACAAAAAAATAAATAGAAAAACATCCATAACCTTTAATATATTAATTAATCTTCTAGACTCCCCGACACAAGCTGGTCGAATGTGTAATTATGGAACAGCAGGTCCGAAATCAAATTTCATTTTTTTTTTTTTTATAAATTATATGAGTGTAGTTTCCGTTGTACGTGCCGATTTCTTAAACAAATTATTTTTGTAAAAGTGGTGCGCTTTGGAAGAAAAGTTTAAAAAATCCGCGAATAAAATAGTCAGTTTTCCGAGTGTATTTAAAAAAAAATTAGTTTTCAATCAAAGAATCCGTACGTGTAACGGAAACTACACACATTTAGTTTATAAAAAAAAATTAAATTTGATTTCGGACCTGCTGTTTCATAATTACACATTTGATCAGCTCGTGTGGGGAGGTTTAGAAGATTAATTAATATATTAAAATTTATGGATGTTTTTCTATTTATTTTTTTGTATAGTCTCTTAAGACAGTGTACTAAAGGTAGGTAATAAAATTTTTCTATGAAAAGTGTAAATTATTCCTGAAAAAAATTCTTAAAAATGGCTCACTTTTCCGGCCGTCACAGTGGTGTTCCCCCTTAATCAAAGAAACTCAGTCCCCAATTTCAATTTGGAGTTCCTAAATGACCTATCTCCACACTGATCAAAATCTTCATAAAAAAAATGGCCACTCGAATGCCTAAACTTCAGATTTGGTAAAACACTCTATTCCACATCTTGAAACTAGGGTGCCCAGATTTTCAGGAATCTCCATCCAAACCATCATGCGCCAAGTCCACAACACAAATTTTCTTAAAGAACCCCACTCCCAATTTCCACTTTGTTCCCTAGAAAACCCAAGTCTCCATTAACTTCTCCATTAGCCTCCCCTTGATACCCAGAGAACACCGCTTTAATCTCAAGAACCTATTTCACCCTTCTGACTTCCAGAAGATTTTCCAAAAATCCCTCAACGCAGCCCACCCCATCCCCTATCAAAGCCCCTCTCAGAAAATGTCCCCTTAGAAGTTTACAGCAGCTGAATCGGCGGAGTCCATTCCGTAGTTTCGACTCGGTTCCCGCAGCACCCCTGGCTCGTCGCCCCGCTTCGCCCCCCGTCGTGCGAAATTGCCATCCCGTGTCGCGATCCTCGATCGACGCGGCCACGACGAGATCGAGCGTTCGGAAGGCGAAGTCGCGATAAACTGGCGAGCGGAGAAACTCTTTCCATCGACTGACATTCGAGTCGTAAACGGGTGGCTCGGTTGTCGAGTGCCCTCGGCCGGCAGGGATTTCCCAAGGAGCCATCCCGCAGGAGAAGCCATCCAGCAAAGCAGCCCCGGCCCTTCTTCCACCAGATTCCCACTATCGATTATTCAATCCCCCTTCGCACCTTGATTATTCATGAATGATTGTTCACATCATTCCTTCCTTGCCTACTCTTCTTCCCCATCCATCCCCGTCTTGGCTCGCCCAATCAATCTCTCCGTGCCCCTGAAACGTTTCCACGTCACTGGGAATTCATTTTCCCGCGCTGAGTGAGCAATGCTCGTACGGCAAGGCTCCATAGGCAGTAGTAGCAGTTTTAATATTTCGAGGATCGAGGTCGACTCTATTATGCGGATGTCGTGTGCGGAGAGCCTGCGGTCTCATTTATTCGTAGTACTCAGTGGACGCCCATCGGCGTTTCTCGCACAGGTTGTGTGGGCTGATTGAAGAGATGTATGGGGTTCATGATTTCAGAGGTTCATGAGACTTAAGGGTTCTTGAGTAATATAAGAATTTATTTTTGTTAAGTTAAGGGGGTATTCTGGTCTGACGTATAAAAAAAAAAATCGATTTTTTTTTTTTTGTATTTTCTACTGGTATATTATATGGGTAATACAAAAGGTTTGTGCAAAAGGGTTTGCTTTTTCCAATTCGTAATATTTGCAGAGCTACAGGGTGCGGAATAGGTAGGTACCTATACGGCGCGCTCACTGAGCGGGACGGGCGACGCATAACAATTTTGTTCCTGTAAGTGTATTTCGGCAAAGTTTCGGCGGACTGTTCTTTCTGGGGGGGGTTGTGCATTTTTGTGCTTTTTAGAACACAAAAATCGACCATTTGGTTACAAAGAGACCGTTGCTCTCCTAGGTCACAACTTACAATTAGTGTGGCATCGAAAGTGGAGTAAACTTTACTTTAAACGCGATTTTCTCGAAACCACGTTTTTCGAATCGCTGACCATGATATTTCAAGATCGACTGGACCAACTCCGTCCAAGTTTTGCATATATTATCAGCACAAGTGTCGTTATCGTCCCTAACAGAATTATGATAAAATATTTTGTTTTCAAACTTTCATAGATCTTTAAAGTTGATAAAATGTGCGAGAATCGCCATTTGCTTAATTTTCAATATATTTTTATCATTCCGGTAGGGACGATAGCCAGAAGCATACAAATAAAGAATCTCTTTAAATTTTTTGTTTCTGATCACTAGAACGAGCCTAATCGTGGTCACAGTGACCCCATTGTTTTTTTTTTTCACCGTTACTTTAAAGCAGTCAACTGCGTTTGATTTGAATTTTTTTCTATTGACAAAATTTGTAAAGATAGTTAAAATATCAATAAGCATGCAGCAACAAACTAAATAATAATCAAATTTATGGTTTCTTTGTAAAAAAAAAATCCGAAATCACGCGACGAAAACGCCTCGTCAGACCAGAATACCCCCTCAAGTTTGCAAGTGGGGCCTTTCTACCTCGCATAAATATACAGGGTGGACCAATAAGAATTACCAGCTTGAATATCTCCGGAAGCTCGGAAGCAACAGGAAAGTTTTTTGGTGCAAAAAGGGTCACGCTTCCATCGTAACGACTTTCGCACCAAAATTTTGTCAAAACAATTTCTCTCTCAATTCCACAACTTCAGAGATATTCAACTTAGTAATTCTCATTGCTCCATCCTGTATATGAATTTTCATAAACAGGAAAATTCCCTTCTCAACCCCTCCCCCCCCCCCCCCCTTCCCTTCACTCCCACCTGCAATATGCTCGAAACAATTTGCCCGAATTCCTGGAGGCTGCCGGCGGAAACCACCCCCCACCCGAAAAATTTCAAAGCACAATTCACAGCTGCCCCGTAAACGCGCGTCTACGTTTGCGATAAATTATGAAGCGCTGCCAGGTGTTCGCTGGCGTTGTTACACGGTCAGGAGCGCCTTTCCACTCGGGCCAATTTGTCAGGAACAATGCCAGCAAACGTCGGTGCAAGATACTTGGGAAATTGGGCCGCGCTTCGGGGCGAGCGTGGAGCACGTGCCCCATAACGAAAAGCGAATTATTCATACGAAACGAAACGGGCGCCTTTACTCGGAACCAGCAGCCTCGTCGTAGGCAGTCGTCGATGTAAAGGCGGAGAGGAACGCCCGTAGGGGGGTGCTGGGGGTTGTAAAATTTCGCCCAGCGTCAGGGTGCCCAAATTTTTATTAAATTGTCTCGGAAGAAGAACGGCGGGGGGGGGGGGCTTCTGCCTCGAATGAGGAAACATTTCCAATAGAGGAGCACAGCGCATTCAGTAAATATTGGTGTACACTGTTCGAAACCTTAGATAATGGGAAAATTATTATATTATAGTTACAGTATAATACACCGTCCGGAACCACCGTTTCTGGACGAGAAAGGGGATCATAAATCTTGAATCGCGTCGATGCCGTTGTAATTATCTAAGGCCCCGTTCACATTAGTCGTCAAGTTACTTGGAGGAGTTCAAAGCCGCTTGAATTCAAGTAACTTGAAATTAAATTACACCCACCAACCACCACCAATGTGAACGAACCCGAATTTACTTTATTTAACTTGACTTGAAATATTAATCCTTTTAAGATTTCTTTCAAGTTTCAAGTGATTCTTGTTTAAACTTTTACCGTCCTTTGAAATAATACATAACTTGACTAATGTGAACGGGGCTTAAAAGGCCGGTTAAACGCAATGGAAGTACATTTGTGCAGGCAGGTGGATCGGCGCTTTAAGGATCGAGGAGGGGGAGAGAAAGAGAAGAAGTTAATTTTTTGTCTCTAAAGGCCGTCAACAAGCTAGAGTTCTCATTCAGTAGGGCTAGAGTCGACGGACCTTCCCCCAGACGCATGGGAGTCGAGAGGAATAAACTTGGAACTTGTATATATACTAACGAGGCTGGGACCTGACACTTGCGAGAAAGCGTTTGAAAGATTAGACCTCTGGTGGCGCTTGCCCGCACTAACAGTCGCAATCCTACGGTGGGAGTGGACTGTGGCAATAGAATATTAACTGCTAATGGATTATACAACACGAGAAAATAATATAATTGACTATAATTTTGTTATTAGCTAAGGTTTCGAAGAGTATCAGTATTTAATTGATGTGCAGACACTTCTAGTGGGAATGCTTCCTTGTAAGCTGATCTCTATCCCCTCCACTTCTCCTCTTCTTGCCGCGGCGAATGAGGAGCCGAGCGCTCCCCTCCCCGTTCGCAGTGTCTCTCATTCTAAGCGGAACGGCGATAAAAGGAAGTCGAAAAGACGAAGCTTGAAACTTTGGCGATGGGTGTAGGGAAGGTTGCATCCAAGGGGCCAGGATTCTTGGAAAGCAGACTGTGATCGCTACGTTAAAAAATACTCGACGAGCCTGGATTGAAAAATGAGACCCGTTGGAAGCGATCCTTGGTGTTGGTAAAGTAATTGATTTGGGCGGATATACGACTTGCGAGCCACTGGGTACGTTAGTAAGTAATGAAGCTGCTCTAAGGAGCGATCTTCTGATTGTTTCGAAGAGCACAGCTGCGCTATTTCTCTCCGGAGACGCTTTGCTTTACTTCCGCGAGGAATCTCGTGAGCTCCACTGGTTTACTGGTGTTTTCGAAGACACGCCTATATACCAAACTGTGTGTTTGGAACTGTGATGCCTGTTGTATACATCATTCCGCTTGGGTGCGTGAGCTCCGTTAAATTTTCAAGCTACTTATGCAGGGGCCACATTTCTAGCTTCCCAAGGGAAGTTGAAAATTGCATTTTAATGGATGTTGAACATATGCAACGTGGATATTCGCATGTCTTTGACATTATAGTCTGTCGGATCGGGAACGCCCTTAAGAGGGAGCCCGGAATAAGAGACCTGAGAAGATCGGCTTTGGTGGAGTTGGTTAGGCGGCTGACTAGTAAACAGAGGATCCGCAAGATCGTGGGTTCAAATCCCACCGCCCGAGGTCCATTTTTTCCGTGCCCCAAAAAACAAAGAAATTACGAAACCTATTCCTACAATTAAAATTAATTTAAAAAAAATTGTATTTCAAAGAACAAGAAGAATTATCTGTTAGGTACTCTATAAGTACATCACACTCCTCTTCCTTCCCTTTTCAATTACTGCTTCAACCTTTAATTTGCTTCGATGCATAATGTATTCAGACTGTGGATATCTTTCTAAGAAAAAATCGAAAGCGGATAGCCCAAAGCTAAATTTACTTTCCTTATACAGAATACGGTAACGCATACAAGATGTTGACCCCTATAAAATGATTGACCCTTTTCCCCAAATAGTAGGAAATATAATATAATGTATTTTTTTATATAATAAAATATATCTATATTTCGGTGGCCCAGATATTTTTCTTCCAAATACAATTATATTTTATTATATAAAAAAAACATTATATTATATTTTCTACTTCTTGGGAAAGGGGGTCAATCATTTTATAGGGGTCAACATCTGTATGCGTTACCCTATATGGTATTGCATATAAACATTCGGGACCCCCAGGCAATACATGCAAAACTTTCCAGAAAAAGGAGAAAACACAAGTGACGCTAGACGTCGCTCGGAGAGAAGTTAACCCCCTCTTCAACTCTCCTCCCTCTGCAGTCTACTCTTTCCTGGCTCTGAACGCGCACCTTTTTCCTTTCAAACAGGACAAGAACGTACAAACTCAGTAAAATTCAAACCGGATCTGAAGTACCTAAAGCAGAGAAGAAGAGTTTAACGTGGAATGAGTTGGTTGGTCTGACTATATCGAACGTTCACCCCTTCCTCTGTTTCTTGTTTCACGCTCCGTTTGGAACAGGGCCTGGCCGTGGCGTTGTCCGTCGCGTGCAACTGCAGGGTGCTGAAGGTCTACGCCAGGAAGTCCTACAGGCAACCGAAGCAGCAGGTAAATCCTCCGTGATCCTCGCGCCATCCTTCTGATCCCTGGCACCCTCTCCACTCGGCCCACTTTGCCTCTTGAAAGGGAACGGAACAGGGGTGGTTTCCTCCTCCGCATTATCTTCTCACTCCTGTACACACCGCTTTACAGAGGTGTGAACACAAAAGAAACAGGGGGCAAACTCGGCAGCACCCTTCGGTATAAATCATGCTTTCTGAACATGTGTACTTTGAGATCCTACTGTGTGGAGGAATATAAACAAATCAGTGCAGGTTTATAACAGATGCAGGTTTATATCACACGGATATCACCCTACAATGCACAGTGTCGCGGCACGTGTTCAAAAAGCAAAAATTTGGGTTTTGAACTTTTTTATTTCATTTCATGGAATTGTTAGTTATTATTATTATTATTAAACGGGAATCCCCGTAGTGATTGATATTAAATAGTCCTCCGATATAAGAGCATCATAACTTAAGGTTAGTAATTACATTCAAAGTCGAATAATCAAACGCAAGCTGCTACAGACTACACGTAGGAAATATTTATCCACTGCATTTTTGTTGTATTTACAAGTTCTTTTCTTTCTTTTTTTTTTTAAATAAGAAAATATATCATTTTTTCGTTTTATTAATTAAAAATTCTTGCATTTAAAGATATGGATACGTACCAGTGGCTCAAATTATTACTTTTTTTTTGTCGCATCTTCTAAATTCTGGAGAGAATTAAAAAACAACGAAACATGTCGGTTCTTTCATTTTTTTACTACAATTAGTTCTTTTTATGCCCTTTAGTTTGGTATAAATTTTATCTGCTCCCGAGTGCTCCCACATAAGAAAAAATACACGTAACAAAACGAAAAAACTAGACAAAAAAAGACACTGAGCTTTGATTTTTTTCATATTCAACTGATAGCGATGAAGATGTATAATAAGAATGAATAATTTAAAATTTATTATCAATACGAATTATTTAAAAAATTTATTTTATTTTTTGTATAATTGTTTCACATGTTTGTTATTAATTTGTGTATACATGTATTTAAAAAAATATATCTTTTATTTGTTTTACATTTACTATGTTCAAAAATATATTTTAATGAATTATTTTATGTTAAAAATTAATTGTTTCTGTATAAATATGATTAACATATCAATGACATGTAAATAACTGTATCTTAATGAAAAATTGATTTTTTTCCTACATACTCGTTACACTGTGCAATGGTGGAGAACAGAAAGTTTAAAACCAAGACTCGATTTAGGGGTGCAAGCAGAGCAATTGCCAATTGGTAGAAAGAGAAGATTGAAATCTGTAGAAACCAATAAGAAAGTGATTTTTTTTTTAATTTGGTATCAAACTCATAAATTGTTTTTATTGATTTTTTTTCACATATTTTATAACAGTTGCTATTTTTTTAGATTTTAAAAATGGGTACTTACCTCCTACTTATATAAATATCATTTTATTTCATTACTTTTTCTTTTTATTAATATTAATTTTTTATAAAACACTAACAATAACAAAGACTTTTGTTATTCAAGAAATACCTACAATAAATTTCACTCACTATCAAAAATTATATTTCAAAATAATCATTTATAATCTTAATATAAAAAGCAGAAAGTTTTCTTGTGTTTGTCTGTCGCCAAAAAACTTTCGAACAGTAAACTCTGGGGTCACAAAATGTGTCCCAGCTCATTATGCCTATCTAATCCAAACGAATGTGACTGTTCTCACAAAAATATAAATAAAAAAAACATTTTTTATAAATTCATAATCTAAATTTCAGACAAAACCGAGTAGTAAATCTAGGCAAGGGCAGCAAAAATCATTTTTGCCCGGAGTTTAAAACTCACATTTTCATATGCCTTGCATATCAGACTTAATAAAATACCAGATTTTAAGTATTACGTTAACAAGAATCTTAAATAAATTTTAAAACAGAACTTTCTCTTCCCACCCTTCACAATTTAAAATTTCTTTTTACCACTACAGCATAAACCACTTCAGTGTGCCCCAGTTGAAACCCTATACCTCAGCCAGGCACAGTAAACCACCCCTATCCTCAAAAAGAAATATCACTCGCTTCAAAAGCAGGCCAGAGGAAGAAGAAGCACACTCCTTATACCAATCTCTGAAACAACCCTCCCCAACCCAGGATCCTCCATTCCGTAGCAACAGCTGACACCAGAATCCTCCTCTCTGTTCCAGATCGCCCAGTCAAGTAGCAGCATGCAGCTGCTGGCACCCGCCCCAGACCCAGTGTAGACCGTGCCCCGTGTCAGCCCCAGGGAGCGCGCACCAACGAAATAGACGGGGAACGGTCACCAAGGATCACAACTATTTTTTCACACGAAACACCGTTCGCGATCCCCCTGGAAGCAACCACCAAGGTCGGCCAAGCCACCATCCCCAGCCAACATTTCGAAGACCACGGTCGCTGCAGCCGTGGACCGCCTCAGCGAAGAGCCACCGCTGACGAGATCAATCGCCGGGGACGTCGGAGGAACGCCGAACGCTCGCGGCCGAATCACTCCGATTTCCGGCGTGCTCGTCGGGACCGGGTCGCTCGCCCGTCGAATGTGCATCCTAGGTTCGTCCGGGGTCTTCTGTATCATTGGAAGCTCGAGGAGGTCGCGCGGGGCGGGAGGGCGAAGGGTGAACAGAGGAGAACGAATGTGGAGTAGCCACGATCCACTTGCTGAATTAGCTTGCCGGGCGGATAGGCCGGAGAATCGAATCGCGCGGATGCGCCCCCGAGCCACTGCAACCCGACCGGGAAGCCGGGGATAGCTGTGTCAACATATCATCGCTAATATCCACGATCCTTGGTACCCGCGCCCACGCTGCAGCCGTCCGCGATCGCTTTGGATGAACCACAAGGGGTTGGAGAGGGGGGGAGGGTTGATTAGCGTGGTTTTTTTTATGCATCTGTAATAGTTTGCGCTGGAGGTAAAGGGTCTGTTTTTAGTGGGTGAGGTTTCGAGGTTTCGATCGTTTTGATTGATTCTGTAAATGGTAGTTATTTCTGGGGGGATGATTGGTGGTGCTTGCAGATGATTGAGTGGGAGTTGTGATGTTTCTTTTTATGCAATTTGAGATTGAACGGGCAGTGTGGAGTTGCGCGGCAACTTGGACCAAATGGTTAATTTGTTTGAGAGGGTTCAGTGGCGCACTCAGGATTTAATCTCGGGCAAGCCGAGTTGGAGGGATAGAAATTCATTGAAATTCATTAGGTGATTATAAAAATTTGTTTAAAGAATAAAATCCGTGGTCGCATTAATCTCATTGTTTCTTTTTCTTTGGGGCGACTGTTTTTCTCAGGGTCCCTTGCACCCACCTCTGAGTGCGCTACTGAGAGGGCGCCACTTTGAGATGTTTGGGCCAGCAGAAGTGGGCTGGGAATTAGTGGGCCCCGAATCGGCTCGACAGCTCTGAAGATCTTAATGGATCTTGGAAATCTTGATGTGCATTCTTGTTGTGGATGGCAACTTGGAAGCGAAGAATAGCTTAACTACCATACGCGCATGCAGGATTGTGAATAGGGATTGCAAATTTAGCGACTTTTTCAATCACCGGTAATTCGGTAAAATATTCATTCAAAACCGGTCTACCGGTAATTTTTTCAGGTATTGAAAATATAAAAGTAAAGATTACAAAAAAATTGTTGAACTCTAATCGAGCATTATAAAAAATATATGCAAATAAAACTGTTCTGAACATAAAATATAAAATGATATAACACAAAATAGATATATTTGTATAACTATTGACATTACTTATTAATATGGATCTTCACCACGAAAACAATGAAAAGAAACTTAACTTATATACATAATTAAATACTTTTTATTTAACAATTCTTTTTAACAAATAAGCACCCCAAAAAATATAATTTGTGCAAACTTTGGTCTCCCGATAAAGCGCTCTTCGATTCTACACTTGTTGCTCGGGTAAGTAATTAAGAAATCATATGCCATTTGTAGATATTTTCTTTTTACTTTTTTTACTTGAAAATTCATCTATTTTTTATGACTTGATTCAGATTTTTAATTTTCTTTTGGATCAAAGTTGGTTCTTCATGAGATACTTGGGTTTTCGTCTCTATTATTAATCGAAGTTTTTCTCACTGATAACGTAGTAGATATCGACGGAATTAATGAACGCATAAATGCGCTACGTTGCTATAAATAATTTATCGAATTACCGGTAAAAATTTGAGGTTATTTCTCGCGATTTACCGGTAAATCGGTTTACCGGCATTGCAATCCCTAATTGTGAATTCAAGAGAGATCAAAATTTTCCAAACTTTCAAAATGACGTTGAATTTATAAAAAAAATATTGAGCAGCGTGGAGCGATACCAACCGCTAACCTAGAGCTTCCAATTTCGATGCCCGTAGGCAGGAAGCGAACGGAAGAAAAAGCGTTTCCTTCTATTTAAATCAGAAACCCCTGGATAATTATATTGCTGTCACGAGCAATTCTCTTGTGCCCGGATAGAGTGCTTTCGACCACGATTTTCCACGCGGGACAATGGTCGTTTTAAGGGAAACCACGTGGCGGAAACGAGGAAACCGAACGGCGAACTATCGATCCGACGTGAGGGGAATCCACGCGCGTTGCGTTCGCGCGCGCGTGCCTCGCGGTTTCGCGGCCTGCATTCTCCCCAGTGTCGCAATTAACACTCGGTAATGACCTATGCGATCGCACCGAGCACACCGTAACCACCGGCACTCCGTAAATGTAAGCGCATGTAACTACGAGGAAATAAATATTTTGAAGCCCTAACTGCGCCTTGAAATCATTTCGAATAGCTAACCTCACACTAACCTCACAAAAATCTTCATTCCCATATCCTTCTTATCGTTAATAATCTTAACTGATCTTATTGTTAATAATTCTTTGTGGAGTAACTTAGCGCCCGCTACTTTGCAATATAGAGGGTGTTGAGCAACAGGTACCAGAAAATGAAATGAATCTTTATGCAAATCCGAGTGGCTCTCAGAGAGTGATCCTAAAAGAGACAGCTAATTTACTTGCAGGGCCGGCTTTCTCTATGGAGGGGCCCGGATGCAAGAAATTTGTTGAGGCCCCAAAGAATTTCTGAACGGTAAAGAAGCGTAACACTTTTTCACCGAAAAAAGAATGACAATAATAAAATAAAAAATAAACATTAACATATTTAGATATATGACTTTTTTATTGCCATATCATTAATAATATTAAAAACTAAAATATACAAATATTTTCAATGCAAAATCGACAAAATTCATTGCGTGATTATATAAAACTTACTTAAAAAATAAAATCCAGTTTTCCTTCCTTTTTACAAATCTCTTGAATTATTCCAGACGTGGTGATATTAATCTCCATTTTCCTTTTTCTCTGGGGGGGGGGGGGCAGGGCCCTTTGGCCCCCTCTGGGTGCGCCACTGGTCAATAATATTGCTACTTCTGTGTTTAGAGGATAAATTCAAATAGATTTATAAAATTTAATTACTTTTAAACAAATAAAAACTCTTCGTTCTCACTTTATTCTTTTTTATTTTACCTTTTTCCTTTTCTCCTTCCGGTGCCTCCCCCCTCCCCCTCCCGACCAGCCCTAATTACTTGTCCATTTTCAAAGGAGCCCATAGAACCGCCATCACGAGCTTCAACTCTTCAACAAAGCGTAAACTTCCCACAAATCTTACTCGCCTTCGTTATCTCCATTTCACTTCCTACGATTTCTGCCTTGTTCTTCATTAGCCGACGGGTAATGGCGCGTACCGGGCGACGAGGACGTCGAGGAACAAGGATTATTCGTTCGGTGGACGCAATTGCTGAATGGGTCGCAGCCGACCGCAGCTCCCCGGGCCTTTAATCGAATTCCCGGGCGCGATCTCGAAATCAGTGGCGTCACGGGACTAATTGCGAGGCCGATTAATTTACAGGAGGTCAGTCACGGTGTCTCGATAATCCTGCGGGACAGTGTTTGGCTGAAGGGTCAGGGAAGAGGTGACGTTAATTCACGCAACAGTAATCGCAATGTTTAATGCAAACAAAATTGTCAGGTCGAGGGCTGCCAAGCCCGAGCGAATAGGGGAAGATAAAAACTTGCCAGGCAAAAGCACAATGGGAAACGGCGGTATAGAGTGAGGAAGATTTTCGGTCGGACGGGCGATTATTGGAAAACCGATTCGATTTAATATCGCTGGTTATACGTTGGACAAGTTCGAGGAGACTGACGTCCGGTTGCTAACTCGCAGGGGCGCGTGGCCACGCGTCACGACGGCCAGGCATGTCAGCAGGGGCATCCGGAGACTTTTTTTTCAGAGGGAGGCAACTTTTTTAACCCATTTTATAGTGCCAATTTAATTAAAAATTTAAAACCGAAATTTAAAAATATTTCCTTTTTTAGTATAAACTTAATGAAGATCAGTTTTGAAAAATACTGCCCCTTTTGCCCCCCCCCCCCCCTCCCCTTGCGGACGCCCATGCATGTCAGGGATATGGAAATTGAGCTAACACCGGAAACATACAAGGTGCACAATAACAAAAAGTAGACAACGAATTAAGCGCTTCTAAATACCTGGAAAAATAAGAAGAAAATGAAGAGTAACAAAATTGAATTGGAGGCTTCGTTTCTTAGTTATTAATGTTTAAAGGTTCGGCTGAGAAACGCCTGAAGCACCGCAACTCGGCGATAGCGAGTCCAATTAGTTTTTTTGGGCAGCGCTGCACTAAGTGCCGAATAGAAAATGCATCAAGACCGACAACGCGAAACAAAATTTGTATTGTACCCTAACGAGTGTATTAATAACGGCAAAAATATTTTTTAGGTTATGTCATAACCTCTTCTTATAAAGGATTATTAAAAGTCACATATTTTTTTAGCGTTTTGACCGGGGAGTTCCCTTAAAGCAAAGACGCATGGGTAGCAGCTTATAGCGGAGGTCAAAAGAAGGTTGACAACTAATATTTCTAGATACTTTTTTCTATTTACATATTTTCTTGCTTTCATATTACCTTCTGTAAAAGAAATTCCAACATCTTTTCTACATTTCGTATGACCTCCGAATGACCTTGAGTAAGAAATTTCTACCGGCAGGATGTATTGTCTGGCGGCGACATTGTGGCAGTCCAGTGTACCTTAGAAATAGAGCAGCCACAGAAGGTTTGTTCGCGCGGAACGGGGAGAGATAAAGAAGGCCACGGGACGGGCTCGTAACCGACGTAAAATACCCTTCAGCCGACGGAAACGCGCCCGTGTCATCTCTTCCCGTCCCGCGAGCAACCTGACATTTAATTATCGAGGAGCACCGCGACGGGTGGGTAGGGCGCAACTAGCCGCGCCCCTTTACTCTACTTTCTCACTCTAAAACAGCTCCTTTTGTTGGCTTACAATGGTCACAGCTCTGTCGCATCGCCCTCGACTTAGATATCCAGTAAACGTATGAAGAGATCGTGCATAAATCTTGGGTACCGTAACTGCATGGGTATTCCTAGGTTCGGGGGAAGCCCGTCCTCCAACTCTGCCCCTGCGAATGCAACCCGTTCAGGCTGAACGAAATCTGGTTGCGAGGGCCAGTGGTGGGCTACCCCCACCACGCCATTTGTTGGGACTATATTTTAGTAGCGGAAATACTGTTCAGAGTCACTCAAATTATAGGAACACTTGTAAAGTAAATTTGGAAATTTGGAAATATTAGTAAGTAGCCAAACCACTCAATCGAACGCGAACTCGAGTTATTTGAACGAAGAATTATAAGTAGTGGGGAAAATCAGTGAACTCCTGTTATGTGAATATAATTGATTAATTTTATTAATATTGGCATTTATTAATATTTATATTAATATTTATTAATATAAATTTATTAATATTTTATTAATAATTGGCGGTTGATTAACTTATCCGAAATGTTTCGTACCAAACCAGCTCGTGTAAACGGGGTTTTACATTATTGTTTCTTCATAGTAAAATAAGTCAAGTCCCAATGACGTAAATTTGGGGCGAAAGAAATTGGAAAATGTTCAAACACAAAGGCTCTAGACAACTTTAAAAACGACTCACTTTGTTTCCATGTAGCAAATTAGCAATAACTCATACGTGAATTGACATACTGAATTAACTGTAAAATTGTCTCAACTCTTCTAAATTAAAATATTTGATGATATTTCACGGAAAGAGCGGCAGACGCTTGTTAACCCAGGGGCGCCAAGCCTCCAAATCCGCCGCTGCCCAATAAACCGTAAATCATGGAAAATATTAGGGCGATTTACAATTATTGCGTGCAAGGTTACCAAATCTCGTCCAGAAAGTTCGCCGCGTCCCCTGGTTATGCAAAAAAGGACGAGCAGGGTTCCAGTGCCAGAATGTCTGGAGCCGCTGAACATCGACCCGTTTACGTTCGCCAGTGGAATGGTACCGATGGACTTGTCCAAAGAAGTCAAGGCCGCCATGGCTGTCCTGACGATAACTGGGAATGAGAGCGCGGCGATTAAGCACGTCACGTGCAAACTGATTGTTCTTGACGCAAACAGCGTTCCAATTTCAAATTCATAGAAAAATCACGTCGCCTTAACCTCCTATCGGTTACATCCCTTTCATCTTTCCTTTTTTAAAATGGAAGGATCTCTCAATCGATATTAGTCGATAAATAATGGAAATGAAATCTGCGAAAAAATATCTCCTTCGAAAAATATTGTTTAAGGGCGGTATTCACAGTGGCTACTTATTCTTAAGCTCACCTTAAGCTTAAGAAGCGCCTGTGAATACCGCCCTAAATGACAGCATTGATATTTGATTGAGAGAGAAAGGCCCAGGGCCCATTTTCGGGTTCTGTATATGCTAAATTGAAATTAACCTCTCAAGTACGAGAATTGAAACTTTTGCCATATGTGATGTGCGGAAATCCTTCAGTCTCATTTAAACGCAGTACCCAATGAACGCCTATCGGCGTCGTCCGCGCAGACCGTATCTCTAGTGGACTAAATAATAGTAAAGGTTCTTTATACACCCCAAAGTGATTACCAAAGTCCGTATCTTCACACGTTTCTTTCAGCTTGTTCTAGCGACGAAAACATGTTTGCTTCAAGTACCGTAGGATTTTACGAGTTCGCTGTACCTCCGACTATATCTACTGCAGTTATATTGTTTTCCCGAAATACCCTGGGAATGGACGAAATTACCATACATTTTCCATCTTCAACGTTTCAAGCCGAATTCTCATCGAACGACACATTCCGTTAGCCCCTCCCACTGTCCCGGACTGATCACTCCTGCAAAGCAATAAAAAGTATCGAATAACCATTCGCCAGGCGGTCTGAAATCGATCGCCAGTGGAAGAAAAACAGCTGAGCTGGGAACGAAGAACGTAGAACGATAAATAATCGTGTCACGGTGGAAAAGCGGCTTGAAGACATCGTGTGACTTATTCCAGTCGAAATCGCATTCAATTTCGAGGAGGCAAAAGAACAAGTATATAGTATCGTTGTATTGAAGTTTGGTTTGTTCTAAATTCGAATGAAATTAAAATATTCAGTTCAACCTGCAACATCCTGTCGCGAATATTGTTTCACCTGAGGCACAGAAGGTTACTTAAATGATTGATTATGGTATATTAGGTTATGAGTCCAGAAATGGGAAAACTAAGTTTGATGGAATTTTCTCTTTTTTGCATTTTTGATTGATATATCGATTAAGTGTCGTTTATCAGGATCAAGCTTGTCGAGGTCGTATCCGTCTTCTCGCGAACCAGACGCCCCAGGCGTGGGACGTATAACCCTGATAACAACCCTGCCTGCAGTCTGTCAGCAGATGGACAACAGGGTCTGACAAGGCAGGGTCTGCCGGTAGATGGACGGCAGATCCGCAGCAGATCCTGCCTTCAGATGGCGCTATTGGATGAGTCAGACGGGCAGCAGGATCTGCTGCGGATCCTGCCTTGTCAGGGTCTGCCGGCAGAACCGTAGTTGAATGCGGACATAGACGGCGCCGGATCTGCCGGCAGACCTGGTTATCAGGGAATCTGATCGAACACGAAAGCGGCATTACGGAAGCGACAAGTGTGGGGAATAAAAATGTTCGACCAGTCTGTCACCAGGGTGTGACATTTCCCTCGACCCAAGTAATCCAACATCCTCGTTGTTTCCCTCCAGCCAAGGGTACCTGGTCGATTCCCTTTGTGGCAATGTTTTTTTTGCCGTTGTGGAATGAAAACCTGTTGCCATTTTATGTGTGTGGTATACTGTTGTGTGAAGAGTGCCTTTGAATTCGATTTATATCGAGAACAATTGATACTTAATTATCGTCCCATGATTACTTGGCAACAATGGTCTTGTGTTTCTTTTACATATTGTTTGGAGAGAGAAATGACGTCGAGCTTTCAATTGTGTCAGGAGTCCAATTATTTATATAGTCCTGACATCTATCGAGTGATCTATATTGAAGGAACTGGCGGTGTTGGCATTATCGGCAGTCGGTAATGCCGGTAACTGAAATACCGACTTCGTGAAAAATTAGCTGCTCTGGCACGCACTCTATATTTAAGAACAGTAACCCCTGGAACTAATACAACGCAATCATCGAAGTCGATAAAGTGACTAAAGGAAAAAACAATAACGATGCGTTCAGAATGTAGATTGGCCTGGTTCTCGCGTTCACTTATTGTCACTTCTACTACCTACAGTTCATAATGTGGATCCAGATCGATTGACATTTCGTTTTTCGTACCATATTTAGTTTAAATTCTAACCGCTAGTAGGATTCTAATCGAATTCCACTCTCGGTCGATAACGTTGCATGCGACACGGAAATGATAAGGTATTAAAGGTAATAAATTTAATGGTATTAAATACTCCGACCGACCGCACTGACAACAAAACACCGCGAACCCGGATTCGCCGATTTGAACACAACTTTGTGGGTTTTTAGAGTGACTCAAAACAAGAACAACGGTGTGTTTCATTTGGGCCCTATCGCTCTTTAAGGGGGTGAAAACTAACCTCAAAGTCAAATTGGCACTTCCACATTTTCGCGTATAACTCTCAAAATACAACAGACAGAAAAAAATGTTTCAAACAAAAGTTTAATGGTGCAATAAGCGCTGCAAACTTGCGTTAACAAAATTTTGAAAGAAGATATTTTTCGTTCAGTTATTTTTTTTAAACTTTTTTCAAAATTTTGTTAACGCAAATTTGTACCGCTTATTGCACCATTAAACTTTTGTTTGGAAATTTTTTTTCTACTATTGTACTTTGAGAGTTATACGCGAAAAAGTGGAAGTGCCAATTTGACTTTGAGGTTAGTTTTCACCCCCTTAAAGGGCGATAGGGCCCAAATGAAACACACCGTTGTTCTTGTTTTGAGTCACTCTAAAAACCCACAAAGTTGCGTTCCAATCGGTGAATCCGGGTTCGCGGTGTTCCCTGGTGAATTCCTTTCAAGACCACAAAAATGATAAGAAACTTGCGAGGTAAAAATTGGTAACTTACCATCTGTCGGTTCTCAATTCCCTGGATAACTTCACATGCATTTCAAACGAAACACGGAGTGGCGCACGACTGCAGAACCACACACACACTGCCTATATCTATATTCACTGCTCTTATCAATGAGCTTAACTTCCTATGCTCAACAAAAAATCGTATGCCACCTCCAAGAGGCACAGCGCGGTCGTAGAATCGGCGTAACACTAAAGTAAATATGTTTTATGCGTAATCACAGGCAAAGTAACAGTAAGATAACGACTCAAAGCCTCAGTCAGGGTCGCTACACCAACCGGTGCGATCACTCAAGTTTATCACGATTCATGCCGCGTGTACCACCCATTTCCCACGCTAAATTTTTCACTACCGTGGGCCATCAGTCATACACGTGCCCTGACCAAGCCATGCAAAAACACCGCGGCATAAAACATGCAGATTTACAACCTCGCTATACCCCCTTCCAACTACTAAACTAAACTCCAAACTGCAATCAGCCAGCTGAACAGAAAAAAAAGTAGAAAATACGCGGCTGTGACATCAGAGGCCGCTAATGAATGGATCATAAACTGACACCTTTCAGACACCTGCGAGATCCAACGCATCCAATGAACATTTTCCATCGTTTTATTCTCCTCGTATTAACGTATTACAAATTCATTCGAAATTCGATAAGAATCAACGGACCCCAAGAAAATATAATACTTCGGCCGAGAGTGTTTGAAATTTCAATTTCCATCGAATGCTCGCATATATCTAAACGTCCTCGACGGAACGGTCCCGATCGGAAACGAAAAAAATCGATCCTTCGAACGCAATCTAATACAAAAAGTTCCGCGAACGTTGTGCCGTTTCTGACGAATGCAGGAGGAAAACGGAACGGAACGACGATTTATCTCATTCACGCTTTCCATTTTTCATTTTCGTATTCCTAGCCAGACTCGCACAGACTACATTAACAAAAGGGGTAAACAACGTTCGATCAGAATTCTTCCGGGGAGCACGGAGCGGGGATAGAATCACAGTACAATCGAGGAAAGGATACTCCTTCGCACAAAAGATCAAAGTGCACGATATACCTTCTCCGGCTGCGGCTTTGCTTTCGAGACTATCGAGTCTGAAAATCGCTACGAGCGTACAGTTCATCTTTCCCGAAGAACGATACACTAAAATATGTATAATCACAAACTTTCCAGAGACTACCATATCCACCTTTCCCATTACACTTTTTTCAGACCTTAAAATGAATTCTTTTTGCAGTATTTAAAGAAGCGAAGCTTAGTAAGATAAATAAATTGGAAATAATTTTCCCAAAAGCAAAGCCTCGAATGAGAAAATGTTATACCACACTTTCCTCTTGTTTTTGCATAAGGAATCGTCCCTCGCTCGGTTCCACCACTGTTCCGTCCCCCCGCCCCGTATAAAAGCACTCGGAGCAAGGACGAACACGCTCTTGAGAAATCGTAAATACATCGTAAAAATTCTAATATCGAACCTCGTAGGCATTTTCCTCCCACAGACACGCTAACCGCCTATGCTTTATACTTATACGTAGATAAAATAAGTTTGCCATTTACTCTCTTAAAAATGATTGAACCTTTAATGCAATTACGTAATGCAATATAATGTAGAATTCCATATATCTTTGATTTCGAATAGCGGGGAACACAGGTTCGAATGCTACACTTTCATGCGCCTTATGTAACACGGTGCTCAACGCTTGCACACACTGAACTTCCGTTCCTGTTCACGCTAAACTCTCGGAGATAAGATCAATTGCCACACACGAAGACTTAACCTTAACTATGTACACGCGTATCGCATTTGATTTCAATCTTATTGAAGCGACGCTTCGTCTCGTCATATACTTCATAATTACCATAAGAAAAAGAAAAAGAAAATAGCATACGGACACTAAGAAATCCCATCTTTCTCTTCCTTACTTTTCTTCTTCTTTTTTTTTTTGCTTGCTTGTAACCACATCGGTGATTAATAGATCGGATGTACGCACGCGACTCGGTTAAAATTGGTTGTCTTTTCTTTTTCTTCCGTTCTGTTTACAAACTTCACGTTACCCCGAATTAAGAGCTTATCCAATAAACGAGCTAAAAAGAGACCCTCTGTCGAGCTTTTCTTTCCGAGAACATTTCGGGCCGGAGTCGCCCTTCGTTCGCACACGAGACCGAAGGGCGATGGGAAAAAAGATTGCTTCTCTTGATTGCACACGTTTCTTGAACGCTCCAGGAACGTTCTACGTTCAGATTTGTCGTCCCATATGTGTGTACGTTAAGAGATGTGTAAATCCCTTTTGTTTGTTTTTTTTCTTTTTTTTTAATTATAAGTGCATTGAAATATATAATCTATCTGTACACTCACAACCGTTCAGATACACAATAATATCAACATATTTAATATTGGACCATTATGAACAGAAAGAAAGAAGATTCACAGATCGCAAGGACGTCAAACGTGCCGCGTGATATACATACGCACACCTCTATCTTACAATAAACTTCTTTCCTGCTCCCCATTCGATAGGTAAAGGACGAAACGCGCTTTCGTTAAAGTGTTAGTTACAAAAGTACGAAGGTAGATTAAACGAGAGAAAGAGAGAGAATGAAAGAGAAGTAATAATAAAAAATTAAAGACAGATTATAAACGACAGACCGGTTAATATTAGTAGCATTGCGCAAGGAAGGAGAACAACAGATATCAACCGCTGCAACCGCGTTTCTCAGAAACTTTATTTCTGCATTTCGTAAGAGAGAAAGAAAAAAAAATAGTTAAGAGAGAAATCGTTTTCACCATAAATTCTCATATATTCCATTTCATTCAGTCATTATTTATATAAGATAAGGTATTACAGTAATTTGCTATGTACGAATTAATTTCAGCTACTTCCATATCAGATCTGAATCGAAGGCTGCTTCACTCATAAGGCTCCTGCCTCAGCTCTGATTTGAAAACAACTTGTCTCTCTATATAAGTCCATATTAAATATATTTTACAATAATATTATCATTGTACATGAACAACGTATGCTCTACACCTCCCCCTGCTATCGTCCGCCAACCAGTGCTACGGGCTTACCTTACACCCACGCTCGGAGTAAAACTTGAATTAAAAACAACTACTCTATGGTACGCTCAATACCATATCGAATACACCCACGGGCCCGAAGGCACGAGCCTCGCCGGCCCCCGATCGGCGGATACGCAGTGTAAACGCCGCCCGAAATATACACCGCCTTCCCAAATTAAAAAAACGAGAATAGTAAAATTGATACACACGTGCTCTGATTAGAACGACGATCAGCGAGGAGGTGTCAATTTGTTAAAATAGACGAGGGGGACTGGATTTGTAACCCCAATGTGTGCGCCGCCCTGGTACCTGCTGCAGTAAAATGAATATTTTTATATAAAAAGGGGAAACAGTTCTCGTTTCTAAAGAAGCTACAAAAACTACGTTTCAACGACGCTCTCTACGAATCCGCAACATTCTCTGTAGCCGCGCGACAGCATTGGCGGCCGATCAGAATTTCACAGAAAGTGTCTCGGTATAACGTACGTACTCCTACTTGGTCCGAAGAGAACGAGAATGCGCGTGGCGCAGTTAAGAAGGGAGTTAAGAGGATTCCATGTCGCGGCGGACAGGCAGCAATAACAATTAGCCCCCGACGATCAGTCTAGAGACGTTGTACTGTATATCGCGCTCCTAGGAATTTGACATTCAGACGCGCGGGAGGCCTGAACATTCTTGTTCTCTCCCCCCTCGAATCGTTCGACAAGAGATCCAACCGAGAGCGATCAGAGATTACAGAAACAATTGTGAAAGAATGCTTACATGAAGTTGGTAAACAGGCGAAAGGAGGTTATTCCTTATTTTCTTCGGTGGAAGTGGTGTTAGAGGGGTTTTGGGACTCGGATGATGATGACGGCGGTGCTTGCGCAGTCGCGTCCGTTGCGTCTTGACTCGAGTCCGAGCTGTCCTTTATGTCGTCGTCCTTTTTCTCATCACTGACACCGGTGCTCTTGCTCTCGTCCGCAAAGTTCTCCGACTCCTCCGACACCTTCTCCTCCTTGAAGTTGGTCTCCGACGTCTTGTCCGCCCCCTCTTTACTCTCCGCCTTCGCAGCACTTTTGTCCTCACTGTCCGCCGACTTCTCTGCACCATCCTTGGCCTCGTCCACGTCCATCTTCATAGATTCCTCCTCGGAATGCTTTTCACTCTTATTGTTCGCCGCCTCCTCGTCGGTGTTGTTCTCGTTGTTCTTCTCCTGCCGCTTGGGACGCCCGCGCCCGCGGCCTGTGCCCTTCGACGATGTGTCCCTCTTCTCTTTCTTGGGCGGCGATGGCACAGGTGTAGACGAGGCGAGCCCCCTCGCCGAGCTGCGCGTGCACCTCCTTCCCTCCATCTCGCCAACCGAGGCGGTCAGGTCCTGCAATGAAACGTTAAGTCACGCTTCCATGGAAAATTTCAGCTGTTACACCGGCTCATCTCGGGCTTGTTCTTACTTTTTGACAAGGGATCGACAATAAAAGACTCGGAATCTACGTGGAAACATAAAGTTGACATGAGAGAAACTTGCAGTGGCTGAATTGCAACGAGGCACGCTTTACTATTCGGGATAACAACAAAGAATACGGTGACTGATCAAGAATCTACAGATAGGTATTCGTAATTGGCGGCAAAGCAGCCTATTGGTCGAGAGTTCTCCCCACCACAGCCTCAAGAGTCTTCCCCTCCGCCGCCGCCCCGTCCCTTCCCCAGCCCACTCCAGCGCCCTTTCTGCTCACGTAGGCAGCCAGAGTGGACGGGGAGGCTAAATGGAGGGAAATAAGCAGGCGAAGGGGGTGAAAACCTTGGCCCCTCGGACCTTAACAAGATTTTTCGGACTTTCGAGCGTACGCCGACTCCCCGAGCGATCTAATCTGAAGCAGCAAAACGGGGCCACACACCTTTGTGAGCCGTTCTCCTTCCTGGGCCGTCCTCTCGAGTGTGGAGAGCCTTTTCGTGCCACCTCGTTTGTTTTTCGCCGGAGTCGGTTTCTCTTCCGCGGAATGGTCCTGAAAGCAATATCATCGTCGCATTTTACTCGGGCCTCCCGCGAATCCGTAGCTCCCCCCTTCTATCTCTCTCTCTCTTTCTCTTTCGCCCGCCGAACGGTGCGTCGCCGATATCGCGGTAACGAAGCCGCCGATCGCTTCGGGGATTACGGCAAGCTGCGAGAGAGAGGAAAAAAAGAAAAAGAAGCGCGCACAGCACGATAATTGCACGCCGCCGCCGATAAGATTACCGAGGACCGTTGAACCACACGGTGCCCAACGCGTTCAAAGTTTTGTTTAAGTTTCCCGCCATTTTGCCGGAGTCGATATGTATTTCTGGCGTCGCGGCCGCGAGCGATGTTCCCGGGGGGGCCCCGTATTTTCGTGGAAAACCGCGTGGGCACGTAATCCGCCCCGCCGTCGCCCGTTTCCCGCCTTTTTCGTCCACCGGCTGCCCCGGCCGTAGCGACCGCTCTCCCGGTCACGGGAGTCACGAATAAAAAAACATCCACCATCTTTGCCGATGAAGGACAAACGGCGCAGCTTTGAAATAACGCCGAGACCGTGGCCACGCGCAATAAGGCAGCCCCGCAGCTGCCGCGTACGGCGCCGTAGCCGGCGGTGATTGCACGCCACGCCGTGGCACAGCACGCCGCGGGGCAAGCCGTCCCGTCGAATTTTCCAGAGAACGACTGCGTCTTCCCCCTGATCCCGAGGGGAGCACGCACGCCGCCTAAGCATGAAAACTCGGCTTGACGAGTACGTTTCGCCCGCCCGCTTACGCTTACCTTAGACGCATCCTCGATGCTGTTGTCGTTCTTGCTCTCCGCCTTGATCTCGGACATTTCCTCGCGATCGGATCACTCAAAAACACTGGGAAAAAGCGCGATTTCTCGGCAAGAATTCGTGCTGAGCCCGGTCGCACTGTTTATACGATAAGCAAAGATGGCGGTTAGCGTGGGTCACGTGACACATCGTCAAACGTAGAGCGGGAGTTCAGAGCGCCGCCTCGCGATTAATTCGGCAATTCGACGCGTAGCGACGCGACTCCTACACCTCGGGGGGAACCTTTTAAAATTCCTTCGATCCCTTTCTACCTGCTTCTTATTTAACCGTTACATTATTCCATAATATCTGTTCTCAACCTTATCGCTGAAATGCGGTATTAGCGTCAACTAATTCCCCCCCCCCCCCCCACTAACGCCTTCCTAACGCACTGCTCGCCTACTGAATTTCCGGTGTTGTTAAAAAGAAAAGGAAATGTACCTGGCTCGTACCTTTGCGAACACCGAGTCGAGAATTGCCCCGCATACCGGTGCGGCGGTGAATTTTGCTCGCCTGCTACTTACCTGCACGCGTGGCACGCGAGTATGTCTTATTCGAAAACGATCGCTCTCGATTGTTCAAACCGTATGGGGATTTAATGGGCGCACAAGCCGCGCCGCTTTGGAACGCGAATTTTCTGTATTAGTGATATTGACATCGATTGCGGATTGGTATCAAAAGAAAACGACATCGTCGTCCTTTTTACTTCAAAGTAAGGCGAAAGGAATATGTACAATGATTTGAAATTAGATCGTGTAGCAGTTTAACATAAACTATTGGCGGTAAACTTTTCACGCTTCAAGGCACGGCAGTCGAATGCCCGACCGAGATGGAGGATGTACGATTCTCTCTTTCACAATATCATTCCATGTCTGTTCCTGTTTTTCTCTTTTTCTTTTCTCTTTAATTTCCTGAACGAATATTGTTCTGCTCGGCAACCGTGCGCAAAACCACAGAGTCTATTAAATTATCGAGTTCTTTAAAACAAACGTCCGTCCTCCGTGTCCCAATTGCTAGGCTTAATGAGTCGGCATTCTTCTAAACCAGAATCTTGCTCTGAAATCGTCGCTGCACGTCAAGAACGCTGGAGCAGTCGGCGAGTGAACGATCAGTCTTACGGGCCCGTTGTGCCCCAACGACAACAACTGCTTCCTAGATGCGTTCCGTGAGTTCCATGCGCACAGGGATGTCGTAGCTTCATCGGGGAACATTACATAATCTTCGGTGTGATTAAAAATAGCTTGCGCTTTGTGCTCTTGTTTGCCTATCGAAAGGTAGCAATTTATAGCATTAACCACGACACTTGTTACAACAATCCGATTAAGGGGAGATTCTACTCTCTCGGCCGAAAAATCCGCCACTTTCGGTGATGATTTTTATAATGAAATTATAAATTACACACTTAACGTTTTCGAATTTCGGGGGGTATATCGTACCACTCTTTAAATACAAGAAAGAATCTTTGTTGTTTGTTTATTTTACTTGTTTAGTTAAATATTTCCCAGTGAAGTGGGCGTTTTCAGAATTTGACCCCTTGCTGGCGGTTGAAATTTCGGACGACTGGATCATCGGAAATAAAGAAACCAAACACATTTTTTAATTTACAGGAGTATGGCTATCTCGCTAACCACAAATATCTTAAGATTTTTAATATTTTCCCGACGTTTTATATCAATTAAATATAGAAAAGAATTGCCACTTTCGGTACTTTCAACTTTGATCGACCGGCATTTTAATAATTTTGGTTCAGAATTGTTCTTTCGTGGAATGCGAGATTAACGTACTCCTGCGAATTAGAAATATGTTTGGCTTTTTTATTTCCAATGATCCAGTCGTCCGAAATTAAGGCTGGGGCTATTTGTCGAATTTTTCGGTATTCGAATATTCGAATACTTCAGTTGCTCAATTATTGGGCGAATATAATTCGAATATCCAAGTATTCGAATACTATTCGAATATTTAAGTATTCGAATATTATTCGTATATTTAAGTATTCGAATACTATTCGAATATTTAAGTATTCGAATACTGATGTATTCACACTTCACAATACACCAGTATTCGAATAGTATTTGAATAATAACATTCGAATACTCAAATATTCGAAGTTTATTCGTAGCATTCAAATACTCAAATATTCGAAGTTTATTCGTAGCATTCGAATACTCAAATATTCGAAGTTTATTCCTAGCATTCGAATACTTGTAAAATATTCGAATATTAAAGTATTCGAATAGTCCCAGCCCTATCTGAAATTTCAACCGCCAGCAAGGGGTCAAATTCTGAAGCCGCCAACTTCCCTGCGAAATATTTATGTAAACAAATGAAATAAACAAACAACAAAGATCTTTTTTTGTATTTCAATAGTAGTAGAATATACCCCCAGAAATTCGAAAACGTTAAGTGTTTATTTCATTATAAAAACCATCACCAAAAAGTAGCCGATTCCTCGACCGAGAGAGTAGAATGTCCCCTTAACTTAACTTAACGCCGTACTTAAACACTCTGATTATACTTAATATCTTGGCCCTTTACCTGTAGTTCCAGCACCTGTATACGCTATTAAACACCTGCTAGTAGACAATTCCCATAGCTTTATCAAAGAATCTTTACCCGACGACAATAAGTACTGCAATTCAAAATCACACAGTTACATAACTCCGGCTGTAAACTCAACGTTCGATTGTACCAAGCAGAGAATGTAAAACAAACCTTTCCGTTCCTCGTGAACGTCACCGAGCACACTTCATACCCATCGTGGGCCTTGACGAAAGTGTTTATACATCGATTCGAAACGCCGTCCCACAGCTTAATACTGCCGTCTTTCCCGGCCGACGCGTAAGTCTTGGCGTCCGGCGAGTACTTGATGCTGGTTATCCCAGCGGTGTGCTGGTGGCTCGGTATGCTACAGACAAAGCACTGCGCCGTGTTAACGTCGTACAGCCTGACGACCGGGTGATTGGTCCCGACAACTAGAAAGTCACCAGTCGGATGGAACGACAGACACCTTATCTGATCCGCGTCCGTGATAGTCCTAAACGCTTTCTTAACGCTTGCTTTGCTGAAATCAAATAGCTTAATCGAGAAGTCCCTGCTGCCGGACACGAGGATAGGCTCCCTCGGGTGGAACTCCAGGCACGTCACTTCCTCCAAATGATCGTACAGCGTCCTTATAACCGGGTGGCCGCCGGTCTGATCCCCCGGAGCCATTTCGTCCGGCGCCGACTTAGCCAGCATTCTATCCACGTCCAGAATCTTAATCGAAGCATCGACGGAGCCAGTCGCTATCAATTGTCCGTCCGCCGAGAACGCTCCCGCTCTGCAATTCCCTTTATGAGAAGTAACATAAGCAGTCTCGTACTGAGCCGGCTCTGGAGCCTGCGTCTGCGCCTCGGTCTCAAACTCCAGGTCGAGTCCAGGCCCCAAGGTATTATCGAACGTCGATGCGAACGTGGACGAGTTTGTCGTGTCCTTCTTGGACCGGTCAGGCTCGTGCGCCAGCCCGATCAGCATCAAGTGCAGCAGGCGGTCCGACGGAGGGCATGGTGGCTCCGCCTGAATGACGTTGGACAGCTGCACGGCCAGTGTCTGGTGGCCGTCGTAAAACAACTGGCTGAAAAATTGATTGCTGGTTATCGACACATTCGATCATCCGCGGAATTCGTGCCAAGACCGCCGAACCGGAAGTGGGGAACGTGACCGTCCCCGTTTGAAGATATATCGTAAACCGAGCATGCACGCGAGAGAATACGGGGATACGTAACCTGATCATCAGCCTGTAAAGCAGCTCCCTGCTCTTTATAATGTTCTTCGGGTCGACCTCGGGCTCCTTCATCGCGCTCGGGCACGGTGTCTCGCGGCGGTGAAACGGGTGCCGTTCTGTTTCCGGTAGAATGCACTAAATCGCCCTCAGAACGCCCATCAATCGATGCCCTCCGTTCGTCGAGGTTATACCCGGCTGTTGTTGATCCCTCCTCGATTATCGCCGTGACGCTGCGCGACAGAATCGGAAGAAATCAACCGGGAAGGCGGGCCCGTGCCAATCGCCAGCGGCCGTACGCGCGGCGAGAGGATCGGCAGAGTAACTCGCCGTTGCGGAATCTGTCAGAATGGCCGATGTGCACGAGTGCTCGGTGTCGAGTAACAGGGCTTCGAGGGCGAGTAACGCTGCGAAGCGAAGGAAGCTACTGTCCGGCGACTATATCGCGAGGAAGAGGCAGCCGTTCGGGCCCGAGAGGAAACGGGACGGGGACGTGTACGTGACGAACAAGACCAACTTTAAGGTGATACTCGCCAGGGAGTATATAACCTTCTCTTTTGTCATTGTCAATAGTGAATCGGGGACTCGACTATTCGCCGGCTTCCCCCGCGATCGCGTTTCTTTTCTTAACGCGATCGTTACGATTCCGACGCGATTATTTATTAAACTAGCTCAGGCATTTCTGTGTATTTGCGTTCGCAAGGCTGCTGGAGAAAGTTGGTTGCATGGCGGTAGGGGGGGGGGGGGGATGGGGGAAATACAGGGTGTCTTCTAAGTAGCGATCTTTAAGTTCGGAAGTAGAAGCGTTGATTTGTGGGAGAATTGTCTTTGGGAGGTAAACCGGGAATTCACCGAGATGATAAACTAAGATATGTTATGCCATGCTGCGTTTTAAAAAAATTAACTTCGATATATTCTTGTGGAACAGTTTCCACCAAAAGTTAAAACATTGCATAGCTTAGCTTAGCTTTCCGGGGGATTCCCGGCGGTAGAAGTTCGAGTGTTTGTTAATTTCTTAAGCTGCGGTTGTGAATGCTAATGCTTCGCTTTTGGAAGCTTAGGCGCAGCTGAAGAGATGCGAGAAGCTTCTCGGCGAAGGAGCCTCTGAACTTATCATACACGGTCTTGGAGCTGCTGTACCTAGAGCTTGCAATTTGGCGCTGCAGCTGAGGGAGATCCATTATGGTGGAGTGGAATTAGACGCGAAGACTTCTACTACGTCTATCGTTGGTACGGAGACACTTTAGGTTGTAGGTGAATTTGTCTCCGCTCGCTTTTAAACGTCGAGCTTTGTTGCAGATGACTTCGAGCCTCTCAGCGACAATGCCGACTATGAAACGATCAACAGGAACAACTCGACTGTACACATCCGGGTGTTCAGAAAGTTCTCGATAGGCAGCCTTAAGCACAAGGAATAAAGACGTTGATAATATGATAAATGAGAGAGTAAATGAATAATCCTTTAAAATGATATTTTCGTTGAATGAGCTGGTGCATTGGCTGGGCTTGACGATCTTCGAGATGTGGATAAATCTGATCTCGCTGACCATCTTCACGATATTACTGGCCCTTAAGCTGGACGAAGACTACTTCTTAGGTAGCACAGGATGGTGGATAGTTTTCTCGCCGCTGTTCGTCGCGGACGGACTGAACACTTATTTCTACGCGATAATCTTCATAAGAATGGGCATGGAAGGAATCATCAAGATCGCTATTCCGCGAGTAGTCTGGAGCCTCATGTTGCTGCTGTTAATATTTGTATTTAAGTACTTCCTCTGTAAAAAGCTGTCGGGGCAAAGCACGCTGGAATACTCGGAAGTGTTCAGCCCCATAATTCTGCTGCTGCAATTAATCGCGATTAGAGCGTGCCATCTTCATTGATCGTCGCAGCATCTACTCATGAGAATGTATCTTATAAAAACTTTCTAACTCTCTCCACTTCGTTTATTCCCAACGTTACAGTTGAGTACAATTTTGTCTCTGCTGCTTGTACTGTTCGTGTTGATAATAGGGCTGGGAATATTTGTCGAATTTTTCGGTATTCGAATATTCGAATACTTCAGTTACTCAATTATTTGGCGATTATAATTCGAATATCCAAGTATTCGAATACAATTCGAATATTTAAGTATTTGAATACTATTCGAATATCCAAGTATTCGAATACCATTCGAATATTTAAGTATTCAAATACCATTCGAATATTTAAGTATTCGAATATTTAAGTATTCGAATACTATTCGAATACTATTCGAATGTTTAAGTATTCGAATACTATTCGAATACTATTCGAATGTTTAAGTATTCGAATACTATTCGAATGTTTAAGTATTCGAATACTGATGTATTCAAATAGTATTCGAATAATAACATTCGAATACTCAAATATTCGGAGTTTATTCGTAGCATTCGAATACTTGTAAAATATTTGAATATTAAATAATTCGAATAGTCCCAGCCCTAATTGATAATATTATATTTACGATGCGCGGAGCGTTTAAGAATAAGTTCGAAATACAAACAGAGTGTACATATTCTATTATAATAAAGAGTGCTTCGTTTTTACAACTCTTCCTTCGTCTAATGTTTAATTTAATGTCTGAACTTCGAGCTGGAAGCTTCTTGAATGATGCTAAATATAGCCACTGCTCTTGAATCTCGGATCAATACTCCTGAATTTCAATAAATCACGAGCTTTAAACGGCATAGTGTTTCGCTGCGTACGCGTCTGGCCTCAGAAATCGGTACACTTCTTTATGCTGTATTGGAATCAGAAAGGTTCCGCTCAGTCGTCCCCGACGGATTTCGCCGAATGATAGTAACGTAATTGATTTCCACCTAAATTTAGATCCGGCTCGTGCCAGCACCGACGATTTATTATGGACAAGTTCATTCCCGACGAGTAGATTTAAACGATTTCTCCTTACCGATACAATCATCCCTGGAGAACATGAAAAAAAAATAATAGATGAATATCAGAAATGCGAGTCACCCTTGCTAATAAAATATTCACCAACCAACTCGCAGTGGGTGTTTAAAGAGCAATTTAAGAAGGGAAACGAACTTCTCGTTCTTCAATTTAATTTCCCGTTACTTTAATCTCGTTTTCCGCGTTGCGGTTGAAGGGATTGATGACTTCTATAAATAGGAAGGGTCGAGCGTAATATAGAGTTGATTGTTTAAAAATACAGAGTCGAGAGTGTTGAATGATAGGGCGGCGCGCCGGTGGAATACAATGTAATAATAAACAATGGGGCAGGATTAAATTGATAAATTTAGCGGTGCTCCATTTAAATTCTAAAGATAAACAATTGACGAGCGCGAAGCTCAGGACAGTCTGAACTCTCCCTCCAATCCTCCGAGTAAAATCAATATTTCTAGCAGGAGGGTGAGAGAAAGGGATGGGACTTGGGGAAGGGGTGCAAGTCGGCCTGTTCTATAGGCAAAGCCTGTTGCTGCTGCCACATTTCCAAGTTCGTCCTTGTGATAACTCACTCTCGCAGTTCAGAAACATTCGATCCATCTGCCCTTAAAATCCAAAGGATCAGAATAAGAATTAGTGATGTGCTGTGGATGTCGAACCAGAGATTATGGATAGACTGACTAATTGGACCCATGGTCAGTTCTTTTTGTTATCCCATCATCCCTTTTTGCAATATTGTAGCCACTACTTGTATGCAGCTATTTGAATGTATACATCAAAAGAAATCTAGCAGAGGCTACTTAAAATATTATGGACTCGTTAACAGCCCTATTAATGAATTATAATGATCGGTTTCATTCTATAGTATCGTGATCCTTGTAAATCAGTTGTAGTTTAAGTATTTCTGATCCTGCGAAGAGCGTAAAGATTTCAGGATATTCCACTTCGAAGAGCTAACGCTAGTTCATTGTTTCTACTTTATTAAGGCATGAACGTAACATCGTCGACATCGATACCTGGACAGAACTGCATCACAAATTTATCAACACCGTCGGTGTCGTCGTCAGTGTTAGACAGATTACTAGTCATCGCTCCGTCGTTGGTTTCAGTAAACGAAGAATTGAAATGGATTTTTCTTTTACACACATACGGCTTTGCGTGCCTCTTCTTTGTACTCGCATTTTACACGTTTTTATCTATTCTACATTTAAGGTACACGCGGACGCATACCCTGCCTCAGAGGTGCGAGAGAGATGTGCATACTTAACGCCTTGTTTCCAGATCCCTGATATCGAGCAGGCCTTTTATGTCGACGATTAATATGTTTTTGTGTATACTCGGAGCCTCCCGAGCGGCTTGTCTTTTCATAGATCCGTATAATCTTAAGGACATTATGCCCAAGATTCTTGGATCGATAGTGTGGGATGTGGGATTCCCCTGCGTCACTTCTGCGTTTAGCTTTATACAATTAGCGTTCCTGCAGTTAACTCAGGTGAGCTCGACGATCAGATATCCTGGATACCGTAAGGAAGCGACTCGCTGTGTAACTAGACAAATTTCCAGCTGAAATTTGGACCAGACAAAATACAGAAAGAATCATGCCTCAGTCTGATCATAACGGGGCACTTTTTCTTCGTCATTGCGAGCAACATCGCTCTTACTTCCCACAACTGTTACATGGTGAAGTACGTTGTGCAAACGGTGTTCCTCATCTGGAGTATTCTTTTATACTTAACATTCCTGCACGCCGGCTACAAAGTAATGCACTTGCTGCAAACTGTGCCAAGCAGCATGTTGATGAGAGACAATTCCAACACGCATCAGAAAGGTTCGTGCTCGCACGCTCAGTTCCGTTCGTCGGCGAAATCGATCGCTGGCATTCCCGATGAAACTAGTTTACGTTCGTTCAGGTATCATGCAACTGGCCATGTTAGCACCGTATAGTAATTTAGCATCGTCTGTCGCCGCTGCCTTGGTACCTACTTTGCTCGGTCCAAAAGTTAAGGACGTAGAGGAACTAGAACCTGCGACGTTTGTGACCGACACGCAGAGAAATGTCAAAGGTAAGCGATCGAAGAGTGTAAATTGCGAGGATATAGTTTCAATAATGTTGACGTCCGACGTTGTAGAGAGAGTTTTGAAACCACCTAAGAAAGAAGAGAAAATTCTGAAGGAACTGAACAAGTCACCTTGTAAAAGCATATCATCCCAAGACGAGACGGCGGTTCCAGTATCTACGGTGCCAGAAGTGTACGTCAGACCACCTACGCCTACGCCGTCGACAGCCATTCTGCCCATAATAACAGTGTCCAGCCCGAGTCGCAGGAGCTCCATGGGCAGCAGGCGCAGCAGCGACGCGTCCAGATCTTCCCGCAGGAACTCAGAGTGCAGCGTTAGATTTATAAACGAGGAGGACGGATCAGGATTGGAGTGCCGGCGCAGCTCCGAGTTCAGCCCCAGGCATTCGCCAGTGAACGACAGGAAGCTGTCGCAGGACAGGATGTCGAGGAGACACTCCGAGAATGTTACGCCGGTGAGGAGCATTAATGACCTCAGAAGGTGCTCTGACTTTTCGCACGAGAAGAACAGAAGTTCCCAGTTCGCTTCGAAGCTGAAACGGAACAGCGACTTCGGGAACAGAACGCCCAGAAGAATGTTACCGAGCGAACATCCGAAGTTTCCTAAAGTTGTGGACGTCAGTCCGGCAGGTAGAGGAAACCTGCAGCTAAATGTACGCGCAGCGACGCGAACAAAATAACGTTTAACTTGCTTCTCCCTTGTGTCTCAGGTTCCAGGCGTAACTCAGACATCAACGATATCATTTCAAGATCCGGATTTCGTGGGAACTCGGAGATTCCTTTCCGACGTAACTCCGAGCTCGTCCAGGTGAAGCCCCTAGATCTAAGCCGTCGAAGTAGCGACATAAGTATTAGAACTTTGAGTAGAAGTCCCACTCACGGGCGTAGCATAGTTCCTGACAAGATGGAGATACAGGAGAAATCCGAGTCCGATTCGGACCAGCCTGACTGTAGCGAGAAGGCGGCGTTGATGACAGAGAAGGAGAAAGATACGGACGATGGGAAGGCGCGGAAGAAGAATCTGTCCTGGAAGAATGAGAAGGAGAAGGAAGATATGGAAGATATAACCGTCGAGACTAATCTGTTACCTGAGAATACTGCGGCTGATGGAAAAGTAACGGTACTCTTAGTTTACTGAAAGTGCACGGGGCATCCCAGAACAAGTGGAGAATATTTTAGGAGTGACTTGGGCGCATCTAAACAATAAGAAGTTCATGTAAATATATGTTCTATTTTACTTTGTTTTCGTGACACGTAATGCTCTTGAAACGAAATAATTATTGTGATATAAAATTCGCTACAACTCGAAAGTAAGGCTGGGACTATTTGTTGAATTTTTCGGTATTCGAATACTTTAGTTGCTCAATTATTTGGCGAATATATTTCGAATATCCAAGTATCCAAATACTATTCGAATATTTAAGTATTCGAATATTTAAGTATTCGAATACTATTTGAATATTTAAGTATTCGAATACTATTCGAATATTTAAGTATTCGAATATTTAAATATTCGAATAGTATGGTGCGAATTATAAATCATGTTCTTTAGGTTCATTTTTTTACAAGCTTTTATTTAATTTCAGTTGTGAGTTCGTTGGTTTGTCAAGGTGAAATCTTGTAAGCTAATTTTGACCCATTTCAACATATTCGATCGACTTGAAACTTTGCACACATACATAGTTTCGAAGATAATACAATATTTTCAATAAAAAACATGAAATACTTTATGGTAAATTTTTTTTTTAAAAAAACAAGTTTTTATTAAAATGTCCATAAAAGGAACCAATAATTTTTTTTTCTTTTCATACCGGTCCAAATGACTGCCTGAGAAAAATTCCCTCATATGACAAAATAAACGCGTGAAAATATTGTATTGTCATCGGAACTACGTATGTGTGCAAAGTTTCAAGCGGATCGGATATGTTGAAGTGGGTCCAAATTAGCTTACAAGATTTCACCCTGACGTCGTTCATTTTTTTACAAGCTTTTATTTAGTTTCAGTTGTGAGTTCGTTAGCTTTAACGAACTCACAACTGAAACTAAATAAAAGCTTGTAAAAAAATGAACCTAAAGAAATTGATTTATAATTCACACCATACTATTCGAATACATCAGTAATATTTCAGTATTTGAATACTTAAATATTCGAATAGTATTCGAATACTTAAATATTCAAATAGTATACGAATACTTAAATATTCGAACAATAACATTCGAATACTCAAATATTCGAAGTTTATTCGTAGCATTCGAATTTTTGTAAAATATTCGAATAATAAATTATTCGAATAGTCCTAGCCCTACTCGAAAGCGAAGTCAAAAAGGACATATGTTCTTTTATTGTCTAGATGCGCTGAAGTCAGCCCTGAAATATCTCCCACTTATTCTAGAGCACCCTATATAATAAAACGTCTCTAATCGTATCATTTTGCTTATTTAAAAATGTACTTTCAGAATAGCGACTTCACGCTCTACTCGATATTAAATCACATCGCGTACGTGAATAGAAGCAAGACCGACACGCCTCTGCACATATTAGAAGCGAACACCGCAGCCGTTAGGAGGTCGCAGATTCGGAAAGTTTTGAACGTCACATACGCCACTGCGATCTTGGGAATTATTCTCTGCGTCACCGACGTTGCACGTATCTTCGGCCCATATGGTAATCCATAGAGCTGTGGGAGAACCCGAAAATATCGGGTCGAGTTGGGACAAGAATTTTTCTCGGGATCGAGACGGGATCCCGAGGATTTCGGGATTCCCGAGAGAACAATCTCTCTGCACTTTTTCTTACGAAATGGCAATCGGGTCCTCTCGACTTTCGGGAACCCGAGTCGATAGGGCTGGGACTATTTGTCGAGTTTTTCGGTATTCGAATACTTCAGTTGCTCAATTATTTGGCGAATATAATTCGAATATCCAAGTATTCGAATACTATTCGAATATTTAAGTATTCGAATACTATTCCAATATTTAAATATTCGAATACCGTTCGAATACATCATAATAGTGTGAATTATAAATCAAGTTTTTTAAGGTTCATTTTTTTACAAGCTTTTATTTAGTTTCAGTTGTGAGTTCGTTAGTTTGTCAGGGTGAAATCTTGTAAGCTAACAACATGATTTATAATTCACACCATACTATTCGAATACATCAGTATACTGAAATATTCGAATACTTAAATATTCGAATACTTAAATATTCGAATACTTAAATATTCGAATACTTAAATATGCGAATACTTAAATATTCGAATACTTAAATATTCGAATACTTAAATATGCGAATACTTAAATATTTGAATACTTAAATATTCGAATACTTAAATATGCGAATACTTAACTATTCGAATACTCAAATATTCGAATTTTATTCATAACATTCGAATACTTGTAAAATACTCGAATAATCAAATAGTCCCAGCTCTAGAGACGACCCGACCCGTCCTGACCATCGGGTTCCCGACGTTTTCGGGTTCTCGCACACCTCTGCAATTTAGCAAAGAGGAGATGTATCTATCTGTGCCATCTAGAGTCAGGGGACTCCCCAGAGCCAACTAGTAGTACCAGAATAATATGAAACCTCGTACTCTAAACAAATATCTAAAACATCCCTTAAGTCATCGCTGTTTGTGCTATTTCTTATTTATCTGGTTAACTAATTGGAAAATGTCTTCGCTTTCATACTTTCAGGGCTTCTGGCTGAGACTGTGAAATATGGTACGCGACCAGTCCTGGCGCAGTATCCTAAACCGTGGCCCTGGATCGTGTATCAAACTATCTGCAGAGGTTTAGAATTGATAATGGGCTGGGCAATGGCAAGTATTACTAAGCAACCATCGGTGAGCCCACGGCACCAGTACCTAAGCGGTTATCCTACTTATAACGTACACCTGAAACGGGGTAATAATCCTTACATATGAAGCAATATACTTTTTTAAGTCCGAGGATCAAAGTGTTGGAATGCCAAAGCGAGTATTTTTAAAAGTTTATATTCTTACTTGTGCTCAGAAACTCGTAAGAGCATACTACGTAGTATTATTCCTTTACTATTATCATTTTTGTATACTCCAGAATGGAATAACGAGATTCCATTTATCGATATTCCAAAGAAAGCTGTTGAAGCGAGGGAGAAACACGACGGTGTCTCTCCGCCGAGAGCTCCGAAAGATATCTTAATTGACTTCACCGTGCGAAACGTAACAATTTTTCTTTTATATCTACAATCGATTAGGGGTCGAGATAGAACCGTGGTACATCGTGCTTTTACAGGCGAAAGGGAAACTAATGAGTCTAGTAAAGTGTTATTCGAATAAATATAGCAATAGATCAGTATGTTGTTCCAAATAAGAACGTGTGTTCTAGCGACTTATATATATATATATATATATATATATATATATATAAAAAAGAAATATATAAATATATCACATTTTTAAAGAAGCTTTACACGAGAGATGTTCTTCTAAAGAATATATTTTGATCGAGAGACGTTTCTATTCTTCGAATTAGATTAGTTTCAAGAAGTATTATTCTGATAATGTTTTAGGTTCTTGCTCTTTTTATCAACTTCTTATAAAGAAACTATGTTTGAAGCCGAGCATAAAGTCTTTTCATATCGTCGCGACGGTATAATGGATCTTCAAAAGAGGAACCTGCGGTTTCCTTAACGTGAACGCGAACCTGAGATTCTGTAAATAAGAGTAATATTTATAGTAGTATAGATAAATCACTCATAAGTAAGAAAACTTTTTACTCTACGTCTATTGCACCAATTGATGAAATTAGTAGTTAACGATACCAGTTCAAGTTCAAAGTGCCCTACTATTAAATGTTCAAATGAAATTCTTTATAACTGATGTGTAATCAACTTATCTGCAAATGCAAATCGTAACAGTGTTGTGATCCTACATGTGATACATAATTTGTGTGTAGAATAGGAGGCCCTTTTACGCTTATGTAAGTGTCGAATAACAATATCTTACCTTACGAGACAAAGAGACTGGCAGCTATGAATTATTTCTCATCGCGAACGTTTGCTGTTCGCTCTTTCTTAAGCTTTCCTAATTAAATTTCTTGCCGTAAAGAGAGCTGTATATGCTATGCGTATTATTAGAGTGAAAGGATGCGTAAATCAATGTTCCTCTGCGTCAGCACGTCTAAATTATTTGCACTTAGTTGTTTTTAATAGGATTATATAGGAAATGTTTCGCTCGATCCATTGATATTCCGTTGTGATATTAACGAAAGACCATGTATACTTACACAAGCATGAAAGGTCTCGCTGACTATTTGTTTAGGGGATACAATAGATTTTAGTATATAACAGTACGTCATCAATGTTCGATGTGCCAAATATTTATGTTACCTACATTAAATGTTTATAAGGATCGACCCACGCGGAGTAGTCCTACGAAATTATTAATATAAATGGATATTTATATACGACTCAATGTACAATAACACAGATGGTATCGTTTTAATTAAACTGATAAATGCTGTTAAAAAATTATACGTAATAAATCACTATTTTTATCGATGAAGAATTAAATCGTTGCGAAAAGTACCTACGCTATTTTCAATACAGTAATAAAATCGGAGAACTTTTACGGAAACGTACGTACCAGAAATTGCTGGGAAACTTTTCTTTTTTTTTATGTAATACAGTAAACGTTGGATTATTTTAGTCGTCGTTAAAGTCCGGAACAATAATTGAGTGAAAATTAAAGTTGTAATGTTTACGAAATAAGATGTCGATATATGATCGTCTATGTTACGCAGCATTTTTATATAAATGCCTTCTGTTAGTTGACGTTAGCCGACCAGAAGCGACGGTGAGTTTCTGCGAGCTTTTCGTTTCGTTTCGTTCCGAATAATACTTATCTAGAACCATGATTTTTTCTAATAGTAGTAACGTTACGTTAGATAATAGTTGGACTATCGCTAGTATGACGTGGTGTATAGATGTGTGTCTGTTGTTTTTTCCATCTTACGATATTGTCATGATACTTAACAAGCGTACAAATGGTGATGAAGATGAACAAATGTGGAAAGAAAAAGTATGAACACAATAAAGTGTCATAAGTCTCGAACTGCTTTTCTTATTGTGATTACAATGCCGTTTAACATCTGCCCCGATAACATCGATTACATCGCTCCGTCTCAGTTTCTCTAAAGCCTTGAGCGAAGGAACATTCGCGAAATGAGAAAGGAGTCTCTATAACTAGGAGTGACCGGAATTTTCCGAGCTGCTGGAAATCGGAGAACTGTTTGAAAGAAATGCGAGCTACTTGAAAAACTCAAACGGGTGGAATATTTGAACCTTCGTGAGACTTTGAGTTACTTGGAGATAGAATTTTCAACTCGCAACATTTTCGAATTACTCGGCTATTAACTTTCGAGTGAATATACTCGTGAATATTCGAATTACTCGAATATTTATGTATTTACTAGCAAATACTAGTTTAACGAAGTCTAAGAAGTAATTTTGAGTAATTCGAATGTTTACGAGTAATTCGAGCAGAGGCGTCCGGAGACTTTTTTCCGGGAGGGGGGGGGGGGGGCAACGCAACTTTGGGATGATGGAAAAAGAAAAATATACCCTTCTTGCTTTTTTAAATCCATTTTGTAGTTCCAATTTAATTAAAATTTTAAAACCGAAATTTAAAAATATTCCCTTTTTTTAGTATAAACTTAATAAAGATCAGTTTTGAAAAATAAGCGATATTTTCTCGAAAGCCAGGGAGTCAACTGCCCCTTTTGCCCCCCCCCCCCCTGCGGACGCCCATTAATTTCGAGAATTATCGAGCTGAAAATTTGTCTGCAGAGTTTTTCAAATAGCGAGGATATTTTTCAAACAGTTCGTCGATTTCAAGTAGCTCGGAAAATTCAAACGCTCGAATAAATCGAGTACTCGCACATCCCTATCTGTAATAGTAAACAGAGTGGCCGCGCTATTAAACTACAATGCAGAAGCTCCATAGATTAATAGCCCTCGTCCTTGTTATTTTCTAATTCCACAATTTCTATACACTCGTGTTTCATGAATCGCTTAAACAAATCGAATATAATATCACACAAGCATCCACATTCTACGCGTAAGAATTATTAAAAGTTTCGTCGATCGATTGTACTCGTATAACATGTCCCTCCCGAATTATGGTAATAACTATATATCATTCACATTACTTACACTGTACACGGTACACAGATAACAATATTATCCTTGATAATCAAAATAATCTATTTCTGGTTCTGGCATCTTTGTGCTTGATTGTGTTTGGTTCTTTTTTGGAGGCAGTGATAGTATCGTCCTGAAAGAAGAGAGAAGATTGTCAACTTAAGCGGAAAGACAGGACCGCCAGTAGATTTTGTAGAGAGCATCGAACAGAGTTGGGCATTATTCAAATGATCTTTGAACAAAAATTTCGAATAATCTTCGAATAAAAATTTCGAATGATCTTCGAATAAAAATTTTGGAATGATCTTCGAATAAAAATTTTGAATAATCTTCGAATAAAAATTTCGAATAATCTTCGAATAAAAATTTCGAATAATCTTCGAATAAAAACTTCGAATCATCTTTGAATAAAATTTTTTGAATGATCTTCGAATAAAAATTTCGAATAATCTTCGAATAAAAATTTCGAATAATCTTCGAATAAAAACTTCGAATCATCTTTGAATAAAATTTTTTGAATGATCTTCGAATAAAAATTTCGAATAATCTTCGAATAAAAATTTCGAATAATCTTCGAATAAAAACTTCGAATCATCTTTGAATAAAATTTTTTGAATGATCTTCGAATAAAAATTTCGAATAATCTTCGAATAAAAATTTCGAATAATCTTCGAATAAAAATTTCGAATGATCTTCGAATAAAAATTTTGGAATGATCTTCGAATAAAAATTTTGAATAATCTTCGAATAAAAATTTTGAATAATCTTCGAATAAAAATTTTGAATAATCTTCGAATAAAAATTTCGAATAATCTTCGAATAAAAACTTCGAATAATCTTCGAATAAAAATTTTTGAATGATTTTGGAATAAAAATTTTGAATAATCTTCGAATAAAAATTTTGAATAATCTTTCGAATAAAAACTTCGAATCATCTTCGAATAAAAATTTCAAACGAAATGAAGTTATTCGAGAATAATTTTTTATTCGAATAATGCCCAACTCTGGTATCGAAGGCATCGCGTTTCAAATTCCTCCGCGAGATATTTACTTTACGGATCCATTGGGTTTCGTGGTACTCAGCATCGGGCCTGGAACTTTCCTCTGGCCATTCTCTCTCTGTACAATTTCTAGCAGACTGTAGCTTGGCAACCAGCACTGCAACGAAATTATTTAAATATAGAAATTAAAGAATGTAACGCGATTCGATTATTACTCTAAACTGTTCAAATTTTTGTATTCTAAAGGGTTCTCCCGTCGAATAATAATAATAATAATAATAATAATAATAATTACTGAACACCTACCTTATTCTTCACGGCAGTGGCAACAACATTCCTCTTTGGCTCTTGATCGTACGCCTGACTCTCGCAACCGAAATGCTCGCAGGTCTCATGAATTAAATGACGCTTATCCTTGTTCATACTATCAAAAGAGTAGCTGCGTGACTTCTGCTTCGAGGTTTTCGCCAGCTGAACCAGCTCTGTCAGCTTATCGTGCACCATCTGGCAGAAGTGCGGGTCCTTCTTAGCCCATTGTTTCATGAAATCGCTGTATCTAGGCATCAATTTCGCGCTCAGGTCCGGATTCACGATTTGCAGACCCAGCGCCAATTTCCTGTTACGTTCTATTATCTTGCACTCGTCGTTGCATTCCAGAGTCTTCAACTGATTCTGCTTCTTCGCACCTTGACCGAAGACTTCTTCCAAATTCACTGAATGACCCAGTTGCATATCGGCCATTTTACTGGCTAATATACAGCTCGCTATCCTCTGATACTCTTTCGAATTCTCCGCGCAAACACGGGACATAGTCCTGTGTCCGCACTGGCAGGTGACCTGGCCAATAAATTTAATATGAGGACACCACAAAAGCAGAGATGCATCGATCGGGTGATTCGATTAATTACCTTCACCATTTCCTTGCACGGTGTGTCTGGACATTTGCCCTCGTGACACGGGGCAGCACAGATATGTCCACACATCTCCCTCGGGGTGGCGCACGGTTGAGTACACTGGTGTCCTGGCTTCTCGCACGGTCCAGAGTGGCAAATTGTGATACACTTATGTCGCCCGCATGATATAGGCTTGTTGCATGGTAAACCACATGAAATTTCGGTAACGTAACACGGCACTGCTTTTCGCAGCTCGTGCTTGCCGTGACACCATCTCTGAGTTAGAACGGTGCAAGGGGGGCACGTAGCTTCGCTGTGACAATTGTGCAATACTTCGTGACCGCAAGAGTGCTGGCGAGAGCAGGGTCTGTCGCAGACAGGTCTTCTGGTGCCGCAGGGAACTGGAGGAACTATCACGGCGGCTCCACATTCGCAGTAGAGCTCGTCGAAGCTACTGCGCCAACAGGGCTGACACCTTCCTGCGTTAACGTGACGGTTCAAGTGGTTTTATATTCTTCGTACTGATTAAATATCACACAGGGGCGGATTTGTGTTTATGCTAGGTAGGTTGCAGCCCAGGGCAGCAATTTTGCGGAGTATCAAATTTGAGGAGCGACAAATTTTTGGAGAGCGATAAATTTGAGGGAGCGCAAGAAATTAGAAAGCGACAGATTTTGGGGAGCGAGAAAATTTGGAAAGCAACAAATTTTAGGGAGCGACAAATTTTTGGAAGCGATAAATTTGGGGGACTCAAAAAATTTGGAGAGCGACAAATTTTGGGAGCGAAAAAATTTGTAAAGCGATAAATTTGGGGGTGCGACAAATTTTTGGAAAGCGATAAATTTGGGGGAAGCGACAAATTTTTTGGAGCGAAAAATTTAGAAAGCGACAAATTTTGGGAGCGAAAAAATTTGTAAAGCGATAAATTTGGGGGGGGGGCGATAAATTTGGGGGGGGGGGGGCGACAAATTTTGGGAGCGAAAAAATTTGTAAATCGATAAATTTGGGGGTGCGATAAATTTTTGGAAAGCGATAAATTTGGGGGAGCGACACATTTTTGGGAGCGAAAAAATTTAGAAAGCGACAAATTTTGAGCGAAAAAAATTGGGAAACGTTTAATCACAGAGGCTTGAGACAACTTTAAAAGCAATTCACTTCTTTTTCATACAGCGAATAGCAATAACTCATACGAAGTAACCATACCGAATTAATTTTGAAATTGTCTCGTCTCTTTTAAATTAACCTAAGGGCGCCAAATCTCAAAATCCGCTCCTGCACATACAACATAGTACGATACCTTTATGACAACTTTGCTCGCACTTATGTCTACCGCAGCTCAAAGTCTTGGAGCACACCAAAGGGCAAATATGTTCCACCTCTATACAGCACAGTTGATTACATCTGTGCTTGCCACAAGACCTCTTCTTTATGCATCTCTTCTCACACCTGGCGTCATCGGCTTTCGTCGTTAAGTCTTTACAATCCAATTCTCTGTCCATGTTCCCGCAACGGCACTTAACGTCAGTGGTCAGATCGCAAACAGGACATTCACCTTGATGACAGTTCGCCTTGCACTTGTGAGGATCATCTACAAAAGAGCGCGCTTAGTTTCCAATCTCTATCGCATTTCACCGAATGAATGTTTCGCGTTAGCTTCGAGGTACTTACTAGGTTGACCGCATTTCAGATTCTTAGAGCATATCTTGTCGCAGACAGGAACCGGATCCAAACACGTCTGCCTCTCCTCCGTTAACGGCGTTTGCCCGCAACAGCAGGTTGTAATTTTCTGCGGCGTCAGAGAGCAAGACTCGCAGGAATCTGCGTGGCACAACTTCGCGCAGGTATGATTACCGCACTCCAACAATTTGTCGCAAGTAGTCTCGCACGAGTACACGAGTGGGACATTTTTCTGGCATGTTACGTCCCTTTTGTTTTTACCACAGTAACACGCTGAAATTAGATTTATGAATAGGCATACGCTTCCTCCGCAGAATTGAGTTATACAGGGTGTCCCGGAATTTAGGGACAATCCGGAACATTGCATCGGGATATTGCATGTTCCGGACTGTCCCTCAATTCTGGGACACCCTGTAGATTACGCTAACATTCCCATACCTTGCTCTATCGTCTTCTCGCAATTCGCGCACTCTCCATGATGGCACGTGCTTTCGCATTTATGCTCGCCGCAATTCAGATCCTTACCGCACACAGCGTCGCACTGTAATAATTTACGAGTGCAACACTGCACCGTTTGCGATGTTTTGCCACAACCGCAGTACCGTGCCACCATCGCTGTGCATTGCGGGCAAGGCCCTGGATGGCACAGGAGTGTACACCTATGAGGGCAGGTGTCTTTCGATAATGTTCTACCGCAGACCTCGCCACAAGAGTGCGCAACGTCTCTACGATTCCATTCAGGCGCTACCGTCTTACCACAGAAGCAAAGGTAATCCTCCGGGATCGTTAAGCTCACATTCCGACACGCGGGGCACCTCCAACCATTCTCTGAAAAGGAAATTATTCGTGATTATCGATAAACACGACGTCGGACTGCTTTCGATTAGGGCTGGGACTATTTGTCGAATTTTTCGGTATTCGAATATTTGAATACTTCGGTTGCTCAATTATTCGGCAAATATAATTCGAATATCCAAGTATTCGAATACTATTCGAATATTTAAGTATTCGAATACTATTCGAATATTTAAGTATTCGAATACTATCCGATATATTCAAGTATTCGAATACTATTCGAATATTTAAGTAAGTATTCGAATACTGATGTATTCGAATAGTATGGTGTGAATTATAAATCAAGTTCTTTAGGTTCATTTTTTACAAGCTTTTATTTAGTTTCAGTTGTGAGTGTGTTAGTTTGTCAGGGTGAAATCTTGTAAGCTAATAACTTGATTTATAATTCACACCATACTATTCGAATACTGATGTATTCGAAAACTGAAATATTCGAGTAGTATTTGAATACTGAAATATTCGAGTAGTATTCAAATACTGAAATATTCGAGTCGTATTCGAATAATGATGTATTCGAATACTGAAATATTCGAGTAGTATTCGAATACTGAAATATTCGAGTAGTATTCGAATATTTAAATAGTCGAATAATAACATTTGAATACTCAAATATTCGAAGTTTATTCGTAGCACTCGAATACTTGTAAAATATTCGAATAGTCCCAGCCCTACTTTCGATGCCTCTACTCACCCGCTTGCGATGATTTAGCCCATTTCTTCACGCATTTCAGATGCAAAACATGATGGCAATTGGAACAAGACCATGTATAATTCAGCTCCCTGATGTACTCGCAACACACTAAACATTCCAGCTGTCCTCTATTCAACTGGTCCGTTAATCTCTCTCTCTGGCTCGCGTCGTCATCTAAACAGCGATTAAACGAAACAATATTATCACAGAAGCGTACAACTTTCGCCCCACTCAAACCACGCGCTTACCGATCGAAGGCTTCTTATTCTGTCCCCGCTTCTGACCACTCCTCTCGTTAATCTCCCTCTTGTTCCTCCAATTGTCATTTCCCCTTTCTTTGTTCTCGAATACGTAACTCTTGCTCCTATCCTTCTCCTTGAAAGCTTCGGTCCTATCTCCCTTATTCTGCTCCCTAAATCCATTATGCCCTTGATAGTTATACCTCTTCTCTTTCGTCTCCTTCGCTCCGAGTCTAACTTCCAGCGAGTTTCCTGAAATCGCATCATCGATTCCTAAGCTGGAAGGATTCCTAGACTCGTTGCGATCCTCCTGCCCGTGCGTTTGTTCTTTCGCTTCGGAATTGTCTTCTTTGCTAGAGTTCTCCCAAGTCCCGTTATATCCCTGATAATTACACCTCTTCTCTCTGTAACCAGTCTCCTCTCTGTTCTGCCTATCGCTGTACGGGTAAGTCCTCGGATTCTTACGATGATTATAAGCTTGCTTGGGACCGGAATTATAATAGCCGAATTGATTACTGCTCTGTTTCGATGCGTTAGCTTGTACGTTGTCCTCTTTCGCGACGGTGCTCCCTTTGCTGCTACTCTCGTTCGGTAATCTCCTACTTCTACTTGGATACCTCACATTCATACCCGTAGAAGCTTCTTCGGAATTTACGTTCGACACAGAGGCTTCTTCGTCGTTACAAGCGTTATCATTATCCGCCGTATCCCTGCCCGAAGCACCCGCGTCTTTCGCATCTACTTGCAATTTGTCCGAATAATGCTTACTAGTATAATACTTATTCCCTTGAAATTTATTAGAACCCCTGCCTTGTTGCTGATAAGAGTTTCTATACGCGTTTCTTTTGTGGAATTGGTCCTGGTGTCCCTCTTTGGGCTTATAGTTCGCGCTTCTTTTATTATCATACTTCCTTTCGTACTTGTTTACATCGTACGACGAATATTTGTCCGACCCTCTAGGGAACGACTTCGCATTCCTGGCATGGGAATCCGTGCTATCGATCGACGAAGGAGCATTCGCGTACTGCGTCTCACGTCTCCCGTCCTCCACCTTGGTGCTGTTCGGAACGAACTCCTCAGCCGTGGCGTGCAAACTCGACTGCCTCTTGGCGCCGGTCGCACCTTCGTCCGTCTTCCTCGTGAAATTATGCCTACCCTTAGTCGCTTTCGAATCGTAATCGTTCCTCCAATAATCTGCGGGCGCGTAGCACCGTTGGGGATTGACCGCGCTTGGAAAGTACTCCGCATTATTCGGCATTTGGGAGCTACCAGCGGCGCTCGTTAAATGCTCCTGATAATTATTGCTCGCGGGCAGCTGGTTCGGCGCGACGTTAGCGCTCGCCCGATAGAAATTGCTCGGGCAGTTCTGGTCGAACGAGGCATCCTCTTGCCCGTAAAACTCTCGATTGTTTCTTAAATAATCATTATTTACATTGTTGGGAAAGTACGGCCAGTTCCCTGCTGCCGGGCCGGAAACACTTTGGTCGGAGTACATGTAATAATTTTGATCCTCCGGCCCAGAATAAGAGCCGTCCCAAGTGGCCATGATTTCTCCAACTTCGCAAGTGTCTGTCACCTCTACTTTCTCCGTTCCTGATGGTCACAAAATGTTTCGATTAATTCAAGTCCTGTGCAGTTCCGTGCGAGCAAAAATATGGTTAACTCGCTTCCACGTCCGAAGGTCCAACCGATTCTTAAAAGTACGAGAAACTTATAAATTGTACAGTATGGCAGATATATCCCGATAAAATTAAAGGCGTTGCACAATACGATGGAATACGAGAAATCTTCCACTCGTGACTTGTAACGAACACGTATCAGAAAGTAGGTACGTTACCAGGAACCAGTTCGCACTCGCTGCGAGTCTGGGATGCGGTTTAAAAATCCATGGGGCTTTCTACGAGGCTGATTTCAGTGGGAATTTCATCAGACGTAAATTCGAACGATCGTTGGAAACTGTGGCGGATGTTGTGTTTAAAATCGATATGGGAATGTTTAATTTTGCAAGCGCGCTTTGTAGGAAATAATATGTATCGAAGATTAATCCTACTCGAGAAGAGAGAACTAGAATCTTGTTCGGTATTAACTCATTGCCTGGCAGTGACGTGTTTTCACATCAAATGCCTCCATCAGTTGCCTGGCAGTGGCGTGTTTCCGCGCTGTAGCGGCGGATAAAGTATTGACTTGCACCGGCTTGCAAGTTTGATCTAGAAACATTTGATGCTATCCTTTCTCGCGGTTGGTATAGCTAAACAATTCGAACATCGCGCTTGCGCAAGAGGGAGCTGGGGAAACAACAATAATAATAATAATAATAATAATAATAATAATAATAATAATAATAATAATAATAATAATAATGATAATAATAATAATTCGTCTTTATTCACCACAAAATTACATGAATTATTAAGTGACGAATGAACGAGATTCAGCATACCTGCTGTTTTGCAACCTAACCCCAAATCGGTCGCCAACACTCATAAGGGGCGAATTCCACTTACGCCTAGAGTGGAAATTAAATTAAATTCTGTTTTAATTCATTATCCAGATAGCACAAAGACGTTTTAAAAACGTTTTTAAAACGTCCAGGTCGGACGTTCGGGACGTTTTAAAAACGTCCAGAAAAGGTCCTAAAAACGTCCATTTTCACAAACCAGAACGTTTTCAGGACGTTTTTAAAACGTTTTCAGGACGTTTTTGGGACGTTCGACGGTACTGGTTGGATTTAATAAAAATTTAAGGAAGTAAATGGTTTTCAAAATAAGATCAAACTCGGTAACAATTTATTTCATTTATTGAATTTAGCAATAATGCAGAATATATGCACTTACAATAGATATAAGAACATGATAGTTCGAGGTCCAATATACAAGAATATACAAACTATGCAGGATATACACTTAAAATACATATGAATGTGCACTTAAACAGATAGCTCCGTATTTTTTCTATTCTCTGCAATTTCCCTGTGATCTGCTTCACCTTAAAGAAGAATTTCGAGGAAACATTACATTGAATTTTACAGTAATCAATATTAGGAACAGCCCTGATAACCATCTGACGCCAATCTGACATCAGATTGGCAGCAGGGTCTGCCGTGAGAGCGCAGAGCCTGACGTCAGATCCGTAGTCATCTGTGTCCGCATTAGGCTGCGGTCTGAGGTACAGAGCCTGACATCAGGGCCTGACGTCAGATGAACAGCAGATTCGCATCAGATCCTGCCGTTCGCCTGACACGTATAACAGCGCCATCTGAGGGTCAGAATTGGCAAACAATTCCCTACGCGTGACGTCACATGGCCGTCCCTACACACCAACACAAATGCAGCGTTATTGCTGTAGGTGTATCCCTACTCCCCCATAATCAGCTAGTAGATTCTACAGTTTATTAAATAATTAATTCTACTAGTTTCAAAAAGGATTTATTCTTTATTTAATAATATACAGGATTGGTGATTACAATTGTTAGAAAATAATATAAATAGCGCATATAAATTCGAGGAAGAACATTCAATTTTTACATTTATAAATCCATATACGTCCCGTAACCAGTGGTACCTATTAGGTGCGATAACAGAAAATTTCCTTTATTTTCGACTTCTTTTTGCTGTAGAATCACCACATACCGTATTATGTTAGCGCTGAAAACAAATAGAACCTTAGTATAAAATTAAAGGTAACGTATGAATAAACAGGTATACATGCGATACTTACTTCAGCTCCATCTCCGCACAGCACACACCCCAGGCGATCATGCATGCTCCTGCGAACATTAACATTTATAATAAAACATGTGTTTAATTATTATCTACTAAACAAGACGCTAAACATTCGCGCTTCGTGCATAACCATACTTTTCTGTCTTGCAGATAATGTGAAACTCGATTTTCGCGACGTAGATAATTGGAAATTATTCAATTGCATAATTACGTTTGCCTTCTGGATACGTCAAGATGATTTGTCTGGATATTGATGGATGAAATTACTTGGAATATTCTTCGATTTTGCCGGCACTGATTGCCACTGCCAGTGACTGTCATCTCATACCTCGAAAATGAATGCAAATTGGACATAGAGTCTTGACCAATCACGAGTTTCGGCACTATGGCGCAGCCAATCCGAGCGTCGTGTCAAGAGCGTTGGTCAAGACTCTACGTCCAGTTTGCGTTCGTTTTCGAGGTGGTAGTCACTGGCAATGGCAGTCAGTGCTGGCAAAATCGAAGAATATTCCAAGTAATTTCATCCATCAATATCCAGACAAATCATCTCGACGTATCCAGAAGGCAAACGTAATTATGCAATTGAATAATTTCCAATTATCTACGTCGCGAAAATCGAGTTTCACATTATCTGCAAGACAGAAAAGTATGGTTATGCACGAAGCGCGAATGTTTAGCGTCTTGTTTAGTAGATAATAATTAAACACATGTTTTATTATAAATGTTAATGTTCGCAGGAGCATGCATGATCGCCTGGGGTGTGTGCTGTGCGGAGATGGAGCTGAAGTAAGTATCGCATGTATACCTGTTTATTCATACGTTACCTTTAATTTTATACTAAGGTTCTATTTGTTTTCAGCGCTAACATAATACGGTATGTGGTGATTCTACAGCAAAAAGAAGTCGAAAATAAAGGAAATTTTCTGATATCGCACCTAATAGGTACCACTGGTTACGGGACGTATATGGATTTATAAATGTAAAAATTGAATGTTCTTCCTCGAATTTATATGCGCTATTTATATTATTTTCTAACAATTGTAATCACCAATCCTGTATATTATTAAATAAAGAATAAATCCTTTTTGAAACTAGTAGAATTAATTATTTAATAAACTGTAGAATCTACTAGCTGATTATGGGGGAGTAGGGATACACCTACAGCAATAACGCTGCATTTGTGTTGGTGTGTAGGGACGGCCATGTGACGTCACGCGTAGGGAATTGTTTGCCAATTCTGACCCTCAGATGGCGCTGTTATACGTGTCAGGCGAACGGCAGGATCTGATGCGAATCTGCTGTTCATCTGACGTCAGGCTCTGTACCTCAGACCGCAGCCTAATGCGGACACAGATGACTACGCATCTGACGTCAGGCTCTGCGCTTCAGATCTGGTTATCAGGGAGTAAAATAAGGGTGATAGTTACATATTAAAACCGTTGCTACGTTTAATTTATGGAAATCTTTCCCTTTTCTGCCAAGGCCAATTAAATAACAATGCAACATCCATTGGTCATCAACGACGTTAGCGCCTGTTTCACAAAATTATAATGATTGGAACCATCAAAATTTGCCAATTCGTTAACCTAAAATTGAAGAATTATTCAAACCCTAACCTAGAACTACATGCCTTTGACCGCAAATACTGAAACAAATATACAAAAACTGTACAAACACGTTATGAAAGCTGTATAAAAACTGTATGAAAACAATATAAAAACTGTATAAAACCGGTTTACAAACATTCGGTCAGAAACATTTAAACAAATGCCTCTGTATTTTTAGTTTTCCATTGTTTCTTTGAGCAAATGTTCATAGGGTGGTATTCATAAACGGGTCTTAAGATTAAGCAAATGCTTCTTAAGCATTCAGCATCCTTTACTATGCTACTAGGTTAGTAGAGGATGCCGCATGCTTAAGCATTTGCTTAATCTTAAGACACGTTTATGAATACCTCCCATAAACATTTATATGTCCCAGTATGTAATTATGTATATATATATATGTATGTATGTAGATCTAATTAGGCTTTACCTGTGCGATCTATCCATATTTCGTGGATGGTTTGGGTTAGAGAGCGGGTACGATCCCTGGTTTCCTTGAACTAATGTATCCTAATCTATCCACATTTCTCACATGGCGCACAACCTCTTTTGAACGTCTGCAAAATACGTTTTTAAAACGTCCTTAAAGTACGTTTTAAAAACGTCCATTTTTACAAATCAAGCCGTCTACGTTCAGACCTAAAATGGACGTAAAATGGACGTTTTTAAAACGTCCTGTGCTATCTGGGTAGTTTAAAATTTCTAGTTGTAGGAGCTAAATTTCTCGATTTTTTTTTTAATTATCTTCTACATTAATTCATTAGGTTAAACTTTCTATTGGAAGGTGCTAAATTTTTCGCAAATTTTGTTAAAAGTAAATTCTATTATAATTCATTAGATTAAAAAATACTAGTTCGAGGAGCCACGTTTTTTGAAAATTTTGTTGAAATTAACTTCTATTTTAGTTGATTATGTTAGAATATCTAGTTGAAGAAGCTAAATTTTTCGTAAATTTTAATGAAATATAATTCCTTGACTTAGGGCGAATTCCACTTACGCCCAAATCGTTCGCAACGCCCGTGGTTAACATTAAAAAATTTATGAAAATCTCTTGAAATATGGAAGAGAAATCTGTGGAAGAGCCATTATCGGAAAATACAGGTTTTTAACTATAAATTACGACTTGAAAACAGGAGCATATAATTTATGATATTCATTTTATTACAAAAACGGAAAAATCCTAGGGTCATGGGTGTGGGCGATTTGGGCGTAAGTGGAATATACTATTTTAAAATTATTAGCAAACGTTCTTAATATACATGTAGTATAATGACGATATTATAGCACTATATCAATTAGTCAGTTTTCTCGAAAACGAAGCGCGATATCAAACAATTTTTAACCGACTTCAAAAAGGAGGTTATAAATTCGACCCGTTTGTATTTTTTTTTTATGTTTGTCCCCGCATATCTCAGCATTTGGAACGATTTTGATGATCTTTCTTTTTATTCGAAAGAGGGCGATGGTCCGATCCTACACTGAATCAATATTGGCCCAATATTCTGCCAGTTCTCGTTAATAATAAAGACAATTGTCACCTAATTATTATTATTTTATGTACGTACGCGCATAACTCCTCAGCATGTTGTCAATATATATATAAAACTAAAAAGTTGAAAACAAAAAAATTGTTTAAAAATTAAAACCGACTTCAATAAAACAAAATTGCAGTAAAAAGTAAAAAATAATTTTTTCTCTTATTTAATCTACGACTCTCATATTTTTCAAGTCGGTGCCTCATCATTTGCACTGTGTAAATCTGGCGCCGACTTACGGCCGATTTCTTCACCTTCAGTAATCTTCCAGTTAGAGTTATGTTCCACATAACTGCCAAATGATAGCATCCAATTGGTCGACGAATGCCACATGATAGCATCTAATTGGTCGTTCACTGACCGGGACTTTAGTCGGAGGTGAAGAAATCGGGGATTAAACGATATGAGAGTCGTAGATTAAATAAGGGAAAAAATTATTTTTTACTTTTTAGTGCAATTTGATTTTTTTGAAGTCGGTTTTAATTTTTTTTATTCTATATTTTCGTCTTATTTTCGCCTATAGAATCACCCTCCAAAAGGTTTACCACCGATTAACAACCCCCAACAGGCAACAACCAGCCCATTTCAGAGCTGGCAACTGCTTCGTCACGCTTCTTTGGGCGAATTCTACATTCGCCTAAATCGTCCGTGATTTTCATTAAGGTAGGTTTTCCTATACGCGACTGGACGCAACATCAAGAACTTCAAAGTCGATTTTCTCAAAAATGAAGCGCGATATAAAAAAAAGTTACTCCTTCTTTTCGACTTATAACAAGTGAATAAGTCGACAAAAAGGAATAAAATTTTTTGATATCGCGCTTCATTTTCGAGAAAATCGATTTTGAAATTCTTGACGTTGCGTCCAGTCCCGTATAGGAAAACCGAGCTTAACGAAAATCACGGTCGATTTGGGCGTAAGTGGAATTCGCCCTATATTTCGTGATTCTTGAATATGGTCTAGAATAGTCTGAAACAGCGTTTCCGTAATAAATCATCTGGTGCTTAATTAATTTTGAAAATTTCAAGTATATACCTAATTAGAAAAAGCTAAAGACAATACTTTCCCCGCTAGTGGGGAATGAATGAGAAGGCTGGCCAGGTTCTAGGTAATACTTTAATTCCCTAGTACCAGTAAAAGCATGAGATTTTCTAATCATCGAGTAGATGGCGCTTAATTCTTCGCGCTGTTGCGGGGCCGCCTGGGAAATCTGGTGGCTTGTGGTGTTTCTACGGGGTTCGGTGCCCGTGGAGCCCTTCAGGACTCTGCTCGCGAACGTGTTAAGTTAAATGAACTAAATGACTTGTAATAAATAACTCAAAACTCAATGAACTTAATAAACTGAGACTAAATTAAAATGGCAAATGATTCAGAATTATTTAGAACAGAACGGGGAATTTTTATGGAGATCAAAACTGGATTTATTGTAACACGTCAGAATTGTAACAAGGTCAATGACGAATTGAGCGGCGAAGAAACAAACTTCTTCGTACGTTCCTCTTTTTACAAATTAAAATGTTTTATATTTTCGAGCGTTTAGGGAGGAGGCGGAGACAAATATCTAATGTTGCAGAGTTCATCCTCAACTCTTTTCTAATAAATTTAAGTTTGGGCAATATAAAACGACAAAAAGTCTTGAAACGCCATTTCTTTTGCAATGAAAATACAGGGAATAAATAAATAACCATAATCATAATCATAAATTTAAGTTATTTACTTCAAACTTCGCGCTTTAAGAGCTTGCGTTAACCGCCGCTAGAGCGAAAATCGCAACAGCGCAGAAGCGTCCAATGCATTTTAGCAAGTGCATCTTGTATATTTCTAGTACATGTTCCAGGGGTGGTCCACTTCCATAGGAGCACTGTTAACACGGATTTAGTAGCTATCCAAGCCGCATGAGGTCTCTGAAAGCAGTATTAATTCTCGGATTTTGTACTAGGTAGAACTCACAGCGTTATTCTGTGGAAAACGCTGTCTCCTCCTCCCGAGACCGAAGAGTGGGGAACTCTCTCGCAAACCAAGCTAAAGCTAAGATAGACGCGTGCAAGAGTCTAACCCCAAATACATTTATACTTTTTATTGTTAACCAAGAGTGATCATTGTCCATCTCAATCTTCGGTGTACATCGTGCACATCACCTGCAGGAGTAGGACCTGCTATAATTACTAATATGCCAGTAATCCCTATAATGCAGTGGGGGTAGTATCATAAATCATATGAAATTTTGAAATTTTGCGGGACGCTTGAGGACACTTGCTCTCCATCGCTCTCTTCTTTTCTGGACATCGTTAAGTGTACATCGTGTGATGCAAATTGTAATTTAATATTTTCCAAACAAATTGTAATTTAATATTTCCCAAATAAATTGTAATGTAATATTATATAAATATATTGCATTTTATACGTGTATGCAATTGGAAATTTTTAATTCTCAAAATATAATTTGAAAGCGGTGTCAGTCAAAAATTTTAAAAATTGAATTTATTACTTATTTTGTAATATAACATAAAGTAAGTGATGAATTAAATTTTTTTTTAATTTTTGACTAACACCACTTTCATAATCACCGGCACATTTAGTCATAAGTAAGGGATACATTGAATTCAAAGTTTGAAATGCCCGCCATTAGTAATATAGTGCATATCCAACCCGCTAGAGGGTATTAATGCTGTGCTAACAAAATAATACCCGTAGTGGACCACCCCTGACATGTTCACGAATTTGTAAACAATTGGTATAGATTGTTTGACACACAAATGTGACATTTGTTTCACGATTTTTCCTTCCGATTCTATGAAACTATCTGCTGGACGTTTCGTCGTCGAAGGTATTAGAGTATTATTATTAGCTGTAATTTTACCGTTTAAAGTGTATTCCTTGTAATGTAAGTTTAACACAGCATTGTACTCTTAACATACATTTAATAAAGATAAAAAACACTTGCCCGAATAAACCTACGTTCTTCTCTTTAATAGCATTCACACAGAAACCAGATTTAAATCCACCCGATTCCCAACTATGATAAACAACGCTTCTAATCTCAAACCTTAATTTCAGTTCAACAATTCTACGCGTCTATGGCAAGTGGCTCTTTCATTTCTAGCGAAAACATGTCCAACGAAGAGGGAACTCGCAACGCGCCGTCGCAGCCAGCGGAAGAAGGTGGTCAGCCAGTGACCAGCACGTCGCAGAATGCAGGAAACAGTAGGGAACCCCCCGCCGCCAGGCCTCAGGAGCCAATCATCCGGCAGAACAATCTCCAGAGGATACAGCAGCGGAAGCAGCAAATGCTGAATCTGCCGCAAATGAAGAAGATCCTAAAGATCGCCACTTACAGCGCGTGTAAAGTCGAAGAATGCAAGTGCATCGGATGGAAGAATCCGCAGCTGTTGACCAAATCACCTAAAACCGATACGCAGCAGCCCGTTATAAACTTCTTCGATCCCTGCAAAAGCTGCACGCACGTTTTGGAGAACCACGTTTCGCACCTGACTAATCAGTCCGAGGACGAGATCAATAAATTGTTGTGCATGGTCATAGACGCGGACAATATCTTCCTAGGATTGCAGAAGGAAGAAGATCCCGACACGAAGAAGGTCTATTTTTATCTGTACAAGCTGCTGAGGAAATGTATACAATCTATAACTAAGCCTACGATAGAAGGCCCTTTGGGCCAGCCGCCGTTCGAGAGACCCTCGATAGCGAAGGCGGTGATGAACTTTGTCGCTTACAAATATGGACACTTGCCTCAGAGGGACATGCAAGCTATGTGCGATATGGCGAAGATGTTCCTGCACTGTTTGAACCATTGGAACTTCGATCCGCTGAGTGCCAGGAGAGGTACGATCAGCGCGGAGGACGCTCCTGCTTACAAGATCAATCATACACGCTGGCTGGTCTTCTGCCATATACCAGCGTTCTGCGACTCTCTGCCGCATTACGACACGTCCTTGGTTTTCGGGCGAACGTTTGTCCAAGCTGTTTTCAAGCCGGTGTCCAGGCAATTGTTGGACAAATGCCACAGCGAGCGAGACAAACTAGCACCGGAGAAGAGGGTGATAGTCTTGACACATTTTCCGAAGTACGTGGACCCTTTCCCTTATCTGCCGTTCTGTTTATCGCTTCGTTGTTTAAACATGTTACTCCGATTCCAGGTTCCTTTCGATGTTAGAAGCAGAGATCTACTCGGACAATTCGCCGATCTGGGATCCCGAGTTCAAGCAAGTGCCTCCCACTTACTTGCAAACCGCCTTGGAGTCGAAGGCGAATCAAGGGAGAAGGACCGGGGAGTTTGAGAAAGTCACGGTCACGCCGAATGACAAAGACAATTATACGACGATTAACATCAGTCCCGGGATTAAGAAGATTCACGAGAAGAGATCGCACTCCGAGGGGCGTTCGGACGTGAAAAGGAGGAAGAACGAGGAGGTTTTCGAGGATCTACCGGAGGAGACTGTAGCTGAAATCGTGGCTACTATCAACGATCCTAATTACATGTGCGGACCAGACGCAGTGTTCCCACCGAACGCCCCGCGCGATGAGACTGCGAAGATCGAGGAGAGTGAAAAGATCATAGAGTTCCACGTTGTTGGGAACAGTTTGACGCAGCCGGTTTCTAAGCAGACGATGCTTTGGCTGATCGGACTGCACAACGTGTTCAGCCACCAGCTGCCCAAAATGCCGAAGGAGTACATATCTCAACTAGTCTTCGACCCGTAAGTAGAACTGCTCATCTTCCACGCAGCAGTTGCGTCCAGGGTTGCCAGGCGTACTGAATAAATCGCGGTGTGCTGACTAGTGCTCTTAATACCCGACCATCCGGGTACCCAGTAATTGAGATGTAATGAGATAGTTGAGAATTTCGATTTGACAGCCGATCGTCTTTCGACTTTCGATCATTTTCGGCTAACATCAGTAATGAACGGAATAAACTTCAAACAATTAAATGTAGTATTGTCCGCTTACGCGGGAAGATCACGAACCCGAAAATTCAAAAAATTCTGAAACTTTGTGAGTATGTAGGGGATTCCCTCCTGATTTCAACGCAATTTTTGTTTGCTGCCCAAATTCACCCGAAGGGGGTGAAATTAACCCCCGAAAATTCGGCTATTTTCCAATTTTGTGTTATAACTCGCGAACTGTAAGAGATGGAAAAAAAGTTTCAACACAAAAGTTACTTCTTTTAATTAGATCTATCATTTGGTAAAACAATTATTTTACAGTTCACGAGTTATAACAAAATCGGAAAATAACTGGATTTTCAGGGGTCAATTACACCCCCTTGGCGTGAATTTGGGCAGCAAACAAAAATTGCGTTATAATCAGGAGGAAATTCCCTACATATTCACAAAGTTTCAGAATTTTTTGAATTTCCGGGTTCGGAATGTTCCCTTGTTAGATATACTCTAAGATTGCCCGCAGAACACATTCTGTATCAGAATGTGAAAATTGCGAACTGTCAACGTTCTTTGCACTTACAATAGGGTAGTTCGCCCTATTGCAGTGCCTGCCCCTATTAGTGTGTCTTTATATTTAAATAAGCCATACTGTTACTGTAGAAGCCCGAATCTAACGTAAGATTTATCAATCAACGTTGAAAAGCTTAAGAGTAGAGGAGTCACGGGTACCCTAAACGTCCCATTCCGAAAATATAGGTTAAAAAATGTAGACCTGACATTGACGCACTCTTATCTAATCCCAACCAACTCCCTCAGTCGATGCAAAGCAAAACTCGGAAAATCCTAGGAAAATGCACTCGTTTTGGGTTTTCGTTCGCATCATTTTTCCGAGTTTGTTGGGGCTAAATAGATCTGTACGCAATGCCACATTCAATTGCTTGAAGTTTATTCCGTTCATTACTGATGTTAACCGAAAATGATCGAAAGTCGAAAGACGGTCTTCATCACATCTCATTTACTCGGGTATCTCATGGATACCCGGGTAATTTTTGTCTACCCGGGTCTCGCCGGGTACCCTAGTACCTGGGTGCTGGGGCCAAAAGAATAGCTCTAGTGCTGACCGATATGACGTCGTACATATCTTCTCTTTGGTCGCCCAACGTAGGAGAAGGGGAACACTTATGTTTGATTGGTGGCGCCGTGACGTCATACCAACGCTAAGCCAATCCGGGCCAAGTGACGTCATATATGCCAGTACGGCGTACTGAACCGCCTCGCAACCCTGGTTGCGTCCGCTGTGTAATTGTAACAGCGTTGTCTCTACAGGAAGCACAAGACGCTAGCTCTGATAAAAGATGGTCGACCGATCGGTGGCATCTGCTTCCGCATGTTTCCCACGCAAGGTTTCACGGAGATAGTATTCTGCGCTGTTACGAGCCAAGATCAGGTCAAAGGCTACGGTACCCATCTGATGAACATGCTGAAGGATTACCACATAAAGAACAACATATTGCACTTCCTTACGTTCGCTGACGAATTCGCGATCGGATACTTTAAGAAGCAAGGGTTCAGTAAAGACATTAAACTGCCGCGGTCGATGCACCAAGGGTACATTAAGGACTACGAAGCCGCGACGTTGATGCACTGCGAGCTGAACGCCAAGATCGTGTACACGGAGTTCACGGCTGTCATACGAAAGCAGAAGAAGATTATTAAGAAGCTGATCCATCAGAGGCAGCAGGAGATACAAAAGGTGCATCCCGGCTTGACGTGCTTCAAAGAAGGCGTCCGGGGAATCCCCGTCGAGTCTATTCCGGGCATCCGCGAGACCGGCTGGAAGAGTTACGCTCAGACAAGAACGAGGGGAGTTGCGAAAGGGACGCAAGGGCCGGAGCCAATGGAGGCCTGCTTGGATATTACTGATTCCCTGTACAACGCTTTGAAGAATGTGTTGAACAGCGTGAAGAATCACAGCACAGCGTGGCCGTTTCTGAAACCCGTGGACAAGAATGACGTTCCGGATTATTACGACCATATCAAATATCCCATGGGTGAGTAAGGCAGAGACTCGAATTACAGTTGCGCGGAACGGAGCCGTGTGACTCGATTTCTACTTTTCAGACCTGAAAACTATGACTGACCGATTGAAAGCGCGGTATTACGTTACGAGGAGGCTATTCATCGCGGACATGACACGGATATTCACCAACTGTCGCCTGTACAACAGCCCTGACACCGAATATTACCGCTGCGCCAACGCCTTGGAGAAGTATTTCCAAACCAGAATGAAGGAGATCGGCCTTTGGGACAAATAAAATTCGCTACGCCTGGAGGAGGCGTGCTAATCGGAACTGAACTGTTTGTAAATATAGGACGCTAGGGTCTGTACATTTCGGAGGGAACCAGCTACGGGCGCGAACGAGTATGCGGCCGTGGAAATATTCATTTGCATCCGTGTGCTACTGCATAGAATTACCAGCCGAAGATATGCAACTCTGTAATTGCGTGTACGGTATTTAATGCGTCCGATTCTTTTTTTCATTCTCCTCCACTCGAAAAAAGGAACGGTTTGGAAATAGGATATACAGCAAATTAAACCCAAACTAGGTACTTAATTTCACGGCCTAATTATAAGGATTAGTCGAACAGTTAATTAAGGAATGTAATACACCGATTATAACGAGCCTTTGCATGGTGGCCATTCTACGGAACAGCGAGTTCCTAAAATGCGTTAATTCCGAGAGACTTAGCAAACTGAAACTTCCATTTTCTGTAAATATGGAGGCAATGTTAACTTATATAACCGGAATAAAAGCAATTTAAATCGAAGCAAACATTGCGACAATGTTTCGTTTCGCAGATCTCTGCCACTCATCTCTGCAAATCAGAGGAGTGCTCGATAATTTCAATGGAAACACATTGTACACATATCTCCCTAAATTCTACTAACAAAAGAAAATTATATTCCCACTTAAAACAGTTCCTAAACTATTAATAAAAAACACGAAAAACACTTTTCGTTATCGTGATTCCTTTAAGAATGAATTTAAGTATTGTTAGTTAAAAGTATAAAGTCAAATCGCGATTACGGAACGAACAGTTAAACGATTTGTTAAATTCACCGTTGTAAACTAGCTGTACATAGATGTTTATATAATAAATAAGATATTTTCCCTCTACAAACTTATCCTCCCATCGCCCTGTAACACCTTACGTCCCATAATTTCTGTAACAAATTCAATTGCGTTCAACGAACTCTTGGGAAGCTGAGTTTTCACTTTCATTAATAAGCAGGATTTACGCGATCTTAAATATAAACGAAGTACACCGGCGGTCTAAATTGCATTCGGTTAAGAGGATTCAATGGATCCGAGGAGACAAGGAAATACATTACATGCTCTAGTTAATTCAAGCCGTGTGCGTATGCACTGCAATAAGATTCTCTTAATTGGCATACCTTAGAAACCAATTAGATCCTCTCGCAAGCTATATACGCCTTAACTTCTGTATTAGCTGCAATATTAGTACTGTTATACGAACTTCATGAATTCCGTGCAGTAATTTATACGATTGTAATTACCTAACGCCTGCGTTAAGCTTCCCGTCATCAGAACTACACCATACGAATATAAAAAAAAAAGACGTGCCACGTACTACGCGAAGGTTTCACATGTTCGACAGAGGTCGACGAAAGGTTTTGGAGATCGTAAGGGTGTTAGAAGCAGTTACGTTGGCTGAAACGTATGTCAGTTAGCCGGGGTATAAGGAGCTGCTTAAAATACAGGCATGGATGTGCGGTGGTAGAAGAAGAGGGGTGGGGGGCTTGATATAAAGCTGCTCCATCCTTCCGCTGGAACAATATTAGAGGAGTCAACGCACTGTTAAGATAGTACAAAATCTAGTCAAACAAAATTGCTCGCTCCTTCCGACAAGTAAACTTAATCTCCTTTCGCATACAACGAGCAGACATCTCTATCTTAAAATGTGCGACGACGACGTAGCTGCCTTGGTAGTCGACAATGGGTCGGGGATGTGCAAAGCAGGATTCGCAGGAGACGACGCCCCACGTGCGGTATTCCCCTCCATCGTTGGGAGGCCCCGATACCAGGTAAAGCAAATTTCTCGCCCTTATCTTCACACGGCGGATTAGCAACGGCTAATCCCTTTTGTGCCTTGAGCTAACACACCGGAGTTAATTGCAAAGTACGCGGATGGTTTAAGATTCAATTTCTTGTGTGAAATAAAACTCGGGGCGAACTCTTTCATCTAACAGTAGACTGTACGTTGATATTGGAGCTGCAGTAGTAGTCGAGTTTTAGTTGACAAATAGCAGTTTAAATGCCTCGTCTGTTTACAAGCCCACACAGCACAACGTCCCAAGGACGTCCCCAGGACGTCTAGGGACGTCCTTGGGACGTTGTGCTGTGTGAGAGACTAATTCGCTTGAGATGCTCCTTACGAAAATTGTACAAAAACTTGCACAGGGAATCATGGTTGGCATGGGTCAAAAAGACAGTTACGTGGGGGACGAGGCCCAGAGCAAGAGGGGAGTGTTAACGGTGAAATACCCGATCGAGCATGGGATCGTGACGAACTGGGACGATATGGAGAAGATATGGCACCACACGTTCTACAACGAGCTCAGGATCGCTCCCGAGGAGCACCCTGTACTTCTGACGGAGGCGCCCTTGAACCCTAAAGCGAATCGGGAGAAAATGACGCAGATCATGTTCGAGACGTTTAATTCCCCGGCGATGTACGTTGCTATACAGGCCGTGTTATCGCTTTACGCTTCAGGGCGCACCACGGGCATCGTGCTAGATAGCGGTGACGGAGTTTCGCACACTGTGCCGATTTACGAGGGTACGCGCCATCTTCTTGCATACAAATCGATGAAATGCTTCTTGGAAGCAGTGAACGGAGGAAATGCTATGATCCCCTGAGGAATTAGCGGTGGGGGTAAAAGCCTCTGAGGAATTAGCGGTGGGAGAACGTCGAGCCAATCAACGCCAAGATGGGAAAGGTAACGGCGCCACCGTCGAGCCAAGCCAAGCCAGGTTGGCCTGGCTTGGCCTGGCTTGGCTTGGCTCGACGGTGGCGCCGTTACCTTTCCCATCTTGGCGTTGATTGGCTCGACGTTCTCCCACCGCTAATTCCTCAGAGGCTTTTACCCCCACCGCTAATTCCTCAGGGGATCATAGCATTTCCTCCATTCACTGCTTGGAAGTAACCGCGGCGTAACATTTGAGGCAGTCAGAGCAACAACGGACTAAAACACATTTTTTTCGAAATTGAATTAGTAGCAATAACGTATTTCAATAGGCTCTACTAACCATATAATAGGAAAAAAAAAAAATTTTAATGTGGGTTGGTCCGTTGCTGCTCTGACTGCCTCATTTCTTCGTACGAGATTTGACAATATTAATCTTTAGAGGGCCGGGATTTTTTTATTGAAGTTGTAAATTTTATTTACTTAAAATTTATGCATATATACCACCGAAATGGCCGGCAAAGTATCAAAATTCTTAGGTGGCCACTATGGTGTCCAGCCCGGCCCTTTAAAGGTTAAAACGCTTGAGGAAGAGAATGTGTTAAAAGGATGATAAGATTGTTTCTTCTTGATCTAGGGTACGCTTTGCCGCACGCGATCCTGCGTATGGACCTGGCCGGTCGGGATTTAACAGACTATCTTATGAAGATCTTGACCGAAAGGGGGTACTCCTTCACGACCACCGCCGAGCGTGAAATCGTTCGGGATATTAAGGAAAAACTGTGCTACGTCGCCTTGGACTTCCAGCAAGAAATGGCCACTGCTGCTGGCTCCAGCGCGCTGGAAAAGAGCTACGAGCTACCCGACGGACAAGTAATTATGATAATTCGAAATTTTATCTGTAAAACCTCCTTTAAACCCAAACTAGCAATCTGTTTTACGGCTATTGGATTGTCCCTCCTGAAACCTTCAGTGTAACAGTCTTGTCAGTTCAAAAGAAGGTGTAAAAATGGCAAATTTAAAGATCGAAGAATTTTTTACCTGAAAAGTAATTTCCACGGTGATTAAATTGTCTCTTGAAAGTCTCAAAAAAACAATCTCATTGGTTCGAAACAAAAGAAGGTGTAAAAATGTCAAATTTAAAGATCGAAGAATTTTTTACCCGAAAAGTAATTTCCACGGTGATTAAAGTCCCCTTGAAAGTCTAAAAAAATAATCTCATTGGTTCGAAACAAAAGAAGGTGTAAAAATGGCAAATTTAAAGACCGAACATATTTTTCCCCTGAAAAGTAATTTCCACGGCGATTAAATTGTCCCTTCAAAGTCTAAAAAAAAAACAATCTCTTTGGTTCGAAACAAAAGAAAGGTGTAAAAATTACAAATTTAAAGATCTAACGATGTTTTACCCGAAAAGTAATTTTCACGGCGATTAAATCGTCCCCTGAAAGTCTCAAAAAAACAATCTCTTTAGTTCGAAACAAAAGAAGGTGAAAAAATGGCAAATTTAAAGATCAAAGAATTTTTTACCTGAAAAGTAATTTCCACGGCGATTAAATTGTCCCTTGAAAGCTTCAAAGAAACAATCTCATCGGTTCAAAACAAAAGCACGGTGTAAAAATTAGAAATTTAAATACCCAACGATTTTTTACCGAAAGAGCAATTTACATAACGATTAAAATTAAAACCTCAAAAAAAATCTCGTCGATCCAAGAAAGCAGTTATAAAAATTGCAGATTCGGGCTTGGAGATTGAATAATTTTCCGGCCGAGGGAATAATCGCGATTACAAGATTTCATTTCCTGCCGATGAATCTCACGGTACACGGAGTAGCGTAAATGAACGGTTGGATTTTAGGTGATCACCATCGGTAACGAGCGCTTCCGTTGCCCAGAAGCGATGTTCCAGCCGAGCTTCCTGGGCATGGAGTCTTGCGGGATCCACGAGACCACCTACAATTCGATCATGAAGTGCGACGTCGATATCCGCAAGGACCTGTACGCGAACTCCGTGCTGTCCGGCGGCACCACCATGTATCCGGGTATCGCGGACAGGATGCAGAAGGAAATAACGGCACTGGCACCGTCCACGATGAAGATCAAGATAATCGCGCCGCCGGAGAGGAAGTACTCGGTCTGGATCGGCGGCTCGATCTTGGCCAGCCTGAGCACCTTCCAGCAGATGTGGATCTCGAAGCAGGAGTACGACGAGTCGGGGCCCTCCATCGTCCACCGAAAGTGCTTCTAATCGTAAACATAAATCCCGGAAACAGAAACGCACCGTTCCAAAAGTATCGCCTTGCAATGCTCATTCCGTTGCAAGGTTACATCGTACGCTTATTAAAACTACTCTCGGCCTTCATATTTCAGGGTGCTTGATCATTCGCATTTATCGAGGCATTCATTTGTACGAAATAATCTTATTTATTCAATATCTCTTAATTCTAAAGTGTAGCTTGCTTTGCGCACAGGCCGTTCCGTAAGCCGCGGCTGGACCCTGAGATCGAGTCGCCTGTTCCGATCGATTATAAGCGCCTGGTAGAGGTTAAGAATGCGAGGGTTCGTTTCAACCGAACGCTCGCATCGTTAACGCGACGTTAGGGAAACCGTTGGTTTGTAGGATTTCGGGATGCGTTCTGGAACGACCTGTATGCACAGCAACGATATATTTATTATATTATATAGTATAGTGTTTATATATAGTACATAATATAATAGATATATTCCCGCATATATTACATGATATAGACCGATATATACGATGTGTCGTTAGACGGTATGCGTATATCGATCCAATCAAATAGGATACATATACATCCATTTATACCTGCGTCTGTGTGTTATACAGTATAAATATATATACACACTGAAATACATAGACGTATACACATATATGTATACAGATCCTGTAAGTTATTTGTTACATATAGGCGGTCGAAATCTCGTTAATTCCAAGGTGTGCTGAAATGTTGAGAATTTGTAAAAAATGGACACGTACTGATGTCCAGTATCTATCCATTTTTTGGTAACTTCTACCTTGTAGCCTAAGGTAGGCTTGAATAAAAGAACGTCGCTGGAAACTGAAAAGAAAAGTGTAACGAGGAGTGAAGGAGTGTTTGCCCTTTTGAAAGAATCATCGAAGAAACGGGAAGTCGAATTAACGAAATTTCGGTCCGAACGAATTACGAACGTAAACCGTTTACCGCGCTATCCTTTCGAAAATATCCGCGTGAGATGCTACGCGCGCCTATTTCCTTTAATGTAAAAAAAATATGGTCGCTTGATTCGCCGGCAGCGTGTGTCGCCCTAAATAAAATCGTGTGAACGAAAATTGACGCTTAATTGGAAAGATGTTTCTTTATTTACAAGTTTCTAATCACTATGTTCGCCGCGTCATTGCTCAATTTGTCGAGCATTTCGGTTCATGAAACTCTGGATACTTTTTCATGGACGGTTGAATCGAGTACCTCGTCGCATCTGTCGATTATAAAATAGAGATGATACAACTAAACGCGCACGGCCCGGTGCGCTCTATCAAAATCTTCGGTTAAGAATTGCAGTTACATGCAATTTTGTAAAATTTACAAAAGCAAAAAAAAGGAAGAAAGAAAAAGGAATAGAATACGGTGTAAAATGAATCGCAAACGTTTCTGGAGAATCGGTCGGAACGTAGAGAAGCGTAAAGCGTGACGTTCTCGTCAATTCTCGAGGAGACGATCGTTCGGTAATAATTCTTAATTCTTCCCAATTAAGAAAGCGATCTCCGAAGTTCGTTTCGTAATCGTAACCCCTTTTCCTTCTCTTTTCAACTGTTTAATAAAAAACGGTAAAGTTACAAATAATATATAAATCTCCTGCATAACTGGTTTATGATTTCAACATGGCCGATACATGTACGTTATAATTGTTTTACGTTAATTCACCGAGATCTATGTATTCCCTTAGCTCGTAATACATATCTTTACCACGTTAAAACAAGTGGTTCACCGAACCTGGTTACATGTCGCTCTCTGCCAAACTCGTGCCCCCGAGAGCGGCGCTCGGGGCACGAGTTACGGAAATATACGTTTCAAATTGCCACAGTTCAAAACGCTGTCGTACATTTAGTTTTTAAATTAGACCCGTTAGATTCATTTTCACAATTTTCCCGCTAGCTCCAGGCTTCGATTACTCCCGACAAATCATCCGCGTTATCTTCGCACGATTATCTGAAACGTCGGATCGCCGAAGACGCGCAGCGAAACTCACTCGATGGACCTTCGGCGTTTCAGGAAGACAACGGCTGTGTCCAGAGGTGTTTTCAAATCTCCCACAGATAGTTACACATTTTACGTTTAATTATGCTACAAAAAATGGTCCGCAGATGGTGCAACATAGCTGAGATAATTTATCAATGGACGCATGAGATACTTATCGGAATAGATTGCAATGAAAACATGATGGACCGTTGCAAAACCACAGTGGATCGAAATTTATTACCGTTACCTCTAGAAGCAGAAATTTTCTACAGGATCTGCGACAGACTCGGAACTGTACTCCCAGCGCAGTGTTAAAAGGATATTACTGGCAAGCTTGATCCGATGTGGTTTCGAGCTGGTCCGGCTGTACGATTTACTCTATTAACTACATATTTTCACCGTTGAAGAGTATTCTAGTCCTTAACAATAAATATGTAATACAATAAATACATTTGTACCCCTGATATTTTTTTTTGGAAGTAGTTACGAGACAATTCCGTAGGTACGAATAATTTTCTTCCTCTGTATCAATTCGAGACGAAAGAAAAGGGGCTACGAAGAGGCCGAAACGGCGGATTGTTATCGCTCGTTCCAGTGCGACATTAATCTTTTACAAAAGAAGCTTCACTGTATTCCGTGTCAATTGGATTTCGATCTTTGTACAATTCATTGCGCGAAGGAAAATGCATTTGATTTGAATGTTCAAGTTGATTATCATAATTTGTACGATCCCGGGTGAGATTTCATAGATATAAATAATAAATACTAATTAAAATCAAATAAATGGACAACATTCTTATCAAATTGCGAGAATATACACAGTTGCACGAATAAAATGATCCCCCCCCCCCCCAACGATTCGTGAGATCGGCGATTTCTGACGAGATTTCGGTGGCGAATAAACACTCCATTGAAGAATACGTAGAAAAAAAAAGAGAGAGAGAAAGAGAAGTGAAGTGGTAGGTACTCCTATCGGTTGCGGTCATCTTTCCAGAATTATATTTTAAAAAAGGTAATAAAAATATCTTTGGTGCCCCTATTTTGCGCAGTAAAAAGAATACGGTTTTAGAAAATAGAACAGACGGAGGTGTAAGGGAGCAAGTCTCTATAACGAGGATTAAAAATTATAAGACAAAAGACAGTCCTGTCCACTGTTGTAAAAGTTTATCTCCTAGTGGCTTTTCTTCTACCTGTTGATCGTTTAGGACGCCGACTGCTCGATCGCGACATGTTTGACCAAGGCAGAGAAAACTCGCTGCAATTACAAAATCGTAGGCAATTAATTAAACACAGTCCCTGCTGTGGATTATTTACGTTTCTATTTACCTTGGAGTAAAACTAGGAATAGGAGCACCAAATGCAGTAACAGGTAATTGGGGGTCCACTTGAAGACTTTGTATTTGTTCTAGGTCGGGCCATAACGACGACACCGATTCTTCTTCGACCGCTGAGGGGCAGGGTCCGGTGTGATTGGTGTTGTAACACGTCGCCTGGTGATTCTGACGCTCTTGCCTCTGCTTCAACTTCTCGATGTGCCTCTGCTCTCTGTGAGCGAAACACCAATCGATTCATTGCCACCCGACCAACAGTTGGCTGTTAAATTTTAGAATAAAAACAAGATTATTACGCCGGACAGCGATACGAACCTTATCCTCTGTACATCCCATCGTTTCCTTCGCCTCTCGTCGTTCTCCAATTTTAAATGCCTCTTGTTAAAAATTTCATCGTCTAAATTTTCGGTCCCCTCCATCGTATAACAGCTCGTATATATCTTTACTCTCCAATTCGGAACTTCCAAGGAGGTGTCACATTCCGCCGGACTAGGTTCCTTTAAACTTAACGTATAATTAGGATCTCCTACAGCCGTGTAATAATGCTCCTCCGTCGCGAGGAAGGATTCCTTCTTCCCCAGCAGCTTCCCCTTCCTGTCGCCCCTCCTGCCGGGCTCGTGGCTCGCCGCCTTATCCTGCACCGTCGATGTGGTCTCGTTGCTGATCGTCGACGAACACGAGATGCCCCTTTTCCTCTTACTGCCGCCGGACAACGGTATCGGCTCCGATCTCCTCTTCTTCTTCTCCTCCCACTCTAATCTAATATCACTACCAGCTTCTATTTTCGTCTCGTGCTTGCCTTGGCTATCGTTCGGCTCCTGTTTGACAGTGGTCACGCCACCGCTGGTATTCAAACGTATCTTAAAGCTTTCGTTGTACTGAGAGTTATTGTTCTCAGGCTGAACGTTCCTATGAATGTCACTGGTCGATGGCACGTTTACAGAATTGATGCTCGGAGGCGAGCACGCCCCGGTGTGCTCTGAATTCTCGTTACTCTCCGATCGTAATTTCTGCAGATTCACACGTCTGTCCATACGCTCCAAACGCAGCTTCAGCTGGAACGCAAATAGAAAAATTGACGGATATAAATGCGCCGCTGTGTCTCCTCAATCGTATGCTCGCCGGAATCGTCCGCAACAGGGATTAAGTTCGACGAGAGCGGTCGAACGCAACGAGACTGAATCGCACCGGTAAGCTCGAGTATCTGAAACTGACCGTTAAGTACTCCGAAGATGTAATTAGAATGATACCTAAGACCAGCGCGTAGAGAAAGGCTCCTCGGCCGGAGATACGAGTTTTGAAGAGGTAAGCTATCTTGTGAGATCTACGGTACTCAATTAAGCGTCATTATTTACTGTCAACAAACGATAGGTCGGTCGGGCTCTGGTCTCCCTCCGTATCCCAGGCATTATCGCCAGCGGAATTTCTCGGGCACGTATGTCGGAGTAATTGCGCAGCATCGACGAGGCACGGTTATCGTTCGAGTCGCCTGTAACTGCCCGATCCTTTCAGAGGTCCTCCCATTTCCCCGGAACGAACGTCTCTCGCCGTGGTGGAACGCGCGCGAGAATCACGCAGAACGTGTAACGTGCTTCTCGTTTCGAAGGTGCCGACTCCTCGCGGAGCTGCGCCATCTGGCGGCGGGGTTTCGGCTGACCTTCACGGCTCCGGCGACCAATGACAGGGACGGGAAACAAGAACCGGGAAAACAGAGTCCTACGCCGGGGAGGGGGGAGGCACGGGGGCGATGGGTACTGACGTGCGAGTATGAGCGCGGGTGTTTTGGAATACGCGTTCGGCGGGACGGGTTTGGACGCCGGCGCGGGTAAACGATAACAGAGGATCCGGAGCGGGTTGATAACGATAGAAGGGCGACGGGTGGTTTTCGAGTGGGGTGGGGTGGGGGGGGGGCAGTGAAATTAGTACCGTTTCGTTCTCCTGTCGAAGTGCCGCCAGCAGTTTGTCCTTAGTGACGATCTGCTCCGATTGTTGCTGTATCAGATCGAGGTGGAGGAGCAACAGTTCCTTGAGGTGTTTCACCTCGGTCAGGTCGTTCTGGCGCGGCTCGTTGCCGCGAAGGGGGCTGACGCCGAGCGTGGAGGTGGCGGTGGCGGCGGCGGGCGCACCGCCGTCTGTCATGCTCGCGTACATGTGATCGAAGTCACAGGGGAAGCTGAGTATACCAGCGGCCGGCTTGCCGTCCTCGTCGACATTCTCGAACTCATTGCGGGGGCAACTGTTGTTCTGATTGGCGAGGGGATTGCCAGCGCCGCTGGCCGTCGAGGCCGTGTTGCTCCGTACGCCGCTGGTGGCCGACGTGGTGGACAGGTGCTCGTTCATCGCCGCGACCATGTTGCCGTCGTCCTCCTCCTCGCGGTCCTCGTCCTCGTCGTCCTCGTAGCAGGCGGCGGCCGCTGTCGTTCGATCGCCGTGCTCGATTATGCTGGCGGCCGTGCTGGCCGCGTCCGCGGCGTCGCTGGCGGCGGCGAGGCTTAGGACGATCGGCGCCTCGACGCAGCACGTCCCCGTGCACGGTCCGCGGTACTCGGTGTCGCTCAGCTCGTCCCCGTCCTCCCCCTGCTCGTCGAACGCCTCGTGATCCTCCTCCGGTGTCTCGGGCTCGGAGTTTACGTCCCGAAACTCCACGCTGCCGACGACGCCCCCGGCGGTCAGGCCGGTAACACAGCAACCGCTGTTACTGCCGCTGTCACCGTTACCACTACTATCAGCCGGGCGGCCGTTACCGCCATTATCATCGCCGCCGCCGTCGCTGCCGGCGTTACTAGCGGCACTAGACGCAGTAGTGCCAGCACCAGCGGCAATAGCAGCAGCGCTACCAGCACTACCAGCGAGAACAACTATGGAGGAGGCAGTGCTGCCAGCAGCGCCGCTCTCGTCCACCTTCCTGTCCCCGTGCTCGTAACCGTGAACAACGTTCTCCTTCCTGTTCTCACCGTTCACGAGCTTCGGGGCCGAGCCACTCGACATCTTCCCTCTCTACCGCCCTCGCCGTGGCTTCCCTCTTCTTCATTTGTGGCCGCCTCGAGCGTGCCACGCGCCCGCACCGCGCACATTAAGCGTCCTGAGCTCCTGACAATGCCGTTCACCGACGATGCTCGGCCTCACCGCCGCTCCGCGTCCCCGTCACATATCATCACACCCCCTTTCACCTGTCCACCCCCCACCCACCCCCCCGTGAGAAACGCGAACGTCGTCCTCCAGCGGACACTCGCCCCTAGAACAGCGCACCCGGATCCGTCGCTGTGCCGTCGCGTTCACCGTCAATCCCTTTAAAACACTCGGCAAGGATATGTCTCTGCCACTGGCACCGCGCACGAGGTGCCTCTGGCCCGTGTTCGTGCTTGTGTTTACTCTGACGGACGATGCGAGCCGCGCGCGGCGTTTCTCTCTGCCCCCCATAGCATCGTAGACTCCCGACATCTCGCGGTGGCGAAAGGAAGCAGCGCACTGCCGTGCACCTTTCCCATCGATCAGCTGCTTCTACATCGACGAACGTCAATGAATGCGAACGCACTCCCTCCACGCGGCACACGGTCTCAACGTGTTTCGGGGTAACGAAGGAGCGCGCATGCGCTTGGCCGCGCGAGGCGCTGCTAGCATGGCGCAGCCGTCGAATTTTACAGGGATTTGTTTATGTTTCTTTTTTTGCGATGGAACAGTTCGGACGAGTAATAATCGAGAGTGGTCTGGCGTGCTATTGATTGAGAATTAATTGACGGCGAGATGTTGAATGGCAAGGACGTTATTTGACTCTTGAGAAACGCGCGCGCGCCAATTGGGAGTTTAAAATTAATCTGCGACACTAGCGGCCGGTGCCCGAACTAATAGTAATGGCCGACGCAGGTACACATTTTATTGCTGTCTACCAATTTTCACAGTATTCACGAACTGTATGCAGGAAAAAAATGTTGTGTAGTAAATTGTAACGCTACAATGAACAATGATCTCAATTTAAGGTTTCGTAAAGTGCCAAAACGTGGACCGAGTAAAATTGTCCACATTACAGACTTTTACATATTCCAATATTAAGTCTAAGTGTATTGTCAATATTTTTACTGTAAGAAATAACTTTTTAAATGAACTTTTATACTACTGATTCCATATAAACATATAGGCCGGTATTCTCAGTCGCTACTTATTCTTAAGCAAATGCTTAAGCATTCGGCATCCTTTACTAGCTACTAGGTTAGTAGAGGATGCCGCATGCTTAAGCATTTGCAATAAGTAGCGACTGAGAATACCGGCCATAGTAATTTCTATACCTGCGTCTTCCATATTTGTTACGCAACACGAGCGCCATCATTCCCGCGGTGGTAGTTTTCTTTGCGTTCTGCGGATACTTCGACGTCGATTGATGGTTGCTAGAGTTCATTATTCCCTCCCATTCGTAGAATTCACGGCATCGACAAAAAGTCGGCAGAACCCGTTTGGTCTCGAGAAAGTATCCGGTCGCTTATAAGTAATTCTCCTTTTCGTCTCACATTCAAAATGGCTGCGGCCTGTACAATTCGCAGCAAACGAGATTTCTTTACCAAATTCGTTATTAGCACGCAATTCTCTATGAACCTATCGTAAGAATAGTAGCGAGGGTACGCCAATGCGAATATGGGAAAGAAAATTGTGAAAGTGTGTCGCATCGTGATCGCCAAAAGCGCCCACCGCTTATTCCTTATTGGATTATTTGGGCACCATCTCTGCCAATTGCGCGATAATTTTAGAAGATTTCCGATAACGCACGAGCGCGTCATTGCGAACTATTTATTTTTGAATATTTATTTTCGTATTGCCCACGCGCGTGACTCGCGCGCATGCGCAGATCGGGTTGGGCAAACAGCGATACTTAAAATCCAATCCAATTCAGATTAACGATCTTTATCGTTCGTGTAGCGATATTTAAGCCTACAAGCACATCCACTAAATTCGCACTCCGTAATCGGCAAATGTTACAATAAAATCGTTTATTTCGATAATTTGTATATTGGCATCAAAAGTCACAGTCTATAATGCGTTACATATATCCACAGTAATGTCCGATGAGAAACTGTGAAGCAGGGTGGACCTATGTTGTGTTTTTAAATAATCGAAATGATCGCGAGACGATGAATCCTCGATGCAAACGGTTATAGAAATGACGCGGTGTTTGAGCGCGCGATGTTCGCGTGTTGCCCGCTGCATCTTACAACAGATATGTATGATCGACCTCTCTATAAAAAAAAAGAAGAGGACGATTGACCAAAGGTGCTTGCGTATAAAAGAAGAAGCTAACAGCTAAATGCTATAATTGTACCGCAAAAGAGACTTATACCACGTACAGATCGATGAACGAAAAGGTTCCACACTTAATTACAGACACGTCGCACTCCATTCTGCAACTAAATACGGTGTCTCTGCTAAGACGACATATGTGCGCAATAAACTTCGATTATAAAGACGTTTTGATTCTCCCTTAAATGTTACAGTTAAATGTGTACAGACGGTTTTATTGCCCGTTGCGAAATTTCATTTGGACGTAACGAAAACCACACTCATACACGTCAAGCCAAGGGGAAGTGACACTCTCCGCGCGAAACTTCCGTGTTTATTTCCTCCCGCTACTGTCCGTCGCGCAACCATTCTACAGTCGAGACAAAATCAACCGGACGCGCGACATCGCTTTAACGATAAATCGTGCCAAGTGCGACCTCTGCTAGTTTCCACGAGGAAGCGACAGATGGCGCGGTGGGCGGAGCTAAACGACGGTGGTGGGGGTGGCCCCTAAGCGACTTTGAACGGCCAGTTGATTTCGTTCAGACTATATCTTTCGTTCTATCATCTACGAGTTACAACGGAGTTCAAACTTACAAACAGTGGAGGCTCGTTATGCGCTCAATTCTCAGGCACGAATAATTCAGTAGAATCTACGATTCGAATAGAACAGTTGCTGTTGTTCGTTAAACTCAATAAACAGTATTTACCAAACGTTCATTGCTGCCACATGTTATTGTTATGTCTACTCTGTATCGGTGTGCCTCGTGACTACGGTCGATGGATTCGCGCAATCGATGATCGGCAAACAAGGAATAAATATTTGCCCTCGCTGCTCGATTTATCCGGCAAATTATTTAATTCGTAATCGTTCGTTGCCTCCACTTATCGGCTTCTGAAATATTACCAACGCTATCTCTTTCTCGAATAACGTCACACATCTGTCATGTATATCTTTCGTTGATTATATTTTCAAAAATTTAATCAAAACACGAGACAGTGGTATTTTTTTTTAGCATTTTTGTCGCGCTAGAGTGTCTCCAGGCGCGGGATTTCTTTAACAATGTCGCTCGGAAGATGATATTACATGTCCTTCGTAACATTCACTGGCACACCGTAGACACGCGTGTCTTCAGTATTAAAAAATATAGCTATGTATGTCTGAGTATTATACGGATCCAAGGATGCACACGATAAATAACAAAAGAAAAGAGAAAAAAAAAAAGTATGTCACATCGTTGATCCGCGATTACGAAACGGCGCAACGTCGCCCATGCTCCTTGCCCTCCTAAGCTACGCGTGTACGGCTGTACTTCAGCATGGTTTCCTGTTTGCGGTTTACAATTAATTAAATATCTAATAAATATAATAACAACGGCTTACAGTATCTCAACTGTCAACTAATTACATGCATACATAAATATAATTATTCTATCCGCTATACGACGCTACTCTACCGTATATTTCTATGTACAATTGTTATATATATATATAGTGCTTTGTTACTCTCTCATTCTCGTCCCGATAAAACTCTCTGCCCGCGGTGATCCGCCCGGCAAAGCTCTAAAGAAAAAAATTGTCCGTTATAAACGAAATTCTTCCCCACCTCCCAACACGAGTCTCGCGAGTCCCGACGAGCGTTTTCCAGAGCCTCCAGGAGAGTTAAAATAATGGTGTCGCTACGAGCTGAGCTTCCGCTTTGAAGAAGAGAAAAGAAGAGCTTCCGACAAATACGAGAAACCCGGTGTCAGGAAGAAGTTATGCGACAGTGGAATTTCACCCGGGTGTTCTTTCCACGAAAAGAAGAAAACAGAGATTTGCATCCTTGTGACTAGAGTTATGATGTTTTCCATACCATCGGCGATTGATTATCGCTCCGCGAGACTCTTTTCTCTTTCTCTGAAGCGCAGTGGCGCCACAGGAAGCGCGGGGAATCGACGACCGATCGATTACCCGTAGCTACTCGTGAGGAGCCGCGAGGCGAGATGTTTCCCTCTTCAAATAACTTCTCAATCATTCACAGAATGTTTCCATTGTCTTCAAAAATATATATAATTCCATGGATAAAATATTTGTCCCTCTACAGTTGAGCTCTGTTCGATACCCTAAAACTAAATAGTCTTGTACACGTTGTAACGTTAGAAAGCCTCCGATTCGAGGCTCGGTACAGCGTCTACAAAAGGGGAAAGTGTTAAAAGGAGACGAGCGAATTCACAATAAACGAACATCGATTCGTAACTCTTTGAGTCTGCCGTGGCCCGGTACCATCACCCCTCCCTCTTCCTGTCACGATATAAGTTCACTGTGCCAGTAACAATAGGAACTAGATTTAAGTTTACAATTAAACCCCCTCGAAGGCGTATGCACGCGACTCGACAGCTAATGCAAAGTAAAAGCTCGTGACAATTTAACCTGGATTCGTTCGATTCGTCATTACGTTAAAATACAAACATGTTTCAAACAATGTTTCGCTCATATAAAAAAAGAAAAAAGAAGAAAGAAAGAAAGAGATGTGTTCTCCTTTTAATTATGTTCAACGTTTGCTAAAACGCAACGGCCACGCGTGAATGGTTGGTACGGAGACGCGTGTGTCATTCGGTCGTGGGTAAAGTCACGGAACCTTCAAAAGAAATTCACGCTCGATTCATTCTCATCCATGAACAGACGTTCCTTTAAAAAGTTTCCACCTCCAAGTTTCTCTTGAAATCAATTCTCCTTATGCGCGTTGCAGCGAGGCCGCGCTCTTACTGGTACGATATCTGCCTGAACATGCTGCTGATCTCCTCCATGGTCTTGTTCTTCGTCTCGGGCACCTTCTTGTAGATGAAGAAGACGAAGAACGCCTGCAGCACGGCGAATATTATGAACACGTACGCGCCCAGCGCCTCTTGCAGTGGCAGGAAACCGATGCTGACGATGAAGTTCGCCGTCCAGTTGACGGCGATGGCGACGGACGTCGCCGCTGGCCTCGCGGACTGGTTGAACAGCTCGGACACAAGGAACCAGGGGATGCTGCCTGGCCCGGTGGCGAACAACACCACGAACATGATCACCAGCACGATCGAGAAGTAGGCTGCCGTGCTGGAAGTGTCCTGGAAGAAGGGAAAAGCGTCGCGTTACGAGTTTGCCTACGGTGCGCTACAAAGTTTCCTCAGATTTTGGAGGCCTCTGTAGCGAGGATGGGGTGAAGCGAGATAGTATTGCCGACCACTTGTAATCAATTGACCTAGAATCGGTACACTTGTAACGAACTGAATGGACGTGGCGAAGCGATGCTTCGGAAGTTTCAAGGGTTTCTGGAGTGGATATGAATGAAGATAAGGCAGGGCAGAGGTTGTTAATCTTTCTTGTGGAATCGTTTCGCAGCGCAGCTGGGCAATGGCAATGTGGGATTGCTTCTTGTCTGTACTCGTGATAGAGCTTTTTCGCCTAGAAAGGGGATACACTTACAGCGAACGCGAGGCAGATAGCGAGCAAAGCAGTGTCGATGAACATCCCCGTGAAGCCGATCATCAGCAGCTGCTTCCTGCCAGCCTTCTCGACGAGTATCAGCGAGATGAATGTCATGATGACGTTCATCGCCCCGACGCCCATCGTAGCGTTCTGGGCGGCGTTCTGGTCCAGCTTCGCCATCATGAAGATCTTCGTCGAGAAGAACATCACGGCGTTTATACCGGACAGCTGCTGTGCGAACATCACCATGATGGCGATGATCAACGGGATCCTGAGCGTTGAATTCACGAACAGCTCTTTCAGAGTGACCTTTGGCACCAGCCTCACTGACTCATACTCCGCCCTCATTTCGTCCATCTCGTCGTGAACTTCGATCGTGCCGCGGAGCCAGGACAAAGCTGCAAACAACAATAAAGCTCGTCACCGATAAACGTTTCGCTCCAAATAATACGAATGTGACCGTCGGCTCGTTACGATCAATCGAGGGAAACGTCATCCAGCCTCGATATTGGAGAATACCGATTAATATGCGCTTTGTCTTTCTGCGATACGTTGCTTCGGTATGCACACTGCATTCCACTTTAGAGCGGACTCGTTTCGCGCAGGGATACACTGTTGATTGGTAGTAAACCGACAGGGAAATTGCTACCGACAATCGCGTGTGTCAGATCCGTGGGATCTGCGCAGATCGGTCGCAAATCGGTTTGTGAGGTGTTGGTCCGCTCTTATATGGAACGCAGTGTAGAGGGTGTTTCCTCTATTTTAATCAGAATAATGTATCTCTTTGCTTATAACATGATGAAATTCTTATTGACCCTGAGAAAGGTCTGGGATCTTAGAAACACAGTTCTTCCTTAATTAAGCGATTGATTCTATATCCTCAACAGTATACTTCGATACTTCGAAATACTGAACACAACACTACCAAGAGATAAATGATTCTATATCCTCAACAGTACTTCGAAATACCGAACACTATCCACCAAGAGATAAATGAAACAACAACACACTCTCTCTATTATATACAACAACACCAAGCAACTTTTTTTCTATCAGCCACCACCAGCGGACAACAAATGTCCCCAACTAATTTACCCCTTTTATTATCTAATATGCCCATAAAACAGCAAAGAGACAACGATAGAGCACTACCAACGCGATAAACAATGAAGTAATTCTAGCAATCGCGGAAAAAAACGAGAAGGACCCACTGGGATTTGAACACGCGATCTTCGAAAGTACCAAAGCTAGTCAGCCTCCGCCTTAACCACCTGCGCCAAAACCGACCTTCCCTCTTCCACTGTCCTATTTGCTCTTTTATGTATGACGCACCGATTCCACAGAATTAGTTGATAAATAATTAAGACACGTACCTCTCTGAGCCTCCATGTCCTTGCCCCTGCTGAGCAGCAGGTATTTGGGGCTCTCGGGGCACAGCGGAAGCGTGGCGACTTGGAAGATCGCTGGCACGATCGTGAGGCACAGGAGCAACGGCCACTGCTCGGCCGTGCCCATTATTTGCTTTAACCCGAGGATCTGCGATACCAGAATAGATATGGTGATGACTAACTGATAAACCGTACCGACGGCCCCGCGTAGGTGAATCGGCGATATTTCGGAGAGATACATCGGCGCCAGGCCGGCGTTCAAGCCGGCGTTGATGCCGATCAGGAACCGACCGATGATAATCATCTCGTAGCTCTTCGCCGACTTCGCGCAGCCCTCGAAGATGACCGTGAGGAGTACCAGGATGTTGTTCAGTAACAGGCCACCCTTTCTGCCGAAACGATCGGCTACCGATCCCACCAGAGAGCCGCCGATCATCCCGCCCACGCAGAATATCGACACCGCGATCGACCATATCATGGTCACCTCTCCTTGTGACGTCGGCTGACCGGTGCGGTTCATTTTCAGGTTACTGATCCAGTCCTCGATAAGCTGCGAGACAACGTTGGTTAATAAGAATACTGGCAAGTGTTATCATTCGGAATAAGTCCTTGCATGGCGGACGCAGGGTATAGTTTGACCCAAAGGATACTACTCGCGTTACTTATTAAGGGTTCATTCAGGACAGACGGGTTGAAAAAAATAAAAATTTTTTTAAACATTTTTCGAAAGCAACATATTATCAAGAATGTACTGTTAAATTTTCATGGAAAAAATCCGACTATTTTAGCTTCTACAGAGGCATCTTGTAGGGGGCGCAGAGGCTCGGCATATATAGATGGAAACTTTGAACGCGTTTTTCTCAAAACGTCATTTTTTCACGACGTGAAAAAAAAATCTCAAAATCTATCGAACAGATTTCTTTATTAATTTTACTGCTTATTCTGCACACCTATGACTATCGCAGGGACAACAACCAAGTATTTTCATTGAGCCTAACCTACTTTTAAAATCGAAAGCAGCATAGAAAAAAAACAGAACATTTTTCTTGCATTTTGCCCGTCATTTTGCTAATTTTGAAGATGAGACTAACAGCTGAAATCGCCTCGCACGTGCGAGACATGAATTTTTAAACATGTCATCAAGACTGCTTTCAAAAGTCATTTTAAAAGCAATAATTTTAATATTTTTATATTTTTTATTTACTGTAGAAATGTAGCTTAATAAATAGAAAAAAGTTTTATTCTATTACTATAATTCTTTTCGTCGCAATAAATTTCTGAAAATCGCTGAATTTATCAACGCGCTAACCGGGAAGACCCCTTAAAGGCGGAACCACATATTCCACATTTGGCGAATACTGAATGCAGAATTGAATATTTTTCTTTTAAACTAGTTCCATTTCCTATTTAATACGGCGGGTCACCAATGACCCAGTAACACGGGACGCGTTAGACTAATAATAACGTTCGCAGCAATCAGATATCAAGGCGCCACCTATGGCGCACGCAGGAACGCGGCTTTAGGTGCTCAAAGTAACCAACGCCAATTGGACTGTCCTCGGCTGAATTGTGCGTTGGGTAAGGTGATAATTAAGGTTGAAACTTACAATTAGTATTTATAAGCAACGTGCACACGTTTAAGCTCGCATGATAACTGCCCAAATTAGCGTTACGTAAGCGAGCCACTTAACGATATTGCTTGCTGCATCAACAGAGTGCATATGACAACAACTAGGAGAGGGCGGAGCCTTTTTCAGGCGCTGATTTGCTACGTGCAAATGCAGCAAGGACGACCAACGACGCAATTAATTATCAGCCAATTATCGCTCGATTAACGTCGACCGATTAATAGCGGATCGGTAAAAAAATTCCGTTACGCGTCCGCCTCGTTAGCGAAGCAGTGCCCGTCGGTAATCTAGATCGCGATGGAGACATGATGCAAAAAGTCGAATCGCGAATCGGTGGAAAGAGGTTCGAGGAAAATGCTGACTACTGTGTCTTGCGAAATACCTGCTGAGGTGCATTAACGACACCAGTGTTGTACCCATGCTGGAAGGATGATCCGAGCGCAGCAGCCGCGATGGCGAATGCTAATCGCCCATTTAGACCCTGCAACACACAGAATTAATTCTTAGTTAAACACATCTTTATTGAACAGGGCACCGCGCGTGAACTCACACTTCTGGAAGCACCATAATAACCAACGTTCAACTATTACGCATACGCATCCTTTAATCGTCCAGTCGCATTGGCACCGTACCTTTATTACCGATCAGAATCAACAGCGCGCGCAATCGAATCGGAAGACTTACCGACGCACCTCCATATCGGTATGAAAATTCGTAGATAGTTCGTATCGTGCATAGAGTATAAATAAAAATTGGAATCTAGTGAAAACAAGTTTATCGCTGCAAGTTATCCTTCCAATAACCTTCCAATTTGAATATTCATTCAGTATGGAATATACTTATAGCGCTTGTAGATAAAAATTTCAACAGGACGATCGGATGTTGTTTCGATGTACTCGAAGAAATGGTTTCGGAGGGCATCCTAGGTACGTTCCCAAGATTTCGCGCGATTCTTTTTAGAAACACTGTTTTCGCCGAGGCAGTGTAAACACTTGTACTTTATGCTACATACACTGCGGTTCATATTTGGTAGAGATCGAATACTTTTCACTGTTTTTAATGTAAAATACCGAATAAAGTGAAATCTGTCAGAGTTCTTCGATAAATTTTCAACGTTTGTCACAATTATTTCACACAGGGTAGGTGTCCTGATACTTTGCAACGGCAGTGTGTACAGCGAAAGGAGGGCTAACGTGTGTCTTACCGCTTTCCTGAAACACGGTAACTCGATGTCGATCGCTTTCAGAGTCATCGAAGTGTTCTCTTTCATTCACTGACTCCAGAGGGATCACACGAACGGAATGCTTGGAAGATGGAACGTTTGGCGAGGACTGTCTTATGTAAAGTAAGTTGCTCCGGTGTTTTCAAACACGTGTCAAAGACTACTCTGTGGGTCGGTACCCCCGCCACGCATTTTTATACCGCTCCAGCCCACCGGCGCGCACACGTACGCGTTGCAGACGATACGGCGCACGCACACACGTGCGAAAACTGGCGGCCAGTGCTTCTCAATGCGTCCCCTCGTTTAAAGTGCTCCCGATAATTTCATTCGATTATGGTTAGGCTTGTTAACAGTGGATACGCTGCAGCCCCGACATTTATTTTAATACTGTAATGCGCTAATTGTCTGTAAAGCATTACGGATTTCCCTTGTGCTTCTCTAATAGAGTAATAAATGATGAATAATTAAAAAAAAATCGGTGTACACTCGGGGTTAGATTAAAACGAACATATTTTGAAAACATTGTGATACTCGCGAAAAATTTTGCAAGTGTTCGCGAACCGAACATTAACTATGTGAAGGAAGGCTATTCTCTACTTTAAATTTTCGTTCATATCTCATTTCGCGAACTTTTTTAGATGTTTCCGTGAATGCGGTGTAGGGTAGCAAACTCAGCCTAATGTTAGGGGGAAATTTTAGAGGATTTCGCGACATCGATAAAAATCGTTTGGAAGTGGGGATTTGGAGAGATTTTTTAACAGAGTGTAGGCTAATGATGTCAAACGTAAGTTCTGGAGCTTATGGAGCTTAGGAAGCTTAAACAGCTTAGATAGCTTTTCTCACTCTAACAGATACTCGAGATCATTTATTTGGCAATAAATGCTATCGCAAATATTCTATACACAAGTGTCTTTAACACTGTAAAGCAAACTACACTGCGTTCCATATAAGAGTGTACCGACGTCCCTACCGATTTGCTACCGATCTGCGCAGCTCCCACGGATCTGACACACGCGATTGGTCGTCGCACTTTCCCTGCCGGTTTACTACCAATCAACAGTGTATCCCTGCGCGAAACGAGTATGCTCTAATGTGGAACGCAGTGTATATATAATTCTCCAAAAAAATCTTTCGTTGCAAATTATTGCAACCAATGTCTGCGTTGAGAACCACTGCGCCGTGCCAAGCATTCTCAAAGCAAACTCTCTCCGAGCCCTGCACAAGAGAATTCCATGGGAATCATTCGTATGTACCAGGACTTTTGTTTTGGACCGCCCTGTATATCGCATAAATAATTCACGGTTTAAGCCAGAGGTAAAGTCAAAGCTAACCGCGAACAACCTCTACGAGGGGCGTTGATAAAAAAAAAATACGACTCTCACGCGATCTTCGATTTTTCATGAATATGCACATTATGAAACGTTATTAGGAACGTCATGTTTCCATGCGGGGATCATTGCCACAGCTGGCTTTTAGTGCTCTCCCTCGGCGCGGTCTTTCACCGAATTGCTGACTTCTCGGCGCCGAGCCAAGATTTCATCGGGGACCTTCCGAAAATCCAACGCCGCGGCTGACGACAACTAGCCAACCTTTTCCTACCCAAAGAGCAAAAAGTAGCGGTCAATGTTTTCGCCACCTCTTACGATAACATCTTCCCTCTATGGTAAAAGGAATGCAATTTATCGCCCGACATATCTCCGAAAGTATGAAAAAACAGGGACATAGTAATCTAGAATATTGAAACAGATCGCCGGAGATAGTACATTCCTCTACTAATCCTCTAATCAGTTCCTCGCGATTCAAGGTCAACCAGCGCTATCTGTTTCCGAATCAACGAACATAAACCGTCCGCCAATAGCGTCGCGGGATCGTGTAACAAGTCGTTGAACCCCCTCGATAGTTTCGGTGTAGAATAGAAGGATTCCTTTGTTATCGGCGATCGTGAAACGTTACGTTGGGGGGCTCGAATTCAAGTTAATCCCCTAGACGATCTGCGGTTCGTTAAACGCGTTATCGAGGCTCGAAAGTCGGGCAATCTTCCCTCCTACCCGAGTGGAACGCGCCGGAGGATTAATTTCAAGAACACGATACCGAGGAAATCGCTTCGTAAGCGAGTTTCGGGCGGCCGCTGGCAATCGTACGTCCAGACACACGCGCGCGCGCACGCGGGCACAAGGCTGTTAGCTTTGAAAGCATATACACGGTGTACGGATCGAGGAGGAACAGTGTCAGCAGTACCGGTGCCGGTGGCCGTGGTGGCAATTACGAAATTCCATTCCGCCGTGTGACGTCGGAGCGCCAATTCTGGAACGGGAGACGTTACGGTGCGGCGGGGCAGTGAAATTTTCCCGCTCTCCGCTGTGGTCGGGCGCCGATTGGTGGAGAAAGAGGCGTGCCATGCGCCGACCGCGCTGATTGGCCAGCGGTGGCGAGCCTCTCGTAACGAGCCCCGTGGCGAGCCTTCGGCGTCCTAATTATAGCTACGAGACACCACACACGGGCGCGTGAAGATTTTATTGAATGCTTTCGAGACGCGATAAGCGGCATCGATTGAGTCCACGATTCGGGGAAGTTCGCTTCGAACGGCGCAGAATTCTTCGTCTTTAATTGGGAATAATAGTAATAATAAATTGTAATAATAGTGATGATAAAATTTCTCAGCGACACCACACCCAGAAGATTAGCCCGTGAAAAAATTAATAATAATTCGTGAACACTTTTGGAGGCGATCTTTACGGAACACGATTCGAAATGTAGAGTTAAGACGGGTTCACATATGAGCCGCTTATTTTCAGAGTGGTGTAAGTTTAGTTTTTTTTTTGTTTATAGAACTTTTCTACGAAAACTTAACCTCACTTTGTAACCATAAGTACAAAATTATCGATTTTCCGGAAGATGGACCTACACCACTTTCAAAATAAACGGATCATATATCGGTGCCGTGACGGTTGAATGGTAAGAAATATCGCTTTGTGTTTTGGAACGAAGCAGTGCACACTTGTACGTGAGAGTTACTGGCATTGAAATAAAGAGACTATTGACACTGAACCCGCCTTTATGTAGGATAATCTTGAATTTCGTATGCATTTGTATACTGGTTTTCACGGGAAATGTTTCGAATTCTAGATGTGTGATTAAGCTGTAATATTACTTAATATGTTGACTGCCGTGTGGGCCACCTGTGACCGCCAACGCGAACTTGTACTTTTCTTTTGGAAGTATTACTGTATTACTGTTACTAAATGATGTAGAGTAATAAATGCATTACTAAATGTGGAATAATCGCGTGCGTGGCAGTAGGCGTGTTAAACTTGTTAGTTACAGTACCTAGAAGGGTTTACAGCAGTGGTTCCCAACCAGTGGGTCGCGAAGTATTTTTGGGGGCTCACTACGGTTTTTTTTTTAATAATATTATGTTAGAATTATATTCTAAAATATCCTTTTTAATGTGTTTTTTTACCTTATTAAATTTACTTTAACTTGTATGAGGTTCCAGAGTATTTGAATATTATAAAAGGAAATCGTGATTCAAAAAAGGTTGGGAAATACTGGCTTTCAGCTTTGAGGTTTTGGAAGAGGTCTGGAAACCTTACCCCCTTCAAAATTAAAAATTTCAAAACCTACGAACTTTGGAACTCCCACAGCTTTCACAAATCCTTTCAAGCTACTGTACTTGTTATTATTTTGCTAAATGAGTGCATGTATATATTAAACCTGCGCGCGTGCGCAGCGAGGCAAAGGGCGGAGTAGTGGGGATAGCAGAGCACTACGACGGAGGTTGAGCGGCCAATCGATTTTGTTCCCACTGCATACCCTTCATATCGCAGACACACGCGATAATATCAATATCAATAACACGAATCTCAGTTCCATTATCTTGATTACTCCCCACACAAGGGTCAAGAGGAAGCACTTACAAAAAGATAAAAAATTTTTTAGTCGAGTGATGGGAAATTTGAAAGTGAAGCTTGGATAAGTGTCAACAATAACAATAGACGAATCTATTTTTAGAAACTAAATTTTAGTCTACTCGAATTCTAGCGTCAGACTCTTATGTATTTCGTTTCGAGACAAACATTGCCCAACGGAGATAACAGAGCAGGACTGACTCTGAATTTCAATTCTGGTATTCTCAAATAAAAATAGCTCCGAATGACATGTATCAGTTGTTTCGATTCTAAACCGGTTCGTTCGAAAAAACAGACTTCCTTTCCTCATGAAACAAAACATTTCCCCGAGGAAACAGACCTTGGAGGATTTTTCGAATAGTTTGAATTTCCTCGAGTTCCTCGAAGCACTGTGAAATACAATGGCTGGATGGCGCGCCGCCAATGCGCGCGTAATGGCGTTTAAAAATCCCATTACGGTCCTTGAAATTGTGAAACCGAAATTCCAACATGGTGCACGCTGCTTTTTCTACCGCGACCACCGTTCGATCTTTATTTATGTTTAGTTAATATGCATGATATTAAAAAGTACTGCGTGTTTGCATTACTTATCAGTTTGCGTCATCTCTGGTATAATGGACAGAATACCAAACATGGTTCTCAACTGGAGCAACGTATACATGAATAATGTTGCTTCGACTAGTATAAACTAGGTACCCCCGACTAGGTCAAATCTGGCGCTAAGAAAAGGTACCCTCAACTAGGTGAAACTAGGTGCTAGGAAAAAATACCCCCTGTAAATTGCACGAAGTATTCGTAAGTCTTGGTAAAAATACATAAACATTAAAGAGTTGCTAATACGTAAAGTTGCAAAACCAACTTCTGCATACGAAAGCGATAAAAAAAAGTGATTTACAGCTTAAGGGTGAGAGCTCGAAGGTGGAAAGGTTGAGGAGAGCACTTTATCGCGTTGAATTTGCATCGTCATTGGAATAATCGAATAAAAGTATTCCACTGGGAGATTATAGTGGGTTCCTTCGACTGATTTTTTAATTTGCAATGACAATATTTTTTTAAGTCTATTAGTACTGAAATGTGACGAAGGAAAGTTCTACTTTGCTATTTCCACTTTTCAAGGAAACGTTCGTTTCAATCAGACCTGGGCATTAACTAAATAAGAAATTATTTAAATAACAGATCAAACAAACGTTACTTCAACTGTAGATTATTTAACGAATAAAGTTAATTTTTTTCACTCGACGATAATTTTTTCAACTTTTATTCGTTATTCGAAATTTTTATTCAAATATAATTTTTGCCCATCTCTGGTTTAAATTCAATAGATAAAACAAATTTCGATCGTTTTCATAAATCCTAGTAACCTATAGAACAATTACAATTTGAATTGTAAATTTGTTTATCAAAGGGGAAGAGAAGTTTCCCAACATCGAAGTGATTATTTACTGAACTGGGGGGATATAAATGAAAGCAGTGGTTTGGTTTATCAATTATCGTAACAAGCATTCATCTTTACGAATGCCGCCGATGTGGCGTAATAGTTACTAGCGTTAATATTTACTAGTGTTGTTCCCCTAGCAAAAATACGTCGTTAAGAAGCGTTGTTCTTTTTATAATATAATAATAGTTTGTCAAAGAATTTCGTTAGTTCATAATAGTCGCGTATCACTGCCTTATCTAATAAATATTGTTAAGTTGAAGTTTAGTGATTGAGTTTATTATAAGTAAACAAATATTAAAAACTGGCACTATAGCAGCCAAACGAAACTGATATGTGTAAATCCACCTTTAAGCCGAAGATATATGCACTATATCCTGGGGAGAGCTCAATGCTATGGCAAGCCCGTTTAAAACGAAGATCTATTTATAAATATGACGGTAACCCTAAAATCTTCAAAACATAACCCCCAATTAACCCCTCGGGTAATATAGACGTATGTATATATTCGGTACGTGAAATCTTTGAATCTCAACGTTGGAGTGACTAATCGAATCATCAGTTTAAGTGGGGATCGGGTTAAGCGGAACTGTGTATCGAGGCTCCACTGTGGACAGCAGTAAGTGATTTGTGCTAATAACCGTTTCGCTACATTTTCGGATATTAACTGAAATCTGGAATAAACTAATAGGTATAATAATAATAATTTATTAAAAAATTTAGTGGAAGATATTATTACAATTATATTATTATTATTATTATTATTTTGAAGTGAAGATTAGGGGGATAAGGTAATGGCACAATTCTACTATTAATTATTATTATTATCAGGATTTTTATTATTATTATTATTATAATTTTCAAAGTACATCCACACTAGAATATTGTATATAACAAATCTCCCTCCCCCTAATTTTCACTTTTGGAAGTTACTACATCCGTTTCAATGAATATTTCCAGCTGTCAAACTTGCAAATGGCCCAACGCGATGAATGGACTAAATTTTTAATCGAATAAAGGCTTGTGTCTATGCCTGTCTGGCGGAGATCAGTCGGATAGACGTGGAGACATGGGATTTTAAAAATAGGGAGCGAACGTTCGGTCACTCTTCGCTTTAAGTTCAGAAAAAAATGGCGGATGGGACCTTGGCCCAGTGTGGATGCTCAGCGTAGTTTTAAATTAATGCCATCTTCGTTTATCAATTCCCTTTCACCTACGAGCGGGGAATTTTGCTAGCAGCGAGTTGCGAAATGATTCGGAACGTAAACTGCAGATATCGGTTAAGAAATGTTATTGAATTTTAAATTCGTCAGCCAGTGTTATTTGTCGAGGTGAGGTGGATCCTCTTAACGACTGACGTCGATGGGATATTTTCTGCTTGAGAAATACAGTTGGTACTTAAGAAGAGCAGCATGTAACACGAGAATTTTGTCAGCCAATGACATTGACGGTGTTCCTGGAATATTACCTGGGATTTTAAAACTAAAAGCCAAGCAACGCGCTGGTTAAACTTTGAACATGGGCGTACGTGTTTCTCGTCAATTTTACGAGCCCCGATCGGCTAAAAAAAAGCGTGACGGGTCAAATAAGTCAGACACTCAAATTTTGAAAAGTTACAGGCTTGAAGATTATTTCTTTTTAAGTAATCTTTTCGAGATCGAATGCTTGGTTAACTCTATATTTACTATAATTTTTAAATTGCATTTGTCTTCGGTTGAAAAACTGGGAATTGATTGTGCGCCAATGGAGCAAGATTCTGCAATATTATGTAACACGTTTGTTGTAATTGGAGAATTTCGTTTTTGAGAAATTTTTATGGATAATAGAAGAACTTTCATTTCTGCGCTTTGAATATGAAGAGCAGTTTGAAAATTATTGTTAATGTACGACAAACAATTTTTTTTTTTAATTATTGTGCGTTTACCCAGTATCAACATAGGCGAACTAACTTTTGGGTCGCCCGGTATATTAGAGACGAGCGCTTCCGCGTTTCGAAAGTCCCTTAGACGTTGCTTCGGACGTTCGAATCGAATGTTAGCGTTTAGACGCTAATAACATTCGTACAGGTGCCCAGGAATAAGTACAATAGCCGATTTCGAAGAAGGCCACTATGTTTCTATACCTAGAAGTGAACTACGAAACACCTTGATCCTCCACCGCTTGCTTCTACAAAATTCGAATGTTACGAAGGAGACTCTTTGCCATGAACTGAATTCCGAGGGTATCCTCGATTCGAAGGGGATTCTAAAGTCGAAGAAATTTCTAGATTCGAAGAAATTTCTAGATTCGAAGAAATTTCTAGATTCGTAGAGAATTCTACATGTTAAGGGAATTCTGGATCTCAATAGAATTCTAGATCTCAAGAAAATATTAGATCCTAAGGGAATTCCAGATTTCAATTACTGAACTTTAAGAGAATTCTAGATCTCAAGAGAATTTTCGATCCTAAGGGAATTCTAGATCTCAAGAGAATTTTCGATCCTAAGAGAATTCTAGATCTCGAGAAAAATTCAGATCATACGGGAATTCTAGATCTCAAGAAAATATTAGATCCTAAGGGAATTCTAAATTTCAATTACTGAATTCCAAGAGAATTCTAGATCTCAAGAAAATTTTAGATACTATGAGTATTCTAGATCTCAAGAGAATTTTCGATCACAAGGGAATTCTAGATCTCAAGAAAATTTCAGACCATACGAAAATTCTAGATTTCAAGAAAATTTTCGATCCTAACGGAATTCTAGATCTCAAGAAAATGTTGGATTCTACGGGAATTCTAGATTTCAAGAAAATTCTAGATTCGGAGAAATTTCTAGATTCGAAGAGAATTCTAGAGGTTAAGGGAATTCTGGATCTCAATAGAATTCTAGATCTCAAGAAAATATTAGATCCTAAGGGAATTCCAGATTTCAATTACTGAATTTCAAGAGAATTCTAGACCTCAAGAAAATATTAGATACTACTATGAGAATTCTAGATCTCAAGAGAATTTTCGATCCTAAGGGAATTCTAGATCTCAAGAGAATTTTCAATCCTAAGAGAATTCTAGATCTCAAGAAAAATTTTGATGCTACGAGAATGCTAGATCTTAAGAAAAATTCAGATCATACGGGAATTCTAGATCTCAAGAAAATATTAGATCCTAAGGGAATTCTAAATTTCAATTACTGAATTCCAAGAGAATTCTAGATCTCAAGAAAATTATAGATACTATGAGTATTCTAGATCTCAAGAGAATTTTCGATCACAAGGGAATTCTAGATCTCAAGAAAACTTCAGATCATACGAAAATTCTAGATTTCAAGAAAATTTTAGATCCTAACAGAATTCTAGATCTCAAGAAAATGCTGGATTCTACGAGAATTTTAGATTTCAAGAAAATTCTGAATCCCAAGTGAATTCTGAATTATAGTCCCTACCCCTTTGACTTTTCCACAGCTTGAACGCTCCGAAGTTAACTTATATCATAGAAAGAATATCAATGGATGGCCACTGAAGCACGATTTCAATGAAACAGATGCTAAATACCACCCATTCACAGAAGAACCGAAAATCCCATGTCACATTTCCCACACAGTACGCGATGAGCCCGCCAAAAACGAAATAGCAAAATTCAAGACCTTCGAGAACCTACGTATCAAGCCACTCAAAGCATCTCACTTATCATCTCACTATACCTTTCCAAAGTACCTAAAGTACATCCCATCATACCTTTAAGTAACACATACCTCAATTTTCTAATACACACACCAATAATCAATTATTCCCCTCAGCCGTCTAGCCGTAACACCAACAATCCTTACTTCGCAACTAAACTGTTCCCTGCTCGTAATTCACCCGTTACATTATCTCCATCGTCTACCAGCAGCCTGCCACAACATATCCCTCATACCCCAGCGAAGAATTCTTTATTTACACCAGAGCCAAGTAGACAATAACACAAACCCCAAGCCCTGACCTCCAAAAGTCACCCGCTCCAGCTTCGTCCGAACAAACACAAGCTAACGTCGACTCTGAATGAAAACATAAATTCAATTACCTGTAACCACGACTGACTCATGGCGATTCGGTAAAGGTCCTGCCGGTCACTGTACAAAAGGGAACTTCGTTGCCGTGCACACGCGACGGTACGTTCAACGAGGAATCGAACGGAAGAGGAGAAGCACTCGGATCGAATCGCACGTCTCACAGTCGCGTTTCTCAGCCTACTGAGACGACATTCGGTGCCGAGAGCGGGCGAAAGCCGATTTTCGAAACCAGTATCATATCTGAGCCTCCCCCCTTCGCACCGAACCAGCTCTCCAGGCTGGCCGCGGCCCCACCGCAGCGGATCCCATTGGACGAACACAAACAACGGGGCGAACGCAACCTCTCACCCAGGTCAGGCATTTCTCTTTGGGCCGAGAACTGTGGTGAAAAAAAGGAGTCGCGAGTCGCGCGCAGCGGAGGACCGTTTTGTTCTCGTCACGAAGGCACGGCGTAGCCTCGTTGCAGCCGCCCTTTCTCTGCACAATGCTTTCTACAAAGCGCGAAAGGAAGTACTGTAGACCCCCATGCAACGCGGGAGATGCGTTTGCTTCGCTTTGTATGGGGGTCTACTGTAATTCGAATAATTATTTTTGCGTGCAAGTGAGCTGATGCAATACTAAGAGATCATCATGTTAGAAATTATACCTAATTGTAGGGGAGTTTCTGGGGAAATGGCGAATGTCTGTTTATTGCAATGCTTTTGAATTTATCTGCTGTGTTATATGGGAGTCTACTATGATTCGAATAATTCTTTTTCATAGCAAGTGAACTGATGCAATACTTAGAGATCGTTATGTCAAACAGTATACCTAACTGTACTGTAGTTATTCAAAGAATAGGAATCCTCATTTATTGCTACACCTCGAAGTTTACAGCCCCGCATATAAATTTCCATCTAACCGCGAAAAGGATATTTTATTACCTTAAAAAATCATTCAATTCTCTCGCCTGATCACTAAACTTCATACCAGAACACCTTCCTCCATACATAAACCGGAAATTGTGGTGTGTCCGACTAAACTAAGGCGTCCAACGAACACGAAAACGCGTATCCCCTAATTTCGAACGGAAACGGTATTCCCCTCTGTCCAAAGATCGAATGACTTAGCCGATACGTATCACAAAATTTTACTGAAAAGTAGAAAGTACGTGGTCGCGTCATACGATGAGTAATCGCTTTCAAAATCTAAAAGTTCGACCGATACGACAGCAGATAAAGCGAACAAATGTCGGCTTGGTAAAACTCCCCGAGTCCATTATTCCATTTTTGAAAATTAATTAAAATTCTCAAACATGAATTAAAATTCTTTAAAAATTAATTTTAAAATCTTTAAAAATTAGTTTTAAGATCTTTAAAGATTAATTCAAATTCTTTAACCATTAATTATAATTCTTAAAAAATTAATTAAAATCTTACCCAAATTAAATTTTTTTCAAAAGTAACTAAAATTCTTTCAGAATTATTCCTTAACAAATTAACGGAAGCGATTGCCTATTTTCCAAGTCTTTCACATTAGATTAATAAAGATCTGTATTTTGCAATAGCTTCCAATTCTATTACCTCTTTTACTGTAATAGACTACATTTTAAATTTCCATTTATTTTCATTTCATAAAATTAAGAAATCTGTGCTTGGCCAGTTCTGCCAGCGATCCAGCGAAGCGTTCGGAATTAAGTGTGTCGCGGTTTCGCGCCCGCAGTGGACGTAGCAGCGACGAATATCGTAATGAACACTACATCGCGGTTTCTCGGGGCTCGTCCTTGCGTCCGCGACTATTTATCCGCGTCTCGATTTCATCTCGAGACACTGGTCCCCTGGACGAGTTTGGATTTCATACATCCCGCATTAAGAGGATAGTACTATAATCTGAAAAGTGTCGTTCCAACAACCATAACCTGCATAATCCGATATTAGTTACTCTGCATGCCTTCACGCTTTATCTGACCGCTCTCACGTGAGCGTGACTTGGCACGTTCGATCTGTTATCGCGTAATATAAATCGAATCACGTTTATCGCTGATAAAACTTTACGGTTGATAATAACCTCCGTCCCATTGATAAAATGCAATTAACGGGGTTCTCGAGAGCGAATGGGGATTTGGAATAGTCGAGGGTGTTATATAATAACATCTAAGTTGATCCGCGCGTGGCAGATGTCGGGTCCATTTTGACCCGTGGAAAGCTACTTAAATTCAGTGGCGCAATCCGGATTTAGTCTTGGGGGAGGGAGTTGAACGGATAAAAATATTTTTAATACAAATTCAATAAAATTCATTAGGTGATTTTAAAAATTTATTTAGAGGTTAAAATTCAATTTTCTTTTCTTTTTACGATGCCCTTTTTTAGGGGGTTCCAGAGCCTCTTGGATCCCCTCTGGTTGCGTCAGACTACTTATGAGTAATCTTCAAGAATTCAAGAGTTCTAGTTAATACCAATTTCAAACTCTAAATTAAAATTTGTTCCAAAAATCTTCTGAAGAAAGTGACATTATGGGTCAAAATGGACCCTCCTACCTATCGCGCAGGGGTGAAACTGTGGCGCGCACCTGAGTAATTAAAACAACAATTTTCTAAGCAAATTAGCAACTTTTATTAATTAAATTTGATTTGTTTTTTTTTAAATGTTTGATCTTGAGTGGAGTTCAGAAAAAATCTTCCACGATACTGCGTCTAGGCTTATCTTCGACATCGCAAGTCGCCTCGAACGAGGATGCAAAACCGGACGCAGCCAGTTACCGGCGATGCTCGACGCGTCGTTCTCTAATTTTGCAATTAAGAATATTGAAGCGGAGCACGCTCATCATCGTAACCTGGACAGATCTCTTAAACGACGCATTATACCTTGTTCCTCGAGCCGGCGGTTACGAAAGGTAACCGATACTAGGCAACCGCGCGATCAATTCTTCGCAGAGACGAACAGACTCACGGGAATAATATTTATAGCGACGTAGCCTCCTTCGCGGTGATCGTTTCCTGCGTGGGAAAAGATTCTTTTCACGTGCATATTTTTTTGTATTAAACGACCCACGGGCCACCGGGGTGTCCCATTATTATGGGGACTATAGTACGACTGCTATTTTTCTGTAATTAAACATCGTGGTCTACTTCTTTCTGAAAAGGTGTTAAAATATTTTTTGAAAATTTGCTTCAAGGTCAAAAATGGAAATATGCCCTTTTGGTCAATTATTCTTGAACTCCTCGTCGACCGCACGTTAAATCCGCCACTGTTGAAAGATAATTTTGGAGATAGTCGAAACGGGGTTCGTTGGAGTGGGCGTGAATTTGTTATCACTCGTCCCAAGAGGAAGTTCCACGAACTGGGTAAACTTGACACGGGATGTGGAAGGAAGAAATATGCTCCATTTGCAATGGACTGATCCCTGTCGAGCAAACACTTCCAGGAAAAAGTTTTTCATGTTTTTGGGAGCTTGTATCGGTTTAAGTTTCCTCTCACTTATCTGATGGAAGGTTCTTTTGGACGCTGATTGTCAACTTCAGTTTCACTGCAGACGTTCTTGTCAGCCTGTGGATTTTAGTCGGCAGGTTGGCTTGGGTTAGGCGAGGCTGGACTCCAGCTCTGTTTAGAGCAACTTCAGTTTTTGGTTCAAACAGTTCTAATTCTGGAGGCGTGGGGTTCTGAATCTTAGTTGATATCTATATGCAGCTACCAACTACTTTGGGCCCATGGGGTTCTAATTGTTAATTGAAATAGATTAAATTCTGGGGCAACAGAATTCTGATTTTCAATTTGGATAGTTTCCATTCTTCACATATAGAGTTCTATTTTTCAATTTGGACAATTTCAATAATTCTTGAGATAGATACAGAGTTGGACTTTTCAATTTGGGCAGTTTCAATTCTTCGGATATAAAGTTCTGATTTTCAATTTGGACAGTTTCAATTCTTCAGATTTAGAGTTCTACTTTTTAATTTGGACAGTTTCAATTCTTCAGTTGTAAAGTTCTATTTTTCAATGTAGACAGTTTCAATTCTTGAAATACAGAGTTCTACTTTTCAATTTCGATAGTTTCAATTCTTCGAATACAGAGTTCTGATTTTCAATTTGGACAGTTTCAATTCTTCAGGTGTAGAGTTCTATTTTTCAATGTAGACAGTTTCAATTCTTGAAATACAGAGTTCTACTTTTCAATTTGGACAGTTTCAATTCTTCAGATGTAAAGTTCTACTTTTTAATTTGGACAGTTTCAATTCTTCAGATGTAAAGTTCTAGTTTTCAATGTAGACAGTTTCAATTCTTGAAATACAGAGTTCTACTTTTCAATTTGGACAGTTTCAATTCTTCAGATGTAGAGTTCTATTTTTCAATGTTGACAGTTTCAATTCTTGAAATACAGAATTCTACTTTTCAATTTGGACAGTTTCAATTCTTCAGATGTAGAGTTCTATTTTTCAATGTAGACAGTTTCAATTCTTCGAATACAGAGTTCTGATTTTTAATTTGGACAGTTTCAATCCTCCACCTGTAGAGCTCTACTTTTCAATTTGGAAAGTGTCAATTCTTCAGATGTATAAATCGACTTTTTAATTTGGACAGTTTCAATGATATACACAGTTCTACTTTTCAAACCGAGACAGCTCCAATTTTCCAATCACACGGTTCAATCTCCCAATTCAAACACCCCCAACTCCTACGTAACCCAATTCCATTTCCCCCTGTGTCACAACTGCTCCTCTCAAGGCACAACAAGCAACACTGAATCTTTCAAACGAAACAATCTTAACACATCCCCAAACAACGCAAACACCTCCAAACCTTCTATCACCACAGCCAGTCACTTCAATTATCAAATCTTGTTAAAATTCAGCTTGCACCACTAACACCATATCAACGAAAAAAAAAAAGAAAAGAATCATCACGATTCATCCCCAGTGTTAACTTTCGCGTGATACGAAACCTCGCCGAATTAAATCGAACAAAAAGGTTTCCAAAGGTACCAGATTATCCTCACCCCCCTCCCGCATAATAGGAAGTCAAACGTCGGTGCAATTAAAACTAATTGCCTGTCAATTTTCAGCGCAGCCGCTCGTTACGAGCAATTATTGCTAATTGGGGCAACGTACCCGGCGGAATGTAAAAGTACGAAAAATTTACACGCGTCGTTTCAATAACGCGCGGGATGGGGTGGGGGTGGGGGGGGGGGGGGGGGGTAGGACGCACAAGATAAGGGGCTGAGAAGCGTAGAGACGTGACCTTTGCCCATCGATCCGTGTCACACCGAAATTTCGTCGTGCCTCGCAGACAGTCTACGCAGGCCACGATCTCTTTTTTTTTTATCATTGGACTTCGACATGGCCGAAAATGTAACACTGGCGATTAGGTTCGCTCGGGAGGGCTAAAGGGGCTGAGGGAGGACAGTGAAATCATGAGAAATCGGATGTAGAAAAATTGGGAGGATCGGGAGAGGCGAAGGGAGAGATAAGGAAAGTGGAGAGGAGAGGGGGAAGGTCGAGGAATTTCGTGAGTACCACTAGGGTATTATTAGGGTCGGAAATTACTCCGCGGGGGGTGGAAATGGGGAGTGTGAAGAAATGGGAGGGAAGTGGTAAGGAAAATAGAGAGTAGAGGGGGAGGAAGGAGAAATTTTGTAAACTGGTACCATTTGGTTCTGGAATTTTATTGCTCTGTTAATGGGCTGAGGAGAAGGAGTGGAGTGGCGAGAAATTAGAAGGGGGAAGAACGTAGAAACTACGAAAAGTAAAGAAAGGAGGGGTGACTATTAGGCTGGGGTCACACGAGCGCTTTTTTCGACGTCCGTCGCGACGGACGTCGATTTTCGCGGACGTGCGTACACACCGCACACTAGCGTAAGTCTAATATACTGCAATGTATTGTCTAACGTCCGTCAAAAAAACGCTCGTGCGCCTCCAACCTTAAGGGTAAATGGCACTTTGGACACATGAAAATTGTAGGTTTTGTTTTGCAATTTTTTCCTTTTAAATAATGAACTCGATAAAAAATCTGATAAGGGGTATTTGTTATACATATTTTGAAGATTAAAAATAATTATTTTTCAACAAAATGGCGGTTAGCTGGAGCTCGGAGACTATTCATCCGATTGACTTGAAACTTGGAGAGAATCTTTCTCTTATGTTAATCTAAAGAAGAACATACGGATTTTACGATTGCTTGAAAATATTTTTAGCTACAGACACTTTTGTAACCAAATTATTCTGTCAAAAATTACAATTTTTCTTCGAACACTCGACATTCCCATAAAAATGAATATTTTGAAATATTCGTATGTACTTCATTAGTTCAAGTCAAGTGGAAAATGAAAATTTTTGGTTTTTTATTCGAGGAAACACCTGATGTTGAAAAAAATAAACCAATTTTTTTTTAATCTTCAAGAACTGTATAAAAAATGCCATTAATCAGATTTCCTATTCAAGTCATTGTTTAAAAGAAAAAAATTGCTAAATAAACCTATGACTTTCATGCGTCCGAGGTGACACCTTACACCTCTTTAAAAAAATATAGAGAAGAGGGGGAATAATAAGAAATTTTGTGAATGAATACCACTAATTTCAGAAATTGCTCTATGAAATTAGGAATTAGAAGAGGGAAAAACGTAGCAACTACGAAAAGTATATAAAGAAGGGGTGACTATTGAGAATTTTATAGAAAAAAGGAGGGAGTAATTAAAAATTTCGTGAATCGATTTCAATACGCCCCAAAGTATTTCTCAGCAGTGTGCAACTTGAATTTATCGTTTGTATGTACTCACCGGCTGTTTATCCTCCATGGTAGACTGCATGTAAAAAAGAAAGCAAACAAGTGGAGAGGAGAGATAAGAGAAGCAGCGTCGAAAATGTTTGCCATTGAATTTTTTTTTCAAAAATTTCGTTACCTTCGGCGCTGGTGTCAAAGCTGTCGGCGTCGTAGCCTGCTCCTGTATCTCGTTGCTTGACTAAAGTGAAATTGTTAAGCGTTAAGGGGGTTAGAAGGTCGACAGCGTTCGTTAGTTTCGTTTATTAGACGGTACCTTGTCCTTTTCTGTCGCCATCGTGAGGCTGCTTGCAAAAAGAAACACCAAACAGTTATGCTCTGTTTATTATTGCATCTTAACATTCGAAATCTGTTCACAACCTGACTCCCCCCCAAAAACGACAGGATAAACTCGATTCATGTTCAATTTTTAACGTGAAAAACTTCGAATTCTGTCCGCTTCACTTTAATCGGTACGAGCCGTGCGGGAACCGCCTAAGGGCGTTCGCCGAGTGTGCTTAACAAATGGAAGTAGACGATTTCCGCACGCCACTGAGCGTTTGAAACCTTACCACTCAAAGTGATATAGAAATATTATCCTAAATTCTATGTTTCCAGAGGGTGCCCAAAATCGGATTACCATTTTCAAAATTTGAAAAATAAATACTTGGAATCCTTTACAAAAATTTGATTTAAAAAAAAAAAATCGAGGACCAGATCCTCCAGAACTCAAACTTTCATCATACCCTGCTCACACATTTTAAAATGACGATCATGGATCGATTATCTTATCTTCGATCCATAGGCTTCATACTATATAGTTGCATTACGCAACGAAATCGAAAATTCCGCGCGAATAGTCGTGCTCCGATGTGACAGACAACTCCACGACGCTGGACCATCCATGGAAGCGTGATTGACACACGCATGATCCATATACGAATTGACTGGACAGGCTGGTTGCGCGGATCAGCTTGCAACCGTGACGAAACTGCCGAGCAGCCTACCTACGCAACCGTGCACTCGATCCTAGTTCTGATCGACCGAGGTGCCACGGGCAACGAGTAGAAACCGATACGCCTACTGTTGCTCTCTTGGGAACGGGTTTAGTAAATCTTGCGATATTTTCAATCATTCCTACATTATAAGCAACTGCGGGCGTGCAATACGTAACTAGCATTCTATCTTTCACGCGAACCTTAACAATATTCTGTATATGGTACATAATTTATAAATACTGCAGAGTAAAAAGACCATTAACAACAATAATAATTTAATACTCATATTTGTACATACTGATGTAATATCTACATCAACCTTCGGTTAGAAGACACTGGGTCAAATTTGACCCACCCTGAATACTACCTACACCTGAGTGATTTCTACTTAATTTTTAAAGCAGATCGAAATTTTAGATATCGACAGGATCAAAATTAATATGAAAAGCTTATTTTGTGGTGTGTGTGAATGAAGTGATGGGTCAAAATGGACCCTACGTCCAACGTGCAGGGGTTATAGAATTGAATATCTATTTATGGAACTGTCGAGACCCGACATCTTGCCTTTAGGAATATTGAAAGTGAATGGGGGTGTAGTTAGAGTTTTGTGATTGAGGGTATGCTTTTGACTGGGAGATTTTGTGCAATGATAAACATTGATTCTACAAGAGGACGGCTACTTATGAACGGTACTGTACGTATAATGGTCTTTCAGCAATCACGCGTGATTATGATGCAACACAATTGGTGAACAAAGGAAGACAGATTATATTTATTTATTCTATAGTTTAAACGCGCTTCGGTGGTACCGGATCCCACGCTAGTTCATTGTTGTAACTACGTTGTAGGGGCTACAGGGCGTCCGAGAAATAGGTGGTCAAATTTTTGGGATGATCGTGCTCGCTTAATATTTATATTATCCTAGATAACATCGTTATATTTCTTTATTATTAGTACTCAACATAGAGAAAGATAATAATTGACCACCCAGTGTATTTTGTGCATCTTGTAGGGATAGCCATGAACTAGATTCGGGGTTGGCGATCTAGTATCGGGGCAAACACCTCCCACGGACTGCTCTGCCTCTCAACTCTCATAAGCTTCGCTATGGATCGATATTCATAAATACAGGGTGTCCGACATCGAATGAGAGTAGACTTTTAAACATTAATAATTAAACAACGGAGCCTCCAACGAAATTTCGTTACTCTTAATTTTCGTCTTATTTTGCGGTGAAGAATCACTCCGTAAATTTACTATGCGAATGACGTAAGATATTTGAGAATTTAGAAGAATTAATTCGTTTCATTTTGACCACCCACTTTTGGGACACCTTGTATTCAGCTCAGCGGCGATTGTAAAGGCCGCAGGGGTTATCAACGGGACGCGGTCCGAGCTCGCGTGTATATAAAATCGGTATAAACAATCTCCGCCCTAATCAATGCCAAGAAAACAATATTGTTAAGTATTACACACGGGGGTCGTGATCCGTGATTATTCGGTGTGTCACTGCTGGTCGGATAGATTAAATTAATCGCCAGAGTGGCAGTCATTAATGACATCTTCGGACACCGCCATCAAGATGTTTTCTTCACGGATTATTTAACACGACATGGCATCTATCTTTGCCATTCTTTTTTTAAAACGGGCCCCTCGAGGTGAAGTATAATCAGGCCTACAAGATATTATTTTTACAACACACTACCAAATTTCGCGGTATCTACTAAGAATAGATACTGGCCTAACCCGCCAGAACGATCAAAACACCAATTAGTACCTAGTGATAAAATCTCAGTGATGTTTCCATCAACATCCCACCACATAACACCACTCACCCGAATATTCACGAATCGTACACAAACCTTTCCATCTTTTCTCAAAAGTCTTGAGTCAAAACCACGCCAAATACATGCCGAGTATTAATTCCTATAAACGTAACCTAGAAACCCATAACCTCCTTTTATCCCTAGGAGCGCATACCGAGCGAGAATTCCCCATAACCCACGCGGTCCCAATTCCCCATATCTGAAAAGCACGAGCGCGCCCCAGCGCCCGCTTATCTACTCTCCCAAGTAGAATACCTGACCTTTCCCTCGCATCCGCAACGATTATATACCGCGCGTCCAATACCGACGATCCTTTCAAGAAATCACACTCCCCGTTCATAAACTCGAGGCGAAGGCAGCGCGAGCTTACCGCCGCCGATTACAGGCCACTCGTCAACCGTTCCACAACACCGTCTGTCCCCGCGAAAGGTAATAACCGTTTCAGCGGACATTTACGCGAAAACGCGTATGATTCACTGGAATCTTACGGGCAGAAGCGGTGGAGTCTGGCGGAGAGTCGACGGGAAAGGGTTCGGGAGGACGCAAGTGTGCGCGCGTATTCACGTGTGTACTTACTGTGGATGACGTAGCGGAAGGAAACGCGCGGGCTCGACTATTCCGTTAAGCAAGAGAGTTCGATCCTCGTGCGTTTATACCCCACTGATAAATGCACGGACGACGACCGAGATCCCGCGGCTGGGATTTTCGAGCGCAGGCGCGAAAATTTACCACCGTGCCCTTCTTTCCACCCTCCGTTGCAACCCCGTACCTAGGATTGCTTCATCCCCCCGTCCCCGCCCCCCACACCGCGCGCCACGGATCAATTTGCATCCCGCGGGAACGATTACGATCCGGATGACGAAACGAGTGCTCGACAATGGTGCTTGGGATATGTTAGTAATAACAAGGGCTCTGTTGCATATATGTAAGAAAAATTGAAATTATGGTGCAGGAGATGTGGTATAATTTTTGGTCGATATTAACCCTTTATACGTAGCTCGTGCGGGAAACGCTTATAGGCGTTCAATGAGTATTGTGGAGATATGAGACTGGATGATTTCCGCACACCGCGTACGCTATAAGTTTCAACCTACGTATATACTCAAAGGGTTAACCTAACCTGAAATATTCACTCTATAGGCAGCACTGGGAGGTTGAAAACCATTTGCAAGAGTCCTTGTTATATTACCCAGCGCGTGCCAACTTCTGGTCACTATTCTCGGTTTATCGAACTTAAAGTATCTTTTGGAAAAGATCAATTTTGTGTGAAGATTTATTGCATTCGAGGGTACAGTTGGAGTTAGATTCGAGGAGATACAATTTAATGTACATTTGAAAATTGATTTCACTTTTCTTACGAAATACATTCTAAAGTTAAGTGTAGGTATATTGAACGGTTCCAAGTATTTCGCAATTCTTATAATCACGATGATTCCATTCCATCGCCTTTTTTTTATACACTCCCCCACTAGAAATTCAAGCTGAAAATGACCTTTGCCCTTGATACACCAATTTTCGTACACCGAAAAGCGAATAACCTCAAACGTTATCCGCCGCGATTACATTTCGTAATATTATCTTACATTTACGGCGATTCTGAGGTCCCCGTATCTGCGCGAGCCTCCAGTCTCATCAAGCCCAGGTCTTACGTAACAATACGCGTCCTAGGGATATTGTTTCACCAGGACCAATATCACCACGATCACAGATCCTTCTGCTACCGAACTTCCAAGTAACAAGGAAACCTTACTTAACGCCCCGGCATTTCTCTAGATCCCTCTCTTATACATTGCTCGATCGTGTGACGACGCATTAAGCGACATTACTCGACGAACAACACACGTAACCGCGCGTGATGCACGAGGCATACTGGCCGTCCAGTTTCGGCTGTTTATGTCGAGCCTGCGCCGCCACGGATTCTTATTTAGGACAAACGTTCACTGGTAGATCGATATCATTTAAACTACCTATAACGCGTATTCAATACCGCCCGAACGTTTTCCGCACTAAAACCCACGTACACCGGAATCCTCGAATATACGAAGAAACGATAGTGCCAAAGGTGATAACCATGGATAGCTCAGCGACCTTGCCCACTGACCTTTACAACCTCCAAACGCGCCGTTCCCAGAAAATCCAGCTCTTTCGAAACGACGTGCAATCAAGCGGATGATAAATCGTGTACCTTAGAACTCGGAACGTTCTTCGAAAGGTTATGTTTATCATAAAAAAAACTGTCTACTATTCCCAAGTTTATTCTACTATTCTCAATATGGTAGTTATGTCTGGATCTACTTATGTACCAACAAAGTGCACAAAGTGGTTCTCAGTGGTTCTCTTCGCGAGAGCGGGAGTGCACTCGATGCGTGCGGCGACCTAACCTCTTTCCAGGTAAACAGGTATGTAAATAACGGTGTCGCGTAAATGGGAGAGGCGGATGGAATTCACTTTTGGGCGCTGAGTGTTTACCGAAGTAGGGAAAGAATGGGGGCGGGAACAGACGTAGTGGAACGCGCTTGGCTATCTTATCTCTCAGGTAAAAACGAGTGGCGCTTCGGCGTGGGCGACGGGCGATGGCTCCGCGCTCGTCGCAACCTAGGTGACGTCACTGCTCGGCAGATGGCGAGCCCCCAAGAATCCTTCCCTCTCTTTCCCTGCCTTTTTCTCCATTTCTTTTTTTAACGCTACCACGAGACTATATACGTCCACCCGACTTACGTTATTTCACACCTACGTGCGTCGTCTGTGTACTGTATGCATACAGGGTGTCCCGTATGTAACATACTACTTAAATTTATCTCCTTCGAATTGTGATGCTAATTGTGGTGGAATTTGAACGGTATTCCTTTCAGCGTATTTGTTCTTTGATACCAAGTGCGAAATACTGTTTTTTGTCACTGCAACTGAAATGGACTTGACTCGCCACAGTCAGTTTTCTCAATTAATTGCAATGTTTACCGCGGATTCTAAGGAAATACCAATGCATATATATCGCTAAAACGCAAATTTAATATTGAATGTGATACAATAACTTAAATAATAACTAAAAGCTTTTGCCGATTACATATATACGTCCTTCAACATATAGATGTTTATTAATCTACTGTTGTGAGAAATTTGGAAAATATTTGCTTCCATGAATCCTTAAGGGTTTTCGTACGGAATGATGGGCTTGGTCAGTTTCACAAAGTCAATAGTATATTTAGTCTACCTCGACTTACATCTGTTACTCAGTAACCAATTATTACGTGAGTTGGGGGTACTACTGTACAGCAGAAGTCTGTTTATTCGGGCATGTAGGGGTAATTGGATCGTTCTATAATAGGAGATCGTTAATATTCCCCCGCTGCTCATAATTTTCGTTCAAATAACAGTTCACAAAATATTTCGGAATTCGCAAATTTAATGTGTCAATACGCACATAGAACACAATTATTCTAATTTTAGCACTCTTATCCAACGAATTCAAATTTCATGGGTAATCTTATCGCCGTCCCTCGGCTCGCCAACTTCGAAATAAGAAAAAAAAAAAACAACAAAAAATTCAAAAGTAACTAAACGGTGTTATCAATTCGAATACGTTATCTCCTGTAAAGTAAACGCGTGGAAGAAGTTCAAAGTCATTTCCTTCGTCACGTGCGCATGCAAAACAATTATTTGCATTTCAAATTGTGCCTCGTTAGTTTAAACCAGTGGCGTTTTAAATATCCAACCATGAACTGTAACCTACATACGCGATACCGACGCGAAATATCTAAATGAAATTTTCCCCTATGAGCGCTCCTGTCAGTTTCCACGACGAACTGAGCCAACAGTCGCGAGGAATATGTCCGTGACTCAAACGCGTAAACTCTACCGAGAAATTTACGCCGCGCAAGACGTGCCGTGCGTAACGCAAGAATTTCAAATGTCGTTGGAAACGTGTCACGTGGCACGTATAGCTCGAATATATATCCGACGCGTCGTACGATCTCAATTAACCATTGCGTGATAATAAAGATGGGCCAACGCGAGCGAATAAGAATCTCCACTGATTACAAGCGTTTACACATTTTCGTAAAAGTAGAACTGGAACAGTCGCGCATCGAGGACAACGTTCGATCCGTTTCCATGTAAGTACGTTATGCAGCGACGGTTGAATAAGTAAAAGGCTACGTATGTCGGGCAATTCTGTTGCGAATTAAATATATACCTGCCCAAGGATATGCCACTGGTTCGTACTATCGTAATTTTCATGTGCGATTGCGTCAGACGACATTATACCTCGACGGAGAGGGGAACGCAGACAGGTGACGTGCCTTGTGCACACCCACCGCGGCGACCAATCGCGTGCTAGGTTAGCAAGTGTTCTCAAACTATTGCCTACGTGCGAACAATCGAATAGCCGCTGGCGGAAATCGGGAATATTATCGATCAAGATGCCCGCCCCTTTCGAGGATCGATAAGGCACTAGGCAGGCTTAAAGAAATAGTTACCAGTGTAATGTTACTATACGTGGTTGTTTCCATTGCGGAACTAGGGCGTAAGAACCACTGTTTGGGTCAATAAGACTGCCCATAGAGTGCCCCTGTGCAGAGGGGCCGATGAAAGGGAAAATCCACCTGTTGGCGACATCACGAAGGATTCTAACCTTCCGCACGCATAAGCAGACTGCTCGTTCCGAATAAATAGGGGGCGCTATTGGTGAAAGAGTTTCGCATGAATGATTTGTGCTTTATCCACTCGACATTTTAAAACTCGACGTATTTGAACAGTTCGCACTTCGGACTGTTACATTATGATACTTTGACGACGGTTAAGCGCTACTGTTTAAAATGCGCGCGTCATTCCTCTGCGTCGCGGAAATTTATCGACGTTTATTTTAGATTTGACGTGTTATTTTTGATACCCGTGAACTCAACCGCGGACATTGTTCGTTAAGACGTGTCACGGTGAAATCGTCATAATTCTAGGGGAATTACGCGTCGCATTTTTTTTAAGAGGCTTGTCCTTCGGAGGCACGAACACATGGGCGTTTTTTTTAGGAATTTATCGAGGATAAGCTAATGTACAAAAGTTTTTATAAGACCACAAGAAACTTTAAAACTGTTCTCCAACCTAAATTTTTTAGAGTTCAATTTTGCGGTCGTGATATCCTAGAAACTAATGAAGCTATCAGTTTAAAAATCGCAGAGCTTATAGGAAATATATCCCTATATTGCATGAACTAGGCCTATAACAATATCTACGATAGTTTGTCTGTTATTAAAAAGACAAAAATTCCTTACGATCATTTCATGAAATTTTTAATATGATATTTTTCACAAACTATTGTTTGTACGAGCGTGAAAGAATTTGTGTGTATTGCCCAAACTCCAATGAACGTGTATGTAAATTTTGAGAACAATCCAATTGGTAGTCTACTCTCTACAAATTCCTGAAGAATATCCGCGTTTCATTTGCATTCGGTTCGAAACGCATTATCATATGACGTTGGTACGATACCGATTCGCCAGCGATAAGTATCGTTTAATTACCCGATAGGTACTAAGGGCATATTAATTGAATGCTTAGAATTCTATTAACTAGGGTCAAGTACGTATCTACGTGCGGTAGTTGAGAACGCGTCTTGCGTCATTCGCAGAAACCGCACACAGATCCGTCCGATCAAGAAAGTATTACTGAAGGCAACGATATTCGCCCCGAGGAATCGATCAATGATCTGTGGTGCGCAAGGTCAAGAATTGCTACTTGACGGAATTCTGCGCGGGCTCTTCGTCTTTCACTTCCGAGTGTCGAGACGGACCAACAGATCGTAAAAGCGTCGCTTCTTCACAATTGTAAATCACAATCACGCTATTTCGACATCGTAACACTCCGAATCACGTCGGCGTATTTTCACGTTTATATTTTGTGGAAATCGTCGATAATATTGTCAAGTATCTTCGAAATTTTCGATAACTTTATTTGTGATAATAAGCGTTTTTTAGGTTATGCTGGAATATGAACAATATATTGATTCGTTTAAGCATGCAGAATTCAGCTGGCCGAGCCCGAAACCCTGTTTAGTCGATGCACTTATCGTTTCGCAGCGTTATACAGGGTGTGAGAGAAAAAGGTGGACAAACTTTGGTAGCGAATTTTACTCATCTTAAGGATGAAGAACTGTCTAGTTAATCGTGGGTCCTGAAATTGTTCCTTTCTTGAAATACAGAAAGACGAGTTAACTCGTCTTATCCAACGCCACAGAATTTTTAGATGAGTTAACTCGTTTTTTTCCATCGCAATGAATTTTTCAGATGTCGAGTTAACTCGTCTTACCCAACACGGAGAAATTTTCGGATGACGAGTTAACTCGTCTCACCCAACACGGAGAAATTTTCAGATGACGACTTAACTCGTCTTACACAACACGGAGAAATTTTCAGATGATGAGTTAACTCGTCTTACCCAACGTGATGAAAATTTCAGATGACGAGTTAACTCGTCTTTTGCATCGCGAAGGAATTCTCAGATGACGAGTTAACTCGTTTTACCCAACACGGAGAAAGCTTTAGATCACGAGTTAACTCGTCTTATCCTACACAAAGGAATTTTCAGTTGACGAGTTAACTCGTCTTACCCAACGCGATGAAAATTTCAGATGACGAGTTAACTCGTCTTTTGCATCACGAAGGAATTTTCAAATGACGAGTTAATTCGTCTTACCCAACACGGCGAAATTTTCAGATGACGAGTTAACTCGTCTTTTCCATCGCGAAGGAATTTTCAGATGAGTTAACTCGTCTTATCCAACACGGCGAAATTTTTAGATCACGTGTTACCTCGTCTTACCCAACACGAGGGAATTTTCAAATGACGCGTTAACTCGTCTTACCCAACGCGAAGGAATTTTCAGATAACAAATCAACTCGTCTTCCCCAGTTAACAGGTTAAGATGATTAGAATACACCCCTAAAGCTTCACCAACAATTTCTGTTCCACCCCGTATATTCCCGCATCGCCGTACTTGTTGAATAGGCGTCGCGTGTCTACGTCTAGCCACGAATAGATACAATTTCGACAGTTTTCTAAATATACAGCGTGTTTTCCGCGGCGTGCTTGCTTTCCTGCGTGGACGCGTGTACGCGGAATGCAACCACGTTTGCATGCGCTACCTTCGGCCCCCCATTACTCCATCCAACAATGCACGCGCGTTTCAAGATCAGGCTATGCCTCGCGTGCTGTTTTTTTTTTCACTCACACAGGCACTGAACGTGCGTAATACATAAATGTGTTTCGAAACGTTCAGTATTCGTGTGTACATTGTTGCTATTCTATGCCAAAATGTTGCGATATCATGCATCAATTACTCATTCGTATTTATTATAGCTTAGCTTCCTCGTACGTCACGAAAATTATTGGTTATGTTTCGCGTATGAGAAAGATTACCACTGGGCAGAGGTTAGAAAAACGATTTCCTTATGTAAACGCTTCGAGCTCGGCGAGCGGTCGGAGGAATACGGTTCAATGGCACACGGCTGTACTTACTTTCCGTGCGGAAACGGGTATAGTAGTTTCTCGGGTGTAAATTGGGACATCCAGATCACTGACACTGCTGCTGATACTGGGTGCTCTGGAATCGGAACGGCCACCGAGAGGCACGGAGAGATGCGTCGGCCTGAGTGGGTGCGATTCCGTGATGAAACCTTCTCCGAAGTCCTCGTCATCTCGATCCATCTGTGCGTCATACACAATAAGCTTTTATCAAGCGCACGAATCCTTGAGAACGCATCATATTCAGAAAATAGAAGTATCGAGCATCCATAACATGAATATCAATATCGATTCATAATTCAGTGGATTCTAACGTAGGGCGCCATCTTGATTACAAGAAGTTCGAAAGTTTGGAAGCTCGAAAATTTGTAGGAAAATCGTTCAGAGAACGGTGAACGAATATGTATATTGAATTTTGTTGGGGGAGGATAAGAAAATGTGTTATCCTATTTAATCATTCAGCTTTCTAACCTCTAATTTTTTTGTGCACTTGATCTGTTTGTATATTATTGGACATATTGCTGTCAGGGTGTTAAGACGGGGAAGATGCTGTGTTTATGGTCGGGCCATGATTTTTCCTGCATGAACTATTAAAGGTACGCTTCGAGATAGCGATGACAATTGTCAACTGCGCGTCGTAGATATCGCGCCGGTAAAATTAGCGCGAGAATGTGACAGCAGTACGCTTTCCCTATCAATTATTTGGCAGCCGATCAAGGCTAGTGACTCGATGACACACTCCCCACCCTGTGTAGAACTTCGTCCTACGATCATTCAAGAAAATCTAAGAAACAAATCGACCTTCCGTTCCAATAATATCCCGCAACACGTCCCACTCAGCATTGCCATTCAAAACAATCAAGCATAAAAAATCCATCCTCTTAACCCCCACCGAAACTTGAAATAAAAAATGTCCAAAAACTCGACAAAAGGTAACCAACACTTAATTTAACCACGAGCGCGTAATAACTCCCAAGTCACCGATAATTAATCGGCAGCTTTCATTTCAGCATTCTAACTGTCATTCAATCGAGCAGCAACGAGAAGCCTCCCAAAAACAAGCGAAACGAAAATACTGTCCCTAACCAAATTTGTCCAGCGACGGCATGAAATATCAGCGCGCCCGTGCCAATAATACCAACCCGCGAAAAAATCGGGACACGTTCCATTGACGTCAAACGGGGCGCCTAACGCCAGCCACGGGCGCCGACGCTTTTTTTCGCCCGATTTCGTATTTCTCGTTCTAATTACCTCGTGCTCGGGCGAAGCGGCGGGAGGGACAGAGAGAAGAGAAGAGCTCGGTTACGGGCGACGTGTTACTCTCAGCTAGGGAATTCCGCACCAACTGGGTCCGCCGATTGCGAAGCAGGACGTAACGCCGAAGGGAAGCGTCTTGGGTTTGCCGATAGCGGCGACGATGGTCGACGGCAGAGTCACAGGGATCCAGCGAGGATCGGTTAGGCGAAAAAAAAAAATAATATATATAATGATCACCGAGGATCGGGATACACCCGTACAGCCGGGGTGTGCTCTTGAGACTGAGCTAGAGGACGCATCTCGTCGCGACGTCGCCGTCGTCGTCGCCGTCGGCAAGACGTAGCCGTCGGCCTCCGGCTGGATTTAATTTTAACGCGTACGTCGTTAGACGAGCCTCCGACTTCCTCTAACAACGAACACAACTACGTTCGCGCGTCCACCTCCCCGCCCCTTGACCGCCCCTCCCCTCCCCCCCACGTTCCCGAAGTCCGCCCGATCTTGCTGCATCAATTGATTCCTGCTAAACTTCGCAATTGGTTTCACTTGACCCGACGGTGCATCCCACCGGCAGCCATCGGACTCGCAACGATTGGAAATATCGCTTCGAACGTGCCTGTGATTTTCCCCTGTTCTGCAGTCGACCACGGAATCGGTCTGATCCGGTTGGCCCTTGGGGCTACAGGGTGTCTTGTAATTTGTGGCACGAAGGAGGGAGGAGGGGAGGGGTGTGACGAGATTGGCTTTATGGACGTTTTAGATTTTAAGGAGACGAAAAACTGGTCTTGTGGAAAGGGTTTTGTTTTTTAGAGGTATCGTGGATATTTGGGACACCCTGTATATTGGGATGGAATTAATGCTTAATTGAATTGATATCGAGGGGGAACGGCTTCCGCAATTCTTACAGCTTCTTACTATTTTGGAACGTTATTTTGTCTGCTCTTATGGTAGGCTGGTGCCTTGTTTGAAGCATAAATACATGTTTATGGTAAAGGAGGTCCCTCTTAATTCTGTAGGAATCATGATTTGCGGAGCAAATTGTGCAAGTTGTGGATTAAAAGTAACTAAACATCTGTTTAAGTCGCAGACCATTAACTAACGTTATCTAATGGTATTGATTGTATCGTAAATATACTCGTTAGGCTTATGTGTGTGTAGGTAGAAGTAGATGATGCGTTGTTACTTTGGACGTAGTGTGATATAACGTTGTCTTGTTAACAAAGAACGATAGCTGAGATTTTATTTCGCCCTCTGCGTCTGAGGTTCCTTTGTTCAACTTTCGCTTAATCTAGCATGTATTTTTTACTCTCGGCTTCGATGTATTTAGCGAGTGATGCGATAAGATGGACGGGAGGGGGATGAGAAAAATGCGTCTCGTTCTGGTCCAACTAGTTGGACGCATCGCTGAGGCCACCTAGTAGACTCAACCTTAAACGCAAAAATATTCGCTAGATACAGCTGCGCTCGTGGAAAATGCCTTCCTTCGATAACCATCAGTTTCATTCTGCAACGTTCTTCTATATAAAGTCGACAGACATAAATGCCGTAACTAGGCAAAGTCACTCTATCATCAAAGCTTCGCACAAAAATAGAAACGAAACTACTACAGCTGAACAAAAGAACACGTTTCAAAGCTTCGATTTACTGTTCCAAAATTAAAAATTTACATCTCTATCCTAGCATAGTTGTGCGCAATATAAATGAACGAATGAATAGAATATGATAAGAAGAATTCGAGATAATTACAGCTACAATTCTAATCTAATCACGCAGCAATTAATAAATAATTACATGACATTATTGAACGAAGAATGAACTTAAGTTTCGAATGCAGCGTCCTCATTGGTTACCAAAGCACGCATTCCTATTGGTCATCTGATATCGATTCGAATCGCTACCAATTTCAAATACACACTTCGCTAGCAACTTCACGTGCATGCGCCTGCAGTGATTTTTTAACACTGCGGGAACCTTGCACCGCCAACCGGAACTATGAACATCAAAACGAACGCCGCGGAAGCGTGTTATCCACTCGGCGTTTGTCAATATAAATGACATTAGAATAAATAGTACTCGTTGTCATTTGCGTGGACATGGATAACGGTCCTCAGGATCCGAAAACGAACGGAATTGTCCAAGTGCGTATTTCATTCTTAAAGCGTTCCCTTCGAAACGAAATCAGTAACAGCGACCGTCTAGGTTATTTTGAGGTTATGCAACCTGCGAGCTCCGTAACGATTAATAACGAAAATGCGATCGGAACACTCCGAGCGCAATATTTCCCACCAATCCCATTTAAACTAAATATATTTACCCACCGATCCGCCCGCGAAGATAAAAATCATCGCTATTATTCAGCATTCTTAAGCCCCCGTTTCTATGAACCCTGCATGCGTACGTTTATTTATCCGATTGCAGGATGATGTCGCCGGTCTGGACAAATTAACGCAATCCTATTTGTTGCTGAAGCATAAACTCTGCGGGACGCAGTGAGTTGCGAGCATAAATTATTTATTTTTATTAATTATTTTTATTATTTTTATTTTCATTTTTCAGTTTGCATTGGATTTTATCTTGTAATTCTGTTCTTTCAGCGAAGTGATTAAACAGTATAACGATAAGTTAAAAGAGTGCGAGCGTCTGAAGACGGACTTAGATGCGGTGACCAAGCAAACGAAGAAAGTAACGTGCAACTACAACTCTTCGCTAGCGAAGGTTATTAAATTGGAGCTCGTAAGTAGAAAGGGATGTGGTTTCTTATCAGTCGCCTTGGCGGTAGCATCTGGTTTCTAGTTCGAATCGATGTCCCTTTTCCAGCAAAATACGGAGTATAAAAAGAAGATCGAAGCTGCGACGACGGAAGTGAACGAGCAGAAATTGAAGGCTGCAGCGGATCAACAGTATATACAGCAATTGATATGTAAGATTAAGGATGTCGAAGGCCAACAGAACGACAAGATTCTGCAGTACGATTTGGAGAAATCTTCGCTGCAAGGTGAGTAGCTTGATACGCGATTTTCAAGGGGGTAGCTTACCCTCAACAGCCCAAAATCAGGCCCTTCTTCAAAAGCATATTCTGAAGTAATAAATGAATATAATGGTAATTTGTGTTTAAATCTTTAAGAGTCATTTCGTTGACTTTAATGCGCAAAAAGAAATCTTTAAATATATTTATAGGAGAAAAAGTTATAAATATGAATGTGAGAGGACAGGTGAATTACCTGAAACACAAAGTAAAGGCATTTTTGTAATCTATAAGGCAGTCTCCATCTTGTGCAGGAAGCAAAATTTTGATAAACAAATTAATACAATTTTTATGCTGATATTTCTGATTTTATCTTTTTTTTTGTAGGAAAATATTTTTTATCTTTTTTTTATGAATTTATATTGAAAATGTGCTCCCAATAAATGGAGTGTTGGAGCGGTTTTCGAGATTTTATGTTCACCGTTTTGGAAAACGTAGTTTCTGAGAAATCGCGTTTAAAGTTGGACATCGTTATCCGATTTCATGTGCAGACTCGTACATTTTTTACTGTAATTTCTTCAATTTTCGGATTTTCGGGGCCCGGTTGCGCTTAAAATACGTAGAAAAGCTGTAGCTAGCGGAATATGAAAACATTTTAAAAACTAATTTTCGAAAATTTTGAGGGTAACCTACCCCCTTTAATTGTCTTGATTGATTTACATCCCTGAGATTTTCTATTCCAGTGAAAGTTAAGGAATTGGAGCAGGAATTGAAGAATGTTAAGAAGTCTTACGATGCGAAGATTAAGAAGTTGGAGAAGAAAATTTGTATGGGAAACAGTAGCAGTATTAACATCAGTAACGGTATTAGTAACAGTAAGTTGAATGATTTATAAAGGAATTTAAGGGGGGTTTGCGCCATGTTGGGCCGAAAAATAGATAATTCTTTGTGAATTTTTTGTACGAAAACGGTTCGACAAATTAATTTCAGGTTTGGCAGGCTGTCTTATTGTATCTTGAACTATTGTTCTGAATTTTGGTGAGACAGTGAAAAGAAAAACATGGCAGATACAAAGACGGTGTTGAAAAATAATCGGGTGATCCTGGCGTTGACGAAAAGTACTGTAAGGTTTATTTGAAACACAAAAAAGGAAAGAGATTCTTAATCTATATAAATGTGGCTATCGGTGGTAGTAGATTTATTGCCGTATCTGATACCGTTCGTTTTTTATTTAAAGAAGTTTTCCCGATTTTGAGGCAAAACCTGTTTCAGACTCAAATCAGGACGCTTCGCCTTCTTCAAAAGGCTGCCATTTTAACATTTTTTTATTTTTCTTAATGCAACTACTACCACCGATAGCCAGATTCATATAGATTAAGAATCTATTTTCCTTTTTATGTTTCGGATAACCCTTACAGTACTTTTCGCCAACGCCAGCACCACCCGATTATTTTTCAACGCCCTCTTTGTATCTACCATATATTTTTTTTTACTGTCACACAAAAATTCAGAACAATAGTTCAAGATACAGTGATACAGCCTGTCAAATCTCAAATTAATTTGTCGAACCGTTTTTGTACAAAAAATTCGCAAAGAATTACTTATTTTTCGGCCCAACCAGGCGCAAACTCCCCTTAAAGCGATTCACAGTGGTCTGGCGGGTGGCCAAAATTCAATTTCTCAACTTCAACTTTACAATCTAATTTTTATTGTATGAATTGACAAATCTCCAGAGTTTTTAAGTCCGCATACCTTTCCTTTTTCAGATTATTTTTTGATTAGATATAATATTACGAACACAAAATCGTGAAATTTTATGTGCATCTAATTGTTTTAATTACTCATTATAAAACATCAAAATAAGTGTTTGTATATTACAGTTATATAGGTAAAGAAGTATATTTCAATTATTTCAATCAATTTAAACTTTGAGATGGCTTATAAAAAAATGATTAAGAGTGATTAACGTCGGACTCTTCTAACGTGAAAGCTTACACGATTGTTAACAAGAGAATGCAAATCTCAAGCGCAGTCTCCTGCAGTCTTCAATTTTATGCAGACTTTTAGAAATGACGTTCGGGGTATTTCAACGTTCTAGATGCGTGGCTGACGTTGTCAGATGTTTTCATTGCGTATATATGTATAATACTTATTTCTTTGTTTTGTTATATTTTTTTAGTTAAAGATAATGTCAGAACTGATTCTTTTCTTCTCTTTTCTTCTCTAGTACAGGTGTGTTTTTTACAAAAATATAACTATTTAATTGAGTTCTGCGAGAAAACAATATTTTGCGCGGAAAAAATTGACATTTAATTTTAGCCGTGATTTTTTTTGTTAATAATAATAGTGTTTTTTATTAATAATTTACTATAAATAGTCGAATTATACAATAGAAAATGTATTCGCATTGGACAAAACCGATATAAAGGTGTTTTTAATTTTGGCTATAAATTTCAATCCGCCATCTTGAATTTTGCATTTTTGGTGGCAGATTCGTTATCACCGACCTGAAAAACCCTTGATCACCGAGTTTGAGAAAAATCAGAATTTTGGCCGCTAAAAATAGGTGTCCAGACCACTGTGCGACTTTTTGTTTACAATTTTATCTTTCACAGAAGTGACAACAAAAGATGTCGGAATGAACACGACGCCTATTAAGGAAACAGTACCTCCGAAGCCAAGAGTCACAGAGAAATGTGTGATGACCGATGAATTCTACAGCGTGAAAGACAATTTATATCCCCTATTTTGTGCCAAATGCGAAGTCGCTTTAGAGCCACCTCCGCTGGACAAAATCTGCCAAATCATGACGAACTCGTGCCCGCAGCTTATCGAGCAAATTTCATCCCCGCCCAGAAAAGTGCCGTCACCTTTACGAGCATCGTCTGGTAAGTCGTTTATATTAGCTATTTGTAGAAGAAATCCTGAAGCATTCATCGGCTGTGATTCCAGATACGAACAGCGAACAGTGCAAGCCTGAGAATCCACCGAGATTGGAAACCCCTCTCCCTCCGCCGACACCTCTGCATTTACAGAACCAACACAACCACGTGGAAGTTGTCCCCGCGAACTTTTTACCTTCCCGCACGCCAATGCCGTTGAACCATACAAATTACTGCGACAACTTCCCCCAACCATCGAGGCTAATGAATCAGAGCGCTTACTACATTGGCCCGACGCCTGTTAATCCCCTAACAAGCTCGAGCACGGCTAACCAGAGCAACCGTTGCGAGGACATGGGAGCGGTCGCGTCCTCGTTGTCAATTATATCTTCGCTGCAAAAGAGGATCGACACGCTGGAGATAAAGATAAAGAAGAAGCTGAGTAAAGCCAAGGCGGAGAAAGCCAGCAATTGCTGGCAGCACGCGCGCCCCGGCGCCTGTTGCATGTACGACATCAACAGCTCCATGCAATTAAATATTATGGAGATGTGGAAGCGGATGGCCGACATGTACAGTAATAAGAAACAGGAGGATGTTGATACGAAGAAGCAGAGGGGTAAGAATGCGAATAAGTCTAGATTCCCTCGGGTGAAGCCTAGGAAAAGATTGCAAAGTGGGTACAGCGGTCCTTGGAGAGTGGAGCCGGTCGCGAAGAAAAGGGAGCAGAGTCCTGCGAAAAAGAGGCCTAAGAAACGCAAGTATCGGCACTCTATGCTTCTCAATAAATCGGACGCTCTGCTGAACGACAGTGACGATTCGGAAAAGCTGGTTAGCGACTCGGACACGAATATGTCCGACGAGTTATTCAAGGACGCCACTGTGAACACGGATGTTGGTACCGAGTCCAAGAAGGGAATGCGCACAGTGGTGGCAAGTTCACATAAGAAGGCTAGTGGACCGAAGATCCGAACGCATTCCACACTGTTCGCAGACGCGGATGAAGCCGAGGCGGTGGAAACGATACGGCACTCGGCTGAGTCGGTTAAATCAGTCGGCGGCGAGACTGATTCAGGGATATTGTCCGATTCGGTTGAGTCGAGTAAGCTGGTGCAGCTTGAAACAGATGTAGATACTTGTTCGGGTCCAGTGGAGCGTAGAAATGCCGCGGAAGGAAAGAGTTCCGCGCGGAATGTGTCGTCCTTTGTCGAGACTAAGCTGACGGGCTCTCGGTGTCTAGAAAAGTCCCCCATAAAAGTGGTTAAGTCTAGTAAACTAGTAAAAGCACGGCTTAGCTGGGAGGTGTTCGATTCAGACGAGCACGCTGAGAAGATGGAAGACAATGAGATAGAAACGTCTAGGTTCAATGGTTCAGTTCGTCGTGCGACAACTTCTACCTCGTACGGCACAGCTTCCTCCAGAAAGAGAAAGTTCAGCGAACATCAGGCGCAGAAGAAGGTTAGCAGTCGACAGCATTTGCTGAAGAAACTGAGGAATCTGAAGAAAAGCAGTAGAATTGTAAAGCCGTGCCAGAACGTTTCGGATCACCAGGAACTACAAACTTGTGAGCTCGAGAGCTCCTGTGTCTCCCAAGAAGGGAACCACTTGGCCAGCGAAACGGATGCTACGAAGCGGAACGATTATGTACCCAAGAAGAAGAGACCACGCATCGCGCATGTTCCTAGAAGCACGACAGCGGAGGAGAAGATCCCGTTGAAAGGTCTGCGAGTCAGGAAGTGTCTAGCAAAAACAGCGAGCGCAAGAATCAAAACACCCAGTTTGGCTGTTCATAGTATCGAGAGCAATGCGAGCACAGTGGCGGAGAAAACTAGTGTAACTCAGGATCCAAGTGAAACTCCAGTCGCGCGAGAAGCGGCGAAGGAAGATAGCAGCAAGGAGTCGCTGAAGACATGCGGCAGCGGGCTGGAGGAGCACTTGAAACTGAATCGTTTAAACCGATTGAATCCTGAAACAGCGGATGTCACGAAGGATAGCAACGTTGAAGAGCCACCCATCAACGGCGTCGAACGACTATCCCGTAAACGTTCAGCAAGTTACTCCCGCACGTTTGTTAAGTCCAGCGTTGGCAATTCTCTCCAAGAAATGGTGGAACTGAAGGAAATGAAAACTGAATCGAACGACCAATGCGATCGCTTGAAACAGGAGTGCGAGAATAATTCCACGGATTCGATCGAGGCGACTACTGAAGGCGAGAAGGATGAGTCGAAGAACAGCGTTAATAAGCAGCTTGACGAATTATGGGTACCCAGTAGTGTATTAAACACTGGCGAAGAAGCGAATAAACGTTTGAGCGTCGGTGAAACGTACAGTTTCGAAGAAGGATCGTGTAATCGATCGGACTTGCAATCTAGTAAAAGTAACTATCCTAAGGACCCTGCTGCCTCTAAAAGCCACTGCAACAAAGATCTCGAAGACATTGTAAAGAATGAAGAGCCGTGCGACTTGAGTGACCTGGCGCTGAAGTCTGGCGACATGGATCTAATCGACATTCACGAACACGACTTGAAGGAAGAAGCGTGCTCAGACCTCAAGGAAGAAACGTTCTTACCCGGCATCAAGAAAGAAATGGATAACAGTGCTTCTGAAATAAATTCTACCGTGGAATGTAAGACAGAGCCGCACAGCCTGCTCGCAAAGTTGCAGCAGTATATTAGTGAAACTAAAAGTCCGAGCAAAACCTGCAAGAATCAGTTCAAGAAGCTTCTTTACGTTCGTTTAGTAACAGGTAAGATTAAAATTCCTTTTCAATTGGATTATTTATTTTCAAGGTGTTAGAAATGCGCGTGTGTTTATCCTGTAGATAAGTTTGTAAAGAAACAGTTGCAAAGGCTCGTGGACGACGAGTGGCAAGACTCTGTGCACTGGGATGTGATTGAGAAATTGAAGAGTTCGTGCAGCCCTCGTATAATAGCGAAGTTAGTACCGTAGCATATTTTTTACGTACGTTATTACGCAGAGCGAGTGAGTATTAATGTATCGCTCCGATTTCAGAGGTATCGTAGACTTTTTGAGCACGGAACAGGAATGCAACACTTTGGATAAAAGTCACACGCCGCCTGCGCCATTAATGACAAAGCCGCAGCAAAGAATCGCGGCGTTATTAGTTGACTTGAAAGACCCGGTAACTTTCCAGTTCGTGCAGAGCGGCATCGAGTACAAACTCTTCAGGCTTAACCAGATGATACAGGTTCGATATTTTTTTTCATCACTCTAACTTGTCAGGCTTAATGTAATAATGGGATTTGATAATATGCTTGAATGTCTAGAAATCAGTCTTGGAGTCCCTTGCCAGGATGTACGCCGTACTAGCGCGAATTAAGAAAGACAGAGAAAAAGTAAGGATATTCTGTTGCGATGCTCTGTATTCTTTGGGACTTAATGCGATAATTGTTTTGTATACAGTATTCACTTGTTGGCCAGAAGTATTTCCCAATAACGAAACGAATAACGGTACATAACGCATCTACGATTTATAGCTACGCTAATTGGGAAGTAATTTTAAATAATTTTTAGACTTGTTCATGCTTATTGTATGCCGTTTACAGAATTGCTGCCAAAATGCATGGCGTATGTTATCGGCGCGCAACAAGCAACAGATTTCCCTAAGCTTAATGCTCTGAAGAATTTAGTATCGATATTCTACAAATATCCAACGGGAACGTTGGCGAACGATTTGATGGAAGCACTCTTAACAGCTCTAAAAGGTGAGTGAATATCTTTACATCCTTAATTCAGTGCAGCGTTTCGCTGGCTGGGTCTTTAAGCATTTACAGAGATCAATATTGTCCTATCTTATAATATAGTCTAGGGAGAATGGAGGTATTGATACGAGAAGATTGACTAGATCGAATTTATATTACAGAGAAGTGTCACAGTGAGATAGAAACGGCCATCATACTTCTTGCGAAAAAGGAGGGCATAACGTGGACGTATAAGAACGTCATTCGGGGTGCTCTATTGCCAATGATAATTAATAACAAACTTCCTAGCACGTACAGAGCATTTTGCCTGCTTGGTAAGTGTCGCGTTTAAGGAAATGTGAATGTTGAAGACGGGGATCCACCGGAAAGCTAAGCTAAGATATGCTGTGCTATGTTAAAGCCGGTAATCCACTTGAAAGCTAAGCTCTGCTATGCTATGCTAAGTTATGCTAAGTTAACAAGGGAACCCGGAAATTCAAAAAATTCTGAAACTTTGTGAATATGTAGGGGATTTCCTCATGATTACGACGCAACTTTTGTTTGCTGCCCAAATTCACTCGAAGGGGGAGAAATAAACCCCTGAAAATTCGGCTACTTTTCGATTTTGTGTTATAACTCGCGAACTCTAAGAGATAGAAAAAAAGTTTCAAGATAAAAGGTACTTCTTTTAATTAGATCTATCATTTAGTAAACAATATTTTGCAGTTCACGAGTTATAAGCACAAAATCGGAAAATAACCGGATTTTCAAGGGTCTATTACACTCCTTTAGAGTGAATTTGGGCAGCAAAAAAAAATTGCGTTGTAATTAGGAGAAAATGCCCTTCATATTTACAAGGTTCCAGAATTTTTTGAATATCCGGGTTCGGGATGTTACCCAGTAAGTTTTAAAAAATTAAGCCGGGAATTCACTTGAATGTTATGCTAAACTATGCTATGCTAAGTTTAAAAAAAATCAGTTTCAATAGATCCTTCAGCCGGGAAACCACTTGAAAACTAAGCTAAGCTCTGCTATGCTACGCTATGCTAACAAGGGAACACCGCGAACCCGATTTCACCGATTGGGACGCAACTTTGTGAGTTTGTAGAGTGACTCGAAACAAGAACAACGGTGTATTTCATTTGGGCCCTATCGCCGTTTAAGGGGGTTAAAACTAACCTCAAAGTCAAATTGGCATTTCCACTTTTTCGCGTATAACTGCCAAAGTACAACAGACAGAAAAAAATATTTCAAACAAAAGATTAATGGTACAATAAGCGCTGCAAACTTGCGTTAACAAAATTTTGAAAAAAGTTTTTTTTCGTTCAGGTATATTTTTTTTAAACTCTTCAAAATTTTGTTAACGCAAGTTTGTAGCGCTTATTGCACCATTAAACTTTTGTTTGAAACATTTTTTTCTGTCTGTTGTACTTTGAGAGTTATACGCGAATAAGTGGAAGTGCCAATTTGATTTTGAGGTTAGTTTTCACCCCGTTAAACGTCGATAGGGCCCAAATGAAATACACTATTGTTCTTGTTTTAAATCACTCAACAAACCCACAAAGTTGCGTTCCAATCGGTGAGTCTGGGTTCGCGGTGTTCCCTTGTAAGCTAAGTTTTAAAAAAATTAGCTTCAATAGATCCTTAAGCCGGGAATCCACTTGAAAACTAACCTAAGCTCTGCTATGCTATGCTAACCTATGCTAACCTAAGTTTTAAAAAATTAGCTTCAATAGATTCTTAAGCCGGGAATCCACTTGAAAGCTAAGCTATGCTATGCTAAGTTTTAAAAAATTAGCTTCAATTTTCCTTTTGGAACCGTTTCCACCAAAAGATAAGCTAACCTGTGCTATGTTTTTTTCGAAAGCTAAAGCCGGGAATCCACCGGTTAGTTAAGCTAAGCTATGCTATGCTATGCTACGGTTTAGCTTATCTTTTGGTGGAAACGGTTCCATAAGAATGTATTGAAGCTAATGTTTTGAAAACGTAGCATGGCATAGCATATCAACGCATAGCATAGCTTAGCTTCTAGGTGGATTCCCGGCTTAATTTATCTTTTTTAAAACCGAATATATCACAGCATAGCATAACTGAACATTCCCTGACTGAATTTCGCCTTTGCTTTTGTCGTTGTTTACTTTCTCTTCGTTGTTTTCTGCTTGTGTTGTGCAACAAAGACGTTTAATAATAATAATAACTCAGCGCTGTCCAACTTGCCTCCTGGGAGGCAAAAACCGTCTCCACCATCGTTCGCCGTTGTCATGGCCCAAAGATGCCGCCGAGTCAAAGTAACAGTGAACGTCGATGTCATGCGTGGCGTCTGAGCTTTCTCGGTTCAGCTCAGCTCAGCTTTCCTGAGCTTGTTTATGGAACTGTTACGGTCTCCTTTTTAGCGTCGCGAGGTTTCCTTGACAACAAGTCACGTTGCTCGAAAGAAAGGTTGGAAGAGGAAGCAGGCGCGTGAGGGACAGCGCTGGCATAGCTTAATCTAGCTTCCAGGTGGATTCCCGGCTTGACTTTCCTTATAAATCCTTAACCTATATAGCTATTCCTATTGTCGTGATTAGCTTCGGTTCACAATTTCATACTGTGTGTCTCAGAATTAATATTACTCTCATAATTGCAGGCAATCTTATGCGTGCCTTCCCAATAGACGATAAGGACAATTCAGTTGGTGAGATCGTGGAGCAGTTGTGCGACCTGATCAATTCTGGCGAAGGTACCACCGTTCAATTTAGACTTTATGTATTTTTCACAGTCTGCACTGAAAGTAATGCTGATATCTCATGATTTTCCTTTCGATCAGGCTCGGACGAGCAGCAAGAAGGTGTAATCTCCGCGCTGCTGAGCCTTTCGAGGCACAAATTCGACGAGGTAGTGCAAAGTGTAATAAAATGGACCCCGAACGGGCCCCTCCATTATCGGACCACCCAACAGTTCAACGGACTATTCCAAATGCGTACCCCAGAATTCTGGAGGGGCTACTTGAAGAAGCACAAACTCCTGCCGCAGATCCCCAAGCAATTTAAAGTGTAACCCGTTATTTCCTTTAATACAGGCGGCACGAATTTTGTGATATTTAGTGCGAACTAATTTATGTTATTTAAATCGAGCTTTTACGTTGATGCTTCGTTGACTTTCTACTCTTCTCCGCCACTTGTCGGACAGAATGCTCATTATAGTTAATTAACCCAGGCGAACAGGAATTGTCAGACGATTTTTAAAACACACCATTCCCAACGTTAACTCGATCGACTGATAATTCGTCGCCTACGCCCTTTTTATTCGTTGCAGACGCGTGACTTGTCAAGCGCGAAACGTTTCATGTAAATAATCCCTTCGGAAGATCAACCTTCTGGGCGTTATGGGCGCGTACACGCGGAAAACGCCCTTCGGCGTCCAGCGGCTGTGTTTAACAGATGCGACTAGAGGAGACCCGCACGCGGCGTGCGCTGAGCGTTCAAATCGTCGGCACCCAAACGGTTCGAACGCTACTGTATCATGTATGTATATATTATCCACATGTAGATGAATGTTTGGAAGCATGTTTCCAGTTAACCAATCGATTAACACGCCAACGAATGCGTTAACAACTTCAACAAACCAAAGAAGACATTTTGTACGCGAACGGAAGCATGCTGCATGATATAGGGACATGAAAGACTTTCTTGCGTTTAATCCTTCGTGTAAATGTTTCTACTTTAAGCGCCCGTAAGGAAAGAAATTGTAACATCTCGGGAAGAAGGGAACAGATCGTTGTGTTATAAAATAAATTGAAAAATTGATTTTCTAAGTATCGCCTCTTCAAAGATTCCCGCGAAAATCATATCATTAAATGTATGACTCAGAAATGAATCATTCGTCTTAAGCGTCACAAAGAATCATCGAACAATAGTTCTGCTTCATTCTAAATTAAACGTGCTCGAAGAATTCTTATTACTTCGCATTATTCGAACGCCGGAATCCCGCCAAGGGGAAAGATGCAGTGAACCGAGACATCGGTCGGTCAAACTGAATATTCATGAGATTCCGGTCTATCCGCATGAACGCGACCGTTCACCTGGCCTCGGGACAGCGTTCGTTATCGGCGGTAACGAACGTTAAATAGTAATTAGGAGGTGTATGGACTTACAGGGCCGGGCGGTTCGCGAGAAGTTGACGGGAACGTTCCATAAGCCGCCATTGTAAGCTGGACGAATTTGAATTTCGCGCGCGCACAACGAAACTGGAATCCACTAACGGTTCTCTCGCGATTAACACGCTAACACGCCCAGTACATTTAGAAGGGCATTAACGAAAGTTAGAATACTCGTTTCCAGTAGCTGTCCACGCTTCAATGACAAGATAGAAAGTGTTTGAACCGATGAACCGCGACAGCCTTAACGACGCGACACAAGGATGAACCAGAACCCTGAAGCGTCACGCGAAAACTGACACTTTTCGGTGCACGCGGTGTTAATAGCCTGCCAAGCAGCCTGCGCAGTAGCGCTGCGCGGTGGACAGGATAATTGAATCCTCGAATATGGTAGGTACTTTATTTAGGGAAATTATTTACGTTTACCAGGCGTACTTTTGTTCGTTGTTAATTTCTGCTTTAGATTTTTATTTGTTCTTGACGATTTGGTGCGCGATTGGTGATTGTATTGGGAGATACTATTCAGATTCAATTTGGCGGGAGTTTTAGTCGAATTCGAATCGAATACTTTTGCAGAAACTTGTCGTGCTTGGAATTTGTGCTTCTTTCGCAGAGATTTAAGGCGCGTTTTAATGTACGATCGCGTTGCTAATTCTGTATTAGTGGAATATAGTATTTGAGAGATATTAATGCTACCGAGTTGAATGGAAAAATAATTTTAAAATGAGAAATCTGTTTCTTTTCGTGATTTTCAGAAAAATCATTCTATTTATTATAATTTTCTATCTTTTTCGTTCCATATCGCCATCGTTGAAGGAAAAGTGCGGAAGGGATAGCGGCTTGGCCACTTGGTCTCAATGAATCAGTCGTGAAACTAGTTAACGTGTAAGATCTCTCGATATTTATGCTATTTAAACATTTCGGGAAACAAGATTACAAGTTTTTATTCCTTTCAATATAATAATAATAATAATCATAATCATAATAATAATAGATAATAATAATAATAAAAATAGATAATAATAATAGCAATAATAATAATAATAATCAACATATCGTAAGCTTCCATACGCAGAGCACGCTAAGTTAATACACATGTACATGGTTTCATTTACAAAAATAATAACAATGTTTCGATGCAACATTGCGGATCCGGTGATCAATCTCGTTCTCTAGCTAAATGACACTTTAGCAGCTTTCCTTTGGATAGAATAACTTTTATATATGTATATATATATTTATTTATTTATTCATTTATATATGTCCCGCATTTAATGATCGTTCAATCGCTCTCCGCGTCGAGAGAGAGATAAAGAGAGCGCGCTAACGCGCGTGCGCGCCAAGGGCGGGAATTTTGAATCCCTGTTCTCGGATCTTTCTCCCGGTCTCACCATTTCTCTCGCACACAAACCGCGCACGCACGCGCGCACACACACTCTCTCTCTCCCTCTCTCCCTATCTTCCGCCTTCATTATTATTATTACTCTCATTAAATAAACTACTTATTTGTCAGTTAATCGACATTGTCTTTGGTACATTTACAAAACGAACAGGCATACGCACCGCGCGAGAGACAGGAGGAGTACGGATTTTGGTTAATGTCGGACGGGGTACCTACCATCCGCCGTCGTTTTAAGCGTAGCACGCGAATCCGCGGAGACCTTGCGCGTGTCTCCGAGCGCCAAGATTTCCGGTCTGGAAATATATATGTATCTTTATATATATTCGTATATGTATATAAAAGAAAAAGGGGGGGGGGATGGGGGACAAGAGAAGAACAACGGAAAAGGGAGGGGGAAGGGGCGGGCGAGGGAGATGGGAAAATTGTGGAGGGGTTTGGATCGTAGTGGGGAAGGTTTGGAACACAGTGGGAAAGGGAAGAGAGAAGAGAAGAGAGGGGGGGAGGCGCGAGCGATCGCGACGCAATCGATCTAAAAGCAAGACGGATCGTGCCACCGTGAATTTCGTGGTTCCGGCGCACCATCGATTTTTTTTTCCCATCGATTGCGCGAGGATCGTTGTTCCCCAGGATGGAGGCGGTCTGCCCCGGGCCAAAGAATATTCTCCGATATGTCTTTCGTCCAGAAGTAGACGCGGAGCGTCCGACCGGCACCATCCTCCCCTCGCGTCTGACGCATCGCCTTCCCCCACTCCGCGGCTCTCCTACTTCCACGTCTTCGCGATACACGGCTACGGCGCTGTCCGATCCACTAAAATGCCGCTCTGGTCGGTCGCTGCACGCTGCCGATCACCGAAATCGGGCGATTACTCGAGTGTTGAGAATGGAAAAGAGGAACAAGGCTGCTCCTTATATTATCCTCTAATGGGGATCAGAAGAACACGAGTAATTACTCGATCGCCGATGACCATGGGCGCTACAAGGTGACGTCTCCCTTTATGTTCTTTGCAGATCGTGTGGAACTTCGAAGTAGGGGCACGCTTTGTCCCGCGATCGACCACTCGCCGCTGGAATGATCGCGCTCGAGTGACTGAATTAATTAAGTGCCCGACGAGCTCCAACGCAGTCACCTCGAGCTCGCCGATCTTTCTTCCGAAATGAGATTTCTGCGGATCTTAGGAACTGGGCAGAGCTGCGGCGTGCGGTTGCCTCGATCGCGGGGCAACCAGTGCCGCCCATTTCGCTGGCTGTCGTCTCGATCGCGGCTCGGAGCTCGGGCGCGCACGCTCTCGCGTGCCCTCTCCCCGTTTTCTCCGGCTTCTCGTTCTCCGCATAAATAATAAACGCCCGGTGCCCTTAATACGTACGATCGTTAACCAAAGGGGAGAAGAAAGAGAAGAGGGAAAACCAAAGAGAGAAAAAAAAAAGAAGAAGTAGAAACGAAATACGCGATAGCATTAGGGATACTAGCTGATCAATCGATCGTCGATCGATGATTAAAGGAAATGAAAGTAGTGACGAAACGAATGCTTAATGATCGTTAACTAATGACCGTGATTAGCGGTAATAATTATAATAATTACGAAAGTAAGAATAAATTAGGAACCAAGTACACAACGTACACAAAGTACACGACGAACATCGCGATTAGAAAGAACGCGGGAGGGTGGGGGGGGGGGGGGGGGGGTACACAGTTTGGAGAAGTGGGTGGGATCGGAGGAAATTAAATTAAGAGTTACGCTGTTTCTCCGGCGTCGATTATAGGACTATTTATAAATTACATTCGCCGCATGATTACGAATTTTCGGCTCGTAATCGGGCGAGGAAACACTCTTAGGCCACCGTTTCTTTTTTTTTTTCTTCGTTTTCTTTTATATTAATTAATCTTGTCGCGACCCGTCCGCGCCCTCTCCGCCTCTCGTTCCCTCGATCGCCCGTGTTTGCCCCTCGAACGAACCGAAAAATCGAGGCCAGCCAGGGTGGAAAGGGGGATGTGCGAGGCCTTGGAGGGAGGCGGAGCGAGGGAGGAAAGCGAAAAAGGGGTGGGATCGTCGATAGACGGGGGACGATCGCGACGCGTTCGAGGACGAATTGGACGACGATCATCCTTCGTACCACGTATGTGTGTGTGTGTGTGTGTGTGTGTTCCAGAGCGTTTGGAAGCTTTCATCGCTCCGCGACGTATCTACAAATGTACAAATCACCGTCGACTCGATAGGGCAGATTCTCTTAAGGGCGCCAGCCACGCGAAAATCATCGCGCGTCTCTATCTCGCCGGGGGGGGGGGGGGGGCAACGATCCACGCGGCGCCACGGCTTATCCAGACGTTGCAGATGGGTTGTTATTACAGTAACATTCATTTAAACCTCCGAGAGATGACTATCCCCGAGGGCGCGACCGAATCCGCAAAAGCGTCACACCTCTTTGGGACACTGGAACCCGAAACGCCCAGGCCCCGTGCGGGAGTTCCCTGGCCCCGTTCGTAGACCGTATCCGCCGAACGCCTGGCGCGCGTTCTCCGCACGCGAGATACCGTTCGCGTGTCACCGAGCGTTCGGAAGGAAAGCACCCGAAGAGGCTCGAGGATCTTCTCCTTCCGTCTGCCTCGTAAACCCCGCGCGAGCAAACCGGCCACGTCCGTCCGAGCGACTCGTCTCCCGGTGGATTTATCTGCCGTCGAACTCGTCAATGTGTTGAAGAGGAGTTTAATGGTCAGAGGGGGTTGATAAGAGCGTCATGATTGTAGTTCGTTCGCTACAACGGTTAACCGTCAGATAAATGCCACGGGTAGCGAGCCGATCGGCTCTGCGCAACGGATAATTTACTATTTACAAGCGCGAGAGCGCGACGTGGGCCGAGTTCCGCCGCGCGGTGGTGAGCCGCCCGCCGCCGTCCACGGGCCAGCGTCGTTGCCCACCGCTCGTCTACCGCGGCGCGGCGCGGGTCTGTTCGTCGACGAGCAATCGAACACCGCGCGCTCCCGACACTCCTCTCCGGATCGTGGCCGCACGGAGGACGCCCCCCGAGCGTCTTCCTCTCTCTCCTCGTCGATAAATTATAAATTAAATTACCGCGCGTTGTGCGAAAGAAACGGACAAACGTAAGTATAATTAACGTACAGGACTTCGATAAATAAATAGGCTTGCATTGAACGGACGAGTTGTACGCGTTTCAACTATGTACAGAAGAGGCGGAACGCTCTGCGCTCTGCGGAGCTCGCGGATTCGACGCGGCATGGGCGGGGGGAGGGGGGGGGGGGGGTGGGGTGGGTGGGTGGCGGTGGTGGAAAATCTTTGGAGAAAACGAGGCGAAAGTGTTTTTTTGAAGTTAGAGGACTCTTAGCTCGACATTTAATGGAGATTTTTGAGAATCGAATCTCGAGAAGCTGGATTAACGAAACTTAGGGTTGCAAAATTAATCCCTCTTAAATTTGACGCACCGGAGTGTCCAGAATTTTCCCACCACTTCCCAGAGATGGTGGGAAGCCGCCAGAGTTTCTGCCACCTTTCCAATGGTGTTCAGCGGCGGCTGGAAAACGTTTCGAGACGCTGAAGCGATCCGGCCAGCGAACTCCTCCGAAACCCCCGGCCCCGCTTTCGATCTCCCGCCGCCTCGCGAGCGCAGAGGGTGAACAAAAAAAAAAAATGTGATCTCGCGACAGAGAGAGCGTGCCAACGAACGCTACCAGCGCCTCTACTGTTTCCCGGCGCGCGGATCGTTCTATTTTTTTTCTCCGCTTGAGTGGCGTCGACTCGCGAGGAACTTGTGCTGAACTCCGACCATCGATTAAACAATGGGGGAACGCTAAGGCAGAAATCCGATAGGCGACAGAAAGAAAAGATAAGATGTGGGGGGGGGAGGGGGGGGGGGAAAGAAGATTACCAAGGAAAGCATCCTTCCCCCGCGACAATTTTCTCCATCGGATGGGTCGCTCGAAAGGAATAACCCCCGAGCCCGTGGGCCCTCGCGTCGGGGCCATTATTGTCTGTTCTAAACTATTATCTCTCCAGGATAGGAACAATCATTCACGGCGCTGCTCCGCTACCACTAGCACTGACACTCGGAGCTTGTATTCTTCAAGCTTCCCTTCTTCCACGTGTCCTCTGTTCTTCCGTAAAGTCCAGCTACTTGAAGTTTGGGCTACGGCGCTTCCTTTCTCCCCTGCGGGCCTTCCGCTCCTCCTGGATTTCTGGCTCGGGGCCCTTCGCTGCTCCTGCTCTGACGAGCTTTGTAAGCTTCCATGAGCTTTGCGAACTTCCGTTAGCTTCGATGGAGCTCCATCAGATTTGGCGGTCTTCGGCGGAACCTTCCGCGGGGTTCCTCTGCAGCCGTGGACGCGGCTGGGGCCCCGGACTGCCACTGGGGCTGCAGAAGCAAGTGAGGAGCAGGGTGGAGGCCGACGGTCTTCGCGTAGGCTGCTTCTCTGGGCCCTCGGGGGACGATAGTTTCGTTGGGGGATGGTCTCGCGAAACTCGGCGGTCCGTGGACGGAGACAGAATGCCGGGTGGTGGTGGCGGTGGCGGGTGAAGGCGGTGATGTCCCTTCCCGTGGACGCGTTCCGTCGACGTTGACCACGGTGCGCGGCTCGCCTCGGCTCCGTGGAATTTCGCGCGAGATAGGGCGTGCTCATTGGTTCGAATGCTTGCCCTCGCTGATGGACGCCATCCTCATGGACTCCGCTTCCGGGCAACTCCATCCTGGCATCCTTGTTTGCTCTATCGTCGCCTGGGGAAACGAGGGAGTACGTTAAACGTGGGGTGAAGCTTTGGTAAACGTCGTGTGCGGTGCGCCGTGTGCGGGACGCCTTCACTCGTATCTGTTAAGCACGGTGGGTGAACGCCTATGAGCGTTCTCCGCACGAGCTCTATGGTACCGGTTGGAGGAACATGTTTAGTGGTGTTTAGGTTTGATATCGTGCGTTGGGAAGTAGAGGATGATGATTACAGGGTGACATTGTGAATCTGGGGTTGTTTTTTGCACGAGTTAAGCTTGAAAATGTCGTGAGCGGTGCGCCGTGTGCGGAACGCCTTCACTTGTATCTGTTAAGCACGGTGGGTGAACGCCTATGAGCGTTCTCCGCACGAACTCTGTGGTACTAATTTGAGGAATAGGTTTAGTGGTATTTAGGTTTGATATCGTGCGTTGGGAAGTAGAGGATGATGATTACAGGGTGACATTGTGAATCTGGGGTGGTTTTTTGCACGAGTTAAGCTTGAAAATGTCGTGAGCGGTGCGCCGTGTGCGGAACGCCTTCACTTGTATCTGTTAAGCACGGTGGATGAACGCCTATGAGCGTTCTCCGCACGGACTCTACGGCACTGATTTGGGGAATAGGTTTAGCGGTGTTTCGGTTTGATATCGTGCGTTGGGAAGTAGAGGATGATAATTGCAGGGTGAAATTGGGGATTTGGGGTTGTTCTTTGCACGGCGGATACGGGGTCAATTTTGACCCGTGTGGGTTAGAGAGTAAGAATAGTAAGAAGAGTATCCGTCGCTTACCGAGCTATTTGGATTCTTGCTCATGAAAATCATGAGGGAGCGGCTGCGGTTGCTAAACGGCCTCAGCTCCAGATCTCGACCAGGACCATCCACCGTGTCGACGCAGTTGCTGTTGGCACAGAAATAACGTCTAATGTGAAATTCGAATGTTAAATGTCCTCTAACGTTGGTCTGAATTTAATCAACCATTGACACCCTATGCTTATCAATTTTTTTCCCTTCTAATGTAACTGCTACCAAACTGTTAAGGCTGGATTAAGACCTCTAGAGGCCCTACACACTCAAAAGATTTTGGGGCTCCTTTGTACAGGGTGATCAGTTCAACGCAATGTACCATTTCTTATGCATTTCTGATAATTTGACCAAAAACTGTTTTTAACAAAAGTTAGATTATAAAATTCAGAAAATTTCTATAGATCCTTTCTCCCGATGCCCTAAGCACGAGTTTAGTTTGCTTATTGGTTAATCCAGCACTGCAAACTGCCATAATATTCTCCAAATCCTCCGCGATAAATGGCCTTAACCACTTTACCCCTTTAAATTTTGTTTTATTTCTACTCCACTTGGCACCAAAGTTTAATAAAAATTTAAGTGCTCTAGCGATCCATATCTAATCTAATCTTATCTGTTTTACCTTCCACTAAAGAGTAGTGACTAAACTATGTAGCACGAACTTAAGTGGATAGTGACTAGAAAAGAACTATAGTAATCTTTGGTTGTCCACCATTCTTCTTCCCACTTTTTCTTCCAGCCAGACCAGACGTTAAGGAAGAATAGGCAGCGAACAGAGGCAGAATAAAGGTAAACGAACGCATACCTCGACCGCAATTCCTTCTGCTTTCGCTTACAGTGGATGTAAGCCGCTATGCAAATGATAACGACCAGGAATACTGCTATCGTGGCACCGCCGGCGATGCTTGCTGTCTCCAACATTACACGCTGCCGGGAAGCTGTAACAGAAGATCGGTTCTTTAGGCATCGCAGACACCGCTTCCTGCTTCTCAGACTCGCTCCGATGCCCCGAAGATTCAATGCCAACTAATTGTGCGATCGCGAGTCTGCTGGCCTATCCATCCCGCGAAACTCGCGAACGGGGGCACCGCTTTCAAGCTTCCAGGCGCGAACTGTGTCCTCCTGGGAGCACTCGGCTGGGCAAGGATTTAGCTGCTACGTGCGGGAGAGATAGTTCAGCCCTTTGTACTTCAGGGGTGCAGGGGCGTGGAAGCTTGATTGCTATATTTTGCGCAGGTAATACAATTTTCTTGTATTCTCTGAGTTGAAGAGATATGGAACCCATAGATTCTTAAAAAATGGTTTCTTCATAAAAAAAGATATGTATATTCAAGTTGTGGCAGTTAAATTATTGCATTCACCCTTAAAATCTTGATATTTTTTTTTAAGATTTTGAAATATTTATTTGATATGTGTTGTGCCAGGTAAATTTACATAAAAAAAATTCCAATGTTAAACATATCAAGTTATGTCACTTAAAATATTGTATACTACCAAAATTTCGATTTTTTTCAAAGATTCTAAATTTCTTAAGAATTCTAAATTTCCCTCAAAATTTTATACACCCTCCTCCAATCTTCGAAAGTTAAACCCATTATCAAGTTATGTCACTTAAAATATTGTATACTACCAAAATTTCGATTTTTTTCAAAGAATCTAAATTTCTTAAGAATTCTAAATTTTCCTCAAAATTTTATACACCCTCCTCCAATCTTCTAAATTTAAACCCATTATCAAGTTATGTCACTTAAAATATTGTATACTACCAAAATTTCGATTTTTTTCAAAGATTCAAAATTTCTTAAGAATTCTAAATTTTTCTCAAAATTTTATACACCCTCCTCCAATCTTCTAAATTTAACCCCATTATCAAGTTATGTCACTTAAAATATTGTATACTACCAAAATTTCGATTTTTTTCAAAGATTCAAAATTTCTTAAGAATTCTAAATTTCCCTCAAAATTTTATACACCCTCCTCCAATCTTCGAAAGTTAAACCCATTATCAAGTTATGTCACTTAAAATATTGTATACTACCAAAATTTCGATTTTTTTCAAAGAATCTAAATTTCTTAAGAATTCTAAATTTTCCTCAAAATTTTATACACCCTCCTCCAATCTTCTAAATTTAAACCCATTATCAAGTTATGTCACTTAAAATATTGTATACTACCAAAATTTCGATTTTTTTCAAAGATTCAAAATTTCTTAAGAATTCTAAATTTTTCTCAAAATTTTATACACCCTCCTCCAATCTTCTAAATTTAACCCCATTATCAAGTTATGTCACTTAAAATATTGTATACTACCAAAATTTCGATTTTTTTCAAAGATTTTAAATTTCTTAAGAATTCTAAATTTTCCTCAAAATTTTATACACCCTCCTCCAATCTTCTAAATTTAAACCCATTATCAAGTTATGTCACTTAAAATATTGTATACTACCAAAATTTTGATTTTTTTCAAAGATTCTAAATTTCTTAAGAATTCTAAATTTTCCTCAAAATTGTACACACACCCCTCTAATCTTCCAACGTTAAACACATTATCAAGTTATGTCACTTAATATTTTGTATACCCCACAATTTCAAATTTTTTTCAAAGATTCAAAATTTCTTAAGAATTCTAAATTTTTCTCCAAGTTTTGCACCTCCTCTTCCAATCTTCCAACGTTAAACACATTATCAAGTTATGTCACTTAAAATATTTTATACCCCAAAATTCAACATTTTTTCAAAGATTCTAAATTTCCCTAAAAATTTTGCACCACTTCTTCCAATCTTCCAACGTTAAACACATTATCAAGTTATGTCACTTAAAATTTTGTATACCCCAAAATCTCAAATTTTTTCAAAGATTCAAAGTCTCTTAAGAATTCTAAATTTCCCTAAAAATTTTATACATCCTCTTCCAATCTTCCAATCTTCCAACGTTAAACACATTATCAAATTCTGTTACTCAAAATATAAAGTACCTAAACTACATTACCTAATTTCTTACAATTAATAATAATAGAGTCACAACTGCAGAGGTTCTCAACATTTTTCGTGCCACTTCCAAACAATAATTCTCAAGTACACCGATTGTCTAAAATGCTAACGAAGAAAAACCGTTAAAAACAAACCGTAGAACTTCATATCTCCACCATTCAAGTTCACGAGCCTCCCCTCCACTAACCCACATAGCACGATCCACGTCGAGAACCCCCGGCGCCGTAAAAAAAAATCCGAATCAATGGAAAGTGTATGACACTTACGCAAATAGGAACCATCTAAATCCTTGAACTCGCATCTCTGCCCGATATATCCGTTGGCGCATCTGCAAAGCAAGAAAGAAAAAAAAAAGGGACACGTGGTGAGAAAAAAGGAAACGTACAGCGCCGCCAGACAGGCCCCGCGCAGCAGAGTGCGAGTGGAACGCGGCGTCGGCTTTATTGTTCCTTGAACGCTGGCAGGAACTTCCGCGAAACGCCGCGTGAAATCCAGGAAGCCATAAAACGTACTCTTTAGGCACGAACCGCTTTTAGTATCGGGCATTAATCAGATGGGTACACCATCGCTCGAACCACCCAATTAGTACACTTAATTATTAAAGAGAAAAAAAGAATGGCTGGAGGGGCGAGGAGGAGGAGGGGCGGGGGGGGGGGGGCGGGAGAGAAGTAGGAGGAGGAGGAGGAAAACGTTGCCCGCAAATATATCGGTTTACAGGGCCCGTAATTACGCGATAATTAAAAGGATTCCCACGGTCGATTTCGTCCAACGGTACCCATCACGATCGCTCGCCCTTCGAGCGGAATAATTAGCCGAATGGAGGCTGATCGTGGTCGAAAGTATGATTAATTGGGATCGCGATGCCTCGCCGGGTTGAGGATCTCGCTGGCCGATTCGTGTCGTGGTTAATCATTTGTTGGCTACCTCGGCTCGATAGGCGATAGCTTGATAGGGTTCGATGCTTGCTTTCAAACGTTTCCGCGCGAATCCGCTTCTCTCGATCGCGGACCGCTTGAGTAACGCTTCCGTTGCTCCCACGCGACCGAACGTTTTAATATCGCTGATCCTGTGCTTTATGATACCGGGTCAAATTAGACCCACCTCGCGTTTCAACAGTGGCGCACTTAGGATTTAATCTTGGGGGGGGGGGGGGGTAGCCGAATTAAATGGATAAAATTTATTTAATGCAATTTCATTTAGTGCAAATTCAATAAAATTCTTTTGGCGATTATAAAAAATTATTTAAAGAATAAAATCTAGTTTTCTTTTAATTTTTACGAAATTAACCCCCTTCTTTGGGGGTACTAGGGTCCTTTGGCCCCTGCTCTGGGTGCGCCACTGCATTTCAAGCTACTTATGTGATGACGAGGTGTGATTTGAATCTCTGGCAAATCAAGGGAACGTCAAGAATTTCAAAGTCGATTTTCTCGAAAATGAAGTGCGATATGAAAAAAAGTTACTCTTTCTTTTTGATTTATAACAAGTAAATAGGTCGAGAAAAAGGAGCAAAATTTTTTGTTATTGCGCTTCATTTTCGAGAAAATCGAGTTTGAAATTCTTGGCGATGCGTCCAGTCGCGTACGGGAAAACTTAGCTTAATGAAAATCACGGGCGATTTGGGCGTAAGTGGAATCCGCCCTTAGTAGAGACTGACAGGAAATTGAAGAGTCTTAATGCAATTTTCCTTTGTAAATAAGTTACCAATAGTGATTAACAGTTGAAGTTATAAAAGTTACAGTTAGTGGCAATAGATACTAAAAGATATTAAACGCAAAAGATAGAAAATTTTGAAGGGGAAACCGGGGTAGGATGTATTACGGGGTAAATTGTAACATAAGTAAAATCTTTTGAACGATAGGTAAATTTTGTCTTACAATTAGCACATTTATTTCAATTAACCCTCGTTAGAAACCGTTTTAATTTTTGCTTCTTTGTCGCAAACGAATCAATACACATTGGTTTATTACAATGTGTACGCATTTTAGTAATTTGATGTTTAGTTTCGCAAAAATTCAAGCTCGGGGTAAATTGTAACTTGTTACTACTTACTCCATTCTAAATAGTGAAAAAGCAACCATACTATTTGTTAACACACCGGAAAAGGATGCTCTAGACTCTAGACGAAAAAACAGAACAATCGAGAATCCAAAAAGTAGAAAAGAAAGTATGAAGGCAAAAGTAAAGAAAGCGCAGAAGAAGATTTTGATAGAATCAGATGAATAAGCAATGATTGCTTAACTCATGTGTATCAAATGTTTAATAATGATCTGTGTTTTCATTTATATTTTTTAAAAATGTTTATTTGTGTTCATATTTATATTTAAATAAGTAAAACAGATGTGTTAAAATTTACCCCGGACTGGGCCACATTGTGAGAAATGTTCAGAATTGTTTAAGATAAAGCTAGATGTCTAAGTGTCCAAGATTTTGTCACGTACTTACACTCAATGAGTTCACCACATATGTAAGTAATAAGTCACGCAAATTATTTCCTGATTTAGGAAAACACTTTCGAGAACAAACACTGAAAACTTTTTTTGTTACAGTCTGCCCCGGTCTGCCCTACATTGGGTTATTCTGTTGGGATTGGCTAAACTGCGATACGCTACCTGGTGACGGAAATCAGAACCTGAAAGAGTAGGTCACTGGCTGCGGTTGCGTATAGAAAATGTATAAATAATAAATTTAAAATTTACAATTTATCTTGTTGGTGGTAAAATTTTAGCGTATAAATTTTGTTGCTATAATCAATTTACTTAGTATCTACTTTCAGTGACTGTAAAAATTCTGTAGAGCACTTTTTTCCCCTAAGATAGCTCCTATTTTAAAATGATTATTTATTACTAAAATATTATTATTCTATTCTGAAATTAAAGGTTCTTGCCTCCCAGATCTAATAAATTCATTTAAAAAATGGTTACACAATTAAATTATCCTATACATATAGTGTGCTCTACAAGTATTCAAGTAAATTCAAGTACAATTTTTTTCAAAAATCAAAATAATTGTATATAAAATAAATTGTAAAAATCTTATAATTCTTTTGCATAAATCAATTGTACTAAATCGATACAGTGTTTAAGAATTAATTGTAAAAATATCTAAATATTCAAAAATCAATTATAAAAATGGTGTACATTAGATCGAAGTATTTTCTCTCGATTAATTTTTAAAGTAATTAATTCTGTGTTACAAAAAATATCAATTTGAATGATTAAACATTACTATTTAAAAACGGTACATAACATCAAAATCATCATATGCTTGTACAAAGATGAACCTTGTTTCCAGTAAAAAGAACTTTATTTATTTATTCTCTTGTTAGGTGAAAAAAACAGCCACACTGTATTTATATTTCTAATCTTAATCCAGCTTTGCAAAAACATTTTACATGTAAGATTTTCCCAGCAGCAGAAATCGATCCAATAATCTCTTTTAAATTCGACGTTTGCAAATAAAATGCAATTAAATAAATAGTTATTGCTGACACTTTTCCAGGTGCAAAATATTATATGATCTTTAACAAAATTTTGTCATGAAGGTGTTGAATTTGTAAAATCACACATGTCATTTATAGGAGGCTTCATTATTATTACTTTAATAAAAAGTACCGACCTACTCTAACCGGCCATCTTTGTTCGGTGACGTCACGACCGCAAATCGCAATACTTAAGGGGTCATTCTGGTAATCACGCCGCAAAATTCAGGGTTTTTTTTCTCAGTGAATGCAATGAATAACAATGCCAAACTTTTTTTCATTTATTAAGTTACTTATAATGTATGCGGAACAATTTTTTAAATACACTTTTATTTGTGTTTTTCAATGTTATCTGGAGTTGAAAGCAAAAATGGAAAATTTCGATACTTGAAGTTTAAATACGCGCAATTTTGTTAGATTTTGACTTATGTGGCTAATTATGGCACCCGCGATAGCGGTACTCATAATGATTAAAAATCAGTTTGGTTTTTTGTTTCAGACGAGTCTGTGAGTTGAAATCAATCCCGTCGTATTATCAAAGGCGCGACTTTCAACTCCAGATAACATTGTAAAACACAATTAAAAGTGTATAAATGAAAAAAAAAGTTTGACATTGTTATTCATTGCATTCACTGAGAAAAAAAAAACTAAATTTTGCGGCGTGATTACCAGAATGACCCCTTAAACTTATTTAGCAATCAAAACAAATAAAATGTTATAAATAATTTAAAATCAGGGTAGTTTCCTCTAACTCCTAATAGCTTTGATTTTTGTCACTCACAGTGTTTCCTACAAGTACCCTTCAATTTTTAAAAATAAATGAACTTCGTCATTTTCATTAATAAACCAAGAGACAGCCTCAAAAACGGCTCCAAGGCAGTGAAAAGAATTGACGCACGGTGCAATGATTTACTCGCGGCTCACTTTCATTGCCCGTTTATCGATTCGATCGACGGCCTTCCAGTATATTTCCCAAGCAGTCCGCCGCGTAATTACAGCGAGCTGGTGAAAAAAGGGATCTGCTCAGGATACCGTAAATCTCGTTTCCTCGGCTCTTTCCCCGGCACGTTGACGTCATTCTTTAACACGCGTGCAACCGTGTCCACCGTTGCGCCCCAGGTACCGCAAGCGCCCCAGAGAGGACCGTGAAAACCGTCGATTTTTCCGAGCCCGATCGCCAACCCCGGCGGCCCGAAGCTGTCCGGGGCCTCGCTGAATTACGCGATCGCGGAGCGTCGCTTCCGCCCGGGATTAACGGGACCGGCGGACGCCACCGGGTCTCCGGAGTGTCTTCTCCCCTCGTGAAAGTGGAAACGCTCGTTATCCAGCACTTTCCACGAGGAATTTTCACCGTCTCCGCTTGAGGAGCTACCGCTGCTCGTCACACCGGAAATAATGGGAGCGCGAACGAGGAAAAAGTAGCGCGCGCGGCGCGGCCGAGAGAGGAATCAATCTCCCAGCCTCGCCTTCGACGCGTTTTACAGCGATTTGTGGCCAATTCTTCGCCGCTGTTGGGTGAAAAATTACTTAACAGCCGGCAATCTAGATCTCGCCGGGGAGTACTGAGGTGCGGGCTGAGGTAAAAAGTTCCTGGGCGGTGTTCTATGGGGATCTAGATCAGTGGTGGTGAATTTTTTCTCCGCGTGCCAAAAATTTTTAAGTAATGTTTTTCGAATATTCAATTTAGCGAAGTGATGACGGGGCGGGTGGTTTTTAATAGGGAGAAATTAATAGAAAATTAATCAGCGCGGAATTTTATTTAGACGAGTTTAAACATTAATTTATAGAATTTTATAAGAATGAACTCATTAATTGATATGCCTTTATATTGTTGTATAGTAAAAGTAGGTAAAAAATATTTTAGTATGTCTAACCATGTTGATAGAATACACAATTTATCGAAGTGATGACGGGGCGGGTGGTTTTTAATTGGGGGAAATTAATAGAAAATTAATCGGCGCGGAATTTTATTTAGACGAGTTTAAACATTAATTTATAGAATTTTATAAGAATTAACTCATAAATTGATATGCCTTTGTATTGTTGTATAGTAAAAGCAGATAAAAAATATTTTAGTTTGTGTAACTATGTGCAAATTATTTTAGATTAATATACAGATGTTAATAATGTCATCTGTAAATCGTTGATGTGTGATATGGAATATAGAGTATTCAAATTTCAGTGTGAGCGTAGTTAGCTACGGTGCTGCGTTCAGTTACACTTTAAACATTTAAGATAATGTCAAAGAAAGTTCTATTATTCTCGAGATTACAAGAATCTTTAAAGAAATGAAAAGTAAAGTAAGTTTATAAAAGTCACGGGACTTAGAACAGTTAGAGAAATAAGAAATTGGGGTAAAAAAAGATCCATGATAAGATAGTGGCGTTAACCCTTATACGGAATTTGTAAAGTGCTACGAATAAGCAAATTTAGGTGAAATTGACCCCAATATCATATATTAGCAACAACCGAGGATGCGAATATAAAACTAAGTTCATTTAATTATTAGGGTTTACTACTTTAAGAACTCACAAAATTGCTACAATGAAAAAAAATTAAAATAATAAAATTAAAAAAAATTATTATTTATTACTGACGGTTATTAGTTATTTAAATATATGAAGGAGTTTTGAAGGAGGAATGAAGATTTGCGATGACTCGAATTTGGGTCAAAATGCCCCCATTTGGGAACTTTGCCCCGATACTAGATCGCCAGAGACCTCGAAACTAGTGCACGCGCTGTGGAGGGGGCCCTAGCTCCGCCCACTTTCCCTGTTCCCCTTAAAGAACCTGCTCTATGAATACTATCACACTTAAATCAACTATTTACAACCCAGCCCCATAATATACAACCTCCTTTCTAAAAATCCCTCGACTTCCCCCAAAATAACACCCTCCTTTACAGCCTCCCATAACCAGAAAAGCAAGTGGAGAATCGTTCGGAACTCCTTTGCAAAGGCACCGATCCCTCTCCGTCGACCTTGAATGGTACCTGCCACCGACGCTCACGAATCGGCGAGGATCGACCAGTTAAGAGGACGTGTCTCTCCATGATCGGGGGAGAAAGCGAGAGATCCTTGCGACGCTTTTCTATGGGAGTCCCATAGGAATCCGAGTCGTACGTGACGACGGCACGCAACCGGGGATTACTGGTCCGGCGGGGTGGCGAAACGGACGAACGATCCTGTCCTTTTACCGACACCTTTCCGCCCCCGCGATTGTTCCAGCCACGCCGCCGGCAGATCCAACCCCGCGTGACGGAGGGTGCGCGCGTGAGCGAGAAAAAAGTCAGGCGTCGCGAGGAAATCCAGCGGATCCCTTTCATCGGCCGTGCGCACGCGGGCGGGCATCCGTCAGGGGCATTTCGAAATTCTGGGAATTCGAGTGCTGGGGACTCTTCCGGGGACCGTCTAGGTTCCACGCTGCGACGATATTAAAGTGTTGACAATCGAACGGTGGACGGTTAAAGCGATTGCATTGCGGTCGGTGGCTGGGCCCGTCTTTGGGCCTTGGGCCCAATTGTGTCGGTCCCAGTGTATCGATGGCTTATACGCATACTGTATTTCCATTTTTAGCGTCTTTTTTTTAGGGAAAGAGTTTTGGAAGTGCAAGGGTGCTTTATAATTAAAAAAATATACAATTTCATAAAAAGTGGATATACAATATTTTTGTAATTATTTTATTATCGATAACTAAGGTTTTGTTTAGTAGTGTTTATCAGTGGCGGATTTAACAGGACGGCCGATGAGCAGTTGCCACCTGGGCCCCTGCTCGGAAGGCCCCACTAGGATCACATCATTAAAAAAAAATATGATTTTATCCAAACTATATTTTTTCTGTATTATTGCACTAAGCCCGTTTTCAGTAAACTACCGCTTTAGTTTCTCGAATAATGGGCCCGCTCAGAAGGCCCCTCCTAGGGCCCTGTCTTAAAAAATAAATTATGATTTTATCCAAGCACTTCTTTTTCCATACTTTTCTGTACATTTACCCCCTTCTAGTAAACTACCTCTTCATTTTCACGAAATAATGGGCCCCTCAACGTTTGCCACCTGGGCCTTTTTTCTTAAATCCGCCAGTGGTGTTTATTATTGTGTTTGGGGGCCTTATGCTTGGGTAAAAAAGCGCCCAGCGACGGAGGATTTAATTAGAGCGGTCGCACAGAAGTCGATGACTGGGTCAATTTTGGGCCTATTAAGTATTGTATTGGCAGTAGGGAAAAGTTTAGAAAAAATATCTACTTTTCTACTGCAGTAGGTTACTATAGGGGAGACCGGAGCTGGTAGGCCAGTTTTTCAGTTTTTGATTTTTAATCAATTATGTGGGCGAAATATCAAAAAACCGATTAGTATATTTGATAGGGCACACATTTGGCTATTTAATTAAATTATTAATGTTGACTCAATGTGACAACAATTAAGGTATATTAATGTATTTCTAACACCTTCCATGCTGGTCAACCAGCCCCATGATCGGGGTTGGTTGACTTACAGTATGGGGTAGGTTGACTATAGGTACAATCAGTTAAGAAAATATTATTAGTAACATATCTCAGTGGTAATAAAATAACACAATGTCACAAGAGTTGTTTCATTATAAAATTATTTCATTATTAATTTCTTTCTTTCATATTTTAATAATAAACTGAAAATTTGTTCAACTTAAACATTAATTATAATGCATTTATAACATAGTGAAATTTAAATAAAAAATAAAAATCGCTTTATGAATAACAAAATAACAATTTAAACCTTATTAGTCAACCAGCCCCGACCGATCATTTTGACTTCAATAATCCATATAACCTTAAATTATTTATGTATAAACAAAAATACTATGTCAATAGACCGTCTAATAAACAAACTTTAAAATAGTCCCTTAACATTTATTATATTGTTACTATATAGAGCGTGAAAAAATAAAATCTTTAAGAAAATATATTTACTTATGTAGTCAATTTTTCGACAAAGGCTGATAACTGTTAAAAAAACGTGCGATCGCGTGGTCCAACATAAATGCATGGCATAGTAGAAGTGATTTCTTTCGACAGTGAATGTTTCCGCAGTAGAGCATATGTCGGTACAATGTTATTAACAATTAGTCAACCTACCCCTTGAGACAACCAGCCCCGGTCACCCCTACGCATTTTAAATGATTAAAATTTCAGGGGAGCATTAGAAAAGTGATTTTTTTTATTTCTGTAGTTTTTATCGCTACTGTTACGCTTGGTGACTTCACGCTTGGGTCTAAAAAGGCCCCTGCACCGTGGCCGAGGGTTAAATGGAGGCTGCTGGGTGTAAGGTGCGCCTTTGTGTAAGCATGAACCGATGTTTAAGGGTTGTGAAGATAGGATTATAGTGTCTTGTGATTATTTGCATGTTTCTTTGTAAAGTGCATACTATACATCATCTACTGAATTTTTTATATTATCCCTAATGACAAGTTAGGGATATTTAGAAGTTTCTAATATTGCTTTGGTATGTTATTATATTATAATATCTCTGTATTTTAATGTTAAGCCAGTGCTTGGTTTTGTAGATTGTTACACTGGTGTTACATACATTACTATGTTCGACAACAAATTTATTCAAAAAGGAAACCGAAATAACTGAATGAAAAAAATAGCATTTACCAGGTACTTTCAGTGGTCCTCGCGAAACTAAGAATTGTGAACAATAATAGGAGACAGTGATCGCAGTAGAATTTCTACGGATGTGTTTCTGCCCTAAGGACACTTGTTACATATGGTAATAATAAAGTAACGCTTTAAAGTTCATGAAAAAGACCCCAAATGGTGAGCACGATTTTTTCAATTCGTGTAACACGGGTGCTACACTATGATACTAAGCAGGAACACTATTCGGTCGATGATGGAATCGCGCAGATTTTTTTATTTAAATCGAAAGTGAAGGGGAAAGAAGAAAAATGAGGGAAAGAGAATGAAAACACCGCGTGATGAAATTTAATTATCTCTATTATATGAAAATACATTATATTAAATTAATGATAATAGATTAATGATAGATAACAATTAGAAAAAAATTAATGATAATACTATTGAAACCACAGCAGTGGGTAATTAACCATTATATTTATGATAATCTTGTCGACAAGAAGGTTTAAAAAAGTAATTGAAGCAATAATAATTTTCACAATGACTGCAACGAGCGAACACTGTTTCTTTCATACCTAGACAATCTAAACATGCACTGCGAAGACTGATCGACAAATCACACATATACTGCGCGGCACGATTTTTTGCCGAATATATAATTATGTATACATTAATTGAAAAATAAATGCCCAAAAAAGGCATATACAATTTTCTTAAAAATCATGTAAGAAGTAAAACAATTTGAATATACGGAATTTACATACAACTTTTGGAAACTTATAACGAGGGAAAATTTATTGCGACACATTTTTTTAAAGAGAAATTTTGTCGCTTTGAGTAGTCACATGTTTACTAATTCTTAAATTTAAAACAATACGCTACTTCATCTTCCTAATAATAACTCGCTCGTTGCAGTCATAGTGAAAATTATTATTGCTTCAATCACTTTTTAAAACCTTCTTATCGACAAGATTATCATAAATGTAATGGTTAATTACCCACTGTTGTGATTTCATTAGTGTTATCATTAATTTGATTTATTATCATTAATTTTTTTCTAATTGTTATCCATCATTAATCAATTATCATTTATTTAATACAATGTATTTTCATATAATAGAGATAATTAATTTTCCCTCATTTTTCATCTTCCCCCTGTTCCATCTTTGTTGATTTTTCAAGGTCAGACCAGCTTTTGGGTACATCTTTAATTTACATTTTTGTGACCATGGTGACATATACTTTCGATCTAAATAAAAATATCTGCGCGATTCCATCATCAACCGAATAGTGTCCCTAACAAGAGTTAACTATTCCAAGCTTCCAATACAATTGCAATACCTGCATTGTAATATCATCATACTTTGTGTAATGAAAGTTTATTGAACGAACCAGAGGTTCAACTCTTCTGTCTAGTGCATAAGGCAGCAGTGTTTGGATCAGCAGCTTTGTGATTAGTCAGCTGGGTGGTAAAAAGTGGGAAATCGAGAACCATGGAGTTTTTGATTTCACGATTTAACGGTTCTTTGTGCTTTCTAGAAAGGCACTCGTTCGTCTCAGCTGGTAAGTCTCGGCAGTGTCAGTTGGTCGCGAGTATTTTCGTCTAATATGTCAGACTTGGTCGTATTTACCGAAGGTGTGTCTCATTACGTAAGATTTCGAGGCGTCCCTGCGGTGATGAAGTTCCAGGCATAGCACGGGCATGTCGCAATCGTTCTATCGTGAGATAATTCTGTTTCTCGCGAAGCGTCGATTCGAAGGAGCTTATCTTATCGCCGACTCGCCATTGTCGATTTTAATCTAGCTATGATGGTGCGTGGAATCTTTGCGTTTAGCTGGCGAGTCTGCTGTCTGCGAGTAGATCTTGGGGAATATTTGCCGGACTTCTTGTGCAGTGGACTTTGAAAGTTTTGAAGGGTTCCGAAATTTTCGTTTGTATTTCCTAGAAATCTTTAATTTTTTCGGAATTTCTATATTTGCTGAGAAATCTAAGTGTAGGTATGTATTTGGAGATCCTGAGGTTTTTTTTTGATTTTCCAAGCTTCCTTTGGAATTCTAAATTGCCTCTGAAATCCCCAGTTTCTCCAGGAATTCGAAATTTTCGCTCAGATCCCAAGTTTCATTCAAAATCCCAATTTTTCTTCAAAATTCAAATTTCCTCTGCAACCCCAAGTTTCTCCTAGAATCCTAAATTTCCCCCAAAGTCCTAAGTTTCGTCAAGAATCCTAAATTCCATAAAAAAATTTTAAGTTTTCACCAAAATCCTAAGTTTTCTTGAAAATCCAAAATTCCCTCTGAAATCCCAAGTGTCTTTTGTAATCCGAAATTTCTCTTATGATCTTCAGTTTCTTCCAAAATCCAAATTTTCCTCTGAAATCCCAAGTGTCTACTAGAATTCTAAACATCCCCTAAAATCCTAAGTTTCCTCCAAAACCCTGAGCTTCCTTCAAGATACAAAATTTCTTCTGAAATTCCAAGTGTCTTCTGTAATCCGAAATTTCTCTTATGATCTTCAGTTTCCTCCAAAATCCAAATTTTAATCTGAAATCCCAAGTGTCTCTTAGAATTCGAAATTTCCCCTAAAATCCTAAGTTTCCTGCAAAACTCCAAGTTTCCTTCAAGATCCAAAATTTCTTCTAAAATCCCAAGTGTCTCCTATAATTCGAAATTTCTCTTATGATCTTCAGTTTCCTCTAAGATCTAAATTTTAATCTGAAATCCCAAGTGTCTCTTAGAATTCTAAATTTCCCCTAAAATCAAAATTACCATCAAGTTTCCATCAAGATACAAAATTTCTTCTGAAATTCGAAGTGTCTCCTATAATCCGAAATTTCTCTTATGATCTTCAGTTTCCTCCAAAATCCAAATTTTAATCTGAAATCCCAAGTGTCTCTTAGAATTCTAAATTTCCCCTAAAATCAAAATTACCATCAAGTTTCCATCAAGATACAAAATTTCTTCTAAAATCCCAAGTGTCTCCTATAATTCGAAATTTCTCTTATGATCTTCAGTTTCCTCCAAGATCCAAATTTTAATCTGAAATCCCAAGTGTCTCTTAGAATTCTAAATTTCCCCTAAAATCAAAATTACCATCAAGTTTCCATCAAGATACAAAATTTCTTCTGAAATTCGAAGTGTCTCCTATAATCCGAAATTTCTCTTATGATCTTCAGTTTCCTCCAAAATCCAAATTTTAATCTGAAATCCCAAGTGTCTCTTAGAATTCTAAATTTCCCCTAAAATCAAAATTACCATCAAGTTTCCATCAAGATACAAAATTTCTTCTGAAATTCGAAGTGTCTCCTATAATCCGAAATTTCTCTTATGATCTTCAGTTTCCTCCAAAATCCAAATTTTAATCTGAAATCCCAAGTGTCTCTTAGAATTCGAAATTTCCCCTAAAATCCTATGTTTCCTCCAAAATCTAAAGTTTCCTTCAAAACCCAAAATTTCCTTTGAGATCCTAAATTTCTTCCATAAGCCAAATTTTCTCAAGCACTTCAAAGTTCCTTAAAAATTTAAAATCCTCTAACGCCAAACCCATCAGCAGAGCTACGTTCGCACAGAATGGAAATATCGAAAAAAAGTCAGCCTTAATGGCCGGCAGCAATGACTTTACAGGGCTGTAAATCATCCTGCATCCACCATTACAAACGTCATTTCGAAAATACGGAATTATACTTAGCCCAGGTATAAACACACAAGTAGGTACCTGAGCCTGGAAAGATTGACATCCGCTGATTATCAGCGAAAGCAACACTAAAACGTACTTAAAGTCTATTACACTTTGCAGTAACTCAACATTCGTGCATTAAGTTAAAACGAAGAAATCAGCTGTTTCTAGGACCATTTTGAAGTCAAAGAAGCTCTGACACTGCCATATATCTGTCTAAACTCTATTACTACAAACTTTTACTCGCTGTATTCTTCATCTACGCTGACAAATTCGTCCCACTATCTTCCACAGACTCTGGAATACACTTTCCACTTATTAAATTCTAATACTTTTGTATTTCACCACAATTCAAATTTTCCCCTCCACCATTTCTCTATTCCTCCTAAAGCATCCCTAGATTTAGATATATTTCCTCCCCCAACAACTTTTCAAGTCACACATAAATGCTCCCAGTAGCAGGAGAAACGCAGAAGATAGTAGCCAACGATATTAACTTTTCCAACTCAAGTACAAACACTCCGCCGCGTGCGGAAATTGACCAGCCCTATTCTCTAACCGTGCTCCCGGAACGCCCATTGGCGTTTCCCGCACGGGGTACAAGTTTACGTCGCGAAGGAGTTCGAAAGAAACAGAATCGTGTGGCGTACTTACAAACAATTGTAGAGGAGGGAATCGACGATTTTGACGGTGAAACATGTGGCACCGTTCAGACAGTACCATTCCGCATAATCCGGTGGACACGTGTACATGTGGAATGTGATATTCGGTCGAGGCGTCGGCGTCGGTGGCCGCGGCTTCGGCGTCGACCGCGATGAACAGGCGTCTGTGGACAGAAATCAAAAGAAATTAGAATAAAACCATCAACTGCCGACTACTATGCTTCCATTAACTGGCCCAAAAATTATTACAGCTGGCTGTGCAACAGAGTCTCGATAATCCGAATTCCTATTTTTAACGAGTTTTATCCCCTGAAAGTCCCCTGAAACATCTTGCGTTTAAATACAAATTCTCAATGGTTTGAGTCATTTTGGGCCTTCACTTCGGATTATCGAGTCTCCACAGTAAACAGAGTGTACAAAAGCCATTCAAGTAATTAATATTCAAACCAGTTAATATTCAGACACAATCGAATACCGAGACACCTTTCATGCCTCGATAAAGTTCCTACCCTTCCAGAAATTCATATCGAAACATCCCATTCTTCCAAAAAAAAAAAAAGGTTCAACGACTCCAAAAACCCTCGACAGTTTGAATTCAATCGTTTTCAAAGCGAATGTTTAGGATCCACGGGAAACAGCGTGGAACGTTAACCACGGAAAAATCGACCTTGCCCCCACACCTCCTCCCTTCGAGGGACATTGAACAGGGACCCCATTGTCCTGTTAACCGTGGATCAATGGCGGTGGCTGGGCGAGAAAGCGGCGACGTCGGCGAATTTACTCGATTAAGTTGTGTAACGACTAAAGGCCAACCATCGTTTATCCCATTAACGGCACGGGGGAAGATGAATTGTCGAATGGGCCGCTTTAGAAATACCGAACTGGCTTCCAGGCCTCGCTAGGCACAAAGGGCGACCGTATTTCGGGGCTGGGCCCAAGTGCTCCTGCTCGATTTCACCCCCTCCCCTGTATTTTAAGCCTGGGACCACCTAAAAAACTTAACTTTGGAAACCGTTCTTTTGGTGTCCAATTTTTTTGTTAGCTTCGAGTGGAAGAATTCGTTGCTGATTTTGTTGTTTTTTGGATTTTTATATATTAGTGATCAGGTGGTGTGTTTAGTGTACAGGTTAATTAATCACATGTTTTGTGATATGTTGTACTAGAATTGGGCCAAGTTATGCAAGAGGCTAACAAACTTCAGTAATTTGAAATTTAGTAAATTTGGTTTGAAGAGAGAAAATTTTAGAAAAGATTTTAATTGTTATAAAAAAGTAGCTTTATTTCTATTGGGTATATTTTCTTTCTTTTTATTGCTTTATAATATTTTTAATGGGTTATTTAATAGTGACTAGTATAAATAATATTATTTTAAATTTTCTGTAGTTTTTGTTCCTTAAGCCTAAAATGGAAGTATGGCTTGGTAGTTTTAATAATTGCATGATGTAAGAGTTGTCCTACGGATTGGTAATTTTTGCAAAATAAAGATCACAAATTTTTTCCATTTTGAAGGTTCGAGTGGAAGGATTCATTGCTGATTTTGATGTTTTTTAGATTTTGATACATTAGCGATCAGCTGGTGTTTAGTGTACAGGTTAATTAATCACATGTTTTGTGATATGTTGTACTAGAATTGGACCAAGTTATGCAGGAGGCTAGCAAACTTCAGTAATTTGAAATTTAGTAAATTTGGTTTGAAGAGAGAAAATTTTAGAAAAGATTTTAATTGTTATAGAAAAGTAGCTTTATTTCTATTGCGTATATTTTCTTTCTTTTTATTGCTTTACAATATGTTTATTGGGTTATTTAATAGTGACTAGTATAAATAATATTATTTTAAATTTTCTGTAATTTTTGTTTCTTAAGCCTAAAATGGAAGTATGGCTTGGTAGTTTTAATAATTGCATGATGTAAGAGTGGTCCTACGGATTGGTAATTTTTTGCAAAATAAAGATCACAGAATTATGGGATCTGTACTGTGTTTAACTAATTTTTTCCACTTTGAAGGTTGGAGGGTTCCTGCATAACTTAGCCCAATAGGCAACGTATACATTCTGTATATTTGATTGAACTCGAGCGACGTATAACTTCTAAATTAAATCAAATTAACAAATATTGATGCGAAATAAATTGTTTCCCGTGCGGGGACCGCCGATGGGCGTTCGAAGAACGTGGCTAGCGAATATACCAGGAGGAGACCCGCACGCGGCGAACGGTATGCGGTCCGATGTCCGTGATTAAGGTGCCAATTCGTTTTCGTCAAAAGCACACAGGTAGAATAACTTATTCCGAAGAGGATCTCAATTTTGATGAAACGTCGAGCTAATCAATCTACCCTCAAGGTGCCCAATAATTATTTAAAAAAATTATTTCCGAAAATTTTTCTTTTAAAATTCCCCAGACTCGAAACGAGAAACCCGCATAAAACAGTGAAAATTCGAAGCACCCCTTTTATAACACCATGGAGGACCGTCAAAGTGGAGCAATAAATCTGTGCTTCGTAGTTCAGTATATATACTGTTGTATATTGTACTTATCGAAGGGCTTCCGTCTAAATAAATAAAAACATAAAAAAAAATAAATAAATAAACGAGGCAAACACCTGCTGCGCTCAACTCACTGTTCCCCATCGAACCGCATACCAAGTATCACTCAAAATTGCTATCTACACTGTGGAAACACTAAAGTATCGTGTCACTGCCCTTCCACACCGTTTTTCCCCTTAATCTCTCATTCCCAATAACCGATCGAGCGTCCCTTAGCCGGCCCAGATCGGGGCAACTGGTTTCCTCGAATGCTCAAGACCCAGCCGCGCAAAAAGGGCCGAAAGGCATCCCAGAAATCCGTGATCCTGCGGCAAATCGAGCATTCCACCGTGTACGACACGAAGCTCGGGGACACCAGCACATGCTGCGCGCAATGGCGGCAAGGAGCGAGGTGCAGCGGCGCGCTCCTCGCGTTCCAGTGTGCACAGGGCTGCGGGAGCACGTTGCATCCGCCCGTCTAAGGGCCTCCTCTATCTGTCACCTGTTATAATTCTGCAATCTGCCGCGCAGGCACGGCAATGTCTGCGCGTGCCTGGCCAGCGGGGCCTCGCGATTAACCGTCCACCTTCTGGAGAAAGGCCAACATTGTGAAAATGGACAATTTTTCAAAAGATGGGAGGTGATGAATTTTTGCAAAAAAATGCAGAAAAATCATCGAAGATTATAATTGCTCTTGATGATAGAATTGATTCAACTACTGAGTGGAATGATGAGTGGAATGAAATTGAGTTGGTTGGACGGTGGCCGTGCGGGAACCGCCGATGGGCGTTCGAAGAGCGTGGCTGGGGAATGTAAGTGGAGGAGACCCGCACGCGGCGAACGTCCTGAGTATCGATCTCTGTTATTAAGGTGTTATTGTCAAAAGTACAGAGGTAGAATAACCTTTCTTAAAGGGGACCTCAATTTTGATGAAACGTTGAGCTCATGGCCCCTCGAGGTACGCATATTTTTGAAAAAAAAATTCTTTGCAATACTGCCGCGCAAATTTGCCACTTTTTTAATTACCATCACTTATATTTTGGTAATGGTCGAGTCAATACACGATACAAAAGAAAGAAATGCCCCGCGTGGACGGAACTCAAGTACAGTTTTTTCTTTTTGTTTTTTTTTTTTTTGAAAATTGTTACTGTTCGGTGGGACGAGCCGTTGGGGCGTTGAACCGAGCGCAACAGCCTGTCATTTGGGGAAATTTGCAGGGTTCCAATTCCCGCGGATCGTTATTAGCAAGTTGCATTTTTCTCCCTCCCCTTCTGTCGTCCAATGGCACCTTCGCCCCCTTTCAAGAGGGATTCGCAGGTTTTGAATACCATGTGTTCAAAATCGAGCAATTTGCGCGCGGTATGTGTTGCACCGATGCACGCGTTGCACTGTCGCAATCTGTCGCCACGCGCACGATCAATTGGGATCGGGTTTTACGGGCCAGGGACAATGGGGATCGCTTTGTGCGTGGCTTGGAAAGAGCGTCGATTCATCTCGAAGCAATTCGAGTGGTTTTCTTCAGCCGAATCTACTGGAATTTTGCAAATAAGCGAGGCTTCGCTGAGAGACAGTTGCGAGGAAGTTGACGCGAGCGGAAGAAATTTTAAAAATACTTTTGAAAGAAATAAAACACTTTTGCAGTGTGAGGCTTATAGTGTAGCGTTGTGTGATTTGTACTGTTTGAGGAATTTTTGAAGAATTATTTGGGAGTGGCTAATTTGAATTCTTGGGGAATTTTGATATTTTTTAATTTAGAGAATTAATTGAAGGGTAGTATAGGGTGCCTGATATATGTGGGGATGTTTGAGTTGAATTTTAGAAAACTGAATTCTGTAGAAGATAGTGTATTTAGAATTTAAGATTCTGGGTTTTTATAGTGAGATAGAATTCTGTTCTGTGGTAAGTATTTCCATGGGCACTGAGAAATTTAGGCAGAGGGGCTGAAATTGTACGAACATCTTAAAACGTGGTGTACACATTAATCTAGATTCCAAAAAACTCAAAAAAAAAAATTTTAAGGAACTCAAAATTCAAAATGCTCAATTCCACATTTTTGGAAAGCTAAATTCTCACGACGTACTTTAGGAGAAACTGTTTGTTTTCACGTTAAATGAGAGCAACACACTACACAAAGTCTCAATTTCCAAATTCTGTCAAATTTTCAAAAGTAACAGAACGTTGGACTCAAGTTCGAACAACGAAAAGTAGATCTTTCTGGCTTCTTAGCCACACAAAATGGCGATTCTTTCGATGAAACGCAACTCAGAATAATCAACTATGTACACAGAAAACCAGCTTTGCAAAGTCTATCACGCGAAGAACACCACTGGTCACAATATTCACTGAACAAGAATGCCCCACACTCTTAACTAATAAATTCAGTGAATCGTAGGTGGAAGGAACATGGCACGATACTCCAAACACCCTCAAACATAACGCACACAACCCCCTAGCTCAGTTTCCAACAGCTCAAACACCTTCAACTATAGTATAATAGCTGGAAGAGGTGTGTAAACTTTGTGGATCAATGTAAACGCGTTCAAATCTCAGCACAAACAAACTCAGTTTAAGCAGCGGATAGTTTCATAGCACATTTTAAGTAAAATTCATAATTACACCCCTAAGCACCTCAAAATAAACTTTCACATTACATCCTGATCAGAATTACACCCTATACACCTCAAAATAATCTTCCATATTACATCCTCATTACAATTACACCCATATGTACCACAAAATAAGCTCTCACATTACATCCTGATCATAATTACACCATATGATCCTCAAAGTAAGCTCCCGCATTACATCCTGATCACAATTACACCCTATACACCTCAAAATAATCTTCCATATTACATCCTCATTACAATTACACCGTATGCACCTCAAAATAAGCGTCCATATTACACCCTAATCACAATTGCACCCATACGTACCACAAAATAAGCTCTAACATTACATCCTGATCTTAATTACACCATATGATCCTCAAAGTAAGCTCCCACATTACATCCTGATCAAAATTACACCCTATACACCTCAAAGTAAGCTCCCACATTACATCCTGATTATAATTACACCCTAACCAAGTTTCCGCATTACATCCTCGTCATAATTACACCCTATGCACTTCAAAAGAATCGCTCACGTTACACCATCATCATAATTACACCTCTATGCACCTCAAAATAACCTTCAACATTACATTCTGATTACAATTACACCTCTATGCACCTAAAAATAACCTTCAACATTACATTCTGATCACAATTACACTCTATGCACCTCAAAGTAATCTCCCACATTACATCCTCATCATAATTACACCCTATGCACCTAAAAAAATCCCTCACATTTCATCCTGATCACAATTACACTCTATACACCTCAAAATAATCTTCCACATTACATTCTAATCACAGTTACACCCTATGCACCTCAAAGTAAGTTTCCACATTACATCCTGACGACAATTACACCCAGTGCACCTCAAAATAAATCTCCCACATTACATCCCAATCACAATTACACTCTGCGCACCTCAAACTAAGCTCCCACATTACATCCTGATTATAATTACACCCTAACCGAGCTACCGCATTACATCCTCATCATAATTACACCCTATGCACCTCAAAATAATCTCTCAAATCACACCCTCATCAGAATTACACTGCTATGGAACTAAAAATAATCTTGCACGTTACATCCTGACCTCTTTCTGCTCTAAAACCCTCCGCTATCCAACAAGTCTCACAACCAACATATAACACGTCCACTTTGATATTCAGCCCAGGTCCAACCGCACCCAGCACCCTCGGGTGCAACTTAAGCCCCTGCACCTTTTCCAGGGAAGAGAACTCTCTCCACCCAGCACTGAACCCCTACACCTTCAGTCACTGAACTTGCTCCATCCACAGTGGCGCACAAAATAGAGCAACTATCCGCGCGAATATAAAACGCTGGTCCACTAACCTGCTATGCCGAACAGCGTGTAGGAGAGTATGAGCAGAGTGGCGAGGTAGGGCGGGATCCTGCATCCTCTCGTCATGGCAGTGACGGTGGCAGGGTTGTGATCGTGGACGGCGGCGGTGGTAGCATCCGCGTGGTGGGCGTCGTTTGGGGACAGGCGATCCACGGCGGCGTCGCCGTCCCGGTCGCAGGGCGGCCTGTCGTCCCGCAGTCTCTGGTGAAGGTGGCGGAGATGCCGGTGGTGGTGGTAGTGGTGGTGATGGATGTGGTGGAGCTGGTGCATGTCCCGGTGAGGAGCGACGGCGGGCTGGGCCTTGCACGAAGCCTCATCGTCGGCCTCCCCGTCGACGACGCGCTGCTCGCTGGCCCCTTCTGAGCCGTCCCTTCGCTGGTGACACCTACGCCGGTGGTGCGGCTGCTGTTGCTGTTGCTGCGCGGGCCGATGGCCGTGGCAACGGCGGACGAGTCGTAGGTGGTGAGGACGGTGGTGGTAGTTGGTGGTACTGCTGTCGCTGCAGCAGACCTCGCCATCCGCCACCGGTGAACTGACAAGCTCCCCGATCGGGCTGGCCGCGACAGCCTCGCATCCTCCTGCTCCCCTTCCAACGGCACCAGGCTCGGCTGGGCCTCCCACCCCCGCTGCCTCCTCTGTTCCTTCAACGGCACGAGCTCCACCACCTGGCCCGGAGCTACGGCGCACGTGCCGCCGCCTCCCTGTAACCAAATATCCGACCAGACCCCGGCCGTTTACAGTGTGTTTTATCTCGACGGCTCTCCGCTTCATCTAGCCGGCTGATCCACGTACAGATGTGTGCAACCGTGTACGTGGGCCGTGCCTCGGCGGAGATACGTGTAAGTGTGTGCGCGTGCTGATGATGATAATGTGGGCTTTATTGCGTGCATGAGGAAATGTGAGGAAAATGCAAGGTGAGAGGGTGAAGGAGGGGGCGCAGGTATTTGGTGGCAGTGGGGGTGAAGCAGAAAAGGGAAAAATCTTTGTTTCGAGATTTTAAATTTTAAATAACGAATAAAAGGTAAAAAAAATATTGTTCGTTATTTGAAATTTTTATTTAGGTAAAGATTTTGCCCATCTCTGCGGTGAAGGGATAGTTTGAAATTCAGGTTTTAATTTTTATGTGGCTGAGGCAGATAAGGTAATGATAAGTACCTCGGGATTATTTTCGAAGTGTGAATTTCTGAAATTTGTGGGCATATATTATTCATTATGGGCCCATTTCGTGACCCAGGTTACAGTTTAAAAATTTAAACTTTCTTTTCATCACTGCTACTATATATACACATAGAGAGAGAGGGGGTAGACGCGTCGTCCTGGGGGTAGGTAGTAGAGCGCGCGCGCGCGTGGGCACGCAACGTGGCAAGCGGCCACGCGCGACTCCACCCTGCGGGCCCACTGGCGTTCAGGGGCATGGGTGCTGCGTTTTTGCGGCGCTGCAGGCACGCGACGCGTGAAATTTTTGGCGACTCGGATGTCGGGGAATTTCTGTGGAGGTGGATTCTGATGAGTAAGGGGGGTGAGCGATGGAGGGAAGGTTTTTGGGAATTTGGGGTATTGGGTTAGGCGCCTCGAGTGAGAGTTTAGGGAGTTGGAGAAGGATGTGGATAGATTGTTGTTGGTGAGGAACGTTGACATGATTTTTTTTTTTTTTTTTTTTTTTTTTTTTTTTTTTTTTTTTTTTGAATCTGAGTGCGAGGATGTTTCTTTGTGAGAATGATTTGTGGATTCTAGGGACATAAGAAGATTGTAGACGATTTAATTTGAGGTAGAAGATTCGTAGAGGGATTTTGGGTTTTTGAGGTACGAAGAGACGATTTTTGGAATTTTAGGTTTTGGGATTTGGATGCTGGGAGAAAGATTTGAGTAATTTTGAGGTTCTGGCGAGGGGGAATTTTGAATTTTGCGATTTTGGATAGTGGTATTTTATATGGAAGTGTGTTTCTCTCGGTAAAAGTGGGATTAGAGGACCTGGAATACAATTTTAAGTGAATCGTGAAATTGAATTTGTCCCAGGGGGATTAAATGGGTCGACGAGGCGTTACACTTTGAGGGGACCTTCCGGTCTAAAAGTCGATTTTTTTATTATTTCATTTTTTGAATGTTCAACCTTTTAGGAATATGTGTTTAAAACGATTTGTTGAAATTCGTAAAATTCCCGAAGTTATGGGACCTGTATCTCCAAAAGTTATTATCCGATTCGACCGAAACTTTTTTATTTTGAAGAATATACTTCTGGCTAGGGGGGAACTAGAAAAAATTACAAAAAATGGAAAATTTATAATTTTCAAAGGCGTTGAAAGGACAAAAAATACAGGGAAAAGTGATTTCAAACACGAAGTGTCGTTATTTTCTAAAAAAAAAAATGTAATTTTTGTAATTTTTTCTGGTACACCTCCCCCCCCCCCAGCCAAAAGAATAATCTTCAAAATAAAAAAGGTTTCAGTCGAATCGGATAATAATTTTTGGAGATACAGGTCCCACCGATTTGGATAAATTTTTTGACGCCTTGACTTTAACGATTGACCAGGGCCGTCTGCAATGATTAATTATAAAACAAAAAATATAGTTCTATAATTTAAGACATCCTTAATACAATGCAATGAGTCCCATTAAATTATATATAGTAGTTTTCGTTTAATTAATTCCTAAATATCACCTATTTTTTTGTACACTAGACCGGATGGTCCCCTTAAGATAGTAAACTGCCCAGCAAAGTTAATGTTGGAATTTTATACGATTACGTATTTCTCCACAAAAAATGGAAAATGTGTAACTCAATCGAAATTTCTCGATTTAGAACGTCAGATTGCAGATTCACATTCAAGATCCCAGGGAATTTATAGCGTCCCAATTACACCCCTCACTTCTCCAATAATGTGAATCAGATACTCAGCACTGATCAGTTACATTTTTCTCGAAACTGATAAGCTGTAAGAACAAAAGTAACGCTCCTTTAGCACGCTACTATGTAACTTCCACAAGTTTCTACGCTGTATTAAAAATAAAAGAGGAAATGAAACGCGATATCGCGTCGACCTCCATAACAATCGCAAGATACAAAATAATTATCCCCTAATTAAGACAAAACGTCACAAATATAAATAACTTCTAACCCCTGAATCTTTACCCTCTCCACTTCCCATTTTTACAATCCTATAAAAACCCTCTCAAATCTACTTTACCCTTTCAAGTACCACTAAAAAATTCAATAACCTCCCACCCCTAATTTTTCAATTCTGTTAAAACGCTGCTAAAACAAATCCACTGTACCCCTTCAATAATTCGACGACCCTTCCCAAGTTCCACAATTCTATCAGAACCACCACAAATTTACTGCACCCCTTCAAGTACCACACCAAAATTAAATACCCTCTCACCCCCAATATTTTCAACGCCATCAAAACCCCTTGAAAAATTCAATAACACCCCCGCCAATTTCTCCAATTCCATCAAAACTCGTTGAAATCCACCGCACCCCCTCGAACATCCCTGAGAAATTCGACAAACCCTCGGAAACAAACGTGCACGAAAAGGGACAATATGATCGCACAAGCTGTGGATACAATGGCCGAGAGTCGAAAGCGGCGGCGGAAATCTTGCGAAAAACGGAAACGGGCCCCCGATAGGCGGGGTAATATGATCGGGAGAGTAATCGTGGCAGATGGTTTCAATGGCGCACGGCGCAAAACAATTTCGTCTCGCGGGGCAAATATTTTACTTGCAAACAGGGCATAATGGCCGCACGCGAGAGGGAGGGGCACGATGTTTCCTCGAGCCAGGAAAAGCCTGACACTTTGCGGAAACGCCGTCTGGCCCTTGCTACGACCCCTCGTCCACAAAGGTATCGTGGCTGCACTCTGTTCTTCGAACCACCCCCCCTCGAGGAAAGGCGACAACCCTCGAAACCACGAACAATATTTACCCCCCGATATTTAAAACCACCTACGAACTTATATCCTCCCCCAAGCAACGGAAAATCGCGCGAAAGTCGTGTATTAAAAAATGCCACGTTGTTCCTTGAACCTTCCTGCGCAAAATGTATATTCCCAAAATTGATAAAACATTGGGAAGAATGTTTAAAAAAAAATATACAGAGACTCGTATGCTGGAAGAGGCGTAACGCGTTGCTTGAAATGTTTGAATTTTTTTGAGACCCTTCTGGAAGTCCATCTGGGTTTCGAAAATACCCATTTTGTAGGGAAAGGTTCCAGGAACACGGTGGTATTTTTTATTACAGAATAATGAGTCTTGGTATCTCGAAGAAATTACACGAAATGAGAATTTTCTTAGAAAAGATTGTATTTGGTGTCCGGTAATGATTCGTTTCCAAATTTGAGACTGTTTTTGGGCCCGTTTTCATTTTTAACATCGAGGAGGGTTCTCGATCCTTCGACACACGTCCGATCGCGCCGATTCACGCGAGATCCGAACCGGAATCGTTTTTCAGAGGGCATTCCAGATTCCACGGCGACCTTGTCCCAGTAATGGCAGTGTCGTAAGCTGTCCACGATATCTCGAACGGCAGAGAGCAGGTTAATTGGCCTGGATATTTTTCTCGCTTCCTCGTGGAACCACTAAAAATACCCACGCCCCAGTAATAAACAAATTGAGACCGGTTCGAAGGCGCGACAAATACCAGAAGATTAAATCATTGCTCACATCATAACTTGAAAGACGCTAATTCAAACAAATTATTAGGTTAGCGCAAAAGGTCGCTCTCTATTGAGTCAAAGTCATTATTAAAAAGTAAAAATGTACGAGGGTGATTCGAAAATTTTGCGACCTTCACGGAATATTTTGCAAACCAGAACGAGAATTTTTACGTGTAGAAATTAAGTGTGGAGATTTGAGAGGAGGTTAATGTTGAATAATAATGGAAAGAAAATTCTTAAATATCTATTAATATTTAAAAATTGTTGAGAAATTCTTAATTCCTAAAATTAAATTTTTAAAGAATTCTTAATTCTTAAAAATAAATTCTTAAAGAGTTCTTAATTCTTAAAAATAAATTTTTAAAGAATTCTTAATTCTTGAGGGGTTCTTAATTCTTAAAAATAAATCTTAAAGAATTCTTAATTCTTAAAAATAAATTCTTAAAGGATTCTTAATTCTTGAAGAGTTCTTAATTCTTAAAAATAAATTCTTAAAGAATTCTTAATTCTTAAAAATAAATTCTTAAAGAATTATTAACTCTTAAAAAATTAAAAATTATTATTAAATACTGAATTAATTATACTCAAAAATTCTTAATACACTTCTTCTCTATCAGGCCGCATTTTCAATTTTTAAATCACCCTCGCGTATTATTACTTTTTAATAATTACCAGATCGGCTGTAAGCTCATTTTAAATCTTTCATCTCGTATTGAAACTAATTGTATCCCGTTTTTAAGACTACAAAGTATTATTTAAGTCAAAAAAGAAAATTTAATTTTTTTTTTGAACCTCCAAAATGGCCCAACACCTCAATTAAAATCTTCTCCTCGGTTATCTCTGACCTTCCCCAATTTTCTGGTAAAAGTACAAGCAGCTATAAAAAGTTTAGCACCAGTATCCAGCTATTAGTCAAATGCAAATTTAAATCTGCTTTTCCTGTACAATTTACATTTTTCGAGTCACACCGGTATCAATGCCAACCGGGGTTTTTGCGATTCGCGTGGAATTCGCGCTGGAAAATTAGCAATTAACGTCCGTGTAACGCAACAGTCTCCGCTGGCACTCTCCTTCGATTAACATATTGAACGTGACACACTAAACTGACGTCTTTTGCGTCAAATGTGACGTCAATCGTCGCTGAACCGTTCTACCGCAGCACTTCTCGCTGCGTGAGGAAATTAGCGACGCGTTTTGCCAGTGACTCTCAGGAGGATATTGTCGGTGGGAGTTGCGGCGTGTCCTGGGTTTGCATGATAAAAAGATTGATTCACTCGAAATGGTGGCATTGAGGAGGAAGTCTTGTGGAAGGTGGAAGGAATGATTTGTGTGGATCCCTGGAGTGTCTTCCTGGAGAACCATGGTGCTTTGTACTTTGAGACAAAGCTGAAATTGGGCATAATAGTAGTGAATAATAGTGAACTTGATTATGATTGTTGTACGAATTTAGGATTACTGAAAGAGAATTGGTATTGATGATGGGAATAGAGTTTAGCTTTGTTCGGTACTTTTGAAATTAAAAGTGCTATAGGAGATGGGAATAGAGTTAGCTTTGTTGAGCAACTAGGAAGTTTCTTTAACTTTTTTTGGAGAGGGAGCAGAAGAAAGCTTCAGAAGCTATTCCAAAGGGACCTGAGAATCAATACAATACAATAGGACAGAAGTATTAGGACACCTACTCTGTGTGGAATAATTAAAATTGAATACCTCGCCCAAATTTTACTTTATTCGGTATTTTAAATTAAAGCAGGGGACACAGTATTCAATCTGTGCCAAATACACATTTTCTGTAAATACAGCAGGTGTCCTAATACTTAATATTTGGGACCAGTAGTGTAATTCGTAATCATCACATCGCATCAAGAAATATTTGCATAGAAATTTCCATCACCCCTTAAAACCAAAAGCATTCTAGCCTTCGACTTTTAAAATATCAAAAGTCCCCTGCCATCAATTTTTAAATATCAAAGGCTCCAGCCTTCAATTTTTAAAATATCAAAAGTCTACTGCCTTCAACTTTTAAATAATCAAAAGTCCCCTTCAACATTCAAAATATAAAAAATACTCAGCCTTCGACTTTTAAAATATCAAAAGTCCCCTGCCTTCAATTTTTAAATATCAAAGGTCCCGGCCTGCTACTTTTAAAATATCAAAAGTCTACTGCCTTCAACTTTTAAAATATCAAAACTCTCCAGCCTGCAACTTTTAAAATATCAAAAGTCTACTGCCTTCAACTTTTAAAACATCAAAAGTCCCCTCCCTTCAACATTCAAAATATCAAAAATACTCAGCCTTCGACTTTTAAAATATCAAAAGTCCCCAGCCTTCAATTTTTAAATATCAAAGGTCCCAGCCTTCAACTTTTAAAATATTAAAAGTCCCCTGCTTCCAACTTTTAAAATATCAAAAGTCTCCAGCCTTCAACTTTTAAAATATCAAAAGTCCCCAGCCTTCAATTTTTAAATATCAAAGGTCCCGGCCTGCTACTTTTAAAATATCAAAAGTCTACTGCCTTCAACTTTTAAAATATCAAAACTCTCCAGCCTGCAACTTTTAAAATATCAAAAGTCTACTGCCTTCAACTTTTAAAACATCAAAAGTCCCCTCCCTTCAACATTCAAAATATCAAAAATACTCAGCCTTCGACTTTTAAAATATCAAAAGTCCCCAGCCTTCAATTTTTAAATATCAAAGGTCCCAGCCTTCAACTTTTAAAATATTAAAAGTCCCCTGCTTTCAACTTTTAAAATATCAAAAGTCTCCAGCCTTCAACTTTTAAAATATCAAAAGTCCCCAGCCTTCAATTTTTAAATATCAAAGGTCCCGGCCTGCTACTTTTAAAATATCAAAAGTCTACTGCCTTCAACTTTTAAAATATCAAAACTCTCCAGCCTGCAACTTTTAAAATATCAAAAGTCTACTGCCTTCAACGTTTAAAACATCAAAAGTCCCCTCCCTTCAACATTCAAAATATCAAAAATACTCAGCCTTCGACTTTTAAAATATCAAAAGTCCCCAGCCTTCAATTTTTAAATATCAAAGGTCCCAGCCTTCAACTTTTAAAATATTAAAAGTCCCCTGCTTTCAACTTTTAAAATATCAAAAGTCTCCAGCCTTCAACTTTTAAAATATCAAAAGTCCCCAGCCTTCAATTTTTAAATATCAAAGGTCCCGGCCTGCTACTTTTAAAATATCAAAAGTCTACTGCCTTCAACTTTTAAAATATCAAAACTCTCCAGCCTGCAACTTTTAAAATATCAAAAGTCTACTGCCTTCAACTTTTAAAACATCAAAAGTCCCCTCCCTTCAACATTCAAAATATCAAAAATACTCAGCCTTCGACTTTTAAAATATCAAAAGTCCCCAGCCTTCAATTTTTAAATATCAAAGGTCCCAGCCTTCAACTTTTAAAATATTAAAAGTCCCCTGCTTTCAACTTTTAAAATATCAAAAGTCTCCAGCCTTCAACTTTTAAAATATCAAAAGTCCCCAGCCTTCAATTTTTAAATATCAAAGGTCCCGGCCTGCTACTTTTAAAATATCAAAAGTCTACTGCCTTCAACTTTTAAAATATCAAAACTCTCCAGCCTGCAACTTTTAAAATATCAAAAGTCTACTGCCTTCAACTTTTAAAACATCAAAAGTCCCCTCCCTTCAACATTCAAAATATCAAAAATACTCAGCCTTCGACTTTTAAAATATCAAAAGTCCCCAGCCTTCAATTTTTAAATATCAAAGGTCCCAGCCTTCAACTTTTAAAATATTAAAAGTCCCCTGCTTTCAACTTTTAAAATATCAAAAGTCTCCAGCCTTCAACTTTTAAAATATCAAAAGTCCCCAGCCTTCAATTTTTAAATATCAAAGGTCCCGGCCTGCTACTTTTAAAATATCAAAAGTCTACTGCCTTCAACTTTTAAAATATCAAAACTCTCCAGCCTGCAACTTTTAAAATATCAAAAGTCTACTGCCTTCAACTTTTAAAACATCAAAAGTCCCCTCCCTTCAACATTCAAAATATCAAAAATACTCAGCCTTCGACTTTTAAAATATCAAAAGTCCCCAGCCTTCAATTTTTAAATATCAAAGGTCCCAGCCTTCAACTTTTAAAATATTAAAAGTCCCCTGCTTTCAACTTTTAAAATATCAAAAGTCTCCAGCCTTCAACTTTTAAAATATCAAAAGTCCCCAGCCTTCAATTTTTAAATATCAAAGGTCCCGGCCTGCTACTTTTAAAATATCAAAAGTCTACTGCCTTCAACTTTTAAAATATCAAAAGTCCCCAGCCTTCAATTTTTAAATATCAAAGGTCCCAGCCTTCAACTTTTAAAATATCAAAAGTCCCCTGCTTTCAACTTTTAAAATATCAAAACTCTCCAGCCTGCAACTTTTAAAATATCAAAAGTCTACTGCCTTCAACTTTTAAAACATCAAAAGTCCCCTCCCTTCAACATTCAAAATATCAAAAATACTCAGCCTTCGACTTTTAAAATATCAAAAGTCCCCAGCCTTCAATTTTTAAATATCAAAGGTCCCAGCCTTCAACTTTTAAAATATTAAAAGTCCCCTGCTTTCAACTTTTAAAATATCAAAAGTCTCCAGCCTTCAACTTTTAAAATATCAAAAGTCCCCAGCCTTCAACTTTTAAATATCAACGTCTCCAGTCTTCAACTTTCAAAATATCAAAAGTCCCCAGCTTTAAATTTTTAAAATATAAATTAGACTCAATATCCGTTCCACGAGCTTTCAACTATCTCGAGGCGACGACCCAAGGTGATCGATAAAAATCCCAAGCCACGTAATCACTTCGCGATATTCCAGCGCTGATTCAGAGTTGGCCATCGATCCACGGGGGGGGGGGGGGGGGGGGGGTGGAAATGGCGGAGATGACGCGAGGTTCAGCCTCTGGAGCGGAAGTGACTGTAATGCGCGTGCAATTAGAAAATAACCTAAATTCAAGGAGGCTCGTGGTTCTCGCGAGAACGAGATCTCGCCAGGAAGGCGAAGAGGAGCGAGCCAGAGGCGTTTAACGGGCCGTCGACGAGGGAAATGGCCAATTATCAAGAGCAGACCACGTGGGCCGCACTTTAAGTCACAGTACACATCAAGTCAGCTGCAACGGGAACGGTCACGTCGCCTAGTTATAAATAAAATTACGTCTGCAGCAGTTTTTACGAAATCCCTCCTTTCCCAAATCCTTGAGATCCATTGATTTTGACTTATGATATTTTGAATCAAACGGGGACCAAATAATTACCTATATTGAATCTTGTGCTTCATGGCACTGGATTATGTGTTTTGTGATTTATGTTTAAATATGTTTTGGGGTGCAATTTGTATGGTGGTGATTTTTGTGTTAAAGAGTACTGGTGGTATTTTGAGTTAAAGTGTTGAAATTGGTGGCGTAGAGGGTAAGTTGTTGAAACTCTACACATTTTTGAAGACTGGTTGTGGATTAGGGACCGTCCTTAAATTATGTAAGGATAATTTTGGCGATTTCTTACCCCCTCCCTACCCCAGTATAAGAATTCATAAGATTTGATATATTTTTTACATTGAATTTTTTCAGTTATTAAAATTCAGTTATTAAAAACAACTTTTCTGGAACCTTAATGACAGAATTTGTATTTATTGAAAATTATGTTAAAAAATATAACGTAAGACGCTACCTGCCCCCCCCCCCCCTGTAAGAAAACGTAAGAAATTCGCGCCCCCTCCCCCCCAAAAAAAGCCTTACGTAATTTAAGGACGACTACTTAGGTGCATTGTTTACTTTTGTTAATGGAAGAATAGGCAGTGAATTTAATTTGGTTGTTGAAGAAGTGGGAGATAGTTTAAGTATAGTGCTGGATGATGTTTGATTATGCTCTTTTATTTATTTTATTTTATTTTAGTTAATAGTGTTTAAGTGTTTATAATTAATGTTACAAATGAAGTAGTTATTCTGAGTAAAGGAGATTCCAAATTTTGGGCTATTTTGCTTCATACCAGAAAATGATAAAGGCAGATGGTAACAATAAAATTAAATTCGACTTCCTGATTAAACAATTTTAAAAAACAAATAAACATCCTTATTTAGATCTTGAATATGAATGAATGTTCTGAGGCCATACTGGACTCTGATCATTTTTCCAGCTGCCCTCCTAAACCTCCATCATTCCACCCCCAAAACCCTCCCCCTTTTCTTTCATAACACAGACTAATCTTCCACCTCAAATAACTAAAAGTCAGCCAAAAGTGGACTCCGATATTTCCTCCCTTGTTTCTTCAAATAAACGCGCCACAAAGTACTATATAAAAACGAAGAAATAATATTTCTTCAATTTCCCAAGAACGTGAAAACTCTTTCCAATGATACATAACTATTTCCATATTTCTTCCTCGATTAAAACTTGATTAATTAGTTACTTGAATAGAAACGATGAAGTCAAACAGGTATTTGAGTGAAACGAGCGACCAAAGAGGCTCGCGTTTGGTGACTTCAACGCTGGCACAGGAAGCAAACTCGAAGGGAATGGTTGTAGTGGTGTTCGAGGAAAAACGTGACAGTAATAACTTGAGGAAATAATTTTTGCCATTGATCAGTCATTGGACGGGGAAAGTTAATTTCCGAAAGCTGAAACTAGAGTGGAAGAAGATTTCCTAGTTCCTCACACAGCTTCTAGTAAGATTTTAATTTTATCCTATTTAGGTTCACGTAATTTCAAAAATAAAAAACAAGATGTCCCAGTGAATTCAAATCAGGAGAATTGCCCCAAAAATTCTACATTCCCATTCCCAGTAGTGTGGGAATTAATTAATTTTATTAGAATTAATTTTATTAGAATTCAAGATATAAACACTTAAACAATTATCCTCAGAATTTCCACCAGAATTTCATCAGTATCTACGATGTTGACTCGGCAATTAAAGCCAAAAATCGAGAGCAGGTGAGTAAGGAAGCTTCTCCAACTTATAAAAATTGGCAGGCATCGAAGGCAAAATTTGGAAAAATATTATTTTCTCTTCTGAAGAAGTTGTCTGTTGTTACAGTGATTAAGATAATTATTCTGTGTCTTGCCACGGAATTTTCTGCTGCAGGTTAATGGGGGCGATGGAAATTGATATCTTCTGAAAGAGTTGCACTGTAGAGCGTCTGATTTTTCTAGCCACTATCCTAGAAACGTCTAATACCTTTCCTTTCGACGGACGAAAGCGGATACGCGGTTTACGCAACGCCAACCGTGCTCCACAAACAATGCGCGTTAATTCTCTTCTCGCCTGTACAGGCTGTTGCAAAAAGAGGGTTCGGGATTTGAAGGATGGATTAGCGGTTAATAAGCTGGGGATTTTCGAACGACGAGGTGACGTTTGGAGGAATTAACAGGTCGGGGAAGTAGTGGGTTTAGGAATGTTGTAGGTGAATTGAAAAAAAAAAAAACAGAAATAGTGCAGAATATTAAGACAAGTACTGAAGTGTTAATAGAATTCTTAATTTTTAGTGATAGGAAGTTGATTTTGAAATTCTAACTCTGGGAAGTTTAAGGTAGACCAAGAGAATTTTAAATTCCCAGTGACACAAAATTTCTTCAAAATCCCAACTCCTGACAGGTGTAAATTAAATTAAAAGAATTCCAAATTCCCAGGGACACAAAATTTCTTCAAAATCCCAATTCCTGACAGGTGTAAATTAAATTAAAAGAATTCTAAATTCCAGGTGACACAAAATTTCTTCGAAATCCCAATTCCTGACAGGTGTAAATTAAATTAAATGAATTCCAAATTCCCAGGGACACAAAATTTCTTCAAAATCCCAATTCCTGACAGGTGTAAATTAAATGAAGAGAATTCTAAATTCCAAGTGACACAAAATTTCTTCAAAATCCCAATTCCTTCCAGGTGTAAATAAAATTAAAAGAATTCCAAATTCCCAGTGACACAACATTTCTTCAATATCTCAACTCCTGAACGGTGCAAATTAAATTAAAAGAATTCCAAATTCCCAGTGACAGAACGTTTCTCTAAAACTCCAACCCTTGACAAATGTAACGTAAATTAATAAAATTTCAAGTACAGGGTACACCAAATTAATCAGTGAAATTCCAAATTCCCAATAACACAAAATTTCTTCAAAATCCCCACTCTGGCAAGTACAACCAAAATCCAGAGAATTCCAAAAGTGCAATATTATTTAAATAAAATTTTAACCTAAAAAATCACCATATAAATATATCTTAAAAATTAAAATTTTATCAAAATCCATTAATATAAAAAAATACTTTATATAAATTCCCTCAGCAAAATCCAAAATCCCAAGCAACACAAAACCGACAGAAGAAGCCCCCAAGGCCTAACAGAAACCCTCAGCCCACCATCCCCAAAAAACAAGACACCAGTCACACTTCCAACTCAACGTCCCCAAAAGCCCCCCGGATTTATTAAGTGGATTGCCAGCTCGAGGAGGCGCCCTCCCCAAAAAGGACCATCACCTTCTCGGTCGACCCGGGGTGTGCAACCCCCCCCCCCCCCCCTCCCCCCCTCGTAGACATACAATAATGTATCAGGACAGCGATTCTCGAATTATACGAGAAATCCTGGGGGGGCGTGCCTGGTCACGTGTCACCGAAAAGCTGCAGCTTCCAGACGACATTGGAGGGGGGGGGGGGGCACAAGGGGGTCCAAGGGAGGGCAGGATTTTCCAAAGCGAGAAGCAAGCCTCCTGGCCCTTCCGGGACCGGTCTGGTATCAGCTGCGCCTCGTTTAAACACGGAAATTCATAAGTCCGAGTATGTTGCCCCCCCCCTGCCCCCCTCTTTGGGGTTGAAAAAAAACCTCCAGGCTGCGGGCACAGGGGGATGCAAGGGGCGAGATAGGACAGGAACGATCGCGTCTAGGCCAGTTCCGAACCTCTCCCTCCCCCCTGAAAACCCCCCTTTGATCTCTACACCCCCGTGCCCCCCCCCTCTCCCCTTATTTCCAGCTGAACTGGGAGCAGCCTGCAGCCCGATACGATTGAGAGGCTAAGAGTAACTGCTCCTTCGATCACCTTTTTCCCTTCCCGGTTTATCTGATGGCTTGGAGCGTGGGGTTGGACAGAGGGGGGGGGGGGGCTGATGCGTTGCATTATTGGTGGGACTAGGGGGGGCTGGGAATGGGCTACTTGTGGCATATTCTGTATTGTGGATAGCTTCTTGCAGATGCGTTTTGTTGGATGCGACAAGGTGTTGCGGAGGGGGTTGAAGATTTAGGGGGCTTGCTAAGGGGGGGGGGGGGTGATGCTCGTGGATTAATTATTTAGCAGTGACGGGGGTTGCTTTGAGGATTTTTGAAATACGTGGAGATGAGTATGTAGTGAAATGGGAGGAGGGTGCTTTTTGAGGGGGTCAAATGTAAAATGGCACCATTTGCCTTTGTGCCACAAATGAGCAGGAGCAAAATTTAAAATTGATGTTTACTTTGGAGGGGTTGATTCGTAGGCTTGTGCTTAAAATTTCCTATTTACTATATTATAGTTTACTTATTTTTTTATTTATGAGGTTTTCTATGTTTAGTTTTAGTTGTTGGTACAGTTTTAGTTTTAATCTATGTGTAATCCTTTTTATAAGTTCCTGTCTCTGTAAGCTAAAGGGCACCATGCCCGTGAATTGTAATAATAGTAATAATAATATTTTAAACACCCTGTATATAGTCAAATGGGGTAACTTTGACCGCAAAACTGGATTTGAAACTCGAATGAAAAGTTCTAAAAAAAAAAAACAATCAATGTTATAAAATATATAAAATGTATTGATGTAATTCAAATGTATTTAATGTATCACTAAAAATTTTGTGTTAGTATAAAAGTTCGGGGAAAATAAATAATTAGCGTTAAAAATAAAGTGTCCGAATGCTTTAATAATCGACCGCTTAACTCTAAAAGTCGACCGGTCCGATAGCTAGTAGTCGACCACCTTTTTTTAATATGAAATTCAAAATAGGTTATGTGCGCATTACAAACTAAAATTAATTTTTAAATATAATGTGCAACAACGGTAAATAATTAATAATGACAGGAGTAATGCGCAATTAAAATAAGTTCTTTTAAAAACTTTATCAAAATTTTAATAAGATAAATTATAGTTAACATGTGGTCGACTTTTAGCGTTCATTGTGAATGCAGTTAGCTTCAGAAGTCGACCGCTGTGGTCGACTATTGAAAATTGAAAGGGAATGATGGTCCAGTTACCGACCTCCCATAAATAAATAAATTATCTCACTTTTTTTCATTTTTTACGCGCATATAAAATTGTTTATGCTTTTTCAGTGAAATAGCATCATTTTCCAGTAAAAAATGAATAGAACTGAATTACATTTGTCGTTTTTATTCAAAGCGCATTTATGCTTCTCGTGTTAGAAAACAGCAATGTCACATGTAGAATCAAAATTAGTTTACAAATCACTTTAAAAGCATTTATTTATTTTTTTTACCTATAAAGGGCGCTTTTTGTCCTATTTTAAAGTTAGAAATTCAAGATAAAATCTAAAATTGTCATTTAATAAATGCTTTATTTCAGTACTTATTTCTTTAAGCTGAACAATAAAAATGGTCGACTACCAGAGGGTGGGCGACTACTAGTGCTTTCACCCTATCTTGGAAAGCTTTAATTCCCTACTTCAAGATGCAGTTCATCCGAGAATAATTAGGTTCCAGAGAAATTAGTTTTAAACTCCAGTTTTGAAGCCAAAGTTACCGCATTTAACGGTACTTTCCTACCAAATTCCAGAAATATCCTTAAGCACAAAATCCTCCAAGAAACACCCCTATTTAATTCCATAACTATTTTATAACAATAACCCCCTATAAATTACGCAGTATTATATCAACATAATAATTTCACGCGACAGTAAAGACACTTCCAGTGACTATTCGTCTGAGACAAGCCACCCCAAGAAGAATCCTCCTCCAAGGAGTCACCCTCTCGCCACGGGGTTGCCCGGCGAGAGGAGTCACCCCCAGAGATTCCAATTTCGATTACAATTGATCCGTAACGACGGTAACCGAGAAGGATACGATGGGAATGAAATCGTGGAGGATGCTGGTCGAAGATCGTGGCTCGAGCCATCGAGCCACCCCCGCGCGTGCTACCAGCTGCCCCTAAACGCTAGGCGTTAAGCCAGCCTCGGGTGAGCCAAGGGGTGCCGTCGCAACAGAAGGAGCGGGTGCTACCGGGGTGGAGAGCAAGATGGTGAAGAATATGAGCAGTGGGAGGCGTGCACGCTTAATTCTCTTTTTACAAGATAGGGTAGATGCACCATTTGTGGCCACTTTAAGGTATTGTACCAGTTTTGGCCACTTCTTGAAAAATATAATATTTTTCCGTGTAGGCAATAAATGTGACCTTATATTTCTGCCGGTATACTAAACAAAATATTTACCATGTGAAATTCTTCACATAATAATGATCTGCAAACAATTTGAAAATAAGGTAATTATGCACACGGCCAAAAACAGTGCAATGACCTTTGTCAACTTTGAGATTAATACTTAAATATATTTATGTATAACGACAAAACAACTGTTGAAATTGCATTTAAATTTATTTTTCTTTAAATTTCTATAAAAATAATTACTTATTTTTATCGTAATTTTTAAAAAAAAACATTATGAAATGAAAAACGTGTAGAAGCCCAGTAAATAATCGCATACTTTTAATAAGAATTGTACTTATTAATGTTTGCTTGATACGAGTAACTAAAAATTTGGGATATTAAAAGTGCAACTACACTCCATTTATAAACGTATAATATTTTTAAATTTATAATTTACATTTCTTTGCCTAATGGTGACTCACTGGTATGCGGTCAATTACTGGTTGGTTTACCCTACACCTGCCCTAGATACGTTCCTGAAAAAATCGTGTAAAAAAATGTTACCGTGTATATGAAAAATTGAGGATTGCGCTCAGACCGCAATCATACCAGCAAATCCTGCAAAAAGAGAATTTAATTGTTTTCTGGACCGTGTTAAATCAAACTCGTGTGAAAAGAGAATTAAGTGTATTATCATTCCTACTTAGTCTGATGAGGTACTGTAAATCTCTAACGGGTGTTCCAGAATTCCCCAGAATAATAAACGTATAAAAGAAAATACGCTAAAAAAGAACTAAATCAGAAGTGAGAAATTAGTGAATTAAAACATCTCCTAATAATTCTTCAAATATAATAATAAGAATTAGAACCCCCTTAATAACAACCGTAAAAGTAATGGCAGAGGAAAAGCTTCCACTGTTTTCCATCAGCAATTAATCGAATCTGCAGTAAGCTTCTGAAGCTCACTTTTACAGGCTTACAATACTTCTACCATGAATCAAAATTGATTACCGATTAAAAAAACTGCCTTGCTCACTGCAATATAGCTTCCCAGTGCCCCACGATGTCCAAAGAAAATTGAAACCCCATGACTATGCTCCACATACATCTCACCCACCAACACAGCGAAATGTGTAAGCATCACAGGCGCACGCGACCCCCAACTGCCCCAAAGAGGGGGGGTCAGGCCAGGGTGTCTCCTTGCTTCGTCTTTCCTGCCCTTCGACGTATCCCTTTTCTTTCCAATTCAATCCCTCCTCCTCCCCCCCCCCTCCCAGCCTCTATCCCCCCTGAGAGGGAGCAGGAAAATACATATTTCGAGGGTGGGCGCAGGGGGTCGAAGAGATTTCGAGACACGGGGCAGCTGCTCTGTCTGCTCGGAGGACGCTCACCCCCCAAGACGACGACGCATGCAAATCGGCCAGCGACTCCCTCGGCCCCCTTCTCTACCCCCCCCCCCAGCAATCGTCCTTGCGGCTTCGTAAATAATGCAACGGGCGAACGGACGACGAGGGGGTGTAGGGTAATTAAAAAGCAGCGTCGTGGGGCATTTAAGCGCGGGACGTTCTCCCCGGTCGACAGCTGAGGGCACCTCGAGAGGGTGCTCGTCGCGCCTCTACAGAACCTCTTCGCGTACCGCCACGTCATCGGGCGCAATTCAGACGCCCGTCACTCTTGATCACCAATTTGCCGACTCCTCGCCGGTCCTCGGGCTCTTAGATCGTGTAATTATTATTGTATCAACCGGGCGGGGGCTCGCCCGGTGGTTAGCAATAAGGGCACCCTACGCGCAATTTAAACGGCGCTGCTTTTGCCAGAGAAACTTCTTCCCTCGATTTAGTATTTTATTGATCGGTGGAAAAGTTGGGTCGACTTATGGAACTGAAGTTAGTATTAAGAGCAAAAATATATTAGAAGCTTCTTTAATAGTTTAAAACTCACCACAGTAATATTACGTTTCTTACGCAAAATTGAAAAAAATAAAAAATAAAATTTTAAAATAAATAAAAAAAAATGACAAAAAAGTTGGTATTTTTTATACTTCTTTCTAAAATTCGGTGAGACGTTAAGGGGTGAATCGAAATATTTTTCTACGTTATCAATGACCTTCTGCCATTTTTCTGAAAAATTGTGGAAAAGGTACAAGTGGCTAAATTAAAAAGAATAAATTTCCTTACACTTAAAAATGAACTAATAAACTTTTGCCTCGATCCAATACAACTACACTTTCCCAAAATTCTCCTTTGGGTTTACAAAATTCTAGCGCCCCCAAGCGAGTGTCAATCGGCAAAGAAATCACCGTGGTCACTCGCAAGTACAGTGGAGAAAAATCTTCCATCAATTATCGAGTCATCTGCGGACCCGGAGGTCCCCGGACCCCCTCTCTGGATCGCCCTGTACAGAGGGAGAGAGTAGCTGGACGATCGGTGAAAGAGCTCGGGGAGGATGGAGGAAGAGGTGAATGGCGGAGGGCGGGGAGGCACGGAGGGCCTCTGCTCGAGTTTCGGCGCCGAGGGGAGCGGAATTTTTGAAAAAACAGGTTATGGAGGGCAAGAGGCGCGTGCCCGGCGACGTGTCCCTAGAGTCGGGCAGCTGCGCCCGTCTGAATGGGACGTGCCCCGAGTGAGAGCATGTGCGATCCACGGTTTTCTGCCGAGGCATATGCGTGGACGTACGAACCGGTGCGGCTTTGGCCATCGAATCGCGCCGAGAGATTATGAAAATGTACAGCGGCCCTCCTTCTGCCTCCGCCCCTCTATCCTCGCCCCGCTAGACGCTCCATGGTGCGGACTGTAGACGAGGCGCAACAAAGTGAGGGGAAGGCGAGACGCGATCCCTTATTTCAGGGTTTATAGTAATAACCGAGCCGGGGTGTGGTAATGAGTGAATTAGAGCCGATTCTGAATGAGTCCGGGCGCGTAATTACTGATTTAGTGGCATGAAACTGAGTGTACGGTCAGTCGACGGAGCTCGTGCGGGGAACGCCGTAGGGCGTTCGTAGAGCATGATAGAGGAATGGGACGGAAGGGTCTCCGCACGTGGTATGGTGTTGAGGGAATCAATGTGGAAATTTGAATTTTTTATTAAAGCAGGGGGAAGGGGGTATAAGGTTTGGTAAATGGGGGTTGAGGAATGACGTGGAGGAGGTTAATTAAGAGGGTGGAAAAATAATTATGCAAGAGTAGATTACAAATTAAAATTCAAAAAGGCAAATAAAAAATATAAAAAATTCAGAAGGAAGTCTCCCCTCTGCTCCTTAGTTCACTCTCCTATTTCACAGAAAATTTCAACTCACAAGGAGAGTATTTTAGGTGTCCGCCTCCGATCATTTCGATTTTTGGATATGTAATATAGAGGACCGAAAAATAAGAAATACGTGTTTTTTTATTTTTCCCCGTTTTCATATTTGGGGGGTGAAAACTGCGTTCAAAGTTAGGGTTGAAAAATCATTTCTGTGGAATACCTCGAGAACTATTAGAGATAGGGGAATAGTGTCAATGGACGCATTTTGTGTCTTTGAATGCGAAATATGACTGACTCACCAGATGTTCAAAAAGTCCATTTTTTCCACAAAAATGATTTTTCAACCCTAACTTGAACGCAGTTTTCACCCCCCCCCCCCCCAAATATGAAAACGGGGAAAAATAAAAAAACACGTATTTCTTATTTTTCGGTCCTCTATAACATATCCAAAAATCAAAATGATCGGAGGCAGACACCTAAAATACTCTCCTTGTCAGACCTGAAATACTGGACTGCTTTTGAATTTCCTTTCCTCACCCTCATTTCCGAGCTCCTGCGTGGAGAAATTACGTCAGGCGACGGACGTTTCCAGAACGAGAGGGAAACTGCTCTTCGCCAACTGCGCGTCGCGATTCTTAATAGACGAAAAGGGAAAAGAGGGAGCAGAACCAGCCGGTTCCAGCCAGCTGGCAGATGGATCCATGTTGATACGATCGGCGGGAATCGATCTGTCTGGTTAATCGCCAGCGAGCAATATTATTCCACATTTCACGCCGCGAGGCAGGCTTTCGTCGCTCTTAGGGCCCGTACCCCAATTTTAATTGCTCTGCCCCCTGATTATTTATTTAATGGCGTCGTAACTTAAAATGCAATTAAACCTGCAATCGCCATATGCGGGGTTTTCACTGGAATAAGGGTGAACCAGTGGAATGACTAACAGTCATGTGTATATGTACCTATGTGTGTGTAAAATTAATTGATTTCTGAGGGTTGAAGGTAAAATTTGCTTTAGATTAGAACTGTTTTCCCCAACCTTTTTTGAGTCGCGATTCTATTTTATAATATCCTAATAATCTGCGACCTCCCCCATACAAGATAAGGTAAATTTAATAAGGTAATGAAAATACAATAAAAATAGGTATTTCAGAATATAATGTTAACTTAATAATATTTTTAAAAAAAACCGTAGCGACACCGCACAAAACACTTGGAGGTCGCGACCCACAGGTTGGGAATTACTGCAATGATTAGAAGCTTGCGACACTTAACTATTCACAAAATATTCCATCAAGTTCCATGAGATTTTAATAGGAACATTTGAGATTGATGAACTCCACAGTCAGGGGTTCCAGAAAACAGTGCATAGACAGAGATGGGCAGAATTTTTATTTAAATAAAATTTCGAATACCGAATAGAAGTTAAAAAAATTAATCGTCACGTGTCGAATAAAGTTAACTCGGGTTAACGAACGAATGACGAATAATTTTTTCAACTTATATTCGTTATTCGAAATTTTATTTAAGGGGTTGTTCCGGTTAGTGCGCCGATAAATTCAGCGATTTTCAGGAATTTATTGCGACGAAAATAATTACAGTAATGGAATAAAACTTTTTCCTATTTATTAAACTACATTTCTACAGTAAATAAAAAATATAAAAGTAATGAAATTACTTTTCAAATGCTTCTGAAAGCGGTCTTGATGACACGTTTAACAATTCATGCCAAACTCGTGTAGGCGATTTCAGCTGTTGGACTTATCTGAACCCAAACATCCAAACATCCAAACAGATTCTTGATCCGTATGACTGTCGCTATAGCTCAGACTATAATTAGTGATTTATCTTCAAAATTAGCAAAATTGCGGGCAAAATGCAAGAAAAATGTTTTTTTCGGATTTTTCTTTTGCTATTTTCGATTTTAAAAGCAGGTTAGATTCAATAAAAAAATAGTTTGTTGTAGTCCCTGCGAGAGTCACAGGTGTGCAGAATAAGGAATTAAATTTATAAAGCAATCGGTTCGATAGATTTTGAGATTTTATCTTCACGATGTGGACAAATGACGTTTCGAAAAAAACGCGTTCAAAGTTTCCATCTATATAGGCCGAGCCTCTGGGCTCCCCACAAAATGCTTCTGTGGAAGCTAAAATAATCAGAATTTTCCATGAAAATTTAACAGTACATTCTTGAAGATATGTACTTTCGAAAAATATTTAAAAAAAAAAACGATTTTTTTCAACCCGTCTAACAGGAATGACCCCTTAAATAAAAATTTTGCCAATCTCTGGCATGAGATTTTGTATCAAATTGTCCTAACATTGCCATTGTCTCAGAAGAATATCTATCCAAATAATTTTTCTATTTAAGATTGTGTAGTACATCCAAGTAAAAGACAGTGGAGGAGTCTCGGTAATCCGAAGTGGGACTCAAAGACGTTCAGATTAAGCTTTCAATTTCTCGATGAAAACTCTACTTTGAAGAGAATACCTCGAAAAACTGATACTTATTGAGAAGAATTACTATAATTAATCGTAAGTCAGTTTAACCAGAGTTCGGATTATCGAGACTCCATTATACTGTCAGAGCGAAAGGACGCCCAGGAGAGGATAGAAGAGGATAGGAAAGATGAAATCACCACCCTGAAGGATGGCCACCAGCGAGGTGTCGCGAGGACGCTCGCCTTGAAGAGTATCAATGAGGTGGCCCACTAGAAAAGGTAAAGGGAAGGAACCAGGAGCCCTTCGAGTGGAAAGAAGAGACGAAGAAGGCGTATCGTTATCGATACTATCGCAGAGTATCTGTTGGCTGCTGGAAAGGGTATCTGCGCTGAAGACACGCCACCAGAGACACTGTTCTCATCGAAGAAGGGAGTGAAATGGATTTACACAGGAGCATCTCGATTATTAGAATTTTTTGGTGATTTATATTCTTCAAAACAACTGATCAGATTTTAACAGAAAAAAATACATGTACCTTGGAATGGTGTGGGTGTCAATTGAAACGTGGCACAAATCATACAAGTGATTTCTTAAAGAAAAATAATTAAATCTGAATGAAACTTATTATTTTTTTTTTATGAATTAAAATTCTTGTATATGTTATTATTTTTTTTTTGCGAAAAGTAGCTTAGGATATAAAATTGTAGGATATTATAAGCAACCTATGTAGTTATTTCTTTTAGATTCTAGGTCGTGATAAGTTTTATTAAATAAAATAAGGGTATTTTATTAATTTTAATTCAAGTTTAAGTGGTAAGGCTTGAAACGATTCCACTTCCCTCTTCGCCACGCCAGTGGTTTCATATGAACATCCGACGATAGGATAATCTCGATACATCACGCAGATTAGGCTCAAGAGGGACGCTTCACGCGCCTCTTCACCCAGAGGAAGATCAACGAGGTGGCCCACTTCACGGAGATATAAAGAAGAAAAAGGGACGCGTCGAGAGAGGGTTGAAGAAGGGCTCGTGGCACGTCGGCATAAAAAGCGTCGTTCGTGGCCAACGAACCCAGAAAGGACATTTATCGTCCCATTAACGACGATTCCTGTTTACCTTTCCACCCCTAGAGCCGCTCTACCCTAATTAAATTTGTCCAAACCCCGTCAGCCAGTAACAGGTTGCCCTCCATTCTTCAATCTAATTAATAATCTTGCAGTGTTTGTAGCCTCTGATTTTTTATTTGATAAACTAATCGGGACTCTTATTATCTATTATCTGAATTTTTGAAAATCAATTGGGAGTTCTAGAGCTAGTGAGATTTGAATATTCCAAAGGTTTTTATATAGGGTAGTGCCAGAACAGTCGACTGAGATGTAGTAGTGGTAAACAGAAAGTTTAAATAAACTGTGTAATAAAAATACAAAGAGTTTTATTTTAAAATATATATCCCATATATCGAGGGTTGCTAGAAAAATGAACAGTGATGCCAACGTGACACTTAAAGCCTACTATTAAATTAGTTATGTAGAGAACATGAAAATATGATTTTCAAATTTTTTTTTAATTCCACTGCAATTTCAAAATTCCAAAGCTGACAATTTACAGTTCCACAGACCCAAACTATTTTATCTAGATAGAGAAAATCTAGAATATAGGTGTCCCAATAAAATACCCACCCTACAACTCAAACACCAATTTTTCTACCCTCAGAACCACAGATCCAGCAGCCTCCAAAGGCGTCAAAACCTACCCCCTCTAGAACAAACTTAACACGTCAACTGCCGTGATTATCCTCCACTTACACTAACTCTGACGTGTCTCATCAAAACTAACCCTAGCATATATTTTAACAGCGCACTTACTACCCCTCACAATTCCTCATAACAGTAAAATTAATTAAACCACTATAAATCTAAAGGTTCGTTTATTGCAAACATCCTAAATAACTGAAGTCAACTGTACCATCCCCTCGATACCCTCCCTTAGGTATGCACTTATCCCCAATGCAGGGAAACGTTACACGTCTCAACACTAGAATTTGGTAATAAACTTACCATTTCTAGAAGTATAAATATTATATATACATATATAATTATTATTATTATTATATTAATATATATTTTATTATTATTATATTAATATATATTTTATTATTATTATATTAATATATTTATTATTATTATATTAATATATTTGTTATTATTATTATATTAATATATTTATTATTATATTAATATATTTATTATTATTATATTAATATATTTGTTATTATTATTATTATTATATTAATATATTTTTTAACAATATAAAAATTAAAAAGGTATGAATGAACGTTTCTTTTCCTTGCACGACGTATTTTATAATTAACAGTTATTTTCCACTGCTCTGGTAGAAATACCTAGGTATACAATTAATTGTCGACAATTTTAGTGTTAAGCGTGCAGAGGTCCCAAGAAGATCTAGCTCGCGAGCAGGGCGCGAGGGGGTCGCGGACCGGCCAGCAGCAGCAAGGGGTGGAAAAAGGGGGGGGGGGGATGGAGGAGAGGAACGTGTCGGGCGTGGGTCGATCGATGAAGAGATAAAAAAAAAAAAACCACGCAGCTCTCGATGGCATAATAGCCACGGGAGGGCCGGATAGACGAGCAGGACGTATCTTTTCCACTCGACGGGGCCGCGGCGGGGCCCGGGGCCCCAGCGACGGGCCGCAAGCGGGTCCTGCGCGTCGTGTGTGCGGGCATGGGTCCAAAGTAGACGGGCTGCTCGCACATGTTCCCTCGCCTCGTGCACAAGGGTATTCATGGCGTGCAGCTGCCGAATGCACTTCAACGCCATTACCTGTTTTTCGCAACGCTCGCTCGTTTGCGCCTGGCCGGGGCACGCGCCCGTCTCGCGCGCCCGCGCGCGAGCCCCTGTGTATGCGCACACGGCCACGCACGTGAAATGTAGCCCCGAAATCGAGGCGGGGGCTAATGCGTGCCGAAGGGCTCTCTCCTTCTCTCTCTCCTCGGGGGAATAATAAGGCTTCCGTGTGTCCCTGCCCTGGCCACCTTTTGCGCCAACTTCGGCTGCGACTCGGATATGCGCGCCGAGAGACTTTTGGGACTGACGGTGGTGCGGGTGGGCTGATGGTTAGACGGGGTTCTAGTTGGGGAATTTTTTTTCGAAGCTGGAAGTGGATTTCTTGGGGAATGGTAAGGGTGCTTTGGATAATTGTTTTGTGAGATGGAAGGGGTGGTTGTAATGGTTTTGGAGGTCAGGATTTCGGCAGAAATACGGGGTAGTTGGAGGGTTTTTTTTTGTGGGATTGATGGGGTTTCTGAGGTGGCAGAGGGTGTGAGATTAGGATTTGAGCTGAAATAGGGGTGGATGGAGGAAATGGCTTGAGTGATTCTTTCTGAAGTAGAAGGGGTGGTTGTGCTGGGTTGGGAGGTTAAGATCTGGGTAGAAACAAGGGTAGTTGGGGGTCTACTGAGGTGGGAGGTTAAGATTTGAACAGAAACAGGAGTAGTTGAAGGGTGTTTGAGGGAATTAATTAGGGTTGGTTTGTGTGTTTCTTTTTGTAGTAAAAGGGGATGGTTGCTGCCGGTTTAGAAGGTTAAGATTTTGGTGGTAGTTAGAGTCATGGACGTCCGGAGAATTTTTTCCAGCGGTGGAGGGGCACCTTTAACTAACTAAAAATATTAACTTTTTTAGTATAAACTTAATAAAATTGTTTTAAAAAATAAACGAATTTTTCTCAAGCCAGGGAGGGTTTCTGGGGTAGAAGGGAGTGGTCGTGCTGACAGAGCTGACCTCCATAGATAGGGGTAAGATTTTCTAAATACTTGTTGAATAAGTGATTGCAGAGTTTTTGTCTCGAATTTGTATACTCGTAAATTAAGCCATCCACAGTTCAAGAATAATGCAAGATAATGGACGATGTCCCGTGAAATAGAAACGAGACTAATGCGCGTATGGCCCTTCTCGAGTTTAAGGGAAACAATAAGGCTTCCAGGCGTACATGGTATCGCGGCGATGCGACCAATGAGACTTAAAAAAAAAAAAAAAAAAAGAGGACCAGTTTATTATACGGGAGCAATTGAGGCGTTGGGATAAGGAAAGTGTACAAGTGCTGCAAAAATTACTGTTTTTTTTTTCCTCAAGGAAATTAAATTAACTTAACATCTCCCACTAAAATGCTGGGATATATTACACCAAAATATAGCATTCTTTAGCAGCTTCTCTGTCTCTCTAAATTGTCATTTCCTTACGTCATCGCGGCTGTCAGTTTGCGAAGATTTGCAAAACCTCTGACGCAGCGGCATTTTTCATTTTACTTATATAACACCGCATTTCTTCATAACGGTCGGGGCACACGATGTTGCTGTTAGAAGGCAAAAAACTGAGACAAAGGATACTCGGCGCGTGCATGTCCTTGGTTACGCAAGAATCGATTTTTTTTCTTTTTTGTTTGATATCCGACTCCCAGCCGCAAAAGCCGATGAATAACAGCGGCCACGAGTGTTCTTTTTCTACTGTATTCTAGTTCCAAGGAACAAGCAACGGTTATTCGCAGTTTTTCTTAACACGCTCGTCGCGAAGGACATCTTTGCATGGTAGATTTCCGTTACTTGGCAGATAAACTGATACGGTGTTGAAAAACACGAGACTCGCTTTACTGCAAATCGTTGTTACTTCCTTCGATTTTGAAGATGCATTGACCTCGGGGGGGAACAGTGCTATTAATACTGAGCAGGGGTACAGGTGTACCAAGCAATAGTGACATTCATGGGTGGAGTTAAGAAGAGGTATGGGCAATGTGGGCATGCTTGGCCACACCTCTCTATTGGCCCATAAGTATAAACTCGTACTGATGATGAGGGAGTCAGCTGCAGAATGATTTTCGAGAACTCTACAAGATATTCAGAGGGAATTATCTGTAACCATATGCAGGACGATTGGGGACTTCTCATCTAGGGTAAAGGACCCAATTACTGACACATTAAGCGTTGACGTTGACATTATCTTATAGTTATGTACTTATAGACTAAAAGTATATGTTGTTCTTGTTATATATTATTGTTTAATATGTTTACTTGATGAAAAAAAATTGGTGGATCCTAAAACTTCGATTTATATGTATAAATTCATCAATTTCAAAAATATTATTAACATTACTGACACCCCAATTACTGCCAGCTAACCTAATACTGTTTATGTCATTTTAAGGTTACGTCGTGACATGTACATGAGCAACTACTGCTATGACAGTAATACCAAAATGCTTGAAACGCTTGTACCAATCGCTGTCAACCAATTAATAAGTAAAAGGGCTTAATGAATCGTTGAATTCGGATCTTTATTACTTTCTATGATGCTTATATCATTTAAAACATTATATTTTGTTATGTTAATAGCTTAAATAATACAATTACAGCATTTTCTTTAACGCCTTGTTTTCTCTTTCGCTAGTAAGGAAGTCATCGTTTCCATTCTCCTAACATTCGCTTAATTTTTTTATCGTTTTATTTAAATTAACGAAGAAAACATAAAGAACTGTTTTTTGTATCGTATAAATAACAGTTTGAATTGTATGCTAAATTTTTTTTATGCATCATTTTATAAGATTTATTCGTTATTTTACGTAAAACAGCTTATGGTGACAGTAATTGGGTCCTTTACCCTAGGGTAAACTGCACTAATGTTGGCACTGCACTAATCATTGGCACTCCTGATTAAAAAGCCAAATATTAAGAAGTACAAGCTTAGAAAGTACTTTTTTACAATTTCTTATTTTTCTTTCACTACAACACTGCAAAGCACAGTAGTTGAACTACACATTTTACATCTGGCAACACCACAAAGTTGGACAAAGGCCTGAGTTTTAGGCGTTTTCTTAAAATTGTGATAATGGGTAGGTAAATACACTTTGTCGCCTTATAATTAAGTAATGGATTGAAATACAGATTTACTAAGTAGTGTAGGTATTTAATGTGAAATTGTCTGTTTAAACACTGTAAACTTCGTTTTTAACTACATACTTATGTTTTTTTATATAACTGCAAAGTTTAAGATGCCAATGATTGTACTTTTATGCCTATTTTTGTTTTTCATTGAACATTTTTAAAATAAAAGACTTAATAGGTACTCAATATGTTTTATTTTAATGAGCAATCCATAATCATTGATAACTGAAAATTAAGACAATATAAAAACTTCACAAAAAAATATAGACTTTCTAATTGGGATTTCCGCTTAGGGTGCCAATCATTGTATAGTTTACCCTATTTAGATGAGGGAGTCATCTATACCCTTATTGAAGATCTCTACCGCATATTCACCCTTATTGAAGATCTCTACCATCTACTCACAATCAGATGAGGCAGTGATATGTACAGTCGCATCGGAAGGTAAGTTGACACTCTTTAAAATCGCATAACTTATTTAAAATTGCACCAAACGACTTGATTTTTTTTTAGATGCTAGCGGAATTAGTTTTCTAGGCGACATGTTACGTCGTTTTTAAAAAAAATGTACTTAGTCGGAATAGCAAAAAAAATAAAAATAGTAAAGGTCGTTTTTAAAACTTTTTTTGTGAGCCTGTTGCATCTTAATCGGTTAACGTTGCTCTGAGCTAAGGTAAATGGCCCAGTCCTTAAACAAGGCCCAATAATTAAAAATTGAGAAGAAATTTTATTAATAATAACAGTTTTACTAATTTGCAATTTATAATTAAATTGTTCGAAATATAATTGCAAAATGTATTAGCTTTGTATAGATACAATTATAAGCTTATATAACTGAATAGTTATATCATGCAAAAATATTATTGTACAGTAAAGCAACAGTTTCAATCTCGCTTCTTACCTAATGGGCTCAAGCAAGCGAGAGAATATTTTTGTTATGGTTGTAATTAATTATTATTTTATAATTTTTGAATTAGTACAGTTGTTTTGGATTTATTATATATTGAAGAACTGAAAATTAATTGGATCTCATAATAATTTTTTGTGTTTAATATTGAAATTGATGCGTTTATCCACTAGTACACGATAACATGACACGGACCAGTTATTAAATGCGTGTTTAATGGTTATGTAAACACTGGTACAGACGCCAGTATTCAATGAAGTTTTAAAATTATTAACATTTATTGTACCAAAGTAAGTATTTTTTTGTATCCTATATATTTACGTTAATAATAACTAGACAAAAATAGAATACTGTTTAAGAATTATTAGGATAATTAATCTTAAACTCGTCACAATATTAACAAAACCTAAAATTTTATAATATACTTTTAATCATTTTTTCATGCCGAAAATTGAACACAAATTTATTATAAATAAAATGTTTTTATTACCCCAAAATATTACCATATTGATTTTTTTTCAGTAACTGATAGAAATAGTTAAATTAAATATATATTCAATAATTGGGACACTGATAATTAATGACTGGGACACGCTATGAATTTCATTTAAATACTGGGCTATATGAACAGTTTCATGTTTTAATTAATTTAAAACTTTTCCTTTAACAAATGTAGATTCTTGTTACGTTATCTGAAAGTAGAAATTTTACGCTTTCAAATAATTATATTTAGTTATAATTTTATACTATTTAAATATCTATAAAAGAAATTGCAATTATCTCAACTGCTTCCTTAACTGTTTCGCCACTGGGCCATGTACCTTACACACGTTTAAAGATCGCAGAATAAGGTCGAAAATCGGTGATTTCGGAAATTTCGAGATTTTCGCCCTTATTCTGCGATCTTTAAACATATGTAGCTCAGAGCAACGTTAACCGATTTAGATGAAATTTTCAGCATGTATACAACTTACTTCAATCTACAAAGATTATTTGAATTTTCATTACAGGCTCACAAAAAAAAGTTTAAAAAACGACCTTTACTATTTTTTTTTGCTATTCCGACCAAGTGCATTTTTTTCAAAACGACGATACACGTCACCTAGAAAACTAATTCCGCTAGCATCTAAAAAAAACTTAAGACGTTTAGACCAATTTTAAAAAAGTTATGCGATTTTAAAGATAGCCAACTTACTTTCCGATGCGACTGTACCTACTTTAGAGATCCCTACTAATTCAGATGTGGAAATCATCTATACCCCTGTTGAGAAGTCATGCCACCTATTCAGATAAGGGAGTCATCTCTACCTATCACTTTAGACGAGGAAATCATCTGTATCCTTATTGAGGATCCCCACCATTGATTCAGATGTGTCATCTATACCTACCCTTACGTCTTTGATCTGAATGTTCTTACATATCGCTGTCAACGTTATGTAACTGTGCACTTTTAACACCTAAGAATGATGGATTTTTTACCACATAAGCAATAACGGTGGTTTCGAGGCAGTAGTGTTGTGAGTTTTTTGAGTTTCGCCCATCAAATTATTTCATAATCTTTAACGGTTACCGCTTTGGCAACGTTTGGCCCCACTTTAGTTTACCATCTAAATGTTCTTGCCTTGTGTCTACTGTTTACCTCAGTCACCGGTTAACCGACTCGTGCGTCGCACGTTCCCAGCAATGAACGTGACGATTGTTTAAATATATAAAAGCACACGCAGTATTTTTTCATTCTATCTAACTTTCCGTGAGAATGGTCACAATCATTGACCGAAACGTTGGAATTTGATAAAAATTCTCAAAATTGCAAAATAGCTGTTATTTAATTGTTTAATAGACCGAACCATTGCACAGTGGAGAAATTTTGCGATTTTATGGCCAAAACCACAAAAATGAAATCTTTGAATTTTACAAATATAATACAAATCTCAATTGAAGAACTATATCCATTTTCGTGGTCAAAACCTCGAAACTTATTTTTAATATATAAAATTCGGTAGTTTTACGTTCCGATATAGGAGAAACTAAATTATCCGAATGCAGCACTTACAAAAATTACGAACGATAAAGATTTTTTTATTATTTACATTTATACACTTAAACCTATGCAATTGCATGCCCTTAAAACTAGTACTCCCAGTCGGAATCGCTTTTTTCTTTGTCAAAGCATGCCTCTGCTACAGTGCAGCAGGGCATAGAAGAAAGGTTATCGCTTCTGAGGACAAACTTTTTAATCAAACAGAGGATCGAAGTTGAATAAAATCGTTTAAAAAAGAATAAAAAGGTTTGTAATGTATAACATGTGAACCAGTCTCGGTCACAGTTATGTCGTATGTTATACAAGACACACTGGATCGTGTTTAAAAAAATGCATATAATTACAAGATTAGCAACTATTAGCAATTAATAATTGCATTTATAGAATGAAAATAGTTCAACGTAAAATGGGAATGAAAATCATTGCAGGATATTATGGGATTTATAAGTATTTTATGTAATGAAAATTGATTCTTATATGAAAAGGTTATTTCTAAAACACTACTTTAAGAATTGTATAAATTCCGTATTAGAAACCGAAACATAATTATTCTGAGGACAAAAAGATATCTTACGCACCACCAGGAAATGAATCCATGCCTTCAAATTATTTTCGGAACTTTGGATAACACAATATAAGTATTTGAAGCCACTTGAAAATCTGGATTAATTCTTTGCGGTCGGTCTAACCTCACATGAACATAAACATATTAGTTCTTCAATTGACATTTGCATTTATTTTGTCGAATTCAAAAATTCATTTTTGTGGTTTTGGCCATAAAATCGCAAAATTTCCCCACTGTGCATTGCGCCGAAATCATCTCTTCTACTTAGAACAATTTTTACGGTCGAAATTCAATCTATATTATCTATACCTACCCTTACTGAAGATCCCTACCACCTATTCAGATGAGTCTACTATACACCCCTAATGAAAATTCCTACCACCTATTCAGATGTGTCATCTCCACCCTTATTAAAGATCCCTACCACCTGTATCATCTGAGTCAACTCTACCTATTTCAGAGACCCCTACCGAATCCGATGAGGAAATCATCTATCCCCCACTGAAGATCCCTAGCACCTATTTAGATGAGGGAGTCATCTCTACTCGCATTGAAGCTCCCTCCCCATTCAGATAAAGAAATCATCTCACCAAGTCCACCCATCCCTGCCCTCGTCATCTTCGTCGCAGGTCCATGGCCCAACGAAAACGAAATCGACGGGTTACGAAACACCCATCGTTATCCCCCGCTTGGGGAAATAGGGCGTCAAACTCTGCCAGTTCGCATTGTTTCCAGACACGAGTGATAGGTATGGAGCGAGACTCGTTGCGGAATCCCGCGCGATTTCCTCTCTGCTCGTCACACGCGACGAAAGGGACGCGAAAGAGAAAAAGGAAAGACAAAAAAATTAAACGAACAGACACGGCGGTTATTGTCCGTCGTAATGAATAGAGGTTCCCGATTCTCTCGTTTCGCGCGGGACAATGAGTTTCTGGAAAAGCCGAAAGAATTCTTGCGCGCCCACGGAAACAATGGCGGGCCCCGGAGGAGATTGTAGGCGCCCCCCTTTACGGCGTATTAATTTCTACGGCCTCCTTCGAATTGCGACATAATAAACGGCTACGGCCCAGCCACAATCGGCTATTTTTTTTTTTCTAACGCAGAAGAAGGATTCTGCTTCGTTGCCTGTTGGCAGATCGGAAGATACGCGTCATCGCGGGCTATCGCAGAGAACGAGGGGCTCCACGGAGCTCAGATTTCGGTGATCGAAACACTTTTCGTACCCCGCGTGCGGGAATCCTATGGTCCTATCTGTTAAACATGCTCGCTGGACGCCCATAGGCGTTCACCGCACAGAGTGTGCGCACATGGATAATTTAATTCTCGCGAGCAGAATTGAAGAGATCAAGAAGGGTGAAGCTTCTAATATCTTCACTTTTGCTTACCGCGAAACGCGTATTTATTTATTTATTCCTTCAATCGGTGCACGCGATCTGTGCGAGAAACGCCGATGGGCGTTCAGGTTGCATGCTTAATAGATACGACCGAAGGATATCCGCACAGGGGATGCGCTTCAATGTCTTTGCAGGGTTAATGAAACCTAATTAACTAGCCTACTTATTCACGATACTACTACCACTTTCCCCACCCACAATACTACTCAATTCCAATCTCACATCCACATCGCCCACCTGAACAGTCGAAAGCTCCTTCGAGCTTAATAAATTCGCTGGTTGGCGTCCCCAAAAGAGGACTCCTCGTTGTAACCCTACGCACAGTGTTTCCATTATTCCCCCCGGCGCAGGTTTCGGACTCAATAGCGAAATTGTACGCGACAGGTGGCCCCGTCGCGCTGCACGTGGCGCCTGCCTGCCTCTTCAAGCAAGGAAACAAGCCTGATAGCTTATCACGGAGACTTTACACGGCGGATACAGCGTAAAGACAGGGAACAAGATAATACGGACGGCGCCTCGATAGCACCCGCCCGAAATGCTGCCCAATTCCAGCGGGAAGCGGAAAGAATTCGCGTTTCGAAGCGCAGCGCTGCGTGCGGATCTCCGCTAATTAAACCGTTTCCATCCGTTTCGTTAATTGGCCGACCCCCGCGGGCGGCCGATATCGCCGTTTCGCGTTCATAGGGCCCGTTAGGACGAGCGCGTACCCGCCAACCGTGAGAATTCCGTGTCACTGGGCGATTCGGCGGCCGATTAGGGTGCGCATTTTAGGAAGGAACACGGCTCGAGCCGCTGATATGCTTAATTACGGGTCGATGAGAGCCGAGGTCGACACGAAAGCCGCCTTCCAGAGGGCGATAAGCCGGTGGTTTCTATTCCAGTTCCCTGTGGAAGGATTTGGGGAACGATTTATTGTGTACCGAGCGATAGTGAGGCTTGTGGGCGGAGCTACGGGAGTGGGGGAAGCTGTGGGAGGAGCTTGGTTGAGCAGAGAGCCAACGGGGACGCTTCGAGGCATGATAGCTTGTCAAACTTCGAATGTAGTTATGTTCACATTGAATTCGCACTGTAGAAGCTTTTGTTCACTGGGTATGCATAGTTGGAGACCTCGCTATTGCTTGGTAGAATTCTAGTTTTGTGTCTGTGGGCGTGGTCTATCAGGATGTTGAAGATTTACATATTGCAGAGATTTCGGAGTGTTTTGGGGAAGATTTGCTGTGGAATACAATACGATTTCTGCTGCTTTCTGTTGCTTTATACAAGTGGAAGCCAGAATTACCAGAAATTGAGGAGCTGAAATCGTAAACGATCATCGAAGAAATTTGATATTATTTCTTTAGTGGAACAGGGTGTAGATTCTATGGGGAATACGGTGGTAAATGCTAGAATAATTTATTTTAGTTTTTAGTGTAGGTGAAAAACAAAATCTCGGGCGGTGGGACTCGAACCCAAGATCTGCGGATCCTCCGTGTACTGGGCAGCCGCGTTACCAATTCCCCCAACGCAGAGTCTCCGATGTTACTCTCTTCCGAACGCTATAAATGCCAAAAGCAACGGGACGACACCCAGACTTGGGCAAAATGTAATTTAATTTCAAATTTCAAATTACAAATTACAATTAAAATGTAATTGTATAATTTATTACACATTATTTTCGGTAATCGTTAATTTAGGTAGTTAAGGAAACCAAATGGTCAACTACCTAAATTAACGATTACAGAAAATAAGGTGTAATCAATTACACAATTAAATTTTAACCGTAATTTGTCATTTGTAATTAGATTACATTTTGCCCAACTCTGGCGCCACCTATGTGCCTATCGCACAATAGGCCGTTGGCGCAAGATAGAGCTGAGATCATAAGTCCAATGATAATACCAAGATAATACCAAGATAATAATACCAATATCGCTGTGGTTAAAAAGAAAAAGATTGAAAATTTTCACTTCTCTCAATTGAGGACCTTGCCACCAAAGGGGTGCACCCCATTTTTGAGTCACGACGTGTAATATACGTAAATAAATTCTACATCGTTTGATGCAAATCAGATAACAAATGAGCGAATTATTGCAAATAAATAAAAATAGAAAGATTAATATTAATATCAATATTTTTCGCCAAAAATAGAAATACAAACTTATCAACCCAATAACTACTACCTACTTACTGTGTAAAAATATATATTCTTCAATTATTGTTCTCTTTTCAATGTTAAGACAAATCAATAATTTTATAAACCGTTCCTTCTAACTTACTCGAACTTGGTAAAGATCTAGCTGCACTTTTGCCAAAGGTCCTCAATTATACACACCACCGAAATCTCCCACCCAATATAAAATCATATTACATTCGGAGAGTATAAAATTTCCAATAAAATCGCGATCACCTCAGTTACCACGCTCGATCAACCCTACCTCCCCCCCCCCCCCCCTTCAAGTCCCACCGTCGATTACACCTCTTTCCAGGAATATTCCCCGAAGGAGCCTCCGCCCGCCGTTTTCAGCCAGACGCGCCAAAGAGCGAGCAAAAAGCGGAATAGGATTATCGACGATTCTTCGTCGCGGTTTCGATGGAAGCGTCGAGAGGCCTGGCCCCTGGAGGGGGAGGCGCGCGGGGAACACGCGCGCGCAATGGAACACGTGTAGGTGTACGAGCCGTTCGGACTTGCGTGGAGGGTAAGCGAAGAAAGAGGGAGAGGAGAGAGCAGCCAGGTTACGAAGGAGCCCTTACACGTTGGAAGGGTATCGTTGGCAGCCGGCACATGGTCCGCATCATGATTTTCGAAGCCGCAGATGGTTCCTCCTGCCGGCACACGATTATGGTTTTTTGTCAAGCACGGCCGGGGAAGCAGGCGGCAGGGCACGTTGTATTCCTCGATCAATTTTCGCCGCAAAATTGACGAACGACCGGGCCCTGGCCGGATCCCGCCGACGAGCCGCTCCGAAGGTACACACGGGTGTGTACCTTGGGCTAAGCGTTTGTGTGGGCCTTGGGAATTGTTTTTAAGTGTTTAGGAGCTGGGCGTGATGGACTCTGATGGGTAATGGAGGGGGGATTGCGGGGATGGAGTTGTGGAATTGTGGATGAAATTGATTTGGTAGCTGGTGAGGGAGGTTTCTTTCTTTCTCAGTTGGAGAACTTGCGTGGGCCCTAGGAAACGCTTCTGAGAGTTTAGGGCTTCTATGTGATGGGCTGTAGTAGGTAATGTAGACGCACGGGCTTGGTAGCTATTGCGGAAGGTTTCTTTCTCTGGTGGAAGATGGAAGATTGTGGGACACACTTAGATAGATTCCAAGTGTGATAGATACTGTAATAGAATTATAGAACTGTGAATGCAGTAGATCTAGTAGCAATTTCACTTAGATATGCAGAGTAATCAAAGAAGATTTAGTACCCCACAACAGAATCAAAACTCACCTACCACTCTACCAACCAATATAAATCTAAAAGCCTCAACATCCAACTCAGCTACCCTGCGCCACACAAGCACCCAGCTCAATGACCCAGAAACGAGCCACCCAATACCCGAGCCCCCGAGAATCCAGCAACCTGCCCTTCCAATTCCTCCCCCATGGCAATCACAATCGATTCTGCTCTAAAAAGCTCCCCAATCCCGCCACCCATCAGACCTACAAACTTCCCTTAACGACCACCACCCTTCAGCCAACAATACCGACCACCCTCGAAAATGAGGGGGCGGGGGGGGGGGGGGGGGGTAGAAGGCAACGTCCACCAATAGTCCAACCAACTCGCCACCCCCTCAGGAATCCCGAAAGCCGCGCGCATCGCCCACGGAGGAGACCCTCGGGTCGCGAATCCGCTTGTAGCGCGCTCAAAGGACCAAGGGGGAGGGGGAGGGGGGTAATTGGTCCAGCGAGAGACGCGCCCTGGTACGAGCTCCTGGCGGTGTTTGTGCCCGTTTTCAATGCCGCTGGCCGCGGCTAATCACGTGGCCGAGGAGAGGAGCCTGGACAGACGGAGCTGCGCTGACAAACGACGGCATTATGCTACCGCCCTGGTGGGCCCCGCGACAATAGCCGACCGGCCAGGACACACACACAGCCCGAAGAAAGAGAAAACGTCGGACAGGGGGGGGGGGGCAGAAGGAGAGGGGGGGGGGAGAGGTGAAGGAGGAGAAAGGGCACAATAAAAAGTGGACGCCCGGCAAGAGAGAAAGGGAGGCAGCAATCTTCCTTATTTCTTCCCATCATCTCGTCTGGGGCTACCAAGGGGCCAACCACCCCGTCCAAACCCCCCCCCTCCTCCTCCTCCTCCTCCTAATCCCCCCCGTAGGTCCAGGCCAATCTTGTTCAGGATGACTGCCGTCGGAGGAGCCAATCCTCTTATTCCGTTTCATTTGTCGATTACGACGAGTCCTGTGCGCCGCCGCGTGCGCCCCGCTTTATTATTCCGCATTGTGCCCCGCTAACCCAATTCAATGGCCTTAATCTACTTTCCGTTTCGTGCTTTTTCCCGTCGGCGGTCGCGGGGGGGGGGAGCTCGATGGAGTCGCCGATGGCCCCCCCCGCTTCTTTCCTTTCTTCCGATCGTTAATCCACTTCGATTCTCCTCTCGCCGATCCTCGTTAATGCATGCACGTGGGAAACTCGAGGGGGCCCTGTCGCAAGGCCCCTCTGATTTCTGCCCCGTCGAGGGGAGGGGGTCGAGCGAGTTTTGACGTTTTGAGGAGCCAGAGGTGAAACTAGTTTTCCATGATTTCGTACCCCTAATGATCGGTGTCATAATAACGTAATCTACGGGGTGCTTGTATCGTGCCCCCTCTTTTTGCCAGCAACGATCCAATTAATTGAAAACGTCTGATGGGGGGGGGGGGCATGCAGAGGGCCCGGCCATTCTGGGCAGCATAGATTTACTTCGGGTTTAGAGGGGGGCATGAGGCCCAACGAGGAGTCGTTGAAACGTTCGATCGGTGTGTATAGAACCGTCGACGGGCATTACCGCGGCCGGCAGCCATAATTGGGACCGGCGGGGAAATTAAAGGGGCCAGCGAAGACTCTTGACTCTTCGGAGCGAGCGGAACGAGGCGGAATAATCTGCCTTGTCTTTAAGAGATTAGGCCCCTAACGGGGGTCCCCTCGCCGCGTGCCCCCTCTACCTGCGCGGAACGCTTTTCGTGAGTTCCGAACCTACCGCGGATCCTTTGGGCCCTGATCCAGTGTTTCTGTCTCGCGAAGGGACGTCGACGCGGGGAGCCCTCCTCCGTCGGAACGAGAAGCAAATTGCTGTGGAACGAGAAGCTTCACCGACAAGGGAGCTGCTTCTCGGAAGGCCAATTAAAAGTACTGTTCGCAATAAGCGTGGTGGGGCAACGTGGGACTTTCGCTGGGGCCCAGCTGATTGATTTCGAGTTTTTTCAACTGCTTTCTGCGGGCCTTGGGAGGTGGCAGTTACATGGCCGGAGTAAGTTGTTGGTAGTGGATGTCAAAAATATTAAAGTACCTATGTAAGATGGATTGTTTAATAATAATAATGAGTATGGTGGAATCGTAAAAACTACTTCCAAAGGATTAATTTCTTGGATGCTACTTTATATTGAAAACTGTATTGATATTCTATAAACTAACAATAGTTTATACTTTTGTTCCTCTGCTTATGAACTTTCGGGGGTGTTTTCAGCCCCTAAATAGACAAACAGGTAAAAATTAAGAAACAGATTTGTTATTTTTCGGTTCTATAAATATCCAAAAATCAAAGCAATCGAAGGCAGATATCTAGAAACCTCTCTTTGTCAGTACTTCCTCGCGCAGCTTCCCCCTCCACGCTCCGTAACGCTAGCCCAGAGTGGGGGGAACGCTCCGCCCTTACAAGCTACTCCGCTGAATCCAATTGGCCCAAACTTTAACCTTCTTTTACAGCAAAACGGTGCGTTTGCCACCAACACTTCCTTTTCAACTTCCAATCCTCTCATCAAGTAGAACACGCAGCAGCAAAAAAAGTCGCATTCCGAATTTCAAAATCCTCCACCGATCCAGTTGCCCGAATTACGAATCTCAACCGTTCCCACGTCCAGCACACCAGCTTGTGTGAACGTTATCCTCGCATTTGGTTCCCGAAAACTTTCCTCTCCGTTCGTGGGAGACCCGTCACGTCCCACTCGATTACTAAGCACCCACGTCATTGTTATAAAAACCCGTCGAATGTGTCGCATGACACGAGGGCCACGTAATCGTCTCGGCGGGCTGGTCGAAAGACGACTTTCGCGCGGCGAGGCTGCCCCGCCGCTTAACGGCACTCCGTCGGCCCCGCGCGCCTTAATTTATGCGCGAATCGATGCAGAGTCATCCCGCGCCCGATGCTATCTAGCGGTACAAGTGCTCGTCGCGTTTTCTCGTTCACGGTGGAAAGGCAGCCGGGGAGAAACCATAATTTGTACCCGGCCGTGTTATTAACATTATCGTACGCCGGCGACGGTCATTGCGGAGGAATTATAAGATATACATCGATAAGGATTCCTCGGCTTATACTTTCGGGGTAAATATTCATGAGCCCCCCGTCGCACCCCGGCCACGGGGCGTCGGGCATAATCTTCCTCCGATCGATGATAAACCGCCCGATTCCGCGCGAGAGGGAGACTGGGTTCTAGAGGACGCCGAAGTGTACATTGTACGCTC